>JAEIFG010000269.1:0-2722500 GCA_018901795.1 Drosophila sp. st01m
GTGAAATGTCGGTTTGAATGGTAGATGTCTCACAAGCCTAAATATTTATCGATTGTCATAAAACTTAAACAGTGTGAAGTGACAACCTCGACTGTCAAACCACCAAAGTTTCGTGCCAATCGAGCGTTATTATCATTAACTATCAGTGCAGTCAATATGTCGAGTTTCGTACCGAATAAAGAGCAAACGCGGACAGTGTTAATTTTCTGTATTCATTTGAAGAAAACAGCTGCGGAATCGCACCGAATGCTTGTTGAAGCCTTTGGCAAACAAGTACCAACTGTAAAAACGTGTGAACGGTGGTTTCAACGCTTCAAAAGTGGTGATTTTGACGTCGGCAACAAAGAGCACGGAAAACCAACAAAAAGGTACGAAGACACCGAACTCCAAGCATTTTTGGATGAAGACGATGCCCAAACGCAAAAACAACTCGCAGAGCAGTTGGAAGTAAGTCAACAAGCAGTTTCCAATCCCTTGCGAAAGATGGCAAGGATTCAGAAGGTCGGTAGATGGGTGCCACATGAGTTGAACGAGAGGCAGATGGAGGCGCTAAAACACATGCGAAATTTTGCTTTCACGATACCAAAGGAAGTCGTTTCTGCATCGTATCGTTACTGGCGATGAAAAATGGATCTTTTTTGTGAATCCTAAACGTAAACGTAACATTAGCAAACTACTAATACAATTTTAGTCGAATATTATTTTCTAGAGGCTTATCTATATTTGTTCCGCGCTCCTTAATATATTCCCTATTAGCTTAAAATTAAATATAGTGCTCATTATCTAACACTCTTTTTGGAAATGCATTGTGACTCCAGAGAAATTGTCTCTATTATTTTCAGTCTATTTTGGAATTTACGGGAAATTCATCACCGTCAATCGGATTTTTCAGTGCCTTAGCAGCATTTGATATCGACTGAAGTTGGAGGTTTTATTACCAACAAATTTTTAGATGGTCCGACATGACATTTTCCACCATGCTAAATTTTCCACCATAAAATACTCGATTTAGCTTAAAATCTAAACATAAAGCTAAAGAACTGAAATTCGTTATGTGCGATAATTACATTAAAGTGGAAATAATACACTTATTTGTCATATAAAAATTGTTAGTCATTGTTCAGTTTGAGTATTTTATTAGAACTAAAGTAATAGATAACAATATGACTGCATACAGGCAGTTGAGTGCATAATAGATAAAATATGAGAACCTTGCTTCAGTGCGACTTCAAATTAAAGAGTTGATCTTACGCTAAGAGATTCTTCGTTCTCTTACGATAGAAAGAGGAAAAGAGGTTGCGTTGCTTACAAATACATACAGAAATTTAACACTCCTCAATGCAATATGTCAACCTCTATATGGCAATTTGCTTATTTAATTTTAACATTTCATTTAATATTCAAAAAATCTATTCAATACATTCCCATCATTTTAATACATCTCTCATGCTTAACTCGATTCAAATTATTTGTTAATACATCTGATATCTTGTTTTCTGTTGACACATAGTTAATTTCAATTATCTTTTTCTTATACAAGTCTCTAATATAATGATACTTAATATCAATATGTTTACTACGTGAGTGGAAAATGTCATTTTTTACTAAACATTGTGCGCTTTGATTATCACCATAGATCTGGATAACATGGAGATTTCCAAGCCCATTTCATTTATCAGCTTTCGCACATAAGACGCCTCCCTCGCCGCAGCGATGGGCAACCATCGATTGTTTTTTCGAAGCCCATGTAAAAACAGCTCCAGCAGCAATCAACACCCAACCGGTGAACGATTTTCTGTCCGTAGAATCACCAGCCCAGTCCGCGTCGACAAAGCAGTGTATTGGTAAACCAGTACGCTCGTAGTGCATCTCAGTATCCGCTTTGCAGCTGCTTCATGCTCCTTATGCGGGTCTGCATTCTGCTGTGCCAGTTTAGTCCCAGAATGCAATATATCAGGACGAGTAGTTATTGCCAAATACATAAGTGATCCGATTAAAGACTGATAGGCAACTTTATCCACCCTCTGACAATTGACCTCGTCAGATATTACTTGGAATCCAGCTTCTAGGGGTAGAACGTTTGGCTTGCAATCCTGCATTTTGTAGTCATTCAGGAACCTCTCTATGTACTGCTTATGACCAATCCTTATGCCTCCAGTCTCGCATCACGTTCGATTTCAATTCCCAAAAAATGCTTCAATTTACCGCCGTCCACAACTTTAAATTCTTTTGCAATTAGATGCTTTATTTGCTCAAGTTCATCCTTGCTTGAACTGGCTATAATAAGGTCATCGACATATACAACTATTATATTTCGCTTCTTTCCAACATCTTGGATATAGGCGGTACAAATCCCATTTTGATCAGCACCGCAATTAACTGCTCATTCTATTCTCGACCGCTCTGCTTCAACCCTTATAAAGATTTGTGTAGCTTCAGGACACGCTTCGGGTATTGCTCATCGATGAATCCTTCTGGTTGGCGCATGTAAACAGTATCATGTAGATCACTGTTCAAGTAGGCAGACGACACGTCCATTTGGTGCATATATAAGCCATTCTCAACTGACAGAGCGATGACGAGCTTGATAGACAAATAACGTGCCACAGGAGAGAAAGTTTCCGTAACATTAACGCCATATCGCTGAGCGCATCCCTTAACAACTAGTCGAGATTTCAGTCGCTCTACCTGGCCCGTCTTGTCACGCTTCACTGCAAACACCCATTTTGATCCGATGGCTTTCTGACCCTCTGGGAGATCCACCAACGTCCAGGTCGCATTGGCTTGAAGACTGTCTAACTCCTTCTGCATAGAAGCTCTCAGAATTATCCATAGCCATTGCCTCATCCATACTCGTAGGGACGGGGACTTCCTCAGCATGAATTGCGTTGACCATATTGTACTACTTACGTGGTCGTAAGCGACCTCTCCATTCAGCTGGTTCAGGCTCATCAGAAGTAAGCTCTTCTCCTTCTTCATGAAGATTCTCGCCGCCAGGTGCATCATCGTGTTGTTCATTACACATGTTCGGGATTTCATCAAACACGTCAACTGGAGCGGCTTTAAGCTTCTCAAGTTGAACGTTGGAGGTACCTGAATCCTGTTTGGTCCGAGCCCAGTCATCATTGTCATTCTCAAATACAATGACGTCCCGAGCCACACAGACGTTTCGCTTACTAGGATTATACAAACGATAAGCTTTCGCAGTTTCAGAGTACCCTACCAAAACATGTTCCTGGCCTCTTGGAGCGAACTTCTTTTTTGGGTTTTGTCAAGCACGACAGTCTTAGACCCAAAAACCTTCAGATGCGACACAGTTGGCTTCTTCCCAGTCCATGATTCAAATGGAGTCATACCTGGTACAGCAGACGTCTCGGCGCAATTGCGTAGATAGGCAGCAGTGTTAATAGCCTCTGCCCATAGCCAATCACCAACACCAGCTTGCAGCATCATACTTCTAGCCATTTCTACCAGGGTTCGATTAGCACGTTCCGCCACACCATTTTGCTGAGGGGTGTGCGGAACCGTCAACTGTCGCTTGATGCCATTTTCTGTCAAGAAAGACTGAAATGCATTACTTAAATACTCACGCCCGTTGTCGCTTCTGACGGCTTTAATCTTCTTGTTAGTCTGATTCTTCGCAAATGCCTTAAATTCTTTAAATTTTGCCAGAATTTCATCTCTTGTCTTCAGGAAACAGAAAGACACATAGCGAGATTTGTCATCTATGAATGTAGCAAAATAGTGTGCACCTCCCATGGAAACAGCTTGCATAGGACCACATATATCGGTATGCACCAATTCAAGTACTTCTGTTGCACGACTTCCAATCGCTTTCGGAAACTGCTTCACGCATAATTTACTTTTTGCACACGTGACACATTGAAGTTCTTTTGCACCACTAAATTCTTGTCCCTTTAGACCATATATAATTTCTTTATTAATCATATTACGTAAACTCGTAAAATTTGGGTGTCCAAATCTTTGATGCCATATTTCCGATGGACTGGCCTGTGCAGCAAAACACGATTGCTTAGCACAATTTTCTTAATTTTTAAATAAAAATAATCCACTTTGCAACTCAGCAACCAAAATAGTTTTATTTTCTTTGTTTTTAATAACCGCGCTTTTATTTCAAATTTCACTTGAAAACCATGTTCAATTGCTCGTGTTACCGACATAAAATTGCATTGCAAGTTTTTTACGTATAGTACGTTAATCAGTTCCATAGTAGAATTTTGCCACTTTAAAACCACTGTACCGCGACCATCAGCTTCAATATAATTGTTTCCAGCCAAGATAATGCGCTCTTTACATTCTCTTATGTTTTTAAATAATGATCTCTCAGAGCACAAATGAGCAGTGGCACCCGAGTCCAAACACCACATATTTTTCGGCAATTTGTCTAGCTGAGCGACAGAGCAGAATACAGAATATGATTTCGGATTTGCTCTCTCACTCTCTTGCGGTTTTTTCTTCGCTTTGCACTCTGCAGCTTTGTGACCACTACCTCCACCTTGTGTTCTTTTTGTCCGTTTCTTTTATTATCGATCTTCACATTTTCATTCGTGGACCGAATTCCAAAAACTGTTTGCTCACATCTGTCTACTTGATCTTCTTGTTCGCCTTTGTCCTTCTTCTTGCAATTTAATTTTCAGCATACTTAGTGATGGTAACTCATCTCGTGTTTCCAGGGCAATCACGAAACCTTCAAACGACTGAGGCAAACTTGACAATAGTAAAACACTTAGGATTTCTTCTTGGACTGAAAAGCCCACTTCTTTTAATTTTTCTACAATATTATAAAATTTGTTTATATGCGCCCCCACAGTGTCCGTTGCACACATTTTAATTTGTAACAACTGCTTTAATACACAAATACGACGCACCGGTCCCGTAGGTGTGTGTATTTCACTGAGTTTTTGCCATGCTTCTCTAGCAGTTTCACAATGCTTTATGTGGTTAATTTGCAATTTCTTAACACACAACATTATACTAGCAAGGGCTTTTTCATTTTTATCGTCAAATAAAGCCTTTTTCTCAGCACTATCATTTTCTTCTTTGACGACTCGACCACAAGTGACTTTCCATAAGTCCGAATGTATTAACACGCTTTTCATATGTACAACCCACGCACTGTAATTATCATCATCTAATTTGTCTATCATATGTATTGACGAACTCATTTTGTCAATCACAAATTTAGACAATGACAATATCAAAAAGTTCAGAATAGTCTATAAACTCAGAAATATCCACTTTTTACAGTTTTGCAGTTTTTCACTCGCGATGGGCTGGGCCCATAACCTGTTCAGTTTGAGTATTTTATTAGAACTAAAGTAATAGATAACAATATGACTGCATATAGGCAGTTGATTGCATAATATATAAAATATGAGAGCCTTGCTTCAGTGCGACTTCAAATTAATGAGTTGATCTTACGCAAAGAGTTTCTTCGTTCTCTTACAATAGAAAGAGGAAAAGAGGTTGCGTTGCTTACAAATACATACAGAAATTTAACAGTCATATTGATAAAAACACTCTCAAAAGTAAAGCTTAACATCTGTATTAAACAATAATTTTTCGGAAAAAAATATGTCAATTCAAAATTGCACATCAAAATATCTGTTTTTAAATACGATTTACTTTAAACGGAGAAGAAAAAACAATTACATTATAGATTATAAACAATAACAAATTTGTCATCTTTAGTTGCTTGCACCAGCGTGCACCAATAAAGTAATAGTCCACGAAACACAACTTCGCAGTGGACACACAACAAAACACATTCATATAGTATATATATTCATACATAAATATTTATATATTGGAAGAGAACAGCAGACAAAAAGCTCTACACCAGGTAAAAGTCTAGTGATAAAAGAATATTCTAGCCCAAAAGTACCTAATATCAAATTTTGTGGCGACATTAAATTTAATATATATAATATTCATATAAAAAAAAAAATGGCTTTTCTCTGTATAATTTCTGCTTTTCTTCACGCTTCAAAACTCTTGTTTGTTGTTTGTTACCTCAGCTGTGTTTTCTTCCATTTTCAAGCAATCTGTCCTTTATAAGACTACGTCAGTCGTGAATTGTGTGAAACTTCTTCTATCCGAAAACCAACCAAAATTTCGAAATACAATCTTTAATTTGTTAACCTTTTTTCTAGCCGGCTTGTATTTTTTTTGTCGTGATTTGTTGGCAACACTGCTCTTTAGCAAAGCGCGCAGAAGAAACAAAAACGTCTCTCTAATCGACAACTTCAGATTTTTTTCTCACGCATACAAATGAAATGTCAATGTGTGTGTTGGCCCCGCTGCACTTAATGCTTAGAAAAAAACTCGGTTTTGTTCGTACCTATTACTAAAAATTTAAGTATTTTAATTTTCGTTACCACGTATGTAACAGTAAGTAAAGAAGCATCTTCGACGCACTTTATTATGTAACTCCTTGATCAGCATCAACAGCTGAGTCGATATAGTCATGTCCGTCTGTGTGAGCTATTAGATATCAAAGACTATAAAAGGTAGACCAAAAAAATTGGGCAAACAGACTTCAGTATACCTATATAATTCACACAGGTCAAGTTTGTTTTAATTTTTTGCCACGACCCCTTCCGCTCCCACTAATCTCGAAGAGCCACTACATCTACAGTTTTTAAAATATTATCTTTAATTTATATTTATCATCATACTTAATCACATTAGCATTGATTATGCAGAACGCCAGTAATAGCAGTCAATAGAATTAATTCTTGAAGAAATAAAGCTCATAAAAGTATGTTATGGATATTCCTATAATTTGGATCCCGACTTGAATTTTCCGACTAAATTCGATCAATTGTTCCTATGAGAGCTATATGATAAAAGAATCGATTCAGTCCGCATGTATTAGACATAAATCAAAACGGTTAAAATATATGAAAAAAAAAAGTTTTTTCATAGAACACCGCTATACGATATATTTCACCAAGGTCAACAATCTTTGATCAGGGAATTCCACATCTTTGGTAATAAATTCTTCAATTATCTCGGTCTTACCTGTGTTGATTGCGACTATGGAAATGTCGGCTTTGGGTATCTAAATGGGTATAAGTTTGGTTATGAACTCGAGTGTCGGCTTAGGTATGCAGCAAATGGGTGTCGGTTTGGGTATTTAAACGAGCGTGTCCTCGAATATGCATGTGTGCAATCTTTTATGTAATTAAATGACAAATCTTGTATCAATACCCAAAAAGCCAAACATAGCAACCGAAACTCAATCACGACTCCAGTGCATGCATTGCAACGCATGCACTGCATGTAGATCATCCACCACGCGCGGTCAGCGAATTCCAGAAGCCAAGTAATAACAACAAATCCAACCAAACCAACTAGCATTGACTCCATCTACGACGGCAGCGGATCCGCCACGTGCGGATTAATTGCAAGCTCGCTAAGCAAGCATTGAAAACGTTCAATGCGTGTGTTCGCATACATACACAATTATAGCGTGAGCAACTGAAAGAGAGCCAGAGAGCCAGAGAGCAAGAGAGCCATGGCATTTGTTTTTTTTTGTTTGCGAGCAAGATCACGAATGTTGTTGTTGTTTTGTTCCTGTGAACGAAGCGTGCTTTGTCATACATACAAAATAAAGGACTGCTTGAATTAACTCGATTCTACATATGAGACATTTGTGATGATTTGTGCGATAAATGAAAATATGCATTTTACCGCTTTGGTGGTGTGGAAATAACAAAATAATTTAAATAATAATATTTATATTTACCTTTTAATATAAATATTTCTGAAACTTTAAATGTAGGTCTGCGTCCGAGCAAAACCAAGACGCAAAAGTGGGGGCTCTAGTTTAATAATAAAATTCAAAATCCCAATTCAAGAATATACAAACATGCTAAAGGGAATATAAGAGCAATATACACCCTTTTCTTTAATATTTGTAAATAAGAAAAATAAAAGTAAACGACCAAACATAACTCTGTGTAAAAGCATAACCGACCAAAAATGACTGCAATCGCAGTATAATATACTCCAATCCCGCGAATCCTCAGGGACCCTCCAGGATAGAAGGAAGAAACCAGCCACTGATTTTCAAAGAAATAAAACAAAAATAAATTAATAATTAAAAAATCAATAAAAAACAGAGGTTAAAAATATCACAACATACATTAAGAACATATTAAAAATATAAGTTAATATACAAAATAAAAAAAGACCAATATAATGATATAAATCCGAAAACCCAAATCATTTATTAGTCCAGCCAAAAAGGAATAAAAACGAAAGATTCTATTTCTGGCGTGGTCCGAAATAAATACACTTAGCCCCCAATATGCCAAACAATATCGATTTCACAGCGAGAAAAAAACCCGGGAGGAGCAGGGCAAAGGCCACTAGCACTCCAGGAGCCAGCCCGGAACTTAAACAAGTAATTGCGGGTCTCATCGAAGAGACACTAAGTGGCACAAGGTTCATAAAAGAATTCGTAAACAGGGGTAGGCAGTCAGAAGTATTAACAGATATCCCCTTCGGCCCACAACCTGGTGAATCAAAAAAACAATTACCAGATCTCACAAAATTGATCAGAGAATTTTCGGGAAACCTTGGAAGAAAATGTAACTAGAATAATGAGTCTCTATAAGGGGAGAGAAAATAGCAATGCATACTATCTTATGACACTGGCGATTGGAAACAAAATCACTGGTGAAGCCGATGTCGCGCTAGAATCCTATAATACCCTTTTGAAATGGAAGGCGATTTCAAAATGCCTGGCGGATCAGTTCGCCGATAAACGCCATTTCAGACTCTAGAGTACCAATTGTTCTCGATGACCATTGCTGAGTTTATTATTAGTTAATCAATCAAATCAGCGTACTCCTGTACCTAAAACCTGACAGTGTCAATGCTTTAAAACAAAGTTATCGAGAAAAGGCCCTAGACACTTTCGTACGTGGAATTTAGGCAAAATGCCCCCCTAGGCAAGTACAGCCTCCTTCCTTTAACAAACCCCACCAATGCAACCGTTCACGGCAGACCCTGTTGAAAATTCGAGAGCTTTCAATCCTAGACTAAATTATAGTCCAGCCCCCCACAACACATGACGGATTCTTGCAACATAGGGAACCCACAGGTTTGACAAATGGGAATGACCGACCAACAAAATATGGTCAACGACCCTAGTGAACCAAAATTATCAGCCAGCGAGGCAATTCTACCCATTTCCGCGTCCTACGGGCCCCAAACCACAGTAGAAGGTGCTGAGGATGATGAGGGCGACCTATATTACCTTGACTCCGAGGAACAGGCGTATTTCTATAGCGTTGATTCCGAAGGAGCCACGGGCTTGTACAATCAACAAAATGAGGAAAAACTTTCCACGGTATTCTAGGAAATAACACATTAAAACAACTAAATGCAGTAATCGATGTAAAAAATAAAATTAAACGGAAACTATAGTTTTCTAATAAAACAACTGGTGACTCAATCGGTAAATAACATAAAGCTCAGAACCGAACATATGTCGAAAGTCAGAAGAACTTCATAAATTTGCTCACACTAAAGCACTCAAATCTATTGCGGACCCAGACGAAAGACTGACTTATACAGCCAGAATTATAGGGGAAATAAGGACGTCATCGGATGTGCCGGTGTATAGCAAACACTACCCGTAACCAGCCGCTTTTAATCCCGAGGTAGAAAAACAGATGGGACAACTGCTGCAAGTCGGCATAATACGTCCTTCACGGTCACCATACAACGCACCTCTATGGATTGCCAAACTAGCAAAATCCCTATTGGGAGGCGAAAACGGACGTCTCCCAAAGAACATTTCAAACAAAACACAGATAGACTAAACAAGGACGCGACTAGCGCGTTTGATAAAATCAGACGCACGCTAGCCTCACAGGACGTCATATTATCATACCCAGACTTCAAACAACAGATTTTAAATTTACAACCGACGTCTTAGAGCAAGAATCCGGATCAATTACGTTTATTTACCGTACGCTCTCAAAGACCGAGTGAAACTATGCAAACGGCAACTATGAGAAAGAAATGCTAGCAATAGTATGGGCACTTCAGAGCTTACAAATGTTTCTTTACGGTACCTGCAGGGTGATAATATACACAGATCACCAAACCATAATGGAAAATTGAAAAGATGGAAAGCTACTTAGAAGAATACAACCACGAGCTTAGATTAAAGTCGGGTACCTCTAATGTAGTAGCTGACGCTCTTTCCAGAATCCCATCAAGTTCTCAAATAAACAGCACAACAGCAACAATTCTTAGCGACGAATGTTAAAGCGAACAGGACAATATCGTAGTTTCAGAAAACACGAGGGCGCATCGAAACGCCATCGAAAATAAAATCCAGATACTAAGCAAGTTTTTTTTCCTGGCATCCGAAAAAAGGAGGAAACCACGGGAACTTGCAGAAAAGCTAAATACGATAGACACCCGCCCCATGGGGAGATTCAACCAACCTCTATACCACCGTATCTCGGCCAAATCATCCACATAGACACTGCCATAGATAAATTTTCAAAATACGCTCAAATAAAACTAATAAAAATCAATATTAGCGAAAAAATATAAAATAAAAGCGTAATACTGATTAAGAGTACCATAATTAGGAAAATAACCCGAAAAAAAATATAACGTAGGGGGAGACAGTTTACGTCAGGATAGATAAATGGTTAGGGTCAAAGCTAACACCGAGATACAAAAAGGAGATAGTCCAAGAGGATGGAAACTCAACAACAAAAAAAACACGTTCAGGAAAAATAGTTCATAAAAATAATATTTAGATATAATATTCATTCCCAGGTTACTCTTATTGCCAACATGTTTCGGACTAACTACCATACTAGATTACACCCACTCTCAACTTATGCCAATAAAAACGGGAACAAAATGGGATATTAAAAATGATCCACGTGTTCAACATTGAAGAATACGAATCCGCGTTCGGTGATATATCGAACAGATTAAGCGAAATTAATCAAACACACCCACTTTTCCTTTCTTAAAATTCGAACTCTTAAAATCGGAATCTGACCTCTATAAGACTC
Source organism: Drosophila sp. st01m (assembly GCA_018901795.1). NCBI lineage: Eukaryota > Metazoa > Arthropoda > Insecta > Diptera > Drosophilidae > Drosophila > Drosophila sp. st01m. The sequence continues at coordinate 11,079 of JAEIFG010000269.1, forward strand.
AAACCTAAAATAAGGAAAACAAGAGCAATAAATGCTTTGGGAATGGCTAGAATTGTTTGGCCGGTTCACCGGACCACCACAATAAAGAAATCATAATTAATAAGATAAACGAACAACTTGAAAATAATAATAGACAGTTATTTATAAACGAAGTACCTAATGACAGAATTAAACAATTAAGCTGAATAACCAATAATGTCATAAAGGCCACATCAGAGAATAAGAAATGTATGGTCGAAAAATTTTCTTTATTTAAATAAAAATTACACATACTAGAAGAAAAAAATAAATAATTTAATAGATTGGCCATTTATTATCAGAATACGCAATTGAACAAATCGAAAAATTTTTAATAAAGAAGTTATTTTCGTAAATATAGGAGAATTGTTAGAATTTTCCAAAATAAAGATAGCAAACAAAGGCAGAAGCCTGCTGTACATTATTAGCATACCTTTAATTACCAATGAAACTTGTACTACACACACACTATTAAAACCAAAAAAAAATGGGTTAAACACTATATGACATAAAATTCACAAAAAAATTCAATGTAAACAAACTAATTATGGTCTAAAAGAAAATTGTGAAACCCATAGCGATAAAATAAACCTAGTAAACCTAAGCGGCGATAGGTGCATTACGCCACTACTCAAAAGCCGCACGCCAAACTGCAAAATAATCAACAGCCAGCATATAGCGGACCACGAGGAAATCCTGATCGGCGCCATCCTTTTGAATGACTTCAGGGGCACTGTAATTATCAATGCGGAAGGGACCATCTTTGATGGAACGTTCCGAATTCAAAGCCAGAACTCCACAATCGTCATAGAAGACGATGTGTATGAGACCAGGAAGAAGACGTACGCCAAAGCTGTACCCCCCAGTATTACAACTTCGGGAGTGGGGTGTATCTCATTGGATGCTGGGTTTAACATAAATAATGCAAAGCTCGAAATAATAGAGACGGTGTGACGCTTATTAACATCACGGTATCAGGAACTTTGCTCTTGGCGCTTATCGCATTAATTGGCGATTTATAATTGTATCATTAAAATCAATTAGTATAAAAATTGTCTTCAAATAAAGAACAAATGTTTTTTTAAAAAAAAACAAATCAAAATATAATTTAATTTATATGCGCATAAATTTATATACATATTTAGTTTTGTTTAAATGAACCCCCTGTTACTTACTACAAGTCTTGGGAAATTTCTATAATACGTGGGTAGCCCACTAACCCTTCAAAATTAGGCTTAAATGCATAACCTGATGTAAAAAAAATAAATTAATAAATTAATTAAGTTTATCAGTAAGAAGTAGGTGTTCAACATTGCCTATATTTACACGTACAAATTTATACAAATTTTACATAATCGGTGAAGGAAATCGGAAAGCAATTTTAAAAATCACGACGAAAATGCATATTGTAGCCCTTAAATTTCTTATTTCCATTTTTGACACGAATTAAATTGAAAATATACATTTCAAATATAAATTATCCCAGATACAGATGTTATTTTCGAGTGACAAAATTTATTTACGTTCGTAAAGATCTTAAAATATAAATTATTTATTACTTATGTATAATCGCATATGTTCCATTAAATTATTTATACAAATTGTAATTTTGGGTATTTTAATGTGACCATCATACCAGGTCCTTAATCGATGCGAAATATTTGTAAATGTAGGACGTTTCACAGCTTGTTCATGCCAACATTCAATCATTAGATAATACACTGCAGTTGGACAATTCTCTGGACAAGAGAATAGTTGCCTCGACCTGATTAAATTTATTACTTCCGGATTGTTATAGTCACTGTATGGCTGAAAAATAATAAAGATTTATATAATTGAATATATACATTTCAAATATAAATTATCCCCGATACAGATGTTATTTTCGAGTGACAAAATTTATTTACGTTCGTAAATATCTTAAAATATAAAATTATTTATTACTTCTTATGTATAAACGCATATGTTCCATTAAATTATTTATACAAATTGTTAATTTTTGAGGTAAATTTGAAAGTGACCATCATACCAGGTCCCTAATCGATGCGAAATATTTGTAAATGTAGGACGTTTCACAGCTTGTTCATGCCAACATTCAATCATTAGATAATACACTGCAGTTGGACAATTCTCTGGACAAGAGAGTAGTTGCCTCGACCTGATTAAATTTATTACTTCCGGATTGTTATAGTCACTGTATGGCTGAAAAATAATAAAGATTTATATAGCTTTAAATAGATATATATATTTGAAAATACCAAATGTACCTGCATTCCATAACTATAGATTTCCCAAAGCACAACTCCAAATGACCATACATCACATTCTGTTGTAAATTTCCCATAAAAAATTGACTCAGATGGCATCCAACGAACAGGAAGAAGTGATTTTGATTGCATCATAAATTAAAAAAAAAATTAATTCAATTTAAAAAATATCTGTTCATTGTCCAAAGTTAGAATATTTTTAACATTTTCTATAAATATCTTTAATAATCAGAACTGTAAATATCGCGGGACAATCCAAAATCTGAAATTTTTACAACTAGGCCTTCATTGACCAAACAGTTTCGAGCTGCTAAGGCCCGATGCGCATAATGATGACCTGAGAGATACTCCATGCCTTCACGGATTTGCATAGCTAGTTGTCGATTAATAACTCGTGTAAATCTCCATTAGCCATATACTCAAACAGCATACAATAAGGTTCTTTATTTAAAATAACTCCTAATATGTAAAAAATATTTTGGTGTTTGAGGTCCGATATTAAATAAATCTCACGTCGAAAGTCTTGTTGCGTTTTAATAGATGCATTTTCTTTTAATGCTTTGATAGCAACATTTACTGTTTTTTTTATTCGACTGCCTTAGTTGTCCTTCAAAACCCTTTTCTAAAAACAGAGTATTATATTTATGTATTAATAAATTTTAATATGTTAGTATTATATATAATTGTACATAAATGAAGTGCATTGAAATTGTGGTTTTATTATAAGGATCGTGGGATATTTAGCTTAGAAATAAACTTGTCCAAATAGAGTTGGTGAAATTCTTGGGATATCGGGAACGACTCCTCTCCGTCTCTGCCACTTTGTGCGTGACAATAAGTTATATGTAGTAGGTGAGCATCAAATGCCACAAAAAATTATAAAGCAAAATATATATATTTACCGAATGCTCATTCGCCTAATTCTTCTAAAAACTCGACATCTTGTAATGTAATGATATACCTTTCAAAATATTCTATTTTGAGAGCTCTTTGCCGTTCCTTCAAATTATATTTGATTATTTATATATGTAATATATCCATAAATTAACATGTTTGAAAGATATAATCTGTTAGCTAAATATATCACTGAAGAAGGGAGTCCGCGCTAGTAACAAAATCAGCACGATGAATGCGAAAGGTCACTAACAATATAATCAGTTTTATATGTGTGTTTATTGAATACTTAATAATATAAACAAATTAGGAATTTTAAAACTAGAGATCAATTCACACAACTACTTCTTTAACTTAAAGTTGTGTGAATTTATCTCTTCAAAATTATTATAATTTGTAATACAAATCAACGGCCAAAAATAACACAAGCTAACGGCAATTTGTTGAATAGATATGGGGCGGCGTATGACGAAAAATATACTTTTTCTATGCTAAAATTGTTATTTTTAATTTTGTTTAAGTCTGGGATTTTTTTTTTTGATGTGGATCATTATGCATTTAAAAATCCACTAGTTTTAGCTCCATAAATTTACAAATTTAGAAAATTATTAATTTATTTAAAGCTTTTCAAAGATATGAAAATTTTTCAGACTAAATTTTGTTTATAGACCGGTCGTTTTTATGACAGCTATATCTATATATATAAAAGAAAGTCATGTTAGTTACACCACTTATAACTCAAGAACGGCCGAATTTAGCTGAAATTAGGAAGGGAGGTAGCTTAGAGTCAGGAGAAGGACATAGGATACTTATTATCCCGTGAAAACTCGCAAAAGCGGAAAGAAAAATGAGAATTCACTCAACGTATAGATCTGAATAACAAAACCGCTGTTATTAGTTGGCGACGGAATGAATTTTGAATTTTGTTAATGTTGTCAGCTCAACAGCTGGAATATATTCGTGTGTGTAAAAATTGAACTTGAATTAAGCAGACGCCAGTTTTATAGTGTAAACCTGCAAAACGATAATGACAGTCCACTTTAATCGCATGCATATTCGCCACCATTTTGTTTGTTTTTAATAATGCCTGACAACCAAATATTGGAGGCGTAACGTCATGCAAGCACAGTGCAGAATATTCGAAACAGCCAAATGCAATTGGATACGTTAATTTCCATAAAGAAACGAATACAATGGATCTGGCAGATGAGTCAAAACTGGCAATTTAATCTTATAACCAGCGCAGCATAGGCCCTGCGATTCCAATGGAAACTTCAGTGCATTGCAATGCTGATATAGGACAGACAATGAACATAAAAGAATGCAGCGAAGATCTTTGTAGCCAATTGCTGAATCATTTTCAAATGCAGCGCGATATATCTTAGTATTTGCGACTGATCTTCTAGGTCCAGCACAGAGTTGGCACGAAAACTTTGAATCTCGATCTTGAAATCGACAACGAGATGCGCAACGAAGCATTAATTCTATTTGAGGACATGTGCGTCCGTATGATCGATGCAAGATGCATGCAATTGCGAATTTCAATTTGAGCAAGAATATGATTGCGAAGAGCTGGCCGGAAGAGTCCTCACAAATGTGCGGCTGTTGAATAATTAGTAAAAGAAGGTATACGATTCGATGATGAAGGTTGTTGACAATGGCTCGGGTGGCATATACTTTGTTGATGCTCCCGGTGGGACGGGCAAGACTTACGTCACAACAGTGATTCTGACAACAATTTGGTCAGAATCACAAATTGCGTTGGGTGACAAACCAACGTGCACAGTGGCCAAGAATTCGTCGGCAGCAAAACTGATGAGAAAATGTAAATTCTCATTTGGGATGAATGTACTATGACGGATAAACGAGCTTTGAAGGCATTTTGGTGGGGCTTTGTTACCGCTCTCCGGAAATTTCCGCCAAACGCTTCCTGTTATCCTGAAGTCTACTGCTACCGCTGAAATTAATGCATGTCTGAAATCGTCATCTTTGTGGAGGCATGTTAAAATGTTGAAATTGACAACCAAAATATAAAGTCATTAAATAGGGGCGTGACAACGTTCGCTGTGTATAACACATTACCAGATACATCATTTGTGAGATTAGTTGTATATATATATATATTAAGAATCAATAGTATTATTCATACTTAAGACACATTATCAACCAATCCAATTTGAACCAAATGTGGTCAAAATGTGTAAGACAATAAGTTGATATTCTGTGATATGAGAAATACACAATCAGTTTTCATACAATATGTGAATATTACTATATATAAAATGTTATTATATCGCCGTCTCTTTCAAAAATTTGAATGAATCATATCTTGAGCAAGGCTTAATTAATAAAGCTATATTTAACCCGTAATAACCGGTTCAAATCACAGTTTTCGCGCATTACTCGAATATTAAAATCGAAAAATCATAAAATAAAACTTCGTAAAAATCATATTATTATTATTTCAGGAATTTATTAAACTGACTTACTTTTAAGACTTTGTATGAATAAATCACAGGTTTATGACTACCTTTCAGAGAACTTAAGTGTTTTGAATATCGGATTTATCATTTCCGGAAAACCACGAAAGACGCTCTATGAAACGAGACAAATTTTTAAAAATTAAAAAAATAAATGTTTTTTTTTTTACAATTTGGGGCCTAATGTTGGCTAGTAAATAAAATGTTGGTTAAATTAAAACATGTTAATAAAAAAGAACAAATTAAAACAAAAAATTAATCGTTTTGAGAGATTGACTACTTTTAACAATAAAAGAGCTGTTACTGGCGTTCAGCCCAGCCAACCTTAATCCGAATTACTATAATGATTTATAACATTGGTTACCAGTTCTATCTTTATATCTAAATACTGTGGGTTTTGTGGATTTTCGTGATTTGCTGGGGAGGAAGGGAAAACCAACTTTACCTTCTTAAATTGAAAGCAATTAGCTTGTGGGCTAGTTCTTCTATTTTCCTGAATAACCTGTCCAGTACATTAGCAAACTACTAATACAATTTAAGTCGAATATTATTTTCTAGAGGCTTAACTATATTTGTTCCGCGCTCTTTAATATATTCCCTATTGGCTTAAAACAAAATATCGTGCTCATTATCTAACACTCTTTTTGGAAATACATTGTGACTCCAAAGAAATTGTCTCTATTATTTTCAGTTTATTTTGGAATTTACGGGAAATATTTGTTTCATTGGGCAGCAATTCATCAGCGTCAATCGGATTTTTCAGTGCCTTAGCAGCATTTGATATCAACTGAAGTTGGAGGTGGACATGAGCAACAGTAAGCTAAATTTTCCACCATAAAATTCTCGATTTAGCCGGCTAAAAATCTAAACATAAAGCTAAAGAACTGAAATTCGTTATGTGCGATAATTACATTAAAGTGGAAATAATACACTTATTACCATTTGTCATATAAAAATTGTTAGTCATATTGATAAAAACTCTAAAAGTAAAGCTTAACATCTGTATTAAACAATAATTTCGAAAAAAAAATTGTCAATTTAAAATTGCACAAGCAAAATATCAGTTTTTAAATACGATTTACTTTAAACGGAGAAGAAAAAACAATTACATTATAGATTATAAGCAATAATAAATTTGTCATCTTTAGTTGCTTGCACCAGCGTGCACCAATAAAGTAATAGTCCACGAAACACAACTTCGCAGTGGACACACAACAAAACACATCCATATATATTTTATATTCATACATAAATATTTATATATTGGAAGAGAACAGCAGACAAAATGCTCTACACCAGGTAAAAGTCTAGTGATAAAAGAATATTCTAGCCCAAAAATACCACGCGCCGTCAGCGAATTCCAGAAGCCAAGTAATAACAACAAATCCAACCAAACCAACTAACATTGACTCCATCTACGACGGCAGCGGATCCGCCACGTGCGCTGCGTCAGGAGAAAGTCTGCATTGGCCAAGTCGTGGGAATGTCAACGACATCGGGCACCATCAGCGGCTACAGCGGCAGCAGCGGTTCATTAAATTCAATTAGTCTAAAATTGTCTTAAAATAATGAATAAGTTTTTTTTTAATAAAAACAAACTAAAATATATAAACGCCACAATGTGTAACTCGCGTTTAAGTACCAGTGCCACAAAACGCCACACAGTGTACCTTGTGCTCCAGAGCCCCATCGCCACATAGTGTACTACAAACTCATAAGAGAAGTTCGCACACGGCTACTACAGTAGTGCTACTAAGGATCGCCAGTCACCTGCAGCACCGCCGCAGGACAAAAAGGAACAAATCTGAAGGGCCAGTAGTGGCAGATTCACCGGACAATGTTATACTTGCAAGCACAGACGTTAAGTGAGAAAAGTTGTATTAAAAAGAAATTAATAAAAATAACTCGAAATCTATATATATAAAATGCTTTGTCCTCACTGACTGCCTGCCTGACTGACTGATATATCACAGCCATGGCCAACCCACATGTCCGAGAGACTTAAAGTTTATTTTAAATAATCAGAAAAAAAATTCCAGATTCATACGGGTATTTAAATTTTCTAATTCCACATGCAACCTATTTTAAAAAATAAAGAACATTATATTAATTGCATTAATTGCAAGCTCGCTAAGCAAGCATTGAAAACGTTCAATGTGTGTGTACGCATATATACACAATATTAGCGTGAGCATATGAAAGAGAGCCAGAGAGCAAGAGAGCCATGGCATTTGTTTTTGTGTTCGCGAGCAAGTTCACGAATGTGGTTGTTGTTTTGTTCCTGTGAACGAAGCGTGCTTTGTCATATATACAAAATAATGGGCTACTTGAATTAATGTAGAATCGAACATATGAGACATTTGTGATGATACTGAATTGAATGAGTTGGCAGCGCGCACATTAGTGCGATAAATGAAAAGTTGCATTTTACCGCTTTGGTTGTGTGGAAATATCAAAATAATTTAAATAATAATATTTATGTTAACCTTTTAATATAAATATTTCTGAAACTTTAAAAGTAGGTCTGCGTCCGAGCAAAACAAAGACGCAAAAGTGGGGCCTCTAGTTTAATAATAAAATTCAAAATCCAAATTCAAGAATATACAATCATGCTAACGTTAATATATGAGCAATATACACCATTTTCTTTAATATTTGTAAATAAGAAAAATAAAAGTGAATGACCAAACATAACTCTGTGTGAAAGCATAACCGATCAAAATTGAATGCAATCGCAATATAAAATAATATACTCCAATCCTGCGAATCCTCAGGGACCCTTCTGGATAGAAGGAAGAAACCAGCCACTGATTTTCAAACAAATAAAACAAAAATAAATAAATAATTAAAAAATCAATAATCAATTAAATCAATCAATTGCGGGTCTCATCGAAGAGACACTAAGTGGAACTGAGTTCATAAAAGAATTCTTAAACAGGGGTAGTCAGAAGTATTAACAGATATCCCCTTCGGCCCACAACCTGGTGAATCAAAAAAAATACCAGATCTCACAAAATTGATCAGAGAATTTTCGGGAAACCATGGAAGAAAAATGTAAGTTGAATAATGAAGAGCGAAAACACCAATGCATACTATCTTATGACACTTTAAAAATTCGAGAGCTTTCAATTCTAGACTAAATTATAGTCCAGCCCCCCAACACATGACGGATTCTCGCAACATATGGAAACTACAGGTTCGACTAGTGGGAATAACCGACCAACAAAAACATGATCAACGACTCCAGTGAACCAAAATAATCAGTCAGCGAGACAATTCTACCCGTCTCCGCGCCCTACGGCCCGCAAACCACAACCAAAGCCAGTACCAATGGATGTCGATGGTTCCATTCGTTTGGGCAAAATTCATTACATGAACAGACCCAACGCTGTAGCGGGAAGCAACCTGTTATACTAAGTGGGCCTCCACCCAAATTCCAGAGGCAGTTCCACATTGCCACGGGGGGCAATGAGCCGGAAATCGAGTTAACTCTTGTTGATGCTTCGGATGTTCATTGGTTAGATTAAATGGCCATACTTCCAATGCATCATGGAAGATGGCACCAAACTCAATATCCTCATAGACACCGGATCAAACCAAAATTATATACAACCAAATCTAGTTCAACACCCAAAAAGTATGAAGATAATTTTTTTGGCAAATTCGGTGGAAGGACAAACTCCAATAACTCACTATACTTTCCGTACTCTGTTCAATAGCAGAGATAGACCCATCAAATTTTTTTTTTTTGGCCACATTGAAAACTTTCCACGGTATTCTATGAAATGACACATTAAAACAACTAATTGCAGTAACCAATGTAAAATTAACACCCTTAACATACATTAGAGGGACACAACTGGTGACTCAATCGGTAAATAATATAAAGCTCAGAACCGAACAGATGTCGTAAAGCCAGAAAAACTTCATAAATTTGCTCACACTAAAGCACTCAAACCTATTGCGGACCGAGACGAAAGACTGACTTACACAGCCAGAATTATAGGGGGAAATAAGGACATCATCGGATGCGCCGGTGTATAGCAAACACCACCCGTATCCAGACGCTTTTAATCCCGAGGTAGAAAACAGATGGGACAACAACTGCAAGTCAGCATAATACGTCCTTCACGGTCACCATACAACGCACCTGTATAATAGTCATCGATTATCGAACACTCAACTCCGTAATCATTTCGGATAGGTATTTTATCCCTGAGATTGGAGACATAATTGCACAATTGAGTGACAACAAATATTTTTCCCTTCTAGATCCCAAGAGCGGGTTCCACCAGTACCGCTTAAAAAAAAGGACATGGAAAAAACTGAGTTCGCAATCAATGGGGGAAAGTTCGAATTCACCAGATTACCTTTCGGCTTTCAGAACTCACCGCCTATTTTCCAAAGAGCCTTAGACGATATTCCAAGGGAACACATAAAGAAAATTTTCTACGTGTATATTGACGATATTATCGTTTTTAGTCGGTCCGAAAGAGAACATGCCATGCACTTGGATAAGATATTTGCCACACTAGAGAAAGCGAACATAAAAGTGCAGATTGACAAGTGCGAGTTCTTCAAAGAAGAAGTAAACATCTTGGGTTTACAACTAGCAAAATCCCTATCGGGAGGCGAAAACGGGCAAAACACAGATAGACTAAACAAGGACGCGACTAACGCGTTTGATAAAATCAGACGCACGCTAGCCTCACAGGACATCATATTTTCATACCCAGACTTCAAAAAGACTTCAAATTAACAACAGACGTCTTAGAGCAAGAATCCGGATCAATTACGTTTATTTCCCGTACGCTCTCAGAGACCGAGGGAAACTATGCAGCAAATGAGAAAGAAATGCTAGCAATAGTATGGGCACTTCAGAGCTTACGAATGTTTCTTTACGGTACCGGCAGGGTGATAATATACACAGATCACCAAACCATAATGGAAAATTGAAAAGATGGAAAGCTACTTAGAAGAATACAACCACGAGCTTAGATATAAACCGGGTACCTCTAATGTAGTAGCTAACGCTCTTTCCAGAATCCCATCAAGTTCTCAAATAAATAGACAACAGCAACAATTCATAGCGACGAAAGTTCTTCACACAACTCGATACCAGTCGCGATTAACGTATTCAAAATCCAAATATTTCTACTGATATCCGACGAGGAAAGGAAGAATCCCTTTCCCTACTTTTCATAGGCACATAAAAAAAAATTTCTCATACTCTGAGATTTGGTGAATATTCTAAAAAATATGTAGACCCAATAATTGTAAACGGAATTTTCACATCCGAACACGTAATGGGCGAATTATAAAGCGAACAGGACAATATCGTAGTTTCAGAACACACGAGGGCGCACCGATACGCCATCGAAAATAAAATCCAGATACTTAGCAAGTTTTTTTTTTTCCTGGCATCCGAGAAAAGGAGGAAGCCACGGGAACTTGCAAAAAAGGTAAATACGATAGACACCCGCCACATGGGGAGATTCAACCAACCTCCATACCAACGTATCCCGGCCAAATCATCCACAAAGACACTGCCATAGATTAATTTTCAAAATACGCACATATAAAACTAATAAAAATCAATATAAGCGAAAAAAATAGAAAAAAATAACATAATACTGATTTGGAGTACCATAATCAGGAAAATAACCCGAAAAAAATAACGTAGGGGAGACAGTTTACATTAGGATAGATAAATGGTTAGGGTCAAATCTAACACCGAGATACAAAAAGAAAATAGTCCAAGAGGATGGGAACACAACAATAAAAACACGTTCAGGAAAAATAGTTCATAAAAATAATATTAAGATATAATATTCATTCCCAGGTTACTCTTATTGCCAACATGTTTCGGACCAACTACCATACTAGATTACACTCACTCTCAACTAATGCCAATAAAAACGGGATCAAAACGGGACATTAAAAATTATCCACGTGTTTAACATTGAAGACTACGAATTCGCGTGCGGTGATATATCTAACAGATTAAGCGAAATTAACCAAACACACCCACTTTTCCTTTCTTAAAATTCGAACTCTTGAAATCGGAATCTGACCTCAAAAGACTCAAACCTAAAATAAGGAAAACAAGAGCAATAAATGCTTTGGGAATGGCCGGTTGGCCGGTTCACCGGACCAGCACAATAAAGAAATCATAATTAATAAGATAAACGAACAACTCGAAAATAATAATAGACAGTTATTTATAAACGAAGTACTTAATGACAGAATTAAACAATTAAGCTGAATAACCAACAATGTCATAAAGGCCACATCAGAGAATAAGAAATTTATGGTCGAAAAAATCTCTTTTTTAAAATACACATTCTAGAAGAATAACTAAATAGTTTGATAGATTGGCCATTTATTATCAGAATACGCAATTGAACAAATCGAACAATTTTTTTTAATAAAGAAGTTATTTTCGTAAATACTTATAGGAGAATTGTTAGAATTTTCCAAAATAAAGATAGCAAACAAAGGCAGAAGCCTGCTGTACATTATTAGCATACCTTTAATTACCAATGAAACTTGTACTTACACACACACTATTAAAACCAAAAAAAAATGGGTTAAACACTATATGACATAAAATTCACAAAAAAAATTCAATGTAAACAAACTAATTATGGTCTAAAAGAAAATTGTGAAACCCATAGCGATAAAATAAACCTAGTAAACCTAAGCGGCGATAGGTGCATTACGCCACTACTCAAAAGCCGCACGCCAAACTGCAAAATAATCAACAGCCAGCATATAGCGGACCACGAGGAAATCCTGATCGGCGCCATCCTTTTGAATGACTTCAGGGGCACTGTAATTATCAATGCGGAAGAGACCATCTTTGATGGAACGTTCCGAATTCAAAGCCAGAACTCCACAATCGTCATAGAAGACGATGTGTATGAGACCAGGAAGAAGACGTACGCCAAAGCTGTACCCCCAGTATTACAACTTCAGGCAAGAAAGAGAAAAGTGGAGGAAGTCATCTCATTGCAGATGCTGAAAGAGTTCAACATAAATAATGCCAAATAGCTCGAAATAATAAGAGACGTGTGGAGTTGGCGTCTCTTATTAACATCACGGTATCAGGAACTTTGCTCTTGGCGCTCATCGCATTAATTGGCTGGTTTATAATTGTATCATTAAAATCAATTAGTTTAAAAATTGTCTCCAAATAAAGAGCGTTTTTTAATAAAAACAAATCAAAATATAATTTAATTTATATGCGTATAAATTTATATAGTTAGTTTTGTTTAAATGCACCCCCTGTTACTTACTACAAGTCTTGGGAAATTTAAAAAAAAACGTGGGTTAGTGGGCTTAGGCTTAAATGCATAACCTGATGTAAAAAAAAAAAAATTTGTTCGGTTTTGCTTGAAGGTTAATATTTTGGTTTCTGTTTTTTTGAGGTAATTAAGTTTATCAGTAAGAAGTAGATGTTCAATATTGCCTTTATTTACACGTACAAATGTATACAAATTTTACATTATCGGTGAAGGAAATCGGAAAGCAATTTTAAAAATCATGACGAAAATGCATATTCTAGCCCATAAATTTCTTATTTCCATTTTTAAGACGAATTAAATTGAATATATACATTTCAAATATAAATTATCCCAGATACAGATGTTATTTTCGAGTGACAAAATTTATTTACGTTCGTAAAGATCTTTAAATATAAAATTATTTATTACTTCTTATGTATAAACGCATAAGTTCCATTAAATTATTTATACAAATTGTTAATTTATGAGGTCAATTTTAATGTGACCATCATACCAAGTCCTTAATCGATGCGAAATATCTGCAAATGTAGGACGTTTCACAGCTTGTTCATGCCAACATTCAATCATTAGAGAATACACTGCAGTTGGACAATTCTCTGGACAAGAGAGTAGTTGCCTCGACCTGATTAAATTTATTACTTCCGGATTGTTATAGCCACTGTATGGCTAAAAAATAATAAAGATTTATATAGCTTTAAATAGATATATATATTTGAAAATACCAAATGTACCTGCATTCCATAACTATAGATTTCCCAAAGAACAACTCCAAATGACCATACATCACTTTCTGTTGTAAATTTTCCATATAAAATAGACTCAGATGGCATCCAACGAACAGGAAGAAGTGATTTTGATTGTACCCTAGATTAAAAAAAAAAGTTAATTCGATTTTTAATATTATATATATAGAATATTTTTAACATTTTTTATAAATACCTATAATAATCAGAACTGTAAATATCGCGGGACAATCCAAAATCTGAAATTTTCACAACTAGGCCTTCATTGACCAAACAGTTTCGAGCTGCTAAGTCCCGATGCACATAATGATGACCTGAGAGATACTCCATGCCTTCACTAATTTGCATAGCTATTTGTAAGAACTCTAATTGAAGTAATAATTTATTTTCCATTGGTGAGTTGGCGATTAAAAACTCGTGTAAATCTCCATTAGCCATATACTCAAAAAGCATACAATAAGGTTCTTTATTTAAAATAACTCCTAATATGCAAACAATATTTTGGTGTTTGAGGTCCGATATTAAATCAATCTCACGTCGGAAGTCTTGTTGCGTTTTAATAGATGCATTTTCTTTTAATGCTTTAATAGCAACATTAACTGTTTTTTTATTTGACTGCCTTAGTTGTCCTTTAAAAACCTTTCCTAAAACAGAATATTATAAGTATTTTAAATACATTAGTATTATATATAAATGTACATAAATGAAGTGCATTGAAATTGGGGTTTTATTATAAGAATCGTGGGATATTTAGCTTAGAAATAAACTTGTTAAAATAGAGTTGGTGAAATTCTTGGGATATCGGGAACGACTCCTCTCCGTCTCTGCCACTTAGTGCGTGACAATAAGTTATATGTAGTAGGTGAGCATCAATTGCCACAACAAATTATACAAAAATATATATAACTTTACCGAATGCTCCTTCGCCTAATTCTTCTAAAAACTCGACATCTTGTAATGTGAAGTGTGGTATTCTCAGAAGTGAACTTTTCTCCATATTTTTGGATGTGATACCCACAGGTTCCATGGAATTATTTAAAGGTATTCTTCCCATATCCTGATTTGAGTTTAGTTGTGAATTGCCATAAATATTATTTCCAGCGTTAGGTGTGTTTATCTGTAAAACAAATAAATTAATAGAAAACTATAAAAGTTACTCCGACACATTTTGAAGGGTATTCAAAAAATATATGGGTGCTGCTCTTTTCAAACTTCAGTTAAGCGATCGAAAAAAGCAGGGAGCTTGCAACCAAATGCAGCTTGGCGATCGTTGGAATCCCTGGGACAAATTAATCTATCAAAAAAATTATCACAATGATCTAGTTTAGATGAAAATCGCTGAAATTGAGATCCTAACAGTTTCCAATTTATATTATCTACAGTAATGTTTAATATACCTTTAAAAATATTCTTTTTTGAGAGCTCTTTGCCGTTCCTTCAAATTATATTTGATTATTTATATATGTAATATATCCATAAATTAACATGTTTGAAAGATATAATCTGTTAGCTAAATATATCACTGAGGAAGGGATTCCGCGCTAGTAACAAAATCAGCACGATGAATGCGAAAGGTCACTAACAATATAATCAGCGATTTATTAATTGACATCGCAAAAGCCAATCGAACAGGGAATTGAATCCTCTTGAGTTGGAATGGTAGATCAGTTGGAATGATCGAAATTCGAAGGATAAGAACTTCTTCTTGAATTAAATTGGTCATCAGTTTTTTGACGGATAACCCTGTGCCGTGTGATTTAAATTCCGCAACATGATTATGATTGATCCAACCTTTAACTATTAATTATGCGGTGGAACAATATCGCAGAATATTTTTAGAATATTCTCACCAGCAATCACTACTGCGACTTCAATTATAGTCGGACCATTGAATTGTCCTGCATGACCTCCAGCTGGTCTTTTGTCTGCTCTAACAATGATCTTTTTGTCATCAAAAGGCAATATATCCAACGCTGTTTTGAACAATCAGTTGAAATCATTTTGATTGTGCCGAATATGTTGCAACTGTTCAATCATTTCACGTTTTGTCATAGGAAAATTTCCACAACGCTGACCGACTTCTATTGCAGAATCACCAACGAAATATAATAGATCGGTGGTGGTAACAAAGAGCCTGCTCGACGGTAAATTTGCCCTTAAATCTGAATGTTTAGACAAAATAAGAATTAGAAGAATTGATAAAAATAGGCCATTACCTTATAAGTAGGATTGTAGCCTGGTTGATCAACAACTTCAGCTCCAAATGACGTCATTTGAAGCATCCGTTATATTTTCGAATATTCGCCAGGAAATTTTTAAATTCGTTTGAATTTCCATAGAGAAACGAATACAATGGCTCTGGCGGATGAGTCAAAGCTGACAATTTCACCTTGCCACCAGCGCAGCATAGGCTCTGTGATACCAGTGGAAACTTCAGTGCATTGCAATGCTGACATAGGACAGACAATGAACCTATAAGAACGCAGCGAAGATCTTCGTAGGCAATTGCGGAATCATATTCAAATGCGACTAATCTTCAGGGTCGAGCTTGGGCACGTCTCCTTTTATTAGCTGCTGCACGTTTTAATTGCGTTTGGCTATTTCGAAGATTCTGCACTATGCGTGCACGCCGTCTAATATTTGGTCGTCCAAACATTTTTAAACACAAACAAGAAATCGTGGCGAATATGCGTGCAATCAAAGTGGAGTGTATTTATTGAGCGTCTGCTCAATTCAAATTCAATCTTTACCCAAACTAAAATATTTCATTGATCTGACAGCATTAACAAAATTCAAAATTCATGCCGTCGCCTACTGAAATCAGCTGTTTTGTTATTCAGTTGTCAGTCTCACGGGAATGCTGTCGAACGGGATGTCCTATGTCCTTCTCCTGGCTCTAAACTACCTCCCTGCCAATTTTCAGCTAAATCGGTTCAGCTGTTATTGAGTTAAAAGTGAAGTAATTAACACGACTTTCTTTTATATATTTAGATTTGGGGTCTTATGTTCCCTATAAAAAAAAATGTTGGTTAAATTAAAACATATTAATAAAAAAGAACAAATTAAAACAAAAACATTAATCTGAGCGATTACTTGAAAATATAACATTATCCTAAAGACTCCGATAATGGGAATACTTGTTACATACTTTTGAGAGATTGACTGCTTTTAACAATAAAGGAGTTGTTGCTGCCGTTCAGCCCAATCAACCTTAGTCCGAATTACTATAATGATTTATAACATTGATTACCAGTTCTAGGTTTATATCTTAATACTGTGGGTTTTGTGGATTTTCGTGATTTGCTGGGGAGGAAGGGAAAACCAACTTGACCTTCTTAAATAGAAAGCAATTAGCTTGTGGACTAGTTCTTCTGTTTTTCTGAATAACATATCAAGTACATTAGCAAACTACTGATACAAATTTTAGTTGAATATTATTTTCCAGGGGCTTAACTATATTTGTTCCACGCTCTTTAGTATATTCCCTATTGGATTAAAACAAAATTTGTATTTTCAAGCACCGTCGGAACACTTTTTCTTTGAATATCTATTGATTTTAAGCAAAATATTTTGCTCATTATCTAACACTCTTTTTGGAAATGCATTGTGACTCCAAAAAATTGTCTCTTTTATCTTAAGTCTCTTTTGGAATTTACGGGAAATATTTGTTCCATGGGGCAGCAATTCATCAGCGTCAACCAACCAATCTTCATAAAAAATTACATCATGTCCTAAAATCCGGAGCCACTAGCGGACGAAAACGGGCGGAAATCCTTGACAATCCATCTGAAAACAGTATTTTGTCCTCCCATTTCATCTGCAGTAGACACGAGCAACAGCAAGGTCGGATTTTTCAGTGCCTTAGCAGCATTTGATATCGACTGTAGTTGGAGGTTTTATTACCAACAAATTTTTAGATGGTCCGACATGAGCAACAGTATGCTAAATTTTCCACCATAAAATACTCGATTTAGCCGGCTTAAAATCTATATATATAAAATGCTTTGTCCTCAGTGACTGACTGACTGATATATCACAGTAATGGCGAAACCACAAGTCCTAGAGACTTGAAGTTTTTTTTAATAAATCAGAAAAAAAATTTCCAGATTCGTATGGGTATTTTAATTTTCTAATTCCACCTGCAATCTATTTAAAAAATAAAAAACATTATTTAAAAGGCATTAAATGCATTTTCTTAGACCCTTTTGGTTGTATGAAATTAACTGTGGGTTATTTGCTCACTAATATAACATTAAATCAGAAGCTCTTTTTAAATTTTCACCTGCATTTTATTTTTGAAAATATAAAATATTTATTAAATCGAATTAAAAATGCATGTTCGCAAAATCGATGTACTATTTGTCAATCCGTAAAGCATTACGGGCTTATTGTTAGATGGCGCCACTAACAATAGATGGCGCCACCTCTTTAGTAGTGTGCAAATGACGAAATAATTTAAATAATAATATTTCTGATACTTTAAGTGGGGATCTGCGTCCGAGCAAAGCAAGGACGCAAAAGCGGGCCCACTAGTCTTAACATAAAGCTAATGAACTGAAATTCGGTATGTGCGATAATTACATTAAAGTGGAAATAATACACTTATTACCATTTGTCATATAAAAATTGTTAGTCATATTAATAAAAACCCTAGAAGTAAAGCTTAACATCTGTATTAAACAATAATTTCGAAAAAAAAATTGTCAATTTAAAATTGCACATCAAAATATCTGTTTTTAAATACGATTTACTTTAAACGGAGAAGAAAAAACAATTACATTATAGATTATAAGCAATAATAAATTTGTCATCTTTAGTTGCTTGCACCAGCGTGCACCAATAAAGTAATAGTCCACGAAACACAACTTCGCAGTGGACACACAACAAAACACATTCATATATATATTCATACATAAATATTTATATATTGGAAGAGAACAGCAAACAAAATGCTCTACACCAGGTAAAAGTCGAGTGATAAAAGAATATTCTAGCCCAAAAGAGCATAATATCAAATTTTGTGGCGACATTAAATTTAATATATATAATATTCATATACAAAAAATGGCTTTTCTCTGTATAATTTCTGCTTTTCTTCACGCTTCAAAACTCTTGTTTGTTGTTTGTTACCTCAGCTGTGTTTTCTTCCATTTTCAAGCAATCTGTCCTTTATAAGACTACGTCAGTCGCGAATTGTGTGAAACATCTTCTATCCGAAAACCAACCAAAATTTCGAAATACAATCTTTAATTTGTTAACCTTTTTCTTGCCGGCTTGTATTTTTTTGTCGTGATTTGTTGGCAACACTGCTCTTTAGCAAAGAGCGCAGAAGAAACAAAAACGTCTCTGTAATCGACAACTTCAGGTTCACATTAGCATCGATTATCCAGAACTTCAGATTCACATTAGCATAGATTAATGGCAGTCAATCGAATTAATTTTATAAGAAATAAAGCTCATAAAAGTATGTTACGGATATTCCTAAAATTAGGATCCCGACTTGAATTTTCCGACTAAATTCGATCAATTGTTTCCATTAGAGCTGTATGATAAAAAGAACCGATTCGGTCCGGATGTATTAGACATAAATCAAACGGTGAAAATATTTGAAACAAGTAAATTTTTTCATAGAACAACGCTATACGATATAGTTCACCATTGTCAACCATCTTTGGTCAGGGAATTCCACATCTTTGGTAATAAATTCTCCAATTATCTCGGTCTTACCTGTGTTGACTACGACTATGGAAATGTCGGCTTTGGGTATCTTAATGGGTATAAGTTTGGGTATGAGCTTTGGTATGCAAATGGGTGTCGGTTTGGGTATCTAAACGAGCGTATCCTACATACATACAATATACATGTGTGCAATCTTTTATTTACGCGCATCAATTTATATAGTTAGTTTTGTTTTTATGAATGGGAAAATAAATTGCAAGAAATATATATAATTACTAGAGGTCCCGCTTTTGCGTCCTTGCTTTGCTCGGAGGCACACACACATTTAAAGTTTCAGAAATATTTATATTAAAAGGTTAATATAAATATTATTATTTAAATTATTTCGATATTTCCACAATACCAAAGCGATAAAATGCATATTTCCAATTATCGCACTAATGTGCGCACTGCTAACTTATTCAGTTCAGTATCAACACGAATGTCTCATATGTAAAATCGAGTTAATTCTAGCAGCCCTTTATTTCGTATGTATGACGAACAGTGTTGCCAACATTTTTCAGGAAGAAGCCGCCAGATTGGACAAAAATAAAAGCCTTCCGCTGTTTTAAAATTTCCCCCGCTGTTGGACTTCCAAAACCGTCAGATCTGATGGGTAAAAAGCTAAATTGGCAACACTGATTCAGTCAGTGAGTCAGTGAGGACAAAGCATTTTATATATATAGATTACTACGGGGCTTTAAAAATACTTTAACATACTTAGAAAGAACCGTAAATACACCCCTGTTACTTTGCTACAAACCTTGGGAAAATTTCTAAAATACTTGCGAAGCCCACTAACCCATCAAAATTATTTAAGCCTTATATGTATTACCTGTTGTAAAAAAAAATGTGTTTGGTTGTGTTTTGAGGTTAGAATTTTGGATTCTGTTTTATTGAGGTAATAAAGATTATCAGTAATAAAAAGAAGTTCAATTTTGCCTATATTATATGCAACTGTATACATATTTTATTAAACATACATATATAGTCCATTGAAATATATATATTGCATTTATATATGTACTTGCATAAATACCTTAATATCAGTGCAAGCGATGACGCTGCTGCGTCCTCGCTATTGCGCTCTCTGTCGCTCATTTTTCAAACGAGTAACTCAAGTTCATACCCATATCCATACACATTTGCATACCCAAAAAACCCTCGTGATTTAGAGACCATTCGCGTTGGGATCGATTGCACAAACGAGCACAACGGTCATCAGTTCAAACGGCCGTTCCGAACGCACATCCAAAGTGAAAAAACCCTAACGAGCTCGAGTCAATGCTCAAGCATGATCGGACAGGACATTTCATACCCGTTGCAATTCTCTGCAAGTACTACTCTTTAAGTACTACTTAAATGCAGGAACACCCGATTCATTCTTTTGGGAGCTTGATTGCTTTTGAAATTTAAAGTGCTATTACTACCTTTCCGTCTAACGTTAGTTATCAATAAAAGCGTAATACCTATAAAATTGTGAGACGGGTGGTTAATCGCGATCTGCGGGGCGAAATGTGGCTTGGCAAACATTTCAAACAAACTTGATTTCTCATGAATTTAGTAAATATATAGAATATACAAAAAAATACTCCGTTTAGGTATAAAAATGCTTAAAAAAATGCAAAGGTATAAAAATTATTATAATTACAATAATTGGAGTACATACGTTTTGTAAATTTTTCATTCCTTCAGAACTTTTTTTTTAAAGATTACGAATAATAGTATTATAACAATAGCAGCAACTATCAATCCTGATATTGAAATTATCCTTAGCCAAAGATTATCTGAACATTTGGGAATGTTGCAAGGCTCTATGTTTCGATCTAATGATCTATCATCTACAAAACACCAAGGGGTCCTCTCCGCACTTCCCGGGTTTCTGAAAAAATACATATACATTTAATGGTGTTAATAAATATATACAAGTCAACAAATAGATAAAATGTTATATCAATACCAGTGATTAAAAACGTAAGCGAAACCGGTTAAATTGGATAGGCGTAACCTAACCGAAACAAATCTTACATACACGAGCCAATATCGAAATGGTCTATAATAGATTAATAAGATTATCCCAAAATTTCTCAATTAAATGTCAAGAGTCTGTACACCAGCATATAAATGATCTGGCCTAGCCACCTTTAATTTAATTTGTAGTTACTAGTCTTATTTTAAGTTGAATTAGGGGTTTTTTTTTTGACTTAAATTTGATCCCCAAGTATAAGTGCCATTATGTTCGAAATGTTGTAATTTTAATATTAATATCTAAGGAGAAAATAATTAATAAATTAGTCTAAACTCTTAATACCTTAATATTTAACTCACAAAATATTGTTCAATTAATTTTATGTGAACCAATAAATTGAATTGAATTGGAACTAACATTAAATAAAACTATTTTTATAAAATAAATATTAATTTAAAATATTAAGAAATATATTCTGGGGGTATATAAAAAATTAAAAAAGATAAACCAATTAATCCAACACTTGTTGCAAGCATAATTCTACGATTAGTGAGAGAGGGGAGATTAATTGAGCAGATTCTACTAGCGTAAGAACGAAAAGGGAGAGTTCCAGCTCAAGCCGCGAAGAGCGAATATTAAAAATTGTTTTTGACCTGATTATATTCTGGCACGATGAAATTCGTATTGAGGGGACCAAATTCATTACCCATACTCAAAAATCGGACGAACAAGAGATGTATATAAAAGTCTTGTAATATAAGGATCAAATTTCTTTAACCAGCGCTTAATAAACCCAAGAACTCCCATTGCTTTATTGACCGAAATCAATATGTTTATTAAACTTCAGCTTATGATTCAGGATAATACCTAAATCATTTACTGAGCTATTGGTATCATTAAAGCATTCCAAGATAACGCCATTAAGTGAATAGTGACAGATATGGCGAAAAGATCTATAGAAACTCATTACTTTACATTTAGCGCTGTTGAGATTAAGTAAATTGGTTTGACACCAAAGAAACATGGCATTTAAATCCGCTTGCAATAACTTATCAGAGAAAGGGTCACTATAAGTTAAACAAAGCTTGACGTCAACCGCATACATGAGTGCATGAGAGTGAGATAGAACCGATGGAAGACCGTTAATAAATAACGTAAAAAGAAGTGAACCAAGATGACTACCTTGCGGTAGTCCAGACGTAGCTTTGATGGACTTTAAAACTGAAGTTTTGGAACTAACTCTTTGCGTTCTTTTACTCAAATAAGTCGATTTCCAACGAAGAAGATTATTAGAAAGCCGAGAAACTCAAGCTTATGAATTAGTACTGAGTGATTTACAGAATCAAAAGCTTTACTAAAATCGGTAATCAACGTCAGTTTGCATTTTTTTCTTGAACCCATTAATAACAAGGGAAGTAAACTCAAGAAAGTCAGTGGTTGTCGATCTACATCTCATAAACCCATGCTGACTTAGAGAGATAATAGAACCACACAAATGTTGAAGATGAAAAGTCATTATTTTCTCAAGCAACTTGGGAATTGCAGAGAGCATAGCAATACCCCAATAGTCCTGAACATCGCACTTAACGCCATTTTTGTGAAGAAGGATAATATAGGAGTCCTTTCATAGGCTTGAAAAATATGAAGAATCGATTGATAGGGTATTTAATTTATGTAGCGGACTGCACAAGTTTTCCGCACAGTACTTTGATACAAAGCCATCAAAACCTGGCGTGTGTACTGGCTTAACTAATTTAAGTTCACAAAGAAACGAGGTATCTGTAAATGTAAGGTAAGTGAAGTAAAATAAATACAGTTTATACTGCTAAGATTGTACTGGTATGAGTGACTAATGTATGTAACAGAAGGCATCTGCCAATAAAGTATATATATCCTTGATCAAAAGCCGAGTCTATATAGCCAAGTCCAGCCGTGCGTCTTTCCATCTGTGTGAACGTAACCAAATTTGGCAAAAAGACTTCGGTGTATCCCACACAGTTTAGGTTTGTTTTAAGTTTTTGCCACGTCCACTTTCGCCCCGCAAATTGCGAATATATAACACACCAACAGGTTTTAAGATCTCACGCTATTTATAAAGACTGGTTAAACTGAACAGAAATATATTAGTTTAAAATTTTAAATGCAATCTAGCTATTAGAAGTCTGTAAAGGGTATTCCTAAAGTCGGTACCCGAGCTTAACTTTATGACTAGTTTTATATGAACAATGTTTAATTTTTGACCTACTTAAAAAAGTTAACAGTTATAAATAAAACATTAACTGTTATGCGAAATTCGTGCTGGGCCGTGTCGTGTTCGGTTTATACAATAAACCCCCATACGGTCTCGTAGTTCTTTTTATATAAAATAAAATTGGTCAAATTTAAAAAGCAATTTCGGGCTCCATGTGCACCTCAAATGCAAGTACAAAATTGTTTCCATAAAAAAACGAAAAGTTAAAAATTATAATTTCAAAGAAAAAATGAAGGTTTTTAATGGCAGAACAATGCTGTTGGAGCATTTTGCTTATCTTATTTATTTAATATTAGAAACTTCTTAAAGAAATTTAAAAAATTTATATATTGCTTAAACTCAAGAAACACAAAAACAAAATCGTCGTATTGCATAAGTGCTTCAAAACATTAAGAACAACCATATTTTGGAGGAATTTATATATTTTTCGAAATAAATATTGTATTGATAATAAATCAACATACCTGCAATAATTCTGTCCAATAAGTTCTGGAAAGTCAGAAATTTCTTTCATTAACCAGGACCACCGTAAACAAGATTTCCCAGAAATGCTCAGGTTTTTAATGCCTCTGTAACTTGAGCCGTCCTCCCAATAGCAGTTTTCAGTTTCGTCCACTTCAATTGTTATTCCTAGTGTAGAGCAATCTTTGTGTTGCGGTAGCTTTTGACATTCTTCAACTCCAACTATACCAATTACTGGGTGACGTTTGGCAATTGCATACTCTTTTTGGCAAAGTTCAGTCTCCAATAGTTCACATTCTTCACGGCAAATGCGTTTTAAATTTTCTGATTCTTTTGTCGGTGGATATTTACTTGACACATCCTTACTGAACACGTCGTCATAAAAGACAGACTTCTTTTTCAGGAAAAAATTTTTGCTTTTGGAATCTTTTAAAACAGATCTTTTTTCTCGTGTGTCATTTCCGCTGTACAAGTTAGTAAACATAGCCAAATTTGCAAAATACAGCAAGTTGGTGCGTTCAGGAGTTCTACATATTGGAAGTGAGCTAAAGCATAAACTTGGAAGTGCATACTTTCGGCAATTTAAATTCATGTCTCTACAATTAAACCCGATAAATTTAATAACATTCGAATTAACTATTTTCATGTATAAACTTACTTTGATTCTTTTATTACTCCATAAGCGGCTTTCAATCGTTCCTCTAATTCGATTATTGTCACGTTAGGTGGAATGAATACATGGTTATTCTTCAAAAAGTCTTGACAAATAGTTCCATTATATAGTTGGCAGATTCCCGAGAACTGGTCAATTCTTAAATCAGAAGGTACAAATATGATTTTTTAATGCAAAATTTGATTATTTTTTATTTTAGCTTTTTTTCAGAATGCACAAAAATACTTTATACGAGGTAAAAGTCTAGAGACAAATGACTTAACATATTTCAAAATTTGTAAAATGTTATTTTGTGACGCCTGAGAAAAATCTTGCTTTCTGAGATGTGTTCTTAGATTCGACAAGAATAAAACGCAAATTTTATTATTAAATTTAATATTACAAAAAAAAATTAATTAAAATTTGTCACTTGCTCTTAATCGCTCATGTTCTCATCCGTATCTCAGTTCAAATTATTTGATGTATTGACGCAGCTTTAAAAGTCACTTTAGGGATTTAGTTTTTTAATACACAACAATCCTCATTATATCCGTTATTTTAAAAACAAATATAAATGTATGTGTTCGTTAAAGTGTCTGAAACAGAAAGGAGTAGATATATCGTATATATATTCTTGCTCAGCATCATCGGCCGAGTAGATATCGCCTCGACTATTTTTGCCCGTTTGCATTAACAAACAGATCTTAGGTACTATAAATGATGAAGCAACTAAATTTGGCACACAGAAACACGTTGGAGTTAAGACTGTCTAAAATTTTGGCCACACCCCCTTCCATCCTTGCAAGCGCGAAAAACTCCCATTTTTTAATTGTTATTGGTAACTAAGGTATACATTACTATTATCTATCATCCTACTTAATCGCCTTAAGAAAGGTTGGGCAGAACGGCGGTAATAGCAAGTATGTATCTTAAATAATAGCACATCTATTATATCTATTAATTATGATATAGTGGACCGATTCGAACCAACTTTGGTTTGCATGTAAAATAACATTGAAAATGCATGTAATATTAGTTTAGTTTAAATTGTTGAAAAACAAAAAACTCTTTTATCCTATGTTGGATTTAATACCGATCGGTCCCTTGGCAGCTATATGATATGGTAGATAATGAATATGTACAAGACAATATAGATACACAATTTATGAGTCTAGTTGAAATATCTTAGAATAAACTAAAAAAATAAATATACAAAGTTTTTCATACTGAAAGTTGAAAATTAGAAAATTAGAAAGTTTTTCACACTAATGGTTGTCTTTCGAACGATCTTTTCAATGACAGCTATACGAAATAATGATCCGCTTTTAACTTAATTTAGTCAGGTTATATAACACATTACCAGATACATAACCTACTTATGACATTATACTCGTCGAGAAATAACATGATATTTGATACAAGGGTTGATGTTTCATCGATCCCGCCTATGGCAGCTATATAGCATAGTTATCCGATTGACCATGTATGATCAAAATGTGTAAAATAACATTAAATTACTCATCTCTAAAATTGGTTTAGATGTCTCAAAAAACATCGCTATTAATAAACTATAACCATGAGTTACAGATATATTCATAATCTATCTGAAAACGTAAAGTATTCTAAATTTAGCTTACACATTCTCGAATAATGATTATAAAAGTCGAAAGTCCTCTAAAGAACTTTGCAAGAAAAAGACAAATTTTAAAAAATTATATTCAGCGAGTTGATGCCAAACAGCTCGTTCATTTAATAGAGCCACTAAGCAAATAACCTATAGAGAACTCATTTCATACAACCGAAAGTGTCCAAGCAAATGCGTTGCGATTGCGTCCAATGATGTTCATAACTTCACCAAAAATAAACTGATTTTGTGAAGGAATTTTAATCATGGTGAGGCATCTTTCTTCATTCTGCATTCAAACTTTAAATTAATTTTAAAAATAATATGAAGTTTTCCTCTAGATTAGATGTGGATTTTTATGCTTTACTATTTTAAAAGTTGATCTCTTCAAATCTCAATGTTTCAGTTATAATCGACTCCTTATATCGTAGAGAACTTTCATTTTCTTGTAAAAAATCATGCCAAATTGGACAAAAAATTTGACTTGTAAAGTTGCTTGGTAAAAGAATTGATAAACTTCAAACTTTCATAACTTCACCAAAAATTAACTGATTTTCAAAAGGAATAACATTTTGATAATGGTGAGGCATTGTTGATCTGCCCACGCCAACTTTTTAAAATTACTTCTAAGGGAATGCAGATTATTAGAAACAGAAAACATATCAAAATATTCCGTGTATTTTACGAGATTTTAATTAATTTCATAGAAGCGCCATCTTTCCTCATACAGACGGAGACACATATAGTTAAAGAATACAATATGCAACGTCACAACGAACAGCAAACGCCACGAAATACGATTGATAACATGGCTTCGCTTATTCATTGCTGCCTCTTAATTTCCGCAATAAAAAATTTGTTTTCATTTATAAAACTTAAGGTGTTTTTCTATCAAAATTATTGGAGGCAATAACGTTTACAGCATAAAGGGTATTTTATAGTACGTTTATGATATGTTTTATGTTTTGTTTACTAATCAAGCAACAAGCACTACCAGCCAACTGAACCCAATATGAAAATAATTTCTTACATTAGGTCCACCACAAAAAATTGCTTATTGAATCTATTCTAAGGATATCAAAAAATATTTGAATCGATTAATCAAGGAAAATATACAATAATCGATTAATAATAAATTTTTTTTAAACTTCAGCTTATTATTTGCTAGTTACGTTTAAATTAAATCGTGAATTAAGATGAAATAATTCATTAATGTGTAGCATTTGATTAATCGTGTCATTACTAATCTATTGACTAAATGAATGAAGTATATTAAAGATTAGTTCGTTCATAAAACATAAACTACTGAACTACTGTACACAACTGTAGTAAATACTAAGCAAATAAAATTATATGCTTATTTATATAAAACAAGAAATTTAAAACTTCATCCTAAAACTCATCTGTCATATATCCTTAAAATACATTTCACAATCATGAAACAGATGAAATCTACGCATTTATAGAATCGTTTATCTTATATATATCATGACATCTGAGTAGAAACCTTCAACGTTCATAGTAAAAAGAAACTACATCGACCAAATGAATAATTGAAATAAGTGTCTGATTGATATTACGACGAAAGATGAGAGTCAACTTATGTATTCAATCTGAAATCCAAACTATGCTAATGATTGTGCAGATCTATTCTATATTGACTTTGTTTTAAAATAGCATAATAATATATAACAGCTAATTTATATAATCAGGAGACATTAACAGGGCAATGGTGTTTCAATCTGAGTACATCGGAAAGCGAAATACTAATATTCTGTGGTAAGCAGATGCGTTCGAAGTGTTTATTGATGCTTAAAGCTTTCAGTAGACCAAAGATAGAAACTTCTGTTGTTTTGCCGGAATAACAAAAGATATTATAAAAGCATAAACTCTAAGGCTTAGTTTCTGTAATATCATTATTTTTTATAAACTAATGCCTTGTTATATTATTTAACTATTAAAATTTGTGCAAATGCCTACATTGCAATGATATGTTTCCATTTCAGCATTTGATTTGAACATAGGTCTCGTTTACTGGAGACAAATTATTTGAAAGTTATTTCAAGACAAATGTAATATTGGTTTACTAGTTGTCTGTAAGATTTTATTCTATATTTATATTAGTTGTACTATTTACAATTAAATGCGCATGTTTTTTTTTACATACATACCCATAGTTTTCAATTTTTTCATTTTTTGGCATTACAGAATTGAATGTTAAGGCCATGAAAACGAGGCAATACACAATGATTTGATAATGTGTAGTAATCATTTTTCAAGCAGATTTTTATAAAGTAATTAAATTATTTTTAACTTTGAATTCTCAATCGCGTTTTAAGTTAATTATTTGTTCATTTTTGAGTATACACTTCGTATTTCAGACTAACCAAACATTGCGTTACATACATACATATACTATATTCCTTTAAGAGGGTTGCATGTTTTATGCGCGGAAAATAAGTACATTCAACCCCATTAATTTTAGGATTTTCGGAGTGCCCAGATTTCGATTAAGTATGCGGAAAACTGTTTTGTATTTTTTAGTATATATTAACTACTGAATTTTAATATTTGAGCTTTTGCTTTAAATAAAATACTGTGGCAAGAAATTTAGGCGTTTAGTGAGCAAATTATCCACAAAAACTCTGGTGCGTATACTAAATCAGACTTAGCGCTTACTCTTGTTACTCACACTAAATAAAAATACGTTTGATGAATGTGAACTTTGTATAAAAAACATTAGCAAAATCTGGTGACTTCAATTTTGCAACGATTAGAATGAATTAAATAGAGTTTCCATTAATTAATTTTGAAAATAAAAACATCTGGACGTGGAATGAGATACACAGAGTATAAGTTAAAATTTTAACAATCTGTTAAATTCACTCAATCCACTGTTACCTATAGTGTCTTGGCATGTTCTTTCTCCTTGAATTATAACACACAATATATCATAAATTTCTGACATTTTCCATTCCCTTGCCACCCCAATATATTTTAATTAGCTGTGCGTTTTCAAAATGGAATCTTGTGGCAAATCCGATGTGAGTATCTAGCTTCACTCTTTTATGGTTGACAATGAGCCATCGAGACAGTCAGATGTTACTGCCTTCCGATAGGAGGCGCCATCGAGAGACAGTTAGCTGTTACTACCGCCTTCTTTCGGAGGGTAGTAACAGCTGAGTTAATCAGCTCATTTAAGCTAGGTTCTCACATCGGATTTGACACAGGCAAACAAAAAGGGATCAATATTTAGCTGACGGCGAGCGAAAGCACTCCGTTTCACTCACTGAGCAAGCGACGAGTTTTGTCAACCGACTAAAATGAAAATCAAAATAATTTCCCTCGGACATTGCGTCCACGGCAAAACTTTCCCGTGGACCCAATGTCCAGTGTTGGCATTTTAGCCATTTTGTAGCTAGATTTAGCACTTTTAAAAGTGCAAAAGCTATAACATTTGGTAAAAAGTAAGTTGGCAAATTTTTAATAGTTACCATTCGTTCTTACATAAGCTGTGAAATCGATAGACAAGCCACCGAACTTTTTTTAAAAAGTGATGGTGAATATGAAACTATGTGACAAAAAAGTTCAAAGAAGTAACCTTTACATCCACTGAAGACACAATTCATACGAATTGTACAAAGTTTGTCGTCAAATGAATCAAACAACTTAGAGAACGGTAACTATATTATTGTTTCTTGATACATCGATGAGAATAAGCTTACTTTAATATAATTTCAGATTGCCGGACAACTTTAATATTCTTGATAAATAATTATACTCTCTGTCGACAAGTACTGCGCACAAATAAACAAAATATAATAGAGGTATTATTAAGAATACTGCAATGAAAGAAAAATTGAAGAAACAAAATTGGGAAAATACATTTCCTAAATTTGGAAGAAGAAAAATGACACAATAAAGTTTTGGGCTGAAGTTTTGGAGTACAGAGATGGTGGAGATGTAAACACATTCGCTCTTTTAGCACACTTTGCTGTTAAAATATTGACGTTGCCTTGGTCAAACGCAGAGGTGGATCGAGTTTTTAGCCAAGTTTCGCTCGTGAAAATAGCTTAAAAACTCAAATGAATCTAAAAACTTTAAATGCTATTCTAACCATAAGGTGTGTTACATTAACAACTAAACATTTTGTATTTTAAATTCCAATATTCTTGTAAATTTACAGATATGGACTTAAAAGAAGTGGTATGTATTGCCTAAATTACACATTGCCACCAAAATATTTTAGAATAATTCACGAATCCGACAAATACATTAATTCTGACGAGAACGTTATCGAAATTAACAATACAATATTATTTTTATAATGAAAAACAGATTTAATAAAGAGTTGGTTTTATTTTCAGATCAATATTGTCTATATTTTTTTAATTTAACATCGATAAACAGTTATAATTCTTAATTTAACATCGAAAAACAGTTTAGCTATGTTTTAAGTTTTTTTTTTTTTTAATTTCAGCTATTTTTTGGTATTTTTTTCCCGTCTCTTTTTTTTTTTTTGCCCACAAAATTCTGGCAACATTGCCAATGTCAAGGCATTTGCTTGGACACTTTTGCTTGTATGAAATGAGTTCTCTATAGGTTACTAGAGGCCCCGTCTCATATGTAAAATCGAGTTAATTCTAGCAGCCCTTTATTTCGTATGTATGACGAACAGTGTTGCCAACATTTTTCAGGAAGAAGCCGCATTTTATTTAAAGAAAGTGTTTAAATTTTTGTTTAGTTTAGTGGTGTTGGCAAGTGGCGACAGCATGAATAAATATTTGTAACGAGAAAAGGGTAAGTACGAATGAATAAATTTAGTAAGAATAGTAAGTGCGATTGGGTTGCATATGGATGTGTGTATGTGTGTACCAACGAGTGGTTTTTGCATGGCAAACGTGAATTTATGTTTATTTTACATTTATGTAGGTTTATCTGACTGTTCGAAGTCAGAAGTCGACTGCCCAGATCTTAAAAAGAAGTTCACTTAGAGTGCACAAAGCCTCTGAAGCTTGGACCCATTTTTGTTATTCTTATTATAAATGAAATATAATATATAATAAACTAAATAAAATTTAATTTGTTGTTTTCGTATAATTGATTTGTAAAGCGACTTTGCCTTTCTTGAAGTCGGTATAATATCTTGAGTAAATGGCCCTCCAGTATTGAATTTTTTAACATATGCGGAGGACTGGAAATCTAGTTTTATTTAAAGTTACAAAATTCCAATGACTTTTTGTATTTTACAAAATTTTTGGCAACATTTCAAAATTCCAAAGCATGACAATACTTATAATCGATAGTTATCATCAGTTAATTTCGATTAATACTTTCACATCACTGGCAAAGGTGTTTCAAAATTAATGTATTACGAGTGTAGTATGTATATATGTATTAATTTCAGGATACAAAACAACTAAAAACTATAATAGTTTTTCATCTGGATTTTTTAAAAATTTTCTGGGTTTTTCTAGCTTTTTAAGAATTTCCATATAATATTTTCGGACCTGAAGAGTTGTCAACACTGAAGTCAGCTTAGTCGGGGACGAATTGCTTTGCGGCAGTACCAAGCTCTTTACCATATATTCCTAGAATTTTCAGAGATCCGAGAGTAGTGTTAAAATTGGAAATAAAAAAAAATCGCGCTGAGGGAAGGGAGTTTGTGTTTCATATGTATGGTAAAACACTCACTTAATATTTGATTTATTTGTATATTTACTGCAGATATTAAATACAAACACACGCTCAAATATATTTATATATTTAGTTACTTACTACGTACGTGCAATATATGTTCTTGCGCATATTTAATTCTATTTGCTTATATTACTCGAGCACTTACAGCGAAGTTGCCTGCAGTCCCGATTTCGGTATTTCTTATATTCGATAGATTTCTGTGAACAGTACGCTTAATTCATGGTTCGGTACTCACATCGGATTTGACACAACCGAACGCTAAAGTATTACACATACATTCTTTTAGGAGATTGATTGCTTAGAAAATGAAAGCTTCTTTTACTGCCGCTTTGTTAAACAGAACCTTATGCGATTAAGAAGGATGGTAGATAACAATAACGTTAGTTACCAATGACAGCGTAATATATTAAAGACTGTGGGTGTGTGGTTTTTTGATCTGACCTGCTCCAACTCAATTGGAGTCTGTGTGCCAAATTTAGTGGCTGTAACTCTTATAGTCTCTGAGAACCTTTTATTCATGCGGACGCATAGACGGACATGACTATATCGACTTGGCAGTTGATGCTTATCAAGAATTTATACACTTTATAGGGTCGGAAATGACTCAATATGACTCAATGACACAATATATCCATTTACTTGATTTTAAAGTAACGGGCAACTTACTTATAGTCGGTTCGATATATTCGATAATTATACTAAATAAACTAATTATTAATATATTATAAGCGTTATAATTTTAATTTATAATAATAATTAAAAATCCTAATACTTTTCTAATTATTATTATTTATATTCATTAGTTATCCTTCGATATTTTCTGCTCGATATTTACCATTAATAAAATTTTCACGGACTACCCTTAACAAAAATTATGTTTCGAGAACAATTTTAACTTAAGTGTGTACTATGTATATACACGCGCTCCAATGTATATATTAATAGCGTAAACTAAATTAACAATGTGAACATCTGCAAACAATGGTTGGCTGGATTTCTTCTATGGGTCTGGTATACACGCCAGACAGTGCTTGGCTATCTGATATCAACATGGAGGTTCCCTGAAACCAAGGATTCTGCTGGCGAATATGAGGCCGTGGCACTGAGCTTCCGAGTACTTGACGCTATAAAGGTACATATATGCGGCATGATGTCCTCATCGATGGATGACTGTGCTCCCGTTCGCTTGTATTTGACCTATGTATCTGTGTGCTGCCTGTGTGTTTTAGTGTGCGTGTTGCTGCTTGAGTGCTGGCATCTTGTGCGTGTGAAATTCGCATTGTGAATCAGTGTGTGTGGCCAATGCGGCTGGTACGGCTTGCGTATGTGGATGCTTTCCGTTTAATTCGTCTGCACATTTGCTTAACTTTGATATCGGTTTGAAGGCATTTTTTTTTATTGAATATTTAAAAACCACTTAAAATTTATGCCTTGCAACAGACACCACGGGAACTAGACTGATCCCTAACTTCAGACCTTCTTTTCTTCTCTTTCTTATTCCCCCCAGCTTTCTTCTGTTTCTTCTGTTTGACTTGAACGCTTAGTTTAAATCAAATCATCCGCAATCATACTGAGCGTTCATGAACGTTCGTTTCGATCGAGTTACGGGTCATGCTCGAAATTGGGGGTTGATTTTATTTGATTTGATTTGATCTGATCGAATTATACTCTATAGATATGTTTAAAATATGAGCAAGACAACAGCGCTTTCACTTAATAAAAATATTGTATTTGTTTTAGTTATTTTCCTACTTGTCACGCGCAAGCATCAGCTATAACTATTTATATTCACACATTTATGAAACGGGCGGACGGGCTTGAATATACGAACCTTAAAATTAATCCCAATTCCGGTCTTTCGGGCCAACCTAAAAGGGTAGGTTATCAGGTAGACTGCAATACCATGAAATTTTATTAACACAAAACTATTGTTTTCTTTTTATTTTTTTTAAATACTTTAATTTCAAACATTGTCTTGAAATCAGCGTATTGATATTTATATGTATTTTTAATACTATTTCAGTGCTTTTAAAGTTTTTTTTGTTAGTTTTGCCTTTTTAACATTCGTTGTTAAACTTATGGGGCTGAGTGTAGTCCGATAGGCTGTGATATCAGCCGGTTTCATCCCGATATTATTAATTGCAGGTTACGTACCGGTATCTAATTTGAACCATACTATTCAAATTTAAGTACTTTCTGGTATTATCGAATGCTGCCTGTTTTTGGTGTTAACTTGCGCACATGTGAAACAGCTGGCTTATAAAGCCCAATATAGGGATAGTACCTAATATAGTGAAGGTGTTCAACCGAAAAGTCTTAATAGTTTTAAGTCATGTCCAACATTGTGTATCGCTCATTAACCCACTTTTATAACCACAACTGCTCAGTTCTGGAACAGTTTTGAAATTCACTAATTTAAAAGGCAAAGATAAGCGAAGAAAATGAGTAACCTAGGACGTAAACTTTCTTGCATCTACAATCGATTCTGATACATATGAAGAGCTCACATTACGAATACCAAGGTACGGATGACATTTACCGAGTTGTGCCAAAGGATGTAAAAAATACTGTACACAAGAAAAAAGTGTATTTTAGTCCCAAAATTAAAGTTAAATTAAGCTAAGTTTAATGTACTAGTTTAATATACTATATTTTCGAAGTGGATCGAATGAATCCGAATCATAAAATCAAAGATAACATACAGGCAAACAAACTAACTTTTCACTTCATTTTGGAAAGGCCAATTAAAATTCCAATCGAAGAGTATTCTTTTCTTTTTTTATTTAAAAAAAATTTCCGAAAAGGCCTCAATGGACCTATTATCTGCGATTAATAAAGTTTTTCTCCTCCCACATACACTACCTTATCCCGCAAGTCAAGTTAGTTTGCGAAAGTTTTAGTATGTTATTTGGACTATACCTTTCGGTCGGTATAGAACACTATCTGATTGGCCAATCGAAGCAAATTTTTATAGCTGTATATATTGCTAGTCGCGTTTCGTGCAGACTCCGTAGTGTTATTAATTTTGATCCAAAAAATATCAATAAAGATTCGGCCAAACCGCATCATTCAAATTTATTAACATAACACATATAAATCTGTTTTTTCAATTTTTGTTTTGCAGAAACTATTAACCATTTTCTTTTTGTTAAACTGAACACTAAATTAACAAATTGATCAAATATAAAATAAATCATTTTTTTTATTCTTGCCATCTTTTCCAATTTATTAAATTGTCAGTTAATGTTTAACTTCAACAAAACACTTTCGAATTGTTGAGACAGTTTTTTTTTGATAAGAGTTACCCAGTCAATCCTTAC
This sequence comes from Drosophila sp. st01m, assembly GCA_018901795.1. Taxonomy (NCBI): domain Eukaryota; kingdom Metazoa; phylum Arthropoda; class Insecta; order Diptera; family Drosophilidae; genus Drosophila; species Drosophila sp. st01m. Next base: position 46,484 of record JAEIFG010000269.1, read on the forward strand.
TTTTCTTTTACTTTTAGAGCAATTGCTTTTTCACGTCCTATGATATGGAAAATACGATTTTCATGCTCCGAACTGCTAATTTTGTGCATTTATAAAATTGGTACTACAAAAACATGATATGTGCTTACCCACAATTTCCTGATCGCGGATTCAACAAGGATACTACGACGACCGCTTCTGATTCTTCGCAAAAAATTTTCACTGCACATATTGAATAACCTGTGAAGGAATCTGGACTTAACCAAAAAGAAAGCTGAAATTTTGGGATCGCGAACCACGAACTGCTGCTTTCTTTGCTCTGGAAAACCCGTTTCAAACTAAGGCGATGTAAACGACAAACACGGGAAACGATTTCGTCTACAGTTTAAATTTATGGAGCAAAATTATCAGGGATCGTGGAATCAGAACAGGATGGGGAATTTCGAGTAGATTCTTATACGAGAATCTAATTCCAATGTAAATAATAAAAAAAATTATCGCAATTTTCTTTTGAATTTTTCATAATTTTTAAAGAAAAAATGTATATATAGTTTTAAAAAAGCATGGTTTATGTACCCGTTACTTAAAATAAAAAAATTGTTTTAAATGTTTGACAGACTCCCAAAAAATGTATGCTAATGATAGAGCCAAAGAGTTTAAATTTTATACATTTAATTTATTATACATTGCCGGATCGCACTTCAACGAAAGACTACATAAATAAACAAATTTTTTTATTTGACTAGTCAGTTTGATATCACTAACGACAATAACACTGACCCACTGGCTGCTGGCCTATGCTTATTCCGTTTCCCTACATTTCAATAATCACTCGGACGTCTTCATATTCATCAGGTAACTATAATTAGTATCGTGTATACGTGTATGTATATGTAAATGTAAAGAAATATTTCTTAATTTATAGCAGATATTCATGTAAAGACCATGACAGCAAACTGACCAGAGTGGTCCCGCATTTTATTTTTTGTTCCGGATATCGAACGCAGGAGTGGAATCTAAAGATCATGGTCATAAGTATCCGGTGCAAAATTTCAGAATTTCAAAAGTAATTCAAATGTGACTTTTTTTTTAATACTTTTGAATTTATTTTAGTATTTCTAGTCAAATTTGAATTTAAGATTACTATTCTTTCTTTGATTTGTAAATAATATATAGAAAGCTAGTAGTTTTCCTATCGATTTGGTGTAAAGTTTTATTTATAAATATGGTTAAGATGTCTCAAGCAAAAAATGTTTTGCATACTTCAACTTCAGCTAAATGATATGATAAACTGCTTTAGACCAACTTTGATCAATTTATATGCTATAAGTTCGGTAAAAAAGTTTTTCATACTAAAACTTGATTTCGACCGATCGATTCAATGACAGTTATATGATAAATTGGACCGATTTGATCCAAGTTTGGTCAGGATGCATAAATCAAAGTTATATGCGTACTCTGCAACAAAAAATATATACATAAACTAGCTGTTCGTATGGGTGCTATTTGATATAGTGTTCCGATATGAACGAACTTTAGTCAGAATCAGCATCAATGCCATCATCAAGAAGTTTAAGCACAGCGCATACATTGGAGACAGTGATGAAGGCGTTTGATTAATATTGTTCCCCATAAGAATCTTGATTGATGCAAAAGTTTCACAACATCTTGCAAAGCAATCGGCAGTGTTCTGATCGGTCTGGCTTTTCTTTTTCTGCCTACAAAACTTTGCAAATGATCAACCTTCTTCAAAGAAAAGCGTTTTTGAAAAATTGACACATGCAATCTTTACCAATTTCCATATATTATAGCTATTAAAATTTCGCGATTTATGATATATCGCACATGTCTGTCAAAATTAGTTTTGGCAATAGGAAATAGTTAAGTGTACATATCGTTTTACTTAGAATTGAAAAATTTCTATTTTATTATTTAGAAAGGCTTTCTACGATTTTTTGAAAATAGAAAACGCTTTTGTAGCGAAAAATCACTTAGAACCGGAAAGATTCATACTCCACAGATTCTAAGCCATATAAGCCAAATATGTATGTTCTAATTATCATTGGAATGGAATTTTTGAGGGCTTTTAGACTATTTCTAAAACATTTTGTATATTAGACAGGTAAAATTGTACAGGTGAAATTAACTTTTGTGGGTTACACTTAATGTAAAATTTCGATCATTATCAATAATATGTAATTATTTTCACAATAACCGGACTAACGCTATAAGCGGAGTTGTTATAATCGGATTATACTGTATATCAAGACTAATATATTCTCAAAATGAACATTTAAACTTTATATTACCGCAGACGGTAGTCCGCACTAGTGATGCAAGTAGCACGAAGTGTGTGAGAATGGAAAAATTTCTACGACTTTTTGATCAGATACAATTATATGCCAATCGAAAAGTAAATTCTTAGCTTACAAAATTGCATGTTTTTACTTTTAAGAACTTATATGGTTTATGAGATAGGGGGATTGTTTGCATCAACGCGTTGAACATGCTTAAATGTAACGCTGATAACATAAGTTTAAACATTTTTAGATTCTCGATAACTTAAATAAAAATTAAATATTAAAAATTAAATTAAATTAAATTTTTAAACTATGGAGGCTACAAAAGTATTCTAAATATCGTTTTAATAGTATTTTTTTCGAACTTTCGGTTGTACCTTAAAAGAAAGACAGGGATAAATTAAGTTTGTTTAAAATGTGCGTAAAAGGTAGAGAGAGGCGTGGCAGACCCTATAGAGTATATATATTTTTGATCAGCATCAACAACCGAGTCAATATAGCCATGTACGTCTATAATGAATGTCTGCATGAACTGCTAGATAGAAGAGACTATAAGAGTTAGGGACACCAAACTTGGTCTGTAGGAATTTTTATATTGCAATTCATATTAAAATTTATGATATCCAATTTTGTCATTCGTCAATTATTCGATATTCGTATTCGAGATTATATATCAACTACTTTTTTTAAAAAAGCTGCATTAGCACATTGCGCATAATGGTTGTCATTCTTCAAACCTAAAAATAGCTTTTTTACGTGAAGAATGCCGAATTTTACAAACAATTTCATCACTAGATTTTCACCTAGTAAGGAAGTATGGGATTTGTGTGGGATTCTACATACATCTTATCTTGAAAGTTTTAATTTTTTAGTTTCGAGATATTATATTCCAAGCCTCCTGGGTCCAACGTAGTCCAAATCTGCTGCAAAAATGCTAAATTCTCCCATCACACTTACACCCACTTATCTCATGAGTCAAGTATATTTTCAAAAATCGCAGTACCCATTTTTAAATCATCCCTAAGTAATACTAGTCGCCTTTCGCACCATTCACTACTTACAACAGAGATGAGGCGTTAAAAATAGAGACAACTATGCTTGTATTGGTTCACTATCGGGGACTTCGACTGAGAATGTCCTGTGCCGGCCTCATATATCGAAAATTAAAAAACCTGGAGCAAACTTAAACCACCGCTGGTCTCATTCAATAAAGAGCGGAGTAGAAGCAAACATCTTTGTGTCACAGTAAAGGTTATATTTAATAGCTTTGTATTTCTACCAAATGTTTTGATTGGCTCCACTAAATATGTAGTTGTACATTGACATATTCTCCTCCATCAACATGAGGAGAATCAGAAAAAGATTTATTTAGAGCTTGAAGTGAGGTAGCTCGATCAAATATATTTCGTATGCGAGTATAGTCAAAAAAGGTTCCTGTTGAGGCAAAGACTTGAAGAGCAAATGCATAAGCACAAAAGTTTAAAGCTATATTGATATGACCTCAGCAATTATGACAACATACTTACAGTTCATTAGCCTGCCAACATTCCATACCCCAATAACTTAGACATGTACACATACATACACACTTACAGACCGCATTCTGTTGGTCTGTTGATACTTGGCAAGCTTAATCAGCATGTTCTTAAAATAATACAAATGGTGTAGACTTCTGGATACCATAAAGACATTAGTAGGGATGGGTATCGGCAGAAAAACCCCGCTGGTGACATTGTGAAATATCCTATCGGCCCCTATTGCGAAATTATCGTATGGTAAAGATTTGATTCTAGATTTTGTCATCGATCAAAAAAATTATTACTTAATCTAAATCTATGCAAAAGTTTTACTTTATACTATTACATAAAATATAATCATTCAGATATTGGTTTGTTTCTGTATGTTTAGTGGGAGTAAATAGAATTCTGCTATAATTTTCTTCCGAAATGCCCAGATGTAGTTAGGTATAACAATTAAGAGATCACTTAGAAAGAAAAATTCCTTCTACAACAACCTGTCGTCCTATCACAAATAAGTTTGTGTGTAATAGTGATTGACCTTGAATACTTCTTTATTCTTTAAGCTCACTTTCGAACTTAAGTTAACTTAAGGATAGGTTAAGAGTGTTGGAACCATTGTGTGTATAGTATATATACAGAAAAGCGGTATTTGTCTACTTCAGGCCACATATAATGTTTTTCTTCCTGGACTAGTGTAGCGAAACGGAAAACTTTTAATATTTATTTGAATGGAATTTTTTTTGCAATTCCAAAAAAACATAACTTATTGGAATAACAATAACATCTTGCAATGTAAATGTAAAACAAGCAAAAACCGCTTGGGAATTCGTGGCAAAGGAGCCCAAATAGGTATTGAAAGATCTTGATTCAACTCATATTGTTCCTTATAATACCTTTAGATGTTTTGTTTGTATTTGTTGTATATTAAGATTAATTGTACCTAAACTAGTAATCGATCTTACCGACAAATATTTTGATAGCACCTAGCTAGCACACAAAGAAAACCCCTACACGCCATAATATTTCAGACATTCAATTTTGGGACGAACGATATTTAATTTAGCTTACAAATTTAAGAAAGATTTTTATTTTTATAAATGTTGTGGCAAGTTTGTATTTTTTAATTTTAAATGAATATGTTAAAAATATTCATAAAAATATTGAATATGTCACAAAATTGAATATCAGAAATGTTTTGGCTTTTGTCCCTAGACTTTGTGTGTTTATTTGTTTTTTTTTTTTTGTGTTTTTAATATCTTTCATTCTTTTTAATCACATAATTAAAAATAGTCGGAAAGTTAAAGTCCTGACCTCGACCTTAGGAACACCCGTTACTTTTCTTTAGGTGCTGGATTACTTAAAAATTTAAAAGCCATTCTGCCCAACCGATCTTATTGCGATTAAGTAGGATGATAGACAATTACAATATATTACATAAGTTAAAAATAAAAGCATAAAATCTTGAAAACTGTGGGTGAAGCTGGTTTTTTGGGATTTCCGGGGGAGGATTGGGGCGTGGCAAACATTTGACTAAACCAACTTGACCTGCTCCAACGCAATTATCATACTTCGATGCTCTAGCTTTTATAGTCTCTAAAATTCTTTAATTCATACGGACGATCAGACGGACATGGTTGTATTGGCTCGACTGTTGATCAAAAATATATAAGCTTTATAGGTTGGAGATGCATGCTTTTCCCAGTTACATATGTATGTTGTAACGAACACAAAATACTTTTTTACTTAGTTTTGAGATAACGGGTATAAACTTGAGTGATGGTAATATGTGATTGTTTTATTTAACAATAAATATTATAATTTCTGGATGATTTTAATTACTCAGAAAATACTCATGAACAAGAATATGTTATTTTTTTTTTGCATCTGGGGCCCATAACTGTAAAAGGCCAAATAGTTTAATTTTGCTTGTTTTATTGCTTGAATTCATTTAAAGGTTGAATTTTGTTTCCCAACAAAGCAGTGATGCAAGCAGAGCAAAAAGTGAGGAGAGATTTGTGTTAACGGTCAATATGTGTGGTGAAAATTTGCTGAATTTACGGGGAAGAGTGGCTAAGTTGGCTGAATTTCGGTGAATAATGTGGTGGAATTCAAGCAGTTTCATAGTAAGAGAAAAACAATGTTAAGCAGTTTAATAATATTTATTTATTTTAAAAATCTTGGGAGGTTGAGCGTAAAGACGTGTCTTTAAAAATTCTTGGTACATATGTAGATTACAGTTTATAAACCAAACGAATAAAATTGTTATTATTATACTTTAAACAGTTTATAGAGTAGCTTCTAATGTTGTAAACATTTTCAATTTCATATACAACTTGACACTGCACGATGTTAATCAGTTGCAATACTTTCCCACCACCATATTTGCCCCTGCAGCTATTGCCCCTGTAAACCGATGGCACAGTTCTCATACCAATTCTCTCTTTCTCTCTGTCTCTTTTTCGTCTACACCACAGTTCTACTTCCTTGCTGCATTTGGTTGAAGTAAAACCGACCGCAGCTTCGTATTGTTCGTCGTTTTTCATAGTCGAGGGTTTTTGAACATTCGGTTGATTTTCGGTATAAAAAATCTGTGTAAGGAACTCGTTGCCACACGACGCGACGCAACGCAACAAAGCCGACTACAGTTCTAGGTTTAGTTTTCTATGTGTTGCCTTTGCGTGAGGACTGCTTTGCAGTTTCGCTCCGTTCAAGTATTTTGTCGTGCGTAAAAAATACAAAACAAAAAGAGACAAAACTGCTGAAACAATAATTGGAATTGAACTATTCATTGCAGCTGTATGCAGTGTGTTCGGCAAGTGTGTGTGCACATCGGCAAATTGTGTGCAGATGATTTTTGTGTGATTCACATTGCCGAGTATAAACTGACTAAAAAATCATAATTAGTAAGAGCAGGGTCAAAGCAAGGAAAATAAAAGCAGGTGAATAAAATAATGCCACATTTTACTTTTGCTGCCATAAATTGACGTGTTCGCCAGTGTGAATCTGTTGCTTCATAAAATGGTGCAGTGAGTGCATGTCAGTGTTTGTGTTTCTGAGCATGTGAGTGTTCTGCAGTCACTTGTTCTAAGTTGATATTAGCGAGCTCCGGGATACGCAAAATAAGAATCAACTAAAAAAACTAACAATATAAGCCGATAACAGGAAGTATATACAATACTCGCTTAATTTATGTAAAATGAAAAATTATGACTATGTAAAAGTTAAAATGTGTGAAAGATATTAAAAATCTATAAAAACCTATACAACAAATTAGACAAATTCTAAATATTCCAAGTAGTAAGTCATGAGTTTTAAATATTTACTTATAAGATAAACAAATACATCGAATACACTTAACAAAATTATGACTATGAATAAAAACAAATATAAAAATTTTATATCCGCATCAAGCTTTGAGAAATGAATAAATACAGCTATATTTTTATGCTTGATTTACGTTCACATAGCTTGAAGTATCACGAATAAAAAAAATACTACAAATTTAATACATAAAATCAGTTGTTTTTAAGTAATGAGAGGCGATTATTAGCCGATTCGACATTAGCCGATTGAAATTGATAAATAATAATTTATTAGAAGTGAGTTTTGTTTATATTTTAACATATTAGTAACATTTTAACAACTATTTCCTATTCTATTTTTTTATGTGAATTAAAATAATGCCGGTATTTTAAAATCAGAACAAACCAAAACTGCAAAATTTCGCTTGGTTCTGTTTAATATAAATGTTGATTTGATTTGATTGGGTTTAGTAATATATGGGAAGAGTTTGATAATTTAAGTAAAATTTTTATGATCGATACCTTTTCAGAGTTTAGATACTTTTATGGATGGAGCTTAAAATAGGTAAAAAATGGATGGATTTTTTATTTCGGTTTATTTGTGAAAAACCACTTTATTCATATGGCTCTCCCAGCAGACTTTGCAGTAGGCCATACGATCAATCAATGTTTTCAACAAATCTTCGATAGTACGGTCCTAAATTGACTTAATGACGACTTCAATTTTGTACAGTTGGTTGTCAATCGTCTCTGAATGGTTGACATGGCACTTATCCTTATCCACCCGAAAAACCATAGTCCACAAGAGCCAAATCGTAGCTACAATGCGGATTGTTAACATCGCCTTTTCGGCTTAAAATTCGATTTTCAAACGTGCCGCGCAGAAGTTTGGCTGCTGGAACCATATATCGTCACACTATGTCTTCATATTCTATTCGGCGCAAGATTGAGTCTTTCAACATGACGCACTATGGATTTCCCAATTTTTTTAATCTAAAATTTAACCATTTTGCAAACTAAATATTTAAGACAATCGCAATGTCATTCGAACTGTCAAAGTCTTGATAAAGCGGAATTCATAAAGCAATCTCTAGATGGTCAACCTTGTATAAAATGTATTTAGTTAAAACTAACTCCAAAATAAATTATTGAGAAGATGCTTGTACCCCTTTATATGTAACACGGAGAAGGAGGCATCGCCGAATCTGTAAAGTATATATATTCTTGATCAGCATCACCAGCCGAGCCGATACAGCCATGTCCGCCTGTCCGTCCGCATGAATAAAAGAATTTTAGAGACTATAAAAGATACAGCATGAAAGTATGGCACATAGACTCTAATTGCGTTGGAGCAGGTCAAGTTTGTTTCAAATGTTTGTCACGTCCCATTCCTCCCCCGAAAATCTCGAAAAACTATCACTCCACACAGTTTTAAGATAACACGCTTTTATTAGTTATCAAAGTTATCTATTATTATATTCTATCGTCCTACTTAATCGCATTAAGGTCGGTTGGACAGTATGGCAATAACAGAACATTTATTTTATAATGCAATCAAGCTCCTAAAAATATATATCATGTATTCCTTAAGTTGGGGACCCAATTTTCCGACAAATTTTTTTGTGTACTTTGGTTTACAAAAAATTAAATCTAGACGGAAATTCTATAGTCAAAACCCCAACTTAAGTAATTCCCATTCCATACTCCACAGAGCACTACTATTTCCTTAAATATTATAAACAGCTATTACTGCTGTTTAGATTGACAACAGATCTTTATTTTGACGAATCTAAAAGGCAACTGACACCCCGCCTAACCTGAGTATATGTACATATTTTTTCTCACGGCTCCTTTTACCTGATAAATACATTTAAGCAAAACCACTACAATCTTTTTCAAGTTTAAATAAACTTAATTAAAACAATAAAAGAAAGTGTTTTTATTTTTTATGTAAGAATTGGAAATGATAAAAATAGTTTATTTGATTATAAAAGGTGCATCGACTAATTCGATACAAAAATGCCATCACTGTACTTGGATACGAATGTTTGATTTAATAGAGTGCTACTATATCGATCGAAGGATTTGTCTTTAACTAATAAGACCAAATACTCACTTGATTCAAGAGCTAAGTGGGTGTGGACTTATTTGAATGGTTGCAGAGAAGCGGCTTTTGGAGTCTTTTCGAACAACATAGTTTAATTCCGAACACGCACGAGCGTTTTTTACTGACATTTCTTAAATTTTATGTGTTCGCATAACACAAACGGATTTTTAACAAAGTGCCTATGAATGAACAGCTTGTGTATAATCAGTTTTAGGAATTTCAAACCAAATGTTTTTAGCCTTTGACGAACGTATGTAACAGGTTGGCGGTATTAACTTCAGAGGATCATTGTCAAACGACATTTTAATCTTTCACGGCTACTCGGCTTATTATAACCGATGAAAATATAACCGATGAAATTTATCCGATAAGCATAAAACTCTTATTTATTCTAAGTGCTGACATTAGCTAGTTTTTTTTAACAAAAAGTGTCAACAAAAACCGATTGTCTGATGAAAATTTTAAAATTTACTTATAGTCAACACTTTTGTAACAGGCAGAGCTTGACAGATTACTAAAGATAACATGTACGATCAAAGCTCTCAGGTTTTACGTTGCATTGTGTCCCGAAAATTCAAATTTGGTTTGTTGCAATGCTGGTATTAATAAAAGCTAAAATGAATTAAATTGCGACTGTCTGCAATTGTTTTTGTATATATATTGATTTGCTTTCAAAATTTGAAGAAACTAATCGGTAAGTTAAAGTCGGGACCCCGACTTTAGGAAAACCCGATACATACTTTTAGGAGCTTGAATGATTTCAAAATTACAACTTTTAAATGCTACTACTGCTGTTCCGTTTTACCGATATTTATGCGACGAGATAGGATTATTGATAATAATAATAGTAGATATCGATATTAACCAAAAATATTTACAAAACTGTGGTTCTGGTGGTATTTCACGATTGCCTTGAGGGGCGTCTAAAAACTTTAAAATATACTTGACCTGTGTGGGATACAAATATTGTTGCTTTAACGTTTATAGTTAGGCGCTCAAATGAGCTAATAGACAGAAGAATGTGGCTAAATCGACTAAATCGAAATCAAATTGAGTATATTGGGATAAAACGCATAACGCAAAATCCAAGTTTCGCAACGAAGGTATTAAATTTGTCAATATTTTTATAGTTTAAATAAAATTTTAAAATGGATGAAAAACGTTTAAAATTAAGATTTAAACTTATATTATTGTTTTTATTAAAAGCCATTTGTTTTTAAATTTGTAACCATATTATTATTATATAAAATATTATTTTTTTTTTAATAAATAATTTGTAATTCTACATTTGTCAATATAGTCAATCTCCACAAGTCAGAATACGGAAAGGAAACAAAATGTGTAGCAATGCAGAGCATACAAAGCTTGTCAACAGCACAACATTTGCTCTTATGAACAGCGAACATAAACTTAACGCAACAATATCCAGAGATTTTGCCTTTGTCATGTGGTCGTTTTTTTTTTGTATGCTGCTTGTATCATTGACGAAAATGTCATATGCATTCTAGAGTTTTTTTTGTCCAAAATGCTGAGTCACCTATAATTTGTTGTTCTTTTCGTTTTTGCAGCGCATAATCAATATGTAGACAAGTTTGTAAGCCACGTTTGATTGACTGATTGATATGTGCCATGATTTATTATTGCCAAGAAAATTCCAAGGACCTTCTACAGCTTAAGAAATTTTATTTCTTTACCCTTGCTAAAAGCCTTTAGTGTACCGATTGCGTTAAGACTATAACGAAACTATACTACTCTACGTAGAGTTGTCAGTGGTAACCGAAACTATTTGTGGGCATAATGAATCGAGCCAGTTTGCGCAGTGTGCCGAATCTCAAACGAGTTGGGCATGTTGGGGCATGGAGAGACTGTATTTAAATAAATGAAGAGTTTAAGTCTATTTTATCTATGTGGATGGGGTTTAGGTACTTCGGTTAATATGTAGTCTATATTTTACCTGGGTTAAATCAATGTGTGAAATACTCGTTGTCCGGCACACTGATTATTACACAGCCCGGGGAATAGGACACAGGAGTCTGAAATTTGTACACAACATAGCTGAGACAATTTAACTGTGCAAAGGGACGACGTTTTGCGTAGGAAAGTTAATGTCGGAACCTCGACTTAAGGAATACCCATTGCATACTTGTAAGAGCTTGATTGCTTTAAAAATTAACTTATTACGTCTTTATTCGATTAAGTTGAATAATAGTTCTTAAAAATTGCTGATGCGGTGGTATTTCGTGATCTGCGGGAGCGGGATGGGATGTAAAAAATTTAAAAACCAAACTTGACCTGCGTGGTCAAGAGTGTGCCTAATCGTATAACTCTTATAGTCTGGATTGTGCAGTCCCTGAGGTATTGGTGCTCACACGGACGGACAAACAGACAGACGGACATGGCTATATCAACTTGGCTGTTGATGCTGATCAAGAATAAATAAATATTTTAGGGTCGGAGATGCCTTCTTCTCCCTGTTAAATATATTATAACGAGCACAATATACCTTGAAACTAAATCTTATAAAAAAGGCTATTAAAATGTGATAAAAATAAGAGCTATACTAAAAATGCATCTAGTTGGGCCATATCCATCAGTGATTACATTAAAACTAATAAATTTTTCTTAGTATTTTTGTTGGCGTTGTTTTCCTACATTCACAGCAACTATTCATCCCCACCTGATACTGATTTTATGGAATAGGCGGGCAATCAGTAATTGTCTCACGCAAACGTGACCTCAACAATAGTTTTGCTACTCATATTTTGAATGGCATCCGCAGCATTAGATTGAAAATCTGTCGCAAGGCGACCTTCTGTAAATATTAGTCCCACAGTTTTATCATGATCAGTCCAATTCAATACATATAAACAACAATTGCACAAAGCCAACAGCTTTTCAAATGACAGTGTATTTATTGATCTACAAGTTGTGACAATAGGCTACATGATACTCAAATTTTTTATATGCTTGTGGGACAAAATTGTTTTTTGTCGCTTGGTCGTGTGGCATATCCAAATTAGAAAATTTTATAAGAAGAACTAAACGCTGGAAATTAAAATGTTTGCTGAATATTATTATTGATGCACTTTAAGAATTGACATACTAAACCTATTGAGAAAATGCAAGGATTTGCACATACACACATACACATACGGAAGAAATGGCGAAGTTGTGAAAATTGGTAAGCAACTTATGTGGTCAAATGAAATTGCAGCAGCAGGGATCGATAAGGAAGTAGTCGTTCCTGATGCAAATTTATGGCAGCTTCTAAGTAGCAAAGGATGTTGTTCCGAATTTCGCCGCAATACAATAACTGTATATGTGTGTATAGGCAACAAAGATATATTGAGAGTAAAAAGAGTGGCTGAGTGAAAAACATGAATCAACGTTTTTTTACGATAGAGTAACCATTTTTGTTTTTGCTTTGGAGATTATGAAATAAATTTCCAAAACATTTTACTCAGTCGATTGCGATGCCAACCGCAGTTAAAAAATCCAACAACAAGTAGATGTAAGTTTCTAGGAAGTCTTCTGTGAATTTTGTCACTCCACAACGGCTGGCAATTTGTTGTTGATATTTTTGCACTTTAGATGGAGCAGCGCCTGCGAGTAGGCAACACATATTGATGTATAGTTTTCTGATCTGGAAACATATTATTTGTGGCACGTCCGTGACTCTACCTATTTAGCTACGGGACCACAAAGGAGAGAAGCTAAAAAATAATAGAGTGCTTATTTCTATATACATTGCACTCATTCCAAATTTTTTCGAGCTTATTGACCGGTTTCTTAACATAAATCGTCAATACGTCGACCTCAAAATACCCTGCAAAAAATTGTTTTTTAAAAAGATATACATAGCTCTTAGATTATATCATCCCACCCATTTTCTCTCTTGTCTATTGAACACATTGATTATCCGTGTGTATGTGGGTGGATGTGTGTATGTGTCTTTTTGCGGCTGCTGGATGCATAAACACCTCGACTGAGAATACCATGAGTACATTTGGAATATTTGCGTAGGAATTTTTTTTTCGATCGCCAAAATGGTTGTCTTTTTCATATTTGCTTCGAGAACTTTCTGTGCGGCATCGGAAAAGTTATACCTTTTTATTTTTTCTTTCCTTTCACGTTGCAAATTCGATTTCCTATGTCATTAAAAATATTGTATTACAGAAAACGGTAAAAAACCCAAGAAAGATTCTTTTGGTCACGCCGCACAGTGCCGCCTTCTGGCTGATCGGCACACTTTCGGTGACAATCCATCTAACAAAATATATAATACATACTTGATAAAAATGTTATTCGAGTATGTTTGCTATCAAATATTATTTAAAAATTAATTTGCAACCTAGACTTTATTTTGTATGTATGATTCATGTATTTTATATTTTCGATTATTTGTTTAAACATGCAAAATAATTGCATCGATTTAAAAAAAAATCATGGAGGCACACTTAAAAGTACTCAGACATACCTTTTCAACGGTTTATAATATATACTAGAGGTCCCGCTTTTGCGTCCTTGCTTTGCTCGGACGCACACACACACTTAAAGTTTCAGAAATATTTATATTAAAAGGTTTATATAAATATTATTATTTAAATTATTTCGATATTTCCACATTACCAAAGCGATCAAATGCATATTTCCAATTATCGCTCTAATGTGTGCGCTGCCAACTTATTCAATTCAGTATCAACACGAATGTCTCATATGTAAAATCGAGTTAATTCAAGCAGCCCTTTATTTCGTATGTATGACCACTAAGCAAATAACCTATAGAGAACTCATTTCATACAAGCAAAAGTGGCCAAGCAAATGCCTCGACATTGGGTCCACGGGAAATTTTTGCCGTGGACGCAATGTCAGAGGGAAATTATTTTGACTTTCAGTTCAGTCGGCTGCCAGTTCAATATTTTATATGAAAAATCACAAAAAATTAAATAAATTTATAATGAATGACGATAAAATATATAAAAATATGTTGTTATATGAATGTTACATTTTTTTAGGGTGAAAAATCTTGTTAATAATAATTTTGACTTTTGAAGGGTATTTTAGTTTACATACAAAATTGAAAAAGTGGCATCGAATTGACAAAGCAATGTTGCCAATTCTCAGATGAGCCCATACATATGAACACACTTATTGTAAAATTCACGCATACATGCATGCTATTAATATATGTATGTATGTATATGTTTTAGAAATATACAGATAAATATTATTATTATATTAAATAAAATCATAAAAAATAATCAGCCGGAAATAAAATCGAAAATTAAATATGTATATTAAAAATCTGGTGTTTCAAAGGTAGACAAACACAAGAAAATACACCGAACTCCAATTGCTTACATTTATTAATATATTTTAATTAATTATCTTGCATCAGCTTATTCTTGTAACCAATCACTATCACTTATCATTGAGATAGGTCGTGGCTAAAATGCGTCTAAGATATACACGCATGCACACACTCGCATATTATTGTATGCATGTGTGAATTGAAACAAAACTCTACGTCGAGAAGCCATGCATAATGGCAATATTCATCTCTCGCCCTCTTTCCACAAACATGTTCTTGAGTAGTCAGACGGAGACACATATAGTCAAGCATGCATGTATGCGTGAATTTTACAATAAGTGTGTTCATATGTATGGGCTCATCTGAGAATTGGCAACATTGCTTTGTCAATTCGATGCCACTTTTTCAATTTTGTATGTAAACTAAAATACCCTTCAAAAGTCAAAAAAAATATCAAGATTTTTCACCCTAAAAAAATATATAACATTCATATAACAACATATTTTATATATTTTATCGTCATTCATTATAAATTTATTTAATTTTTTGTGATTTTTCATATAAAATATTGAATACAAAAAAGGTAGTAAGCGTCAAGGGTATTTCATAGTACGCATGTTTTGTGTTTCGCTTACTGAGCAAGCAACGAGCTCTGGCAGCCGACTGAACTGAAAGTCAAAATAATTTCCCTCTGACATTGCGTCCACGGCAAAAATTTCCCGTGGACCCAATGTCGATGCATTTGCTTGGCCACTTTTGCTTGTATGAAATGAGTTCTCTATAGGTTATTTGCTTAGTGGTATGACGAACAGTGTTGCCAACATTTTTCAGGATGAAGCCGCCAGATTGGACAAAAATAAAAGCCTTCCGCTGTTTTAAAACTTTCCCCCGCTTTTGGACTTCAGATCTGAAGGAAAAAAAGCTAAATTGGCAACACTGATGACAAAGCACGCTTCGTTCACAGGAACAAAATAACAACAACTTTCGCGATGTTGCTCGCGAAACACAAATCAAATGTCACGGCTCTCTTGGTATTGTACCACGTTTCCCCTTTTTCCTGTCTGAATATCAGCTGTTATATTCTATACAGAATTCTGATACTTTGCTATCTATATACGTATCTAATCTAATCGCAGGCAGTAACTTGAAAATGACTTGACGGGTAACTGCTAATGCTGAAATACCAGGTGTACCAATATGAAGTGAGCGGCAAGATACAAACGTCTCTATAGGGAACACCTGTTGTGATCGAGACTTTATTCTTTTTTGTTTGTTTGCTATTACATTTGTGAAAAATATTTACCATACATCAAGTCATTAAACAGACAACATCATATTTTTTCAACTTGTTGATAATGTTGACTTTTGTACCAAAAAGTGATGATTTGCGGAAAGGATTTTAATTTTTGTTTTCATTTGAAGAAAAGTGCTGCAGAGTCGCATCGAATGTTTGTTGAGGCATACGGTGATCATGCTTCATCTAATGAAAAATGCAAAAGTTGGTTTCAACGGTTCAAAAATATTGATTTTGATGTGAGAAATGAAGAACTTGGAAAACCACGAAATTCCAAGTTTTTGGTGGGACCAGAAAGGTGTGGTGTACCACGAGCTCCTAAAACCTGGTGAAACTGCTAATACTGATCGCTACCAACAACAAATGATCAATTTGAACCATGCATTGGTCGAGAAACGACCAGAATGGGCCAGGAGACACGCAAGGTAATTTTGTTCCATGACAATGCACCTGCAATACCTAGCATTTGATTTCATCGATGGGATACGCATTGACTGAGCAGCACTTTCATTCCTACGAGAAATTCGAAAATTGGGTGTCTGATTGGTTTTTCTTTCAAAGACGAACAATTTTATTGGCGTGGTATTCACAAATTGCCAAAAAGGTATTCAAAATGTGTAGAAAGCAGTGGTCAATACTTTGAATAAAATGTTTTTACTTTCCCATTAATAATTAGTGTTTTATTAAAAAAAAAACGTCCATTTCATATTGGTACACCTGATAAGCTCCTATTGCGTTTGACTCAAATCCTCATCGAGCCATTTCTCTAATTCAGCGCCTTCGAAGACTTTGAGCCTTCCTTCACGTGGAGTCGTCAACATTAAAATCACCGTCATTGAACCGACGAAACTAACCAGGGCAAGTTGTTTCGCTTAGAGATACATCTCCAAATACAGGCATAACCAAAGGGTCAATCCTAGATATAATGGAACCCACCAATAGGTTCCAATACAAAGAGCAGGTTAAGAATTCTGTTAATAGATTTTCAAACAGGATTTGATTTGAACCAAAGAAAGCTTTGAGAGACCATCAATAAAACTATTGGAATTATCAGGTATAAGTAAATTCGAGTCAGTGAAGGCAAACTATTCAATATCGGACAGATTAAAATCACCCAAGCCAAATTTCAAGTCAGTGTCAGAGACTAAAGAAGATACATGTTAAGACAAGATATATGTTTATAAAAGAACTTGAGGTTTCAACTAGGAACAATATAAAGAGTAAAAAATTAGCAAATTCATTTATTATTTTTTTTTCGCATAGTAATATACTAAATTCAATATTTATAAGCGACAAGGAAATGCACGAAAGCACATTATATAGCTAGCAATGTTTATGTAGAATTCTGTGTGAAGTGGTTTTGACTAGTGATGCCAATCCACATTTTGATCGAAATTAATATCGAAATAGAATATGTAACGATTTTTCGATATATCGGGAAATACTTTATAAAAATCGACTCACTTGTTTAGTTTCCATGGCATTTTTATAAGTAATTTTTTCCACACAATAAAGTTTCTACACATGGTAAAAGTCTAGGGGCGAGAGCACATTATACTCCTAAAATTGATGTTTTAAATAGAATTGCTAACCGTCTTTCGCACCCTTCGTGTTGTTTTCGTCACTATTACGATCTGACGTCCGCAGGGATAAAAGCAATTCATCAAAAATTAAACATCTTAAGTTGTTAATCAAATTAATTAACTTGGAAGATCGTTAAATAAAATGATCAAATACATACTTTTTAATCAATTCCGCAAAAAACAAATAAAAGTTTGGTTTCCTAGTCGGAAGGGTTAGAGCCTAAACTATAGCAATTGCGTTTACATACTTTTAACTAATCCAAAGTATTTGTTACAAATATACTGTTGCTGTTTAAATACGAGGAAGATTTTTTATACGCGCAAAGTCCGAATCTAATCAACAGTCTCAAAGTAACACAGTTTCAAGAAATGTAAAGCAAGCCAAATCTTTTAAAAAGCACAGTTTAAGTTAGTAGAAATTCAAATCAAAGGACCGCTTTAAAAGCTGTTTTCTACTTTTTTACGGTGCTTGAACGAAAACCAATTAAAAGGATGCTGCGCCGGTGCAGTTTTTTTTTCTTTTTTTCGACTGGGAATTGCTGTCACTCCTTTTTCTTCGTCTGTTTTCGTCTCATACCGTCTCACTGTGCAACTTCCTTGTGTCTGAGCTACAGTTTGCGGCTTATCGCATTTTGGCCAGACGTTGTTTTTGTTGTCTCACTCCTTAGCTATGTGGCTATGTGGGGAATACGAGATTGCGGTGTAGCTGTGCGCTGCGCATAAGTTTGTCAATGCATAACTTAAAAAGTTTATTTTCCTTTTTTCTTTTGACTACTGGTAATGAAGCTAAACCAATTAAGAGAACGCACTACAAAATTAATGGGTCGAATATTCTCAGCTCATGGGTTTTCAATGGGTACAACTAATGGAATAGTATGAGTAACATATGGGAGTTTTAGGTTGTCTAATACGATTTGCTGGCATGTAGCTTTTCTAAAGTCACATGTGCCACAAAGGACCCTCCTGTTTCTAGGCTAAGGGGATTATTAGAATCCTATTTTTAACTTTAAGTGTGTACAACATTTTGCATTATTTCGCATATGACCAATTGGTGTTCCCTTTTCAAATTATTCACATATTTGGCAACAGTTGATAAGAAGTATGTGTCAGTGTCACAACAGTGGCCTTTATAGGTATTTGTTTGAAAGGCAGTTTACTTACGATTTTTCTTCTTATTTTTTTATTACAAAATTGTATTCAATATGTTTTTGCAAACAACAGCAGAAACAACAGCATTAAAGAATTTTTGGACACCTTTCCAGCTCTATTCCAATTGTAGCTTAGTTGACTCGAATAACGTATTGCAGCCAAAGTTTAAAGCACTAAGCAACTCATTTCTCTGTTCTAATAGGGTTGACGTTTGTCATTTTTATTGTCTTGAAGTAAAGTTTAACTGTTGAGCCTGCTGGATATTGTGATCGTCTTGCCAAACTTGAGTTTCATAAGTATTGCAAACATTCAGAATTTCTGAATTACGTTTACCCTACTATATCAACTATAATCTTTAGATTCAGATCGAAATTGGTAAAAATCGAAATTGGTTAAAAAAATAGGAACGATCGGTTGAAAAACAGCTTTTACTACGAAATACTTATCTATAAATATAAAATGCTTTGACCTCACTGACTGACTGATACACTGTATATCACAGCCATGGCCAAACCACAAGTCATAGAGACTTGAAATTTTTTAAAAAATCAGAAAATTTTATTCTAAGATTCGTATGGGTATTTTCATTTTTTATTTCCACCTGCAAGCTATTTTATAAAATAAAAACATTAATTTTAATTTCATTAAATGCAAGCTCGCTAAGCAAGCATTGAAAACGTTCAATGCGTGTGTACGCATACATACACGATTTTAGCGTGAGCGATTGAAAGAGAGCCAGAGAGCAAGAGTTAGACTTGACAGAGCCATGGCATTTGTTTCTGTGTTCGCTTTCGCAAGTGCGTAAGAGTGAGCAAGATCGCGAAGGATATGGTTGTTTTGTTCCTATGAACGAAGCAGTGATTTATATTGTGTTCTTTGTCATTACATACAAAATAAAGGGCTACTTGAATTAACTCGATTTTACATATAAAACATTCGGGTTGATACTAAATTGAATGAGTTGGCAGCGCGCACATTTGTGCGATAAATGAAATTATGCATTTTATCGCTTTGGTGGTGCGGAAATATCGAAGTAATTTAAATAATAATATTTATATTAACCTTTTAATATAAATAATTGTGGAACTTTATGTGTGGGTCTGCGTCCGTGCAAAGCAAGGACCCGAGTATTTTATAAAAGTATACTGAACTCAATTATTAATCTCGTGTTGCATTATACAACAGATTAAAAATTGATTCAAACAATAAGATGGCATAAGGCAGATCGGTCGAAAATAATTCTATAGTCTCTTCATATGCAAATAACTCAGCCGTCTTTCCATATATAAAAACTACAAATATATCAAATTTAACAAATTTTGAATGCTTTGAAACAAAATGATTTAAATATGTATTTATTAGCTTTCACAAAAGTAAGGTCTTTGTATAAATGTTTTCTCATTCTCGAGTAATAATGTAAAATGCGAACGGACCTTTAAAAACTGTTTAAGAAAAAATCGAACTTATAAAAGAAAATTTGTAAGGAAAGCTCACTTAAAAAAGCTGATGGACTTCGCTCTCTGCTGATGTGATGAAGCTGATTTAAATTTAAATTAATTGTTTCAATTACAGGAATATAATACACTACAGAAACTTAAACCAAATTCAGTCAGGGTATTTAAGATGAACTCAGATGTATATTCTATCAGTTTGGTTACGATATTTAAAAACAATTGGATTTTTCCCAAGTGATATTTGCATTTACGAGATCTGCTACATACCTACATACATCTAGCCGGAATTCCAAAGTCGGAACACCGACTTTAAGAATATTCGTTATATACTTATAGGTGCCTGATTACTTTAAGAATTAAAACTTATACTTTATAGTGTCAGCCACACCTTCTTCTCCGAGTGACCCACATTTTGGTTTTTGGTGTATTAAATACTTTGCTTTTATGTAGGAAATCTTTCTAAGGAGAGACTTACAAAAAGTATATCAAATCTTATAACTAGAGCTTTACTGTTACTTGACTGTTATCATATTGATTCCATATGGACTACGGGCCCTACGTTAAAGGTGAATTCGGTTGCAAGCCCGGGTTAATGCCATGCAACAGAATTCAAGTGTGCTATCTCATCCTTTACGTATATAATGTTCAGGTCCCTAAAAACGTTCTCGTGCTGAACATACCATGATGACCCATTTATAGTCTTTAGAATTTTAAATTGGGTTCACTAGATAGATGTTGCTACTGCACGCGTGTTGCACCTCAATGCGAACACTCTATTGTAGATATATGACTTAAGTAGCTCGTAAGTATTTATCACTAGTGTTGTTTTGATTTACGCAAAAACTTGAGAGACGTAGAGAAATGCCGTACTGCAGATGTTATGACTTGCTCGATAGTTCAATGGTTTTCTCGGAAGCTAACTTGATGTATTGGGATTACATTATGTGTTCTCAGATAAGATAATATGCGTGTCAGAAGGCATTTTTCAAATAACTTTGACAAACACGGCAAGTGGCCTTATTTGCCTTCACAATAACGGATTTTCCTATCTTTTGGTATCCTTATAATGACCGGTATTTTAAATTTTTTGGGAAGTAACCAAATGTTATAATGATAAAGGAAACAGCACAGGTTGGAAATTCAATGATCATCTTTGGAGTTATTAGATCACAGCCTGGGTTTCTTGGGTTTCATATGTTATTTTTTTTTGACTTATTTAATTAAGTTCGGACGAAAGTCCGGAGTTTTAAATACAGGTGGAGTATGAGTTGAACATGCTAATAGTACAAAAGAATTTGATTTTGGATTTGGCTGGCACAAGTTTCATAAGTGAGCCAATGATTTGGATCTTTCTTTGGCTCTACGGGGCCAATAGCCTGAGGAGTTTTTAACAGGCGTTACTGTTTCGATGTTGCGTTGCGTGAGCTCTTCACAAAGGATGCTTTTTATTGGTTGGCAATCAATGCTCCATGTTCCAGCTTCATGCATCTTTGGCATCTTGCCTTAGAGTTCTTCTAAGCATAAGTGAACCATCTTCAAGCTGTTGCTAGTTGTTGCCGAGCGATATGATTGCTATTCGCGTCACAATGGTTGCATATCTAGAACAAATTGTTCTATTTAAAGATTAGTTTTGTGTTGATTGGTCTACGCAGTCGCGTCTCGTGGAGTAAATTTTCTGGCTGCTGCAAAGAATAGAGATTCTAATAATTGACCATAGTCGATGTTCGCTCCGATTTTGAATTGCTGAGTTAGAACAAGGTGAAAACTCCCATATTTCTTGTACTCTAGCCAGTTGAGTCTGTGTTGTGAGTCTATCAGAATATTCTACAATTGATGAGGATTAAATAGCTCTGGTAATTGGTCGGATGAATGATCTGGGAGAACTTTGACGCTTATTATGCCTGGTTGCTTGTTGTGGTCTGCTGGCCTCTAAGTCTACACTGGGAAACATAGTTCAGCATGTGGCTTGGCTTTATGATTGCGTTGTAAAGCAATCCACAATACGAGTGCTTTGTATTCGCCTTCTGCTTTAAAATGCTGTCCCTATATCTTAAGAGATTCAGAAGCAAGGAAGACAGTGTACAGCTGAAATAATCAAAAAATCAGGCTACTTCCTGATTGTAAGTTTATAGATAAGGCTTGTAGATAGTCTTCTGGGTACCTTTTGTAAAATGGATGCTGTTTCAAATTAGAATACAAATTTTTTTATTTGCGTTTTTGCGCCCTGATTTAGCTCGGACGCAGACCCATACAGGTAAAAGAGGTAAAATGCATATTTTCATTTATCGCCCTTTTTCAACCTAGTGGCGCCATCTATTTTTAATGTCGCTAACTGACATTAAATCCATAATTCGACACGGATGGGCAATAGTACATGGCTTTTGCGAACATGCATTTTTACTTCGATTTAAATTAATATTTTTTATTTTCAAAAATAAACTGCACATGAATTTGGCAGATCTATTTCGATTTTATGTGCACTAATGTTCGCGCTGCCAACTCATTCAATTCAGTATTAACACGAAAGTTTCATATGTAGAATTAAGTTAATTTGAGCAGCCTTTTATTATGTATGTATAACAAAGAACGAAATATAAATCACTTCTTCGTTCACAGAAACAAAACAACAATAACATTCGCGATCTTGCTCGCACTTGCGAAAGCGAACACAAAAACAAATGCCATGGCTCTTTTGCTCTCTGGCTCTCTTTCAGTTGTTCACTCCAAAATTGTGTATGTATGCGTACACACGCATACTTTTTAGTGCTTGCTTAGCGAGCTTGCATTTAATGCAATTTAAATTAATGTTTTTTATCTTTTAAAATAGGTTGCAGTTGGAATTAAAAAATGAAAATACCCATACGAATCTCAAATTCAAGTCTCTGGGACTTGTGGTTTGAATATCGCCATATATCAGTCAGGACAATAAATAAATAAATAAATTTATATTATTAATGAAATATTTAAGCTAGCCTGTTCGATTAATAATATGTGTTAGCCTTCAAAATAAATAAAAAAATTATTTTTTAAATATTTTATCTTTTATAATAAAATTGAATATTCAAAATTTGTGGCTAAAATATGCTGTCGTCATTATACTTTTACCTTGTGTAGATGTTATTTTGTGTTGGTTAAGTGGTCTATAAAAATAAAAAAGGGGGTGTGGCAGTAACAATTAAGAAAATATATTCTTGATCAGCATAAACTGTCGGGTGGACATAGCCATGTCCGTTTGTCAGTTTGTCCGTCCGAGACATCGCCTATATCTTGGAGACTATAAGAACTATAAGATTAGGCACACAGACTTCTGTACAACCCACGCAGATGAAGTTTGTTTTAAATTTTTGTCACGCCACCTTTCGGCCCAACAAATATTGAAATATCACCACACCCATATTTATATCCAATGCTTTTTCTATATTATCACTATTCACCATATTCCATATTCCTTCTATAGTCGCCCCATATTTTTAAATGTTGGTGTGTGTTCTTTACAGATCTCGAAAATGCACATATTACTTGGGAAAACCCAGTCTTCAAAATATTTTAACTTAACTTACTGAATATACATCTGTATTGGTCTTATATATCATCATTGAATATGAATAAGATTGATTTACTATATTATATTGCTGGCATTGAAACATTAATCGGAACTTTAATTCAGCGCTCTGCAAGGGCATCAAATCTGCAGAGTGTCGAATTAAATTTCTCTCGCACTTAGCTTTTCCGACATTCGAGTATGAATGACCTAGTTTTTTATTAATTTGAAATCTATATATTTAAAATGCTTTGTCCTCACTGACTGACTGACTGATATATCACAGCCATGGCCAAACCACAAGTCCTAGAGACTTGAAGTTTTTTTTTAAAAATCTAAATAATTTTTTCCAGATTCGTATGGGTATTTTAATTTTTTAATTCCATCTGCAACCTATTTAAAAAAAAAACATTTTTAATCAAATTGCATTAAATGCAAGCTCGCTAATCAAGCATTGAAAACGTTCAATGCGTGTGTTCACATACGAACACAATTTTTTAGCGTGAACAACTGAAAGAGAGCCAGAGAACAACAGTTAGACTTGACTGCAAAGAGAGCCATGGCATTTGTTTTTGTATTCGCTTTTGCATGTGCGTAGTGCGAGCAAGATCGCCAATGTTGTTATTGATTTTGTTCCTGTGAACGAATAAGTGACTTATATTGCGTTCTTTGCCATACATAAGTGTGTACATATGAATGGGCTACTAAGAGAATTGACGACAAGGCTTATTTTATTTTCGTTGCAGCCCCTTAACTTTTTTTATGTAGTCTCTAATACCGTGTACCATTAAAATGTTTTGTTACGAAATTTCTACATTAAAAAATTGTTTTTATGTATAAAACAGCCCATTACACTTATTATATAGCCTTTCTTTTTGAATTTGTTAAATTTACGGTGTTTTGCTTTCAAAAATATTGAAGGCAATAACGTTTAAAGCATAAAGGGTATTTCATAATAGTGGGCATTTTCTAGAACACTTTTGGTTGTATGAAATGAACTCTCTGTGGGTTATTTAAACTCGACTGCATGGTATTTGTTTTTGTATTCGGTCCCGCAAGTGCGAGCAAGATCGCGAATGTTGTTTTTGTTTTGTTCCTGTGAACGAATAAGTGATTTCTATTGCGTTTTTTGTCATACATACAAAATAAAATTCTGCTTGAATTAACTCAATTCTACTAATGAAACATTTGTGTTGATAATGAATTGATTGAGTTGGCAGCGGGCACATTAGTGCGCAAATTATCAAATAGAAGCTTTTTTTAAATATTAATCTGTAATTTATTTTTGAAAATTAAAAGTATTAATTAAAACCGACTTAAAAATGCCGAATTATGGGTTTTAGTGTTGGCGCCACTAACAATAGATGGCGCCACTAGGTTTAAAAAGGGCGACAAATGAAAATATGATTTTTACCTCTTTGGTTGAGTGCAAATGACGAAATAATTTAAATAATAATATTTATATTAACCTTTTAATATAAATATTTCTCATACTTTAAGTGTGGATCCGAGCAAAGCAAGGACGCAAAAGCGGGCCCTCTAGTATATATATTGAGTTTTTAAATAATTTGTCAGTAAAATGGATGTCAGAAATTTTTATGTTGGAATATTCTTCCGTTACTAGACTTTTACCTCATGCAGAGGTTTATTCGTGTGTTCATATAAACTAATAAAACTTTTTTTCTTTGTCACCACTAGCAATCCATTCAACTACTACAAATATGCGGTTTCCACATATTATCTATCACATGGTATTTCTTCTAGTTATGTCAACCGGTAAGTGTGTTATTTATCTCTACAAATTTTAAATTAATATACCATTCCAAGATTCTAGAGCAGCGCTGCCCAGCCTCCTATTCCGTGCTGGTTTTCTGCTGCACACGCACAATAAATAGTTTATACTATAAGCACATTTTTCGTCCTTCAACTTTAGTCTCGCTCTTTTTTGGCACTTGATGTGTTGTCAGCTTAGTTTTTCTGAACAAATCTGTCCTTGAAAGAAGGTGCCTTATGAAAATTGAATATAAACGAAATAAAATTATGGTATACAATTTTTATGTAAAAAAATATTTAATTTGTTGGCAGTTATTCTGATCGGCTTGTATTTTTTTTGTCGTGATTTGTTAGCAAATACGGGTTTTCTTCACTCATACAAATGAAATGCCAACAGGTCGATATATGTGTGTTGCATCGCTATTTTCACGATCTACATGATCCCAAAAATACTTTGTTCTTGATATGATATATTGTTATATATATATATTTTGCCAAATAATTTAAGCTAGCCTGTAATTTTTATATTATCCGTTAGCTCTAAAAATTAATAAATAAATATTGCACTATTACACTACAATATTAAAATTTTCAATACACAGAAATTGGTTGCCTACATCCAATTTCAATCATACTCAGCCGCAAGGTCAACGCTCCAATTCAAGTGTTGGCTAATTTGTATGTTATTATTTTCGACCATAAAAGGTACATATGTTCTTGTTCGTTTGTTTGCTAGTTTTTTACTCCCGCTACCACCTCCGCAAATTTCGAAATACAACCACAAGTAGTTTTAAAGATAATAAACAGAAAATCAGTTGTATCTTTTTTTTTGATTTTGAAAGCAAGCAACCTTCTAAAAGTATATAAAGGGTTTTTATAAAGTCGGGGTCCCGACCTTAACTTTCCGACAAGTTGTTTTTAACTATCTTTCAAATTTGGAACTTTATCTTGTACTTCTTTTCAGACATGAGTTTGCATTTATCATTATATCTCAAGAATGCTAAAACCAATTCTGAAAGCTAATAAATATGTAAGAAATTCATTTTTATATAATTAGAAATAGAATCCAGTATATTTAAAGGTGATTTTACTTTCATATACTCGTTATTTAAATAATATGCAAAATAATATATATCTTGATCAGCATCAGCAGCCGAGTCGATATAGCCATGTCCGCATGGCTGCCGTTTGATATGCGTCTCAATCTTAGAGACACAGTGGTAGATCAATCAAATTTAGCACTTAGACTCCAAAGGCGTTAGAGCAGATCAAATTTGTTTTACAATTTTGCATCCGAAAATCGTGAAGAGCAGCAGCAGGCGAAACGATCTCGATTCAAAGTGTCAAGGAGCTAATAAAATCCACTTCTCTTTACCAGTGTATGAATTTAACATTTTCAAATACTGATCTTTTTGACTTCTAATAGTCTGCGAAAGTGCAGGCTACCTTTATATAATTCGAAAGAAAGTGCAAAAAGCTAATTTAAAAAGTTTCCCAAACATAATAATTTGTGCCAAGAAATCGCATATTCTGTACATTCTCAAGCATTTCAAGATGGAAACAAACAATATTGATGAGATTATGTTCCAATACTGAAACGTCCACCTTATTAAGTGGTTTAATTTGAAGGATGGCACTAGCTTTTGAGCCGAAGTGTTCAACTGAGTGGTTGGCAGGTAATGAAACATTTTCGACACTTACATCATTGGCACTTAGTCTATTATATTAGCTATCGATGCCATTTAACTTCGAAATCTAATGGTGGCTCCTGGTTTAAGCCCAATTTTACACATAAGGTATTCTATCTCGTAAGCACTTATTTTCTGATATTAATATCAATTAATTTTATATTTGTATATACGAACTACGCCGGGAAGATAAATGATGTCACAATTATAAAGTGTCAGCACTATACTTAAAAGAGATAGGGACCAATCAGAACTACAAAGGTTAAGCTGCAGAACTGTTTGACGAACTTAAGATGATTTCAAAAATTCTGGATATCGTTTCCCTAGCTCAGATTTTTTAGCTACTAACAAATTATTTCAAGGACTAGTTTACCTTTCTTTGACCCGATGATTTGGCAACACTAGTATTTTCACGCCGTTTATATATATTAATCGTTGCAAGCCAGTTGATTTTTTATCAACCAATTTCATAGCATTCTTGCAATGAGTTAACATCGCAGATGTAAAGATCAAGTATAAGTAAACTAGAATAGGTTCCCGCGGATACTCCATAAATCCTAAATTGGATACATCTATATGTTTGGTGATTTCAGTTCCTATTGAGCAATATTTTCTCTTGACTCTAGTGACTAAAAGCTAGCACATAAAAAATTGTTTTAAGATAAATTAATTTATTTCAAATACTGTCCGGTTAAAGAAACGGTAGCGCAAAAGTTATTTTTCAGTGCAAATAAGCTCCATCTTTCAACATGTCGAATGCTATTTTACTTACTACAACATATTAAAATTTAATATTAAAGCCATTTTGACACAGCTCGTCAAAATGTTAGGTAAAAAACATAATTTACCTAAAAAAATTTAACCTAAGTACTTTAGAAAAACCTGCACTCACCCTGAACTCATGAGCTACGAAAAGTCCTTATATGAAACCTTTCGATCGGTATATAACTGAACGGACAGTCGTAGAAAATATTTCAAATTAGATGCTCATATTTTAGTCACCTTTTCTTGCTGCCGCCCGCAATGACAGTCTTTTAGATTCAGGTGTACGAACAACAGTATATTTAACCAAATATTTTCAATTTTATACCGGATACCGTTTAAAGCTTGTCAAAGATGGGTGTTTATGTATATATATTTTTTTAATCTTGATGATATTCTCAGCAAACGCAATTTTCTGTGCCAGATGTCAAGTCAGATGCGAAAGTCTTGAAAAATTGAAAAATAAATTATCCTCCAAATCAAGTATCAAAGCGAATTAATTGTATTCAATTTTATTTACGACCATAATGGTAATTACCGGTAATAGAACTTTTTGTCATAAAATTCTTGCTGGATTAATTTTTATTTTGATTCAGCAATTGGTTAATAATAGATCTCATAAATTGGATTACAAATAATATCAGTTAAAAACTATAACGTTAAAAAATATACTTAATTATATTTATATTATGCTTAATAAGGATTAGCACTTGTGGCTGCTATAAATATTGATTGAACAATTTTTTAATTCCATGCGATAAATCTGATGTCGAAATTAATTAGAGTGTAGTCTGATTTAAACCTGCTGACAAGTACATAGTTTTCAACAATTCTATCTCGAATATTTTACTCAAACTTTGCAGTTTTTATTGCCTTAACTCGTTTCGCGGCTTTCACCAACCGTTGAGGAATCAGTTTTTTCCCAACACACATCAATTTTGAAACCACATGCATAGTATTCCCGTCCACCCCCAAATACATATACTCGTATATAAATATTTGAGCAACACCCTCCACAGATTGATTCAATAAATCACAAGTTGCTGCCACACTCGCAGTTACCACTGACTCACCTGTGCAAAAGACGCAGATTTAAATTTTATCTGCATGTTACTCACACAAATATAACCGACATTGAGTTCCATCGGTCTGACTGCCAGGACACATGTCAATAAAGTAACTTACTCCCAGGCAGTGAAAGTCTGCCTTAGCACTTAAATAGCAAGCTCTTCTCAGCTTATCTACTTCTATATTTATATATATATACATAAACACACATACTTGTAGTATAAATATTTGGATCTAAAAGCGTTTCTTTGTAGTAGATTATTGGCACATCGGTTGAATTCAATATAACACGGATGCCCACGTATGTATACGTTTACATATCTATCAGTCACTCTATCAGCCGAAACTTAAATGACAGTGAATGCATCAAATGACTTTCAATCCTTTCGCTTGACTGAAATTTTCGACTCTTTGACACTTGTGACAGACTCATCTAAGCGATTGTAAGTGCCAGGCAGTGTTTGTGAGCTTATGAAGCTGTGTCGCATCCCTGCATTTTACCAGTCCTTGCCTTTGCTGTAATTTTGTTGTAAGTTTTCAAATAACTCTATGCTTTAAAATTAGAGAAAATAAGTCATTAATGTTAAAAAAGATATTTAAGCTCCGTGGCTTAATAAAATGCCACCGAACTCTGCCCCAAACATAAACCGAGGGACGCGAACTAGAAATCGCGTCCCTCGGTTCGTGTCACACTCTCCTATGCCAATGGAGAACAGTCATGAATAAAAAAATGTATATATAATATACAGCCGACATTAATGAATTTGGTTTTATTTATTTATGCATAGATTATAAACGCTATTATTATTAGGCTATCAATTTTTATTTTAAACATTAAAGTTAGTTTTTCGTTAATATAAAAAATCAAGTATTTTCATAAAACAAAATTATTTGTAATTTAATATTATTGTCGCTATTTTTTATACATTTTTATTCATTCACAACAATTTTGAACATTTACAAACAATACACAGAAATCATCATAAAAAAGGTAAAAAAAAACTCAAAACTCAAAAACAAGACAATAACAAAAACACAAAATACAAGACCAATATATTTGAAATAAATATATATTTATATCTCTTTCCGCGCTAGAACTAATTTGCCTAAAAATCGCGTGAACTCTGCTGTAAATTTCCTAATGTTTTATGCAAGGGAAACGCCATCTATTTCGTAGGAAACATTGCTCGTTCGTAAGAGTTCTCAATGTTACATTCTTTTTACTTTTTTCATACCATTTTCCATATTGATTTTTTGGGGGTAACGGAACATTCCTCGCCGATTCTTTGCCTTTCCTTGAGGGCAGGAACTAAACGGTTGTTTTTATTAGCACATGATACATGTGTTTATCAGAGAACTGAAATGTTCGATCAGGCTCAAGTGTTGACTCGTACTCGTTATAATTTTTTTACTTTAGATGATCATTCGTTTCGAACATACTGGAATCATACTCGAGTAGCTCGTTTGAAATATGTGCAACACTCATGTGTGATAATTTGTACTATATTGTATTCCATCCTTTCTCAGGCGTTTTCTTGTAGGCGACCTTTTTCTAGGTATTGAGTTACCGATATTTCTTTTAGGTTAATCGCATATTTACCGTCAGATGATTGTGCAATTCCTACATTTTGTGTTGCTGTCTTCTGTTCATGCTTGCGCATATACCTAAAAATAAATTTTGCGTTGTGCAACACACAACCTTTTTTAAATATTTTTTTTCTTAAAATTTATTTTAAATGTATTTATTTAATATCGCACGCCACAAAATTGGATAACAGAAAATTTGTGGCTTGATTATGCTCTCGTCTTTAGACTTTGAATTTTAAGTTTCCCAAAAAACTGCATACTGTTTTTAATAATTATCCTCAGAGCCACGAGAGAACGTCTCTTTCTCATATATTTAGAGTTAAGAGAGCACAAATTTTCTACACTTGATCATTGCTGTGTGTCACCTGACTCTTGTTCGCTTCTCCCGTTAAGAGGTGCGGCTGCAGTCGAACATACTCGACAGTAGGATACCCATGGCAGCTGTATGATATAATGAACCGATTTGTGTTGCATAAATATGACGTAAATGCATATTTTACCAATTTGGTTAAAATATCTCATAAAAGCAAACAAAGAAAAATATCATGCTAAAACTTGCTTTCGAACAAATGTTGCAATGACAGCAATTTGATATACAGGTTTGTTTTCAACCAGAATATATAACACTAATTTAATTGCATATTCTATCAGTCTTGTTAACATCAAAAAATAATTTCTTACTAAAATTAGATATTCAACTAAGGGAGCTAAACGATATAGCATTTCACAATCGGTTGTGGCATTATAAAAAGGCCAAATTATAAATACATTTTAAAAGCCCTCAAGATAGAAAAAATATATAAAATATTTGTAAAAAAAATGAAGGCTTGGTTAGTGTTAGAGCCAAAAAGATCCCATTTGTTGGCTAGTATAATATGAGTGATTCATTAGAAATCGTTGTATATCTCATTAAAAACAAGTACGGAATTATGCACAATGCGCTTAAATTAAAGACAAATCAGACAGCAAACTGCGATTTCAATCCCTCATACAACGAGAAAACACATTGCCTAGAGAGCGAACACACCGCAAATTTACCAGATATATAAACACTGCAATAAGAACAACTCTACAAAAAACTCTATACTCTTAAAATCTAATAACACACAAACATCACAAAGACAAACTACAAAACGGACACTGACACCTGCGTTAATATTTACCGCCACTTACCACAAAATCAGTCTCAACCACCAAGCCGACGAAACCGGACTTATAAAATAAAAAATAGATTAAGAACAGAAGGCGACTTCTGATGGCAGTAAAAATATTTAGCCAATTAAAAAATAAACATCAAGACCTCAAGCTTCTATCTAAATTTTGAAAAGCGAAAACAGAGAGTCTCCGCACCCGATCGAGCCCTAAGCAGTTGAGTTGTCTGGTTGGATTTTTCACACGTATGTTCAAATATACACGAACATAACCATTGCAGCTCTCTGGTATGCATATGATATTGTTGTTTATTCGGTACCCCCAGAGTGTGTTTATTCGTACAGCGATATTAAATAAATTCCCTAACAAAGTTGACTTACTTTTATAAATCTGACCTTAGAGACATTAACATGAACATGTCATTAATGGATAATGGCTGGTCGAACCAATCATTGTGAGGTAGAGATATGTGTATTCAAGTTTTCTTTTCGGGGGAAGAATCAATAATTTATCTCTTCCTTGTAATTTAATATGCATTTATAAATAATAGAAACCAAGTCACATACAGAGTAATATCGTAAACCTGTAAGGTATTATTTATGTATAGTATATCCACTAATTTTATTCGACTTGAAGCAAAACCATTTTGTAATTAAATGTCAATTTTCATGTTGGTGAAAATGAACGCATTAAGACATTAGCAATAGGGCGTAATGCAATCGAATTAAATCAAACAAATTGCTTTGTTTAATAACAATAGAAATCAAAAGATAAAGGGATGGCGGAACAGCAACGGGAAAAGCTACAGCGAAAATTTGTAATTCGCCAAGGTGGCTTATTAAAATTAAATCAAGTTACAATTCGACAAACTTTCGACACCTGCCAAATTCATGGTCAGACTTTGGAGGACAAGGCATCAACTCGGACCCCAGACTAATTTCGAACTTTTGATGTTGTAGAAATTGTTGGCAAGAGCCTTACATGTGCTTTGGAGAAAGAGGACAATGCAAATTCGATATAGGTTTTGTTGTTGTGCGTGGTAAAGATTTTTATCAGCCGTGTAAATTGTGCTGCTACCAGGCGATTGTCTGATATCAACTACAACAGCACAAGAACAATAGCAGCAATAATATAAAAGTCAAGCAAGCCGCAACAAATAATAACCATTATGAACCGACAATGCCTGGCTACCAATTAGCTACGCTGAAAATCTTGTATTATAATTTCTGCGGAAATTCTACAAAAATAGGTCACAATTTAAGTGCCATCGCATTGCATAACACTAGGCTTTGGCAAGGGCTCCATATGGAACCCGAGACAAAAAACATTTTTTTTAACGAAAGGTTTCTTTCTACAAATTTAAAAAAATTTCTTTTGCATCTTTTATAATTTTTTATGAATGCCAAAATATATTTTTAAAAAACTCACTATCTTTTTGAAAGCTAATGAACCTGTAATTCATTCACATACACATCCTTATATTTTAATCAGTATTTTTAGAGACACCAATTTAAGAAGCATATATTTTTTTCACTATCACGATTATTTCATTTTAAAATTCTCGAAAAACGTGAAGGGACCTTAATTATAGCCATTACTTAAAAATAAATGTAGAGGTTATATTCTGTTCGTTATATGTATGTAACAAAATGAAGGAGGCATCTCCGACCCAATAAATCATATATATTCGTAATCAGCATCAACAGCCGAATTGATATACAATAGCAATGGTCAAGATTGTTTAAAGTATGTATTAACCACACTCCGCAACTTTAAAAACAATAAAATTTGTTTAGTGTCTAACGAATATTTACCGAATATCTAACGAATATAACGGCAGTAATAGCTAATTGAGTTGGTTAAATTTGTAGTCAAGCTCCTAAAAATGTCCCATTTTGAACTTTTTAACCAGTTTTCTTTAAATTTAAACATAGTCTACGTAGTAATATATAATATTAAAATGTATTAAGTTCATTTAAAAATTTTGTTATCCGCGCATTTTGTATTGTTTAAATCTAAAAACATTATTTTCTTGACATCGCTATTGACAGTTCGAGTAAATTTTGCGGATATAAGATTGTTTGCTTTTGTAAACGTGTTCTCATAACTTTCAGCAAATATTTTTAAATTATATAAACAGTTATTAACTTTCCACTATGATATTTTAATTTATTATTTTAAGAGTACGGGCACTGCTATCGGATGTGTTTGCAATTGTCAATCAATGCTGTTATTACTTTTTGATCTGGATGTAACAAGATATAACAATAATCGGCAGCCCTAAGAGTTCCCTATGAAAGCAAAAATACTTTCAAAACAACATGTCATTGAGTGACAAATTGAAGTTTTCTAACACAAAAAAGCTTGGGTGCAATAGTTGTTGCACTTCAAATAGCTTTTTAAATTCTCTATCGAACTTGGGTAAAGGAGAAGTTAAACTTTTGTAGGCAATAAGAAATCGAAAAGAACTGTATATTGTGTTATTGGTATTAATGCGATAATTAGTAGAATGACTGAATGTTCTCAAATTATTGTTATCGGTGCTGTTACTGGTGAAAACACCGTCAGCATTTTCTGTCCAGTAACAGTAGACTGCTTCAGGTTAAATATGATGCATTTCTTAAATTTCGAAACTGTAGAGATTGATTTGAAATCTGAAATATATGTGGACACTCGTTTCATAAACATTGAAGTACAAATTTTGTGTGGCCCAACTAACGAAAAACTACTTCGTGCTTTTTGAAGCCTGAATTGCTTTTAGAAGTTTACCTAACCATTTCTGCCGTTCTACTTGACCAAATTTACTAATAGATCAAAATGATAGATAACGCTAAATGTCCCATAAAAACGTTTCATCTTAAAAGTTGTAAGTGTGGTGGATTTTCGCAATATGCGAAAGCAGAAAGGACGTGGCAAGACATTTAAATTCAACTCAATTAAAGTCTGTGTGCCAAATTTGGTTCCTTATAGTCTTTAAAATCTAGACGCTCACACAGGTGGACGAACACGCAGACGTACAGACGGACATGGCGATATCGAATCGGCTGTTGATGCTGATCAAGAAGGAAAATTAGCATTGTTGTTAAAGATGTTTCGAATTAATTATATTTGTTATCGATAACACAATAATATAGGATCGATCGGTTGAACATGAAGTTTTCGTTCGAAATTCAAATTCTATTCCAGTAAATCATATATCGGCTAAGTTCATATTGGGGAATGATTTATTTTGGTATATTTTAATCAAAATAGAAGATTATAAATTTTATTTTGTCTTATACGTTCTATCCGACATTGGTTCAATCAGTCGAAAATTTAATACGGCGTTTTGACAGAGAATTAAATCTGCCGCGTTCCTATGAACAGGGTGTCCTACTGTCAAGTTTGGTTGACTTATTCGTTTGCTTATAACAGTTTGTTTTAAGGATATAATTGATTCTACTGAGCTGTGGTTCGTTAATATTTACTCGGTCATACCATTTTTTATTTCCGATTTGACAGAGGTATAAAAAACCATTAGCTAAATAATACTTTAAGTAGCTGATCGCTTTGTTTTGACTATATGGCTTTAATAAATATTATAAGAATATTTGATGTATGGTTGAAATATGCTATACTACTTAACTCTCATAAAAATATATGAAGTTTATCTCATAGATGGCTACATTCGACGTTAATACACTCTGCCTCAATTGAATAGCACACTTACTTTTACTGACCATAACTTTCAAGTCCAAAGAGCTAATGAAAAGTTTACATTCTGTATTTATACAACAATTAATTATCTGTAATACAAAATAAAAATTATTTTAATATTTTTAACACAGAACAAAAGCTTTGCAGTTATCACTGCGAACGGCAGACCGCGATAACAACGAGAGCA
The DNA here is from genome assembly GCA_018901795.1 of Drosophila sp. st01m. Lineage (NCBI taxonomy): Eukaryota > Metazoa > Arthropoda > Insecta > Diptera > Drosophilidae > Drosophila > Drosophila sp. st01m. The sequence goes on from JAEIFG010000269.1 coordinate 81,937, forward strand.
GCACGAGGGGTGCTAAAGGCGATTTGCAATATATACAAGTTATTTGGAAAATTTGCTACGACTGTCCAAATAGATCGAGTTATATACCGATCAAGAGTTGTAGTCTTAGCTAACAAGATTACATACTAAGACTTTTTAACTCAACTGGTTGAGAAATGGGGGGGTAGGGAATTTAAAAAAATTTCAATAATTTATTTATTTTAAATGTATATATCAAATTTAATATCGTCACACATTTGGATATTATAAATTTTTGGACTAGAATATTATTTACAATTTTAATATATAATTTTTTGTGTATACTAAATAACTTAAAAAAGAAAGTTGTATTGACGAAAAAATAACTGAATTTATATTAATATTAATACTTATATTTAAACTGTAAAATACTTTTATATCGAATGCAAAGACCTACTAATACTTCTTCTACTAATGAGGTTAACTAATTTTATCTGAATGAAACGGTCAATCAAGAAATGAAGTCTAAGAACAAATTTAGTAATCGTCAGAGATAAATATTTAAAGAATTGGTAGATTGCTATTGTGTATAGGTTATCACGAGGATTGTGTCCAATCTTCATCTCTATTTGAATTCCGATAGTACACAGCTCAAGATTTTTGAAAGAGTCACCATGCCTATAACGCAGAGTATCACGGGATGACTTAGGAAAGGTCAAACACAAGTCAATGGTAAGAAGTACACATAAAACTCAATTTTCATCAACTTTTCCGCATTCTTAACACAGTTCTATTGTAGAATAAAAAACGTTGCCAACAACGATATGTGATTGGGGCAGATATAACAACAATTTGACTAGTGTCTAAGGCGACAATGTGGCAACTATTTGAGAGCGAAATTAAGGCCAAGACGTCATGATAAAAACTTTTCGCTTCCCTCTTATTTGTGTTTGTGTTAGTTGCTGTTGTTGAACTTGAGGCATGCTTGTTGGCAAACAATCTTAAGCCATGCCCCGCACAACTCATGGTCACAACTCTGACAGTTGACTCATTAAAATGCAAGGCGTTAAGCCCCTTTGGTTTGGTATCCGCAAAAGTTGGTTTCTGACCTGTTCACCCTTACAGTCACATCTTGAATGGCAGCCAAACATATCTTATTTAATTTGGCTTTGGCGTTTTTCACGCGGCTGCTGCCAACAAGATTGCCACGCACACACCACATCACATCACACCAGGCGCACTGACACATACATTACAGACAGGCAACTCCTTTAGCAGGTCGCAGCTGTTGCTTCAAGAATTTCAAGTGCATTTGAATGGCCTTATGGAATGGGGCTTCTGCTTGTTTGTAAAAGTGTTAAATGTCATGAGCAGGCATGGCAGGGGGCAATAGGCACAGCTGGGCCTTTAAATTAATGGAAGTTACAGTGCGCATTACCATTTAATACATGCCATATTTATTATTTATGCGTTAGCACTAGCTTTCTATGGCTGATTGTCAACTGTAGCCAGTTAAACTCAACTATAAGTCAACTGACAATAAGTAGCATTTACGACAGCCCCTCGACAAGTTTTCATAGGAAGTGTGCACGATAACGATCCGGTAAAAATTTTATGCCTACTCCACTGTTCTTTTTTGTTTACATATTATATCCATATATAACATTGAGCGGGAAATAAAAATATAAATTAATATACGCGTTCAGGCTTGAAACTCCTTGAATTTTTGTATTGTTTAATTAGTCAAAATTGAATTTTCGCTAAAAACTATGCATCAGATTTTTGTGAGAGCTTTTTTATAAAGCTTCGAAAAAGGAAAGCACAGCCAGCTCTGAAATATTCATTTCATTTAAATTGATTTTATTGCGTGCTTATGTAAAGCTCTAGTTGTTTTAAATATCAAAATATTAAGATATTAATTATCGAGCTTAAGCACAAAGTATTGGTATTTTAATATATTCAATCTAAATCTTAAGGTACTTAATTTCAGAACAAATTCTATAATTCAAACTTTATCTAAATACTTAACATTCTGAAATGCAATTTAAAACAAAGGGACACACATTACTTGCTTCGATCGCCTACTCTCGCTGAGTTGCGTAGAGTTGTGGAAACAGGCCCGACAGTTATATGCTCGTTACACACATCTACATATCCGTACGAGTTAACAGATTTAAAAGAAACTTATAGTCTGGTTCCATTAGACATAGTATAATATGTTCATTAGGGTGCATCGATTTGTATGGTCAAAAAAAAATTGTATATAATTGTAAATAATTTGTAAACTAACTTGGTTTGTTGCGATAAGGGGTGTAAGTAGGAGCGGCAGAACCTGAATGATCGCAGCTAATGGGGCGCTGCACAATGGGCGGCGTTGTATGGGTAGCGCGGCCATGAATACATCCAGTTGAGGTAGAAGTTTAAAACTTTGGACAAAACTTTCTAATAATACCTCTAAAAATTACTCAAATCGGACTACTATATCATAAGGCTACCATAGAGCGATAGGTCTGCAATAAAGTGTTTGTATGGAAAATTGTTAATTTCTTATAATTCGTTTACTTATATGGGATATTTAGAAGAATACAAATTAAAATGTATTCCAACAGCAAGAAACGAAACGAAAAGTCATATTCAATGTTTTTTTATTTGGTTACTTCGCACCTAAATATTTTGACTTCAATTTTTTTTAGCGCTGTGGTCTTTTCCTAACACCGTTACTTTTTATTTTTGTTTAAAAGTTACGCGTCGATTAACACCATTATTATGGGGATTCATTCCTCTTGAAAATGTAGAAATTTTGGTTCAATAATTTTTTAAAAACCCACTTATTTAGCGAAAAAACTCATTCCCGCTAAATGAAAATCTATCAAAACATATAGGCTACAGCTGTTTTCTTTATATAGTTGGAATGGTATATTTGAGAGGTCATGAGTGAGCCTTTTTTTTAATTACACAGGTGAGAGGAGATTTTTAAACTTACAGTTTGGGTGATTTTTGAAAATTTTACGCATGACCTATGTAATATTTTTTGTATATATTTATATTTTAATTTAAAATTTGAATATCAAACTTTTTTGTTCGTCAATAAATTGGATATCAGAAATTTCGGTATTAGAATACGCTTTCATCACAAGACTTTTAGCTCGTGTAGACATATTTTCCTAATCATTTTTTATATTTAGAGCACAAAGCAAATCATATATTTTTCTCATAAATCTCTCTCAATTTATTATATAGCTTTATAGAGGCCCCGTCTTTGCGTCCTGGCTTTGCTTGGACGCAGACCCACACTTTAAGTTTCAGAAATATTTATATTAATAAAAATTATTATTTAAATTATTTCGATATTTCCATACCACCAAAGCGGTAAAATGCATATTACCATTTATCGCTCTAATGTGCGCCCTGCAACTCATTCAATTCAGTATCAACACGAATGTTTTATATGTAAAATCGAATTAATTCAAACAGTCCTTTTTTTGTATGCTTAGTTCACAGGAGCCGAACAACAACAACATTCGCGATCTTGCTCGCACTTACGGCACTTGCGAAATCTTTGCAGTCGAGTCTAACTGTTGTTCTCTGCCTCCCTTTCAGTTGCTCACGCTAATATTGTGTATGTATGCGTACACACGCATTGAATGTTTTTAATGCTTGCTTAGCGATCTTGCATTTAATGCAAATTAAATAATGTTTTTTTTATTTTTAAAAAGCTTTCAGGTGGAATTAAAAAATAAAAATACCCATTCGAATCTCAAATTTTTTTTTCTTTTTTATTTTTAAAAAAACTTCAAGTCTCTAGGACATGTGGTTTGGCCATGGCTGTTATATATCAGTCAGTCAGTCAGTCAGTCAGTCAGTCAGTCAGCCAGTCAGTCAGTCAGTTAGGACGAAGCATTTTATATATATAGATGATGATAATTACCGCGTTAACGCAGCTCAAAATATAAAGATCTATATCGGATTTTACCTTATTACAGTTGCATGTGAAAAGTTATATATTGATGCGTAAATTGTTATTGTTTTGCCAGCTGAAAAAAGATAAATATGTATTTTCACACATTCCATAAATTCAGGGAAGATCCATTTGGGAGTGCTAACCAAATGAGCGCAATTATTATCTAGGAATTAATTAACTCAATTCCAGATTTGACGAACTTGATCTGTGGGGCGACCCTCGCATCCCACGCTTCAATTACAAATGTTCGTTCTCATTTCTAGTAGTTTAAGAGTTGATTTTAGATTATATGTTCCTATATAAAGAATGTTAATATCTTGTTAAAGAAATATTAAACTTACTATCAGTAATTAAAATTTATATCTATCAAAAATACTTAACTCGAGTTCATTGGCACTTAATTTTAGTACGTCTTCTTAGACTCATCACTTAAATAAAGGCTTATAAAGTTTGTTTAAAATTGTGCGTAACAGGTGACTGAAATTTTTTGTCGTCTCAAGGTTTAGAGAAATTCGATCTTCGTATTCGTCAAATTCCAGGTCAAGGTTCGCCCACATTAACATATAATTGTGTTTGCTCAGGCCGCACATTCAGTGGAAGGTGGCGCAGAGATGTTGTGTTACACTCAAAGGGATGTAGTCCGCTGCTCGGATTCCGGCAGCAAGAAGGCATTGCATATTTTTTTTAGGTAAAAATAAAATTTTTTATTTATTCGGGCGTTTTATTGTTGACATTTCATATGTCAAATTTATTTAAAATCGGACAATTATTGTATATTATTTCTGCCTAGGAACAGTCTGATGAGTTTTAACCTAAAGTAAGAAAAATATTTTTGTTTCTTAAGATATTATTTCCAAGCTAGCAGTTTGTATATTTAGGACTGTCTGTTACGTCCAGACCACACTTTGTTTAAACCAGATTACTTTATTTTGTAGCTGCCGTCGAAGCAATCAGGTCCAAATTAACCATCAGATAAAGAACTATATATTTTTTTGAGATATATTAACAAAACTAACAGATACGATTTACTTTCCCACAAAACAGGCGAACTTTTCGTAAAATCTGGCAACTTCCCTTCTATTCGTTGATTTCGCCAAATATAGTGTATTTTATACTTTTGTTACTTCTAGCATTCATCAGGAAACTTTTAACATTAGAAAATTTCAAATTTTTTCAAATAGTATAATACCTGATAATTTTTGTTACAACCGCAAAAAACATATGTAGTGAGCTTACTTGTATCATGCCATTTAGGCGATTACTGTTTACTGCTCCAAAAACCTACCAAATTTCCCCATCTTATTTCAATCTATTTTTCTGTAAACGAGGCGAGCAGTGAATTGGCGAGCGATGCGAACTGAACTGGAGCCCCCTAGTAATGTATATTATAACAATGTTCAATCCGGTTTAGTTAAAAAAAAAAAAAAAAATACTTTACACGGAAAATGCGAACATTTCGGTTAGAGAATAAATTTATACTAATCATAGCTTGTGTTGGCGACACTCAAGAAACCTCGGGTGTGTTTTTTGGAGTCGAGATAATAGATAGAAAATACATTAGTCAGATATTAATATAAGACGGTATGTGTAGAACATTCAAATTAACCCTGTCTTCTGGCGTGATCTCAGGGTATAAAGTTTGGTTGAGTATTTGGATTTTAATTTTCATTAGGTGTTGGGTAAATGAACTTTTTGATGGTTTCTTACAATTAACAATAACTAAAATAAAGAATTAATGTTAATATAATAAACGTAAGTGTGGTTAAATAAATAATTCGAAATGCTTGGTTTGTTGTTTAGCATGATAATCGCAATTCATATTTCTGTCAACTGAAGTGAATATTTTAATGTTTCAATTGTTATTTCAGTGTTTGGACCATTTGGTGAAAAAAATAATTGTTGTTTCTTGACACAGAGTTCGTGTCACTATGTTTTTCCAAAACTATGTTCTTTTTAAATTTTGTTAGTAGCTGTCATGTTTCTGTGAAAAAAACCTAATTTTCGCATGAAATATAAAAACTTACTGTAATTTCGATCGTTGTTGGCTTTTAATCATGTTTAATGTTTTCGTTACATTTGATAAGTTGATAGTTTGTTGTTTTTTGATTTTAGTTCCCGTTTGTTGATGATTTGGAAATATCTTGTTAATTTTCTTTTTCTTCTAAAGCTTGCATTTGTAGTCTATTATTTTTCTTTTCGAAATGCTATATCCTTACGTGTATGTGATGGGTGAAGTATTATTTTAAAACAACTTAGCTTATTTTCTAGATCTTATTCGCTGATAATAATTCTTAATTTTCTATTTACGGTTTGTGAAATTTTTCAACATCAGAAATAAAATTGTTACTTGCTGTGATATTTATGTCTACCCCCTTGGATTTCAACCAAAAGCGTAATGTAGAGAAGTTCAGTGCTGAATCTATACCTGAATTTTTTTTTTTGGTTTGCATTTCATTGAATATATATTATTAATGCCGTTTTGGCTTCCAAACAATCTTTAACATTTTCATTTTATATACAAGACATGAATTCTTTATTGTTTATTATTCAAAAATCTATAACGTTTTTTTTTTCTAGAATTAAAAGTTTTGGAGTTAATTCTATGCTCTCCTTTAGCAATATTACAAGTTTGGCATTCGTTAATAATATTTTTTATTAAATTGCTAATAATATTTTGTATTAAATTGTTATAATGTGGGTAATAAAATGGTAGGTTTTTATACCTGCGTGGAAAAATTCATTCATTCTGTTAATTCTGATTAAGTTTCGATGTCCTACTTGCGTAATATATAGTATTATGATTTTACTTGCATCTGAGGTAAACGAAAACCATTTTTTCAATTTTGCATAGATTAATATAGGGTTTGCGATAATGAGTACTCTTAACACTTTAAATTTTAATATGTATTCGTCGTTTTTATTATGAACAGGTTTATTTTTCTAAAATTTTGCTGTGATTGTGTGAGGATTTTGGAAAAAAATCTCAATAATAACTGCAAAGTACTCAGAACAAGTTGATTCTTTTTGTTTTGTAGTGCTGGAATATCTTCGATCGCACTACCCTTTTTTGGAAATGGTTAAATACCCTTAATTGTTACAATGTGACCAAGAAATGCAGTATCCATTTTCATAAATTCACATTTGTCAATCTGCAATTACATATTGGCTTCCCCAAGTTGTTTAAAAACATTTTTTAATTGATAAAATGTGCTCTTCCAATGAAGTGAACCACACTATTATATCATTTATGTAGACCATCCATATAGATTACATCTTCCAGAAAGATGTTCATGCAACTAAGCATAAGAGATATTTACACCAAACCTGATAAGTAGGTTTCACTAGATTGCAGGCAGATTCAGCATGTTTTTTCCCATCGGTCCAATATATTATGTCGTAGGACCGATCACTTGAAAATTAAAATTAACCAAGCTAAGAGAATTTGTATTTTAGTTAGTCGCACACAATCTTTCCGAAATTGGCGTACTGTATCATATAGTTAATGTTGGAAGAAGTATTCGAAAATACAGCGCGCTGTAGCGCTCTGGATGATTTAAGTATTCTGACAGCCAAGTATCTAAATTGCTAGGACTCGGAGCATCCTGGAGTCGAGTAAGCAATATAGTTTTTTTTTTTAGATTTTTCTCATAGTAAGTTTGGTATCTATTTAATATATTTGTTAAAATCTCTTAAGAATCGAAAACATTTCCATGGACAAAAATCTCCCAGGTTGTTATAATGCTGTCCATAATTTTTTTTTAAGATAATGTCCTAAATGACGGCTAATTAATGGATCGAACCATATGATCAATTTTCAAGTTAATTATTATGCTTATTTTCAGAATTAAGTATGTAGTTCAAATTTTGATGATCGACCATAATAAATGTCTTGCAAAAATGACAAAATTTAAATCAAAGAAATTAATTGCGTTTTCAATATTTTTATATCTGTAAAACTAGAACCTAAAATAAATAATTAAGCTGAACATAAATTAACAATAGTTATTTTCATAAGCTTTCTGTTTAAAATCGGCATTGGAATTGTCAAATTATGGTGACAAAAATACATAGGAAAGTATTATTTTGTCATATGGGGCTCATTTGTAAACAGATAAATTTTATTGCTTAGGGCTATTTTACGCCACACAAACGTTTGCGCACAAACCTTTTGCCACCCCTCTACTTTTCTTGATTAGTCATTCACGATTGAACTTTGTTTAAATATCTGAAACGCGTGGGATTGCCGTGTCTGTCTTCCCTGACTGGAGACAGTCGGTCATGCCGTAAAACGGCGGAAGCCTTCACCTTACAAAGCTAGTAGACTAGCCAACAATCGACGGACTATTTCAAAGGTCAAGGCAAGACAATCGCCAGAATATCGCGGAAGAGGAGGAGCATAAAGAGCGTAGACATGATTAAATTGTTTTTTTTTTTTTTTTTGATTGATATAGGAAGCCGAGAAAAAAATCGCTTAATTAACTATTTGCCGAGTGACACCTGCGCACAAGTTTTTTTATTTTTATTTATATTTTCTTGGTTAATTAGAGGATATTTAGTAGACAACATTCAATGTGCACTTACGCACTTGCGAGAGCGAACACAAAAACAAATGCCATGGCTTTCTTTACAACTGAATCGAACTCTTTATCTCTGGATCTCTTTCAGTCGCTCACGCTAAAATTGTATATGTATGCATACACATACACACATAACGTTTTCAATGCTTGATTAGCAAACTTGCGTTTAATGCAATTTTAATTAATGTGTTTTATTTGCAGGTGGAATTAAAAAATATAAATACCTTATGAATCTTTTAAAAGTTATTCTGATTTTTAAAAAAAAACTTTAAGTCTCTAGGACATATATCACAGCCATGGCTGTGATATATCAGTCAGTCAGTCAGTCAGTCAATGAGGACAAAGCATTTAATATACTATACATAGATTTAACTTTTCAAAGGTGTAGGCTCAGATGCAGCGACTAGAATTTTGCTCTGATGGCAATATACAGTTTTAAAAGCGTGGGTTATTAGAAGCGTTTAAAAATGCACAATCCAAAACAATTGTTTTAGATAAAGTTGCTAAGAAAATATACATCCTTGCACAACCAACTGTAACCGAGTATTGACATGAGTTAACAAGTTAGTTTATTTGCGAGTCATTTTTAATAGTTCTTTGAAGTCTCATTAAGACTTAGGTAAGGGAGGTAAGTTTAAGATGTTTAAAAGATCTGTATTGAAAATGCCAATTTAATAGCATAAAAGCTGTCAATAGTAAAAAGACTTAGACTGTGCAAAAGTTATCTTATATTATAAATGAGAATGCCTCTAATTGGTAATGCCAAGTTAGCTATGGATTGGTAATCTAGTCGCACATAAATACCCCAGTCGCACTTGTCAATTTACTTCAGGCCACGGATAACGCCAGTATAACCAACTTCTTGGCTATAATTGACTTAAAGGTAAACCTACTCGCTGGTGAAAATTTTTAAACTTTTATTAGTTTTGTGAATAGGGGTCTTCAATTATTCTACTCGATGATTATATTGAGCCCTTGAACTAACGGGTACACTTTCATTAAGAAAAGAAATATTTTTTTGCCTTTACCATAATATTGTGCAGTTCTTATATTTCGAACATACAGAAAGTCGGATATCTTAAGCGTTCTTTTGAGAATGATATTCGTTTGTGCAAGGTTCAACTATATAAATCTACATATGGTTTTAACAAGCTTAATTGCTTTAAAATATGTCATTTAGCCATTTATGCCGATCTACTCATTCAGTTTTACAGCGATTTAATACGAAATTTATAATTATCAAATGATAATAATAACTTGGTGGGTGCGGTTATTATTCATGATTTGCTTGGACCAAAGAGAGCGTGCCAAAATTTTAATACAAACTTGATCCAACGTCTTTGGAGTCTAAGGGTCAAACTTGTTTGATCTACCTCTAATTGTCTCTGAGATCTTGGCATCCAAACAGTCGGATGGACGGATGGATATGGCTATAAAGTCTTGATGATGCTGATCAAATATATATATTCTTTATAGATCACAAGATTAGTACAAATTAAAAATTTAAATAATTTAGTAATAAAGGAATAAACTGGCTGTTACTTATTGTTTCAGATAAATAGAATTTCTGATTTATGAAATCTTTATCAAAGCAAATGAAGCTTAGGACATTTTGTAAATTTTGTAAATTGCATTTGTCTTAGTTTTCGTTTATTTAACCAAGCAGACAATCACAATCCGAGCTTTTGTTTTCTCACCCAATTGCCGCCATTAACATTTACGGTGTCGACCTCAAAGATAGAGACCAACCAAATTGGGTAGCCAAGCTAAACAAGCTGGGAGGAAATTAAGTAGAAAATTGTAAAAATTAACACCAGAAACCAAAACGAAAATTCACAAATTCGTCCTGTTTTTGTTGTTTCTGAAACGGTCCTTTTCTTACTCTCTTGGCTCCTAAGCTTAGACTGCTTAAGGAAAATTAATTAAAAATAAACATGGCACACTCTTGTACTTTAGGAATGCCAACCAAAATAAAAGCGCAGTATGTGTGTGTAAGAGAGGATGTGTGAGAGAGAGAAATGAGGATAACAAGAAAAAAGGAAAACGAGGCAATGAAGACAAATAAGAAAAATAAAAGCCAGTCGAGCCAAATTCCAACAAAAGCGCACGAACATTTGCGGTTACAAATCCGAGACTATAAGAGAGTAAGTACGACAGGGAAAAGCAGGGTAAGATTGGGGTAGAATGCGAGAGAATGAAACTCACCTAAAAACAAAAGAAATAGCTAAACTAGAGCTCTTCAAGAAACGAGTCTGGACAGTATAAGCGCCAAAAGTATTTAGTAATTACGTCAAGCACACAACAGTTGGAAACTGAAGAGTTTGCAGGGTTGGATGGAGGGAAGTGTATGAATTTGTGCCAGGTGAAAATTGCATTAGTTACGTATTGGTTTCCTGTGATTTTATGGGTATGCGAAGTTAGAACAACCACAAAATTGCATGCTCTATAATTCGAAAATGTAGTGTAGCACATAAATGGGCGAGGGGGCAGAGATAAGAAAAGCATAATTTTAGTAAAAAACCTCCGAAAATATAAATTTGAAGAGAGCACTATCGACGGTAGATAGATCAGGCTCCCACTGCATTTATAAATATACTACATTTTTCGATATATAGAGCATTTCAGCGCAGTTTTTTATCTCATTGAGAATGCAAAGCCACGGACATATTCGCTAAATAGGAAAATGCAATAATTTGTTGTTCGTAGTTATTCATCGTGATCCATGTTTTTCCTTTTGTTAAACCGTAGCAATAATCCATTTCGAATTTGTGTACTGATCCATTAGTAGTATATAGTTCTGAAAAGAATGTAAAATACGAAACGTCTAAAAATTTGTACTTAAACTGCCTTTTACGCGTATTTTTGATATTTATATTCTTTTCTTACACGCAATAAAAGTTATGTTTGAGGATTTCCGGAGAAATTAATTTCATAGTGTTCGGTCACAGAATATTTAATAAGGTACAGATTCATGCATTAGATTTTTTGGGCTGTCTGATAAAAAAAAGTCTCTAAAATATCGAATTGGTTATGTAATCAACTTTAATATTTTTTAAGAAAACTAATATTGAAAAAATTTAAGAGTGTTACTCAGCGAGCGGGACGGTAAAGCCCCCTAATCTAAATTATTTGTTCTGCTTATTTTTAGCATAAATTAATCTAAAGAATCGTTGGGTGATTAAAGTTATTTTTTCGAGCAATAAAAGTTTACGTTTATTAATTTAATTTAATTAAAAAAATATAAATGGAAATGTCATTCGGTACAGCAAAGAAACTCAACCTTGTTACGCGTAGTGACAAAAACCATTTTTATTTTATAATATTTATTTATGTATTTGAAATCTATATTTTTAATTTAGTATCGTCACAAAATTGGATATCAGAACTTTTTGTAGAATATGCTTTCGTCCCTATATATAAGAAAATATTTGCAATAGCTTATGCTTTTGACATTGTAGCTTATTTTTACTTATTTTTAATTCTCAAATCAAGTTTTATTTAAATATACAATTTTTCACAAATGTCTGAAAGTTTTCTTTCTTTCAACAAATTAACACACACATTGCCACAAATCAAACAAATGAAAACACTGGTTATTTGTGCAAACATTTAAAATAAATTAATCTTACGAACCCGTTATCGTGTTTGGGTGATCGAGGTATCAGTCGATGTGTGTATTTGATTAAAAATTATTCCGAAATATAATAAAAATAATACACCACTTACACCTTCATATCTCATTAACCAGGGGATTGGGATTAAGCTAATTATATAGTATGGAATTTTGCTAGCTAGAACTAAACCTCTCGAGTCGTTAAGTCGTTTTTCATATAAGCTCTATATTTGATCAGACAATCTCTGCAGTATTCACTTATAATGATCAATTAATTATTTTTTTATTTTGCAAAATGCATGTTCCATATTTATGACTTTAGATGTTTTATACTCAATTATGGAGTCCAAAATTAAGTTTTTTGAGAGGACAACGCGACCATATTGTACTTGAAAAAAGCCTGACCTATCTTGATATCAAGAATTTACTAAAGTTCTTAAATATTTATTTTCTTACTTACATCAAGAGTTTTCGGGCTTGGTTTACTTTTAAAACCATAAATTCTTGATTAAAATACGAAAGTTCTTTAGTTTTCTCAGTGTATTTTGTTCAGCAAATCGTGAAACCGATGGAATTCGTGATCGACTTACTCCGAACGTCCTTGAAATCATGAATTATAAGGCTTGGCTGACTTTTGACAAGTACAAAGCAAATTTGTAATATACCAACAGAAATACATATTATATTAGTTTGGTTAAGATATCTTAAAAATATAAAACTTGTTCAATCTAAAACTTGATTTTCCATCGACAGCTATATCAAATAGTGGACCGATCTGAACAACATTTGATCAGTATGTATAATACCAGCCCAGATGGATTTTGTGTAAGATTGGTTGGGATATCTAAAAGACCACGAAACTTTTCAAACTAGAATTTGATTTTCGATCTATCGTTCTAATGACAGTTATATCCTATAATGATCCGCCCCAAAAAAACAAAAGAAAACGATCTGCCTGCAATATGTCTCTGAGCAGTTCATACAGACGGACGGACATTGCTTTATCGTTCAGACTAGACTAGACTATAACGTAAGAAGTTTTACATTCTTCCTGTATATATTGCAAGCCGCCTTTCGTCAATAGTATTCAATGCCGCCTAACATCATTTGCTTTTGAACAATAAGTACAGAGTCTCTGAAAGTCAAATTCGCTTGATTAAAGTTTGTAGAAATGTTTTGTTTTAGATAGAGTTGAAGTCGGGCCCCGACTGTAGGAGACCCGTGGCCTGGAAACTATTCTGAGATTTTCCGCTAAGCCCGCGTTTTCTTAAATTCATAGAAAACACGGTTCTAGTTTTACAAAAAGGATTAATTTTGCATCATTACATTGTAACTTTTCAACGCTAGAATGCAAACAGACAAACCACAGGCTTTCTATTTCAGTTTAAAGAGCACAGATTGTTAGTACTAGCCTACTACAACAGAGTTTCTCACAATGTGTTTCCAGTACCCAATTTTTTCCAGTTATCTCTTAACGACTAACGAGTAACCCCTCGTACACCATTAAGGGAGAAGAAAGGACGCGTAATTTTTAATTTTGCATGACATAAATCGTATAAAACTGTCACAGTCACTAAAAGCAAGAAGCAACAGACTGTCTCAAGGCAGGTTCTCGCAAAAATGATGTCGGAAACAGAGAAGGGTGGCGGAAGTCAATGGGGTCCCAAAAATCTGCCTCAGCACACCAATGTAACTTCTAAACAAAACAAACGCACACAGCGGGTGGTAATTTTGTATGACTGTCTGCCTCTGTCTGTTTGTCTTTTGGCAGGATGCCATTCAGGCTTGGCATTTATAAGTAAATCTTCAGCATGTGACGGCTATCAGTGGTACTTCCGCACCATTCCCCTTCTTAGACCAACAATTTAAGCTATTTATATTTTATCTTGTCTTCGTGTGTTTGCCGTACAACTTATATAAAGTTTCATTGTATTCTCAAAATAAGTTGCCAGTTAATGTAGCTGTAAGTTTGTCATGTCTGAACATGCCAGAATAATTACAATAACTGTAAGTATATGACTATGTTTTTATGGGTGTGTGTCCGGTCATATGTTGTTACTGCCGGAAGTACCAATTCCTGACTCAATGCCAACAAATTTAACTTTTACTGTAGGAAGTCTTCTTCATATTATTGAAATTGACTATTAACTACTTATTCTTACAGAACATGCCAACCTGTTTGCCTAAGCACGCAAAGCTTAGTCGGAGTATTGGTACTTCAAAGGACATTAGTTTACGCATCGTGAGAATAATTTTTCGAACGTGATCTTATAAAATACACACTTTTTATTTATTACTATAAATACCCATATCCTTGACACCTCTTAAATCAAAACACTCATAGTAATGAGAAACGCATTAAAAAACACCCGACAGACCCTACCACTAAAATGTATATTCTATCAGTTTGGTTGCGATATTACGAGAGCCAAAAGATTTGTTTAAACAAATACTGGATTTTCGACCGATGGCAATTATCCTTACGTTCGGCAGTCCTCGCTAGTTAAGAAAGCAGCACGAGGACTGCGAAAGGCAGTTTACAGTATATAGTATACAGCTAACTCGGAAAACTTTCTACGGCTGTCGGATCAGATTGCAAACTAAAACATTATACATCGATCATCCCAATCGTACAACTCAAACTCAATAGGGGTAAAAAGACAAAATAAAGAACAGCAAATATCGCAAACAGATCAGAAATCAGAGAAGGAGGACGGCAGATTTTAAGAAGATTAGACTGGATTGTAGCCTTGGATTCGGGCCTTGATGCAACAATTTATACCCGTTACTTGTGTTCGTTACAATGTGTGTAACAGGGAGAAGGACCGACCCTATAAAATATATATAATCATGATCAGCATACACAGCCGATAATTTATACTGTGAATTTTTTATTTTTATTGTTTGTATATAAACTCCACTATTCAAAGCAAATATTATCTCCAATTTTAAAATTTAGTTTTGTTTAAGTTAGATTAAGACTTACAATCCACAATATGGCATTTCATAGCTAACATTTTATGAATTAGCGAGTTAAACTTGTTGATCCCGAACAAATTGTTTTAAAACAAGCAGACGGAGGCGTTAAAGACCCTATAAAGTATGTATATTTTTGATCAGCATCAGTAGCCGAGGCAATATAGCCATGTCCGTCTGACCTAACGTTCTGCTGTCCCGACGTCTATTTGAATGCCTAGATCTCAGAGACTCTAAGAGCTATATACACCAATGGTATATAGGTTCCTTCATATTGCAGGCAGATTAAGAGTAACTTTAGTTCAACTTTAGAACTTTGCCACGCCGCCCACTACGCCCCGATGTCGAGTAAAGTCAATGAATAGTCATTGAATCTTGGCTTAGACTGATAATTTTGTAATTTTTAGTGTAATTTATTCATTTTATATTAGCCTTCAAAGTTATAATCGTTTTGTTATTTTCAGCGAATGGGCTCATAATCTGAGTTTTTCATATTCTTTTAGAATTAGATCGGAGGTTGGCGAGCGAAGCGATCAGGGGTCAGAGTTCCCTAGGTTTATTTTAGAAAAAGGCAATCACACGCGAATTATTGACATCAAAAACCACAGATCGCAGCAATGCTTACTCGTGCCGATGCAGATGGCCAGTGCACAAGAATGCGGTTAGGGCGGTGATGTTGAGTGTAAGTTAACAATTTATTGGTTCATAGGGTATACATTTTCACCTGTGCACATGGTTGCTAGCTGAACACACGCTGTGATAGAAATTTTCGCCGAAAGGAACGCAAAGATGTGTAAAATTCGAAAAGCATTGCTTACTCAAAGGTGAATTTGGTGCCGTGTTTAAGTGTAGAGCCATGTGGGTTGGAAATGGATAATAAAAAACTCATTGCAACAAATTCTTGCACAATTTTCTGTGTAAGATTAGAAGCGCTTGACAGGGAGAGGTAAGCAAATGCTGAATAATGGTTAGAGGTAGGATTTGCAACAAGAAACGCTGCACACTTTTTACAGTTTTCCCTAGCTCTGTCATGCCTCTTACTCTACTTGGTCGTTTTTTTTTTTTTGTCATGCTGAGTGTCTCTTGCCTTCAGTTGTTTGATCCTTTGCACTTTTTCACAGCATGTCACACTGACACTATTATTTTTTTTTTTTAATTTTACTCTTACCTTAGCTTTTTTACTTTCTTCTTTTCACTTTACCTTAACACTTCAAACGTTGCTTTTCAATCGCTGCCTCTTGTTCGTGAGGTTTTATGAGCGTAGTTGGTGATTTAGGGATATGTTTCTTATTTTGTTTTAAATAAATGACCAAAGTAGAATTCCCTGCATATGAATCAAGAATTCAAATCCAGGGTGTATATAAATGATCTGATACCTTTCTGGATGAACCACTCAAACTATTATATTAAGCAACTCCAATAATAAAGTGCCTCTAAATCACTCGTCCATGAGATCATCATTGCAAGCCAACAACTGGTTTAGAATATTGTTAGGCTTAGCATTTTCAGTGGCTTTCCTCTTTAGCTTCTTCACGAGGTAAAGGTCTTCATGCTCTAAAGTTTCTGAAAACCAATTTTGCGACAAACGATATTTAATTTAATATATCAATAACTTTTTGAACGCAATTGCAAGAGCAAGCGAACACAAAATTTCTTAAAATTCTTTCGCAGAAATAAAAAATTTTTAATTTTGTTTATATCCTTTTAAAAAACTCTTTATAAGCTAAAGGTCTAGTGACGAAAACATTTCTATGCCCCATAATTTTGATTATGTGACGAACGATTAAAATTCTCCCAAGGAAATTATTATTGCAAGTATCATCAGCAAGCGAAAATTCTGTACTATGTGGTTGACGGTGCCAGGGCCAGTGCCCAGCGAGCATTCAACAGTATGTTCAGCGTTTGCAATTAAATAAAAATGCACTGGATTTAATGAGAAACCAACAAGCAGCTGTCAACGAGTCAATGAGGTAAGCCGGAAATGTCCCATTAAATGAAACAGACAAAGAGTCGAAACACAATTAGAAAAGCTACACTCTCTTTAACAGTGAGACAAATACCATGAGAAGGTTTTTGTGCTTAAATTTCATAATCTATACAAAGCAATGAGTCAGGACATCAATCTCCTTCCGCTGGTGTCGCTTCAACAGCATCAGCTGCAGTAGCAGTGGGAGCAGCTTCTTGTATTCCTGCGACTGCCTCTTTGAATGGCTCCAACGAGGCGAAAAAGGCGAACCGAAGAGGAAAGTCTAGCCAACTTGGTCAGAATTTTCAGTTGACAGTGCTTAAAATGCATGAAATGAATGAAAAGTCCGCACACATATGACCGCACGACTGCTCTAGCTGTGTGTTTGTGTATGTGTGAATGTGTTTGTGAGGCGCAAACAAAATGTTGGAGAAGCGCATGAAACGAACACTGTAGTCGTTGACGGTCCCCGAAAAGCTGACATCCAAATGCGTTAAGCAAAAATTGTCAACAATTTTTCAGTCACATTCACCCCAAATTTTCTACCTCACCCTCAACAACTATCTACGACAGAAACATCCCCGACGCGACGCCGCGGCGTCAAGTCTGCCTGAATATGCAGTGTTCTGTGAAGAGAAGGGTGGATGGATGGACATGAAGGGGAGTCTCTGATAAAGTGAGTGAGTCACCGTCAGCTCTGCGAGTTAGTGGCAAGAGATGAGATTTGTGATACATAGGTTAGTTCTATACATAATTTCATACGATTTGAGAATAATAATATTTTTTATATACTATGTATGTGTTATGAATCACTGCTTATGGGTGTAATGAGGGGGGTGCAAACGGCGAGTAGCAATATGAACAGAAAGAATTGACATTTTAAACTATATACTGATCGAAAGGAGATTCACAATTTAAATGTTTGTAGCTATTTGGGCCGTTTGTGCGCTTTTTTTTTTTTTAATTTATTCTAAGATTTGTTCATGTTACTTTGATAAAATAAGACAAAAGATAATACAATTTTTAATTGTTAGTTTGTCTGTGTGTTTAAAATTTTTTTAAAATAATTAAACCTTAAAATTAATTATGAGAAATTTTTTCTTATCGTAAAGTTTAAATTAAATTAAATAACTAATTAATGGCAAATAAAATTTACTTTAATATTTAAATTATTAAACTTAAGCTTAAGCTTTAATATTTTATAACAAACTTGTCGGAAGGTTAAAGTCAGGACCCCGTACTTTATTGCTTGATTGCTTTTAGAAATAATGCAATTGCTGCCGTTCTGCCCAACCGATCTTAATGCAATTAAATAAATGCAATAAAATAATAAGAATATATTATGTTATTTACCAATAACAGCAAAATATCTTGATAACTGTGGGAACGGTGGCTTTTCGCGGTTTGTGGAGGGTGGAAGGGGGCGTAGCAAACATTTGAATCAATCAACCTCATCTAACACAATTGAAATCTGTGTGCCATATCCTTTTGATTAAACGGACGGACAGACAGACGGACATATATCGATTCGCCAGTTGATGATGATCAAGAATATGTATACTTAATATGATTCGAGATATCTCCATCTGTTTAGGTTTAATTAGTGGTATAAGCTTATACAAGGTTATATAGCATTTATAGCAGCTAAAGAAGAACAGCACTACTTAGGGGATAAGATAAGATAAGACTGAGTCTTGGGAAATGCACTCTGCCAAGTTCAAAGTTCTTATTTAGTTATTTATTAGCTCAAAAAGTCCGCGTTTCAAGTTACGATAAATACAAGATGTTGTGTTTATTTTTTATTTGTTTCTACAAATATTTTTTAAAGCAAAAATAATATATGCTACATTCTGCATTTTTGTTATTATTATTAATTGTTTAAACATTATTTGTTTTTAAAGATCATACTCCAAAATTTTGTTTTACCACTATTTTATCTTAAGACATCTCAAAAGAAAAAAAGGACCGATTGGTCCTTTGGCAGCTACATGATACAGTGGTCCGATCCGAAAAGAGAAACAAACTTAATCTGCGGCCAATATACAAGAACTTTTCTAACAAGTATAAAGTTCTAGCTCCTATAGTTTCTGAGATTCAATTGATCAAGCAGACGAAAGGATTTACGTGCTGACGAACATACGAGGTGTGTTCAAAAAGTTAGGTGACTTTTCAAATTTCTCGGGCAATGTACTTCCGATTATCGATTTTTTGTTTCGTTATGTAGGTACATTCTTCACGAACATCTCCTCCAAGATTCAAGTGAATGCCATTTTTTGTTTGGTTGTGAGAGGCGTAAGGGTTATAAGGTGTTTTGCGTGCTCGGCGACTGAGTTTTGGCAGTTTCTCAATATTATTCGAAAATGTTAAAGCTATTTTCGAGGGACTTACGTTTTCCTAAAGCAAACAAATATATATATGAATATATCTGTGATTCATTTGCACAATCTCAGTTTTAAACAGAAGTTTTAGATCCACACATTTTTTAAATTTTCTTAGGCTTTTGTTTTTTGCTAATTTTTGATTTAAACCTTGAGGAGAACTCGAAAACAAATTTTTGAACCTGTTTCTGCATTTATTAAAATTTTTAGAGGGACGGCGATATAATAAGATTTTAAATCTTAGATGTATTTGGTAAATTTTATGGATTCAAGCGATATTATTTTGACTTATAGTACATTTTTGTGTTTTTTGAGATATTTTATCATATTGACCACATTCAGTTAAATTATTATTATATTTTATTTATATTTCTCACAACAGTATTTTTCTTTTAATTCTGTAATGTTTTCTTAGGTATGATAAGAATGCAACCTATGTAAATTATGAAATACATTATTGTTTTATGGAAAATATTGCACCGACAGAGAAATATTAATTGACATATTTATTTTTTTTAAATATTCATGGTATAATAGCGCGAACAAATAAATAAAAAATAAGACATTAAATTAAATTTGGTTGTACAAAACTACTTTCACTTAAATGCAAACAAAATATACGTGTGCACGTATTGCCTTTTTAAGGAAACATGGTTGACAACATAAAGGCTGCAAGCCTCGAAGATAAAGAATTTTTGTTTAATGCAAGGAATAAGCTTATTACAGTATCTAACAATATTCGTCACCACTTAAGGCGATTATATCGGTGGTTTTAAGCTTTCGTTCTCTTACTACTCGCGACATCTGAACCTGATTAAATAATGACTGCAGAAAATAAGTGGTTGTTGTTTTAGACTCACATACTCATCAAATTGTAACTTAATGCCATTTTACATTTTTATGACTCGAATGTCATCACAAATTATGACGTATTTGCCGCCAGTTATTAGCATCCACCCCAAAACTCCACAAAGACAAAAAGTGTAAAATAGTAGCTGTCGATAAGCATAGCAGACAGTTTACAGTGAACACTCTTTAACCGCTGTGTCACATGTCCCTTTTGAAATATATCAGAAAGAGCATACTGTAGTTTTGGTTGAAAGGTTTGCAACTCATAGAAAATTTAAATGCCATGTTCTAGGAGCAACTGTTGCCCAAGTGAAACTTGATGTTGCGAAACATTTAAGCCAAGCCAAACTTGTACTTCGAAACTTTTGGAACGGAGCTTTACTTCAAAAACTTACAGAGTCTTGAATTCTTTTTTTTTTACCTTTTTTTTGTTTATCTTGGGTAAACTGTGTGGTCAGTGATGCAAATGTTGCTTCTGAAGAGTTCGTGTGGAACGAAATTATGTAGCTTGTGTCGGCAGATCGAATGAAAGAAAATAGAGTAATATAAAAGGAGAGAGAGAATAAAAGATAGAAGTGTCTTATACTTGCATTTGGTGTTTTCTTTTTAGGGTTGAATTTTGTTTTGTTTAATTTTATTAATTACTCTTACAATAATTAAACTCTGCAATCATTTATGAGATCTGTTAAAATTCCAAATGTCACAAATAATTTGAAATTTGTACGACTATATGTAGTTAAAATTCTGCTTGTGTATTACAACCAAACATTATGCTAGGCCTCTCCCAATACTTTGGGATTTTGTGCAAGAGTTTTCGATGTATTGGTATATTTTCGGGAGGTGTCGAACAGTAAGCATGGTCCTGGGTGCAAAAGGATTTTCTTCGGTGTTTAAAAACTTATTTATAAATTAATGAGTTTGAAGTCAACGTTACATCTTTTGATTGCTAATTTTATTTATTAAAGCTTTCAAAATATATACAAGTTACATTAAAATTAAGTACTTTAAAATTGTGTATATTGTCAGGGTCCGGATTTTAACCTTCCAACTAGTTCTAGTTTTTTACTGTTCGAAACTCTTTCAAAAATTAATAAAATAACAATTGAGTTTCATTTTAAAAGCACATATGTAGAAATCTCCCAAGATAATAGTTTAAGCAAAAGACGATCAGCCAGAATGCACATATCCTAAGAAAAATATAACTCAAATTACAAAAAGGTGGCTTCGTCCAAGGTTTGCTTCGCTTCGGTGAATATGATAGAGTCGAGTCCACTTGACAGTTATATATATGCTCACTACCCACATCTTCGCAGCCGTACGATTAACTTAATTACTGCAGACGGCAGTCCACACTTACACACGTTTTGATCTCATAACCCATGTGAGAGTAAAAGGTTAAATATGCAAATTACTTTGGCAAGACTTTATCTCTCTATCGGTATTTTCGGCTGTTGGTGCTGATCAATAATATATACACTTTATAGGGTCGGAGATGCCTCCTTCTCCCTGGTACATACATCATAACTAGAAGCTGTAATTCTCAATCCACAGATTAATTTGCTGGTACACAGTCTACACTGTGTACCTTGTGTGCAACTCTGTTGTTCTCGTTATTCATATTTTTTGCACACTTTGCTAGTGCCACAGATTAATACCATAACAGGAAATCCTAGATTGGGATTTTTTGCCAAATATATGATACATTCGGTTGTATATACTATACTGTTTCTAAATCCGCTGATTCGGGTAAGTTTGTTTTTGTCGTGAGCTTGTGTAGCTGCAAAGTCTTTACAATTACAGTTATTGGACGGCTGCCACTCTTCAATTGAAAATGTTGTAATATATGGGTGTTGCCTACTTTGATATTCATATGCTCATAAGTTGTTTTGGTCTCACTATCTTTTTTGTTGTTGCCTAGTGAATTATATTTTTGACAGGTAGAAGTCAGAAATTGTCTTTCCCTGGCGCACAATGTTTGATCTAAAATTTTTTAAGAAACGATTTAAAATTTACTATATAAATCATTCTTTAATAAAATTAGCATTCGGCACTTTGAAAATGAGTTATTTCTTTTTGAAAAGGGATGAAAATAAATCGAAACCTTTAACGCACTTTACCGAATGTAAAACTTTTATTAAAAAAAACTCACTGATCCACATAAAAGTCAAAAAACAACTTCTGGGTGGAACATAGGTTGTACGTATAATTGAAAACATATTTTCAGCGTAGTACAATACAGTGAAAAAAACAGACATGCACTCACTAAGCTTATAGCTTTATCAAATATTCTGTGATTATTTTTTTTCCTCGGTTTGGAAAGTAGAAACTTTGATTTAAAAAACGGCCATA
This sequence comes from Drosophila sp. st01m, assembly GCA_018901795.1. Taxonomy (NCBI): domain Eukaryota; kingdom Metazoa; phylum Arthropoda; class Insecta; order Diptera; family Drosophilidae; genus Drosophila; species Drosophila sp. st01m. Next base: position 104,564 of record JAEIFG010000269.1, read on the forward strand.
CTTGAGTTTTCATGTTTTAATAACACCTGTTTTTATAACACTAGACAGCAAATTTGAACCCACTTAAATAAATATGGGGCCCCATATGACGAAAAACATTTTTTTTCTATGGTGAAACTTTTTCCCAGAATTTCTTAAAGTTTGACTTCTTTTTATTTCTTTTTTACACATTTGTCATCATTACGCGAAAACGTCAAAACCGATTTAAAAAACTTTAGCTTTCCTGAAAGCAGACATACATTTTCGAATTTAAAAAAAAAGTATGATATATTGCTTAGCTAATTATAGATTTTTTATTTTAAAAATCTAAGAAAATAACGAACAACCCTTTTTATATTTTGTTTACATAGCTACATAAAATACGCGTGGTTACAGATTAGAGGTCTGCACAATGCCATTCAAACCGGCAAATGAGACAATCGTGTTGAAATGAACGAAGTGAGTTCGGCGCATTTGCAAATGAACTTGCATTCGTATGCGCGCATAGCCGACTTCAATTCATTCAATTCGAACGGCACAGTCTGAAACGAATGAAGTGAAGTCCGAGTAAAGTGAATGGGTGATGCGAATGTCTTGTTTGCGTATGTGTGTGCGTTTAAATAATAGACAGTTGTGGTATGCTGAATTCGTGTTTTTACATTATTATTTATTAAGATCTTATTTTATTCTTATTTTCTATATGTACTTATTTTTAATTTGACAAATTATTATGTAAAAACATAATTTTATTAATATTTTCCGTGTTTATTGAAACGGCAGAACGTTTGTCTGTTATTAAATTGCGAGCGTCTGAAAATGCTCTTTCAGAGGCAGCGCTAGTTGCTGGTATACAAAAAATTTTACAGCTTGCTTTATATAAATTTGGGAACATATTTTTATGGTCGTATCTGTAATACAGATAGAGGTCAATAAAATCTATGATATAATATGGTATTATTTTTAATCTAACGATGTTTTTTATAGTCAATTTTTTCAGAGCGGCATGACCTTTAGTATGGAAGTTTGTTGTGAAATATCTTAACAAATCTCATACAATATCCGCTTTTTGTTATTTTACTCCTTTATTATATCCTGACTGATTTGTCAAAATCCCAGTTTTAGGATAAAAAATTGTTTTATTTTGTAAGATTTCCTAATTTAACTGATATAATTGCATTTTAAATGGTCTTATACATCCAGATCTATGTTGGCTCGAAATGGTCTACTATATCATATAGATGCCATAGGAACGATCGGTCGAAAAACAGCCTTAAGTATGAAAAACTTTTTATTTTTTAAGCCAAACTCTTTTCTCTACCAAACTCTTAAAATATGAATCTTATATAGCCTGTCCAAAGTTGGTTTGAATCGAACTACTAAAACATTCAGTTGACATGGGACGAATCGGTCGAAAATCAACCTATTCATGAAATCGGACTTGCACGTTAGATTTTTCTTATGCTAATACCTCAGCCGTCTCTAAATAGATTAAAATCTTTTAATCTATCTCAAACGACACTCAATAAAACTATTTAATATCGGAAAGCCGCCTTGCGAGTTTTCCTGAGTTTTTGTTTCAATAATGTATTGCTCTAAATTACAGTTTTAAATTTAAAACTGTTTATGAGTTAATTGAAGATATATTGATTAGCTTTAGTAAAGCTATTGTAAATCGGTGGCACTCTCGCGTAATGAAGACAAATGCGGACGCACCTCTAAATAAAACTACCCAAAAAAGCTAGATTTTTAAAAAATTCTAATAAAGCTCACCATAAATTAAAAAAATTTTTTCGTTATATGTGGCCTAAATCTATCTATTCTTTACCAGCTGTTCTAAATGATTTCATGCAATTGAACTTCGAGAAATTCAGATTTACTTTCGATTTGCAGCTATGCATTTAAAATCATCCGATTTTAAGCGAAAAAGACAAAGTGAACAGACATAATCTCTATGTGAGATTTTAGAATTAAAAAAGATTTTTAAACTTAAGGCCTGTCTCTACCACACAAAAAATCCCTGTCAAGCATTTCGTATTTATTTCTTGCTTTTGTGGAACACAACATTTACACCTAGACCGTGCAGGGTTACTCTGATAGATCAGCTTTGCATTATAAATCTCAAATGTGGAAACTAAAATAAAAAATGGAAAAATAAGCTCTGGTGTTAAACCAAATGTGTTTCCTATCTGTTTCGAGTATCTGCAAAAGGTGTGGCTACGATGCATTTATTTTGTTTTATTTATTTATTTACTGTCTGGCTATAAGCAGGCTACATTAATTATCTACATTACAAAAAATACATTTTATTAATAATAAATATAACTATTTTTATAAAATAAATATTAATTTAAAATATAAAATATTATATTATATTTTGGGGGTATATAAAAAAATTAAAAAGATAAACCAGTTGGTCCAACATTTGTTGCAAGGATTGGGGAAAACCCAGAAAAACCCAATCAGACCAAGGTAGAATTAGAGAAATATTAATTAGTTAGATTAGTAAGATATAATAATATAGAGGCCTTAATAGTTTGTGAAGCACACTCCAAATTAATCGTACGGTGCAGATTGTTATAGTCAGCACACATAATACGAAAAGGTTCATGCAAAGCCCAATTAGTGGTGCAATGCTGAAGTTATAAGGCGTTAAAGTTAAAAGGTATGCTAAAAGTTATTTCGTCCAATAAACTAACTGAGTCAACTTGACCCCGTAGTAATTTATGAACGAAGATTACTGCAAGCATAATTCTACGATTAGTGAGAGAGGGGACATTAATTAATCGGAGTCCACTAGAATAAGAAGCAGGAAATGTGATTTCAGAGTTCTAGCTCAATCCGCGAAGAGCAATTATGAGTGACCAGCATTGACCAGCGTTAAGATGAGTATCGAAAACTGTCTCATCAATAGCTGGTAGAATGTATGAGCATGTAAAAAAGATGGAAAATTTATTGAAAGATACTTTCACACAAATGAACTCAATGTCGGAATAAATTGAGATTGGTATTGGTTTCCGCTCAATATGTATTAAATCTAAGTTTTGAACTTAAAACAAACAACAAGAAAAGCACGGACTGTAGTAGAATTTTATTTTTAAGATTTTTGTATATTCACTATTTTGTATTAAAGAAAAATAAGATTGTGTTATATACGAATTCCCTTAAAGTGAACTTATTATTTAATGCACGCACAACCAGCCTCTGATTTGATTATGGTAAATTTAATATTTTGTATTAAAGAAAAGTAAGTTTGTATTATATAACAATTAACTTTGATTTATATTCTTTATGATTTACACCAGCAGAACAGAAATATGGCAATGGTAGATCAAATTATCGAGCTAGTTGCACGGTTAATAGCACAACAAGTCCCGCTAATAGTGCAAGCTTTAAATAATCCAGACCACGATTTTAGCAATGCAGTAGACCAGGGTATAAGTGCAGAACATCGTGAAAATTTAGGGGGACTCGACAAAGTCTCAGATGTAGTAAAATGCCTCAGAGAATTTTCTGGAAATCCAGCGGAGTTCAGCTCTTGGAAAAAGAGCGTCGACCGCCTAATGGAAGCCTATGCAGGGAAGGTTGGTACCTCAAGATATTTTGGCATACTTCACTCGATTAGAAGCAAGATTACCGGTAATGCTGACACGGCATTAGAAGCATATAGCGTTCCATTAAATTGGAAAGCAATGGTTAAGTGTCTAACGATGCATTACGGAGACAAGCGTGATCTTGGTACACTAAAGTATCAGATGACAATGTTGTCTCAGGGTAACCAAACGGTCGAAGAATTCCATCAGACGGTATATCAACAGCTGTCCCTTCTGCTAAACAAGGTGAATTGCATGGACTTGGGTACAGAAGCTCATCGACTTCTCAAGAAAATGTACCGCGACAAAGCCACGGATACATTTGTATGTGGGTTGCGCGGATACATACCTCGCATCTTAGGTGTACACGCACCAAGTGATCTTCCTTTGGCATTGAACATTTGCCTAAAAATGGAAAATCAAAAATATCGCACCATGCATGCGGTAACCTTGGGACAGGCCAATGGCAAGACAAAACCAATACCAGCTCCTAGAAACATACAATTCGCGGGCTCAGGTTTTAGACAGCCACCACCAGTTCCCCCCAGAAATCCTCATGCCCAGTATCATCCAGGCCCACAGCCTCGGAACTATAATAACTTTGGACAGCAAAATCAAATAACTATGCCAAGACAGTACGACGCAAACCCACAACGACAGCAACAGTACGCACCAGCCAGGCCAATAGCACCGAAACTCTTACCAAGACCAGAACCCATGGACGTAGACCCAAGCCTTAGATCAAAAGTGGTAAACAAGCAGGTCTCTGAACTGCTTAATGATGGGATAATCAGACCATCAAGGTCTCCATACAACTCGCCTGTATGGATAGTACCAAAAAAAGCTGATGCCTCTAAAAAAAAAAATATCGTATGGTCATAGACTATAGGAAATTAAATTTGGTTACTAAAGCTGATAAATACCCTATACCGGAAATAAACGAAGTTCTCGCTCAATTAGGCGATAATAAAGTTTTTTCTGTATTAGATCTTAAGAGTGGTTTCCACCAAATACCATTTAAAACGTCAGACATAGAAAAAACTGCTTTCTCCGTGAATATCGGAAAATATGAGTTTATTCGCCTCCCATTTGGACTAAAGAACGCGCCATTAATTTTCCAGCGCGCATTAGACGATATACTTCATGAACATATTGGCAATATATGCTTCATCTACATTGATGACATCATCATATTCAGTAAAGATGACGATTCACACTTAAGAAATCTGGATATAATCTTTCGAACTTTGCTAGAAGCCAACATGAAATGTCAATTGGACAAATGCGAGTTCTTAAAGGATAAAGTCGAATTCCTTGGGTTTGTTGTTTCCGACAAAGAAATCTAATCCCGATAAAGTTGCAGCTATAGCCCAGTATCCCCTTCCCAAGACTCTAAGAGATTTAAGATCATTTTTGGGACTCTCCGGGTACTACCGAAGATTCATTGAGAATTATGGTAAGCTCGCCAAGCCCCCTTACCTCGCTTTTAAGAGGGGAAGACGGACGAGTGTCCAAAAAAATGTCGTCCAAAAAATAAATTTCGCTTGACAACCAAGCACTTGAAGCATTCAAAAATTGAAAAGTAGCCTAATATCTAAAGATATTATACTCCGCTACCCAAACTTCAAAAAAGAATTTCACTTAACGACCGATGCTTCCAACTTCGCAATAGGTGCAAGATAACCAACCTATTTCATTTCTCTCAAGAACGCTTTCCAAAGCAGAAGAAAATTATGCGGCAAACGAAAAAGAAATGTTAGCCATTATTTGGGCATTAAAAAGCCTAAAAAATTACCTGTACGGTAAATCAAAAGTAAAAATATTTACCGACCACCAGTCTTTGACTCATTCATTGAGTAGCTGGATCGGTAACGCGAGAATCAAACGATGGAAATCGTACTTAGAAGAATACGATTACGAGATATTTTATAAGCCAGGGAAAAAGAGAATGTGGTAGCTGACGCACTTTTCAGAATACCACCTAAAGGGCAAATAAATTCAATAGCCTCGACGCAACACAGTGATAAGCGCTCCGGCGAGGAATTAATTCCTAGCATGGAAGTACCTATTAACGCCTTTAGGAACCAGATCTTCTTTCACAAAGCAGAAATGACTAACTATAAGTTCAGTATTCCATTTCCAACTTTCACAGACATGATATATACAGACAGCAGTACAATCCAGACGAACTAATATCCGACTTAAAAAAACATCTAAACCCCTCAGTAATAAACGGTATCTACACGACCGAAGATATAATGTGGAAAATACAACAATTATATCCAAGTCATTTTAAAAATTTTAAGGTACGCTTCACGCAGACATTATTAAAAGATTTGACCAACACAACGAACCAACGAAATCCCTGAACTCTGAATCAATACGCTTCATGCTAGTTGATCAGATTGGGGTACAAATTTCTAAAACACCCCCCAATAAAAGTACAGTTAACGGACAGATTGAAAGATTTCACTCAACACTCTCTGAAATAATGAGATGTCTGAAGAGAGATCAAGATCATAGGAAGTTCGAAGAGCTTCTAGATCGAGCAGTCTACGAGTATAACTACTCAATTCATTCGGTAACGAAGAAGAAGCCACTAGAAGTCTTCTTCGGCAGAAGAGTTACAACTGACCCCACACAATACGAACAGGCAAGACTGGACAACATAAAACAACTGAGACGTAAACAGACTAAAGACCTACAGGACCACAATAATAGAAAGAATCCAATTAAAACTTATACGGAAGGAGAAGAAATATTTGTGAAAATAAATACAAGACTAGGTTCAAAATTATCAAATAGATTAAAAAAAGGAAATAGTAAAGGAGGACAAAACACTACAATACTTACAAAATCAGGACGTATAGTACATAAAAGCCATATTAAAACTTAAAACATTCAATTACAGGATGCTGGTAGGCTTAACCAACGCAAGTGTTACGATTACCAATTATACCGACGCACAGACCGTGACCATTTACAAGGGGATCGGCTAAATAATAAACATTCTTGGCACTGCTTGGAAATTTGTAGCAGGTAGGCCCGACCACAACGACTTAGTTCTAAAAACGGATAGCTTAAACGATCTTACGATCAATAATAATAAACAAGTTATAATAAACAGACAGTTAGAAGACAGAATAAACAAAATTACAAAAATTTCAAATGACATAGCAAATTCGATTAAAAAAAACTCAGTTTTGAGTAATGAATTGGCCATCAGTTTTCAGAACCAAGTTCGACTTATTAAAGAAGAAATCGTTAACATAAAATACGCCATTCAATGGGCAAAATTAAATTTGATCAATAGTTTCCTCTTAAACGAAAATGAAATAAATGTAATAAATAATCAATTTAAAAATGGTAATATGCCACCATTAACCACAGAGGAAATGTTAGAATTTTCTGATGTCTCCATTTTGCACAATGGAACGACACTCATATATTTAATAAAAATACCCAATTTTGAAAGCGAAACTTTAGATAATTATGTAGTAAAATCAGTAATTAAATCGAATAGAATTGTAAATCTTCCAGAAAAAGAAATTTTCGAAAATAAAAATAAAATGTTCGGCATTAAAGGTCAATGTAAAGACCTGTATAATATAAAAATCTGTATTAAAAATAAGATAGAAGAATTAAGTCAGGATATTTGTTTGCCTAAACTACTTAGAGGAGAGCAGGCAATGTGTGAATTCACCAACGCGGGCCACATCCCTACACTGGAGGAGATCGACGAGGGAATCATCCTAGAAAACAACTTCAATGGAACCATAACTTGGCCAGGCAATGCGAAGCGGATAAATGGTACCTACTTGATCACCTTCTGGAAAGAGACAGTTATCATCAACGGAAAAGAGTTCAGTAACACGGAAATACAAGTCACTGAACCGGGCAGGCCGCTCATCCAGATAGCGCCGTTGGAGATCGAACGATTACGAATTCTATCATTGAATGCGTTGGAAGGGCGCCACATTGATAATACTAAGAAATTACACAAACTACAAACCCACTCAACCATAACCAGTATAACATTCATAGCGTCAACAGCATTTTTAGCTATCTTAACGCTCACTCTTCACTGGTGTAAGGGTAGGAAAAAGACTATCAACTTGCAACTTATGGACATCAAAACCGATATTCCCAAAATAACACCGACTACACCAGCAACTACATACCAGCCGGCAAGTACACACTTCAACAATATCCCATTTTTTTTAATACACTTGAGGACAAGTGTAAATCTGAGAGGGAAGAGTTAACAAAAATATTCAAAGTCTACAAACTGCAACAACATCCGGCCGTCAGGTGCAGTAACCCCAAAATTGCTAAGCGCAGCGTCTGGACAACTTCCCGCACGCGCAGCCCAATTGCCAAAATTCGTGGAACATTTGGCAACAAGTCAGGTGATCCAGAAGTGTCGCAACGCCGTTACCGCCGCTGCCGACGTCGCTGCCAAGTCACACAGCTCTCTTAGGGTTCTGATAAGCTTAGTGTAATTACTCTAAATCTTGTAACAAAGAAGAACAGTCCGATTGGACTTAATAAAGTTTAATATTTTTAAAACCAAAACCTATAAAGAATTAACTTATATACAGCGGACGACATGTGAGTTTACAAATCCACATTCTTTTAGAGCTTTCTCGAAATTTTAAAACCAGCATTTTGCTGCTGGAAAATTTATTTTACATACATTGTCTTTATGACTGATACTTCATAAGGAATTTTTATGTAAATTTCTTTTTTCAAGATGCGATTCCGGAATGCGGGTTTCACATCCATATGATATACTCTGAAACCTTATTTATTTGGTTTTGATATTTTGAAATGAAAACTTGAAATACGAGCAACTAGTGCTAATGTCTCTTTATAACCAAATTTTATAGTTTCGTGTAAATCCTGGGCAACCAACTTGCCTTACATTTTATGGGGTTTCCCAATTCATCGTATTTTAAAGTAAACATTCATTTGTTGTCAGCAAAAAATTCATCTTCCTTACCAGTTCAATTTATCAGATTTATAAATTTACTTTACTCTCATTCAGGAACTTAAACATTTTTACCACAGCTCTAGAATTGATTCGTCTATAATTATATGTCTTGCAACAATAATTTTTTTAAATTTAATTAAATACTATAATTTAAAATTATTTGTTTCATAGCCAATAACTATTATTTTAAAGAATTTTTCATTAAATTTCTCTATTTTTAAATATTCCCTTTCACTGTCAATATAAAATATAAATTAATAACATTATTATTATAATGTGCCTCACTTTTTGCTACAAAATCTTTAAACATGTTAAGTACATCAGATTTATACTACAATATAATAATTACACGAAAATGTGTTAATTTATCCACAAAAATTACATTTTAATTTATGTCATCAATTTAAGTAGGTGTTATGGGGCCACAAACAAATGAATGTATTACGAAGAGTAATCTAGCTTGTATTGCATTAAGACAAGCTTCACATATTTCATCAGCAGGTTAAACTTTGCATAGAAATTTATTATCATTTAAATTTTTTTTATTTTTATGTCTAACATTTTTCCTCATGCCATGATCTATATACATACATATATGAATAAATAAAAAGCTTTTATAAAGACTGGAACGCGCTACCATATTCAAATTGTTTTCAAAATACGTAAACGGGGACGAAAAGTCACTTCTTCATCTCTGACATGTTACTTATGCGATTAGTGTTTCGGATTAAAATCGCAGGCTATATTGAATGCTCTTTGAAATGCTGAACGTCATATAAAAGGTGGTATTTATATTTTTTAGATTGCATTATTCATACAAAATAAGAATTTATAATGTTTTGCATGTGTTATCACCTACAGGCAATAAATGAAGCAAAATGCGTTTAAAAGAAAGCATGCTTAATTAAGTGTTGATTTGTATTGCACAACAACAATCAGTTATGGTATAAAGTGTGCTGACAAACAAGTGACGACAAATGTTCAAATGTCAGCGTTTAACAATTTACTTCAATTGCAGTCATTTAATAACACGGTAATATAAATTAAGCCTATATTATTATCGTTTTAAATGTGGTTAGAAAGTCCAATACATTAATGAATAAAAAAACAGTAGAAGCTACAGCTTCCAATGAACGCTATTCCGTGCCAAAAAAGGGTCAATAAACTGGCTCAGCATTTCTGCAATTAAATTATTTATGTGTCAATAAATTTTTTCAACACTTTATTTTATTAATTTTGACCAATTTCCCGATTTCATAACACATAATTTCCACAAAAAAGATAAAATGTGAACGCCAGCTAAAGGTATATGTATGCCCTGGGAATTGTCAGTCCATAAAGTTCTGCACGAATTCATATATAATAGAATATAAAACATAAAATGCCTTTAAAAAGCCGTATAAAATCAAAATTAATGGTTAAATTCAAATCGTAAAAAGAAATAAATATGAAATTGAGAAAATCATGTTAATAAAATGCCTAGAGCAATATTCCATTTTTTTTTTACTCGATTATATTTGCAAACGTATTGTGTCGCTTGTCGATTTTGTAGTCTGACAGAAAATTTAAATAATTAACCATTTCTGTATTTTATCATTTCAGAACTCTCCATTGCGCTGCGGGACGTTCGCGTAAGGGTGCCACATGCTGTGAAGCGAGGTGAAACGGCTGTGCTAAAATGTTTCTATGACATAGAGGATGACAGTTTGTATTCAGTTAAATGGTATAAAGGCAGGCGGGAATTCTACAGATATACACCAAAAGAAACGCCTCCAATGAAGGTTTTTCATTTTCCTGGGGTTAAAGTTCGGGTAAGTTTAATATTAATAATACTCAAGAACTTAATTCAAGAGTGGCAAACCAACTGCTTATATCTAAAATAAGTAGGCCCCTTTAAATATATTTATTTATTTATTCAAACAAATTTTTTTTTTTTAAATAATTTATTTAATGGAAAATGTATATAAAATTGTATTTAGTGCTTATATTCACAAAAATTGTTTGAGTTATCTTAGCTTCCAAATAATGACCGAAAAAATTTGTATTCCGATTTAAATGCTATAATAAATGCATTTACAATTTTTGTTCCTTAAAAAAAATCAATACGTCGTTTACTTCTGGGCGTCGAACTCTAGCATTAGCTATAAAGTAAATATATTCTTGATCAGCAATAACAGCCGAGTCGATTTAGTCATGATATTATAATTTTTATTATCTATCATCCTGCTTAATTGCATTAAGATGGGTTGTGCAAAATTAGACATGGGTACGGGCTTTTTCAGGCTTCGTTCTTAGCGTTGACCGAGTCCTTCACAAATAACTGGTCGGCGATGAATCACCTATGTACCGGCGATGTTGGACTGCCTTTCTAGAACAAGTTATTCTGTTTGAAGATTATTTTGTGTGGTTTGGTGCAGCCGCGTCTTATGGAGAAGATATTTTGTCTGCAGCAAGAGTAAAGTTTCCTTTAAATATCAAGAGCAGTCGATGCCAGCTTTGATGTCGAGCTGCAGACTTAGAACTATGTGTAAAGTGACATATTTCCCGCAATTATGTCGGTTGATTTAGCGTGTTATAGTACGAGCTAGTTGTCAGGTAAAATTCCCGATAGTTCTTTGCCGCCTTTCAGATTAGTGGGATGGTTTTAGTCATCGTAATATGGTCTGCCACGCCGCTTTCTGACGTGTCACATACATTTTGAATTATATACTTTTTTTTTATAACAAGTACGTATGTGCTTAAATTGTGTTTATTTTTAAATAAATTCATCTCGCTTTTCTGTAATTAACTGCCCATACTCATCTAGTGCCTTTTTTGCAGCGTCCAGCTTCAAACGAGAGCCAAGTGGTGCTCGATGCAGTAACAATGCCAACATCCGGTAAATACAGTTGCGAAGTATCTGCGGATGCGCCCTCATTTCATACATTAATAGCAGCCGCCGAAATGGAGGTCATTGGTAAGTAAAAATATGTAAGTTTATAGGGGAGCAACTGCATCAAAAAACATTTTGCATCAGAAAAAGATGTAACAATAGCAGTAGTAGGTGGTTGTGTGCGATATCAGCGCGTTTTGATTGTATTTTATTAGTAGACTTTATCGCTATAATTCACTCATGGCGAAGTTTTTAATATAAGGATTCAACCATAACACTTAATAGAAATATCAAATAACTAGAGGCCCCGTTTTGTGTCCTTGCTTTGCTCGGACCCACACTTAAAGTTTCAGAAATATTTGTATTAACATTTTAATTAAAATGTTAATATAAATATTATTATATCAATTATTTCGATATTTCCACAATACCAAAGCGATAAAATGCATATTTTCATTTATCGCACTAATGTGTGCGCTGCCAACTCATTCAATTCAGTATCAACAGTATTCCGCCTCCCGCTAGAAAATAGCTAAATTGGCAACACGGGTTACCTAGGTTTCATCGGTTGGATCTTTTTGTATCCACTCTTTAAATTCCGGGTTTTGCAAACACGCATCACGAAACTTTTGTTTGTAGTTCTCTTTTGGCATTTTTACACTTTTTCACTTTTTTACTCGTGCATTTCATATCTATTTTACCAAGAGTGTAATCGATTAACGCAATCGATTACAATAAATGCTGCATTTATTGCCAACTTTATTAAAAAAATATAAATAAATTAATTATCAGATCTGAAAAATGCTAAATTGGCAACACTAATGACAAAGCACTCTTCGTTCACAGGAACAAAACAACAACAACATTCGCGAACACAAAAACAAATGCCATGTCTCTCTTGCTCTTTGGCTCTCTTTCAGTTGCTCAAGCTAATATTGTGCATGTATGCGTGCACACGCATTGAACGTTTTCAATGATTGCTTAGCGAGCTTGCATTTAATGCCTTTTAAATAATGTTTTTTATTTTTTAAAATAGGTTGCTGGTGGAATTAGAAAATTAAAATACCCATACGAATTTGGAATTTTTTTTCTGATTTTTTAAAAAAAACTTCAAGTCTCTAGGACTTGTGGTTTGGCCATGGCTGTGATATATCAGTCAGTCAGTCAGTGAGTCAGTCAGTGAGTCAGTGAGGACAAAGCATTTTATATATATAGATATAGATGATGTACTCCAAAAGTTTTTGTGGAAAATCGAAATTTCAAAGGGCTGCATTTGTTACCCTGATTTGTTGTTTGATTTTAAAAATGTAAATAGATTTGTTTCTTTAAAATTGCTCTGAAGCATATCAAGTTTTTTTTTAAATGTTTGCTACGCCCATTTCTTTCCCGCAATTCGGGAAAATCCACTACACCCATAGTTTTTAAGACATTTTGCTATTATTGGTAACTAGCGTTACATAATATTATTATCTATCATCCTACTTAATCGGTAAGAGCGGTTCGGTAAAATTGCAATAATAGCATTTTTCATTTTTAAAACAATCAAGCTCCTAAAAGTACTTAAAGGGTATACCCTGACGGGTATTATAGTCGGGAGCCCGACTCAAACTTTCCCACTCATTACTTTTGCTTGGCGGGAACGTAGCGAGTTTAAAACTAAAATACCAAAAACATTTATTACCAATTGAACCAACAGTTGAACCACAAGAAATATATTTTCCTGCAAAATATTGAAAGACAAGTTCTTGGATTTCATTTTAATAAAAACCTACTGATTTGGTATGTTTTTTTGCATTTTGAACTAAGCTTTTGCGGCAGTATCAGTATCTGGCAACACTGTTCAGTACAAATAGTACTGATGATAGAGCGTGACATCTCTTAGAAGGTTGCTCCTTGAGCTCCATTAGCAAGATATGTTGTTTTGCTTATGGAATTCACAATAAAACCACGGCAAACCAATAAAAAACAGTTTTCATATTTTATCTCATTGCTTTCTTTTGTAAGCCTGAAAAGTTGCTTCTAAATTCAAGTTTTGCAGAATTTGCTACATTAAATAGTTTATTGCGAAAAACCTAAGAAAATTGAAACAACATTTTTTCTGATCCAATTTTTCTTATTTTCTGTGAAAAATATATTTTGTACTCCTGAAAAGACGTTGTAAATGGACAATATTTTTTCTTAACCTGAGACGGCTGTTTCACGATTTTAATGTAACAACTGAACAATTTTTAACATAAAGCAGCTTTCGACCAAAAACCGTTGTTAAAATAGAGAAGTTGTTAGTTCCTCAGTTCGAACAATAACATTCCTTCTTGATTCTTATAATTGCTAATAGTCAATTGAAACAGCAACAAAATCAATGCTATTAAGCATATTTTATGTGTGAACGTGAAGTTTTTTGAAATTTTTTGAAAATATGGACGATTTCTTATCTAATTCCTATTGCTTTTCACATTTCAATAATGATTAATATTAGTTTAATTTATATTTGTCGCTGAGTGCCGATTCGCCCTGGATAAAGTTGCATCGCCGTGAGTCGTGAGGATAAGGATATTGAAGACAGAGTCTGTTCTTCAATAGGATCCAATTCGACGACGTATCAGCTCAGAAAAGTGCTATTGACCCAATTGTTAACAGAATAGATATCTGAGCAAAACCAATCCGAGGAGTGACATTACAAATTATTTAGAATTATCTGAGCTGCATGCTTCTTTAACTGGGAAAATCATAATAATCATAAAAGTACCATATACCCATTGACGGTATACTGAAATTCCCGACAGCATCAGACCCCTCGTTGTTGATTTAGAACAATTAGCATTACCAAGTATATTTGCAGGGATGAAAATTCCCTCTTCGGAGGCATCTACAATGATTGTTCGATCAGAATTTCGCAATTTAGATAGAAGATGTTGTGAAACAGATAAATTGTTCTTCAACAATAATAACAATAACAATAATAACAATAACAATAAGAAGTTAGAATTGATAAAAATTGATTAGAATTTCAACCCGTTTACTGATGCGGATCGCCTCCAATATAATCACAGCTGCCAATGTTTTAAATGGTGACCATATACGTATGTGTATCATAATGAAGGGAATAGAGTGCTTCGAGATTTTCGTTCATCCTCCTGCTCATTGGAAAGAGGAAAGAAAGAAACTTATGTTTATTATTCGGTAGTTTGGTCAACTGACATTAATCATTACTCTAAGTGCTGCTGAAACCAATTGAACATAGCTTTTTGAATTGGTTATAGAAGATAGGATTACTATAACTACTACTATTACTATAGCAGCCGAAGCTCTAAATCCTTATTTTCATAAAGATAATTTACAGCTTTTTAGTTCAGGACTATTCAAACATGATTGCTTTTGTATTTTTGAATACTTTTTGTACCACGATCACCTCATTTACGTGGACTAAAAATTTTCTATAAAATCTGGTTTGTAAAGGACTCCAATTTTTCTATGCAAATCAAATCTTCAAGTCCTTTCAATGAATTGGGTCCATATGTTTATGTATTACTAACGAAATTCAGTTTATTGGTGATAAATTTATTTCTGGTACTGAGATAACTCCTCGGGAAGCTGTTTGGAAGCAGCAATTATGCAAGGACATTATTACATTTTTGCCGAATCAACGAGCTGGTCTAAATATGCTTCGAAAGTCTGTGCTTAGCCAATTCAGAAAAAGGAAACAACCTTGCATTATAAAAAGCGTAGGACATTTAAAATAAACACAGATAAGCAGATTAATTCTAGAGTATTAGCATTGTTATCGTTAGTTGACAAAAATTGTGAAGAACTTTTTAGCCAACACGAGGCGAAAATCAAAGGAAAATTTCAAAACTATAATAAAAATTTAGACCATGAGGGCAATATAGATCAGGATGCCATAGCTGATGAGGAATTTAGGGCAATGGCAATACCAGAGATATCCTCTCAAGTGAATGTTAATGTTGTTGATAACAATCATTTTGACGAACCAGATAGTAATATGTGATTTGTAAAGATATCGTCAATTTTTGTTCCAAAAAAATCTGTTAATTTATATAGATTATTTAAAGCCAAAAATATTTTTAGCACAAGGTCTTCCTAATGTGGGGAATAACAATAATTTTTATGATTTTGAAGTTATAATAGTCTCTTTTTTAAATATACTCATATATTACAGTAAAGTACAGTAGGATGTGACCATTCGACTGTAAAAATTCTACTGTGTGGTCCCACAGGAAAGCTGCATCTGCATTTTAAAGTTTATGTCCGAACTTGTTAAACACTATCAACTCAAAATTAACGGGTGTCATGGTTCTAATAATCGACGAAATTTCTATAGTTGGTCCAAAAATGATTTACTACTTAAAAAATCGCTTTAAACAAATATCTCCAGTAGTGACACTGCATTTCGACGCATTTCTGTTATCGTGCTTGGGGACCTCAGACAACTCCAAGCAGTTGGAGATCGATGGACTATTCAACCTGACTCCTTATCCAATAATTCATATAACGTCTAAGTTGGGTCTTATTTGTGTGATAATTTTTAATATTTTGAACTGAGAAAAAATAGGAGACAATGATCCTCCATTTTCAATTGCACTCAATAACATGGCATCTGGTCATATGTCGGCAGACTACATTGTTCTACAAGTTTAAGTTCCATGATTTTCATATTTTTCTTAAGTATTCAAGAACTCGATTCCAATAATAGGGAAAAACTAATAACAAATCTTAATCTTATGATTTGTTGAGGCTTCTACATATTCATGGATTTATTCAGAATTTATGTTGCCGCTATTAAAGCATAGGAAGTGAAATTCTACCGCTAATCAAATGAGCCACGTTTGAGAGTCAAATACAAATATGTTTACAAATAGATATCAGTTTAGAATTATGTTATATAGAGTCAAGCGTCCTTCTTGATTCGTACTTGAGTTTTTTTTTAAACTAACTGAATTTTTTGTTTATGATATATTTATAGAGACGCCGCACAATGCACCATTCATTACTGGAATTCGGCAGCGATATCGGGTCGGTGACATATTGCGGGGTAATTGCACATCGCGACATTCACGTCCGGCGGCGAATCTCACATGGACGGTGAATAATGAAGAGGTGAGTCCAACGCAAATTATGCAAACACAATTTTCTTGTTTACCAACGGCATCTGTGCACAATTTATGCGTGTGTCTATCAGTGTTGGTGAGTGCGTAACGTGAGAGTTGTGGCATCAGCTATGTAATTACCACAGAAACACCGACATATGCAAATCTGTATCTGTTTTGCCACTTCCACTGCATTAGACCCTTGTCTCTAATAATTTAGCGCAGTTTTATGTAATGGGCTTGAAAATGTGTAAAATTCTATGGGAAGTTCTTCTCTGTGGCATAAACATATTTGATGGGTCTGGGAGCGAGGAGTAATTGATTGAGCCATGGAATATGAGTATGCAATTCACTAGCATAAGTCTACTCTGCGTTTTTGGTTTTAACCGTATAGTTTGCTTAACCTATTTACCATTGCAATATGTACTTTCAAATGTATGCAATGCATTTTTATGTGCGTGTTTGTTTTAGAACTTAACCACGTCTCCTTTACCGCCCCAAAATCCACATGACAAATTTCTTAACCTAATTATTGGCAGAATTAAAATGTTAAGGATTTCAGAATTTGTATAAAAGATGCGGGAAGTATCCTGTTAACATATATGAATATACGCTGGGATATTATCGTCGCGGCGGAATTAAGTGCTTACTGAACTGACGATCGATTGTGGTGTAGTGTGCTGAGTCACGGAAGTCACGCCATTTCTGATATTAAGGGCTGTAACAATATTGCAATTTAACAATAGGCCTACATCAACTAGTTGTTTATGTGGCTTAGTTGGATAAGCCTCCGTAGTCTTGCATTTTTTTTTAAATTGGGTCGTGGGTTAAAGTCTCGGGAAAGTCAACTTTTTTAATGTAATTATTTAATTTTAATTTAATTTAATATTTTTAATATTTTTATTTATTTCGTATAACATACATATTAACATTTATACTAACGTATTACTTGAGAATAAAAATATGGGCGGGTTGCCGTTCAATTTCATAACATTCTAACTCTCTTTGTGTTCAGTTGTGTTTTTCCTGTGCTCCGTGAGTTCAATCGTTTTTGTCCTATTAGCAAATAATTTAAAAGTTAATTTGTGCTACTTTCGATGCTTGGTTTTCTTTATGTTTATTTTTTAGTGTTCATATATAGACGTATTTTAGCAATTTCAATAAAATCATCTGCTTTTCTATTTGTTTTTGTTGATTTTTTGTTTCTATCATTCCATCAGCTGCTAATTGCATTGTTTTTGTCTGAGAATTTAACATTCTGTTAACTTGCTCTCTCACTCTCTGTGTTTCTTGGCTCTGCTTTTGTTACAAGCTAGCGTCTGCAAGCGCACCTTTGCATTCCCTTTTTATTTTTATTTCTTTTTCTTTTTTTGTATTCGGTCTTGTAAATACCCTCTGTATCACAGTGTCGTCTGATTTGGTCTGCTATTTTAATAAGTGCATTGTCACTGATTTAAGGCAGGAATTTACTTCCTGCTATTTCTGTGACCGGACTTATCATTTAAAATGTGTTGTCCTAACTATTAAAGTCAAGGATTATCTTGACAAAAACATTGGCTTGAGATGCCGCTGCGAAACTTGCCGGGACATTGAGGTGCAAGTTCGAAAATATATGGAACGAACTAGAGAGAGTTTTAAAGACCTCTCTAAGCTTTTCACAAAGCTAATGTCAAGACTAGTTCGTCTTCGCGCCATGCACAGACTTCCATTTCTGTCCCACAACCAGAACTGGATCTGCAGCATACCACTAATAAAAAATCTAAATCGATATCGCAATCAACCAATGCCAGTATTAGCCAACATGTAATTTAAATTTCTGCCTCACAATTGATCCCTTCATGCAGTAGTGAATTTCTTAATGCCACGCCTGTCGTTCCGGAAGTCAATCCGTTGACTACAGTGCCGCCTCGCCTGTCAAAGCCCCTCCAAGGCATTCCTCCTCCGAAACCTAAGAAACATGTTTTAGTCTCTAGGCTTTCTAGAGATCCTTATATTCTTAACATATTGCCAGATGCTGATATTTCGGTGGATAATTTTCACTTTAACTATCCTGGAGAAATCTCCTCTTTCAAAATGACCCGAACATGTCTTTGTGGCCGAGTACAAAGGAAATGTAAATCGAAAGAAAGATCGGATCCCGACCCTTGGTGTTGGCTCCGCTCTACCTATCATTTCCTTTATGTAGTTCTTGGGGGTTCTTGGGTTTATTCAGCGTTTTTTATATATCCGCAGAATATAATATAATATTTTTATTTTAATTTAATATTAATTAAAAAAAAAAGTTTTATTATTAATTTTTTGTAATTTAAATATATAATTTTTATATATCGGCTGCTTATAGCCTGACAATAAATAAATTTCCGATAAGCTTGATCCAAATCAAACGTCTACCGCTTTTTTATAAAAACGTTGTAGTTTTAAAGGACACGGTTGTCAAATTAGAAAGCAATACCATAGAGAAATCAGTATTAAAATTTTTTTTTTTATATCAGTTATGTGAGAAAATGTATATTGTGTACGTTGTGTATGTAACAGAGAGGAGGCATCTCCGACCATATAAATTTTGTATATTCTTGATCACCATCAACAGCTGTTTCGATATAGAGATTATAGGAATTAGAATATACCTCACGCAGATTAGGTGTGCCTACACGACCCTTCCGCCCCCGCTTATCGCAAAATACCACCACATCCAAAATTTTTAAAATATTTCCATATTTCCCTATACAAAGAAAATTATAATTCTGTATCGCATAAAACTTGCTCAATGTCATAAAAATGATACTTCCTAAAATATTAAACTCTATTACCATAATAGGGCTTCAACGTATAAACCGAGGTGATGTGCTAAAGAATTAAATTTCTCAATAACAGCAACATAGTCGCAAGTACACAATCACATCGATTAATTTTGCTTTTAAAGTTTGATGAAAAATATAATTTTAATTTTTACAGCACGGAGTTTTTTTTAATGGCATTAAGTGTGTCGTTATTGTTATAACTTAGGAGTAGCAAACTCAGAGGAAAAAATTACTAGTACATACATTACAGTTTGGACAATTTCATATGTATTGCACTTCAAGGCAATTTAAATAAAATGTTCGAATGCCAGCTAAATAATATAGTAAACCGATTTAAACCATATTCTGCCAGAATAATTAAAATCTACCCAGATGCATATTCTTTTAGTTTGGTAACATATGTTAAAGCTTGGTTTTTCCAAGTAATAAAATATGTAATATTAAATAAACATTAACAAATTAAATAAATAAAAAAAAATATAATATTGAAAACAAAAATAAGGGCGACCGGAATTCGAACTTACGAACGAATTCAAAAGGAAATTGTTAAACTCAACAAATTCAGTCAAATATATAACTAGCTAATGACTGACAAATGCTATATTGCAATGTTGTTACAGTATATAATTTAAAAATTTCAAAAATATATTTTAACACTAAATGTTCATTTTAAATGAATATGATGTGTCATATGAATGATCTGGCTTATGCAGTACAGGTGAAGAAACATTTACGATGTTTGAAAACCAAGACATGAAAGAAAACGTAGATGCTTCTAAATTAAAACGGTTACAATTAAATAAGAACAAATTTATATTTCATTAATACATTCAATTTACCACAGTATTTGCAAATATAATGAATGTAGTCCCTGACCTTTTTAAAATGGTTTACCTATTTGATGCTAATTCCACTTTGACTACCTTTCGCTGCGTTACCAAACTAAATAAATAAAGCAAAATTGTACCGTTTAAACATTTCTTAAATAAACTGCACATATGCATATTAACTAACATTAATATAATCTATATATATAAATTGCTTTGTCGTCACTTAATGACTGACTGACTGACTGATATATCACAGCCATGGCCAAACCACATGTCCTAGAGACATGCAATTTTTTAAAAAAAATCAGAATAAATTTTAATAGATTCTTAGGGGTATTTTGATATTTTAATTCCACTTGCGAACTATTTAAAAAAATAAAAAACATTTAATTAAATTGCTTTAAATGGCATCTCGCTAAGCAAGCGTTTAATGCGTGTGTACGCATACTATACATATACAAATTTATCGTGAGCGATTGAAGACAGACCAAAGAGTAAGAGTTTGACTCGACTGCAAAGAGTGCCATGACATTTGTTTTTGTGTTCGCTCTCGCAAGTGCGTTAGTGCGAGCAAGATCGCAAATGTTGTTGTTATTTTGTTCCAGTGAACGAAGAAGTGATTTATGTTGCGTTCTTTGTCATACATACATAATAAATAGCTGATGGAATTAGCTACATATGAAACATTCATGTTGATACGGAATTTAATGAGTTGGCAGCGCGCACGTTAGTGCATATAAGATCGAAATAGAAGCCCTTTTTAAATTTTCATGTGCAATTTATTTTGTGAATATAAAAAAATTTATATAAATCGAATTAAAAAATGCATGTTTTCAAAATCCGTGTACTATTTGCCGATCCGTGCCGAATTGTGGACTTATTGTCAGTTGGCGCCACTAAGCAAATGAAATATGCATTTTACCTCTTTGGTGGTGCGCAAATGACGAAATTATTTAAATAATAATATTTTTATTAACTTTTTAATATATATATTTCTGATACCTTAAGTGGGAGTCTGCGTCTCAGCAAAGCAGGATTAAAATAATGTAACTTGTAGTCCCAAAGCCTCTAAGAAGGGTTCGACGAGTTATTGTACTATTTTTAAAAATTAAGTAATGCATCTATTTTTTTACATATTAATGTAATTTATTTCATACTCAGGTAAATCCCGCTCATGTTCGTCATCATAAAATCTTACGGGATACACGCAGCGAAATGGAAACTGCAATTGTGGGAATTCATTTTGTAGTGACGGATCAGCACTTTGACAATGGAAAACTAAAGGTGAGTTCAATTGCAACCAAGATTATAGGAAAGGGTTTTCAAAATTTGATTCCATATGCAGCTTCGCTGCAGCGCTCAACTGCATGATGTTTATTGGAAGACTACTGAAAAGACTATCTTGGAAGCTGATCTTTTGGGAAAATATGGTGGTGGTAGTACCAACGGCAATCACGTGAGACCAGATGAAGTATACGACCAGTATACGCTACACGAGGATGAGCAATTTCACAGCAAGAAGAATAGTTATCTGACACAGCTGCAGGGTAAGTTGGAGATTCCAATTAGCTTTCACATTCACAAAGATTCGCTAAGAGAGAAGACTAACTCATTAACAATAAGAAGAACAAAGAGTATATGGCCTGCATTTTTCTATTTCTTGCTAGACTTGTTCTTTCATTTTGTATCCTCAGGCGAAGAAGACGATGGCACCGAAGGTTTAGAGGAAGGCGGTGCCGCCTGGCGAGGTGCCAGCTCGGGCAGTAGTCAATCTGTCGCACTCAGTGGTGCAACAGCAACGATGCTGACCCTACTCAGTTGGTCACTGGCCAGGCAATTAGTGTCGCGTCTAGTGGCGACTACAATGCCTGGAAAACTGCCAATGCGGGATGCAACATCGCAAAAGGAGCAACAACTGCACCAGAGACAAAGCCTGCGGGTGACCAGGTGCAATAGCAACAACAGTAGTAGCAGCAAAAAATGCAGCGGATGTATCAGGCAATTAACATGATTCAATTGTCACGCAACTCTAGTGCCACACTTCAGGGATGGTAATGCGGGACGAGAAGCAAATATAGAAACATAGGCAACATGTTGAGATGTGAAAGTTTAGCGCTAAAACAACAAAATGTATCTAATATATGTACACTAACATACAATATACACAAATCTCAGACAGCTCAAAGTAACTTCGAATGCATTTAACAGACACTACAGAAATACTTACAACAACCACTACCAACCAGGCTAATAATGCAGTTAAATGTTTGTTAAGGTTTTTTTTGTTATATTTGAGGCTGGCAAAATTGGATCCAATGGAAAACTGTATGTGTGTCGAAAGGTTTCGATTGTCAAGAAAACTATGTAATGTATTTCGTTGCACAGTTCAGCCAATATATTTCGATATTAAAAATGAAATTTTGCGAGCTCTTGCGGTTCACAAATCCAGCTTTGTTTATTAAAGAAATGTTGTGCAAAGCTTTTCACTTTAGTTCTCTAAAATTAATATACTTATTTCAGAAAAAAAAAAATATTTACATATAATAAGTATAATAATAATAAAATATTAAAATACCAAAGTGTATATTATTATTAATGACTTTTATATGTACCATATAAAGTTAAATATGTAAGTTAATTTATATACTCGTATATATTAAACTCATTGTCAACACAGCCTAAAAAGCAAGCCGAAGCAAAGCAATTAGTTCGTAAGCCTAAACTCGCCCATATATATCAACATATATATGCATTTGTATATAATAAAAAATAATATAAGTAATTACAGTAGATAATCAAAAATTAAACGAGAAAATATCCAAAATACAAAATGTGTACTTTATTTGCGATTTAAATTTATTTTAAATTCCTAATTGAAATGTATTACGACTGGGTAAGATATTAAAGTATTTTACACACATCAATAGTTAACATACTTTTTAAACTTTTGAAGCAATAATTACAGAACTTCAACACCAATATAATTTCGTTTTTAGGGCTGTATAAAAATAATTAAGATACCTTGCAAGGAGATTGGATGGAAGGATAGCTTGATCTTGCAGTTCGCATTGTAGCTATGCAATATTCATATATCCATAAACTTTCTCGTTCCAAAGACCCAATGGTGCCACAGCGATAGTCTTTCGGTCCACATTAGATTTGTAGTGTAGTCCAGACGAAGAGATTAGCCAACAGTGTTTAAAATTCATCAAACATATGTAGCAAGGTTCGGGGATAACCCGAAAGTTTTTATCATTACTCTCAAAAGCTTAACATTTTCTTAAAGATAGGCGCACTTTAAAACATTTTTAAATTTCACACACTAACCAAAGTGGTTATACAGGACAGTTTTTCATACTTAACATAGTTTTCCGACAACTATGGCAGCAATAAGATAAAGTTTTCTCATTTTAACCAAATTTGATGATGATGTAACATACGGTAAATAATACAAAATCTAGAGGTCGAATCAAACAGAAAGCTTGTTTCTTTAGTTTCCTCAGAAACATAAAATTTTTTTAACCCCAAGATTAATTTGAAAGCATTAGTAACATAAAATCCAAAGAACACAAAGTATAACAAATAACAACTAAAATGCACTATGAAAAAACATTTTAAAATTCTTAAAAATAATAATAAAATCAAATCGAATTTCACTTAACACAGCCTTATCTCCCGATGAATTTGTCATACCTGTTTTGTGCCAAAATTTCAAACTTATATCCGGTGGTTTGATTTACACAATGATTGTGAATAAGTGAGAACAAGATGTTTTACATATATGGATGAATAAGTTATCCTAATGTTGTAAAAATATACGAAATATCCTTGTTTAATAATTAAACAGCAGCGTAGCCAAACCTATTGGGGATACTATTATAGACATTGTTTACATTAATTACGGGTTGTATACATTCTTAAGGTATTCTCATCACCGCAGTGTAGACGCTCAAAAAATTCGTGCAATGGCACAACGTGAGTTCTTATTGTTAGCGATTTGTGTGTGTAATTTACGTTAATGGCGGTTGATCACAAAGAGAAATTGCGGCTCTTCGTTTTCGGCTACTTCCTTTGTGCATTTTCCTGATTAGCACACTTTACTTTTTATATATTTTAGCTGTAGTATTCTCTAAGACGGCAGTATTATATTTAATTGGTTCTATTTAACTGATGATTTTTTATTAGCTGTTTAGTGCTTAATTATTTGCATTACTTGTGCCAGTATCTGTAAGAAAATATAAAAAATGAAAAAGATGACTATCTCAAAGCGCTTCAAGCGTATCAGCCAAGTTTTCAACAAAGCGGCTAAGAGCATTTAAGGAAAACGAAAGCTGAAAGAGAGTTTTCGACTTTCAGTTTTTCCCCATTTTTTTCGCCATGTTCTTTTTTCTTTACTGAGCCAACTGTCTGCAAAAAGTTTTCGCCCAAAGAAACTTGACTATTTACAAAAGTAAAGCGGCTTTTTAAAATATTCAGGCAGCTCAGCTTTTCACTTAGCGACAAACTGATGCCCCGCAGTAACAACAACAACCTGTAGTAACTATAATAATAACACCAACAAAACACACCTAAAGCTAAGTTGATGTAGCTATGTATTCATAATGTTGATTGTCGCTTGAGTCGCCCCTTGTTATCGTACAGATTTATTCAGCAGTCTGGAAAGCCTGCTAGTACTGACTGCCTGTTCATCACCGGCCACTCCTCAGCTCCACACAACACACTGCGAGAGACCCTGTACTTGTTGTACTAAACAACGATTTTAGACAATTGTCAAATAATGCTATTGATACAAAAGAACTGGCTTACATATTTTACGTTACATTACATATGTTTTCGTTACGTTTATGACATACTTTCATGATGACATACTTTCATGTTGATTATAACACGGACGCAAACTGTCCAAATATGTGTCGCTTTGTATGCATGTCAAAGAGGTTATGTTGTCTTTTCTCTCGATTGCTATGTATTTTTCAGATCATTCCAAGGCAATAGTTATCTATGCATATGTTAAATTTGGAATAACTACCATTTGCTGCGCGATAGGAAGAAACTAAAAGAAACTATATCAGGTTGTGTTCAGTAAAAATTGTCAATATGGGTATTATGTACTTGCAAAAATGTATGAATCAGGCAGACCCCTAAATTATATGTACTCTTTAATAAAAATAATTAAGTCCTTCTGTCTGTATATCTGAATGGAAACGTCGATCTCAAAGACTATCAGAGCAAGAGATTTCAGACTTGGAATGAAAGCTTGGATACCGGGCTCAGTTCACGTTTGTTTTGAATTAGCACTATATCAAAAAGCTGCCATAGGAAGATCGGCCCAAAGTAAAGTTTTAGTATGACTTAAATTTTTTGTTTTAAATATCTTACCGATTTTTTAGAATAGAAATCTGAATTTGTTTATTATATCCTGAACAAAGAAGGTTCAAATCGGTCCATCAACCTTTCCCTGGGAATGATCGGGCGAAAAGCAAGTGTTTGTAAGAAAACATGTTTTTTTATTTGAAATATCTTAACCAAACTTATAGAATAGATTGGGTATACTATCAGGTATACTTATATGAAATAATCGTTTTTTTCTTCTTTAATAAAACACTAATTATTAATGGGAAAGTAAAAACATTTTATTTAAAGTAGTGGCCATTGATTTCTACACATTTTGACCACCTTTCTGACAAATTGTGAATACTACGCCAGTCAAATTGTTCTTCTTTTAAACCAAAACCAATCAGACTCCCAATATTCGACCTCCTCGTAGGAATCAAAGTGCTGCTCAGTCAATGCGTATCACATCGATGAAAGCAAATGGTAGTCGGAACGAGCCATGTCTGGTGAATACAGCGGTTGGGGTAGCTGCTCCCAGTCAAGTGTTTTGATTGTATCCTGAACCGGTTTGGCTTTGTCTGAAGTTGCATCACTAGGTTTTAGGAGCTCGCATTTACACCACACCTTTCTGGTCCCACCAAACACTCAGCGTTCTTTATTTCTCACATTAAAATCAATATTTCTGAACCATTGAAACCATATTTTGCATGTTTCTTCTGATAGAGCATAATCACCATATCCTCGACAACCATTCGATGCGACTCTGAAGCACTTTTCTTCAAATGAAAACAACAAAAAAATCCTTTCCACAAATCATCACTTTCTGGTGCAAAAGTCGACATTTTTAACACGATGAAAGAATATGATGTTATATTTTTCACAGATGTCATAGTAAACAAACAAAAAAAAGTGAAGGCTCGTGCACAACAAATGTTCCCTATCAAGACATTTGTATCTTGACGATCACTTCATAGCTGCCATGCGACCGAATATTAAGTTGAAGTATATAAAACTGTATGTTGCTTTAGATATCTTAACCAAATAGATAGAATATGCAATCTACAGATCATGCGCATTGAATTGGTAAATTATATAATATAGCTGCCATTGATCGAAGTTTTAATACAGTGTTTTGCAAGGGCATTCATTTTCTGTCGTGCTGGACGGCATCAGAAAAGCCTGGTCAAAGAGTGTCTTACTGTGAATTAAGAGATTAAATATATATTACGTTATTCTAAAATTTCTTTATTTTATTACAAAGAAATTCCGAAATCCAACTTGTGGATTTCAGTCGTTCAAGCATTTACCGTTTAATAGCTAAGGTGCTGAGTCCATAAAATTGTTTACTCCAAACCGAGCCAATTTCTACTTAAAAATTTGCTCATAGGCGGCTTTGTGTTGTAACTGGTCTACGAGGGTGGAATAAGACTTGGTCATAAGCTCGAAATCTCGCTAAGGTAACCGTCTCGTACTCTTGCTATCACACTGTTTATTAATGATCTGCGAACAGTCTTAATACATTCCCGAGTACTTAAAAACATACATATATGCTGATGATGTTAAAATTTGTCTGTAATATAACGATTGTTTATGTCACATCAAATTGGAGAAAGATGTTGACTCCTTTCAGTCATGGTGCCGTGTCAGTTCTTTAAATTGAAACTCTTCAAAATGTAACTTAATGACTTGTTATCGTAGTAGACCTATAGTTAATGATGTGGTTCCACTCTTAGGTCATAAATTTAACTTTTGCAATCACATTTCTAAGATGGTAAATAACGCAGTAATACGGATCTTGAGAAAATACTTTCTTTTATTTGCAGTGCGTAGCCTTTAATTAATACATAATTTACACTAGGCGCATCTCCGACATTTAGCCATTAAATAAAATATGTGAAATTGTTACCCTTTTGAGACTTGTGGATAGTTTTTTTTCAAAATGAACCGCATGTTATAAAGTGTGTGTGAAATTCAATCTGGATATCCCGAAAATTCTGAAGCAAACTGAAAATTCTGCTTCAATTAAATATTCTCTAACTGTATACTAAGCATATACTGTCCTTGACATAACTCGATCTTCGGAAAACTGTTTTTAAAACTGTGTTTACTTTTTTACTCGTGGTTAATCAATAATCAGTATCTGATAAATGGTATTGAAACCTCAATCATACAAAAGACTCGCACAGAAAAGATATTTGATATTTTGTATTGTGTAACACATAAATTGGATATACACAAGTTTTCCATTAAAACATGCTTCTATTTTTAAATTTATAAATTCTAATAAAATAACAAATTAAATCCCTTAAAAAATAATGTCATTAGCAACTACACAAGTTTTTAAGTCTATGCCTGACTTTAAAAATAAAACAATATGAGCAGTTTTGAATCGAAAACAAATTGTAATTTCCATAACCGTTGCAAGAATCGACGTATGAATAAAATAAACAATTAAATAGTAAAAAAAAAAAAATTGATTTAAAAATTGAAATTTTAACATACAATAACTATAAATTTATTAATATAGAAGCACCAATTAATTGGGGAAATTGGGGGAAAGTATACAAGGTAAAGCTACTGACTGCGTTCAACTTGGTGGGCGCCAGGGTGATCCTTGTCCCTGCTTTTTTCAAGTCGACGCACTACCTCCACGTGGTTTTCCCTGGATTGTAACTTAGCATCCGTTGAGTTATAAACCAAAGTGCACGGCGGGATCCTAATCCTTAAATTAGGTTTTGGCGTAGGACTTGATATCCACCAAAGGAAAATACCACATCAGTGAAGAATACAAGAGAAGCCTCAAATAGATACCCGCACAACGTTGACGACCACGGCAAATTCAAAAAGGATAATGATTTGAGAGTATGCACATGGAATGTACGCACATTGTACAGACCTCGTGCCACTCAACAAATAGTGGATACTCTCAGCAATTTAAAGGCTGACATTACAGCTATTCAGGAAATGCGATGGAACGGAGAGGGATGCAAGAAGCAAAGGAATTGTGACATATACTACAGCTGTCATACTGATAGGCACGAGTTTGGTTGTGGATTCGCCGTAGGAGCCAGACTACGGCACCGAGTCTCACAGTTTACACCTGTAAACGAGCGACTTGCGACGATCCGAGTAGCTGCCAAATTCTTTAACATCAGCTTTATTTGCGCGCATGCCCCAACGGAGGAGAAGGACGACGCCATCAAGGATGCCTTCTATACACAACTCGACCGAGCGTATAGCCGCTGCCCGTCGCATGACATTAAGATCCTCCTCGGTGATTTTAATGCCAAAATCGGGCGGGAACGCATCTTTGGAGCAACCGTTGGACAGCACAACTTACATGAGTCTACCTCGGACAATGGGCTTAGACTTATAGGTTTTGCTGCTGCGCACAATATGATGGTGAGCAGTACAAGATTCCGTCATCTCAACATTCACAAAGCAACCTGGCTGTCACCTGATCGTCTGACTTGCAACCAGATTGATCATGTTGTGATCGATGCAAGACATGCGTCTAGCATTCTTGATGTGAGATCGTGTCGGGGTTCTAACATCGACTCTGACCACTACCTTGTCGCAGCCAAGGTTCGCGCACGGTTGTGTGTCGCGAAAGTCCCACACCAAGGTATGCCAAGAAAGCTTGATATCGGAAAGCTGCAGTCACAACAGCACAGGGATGCCTTCTCAACTCGACTCTCAGGCCGACTTGGCCAGCTCACTCCAACGCCTACAAATGCTTCAGATATGTGGACGTATATATCTACCACCATTAACACTTCTGCTGTGGAAACTCTTGGATTCCAACTTCCTCCAAAACGGAATCCATGGTATGACCAGGAGTGTCGGGATGCGACTGATGCAAAGAACGCTGCAAATAGGCGGACGCTGCAAGCAGGAGCCACACGAGCAGTGGTGAATATTTATAGAACGCAGAGAAGAGAGGAGAAGCGCCTTTTCAGGAGAAAGAAACAGGAGATGGAAAGGCTTGAGTGTGAGAAGTTGGAGAACAGCAGGTGCAGGAATGATGCCCGCGACTTTTACAGGAGGTTCAAACGCTTGACTCAAGGGTATAAGTCTGGATCGCTTGCCTGCAGGAGTGATGATGGAAATCTTGTCACAGATGCAGAGACCGTACTGAGGTTATGGAGGGACCACTTTGAAAGTCTTTTGGCTGGAGACAACCAAGAGTCGGAAGATGATCCACTAACCCCAATCAGAGAAGATGATTTTGAAGTTCCCATCCCTAACTATACGGAAGTCAAAGCCGCCATAAAGCGACTTAAAAACAATAAAGCCGCGGGAGCGGACGGCTTACCGGCTGAATTGTTTAAGGCTGGAGGCGATGAGTTGGTAGGGTGCATGCACCAGATCATTTGCAACGTTTGGTCAGCGGAAAGTATGCCCAATGATTGGAGTCTCAGTATGATCTGCCCCATTCTGAAGAAGGGTCATGCAACACAACGCACCAACTATCGTGGCATCAGTCTTCTCCCCCGTCGCATACAAAGATCTCACGACCGTAATGTGTGAGAGACTTAAGCCATATGCTGAAGCATTGATTGGACCGTATCAATGCGGCTTTCGTTCTGGCCGGTCCACAGTCGATCAGATCTTCACACTACGTCAGATCCTGGAGAAAGCGTATGAGAACCAAATCCACACCTACCACCTGCTTGTTGATTTTAAAGCTGCTTTTGACAGTCCACGGCGAGGTTGCCTATACACCACCATGTCTGAGCTTGGTATTCCAGCAAAGTTAGTACGGCTTTGTAGAATGACATTGAGCAACACCATCAGCTCTGTCAAGGTAGGAAAGGACCAGTCCGAAACCTTCAGTACCAGGCGGGGTCTCAGACAAGGCAACTCGCTATCTTGTGTGCTCTTCAATCTGCTGATGGAGAGTGTCATAAGGAAAGCTGGAGTGCATCGGGTGGGCACAATATTGGGACTGAAATGTGTCCAGCTCCTTGGCTACGCTGATGATATTGATATTATTTTAATGCGGCTTTTGGAGCAATTGAAGGAGAATCGGCTTAAGTTGGTCTAGCGGTGAATATGGACAAAACAAAGTTAATGGTGTGCAGTAACAGAGAGTCGCGGCGTCTTGACTCTCATCTTACTGCTAGAGACTATGACTTTGAGTCGGTCAAGGACTTTGTCTATTTAGGAACTGCAGTGACCAGCAACAACGATGTCAGCCTGGAGATCAAACGAAGGATCACGCTTGCCAACAGGAGTTACTTTGGGCTCAGTAGGCAAATCAACAGCAGAGCCCTCTCTCGAAAGTCGAAGCTAACCCTTTACAAGGCACTCATCATCCCACTGCTTCTATATGGTGCGGAAGCCTGGTCAGTGACGCAGTCAGATGCAGCTGCTCTTGGTATCTTCGAGAGGAAAATCCTTCGCAAGATCTTCCGACCTGTTTGTGTGGCGAAACCTATCGTATCAGGTGGAATGACGAGCTGTATGAGCTATACGGCGATGTGGACATAGTCAAACGAATTAATATTCAGCGACTTCGCTGGCTTGGTCACATAGCTCGTATGGAGGCAACAACTCAAGCTCGATCTGTCTTCGATGCGGTAGTTGGCGGACTACGTAGGAGAGGAAGACCACGCGCACGTTGGGGGGGACCAGATGGACGCAATTCTGGTGACGCTTGGTGTCACCAACTGGCGCAGTCGCGCACAGGACAGAGAGGCGTGGAGGCATATCGTGCATCAGGCTTTACCCCGTTAGGGCCGTTTATGCCATATATATATATATATTAATCGGGGTTTACACATAATATATGCATATATATTAATTTGATAATTGTTTGTATCGAGTTGTTTTACATCGCTACATTAAAATACATCACAATAATTTTTGAGGAAATATTTGTACACACATACGAATATACTTGTGAAAATTCATACATATTCACATTATATATTACTAGTGGGCCCGCTTTTGCGTCCTTGCTATGCTCGGACGCAGATCCCCACTTAAAGTATCAGAAAAATTATTATTTAAATTATTTCGCCATTTGCAGACCACTAAGGAGGTGGCGCCATCTATTGTTAGTGGCGCCATCTAACAATAAGCCCGTAATGCTTTACGGATTGAAAAATAGTTCATAGATTTTGCGAACATGCATTATTAATTCGATTTAATAAATATTTTTTATTTTCAAAAATAAAATGCAGGTAAAAATTTAAAAGAGCTGATTATATGTTATATTAGTGAGCAAATAACCCACAGACGGTTAATTTCATACAACCAAAAGTGTCTAAGAAAATGCCTACTACTATGAAATACCCTTTACGCTTTAAACGTTATTGCCTTCAATATTTCTGAAGGTAAAACACCGTAAATTTAACAAATTCATAAAGAAAGGCTATATAATAAGTGTAATGGGCTGTTTTATAAATAAAAACAATTTTTTAATGTATAAATTTCTTAATAAAACATTTTAATGGTACAGGGTATCACAGACTACATACAAAACTTAAGGGGCAGCAACGAATGAGTAAAGCATTGTCGTCAATTCTCACAGCAGCCGCTTCATATGTACACACTTATGTTTATGTATGACAAAGAACGCAGTATAAGTCACTTCTTCGTTCACAGAAACAAAACAACAACAACATTGGCGATTTTGCTCGCTTTACGCATATGCAAAAGCGAACACAAAAACAAAAACTACGCACATGCAAAAGCGAACACAAAAACAAATGCCATGGCTCTCTTTGAAGTCGAGTCTAACTGTTGTTCTCTGGCTCTCTTTCAGTTGCTCACGCTAAAATTGTGTATGTATGCATACACACGCATTGAACGTTTTCAATGCTTGCTTAGCGAGCTTGCATTTAATGCAATTTAAATTTAATGTTTTTTATTTTTTTAAATAAGTTGCAGGTGGAATTAGAAAATTAAAATACCCATACGAATCTGGAAATTTTTTTTCTGATTTTTTGAAAAAAAAACTTCAAGTCTCTAGGACTTGTGGTTTGGCCATGGCTGTGATATATCAGTCAGTCAGTCAGTGAGTCAGTCAGTGAGTCAGTCAGTGAGGACAAAGAATTTTTATATATAGATATAGATGTTGATTTTCGACCAAGCTGTTGTAGGAACAGCTATATGACCTAATGAACTGATTTTGAACATAATTTGGTGAGGGTATATATCACATTCCCAAACACAAAAAATGTGAGAGTTGTTGAATATATCTTAAGAAACAACAGCACTTTTCATACAAATGATCCCAAAATGTTTAAAATATGTAATATATTAACAAGTGGATATTGTGTGAGATTGCTTACGATATTAAAAATCAGAAATCGCATACTTACGGTCATGCCACTCTACAAGAAAGTCATCAAAATCGTTATATCGCCTTCTCTCTCTACAGATTTTAATAAATCATTGCTTAAAGGACGAGTAATTTTTTGCAGCTATGTAAGAAAAAACAAAGAAAATAACAGAGTCTATTAACAACTTTTCCTAAAATATTAAAGAAACAAATAAAAAAATTAGCTGAACTAAAATTTATTATTTCTTTAATTCGAAAATGAATGTCTCTGAAACTACTGGTTTTAATCGTAGATAGAGCATAATCGATTGGATATATATTTGTATTACCTTTCAGAAAAGTTAAAGCTTTTGAAAGTCGGTAATGATCACTAATTTGAACGCAACTCTGAAAGGTAATAAAAAAAAACTAAAACTTCTAATAACAATCTTATCATTCGAAAACAGTATCACTTTTTATCAATACCAGGTCAATTTTCTTGTAAATCAAAAATAATACTGATGTTAAAATCCTCTCTTACAAGAGTCGATGTCTTCTAAAATCTGCTTAAGTGAATTTTGGAATTTTTTGGTTGATTTCAATTTGTGTGCCACCCCTGACACACAATTTCACAATTTTAAAATGAGCGCTGCGTATATTAAAGGACTTGAATAAGAGAAAGGTGAGATTTGCTGAAAATTTCAATTTAGTTTTAAGCAAGCTACGAAGAGGGAAATCTCAAAAAGAATTTGTTATTATCACACGTATTTACAGAATTCGACTGCTGTAAAGGGATGGTGTGGGAAAGAACTTTGAGGCAATCCTAGGGAACCACATGCTCCACACATAGCTGGTTTTAAGTATCGCAAAAAAAAAATAAAATGTTAAGAAGTACGATTCAGGTAGGTCAAAATGTAGCAACAACGGAAAAACCTTCACATGACACTAAAAGCATAATCATGCACTTAAGTAAAGCTATCTTGAAAGTAATGTGTGTGTGAAAGAGGGGAAGCTGGAAGTTCTAGTGGAAGTTAGGTCGTTGTAACGCATGGAGAGCTAAAGTCATCATTATACAAATACAAATTTATGACTTTAAATATTTATGGTATATATATATTTACTTCAGAGTGGTGTGTGCAAGTGAACTTGTGCTTAAGTTTTTTTTAAAGGTTTGTATGTGGTCGACCCAAAAGTCAGTTGGTTTTGGTTTTGCTATGTTTGCAAAGGATCACTTTATTTGCACTTGTTTGTTTTTGCACAGTGGTCGGACTAGTATGAAAGTACGCGACATAAATAGTTCTATATGTCCTTCAGGTCTATGAAATAATTTAAACTTCATGCTAATAAGAATACTAAAAAATGATTTTGAAAAAATGGATTGCGGTCATACATCCATACCACCGATTTTATGTATACGTATCTATATATATAAAAAGCTTTGTCCTCACTGACTCACTGAGTCACTGACTGATATATCACAGCCATGGCCAAACCACAAGTCCTAGAGACTTGAAGTTATTTATGAAAAAATCAGAAAAAAAAATTCTAGATTCGTATGGGTATTTTAATTTTCTAATTCCACCTGCAACCTATTTTAAAAAATTAAAAACATTATTTAAAACACATTAAATACAAGCTCGCTAAGCAAGCATTGAAAACGTTGAAAACGCGAATGTTGTTGTTGTTTTGTTCCTGTGAACGAAGCGAGCTTTGTCATCAGTGTTGCCAATTTAGCTTTTTTCCATCAGATCTGAAGTCCAAAAGCGGGGGAGAATTTTAAAACAGCGGAAGGCTTTTATTTTTGTCCAATCTGGCGACTTCTTCCTGAAAAATGTTGGTAACACTGTTCGTCATACATACGAAATAAAGGGCTGCTTGAATTAACTCGATTTTACATATGAGACATTCGTGTTGATACTGAATTGAATAAGTTGGCAACGCGCACATTAGTGCGATAATTGGAAATATGCATTTGATCGCTTTGGTATTGTGGAAATATCGAAATAATTTAAATAATAATATTTATATAAACCTTTTAATATAAATATTTCTGAAACTTTAAGTGTGTGTGTGCGTTCGAGCAAAGCAAGGACGCAAAAGCAGGACCTCTAGTATTAAATAAAATATGAGTAAATAAAAAAACCGAAAGTGTAATATGGGTTTGGCAGAATTGATGTAATAGGCAGAAGGATATACCATATATTTCAAGTCGATTTCGACAGGTCCGTCTGCTTTAACGCGTCGATCTCAATTAATTAGTTTTTTTTTTTTTTAATCTCTATTTATTTATTTAAGCGTTGATTCCGTACATTGCAAATTGTAGTACCATAACATCGCAGGTCGACATATATAATTAAAACCAAACCTTACGCTATGCGCATGAGGACTAATAACTTGATAGGTAAAGTTGACTTTGCCTAGCTGGGGTTTGAACTCAGTTTCTCGAACCGGGTTCTGTTTATGGGCAGGTCGGCGACGCTAACAACAGAGCCACGGGACCACCAAAATTAACTAGCATTTTCTTAATAAGCATATACGTTTGTTTAATATATTCTGACAAATATTGTATATGTATATGTATATTTATACGTCTCTCTATTCTATAAAGAAGTTTTATGCTGCTCCTCCTCCTTCTCCTTCGGGCATCAATAATTAAAATAGGCTAGCGAGCTTAGCGAGCGACCCGGATCGCAGCGGAGGCCGGCTAGTATATTAATATGTATATGGTATTTATATATATTAAATTTTTAATTGTTCAATTTAAAATTGTATATTAATAACTTTTGGGCTAGAATATGCTTATGTAAACTGGTCAGAGAGGATCAGTTTAGCAGTAGTCGATTGAGCATCACTACAAGCTAGAGAAGTGTCGTAGTGTTGTAACGTGAGTAAATAGAAGCATTAACCAACGCGGACGTAAACATTAACACACAGAAATACGTCGTCGCCTAGAAATTGCAAGAAAAGTCGCTATTAAAAGTCGTCAGTTGTTATTATTGAATCAATAATTGTTTACCATTAACTCATGAATATAACATTATAATTATATTACTTTTAAATATATATATAAATACATTACATTTGGGGACTCAACCGATTGTAAACACTTTACATTCGTAAGCTTAGTGCGTGAACAATAGGAAGTTGCTTGCTGAAAATACAGATAGACGGAAAGCTGATAAGTTGTAAGGGTGATAAGTTATAGTACGTTGAAAACCACGAATCCAAAAAACAGTAAAAGTTGAGACGCATTTGTCATGTATTTGTTTGTGTGACTGTATACGCACAAAATGAACACGGTGAAGCATACACCAGCGAAAAACAAAAGACGCCGTAAAGCCGACGAAAACACAGCGAGAAGAGCTTGCAGAAAAAGAGACACCGCTCGAAAACATAATGGATAATGATGCAGAAAAAGTTGAGCGAAATCTACATCTGCTAAACATGAAAATCGAAGTGGATGAAAGGCGGAAAACTAAGTAAAAATTGTAACCGACCATTTCGATTAAGTTGTTTCGAAAAGTTGCCAGTTAACAAATGGTTTGAAATTTTTTAGAAAAATGCAGGCGCCTAAGAACTTACGGAGAAGCAGAAGTATGTGCAAGCGAGAGGCAAGATGGTTAGTGCGGCAAAGCAATTTTTTGAGTCGGAATATGTGTCTGAAATTCAGACTCGGAATATGAGGAGAATGTAAAAGATGCTGTTATAGAGGAATTGGTGACTTTGAAGATACTGGTCTGGTATATACTGGTTCAGATTTAATATTAATAAAATTAAATGCCGACAATGTACCAAGACAGTATCGAACAGTTGATTGAGAGCACCTATCAGAAACGACCGAATATCAAAAAACAGTGCCCTATTGAGTTGAAGATGGTGTCACATGGAATAATCAAGCCGTTTCGCAATCCATCTGCCTGATTTTCACCAGACAAAGCGGATACAGTTTGGAAACAAGTTGAAGACTGGATTGATCATATTGTTGGACTACAGAAAACTAAGCATAGAAAACATATTGCATATCTTGCAGCAACGTTCGTATCTAGATTATAAGCTGAAGGATGGCGTACTTTTTAAAGCTGTTGCTGGACAACGAAGACTTGTCATCTGGGACAGATGACGAAGAGCAGGAGGGTAGAATGTTAGCTGGCCAGAGATGAGCAGTTTAGCAGTAGCCGATTGAGCATTCTAGTCACCCTGAAAGGTATATTGAAACTAAGACGTTCTAAAAGTGGTGAAAAGTTAATATTACCAATAATTATTTAAACTTTCTAAAACTGCTGAACAGTTAATTTAAGGAGACAGAAGAAGTCTACTACTGCTATGGTGGCAAGTGGGGAGTCGAATTTAAAGCTAAGCCGCGAAGTTCAAACAGTATAAATTGCTATTGTACAGACTCAATTTGGTCTTGATAAAGTTTGTGCTGCGGGCTCTAGACACATGAAAAAAATTTAAGAATAGAATGATCAAAGGTAGTTTCTAAAATTATAATTATAAAATTAAATTTAAGGGTACTCTTAGCCTTATTTTTAATAGTGGTTATATCAAGACCGAAGCTTAATTTTTTATTGAAAAGGACACCAAGAGTTTCAACTGTGAAGGTATATTAAAGATCGAATAAATTGCTGCATGAGGAGTAACCCTGTTGAACATTATAAACATTCATTTCGAAAAATGTAATATTAGGTGATTAGATATGCAGAGATGCATTGACTCTAAATCATCTTAAAAAGTCAACAGTCTTCGGCTTCCTTAAGTGATAATGTTTGACATCATCTGCATACATAAGAATTTGACACTAAAGGTTTCCAAAGATCAATCATCGTATGATGTTAAGGTCTATATCCTTAACATATTCCCAGATGCTGATATTTATTCTTGATAAAGTATCCTAGGGAAATCACCTGATTTTAGATAACACTTGTCAACAACGCAATTGGCCCGAACACATCTTTGTGCCTGAGTACAATTGAAATATAAATCTAAAGAAAGATCAGAAATCGATCCCATGTGTTGACTCCTCCTCCCAAGCCTGCCATATCAGATTAATCTAATATTCTTTATTCTTAAGATACTATCTGTATATGGTATAACTCGAACAGGTCGTAGTTTACTGGTGGTTATTGGCGCTTGACTCGAAACCAATTCTTACCACATTTAATTTGAATATTGAGTTCACTTTTTTTAAAGTATCTTTTAATAGGTATTCTTTATGTCTGTCTCTCAGTTTTGGATTAATTATCCCATGTGTCCATATGAATTTTTGTCTGACATTATGGTGCGCATTCGGTGTTTTAGGAAAACTGGTTTTAAGAAACTAAAAAATTTATTTTTGTGTATGGATTGGTCTTAACTTGGCGCATGTTCTGAATTGTATAGAGTCATTAAGTTTTTTATACGACACTTGTATTTTCTGGTCAACCCCCTTAGTTCTTTTGAGAATATCACATATTAAAAAAGTAAGGTCTAAGCAATTAAAAAATATACCTCTTTTGTGAATAAAAGGTTCAAGAAAATTATGCAAACTAACGTTACCTATACGGATTTTAGTAAAGCTATGGGCCATTGAACCAGGTTGAAATCAGTTTAAAAACATTTCTTAATATTTTCATTTCGCGGCTTAAGCTGACACACAGAAATTCAGATGCCTTCATACGTAAATAGACTCTGCTGAAATAATTTTTCATTTCTTATTAATTGTAGAATTATGCTTGGATTAATTCGTCTATAAATTACTACAGGGTCAAGTAGAATCAGTTAGTTTGTTGATCGAAATAACTTTCAACATACCTTTTATATTAACTATGGGTATTAAGACCTCTATATTATTATATCTTACTAATCTAAATAACTTACAATTCTCGAATTTTATCTTGGTCTGATTGGGCTTTTCTCTGTTTTTCCCAGTCTATGCAATAAATTTTGGCTCAATCGGTTGTTTTTTTTTTAATTTTTGATACCACCAGAATATATATTTTTACTCTGCACAAATTAATTTATATTTATATCATATTAATTATTTATTTATTACATTATTTATGACTACCTTAATGTACCCCAGAGGTCCGTCTGTGAGGGTATTTAGACCTAAAAGACTTTAAAAGCTAAAGTAAACAAATTTGGCAGACAGGATTCTGTATACCTGTCATCCGTCAAGTTTGTTTTAAATATTTGACACGCCTCCTTCCGCCTCCCGCAACTCACAAATTACCACTGCACCTAGAGTTCTTAAGATATTCCGCTAATTTTAATAATAATGTTAGATAATGTTATCGAACAGTTAAACAAACAAATCGAACAGTTAAAAATTGCATAGAACTTAATATTCGCTATTCGGACATAACAGTTCAGTGTAACGGTGGCGTCTCCCCGTTGGGCAATACATTTCCCGCTCCCCGCGAAATAAACATTGAGAACGTGCTATGAAATCCGGGCAAAATGCTAAGCCGCTGACTACAATGTCGGCTATAACTAAAAACAAAGACATCCTTGGCGAGGCATTGTTAAAACCCGTAAATGAACCCTCATAGAATATGAGTTAAGCGAAAATCATGTGCTTCTCCAAAGACTGACAGGAAAAAATTAAATATTGGCAACCAAGACGAAAAATCTTCATTAACACAACCTAGCTAACGCGGCAACTCAAACGGTTTTGGTTTACTTACGCAACTCTCAGCCGACAAAGAGTAGGCAATTATACTGACGATCTGTGTGACAAGCCCAGTACCAGCCATCAAGCTGCCGCGAAGCGGGATGCAGCCTCCGCTGGAATCACCAGCTCACATACCAAGGCGCAGACCAATCCACCTTCTATAGTAATGGAAAGATTAGACATCGTATCCTTGCTAATAGAGATCCTCCTTAAAATCGTGAATATAAACAAGGTAGAGGCGAGGGCATCAATGGGCGGTGTCTTGAGGCTTTATGCGGATGATACTATCATATTTCGTAGCATAGTCAACTGGCTCGAGAACGAAGCGTATGAGTTTCACTGTTGTTAGCTGAAAGAAGACAGGCCTTACAGAGTATGCGTGAAAGACTTGCATCACAGCACTCTACACTGCCAGATCAAGAAAGAGCTGGGAAAAATCGGTCACAAGGTTCTCGATATATGCGCACTGCCAGTTAACATGTTCTTCCTGAACATTGCCACTGCTGCCAACAACAAGGAAATCTTAGCAGTCAAGATACTTTGCCATTTGAGAGTAGTTGTTGAGCCTCTCCACAAGCGTGACGCTATCTTCCAATGCCACCGTTGCCAGCAGTTTGGCCACACAACAAAATACTGCCGTAAGGCCGAGTGACGGCAACGTCAAAGGTGGTGCAGCGATTTTGGTCAAACCTCGTCCACTTCCCTTTCACACCGATAGCCACTGACAAGGTGCAACTTGCGTCTTCAGCCATCGAGACGGGTCATGGCCCTCTCAATTTTGGTGTGGTATATTTTCCCCCGAGATTCACATGGACTTCAGATGAATTCAAATGCATTCTGGAACAACAATGTCCCAAACTCATTGCGCGGGTGACTGGAATGCGACCCACTAGCTGTGGGGTGCGGGGAGATGCAACCAAAGAGGGCATGAGCTAGCGAATCTGGTCTTACACTCAAGTATGATTTCCCTAGCAACTGAATGTCCTACGAGATTCCCTTACGGCAGCAGAAGCTCCACAGGTTATATCGACTTCGCGATTACAATGGGTATCCTGGGAAAGCATGCTGAGATACGGTCAGTCGTCGAGCTCAGCTCCGACCATCTACCACTCATAATTACGTTCAATACGACAGCAACAGCTTATCCCAAAATGGAGCGGATAGTCACAAAACACACTAACCTTCATCAATTCCAAGAGCATCTTACTGATCCTTAACACGTCGATTAACTTCGAGAGGGACATAGAAAAGGCGGTCGACTCTCTCACCCACAAAATCAAAAATGCAGCCAGATTGGCTCCATGCAACCCCACTAGTAGGACCGCGGCAGCTAAAATCCCGATATCAAAAGAGATTCTGCTGCTCATAGCTGAGAAGAGACGATAACGAAATAGATGGATGAGGTCTCATCACCCGCCGGACAAAACGGATTGGAACAGAGCTAAGGATTTGCTTCGTCGCGCACTGATGGAACATAAATTAGCTTGGTTTGACGACAGGCTAGCCAATACTGGTACCGATTGTGAAGCGACGCACTCGCTATGGAAGGCTACGCGCGCTATTAAAAGTCGTTGTGCTAGAAAAGCGCCATTGATTGATAGCAGTGGTGCATGGTGTCGAACTGATTTGGAGCAAGCCGAAGTATTTGCTGCGCACCTTGCTGAGCGATTTCAACCACTGAACCTCGCCAGTTTACAGGATGTTTATGAGACGAATGACCAGCTGTCCGAAACGCTCCAAATGGATCTGCCGATCCAATCAATCACCCCAGTGAGATTGCTGACGTCATTGCTAAACGAAGTGCTAAGAGAGCCCCAGATGATACCATATGCAACGTTACTCTAAAGGCGGTACCGAGATGTTCGATCTAGTACATAGCGTTGTTATTCAGTGCTATAGTGATGCTGCAATGCTTCCCTCCCCAGTGAAAGATCGGTATAATATCCATTAGGTAGCAGCCATAAGGTAGCAGTCGGAG
The DNA here is from genome assembly GCA_018901795.1 of Drosophila sp. st01m. NCBI lineage: Eukaryota > Metazoa > Arthropoda > Insecta > Diptera > Drosophilidae > Drosophila > Drosophila sp. st01m. The sequence goes on from JAEIFG010000269.1 coordinate 145,968, forward strand.
TACAACAGGGAAGTGTCCTCGGTCCTCTGCTGGCTACATTTGCTGATGACGTGTGTGTCACCTATAGGTCCCGATGCGAACACGAGGCTGCTGACGGCATCCAGGACTTCGCATCAACAATTACTGAATGAGCAAGGCGCTGGAACATTGACATCAATGGGGACAAATCAATGAGAGTGCGCATACGTGCTGCGCGTCAAAGCACTACTGGCTGTTAAGCTCGCAAAGTAAATTGTCACTTTCTAACAAGGTCTCAACTTCCAAGCAAATCATTGCTTCAATATGGAGGTACGGGTGCCAACATTTGTATTTTTTGGCTTATAAACGAACCGAATCCATATTTTTAATAAAATTGGAGATTTTTTTCAATATTATTTAATGTTTGGCTATTTTTTCTTTATTATGAAATTGCTGCTGTTTCTTAAAATATATCAACCAATCTCACATTATATGTATCTGTTAATGCGTTATAAGCCTTTATCAAATTTAATAGAAATTGTTTCATTATTTTCATTCATATCCATTTTCAAATGAGAAACATTCATATTTGTTAAAATATTTCAACCAAACTCACAAAATATGTATTCTATATTGCCCAATATATCTTAATGAAAATAAGTTCAAACCGGTCTACTATATCATATAGCTGCCGTAAGACCGATCGGTCGAAAATCAATGTTTGTGTGAAAGTTCTGCTGTTTTTTTTAAGATATCTTAAATAAACTCATAAACCGTGTGTTTTGAAGTTCCTTTTAATTTCTGACCAAATTTGGTTCAAATCGGAATTTTACACGATGTAGTTGCCTGAAGTGGGGAAATTGGGGGAAAGTATACAAGGTAAAGATACTGACTGCGTTCAACTTGGTTGGCGCCAGGGTAATCCTTGTCCCTGCTTTTTTCAAGTCGACGCACTGCCTCCACGTGGTTTTCCCTGGATTGTAACTTAGCATCCGTTGAGTTATAAACCAAAGTGCACAGCGGGATCCTAATCCTTAAATTAGGTTTTGGCGTAGGACTTGATATCCACCAAAGGAAAATACCACATCAGTGAAGAATACAAGAGAAGCCTCGGATAGATACCCGAACAACGTTGACGACCACGGCAAATTCAAAAAGGATAATGATTTGAGAGTATGCACATGGAATGTACGCACATTGTACAGACCTCGTGCCACTCAACAACTAGTGGATACTCTCAGCAATTTAAAGGCTGACATTACAGCTATTCAGGAAATGCGATGGAACGGAGAGGGATGCAAGAAGCAAAGGAATTGTGACATATACTACAACTGTCATACTGATAGGCACGAGTTTGGTTGTGGATTCGCCGTAGGAGCCAGACTACGGCACCGAGTCTCACAGTTTACACCTGTAAACGAGCGACTAGCGACGATCCGAGTAGCTGCCAAATTCTTTAACATCAGCTTTATTTGCGCGCATGCCTCAACGGAGGAGAAGGACAACGCCATCAAGGATGCCTTCTATACACAACTCGACCGAGTGTATAGCCGCTGCTCGTCACATGACATTAAGATCATCCTCGGAGATTTTAATGCCAAAATCGGGCGGGAACGCATCTTTGGAGCAACCGTTGGACAGCACAACTTACATGAGTCTACCTCGGACAATGGGCTTAGACTTATAGGTTTTGCTGCTACGCACAATATGATGGTGAGCAATACAAGATTCCGTCATCTCAACATTCACAAAGCAACCTGGCTGTCACCTAATCGTCTGACTTGCAACCAGATTGATCATGTTGTGATGGATGCAAGACATGCGTCTAGCATTCTTGATGTGAGATCGTGTCGGGGTCCTAACATCGACTCTGACCACTACCTTGTCGCAGACAAGGTTCGCGCACGGTTGTGTGTCGCGAAAGTCCCACACCAAGGTATGCCAAGAAAGCTTGATATCGGAAAGCTGCAGTCACAACAGCACAGGGATGCCTTCTCAACTCGACTCTCAGGCCGACTTGGCCAGCTCACTCCAACGCCTACAAATGCTTCAGATATGTGGACGTATATATCTACCACCATTAACACTTCTGCTGTGGAAACCCTTGGATTCCAACGTCCTCCAAAACGGAATCCATGGTATGACCAGGAGTGTCGGGATGCGACTGATGCAAAGAACGCTGCATATAGGCGGACGCTGCAAGCAGGAGCCACACGAGCAGTGGTGAATATTTATAGGACGCAGAGAAGAGAGGAGAAGCGCCTTTTCAGGAGAAAGAAACAGGAGATGGAAAGGCTTGAGTGTGAGAAGTTGGAGAACAGCAGGTGCAGGAATGATGCCCGCGACTTTTACAGGAGGGTCAAACGCTTGACTCAAGGGTATAAGTCTGGATCGCTTGCCTGCAGGAGTGATGATGGAAATCTTGTCTCAGATGCAGAGACCGTACTGAGGTTATGGAGGGACCACTTTGAAAGTCTTTTGACTGGAGACAACCAAGAGTCGGAAGAAGATCCACTAACCCCAATCAGAGAAGATGATGTTGAAGTTTCCATTCCTAACTATACGGAAGTCAAAGCCGCCATAAAGCGACTTAAAAACAATAAAGCCGCGGGAGCGGACGGCTTACCGGCTGAATTTTTTAAGGCTGGAGGCGATGAGTTGGTAGGGTGCATGCACCAGCTCATTTGCAACGTATGGTCAGCGGAAAGTATGCCCAATGATTGGAGTCTCAGTATGATCTGCCCCATTCTGAAGAAGGGTGATGCAACACAACGCACCAACTATCGTGGCATCAGTCTTCTCCCCGTCGCATACAAAGATCTCACGACCGTAATGTGTGAGAGACTTAAGCCATATGCTGAAGCATTGATTGGACCGTATCAATGCGGCTTTCGTCCTGGCCGGTCCACAGTCGATCAGATCTTCACACTACGTCAGATCCTGGAGAAAGCGTATGAGAACCAAATCGACACCTACCACCTGTTTGTTGATTTTAAAGCTGCTTTTGACAGTCCACGGCGAGGTTGCCTGTACACCACCATGTCTGAGCTTGGTATTCCTGCAAAGTTAGTACGGCTTTGTAGAATGACATTGAGCAACACCATCAGCTCTGTCAAGGTAGGAAAGGACCAGTCCGAAGCCTTCAGTACCAGGCGGGGTCTCAGACAAGGCAACTCGCAATCTTGTGTGCTCTTCAATCTGCTGATGGAGAGTGTCATAAGGAAAGCTGGAGTGCATCGGGTTTGCACAATATTGGGACAGAAATGTATTCAGCTCCTTGGCTACGCTGATGATATTGATATTATTGGTCGAACCAAGCGTGATGTGAATGCGGCTTTTGGAGCAATTGAAGGAGAATCGGCTAAAGTTGGTCTAGCGGTGAATATGGGCAAAACAAAGTTAATGGTGTGCAGTAACAGAGAGTCGCGGCGTCTTGACTCTCATCTTACTGCTAGAGACTATGACTTTGAGTCGGTCAAGGACTTTGTCTATTTAGGAACTGCAGTGACCAGCAACAACGATGTCAGCCTGGAGATCAAACGAAGGATCACGCTTGCCAACAGGAGTTACTTTGGGCTCAGTAGGCAAATCAACAGCAGAGCCCTCTCTCGAAAGTCGAAGCTAACCCTTTACAAGGCACTCATCATCTCAGTGCTTCAATATGGTGCGGAAGCCTGGTCAGTGACGCAGTCAGATGCAGCTGCTCTTGGTATCTTCGACAGGAAAATCCTTCAAGATCTTCGGACCTGTTTGCGTTGGCGAAACCTATCGTATCAGGTGGAATGACGAGCTGTATGAGCTATACGGCGATGTGGACATAGTCAAACGAATTAATATTCAGTGACTTCGCTGGCTTGGTCACATAGCTCGTATGGAGGCAACAACTCCAGCTCAATCTGTCTTCGATGCGGTAGTTGGCGGACTACGTAGGAGAGGAAGACCACGCGCACGTTGGGGGGACCAGATGGACGCAATTCTGGTGACGCTTGGTGTCACCAACTGGCGCAGTCGCGCACAGGACAGAGAGGCGTGGAGGCATATCGTGCATCAGGCCTTACCCCGTTAGGGGGCGTTTATGCCATATATATATATAGTTGCCTGAAGTTGGAATACCTTTATTAATTTTTCATATTTAATTTTATTATTTACTTTATTTTTTATTTGAAATCTCTATTAAACCCTTAAAATATAAATCTTGCATCATCTTATACAACATGTTCATGGTTGGAATCGGACCACTATAAAATGTAGTGAGTTCGGTCTTGTTTTGCTTGTGCATAAGTTAATAACTCTGCCGTCTCTATATAGATTTTAATGAATTTTAAACGACGCATTCAGAATTTCACAATGTTTTTTAATTTTTTTTGTAAACAATAAACAAACGAAAAACTATAAAAAATCATAATATTCTTAATTTAAGAAAAACAAATGCTGGCTCACCTCTAAAACAAGAAACCAAAAGAATAGCCAGAGAAAACAAAAAATGCAACATAAAGCCAAATGTTTTTTTCCATGTGGCGTTTAAAATCTACTATTAAAAGAAGTGGGGTTTGTTCCGATGTTCTCAATATATGACATTAACAATAAGTTCAGACTTCCACAGATATGGCCTAACTGATATTATTATCGAAGAAGTGATATAAACAAATATTGTACTTAATGCTCAGGATTTCGCGCGATTATTTCTTAAACTTGGTAAATAATTCCAATTGAAAGTTACATGTAGGTATTATTTAAAAAATAAAATAATAACCGTTCCAAATTCAATTTTTTTTCTGAAATAATACACTTAATTATTTAACTGAGAAATTGACAGACGCAAACTTTTGTTTCTGTGAAAGCTGCCAACTATATTTGGCAGTAGAATATATCACTTAAAAGTCAAACACGAATATTAAAAGGCGCCATTTAAGATAAGATATAGTTTTCTTGTAAATTAAAATTTCTTTAATTCAAAATCTGGTTTACTCTATAGGATTTTAATTATATTTCGAAGAAAATTAAAAATAATGCCCTATCTTTTCAAATATTAAAGCAAGTATTACAAAAAATGCAAACTTTTATCGTCCAACAAAAAATTGAAGTCCTCTTTCACACTTATAAAAACAGATTGCGATCAATAATACGAGAAGTTGGACTTTAATAAAATAAATCACAGTGACAGAATAAATTTCGACTTTTGTCAAAAGGTTAGGTTATTCAGAATTAAAAATTTGGTTTTTCGTCATCAAAATTGATATAGGGTTTTATTAAGTACGTGCAGGTACATTATATTAAGCCATGCAAATGACATCATTGCAATTTAACAATTCAATTTTTTCAAACATTTCTCCATTTTCTTTATTCCCGATTACTTATAATAAAATCAATAACATAAAAAAGTACAAACATTATACTTGTATTAAAAATATATTAAAAAATTGATAAAAATTGACATTGGTCTCTTCTATAAGGGAAACCAGTACGATCATTGTTAACAGAATGCTCTAAACAAGTTCTTGAGTTCTTGGAATGACCCTGAAATGTTAATTGTTTAATACAAAATCGTAACTTAATATGACCCAAAACTGTCCGCATTCGTTTGCTTAAAAAGAGCGCAAGGCCAATTACATTTCATGAACAAACGCTTAATACCTACGAAACAATACTACGTTTGGGAACGATCTTTTAACGTTTTGATTGGATTCTTTTCGCGGTGTATAATCTTCGAACCTGATATAATAGCTTTTATTACCTAATTCTGAAGTTATGTCAAGTAACTATCTTTTATATAGGAGTGATCGACCAACTCAAAGTGTTGGCGTACTTTTAGTCAGAATACATGGCTTTTAATATGACTACTGATATTAAAATAGTTGCTGTCAGTAACCTTCTCAACTCGCACACATTTTTTCACCTGCTCTTATATTCATCCAACCATATTAACCTTATTTATCTTATTTAATATTTTATGCTTAATCGCGATTGCATTACATAATTTTACTAGAGGACCGATTATGCGTCCTGACTTCGCTCGGACGCAGACCCATACATTTAAATTTTTAGAAATATTTATTATATAAATTATTTCTTCATTTCCACAACATCAAAGAAGTAAAATGGCTATTTTCATTTATCGGCCTTTTTCAACCTAGTGACGCCATCTATTGTTAATGGCGACAACTGACAATAAGTCCATAATTAGGGACGGATCTGCAAATATATGGATTTTGCAAACATTCATATTTAATTCGGTTTAAATTAATATTTTTTATTTTCAAAAATAAATTGCAGATGAAAATTAGAAAAAGCTTCTTTTTCGATCTAATGTGCACTAATGTAAGCGCTGCCAACTCTTTCAATTCAGTATCAACACGAATGTTCCAAATGTGGAATTGCGATAATTCAATTAGTCCTTTATTAAGTACTAGAGGTCCCGCTTTTGCGTCCTTGCTTGCTCGGACGCACACACACATTTAAAGCTTCAGAAATATTTATATTAAAAGGTTAATATAAATATTATTATTTAAATTATTTCGATATTTCCACAATACCAAAGCGATAAAATGCATATTTCCAATTATCGCACTAATGTGCGCGCTGCCAACTTATTCAATTCAGTATCAACACGAATGTCTCATATGTAAAATCGAGTTAAATCAAGCAGCCCTTTATTTCGTATGTATGACGAACAGTGTTGCCAACATTTTTCAGGAAGAAGACGCCAGATTGGACAAAAATAAAAGCCTTCCACTGTTTTAAAATTTTCCCCCGCTTTTGGACTTCAGATCTGATGGAAAAAAAAGCTAAATTGGCAACACTGATGACAAACCACGCTTCGTTCACAGGAACAAAACAACAACAACATTCGCGATCTTGCTCGCGAAACACAAAAACAAATACCACGGCTCTCTTGCTCTTGGCTCTCTTTCAGTTGCTCACGCTAATATTGTATATGTATGCGTGCACACGCATTGAACGTTTTCAATGCTTGCTTAGCGAGCTTGCATTTAATGCCTTTTAAATAATGGTTTTTAATTTTTAAAATAGGTTGCAGGTGGAATTAGAAAATTAAAATACCCATACGAATCTGGAAATTTTTTTTCTGATTTTTTAAAAAAAACTTCAAGTCTCTAGGACTTGTGGTTTGGCCATGGCTGTGATATATCAGTCAGTGAGTCAGTGAGGACAAAGCATTTTATATATATAGATGTATGACAATGAACGCAATATAAATCACTTCTTCGGTCACAGAAACAAAACAACACTTGCAAAAGCGAACCCAAAAACAAATGTCATGGCTCTCTTGCTTTCTGGCTCTCTTTCAGTGGTTCACGCTAAAATTGTGTATGTATGCGATTGTGTATTATTGCAATTTAAATAGTGTATTTTATTTTTTAAAATAACTTTCAGGTGGAATTAAAAAATAAGAATACTCATACGAATCTCGAAACATTTTTTCTGATTTTTAAAAATAACTTCAAATCTCTAGGACATGTGGTTTGTGATATATCAGAGAGGACAAAGCATTTTATATATACACTAGTGGGCCCGCTTTTGCGTCCTTGCTTTGCCCGGACGCAGATCCCCACTTAAAGTATCAGAAATATTATTATTTAAATTATTTCGTCATTTGCACACTACTAAAGAGGTGGCGCCATCTATTGTTAGTGGCGCCATCTAACAATAAGCCCGTAATGCTTTACGGATTGACAAATAGTATATAGAACATGCATTTTTAATTCGATTTAATAAATATTTTATATTTTCAAAAATAAAATGCAGGTGAAAATTTAAAAAGAGCTTCTGATTTAATGTTATATTAGTGAGCAAATAACCCACAGACAGTTAATTTCATACAACCAAAAGTGTCTAAGAAAATGCCGACTACTATGAAATACCCATTACGCTTTAAACGTTATTGCCTTCAATATTTTTGAAGGTAAAACACCGTAAATTTAACAAATTCATAAAGAAAGGCTATATAATAAGTGTAATGGGCTGTTTTATAAATAAAAACAATTTTAAAACAATTTACATTTCTTAATAAAACATTTTAATGGTACAGGGTATCACAGACTACATACAAAACTTAAGGGGCAGCAACGAATGCGTAAAGCATTGTCGTCAATTCTCACAGCAGCCGATTCATATGTACACACTTATGTATGACAAAGAACGCAATATAAGTCACTTCTTCGTTCACAGAAACAAAACAACAACAACATTGGCGATTTTGCTCGCACTACGCACATGCAAAAGCGAACACAAAAACAAAAACTACGCACATGCAAAAGCGAACACAAAAACAAATGCAATGGCTCTCTTTGAAGTCGAGTCTAACTGTTGTTCTCTGGCTCTCTTTCAGTTGCTCACGCTAAAATTGTGTATGTATGCGTACACACGCATTGAACGCTTTCAATGCTTGCTTAGCGAGCTTGCATTTAATGCCTTTTTTAATAATGTTTTTTGTTTTTTTAAATAGGTTGCAGGTGGAATTAGAAAATTAAAATACCCATACGAATCTGGAAATTTTTTTTCTGATTTTTTAAAAAAAAACTTCAAGTCTCTAGGACTTGTGGTTTCGCCATTACTGTGATATATCAGTCAGTCAGTCAGTCAGTCAGTGAGGACAAAGCATTTTATATATATAGATATATAATGTGCAATTTAATTTCCATTATTTAATTATTTAATTTAACTTTTACCTCGCTAACTCAAATTAAGCCTTCCCACGTCAATTTCCACATCGATGTAAAAGATATAATTATGAGTGAAGAGCACAGCTACAAAATACATTTAAGTGCAAAGTTTATTCAAAGTTTATTCATCAATGCATTTCAACTTTAATAAGCGATATGGAAAAGTCTCCAACGACATAAAATTGTACGTTTCTATTAAAAAAATCAAATTAATGCGGTCGAAAGAAAGTTAAAATATAATTTTTTGTAAAAAACCACTAAAGGTCTCTGACTTATGGTGGATGAATGTATATTAGGAAAGTAGGATTTTCGTATACATAAATTTATTTGGCGTAGAATTAAAACATTTTTTGATGACAAGACAATGTGGCAGACTGACTTAGTCGTATATGTTCGGCTCCGCTTATGAGTCATGCGACAAACTCTGCGCGCCGTTGCCAAAAAGACAAGGAAAAAAAATGAAAACTAAAAATGCAGCCAACAAAGTCAAAGATGCATCATCATAAATTTGAGTCAACCAAAATTTTATGGTTGAGTTTATTCTACGCGTTACGTCGTGGTATTCTTGTCGGAGAAGTTTAGAAGCAAGTAGTTTTGCCAAATGCCAGCCTAGCAAATGCCTAATGTCATTGTAGTTGCATGACTATTGTTAAAATGGAAAACACTCACAAAATTGATTAAAAATGTAATATTTACATTCCTGCTTTCAAAACGACTGTACTCCACGTTCTACCACAATTATGTAGAATGAGTAAGTTCGAAGTCTAACGAAGCTTATCAAACATTAACTACAAAATTAAATACAACCCCAGCGAATCAGCGGGCTTTGGAATACGACGTCTGGTGTTGGATCGAATCTATAGGTATTGTTTTAGCTATGAGATAAGTGGGATATAAGTAGGATGTAAGTGGGAGGAAACCAAAATTTAAGTGAATGCAGATAAATGGTTGGCGGGGGCCATATCAAAAATATGCGTCGATTGATACCGTCCAGCTTTTATCACTAGCGCGGATTGCTATCCGCAGTAATGATTTATCTTAAAAGTCATTAAAATAAAATCGGAATTGCTGACCGAATGCAAAACCGTTTTAAAATATCCAGGTTGGCCGATCATTTTGCAGCTCTTTCAGGTCTTCGAAGTGCTAGGTACGTAGAGGTTGATTGCCTCCAAATAAATCGGGAATATTATCACCACATGGGCGGTGTAGATATCATGGACGGTCGAATGGGTCGTTGTCATATTCAAACTCGAAATTTTTCCCATTTGGTTGATATACCCACGACAAATGCTTATGTTATGTACAGGCTCTTCAAAAAGGAAAAGAAGAGCGCAGGCAAATTGTTGGACGTTCCGGAGTTTTGCGAATCCGCTGTGGAGGTGCAGAAACATCGATGCTAACATCGATGCATCGAAGCCTCTAGTTTTCAAAACATCGATGTTTATTTTTCTCTATCGATGTTTTTAGGTGCGTCACTGTTTAAACAGCAAGAAGAACATCTACATAGATAAGGTATGCAATTTACTAAATTTTGTTAAATTATTTTAATTAATTCAAGTTCATTTATTAGTTTGCAGTCATATTTGGGATTGATGGTGAAAGCGACGTAGACGATGGCTAAATTCCTAAAACATAAGTAATTTTTTGCATGGCATATGCAGTCACTTGCTTGTGCATACCTATACATACATGCACATGCATGTATGTATGTGCCATGTGACCGCATTTAATTATATGTTTTACATTTTGTATGTTTTAGATTCAATATTGAATATTTCAATATTATTATTTGTTTTTTTTTTTGATTATATGAAATTTAATTTAAAAATGAACAAATGTTTTTTATTTTTATTTAACTGTACATTTTTTACTTTAACTAAATTTAATTATATTTTAAAAATATTAATTTTTTTAGAAAACATCGACATATGTTTGTAAACATCGATGTTTCTGCACCTCTAATCCGCTCCTACTGCTTTGCAGATATTTCGAACTGCACAACCAGACTTGAACATGGAATCCCCATACATGCCGAGATCTTTAATGCCATCGCTAAGCCAGTCTTTTTTTGACCATAGGTACATTACAATCGGGATTGATATAGAGGTTAGGAAGACCAAACGATTACCTTTACATCTTCCACAGACAACGTCAATGATACGGCCAGAATCGCCAAGATCCTATCGAAAGAGCACAAGAAAACGAGTCTGTAAAACAAGACAAACACTTCCTACCTACTTCCCATATCTGAAAGTAATTACACCGGAAATAATTAGGGATAATATCTGAAGAACGACTTGTAGGACAATAAAAACCTTTATTTCATACGAGAGTCCAGGACCGATTTGAATCATACCAAAAATGCTACAAGTCTTAGATAAAGACTGTCTTGAATGGATGCATAAATTAGATTGAATCACGTATTAAGGGCATGGAGGAAGGCGAAGGTAATTTTCATTCTTAATGCGAGTAGTAGATGTAGTAGGCATGTTTTAGCAAAGAGTATAGACCCATTAGTCTTACATCATTCAGATAAACGTTAAAAAGAATATTAGATATTCACATGTGAATTAGATTAATGGGAAGCAATCCAAAGCCCGACATACATGCACAATAGGTAAATCCTCTGAAACACTTAACTAGTACGATACATCGATATGCCTTTTTAGATATAGAGGATATAGAGGCACACCTTTGGGGGGGAGTGACATAGCATTTGCTTATGGACACACACATAATGGAGGTAGAATACCGTCGAGAAATGAGCTACTGGGAATATGCGGGACTCTTTCAATGTATCACTCTATACCGACAGATCCAAGACAGATTGTGGTGTGTGGCCGGAGTGTGCTTACCAGTTTTAGAAGTGGAAAAATCTTTTTATCTTCCAGGAACCGCGAGCGAGTTCCAGGCCGAGCCTTTCGAATTAAGGGAGTCAGTCAAACTTCAAATAGAGATATGAACTCAAGGGAAGATTTCTTCTCGGAATTCCAGACACTTAACTCTAGGTTAACAATGAACTGCAAGAACTATCTAAATTCAGTGTGCCAACATAATATCGTCACCTTTGTTTGAATCCCAGGACATAGGGACTACGAAGGTAATGGAAAAGCGGATGAAATGGCAAGAACAGGATCACCATTGACCGCAATACCTGACGAGGCACGGCCAGCATGTCTCAGCACAATTGGCAGATAGGAACACACGACATGAAAACAGGTCTACAATTTTATCAATACTACCGTAGCTGTAACGACGAACAGGAAGCTAAATCGCCGGAACATGAAAGGAACACGAAAAATGTTCTGCACACACAAGCTCAGCTCTCTAAGCGAAGTGAGCAAATTTAACCACCCGAACAAATACAATGACTTTTAACTAATACAGATATGTTTGCAATATAGTAGGTCCTATAATTTGAACAATTGGCTTATTTATTACTTTTTCATAAAATTATATGGTGAAAGGGGGAGATAATATTATTTTAATGTCTTCCCTCTAGAGCAACATGACTTTAGTAAGCAAATATATGGCATAACCAATCTTATAATATCCATTTTATATTATTTCATGCATTCTTACCATATTTGGTTCAAATCGGATTACTATATCATATTGCTGCCATTGGTGTGGTTTCTTAATATATATTAACCAGATTCTGTATCTGATAATGTGTTATATTACCTGATCGATCTTAGTTCAAATCAGTTTATTATTTCATATAGCTGTCGATCCTTTTGTATAAGAAACTTTTGTATTTTTAAAGATATTTCAACCGAACTCACAAATTCTGCATTATACAGCTGGCATTGAACCGATCGGTTTAAAATTCAGCTTGAGTAAGACACTATTTTGATTTATTATGAAATCTTGACTTACCATATTTAATCGATTGCCTTATATATCCAGACCTAAGTTGGTTTGAATTGGTCAACTATATCATATTGCTGTCATCGGTCCGATTGTTCGGAAATCAAAGATTTGTAGGAAAAGTGCTTTTCTTTCTTACTACATCTCAATAGAACTGTTTACCTTGAATTATCTTTCATCTAGACCGATTTGGTTCAAATGGGATAACTATACCATATAGCTGCCAAAAACGTTTTTTATCATTCAAGATATCTCAACCAAACTCTTAAAGTAAGAAGTTTGTATCGCCTTATACAATATGTCTAGGTTTGGTTGGATTCGGATCACTTACACATTTAGTTGCCAAGGGTAGAATTGTTCGAAAATAAACCTTATCAAGAAATCGGAAAGAATATAAGTTTGTTAATAAAATATTGATTGCTCTAAGACAACTGATTGAAATTTTAAACTGCTTATAAATGAATCGTAGATATATTCAATAGCTTTAAAAGAAAGTGATTTTTTAAGCAATGCGGACGCATCCCATAGATGGGTAAAAAAACGGATTAAAAAAAATTGCACAATTACTTACTGCCTGTATTACTGGTAATTTATTATTTGAAATCGGTGTATATAAATAAATAATATTTTAATGCTGTTCATTATAAAAAAGACTAAAGACTTATTAAAACAACCTTAATAAAAACTAAAAACAATGTGTCGACCCACTGTTAAAGTTATAATGATGTTATTGAAATGGGATTTTTAACGATACTGATGCACATGCCAAATCTCCTTACCATTGATCCCTTTTTGACCATAATTGACTTTAATAACTCCAACTACGACCTGTTTAAACCAAAATTTGAAAATTGTGACTGAATTTATATGTATCCCTTCATATCAGAGAACACTCAACTACCCTTTCACAGCATTGCACTTTGCACTTTTTGTCAGATTAGTACCATTAAGACGTAAAATTTGCAAGCATACAGAAACACCTTTACTCCATATATCAAAAGCTTGATAGAACATCGTGACAGATCATATGAAAATGGAAACGTTACAAGACTGACCTTTTTCGCTTAAGAAATATCAAGCTAAGCCCGATTTATGCTTTCTACAAATAATAAACAAACATGGAAACTATTAAAAGATATAGGATCAGCAAGACACGACGGCAACATGTTAAATGTGATATTGATCTTTGTAGTTTAAATCATACTCTTGTAAAACCGAATGTTCCTGAAGTCTGTGAAAATAGTTACTTAAATAGCTAACCTCTTAGCGTCCGTGATTTAAGCAATTGTGATAGTAGTTTTTGTTTCGTATCTGTTAGTCAGTTTGATGTCCTTGAATTGATCCTTAGTATTTTATCTAATGCCAAAGTTAATGCAAAGTTCCCAATAATTATTTCGTCCAAAATATTGCAAGTTATAAATCACATTTGCAACACATCGATAACTATGTACGTCTACTTACCCGACTCATGAAACTTGTGATGTAAGTTTAACAATATTTTATTTTCAAAAAATATTTATTTTATCATCTGGAAGATTTGGGTAAGAAAAATGAATAGGGGCAGTATTACTTTTCATGCATTATTGGACTTAAAGCATTGCCTCGGTTGACCACGAAATTCTTATAATTAGTTTTATAAAATTGCACCTTACAAGCGACACAATATGCTGTTTCTGCAAATTTTTCTGTCAATCGTAAGGTTCTTCGAGGATAGATCTTAGACCGTCTTTTGTTCTGAATATATGTAAACGATCTGTTGGTATGTTTGGTATGTTTAGACAATTGTATTTGACTAAAAGCTTTGTGCTATCAAAGCTGAAAATATTTTATGGCGTAGAAGTCATTGTTTTTGTTTCCACAATTTAATTTTTGTATATTTTTTTGTACCGGAACCAAAAGAAAAAATTCGAAAGAGAACCTTTTCGTAGGAGATAGATGTAAGAATTAAGGAGAACAAATTTTCATTCTGAAGGATAATTGTTCTAGCGATAAGAGCCGCATTATTCTCTTAATTTTACGTAGAAAAGTGCTGCTAGACGCGCAGCCCAACTTAAAAGCCACAAAATCCGCAACAAAGGCAACAATACCGTCCCTCTGTCTTCCTTTGCACCTACGAAGATTATGCAAACTTACGCATTTGGCATGCCTGAAGTTGGGTCAGTAGTAGGTGAGCTGGGCTTGATAAACTATAAGCCACAATATTTGCATGAGGCTGCCGCCCACTACTACAAATTGCTATTAAATGCAGCAGACAGTTACCAGCAAGTGGGTGGGAAATACTGCGTACTATGTGTAGTATGTATTTAGCTCGTACCTGAGCTTTTCAACAATAACTGACACCAGTTGCTCTCTAAAGCGATGCTTCCACTTTCCACTTTGTTGCAACAATTTGCGCGCCCTGAGGCAGGAGCCTGGTTGTGTGCAGCAAAACCGACAAGTAGAACGAGTAGCGTTGCAGCTTCATTGCATTTAATTCATTTTTATTGCAAGGCTTACATACAGATAAAGCGATAGAATAGGAACAGACAGGGCGCCATTTACCATGCCCTGCTCTTTAAAATTATATTGGCGAAACTTTATGTAGTTGCAGCCAATGGTGCTAAGTCAAGACCAACACCAGGGCCAGAACCACGGCAAACCAGCTGACGTCCTGCTGCTACGGATAACTCCATCCTATACAAAAGTTTTTACAAAGTAGCTGAGGCAACAGCTGCTGCAAGTTTTAGTAGAAAGGGCTCCAAATAGTGGCAGCAACTCAGTAGAAAGCCAGCTCTAGGACCAAGGGTAGCCAAAGCATTTTAATGAAGATGCTCCATATTGGTAGGGTAGCCAGGTCCTGGCTTATAACATAATTTAAATAGCATGTAAATTAGACGGAAGTCTAAAATGACTGCATAATGTCTGGTAAAACTGCCCTAAGTGATTGTAATTTACGAAGAGTTCTTAGCTTCCAGTAACTTAGTAACTACTTCCATTTGAATTTGAGCGTTAAAATAAGTCTAATGGATTTACTGAGCGCTGATAAGACAGTGAAACTATTACCATGATTAAAATAGCCCAGTCGTTTTCGATTGACTAGGAAGCTAAAATTCGAATAATTGAATTGGAGAAATCGCAATCACTGCGAAACAAGTATTTTGCAATATGCCCCATATTTTTCACAGAAACATTGAGCGGCAACTTCGCACATAGAAGCACTCATAAGAAAAAGTGTTCTTCAAACTACAGCTGAGTTAACGAAGAATTCTGCTAGCTCTGTATATTTTAACATTTCTGTACGGAATAACAACAAATATTCCAGGATTTTCCAAATTGGAAACAATCGACGTCTTTCAAAAGCTCTCAAAGAAGCGGCAAGAGGTAAAATCTCACTGCTGTTGGTCTGCATAGGAGCAGTGATACACTGTCCACATGGTAAACAATGTACAGAGGCTATTAACTTGGATTATTGGCAAAGTGGGCGCAGAGACAACCATATTGTATTCAACTTGTCTCGTTCTCACTATGGCCACAAAGAACGTTTTTTTTACTTAAAATTGTATTAGGGTTAATGAAACGAAAGACAACCAAGTAAAAATGATAACTCCGTCTTACTCTTTGCTACACAAACTCCAAATCATTTACTAAGCTTTAGGAATCATTAAACTATTCCAAAATATTGAAATTAAGTGAATACTTTAAGGTATGACCAATAGGATCTGTCACTACTTTACGTTTTGAACTATTAAGATTTAGCAAATTGGTTTGACACCAAAGAAATATAGCATTTAAGTCCGATTGAAATAACCTATCAGAGAAAGGATCCAATAGTGTTTGTGAGTGAGATAGGACAGATTAAGATCACTTATAAACAACGTAAAAAGAAGATGACTTGCGGTACTCCAAACGTAGCTTTGGAAATTCAGTTTTGAAACAAACTTGTTGCGTTCTGTTACTTAAATAATTGGATATCCAAAGAAGTAGATTGAAAAGTCAAGCTATTGGATTAGTAGTGAGTGATTTACAGTATCGAAAGCTTTTCTATGTATTTAAACTCACCAAGAAACGATTTTGTAAATACAATTTATACTGCACCGCAAGTAGCGCGTTAATGTGACCAGAATGGAGACTCCTCATACAGTATTTAGTTTGAAAAAAGGCGGCAAATCTGCTATGGATTAATCAGAAGTAGCCTGAACGTTATTTAAGGTCAGAGATGGTGGAAATGATGAAGCTTTGCGCTTAGAGTTTATAAATTTGTTGAACTGGGATGAGGATTTCTAGAGAATTCGTGATTATAACGGTGTTAGTAATTTTTGGAACACTGAGTGTTAAATACCAGAAAATTTGAGTGGGCAGTTACATATCGAAAGAAATCAAAAAGATTTCCCGACTTTTATATTACAAATTTTTAAAATGTTAATATTCTATAGAGAAACATTGAGGTCTTGCATAAGTTCTGTTATGGGGATACAAGCGGCATTATCCAAATCAGAACAAACTTATAATTGAGACCAATCCATACACGAAAACATATTGTTTAGGTAATTAAAATTAATTTTTCTAAACACCGAATGGATATAACCATAGCCTGATATTATTCACAACCAAGTTATGTTGCGCAAGCTCGAACAGTTTTTGGTTTAGTAAAAACAGACAAAACACAGTCAGTAAAGAATCAGCTGACTATTAAACAGGCAGAATCATCAATTTCCTAGAAGGGAAATCATTACTAGGCGAACTTGCATTGGAAATAAGTTTACTTCCAACTACCAAACCGGAAAACATTGGCTTCAAAACAACTCAAGTCTCTGGAAAGAAAGCTACTAAGGGACAATGATACGTCACAGACAAAATAGAGATAATTTATAAACTCGTTATGTGCCACATTTTGCCGTCATCAACCAAAGGCTAGGCAAAATTCGGTTGGTCCTCAACGCAGGGCGGAGTGCAACGGTACATCTCTCAACAAGAATTTGTTCACTGGGCTAGGCTGGACAACATCTATAGTCGAAACTCTGATACGATTTTCGGCCAAGTGCAAATTGGAAAACCATCTTTTAATCTACGACATAAAAATGTTGTATTTATCTAGTCGCAAAAAATATATATATTTCGTGTCGAATTTGCGAAAGACATAGCTCCAAAATACTATTGTTTTGATGGCAAACATACATGTGTCGGTACGTACTCACGTTTTTGCAATCATTTTAAACACTGGAGACGTTGAATGCAAATGATTGCATTTCATAAAAACTTTTTTTTTATAATTACAATGACCTATTTCTGAATCATTTCATCATAATCTTTTTATTCTATTTATATATAACTAAAGGCCCCGCTTTTGCGTTCTTGATTTGCTCTGACGCAGATCCACACTTAAAGTTTCAGTTTAAATTATTTCGATATTTCTACAGCACCAAAGTGGTAAAATGCATATTTTAATTTATCGCACTGATGTGCGCGCTGCCAACTCATTCAATTCAGTATCATCATGAATGTTTCATATGTAAAATCGAGTTAATTCAAGCAGCCCTTTTGTATGTATGACAAAGAACACAATATAAATCACTGCTTAGTTCACTAGAACAAAACAACAAAAACATTCGCGATCTTGCTCGCACTTACGCACTTTCGAGAGCGAACACAAAAACAAATGCCATGGCTCTCTTTGCAGTCGAGTCTAATTGTTGCTCTCTTTCATTCGCTCACGCTAAAATTGTATGCGTACACACGCATTGAACGTTTTCAATGCTTGCTTAGCGAGCTTGCAATTAATTCAATTTAAGTAAAGTTTTTTAATTTTTAAAATAGCTTGCAGGTGGAATTAAAAAAAAAATACCCATACGAATCTGGAAATTTTTTTTCTGAATTTTTTAAAAAAAACTTTAAGTCTCTAGGACTTGTGGTTTGGCCATGGCTGTGATATATCAGTCAGTGATTCAGTGAGTCAGTGAGGACAAAGCATTATATATATATAGATTTGGCTTAAATCGACATTGACAGCTGCCAATACATATCAACTTAATATATATCAACTAATCTCATAGTTTATATATCTGGTAATGTGTTATATGCCTTCATCAAATTTAATTTTCATCAGTTTACGATTTTAAATAGCTGCCTGGGCATGATCGGTCGAAGATCAACCGTAAGTAAGATAAACTTTTTTATTTTTTATAATACTTCAACAAAACTCACAAATCGTGTTTTCTATATTCATTCTACTACTGCTATAGGACCGATCAGTCTAAAATCCAGTTTTAGTTTGAAAAGTTTTGTTCTCTTTTAAGATATCTGAATAAAACTCATAAGCTGTGTAACCGGAAAACAACATTTGGTTTAAAAAGTATCAATTTTTTATCGTCTTATACAACATATCCAAATTTGTTTGAAATCGGATCACTATAGCAAATAGTTGCTATGGCACGAATAAAGCAAAAATCAACTATTTCATACAATCGGGCTTGTACGGTAGGTTAGTTCATGTGCTAATAACTCTATGAATCAAATCGTAAACAACGGTAAATTAACAATAACGTGTTAAACCACAATTTACGAACTTGAGTTTTCCTCGAATTATAATGTAAAAAAAATCATAAAAATAATTCATCGCTTCTTAATTAAAATATCGATTTCGCAGAAACTTGTGTATGAAATTTTTGTCTTTTTTTAAGTGAATTGTATATATTCAATAGCACAAAAAAAACGTAAAATTTTTGTAAATCGGGTTTGACATTCTCGAGTAATAATTTTAAAAACGGACGCACCTCTAAAACAAAGTACCAAAACAAAGGCAGATTTTAAAAAATATAAAAAAGTCTCACTATAGAAAAAATAAATGGTTTTGTCATATAGGACCCCATATTTATCAATACAAGTGGGTTTGGTTAGTATTGGATTTTGGCTGCTTGCCTAGTGTTAATGCCGCTCGAAGAATTGCTTAGTTTTGCTCTCACTTAACAACGACTAAAGCATTGAAAGCTCAAGCGCATTGTCTTTGTTTGTATGTTAAGCCTTTTCCTCCGTTAGCTAGCTTTCCCACTCTATCTTTGTTTTGCCTTGTGCTTACACTCTGCATTTTAGTTACCGTTTGTAACCAAGCAATTTTTTTCGATATCTGTAATCTTATTTTGTTCTATTCTGTTTTGTTTCCAATCCCGCAATCAGACCTGGATATGCAGGGATCAAATACAAATTCTTTATCTCAGTTCACCAAATTTTTACCTCGCATTGCTCATCTGAAACCAAAAACGACTTATTTTAGTCAGAAGGCTTTCCAAAGATCAGTCCTCGTTTGATGTTAACGCTTATATCCTAAACATATTATCAAAAGCTGATATTTGAATGGATAAATTCAATTTTGATTTCCCTAGGAAAGCTCCTCATTTAAAATATCGTGCACAAGAAGTGATTTTGATCACTTTTGTCAACAACAATTTTGACCCAAATATATGTATCTTTGTGGGTGACTACAAAGGAAATGTAAAACGAAAGAAAGAACGGATCCCGATCCCAGGTGCTGTCTTAAAATATTACATTGATATTGTAGAATATTTTACATTTTCCTTTGCTTATCTTGTTTAGCTCAAACAATTTCTGTTTTTCGGATACCTCGATTAAACCAAAGTTTATGATTGACTATTACTTTACAGGCACGAACCTATCATACAGTACCCCATTTAAAAGTAAATAATTCTTTTAATTGAGAGTTAAAGAATAAATTGAACTGAAATCGCATAAATCGCATAAAAGTCAACAGTCTACATTTTTAAACCCTTACATACGATCTGGTTAAATTACTAAACATTGAAATCATACCGTCAGAAAACAATGAATGAATCGTACATAATTTATTGTTATCAAAGCCACTTCTTTTTTGATTTGAAGCTACGACCCCATGATTGCCATTATTAAAATATAAATATCGTTCGAAATTTAACAACAATTGCCGTATGCTTATATTTAAAAGCAGGAAACAATTAAAACGTATAATTTTGATTGTCATCAGTTTGTGACAAATGGATTCAAAAAAATCTGATAAAATAGTGCAGTTATATTTTTAAAAAAATTTCCAAAAAAACCAAAGTCTTTTTATCATTTAACAAAATTTTGGAGTTCTCTGCAACACCTATCACAACAGACTTTCATCAGGAGATTGAGGTTGATATTTTATTTGACTGTCCATTTACAAGAATATGAAGTAGGTCATACAAGTGACTTCATTACAATTAAATTATTTTATTTGTTCAACAATATATATTCCATGGACGATAGAAAATTATATTTTAGAATAAAATGTATTTTAGTACCTACTTAGTAAAATAAACATTTAAATAACATTAATAAAAAATGATACTTTAATTATAAAATAGGTGTAAATAGAGATCGGTATGTTCTATATGGAACACCAATACGCTCAAAAAGTTATTAATATTTCAGCCAGAGTTTAGCACCTACTGTTCATAGAATACTATGAACAACTATGCTGTAGAATTAATCCCATTCGTTAGTAAAAATGGACCGATAGACTTATAACAATTCATCAATAAAAGATCATGAGCTACGAAAAAACGGGGTAACGTTGGTTTTGACTACGTTTTTAGCGATATATCCTAAAAAAATGGCACAAATTAGAAACAAACTTGACCTGCTCTAACGCAGTCTGTGTGCCAAAATTTGGTTGCTCTACCTCTCTAAGATCTAGGCGCTCACACAGACGGAAGGACCGACAAACTGACAGATGGACATGGCTATATCGACTCGGCTGTTGATGCTGATCAAGAATATATATATATTTTTTAAATAATCGGAGTTGCCTTCTTTTCCTTTAGTTTACACGGTAACGAACAAAATGAATCCTTTTTCTTAATTGTTAAGCAACGTGTATAATTAGCAATAAATTACCAAAAATGTCTACTATATAATCTTGAGCTTTGCTGCTTCAGAGGTTATTGCAGATGACGTCTTTTAACTGTAAGTAATACGTTTATATGCACTTAAAAGATAATACCTTGCTAATCCCTATTTTGTCAGATACGTGAGATACATCAAAAGACGCGGTTTATAGACATACTTGCGAAGTGAACTTTTCTAGATTTTCAATGACGAATAAATCCTCATCATTTCAATTTAGCTTTTTTGCAATTTAATACAGAAACACGAACAAACTGACTTTTATCTAATTTTGACAAGGAAACAAAAAAAATCACAGTCGTAGCAAATTTCCAAGTTAGCTCTATATATCGCGTTTTGCACCCTTCGGGCTGCATTCGTCATAAGCGCGAACCGCCGTCGTTTTAAGAATTGTTTCTAAAAATGTGTCCGAACTTCAAAAAAAACAAATTGTGATCCATGTGTTAATTCTAGCTTGTAGTGACCCTATCACGCGGCTTGTGGCCCATAGGTTGCACTGCCCTCCGAGGGCTATTTAAACAGTACTATTTGTAAACAAAAGTGGTCTTGGATAATTCTGTTAAAAAGTTTGCTTGTTTTTATGATGTTATGAGGTACTAAGACTCGTTGACACCCCCAAATCAGTGCTGCTATAGATATTTAAGGTATTTTTAACTTCTATGCATACTTTCGGTTCTTGCCATTAAGTACTCAGGTACTATTAGGGTGGTTAACCCACTTTGCTTCATTTTGAATATGATGTGCC
Source organism: Drosophila sp. st01m (assembly GCA_018901795.1). Taxonomy (NCBI): domain Eukaryota; kingdom Metazoa; phylum Arthropoda; class Insecta; order Diptera; family Drosophilidae; genus Drosophila; species Drosophila sp. st01m. Next base: position 168,117 of record JAEIFG010000269.1, read on the forward strand.
ATGTAAGATGTCGTGATTTAGGATCGGCCGAATATCAAGTTCCATTGCGATCTTTTTGGATTTTTGGACTCAACCAATCTTTCAGAATATGCAATAATGAGAAGCTATACCATAAAGCTGCCATATGAACAATCTGTCGAATTTCAAGTTTTAGGACAAAAAACCTTTTATGTTTGGTGTTAAACCAATATGATGTGACATGTAAGATGTCGTGATTTATATCTCTTGCGCAGTTCCAAATGCGAAGCCTTTTTATAAAGAATATTTTAATATCCTTCGTCATAAAATTGGATTTAAAAAATTGTTGAATATGGAAATAAATTCGTCACTAGACTTGTACCTCTATAAGAGGTTTTTTTTTTTTTTAAAGCAGACACTGCTTGACGAAGTGATAAAAGAATTTAAGCTTACCCCGACTTTAAAGACATTACTTCACTTGTGATGCTGAAAGCCCCCACAGCGCACTCTAATCTATCAATAATATTATTACTTGTACCTCCCACCAAGTACTTGCCAACCACTTAAATAGCTAGTTGCTCACTGCACTCTATTGGAACTTTACGCAGCCACCTCTACTGAACAACTCCTTCAACTGCACTTGACGAGCTTGCGTAATTCTTTAGGTAAATTTATAATTACTGTAAGCAACTTGAACTAGGTACGCTGGCAAAATAAGTTCATCTTTTTGTTGTCCCAACGGGCAGTGAAAATAAAAATGAAGGACCGAACTTGTATCAAGTTTTGTCTGCAAACTGGCGTAGGAGCAATCTAATTTCCATTTGCGCTAGCCAACCCATAAACTTGTTCGCCTTATTCAACTTCCCGCGCATACCTCCGTGAATTTTCATTAGCTTTCATTTTGAAGCACCCGCATCTGGTTGTCTGTAAAAGTTCATTTTAGTACTGAACTGCCAATTTTTTGGACGTCAGTTTTATGAAGTGCACTTATTTTGCTTCTTGCTTTACCGGGTGCTCACACTTTATTGACTTTAAACAAAATGAAATTAAAATTTCTTATACGCAATAGTGGACGGTATTGCACGGTTATCGCACAATCTATCCTGATTTATACATATATTGATTGACATAATTGCATCACAAAGTTTCGGGATATCCCTGACCTTACTTATACTATTTCGGCAAAGTCGTGTTTTCCTAAAATATTTGTTGTGAGTCGGATTCTAGAGCAACTGGTCGAAAAATCAATACTCGCACACCGATATTATGTTTTTCACTACTTATAACAACAGGAATAAACATACTAATAAGACAATATTTAGGATGACAAAGCGCAAATGGGTTACACAACACAACAACAAGATGTAATGACAAATTTCTTGTCTTTGTCTACATAAAAAGAGACACATATAATCATCTAAAGATGATATAAAGTTGATAGTTATAATAAATAAAAATAAATATAATAATAAAAAGTTTTTCTAGTATTGAGAATAACAGAATGCCCGAACAGGTGCAAATAAAACTATAAATTCATGGAACCAATTCCTTGCCATGCTGCCACTGTCATGCGAAAGCCCTGACTATCAAAAAATAAAGTTTGAAAGTACATAATTCAGATATATATAAATACATCTTTAATTTCAATAAGGAGTATCTTCGATATATACAAAATGCTTTGCCCTGACTGACTGACTGATAAATATCACAGCCATGGCCAAACCACATGTCTTATTTTTTTTTTTTAAATCAGAATAATTTTTTACAGATTCGTATGGGAATTTTTATTTTTTAATTCCACCTGCAAGCTATTTTAAAAAATAAAAAAACCTTTAATTAAAATGCAAGCTCGCTAAGCAAGCATTGATAACGTTCAATGCGTGTGTACGCATACATACACAATTTTTTAGCGTGAGCAACTGAAAGAGAGCCAGAGAACAACAGTTAGACGCGACTGCAAAGAGAACCATGGCGTTTCTTTTTGTTGTCGCTTTTGCATGTGCGTAAGTGCGAGTAGATCGGCAATGTTGTTGTTTCGTTCCTGTGAACGTAGAAGTGATTTTTATTGCGTTCTTTGTCATACATAAGTGTGTACATATGAATGGGCTGCTGTGAGAATTGACGACAAGACATTACTTATTCGTTGCTGCCCCTTAAGTTTTGGTATGTAGTCTCTAATACCCTCTACCATTAAAATGTTTTATTAAGATATTTCTACATTAAAAAAATTGTTTTTATTTATTAAACAGCCCATTACACTTATTATATAGCCCTTCTTTATGAATTAGTTAAATTTACGGTATCTTGCTTTCAAAAATATTGTACGCAATATTGTTTAAAGCGTAAAGGGAATTTTATAGAAGTGGGTATTTTCTTGGACACTTTTGGCTGTATGAAATAAATTCTCTGGGTTATTTGCTCACTAATATAAGATAAAATCAGAAGCTTTTTTTAAATTTTCACCTGCATTTTATTTTTGAAAATAAAAAATATTTATTAAATCGAATTAAAAATGCATGTTCGCAAAATCCATGTACTATTGTCAATCCGTTAAGAATTACGGGCTTATTGTTAAATGGCGCCACTAACAATAGATGGCGCCACTAACAATAGATGGCGCCACCAGGTTGAAAAAGGGCGACAAATGAAAATATGCATTTTAACTTTTTAGTGGTGTGCAAATGACGAAATAATTTAAATAATAATATTTCTGATACTTTAAGTGGGGATCTACGTCCGAGAAAAGCATGGACGCAAAAGCGGGCGCACTAGTTATATATAAAATGCTTTGTCCTCACTGACTGACTGATATATCACAGCCATGGCCAAACCACAAGTCTGAGAGACTTAAAGTTTTTTTTTTAAAATCAGAATAATTTTTTACAGATTCGAATGGGTATTTTTAATTTTTTTATTCCACCTGCAAACCTATTTTAAAAGATAAAAAACATTAATTTGAATTGCATTAAATGCAAGCTCGCTAAGCAAGCATAGAAAAAGTTAATTGCGTGTGTACGCATACATACACAATTTTAGCGTGAGCAACTGAAAGAGAGCCAGAGAGCAAGAGTTAGACTCGACGCAAAGCGAACCATGGCATTTGTTTTTGTGTTCGCTATCGAAAATGCGAGAAAGTTCGCCAGTTCCTGGGAACGAAGCATTTATATTGCGTTCTTTATTATACAACATCCATATACTATTTGCCTATCCGTGCCGAATTATGTGCTTATTATCAATAGCAATGAAAATAAGCATTTTACCCTTTGGTGGTGGAAATATCAAAATAATTTAAATAATCTATTCTATAAAGAAGTTTTCTGCTGCTGCGGGCATCAATAGACGATCGAGCGAAGCGAGCGTCCCGGAGCGCAGCGGAGGGCGGCTAGTATAAGATAACAACAAGATGATATTCTGTGAGATTCGTACTCGATCATACAAAAATTTAATCTTGTTTGTAAATTGACGCACCTCTAAAAGCTGGAAAATTTTACCAAATTCAAAATTTAAATTCCCATAAAAATCTCTGGCATAGAAATATTTTTTGTCGTCTGTTCACAAGAAAAAAGTGGAATTTTGTAGCTTACTGAATTCACCTAAAAGGTAATATCTTTCAAACTCCTTATCTAAAAAATAGGTTTCAGACTAGAATATATTAAAAATTTATATTACAATAAAATATAATAATATTTTCCAATTAAATTGCCCAATTTCAAATGTGCATTTGTTTTTCGCAAAAAAAAGTGTTTTTTTCTAAAAGTCATATCATATAATTCGGAATAATTCGTCTACTAAAATATAAGATTTTTAATCGCTTTGTTATCGACATAACTTCATGTTCTATTCAACCTACTTTCGACTGTGAGAGAAAAATACAAAATTTTAAATGAATTGATTCTTTATGCTGTCCATAAGGGGACAAACTCCCTCTCTGTCGGTTTTATAATAGCTGGAACCTTTGTGTATATTGTCGAGCATATGGAAAGAAAATTTTATCAGTACTCATAAGTCTTAAGGTTGACAAGTATCATCCGGTAACTCGAGAGAACTTGCTGCGGCTGTAGATTTCGTTACATACTTTTTGGCTTCGCCCCAAATTCATGTTAAACAGATTTTTATTGCACTTTTTTATTTGCATTTCTTTTTCTCTATTCCGATACTTTTCTTATATTTTTCTGTTTTTTTTTTTTATGCGAAATTTACTTTGTCGCTCATGTTGTTGTCGCGGCTTGGGTGGAGCACTTTTATTAAAACATTTCGTTTTATATTGTCGCTGTAGAAAATGAAATATTTTGACTTCATTCTGTGACAATGTTCTTACGCTGTTTATGTAAGAAAGATATCTTCATTGTTTTTTATATCATATATACCATACACTTTATTTTATTCTGTTGTGTTTATTTACTGCACGCAATGAAATAGCAAGGTCAACCTGTAAAGGAGAAAAACGGTATCATCTCATAAATAAAGAGTAAGCTGATAACTTTAAGAACCAGTCTTATCTCTTTTAACAGAATTCATTCATATTAAACTGAATTTTATCATCATTTTGTCATTAATCCTTAAATGCAGACAGCTAATTATTCAACACACGTACAATTAAATGAATTGACCATAAACATAACATGCACACATCTTAGAGTTAAACTTAACAGACAGAAGAATACAGAGAAGGAGCGATATAGGAAGGTATAAATATATAGAGGGGGGAGAGAGATATAGAGAGATAGATAGAGAGAGAGAGGGAGAGAGAGAGAGAGACTGAGGGAGAAATGTTCAACTCAGTAAAAGGCATATTTTGCCATTCGGTTGCCATATTGAAATATGTTTAATGAACTGTGTCGAAGTTTTTGACTAATTAGGCGTAACCAGCTCTGAGACTGATAAAGATGACACAAGTGTGATATAAAAATAATTGGATTTTGCTTACTTTAAGGAAAATGCTATACTATAGATTAATCAGTTCCCGTTTTCACTTTCGGCACGATTTTGCGGAAGTGAAAACTTTAGGTTGCTCTAAATTCATTTTAGAAATATAAACGTATTGGATTCCCACTGAGTTTATGAATCTAGGTTTGGCATAGTAAAAAACCTCAATTTTTAATTCCTTAGCAAATATGCAACGTGAGAAAATATATATAATAAAATCTGGTAAAAGTGAAAGTAATAACTGGAATGGGCCTGTTATAAATTGAAGCTTCACTATTGAATTGAAATAAAACATGACTTATTACGATTATTACTAAATAACAGTCATATTGTTTACTGCTGGCTTGCAAGGTCGCTACGTTGAAGGCGGGTTCGGTTGCAAGCCCGTGTAAAGCGTATTGCAAGAGGATTCGGTGCATGGATACCTCGATGTTGTAGTTTAAAGAAAGAGAGAGAGGAGACCGGACGTTCAAAAGCCAATGAAGGTTATTGACGTTGATGTTGTTAGCCGCTTGTTAATGTACGTGACGCCATGAAGCCACACTCGATCGATGGCTTGAAAAGCGTCGAAAAACAGCGAGCGTACTGCAGTATTCATGATGTTCGAAAGCATTACGTATTTCAGATATATTCCAGTTGACTTGCTCGAGAGTTTAATAATTTTCTCGGAAGCCAACTTAATGTATTGGGACTTTATTGTGTGTTCCTAAATAAGAAAATACACGTGTCCGAAGTAATTTTTTTAATAACTTTAACTCAAACACGGTGAAAGGCTAATTAGCCGCAACAATGACGGTATCTTCCAGTAACCAAATATTGTAATCTCGTTATAAAGCTAACAAGTAGAGAAATACCACAGGTTGGAATCATGATCATTGCAACCTGAAACTTTCTTTGATGATATCTGTTCTTTTATGAGTCTTAGAATTTCCATCGGATGAAAATTAGTGGATGCACATGTTGTTGGAGTTGGGCCTGTTATGCAAGCAAACTTGTTGACTCTTTCCCTACAGGTCCAGCTAACTGAGTTTCTTATAAGTCTTAATTTTTCGATGGGCGCGTTAGATAAACCCTCCACAAAGGATACTTAGTTCTGCTTGGTGACAATTGCTCAATTTACCGACGTTGTGCTATTCTTCTTCTCGCTTGCGAGCTCTGCTGTGCATGTGTGAATTGTCTTTAAGTCGGTGCTTCGATGTTGGTGAGCAATATGCATGCCATAACTTGCTCAATTTAAAGTTTAGTTTCGTGTTGATTGGTCTGCACAGTAGCATCTTGTGGAGCAAAGCTTCAGCAATGAGAACAGCTTCGAAAAAATCTTCGAAACAGTCAATTTCCGCTTCGATATTAAACTGCGGGGTGTAAGCATGTGATGGTTCATGTACTTAAGTTAGTTTGTTTGTCTGTTGTGAGTTTATTAGGATAGTCTATAAATTCCGCCTGATGAAAGATCCGAGAGTGCTTCGAAACTTATTAGAATGCACGGGTGGTTTTTTGTCACAACAATGGTTTAACTAGCTGCAATCAATTAAATGTTGTTTTTCCCAATTACACCTTTTCTTATGTATCAGGTGATTTAGTCGAAAGATTAATTAGTTTGCACTCTTCTTCTCGACCTGATGGAACACTCTTAGCAAATTTTCCAAATTAGCTGTATATATTTCTAATATAAAATATGATAATTATATTCGTAATTATTTTATTCGATCGAAGTCCCATTCAAAGTCCAATTTTCTGCATTAACTAATTTTCCTCTGCTCGTTCTGAATGAATCATGGGCTTTCAGCAAACACATCCATGTCATTCGCAGGCATTAACAATTTAAATAAGTTAGTATCTCTCACACTCTCCTGCTGTATTATTAAGACGAACCGTAAAGAGCAGCGAACTCAGTAGACACCCTGTCTTTACACCGGAAATCGTGTCAAATCATTCGGACAGGTTGCTCCCTTTCCTCATTGCTTTTTCAATGGTGGTTGGAGGCTGCATTTAAAAAAGAGATATATGTAATAACTTTTTGACCTCCAGAAATGACTATGTGAGGACAAGAATGCTGTCCACCATTGCGAAGCCTTTGCAGAATTCACATTGAATTTCAATCAATCAATCAATCAATCAATCAAATTGTTGCTTTCTAAAACTGTGCTTAGTCTTGTTACCATCGATTGCATTTGAAAACGTATAGATTTTAATATTCTGAAAGCTTATCGACACAGTTCCTCTATTGAATATTTCATTATGTGTATTACGATAGCAAAATCTCGAGGAATCTGTTTTCGGCAGTTACAAAAAACTCGACTGGATCTTTGTCTTCACCAGGAGCTTATAACTTTGTTCTTTGGGTATTTTATGGAAGGGTGACTATAGAGCCAACAAATCAGTGACTGGGCAGCTTATTATAGAAAGCCGTACTTTCTTGTCCATATCTCAACTTTTTATTTTTCAGTATCATATTTTTTATTGAATTTCAAAATCTAATTACATATGATTAAACAATAATAATTTTTCTAAGATTTTTGGAATACCCTTAATTTTAAACTGATTTATTGTTGTCAAGTGTCAATATATGGTATATAAGTTACAACGCAAAAGCTGTCAGTTACACTTCCAAGATCTTTATACTACGCCTGCCCTGTTGGCCCTAAGTCAAAAGAAAAGTGTTTGCACAAAAACTGGAACTTTTTTATATCATGACATATTGGAAATAAATATATCGTGCCACTTTCCATTAAATTACGAGGATTAAAAAGCACTCTGGCCAAGACATATCCCAGCAGAGCTCCGAAACATTAGGAAGAACAGGATTCAGATGTTAACAGGAGTCTTGACACTGTCCTATCGGGCTCATAGCGCAACGGTACGGTGTACCATATCAAGATTTCTGTGGCAGAAAGAGTTAGATAGTTTACAACACCTCCTCTGCTAATGTCCTGCACTCCTAAGAACACATACCCGTTATCTTGTGAAACCCTTCTTTGGAAAATTAGGCAGTTTATAAGATCTTTTATGGTTTTTACCCTTTGTCCATTAAAAATTGTCAAAAACGGTATCATGTGTTTGATATGTATGTGCAATTGTATGTAACACGCAGAACGAGGCGTGGCAGACCCCCAATCCATATATATTCTTGATCAGTATCAAATCTGTGACCTTACCAGCTTAAACCTCGAATTTGACGTATTTTTAAGTTTGATTCCCTAAAACTAAGCCTTACCTGCCAATGATTTTGACAAATCTGTGTTATGCCAAAATTGCATTCTGATATCTCAAGTTGTTTGACCTGTACAATGTTAAATCAGTCAGTCAGTTGGGCAAAAAGTTTTATATAAATTTATACAACTTATTTATCATATAACTGAATTAATTAAATTGCTTGTTACACTATGTTAATCCCAAAAAGCAAAATTTGCATATATGTATGTATGACTATTCGCTAGTGTATGTTAAAGTTCCCTTTCTTTTATAATTTTGAAAGTTCACAATGTCAAATTAGTTGTAATTTTTGTCGGTCTTAAAGTCTATTCGTGACTAGTGACAAAGGCAAATGTTAGCCCAAGACTGTTTATATCCAATTTTGTTACGAACAAAACTAAATTTAACAAATACATATTAATTAAAAATCAAAAATTATAAAATTATAAATTATTATAAAGTGGCACGCGGCACGAAAGTTTTTTTTTTTTAGATGAGGCTCAATCTTTTAACTCAGCGTGCCGAATGACATTCGACATCGCCTGAGGTTACTCGATCAGATCGGATAGTCGTAGCAAATTTTCCAAATTAGCTGCATATATTGCTAGCCGTCTCTCTGCTCTCGTCACCAGCACGGATTACTGAATATTGTATATTCAATGGAAATATTGTGTTCGTTTTAATGTTGAAATGTATATGAAAGTTCATAAAAAAAAGGAACAACAAATTTATGTGTGAGATGAGTGTGTTTCCCCCAATCTTTACAAAATAATTTCTCATTTTCTTTTTATTTATTATAGTGTGAAAGTAAATAAATAATGATAAATACTAGGTGGTGTGACAGTCACAAAATTCCAAAACGGACATCCTCGTTTGACATTTAAGATTAAATCGAAGTGCACTTGGTGAAAAGTGCTTATAGAAAATTCTGTTGCCAGTTATATTTAGAATAATGTTAATGCTGTCAATCAAGTTGGGAGTTATTTTCCATTTGCTGCTGCTAATATTTATGCAGTTGGAGTTAACCCAGGCCATATGGTTTCCGTGGTACTTTCATCGTTATGGATTTGAACCGCATAGTAGCCGTCATAGTGGAGCTGTGAACATAGCTCCGGCGACTGGACCAGGCAAAGGATCAACTTCAAAATCACATAAAGGCAACTCGGCAACGTGTCCTCCTGGGTATGAGCTAAAGAGTTCGAAGTCCATTTCTCCAAGCGTTCGTCTTTGCGATGATAATCCTGTTTTAATGCAGCTCGCGCGGCTATATGTAGTCAGTCCGGAACGTATTGTGCTGCTCTTGGCACAGCCCCTTCTGACTGAGTGCTGCAATGAGATTGCGGATGTCCTAGGACATATACAAAGTGCCACAAGTAACTGTATATTGGCTGATGACAACATTTACGGCAAGCTGGCCAATGGTCTCATGTACTACAAGGCGGAGGTTTGTGATGGCGGCAGCGAGAGCAGTAGCAATAGGAAACGCTGCGCAAGTCTCAATGATGCACACAACTGTCTTAAAGAGCTTCGCACCGACATGATCGAATGCGAGGCGCCACCGGATTGGTATGAACAGAGAAATGCTTCTAAGGTCTGTCAGACATTTAATGATGTTCTCGACTGTTACTATATAAGAGGTGCAATGTTGTGCGGCTTAGAGGCAGCCAAACAGCTGAGATCTTTTGCTGCTGACAGTATGAACCGAGCAATAATCTATCCCTGTGAGGTCAAGAAACGTTTCCCAAAAGTCAATGATCCCATGCTTATATCGGGCACCTCTGATAACGAGGCCAAAAGTTCTATTTACAGTTTGCTATTCACATATTATTTGCTCAAGGTTTTATAACTTGTTTGCTACTTATATTTGTGTACTTATATATTTCTGATACGACGAAACTCTTGCCCATTTGGGGCGGACAACTCATTTATCAACTACTGAGACACATGTTTTGGGCCTAATGCTAACTTAAGTGTTTTGCTATTTCGAGTAAATTTCAATAAACACCCAGGAGACTTACTCTCGACAAAATAAGCCAATTTCCCGACATCTAGCACCCACCCATAAAACTGTAGCTACTGTATTTTCGTCTGTGTGTGTGTTTACTTCTTAACCGCAGGATACATATAGGACACTCTGATTTGGCTTCAAGGTTTCCTTCGAGTAAAGCTCATCAATTATGTTGACGCGACTGAAAATGTATAGCGTGTGGGTCTGAGGAAGTATACGTGTGTATATCTTTCCACCAAGTAAAGGGGAGGAATCTGAATGACAGGTGTAACCGCTGTTGGTTCGTTTGCTGACAAACTCTAAATGAATGTTAAAATGCACTACCCAGATATCAAACCATTTCATGAAGATGTCCATGTGGTATTTTATAGTATAATACAAATTTTAAAAATTGTTTAGTACAATATTGTAGTGCTTTATTCAAGGCTGTAAGTCGGTTCTGATCCGAACAAGAGTTTGAACTGAATGACTTTCTTATCTTAAAGCTTCGTCAAACAAATTATTACATAAATTCAATTTTAAATTCTTATATATTCTGTCGTTTTTTAAATTGCTTGACGGCTTGATAATTTACTTCTTAATTTTTATCAGGTAAAAGATTACACAAGGTAAACGTCGAGAGACGTAAGCATATTCTAGTCCAAAGTTTTGTTGAATCGAATTTTGTGGCAACCAATATTAATTTGTTTAACACGCCACATATCTGATGCACTTGCACAGCGCTGTATTGATTTTTCCACTAATTGCCTCAATACCAAAAGAATAAACCGATTTCAACCAAATTCGGTCAGAATAAAACCAGCCTATTTTGGTGAAGATACCTCAAAAGCTTGAATTAATTTCAAAAATCTTGCGACTGGCTATGCTTAGTATCTGGTAGTGGCAGAGCAGATACTCTGGAGTTCTCGATTCCTGCTCTTCGTTGAAGCTACGGCAATGTTGATTGAACGCGACAAAACAAAAGAAGTTTCTAGCTTAATATTAATATCTATAAACAGGCAAAAGTAAAAGTGTAAATAATGTAATAATGTATACAAAAATTAATAACCAAACAAATACTTAATAAACATAAATATTTAAAAATAGGTTCGCTCTGCCGGGAGTAGAAGTAACGACCCATTTCTAAAAGAATATGCAAGCCACGGAGACTCAACCGCGGAGAATTAACCATTAACAAATGTCTGCTAAATTGCAATGTTGTTACAAAACTCTATTTTAAAAATGTATGCTCATATTTAATGTAAACATTACATTAATAAACAAATATCGAATGTTAATTTCAAACAATATGACGTATCAATGTATTATTTACCCATATAGGTATGTATATACATCTATATATATAAAATGCTTTGTCCTCACTGACTCACTGACTGACTGATATATCACAGCCATGGCCAAATCACAAGTCCTAGAGACTTGAAGGTTTTTTAAAAAATTCAGAAAAAAATTCCAAATTCGTGTGGGTATTTTAATTTTCTAATTCCACCAGCAACCTATTTTAAAAAATAAAAAACATTATTTAAAAGGCATTAAATACAAGCCAGCTAAGCAATCATTGAAAACGTTCAATGCGTGTGCACGCATACATACACAATATTAGCGTGAGCAACTGAAAGAGAGCCAAGAGCAAGAGAGCCGTGGCATTTGATTTTTGTGTTTCGCGAGAAAGATCGCGAATGTTGTTGTTGTTTAGTTCCTGTGAACGAAGCGTGCTTTGTCATCAGTGTTGCCAATTTAGCTATTTTCCCATCAGATCTGACGGTTTTGGAAGTCCAACAGCGGGGGATATTTTAAAACAGCGGAAGGCTTTTATTTTTGTCCAATCTTCTTCCTGTTGGCAACACTGTTCGTCATACATACGAAATAAAGGGCTGCTTGAATTAACTCGTTTTTACATATGAGACATTCGTGTTGATACTGAATTGAATAAGTTGGCAGCGCGCACATTAGTGCGATAATTGGAAATATGCATTTTATCGCTTTGGTATTGTGGAAATATCGAAATAATTTAAATAATAATATTTCTATTAACCTTTTAATATAAATATTTCTGAAACTTTAAGTGTGGGTCTGCGTCCGAGCAAAGCAAGGACGCAAAGCGGGTCTCTAGTAATATTATATAATTTTTAAATTTAAAGTTATATAGAAATATTTATGACATAACAAACTATTGTAATAAATTATTAGTAAAATTGTTGCATATTTCATATTTATAAAATCTTAAAGTTGGTAAGGCAAACATAAAACTGCAAACTTTTAAATAGCAAAAGTTTAATTTACTTATCATTTAACTATTCTCCTATTTGGTAATAAAATGAGTTTGGAGTTAGAGGGTACGTCAGAGTAAAACTTTAATCTTTACGCTTATTTACTTTATGTTATATTGAATATATCTTTAACAAACAATAACAAGAACTCATTTTTCGCTAGCTTGCTGCACATAATTCATGCTTGAGGCAATTTGAATGTTCAATTATTATAAATGCCTCAAGTTTGGCATCTCGCGCTTTGGTCTGACTTTAATTGACTTTCTTGGCCACTTTTTGATTTGACTATAAATTAAATAAGTGGCATGGCCGTGCCAACAAGTGAACCACAAGCGCAAAGCCCACAGAAAGCCCTTACCACTTCCACAGTTTGATTAAAGTTGACGAGTTTGCATTTAGTTGTTTTTCGCATAGCTCTTGGTCCGATCACAACTTTATTGAACAAGCGGAGTAAAATTTAAATTTAATTTCAGTTACAAATTAAATTAAGTTGGATGCTTATTCTCTTTGTAAATCAGTACATTAAACCTAGGTCAATTGATTCTGGAAGTGCATAAATATGTACCATATATACAAAATGTAATATGTAAGAAAGCAGTAGAAGTAGCAATAAATCGTATAAGGACAGGAAGTTTAACCATAGAGAGCGCATACTAAATTTTTTGTAAGTCTATTGTGCTGCTTAAAATAAACTAGCCCAACAATTGGAGCTTTGCTCCTTTTTGATATACATTGGGTGACCTTTATTGAAGTCTGGCTGTGACTGCGAAACCTTTAACCACTTGAAATCTCAAAATTTGGAAGATTTTTTGTAGCTTACTCATCTCTAGGCGGAAGTTTAGTTTTTGCTCAAAGTTTGTCTTGGTGAAAACATAGTCAGCCTTGAGGGACATGACTATGCGGGTCCTCTTAAGTATGCTACTTATTATCATATGTCCAGCGTTCCTTTCCATCCAACGATCAGACTCCCCGAGTCTGATGGCAGCTTGCGCTGCGATGCTTTTTTGTTCTTTTTTGTATAACATATGTCCTGCATATTTTTGTTAGTTTGTCTATGTTGTCTAAATTAAAATATAGTTTGTCTAATATGCTGCTATAGTGTCCACGAAAAGTGCGGTTACGAGCACATCGTTTACGTGTGCTATACCATAGCCCAGACTCCCCCTACGTATAGTTCTGTAAGTATCTTGCTGTGTTCCACGACATCTAGGTCTAAGAGGGACTTAGGAATGGAGAATTTGCAGAAGTTTTCCCAAGATTTTTTCTTGGTAATGCTTTACTGCATTCTTATATGGCTGCATTGCATTGGTTGAAGGCTTCCGATTGGCAGAATGGGATGAAGCTCCTCGGTTTGGTCAGAGCATGATCCATGACCTAATCGATGAGCTTAGTCTCCACCTCTCCCCACTCTTTTGTCAGCAGCTTCCCGTCGGCATTTCCAAGTGCGTCCCTCATTCTCTATAGCGCATTGTCCACCTCCGGTTGGGACCTGTTGCATTTCGATTGGGCACAGTCTTTGTCACAGTTGCTAAATTATCTCGTTATGTCTCGAATCTCTCTGTTGAACGCGCTTTGTCCCTCTTCCTTGCGATCTTACGCAGAAGGAAGCGGCATCGACTGTCCTTTGCATTAAGTTGCTGTTATTTCGATTTCACTTTATTATTCCCTCCGGGATCATCAGCGATGGTCTGGTTGAGTGTATTCTCTATAGAGGCGTGGTTGTTTGAGAAACCCCTCCTTGCCTGGCTGCAGCCGAGTAGTCCCTCTTCGTCGGTATCTCTAGAATCGACATCCGTCGTGTGTGCCGATTTATCCGAAGCGGGTGTGGGGAGCCACGAGCCTGAAAAGTAACGGGCTCCCTTTTTTATGCTAAGGGTTAATTTTTATCCCACTGAGTTTAGTTGAGATATCTTCAAAAACTAAGAAAAATCTGTTATACCCAAGGTTAATTTGCAACAATTAACAAACTATTAAATGTATATAAATGCGAACTTTGATCTAGAATTTGACGCATGTGCTGATCGGATTTCCCAAATTCTATCCATATATCCCGATGAATTGACACAATCTGTGTGGAGCAACTATTTCAAACATGTATCTCAAGTGATTTGGCCTGCACAATGTAAGATCAGCAAGTCAGTTGGACAAAGAGTAATTTATATCTGCCAAATGGCAATATACAAATCAGCCAACTACTTTTCTGTAGCGGTCGTAAAAAACAATTTTTATCAATATCATACTATTTGATCAATATTTAACATTTTCTAATGTTAGAAGTTTCCTGCAAGAACTAGCAACAAATGGAAGGAACATAGCCTATTTCAAAGTCAAAAAAGTTAGTCACGTTAAAGGTTTTTGTGCATCCGATTGCTCATAAAGAAGCTATCTGACTTTATTAAAAATTTGGTCTGAATAAAACAAGCAGTCTTAAATTTACAATCCGTGAGTTTGGTTAGTATATCTAAGGAAAGAAAATTGTTTTTCTTAGCAAAAATTGAGATAAGCATCTTATTGCTGCCAAAATTTGAGAAGCGAACATCTTGCTCTTGACTCCAACATAACATCCTGTGCGCCACTTTCCAATGAATCCGCAGCCTATACAAATACTTTTGCATAAATATTAAAAAAAATGTCGAACCTTGACCTCGAATTTTACGTGTGCAGATTGAATATCCCAAAAGCCAGCCTTACCTCCCGATGTATGTATGTATTTGTCAAATCTGTGTTGTGCCAAAATTACAAACTTGTATCCCACGTGGTTAGTATAAACTGTACGATGCTCAATGAACGAGTGAATGAGTAAGTGAGTTTTAATCGATTATATACACTAATAAAGAACGTAAGTCTAATGTTTCTACACCAATCTTAACAGTATATATCGTTATAATAATGAAAACTTTAGGACCAAACAACTAACGATTTAATTATAATTATCTATATACATATGTACATACATATATAAAATGCTTTGTCCTGACTGACTGACTGATATATCACAGCCATGACCAAATCACAAGTCAGAAAAAAAATTTCCAGATTCGAATGGGTATTTAAATTTTTTCAATTCCACCGACAACCTATTTAAAAAAATAAAACACATTTAATTAAATTGCATTAAATGCAAGCTCGCTAAGCAAGCATTGAAAACGTTCAATGAAAAATATCTCAATAAAAATTGACACACTGTGCCTTTATATCTTCAATGTGTGATGTGTTATTGGGAGAAAAGAGAGTACGATTTTAATATATTCTGAGGACTTACTGGGTTGTTTTTCGTGTACGTGTCACAGCTGAAATCTGTTAATAATGATGCTTCACGTATGCAGACTAAAGGCATAAGAAGCGGACGAAATTTTGCGTGTTTTGCCAACCTAATAAATATGGTCAATCTTCTTTTTCCTTATTTTTCCATTTTTTGTTTGCTTCGAAGTTAATCGCTACGTGCTGTTTGATTTGATGGAAAAAATCATTTTTACCCCGAGGGAAGGATATTGAATGTATGGTAAAATTAAGAGAAATTGTGACTTGGTGTCCTCAGATCATTTGAGATATAATAGGAAATTTTCTGTATTATGGTTCTTAAAACTAGTCGGAAAGTTACAGTTACTTACTTTCAGGTACTTGATTGCCTTAAAAACTAAAGGCTTAACCTGTTGCTCTGTTTAACCGATCTTTATGCGATTAGGTAGTTACGATTAAGTATTCATTAGCTACGAAAATTATAGATGTAACTTAAAAACTGTGGGTGTGGCAATTTCTCGAGATTAGCGGATGTGGAACGCTATTGGAGTCTGCATTCAAAATTTGGTTGCTCTAGCTCTTTTACCTTCGTTCAAAAGGACAGACAAACAGTCTGACAAGGTTATATCGACTTTGATGTTGATGCTGATCAAGAATATACATATATACTTTATATGGTCGGAGATGCCTCCTTCAGTTTAACAAAAATCAATCTTCTATGCTGAGACTGTACATATTTACAGCAGATGTACGATTGGATTTCCCAAAAAAATTATTATTAGATACAATCTTATTTTCTAAGGACTTTACTTGAAGACAGATTGTTGTGAATGGATTTTTAATTGTTTTCAGACTTCTTAAGGTTATACTTCATTGCACGTCTTAACAAAATCTGCAACAAAAGGTTAAACCACCATTGAATTGATATTTGCAATCGCTTATGATAGCAGTGGTCTTCCTATCAAAACTGAAAGTTGCCATTATAGTGGAGTTCTAGTCACTGCAGCTTCACCTCATTTAAATTAAATACGAATTTATAAATATTTTAACTGTTGATATGTTTTATTGCCGCTGTCATCTGCTTAATATAGAAAATGAATTCAATTGTGAACATTTTTGGAACTTAACGCAGTCAGTCAATTACATTCATTGTCATTAATTAAAAAAAAACATTCACTATTGACGTACGTATGCTTAATTTGCACGGAATGAATAATAAAAATGCGACAATGCAGAACGAGAATTTTGAAGACAAACATTATGCAGTATTCTCTTGCAACGTTTGACCAAGTGGAAACCATTTTGCGGTAAGCCCTTCGGTCATTGTGCATTTATTATCAATTGAAGGTGCTGGCTCGTCTACGTCTTGCGAAATGTTATTTTTATTGGGAAACGAATAGAAAAAAAGTAAAACAAAAAAGTTTTATCTGAGTGAGGCGACAGTAGTCGTCTGGATGTCTGGTTGTTGTTGTCAGATATTTACTATTAAAAGGTAAAAAGCATGGAAGTATGTCTGTATTTTGTTAGACAACTATCTGCTTTTTTATTTTGAAAGTCTCTTTGGCGCCACAACAACAAGAGGAACAATAATCTTCAACATTGGCGACATAAAGGGGCGCCAGGTTCATTGTTGCTCCTCTTTACAAAGTCCTGTTAGCGTCTTCTGTTCTCTTCTATGCATTACCAGTAATGTGTTGTTGGGTATGTGCGCGCTCATTGTCTCTAATAACAATGTGAGTGTATAACTAATTATTACATTAAAATTTACCAGTATCCTCATAAATATTTCATCACATATTTACTTAACGTAAAAAACACCTAATTAAAAAAAATTATGGTTTTTTTTTTACCTTGGTGGAAAACCCGGTAGCTTAGCGGGAGAACACTACGTCGTTGGTAAGATATCTGTAGGAGCTTTTAGGCGTACCTTTGAACTCTTTTCATAAGTGCTCAGGTTAAATTTTACAGGTGAAAGTTAAAAGGAACTCAATTGTGGGAGCCTTTATGAACTGCTAATGATTTCATTTTGAATTTTTCAAAATTTTGAATTTGCATACCAATAATTTTAATGCAAAATACGAATGTCTGCAGCTAAGATCAAGGGTCGAAACAATGTGCTCCGGTTTCGTAATTGACAAGTTATATTATACATATATATCTGAGATATATTTGAAAACGCATTTTGGCAAATGTTAGGAGATGCCTAGCTTCTTTGACAACTTTTCATGTTATCGTCTTTTATGCGATTTTTAAATATTCTTGAATTTTGAATATGTCTTACCAATTTATATTGCAAAATTATATATATACAAAACCATATATAATTATATATATATATATATTCAAAATTACATGCCCGTGGGCTTAAGTTATTTTTAGTATATCATTTTAATAATTATGTTTTTCGCAGATGTGCTGTTGTCCAATCATTAAATATGTTCGAAAGTTCAGAAATGTGAGAGGAAGAGATGCAAAAAATGATATGTTTGCAATTGAGTGACTGTAGAAAAATGGGATTTGTAGTTAGAGTTGCCGATGCATGGATCCGCAGCTGCAGCAAACGCAAAGCTCTGAAACCACAAAAAAAAAAAAACATATTCAATAGAAAAATGTTGCGAAAGCATATTATAGCTCCAAAATTTTGTATATTGAAAAGTTTACTGTTAAAAAAGATACCTAACAATTTGAGTTCGGTACTGCACCATAAGTAATTTATTTAATTTATTTACTTAACACTTAACTTACTTTTCAATTTAAATTTTTTAATTATAGATATTTCTGGGGGTATCCAAAATAAAATAGGGCGCAATTGGTCCAACAATTGTTGCAGAGGTTAGGATAAACCCTGAATAATCCATTCAGACCACCACGAAAAGAGATTAATTAGTTAGTTTAGTTAGATATAAAAATATAAAGGACATTCGAAACTGTTATAACCATCATACAGAAATGCTTTTTAGACAGCAGACACATAAGTGCAAGCTGAGTGCGACAGATAATAGAACAACATAAATTTTAAATATGGGAAGGTTTAATTTTCTTAAGTAACATCGTAATTGCATTTAACACCTTTTTTGTGAACTATAAGTTTTCCAAAAATATTAACAAAAGCCAGCAAATCGGTTATGGATTCATTAGAATTTGGTGAGTGTTTTTAAAGATAAACGATGAAAGATATGAAACAGCGTTTAGAGTTTACAAATTTGAAGAACTGTTAAGGATGTCTAGAGAATTCGAGCTTACAACGTAGTTACATACATCAAATATTCGTTATTAAATATTAAAAAGAATTTAAAAGTTAAGGACATTAAACTTGATTTGTTGGTTTCTTTGTATTTCAATCAGATGAACTTTGATTTAGCATTTAGCCACGCGCAATATAACACCACAAAAACGACATGAATAATTTCATAAATATTTATAATAACAATTTAAAAGCTGGAGATTTCAGATTTTGCTTAGACGTATCCGGTAGTATCATAGATCTTTGCTGAAAATGTCAATACAATCAATCGGACAGTAAATAACCAAGATTTTTAAATAATAAATTTGTCTAACTGTGGGGCAATTTTGCGTGAGCTCCTGTGGCGTAGTGTATTGTATTGCTACTCGCGCAGTATTAGGTATATTTTTAATTATGTTCATATGTGTACATTTATAAAAAGGTTGGACGGGCTCGAAAATACGAACCTTAAAATTAAACCAAATTTTAGAGAATAGGCCGGCATAAAGTTGCAATACAAGTACGTAAAGGGTTATCAGGCTTCGCACAAACTTTTGATATTTCAGCAATACAGTTTTAATATTTTTTGTTTTCTCGTCTTTTTTCAAATACTTTTATTTCAAACGTTGTCTCGAAAATAGTTTATTAACATTTATATTTTTAATATCAATGTAGTGTGTCAATTTAATTTCGATTTATATAAAATTAATTATACTTTTATACTTATACATGATCATGATTTGTAATCATTTAAGCATTAGTTTCATATTTAAAGACTTTTGTATAATTTAATTTTAATTAATGAATTAAAATGTGTGAATATCATTGCCCGATTAAAAACGTATATACATAATTATAAAGTTGCAGTTTTGGATTGTTGACGCGCACATTCACTTCGAAAAGAAACAGACTCATACAAAAGACACTCAATAATTATTTCGATCATTGCTACATGATTGTGATTTGATCGAAATGATCGCTAACAAACGATCCATGACGATCGCATGACACGACCCGAAATGCTCGAAAACAAAAAAAATGATAACAGCTACTCGATCGTAAACAAAGAGACATGTGAGTCGTCAGAGTCGATGAGATGATTTGTTTGAATTGTTTGCACACATGTTCGTTCATACTCGATTAAACCCGTTGCAGCTCTCTGGTCCCTATATATGTTCGTGTGTATTTTCTATATTCACGGAGTAATTTATACAGTCAATTTAAGATAACTTATAATATGTAATCTAGCCTTGCGGGACTGTCGCGATGAATTGCTTTGCAAAAATAGCTGGCCAATCGCGGCCTTTCTCAATGTCATCGCTTAACCAAAGTTCATATAACTGTTCAATTCACTTGGCTTTCCATCATCATCTGTGGGACCAGGTTGGCTGTTGTAATTTTCACGCCCAGTATTTTCCGTTTCTTCTATCTTGATAAAAAAATTGGCATATAGTCAGGAAGTGTATTCAATCTGCAGGACACATGGACATTGCTCATATCCATTAGGTCGGTTTATTGATGCGATGAAGATATTGCTTATAGCGGGCACGGCAGCCGCTCATTATCTGCGGCAGATGGAATCTCGCCGTGTTTGTGTTCTACCCACATTTCGAAATGTGGGTATAAGACTGTGTGTCTATCTCCCATGTGTTGATCTATTCCACATGATATGCCAAGCAGCAGTACATTTGTTCCTCGCAGCCATTTTGAGAGACGTTATTTATGCTGATATTATTGCGATATAGCCCGCTCAATTCTGTTGCATCTAGTAGGCAACAAATTTTAACATTTTGTTAATCTACCTTGAAATTTGTTTGTTTTTTTTTAATTCCTTTTTTTTAGAGATGCGCCCACCTTTGTCATCATTACTCGAGAATGCCAAAACAGCTTTTCAAAAACTTTATTTTGTTTATAGGTAATGATTTTATCTCTGACTCATTTATACACTGTCTACGATTTAAACTAGTAGCATAAGACATACGTTTTTAAAATCATGATTTTTTTTGTTTGTTGATAATAATTAACATGATGGACTTTTGATGGCTCCGGCCGATGATTTTGTGGATGTGCTGAAGAATTTAGCAAATCCTTATTATTATTATTTTATTATTTTTTTTATTATTATTATTATTATTATTATTATTATTATTATTATTATTATTATTATTATTATTATTATTATTATTATTATTATTATTATTATTATTATTATTATTATTATTATTATTATTATTATTATTATTATTATTATTATTATTATTTATTATTATTATTATTATTATTATTATTATTATTATTATTATTATTATTATTATTATTATTATTATTATTATTATTATTATTATTATTATTATTATTATTATTATTATTATTATTTTATTATTATTATTATTATTATTATTATTATTATTATTATTATTATTATTATTATTATTATTTATTATTATTATTATTATTATTATTATTATTATTATTTTTATTATTATTATTATTTATTATTATTATTATTATTATACTATTCCACCACTCTTAGGGTTTTTAATAAAACAGGTTAATAAGTCTGAACTTTGTAAGTATCAAGAAAAGTCCTATTTGACAAAATAAAATAAACTTTTTTATAAACTAAAAACTTATGCGTTTCATTTATATACTTTATAATTTATATACTTATTTTTCTTCTTCCTGTTGCATACATTGTAACGAATACAATTTACCAGACAGATCTTGTTTATAATATGAATGAATATTTTTAAAATATGCATATCTAATAGAGGTGCAGAAACATCGATGCCAACATCGATGAATCGATGTTTTTGGATTTTTCAAAATATCGATATTTGTTTTTGGCTATCGATGTTTTTAGGTGCGTCACTGTTCAAACAGCAAGAAGAACATCTACATCGATAAGGTATGCAATTTACTAAAATTTGTTAAATTATTTTAATTAATTCAAGTTCATTTATTAGTTTGCAGTTATATTTGGGGTTGGTAGTGAAAGCGACGTAGACGATGGATAAATTCCTAAAACGTAAGTAATTTTTTTACATGGTATCTTCAGTCACTTGCTTGTGCATACCTATACATACATGCACATGTTTTACATTTTGTATGTTTAAGATTCAATATTGAATATTTCAATATTATTTTTTATTTTTTTTTTGGATTATATGAAATTTAATTTAACAATGAATAAATGTTTCTTATTTAACTGTTATTTTCAATTTTAGCTAAATTTAATAATATTTTAAAAACATTATTTTTTTCAGGAAACATCGGAAAAACATCGATTAACATCGAGGTTTTTTGTGAAAAACCTCAAAACATCGATATCTCCAAACCTCGATGTTTCTGCACCTCTAATATCTATATATAAAAGCTGCAGACACCATACTTGGTATGTCGGTTTCTATTTCAAGCAGATGAAGATTGTTCTAAAATTTTTCCACGCCGAAAAACAGTTTAGAAGCAAGAGATTTTTTTATTTTGCATATACGAAGCGAACAGTGTATCAGATGTTATCAGATGCAATAATAACTTGATGACATTGCTATTAACATATGTCTAACTTGACAGTTGGTCATACGGAAGCACATGTGTTCGCATTTTGTTTAATAGGTTCCAATGCGAACTTGAGGAAATAAACACAACTAATAAGACTCGTAGAACATTTTTATTTTATTTATTTCGGATCATCGATCCGCTCCAATTCCGATTTACCGAGCTTTCAAAATGAGTCAACATCGGGTTGAAACTTGTGATTTAGTTTTGGCATTAGCAACTTTAAAACGCTCTCTGCAGATAAAACAGAGTCTTTAGTCTTGCTTGAACAACTGTTAACTTCGTGGGAGTTTGAGGTCATGGAATGGCTATGAATCTGTGGAAAGCACATATGATATTTAAATGCATATTAATAAATAAACTATACTCACAGAAAAATTATAAGTTTGATGAATTGGGGCTTGATTTTCAAATTGTATTCCCTTTGAGCT
Source organism: Drosophila sp. st01m (assembly GCA_018901795.1). Taxonomy (NCBI): domain Eukaryota; kingdom Metazoa; phylum Arthropoda; class Insecta; order Diptera; family Drosophilidae; genus Drosophila; species Drosophila sp. st01m. The sequence continues at coordinate 190,923 of JAEIFG010000269.1, forward strand.
AAGTTAAATTTGGTCAAGCCGCGGGTACAGTAGCAAATTGCGCAGAGAATGTTGTGTTCGACTCACGCGCAAGAGTTTCGCGGATCGATTCAAATGGACACAAAGTATTTTGATTATTTTTATATCATGTCTCATTAAAAATGGTCAAAAAGGCTATTATGTGCTCAGCAGAATGTATGTAACGCGCAGAAGGATAAGTGGCAGACCCCCGAAAGTATATATATTCTTGATCAGTATCAACAGCCGAGGTGATTTGGATGTGTCCGTCTGTCATAAGAGGCCATACGCGCTAAGGACTTCCACTTGGTAACTTGGGGGTTCGTTCCTGGTTCTTAACAAAACTCATAGAATATGCATTTAAGTAAATGTTATATATTCTGACGAAAATTGGTTCATATCGGACAACTTTATCATATAGCTCTCGTTGGACGCATTTTTTATAGAGTATGCGTTTATATTATGTGTACGTCGTCAAAATAGGCTAATTATATTATATAGCTGCCATAGGAACAATGGGTCGAAGTATACAGTGTTTTGCGAGGGCATTAATTTATTGGAGTAAAGGACGGCATCAGAGATCCTGAACACTGGGTATTTTACTGTCGGTGCTTCTAGGATCGACAGGTCGTTTTAGTTTAAATCGGTTCACTATATTATGTTACAGTCATAGGATTAATCGAAAATCATGTCTTAGTATGAAAAAGTTCGAAATATAAGTTTCTGTATGAAACACTTTTTTACTTTTAAGATATATAATATCTGGGATATCTAATTCCAAACAAACTTGGTTAAAATCAGATTATTGTGCAATGGATGTTGAATCAAATAGTCCAAAATTTAATACAACAAGGCATCTTAGTGTTATCTTAGTCAACCAAATATTTTTTTAAATATTACTGACATAAGCTTTTCCACAGTAAGTACAAAGTCTGCGACAGTCACGTATGTTCGCCTGTAGCACCATGAGCGAAGAGAGCAGAGGGAGGAGTCCCCAGTGTTATTTAACTTTTGAGTTAAATAACTTCACACACTAACATTCAATAACTGTGTATTGCCCAATGGTTTAATTCTTGAAATTTATTTCTTATGCAAATCAAATGACAAGAGCCATGAGGCAACTCAAGTAACATTATTTTTTCAGTTTTTTGTATAAACGCAAAGACGGCAAAAGAGAATCCGAAAGTATTAATTAATATTCAAGTACGCTGCTGCTTTTGCTCTTTTCAGTATGCACCCTGTTGTTATTTAATTCCATGCAGGCGACACAACTGAAATGAGAGTGAAAACAAAGCAAAGAAAAGTCTGAAACAACATCCCGGGGGGAACTTATCAGTGTCAACGTTGTGCCAATAAAAACTATAGTAGTATGCAAATATTTCTACAATCAAACAAATAGCTGCTAACAGCAGTAGAGACAGTAGGAAACAATACACAGACAAGCAAAACCAAGAGATGTTGGCCAACTCCAACTCCCGTAGGACGTAAGAAAGGAACAACTAGGGTCTCCTCTAGAAATAATGAGAAATAGAACGACAACCAAAAGAAGAGACACTGCATAAGTGTGGTATGTGGTCTCGATGTAAAGCATCCGCTTCCGTTGTTCTTGTTACGCCACAGGCAAACTGGGAATGGTCTGCCTCCATTTTTTAAGAGTCCGGTTGACGATCGCTTTTCACTGACACATGTTCCTAACTTACATAACTTAAAAGCTTCGATACTAAACCGAAACTCGCCGATAGAAAGAGAACACGGCCTATTCCATCGTCTTTTTGCGTGGGTCAACTCAAGCCAATGTAATGCATACATAAAAAATGAAGTTCTGCCAAATTTTACGAGAACTGACCCGATGGGATTTTTGTGTGAGACCCGATGCGATTACTGTAAATGAAAAAATAAAATATATATATATTTAATATCTATTTTTATAAAACAGTTTATCCTGACTGATATTACTGCAGGCCAAACCACCTGAGGCGATGAAATTATCTCATAACAGAAACGAGAAAATTCCTGGTGCATATTTGAATGGGCCAGCTTTTTAGATTTTCTCGACTAAATGTGAAACATTTTGACATTCGCCCAAAATTAATCAGCTGTTCGATATCTGTGCATAAATTTAAAAAAATTAAAATCTATTAATTTTAATAATTATTTTAAAACTATAACTGACGCAATTTGTATACTTACATTTTTATTGCAAATTAGCGGATTATCGTGATGATTGCTTTATTTTTCATAAGTTAATCGATAAAAATCGAGGGTTTGATTTTGATAATTTAAAATGAATGTGTGCAATTATATCATTCGAATTTTTACTGAAATGAACTCACATTCGGTCTGGGTGATGGTGTCGAATATGTTGTGATAAAAGTCTATAAGACCAATTGTGATTTATCAAATGCTTGCACTTTTACTTAGTGAAAAGTGCTATCAGTTATAAGCATCAGGTTTTAGCTAATTATAGGGTTGTTCACGGAAAGTTTACGTTTTAAAATGGGAATAACAAAACGGGTGAATGTTTTTAAATTCTTAATTTTTTTTGTAATAAGATTAAAAAAACAAATTTAAAAAAATTCGAAATAGAATCTCAGTTATTGAAAACAAATGCTTTTCATTTGAATGTATCATAAAAGTTGGATTTGGTTCGGCTCACGATAAAAATTCCAATAATATTTCTATTGTCGTCCGCTGGCTTCATTTTATTCAAGAGAGATGTATATGTCTTCATATGCATTAAAAAAGGTCAGTGGGAACCACCCTCTTACTGTATATTATGTACTGTATGTTCTCCAGCATCATCAACACAGCAATATATGACTATTAACCACCCCTCGGGGGGATGATTTAAACGAATGGTAACAACGTCTGCACAAATTTCTTAAAGTGATGTATAGAAAAATTTTCAAATTTATTAGGTTAAGAGCCCATTGGATCCAAACTATTCCCCATGTTATATGCATGGTGAAAATTAATACATTAGATATTTCCACCCTGCCCATCCATTAGTTGTTGCAGATAATTTAGCACAAAATATATTGTCATCGAGAAAGACGCGTGCCAACTAAGGGTAGGTGCAATGTATCACCCTCAAAACTAAATTGTAACGACGCTGAAGGGGAAGAATTAAAATGGATAGGCGTGTGAAGGGAAAGTTGAAGCAAAGCTGAAGCAATCCAATATATTTATTTGGTAAATATTTGGCTGTCACTAAGTAAGTCATGGCCATTGTTTTATTTTCCGAATATTGGAAAAGTGCGCAACGCGTTCTGTCTATCTCGTAGCTTTCAGCTCCATCTTAAATCTCTGTTGTAATATTTATCCGGTTCCATGTACTTTTAAGTTTTAACTAGTCTGGGAGACAATGTAATGTTGTAAAGCGCTGAATAATTTTGTGTTTGTTAACATCAAAGCGTTAAACAAAGTAAATTGAACGCTGAGAAATATATTGCTATAGAAAACATAAATAAATTTATGAAACATTAATATGTAATGGTCATGAATATTCCGCGATTATTTAAGTCGCACATATTTGTCAAAATTCTCTTCGGCAATACATTATCTGGTAAGTATTACTTAGAGTTGAAAGATGACATTAGCAACATTGTAAAAATAACTAGTAAGGCGAGAAAGTTTTGTTTTATATATGTATGTATGTGTACTAGACGGCCCACGATTAAGGTCTTAGAAATGTCTTATTTAAAAATGTTAAAAAGTTTAAAAAAATATTATTATTTTATAATTATTTCCTCTTTCCATACCACCAAAGAGGCAAAATGCATATATGCATTGATCGCCATTCATTAACCTAGTGGCGATATCTATTGTTATTGGCGCCAACTGACAATAAACACATTATTCGGCAATGAACAGCAAATAGTACATTGATTTTGTGAACATGCATCTTTAATTCGATTAAAACTAATATTTCTTATTTTCAAAAAAAAATTGCAGTTGAAAATTTTAAAATGGGATTTTATTTATATCTTATATCACTAACTGATCTCATACAGGCGAAGGAGTTCTGACTATCTATTCCCGTCTCACTACTTAAGAACATGTATGTGGAAAGAGGGCGAGAAATGAATATTCTCTCGCGTTCTAATAGATCACTATGGGAATTTTCTGCAGTTTTATGAAATTAATTAATAATTCGAAAACTACACGGAATATTTTGATAAGTACTATTCTTCAAATATTTATTATCAAATCTCGAATTAAGTTAATTCAAGCAACCTTCTATTATGTATGTATGACAATGAACTGCATAACATGGTTTTCTTTGCAGTCGACTACAGTCGAGTCTAACCTTGCTCTGTAGCTCTCTTTCTGTAGCTCACGCTAAAATTGTGTTTGTATACGTATACACGCTTGCTTAGCGAGTTTGGATTAAATGCAATTTAAATAATGTTGTATATTCTTTAAAATAGGTTGCAGGTCAAATAAAATAATAAAATACCTATATGAATCTTAAAAATCATTCTGATTACTTAAAAAGAACTTCAAGTCTCTAGAACATGTGGTTTGGCCACGGCTATGATATATAAATCAATCAGTAAGGACAAAGCATTTTATATACAATGGCTCACAGCTTATTCCAACCAGCACCTAAAAAGGTTTGTTGGGCTATAAGATCTAAACTATTGGGGATATCCAAAAAATTTAAACGCAAGTTATACGCGAAAACGCGAGAGACGTCGAACGTTGTGAGAACAACAACTCAGCAGTTAACTTCACTATTCATATCAAATGTTATACAATAAGTACTTTGTAGTTTAACATTTTATCAAATAAAAGCCTACATATTTTGGACAAAATTGTCTGCTTCTTTTAAACCTAGATTGCGCTTAATACCGTTAACTAACTGTGCGAAAATGATGAGCAAAGCAAAGAATGAATATTTAGCACACAGAATGTAAATTTTTATACGGTTTACCCACTACATTTTCTTTCTACTGGTAAGAATACACGCTGACAATTAATTTTTGTTTGCCACAAGAATTTTGACAAACTCATTTAGTAAATGGTATTCTGTTTTTGAGCACGTGTTAATCAATCAATCAATTGTTTGAATTTAACTTCTTTGGTTATTAAACATTAATAAAATACAAAAAATTAATTGATAGCCATGGGTAAAAAGGCTAAGTTAAGTTTATTCATTAGATCATCAATGGTAGCACAGTTTAACGTTGCAATTAAAGTGAAAAACATTGCGAATGAGTCTAATGTGTCGCGGCAAACTGTGTATTATCAAATTAAAAAGTTTAAAAAACTTAATAACTTAAAAAACCTAAAAAACAGGTCTTAAGCGCAAGACAACGGTCGCTGACACAAAATCCGTATACGGGAATTTAAAAAAATCCCCTTGCGAAGCCCCAAGCCGTTGCAACGCAGTGGAATCTGACCGCCAGCCGTCCGAAAAGTAAACGTAAGGCACAGTCCGGCGACGTTTAAAGGAACAGGACATGAAGACATTCCTTGCTAAGGATGTGCCGTATATTTAAAAAATTAACAAGCTTAAAAGGCTGAAATTTGCAAAGGAAGTTGAAGTCGTTCTGGAGAAGTGTTTTATGGACGGATGAAAGGTCCTTCCAGTATAACTCGTCAAAGAAAAATTTTTTTTGTAAAATTGCCAACTCAGCAAATGCAAAATAGACGGCCCATTTGTCAGAATGTGAGCCATGGTGGAGGCTCTGTCATAGTGTGGGGATGTGTTGCCTGCAATGGGTTGGGTGACTTTGTCCCTATCTTCGGATCGATGTACCAGGGGCAATATTTGACAACCCTAAACGAAAATGCATTTTTTTCTGGAGATAGGCTGATCGGGAAATCATTTATCTTGCAGAAAGATAATGCTCTATGCCACAAAGCCAGAATGATAACCAAGTTTCTAAAGGATATTGGCGTTACCATCTTGAACTGGCCACCTCAAAGTCCAGATTTAAATATTTTTGAAAACATCTGCTCTCTTTTAAAACGCAAAAGAACAGTTTCGTTAAATAAAACTCGAGGAGGCTATTTCTGACCTTACTTTCCTTTGGAAAGAGATCCTTCACAATTTGGTGGATTCAGTAGAGGACTGACTCCAAAAAATTATTGATGCCAAAGGAGGATATACATTTTATTAATTGTTTTAATAAGGAACTAATCCAGCTTCATTTAAACTTATTTTCATGGTATTAAGCTTGTCAAAATACTTATGCCGAACAAAAAATCATCATATTTCGTTAAGTTGTTTATATCTTTTTAAGTTTAAATGAAAAAAATGTTCGTTGGTTAATTTTTAAGTTTATATTACTTACACACAAGGTTGTTAGAGGTGCCGACCTGCCATAAACAGAACCCTGTTCGAGAAACTGAGTTCAAACCCCAGCCAGGCAAAGTCAACTTTACATATAAAGTTTTTAGTCCTTATGCGCATAGCGTGAGGTTTGGTTCTAAAATTATATGTCGACCTTCGATGTTATGGTATTACAATTGCAATGTGCAGATTCAACGCTTCAATAAATAAATAAAGAATTAAAAATAAAACTTACACACAAAAAATAAAAAATACAATCATATGAAGCGATTTAAAAGTTTAACTGACAAATGTGCAGCGTTTACTTTGTCAAAATACTTAAGCCGACTAGTGTATATTTATATGTATATGCCCCAAAATATCTGATATCCAATTTAGTAACGAAGTGACTAAGGTCTTATAACCTTAATAGTAGTACATACTATAACTAGATTAGCCCACCAAATCACACTTATAGGGTAAGACTAGCAAAACGTCAAAACAACTTTTGGTGAGTCAGCGATAAACTGTTGAATCTGTAAAAAGTTTAAGTAATTTGCATGGCTTGCGATTCGTCTCCCCGTCAGATTGCTGTGCGAAATTGTCGATGCTACTTATTTGAATTTAGTTTTCCGTTTAATAATTAGATTGCTAGTGTGTGCTAATTACTCGAGAATGACACACACACACTCACTAACTTACATAATCACACACACACACACACACACAAAAAAATAGGAATAATAAAACGCTATCAAGAACCTATTAACTTAAATCTCGAACGTTGTAAATTTCATTATATTGTATATTTTTTAAAGGTCTAAATATATAGCTAAAACCCAAATATTTTTGATTTTCCCAAAAAACCCGTAATTTTCCCTTATATGTAAATCTGTGTCATTTGATTTTTCGCAGAAAGCTGCAAAAACGGGCAAAAGTTATATATGACTCCTGATTCTATTATTTAGATTATTTAGCTTACAAACTTTCCACTGACCAAATTCGTTAGATTAACATTAAGGGTAGTCCTGGAAATAATTATTTTTGTCCTTTCTTATTAATTTAGATTTATAAAACCAAAAACATTTCTGAACAAATAATTTGGACTTAAGAGATAATTTTGACTTTTCCCATGGTGTAGTTTGTGTTTTTCCATAGATAGTGTGGCGTTCGACTCAAAACACTCATATGTATAAAATGTGTACCACTAAATTATAAAATTGTTTCCATATTTCTCCATATTAATGTTTGTATGCATGCTGACAATGTAGACACTAGCTCTGGCCGATCAAGTAAGTTTTCAATGCTAAGCTCATGATGGTTAATACATTTGCAAACGGTCCATTATCAATTAATGTAAATCAATTATAGAATTCTTAACATTGATCTACCCTAATCAATGTTAAGAATTCTATAATCCAATAAAATCAGCGCCATTTTGAAAACACTTTAAAAACGAGTGGGAGGAAAGTGGTAAATCGGGAGGGAGACACTCTCAAAGAAAACACTTTAAATGCGATTGCTGTCACACTTGATGACTGGCATGGGCGGTTAGCAACAGATGAGCGGGGTAGCGGTCAAACTTTTAGGTTTGAACCGTACGTGGCTATCACTTTAGTAGGTAGTACAAATACCCGTTTAACCCTCCACCCCTTCCTCCAAGTGCTTTCCAGCTATGTCACCAATGCGATTTACGACCATTATTCAATCAGTATGACTGTTTGTCACATTGTGAGTAAAATGCCACCTTTTGCGTCTGATTCCCTTCCTTTTTGCCTACTCGCTTCAGACTATGGTACCGCAATGGGGTGGTGCAGGCTGATGAGAATTGGACTTGCTTCAAGCTTGGGTTGAAGTCAACTTGTCGCCGCTGCGTCTGTTGCATTGTTGGAAAAGCATTTGGTCGCCAGTTGAGGCTCCTCCTTTGGTTGGTGAGAGGCAATTCGAAATGGGAAAAGCAGAATATGGTTGGGTGGCACTCAAGCCTGCGTTGCAGTCAGTCAACGTTGACGCGAGTGGTTTTAATGCATTCTTATGTCATTTTTTGCACAACGTCGCACTCGAATGTCATTTCTTTTATATGTGGGTTCTGTAGATTTGTGTGCGTGTGTGTGTCATTGTGAAAGTGTGTACGTCCTGGCCAACGTAAATTTTCTACCCTCCTATTTACACTTCTGCTTGTTGTCGTTCTTGTTGTTGCTATTTCTCTTTTCATTCATTTTATTTTATACTTTTAAGCCCCAGACGATGCAAGGGGCAGACGATGTGGAAGCGGGTGAGTAGAATACGTAGGGAAGATGGCGTCAAACTCGAAACTGTGGGCGCGATTCATTTCTGTTGACAATAGGTTTTTGTGTACCCCAATTTGGAAGAGTTGGCACTGTTCTAGCTGTTCTCGCTGATGCTATTGCTTTCCTCCTCCTCTCCATTTATTTTCTTTCCCCTGTTTCTCTCTTTCATTTGGCTTCATTTTGAAGAGTTGATTCTTGCGCTTTTGTTGCCAACCATTGTTCGTGGATCACAGCCACATATGTCATAAAATACACAAGTGTGAGATTCCCTCTGTAACTATGGCTGTAGAAATAGGTGTGGGTATGTGTTTGTATAGGTTCACACAACATAACAAATGAAATGACAACAGCGTAGGCTTAACTTGAAGCATTAACTCACTTTGATTAGCATGAGAGTTTAACTAAATGTATATCAAATTATATTTATGCCAAATTTAAAATAACAAATTTTTAATTTTCATTCTTTCTTCTTCTAATGGGCCTATTGAGAACAGAAAAATTTCCATGTTGATGTGAGCATGGATAAATTACTGACTCTGACTGAGTGTACAATTTTAATACAGTAAGAGCTTATACAGTAAGTCAACGAAATGAGGGCGACTGGGGTTATTACAAGATTTATTGAACTAAGACTAGCATTCTTGTTATTTTTTTAAGACATGCATTAGTATTTATTATCGTCGGAATAGATGTAGGGAGCAGACTAAAGAGAAAATATAAATTATTCAAAGATCATGGACTTCAACGATACTGTGTAAGATTTTAGAATTTTCGAAAGTGATTTAAAGGTAGCAAGTTTTGGTTTAAAAAAAAAAAACGCAACTTGGAAATTTTAAATTTTTTCAAATATAGAAACGTGCACTTCTTTGATGTGGTCAAATTGGCATCTATTCAAAACAAAATTATTAGACATTCATTTAAATAATCATATGTTAAACGTTTTAACAGATTACCTATCGAATTCGAGACACTCAAATATATAAAAGGCGGAATATAGGCAATTAGCTAAATTCTCGAAGATTCCTGAATGCTGTAGAGGTATAACCTCTAAATAATCATATGTTAAACGTTTTAACAGATTACCTATCGAATTCGAGACACTCAAATATATAAAAGGCGGAATATAGGCAATTAGCTAAATTCTCGAAGATTCCTGAATGCTGTAGAGGTTATATTAAGGTGAAGATGGTTAAGCCTAGTGTAATAAATCATTAACAGTCTGTTTATTTCAGTTTAAGCTCAGTTGAGTAAGTGACTCTCCAGTAAGAGCAATTCTGATTTTCAAGCAATTTTTATGACTTTTTTAAGAGGGGTACAAAGCAAAAATAAAAACTTTTAAGCAATGCATGGAAAATTTATCTCACATAATAAAATATGGTGTGACTGAAGAAAGAACACAAATTCCTCGGAAAGTAAAATCTCTAATATATAGAAGCTTCAGATAAGACCTATAAATCATTGGAATGGGGCTTTTAAAACTACTTTTGACTTTTCTAAAAGTATTCTGGTGAAACTTCACATGTGAAGAACACTTTTTGAATGAAACAGACATTCGGAACTTTGCTTAAATAGGATGGGCTTCCATTCACGAAAATAATCTTTTGTGCTGGGTGCCACGTTATTTTATTTTATAATTTAAATTTAATTATTTGAAATGTATGGATTAAACTTAATACTTTTACAAAACTGGATATTAGGAATTTTTGGAGTAGAATATGCTTTCGTCACTACACTTTTACGTTGTGTAGAGAATTTTTTGAGTGTGGTATATATTGATTCACTGCTTTCGAAGGCGTTTGAAATGCGCAATCAAGCTTACTAAGAAATCTAAATCAAGCAAGAAATATGGAAAAAATCTTGCAAACAGTAATTCATGGAGCGATGGCATGGATTAAATTGAAATTTCCCAATACAAATAAGTTTGTGTGTAATTAATTAATTGGTTGGACATATGTAGACTATTAGAAATCGACAAGATTTGTGATTGAAAATGGCAAGTTCAATCACTGCAGAATGAAAGTTGTCATTGTTAGTTGATTAGTTGAAAGACTGATGTTCTCGATAAAATCAGTTCTAATACAAATAGGAATTCGTTACTAGTTGACTTATTTAAGCTATAATATATCTTTGTCGAAGCCGCAACAAATCAGAAAACTGCTGATAGGCACACACGTCGTTAATATTATATAGTAGTTGATAGATTTGGTTATACGGATGGATAGACAGACGGACACATGACTACGGTCGAGCATCAGTAGTAAGTAAAAAAGGTATGTTGTCTATAAAGTAATGTCAATAAAACTCATTAGCTTTGTATCTTGAATATCCTTTAAATCCATACATAATTTGGTCGAAATCGGTGGCCAAGGGAATAATAGCTCGGACTCGGAAAGTCAACTTTAGTATACACAATTCTTTGATTATTTAACCTATCTCTACCAAACTCTTAAAATACATCTTGTGTCGTCTCATACTACATGTTCAAATTTTGTTGGAATCTGAACATAATAACATATGGTTGCCATGGGACGAATCAGTTGAAAGTCAATCTTTCAAACGGGCTTACATGGTGGGTTTGTTCATATGTTAATAGCTCAGCCTTCTTTACATATAATATAATAGGAAGCTTATGAAAATCGGCCGTGTCGACTATAGACTGAGTTTAAAATAATTCTCAACAAACATCTGACCACAGAATAAAAAGGAATGTTGTTTGTCATATTTTAAGCCTATCAAACAAGTGGGTTTGGTTCCTGTTAAATTTTGGCTGTTGCCTAGTGTAATTTATAGATATCTGTAGCCCTTCCGAATTGTTGCTTAGAAGCTTGCTTATCATTTATCCTTTTTTATGACATACGCCCTTCAATGACATGACTTCATTTACATTTACAAAAGTGGTAAAAAAAATCTCATAGCAGAAAAGAAAGTGAACGCATAAAAGCAAATTCCGGTTGATTCGGTATCTTCATTGAACCTTTGTGGTACACAAAGAAAATATCCAAGCAAGTTTGTTATTTATTTATTCCACCATTTTACGCCGGCACTTTGGCATGGCAGATGTCTTTACAATGTGGCATTTTGAAAAAGACAGCAAGTAAATGCGATTTAAGGTTAAACACACCACCCTACACAGTGATAATAAACATTGTAGGAGCGTAAAGGGCGTAAGTTTGGGCTATTTATGGTACAGCATGCGGTTTGAATGACTTTTGAGCTTAATCTTTTCTAATTGACTTATATAAAATGGTTTTTACTAAAAATAACTTATATTTCGGTATCTCCAATCAATTGGCTAACGGCAATTGTTTGGTGCACAATAGATAGCGGAGGCAAACAAACCAGAAGTAAATTCTAAACTTGCACAAAAAAAGCAGTTTTCTTTTATTCAAGTTTCACTTACAAAAGGGCCCGGAAAATGTTCCACAAATCGCTCCACCTTCAGATGTCTTCAACCTTTATTGAGTCTCTGGGCCGAGCCTATGCAAACTTATTGAACTTCCGCTTGTGTGGGCGGTTTTGGACTTCGGTCATTCGTTTGCTCCTCATTGTCTGCACTATTTATCAAGAGCCAACAAAATATTTATTATGTCATCAAGCAAAAGGCATGTGCTTCACGCAATGAGCATTGTTCCTTCTCGTTGACCACAGCATAAAAGACACTAATACTTATATGCTGCATCCGTTGCTCATAAGCTGCGCCACCTAAATCTTGACAGGGTAGTCTACATTTATCTTTCAATTTGTTACATATATTCTGTTTAAAAGACTCAAAGATTGTGTATAAATGTTATTTATAAAGTTATTCATCAAATTGACAATATTCTTAGAAAATAATTTTTAGTTATAAACAATTACATCACATGAATTCCTGAGAAATAAACCAGATGCCAGATTTCGAAATTTTGACAGATTTTAATATCTGATTTGGTGAAAGATATTAAATAATCTTTTGATTTAAATACCAAAAAGTGTAATTTCAAATATATTTGCTTAGTGACTTACCAAGCCCTCAAAATAATAGCTGATAATTTTTTTGCAAATCCGTTGCTAAACTCAGAATATTATTTCTCCAGTCACAGCTGATACAGAGTTTTAAAACTGAAAGGGTGCAGAGGCAAGAGAGCACCCCAAATGATACTTCTAAAAAAGAAAATTTTTTATGTAAAGTATCTGAGAATCACCATGGGATAGCAACTACGTAGTTTGTGTTATTGTGAGGGTATTCTGTGGTGGAGCTAAGTAAATACATTTCGAGTTATCAGGGTTGCTTTTACATCTTATGTGAATACAAATTTTTCTAAGTCGGCAAATATTTAAAATATTTCTTAATTTTTTTTAATGGAATGTTTCTCTCCCTTCTGCGCCAATCTTACTGTTATTATGTTGACCTTTATTCAGTGGTTAGCCATTAGACGTAATTCAATATTCTATTGAAGCTCGAGAAAAAATAAGAAGCAAAGCAAAAGGGAGCAAGCGGGCCGTACAATAACAGCTCAGCAGAAGACTGAAATGTGGACAACGACGGGAATTTGAACAATGGGTACAAAATGAACCAGTAAACTAATTAGGTCTACTGTAACGAAGACAAACTTAGTCAATCGACATACGAATGCGCTTTCAGTTTCTCTTTTATTTTCATTCGCTTTAAATTGTTAACATTTTTTCATTTTTTAGCCATAGCTTTAATTGGTTTTAAGAAAATGAACGAAGACAAAACTAAAAACTTCGATACCCTAACATATTTATAAAAATCTGTGCAAATATAAATTTAATACATAAATATTTGCGCTTTAATGCGTAAAACCAACAAATGTTATCTACCTTTCTATATTTATAAAAGTGTTTCATCCAGTACTGTATAGGCCAAACCACTTCAGACATGTCAAATTTAATGCGGCAAAGTGACGTGAGGTTAGTGTGCTAGACTTAAGGGCAGGAGGTCCACGCTTAAGTTCGCTTCGATAAAATATTATTTTTTTAAATTGTTTTTATTAATATTTTTTAAAAATAGATATGTATATACCATAAATGTCTGCCACAGTTCGGAATTTTAGTATTGTTTGTGATTCCTCGTGTGCTTAGTTTTTACTGTTGCTAATCCTTACATTTAATCCTTTGGTATAAATAACATTATTGGTTTCTAAAGATATCTCAACCAAACTTTAACAACAAAATTTTGCTACATACTCACAAAATTTGGAAAAAATCGGATGACTCTATCATACAGCAGCCATATGAAAAGCCGAATGGAAATTTAACTTTTGAATAAAAATCTTATTGGTTTCTTAAGATATCCTAATCACATCTGGTGATTTTCCCGCCCATTCAGGAAACTATTTACAATAGCGGCCAGCGTAAATTCAATTTTTTTTTGCCGTTCTTAAAAACGTTTGACGTGGTAATAATTGATTTGTACGAACGCGAATAAAAATAATATGCTGATCTGTATACTAAAATAATATGCCGTTCAGCTAATGCTGATTACAGACTGAATTACACCAATAATTTTTCAAATATATTCCAATTATTAGCTATGTTAGAAATGATGATGCTATTACTTTAGTAAAACTGCACATTCTGACATTGCAAATTCTTAATTTGGTTATCTTTTCTTACACACAACAAAAAGCTGCGCCCGTGATCGCTTTACTCCCTGAGAGGTGGGGCTTCAATCAATCACACTCGATAGTGAGATACTCTGTGTCCAGCGCAATACACTGTATCAAAGATTTTATCAATTGTTTCTATGAAAGCTATATGATTTATTTTACTGATTGAACATGTACAGGACATAAACGCATATATGAAATAAGTAAAGATATCTCAAAAATCATAAAAGATTTACATTTTTGTGAATCATGGGAGCACTTTCAATGTTATTTTTAGTTAGCTCGTTATTCTTATTGATTTCTGGTACCATGATAAGAGAATGTGTTTGGGAATACATAAGTGTGGTATGTTCCGAACATATGTTACAATATATATTCAATAATTGGTAACTTCTAACAAGCCTCTTAACCATAGAAATGGGTCTATATCAAGAAAATAAAAACTTATCCCGCATATCATATTGGGAAAAAATGGTTAAAGACATTTTCCATCAAATTGCCCAAATGTTATAAAAAATTGCTTACTTCACCTGTAAAGATATAGGTAAAAAATAAAAATTAAAGGTACATCTAAAAGACCTCAAATAACCATTTCCAACGATTTAATGAATATATAGTTGACTCTATTGGGTGTAAATTTTAGCTATTTTTAGCTTTCGGCTTAAGACTAAAGTCGTAGAGTACGGATAAGAAAATTTGTTATGCAAAAGCGATCTGCTACATGGTCTCGATCTCCGCTGCTATGACAGATAATTACTGCTGTAATCTTTAAGCTCTAATATGTATATATACATGTATGTATATATTATTAATAACTTGATTATACGAATTTAGACCAAGAAACAATTGCATACTCGATAACCAGTATTTTAAAAAAAAATTAAGTTAGTTACAAATCTGTTACTATAATTTTGTATCATATCAAGCAATATTATTTCGGTACAAATACCGGAGCCAAAAGGAAATGCCGAAATATAACAATTTACTGAAATAGTTGTTAAGTGACGTTCCGATATCGACATTTGTTTGGATTTGATTCCCTCATTTTGAGAAATACTTATCTATATTTGATTTGAATGACTTCCGCATATTTGTAATTATATTGAATGTCATTCGTTTATTTTTTTTATTTATTTACTAAAATTAAGCTCAAAAACCTTCTTTCACTTGTTAAAGCTTACCTGAGTTATTTAGTAAAGAAGTTTAAACTTACTTTTAAATTCTCAAAATTAGAAAAAAAGAATGTAATAAAAGAATTTGGCCTTGTATATGCTATTGTCCCTTCTAGTTAGAAATGTAAGTAATGACTTTCTGTAGATCCTTTCGTTCTTCTTGTCAGTATTCACTTAATGACATTATCTTGGAATACGTTAATGGTACCGAAAGCTCAGTAGAAAGAATCAGTTCATAACCAATTTTTAATATTTGCTTTTTACGGCTGAATTTAGAAATTCATATGACGTTATACTCTAATAGACCGCGCTTAATTAATATTCGCTCTCTAATTAATCGTACAATTATACTTGAATGTTAGTTCATAAATTATTTCGGGATCAAGTAGACTCAGTTAGTTTATTGGACGAAATAACTTTTAGACTAACTCGTAAGTCCTAATCCTTTATACTTATTTTCAGCATTGCACCACTAACTGGACTTTGCAAAAATCTTTTCGTAATATGTGTGCTGACTATAACAATCTGTACCGTATGTTTTTTTTTAATTGTAATTCACTAACAATGGCCTCTAGAGTATTTATTATATCTTAAAACTTAATTTACGCATTGATGAGTACCGAATTTCGGCCCCATTGAACATTGATACAAACAAATAAAATAAATTTACAAATAGGCAAGATGGTGTTAATTAAATTTTAATAATCAGGATTATTCAATATGCTTATTCAAATAATTTAAAATATATATATATATTTAATATATTTCTATGAAACAGGTGAGTTGATAAAACTTTTGTAAGCAATTTTGTTAGTTAATTCTATAACTTTTGATGTCATATACATATCGATAAGGTCCAACAGTCCTCTCGAATTTTCCTTGTTTTTTTATATTTCTAATGCTACCTTCCATAACAATATAGTGCTAAAAACTTTTTCAATATTTGTACAACTTGATTTGCATGCATAATATTTAAGTATTGTCACCAATTTTGGTAGTCCAAATAGTCTTATATTTTCGGAGATAAAGGTGTTCGAAGAGGCGCAAGTGCAATTGTCTTGAAACTAACAGCTCTTGTCCCCTTTATGAGGTAACAAGCTAATGAACTTATTGTTTTAGTTTTTTATGATTGGCATTTACAAGACTTTCTTATTGATATTGTTCCACTGAAATAATTGAACAATGTACAATGTACATACTCTTCCGACAATCTAGTCACATTGACTTATTTCCTTTCTTGCACATATGTTCATTAGGGTGGAGCGAAAAGGATATTATTTTTTATTTTCAAAACGCCTGTAGCATCAATAAATGTTGTGGAAAAATCAATTTTTTGAAAATCCATCGCGAGGTGACGCATCAAAAATCTATTTTGAATAATCGGTCAAAAAATTCTATATAATTGCAATTTAACTGTAAAAGAAATTTATTATTTTTCCTAGTTAGACCATTCTTCTAGCTTCAAAAACGATATAGACTATCGATAACAAAGGCCCATAATAGGTACAAATCTGTTACTATAAATTTGTATCATATAACGCAATTTTATTTCGGTACAAATACCGGAACCAAAAGGAATATGCCGAAATATAATCGGTAAAAAATTCTATATAATTGCAATTTAGCTCAAAAAGATATTTATTAATTTTCCTAGTTAGCCCTTACTTCTAGCATCAAAAACGATATAGACTATAGATAATAAAGGCCCCTAATAGATACAAATCTGTTACTATAATTTTGTATTATATATCGCAATTTTATTTCGGTACAAATACCGGAACCAAAAGGGAAATGCATAAATATAATCGGTAAATATTCTAAATAATTGCAATTTAACTCTAAAAGATATTCATTATTTTTTCTAGTTAGCCCTTACATCTAGCTTCTAAATACGATATAGACTGTTCAAATAGGTAAAAAAAACATCAGACTTACACATCATGAAAATTGGTAAAATATTGAAAGTTGAAATAAAGGTAATAAGCTAAATTTTCGTAGATTTCTGTTGCTAATAAGCTGATAAAAAGGAAATTGCCGTTGTAATAAATAAAAAACCGTTGATTCATTTTTTGGAATACATACATAATTTATTAGTTCTTTGCTATAGAAAAGAAAACTGTCAGAATAACAACAATCATTGTTATAGCTTCTGATATATGCATTGTTTAGGGAAAGACTGACTAATAATTATTATTATTTAATATAGCTGCCGTAGAACCGATCGGTCTAAGATCCAGTTTATACTTAAACTGAAACAATTTTTGGTTTTTATACATTTGATCCAACTTTGGTCTCTCATCAGTCCACTAATCAAGGCCGTAATTTTAAGATTAATTTTTGTTGTTTAAGATATCTCAATCAAACGATTAAACTGTTTATTTTGAATTACTTTTTATTTGAGTATGAAATTTTCTTTAATTCATTAAGCTTTTCTGCAAATCTTGTATTTGTAAAATAGTCATCTTGTATGCTTAAGTTTGGTTTGTATGGTATAACTAAGTTATATTGTTGCTTTGGTGCGAATCGGTCGAAAATCAACCTTTTTATGGAATTGGGCTTCCATAGTAGGTTAATCCCACTGTATAAATCCACGGTATTTTTTTAAAATTGTTTTTCGAATTGTAAAGTCAAAAAATTGTACAAAGCAACTAAAAAAAAATAATTTTCTTAGTTCAAAAATTGAATGCTCTAAGACCACAAAATTATAGATATATCATTAGGTTTAAAATAAGGTACCAAAAAAATAATACAGATTTAAAATTTAAAAAAAAAAATCTTCCTATAGAAACAAAAAATTTTTTTTAGGGTTGGCTTAATTTCTTGACTGTGGCTGAGTGTAATCTTTTGAATAAGTGAATACTTGACTAGTATATATACAAAACTTTGACTAAATTTAAAAGTTCTAGTACAAAAAATTTTTTCTCGAAAAACAAAACTCGCAGCCTCTGAATCATTTTAAAATTTGTCCATGATACTATAGAATTCTGATCTTTCAGAGCTTCAGCGTTAGAGCTCCCTAAAAAAAATATATAGAGCGGGACACCCTAATGTAGATACATGCACATACAGGCGAATGAGATTTCTTATAACAAAACAAAACAACTTTTGGACTTAATGACAATAATTTGGCAACTTTCGGCGCTCTTTGATGCCAATAAAATAAATATACTTTGGCACTTCAGTCCTTGAAACGACTCATTGGAACATTTGAAATTGGTATACGGAATTTGGGCAAATTCATTGTCACTAGGTGGGATTAGCTATAGTTTTACCGAGCTGTGGTCATCATGGCGGCAGACAGTTACACAAGTACAAATTACGTGGGCGCATTAAACTGGAGTGCGGTGAAATTGGTGTTTGGAAAATTAACTCTCTCACAGTAGACACTATTAATGAAAATTTGTGTAGAACAATTTTACATTATTTGTCACGTTCACACTACCCAAATATTCCGAACTCGCAATACAATTGGTTTCAGTATTCGCTTTACGTGATATTATTTTGTTTGCTTATCATCAGTCAACGGAATCAGCCGCGGAAGCGATATCATTGAGCTTTATTGTTTCGCAAATTGAATTCATTTGTATTATTTACGCAATGATTATTTAGTCTTTTTCATTATTTTCGGCTGCACGAGTAGCTTAATTTATGCAATTTTCCATAAACTGTTATTGAACTCCGCGTTTGGTACCATTTTGGTATTTTATATACTTCTGGAATGATAAAATGATGAAGTTTGATATGAATTCAAGCAAAACGATTCTAGCAAAGCAGAGAGCATATTACACCAGGCAACAAATTTAAAATTTTGGCTATTACACGCACTGAACCAACTTTTTTGAGAAATATGAACGCTATATGACAAAAACAATTTATTATTTTCTATTTCTATCGTGAGACATTTTTTGTAGAATTTTGGAAACTTTGCGAATTTTTATAACTTTTTTCAGTGGTGCGTTCACATTTTTTAGAAAGCTATTGAATATACATATCTCTAATTCGTTTAAGCACTGTCTAAGATGTAAACCAATAGTTTCAGAGACATTCATTTAAAATAAAAAAATCATAATTGTTTTGCTTGACAATTTTGTAAACTTTTACATGAAAATAAGACCAATCTCACAGTTTATGTATATGGTAATGTGTTATATACCCTGAACAAGTTAAACTCAAATCGGTTCAATATTTCATGAATCCATCATAGAAACGATATCAAATATCATATAGCTGTCATAAGATATCTTAATTTAACGATAGTATATGAATTTCCAATTTATACATCCAGACCTAAGTGGACTCGAACCTGTCTACTATATCACATAACTGCCATAGATTTATTGTTTTTAACAAAACCCATAAGCTGTGTATCTTGAATCACCTTTTACATCCAGACCAAATCGAATGACTATATTATAAAGCTAGCATATGAACAATCGGTCAAAGATAACTATTGGAATGATAAACTTTGTTTCATGCGCTCTATCTACCAAATTTTTGAATTACGAATCTTGTTTTGTGTTATACAACATGTTCAAAATTGCCTGGAATCGGATAACTATAACACATAGTTTGACGAATCGGCTGAAAATCAACCTTATAATTAATCGGGTTTGCATTGTTAGTTTTTTCTTGTTCTAATACCTAAGCCGCCTCTACTTTAAAATATCAATTTAAATTAATGCCTGAAACGATTCGCGAAGTTCTAGGTCTAAAAACAATTGAAATTAAACAAAGAAAAATTACACAAATACATATCCGCAAACGAGCATTCGTGCGTAAATAATTGAAAAAAGGACAAAAGGACCTAGGACTTTAGGTGAAAAATCATAAAATTAAAATTTATTAAGCGATGTACAAAAATCTATGACCTTTAAAGCATAACTAAAATCCCAGGATACAAAAAACAAAAAAAAAAAAAAAAATCCCAAAAAAAACCAAATTGGCACCAACATCAACAATTGAACTATCTAAGATACATCTGAGGCAAGCTTTGGGGAAGATGAGGCAGGTACCCATCTTCAAAAAAGACAAACTCACAGCATTTGTGAGAAGAGTTAACTATATAATGCAACTATACCTTACCCAGGACATCAGACAACACAGAGTAGTATTTGGAGCCATATAATTACAGACATCTGGAGCAGCGCAACGAGTCGCACAAGTGCCGGCAACAACCACATCGGTCGGATCTAAGAAACGCAATCATCGAAGAATATAAATACCACAAAATTCCATTTGAAGAACTGTCCGAAGACTATATATCACAAATTAAAGCGAAAGTTTCCGTAAGTTAGTAGAAGATATAGATCTAGTATTGTGCAGAGAATTTATATATAATATTGTGTTTGAAGCTATTCTTGACTCTTGCCAGACAGTGATTAAACTAAAGCAAGCAGCTCAATGAGTAGGACTGTACGAAAACAATTACAACAAACAAATTTAGATTCTCGAAATGTTAATAAAAATATTTGTCTCAACCAACGTATTTCCTAGCCTTCAATAAACATTGTCCTTCACATTAATTCATTTTCATACACGAATTCTCATAGAATTACGACACACTTCTAGGAAGTAAATATCTCGTAGCCTGTCAAGCAACAATTAATTCTAAAATAGAAATCGTATCGTTAAGTAATTACCAATTTTTCATGAGATAGAAACATACAAATTTTTATCCACATTTAATTGCATTAATTCACTTCTCACAGAGGATAGAACTTTTAATTTTGCAAACGAAAACGAAAATAACAAATTCAGTCTTGATTATCATAACGCTGAGGAAAAAAAAAAAACAATTCAAAAATTATGTTTGAGTTTATTGACATACAGTACAAAGAAAGTGAAAATTTGACCTTCACAAGTACAATTAAGCATGTCATACAAACCAAACACGAGGGCGCTGTTTATTAACAACCTAATAAATATATATAGTACAGGCCTACGATGCACATAAAAAAATTTAATAATACAAGGAATAATTCGAATATCACAATCCCATATTGCTAAACAATTTGTACCGTACCGAGGGAAAGTGATGCATTACCAAAACATAATTCAAATCACTATCAATGAATGCCAAACTTGCAACATTGCCAAAACAGAACACAGATTCAGTAAACTATCTTTTGAACTTACTCCAATAACGTTAACTCCTACAGAAATAAAAATACGATTTTTATATGGTAGATATCAAATTATTCTTGTCATGTATAGACATATTTGCTAAATTTGCATCCTTGATCGAAATAAAGAGTATATTGGCTAGTAGCCAAAAGAACATTGCTCCAAATGCTCAATGAAATGGGAAAACCAAATGAAATTAAAGTAGATAAAGACTCAGCATTTATGTGTTCAGCCTAACATTTCTAGTTAACATTAAATTAACTAACCAGAAAATAAATTAACTAGGTTCGAAATAATACTTTACACGTATAACTATAAGACTAAACATAACACAACAGGTAGAGCATCAGCAGATATTTTTATATTCGCAGGAAACCTATAACATAACACCCAATTAGATAAGACAAAGAAAATTAAAAATTTAATGAAAACCGACAGAACTTGAAATTAATACAGACTATAAACAATCCTTATTAAAACGTTCAAAATCATCCAACCCATTCAAGAAGACGGGTAACTTTAAACAAATCAAGCAAATACGATATCTTCAGATCATTAGCAACTGACAACCCAGCAGGGGAGCTATGATATAAAATTATACTATTTTTAATTCCATTTCTACTAACAAACTAATGCCCAAAGCTTTAGAGATAAACCCGATTAACTCTAAAAACTGTTATCATATATTTCGAACAGGAACTATAAACTTACCAATAAGTTATGAACATCATTAATTATCAGTTAAACTTTAAATAAAAATCATAATTTCTCTTGCGCATGTTTAGTCCCGTAGAAAATCTTGATAGGTGAGTACTTGAGGATCTGGGTGCAGTGTTATTTAAAAGCTACTTAATTGTGTCCACGCTGCACTTCCAATTGGATTATTATGACATAGTTTACCTATCATTGGGATAATGATGTGATAGATTCGTTAGATTCATTTCCTCGAGGCATTCTCGTCGATATATGTAACAATTGAATCCCTTTGATCTGAAGAGTTATCGCTAAATGACGTTGACGTGAAAGCTGTGCTATCAGTAACAATACGTCGGTTTACTACTTAACCTGTTTCTGTCGATCTGGTCTTGTCAGTAACTAATATTAAACGGGCACCTAGTAAGTATATGCACCACTTCTTTTCCACGTTTACGATTACCAATGTACTAGCTCATATAAGCTACTTATATATTTTCTTAAGTTACGGGGTCTTTCTGCTCATGTACTCGACAGGGTGAAAATGAAAAACATCAGTATCTTTCTGCATGAACAGTTACAACTCGCGGGGCGACCAATTTCATAGCCGAGGCAGTAATTTCATCAGTTTTTCAAAACTTAGAAACGCTGGTCATTTAGCTCGATAACCATATTGTAGTCAGCTTTTCTTTCGCTGTCAAATCATAGCCTTTCATAAAACGACGTAAATGGGATGTTAAACCCAAATACCTCTATATAGCTATTCTATTTTTGGGAATTTTCGATAAGCGATCTGAAGCTGAATATTTCTCTTTGAAATTGGCTCATTCTTGACCTGAAGTCCTGCACTCGAAACTATCTATAAAACTTATTTAACATTAAAGTCCACTCTCTTCGTCATTAGTTGGTATTATAATATATTCCATGTATTTCACAATTTTTTTCTCCTGTGTCATATTCCTGAGTACTACACCGACGTAACGGCAAAACACTGAAGGTGAGTTGCCAATACTTTGAATCTTGAATACATGAATCATAAAAATTAGTTAAACAGGGCGGAATTATTAGCAGTTAATTGTTTTAATTTTTAAGGCAAACAAACTTTGAAAAGTATGTAACGGGTATTCCTATCAAATAGATTAGCCAGCGTCATTCGAATAAATACATTGATGACCATGAATACACTCTACTACTATTTTGGTCCGATTTTGAATTCGATGGTTCGATGTAACCTATTACTGAAGTCTACAGCTCTTATGGTATCTGAGATCGATACGTTCTTACAGACAAAGGAACAAACAGACAGTTAATAGTAATCAAGAATATACATATGTACAGAGATAATGGTTTTTTTTGAAGTTTTTGATTAGAAATATGGTTTCGACTGACAAAATAAAATTACACTAAAAAGTTTTTTCAAATAAAAGTACTCTAAATTTCTTTTTTTAATCTACGCTTTCAAAGTGTTTACACCAATTGAGCAAATGCAAAGTTAAGCGTGTATTTAAATGCGAGCAGATGAGAATTATGTATGTATGTATGTGCAAAACAGAAATTGTGACGAAACGGAATGTGTGAAATAAAGTTAGAAAAATTCAGTAGTGAGGCGCTACGAAATACCCTATATATATATAAGAATGCATATGTATATATATATATATATGTATGTATATTTGCAGCTACATTAGTATACATTTTTTACATAAATTCAGCAATTCTTAATATATTTATTTTATAAGTCTATTTCAAAATATATAAATTTAATGGGTATATGAATGTGTACGTGTAAAAAAGGGTTTCTTTGCTGCCTTGCTTGCATTTGTTTAGTTCTTTATTTTTTTGCGCCGACAAAAAGAGCACAAAGGTAATGGTCGATACCTCACCAAAAATTTTGAAAGAAGAAGACGAAAACTGAAGTTTTGCTTCCCTTTGCATATGTAAGAACATTCGCCAATAGAACTTTTGTGCTGCGTACATTGAATGTACTACATTCATATATACATATATACATACATGCAAATACATGTTAATACATATGTACGTTCATGCGAATATGTGTGCCAATAAAAATCAGCTAACATGTTTTTTGTTTCTTGTTTGTTCGTATACGTTGTTATACATTGTTATTTAGCATACAATTACCTATGTACAGATGTATGTTCATTCTTTTGCGTATAATTTGGTTACCAAAATTAGGTACATAATTGTTCATCATTTGCTTTATACTAAAATAATAATCATCCA
The DNA here is from genome assembly GCA_018901795.1 of Drosophila sp. st01m. Classification (NCBI taxonomy): domain Eukaryota; kingdom Metazoa; phylum Arthropoda; class Insecta; order Diptera; family Drosophilidae; genus Drosophila; species Drosophila sp. st01m. The sequence goes on from JAEIFG010000269.1 coordinate 215,332, forward strand.
CCTGTTCTGAAGACTTGTGAAAAAAGTTAGCTTTAATCAGTCCAAGTGGCATCGATAACCGAAATAAACCCATACCTCGGTACTAACCGATTTTTAGGTTTCGGTATAGTTACGGTTACAAATTTCAATCGGTTTTTCCGGTTTAAGGTTACGGGTTCGGTTAAGGTTTTAATCCCTGCCTGTAATCATTTCAATTATGCACCTCACACTAACACATCTTATCTGATGAACCATGGGAGTCTGCTAAAGTCACTTTGCAATTTTTTTAGTTAAGACTATACCTTTCGATGAATATATAAGTCTATCAAATCGGACAGTACGCACTGCCGACTAACCCCAAATATTTCTTGTATAAGTGCTTAGAAATTGGTTGAGCCTTCTGTAGAATTCCATAATTATTTGTTGGTACCATAATTACATTTTAACTCATATCGCTCAAGCATAAATCAATGAATTTAATTACATTCTTATTCACCGGTTTGTTTCATGGAAAGTTTTTATTCATTCACATCACCGACTTAATCAGGATAATCATTTTGTCATTTTATGGCTGTTTGAACTTGAAAGTATTTGAAATATCAAATTAAAAGACTAAAGAACGCACTAACGCGTATAATTCTTGTGTACCCCATTGTTTCTTATGCTGTTAATTTATTAGCTAATTGTGTTTGAAGCTCAAATTTATTTTTAAGGTAACCAAATTGCAACAGCTACTGTTAGTATGTAATGAAATTCAATTTTGTCGACAACGTTTCGATAAGCAGATATAAAGTGTGAACTGAAAACAAATAAATAATCCCCTTCACGAGAAAAAGTTTAGTGACGAATGTCTTTCCATGCCCAGTAATTTTAAATATCAATTTTGGGGACGAATAACAGCAAATGCAATAAATCAGTTTATGGTTGCCAAAATAATCTGCAGTGCACTAGATCAATGCCTTTTGTCACTACAATTATACCGATAAAAATAATAGATGCAATCAACAATCGAGTTATTTAGTTAAATTCATCTCCAAAATCGGTGAGATTTTGTCGGTCTTTGAAAATTAAGTTTATAAAAAACCAAATAATTGCAGTTAAATATTAACGCTATATAACATTAATTGATGGTAAAGTTTTGAACGTTGTAACCGGAACCAATTCATGCCAATCATGTCCGTTATGTGGAGCAAAACCAACTATATTGTTTCAAACAACAGACTTCAAATCGTCCTCCTTAATGTAAAATCTGAAAGTCTGAAATATGGAGTAAGCCCGCTTCATGCATGGATTTTTAGAGTATGTATTAAAAATATCTTATAGAATTGAATTGAAAAAATGGCGCGTCTACGAAGATGAAAAGCTCAGCCTGTCATTGCGTTAAAAGTTTATTCAAGAATTGTTGTGGACCTAATTGGGCCTGAATGTTGACTCACCCAAACAAAATAGAAGCGGTAATACCAACGACGGAAATACATTAGACGAGCGTTCTCGAACAGCAAGATATTTTTTTGTCTGTTTTAAATTTGTACTACAAAATCATATACAATTTTTATATTATTTTGATTTTATATATAGAATAATATTCTTGGTAGCCAATGTCCCCAATATTACAGATGTTTTCAATAGAGCAATGGATTCATCTGATCCTTTGCTTTCAAGACTTTGTTTAAGAGATCGAAGTGAGTTTGGAATAAAGAAACTCCTCCCAAGAGAAGTAATCGATATTCTTCAAAATCCGGATGCAGAACTTTATAAATGAAGCTATCAATCTAATAATGAAGAATAAGAAGTGGAAGTGGAAGTCGAATTCAATTGCCTTAATATATTTTTAAAGCAGGAAGTTGAAGAATATCAATAAAAAATTTGTTGACATTTATCTCATAATAATGGTTTTTGCATATTGTGTCCTCACTTTGCTCCCACGTCAATCCCCCAGGGAAGACACCTCCGGATCCACCGGTTGAACCACAGACAGATTAACACCCGCATCTCCTTCGCCCCCCATCCATCTCCCTTTAAAACCGCTTTCATTTGTATATAAAAACATTTTTCCCTTTATTTTCAAGGGCTGTTTTTGTGGGCGGAGATGAAGGCGTGGTCAGATCAAAAAATAAACAAAATCCGAAATTCTATTTAAATCCTAATCTTTAAAATTGTAATTAATGCCAATATTTCCGGCTTTTTACCCATAGTGCAGTGTTGACACTCAGCTAATGAAGATTTTGGAGGAGAGAAGCTTAAAGAACATACATTTATACTTATCTTCAAACTAGAAATGTATTAATATAGAAAAATATATGTGTGTAAAAGTACATTATACATAACGTGCTAAAACGTATATTAATAAAAAGCATTATTTATTATTTATTTATTATTTTAATTTAAAGCACACTCGACTCTCGGAAAAAGTATTCAATATAAAAAATTGTATTATGTATACTCGATAGGGAAACCCTCAGCTCGGAAACACAGTTGCTGTTCGACAGGCTTCTGTTCGCATGCCAATAGAATATACCGATTTGTCAACCAAGATACATATTCAGTTTGTTTGAGAAGATATTTCAAGGCCTGAATTTTTTCCAAGTGATTTGTGCGGTTCCGAAATCTGTTAAGAACAGACATCCCACATGGTAGGTGAGTGTGGTGAGCTTGTTTGACTAACTCGACAACTGAAGCTTTGCTCTATTTAGAGCCACAAGGGGGTGACCTTTCGGCAATGTTGAAAATAACATCTATATCTATAAGCAGGCATAAATTTAAGTGTAAATATTCAGGTCTATGGAAAATATAAGTCGGAAAGTTCAAATCGGGACCCTATTTTTAGGAATACTAATTACATTCTTTTAAGAGCTGGATTGCTTTAAAAATTAAAAGTTTTATTAGTGCCATTCTGTCCGACTTCAAAGCGATTAAGTTAGATGATATATAAATATAATATATGTCGGAGATTAAATTTGTATAACATATTATTTTAAATGTAACCGAAACAATGTTACAAATAAAGAGTAAGTTCATGTTCAAAAGAACAAGAAAGAGTTAGTATTCTGTTATTGAGAGTGCATCATTTGAAGGTATACCCAAATGAGCATGGCGCCTGGTGTTGTTCTTAGAAAGGACGGTGAAATAATTGAGCGTAGTGGTGAAATAGAAAAGAAGCGGTGAATTAGAAAAGGAGGTGAGAGATCGACAGATAAGTGAGGGCAGTCTTGTAAAAACGATCAGATAGACAACATCCAGGCGACTTGCTGTGCTACTCGTCATGAGCAGAGAAGAATAAGAAATACGAGCTGAGTCTCCGTCATCAGAAGTGGGATCGGCCTACTGCGAAAACCTTTCGAGCGATCAGTGGCGTGCATTATTGGAAGCTCAAAATAAAAATTTCATGGAATTAATAATATCCATGCAGACTTTCAAAATGAAGACGCAATCCAACAAAGTGACGCTACCGAAATTCAACCCAGACACTGCAAATGCAGATGCAGCAGCGTGGTGCAAAACTGTCGACATAATTATGACAGAAAATACAGTGGAAGGAAGCGCGTTGGTCATTGCACTAAGCAACTCACTAGAAGAAGGAGCATCCCAGTGGTTATCCCAGATTTGCTACAGTGGTATTAAGAGGCCACAATTCAGAGCACTGTTTACGCAACGATACGTTAATGCAGAGACGCCGGCAGCCATTTTGTTAAACATGTACAACAGTGGCCCAAGAGCGAATGAGTGTTTGTCTGTGTATGCCAGCAGCAAGTAACGGCATTGCTCTCAAAGATGACAAAAAGTAACCCTACACCTAGCAACTCGACTCCAAAGAGGGATTTGTCAACTATAAAGTGCTACAAGTGTGGCCAGCAAGGCCATATTGCAACAAGATGCACAACATCGTCAAGCCAGACTGAGAAACGAGTGGATATGTGCGCCGTTGTCGATCCAAGAGGGAATTTGTACCCTTTCCATTTTTTTTTGATACGGGCGCTGAGTGTTCCCTATTAAAAGAAGAATTAGCAGATAAGTTTATGGGAAAATAACGCATAATACTGTACTAATAAGTGGTATAGGTGAAGGCTTCGTGACATGCACAATGCAAGTTCTAGCTACCGTAGAGGTTTGTAATATTTCTTTAGAAATTCTGTTTCATGTAGTCATGGACAAGTACTTAAAGTACGATGTGCTGATTGGCCGTGAGATTCTAGGTCAAGATTTTGGTGTGACAATAAGTGCCAACGAGTTTGTTTTGTACAAAATTAATACCAATTAATTGCCAATAGGAACTATATGGACTCTATAAATAGGGATAGCAATCTGAGCCAGACCGACAAAGCTGAACGTAATGAGGCGACCATATAGGCTGAGTAATGAAGAAAAGTTGTTAGTAAGAAGCAAAATTCAGGAACTCTTAGCCTCCAATATTATACGCCCAAGCTGCTCCCCATTTGCAAGCACAATGTTGCTAGAGGAGAAAAAAGGATGGCAGCGATCGTTTGTGAATTGATTACCGAGAATTAAATTCAAACACAATCTCTGATAAGTATCCTTTACCCTTGATATCAAAACAAATTGATAGACTATGTGGAAGCAAGTACTTCAGAAGTCTCGATATGACAAGCGGTTTCTATCAGATACCAATAAAGCCAGAATCGATAGAACGCACAGCCTTTGTCACAACAGAAGGACAATATGAGTTTGTAGCCATGCCCTTTGGGTTGTCGAATGCTTCATCTGTATTTCAGCGAGCCATAATGACAGCTTCAGGTGAGGTGGCATACACATATGCTGTTGTCTATATAGATGATGTTTTGATCGCAGCTGGTACAAAGGAAGAGGCATTTGTTAGACTAAGGGATGTGCCGCAAAAGTTATCTGGTGCGGGATTCTCGTTTAACATAAACAAGTGCGCATTTCTAAAGACGAGTATAGAGTATCTTGGGTTCAAAATTGAGAATGGTGAAATAAGGCCAAATCCACACAAAATTCAAGCATTGGCTGCATTGCCGCCGCCACAAACAGTTACGTAATTGAGACAATTCATTGGCCTGTCTTCCTATTTTCGTCAGTTTGTCCCTTGCTTTTCTGAGCTAATGAAGCCATTATACTTACTAACATCAAAAAACAGCCAATTTTAATGGCTTGATAGACATGAACAGGTGCGCCAAGAGATAATATCAACCCTAGTTAGTGACTCCGTGCTAATTAGTTATGACCCGCAATACCTACAATGCAGAAAAACATTTTCGCCGGTATCTACATGGCCGCCCATTCGTGGTTTATACAGACTGCAACTCTCTTAAGGCTACACGCTATAAGGTAGATTTGTCACCAAGAGTTCATCGTTGGTGGGCATATTTACAATCATATGAGTTTGAGATTGAGTATAGAAAAGGACAGAGTATGGCACATGTAGACTTTCTCTCTAGAAACCCACTACGAGTTGCTAAAATCGCTGATGTTTCTAAGGCTGCTGAGGTTCGTGTAGAATTGGCAGATATAACTGATAATTGGTTGCTTGCGGAGCAACATAGGGATGAAGAAATTTGTGAACTAGTCGCCAAGCTGCAAAATAACGAATTGCAGCACGAGTTAGCAAATACGAATGAACTAAGGTCGGGCATGTTGTATCGACAGATACAGAGAAATGACCCAAACAGGTGCTTGCCAGTAATACCGCGACCATTCAGATGGTCCGTAATAAACCACGTTCATGAAGCAATAATGCACTTGGGCTGGGAAAAAATATTGGACAATTTATATACGCAGTATTGGTTTCAAAACATGTCCAAATATGTGCGAAAGTTTGTGGAGAATAGCATTACATGCAAATTGGTTAAGTCATCATCGGGAAAAGTCCAAATAGAATTGGACTACTCAAAAAATTGACTTACATGTAATTGCAACAGGTGTTAGCCGCGCGAACGGTCAGGTTAAGCGCGTAATGATCACTTTGAAAGCTATGTTAACATAATAGATCTTGGCAGGAAGCTTTAAAGGAAGTTCAGTTGGCTATGAATTGCACGGCTTATCGAGTCACAAAAATTAGTCCTTTGGAATAATTAATTGGTAAGGAAGCTAGACCAATGGGCATGATGCCATTAATAGAGGAAGAAAAGATTAATGTAGAAAGTGTTAGGGATACGCCCTTGCATAACATTAAAAGAAATGCTGAATACGATAAGCAAAGATTTGATAAAACAAAGCTAAAATCGTACAATTCAATGTAGGCGACCATGTCCTGCTCAAAAGTGAAAAACGGCACCAAACAAAGCTAGACCCAAAGTTTAAAGGTCCATTTGTGATAACAGAAAAGCTTGATGGTGACCGATATCAGTTAAAATCTTTAAAAGGTAATAGATCGTACAAGTATGCCCACGAACAGTTACGGTCGATGCCTGTTGAGGTAGACGCACACCAATGCGAGGCTACAGCTACACCAGATGGTTATCTGCGCAGTGACCATTTGGCGGGGGCAAGATGGGTCCAGAGGGACCATGACGCAGGCTGATGCGTGATAGCGTTGCAATGAGTGCAGCAAGAGCCTAAGTGTGTGAAACAATGGATTATGAAGAGAAAGAGAGTGTGGCAAGAGATACGTTACTATTTAATCTGAGAAGAGATAAAGTTGGAAAATGTGAATTGAGAGAAGTTTGAGGGGATGCCAATTTGTTTTCGTAAGAGAATGTATTGGAAATTGTTGAAATATTATGTTAACTGAATAAGATAGAAAATGTTATGTTAAATAAAAAAAAAAAATTTTGGGTAATTCGACACAACACACGAGGTCGTGTGCATCAGAGAACTGCAATGAATCAGAACGTTCATGATTCAACTCGTTCGCGAACAGTGTAATCGAATCAACTCATCGGAGTCTTTCGAACGAATTCGTTCAAATCGCATCTTTCTTTGTGAACGATAGGCGACTCTATCGACTATTCTGTTATCGAAATTCAACTCAACTCAGCATCAAATGTTGCGATTGTGAGTTGAATGTGAGAGTTGTTTTTCAAATCAATCACGATCATGATTCAATGATTTGAAAATGATTCAAAACGACAAAGTATTTTTTGTATGAAATTCATACTATGAATTATGTTAACTGAATAAGAAAGAAAATGTTATGTTAAAGAAAAAAAAATTTTATGTAATTCGACACAACACACGAGGTCGTGTGCATGTCAGGAAGGCCGTGTGGGAGATTAAATTTGTATAACATATTATTTTAAATGTAACCGAAACTATGTTACCATAATGTTACAAATAAAGAGTAAGTTCATGTTCAAAAGAACAAAGAGTTAGTATTCTGTTATTGAGAGTGCATCATTTGAAGGTATACTCAAATGAGCATGGCGCCTGGTGTTGTTTTTAGAAAGGATGGTGAAATAATTGAGCGTAGTGGTAAACATAGAAAAGAAGTGGTGAATTAGAAAAGGAGGTGAGAGATCGACAGACAAGTGAGGGCAGTCTTGTAAAAACGATCAGATAGACAACATCCAGGCGACTTGCTGTGCTACTCGTCATGAGCAGAGAAGAGGAAGAAATACGAGCTGAGTCTCCGTCATATACAACGTCAGTTACCAATAATAGTATAATTGCTTGAAACTGTGGGTGTGGTGGTGCAATTTCCACTATTTTTCAATAATATTTTGCTTAGTAATCGAGCATCAACGATTATTTTTAATTCTGCTTCTTCATCTTCCGAAAATCAGATTCTCTAATCACATTATCAGACTTTATGACCTCGCCTTCGTTTCGTTTCAAACTTCGGAAAACAACTATAAGCCAAATCGAAACAGACTTTCTACTTTATGCATTGAACTTCTGTTGTTTCTGATTTGGAATACGAGCTTAAGCTTTTACCACATAAATGTAAAATCCATTTTTTTCGCATGTTTTTGCTGTCACAATGACAGTCCTATTTGCCCGTCCAACTGTACCCTTATGTTCCGGCGACTAAGGCGCTGCCCTAAATTTCTGTATAGGTACCATTATCCCTTATAAAGACTTGTACCTGATGTCCCAATATCTTTGTTTTTGTTTTAATAAATATAAGTATATCGAGCACCTCCAAATTATGTAACAAAGATCAGCGTAAAGTATCACACCGCTTATTTTGGCACTTTATTGCATTTGCTTCCCCAACAAACATGATTCACAATTAAAACTCTCATCAATAAATAAAGCTTCAATTGTTAGATTTTCATGCCCAAAACCCTCCTAAGAGTATTCTTAGTAAGAATTTCTTGCTCTCGAGTGCTAGTGAGTTTCTTCTTAAAAACATATCCGTCGTAAACTCAAACCGTCGCAGTTATTTTTTTATTCGTAAAATAACATTCTTTTCTTTTTGGTGACCGATTAAACCTTTTGCCCATTTCTTTTGTTTTTAAAAATAAGTTACATTGATTTCCAGGTATCTGCCTTTTATAATCCATGCTGTTTTATTATATGATATAAATAACTGCGCATCCATTATTTCATTGTCACTACCTTGATGTTAATTATTATTCCGCTTATATGATCCGCCGCGTCAGTGTCGAAAAGCCAATCGTTAAAATTACAATTCGTTTTGTTTGCAAACAAATGCTCTATTTTTGGAAGATATACGGATAATAAATTTATTTATTTCCGAACAATCACGTTTATTATATCCTGTCCTCTTCTGACATTCAAAACATTTCATGTTTTGACACCTTTTCACCTTGCCTTTTGACTTATCTCCTTTACCTTTCAGCCTGCTGTTAAAACAGTTCCGCCTTAGATGTCTCTTCAATCACAAGTCCTACCTTTTAATTAATCATTGTGCTCCCAGATTTAGTAGAATCCCAAGCACTTTGAAATCTAATATTTACTTAGAATATAATTAACTCTTTTCGCAAATCGTTCTCAAAACTCCCGAGCTTCTACGCGGGCAATCTACGTCGATACATTTTCAGAAAATTCCATTTTAGACGAGAAACACTTTTGGTAAAACATCAATTTCACTACCTATGCGTGTTTGGGCAGAAACGGTTTTTAGGTACTTCCACATTTCAATAAACTCCAGCGTTGTCTGAAAATGCATAAGCTTTGCGGGCAATATCATCCCAGGACATTCTAATAATAATATTACTACATTTTTAAGTTGTGTATTTATCAATTTTTATGTGTGTTATTGGTATATTTACTTGGAAAGTGAAAGGCATTTTTGAGCAGCGGAGTTGGTAAGTTTTCCCGCTAAGTATGACTATTTCACAAAGTCAAATTTTATTTTCTCATCCAAATATTTTTTCGCGGGATCGAAGCGAACGGGCGGAGCCGTCTTTTTACACTTAATTTAGTTAAGTGACGCAAACCGGCATTTTTATAAAGACTGGGATCGTCGAGCGCACTCGACGAACGCCGCACCTCGCCGAAGCGTGAAGGAGGCGGAGTTCCCTTGTTGTTCACCGTAAGTCTGCCGTTTTACTTGTTTTTTAAGGCGTTGCGTTGCATTGTCCCTAAAAAGCAGTCAACATTACTCATACGCCAGGAAAGATACTCCGTTGTTACCTCAAGAACTTGAACTTTAAGATGCTTGCCCGCCAGATGTGGATAGAACTGGATAAGGTCGAAGCTGCGTAACAAACAAAGTCTAATGACAGAGATTTATGCTGTAATTGCATTTACTCGACCTCTTTTTTCAGAGAGAGCCACATCATAAGCTATATGGGAAACTACAACTACGACTATTATATGCACTCACAAGTAACATATTATACCGGATAAGTGGATAGGTATTCGGTTAAAAGCTCTTGATATGGAATTATCGTTATTAAAAACATAAAAGTATTCTGATAATTTTACTTTAATTATAGAATTTAAGAATATTCTTTATGTAACCAGAATATTAATGAAGTGTATTAACTTAAAAGCTGACAGCTGAAAGACAAAATATGATTTAAAAATATTTCTAAGTGCTAAGTTATGAGAACTATTTAAAGTGATTACCCTCTGAAACCTACCCTTACCCTCTGGCAGAAACTCTATTCCACAGTTGAGAGTATTTGCAAAAGAAATGCGACATAAATAAGCAGTAAAACCAATTATAAGTTTTGTTTTGGATGCCTGAAATTTCACATTGCTCGGTGACATTCGGCAAAAGGGCAGGTACAAAGTTTAATGAAATTGAAAATAAATGAGAAAAATTGTACCTATTTTCCCACGGATTTCTAGAAATTTGTGCGGCGAACGCTTTCGCTGTATTTTAATTGCACGCTATGTAATTTAAACACTTGCTTCAGAATTAAGAGTTGAGCGCAAAGCAAGTGCTATTCGTATAGGCATTATTATTCGCATTCGCTTCTCATTCTCATAACTTCAAACAGTCAAGCAAATGGACAAATTAGCATGTTACCATATCCTTACTCTTTTCGTTCCCTTACAGCCATCAACCCCTCACACGTGTGCACTTGACTTGGACTTCATTGCACTCTCAGAGCACGTGGAGCATACTTGTAGAGTTTATGGGTCAAGTGTTTATTACGCCCACGGGCGTGGTCCTAGAGCACTGTTAAAATGTAGTACATTGTTTCAACTTGGCTGAGAGCACTGCAAAGTGTTTGTTTACTTATGTAATTGTGACATTTCATGTACTCAAGCTCATGCCCAGTAGTAGGCAAACATTTTTCATTTGACTGGTATAGACAGCTGCCAGTTAGCAGCGACTCGACCGAGTTGACTTTAATTGAAAGCTAATTGCTCGGAAATTTGAGGGCAGTAATTGTGCAACCCGGACAGTATGCCAATCAATCTATCAGTGAATCATTCGGTTCATTTGCCAAAAAACTATTTGTTGAATGGTGTAGCTTCCATTGTCCTGTGGCTAAATAAGAACAGCCAAGCGACGCTCTTCAAGGAAATCTGTCTATCAGCGACTCACAAACACATGCAGTCTCTCATTAAGTAACCCTCATGACTTTTAATTGCAGTTAATTGAACCAAATTGTTGTTTGGCATACTCTGAACGTTTAGTAAATATATATGTATCTGTACCGGTGAGTAAACTGTCTTATGATTCGATAACAAAAAAATATTTGTATAGAATTAATGACACACAAATTGCTTGAACGGTAATTGAATTCTGCTTTTGTACCAACAAACAAAAAGTAATTCTGCCTATGTAGCTAATTAATAGCTGAGCACGACAAATATCTTGCAAAAAGCCATTAAACGAATATACAGGAACATCTGTGTTCCCTCAACCAATGCTGCAAGCATGAAATAATCACCTCTTGAATAATTTTAGCTTGCCTAGTGATTTCAAGTGATTTTTCTCAAGAAACAAAAAAGTTTTTTATACAAAAGTTTAATTTCTATTCGACTGTTCCTATGACAGCTATAAGATAGTCATCCCAATTTGATTGGGGTATAACATATGGTAATCTGTGAGTCGAATTACATATCTTTAGAACGAAAAAGTTTTTTAAGCAAAAGGTAAATTTGAAAGAATTAACAACCACTATAACAAAGAAAACGAAGCAACAAACAAAATCTAAGAATAATGCTAAAATTTTAATTTTACATTTAAGAACAGATATAAAATAAATTAAAATTCTGTATTGTCGCTGCCAGAACCTCTTGAGCTTGAGTCTAACGAACTTGAGTCTAATGCGCCACTTGGTCACTGAATTCACATACTGACCAAGCACTGCCACAACTCTGTTGTGCCAAAATTGCAAACTTGTATCTCAAGTGGTTTGGCCTGTACAATGCTGAACCAGCCAGTCAATCAGTCAGTTGGACAATATATTTGACAGTAGAAAACCCTGAGCTCAGGCCCACAGATGATGTTCAACATTTCCGAGATCTGTTTCAAGCACAAATACAAAATTATATAATCACACACCAAGAGAACAGTAGCTTCTGACTTAGCATTCATATTCAAATTAATTCAAATATATGTTAATATATATGTTAATGTGTTATTAAAATAAATTAACAACGACTCAATTCTAAGAGACAATGTTTAAAATTACGAAAATTACGGCTAGCAATATAAAAGGTCATTTGGAAAATTTGATACGACTGTCGTATCAGATTGAGTTACATATCGATGTAGTCTATTTAGATTGCAGTTTGGCTACTAACCTTATTCATAAGATAAGATCGCACAACTGTTTCCTTATCCAAAATCTAAAAACGTATTTTTTGCTTTTAAAACCGTGGTTTATCTCACCTTTCTGCGAATTGCTTCGAATGTGGTCTATGTTTTTATGGGATTCGACACTATGCGTAAAAAAGACTATGTCCCGACATTAACATGACGAATTGCATATATACAGTATATGAACATTTTGAATGCTAGAAACAACAATTAATTAGTTTTTTAATTTAGTCCCGCAAGACTATACTATTCGATCGGTAGACAATATTAACTGATCGCACCCTTTGTGCTGCAGCAATAACGTGCTATGGCAGAGAAGGAGACTATGTATCAGACAGCTTTTACACGACTCTCTAAAACATATATCTATATTCAACAGCCAAGTGGTTTCCGCCATCTCCGTCTGTCTGTCCGTCTTTTTGAACGCCACGATCTCGGGTACCATAAATTTTAGAGACTTCAAACTTATCTGTGGGTTAATGGATACCGTACGCAGATAATTTTTTTTTTTTTTGTATCAGATTACCTGTCATAGGAACGTAAGCTCGATAATCAAGTTTTAGTATGAAAAACTTTTTGAACCAAATTTTTTAAATAACAATTTTCTGCATATTCTTTTGTGCTCTTGACTTCCATCCTCTCCCAAGCGTATCGTAAAGCCTGGCTAAGCCCTCGTATTAATCCGTATGGTACACGTATGTCTGATTTTCATAGGTATAGGTAAAATTGTAATACCCATTATGATCATTTTCAATGGACGCAGAGTAAGAAAAAAGACAATAATTTGAATGCCCAATCACAAAAAACTCACGACGAAAAGGGCTCAGCTTATTTCTCTGTTTTGAATTTCACGCACGTTTTAAGAAACATGTCACTCGTCGTTTTATTAACTCAGCAGGGGTCGTGGCAAATCTCAGCTGTCAATACAACCAGATATTAATCAGAAGTGCCTGGCTGAAGTCATTGTGTCATGTCACAACTAAACCGCCAGCAAGTATGCAAAGCATTGTGACTTCAGCAAGAGCTTTGCCCTACGCACATGGGAGGCATATTAAAAAGAGTGCCAGCCATCAACCCATAGACAAAACCAATGGTGAAGCTAAGAAAGAAGGAAAAAATGCTTTATTGACAGGTGTCGATTAAGAATTTAGCATTATTTTTGCTCGTACGCAATACATATAAAAAATTTATTACACGCACGAAAACACACAAACGTGTCGCATTTGCAGTCATATGCATGAGACGGGCGAAGTTGGCAGGAAAGAGCATTGGTATTGGGCGTACCTCTTGAAAGTGCTCGAATGTCGTGACATGTAAAATAAATCAACCATGGAACGTTCTCCTTCTCTAGTCTTACATTTGCCCCAGCTGCGAAAAGAAAACGCAGACTAGTTGGGTTTACATGCTAAGGGTAAATCAAGTAGGTGGGAGTGGTAAGGGCAGAGGCTCACACACGCACAACATAAGCACCATTTGGCAATTCTGCTCTATCACTCTTTCGCCTCTCCTATTTCTCGTGAGACCCTGATTGACAATCAAATTGGTGGCTTGGATGGCTCACATTCTTGTTTGAATATGTGTTCTACCAAGTATTGTAGGAAAAAAATTATGCTTTTGTGGTATTAAGCACATATGTATATATTTAATGTATGTTTCTTAATGAGAAAATAGTTTTCATTTTGTTTAATTGAGTTTGGTAATATAAAGACTGATTATAGAAATCAAGCCAAATAACAAACTAGATTAATATCAAGTAAATTCAATTTAAAAATTTTGCCGCAAGCGAAATATGGAGCATGTATAAAAATTGATTTCGCAAAAATCGAATCGGAAGTTAAAACCGGAAAACTACAGCCTTAAGACTTGACAAGATGTCTATATTTGACTTTAATTTACTTCGCTCATAATAAAACTCTACAACAGTTTAAGTCATAGATTACGACTATGTGATTAAATTGGCAAAAATTTGTTTAAAGTTTTTTTTAGGTTTTCCTACAGTAAGTAGTTAAAAATATTATCAAAATAATTAAGTTTAATTAAAAAAGTATACATTAAATTATTTATTCCTTTGATAATGTAACTGCTCTTATCTTAAAATAATAAATGTGCATATCTATTAGTTTGTTTTTCCTTAATTTTAATACTTTTAAAGCTAGCAGTGAATATTTAATTTAGAGATTGTACGAATTTAACTTTAAGTTTATATATTATGCTGTGAATATGTGGGTAGTGATCAGAGAACTATAACGGGTATAAAAGGTTCGATCAGGATCAGTACGATTTTCTAGTCTGGATGACCTTCTGAGCGGACTGAGCGGTTGAATTGAACGCTTATATGAATACCTGGGGGTCCGCTTTTGGTCCTCGCTTTGTTTGAACACAAACCAACAATTAAAGTTTTTCTTAAAAAAAAATGTTTTATGGTTAATATAAACATTATTATTGTAATTATTTACTCATTTCCAAAAAGAGGTAAAAAGTTTTTTTATTGTATCGCTATTCTATAAATTAGTGGCGCCATCTATTATTAATGGCTCCAACTGACAATACGCCTATTATTTGGCACGGATCGGCCAAGAGTACATTGATTTTTTGAACATGCATTTTTAATTCAATTTAGACTAATATTACTATCACTAAGCAAATAACATATAAAGAACTCATTTCATTCAGCCGAAAGTGTCTAAGCCATTTGCTTGCGATTGCGTCCACAGGAAAACTATAAAATACCCTTTATGCTCCTTATTGCCTTCAATATTCAATGAAAACAATTTTTGTAATGAAGAAATTTCTTGATATAACCTTTTATTGTACATTGATATATTCATGTTCGTCTGTCTGTCCGTCCGTATGAACAAAAAGATCTCAAAAACCATAAGAGCTAAAGCAACCAAATTTGACAGCCGTAATTCAATTGCGTTGGAGCAGGTGAAAAGCTTGCCACGCCCCTTCCTCAGCTGCAAATAGTCTTTAATATATTTCGCTATTATTGCTAGCATAAAATTATTATCTATCATCATATTTAAAAGCATTCAGATCAGTTGGATAGAACGGCAGTAATGTCAATTATTTCTTGCACTTCCATAAATTTTATTAATATATTTCCATAAGATTTAAAATGAATTAACCTAAAATGAATACCGAACCATCCATCCATCTATCCAAACAAAAGTTGACCTGAATCGGCTACTTTTTTTTAAATTTATTTTATTAGCAGTCGACATTTAATTATACATTTACGTTAAGAATAAAAATATAAATATTCTGGCGGAATCTAATATTAAAAAGAAAGCGATGCAACATTTGTAGCATGGATTGAAGAAACCCTAATCAGACAAAGATAGAACTAGAGAATTGTTTGTTAGATTCGTAATAAATAATAATATAGAAGCCTTATTAGTAAGCATTGAGCACTCGACTAATTGTAAGTTAGAGATTGTTATAATCAGAACACATAATACGAAAAGGTTCATGCAAAGCCCAGATTGTTGTGCAATGCCGAAGATACAAAGGATTAAAGTTACGAGATAATCTAATAGATATGTTATTATATGGTAAAGTTATTTCGTCCAACAAACTAACTGAGTCAACTTGACCCTGTAGTAATATATGGATGAACATTACTGCAAGCATAATTCTGCGATTAATGAGAGCGGAAAGATTAATTAAGCGTAGTCTACTGGAATATGAAGTCATATTAATTTGTGAATTATAACTGAAGACGGGAAATGTATAAATAAGTCTTCTTATATGAGGATCATGACATTCCCTGCTACAATGCTTCATAAACCCAAAAACTTCCATTTCTTTATTGACTGCAACAGCAATATGAATATTAAACTTCAGTTTATGATCTAGAATTATACCCAAATAATTTACTGATCTTTCGAAATAATTTAAGTATTCCAAGATAATGCCCTCAAGTGAATACTGACAGGTAAGGCGAAAGGATCAACAAAAAGTTTTTACGTTACATTTCTAACTAGGAGAGATATTAGAACCAAATAAATATTGAAGATGAGAAGTTATTATTTTCTCAAGCAACTTGGGAATTGTAAAAAGCTTAGCAGTACTCCTATAATACTGAACATCACACTTAATTCGCTTTTGTGAAGAGGGATAATTTAAGAGTCTTGATCAGAATTAACTTAAACGTTATTAAAGGTGAGAAATAATGGAAATTATACCGATTTGCATTAAGAGCTTACACATTTATATAACCGTTTAGGATCTCCGAAGAATTCAAGCTTACAAAGTTGTAAGTAATCGTTGTAAGACTGAGTGTAAGGTACTAGACAAATAGAATTGGTAATTACATATCGAGAGAAATTATAAGGTCTTTTCAAATTTTATAATTTTGGAATGGCTTAGATTTTACATTTACAACACCTGTGATCGGGTTCCGATCTATCTTTCGATTTACATTTCCTTTGTAGTTATCCACAAAGGTATATTTGGGGAAAAGCGTTGATGACCAATTTTATTATCTATGATAATTAAATTTGAATTTATCCACCAAAATATCAGCAGCTGACAATATGTTAAGAATATAAGCCTTAACATCATTCGAGGATTGATCGTATGTCTCTTAGGTTTCGTAAGATAAATGTCTTGGATGGGCGAGGCGGTACGGTAGTGAGTGGAGTGGTTGCCGGAACGACTGGCGTGACGTTATCATTTTCGCTATTGCGTAAAGGTTTCAGGTGTGTGGCTGAAATTTCATAGGGAATGCAAGAGAAGACAAGATCAACAAAGATTGTAACGAAAACAATGCTTTGGTTACAAAACTGCCACTTAAATACAGAATGTAAAAACAAAGCAAACAAACAAAATGTAAACACAAAGAAAAAATAAGAGAGCAAGATAACAGTGCGTTAACATCAGCACCAGTGATGCCAACATTTTTTTACAAAAACAGGACAGATTTGAAAAAAAAAAACAGACAAAAAAGGCTGAAAATTAGAAAAAAAGGATGAAATAAAGAAGACAGAATTTTTTTATTTTTAATATTATAATCTGAGATCATTTATTTATATTTGGATCATTTGCAGTATTTGCAAAATGCTTTATTTTTGTCTTTCACATCGCGGCACAGCCAATTTTTAATATCAGGCTGCGCCTGGAATTTTTGCTAGCACATAAAATTAGATGATTTTGTTGATTTTAGTTAATGAAGACACTAACAAATACTACAAAGTGAACATATAAAACACCAAAAGTCCCACAAAAAGTCCCACAATTACACAAATAGAACTGAAAATTGCTTGTTAATACGCCCAAAACTATTGAAATCACAGAGTACAGGAATAACACAACTAGATACAGAGAGAGTTAGTGAATTGAGTTACCATATTTCGACCGACCGATCGGTCGTATGAAAATCAAAGCTTTGTATGAAGATTGTTATTGTTTTTTTAAGATATCTTAATATCAATCATTAAGTGTGAATCTTGAAGTTCTTTTTACATTCTGACTAAATTCGGTTTTAATCGGACGACTAGATATATCATTTAGCTCCATAGAAGCGATCGGCCGAAAAAAAACGTATAATATGAA
This sequence comes from Drosophila sp. st01m, assembly GCA_018901795.1. Classification (NCBI taxonomy): domain Eukaryota; kingdom Metazoa; phylum Arthropoda; class Insecta; order Diptera; family Drosophilidae; genus Drosophila; species Drosophila sp. st01m. The sequence goes on from JAEIFG010000269.1 coordinate 232,976, forward strand.
AAACTTTTAAGTTGCTTAATCATTTTTGTATATGTTCAAATAAATATGATCATGATCTGATGTCAGAAAAAACGTATAATATAAAAAACTTTTAAGTTGCTTAATCATTTTTGTATATGTTCAAATAATTATGATCATGATCTGATGTGAGCTAAAATTAGCCGATAATCCTTCTCCCTTCACTGCGAAATGTAATAGAGAGGTTTATCCTAAACAGAATGCGATGAAGGCCGTGGAGGAGATAAAGAATGCGGTCGCTGTCTTCTATTGCATACAACTAGCCTTTGACAGGTTGAGTTCCAGGTCATATTGGGCTTCTTAAAGGGTGCACATTCCGAGTGTTTGACGATGGAGTCTTCCATTAATTCTACCAAAGCTGGCAGCGATTTAGGCCCCACTTTGTACTCGATTTGCTCAGCGAATATGTCAACCCACACAGCAATCACCTCAGTTGACGAAATCGATACTTTAATAGCGACGACCCTGTGGAGCTCACAAAAAGCAGTTGCATACCTGTGGTCAAAAGTGAATTGCAGAAGTATCTGGACGCATTCAAGGAATGGGTCAAGAAATGGAATGTGTGCATTAACGCAGATAAATGTACAAATGTGACTTTCACAAATAGAGTGGATAACTGACCAGTTATATCACTTAATGGAAGCGATATCCCATACATTGGCGCACATGTACTTGGGTGTCAGCCTAGACATAAGTGTCACACCTCACTGCCACAGTCATATAGGAGCAAATTAAATAGGATGTCCTGGTTACTTTCCTCCAAAAACAAATTTCGCTGGAAAACAAGGTCAGAATTTACAAGTGCATTATAGCTTCCAGTCTATTCAATGACATTCAGGTGTACGGAATTACTGCCAAGACGCACCTGAATAAGATCTGTATGCTACAGGCAAAAACACTGGATATCCATTGTACATAATGTTACGCAATATACAGCGCGACCTCAAGGTGACCAAAATAGGAGATAGAATCCAACGATTTCCCAAATCTTTACCAGGAGCTCATACAAAACGTCTAACTAGACGCTAAATATTGTCGGCCACCGTAGAAGAGTCTGGAGGAGATTCAAACGCCACCGGGTCTTGATATAAATATGTCCGACTAATACTTTTATAAGTTTAAGTTGCCTTGTAAGGTAGCAGGACACTTATCCTTTGTAAAAAAATTTTATTATGTTATCAATAAAAAAAAAGTGGCAAAATTACTGCATACCCGCGATGTCATACCAAAATCTGTTGCATACGAGCGACCACTACACGACATTCACTTAGCTCATTTGTTGCCTCAAAGCAAACTACTTTTACCCAAAGACAGCAACAACAACGATAATAGTTTAATCCAAAATATAACCACATTCTCGTACATTGTGCTACTTCATAAAAATAAAAATTTATAGCGTATATCCTTTATGCTCATATGCTTACTAAACTCACTTCCCGTACGCTTCAGGTTCAGCTCGTATCTTTTTGCATCCCATATTCCGTCAAGTTTTGTGGCTGACGTAGTCTTGGCACTCAGCGCTATTAGTTGAGATCAAACTTTGTTGCATTATGTGCATGTACGAAACTGTGTTTAGATTGCCTAGATATTCTAGAATAGACATCTGAATGTTGATTAGTTGTAGATTCATTAGGTGTAATGTTTACACATTATGCATTTCAAGCAAGCGAGTATACTTAAGTAAAAGTAACTACTCTAGGTAAAAGAAAAACAATTCCTTTTTACAAATTCAAACGAATAAGCGAATTTATTTTTGGGTATTAAGATAATCTTATGAAATCATACTGAACGTTCTTATTTTATTTACTAGTTTAGTCTATTAGCTTATTATTTTATACTAAAAAAAACATCAACTTATAATTTTCCTAGGAAATAATTAGTCGGAGAGTTATTGGAATACCCGTTACATACTTTGCATGATTGCTTTCAAATTACAACTTTAATTACTGCCACTCTGTTTAACCGATCTTCAGGTGACTAAATAGGATTTTAGATATCTATATATGATATATAAAATGCTTTGTCCTCAATGACTCACTGACTGACTGACTGATATATTACAGCCATGGCTAAACCACAAGTCCTAGAGACTTGAAGCTTTTTTTTAAAAAAATTTCCAGATTCGGATAGGTATTTTTATTTTTTAATTCCACCTGCAACCTATTTAAAAAAATATTTAATTAAATTGCATTAAATGCAAGCTCGCTAAGCAAGCATTGAAAACGTACAATGCGTGCGTACGCATACAAACACAATTTTTTAGCGTGAGCAACTGAAAGATAGCCAGAGAACAACAGTTAGACTCGACTGCAAAGAGAACCATGGCATTTGTGTTTGTTTTTGCATGTGCGTAAGTGCGTGCAAGATCGCGAATGTTGTTTTTGTTTTCTTCCTGTGAACGAAGAAGTGATTTGTATTGCGTTCTTTGTCATACATACAAAATAAAAATCTGCTTGAATTAACTCAATTCTACTAATGAAACATTCGTGTTGATACTGAATTGAATGAGTTGGCAGCGGGCACATTAGTGCGCAAATGATCAAAATATAAGCTCTTTTTAAATTTTTATCTGTAATTTATTTTTGAAAATAAAACTATTAATTTAAACCGAATTAAAAATGCATGTTCGCAAAATCCATCCGTGTCGAATTATGGGTTTATTGTCAGTTGGCGCCACTAACAATAGATGGCGCCACTAGGTTTAAAAAGGGCGACAAATGAAAATACGTATGTTTTTTACCTCTTTGGTGGTGTGCAAATGACGAAATAATTTAAATAATAATATTTATATTAACCTTTTAATATAAATATTACTGATACTTTAAGTGTGGGTCCGAGCAAAGCAAGGACGCAAAAGCGGGCCCTCTAGTATAAGACAAAATCAGAAGCTCTTATTTAAATTTTCACCTGCATTTTATTTTTTAAAATAAAAAATATTTATTAAATCGAATTAAAAATGCATGTTCGCAAAATCTATGTACTATTTGTCAATCCGTAAAGATTTACGGGCTTCTTTTTAAAATTTGTCTTTTTTTCTTACTTTTTATAGGGGTGCACCCATTTTTGTCATTATTATTCGAGAATGTAATAACCGATTATGAAATTTTTCCGAAAGCTGTGGATACATGTCAAATTCATTCTTGTAAAGTGTTTATTTATATGCAAAATTTGTATGCTTATAACGTGATCTTAATGAGTTAATGAGTAAACAATTCTTGATTCAATAATTATGATTGACGACTTTTAATAGCAACTTTTCTTACAACTTTTATGCGACGACTTATTTCTGCGTTGTAATGTTTCCTTTTGTCTTTCTTAATGCTTCTCTTTTCTCGCCATGCAACACTTAACTCGCTAGTAGCAAGTCGCTACTCCTAAACTGCTCATCTCTGATCAGCTTACATTCAAACACTATCTATCGGTTGAGAATGTGCCTTTAGCATGGAATGTGCTATTGTTTGCTAATATATATTAACCAATCTCACAGTTTATGTAACTGGTAATCTGTTATATACCATTATACATTAATTACAAACTGGAGACAGCACCATACGCCCATTATATTAAATGAACTACTGAAATAAATTGGATGACATTTGATGATTCATACATCCGATACATAATCCATCCATTATTAGACTTTTTATACGCATCTCTTGTTTGTCCGATACCATGATGCCTTCTTATCGAGAAACCGATGTTATCAGTTACCAAGAGTGAAAAGGATATGAAAGTTTCATTGACAGTAATATTAAAAATTAAAAATTATAACACACTTTTGGCAAAACTGGAATGGCAGATACTTGATAACAATAACTTTATCAATATTAAAGCAACATTAAAGCATTAAATATTATTATTAATTCCAACAGACTTACTAGATCTAATACTAAATCCAATAATACCAAAGAAACATTGCATTGGCCGCTTTTAATAACCTGATAGAAAAAGGATCACTATAGGTTAATCAAATCTTGACTTCATCCGCATACATGAGTACATGAGATTGAGATAGAACATATGGATCATCGTTTAAAAATAACGTAAATAGAAGTGAACCATCTCATAAACTCATTTAATAGAACTACATAAATATTGAAGATGAGAAGCTATTATTTTCTTAAGCAAATTCGGAATTGCAGAAAACTTAGCAACACCCTTTTTGAAGAGGCATAAAATTCTTCATATTTAAATATGCCTCCAACTCTCTCTGTGACCAGTCGTGTTTTTCCTGTAATATGGGAATTCAATAGTATTAAACAAGCAATTTATCGGTTATATTTGTGTAATTGTGGAATAAATTATTGCTAAAAAAAAAGAAGGAACTAACTGTAAAGATGAGCTTAAAATATGACAGAGGCGATTGCCTGCTCGCTTTTATCAACTATTCCCGCAGGATGTCCGGGCCTTATTTAAACACATTAATGTATTCATATAGTGTCTTACTTAATTAAAATCAATCAAATTAAATTAATTTTATATGTGTATGTCTGCTTGTAATAAGCTGTGAACCAATGTTTATATATGTATTTGTTGATTTATTTTCCATCTTTCTCTCTATTGCAATCACCTGCAAAATGCATTGTTTTTGTTTGGGAAATTAACATTCTGTTAACCTCTTCTCCTGCTCTCAGTTGTTTGGTTGTGTTCTCACCTAACTCCGTCTTAAGCAGGCAAGCGCATCGCATTATCTTTGTTCATGCGAAAAGCCTATTTCTCTGTTATAATGGTCTCTTGCTCTTTCTTTGTGTCGCTTTGTGTTTAAATTCTGAATTTAACCGGCGGTTCGAAATTGTTTTCTGTGATATTGTCTTCTTTTGCATTTCGATTTTCATTCCCTTGAAAATTATACTTTTTTTTGCTTGCTTCGACTAAAATTTACCCTATTTATCATCATCATCGTCATCTGGTATTCTTATTATTTCTATGAACGGAAAAGTCAAAGATTCTCTTGAGAATAACATTGGTGTGAAATGGTGATGCGAAACTTTCCGTGAAATGTAGGGGCAAATAAGCAAATAAGAAATACAGAATGTTTTAGAGACTTAGCTTAGCTTATTCAGAAAGAAAGTGTGGTTTTTTCGGATATGGAGATTCTTTTAAGTTTTGCTTCATTTGCAATCCCGCAATCAGACCTGGAGCAGCAGCAATCAATAAAGATGAAGTCTATATCTCAATCAACCAATCTATCACCTCATTATGCTAGGACCCACAATATCCCACATGTTGGTGAAATTTCTGCATCACAGCCTGTATCCCATAGTATGATTGTGTCACAATAGTCGTTCCGGCAGCCAGTCCCATGACTACCGTACCGGTTCGCCTGTCAAGCCTATCCAAGACATTTGTCTTCCGAAACCTAAGAGACACATTTTTGTCTCTAGGCTCTTCAAAGATCATCATCGTATGATGTAAAGGCTAATATCCTAAGCATATTGCCAGATGCTGATATTTCGGTGGATCAATTAAAATATAATTACCAGAGAGAAATCTCCTCAATTAAAAATTTCGTCAACAGAGTGTTTTTAATAAAATTGGTCAACAACCCTTTTTCCCTGAACATATCTTTGTAGATGGGTATAAAGGAAATGTAAATAAAAAAAAAGATCGGAACCTAAATGTGGGCTCCTCTCTATCTGTAATGTCCCCAAAAGAAGCCTCAAAAAAAAACAAATTTCTTCTATCTCTTTAGCTTACCAAAATATACGAGGCCTTTATAGTAAGCTATCTAATTCATTTTCAAACAGTTATTCCTTTGATTTTTATGTTTTCTGTTTTACTGAGACCTGGCTCAAGCCTGCCACATCAGACTCCTCTTTTCTTTCTTCCAAATATACTAGATTCAGATGAGATCGTATAATTGTAAAACTTGGTGGAGTACTGGTAGTGGTTGATGCCAGTCTCTCCTTGAAATCAATTCCAACCCCATTTTTAATTCGGATTTTGGAGGCAAACCATTCAACATGGGGCAGAATTAAATCACCCAAGGCAAGTAGTAAATCAACGTCAGAGACTAAAGAAGATACATAGTGTGTCCCAAAAATAACCGAAGTTTATATTTAAATCATACAACATACAGTGGCATTTATTGAAAATTTGCAACATTAAAAAGATACATTCATCCTCTTTCAAACGCAACTAACTTCATGTAATTCGGATGACAGATGTAAAAGTGACAGCCATTTCAATAAAACCAAGAAAGTCAAACTGTTAATGAAGAATACTATTTAGGCGTTTTACATCATTTGTGGAAAAGAATCGGTCGTGTTTGACCAGAATATCCAGCAGGGAAACAGCTGTTTTTATTGCACGATAATACACCACCTCACAAGACCAAAAAAGTGAACGAATTTTTAATGAAAAAAGGGATTTCTCTCATCGACCATCCTCCGTATTCGCCGTAACCGAGGTACTGAAGAACATTTCTATAAATGACCTAAAGAAATTTATACATGCGCCGGTTGATCGTTCCAAACGTTGTGTTGAGTCAAATGGAACCTATTTTGAATAAATAATAACTTTCAAAGATAATATAATGTGTATTTTATTTTATATCCAAAAAGTTCGGTTATTTTTGGGACACACCGTGTATACATTAATTAGCGTTTAGATGAGTATCATAAACTGTCTCTTCAGAAGAGGGGGAAATGTATGAACATGTAAAATAAATGGAAAATTTCTTTCAATGTCCGCTTTAAATGTGATTGGAATTGGTTTTGAGGAGAGATTGGCGTCAATAGCCACTAGTACATTACCACCATTTCGATTTATACGGTCACACCTGTATGTAGTTTTATTACAAAAGATTAGAGAAGGCTGGTGTAGCAGGCTTAAACCAGTCTTAATAAAACAGATGACGTTAAAGGCAAAGAAGTGACTGGTTAGAAATAAACTAGAAAGCTTACCATTTAATATTTGTCGCATATTTTGGTAGGCTACAGGGATAGAGGACGTTAGTTTTTTTAGACTACGTTTTCGAACATAACAGGTAGAGAGGAGCAAAATTAATTATGAATTGATTTACTAGAAATCGTAATCGCTCATAGTCGGTGTAGTAATTGTCAATATTAGCCGCTAATTAAATTTGTGTTTTGAATTGCATAGTGAGAGAACATAAAATTGAATCTAAGTTATTTTTAAAAATTTATTTGGTGTTATCAACGTATTATTCAACACGTATATTGGTTTAAAAAAGTAATTAACGATAAAAGTTCATCCACCACACCCCAAGCCACAGAAATAACAAATATTTTCTATATATCATTATAAGCGCTCTTTTAAATATTTAACTTGAACTTAAATTTTAGAAATACAAGAATAAGAAAAAATAGATTTCGTTAAGTATTTTCATAGAATTTTTTTTTTTTATTTATTTATTAAGTGAAGAATCCGTACATCATAATATTGTATCTTAACATTACAGGGTGGAGAAATATTCTTAAGAATTACCAAAACACTATTTTAAATTAGTGAAGTAGGAATATAAGTGTGCTCGTAAGTAAGTTACTGTTGTCCAATTGTCTTGGCAAAGCCTTGCCGTTTAAGTCGTCTCAGAGGTCGAGCGGGGATAAAACGTCTTGCAAGAAGACTACTATGACTCAGTAATCTGTCACCGTATCGACTTGTGTGTCTTCCAATTTGTGCCTCAACTGTGTGAAGATTGAGGTCTTTATGGAGTGTGGACTTACGTTCATACCAGGGACAGTTGGTTATTTGTCGTAGTGCGCGATTTTGCATCACCTGGATACGTTTATAGTTAAATTTGGCTGCAATTCCCCAAATCTGTATCCCGTATAACCATATCGGTACGATTCAGTGCGCAAACACAGCTCTTTTGCACCTCAGCGAACGAGTGCTCCTTCTATTCATGAGCCATCTCAGCTGTTGTGATCTGTGACCACAAATCTTTACTGTATTTTTATGATGCGGCCCAAAGGTGAGACGTTTATCCAGGGTGATACCTTGATATGTTGCTTGCAGTTGCTGACTCAGGGTAACTCCTTCTAGCTGGATTGGAGGGGTGTTCTCGATGAACGTTTTCAGTGCGAAGCATGGATTTGTTGTTTTAAGTGGGCTAATTTTTAGGTTCCACCTTTTACACCAGGCTGTCAGAGTATTGATATATTCATCTAGTCCGTTAGCTGCCTCTCTGTTGTTCCTAAAGTTATATACACCTGCGATGTCATCTGTATAGGTTGCAAGGGATATCAGCAGTGTACAAGGAGTATAGTAGCGGTCCGAGAACACTCACCTGTGGGACTCCAGCTCTCATTGGATATATAGAGGAGTAGTTATTTCTCACCGTGATTTTAAATTCTCGTCCTTCCAGATATGACTTTAAAATACAGAAGTAGGGCGCAGGTAGAAGGGTCTTTATCTTGCATAACAATCCAACATGCCATACTCTGTCGAAGGCTTTTTGCATATCTATAAAGACAGCGTTGGAGTACTCGCAGTCGTCAAAAGCCTGTAATATATGCTTCACCAGTCTGTGAACCTGCTCTATAGTGCCGTGTCCCTCTCGAAATCCAAATTGATGATCCGGTAAGATATTACCCTGTCTTATAATGTCGTTGATCCGATTGGCAATAAGCCTCTCCCATCATTTAGAAAGGGAGGGTAAGAGGCTTATAGGCCGATACGACTCAGGATCAACTTCTGGTTTCGCCGGCTTGTGAATCATCAAAATGACAGGCATTTTCCACTGTCTTGGGAACACTTGGATCCTTAAAATAGCATTGAAGATTAGTGCTATATAGATTATCGCAAATCCTGTCAATTCCTGGAGCTTTATGTTTCGGCAGTAATTTGATTATTTCAGATATTTCTTCTATCCTTATTGGCTTAATAGGCCAAGACATATGCAATGGCATTTGTAGGTACTGGTGAGTCTCTCTTATTTGCCCTGTCGTGGCGAAGTCATAAGGAGTAAAGCGATCCTCTAGGTGATTGCCGAATGCATTAGCCTGTTCCACTTCAGTTTTTGCAATTTCCCCACCTAAACAGCGTACGGGTACCCATCGAAGTGGTTGTCGTTTAAGCGCCTTTGTGCACTTCCACAGCGAATAGTTTGCATCAACGGTGTAGTCCATGGAAGATAATTTTAGCTCAAAGAAATCACTTCTGAATTCCCTTATGATAATTTTGAGTTGCTTTGCTGCTCGGTTCCACAAGATTCTGTCCCATGGATCCTGAGTTGAATTGTCTTCTTCGAAGTCGTCTTATAGTTCTGATTAGTTCTCTGGCCTCTCTTGTTAGTACAATACCATAACTTCTGGGGCATGTCTCAGGCTCAGACGGCGTAGAAGCAGATGCAGCTCTATGTATATTTGGCGTTAGAATGTCTACTGCATTCTCGATGTCTTCCTTAGAGCTCAGAGCCGTATTTAATTGAAAAGAGTTTTCCAGATGTTGTCTGAAAACCAAAAGATTAGTTCGGCTGTTTATTAACCGAGAGCATGGCCTAACATAGGCACCTTCTGTTTGAAGAGTAGCAACAAGGGCTACATGATCGGAGTCTAGATCCCAGTTTTCGCAAATACTTGTTCTGTCTAAGTTTATCCCATGGTACACAGCAAAATCAATGCAGGTAGGTCTGTGACTGGGCACCTGTGGGTATCTAGTTGGTGAACCTGTTGCAAGAATATAGGCACCTCTGGCGGAAATGGCTTCTGCTAGTTCTCGACCCCTAGGTGAATTGTACGTATCACCCCATAGCCAATGTCGGGCGTTTCCAGTCCCCACCTACTAAATACCTTTGGCCAAAAGAGAAAAGTATGTCACTGAAGTGCCTTTCTTCAATTCTATTTGTTGGTGGACAGTATGTCGCGCTAAATTCCATATCTCCCAGCCCGGTGGAGACCTTAACTGAAGACATCTGAATAGTTCTCGTTTCAATAACTCTTTGCGGAAATTGACGAAGAGAGCTCCTCACCAGTACTGCTGCTACTCCCATTCCGTGATTATGGCTTGCAGGTTTGTATGCGGGATAAAAGCTATACCCATGTATCCTAAGTGTGTTCCTTCTGTTGAGTCTGATCTCGTTTAGGAGAAGAATGTCTACGCGGTTGTTGTGTGCGAATAGCTTAACATTCCTTCTTTTTAGATAAGAATCTTCAGAGTGTTCATTGCAATGGTAATACGTTACTATGGAGTTGGAGAGCCGATGTATCCCAAGTCCGTTGCTTCAACATATTGGCCATTTCAAAAACCATTTTTTCCAGCCGTTCGAGTCGTTGACGATTCAGCTTGTTTTGTTGTTGCTCCTGTTGCTGCTGCTGTAGACACGATAGGAATTGCTACTGTTGTTGATGTTGCAGCTGTTGCTGCTAATTCATAAATTGTTCCTGCTGCTGTGCCAATATTGAGTGAACGTCAAGCGGGTGTTGCTGATCAATATTAATTCCCTTTAATTGTAAAATTGCCACTTCTTGCAATATCTGCGTAGGACAAGCTCCCATTATGGGCTTTGGGAGTGCTAGCTGTTGCATGCTGCTGTCTTTGCTGGGGTTGTTGCTGGTTAGTTGCACTTTTATATAACCTGGCTTGTTTAGGTTGTTGCTTCTTAATAGTGCCCATTGATCGACGAAGATACTCCTGGTACCACTGGCAACCTTTGTAACTTGCCGTGTGATTTCCTCCACAGTGTACACAGGTGGGCTGTTGATCATTGGGAAGCACGCATAGCTTGGTTAGGTGATTATCACAACAGCGAGCACAATTGGGATGACGACGACAGTATTTTTCAACGTATGCAATGAGCAATTTCCGATGATTTACGCATTCTTTCTATCCGCACTTTCTGTCGGCATAGTGTGTTAATATCGAATATGTCATTAATTTTCCACATGGCTTTATATTTATGAAGAATAAATTAAGTTTTTCTTCTCTATTACATCTGGATCTTGGGTTATATACTTGTAGAACATCAAAGCCATATATTTTAAAGTTGGCAATACTTTCGTTGGTTAGGGTGCTATGGTGGAGGCCCTTAACTACTATTCTATGAAGCTTCTCTTCCTTCATTTGGTACGTATGGAATTCAATTCCCGAATTTTCCAAAAGATTAACAATGGCTCTATAAGTATCAGCGTCTTTGGGAAATATTCTCACTGTGTTCCATTGATTGACTTTAACTGTTAAATTATCTAGGCTAGTGACCTTCGTGATGAGCTCAAAAATATCATTAGGGTTGGTAAGGCTCAGTACTATTTGCGGTGGTTTTGATTGTTTGTAAGAATTCTGCTTAGCAGTATACTGTTGTGGGCTGTTGGATGTCTCATTCGGTACACAGTCATCATTGGAAATATTCGGATCGACCGATGCACACAAGGTGGCAGCGGCGTCATTACAAACTTGTGGAATTTCTATATTATCACCGGTTTCGTCCGATTCCATGTCTAGCATGGCAAATCTATTGGCTATTGAATATGGCTCCAGCCAGAGACGCGAATCTGGCAGCTTTTTTAGAGCTAAAGATGGGTGATAAATTTGTCTTCCTCTTCCTCTCTTTCGTCAGTAGTTTTTGCGCATCAGACAATCTAGAAGCAGCTCTTTCGCTAGAGCTCGGACTACTGATTGATGCAGTTGTAGATGTAGTATTGCAAGTAGCACTTGTAAATGTTATCGTTGTAGTTATTGTGCTTAGGCTAAAAGATTCAGTGCATGAAAAGCGTTGACTATTTAATAACTCCATTCTGTTTAATAACTCCATCTTGATTTACAGTGAAGATTTACCAGCTACTTGCCGCATTTCTTCATAATCAATCGGCTTATTACTAAGCTGAGAGTTAGAAGTTTTGTTGTTCGTATCCATTTTACAGTTGTTAATCCGGTCTTTTTTTCAGATAAGCGCTTTGCTTATTACCTCTCTTGTGCGTCTACGCGTGGAGTGAGGGGTAAAGCTTTGCCCTCACGGGCAAGCAATGCAGACTTATCTAACAATACAGTTATATTTTGGTGTTGTAGTCTAACTGACGACACTGCGCGAGACAGCGTCCGAAAAAACAAATGTGCTATTTTTAGCATACGCAGAAGGCACAGCAGATCAACAAAACTTAGATCAACAGAATTTCGTTTATCCGCGACACAACCGATCTCATTGAGAGCAGATTAGCGACTCTTTATAGAATTAAAAACATATTCACTAGATTAATAATAACTATAAATTTGGGGTTAACTATAGAATAAGTTAAGAAAAAGTATAAACTTTGAAAAAGTATGTCATAGAAAAATTTTAAAGTTGTGTTTTTGAAATGTTGCCCCATACGCATATCAAAATAGTGGGCTCCGGTCCGAACTTCGCATTAAGGGTTTAAGGATTTAAGGGTATATAAAGTCATTCAAAATTCACAAAATTAAGCAACTTTATTCCTGTAAGCTATATAAATCGCACGACGAAAAATATAGGCTTCAGTATACATGCCATATTCAGCTTCGTATGCTTCAGGTGGCAATGAATTTCTGGTGCGTGTCTTGATTGGAAATTGGAGCATAAAGACTTTTTAAAATTTTTTGCATATATACCCACATAAATGCATGTATGCAAAATCAGCGAAGCGAATATATGCATAAAACATTTATTTCTTCATATATTTATAGCTGTATTGTTTACATTGGGTGGCACAGAGAAATGAACAACGGCAAGTGCAGTTGAGCCCATGTCAAAAGTCAGCGACATTCGTTGAATAATAAACGACATTGACATATTAAGGCATGGGCAGCAAGTTTGCAAACATGACATACTTAGGGGACAACTCAAGTTTAAATGCAAAGACTTAAATATCAAAATATTGCACTTCATTATGAAAAAGACGCGTCTTAGCAACTCAAGTACTCACCACAAGTATTCGCTTTCTCTGTCTGCATTTCCATGTTCATCATTTTCTTGCCCTGAGTTAATCTCTGTTCACAGCTTTTCGGTTGAAGAACTGCAACAAGTCCTCACTTCAGGTTTTTTGGGGCGCTTGCATTTTAATGAGTCCAAAAAGCCCCAATAGAATGATATCACTTATTTCTTAGAGCATTTGTTACTGATTTTAATACCATCCTCTTATTTAAAATAATTAAGATACAAAACGCATCTTCAATCCAATATTATTTTATAAATTTGCCTTAGGGACGAAATCAAGAGTTCCGCTTGCCTACTCCCGGATCACATTTTTTTGCGGTGAAGTCCAGCTACAGTAGGGTACAATGAAAGCCATATGATATAGTTAATTAATGCACAAACAATAAACACTGGTTCTGCGTCCGGCATCCAAAAAACTATTGGGTTGACCGAAAAGAAACCGCTGATTTTTCCAAAAAAGTAACTTTTTTTTTTTGAGTTTTTGAATGAACTTTGATCAATTATATATATTCCATTTTGTTGTTCGTCACCTATCCTTTAAAATCATTATTCCATGCTCATAGAGATTCTGGCCTTTAGCTGCAAAAAACTGAAGCAAATGCGATTTTGTGTCTTCGCCTTTATCAAAAATTTTACCAAAGAGTTTTGCAAAGCCCGAAACAAATGGTTGTTTGAGGGTGCAAGGTCAGGGCTATATGGTAGATGCATCCAAAGTTCCCAGCCAAGTTCACTAAATTTTTGGCGAGAGACCAAAGATGTGTGCGGTCTAGCGTTGTCCTGGTGGAATATGAAACCTGTACGATTGACCAATTATGGTCATAATAAAGTAAAATATGACGAAAATGCTCGTTTGTGGGCTCCAATTAAAATTGCCGCCAAAAAAACAAATATAAACAAAATTGCACGCGCTTTTTTTCTAAAGTAAGGTAAAAGTGCCAGCTAATAACTGACAAAGGCTAATATGCAATGACAAAGTCATAACCTGTTCAAAAAATTGTCAAAATTGCTTCTATGCAAAATCAGCGGTTTCTTTTCGGTCAACCCAATACATACCAAGTTTTAAGTTGAAGTGTAGCTTTCAGAGGTTTTCTGATCGACATTCTTTCTATCCTCTATTAATTCAAAATAAAAGTATATTCAAAGCGTGTTTAATTAAAAGTTTATATCTTCCATACCCGTTAGATATAATTTGATATGTTAGATAGATATGTTTCATATAATGTGCCCATTAATAATAGTTTAAAAAAAGGAGGCGGGGGGGACGAGCATACTAAAACTTTCTTTGAATCACCACTTGAAAACTTTTCTAATTTTTAAAACAATTTTTTTTTTTAACAAAAAACGCGTTGATTGATGTCTGGATCACTCAAATCCGTAAACTGGAAATTTTAAGTGGCCCTATGAAAATTAAATGAAAAACCAGTTTGTCTGCTTTTCATTGTATAAAATCGCTCAAAAAGCTAAAATGTAATGATGATAATTTATTTATTTATCTTCAAAAATCTAGAAATCACATTAGCTACAGATGCGTGATCAAGTAAAATTTTACAGATGAATAAAAGTTTCATGTCTCACATTTTGGCAATTTACATATATTTCATTTATATATATCATTGACATCATTCACCTATTTATTGAGCATTCTAGAGGTCAAACCACCTGATGTATAAGTTTGTCATTTCACACAACTTGGAAATTCGTCCTGCAAGTACTTCAATTTCGAAGTCAAAGCTAGCATTTATTTTGATTTACATTTAGAAGTGTTTCTATGTTTCAAAAGCGAATATTTTTTGTTTTAAATTTGTTTTTATTAATATTTATCATATATTCTCTTGTTTGTTATGCTTCGTGTTCTTTGTTTTGGTGTAGTGAATTCTTTCAAATTATCCTTAAGTATAAGAAAATTGTTTGTTTCTGAAAATATCTCAACCATACTCACAAATTGTGTTTTTCCCATATGTAACACCATGATGAGATTTTGTTATAATCGAAAGCATCTTCAAGCATCAATAGGAACAGTCACATAGAAATCAACCTATATGGAAATATTTTTGTTTTACAAGATATCTCAATGAAACACACAGATTATATATTTAGAATAGCGTGTTACATTCTGACAAAATTTTGTTTTAATCCGATGACTATATCTTATAGCTGTCATTTCAAATGAAAAACTCTCTTTTATTTTTGTGATATCTAATAACATTAGAAAGATCAGGTTCTTTGCAGCTTCAGTTTCCGGCCAAGGCTTCAAAGAACGCCACCGTCTGTCTAATATCAGTCTTTCAGTTGAATACTGTTGACAATGCGGCACAACTAAGAGGAGCAGGAAGTAAAGCAGTCCAGGGATGTTGCGTCGAAGAAGTTACAAACGAAAAAGAGGGCTTAAGCTATCAAAGGAGTTGGACATACTAATCGAGAGCTTGATACATGTGTTTAGTTTAAAAGCATTTAGACACAACACGCAGGCAAAAAGAGACTCTTTTGCACGTATGAAGCAATTGCAAGTGGAGATAAGCTGAAGACTATTAGAGAAGGCAGCTTAGCCGAAACCTCAGAAGAAGTATAAAAGCACTGGTGGAGACAACAGAAGTAAAGGTGATCTCAGAGAAGATACGTTTGGAGATTGAAGATCTTCCTAAATGTGAAACAGTTGTTGATGTTAAACTGACGGTTTATAAGCATATCGAGGGCGATTTACCTATAGAGTCAACGCCAACATTGAGTAAAGGCTGTCTCGGCACTTAGATAGCATCGATGTTTCTTTCAAAAGCAATTGCAAACACGTTGCTAACGATGGCAGAGATCCGTACAGGATGGGCGCACTATGGTCGACTCACGTAGATGCTACAAATGCCTTGAATTTAGACACACGGTTTCCCGATACAGTAGTTAACATGACACGTGAATTGCTGTTTAAGCTGAGGTGGAAACGGCTGGAACTGGAGCAAAAAAAAGTCTCACAGTGAAATGTGGATCATGAAAAAAAAAAAATGGAGTTTCTGCAGCTTAATTTAAACAAGCTCATCGCAGGATTGGCTAATGCATTTCGCAAGAAGGACATTGATTTTGCCATTTTGGGCGTGCCTTACAGATCGATGCAGAATGGAAGCTAAGTACAATATCACAGCTGTTCCTATCCGGTATTAAAAACTAGAGAGAACAGCATGCCATGGGGATTTGTGTGAGCTTAATGCAAGGGAATCTACATATAGCGCTGCTATATTGCACCCAGTATCCCGATCACAGAATACTCCGAAATTCTCGACGAGGTAGTAGTTGACGCGAGATCAATGCTATAACAAGGAAAATGTGGAAGCAAACTAAAGCCGGTTTATTGGTGGCGCACAGATGCCTTTAAGATGCCTTTAAAACGCATGGAGAAGAAAGTAATGGGAGCCACTTTATTGTTAGAGACTTTATAGATATCCTACTAAGCCCGCTCGATATCCTTCAACAGAGAAGAGTTTCAGTGAATGGCAGAACCGATGGGACATATCTGAGAAAGGCCGGTAAACGCATAGTCCTGTAACAGATGATGTGCGCTAACAACATGCCACTGTTATCTACTACGTTGCGCAGCTCCTCAGCGTAACGTGCTGATTTAGACGATACTGTCAACACTTTACTGTATATATTGCGGCTATGTGCTGGATGACGCCAAAAATATATAGTTGTCGCCTACAGACTGATTAAATCAATCAACTGAAAGACGAATTCGGGCGATCGAGTCGTCAACTGGCACCCAGGAACTTGGTCGAGATGATGATTGTTAATACAAATTTCTACACTAAAATCAGCTCCGTTTGAGAAGGGATTCAGCATAGGAGAAACCATTGTCCTTGTGCTGCTATGCTTCATGGTCGTTCCGCACGGACATGAATTTCTTATGTCATTTATTTTATTTTATTTGTTTAAAGTAGATTACAAAAAAAAAAACAACCTGGAGCTTAAACCATGGCAACTGAGGTCTTCGGCTAATAGTTATAAATAATAAACAAACAATATAAAACAAACAAAACCAGTCGGAAAGCTAAATTCCGGACTCCAATTTTAGGAATACCCGCAACATACTTTTAGGAGCTTGATTGCTTTTAACAATATAAGTGATTGTACAGCCGTTCTGCCCAACAGACCTTAATACGATTAAGTAGTATGATAGAAAACATAAATACTGGTAATATATTAACCAGTTTGAACCTACTTTGGTCACAATGTAAAAACAGCAAAGAAAGCTCTCTATACTAACACTTGCTTTTCGAGCGATCATTCATAACGCAGCTATATGATTAGAGCTAAAAAAAAACCAACTGGATCTGCGTTATGTATGCAGGAACTCACATATCAAGTTTAAAGTCTCTAGATCTTATAGTCTCTGAGAACGACGCGTTCATACAGAAGGACGGCTGTTGTACTGATCAACAATATATGAATTTACTTGCGAAGGTCTGCCACGCCTCATTCTGCCAAACACATAATGTACCAGAATCAATGTTGTAGACAAAATTAGTAATTATTCATCTAAAAATGCTTTAAAGCTAGTGGTGTCCAAACTCATGCACCCAAAGAATACGTTTGTGTTCGAAGCAGAGAAACACGAAGGCAATTAAACTGCGCGTTTGACTTTCTAGTTTCAGACGATGACATGCGTCATGAAAGCAACAGCAGCCGAAAACTCGCTTGGTAAGAGAACAAGCTGACGAGCGTGCTATTTATGAAGTACGTGTATTATCTCTTGCTTTAAGTGTGTGCGATTGAAAGGTATTGTTTAAGCTAACAAGATTTCATACGAAGCCTTTCCGTTAGCCATCTGTTTTATGAGATAAGAAGGTGTAAGTGGGAGGGGCACCTAATTAGACCATTGAGCCTTTGAGTAAATTTTAATAATTTTTCAAGACTCACAAAATTTCTGAATTGAATAATTTATTATTTTTATTAATTTACGTAATATGACTATAATAAACTTAATATCGTAAACAATTGGATATCAGAGATTTTTGAAATTTATCCTTTTTATTTATTTATTTCAAATGTATTAATGAATTTAATATGGTCACCTAACTAAATATCAGAAAGTTTTGAAAATACTTTTGTCCTATACTTTTAGCTCGTTAGATGGCTTTTAAGTGTGTTTTATATTTTTACATTAATATTATAATCGGAAGCTAATTCGAGCTGCGACCTGTAATGTATATTTAAAAATGTTATGCAAATGTCTCCATTTCTCATTCACATACGTGTAAGTAATAATAATAATACATATAAATAATTAAATACCAAATATGTACTATCAGTTTAGAAAAAAAAAAAAAAATTAATTTGTCAAATTAAAAATATGCTGAATAATATAAAAAAAATATTTTTATAATTAAAACAATCCAAACAAAATTAATACTGCACCGAGAAATCGATCTCGCGAATCATTGTTTAGCGACCTTTCAACCGTCATCGAAGTTGGTCTCGACAATGTCAATTTTTTGTGAGATAATATGGAATATAAACTGAATCAATTAACTGGAAAGTCATTGCCCCTGCATATGCATATGTATACTTGGACATACGAACAGAACTAGAAATGAGCGCAACCACAACACAGATTATGCTAAAACTTTTTTTAGTTATTTCATGTGTGCTCTCTCTACACTGCGCTTGACTGCTCTGCACTTTCAATCTAAGCAGCGCTCGGCTTTTGCCGAAAGCCAATAGTAAAAAAAAAACGATGTCAATCATCTCTAGGTATTGTAAGCTTAGTGATATAACATTAAGACTTGACATAAATGACAACATGATTGGAGGAACAGTTCAGATTGTCGGGAAGATCGGTAAATAAACATAAAAGATGTTTGAGAAGGAATGTTTTAGTCCTAAGAGACTATTGAAAGTTAGAGCTATCAGATTTGTTGTTAATACTTCTTTGTTCTTCACGGAGTGATAAATTATCTCTTGCTTGCTTGCACTTGAAAAACATGAATATAATGATTGAGTCATCTGACAAAATCCAAAGAATCGACAGCAGCACTTTTTAGTGCAGGCGAAGTTGTTCTTAGGCGATATTGCCATCGAATGGGGTAGTGAGGCAGTATTATTAGTGTTTACTGTAGCATTATGGGTATTTCGCAAAGTCAGTATATACATATATATATTGAGGAATATTTAAACGCAATCTAATTCAACATCTATAGTAAGCAATTTTTTATTAAAAGTAATTTTAGAAGTTAATGCTTTATTAAGTTAGTTTTGATTTAAACTCGTTTAAAATTGATATGGAATATGGTAAATGAAATATTTATTTATTTTAAAAAACAGCAGGTGCGAAATTTAAATGTAAACTGTGTGCGCATATAAATGTATCTCAATAAATTATTTATTTTTATTTACCAAAGTGTATTTTGCTCTCCATTCTGAAAACAGTTTTCGAGTTTTTGTCGAAAGACAAAATTGGATTGTTGTCGCTGGCACTTTCAATTTGCTGAAATTGCGCCCAAACATGTATTTCTTGTTATGAGCGCCACTTTAATAATAAGGTAAACAAATGCGTTGATAATGTGCGCCACTTGCGTTCTCCTTTTCTAATAAGTATTTACATTTTCATACCATTTACAGGAAGAGTACAAGAACATATGAGAATTTCACTCGTTGTGGTGCATGTAAATGGGGAAAGATAGCATAGCTGTCCCCAAAGAAATCTATATAAGTACGATTGGTGATAGGGAAACCCAACAATGGTACCAATCTACGAGATACAGAAATGTCCGAGGTTTTAGTAGAACATGTTTTCGGATACACAAAATATGAATCCATACCTTCATTTCAAATATTAACAGCAGATATATATGTATAAGTAACAATTTTAAAAGCATTTGCCATTGCAAAAATTTCTTATATGACACACAGAAAAACCTTTCCGAAATCCTATTGTATGACTATATTGAATATTATATATAAATTTCAAATATATAATAACAATTAGAAAGTGCAAATTTCACAACGCGACGATTGCAAACTTCTTTTTTTTTTATTACATTTAATGTATGTAATTGTCCATAAAATGGTATACATCGAAATACTATATCATGTGACTGTTGTGTGAAATTTTTGATTTGAAAATTTCTTCTTGGTTGTCTGGAGTGCAAAGTCTTTGCCCAAAATAATGTTTATAACAATTGGCATATTAATATTCAAGTAAGAGTTAAAATAAATTTCAAGTAAATAATCTGAGTCATTTTAATTAGGTACGCAGTGAGCCAACCTAATTCAATTTGTACTTATACAAGCGATGTTGAGTAAAAAACTGAAGAGAAAGAAAAAAACTTCAAAGACGCCTTTTTGATTTCAAGAGTTCTGAGAGACGTACGAGCAATGAGTTTTAGTGCAGCTCGGCATACAAATTAGTTTTGGCACTGAGTAAATTTGACAGAAATGTGAAGAGATGTCGTCGAAATTTGCTGCAAACTTTGGCTAACCGAAAAATTAAAACATCATCATTTCGGGCATTGAGTCGTAAAAGTCAACTCGACGAGATGACTTCGGTACGGTGTCAGGGTTATGCCAGATGAAACTGGGCGTCGAACTCTTACTCTACCTCTATCTTTCTTTGTCTCTGTCTCTCCTAGTCATGCCAGTCTATGTCTGTTGAATTTCAATTTGGTCTTTGCGTTTGCCTGTCACTTTAAGACCTGAAAACGAGTTCATATAAAAAACATTAAGCATACGCACGGTTGCCCAATTTTAAATGGCACGCGTAAGAGTCGCCGGCGCTACGACTGCTACTGCTGATGTGTGTTCTTATGCTGCTGATGGGACAGAGTTTGGTAGCATTATTAGCAAGCCAGCCGTGTATTCAGCTAAACAACTTCGTGCGTAATGGATGGCTCCTTGACTTATCTTTGACCCAAAATTTGTTCATGCCCAAGAAAACCAGTCTCTGCTGACTTTGTTTTGAAAATACGGAAGTCAATTGACTTGTTGTTGGTTTGTTTTTATTTTTGTTTTTGTTGAGATCTTTCCTTGGGTAATTTGGAACTAATAAAGAAAGTTTTCGTATTATTTTGAGCATATGTTATGCAGACAACGTTAATTTTTTTATCTTTGTTTGTATCCAAAGGTAAAATTATTCTGAAAAAATAACTCTTTTAAAACCCTAATTAGAGTTAAACTGATACAGATTAAGACAATGATTGTACACAACATGTTGGGTTGATATTAGAACTATTTTTATTCATATCAAATTTTTTATAGATACCACTCAAGTACAATTTAACAATGCACTCTGGGGCCGCAGACCAGGATCGCGGCATAATCTTTTTTTTGAGTATAAGCGTTTAAGTAATATATGCTTCAATACAGAAATCTTTAAAATTACGAATTTAATTTCTGCATCTTTCGTGCTTATTATGCACCTTGGACCTTTGAAGAATTTATGAAAATTGGTCAATTTTTAAAATTTCCTTTTAAAAATCCTAGTCGATTGATACCCCAATACCCCGACATCAAACCATTCAGAATTATTAAATGTTATAATAAAGAAATATTTATTTCTGAAAATGAACAACTGTTTGTTCTACGACAATTTGGAAAAAAAGACACTAGCTTAACTAGAGTAAGTAAGTCCTACTAAGACTTCAAAGCACACAGTTTCGAAAAAACAGAAACTACGGAAATCTTTAAAGTACGTTTCGCAGGTAAAATCGGGGTTTTATTCTTGCATTCTTACGGATAGTGTTGATAGTGTTGTTAAGGACATCCTAGATGTTATCTATAAAGTTATTAAGTCTGTCTCACACCTTTGTCTGCCATGCATCTGCATACCATTGTAGTCAAGTATTAGTATGAATAACTATTTTGATTATTTTAAATATCTTAACCTAATTAGTGAAATATGATTCTCTACGAAGCTGCCATAGGAACGATTGGTCGAAAAGCAAGTTTTAGTATAAAAAGCTGTTTTATTGTTTGAAATGTCATAGCCAATCGTATATTTAGGAGCTAAGACCCTGTTCGCGTCCCTCTCAAACCAACTGCTCGCTTCTCTTGCAGAGGCAAGATGACATTGTAAAAATTATTAGCTGGTATCATACTATCTGATCAAAATATAACATTTCTAATGCTGAAAATTTTCCGTTGAAAGCAAGAAGTACTAACAAATTAATGCAATACTAACGGCCTCTTTGCCCCCTTGGCTTCTCAAACCCTGTGTTGTGTTAAAATGTTTAAATTGTATCTTAAGTTGTTTGACATGTACAATAATAATAAGCGAGTTAGGGAATATATGTTAATAAAGAACAATTTTTTTGCAAAAAAAAAACCCAAATGGCTGGAAAACATCCAGATGAGAAAATTCGCAGATTTGGTGAAAAAAATATAAATTTGGCAAGCAAAATATAAGCTGCTAGTTTTATTAGGGTTAATTTGCATATATTTTCCTGCCAATTGGTTTATATTGTTTTTATAAAAGGTTGACAAATATCTCAATGCGCGTGCACGCATACATACACAATATTAGCGTAAGCAACTGAAAGAGAGCCAAGAGCAAGAGAGCCGTGGCATTTGTTTTTGTGTTTCGCGAGCAAGATCGCGAATGTTGTTGTTGTTCCTGTGAACGAAGCGTGCTTTGTCATCAGTGTTGCCAATTTAGCATTTTTCCCATCAGATCTGACGGTTTTGGAAGTCCAACAGCGGGGGAAAATTTTAAAACAGCGGAAGGCTTTTATTTTTGTCCAATCTGGCGGCTTCTTCCTGAGAAATGTTGGCAACACTGTTCGTCATACATACGAAATAAAGGGCTGCTTGAATTAACTCGAGTTTACATATAAGACATTCGTGTTGATACTGAATTGAATAAGTTGGCAGCGCGCACATTACTGCGATAATTGGAAATATGCATTTTATCGCTTTGGTATTGTGGAAATATCGAAATAATTTAAATAATAATATTTATATTAACCTTTTAATATAAATATTTCTGAAACTTTAAGTGTGTGTGTGCGTCCGAGCAAAGCAAGGACGCAAAAGCTGGACCTCTAGTTTTATATAAACTTGTTATACTACTATGTACTTGCATTCGGCATGAAATTTCCAACGTTAAAAAGTGTCAAAGCTTGATCAAATAGTTTGATAACTGGTAATAGTTGTTTTGAACGAACAATAATAATAAATGTTGGTCTAATTTGTATCAAATCATTCTGCTAATACTGATCACTCTTTGGAGTTTAAAAACCTGCCTAATGACCTCAATTCCTCATCTAAATTTATGTTTCTGCGAACAAAGAGAGCAGTGAGTTGGGTAGCGAAGCGTTCGTGGGCGGAGCCCTCTATGTTCTCCTGGGCGACATGAGCTGAGGCCAAAGCCACTCTTTCAATATTCTTCATTTGCTGACGAATCTTTTCATGTTTAATATTTCAGTATTTACAGACCATTTGACCGCTGTATCTAGTACATAACTTCGTCGATTTTACTTAATTATTGCCAACAAACTTATTTTGTCAAGTGAAGTAATTCTTGAGACTAGGCTGCAGTATTATTGGTAATGTGGCCATTCTATTTACAGTTTTGACTTGGATAGATTAAAGGTATTTCATTTTAATATGGCCATATACAACTTACCTACAATTAATTTCGAATTTGATCACAATCTGTGCACAAAATATCGAAATAAATATAATAAATATCCAAAAATAAATTTTTAAAGATTTAAAGATTTCTTACTTCACGTCAATCACGTAACGTAGTATTTTTGTGTTTTTACCATTTCCCAGTTATTTTTGAGAAAAAATATAGCGTATAAATTAATATTGGTCAAAATAATGTTATGTTTTAAGCAAATATTTGAATTAAATAAATTAATGAAAGGAAAATTATTGACTCTCCAAGAACCTAACAATGTGTGTAATACTCATATAGTTTTAATATCCTCTCGTCATTCAGTTTAATCAAAAATTGATGCATTTGATTGATGCACTAATTTACTTCATACAAATTACCCAAATCTTTTATTAACGTTGAATAATATAATTAATTTGAATTACAGCAGTTTTGGCAATCCTCTCCAAACTTGATTTAATACAGTAATTAAAAACAGATACAGTCCATTGCATTTACTACCATAATTTTCTCAAACTTAGTTACAAAAAAGATATTTAGCAGCATGAAAACAATTTACATACATTTTTTTAACGGCTTGAAAATACGTTACTATCTTTAAATCATTTAAAAATATACAAATAATTTGTACCTCAAATACTTTAGTATGCAAGTCAGAGAGTAATACATAATTTGATCGGCATGCTCTTTGACAATTAGGTTAAGTGTCTTACATTTTAATTTCATTTACCTACACAAAATGCAAAAAGATATGAATGAAAGGTGACATGAAATGGAATTTTGCAAGCGACATACAAACAACTTGAACCACCAACATCCAATCTGTTAATACTTACTGACGAGAATTGCGTGTCATTTGAAATATTTAAAATTTATTCATTTTCATATACTCGTACATACATACATATTGTGGAATATTCTCCGACATATTTGGAACAATATCTTATGTGCGCATTTTACGCACGATTTCATTTACATTTGTTCAGCTTACTTTGTTTCTGGTCTGCTTGTTCCTTCTACGTTTTTTATATATTTATATTGGCTTCACTTTGAGTCTACTCACTCCATCAGTTTTATCAGTTTTAATAAAAATGAATTAAATCTCATCAAAAAGATTCTTATTGTCCTCGGAATTTATGAATTGATTGACAAACAGTTGGTTTCTTTTCTTTGGACCGAGCAATTGAAAAAGTATTTTAGAATGAAGAAAATCATCACATATTTTGACTTATTAAAGTCAATTAATATAAGCATTAGTTGGAAGATTTCGAATTTTTTCGCCAAACCTTCATATTGAAAACAAAGAAAATTTCTTAACAGAACTTGATTTTGGACTGTTTGTTTCCACGGCACTTAACTCTTTTTCTATATAAAAAAATATTTGTTCTTGTTAAGATGTTCTGCCACTGTAATCAAAATCTTAATTTAGATTTATTATAAAGGACTACATGCTGATTATTCATCGAAAACTTGTTTATAAAATGAACAGGTCTTCGCAGAATCTATTTTAAATGAATTTTGCCAAAAATCTGAAAGAGATACTTTTATAACTTTGTATTAGTTTTATTCGTAAATTATAAGAGTCCTTCAAATTGAAAAACAATATATTTGTTGAATATATTTATTGGATCACCTTATTTAAAAAGCTGTGTATGCTTTTACTTGTAATTCTTCATAGTTCACATTTCGATCAATTTTTCTGCCAAAGCCGTTGAAATAAGTAAAGTTTTTAAAAACAGTTCATAACAATAAGAAACATATTGGAACCTTACGACTAAAACAAAAAACAAGCCAGCATTTTTTTTAAAAGATATATTTGATAAATCTTAAGAAACCAATGCACTTTTCAAAATTAAAAATCAAAAAACATTTGCCTTAAAATACGTTCCAAAAGAATGTACCTGTTGAATATACCTGTACCTGTTTAATATACCAATTACCAATTTTCATAATAATAAATCTGTAGGCTTTATGTTTTTCTACCGATCTTAACAGTAGATATTTTTTCAAAGCTTACAGTTAGGGCTAAAAAAGAAATAAAATATACATTTTTTTTTAAATTATTATATTATCATTTGGGTTTAAATCACAATTATATCGGATTTTAAGTTTTAGATCGAGTTTCCAAAAAATTAATTTTTACGTAAAACAATAAGAAAATGAATGAAAGCTAGGACAATCAAAAGGAAAACGCCTAGACCGAAGCAGCGGAAAGTCTTACAAAAGATTTGTGGGGCGAAAAACAAGACGATTTGCGTGAGATACGCAAAAGAATCCATAGATATGAAGAGCCAACCTGAAAAAGAGAGTTTCGATTTTTCTTCTCAGGAAATCAATATTGTAATCGTTTAAAGACTGCATCGCTTTCTTCATATCGTCACCAGAGGATCCAGCAGCAAATATGAAAAAGTAGTAAAAAGAATTGCGGCAGAGCATCGAATGTCCTGGATGTCAGCAGAAAGTCGGACTGTCCTTGCAGAGACGTCGAAGTGCCGTGGCGACCACACATACATCCCATTCAAGTAACAAGACACCAATAAGAGTAATCGGCTGGTGAAAATAACAATTCAAGTTCTTTCACGAGCCAAGCAGACATAAACATCCGTAGAATTGTTTAGTCTAGACTTTCGCTTGAAACTCCATTGTTCGTTGTAACTTTTTATATAAGAAGCAAAATATGTATTTATTTTATGAACTAAATTGACATGAACGATGTTATCATATATAACTAAGCACACCAACGATATCGCATTCCAAATTGTCTCTGGTTCTCGTCTTCGATCTCCGGCTGTAAAGTCCAAACTTGGCTGTTTCTGCTACCTGAAGGAAAGTCACGGAGAGCTCCATTTTGTTTGAAGTGGCCATCTCCACAGTTGATGATTGCTTTGACATCTTTACCAGAATTTTCAAGACCTCTTTCTAGTCGCCGAAACCGTGCCTTTAGTGCTCGAAAGGGTTATCTACGACTTGCCTATTTCTTTGAAATTCTCCTCAAAAATGTCCCTCCAATCAATTAGCCTCCTTAGCAGCAAAATAGGCGAGCATTCGAGTTACGGAATAAATCGACTAATCAAAAAGTTTGTTGGCGACTCTTAACTAACCTCGGCTGTGGTAATATTGGAAACGGAATTTACTTTAAGTATAAAGAGATTTTAGGGATCCCACTCTTCAGAATGATTATATTAACATTTGGATCGTGGAAAATGGTATTTTCAATTGATATCTGGTTTCATTATTAAAGTATGTATTTGGAAATACAGTAATGTGTTATCAATATTTATATTGCATTTTTTGTCATACATAGAAAATAAAGGGCTGATTGAATTAACTAGATTTAACATATGAAACATTCGTGTTGATACTGAATTGAACGAATATTTGTGAAACTTTAAGTGTGGAGCTGCGGGGCCTCTAGTATTGTATAAGTGAGTATGTGTAGTTCATATTCTATTGTAGTACATATTTCTATTGTTACATCTGTATTATTTAAATTTAAAACTAGAGGGCCCGCTTTTGCGTCCACGCTTTGCACGGACGCAGAGCCATACATTTAGAAATATCTTAATTAAAAATGTTATAAGGTTAATATATATATGATAAACACAATAACACGGCTGCAAACAAAATAAAACAAAACAAAAGAATAGAAAATGCAATAAAATACAAATTATTTAAACAGTAAGTATTTCAAAAATTTGCGAAATCACTTGATGAATCACAGTGCGCGCGTTTATTTCTTTAACGGTAAAACCAAAAGAGCATATACAAACATAAACAATGCCACTCAAGCCAGGTGGCAGTGCTACAATGCTCTATCTCACATTAATCGATGGAACGATCAAAAGTTGTTTTCCTTCATTGTATTAATTTTAAATTGGAAAACAATAATCTAGCTTACACTACATCTTACAAAAATATTTTGTATCATATTGCATTTTTGCATTTATCGTCATTCTTCAACACAGTGGTGCCATCTATAGTTAATGGCGCCAATTGACAACAAACCCATTATTTGGGACGGATCGGTAAATATTACATAGAATTTGCTGACATGCATTTTTAATTAAATTAAAATTAATATTTTTTGTTTTCAAAAATAAATTTCAGATGAAATTTAAAAAAAGGGCTTTTATTTTGATCTTATGTGCACTGCTGTGCGCGTTGCCAACTCATTCAATTTAGTATCACCATGTTGAGTTGAGTAAATTCAAGCAGCCCTTTATTATGTATGTATGACAAATATAAATTAATGATTCGTTCACAGTAACAAAACAACAACAACAATCGCGACTTTGCTCGCACGGGAGCGAACACAAAAACAAATGCCATGGCTCTGTCGAGTCGAACACTTGCTCTCTGGCTCTCTTTCAGTTGCTTACGCTAAAATTTTGTTTGTATGCGTACACACGCATTGTACGTTTCAATGCTTGCTTAGCGAGGTTGCATTTAATGCAATTTAAATTAATATTTTTAATTTTTTTAATTAAGTTGCATGTGAAAAATTATTCTGATTTTTTCAAAAAAACTTCAAGTCGTAGCCATGGTTTGACCATGGCTGTGATATATAGAGTATCAGTCAGTCAGTCGGTAAGTCAGTCAGTGAGGACAAAGCATTTTATATATATGTATAGATATTTTTGTTGTTTCTAGATATGACTATGCCCTTTGTAAGTTTTGTTAGTTAAATACGGAGTTTTCATTTATTTATTCATATTAACACAACTAAATTCAGTCGACATAAGAAAAATGAACATAACTATTTTAAACTAGAGTAAGAAGTTTAATTAATATATAAAAAATTAAATTCATATTAATATTTAAAAATAAAGGTATAAACTGAAACAAAACAAAGTTAATTCTAGGAAAAACAAAAGTATTAATTAATCCAACATTTATGGTAAGTATTGAGGAAAACCCATGATAACTTTATTAGATTAAAAAAAATAAAAAGGTTAACAATTAAAATCGAAAAATCTCAATTCGATGGTCAGGGATTTGTTATAGGTTAATAGAAGCCCATCACATAGACCAGTGAGATCGGATATTTAACGGCGACAGCTGTAAGGTAGAAATTGCTACTGTAAACTTTGCACTGAGAGTGCACCTACGTGATCAATATTCAAGAATAGGACGAACTAAGAAAACGTATATACTATGTTTAGTAACATAAGTGTGTGACATTCGTTAAAAACTAAGTGTTGATCATTGAGGTAATCCAGGGGCCTCAATAACGCACAATGTATCGAAATATTCTATGACACAATTATAAGTAAAATTTATATTTTTATGGAGCACGAAGGAAACGCGTCAGACACAGAGTAATCTCAATCTCTTTTATTTATAATCGTTCGATTTGAAATAGTTCGCGAGAACTATGGAAATATTATCCTAATATCGTGTGTTGTTCACTTTTAATCATGTTTAATATTTTAAGTGTGTTCAGGAGTGACATGTGATAATAAGATAGTTTGATAATTGGCTATGTTTTGTGTTGTATTATACTTTCTTGTGTTAAGTTTGTATTTTGACCCCGTACTTAAAAAAAGTACAGTGGAACATGAGGTGGTTTAAAAACATATGTGCGTAACAGGCACAAGGAGACGTGGCAAATCCTATAAATTCTATATATTCTTAATAATCATCAATAGCCGAGTCGATATAGAAGCTAGAGATAATATTTTGTATAATCGAATCTAAAGGCGTCCTTCATGTTTGCTGAAAATTTCAAGCAATAAATTAAATGGTTGATTGGGCGAGGAGTTGTGTGCTGAGTTGCAAATTCCGGCAACCAATCAAGACTTTATCCCCTACGTGTAATATTAAATTTATAATAATAAAATTTATATTAACATTCGATGTTTTTTATTAATGTTATGTTAACATTAGGCGGCTTCACCCACGTTTTCTTCGCTCGAGAAACAACTGTCTGCTTTGCTCACAGAAAAACATTTTTATAAGTGATTAGGGTAATACGGCAAGTCTTTTAAACTGTAAATAGTATCAGTATCTGTTGAATGATCTGTGACATGATACATATCGCATACATACGAAACAATTAATATCTTTACAATTAGTGTCATATTATTTGATCAAACTTTGACATTTTATAATGCTGGATTTTCTTTGCTGAATGCAGTAAGTAGTAAGATATTTGTATAATATAACAGTTATAGCGGAAAGAAACGAATTGACGAATTTTTAGATTTGGCAAGCAATATCTAAACTGTTAGTTTTGTTAAGATATCACAAAACAGATAAAACTATTAAAGGTTAATTTGCATCCGATTGCAACACATTAGATATACAAATCTGATTTTAGCATAATTTTGATCTGGACAGGTAGTCTTAAATACATACAAACTGTGCGCTTGGTTAGGATATCATGAAAATGACAGCTATAAGATACAGTCATCCGATTTTAAGTAAATACTATTAGGTGTAACATATTGTAGTATAAGTAAGAATGGGATTTCTTCAGAGACAAAATAGTTTTTAATAATAAAGGTTAATTTAAAAGAATTTACAACAGGAAAAACAAAGAACACGAGGCATAACAAAAATCAACAATAATGCTTAGTGAAGCAAAGTTTCGTTTTTACTATTAAAAAAAGATTATAAAAACTAGTAGGAGAGTCGATACTTCGAATACCTACTAATTACTTTTAAGAGCTTGATAGCATTAATAAATAAATGTGCTATTACTGCCATTGTTCCCAACCGATCTTAGTACGATTAAGTAGGATGATAGATAATAATCATATACATATATAACGTTAGTTCGGTTGCTTTTTCTCTTATAGTTCCTGCATTGTTTTAGTATTAAAAAAGAGAAGGTATGGTTTCTTTAATCATATTAATAGTCTGTTGCCTAGGGTAATTGTAAAATTGATCGACATCTTAATACTTTGCTGCGAAATTTTGTATTTCACAAATTCTTATCGGTTGTGTTTATGCATAGAGATAACACAAAATTTAAATACCCTTTGAAAGGGTATGAATACAACTAAGAAATGGTTGCAAACCGTAAATATCCCACAAAAACAAGTATTGTATAACATTCGGACAATCACAGTGGCTGACAACAATATTCAAACGTGCTCTACTCGATGACCCCAATAGAGATAAAACGCTTCCCTTGCAACATTTGCATCCTCCCCCCCAACCACCACTCTTATCCTTTTATTTCAAGCCGCTTCCTCACCATGGTAACTAAAGCAATGAGCAAGTGACTACTGGTAAAGGGACATTCACTGAAAATGTCGGGTGCTGCATTTATTTTCTTTTTTTTGCTTTTGCTCTTCCTCGGTTCGAAATTGTGGACAGCGTAGTCCTTGTCATTATCATGTTTTTTCCGCGTTTTATTGTTGGTTATTCTTTTGCTTATATTTTTGTTTTAATAGCTTTTTATTTCGTTAGCTGCCACAATGCCTTCTCTTAGTCCTTTAAGGTCCTTGTGTGACATTGTTGTTTTGGTTTTGTATTTTAACTACTACAATAACTTTAAACTTGGCTACGCATTGACGATGCGCAAATGTCTATAAATTTAAGTTAATCATACATATACACACACATTGACAATTCAATTTGGATACCCGAGACAATTGCATTTGTGTCTGGCTCTAACATCCGCACTGTAATTTTAGTCAACAAATTGGCAAGACTATAAATTATAAGCCTAGTTGCGTCTCTTCCCATACTCATTCCCATTTAACTGGCCAGTTCGGAGATAACGCTCAGGAATTGTCGTATGGAATGCTTCGGCAGTCGAAAGCACCATACAATCACTTTGTTTCTCCAGGCTTGCAGTTTCTAGCTCTCAGCTGTGCACTTGTCCAGCTTGATTTCGCTTACCTTAATTGCATTAAATGGAGACCAGTTCGAAGAACTTACCAGCACAGACTTCCCCCTAATATGCTAATTACACTGCAGGCATTTTCCATATGTGTTTGTGTTTTTGTATGTGTGACTGCAATGCGTTAGATCGTTCATTTTTGTTGGGATACATTTTGGACAGGTGGAAGCCGGCAGCCAGAAGGCGTCTCGTCTATGTTTGTCCCTAAGCCGATTTTGTATGCCCCTTGGGACCCTTGTGCCTATGGCTGCGTCAGTCTAATTAATTATAGTTTTCAATTTAACCGCCCTAAATGACAATGACATTTGCACCTCCACCACGATGGTGTACCAGAACCACACACTTACTCATTTCACTTTGAACTCGCTTATCGCAGGTCTAATTATAGGAGTCCGCCCAATTAATCGCACTTGACCCAAGGATTCCAAGCTAAAAATTAGTTGGCCACTAGTAATACATACGGGAAATCACTTTTCTCATTTTGCATCGCATAATTCATATCTTTTGAGGCAAAACAGATATTTAAGAAAGTTAACTATTCGGAAAGAATAGTCGGGACTCTGATTGTTAAAATACCTGTTATATATTTTTCGGAACATGGCTATCTACAAAAATAACAACAGCTATAACTGACGATCTGCTTAATGAATCGAATGAATAAATTAAATACATTTTGGGTTTTTCGTAATTTGCGGGGAGGGGTGGCAAATTAAACAACAAACTTTATTCGTCCATTGATGTGATCAAGAATATACATATATACCAATTTATCATACAGGGTCGGATATGCCTTATTATCCCTGTGACATAAATTCAAAAGAACAGATATTTAGTAACCTATGTACAAATACCCACTTATATGATATAACACACTTATGAATACCCAAACAAATAAACAATACATCAATAAGAATCAAAAGCCAGTGAAGATAACAAATAACATATATACGGGGTGTGTTTAAAAACTGAGGTGACTTTCAAATTTCGCAGGCAATGTACTTTTGATTATTGATTTTTTTGTTTTGTGATGTAGGTACACTCTTCCCGAACATCTGTTCCAAGATTCAAGTGAATGACATTTTGTGTTTGGTTGTGAGAGACGTTAAGTGTTTAAGTGTTTTGCTTGCTCGGTGATTATTGTTTTTTTCGGTCTTGACTCACTTAAGCTCTTCCATTGGGACGATTGGGCTTTGGTTTCGATATCGAGAGTCTGCAGATTTATTGATCATGCAGAGACTAATTGTTCCAATATCAGCCATATAATATAGTAAAGCAATTTTAATCAAAATCAGTTTGGACCGACACAAAAATGAATTCTGTCAGTTTGATTAAGATATCTCAAATACTTGTTTTTTCACAAGTAATATCAGCAATTCATTATCTATATATCGATTACTTTGAGTTGACTGTGTTCTTCTCACACTCTGCATTTAAATAAATTTTTTTGATTTCTAAAAGTATCTGAACTTCTTATTTTGAAAAATTGTGCACCTTCCGATTCTGTAAAGCTTAATCAGTTAGTGCTCTATTCTTGCTTTGTGCTCAACTCTATTCTCTTTGTGTCCCTCTTAATAAGATGTCTATTTACTAAGCTAAATCTTATTTAAGCTCAAATTGAGTGCTCTTTCTCTTGCTTTAACTGTTACTAATTTAACCCATTAAACAGTGTGCCATGCTGCAGTAATTCTAGTTACATTTAAATTTTACTCAAGCAGTGAATTGCCAATTCAATTTTGAAACAACATCAAATCATTACAGTCATAATTTTCTTTCAAATGTTCTACGTTCACGTAGTCTACATTCTCTGAATACCAATTAACCACTTTATTAGATGAATCTTCTAATCATTCTGTATAGGCTTCCTCAAGCAATTTCTATAATACTTCTTTTACTGTTTCTTAGCACCCGCTACTCCATTTGTTGACACTTGTCCCAAACACATATTTGTTCATGAGCTTAAGCCAAAAAAGCGAATACACACTTGTAACTCTTGTAACAGTAACTCTACTACTACTCCAAAAATCTGGATCAGAGGCTTTTTTTCTAAGGTCCAAGATCTGTACTTGTATTGTACTTCTTTTGAGTCTGTCATTGTAGCTCTCTGAGACTTGGTTAAATACTAACATTTATGACTGCCAAATCTGGTCCAATAATTTTCATATATACAGAAAGACCGATCGTCTCGAGGCGGGGGGTGTCTTAATTGCTGTCTGATTTCTGCAGCTGATTGGTCTTCTCTGGACAATGTAGTTAGTATTGATAACCTGACAAATTTTTAAGTTTTGTATTGAGCTAATGTAGTATCTCAGTGCTGCAATATTTTGGAGGGACTCCTTTATTATCCCTTTAGATAAATATGTAGCTGGTAATTTTAATATTTCTAATTATAGAGGTATTGCAAACTTTTCTGTCATCCCTTAACTTTAAGAGACAATTATTTCTTCAGCAACTTTGGCACATCTCTGTAAGTCTTTAAATCCGTTTTTCAACATGGGTTTATTAAGAGTCAGTTCACTTTGACAAACCAGTTAAAATATTCATGATATTAATGATGCGCTCCACAGGAAAATGCGAGCTAGCGTCATTTAAACCGATATCAGTGAGGCATTTGACTCCGAAAATCATGATATTTTTCTTTTTAAACTTAGTAGTATTGTATTTTCTTACCGTCTTCTCTCCCGGATTTCTTTATACTTGAATGGTAGAACGCAAAACGCTCTTCTCAGTCTGCAATATTAAAATCGAGTTATCGAGATTGTTCTGTAATATATTTAAATGTTTGTTAGGCAAACTAATTTCCTCCCTTTCTATACTCCATTCCAGCGGTCGATGCAAGCCAGGGATGGCAAGCGAAGCGAGGGAAGCTTTCTAGGATTAAATAAATAAGCTGCTACTTCTTGCATTCTGATGGAAATATTTTACAGAAAATGTAAAATTATAGGCAAAGAGTTTGTTATCTTATAATAATTATACCCGTTACTTAAAAATTAAAGCGTATATTGTAATCGTTGCAATGTAACAGAGAGATGAAGGCATCTTCGACCCTATAAAGTATATGTTTATATTTTTTATCAGTATCAATAGTCGATTCGATATAGCAATGTCCGTCACCTTGATCTCAGAGACTATTAGAACCAAACGCACCATTCTTGGTAATTATGTTTGTCTATATTGCAAGCATTTCAAGTTTGATTTGGAATTTGGTCATGCCCCTATAACGCTCCAAAATCAACAGATGAAGCGGGAGTATCCTATATACTTTTTACTTTTTTATGTTTTATATCCCTTAAATTTTGATTTTCTTGGTTAATATTTCTTATTTATTTAGACATTAATATTTACATTTGTATAATAAAGTATCATTGATCAATCAGCATAGAGCAAAGCCCCTCTCATCTAAACACATACTATATCTATCAAAATTTGCTTTTGGAAGATATTGCCTGTTAAGTAAATTTATACAAATTACTTGGAGTTCAAAGATAACAAAGTATCCTGCAGCAGTGTATTTATTTTTTATCGGTATCAACAGCCGATTTTATAAGACTTCAATAGCTGGAAACTTTGGGTGTAGGCTCCTGGCTAATGTACGCAGATAAAGTTAGCTCTTTTTATTTGGATCGGACCACTATACAACTATATTTAAATCATATTGGTGCAATAGAAATGATCGGCCGAAAATAAAGTTAAGGTACGAACATTTTTTTCTTTTTTGATGTATCTCAGTCCGACACACGTTGCAGTTAAAATAGATCCTGACTAAATCGGTTCACTGCCATTTAAACAATCGGTCGAAAATCAAATTTGAGTAGAGAATGCTGAATTTAAAATTTTATAATATGAACTTTCTTTTACTTCATCAGGATTTAATATTTTTAATCATCATTTTCTAAAAAATACAAAAAATTCCAATGCTTAAAAATCGTGTACAGATATTAAATTAAATTCATATTTTTATTAAATTCCCTCTACAATATCCTGTAATGTCCACACACAAGCATTCCAATTGCAATTGCATTAAAAAGTCAGTCAAAAAAACCCGTTTCTCAATGGAACAAGTATTAAAAATTATTCATTAAATGCAGCACAACAAGAAGTGTGCAGACTGAATAAAAATGAAAAACGCCTGGGTAACAATGATGTAGCCGCCTTTTAAAAGTGCTGCTCGCAAGGCAACTCACAAAAGTGTGCAACAAAATTACAAAATGTACAAGGGTGCAAGATGCTAGGGAAGGGTATGATGGGGAGTCAGCAAGGTTCTGGGGGATTGTTGTATTGCAGAACTGATGCAGTCATCGTGAACTGAATGGAAACTGCCAGAAATGCATCTGGCCGAAACTTACTCGACTTTCACTTTATTATTCATGAAAAGTGAAAAGCGCACAGGGCATAGCGAGAGCATCAGCAGCTTGGGATTGCCAAAATGACTAGCTGAATATTATGTGATGTGGGCTGAGTTGAAAATGAAAATTAAATGAAATTAAATACTACGAATGGTAGCAGCTCAACAACCGCGCCGAATTAGTATTCAAATGAATCTGGATTCCCCACACACATCTTGAAGGCAAACAAAATTGGCTTTTGTTTTTATACTTTTATTAAAGCACATGGCTTTAATAAATTTTAATTAATTTGCCTCATAATAGCATTTAATTTTTATAAATAAGCAACACTAATCGTTGGCAGTCACACGCATAAATAGCTACTACATATTTGGGCCCGAAAACAATTTGTTTCTATTAACGAAGTAGCGCCTACAAATGGTGATTCATTTATCAAGCTGCAAAGCAGCGGACACACCTGAACAATTGATGATGGTAGGCGTCGTTCACTATAACGAAAAACAACTAAAATATTTTGAGAACTATTAAGACTATGAAATACCCTGCTATTAAGGTGCCCTTATTTATGTACTATAAAATGAAAATTGGCTGTCAGATTTTGGATGAAAGTTTGGATTTTGAATTAAAAAAAAAAACTTAATACAACTAATAAACCATTAATAACAAGTTTGTAAATTAAATTAAACATATTTTGATAGATCAAATTTGTCAATAATTTAACCAATCTCTACCCATATCGGCGAAACACTTGCGTCCGGTTCTGACATACACAAGTGTTTTTCCACTGCAAACGGTATACCAAACCAAACACGTACACAGCTCCGTCTCTCTATTTGAAGTCATCACTCTGCGCTGACAAACAAGGCTAGACTCAACCATAGACACCACCATAAGCGGAAGTAGCGATAAGCGCGATGGAATTCGTAGGGTCGAGAGAGGTCGTTGTTGGGGTTTGAGGGAAAGGACGAGTGGGCCATAAAGTCGGGTAATGGCTGATCAAAGTTGGCAAGCCAACGAGTGGTGCCCAAAAAACTCAACATTACTCACAAAAACACATCAATTATGCCGTCTATATGAGTATAAGTTCATGTGCGATCTTATATTCGTGTGTGTATGTGTGAGTCCGGAGCTCTTTATTAATGACAGTTTAACTGTCAGAGGTGGTGTGCCATTGAAAGAGTAAAAACAACAGCCATGTTTCGTATTCAATGCTGTTTCGCCTCATATGGCTCCGTTTGGTTCTATATATACGGCCCCTGTGGCCTCCAGCTCCCTATGTGAGAAATGCTTACTTGTCAAATTTGACCAAAGCGGACAGCCATAAGTCAAGTATTGGCCACAACACCAACGATAATTTAAGAATCAGATGATTTGCCAGGCTTAAACTCAATGTAGTCGGAAATTGTATTGCAATTTTATTTGGGGAAAAAGATTAAAGGTTTGTTGTGTAGGTCGGTGAGCGCGTTGAAATTCTGCTCTTCGCGAAGAATTTGCAAGTGCTGTATTGCTAAATATATTACTAGCAATTCTGTATAGTAGGTTCCTTATCTAGTTTGTGCAGGGTATAAATTACTCGAGGTGAGTCCCACTAGCCGCAATTTACCATCGCACTTACACTTAGTAGTATTGCTTACAAACTTGGTTTGATACCATCATTTCGATGTAGAGCTTTGATGCTCTCGGTTTGTTGATGAGTGGCTCTGGGAGCGGGATAAAGAGCGGATGCAGTTCTCACAGCTACCCAGTCTGGTGTCAATCTTATTTAAGGTTTGTGTTGGCAGTGCTGTGTTGTCTGCTTGTGCTGCGATGCCTGTAAAATTCCTGTTTGAAGCACCCACATTGATACGCCAGGCCACAAAGCTTGTTGAGAAGTTGAGTGCTGCGTCTATCTTCTAATTCGATATCGGAGAGAAGTTTTTGGATTATTTTGTTTACTCTCACAGAAACGCTGATGATGCTCCGCTTTAGATTACTGAACATATCGTCGGTTGACGGATTGAGAACAGCATTAGTTATTCGAGAGATTACACTTGATTTCATTGAAGCTACGACTATTTTGTTTTGTTAGCAGAGATGCCAGCAATACAGAATTTCGCCTCGATCTGCGCGAGCCAAATTTTAGGACGCTACAACCAAAATTTCAGTGCATCAGCATTCGGTGTCAGTTTCCAATCACAGTGGTTTCTAGCTCATCACTGGAAATGTTCGTAGGAATGTTGCAAAATTCCAAAATGTTATGAAATTCGTAAGAAATTTGTATTCAAATATTTTAAGGTAAGTTTTCAAAACTATGGGTGCGCTCTTAATGCGATAGAATGACGACGAATTCTGTTTATTATTCTTTTTTTTTAATTCTCGTCACTCAGAACAGAATTATATATATATTAAAAGTAGTACGAATTTCGAAGTTGATAAACAGCATTAAGGCCAGTATGCAGTTCAGAGAATGCGTCGAGAGGCCATAGTTAAACGGAGTTTAATCGTCGAATTGCTTGAGCTTATGATTAAATATTGATTTTTTGTTATAACCTTCAAGCAAAATATGAGCGTGCAGCAATGATCAAGTGTCATAGCTACGTGCTCTAAACTCGTAGTTATGATTCTGAGGTATATACACATATATTAAGACACCTTTTGACAAAGTTACAATGTTATAAGCAAAAGCAGTAGCAAACATTTCTGATGTACCACAAAAAAAACACTACATGAGGTAAAAGTCTAGTGACGATAATATATTCTAGTCCAATGGCCCTATGGCTGATACTATGGGTGCACCCATAGGTTATAAATAAAAAAATCGAAGTCAAAATATATTGGTGCGAAATAACTAAATTGGTTTCAAAATGTTCAAACTTTTCGACGCCAAACCGGTATT
Source organism: Drosophila sp. st01m (assembly GCA_018901795.1). Taxonomy (NCBI): domain Eukaryota; kingdom Metazoa; phylum Arthropoda; class Insecta; order Diptera; family Drosophilidae; genus Drosophila; species Drosophila sp. st01m. Next base: position 271,514 of record JAEIFG010000269.1, read on the forward strand.
TACCGTAAATCTAACGGTACTTTCTAAAAATAAAAATAAAGTTGCGAGCTTGTGTTTTTTTGCTGCGCGGAATTGTACGAAGAACATTTCACAACAGACAATTGCAAACTTCAAAGCAGTGAAGCCCGGGCTATAATTGTTCAAATTCTAAAATTTAAAATGGTTTTGAAAGTTACTTTATTAAATTATTTTTGTAAAATTATTTCTATTGATTATACATTTATGTGACATTTAATTTAATTTAACCTTTTTTGTACATTTTGTGAATGTCTTTTCTGTGTTTTGTTAATATTTTAGTTGTGTTCTCCCCCGATTCCTGTAATGAAACCTTAACTAGTGTATTCGTCGATGTTTTTTGATAAAAGAAAAACTTAAGACATTTGCCCTTAGGAGCTCTAAAGTACTCAAAAATTAAAAATTCTATTGCCGCCTCCCTTTATTCTAAAGTCTAATTTCTAGTTGCTGCGCTGCGTTTGTTTGGCTGTTGTGATCCCGTTACTTTGTTTCGGCAAAAAATGGGCTTTATAGTAGATAAGTTTAAGTCTGGAGGAAGTGGAACATCAAACGACGGAAATACGACAAGAAAATTTTTTAGTAATCCAGATTTGTCTGCTGATATAACAGGCCTTGACAAAGAATTGATTATGATATGTATAACACTCTTACAAGTATTGTCATTAGGATATAGTATAAATCCAGAAAAATTCGGAGACAATGCATTGGAAACTGCAAAAGGACTTGTTGAAAAATATCCATGATACTACCATTCTCCTTCAGTGCATAAAATATTAATTCACACTCCTTCAATTCTTAGGAATTGTTTTTGAAGAAGCTGCAGAAGCGTGAAACAAGTTTTAACGAACTCCGACCTATTTATTTGATTATTTTTATTCTTTTATTTCCCTTTTATTTCTGGTCAAAAACAACTTTCAATAACTTTTTGGAGTCGGTCCCTTACTAAATCCACCAAATTGTGAAGGATCTCTGGAGTTATCTCTTTTCATAGGGAAGTGAGCTCAGAAGTCGTCTCCTCTCGAGTTTTGTGTAACGAAACTGTTCTTTGCGTATTAGAAGAGACCAGCTGTTCTTAATAATACTTAAATCCGGACTTTGAGGTGGCCAGTTCAAGACGGTAACGCCAACATCTTTTAGAAACTTGGTTATCATTCTGGCTTTGTGGCATGGAGCATTATCTTGCTGCCGGAGAAATGATTCAATGATCAGCCTATCTCCAGAAGGATATGCATTTTCGCTCAGGGTCAAATATTGCCCCTGGTTCATTGATCCAGAGTTAGGGACCAAGTCACCCAACCTATTGTAGGCAACACATCCCCACACATCACAGAACCTACACTATGGCTCACTTTCTGACAAACGGGCTCGTTTTTTTGCCTTTGTTAAGTTGGCAATCTAACAACAATTTTTTGTTTTGATGAGTTTTATTGGAAGAGCTTTCATCCGTACAAAAAACACTTCTCCAGAACGACTTCGGCTTCTCTAGATGTTCCATTGCAAATTTCAGTCTTTTAAGCTTGTTAATTTTTGAAATATACGACACATTCTTAGCAAGATATGTCTTCATATCCTGTTCCTTTAAACATCGTCGGACTGTGCGCTTACTGATTGACTTTTGGAAGGCGGTCAGACTCCACTGCGTTGCAACGGTTTGGGGCTTCGCGAGATGATTATTTTAAATTCCCGTATAAGGATTTTGTCGTCAGCGATCGTTGTCTTGCGCTTAAGACCTGTTCTTTTAGGTTTTTTAAGTCATTATGTTTTTTAAACTTTTTAATTTGATAATACACAGTTTGACGCGACACATTAAACTCATTCAGAATGATTTTTACTTTAAATTTAACGTTAAGCTATGCTACCATTGATGATCTAATAAATTAACTTAACTCAGCCTTTTTACCCATGGCTATCAATTAATTTTTTGTTTTACATTAACGTTTAATATCCAAAAAAGTTAAATTTAAACAATTGTTGATTCACACGTGCTCAAAAGCAGAATGCCATTTACTAAATGTGTTTGTCAAAATACGTGTGCCATACAAAAATTGGTTCTCTGCGTGCATTCTTATCAGTAGAAAGAGAATGCAATGGATAAACCGTATAAAAATTGGCATTCTGTTAGCTGAATATTCATTCTTTGTTTTGCTCATCGTCTCCGCACCCTTAGTTAACGGTATCAAGCGCAAGCTAAGTTTAAAGAAAATAAAAATTTTGTCAAAATATTCGTTATATATATATACTATATTCATCCATATACTACATTAATTTGCATTTATAATATTATTATTATTAATAATTATGTTTATTGTATTGTTAAATTTTTGTTTTATAACTTTATAACTATCTATAAAAAAACATTGAATATGATTTTTCGTTTCGTTTGCATTAATTTGGATGTCAACAAAAACTTTTATTCAATTAGTAGTTTGGGTAGATTATTTCGATTAGGAATCTGCTTCATTATGAAAGTATATTATGCTCTTCTTTGTACTATATAAATACTCTTTAATAATATATTTAGCGTTCTTTGGCTTTGTGTTTTTTATTTAATTAAATTTACTTTGTTGCAATTGTTATTGGGTAATCGGTCTATCTGTAATTTAAATGTAGTTTTGATTATCGTTTTGTGCGCTTTGTACAGTTGCTGCTATACCATTAGGACTTTATCTTAAAAATTCTTCATCTAACTTAATTCTTGACAACGTTTTCTTCTCTGGGAACATACTTGATATGATAATTGAGTTCATTTAATTTTAATTTCCATCTTTGTAACGTTAATGTTTGGCTCTTTCATATTTTTTAACCAAACTAAGGGTGTATCGTCATTGATATTTTTAAATTTTATCCCAACATAGTACCTGAAATATTTGGTTGCCCAAGCAATACTAAGAGCTCTTTTTTTATTGCGGAATATTTTATTTCGTATAATGTCCTACTTGCGTAATATATAGAATTAAGATATTGGGATAACATAGGTTAACAACATTCTTGCATTCTTGAAGACATGCTTGATTGTACTAGAGAAAGTCATATTTTCACTTTGTCTGTAAAGAATGTCGCTAAACTCATATACAATGTTAGTAAACTTGCATTTTTCTTCATTGATAAGGTGTTCTTATCGAGACTGCCTGCTTTCTATAAGTCCGTTGTCTATTTAAAATTTTTAAATGGCCTATGTTTTGTTAAAGGTGTGTCAAGACATTGAATAGTGGATCAAGGCAATTAAATGCGGTCTTGATCTTTGCAAAATGAGCATATTAAACTGAAATATAAAATTTCTCACGTGCCGAACAAAGATTGCTTGGGCCTAAGGAAATACTTCGATTTAAATTGATATTTTCATGCATTGTTTGAACCTCTAATTTATATGTTACTATTGGAAAGCTCGAATACTTTTTATACCTGCAACCTAAAATTTAAGTAAAAGAGTATATTGTGTTCGTTAAAATATATGTAACTAGGAGAAGCAGGCATCTCCGATCATATAAAGTATATATATTCTTGTTCAGCGCCAACAGCAGAGTTGATATAGTCATCACGGTCTGTCTCTCTGTGTGTCCGTATGAACAAAAAGATCTCAGTTACTACAAGAGCTGGAGCAACCAAATTTGGCACACAGACTCCAATTGCTTTTGAAAAAGTCATGTCAAACCACAAATCGCGAAAAACTAACTAACGAACGTTATATACTATTCCTAACGGGTATTCCTATAGTACCGACATCATATTTTCGATTTTAAAAGCTAACAGTGACAATTACAATTAGGCTTGATTAACAATTTAAGTTTTATTTCTGTAGTGCCAGGGGGTAGACAAGCGAAGCAAGCAGTTTAATGATGTTAATCTCAAAATTGTCTGTTTGTGTATGTTAAGTTTTTATTTACTTTTACATGTTGAAAGTTATTATTCCTACAAAAGATTGTAAGTCCGCGAGTTACCAACTTATTGAAGAAACTAAAGCACGAAGATTTTCAATGAATACTCTGTGTTGCTTTTAACATTCAGTCGCCATCTTTACAGCAATGCTATTTCTTTTACATTATTGGGTATCAAAGATATATAGCAACAGTTTTTACTTTCATTCAAATAGATACACACACCCACTTATGCACCGAAAACGTTTGAAAGTACGCTATATGGTAAATAAGATGCCTACCAAACAGGTAACGAGAATGGGTTAAACTGAAAACCAAGCGATGAATGAATGACTTTCATTACGATTCTGTTATAAGATGCTGTAGAATTTCCACAGTTTCTATTGTTAAAACTGTTGTCATTGTTCAATATTCATGAGTGGGATAACAATAACAGGATGTTCATCTATTCTCTTCAATAGTAATCAATTACCGAGAGTGAGGCTGTTGTAACGGATTGCTACGCGCAAACTGATGGATATGTATGGAGTTAAATGGGAACAGAAGTGAGAAAGCTTGCAGAAGCGTCGAATTTCAGTGTAAGTAAATGATGACATTATTTTGATTTTATGTTTACTCTGATTGTTTTCCCAACTGATGTTGAGGTTGCTTTTAAAAGATACACAATGCGACAACTGCTGACATTTGACGTTTGTTTTGGTTGGTTGACTGATTCAGCTTGTCATTCGATTTCATGGTCAATGGTTTTCCCTTGAAAATATTACAATTTGTTGTCCCGAATGCATACCAATTGTACGGGCAAGGACTGTAAAAAAAATCAAACGTCAAATAACTACAGCTCCAAACAAATCGGAAAGTTAAAGTCGGGCCGCAGACTTTAGGAATATTTGTTACATACTTTTAGGAGCTTAATTTCTTTAAACAATAAAAGAGCTATTACTGACGTTCTGCCCAACCGATGTTAAAACGAATAACTACGATGATTCATAGTAATAATATATAACGGTATTAACCAATAATAGCGAAGTTTCTTTATAACTGAGGGTGTGTTGGTTTGCGATTTGCGGGGGAGAAGGGGACGCGGCAAATGTTTGTAAATACTGCAACGAAAAAGCTATTGGCTAAATAATCTACATATTGTTCCTGTCATTTTTGTGCTCATAATGTCTTGTCGAATCGAATTTTGACATATATGTGTGATATACAATAATAAAGGCGGCGGTCAATTATTTTGATAATAAGATTATTCGTACATTTTTAAGAAATCGCCTAAACATAAGCCAAAAGACGTTCGATTTGAAGCAGCTCTGCTCTATTGCAGAGAAAACGCCAAACTTTAAAAATTCAATAGCCCTTCTTTTATGATGATTTATTTTTATACCCGTTACTTAAAAATTAAGTAAAAGATTTAAAACACGGAGAAAAAGGTATCTCCGACCCTATATTACATATATTCTTGATCACCATCTACAGCCGAATTGATTTTGTCACGTCCATCTGTCCTTTAAATTTTTGCAACCGTTTATTTGGAAATACCACTAAACACACAATTTAAAGATTTTTCGTTTTGTTTGGTAGCTAACGTTATCTATTATTATAATCTATCATCCTATTTAAACGCAGAATGGCAGTAATATCAATTAATAGATTAAATTTTTAAAGCAATCACCTTTTACAAGTAAGTGGCTTACAATATATTATATACAATTTACAACCTACGTAATGACCCATCCGTGAAATTTTCTAACTGTCAGTCGTGTTATGCTTGATGTGAAATCTAAAAACAATTGAATACTTAAATATAAATGTTAATATAAACAAGTAATTTTTGTTAAATAATTAATAATGATTACGGTCCCTGCTTGATCGATAAATTCTCTTATTATTCTCACTAGAGAATACAAGTTTCTGTTATTGGCATAAATGCGATGGTAAAACGAAAAACTGATGTTTTCTATGAATTCAGTTTTAAACCAAATTAGAATTTCTCTTCTTGTATAACGAAACACAGAAAAAAAGAATGAAGCATTTGCTGAGGGGTACACACATCGCTAATGTGGTAGTGGTAATTTTTCGGGTTATCAATTTGGATTTGAATCACTGCTTTAAATCAATTACAATCCTGGAAAATAAATTCAGAGCTTCTGGATGTTAGTAAACCTGAATGCAATCTCTTAAAATACCATAAATTATGTTATTAATGTTGCTGTTACTACATTGAAACCCCGAGGGCATTTTCTTTCCAGTAACTGGAGACTATATGCTTAGAAACAAATTTTTGGTTAGTAATTGCTTCAGGTAAAATATTATGCTTTTTTTATACAACGAGCCTGTTAATATTCAATCAGAAATCGCAATAAATTTGAGCATTCCTTTAATAACCAAGCTTAGTTAACCAATACTGCCGTTCTACTTGGTAGATCTTACTCCGATTAAGTAGTCTAATAGATAATTATGATCGATAACGTTAATTGTCACAGACAAAAGTTTCATCTTAAAAACTGCGATTATGGTGGCTTTTTGATGGCAAAAGGCAGAGTGGTTGGCTGCTCTAGTTCCTATATTCTCTGAGATCTATTTTTGTACGGACATGCCAATGTTGACACGGCTTTGATGCTAATGAAGAATATATTTTAATAGGGCCTTCTCCCTGTTACATACATACATACAACGAAAACAATATAACCTTTTACTTATTTCTTCGTAATGACTATACTAAATACTTACAAAATTTGCATTTTTGTAATACCAGACTTAATTAGATTTAAAATAAGAAAACACCAATAAATATACTCAGTTGTATTAAATCGACCCAAGTTTCGATTAACCGAATTGCGAACCGAACCTAACCTCTGTGGCTCGAGCCAACCATCGAATCAAGCCTTAAATAATATACGAAAAACACATGCAGGGTTCAGTCAGTCAACAACTGAATAAACAAAATATGGATTCTTGTAAGACAAGGAGTTCTTACGTTAAATGTAAGGAGTAGAGAGTTTGGGCAAATAGGTACACACACACTGCGTACAGGCACGTACATGCAAAAAGCTTTGCTGCTGTTTTAGAACAAACTTGACTAATTTTCCTTTGTAGCCTTTCGTATTTTGTCCCATAACAAAGTTTTGCACATAAATACAAATACTCATATGTTATGTTGTACATGACACTAGTGCCAATTGCTAGTGCTTTGTACATTTTCATACGTTTTATTATAATAATCCGTGCAAGCATTAAACGCATTAGATAGAAAAAAATGCTGAGTACAGAATGCGTAAATATTGTTTTTAGTTTGAAAGATAGTTTACATGCTTAAAGTCAATTTTCGTCCGATTGTTCCAAAGCTGTACGATAAAGTGAAACAATTTTGAACAGATTTGGCCGGGATGTATATTAGATGAAATTAAATGCATGTTCTGTGGGATTGGTTGAGGTATCTCAGAATCCAATAACGGTATATTACTAAACTTAGTTTCCGACAGATTCTTTGAACGACAACTGCAACCGATTCTATCCAAACTGGGTTTGGATATAAAACAAAAGATATCTCAAAATAAAATAGGTTTTAATACTTAAACTTTATTTTTGATCAGCCTTCATTTGGGGATCCAGATTTCCGCTACCTGTCCGCTTCTCTCTTAGTCAGTTGGATAATTGAGTAATTCTCCCATAATTTTCGAAAAATAATAACAGAAATTTCCATTATACATTAGATAAGTGTGAAAGGAATAAGCGATTAGATAAATTTATAGATTCGCTTAATCTTTATAAAGTCATTTGCGCAACACACTTCATAAGCATTTAAATAATTAAAACTTTAAACATAAAATGTATAGAAAGTTTAACCTATTTAGTTTAACAATCTTAGATTTTTAAGCTATATATAGTATAAGTTACTCTTGTAACGAGCTACTTTATAATAAATTTTTTTAGTAATTTCACCGGTTTTCAAATTACAGTTGTCGATATTTCTAATTTTACTATGTTTAGTATATTTGTTCGCCATAATAAACGCTTGCTGAAGCTTTAAAATATAATGTTGGCTCAAAACCACTCATAAAGCTCAATAATAAATTTGAGGAATTAAGACCAGCTTTTCTTGTTACTATTAATTTTTTTTTTAGTAAGTAGGATTGGAATCTGCGCCTACTCTGAATAGAATTGGCGACTCTTACCAGAGCGCCAAGGGCCCACTATTGAATTTAAATAAAAAACGGCCCAACAACGCAAGGCTCTTATCCCTAAATTAAGAACTTTGATTTTAAAGATCAATATTTTTAGTCTAAAAACTGTTTTGATTAAAGATCAAATTAATAATAATAATCTTGACAATAGAATCTGGTCTTTTTGTTTAGCTTCAATGTATCTGTGTCTTTCTCAAGAATATAATCGTACAGTAGGACTGTAAAAATTATACTTTGCTCTCCCACATAAGAGGCTCCATTTGGAAGATGTGGCTCCACACTTCAATTCATGCTTTCGCTCCCTGTTAATCGAGCTGCATCTGCGTTTTAAGGTTTCGGTCCGGACTTGTTAAACACTATTAGTACAAGATTAATGGATGTCAAAGTTCTAATAATCGACGAAATTTCTATGGTTGGTGTGAAAATGTTTTCCTATTTGCAGTATCGTCTTAACAAATATTCTCCAGTAGTGACACTGCATTTGAAGGCATTTCTGTAATCGTGTTAGGCGATCTCAGACCACTTTGATATCGAAGAATTTTTAAACCGATCTCCGTATCCCATAATACAGTGTCTTAGTTAAATATTCTTTGTGGGAGATGAGCAGACATTTTTAACTACACTTAATAACAGGCATCCGGTGAAATGTCGACAGACCTTTACTTAGAGCTCGCATTTGCGTCGCAAGTCAAGTTCCAGGTGATGCAAGTCACCTTTTTGAAAGTAATCAATATCAATTTCTACCGAATAATGTATATCCGAATCTTTAGATTCTGTTAACTCTGAATATCTTAATTTTGAACATAAGTCTAAAATCTGTTAGATCCACAAGATTTACTTACTTCATTGAAAAATCGCAGCACTTCGGACTGCCTCGTTAATTGAGCTTCTAGTGTTCTTAAAGAGATTTGATATGACTCTAGTAATATTCCAGAAATTCAATGGATTTATTTTCTTGATGATAAACATGAAGGGACTCACAAAACTATTAAAATATGATAATATGCTCACAATTCGACGCGGATCGGCAAATAGTACATGGATTTTGCGAACATGAATTTTTAATTCGATTTAAATTAATATTTTTTATTAAAAAAAAAAAGATGAAAATTTAATAAGGCCTTTATGTGCACTATGTTCGCGCTGCCAACTCATTCAATTCAGTATTAACACGAATGTTTTATATGTGGAATTTCGTTACTTCAAGCTGAACTTTATTATGTATGTATGATAAAGAACGCAATATAAATCACTACTTCGGTCACAGGAACAAAATAACAACAACATTCGCGATCTTGCTCGCACTTACGCACTTGCGAGAGCCAACGAAAATCAAATGCCATGGCTCTCTCTACAGTCGAGTCTAACTCTTGAGAAAACAATATGAATTTGTAAAAAATTATTCTCATTTTTTAAAAAAATCTTTAAGTCTCTAGGACATGTGGCTTGGCTTGGTCAGTGAGGACAAAGCATTTTATATATTTAGATTAATAATACAACGAGTATTATTATTGTAACTATTAAACTGAACATCCCGCCCGTCAAGGCTGGTGCAGTTTGATGACTCTGAGGCCATGTTGATGAGGTGCTGCTGTTTCAAGTTAAGTAGCTGAAAAGGCAAAGCATGATTAGAGTTGTTTAGTAAGCAAGCAGACGGTGTATTCCACCCTCCAATGGTCAAGACCGTCTGTAGATGATCATCTATTTTCTTACTTTACTTTTACTTTGCATTCTATATTTTGAGTAAAATATTCAGGTGTTAAAATTGAATTTCGTATCGTTTTGATAATGTATATGACAATTTTTCTATCAATCATTTTTTATAAACAATTTTTCAAACATTCAAATTGAAAAAAATAATTTTTAATATTTCCAAAAAAAGTATAAAATTGCAACTAGAAGTTTTCTTAAATCGCAGTGAGAAACTGGAAAAGCATATGGCTGTTAGCTTGATATAAGGAAATATCGCACGTCACTTTACGCGATTATTTTAATTAAAACCGACAATACCATTTATAGACGGTCCTTAGTTTTTCTGATAATGGACAAAAGGGATCTGTTCTAAACAATGCACTTGATAGCTCCTGGACCCTAGAAGTTTATAGAATTTTATCCGGCGATTAGCAACGAGAATCCAATTGGTGAGTCTTAAAGTTCAGCGAGTGACATGATTTAGGGTTTCGACAGAGAAATCTCCGAATCCTGAAACAAAAACTAGTTTTTGTAAGAAAAATTATGTTTGTTTGTGTTCATTTATTTATTTAGGATTTATTCGTCTCTAGAAATGTTTGTTTTACAACTTATTGGAAAACAGGTAGTTCAGGTGGAAATCCTTGGTATCATCTTGCAACTGACGTAAGTTAAATGCGATTATGTTTCTAATTATTTCAAGGTTTGTTTTTGTTAATTGAAAAGATAGCCGGTCGGTGCAGACATTGAAATTTTAATTCTATTCAATATTTTTGAAGCCCTCCCTTTCTAACGATATTCCGCTTATTTATATTACATTTAAAATCGTTCGTTCAATTCAATTTTAAGCAATTTTGGGACACTGAAGCAGAATTTTGTGAGCAAAAATAGCCAGATGGACGGCAAAAAAATAGCAAAAAAATGCTTAGATAAAAAAGCTTAAAAATAGCTAAATTGCTTATCGATGTTAAATTTAGAATTAAAGACAATATTGATCTGAAAATAAAACCAACTCTTTATTAAATATGTTTTTCATTATAATAATGATATAGTATTGTCAATTTCGATGACGTTCTCGTCAGAATTAATGTATTTCTCAGATTCGTCAATCATTCTTAAATTTTGGTGGCAAAGTGTAATTTAGGCAACACATACCACTTCCTTTAAACCCATATCTGTAAATTTAAAAGAATATTAGAATTTTAAATACAAAATTTATAGTTGTTTATGTAACACACCTTATGGTTAGAATAGACTAAAGTTTTTTGATTCATTCGATTTCTTAAGCTTTTTTTTCACGAACGAAACTTGACTGAAAATTCGATCCACCTCTGCGTTTGACCTAGACAACGTCAATATGTTAACAGCAAAGTGTGCTAAAGGAGCGAATGGGTTTACATCTCCGGCATCTCCGTACTTCAATACTTCAGCCCAAAACTTTATTGTGTTCTCCCTTTAAAAAATAAATTTTTTTTAACAATTTTTTTTTTTTTAAAATTTACTTTATTTTTTTTTTTTGGTTTTTTTTTTAAAAATAAAAAAATATATTAAAATATATTTAAAAAAAAAAAATATTTTTTAAATATTGTCATGTTTCTGTATATTACATTTCAAATCGGTTTAATCAACTTGCATGCCTTGCAAATTATTGGCACATTTCTCCAATTATTAAAGAAAACCACAAAATGTCTCATAAAAAGTAACTCGATGCAACGATCAAAACAGCTTTAAAGTTGCTCTCATAACAAGCATAAGCATAAAATATTATGCTCACATACGCATACAATGTAAGCAAACTCCACCCCAGAGTCAAGAGAAAACTCCTAAAAATTGTTTACCCATTCAGTTTTATGATGATGTCATCATCTGGGAGTCTTGGCAACAGGGGTGTTTCCAAATTATGCATCATACTACACCAAAGATACTCATTATTTTACGTCCCACCACTATAAAATCAATAATAATAGAAAGAGAACTGTGGAAGTCTCTAAGATGAGCTCAGACGTCGCGACGTCGCCTTTATTTTTGCCAGACGACCCGCCATACTGGCGCTACATTATTTGTAGCTGCATTTTTTCATTGCGTCTGTGCCAACGTAAGTTGTTGTTCAGTCTGATTGCCTGACTTTTCATTCATTGGCTTTCCGAATAGTTTTTTATAACTTATTTGACTTTCCTGCAATTTAAATGCACTCAAGATACAAGCGAAATGTACAATAATTTATTTTTTGCTGCGTTTATTTTACAGTCCTGTTTTAATATAAGACCGTTGCTTTAATGTTAGAATTATCACCTCTGGCTGTTATCACTAATTGAATTTTTAAGTGAAGAAAAACGGGAAAAATGAATGTTAAGAAAATTGTGGCTTATAATTGGAAATTAATAAAGAGTAAATAATCTGGCATAAGAAACCAGAACTTGCCCTCGGGCCGGATTCACATTTTCTTTCATCTCTTAATAACCGGAGACTTGATTAGATAATTATTAAATAATTATCAACCGACAAATGCAGTAATGATAGAAGTTAAGTTAAAATAAAGTGGAGTTCCCTACTACCACTAATTATTAAGTTGAGATTACCAATGTATTTTAAGCTGGATTTTTTGACTTTCGCTAAATGCTATACATTTTGGGACCCCAAATGTTAAGATAAAAAACTAGTCGGAAAGATAAAGACGGGGTCCCGGATATTACTGGAATTTTGACCAATCGATCTTAATGTAATTAAGTTGGATGATAGATAATATATATAACGTTAGTTACTAATAATATCGTAATATCTTGAAAACTGGTTATGGTGGTTTTTCGAGATTTGCGGCAACGCAACTGAAGCCAAAATATGTTGCTCTAGGTGTTATAGTTTCAGATCCTTTTGTTCATACAAACTCCCTATCGACACGGCTGTTGACGCTATAAAGGGTCGGAAATGCCTTTTTCCCTGTTATATACTTACATTGCAATGTAATCACTTGGGACTTCCTGCCTCCAGTCGAATTTTCTGTCTGATCTTCCCTGATGATTTTTAATGCAATAATCAAATCTCGCTCGTTAGACTTCTTCGCAGAAACAGAAGCAGCATGTAATATGTCTTAAGTTGAAAAGTTTGTATCCGCTGCAAGATAGCTATCTAATTGATATTTTTGGCGTGAAACATCCTCTGCATAGCCTACCGTTGGTCTTCCCTTTTTATGAGGAGATGGTTCACAAAGGTCTTCATGCAAGGCTATAACAATTCCATTTGACAGCCAACTTGATACACTTGAAACCTTGTTATCATTCGGTTACATTTAGGCAAATTTTTCTTCAGGTACTTTATAAAATTGTCAGCTTTTTTTTTCAATGTCATCAACAATCGATTTGCAGATGTTGCTCATATTAATTTGTTCAATCATCCTTTTTGTTAATTTGGACTTATCGCGACCATTGCTCTCCCAAACCTGTAGCAGCGTCAAATGTCAATTGACATTGAAAATAAATACCTCTACAATTATTTTCCATACTAACAAATTATTTTCACCTAAACGAAACAGCCAGAATTTGCTCGCCAAGTTAATAAATATTTACGGTTGCATTTCGATCAGTCAAGCATGCAGTTAATCAGCTGACTTTGTTAGCGCGGCAATTTTAAATCGTGAGCTTTAAAATTTTTTTAAACATAGTTTTAGTTAATTGGGAGTATTCATATTTAGAAAACACAATAAATTTTGTGATTTAAAAATATGAAAAAAAGACTTTTTGCAAAAATGTTGAGCTTTTTGCCCAATGTGCATTGTAATGAACACAATATACACTTGTATTTAATTTAAAATTTGTCCATGATTTATTATTTAATTTAAGTTTTTTTTTTTTTATAAGCTGTTTTCGAGATTCATCCCCATCGACTAATTGTCAGCTGGTGACAATCGCAGCTGGAATGGTAAAATAAAGGTTACTAGCAATATAAACAATATTGGAGGGCCTGCTTTTGCATCCCCGATTTGCTTGGACGCAGACCCACAACTATTTGTGGTATATATATTGAAATGATGCCAGTCAGTAACAGCATGCTTAACTATTTCCTGAAGTAAGACGTCGAAAAATTATCATGATTACCATTACTATTTGTGTATATATTCGCAATTACTTTTTCGCAACAAAAGTAAGTTACCAAAAATACTACCTGGCACAACTCTTGAAAATTAATTCCAAATCAGTTGTTAGTAAAAGAGCAACAAACAAAAGTAAAGCAAAAGAAAAGGAAAAAGCAATCAAATAAAAATACAAAATAGAATGATAATAAAAGAGCAACAAACAAAAACAAACCAAACTAAGTAAATAAAAAATATGCAAATTTTTTTGTGTGCAAATCAATGAAATTCAAAATAATACACATTATCAATATTATTTTTAATAAAATAAATTGATATTATTGCTTGTGTATTGCATTTATTTATATCGTAGGCATTGCAAAAATTTAAGAACCCGCTTAATAACTCACAGTGAACGCATTTATTTCTTTAAGAAAACTTAACAACATAACGGTAAATGTGTAAAGAGCATATACATGCATACATATGTAAATGCCACTCAAAGCAGTAAGGTGGCAATCGCTTCAACGCAATAGTGCTCAATGTTTCAGTTTTAATCGACTCCTTATATTGTAGTTAGAATAAAACAACACATTTAACTTGATTTTGGGAGCTTTCATTTTCTTGTAAAGTATCATGACATATTGGACAAAAAATTTGGCTTGTAAAGTTGCTTGGCCATAACTTCACCAAAGACGAACTTATTTTGAAAAGGAATGTCAATTTCATAATGGTGAGACATCTTAATTAATTCTGCATTCCGCATTCAAACTTTAAATTAATTTGAAAAAAATGAAATTTCCCTCTAGATCTAGTTGTTGATATTTATAAAAAAGGTCCCTTTGCTTTTTTAAAAATTGATTTCTTCAAATCTTAATGTTTCAGTTTTTATCGACCCCTTATATTGTAGATAGTATAAAACAACACTTTAAAAATGAATTAGTATTGAATGCATAAATTAACACAAATTATAAAAGCAGTATCCGTAAATTTGTTGAAGGCCTAGAATATAAGTCAGTTGTAATTTCAAACAAACTAATGGTAGAGGGCATACATTCAAATACATTATTGTACACAAATGTCATGAACACTATAAATAACTAAGTTTTTAGATGGAACGGAACGGAATGACATGACAAGAGCAACAAAACTAAAACAGCAATCTCAGAGAGACGGACTGTATGAAAATACGATCACAGAACGTATGAAACACAAAAATAAGAATTATTCTTGAAATACGTCAGACAGTTATAATTTTCGCCGAAATAATGGAAATAAATCAAAGTAAATATCTATTGACAAATCAAGCAAATCTAATTTGTCAAAATTATAATTCTCAAGGACTAGACGAATGCAGTTAACAGTTTCATCAAAAATTCAAACAAATTCTCAACCAAAGTAGGAATATGTTAATAATTCAATGAATTATTAGCCAAATGGAATTTAACTCAAATCAACCTGTCAAAAGTCAACGATAAAATTCTTGTGGTCTGTCAAAAATGAATTCGGCTGAAAATTCTCTTCAAGCAGCCGCGGATTCCGAATTGAGAGAAACCTCTTCTTTCGATTAAAAATAAATACTTAGCACCTCAAATGCGTAATAAGATCTTCTACAAATCGAATGAAAAAAATGCCTAACTTGAAATAATAACATGCAAATTTGAAGTTCAAACAATAAATGGACATATCAAATTATACCAAAGTATTTCCTAAGACCAAAAAAAAACATATTTTTTTTAAAATTATTTATTGTCAGGCTATATAACAATTATTATAAATTTATATTAACAATACAATTTTTTTTAAATAAATAAAATTCTTTTGTGCAAATTAAATATAAATATTCTGGGGTATTTAAAATTAAAAAAAAGCCATTTGATCAACTTTTGTCACATAGATTGGGTTTCCCCCAGGAAACCCCAATCAGACCAAGATAAAATTGGAGAATTATTAGTTATTTAGATTGTTAAGACATAATAATATAGAGGCCTTAATCCCCATATTTAAACTGAAAGGTATAGTGAAAGTTATTTCGACCAAAAACCTAACTGAGTCTACTTGACCCTGTAGTAATTTATGGACGAACATTACTCCAAGCATAATTCTACGATTATTAAGAGGGGAAGATTAAGAAATAGTCTCCACTTTCAAATCACTTTCAAATTTCTAAAATTGTACACAAAATACTGGAAGAATTTCTTTCAGATTACACTTTACGGTTTGAACTGGGGAGAAAACAATGCACCATAATATAGACGCTATAGGTTCAGGTACTTCTATATATCTCGTAAAAGTAGTTTTGAGGACTTTCAGGCTTAATTTCAACTTTTTGTTCAAGTAAAAACCCTTGAAAACCTGAAAACCCCAAAACAATTTTTGCAAAGTTACAAAGCATAAGCAATTGAAAAAATTATGATATCACACACGAATAGAACCCTACAAGCCCAATAAACGTATTCCTATTTGGAAAACCACATTGATTTATAACGTGCACTTCTAATGGACATCAGTTGTAAATGAAATTATATAAATATATACATAGTGTATCTCGAAAATGTTTTCCTAACTGTGATTTTAAGCTTAAAATCAGTTTGCGGCCCCCTAAAAATGTCTGTCTGAAATTTTCTATTCTCGCGTATAAAGCAATAAAAAAATATCTCTGACGATAAAATCATTGTGTTGTTGGCATATACTGAAGAAAATTTTTATGTTCTTATGTCGTTTCCATCTCTCACTTTTCAAGACAGGAATAAATGTCAAGAATATTTTCCGATACACTCGTCAGCTGTTCTCTTAGTCTACACAGGCTATCAATATGCCAAATATCGATATGAATCTGTGGATTTCGCTGAAGTTAATGAGTTTTAATATAAAGTTTAATAAAATTTAAAGCAGTCCTAGAGCGACACCCTGTTGTGTTGCTTCTCATTTGTTTTTTCATTCTCAAAAAATATAATCTTTTTAAACATATACATTTATATTAAATTTAATTCTTTGACAAAACATTATTTATGGCTTGTAACGAATGATTCTGCAATGGCACATGTAGAAATTTGCACTAGTCTTTCTAAGGGTTAGGAGTATGGTATCTCGAAGTCAACTAGTTTTGGTTAGACCGTTTTAACATGATTTATTTTAATATTTTATGTTATCTTCATTAATTTAAATTTCGCAATTCAACCCATATGATGCTTCTCTCAATCTACTCACGTTACCAACTAGTTTTTTGAATTGTACTTGGTAACGTAAGCCACGCCCCTAGAGCAAGCATATTTATGGTTGCATCCACCCACGCGTAACCGGCTTGTGCTCAAAAGCCGTAATAACATAATAATTTTTTGCAAACATATCTTTCTGTGTTTTCTCTTTATGCTTATTATATAACACTAATTAGAATTACGAGCGCGTTATGTACCCAACCCATCCCATCTCTATAAAACTGGGCTTTCCGCGATGACCCCGTCGGTAGCTGGCATCCGTAGAACTTTTGAAGTGGCAAGAGCCTTTTTATGCCACTATGTCGCATATGTTCATTATGTTTGCCGACGACAAGGTCCTCGAAGCCTCATCGTGCTCGTCTGCTTGAGTAATTAGCAGTACCGGAATCCACCATCCAATGCAATGCAATCCAAGTAACGCTCCTTGTTGCCCTTGTCGTGTTTGTTCCAGGCGCTGCATTCTATTTCTGTGCAACTGTGCGCAAAGTTCTTTATGAAATGATGGAGACGAGGACAACGATGGCGGTCGCAACGGCTCGTATAACAAATTTTTGTGGCCAAACAAAAACATCTTCCATAATACAATAACATGGCTCTAGTTTAAATCAATATTTAATTAGTATAAGATTTGAAAGTGCAATGTGACCAAGAAATACAAACCATTTATTTTTAAGCTTCATTCATATTTATACCAATTATCCGCTAACAGAATTAGGGTAAGTATACTGATATAGTTATACACTAGCCCACATATAAAAAATTACTCAAAGCAGTCCCTCATATTATGGATACTTAACAAAAATTGGTTAGGGCGTAGTTTTTATTCAAATAAAAACAAAATTTATATAAATAAAACATAATTTGAGAAGAGTTATTTTTGGAGGTTAACTAATTTGTGTCACGATTTCGTAAGAATGCCAAGCAAATTTAAAGAGGTTTACTTTCCTGAAAGCTTATGAATGTATCCGTAATACATGCATTTTCAGTTTTAAATTTAAGCCAATTGATTTACAGCGTTCAATTTTTATTTAAAAAAAAAAATTTTTTTTGTGGAAGGTAAAACTAAAACAAGTTTAACTCAACTGGGACAAGATGTCAAGTACGCGGATTATTAGTTTTACCCGGAAATCTTAAAAAACAACATTAATTTTCATACAAAAGATTGATTTTCGACCGATCATTTCTCCCGGAAATGCAAATTTTATTAGTTAAGTAATGATATCTGGTTCCTAAGAAATAAAATTTTGAAAGTTGTAGTGCCTTCTTTGAAAATGAAATACTAAGTTCAAAATGAAATGTTAAGTCAAAATTAAAATGATAAAGGGGATTTATTAATTTTTGAAAATTTAGAAGTGTTAGTTTAATGACTTTTTGATATAACAGAAAACGCAAGTTAACCGAGATACGCATAATATAAAATTAAAACCACAACAATTTCCAATAAATAGAAATTATACAAAGACAAAATGGTATTCGACAAATTGTTTTTTTAAATATTTTATGCAGAATTCATTTTATTTCCTATTTTAAATTATCATTCAATGGTAAAATACTATTGACACATTTCAATTTAGAATAAAGTTAGTTAATGTATTACGTTGCTCAGTTGGTTGATCCTTCGTAGATTTAAATTTTCTTTTACGATTGAGGGTTATTTTTTGTTTGTTTGATTCTTTTTGAGATATATATTAACATTTGTCTTAATTCCTGCTTATAGATACGAATGTTCAGCTAAAAACTTTTCTTGCTTTGTCGCTTGATTACAAAGCAAACGCCCGGGGAGGTTATCTGCAAATAGCGAGTCTACTCTACTAATGAGCAGTCCTGGACAAACATCGGGTACGATGCATTAGCATCTGTGCCACAGGCACAGAACAGGCAACCAACCATGCCGGCATTTGCTGTCGTCAAAGAAGGATCTCCTGCAAGGTCTGGAATGTAACTCAATTATTGGTAATATCGGAAACATACCGACAATCGGAACCAGAAAGGCAGCAGTCTTAGACATCACCATGATCTGCAAGGGTCACACGCCTCACCTAAAAACTGGCAAGTCTTTTCGAATGACTCTATGTATAATAATAGAATCATTCTATTTTGGACTGCAAGTTAATTTGGATAGCAGCTTTCCAGTCCATAAACCAAAAAAAAAAAAACAAACTGGGACATATACAAAAACCCTGCAACTGAATCTATCCAATGAGAGGACGGACATACCCCGATCACCACTGTAACTTGAAAACATTAACCGCAGAAAACAAAATGTTTTTAAACATCTGTCCCTTTGAAAGGGAGCACAAAAAACATATGTCTCATGGTGGTGCGACATCCTCAAAAGGCTACGACTCACCGTGTGTTTAACAGAGCAAATAAAGTCGCAATATAGGAACCATGCCATAAAAGCCTGAAATCTAACAACAAGCAGGTCCGAGAGACCAAACTTACGAATTACCGCAATTTCTACGAAAGTATAGTATATACTGAAGGTGAAGAGGGAATTTGGACCTAAAACGAGAAGCAAATTAAGCTTTGAAACGAAGGGATGGCATTCTCTCTAGCAGAAGCATAGCGAGGTTAGAGCTTTTATGTAAGACCCACTTCCCAGGAAGTATCCCGGTACAACAAAATATAGTCGAAGCAGATGCCTGGTCAGTCCAATCGCATCGGAGCGATTACAATGGATAGTTGGAGCGTGAAATCACCTTACTTCCTACGGAGGGGGCAGGACATAGTTTTTCCCTTCCTTAGAAAGATCATGATTATCAGCCTCGCACTCGATTGCATACCTGCATGGCGTAGACCGAGGATCGTCTTCATCCCCAAGGCTTCATAGTAAGAAACACCCTTCAGAGCAGGCCGATCTACAGATACGTCGATATATTAACTACACCGCACTTTAAGCACGTCAGTTGACAATAAGAAAGTGACTGTATGAGCCTTCCTGGATATAGGGGGTGCCTTTAAACAAATCCCATCTTACCAGACAAAGCCTACTCACAGCCATGAGAAGTGCAAGCCAGTACAGTAAAAGCCAGTACTGTTGCAATCACAACCACGCTGACGACATTGTTATCATACCAGGAGGCAAATCCCTCAATAATATATATAGTTCCCTTCCCTAATAGATTCAACTAACATAATACAAAAGTCAAATAGTGTTCACGCCTGTTATTACAAATTATTTAAATCAATATTATCAATAACTTAGTATTGTTGCAATCGAATATGAAACAGTGTGTTAATCACCTAATGTTAATAATCAATATCGATAAGTACTGCAACAAGGCACTATCATCTCTTATCTTATATAACTCAGCTCATACCATTTTGAATTTAAACGTGCAAAGAAAATTTTTAGCACATTATCTGGATAGGTTTCATTTTGAATTGGATAGATTAGGATCTTACATTTTTGTGTCCGAGCAGGGATCTATTGGACAAAATTCATCACAGCTGAAGTTCAACGGACTTTAGTTGTCCTACATACATTGCATCGTTGAACGCCATATGAGTGATGACTTTTAAATTGAGTTGACTTTGAGTTGCAAGTTAGATTTCGCAAAACGGATGCAAATATTAAGAGCTAGTACCGTTCACTCAAATTGGTGTAAGACTCTAGTAAAATTCGAATTGCAAACTCCTTTAGTAGAAGCAAAAGTTATAGTATTAGTCATGCGGATGAGCCCCCGGAATAGGTGGCAAGATTTTACTAAGTGGGAGAAGAAAAGAAATTAAAGAGCTGTGCTGAGAAATAAAAGTCAAGTTGTTTGAGTTGTTAAAAAATCAGTCGCTGGAAAGCACTATTGTACATCGGTCTTCGAATCTACCCTAAGCTAAAGGCGCTAAATACTTTAGCGGACACCCAGTGAATTAGTTGTTTGGAATACATTTCTTATTGTAATAGGTTAAGAATGGAAACTTCCAAGATTATACGCTTATAGAATGTCCTGGATTCAATCCCTCAATTGTAATTGATTTCTTAGATTTGATCGCCACGAATTAGCATCGCACGATAAAATTACTGAAGGGATCACTTCGAATATAAGGAAAATTATTCAATTTAAATCGTTTGAAACAATCTGACTCGTTACAGATGAAAACGCTGATGGACAGCATTAATGCTCAGCCAGAGAAAGCAGCCAGAGATGTGGAAGCGTTCATCTCTCATTTGGTGCTAAGTAACCTCGATAAAAACACTCATTAGATGTCATGAAGATGGGATGTTATCTTGAAAATGCCGTCGTGGACAACATTATTTCAGTTTATAATAAAAAAAGGATATGGACTGGCTAATCGCAATAGTCGGCAACCTAGGGCAGGAAAAAAGCAACAAAGTGCGAGAAAGGTGACTCCAAAGAGGCGAGTCTAGCTGCAGCAGTAGATAGCACTAGTAAATTTTATTTTACTGTTGTTCTTTCCGTTGGTCCAGAGGCAGTTAAATAGAATGAGACGCAGTCAAATTAAAAAAAAAATTATAAATCAAAGATGTAGATTAGGATAGTCAACTCAGCTGTGGCTGACCACAGCGTTCCAGCTAAAGATAATGGACACTTGCGTGAGGCTTAGTTGGATAGGGAATCTACATTTTCGACCTGTGGGCGAGGTGTGAGCAGAAGGGTAAGAAAACTTTTGGATGCCGAAAATATTTGTGAGGAAAACTTGAATGCCAACGTAAGGCAAGCTCACTCCGGTCATTTTATTGTGACTTAATGAAAAAGTTGGGCGATACATTTACAACTGCTCTATCCAGACTTGCCAATTTGGGAAGAACGCTTTATCTGAAGGAGCAGAAAAAAGAATTCATTCATGAATATCGGGGATTGGGAATTTTGATGAAATCAATCCTACTGAAGTTAGGAATATGAAATACTTCATACCTTATTATCCAGTGATTCGTCCGGAAAACTTGACGACTGTAGCTTTTGAAGCTTAATGATTCCATTTTAGCCG
This sequence comes from Drosophila sp. st01m, assembly GCA_018901795.1. Lineage (NCBI taxonomy): Eukaryota > Metazoa > Arthropoda > Insecta > Diptera > Drosophilidae > Drosophila > Drosophila sp. st01m. Next base: position 293,508 of record JAEIFG010000269.1, read on the forward strand.
AGTCAAAGCTACAATCAGATTTGTTGAGATACTTACCTAATTTTTTTGATTAGATATGCGTTGACGGCAGATATTACCAAATTGAACAGACAAGTGGTTATTGGAGAGTCATTGCAACTATCAGTGCATCCATTAGAGAAATTAAGTGATCGAGTTCGTTCATGTGCTGCGATGGAAGACGGTTACGAAACGGTTACGTACGGAGCAAATGCGGTACATGCGATGTCTCGTTCTGCTCGCAGAGTTGCACTCGGTGAAGTATCCCATCTTATGTGCAGCGATCAAAGAATGATTCCCTATTGATGACGAGCTATGTATGTGGATCCTATACCATTGCAGGCCTTGTCGCATTAAAACGGGAAGTCTCTGAATTGCTCGCAAAAGGTGGCTTCGCATAAGTGGCGCAGCAATTATAGCGGGGTTCTCAATGATACATCTTCATCTAAAACGTTGTGTATAAAAACGGAAGACATTTGCAAGTCGTTTGCTATCTATTGGGCGATTGAAAGAGATGAATTTCGCTGAACGTAAAACGTTGAAGTCTCACATGTCGTCACAAAACGAATAGTTCTGTTAGTTATAACTAGGATTCCTAATCATGTTTGTCATTTTGGGTAAAATATAGCTAGAGAAGTTGTGGATGCTCAAGTAAGCATTTCAAGAAGATCTGTCGAAATGCAATGAAGAAAATATCGGTCAAAGCTAAAGCAAATAGATAAATGGAATCACATTCCATTAAACGCCAGTACATTTGCTAGGACTGTTCGGGTTCTCAGATGACTCTTACAGCGCATGTCGAGGAGTCATTTATGCTTGCGATGTAGACACGTTAGGAAGAATATTCAAACACTTTGTAACGGCGAAACCCAAGGTATCACCCATTAGGGTGATCTTCCTTCCTAGGTTAGAGCTTCAAGGTACACTCTTAATGACCAAATTAATGGTTAGGGTAAATTAATGCCTACAGTTAAAAGTAGACAGAGTTGCATACTTCTTGAACTCAACAACTGTGCTTAATTGGTTTTCAGTTCACGCTAACTGATAGACGACGTTTGTTGCCAAGTGTCACAAATACAAGTCTTAACGAACATTCAGAATGGGATAAAGGTCTAATCTTAATAAAATCCAGCGAATAATGTGTCCAGAGGATTGTATGCTGCGGATCTGAATAAGTGTGTTAACCTCAGCCTCATATGTAACTTTTGGAATAGAGGCATACCTATAGCCTATTGCTGAACCTTAGCTGATGGAACAGCTGACAAACAAGCCATAATTTGTAAAATTGGACGATGCACAGTCCGGGAATATCTACCTAATGAGTATCTCTGTACAACAGTCGTACTGGGCGAAGATCACAAGCCAAATACCCCATTGTTAAAAAGGGTTAAGGCAGGTTTGCCTATAGGGTAACAAAATTCTCAGGATTCTTACCGGGCACTTTAGACAGAGAAGTCAACTACCTAATTAAGTAATTGTGTAAGTTTTACTAAATTACTTAAAACAAATATACTCATTACCAAGTAATTTTTATAATATAACTTATATTGATTACGGTTCCCAAACATAAAGCTTATATGAATACTTAATACGGCTGTCCGATTAGTTCGATCGCAGCTGATGGAGCCATAGGTGCTTTTTTGACAAATTTTTAGCAAATTTGCTTAAAAAATTCGCGACTTATGAAACCTTGATCACCAAAATCCGACAGCTGGTTTTAGTGACCTTTCCAAAATGAAATGAATGAAAATGATTGCTTGTTTCTTTGCCTGTATGTTTGTAGCAAAGCACTGAAATCTTTAGATTTGGTGATGGGGACTTATTCCTCTTCAAAAATCTAAAAATATTTTCTCTACGGCTTTATGATATAACCGCTGGCTTGAAAAAATTTAAACCCCGAACAGTTTCCAAGCCATGGAAGCTACAAATATTTTAGAGGCTACGTTCGTTTTGGCTTTTAAGTCTATATATATCAATAACTTAGAATTTAAGAATTACAAAAGCCATAACGTGTCATGAGGTTATAACCTTTCCAACGATGCTTGAATCTATGGTAGCTTCTATGGCTTTGAAAGTAAGGGTGTGTTTTAGCGTTTTCCCGCTTAAATATATGTGTTTAATTTTAAGTCGTGGAACAAGCGCTTCAAGTTTTTTAAATTATGTTTTAACTTATCTCATAATCAGGTGAGAAACAAAAAAACTTAAAATGCTATCTTATTAGCTTGTAACTCATTCTGATCGGACAGTTGTTATTCAATTTAATTATAATTTATATTGTAGGTATTCCCACCCATTTAAGTCAATTTATTTCTGATATCAATTTTTATTTCGAGCGATTTTAAATTTATGATTCACACTTCAAATAATTAAATAATAATCATAAAATAAAAATGGGGTGTGACACTATGCGTAAAAAGCTTGATTTTCTTTCCACAAAAAAAAAAATGTAATATGCGTTGTGTTGTGTAAATGTTAAATTAACATAATATGATTTAATGTTAATATACACTTTTTTTTGGCAAATTCAATTGTTTATTTAACAAAGTTTGTAAGCCAAAAGATTCAATTTAATTTTGCCTCTGTGCGAATTTAAGTTTATAAAATCGTATAACTTCTTAGACGTGGATAGTAGACTTTTGACATAGTTGAGGTGTAAATTATAGCTGTTATAGAAAAAACTACTGGTACTTCCAATGAGTTAAGAATACTTATTTCCATGAACAATTCTTATGTGGTTTACAGTTTATTTCAAATTAATAAAATTTAATTTATCTATATATGTATATAAAATGCTTTGTCCTCACTGACTGACTGACTGATATATCACAGCCATGGCCAAACCACAAGTAGGACTTGAAGTTATTTAAAAAATCAGAAAAAAATTTTCCAGATTCGTATGGGTATTTATAATTTTTTATTCCAACTGCAAGATATTTTAAAAAATAAAACAAAACATTAAATTAAGTTGCATTAAATGCAAGCTCGCTAAGCAAGCATTGAAATGTTCAATGCGTGTGTACGCATACATTTACAATTTTAGCGTGATCAACTGAAAGAGCGCCAGAGAGCAAGAGAGCCATGGCATTTGTTTTTGTGTTCGCGAGCGAGATCGCGAATGTTGTTGTTTTGTTTCTGTGAAGGAAGAAGTGATTTTTATTGCGTTCTTTGTCATACATACAAAATAAAGGGCTGCTTGATTTAATTAGATTTTATATATGAAACATTCTTGTTGATTCTGAATTAAATGAGTTGGCACCGCACACATTAGTGCGATAAATGAAAATATTCATTTTATCGCTTTGGTGGTGGTGTGGAATTATCAAAATAATTTAAATAATAATATTTATATTAACCTTTTAATATAAATATTTCTGAAACTGAAGTGAGGAACTGCGTCCGAGCAAAGCAAGGATGCATAAGCGGGGCCTCTAGTATTTATTGTATATAAAAATAAATTTAAAAAATTAAAGTAATTTGCATGTTGCAAAACTGCCATATACTGAAAAAATTAGCAAGTAGCTATGTACTTGTATTTCAATTCATCTACTTAAAGGACATATCTTTGCAATTATTTGTTTTCCTTTTACCAGTCAATCAGTCGACATGTACATACATATATACCCAGTGAAGCTAACATTTTCATCAACAAAATGTAAAAATCGCAATGCAAATATTACTTCTGAGACAATATTTACGCTTTTCATGTATTTCTGCTTTTCACACTTTTGCATTGACTTTCAATTTTGTCACTTTCTTGACTTTTTCGCTGCCATGCCAAAAATAATATTCGTAAATATTTTGCACCTGCAAGAAATTTTTTCCAAATGATTTGTTTGCTTATGTATTTACATTTATCTGTGCGGAATATTTTCTTACGCCAGCCAATTTGCTGTTCAAAGTACAGGATGGATGGAAATGGAATAGTACTGTCGAATGGCAGGGATGGGGCTGAACAGGAACTGAACCACTCACTGTAATTGTATTTGCTTTTGTTGCTTCCTTCGCGCCTTGCACAGACACACAGCAAATGTCAATACAAATAAATAAGGAGTGGAGCGAATGCAAAGGAGACAGTACAAACGAATTATATTAAGGAAGAAACGAGACGAAAGCTTTGATTTAATCAAATATAATAGGAGCAAATGCGAAAATTGCATAAAGTAATGCAAATGGTTACTTCCATAAGCAACTAAGATTTTTTCAACGCTCAATCAATTTGCACATAATGATAATGTTTTGAAAACAATTTTTAAGTGTATGCGAATTTATCATTGTTTTACATTGAGAATGTACTGCCACCAACCCCTAACATGTTTCAACACATTAATAACGCATATCATTAATTACACTGAGCAACGCCCAAAGAAATACATCAGGCAGTTCCACTATTTTAATCAAATTACATTCTTATATTAAGTTTGTTAAATAATGTGTGTTACTAACAGATGGGGGCGTGCCGGAACCTATGAAATATATATATTAATGATTAGCATCAATAATCCCATTTTGATATAATATGCATTTATGCTGGTATTATGCATTCTGACTTAAGTTGGTTCAAGTCGGCATACTAAATTTGATATAGTACCATTATACCGACCAGACGAAAAGAAAGCTGTAGCGTGATCAAGGGAAATCCGTCACGTGCTCGTTCGCTCGCAGAGAGTTTCGGCTACACTCATCAGTAGTATATCATGTGTATATATGTGTCGGAGATGCAAATATCTGTTAATATAATCGATTATTTGTAAGACCGTAACCGATAGTGAGCCAGACTTGTATAGTTTCGATAAGTGGGATTTTAATAAAAATAAGTCGAGTGTGGCCCTGAGAGAGAGTTGTCAGACGTGAAGCAGTAGAGAAAGAATAAGAACTAAAAGCGCACGTGTTTCTGGCGGATTAAGAAAAGAAAGGGCTCGCTACACTTATATAGGAAATATATAATGGCCGATGGAAATACGGATTCGATTGTGCGCTCCGTCATATGTATATAATTTACCTTCAACAAACAACCATTTTTAAACAAATTTTCTTATACATGAAGAGAATAAACAACAATTAAAAAATTAAATTGGCTGGCAATACTGGCTAATTCTGCAAAAAAAAAGTATTACTTTCGTGTATTCATATTTTGCTAGAAGATTATTATTATTCTTACTCTAAATCTTGAAGCCATATGAACATATAGTCCAACACATTTGCTCCAATAGTTAAATTCGTTGTAACTAATATAAACTATTCGGACACGCTAAGTCCAACGCGGACTATAGGATACCTGTTACTATTTTCAATATTATATTACATTCTTAACAAAAGTTTGGCAAAATATTATTTTATATTAAATATATCTTGGAAATACGAATTCAGATCACTGCGATTGGTAATAGCAGCAAGAAGGGTGTGAAAGGGGGCTAGCTATATAAACAGATAGTTTTCTACGACTGTCCGATTAGATCGAGTAATATACCGATCGAAAGGTAAAGTCTTAGCAAATTTGACTCCAAGCTAAGACTTCTTGTAACTCACATAGTTCATAAAATGAAATGGTGTATGTCGGAGAGTCGAAATTAAAATGATTGCAGCTTATGGCGTCATTGGAGACTTCAGGTAAATTTAATTTATTAGTAAAAATACTCGTCGAGTAATTCCTGTGACACCGAAATTTCACAGCGTTTTCGTAAATAAATTTTATATTTTTACTGGCCTTTCCTAAAATAAGTAATACACCGACACTAACTCGATGAGGTTGGTTTTTATGCCAGTTCGGATAGCAATGCTCCTAATAACAGCTTTGGATTATGAATTTAGCCTAATATAAAATTGAGAAGGAAAAGAATGGAGAAAATAAACTTTAAAGAATAGTAAGATAAGTTTAAACGTATAAAAACTAAGGATAGTATAAGGATGAGAAATTCAGCCGGTCCAGCAATCTGTGCCCCTATTCACTGCTGGGTTTGAAAGTTTCGAAGCAAATGAAATCTTTAAAAATTACAAGAAGGCGTAAGTAAACAAATTTAAGAATAGAATGGTTAAATAGTTTTGGACTCTGCCCGAAATATTTCGTAGGTGAGAGAAAATAGAGATCTAATTAGAATACAGAGAGTGATCGAAATAGAAAACATAAAAGTAGTAGTAGTTTCTAAATCGCCATTTATAAGTTTATAAATTAAAATTAAACCAAGTGTTTTTCTACGGTCAGATAGTGAAGGAAGTTTGAGTCTACAAGAGTAATACATAAATGATTTCAGTAGTAAATGGGTCATAAAATTCCTTTCACCATCGTCTTTTAAATCCAAGTACGCATTTGACAGCATTTCTGTCACAGGAAATATTTAAGTCGAATTTTATTTGAGAATCAAAAATAACACCTAATTCTTTAACAATATAATGGAACATTATTTATCGTATTGCTTAGGACGACCCAACTTAAAGAAAGATAACTAGGCAAGCACCAGAGGTGTATAAAGTTTAGGTCATTTTGAAGTAGACTGAGCTAAGAAGGATCATTGAATGAAAGAAATAATTTTACATCATTAGTATGCATAAGTATGCGAGAGTGTAATAAAAAAATATCGAATGTCGCAAATAAAAAGAGTGAAGAATAGAGGCCCAAAATGAATTCCTTGGGGTACACGGAAGTTACATGAACAGGTTTAGATATTTCTGATCTGAATAGATCTTTTGCGTTCTACCATTCAAGTATGAAGAAAATCAGGAGAGAAGAGGGGAAGAAAATTCTACTGAGTTTAAAAAGTAAAGATCATGACTTACAGAGTCAAATGCCTCATTGAAGTCGATATAAATGAGGTCGTTTTTTTATAAGTCAAACATTTCAACAGGTTTGTCGAAGTGAACCGACTCTTAAGAAAACCATGTTAAGATGCTGAAATTACAGATTTTCAGAGATGTTGCAAAGTTGCTGAAACAATTATCTCAAAAAGTTTTGGGATGAAAGATAACTTTGCATTAATCACTATAATGAGAAATATTGTACTAGCCACCTTTTTTATGTAAGGGGATAATAAAGGAAAATTTCCAGAGTTGAAAGTACATCAGCGGCAATAGAAATATTAAAATGTTTGAGTAAAGGTTCTTTTTCTTAAGATAAAACTTGGGGTAGTGGGACTATTCTGAGATTATGGGAGAACCAATAATAGAAGATAAGCAAATATTTGAAGGATAACAGGTTTTAGTGGTAAGTATAGATGAATATGTGATTGAAAAAATACTGCAAATAAATCAATAGCTGCTTAGTCGCTACCTGAACTCTGATAGTTCAACAGAAACAAATATGAGGGAGGACATTAAGATTTTGGTTTAGAGTTAACAAAAGAGCAACTTGACTTTTACAGCGATCAATGTGTGTCGCATAACACTGAAAATTAAGAAGAGAATAGTTAGATTTACTAATTGAGCATTACAAAAGATCAAAACTATAACATGTCTTCATAAATTGTTTATAACAATTTGATTTAATAACTTTTAGGTTTGACAGCCTGACTGTAAACCACAAAAGCTTAGAAGAATTAAAGAACGAATAAGCTGAGTACAAATGTTTCTAAAAGAAGTTAAGAATTAAATAGATGGATCTTACTTTATCAGTGCTAGCTGCATTGTCGACTGAAGATTTTTTCAAGGTATAATTTGCTTTGCATATAATCTAGATGATCTAGATCTGGAAGAACCTTGGTAATCGTAAATAAGAGCAAGAATCGATTTAAATTGTTCGTGACAGATTTATTTGAATAGTGGTAAATGAATTGGATGAACTAAGATGACAATTCGAGAAGAAGGAGTAAGATAATTTGCACAGCTGACTAATGAACATAGGAAAAAAATAATAACCTTAGTTCTCTTCAGATTTAACATTTTTTCGTTTCAGTTCTCATTAATAATTTAATGTTAAATTCGTACATTTATTAATTTAATCTTTTTTTGTCGACTGATTTTATTCGTGTCTAAATAAATCGATAAATAAAGTTAAATCAGTCAGTACAATGACAACGTCATTGTCTCGCACGAGAAAATGCTTCGTATATATGTGTAAACTTGAATGTCATATTGCAGGGGAATATAAGAGCGGGACAACGAATAATGAGTTACTTTGACATTTACCAATTCAACATTCAACAAAGAATTGAGAATCAGGACTTCAGCGTGACAGCAATTAAGACACCCCCGCCCCGAAACGGTCAATCTTTTGAATATATACAGAATCTTTTCTGTATATCGATAAGTTAATGGACAAGATTTCGCAGTCAGAAATGGTAGAATTAAAGCAGATCTCAGGAAGAGCTACAAGAGCTTATGAACTATTATATGTTTCGCCAAGACTTTGATTCACATATAATAGGAAAGCATATTTACGAACGCCAATTTTAATAGATGAAATTTCGCGGGTTACAGAAAAGTTAATTTTAGTAACGGACACAGAAGCAAAAGTTTTACTTGCTATATAAGAAGCAACAGATTCACAGTTTGTGTCAAAGGGAAGCCTTGAACAAAAATTATCTACGGTGGGGGACACTTGGTACAAAGTTTACTACTGTAGAAGACAAATAAGTAATAAAAAAATTTAACGATTTGAAGATTCATCTAATGAAGAGGTAAATTGGTATTGAGAGAACGTAGACTATGTGAAAGTGAATCATTTGAAAGTAAAACATCACTGCAATGATCCGATATTGTTTCAAAATTTAATTGGCAATTCAGTCAAAATCACTGAATTTTAGCTGCTTAACGTAATTTCAAGAACTTAACACGATCAGAATTCAACATTATAGTAAAATTAAATTGCATTTTAAAACATACAGGACATGATCATAATATCCACAAACAGCCAACGATATTAAAGATAAGTGGAATCTTCCAACTGTCGAATAAACAAGAATTACTGCAGCATGACACACTATTTAATGGGTTAAATAAGTAACAGTTATAGAAAGAACGAGAGAGTTAAGGGCACTTAATTTGAGCTTAAATTGAATTTAGCTTAGTAATCACACATTTTGTTAAGAGGGATATAAAGAGAAAAGATTTGACTACATTATATTATATACATAGTTTATGCTTTTTTTCTCCCTGTTCATACATTGTAACGAACACATAATACCCTTTAACTATGTTTTTAAGTAACGGAAATAAAAAAAGCATTGAACTTTATTCTATATTTTTTTTGTAGTTTGTTATGCTTCGTGTTATTTGTTATAGTTGTTGTTATATTTTCAACCTAAGCTGTAATATAAAAACATTTTTGTTTCTAAGATTTATCAACCAAACTTACAGATTGTATCTTTTTTACCAATTGATTAAACTTAGTAAGACTGAAATGCCTATATTTTATAGCTCAAACAATCTGATGGAAATTACTCTATTGAATTAAAAAACTTATATTTCGTAAGATATCTTAACCAAACTTACATGTTGTAAATTAAAAACTGACTATTACATCCAGACCAAATTTTACTTGCCATAGAAGCAATCAAATATAAATTAACCTTGAGTCTTAAGAACTTTTTATCAAATATAACCTTTTCGGAGCATCTCTAATAAGAAAATGTACTAAAAACAAACCCAGATTTAAAAAAATCTCTAAACAAATATTGTCATTCAAAAGTGTATTATAACATTGAATGTTAAAGCAAAATGATCATGACGAGTCAATGTCATTATTGCTCACATTGCAATTTGATCGTCTGATGCTGTCGTCGTTCAGTCCTTAGCACCAGTTCAAAATTGCTGATCGTAAGTTATTGCCCATCTCTGGCACTGAGTTGCTGGTGTTGTTCAAGAGCGGATATTGTATTGGATATTGGAAAAACCAAGAAGATTTATAGAGTTTTTGTTATAAAGGGGTCATCGAATTTCATCGACCACCTCTTAGTAAATCACAGAAATTACATGAATTTACTTACCACCTGAAAAATATGATCAGATTAGTTCAATTGTTAAGATCTTAGAGTATGCCAACATCATTAACAGTAGCAATCCTATCAAGTGGACAGGAGTACTTTAGTAGTACTTAAAAGTACTCGAGAATGTGTTAAAGCTGAGGCAGACGAAGCGTAAGTGTTTTGGAAAAAGTTGCAAAAAGGTCGGCAATCGTTTGATCAGTACGCTTTCGAATCTTAATAGAATAAAAAAGAAGGAAAACTTACGCTTTGTACACGAACATGAGTTAAAACTATCATAATGTAGTTTAGTAGCAATGGCAAAATCAGTAGAGACATAAAATTCAAAGAAAATATTTGATGCAAATAAATTTGATTCTAATTAATAAAACAGAATGTGTTTGCTCAGGAGAGATTTTGAAGCCTACAGAATAGAATACTCCACCACCTCTGTGAGACGAACGGTTGTGTTGTGTTCTTTACTGGAGATACTTCCGAATCTAGAATATTTGGTTTGAACCAAGTTAAAGTAAATAGAACAACATGATAACATTGTCACGTCTTATAGTATGATTATTTTACGGAGCAAGCTACGAACCTTTTGGTAAGCGGAAAACTGGAAGCTGTTAGTATTTTGGAAATAAACCGCACGGAAGGAAAGCCGAATCGGAATGCGATTTTAATTTTTGTCTATTATTCTTTTACCAACAGATGCGTTGTCCAAAAGTTTGGGAACCAAATGGTGGGCAAATGAAGGAAAAGTGTGGTGTATGCATTATTTCGGATTTTGCTGTCCTTTTATGCACATACCTACACTTTCCCGTGCTCTCGCTGCTAACGGTGCTGAGCATATAAGTATAACAGATAGGTAATAGATAAGACAGTTGCTCAGCTGCCGGCGCTTTCGATAGCGCAGCTTCGCGGCTATAGACTAATACAAATATGTAGCCGAATTAAGAAGCAGTCTGAATAAAGAATTTAATTGGATCAGACCTTTCGTCTTCAATAATTTCAAGTACAACATCCACATGGCGACCTGCTGCAAAATAAGACGTTCCGTTTATTTTGGCCTGAATAAATGTCATTTAACCTGGGATGTAGAATAAGGACGAGCCTAGAAACAAAATTCTGATTCAATGGTATTTTGTGCGTAAAGATGTGAGAGATCGCGAAGAAATCATAGCTACCAAAATTTTTTGTTATTTCTTCTAACTGGCTAATACTCTAGGTTTTACTAGTCTTAACATTAAAAGTGTCTTGGTAGATTTGTATTTTTTGTAATTAAATTTTTGACTTATTTTGTTCTATTCTCTATTGTATTTCTTGATTTGTTTTTGTGTTTGTTATTTTATATTTTTGTTCAAAAAATGTTTTATAGTATAAAAGATTTCTGGCACGCTTTCTAAGTTCACTTCGTTTTTTTCTTGTGCATCAAAGTTCCAGCTCAAGCAGCGAACAGAAAATATTAAGAATGGTTTTGAACAGATTCTATTCTGGCTCGACTTAGCATAAGGGAGAAGAGACAATTGACTGACATAGACTTAGTTGGACTATGTCAGTCAATTGTCTGACATAGACTTAGTTGGACTATGTCAGTCAATTGTCTCTTCTTTGCGCCTCGCGTAATTTGACTAATGGTCAATGGAGTATTAATATACACATACGCTTAATTTCTGTTCAGTCTCCGCTCTACCTATCTAAGAAAAAAAAACTAGACCATCAAAGTTAAAGCTTCGTTAATTTCCTGAATGCTTAATTCAACTGATTCCACAAGTAAAAAGAGGTTGGATTGAACGTTAACAGTTTATATTTAAAGATTATAAAATTACTAGAGTGCCTGCTTTTGCGTCCTTGCTTTGCTCGGACGCTGACCCACACTTAAAGTTTCAGAAATATTTATTTTTAAAGGTTAATATAAATATTATTATTTAAATTATAAATACCAAACAATACCAAAGCGATAAAATGCCAACTGATTCAGTATCAACAGTATCCCGCTTCCCGCTGGAAAAAAGGTAAATTGGCTACACGGGTTACCCTTGTTGCATCGGTTGGATCTATTCGTATCCACTCTTTAAACTCCGACTTTTGCAACCACGCATCACGAAACTTTTGTTTGTAGTTCTCTTTTGGCATTTTTACACTATTCACTTTTTTACTCGTGCATTTCATATGTATTTTACCAAGCGTGTAATCGATTAACGCAATCGATTACAATAAATGCTGCATTTATTGCCAACTTTATTAAAAAATAAAAAAAACGAAAGAAATCTTAACGAATGCAAAAAAGGCATTTTTTCCGCCTCCCGCTGAAAAAGCTAAATTGGCCACACTGATGACAAAGCACGCTTCGTTCACAGGAACAAAACAACAACATTCGCGATCTTCTCGCAAACACAAAAATAAATGCCATGGCTCTCTTGCTCTTGGCTCTCTTTCAGTTGCTCACGCTAATATTGTGCATGTATGCGTGCACACGTATTGAACGTTTTCATTGCTTGTATAGCGAGCTTGCACTTAATGCCTTTTAAATAATGTTTTTTATTTTTTAAATAGGTTGCAGGTGGAATTAGAAAATTAAAATACACATACGAATCTGGAAATTCTGATTTTTAAAAAAAACTTGAAGTCTCTAGGACATATGGTTTGGCCATGGCTGTGATATATCAGTCAGTCAGTCAGTCAGTGAGGACAAGCATTTTATATATATAGATTGTTGAAAATATCGATATATTATCGAATCATTCTAAAGTGACAATGATCGAGTAAGAACTGATCTGATAAAGAACCAGTTCTGCTTCACCTCTTTATGTTCTCTTTCAGTTTGTATAGATCGACGAGTGCGTGCAGAATGAAAATATTAAAGCAACAGAATATAAAAGAAATTATTTGAAACTTAAATAAATGGAGTGTTTTAAATATTGAATGGTGGCATTCTATAACTCCTATATTGTTTGATTATTTTCAACAGGATATGAGCCCAGACACATATCATTGAGTAATTGAACGCTCTGGTGAAATAAATTGTAAATTGTTGCAAACAGTGTTGTCAAATAAAGACAATTTCACAACCAAACGAAAAAAAATTTCATGGGAAAAATTCCCCGGAATAAATACCGTTTCAAAAGAAAAAAAATTCCACCAGAAAATTGTAGGAATTGTGCAGAGTTCACAGGAATACAGGCGCCTCAAAACAAAAATTCACAGAAACTTGCGAAAATATAAGCGTCTTTAAATGAGATGTGATAAATAGTTTTCACTTAGTGGTGAAATAATTAAAATGGAAAAAGTGAAAAGAACTATAAAACCCTTTAATGGAGAGAAGTATTCAATCTGGAAGTTTCGTTTTAGGGCACTTCTAGAAGAGAATGATTTGCTAAAAATCATTGATCAGGAGCCAGCTGAAATAACAGAAGAGTTTAAAAATAAGCAAAGAAATGCAAAAAGTATTTTGATTGAATATTTAAGTGATGGGTTCCTTGTGTTTGCCAATGCACACTGGGCCAGATTCCCTATTTTTTGGCTAAGGTATTATAATTAAGCTAGAGAGCTAAATCTTTGTAGAATTGGTGCATTTGATATTTAAAATACATTCGTTAAATTTCAAGTCAATCAGACCACGCCTATCCATACCGCCCATATAAGGATATAAAGTAAAGAAGTAGATTTGGCATGATTATTTCTTTTTAATATAATAAAAATAAACTGAGTTTTGTCTTATGTAACTATATTTTATATCATTATACTATTATATTAATTATAATTTTCTATGTCCAAATGCAAAGAAAATAGATCATCGTGATTCGAATCCGAGTCGCTATCATCGCTTCCCAAAAAATGTTCATTATTAATATGTTCTACATTTGGGGCATTTAAAAGATTGATGACTTCTTTCGGAAAGTTGATTTTTTTATATTGAGATGACCTTTTGTTTATATTTAGGCTTGAAAGTAAAGGATCCGATGAATCCATGGATCGGTGAAATACGTCCGTTAAATTGTTAACACGAGAACTTTGTCTCGAATATGATCGTCAATCGCGCTTGTAGAATTTATTACGTGCTTCAGATGTGTTCTCTCCAAAGCAACCGATAGGTAAAACCGAGGATGTTATAATCTGAAGACCGTGAATCAAAACTTTGTGGACAGTTGCTGACATCGGATACCATTTATAGTTATCCATATACAATGATACAGTTCGTTGGCAGAATTGTTTGAATTTGGGAATATTTATACGAAATTCGCAAGATATAGCTAATAAAATAATATAAATCCTCTGAGAATATCAATTTCTTTCTTATTTCAGTGGATGCAGTTGAAGTAGAATTGGTATGCTTTAATACAAAAGCAGTATCGCATATTTTTTTCATTTTTGGCTGAAATTGATACTGCATGGATAAGAAGACTTGTATTATTTTCTTCAATATTAGCCAGTTCCGTTGCCATTTTTCTTTTGAGCCATGGTCCTGCATCACTGTAAGGGAGTCGAGGTTGTCCCATTTGACAGTCTGAAGCGACTTGGTTGTTGTTTTGGTCCACGACAACCATCATGGTGGATGAAAGCCAACTGGAATGTTTTTTTAAATGCTTTAATCGTACGGTTACATTTAGCCAGGTTTTTGAAAATTTGGATGTTATGAGCGTAAAAGCTTGGCATCACAGCTTTCTTTAAGAAAGCAGTTATTGGCATTAAAACTAAATGGTGACACTCAATTGGTAGATCACTTTAACTTCTTTGATGATCTCATAACAGAGCTAGTAGCCGCAGAAGCTAAGCTGGATGAGATGGATAAAATTTCGCATTTGCTTTTAACTCTCCCAAATATTTATCCCATTACGGCCATTGAGACTTTGTCTGAGAATAATTTAACACTTGCATTCGTAAAAACACGACTTCTTGATCAAGAAATTAAAATAATGGGCATGAGCAAAGACACAAGTCATAAAGTTTTGCAGGCTATTGAAAATAAAGGTTATAAAGAAAATAAAAATGAATTTGTTTTTAAAAATACTAAGAAACCCGTTAATAATCAGTTTAAATTGAAACAGAAATGTTATCACTGTGGTAAATTAGGACATGTAAAAAGGGACTGTTTTCTGTTTAAAAGGCAGACTGGAAATAAATCCAATGAGATTCCTGGAAAAGAAAAGCATGTTCAAATAGCAACAACATCACAGCAAGATCGTGGGTTTGCTTTTATGCTGAGTTCAAAGAAAAATCACTTGAAAGAAGACGAGGTAGTATTTATCTTCGATTCAGGGGCTTCAGATCACCTCATAAAAGACATCGCTTTATACGCTGACTATGTGAATTTTAAAACTCCTGTGAAAATTGAAATCGCCAAACGCGGAGAATGTATCCATGCTACATCCAAGGGAGTGGTTCAACTAAAGAGCTGTGGAAATGAAATTATGCTGGAAAATGTTTTGTTTTCCTCACAAATACTATCCGTCAAATAAATGCAAGACTCTGGAATGCCGATTGAATTTAATCCGGAAGGGATTAAAGTATCCAAAAAATGGTCAAATGGTATTTGATGGTATCTGTGAATATAATTTTTAAATTTAAATTTAATCCAAGAGTATTTGCTTTCAGCAATCTTAATAGTGCAGAGTATGACCTGTGGCATGCAAGGCTTGAGCACATAAGTATTGGCAAATTTTTAGAAATTAAACGCAACCAGTTATTTGAAGATATTGATCTTGTTAAAAATGTCGAACTTAAGAATGACTTATGTGAGGCTTGTATTAATGGCAAACAATCCAGACTTAAATTTCAAATATCAACAAATAAAACATATATTGAAAGGCCACTTTTTATAATTCATTCTGATGTGTGTGGTCCTATCACACCTTCTACAATAGATGATAAAAATTATTATGTAGTTTTTATTGACCAACTTACACATTACTGTGTGACATATTTGATAACATACAAGTCTGATTTATTCTATGTCTTTGAGGACTTTATTGCTAAGACCGAGGCTCATTTTAACTCTAAAGTTGTAAACTCATATATTGACAATGGCAGGGAATATCTATCTAATGAGATGCGTGAGTTTTGTACAGAAAATGGCATCAGCTTTCATTTAACGGTTTCTGACACTCCACACTTAAATGGTGTTTCAGAGCGCATGATAAGAACCATAACTGAAAAAGCTCGATCGATGCTTAATGGTGCTAAAGTTAGTAAAAGTTTTTGTGGTGAAGCTGTTTTAACAGCAACATATCTGATAAACAGATGCCCAAGTAGAGCGGTGGGAAATATAAAGAAACAACATATGAAATGTGGCATAATAAAAAGCCAGTTTTGAAGTATCTTAGAATATTCGGTTCGATCGTATACGTACTTAATAAAGTAAGAAAACACAAGTTCGATGAAATGTCGATAAAGTGTATACATGTCGGTTATGAACCAAATGGCTTCAAATTGTGGAACGTGGAAAAGAGGACGTTTATGATAGCTAGAGATGTTGTGGTGGATGAAATTACCATAATATGGTTAAAACAAGATCTGAGCATGGAGTTGACTCTGTGTCTCAACTTGATGGTGTTGAGGAAAATGATTCCAGTTCTGAAAATGAATATGGAAACGTAAATAAAGATGGTAGAGTCTTATTTTTCATTGGTTGAGATGGAAAATGGTCGATCATCAATTGATTATGTATCTGATAGTTTAAAATCAAATGGTTTAAAATTAGATGTTCAGAGAAAAGAATTCCACAAATCTAGAGAATGCCGATCCAATTTTGAAAATTGGTGAAAATAATGGAGATCTCAGACGCAGTGATTGAATTAAAGAGAAGCCAAAAGAATCTTATAGGCTGTTGCCCAAACATATTTAAATGATATTCCCAAATCTTTTGAAGAAATTAAATTTCACAGAGATAAGGCTCTTTGGAAAGAAGCCATGCAAGATAAGTTAAAGACTCATTTTGAAAATGAAACTTGATGTTTGGTGCAAAGGCCTGAATGCAAGAACATAGTGTATTGCAAGTGGGTATTTACAATAAAACAAGATGAATTTGGTAATTTAGGCTTGTTGTGCGTGGATTCACGTAAGAATATTTGACTGATTACGATGAAACATTTGCACCAGTTGCACGAATTTCAAGTTTTCGATTTCTTCTAGCATTTTCAAATCAACATAAATTATTTTTAATTTATCATGTGGATGTCAAAACCGCATTTTTAAATGGAACCTTAAAAGATGAAATTTACATGACAGTTCCACAAGGTTTGACACATGATAAGAACACAGTTTGCAAGCTTAATAAAGCTATTTATGGTCTTAAACAGGCTGCTATTTGTTGGTTCGAAGTTTTCGAAAGTGTTCTCAAGGAAGTTGGTTTTGAGAATCTAGGAGTAGATCGTTGTATGTATATTTTAAATAAAGGAGAAATTTCTAAAAACATATACCTCTTGTTATATGAAGATGATGTAATAATTGCTACAAATACATGTAGAACAATGTCAGAGTTTAAGTCCTACTTAATGAAAAAATTTTAAATGAAAGATTTATTTGAAATCCGATATTCCATTGGTATAAAAATCGATAGAATTACGATAATAATGTTTTAAGGAAATTTAATATGGAGAATCTTTAATATATTAGCTTAGAAACAGGCGTGTTATCCGCATTAAAGGTAAATGTCCCTCGCAGCGGGTAATTTCATTTCATATTTGGGATTAATTTTTTATTTATTTTTTATTCGTTTTGCACACACTGCACTGATTACACCACACAATACAAACTTGTTACTTCTTTCACACATTTTTCCTGTAATATTTTATCTTAATATTATAATACTATTTCTTGCATATGGTCCGCTCATATGCTTGGAAATCTGCAGTTGAACTAAGTCGCGATGTTCCATCGTTAGACCCAATGATTATGGTAAGCGCTCTTGCCAAACCTGGAAGAAAACACTTGCGCTTTGGCTTAAGAAATTATTAGGATATTTATAAGATATACGTGTATGTACTTGTAGCATGCCTTTTTGTTAGTTAAGACTTAACCTTTCGATCGGTATGGATCGAATTGTTAATTTTAAGATGCAAGCAGGAACAACTCCACAGTTTAATAAAGTATATAATATTGTAAGATTTTTAGTTGGTTTCGCTTACTGTATTATCAATTTTATCGTAAACCTAGTATCTTTCTGTGGAGTGCACCAGACGGGTGTCAAAGCATCCCCTTACATGTTAGCACTAACCCATTTGATGTTTAAATATCCGATTTTCAAAATCAAATCCAGTAGACCTTGAATCTTAAATTACTGATTGAAACTCAATAGAGGTCGTGTTGGTTTAAACAACTTCTCATTCTCGTTTGGACTCTCGTACTAAAAACATCTTTGGAATTAGCCAAAATATTTTATTTCTGATCACCTAGTTCCGTAAAAAGGCTGATGTGAATATATTAAAAAATTTATTAAACTTGTATATTTTTAATACAATCTCATCCTAGTAAAACTAGCTTCGCAATGTGTAACCCGTGCTTACGATCAATGCCTGGCACATGCTGTGGACCAACTGGTGGATTGGGACCATGTGGTTTTTGCGGACCTTATAATGGCCAATGGTTCAGAGCTATTAATCACTGCTGCGGTCCCTGTGGACCATATGGCTGCTGTTCTTGCTATGGACCCCACGGGGGACACTGTTAGCCTGCTTAGAAGGAACGTAGGTTTCAGTTAATTGATCAAACATGGTGGAGACAACGGATGAAATAAATTACTTGAGGATGCAGATTCTGGAAGCTTGTAATAGACAAAAGGTAGTGTTGTCCATAACAAAACAATAAATAAATTTAATGTGCTTTTAATTAAAAATATTAACTGCTGTTATTTAATGCAGTTACTAAACACCGTATGTGATATTGGGGATCGATTTACCGAACTCTTGGTCGGGAATCATTAGACCACATTATCACATCTATATATATATATATAAAATGCTTTGTCCTGATTGACTTAAAAATTTAACGAATGTATTTTAAATATCAAATGCACCAATTCTACAAAGATTTAGCTCTAGCTTAATTTTAAGACCTTAGCCAAAAAAATAGGGAATCTGGCCCAGTGTGCATTGGCAAACACAAGGAACCCATCACTTAAATATTCAATCAAAATACTTTTTGCATTTCTTTGCTTATTTTTAAACTCTTCTGTTATTTCAGCTGGCTCCTGATCAATGATTTTTAGCAAATCATTCCCTTCTAAAAGTGCCCTAAAACGAAACTTCCTGATTGAATACTACTCTCCATTAAAGGGTTTTATAGTTCTTTTCACTTTTTCCATTTTAATTATTTCACCACTAAGTGAAAACTATCACATCTCATTTAAAGACGCTTATATTTTCGCAAGTTTCTGTGAATTTTTGTTTTGAGGCGCCTGTATTCCTGTGAACTCTGCACAATTCCTACAATTTTCTGGTGGAATATTTTTTTCTTTTGAAACGGTATTTATTCCGGGGAATTTTTCCCATGAATTTTTTTTCGTTTGGTTGTGAAATTGTCTTTATTTGACAACACTGTTTAAACCGATTTGCAACAAATTACAATTTATTTCACCAGAGCGTTCAATTACTCAATGATATGTGTCTGGGCTCATATCCTGTTGAAAATAATCAAACAATATAGCAGTTATAGAATGCCACCATTCAATATTTAAAACACTTCATTTATTTAAGTTTCAAATAATATCTTTTATATTCTGTTGCTTTAATATTTTCGTTCTGCACGCACTTGCCGATCTATACAAACCATACCTCGCAAATAACAGTTGAGCGATTTGCGTCGTCTTCAAATAAGTCTCTTTCCTGAGTATTTGCGAAAAAAACTCGCGAGCAACGGCTTCATCGGCTGTTCGCTTAGCTCGCTCTCGCTCGGACTACAATCGTTTTTTCTTTTCTCTTTTGTTACACTTAGAGTGCGAGTATTTGCTTGAGTGAAATGAAGCAAAACGTTATTAAGCGAGTGATGCATATTAATTTGCGACGCAAAAACATTTTGTGTATATTATCACTCAAAATACACAAAATATTCTTGAGTTGCATACTACTAAGCTTAACCATAAGTAAAAAATAAATAAATATTCTTTATAAAAAAAATTCCTTTTTTTTGTCAAAAGAGCAAATTAATGTGAAGAGTGTTTCAAAGAGTTTTTGCAGTAACTTATTCTGTCATTTACTCCACTTACTGAGTCTCAACTCGCGAACGACAATTTTATTGATTCCGAGAAGAGAATCGTTTAAAGAGATCAACACAAAAAACTCAACAACAACACTCAAGCGAAAGCCGATGCAAAATAGAAAAATAGACTCTTGCTCAGAGTGAGAGCGAATTTTTTGAGCATTTTCGCTTCTGCTCTGATATTGCGCATAAAGAAAAAAACGCTCAACTGTTATATGCGAGCTATGATACAAACTGAAAGAGAACATCAAGAGGTGAAGCAGAACTGGTTCTTTATCAGATCAGTTCTTACTCGATCATTGTCACTTTAGAATGATTCGATAATATATCGATATTTTCAACAATCTATATATATAAAATGCTTGTCCTCACTGAATGACTGACTGACTGACATATTACAGCCATGGCCAAACCACATGTCCTAGAGACTTAAAGTTTTTTTTAAAAAATCAGAAAAAAAATTTTCAGATTCGTATGTGTATTTTAATTTTCTAATTCCACCTGCAACCTATTTAAAAAATAAAAAACATTTAATTAAATTGCATTAAATGCAAGCCCACTAAGCAAGCATTGAAAACGTTCGATGCATGTGTACGCATACATACATAATTTTAGCGTGAGCAACTGAAAGAGGCAGAGAACAACAGTTAGACTCGACTTCAAAGAGAGCCATGGCATTTGTTTTTGCGTTCGCTTTTGCATGTGCGTAGTTTTTGTTTTTGTGTT
Organism: Drosophila sp. st01m; assembly: GCA_018901795.1. Classification (NCBI taxonomy): domain Eukaryota; kingdom Metazoa; phylum Arthropoda; class Insecta; order Diptera; family Drosophilidae; genus Drosophila; species Drosophila sp. st01m. The sequence continues at coordinate 314,315 of JAEIFG010000269.1, forward strand.
CGCTTTTGCATGTGCGTACTACGCACTGCGTAGTGCGAGCAAGATCGCCAATGTTGTGGTTGTTTTGTTCCTGTGAACGAAGAAGTGACTTATACTGCGTTCTTTGTCATACATAAACATAAGTGTGTACATATGAATCGGCTGCTGTGAGAATTGACGACAATGCTTTACTCATTCGTTGCTGCCCCTTAAGTTTTGTATGTAGGCTATAATACCCTGTACCATTCAAATGTTTTATTAAGAAATTTATACATTAAAAAAAATTATTTTTATTTATAAAACAGCCCATTACACTTATTATATAACCTTTCTTTATGAATTTATTAAATTTACGGTGTTTTACCTTCAAAAATATTGAAGGCAATTACGATTAAAGCGTAAAGGGTATTTCATAGTAGTAGGCATTTTCTTGGATACTTTTGGTTGTTTGAAATGAACTGTTTGTGGATTATTTGCTCACTAATATAAGATAAAATCAGAAGCTCTTTTTTAATTTGTCACCTGCATTTTATTTTTAAAAATAAAAATATTTATTAAATCGAATTAAAAATGCATGTTCGCAACATCTATGGATCAATCCGTAAAGCATTACGGGCTTATTGCTAGATGTCGCCACTAACAATAGATGACGCCACCTCTTTAGTGGTCTGCAAATGACGAAATAATTTAAATAATAATATTTCTGATACTTTAAGTGGGGATCTGCGTCCGAGCAAAGCAAGGACGCAAAAGCGGGCCCACTAGTATTATATAAATCAGTATTATCAATAAGTTTGCATTTTTAAAATGGAATATGAAGCAGCCAGTTAATAAACTTATGTTAATAATTAATATCGATAATTTCTTAACTTGAGATATTGGAAATTCGTCCCTTATTTTGTCATAAGTGTCGCATAACTCCATTATATTTAAGAATCATAACAAGTTTGTTCGTCATAAGACCCACATTGATCTTAAGAAAATTTTCGGTTGAATTGCTTTTGATTACACTCAAAGGTAATAATTGATGAACCTCTTAGGTACTAACAATATTTAATAAATTCAAATGTGAATTTAATGTGCTTCAGTTTTTACACAAATTCAGCATACTAAATGGCAAAATTTGTGAATGTTCAGTAAGTTGTTGCTTAGAAAAATAAACTGTGGTTTTCGGGGCAAATCCACGGAGGGCATTTAACACAAAACCAATATGTTTGTAAATATTTGGCTCGTTTACAGCTAATGACACGCTGGGGAGTTGAGCGATATAAATAAAGTGAGAGTGGAAGAAATAAAAATTGGAGCGAGATAGACTGCCGGATGCCTAAATCATTGAATTTTTGTTTTAAACGCTGACTTAACCTTTAATCATGGCAAATTTAAACTTAAAGAACTTATATATAATTGTGGAAACTACTTGGCACGTCTCAAATTGCGTGAGCTACAGAGTAAAGGAAAGAAATCAACATTGTTTAGATCTGGTGCCTGAGTCTTGTTTATCTTCGATGCCACTGCAGTTACCTGCTTTTGGGACGAACACTTATCTCGCTTTGGCTTTCACGCAAAGCTGGCGGCACATAAACTAGATTTTTGACTACGATATTGGACTGTGACTTATTTGCCGATTGAGATTTTTCCTCCAATAATTCAACCAATTTGGGACATGGGTTAGACATTTCCACGGGCTCTACCTTAAGCCAAGGGCAAGCTAATTTTCCAATATCTTCAGCACAAAGGCCGACTCCAATTCCATCACCTCCAGTATCCTGAAAATGACAATGCTCGATGGTCGACTTAACATCTTCTGAGGTAATCACAACGGTTGGGCTCAAAATAAGCTTGGGGTTCCGCTGTGGATTCGGAAAAGGTTGATCATGATCCTCGGTGAAGTCGCACCATTCATCTTCCCCTTCACAGGCCTCATCGGAAAAGCGTACGCCAAACTCAAGTGGGACATGCAAACTGCTGGATACCTCCAACTTCACCTTTTCATTATTGTCAACTTCTTGTGTCACTTTGCTACTCTCTTCCAGTGTACGATACAGCTCGTCGGCGGCCAAGAGATTGGTTTTTGTTGCGGACTTTTTTCTGTCCTTTTTTGCAAAAAAATCATCTAAACTGGACATTTGTATATCGTTTGATTATAATTAGCTTTTGAAAATCACGAATTTCGTTCTGTGCTTTTAGAAACCTTAAATTTTATGATACTGACAAAACTTAAGCATCACACAACTTTAGAGAAGTTTTTGACAGCAATTGCTAGGAAAATATCAAATTTGAGTAGCAGTTTAAAATATATTGAGTTTGTTGAATTTGAGTATCACTGAGAACAATATTTCTCACAGAAGTACGAAGAGTGTCAAAAGCCGACTAGCAATATAAGTATACAGGAAGAATGGATATTTGATACGGATTTTCGATTAGATCGAGCGAAAAAATTTATTTTTTTCGTACAAGAGCTAAAACGCCGGAAGCCACTTTTATTTTGTAATTAATATTTATTTATTTAAGTAAATTGTTGGGCTAGAATATGTGTCACCAGAATTTTAATTCGATAACAGTATTTCTTGTGCATAATATCGGAAATTTTGGCAATGACTTATGTTTTGTTGAATGTAAGTTATACATACATATTTCAAAATTAAAAAATAAAGAACAATTAAAAAAGTACCAGGTATACCAATATGAAGTAAGCGGCAGGATACCAACGTCTCTATAGGGAGCACCTGTTGTGAAACACCTGAAAGTTTCAGAGCCTTTAATGGAATCAAAACGTTCTACAAGAAGTATCCAATTTTTGTGATACTTGACCAGCTTGATATAATCTAGCTAAGTATTACAAATGAGGTATCAAAAAAAGGGTTTTAAGTGAAGTATCGATTTGATATTTTTGCACCTAATTTGGGAGTAAACGAATATGTTGTAACAAGATTAGCGACTACTATATCAAACGGAAAAACCTCAAAACATTTTTCAAGAATGGGTTGAACTTTGGGAGATTTTTCGCATTTGATTTTTTGCAAATGACACATACACATAAAATATATTAAACTAAAATTTGGGAAAAAATGTATCAATTGGACCACGCCTTAGCATCTTGCCCAGAACTTGTTCATGCAAAGTGGCAGTTATTAAATTCGGTTGATTTAATATGGAGCGAAAAATAACACTTACCCTATAAACTTAAACAAATACATTTAGTTGTTTGCACCGGCATTAAAACAGTTTACTTTAAAAATTTCAAATATATGAAATTTATATATGTAAAGGAATCCAAATCCAAATGACGAAAGTAGCATTAAATGTCCGAAAGGCTATTTGCAAAGTGCAAAAAATCTTAACTCTATTGATAAGAATCTAGAAAGTTTGTTTCTACGACTTTTTGATTAAACGTTTAGCATGCAGAGTGTTGTAATTCACCTTTAAGAAATGATGTGGTATACTTGAGTTCTAATTTGCAACTAACTTTATTCTGTTATGTTAAATTTCATGAACAGAATGTTACTTAAATGTAAGTTAACATAGGATGACGCAATATGGTTTAATACTGCATCAGTAATTACATTAATGATGAAATAGGATTTTAGCATAGATGACTTCTTGACGTGTGCGAGTACTGCTGCGAACGGGGAAACATGAACGACGCGGCTGTGTAGACTGCTGAACATTTTGCTGCGATGTTGTTGGCAGTTCGACGGAACCAGAATTGGGTTGAGGTTGCTGTGATGTACGGGGCGGCGGAGCATCTTCAGGTGTTGTTGTAGTCGGAGTTGTGGGCGATTTTGTAAAATCAGGAGCCCACCAACATTCGTCATTATTATCTGCTGGACTGATAATGTCATCTGAATCAAATCTTGGCTTAATTTGATTGATATGGCATAATCCGACGGGATGATATATAATAGCTTTAATCCACTTTTCTCCCCTTGCGTAGTTTTTTGCGAACACTGTCTGATTTGGAGAGTACTTGGTTCTTTGAATCGTGTTGTATTCAATTGGCTTCTCGAAAAGTTGGGTTAATATCGTACGCACTTGACGACCATGGAGAAGCTCTGCTGGTGATTTACCTTCTGCATTTGGTGTAAATCGATATGAGCTGAGATATTTTGTAACAGCTGTTTTAACAGAATATCCCTCCTTGATATTCTTGCTTACAGAGTTTTTTAACGATTGAACGAGTCCACTTGATGCTGGATGGAATGGAGCTGTAGTAATATGCTTTATTCCATTTTGCTTGCAGAATTCTTGAAAAGATTCTGACGTGAGTTGAGGCTCGTTATCACTGACTAACGTTTTCGGAAGGCCTTCAATCGCAAATATTGTTGTAAGAGCTGCAATTGTGTTTGCAGTTGTAGTCAATGCTATTTGTGTAACGAACGGGAACTGCGAGTGCGCATCGATGCAGATTAACCACATTGAATCGAAAATAGGTCCTGCGAAGTCAATGTGTATTCTTTCCCAGGCGGAAGTGGTTTTCGGCCAACTCTGGAACTCTTTAACTGGAGCTGGGTTGCCGACCGTGCATATGCTGCAATTCTTTGCAATCTGTGTGATATCATCGTCGATACCTGGCCACCAGACATGTTGACGTGCTAGTTGCTTCATGCGAACAATACCCCAATGACCGTCGTGCAGGAGGTTGAGTATTTTCTTGCGAAGCTGATGTGACATAATAATTCTGTTGACATCTGAGTGCAGACAAAGAAGATTATTATAAATTGTTAAGGCAAGTCTACAATTAAAATATGGCAGTATTTCGGGATCTTGCTGTTGTTCGGGCCAGCCAGTAGAAACGAACTTGTTGACTTTCTTCAGAACACTGTCGCTTTCCATGTTCTTGATGATTACGTGGATATTTATCGGGCAGGATATATCAACGACGTTGTAGCATGCCTCTTCGTTGTCGAACTTGGCATCTGAGCTGATTGGAAGACATTTCCATGAGCTGAAGTAGAGCGATATTTAATCTCAACTGGTTCAAATACTTCCTTGTACTTGCTACAAAGATTGGCTATTTGAGATCCATGCGCTTCACTGATATTTGAAATTTGCTGAATTTCAAAATTGAACGTTTTGAACAAGTCCATCCCGAATAGATTATTCTAGTTATAAATGTTTACCACAATAAACACTACATTTGCAAATTTGTTGCCACACTTTGCCATAGTGCGCAGTTCACCCAACACACGAATTTGTTGTTGGCCAAATGCATGTAGAATGCGGTCACACTTGTCTAGCTTTGGACTGTTCAAAAACTTGTATGTCTGTATGTTAATCACTGAAACTGTAGCACCAGAATACATTTGAAATTCTACACTCTTATTAAGAATTTCCACATTGATTAATTGTTTATTTGCTTCAAACTTCACTAAACTTGACACGATGTGGAGAGTTTGAAGATGATCTGTCTTTTTGTTCTTGCTTTGCGTTTTTGTTTCACTTTTGTTTCTGTTATACTCATAATTATCTTTGCACTGCTTTGACATGCAAACGATAGCTATGTGTCCCTTTCTACCACACTTGTGGCAAACGGCTCCACGAAATTTACAGTTTTCGCGAGCGTGAGATTTACCGCAACCTGAACACGATTGAAGAGAATTCTTGCCTGTTTTGTCTTCAACGCTACTGCGTTTTTGATTCTGCTTCTGATGTTTGTGCGTGTATACCGCGTGCATATCCAACGATCTCTTTTCGGTTTCTTTTATCACTGATACTGTTTTTGTTGTAGCTTCGTACGTTTCGGTAATAGAGAGAACGTCTTCGAGTGACGGCTGCAGCTTTTGCAGAGCTGCTGTGCGAATTTTGTCAAATGGAGTGTGGACAATTATATGATCTCGAATCATTTCATTAACGTAGTCTAATGAACACCCTTCAGATTTGCAAATGAATCGACACTCCCGAGCTAAGCCACGAAGATCGGAGACCCATTCCTTAAGCGTCTGTGAGTCCCGCATCTGGCGCTTAAAAAATTCATAAGGAGCTGCTACAATGTGGCGTTTTCTTTGTAGTGCTCCGTTAATTTTTCCGTTATTTGTGCATATGTCTGTTGGTCCAAATTTTCGCTACCAAACAGATTCTTGACGAGTTCAAACCACGACTGCCTATCCACGACAGAAAGTAGGCTTTTTGTTTCTCTGCTGAGACAACCGAATATGCAACGAAATGCTGAGACATTTGTTGTAAATACGTTTCCCAATTTTAGTGCTCTTTGTTAAAATTTGGAAACGGCGGACAAACAGTTACTTCTGCTTGTCTGGCGGCATCACTGTTGCGTGCCAAAATGGACTCCATCCATTGCTGTTGTTGTTGCATTATTGTTGTTGCAAATTGATGCTGTTGAGCCAACAATTCTTTCATGTCACTGGCGGGCATGATTTTTTCGTTCGATCTCAACTGACTTAGACTAACGACACGAATTACACAAAATAATGATTTTGTGGCACCTTTGAACTTCGTTCGATATCTATTGGATTAGACTACCGACACGAATTACACAAAATGATGATTTTGTGGCAATTAATTCCTTTGATCCTCGTCGCCAGAAATGTTGTATTTCATCTTTAACAAATGATGCGGTATACTTGAGCTCAAATTTGCAACTAACTTTATTCTGTTATGTTAAACTTCATGTACAGAATGTTACTTAAATGTAAGTTAACATAGGATGATGCAATATGGTTTAATATTGCATCAGAAATTACATTAATGATGAAATAGGATTTTAGCATAGATGTTAGACATAAATAATACATAACACAGACATTGACAGCTTTTGCGTTGCACAATTAACCTAGTTGGGACATTAATTTGTTGAATGAATTTGAATGGTATGGCTTATAATTTAAAATTTTTATTTTAAATAAAAAACTAAAAATTATAAATTGGATCGTTTGGATCGCGGTTCTACAGTCGAGCATACATTTGTATAAAAACAATGTTGGAAGTGCAAAATATTCTGCAACAGCATTCAAATACCGATATGGGTTAAATATAAATAAAAACAACAAATATCTATTTCACATCAATAAATTTAAGTCTTCACCATCCAAATGTCTATATATAATTAAATGTCATGCGAGTCGAACACTTAACTGCAATGCATAAACCATAAATACTATTACACAACCAAATATTAATATTCAAACTAGACAAAAGTTTATTTAATAAGGGTTTTTCACTCATATTAGATTTAAACAAAAATTATAGCCACGTTAAATACTGCGATCCGTACACCCATAAATAAAATATTATTTGAAGCCAATATTCCAAACATAGAACTGAAACATAACCTGTTAACATGCAAAGTCTCAATGAGATTTTAAGCTCTTTAGATACTTCATTTAATTAGGCAATTCAATTACAATAGGCAATAAATTTGAACTTTTTGTCTATTACATTAACCAAACCCACTTTTTGTTTAATAAATATGAGGCCCCATGTAACGAAAGACATTTATGGTGCGTCCACAATTGTCACTATACACCAGTAGTTTAAGAGACAAACATTTTTGAATTTACAAAATCGATTTTTTTACTTTCAAATTCTAGGAAAAGACATTTTGTTTAATATTACATTAGTTAAGAGACGTTTAAAATATGATTTGTTAAAATTTATGGAGAGAAGGTGATATAATATTATTTTATTACTAGGGATGTTTTTGTCATTTTTGATAACTCCCTTGTAACATTAACATTGGTATGAATTTTTGTTGTTTTTTGAGATATTCAAAGCACTTTTACGAAATTTTTCATTTGTTGTTATTTTACACTTTTCAGCCTTACTTGGAACATATCGGATTACTATATGGCACTATATGTCCCTTTAGTATGAAAACTGCTGTTGTTTTTAACCATATATCAACTAATCTCACAGTTTATGATTCTGGTTATGTATTATATACCTCCACCAAACTTAGTGGAAATCAGTTAATTATTTCTTTTTGTTGTCATAGGATCGATCGGTCGATAATCAACTTTTAATATAAGAAACTTTCTAATTTTTTAAGATATTTTATTTTTGGATCGGATCACTACATAATATATATCAAATCAAGTTATAGTGTAATATACTTTTTTATGGAATGTAATCATTATATCATATAGCCGCCAAAGACTCAATTGGTCAGAATATTATCTTGCTAAAAGTCACTGATTGCCATTACCATTAATCATAATTTCCATAAGATTTAAACGTAAATAAATAAAAAAAACTCAGAAAGTTATACGGGTTTGAAACAAAAATAATATTTGAAGACAATTTTAAAAAGGTGCCAGAAATTTTTGATCTTCATTTTGAGTTTTCAAAGGGACACAACCAACAATTTTTCGTTAAAAACTTAGAGCTTTAAGGACACAGCCGGGAAATTGATCAAAAATGTACTTAAAACTAGCCGTGCCTGTTGTGTGTTATGTATGTATTTCATGGCAAACAAATTTGATTTATCTAACAAAAAGTCAAGTCTCGTGTGTAAGTCCTTGACACCAAAAGATATATTTTTGTAGGTGTATCTGTTATTATGTAGTACATACTTATACATGGGTGAATTCAGAATTTGTATTATTATTAAAACATTACATCAAGATGCATTATTCCCTCTTTCCGCAATTGTCTAAACGATTTCCATTCTTTATCGCCATCGAGTACCGCCCATCTTGCCGTGGACTGCGAACTAAACGTCCCTAGGGCTAACCATTAGCATTTGTGCTCTGTTTAACTTTTTGAGAAATCAGCGCTCACAGAGTAGAAGCTGAAATCTTTGTACTCATGCTTCTGTTGCCTGGCAGCGAATCAAATATAAATACACTTGACTGCACTTCTGAAATATTTCCAGTGTCGTTTGCCATTTCCCTTAAGGCTGTCTTTGTCTGTGTGTCTGCGTCTGAAACGGCCATAACTTAGACTTGTGGGCGCAACAGGTGGAACCGCTTCCTCTTTGAACTCAGTTCTTTTAGTTTTCCCCTTACGCTTACTTTCCTTTTCTCCCTTTTGTTATTGCTTCTATTCGCAAGTGAAAACAAATAATAAGAGCCTGAACTACTTTAGTTGGCTGTGCATTTCATAATAGAAATATGCTACAATTTCTTGGATCTGTGTTCAGGCTTGGGTATGCTTTCCCAGTTGACGTCACCCACTTGACTTGCTTTGTTGTCTACTTCAAACTGGATTCGCAGTCAGACTGAAGTCATTTGACAATTTTTGTCACGTGCGGCACATGTTGGAATGCTGCTTCCAACTCCAGATTCAGATTCTGCAGTAGCATCATCTCTACAGCTTCTGAACATTTTAAGCAATTTTCCACACAGCAGTTGTCATTGTTTCAGAAAATTATTCTTATTGTTTTAGTTGTTGACATGGTCTTTCTGCTTACACAGAAACTGCCTTATCGTCACTTTCGTTGTTTGCTTAAATGTGTTTGTGATTATTTAGTTATGGCATCAAATTGAGTTATGCGTTGTTGTTTGTCTAAAGTGTGTGTATGTGGTGTGGCATCCTCGTTTCCGACTAATTGAGTTGATTACCTCAACATCATGGGAGTTGTCCGTTGAGTATTGGGCGCGGGATGTGAAGAAATTTCTTAACAATTTTGGTCTGAGTATGAGTCCCAGTTGAAACATTGGGCTTGAAATCCAACAGCTGACCTAGCGATTCGAAAAACCTTTCTAACATAGTTGTTTGGGACTTTTTTTTTTTAATATTATTCATTTTATGTTTTCCTAGTTTTAAAAAAATTTTAATTTTTTTAATTTAATTTAATAAGAAACTTACTTACTGTCAATAACGAAATTTCCGCACAATAATCATATTTTATAAGAACATTAGAGGCCCCGCTTTTGCGACCTTGCTTTGCTCGGACGCATACCCACACTTAAAGTTTCAGAAATATTTATATTAAAAGGTTAATAGAAATATTATTATTTAAATTATTTCGATATTTCCACACCACCAAAGCGGTAAAATACATATTTTCGTTTATCGCACTAATGTGCGCGCTGCCAACTCATTCAATTCAGTATCAACACGAATGTCTCATATGTAAAATCGAGTTAATTCAAGCAGCCCTTTATTTTGAATGTATTGTTTGCCAACATTTTTCAGGAAGACACCGACAGATTGGACAAAAATAAAAGCGAAAAAAGCTAAAAATAAAAAATACGAAATAAATCTAAACGAAAGCAAAAAAAACATTTTTCCCGCCTCCCGCTGTTGGACTTACAAAACCGTCAGATCTGAGGGGAAAAAGCTAAATTGTCAACGCGGGTAGCATCGGTGGGATCTTTTTATCCACTCTTTAAATTCCGGGTTTTGCAACCACGCATCACGAAACTTTTGTTTGTATTTCCTTTATTGGCAATTTTACACCTTTTCACTTTTTTTACTAGTGCATTTCATATGTATTTTACCAAGAGTGTAATCGATTAACGCAAACGATTGCAATAAATGCTACATTTATTGCCGACTTTATTAAAAAATAAAAAAAGCGAAAAAATCATAGCGAAAGCAAAAAGGCATTTTCCCGCCTCCCGCTGTTTTCAAATTTTCCCCCGCTGTTGGACTTCCAAAACCATTAAATCTGACGGGAAAAAGTCAAATTGCCAACACTGATGAGAAAGCACGCTTCGTTCACAGGAACAAAACAACAACAACATTCGCGATCTCGCTCGCGAACACAAAAACAAGTGCCATGGCTCTCTTGCCCTTTGACTCTCTTCCAGTTGATCACGCTTATATTGTGTATGTATACGTGCAAACGCATTGAACGTTCTCAATGCTTGCTTAGCAAGCTTGCATTTAATGCCTTTTAAATAATGTTGTTTATTTTTTAAAATAGGTTGCAGGTGGAATTAGAAAATTAAAATACCCATACGAATCTGGAATTTTTTTTCTGATTTTTAAAGATATAAAAAAAAAAAAAAAAAAAAAAAAAAAAAAAAAAAAAAAAAAAAAAAAAAATTCATTGTAAAAGAGGCAGTTCACAATGGTTAAATAATTTCAGATATGTTGTGTTCGTGCTATATTTTTGATTGTCGTTTCGGCGGTGGTTCTAGTTTAATTAATTTAAAAAACTGAAAACTTATCGCAAGATTTCCGCTGCACGGACTCGGTTCCTTTAAATGGGAACATTGAACTTTAGACATTTCTATGGGCTGTTGCCTTAAGGTAATAAATATGTATACAAAAACAACATTAGAGCACGTAATATTTAAATCGAACAGGTACAACACATTTAGCTTTTGCTGGTTTTAAAGTTCACAGCTTGGTATTCAATGTGTGAGCAACCTATTCAATGAAATTCAAAACCAACACGCAATGAGGAACAAACACAAAAAAAATGCACGAATTTTTTTGAGCATCCATTAAAATTCTTAAGGCTTAAGCTTACACTTTTGTTAAACATGACCAAAGAAGTTATTTACTTTTTATTCGAAAAAGTCAATTTAATCTATTTAGAGAACTTTACATTATAAACATACGAAATCCATAAATAATTATTTTTTCTAAAGAAAAACTGACATGATACATGTTGCAATTATTCCGTATCGGTAAATATATAAAAGTTTAATAACTAAATGGATTTCTGTACTATGTGTTAAAAAGTTGCGCTGCTTTGTACGAAAAAAATAATTTTTAGCGCCGCCCCGAAAATTATATAATATTACTAGAGACCCCGCTTTTGCGTCCTTGCTTTGCTCGGACGCAGACCCACACTTAAAGTTTCAGAAATATTTATATTAAAAGGTTAATATAAATATTACTATTTAAATTATTTCGATATTTCCACACCACCAAAGCGGTAAAATACATATTTTCGTTTATCGCACTAATGTGCGCGCTGCCAACTCATGCAATTCAGTATCAACACAAATGTATCATATGGAAAATCGAGTTAATTTAAGCAGCCCTTTATTTTGTATGTATGACAAAGAACGCAATATAAATCAGTGCTTCGTTCACAGAAACAAAACAACAACAACATTCGCGATCTTGCTCGCGAACACAAAAGCAAATGCCACGGCTCTCTTGCTCTCTTTCAGTTGCTTACGCTAAAATTGCAAAATAGCGCATATAATAAATCATTTATTGCATAAAATGGTCGAAATTTTGTTAGACAGCGCCGAATGCGAACATTTTTAAACAGTCAATAATATTTTAAATAGAGTCTCATTTATCTGATAAATTAATATCAGAAATTTTGGGGCATGGTTAAACTTTAGTCACTAAGCTTTTATCTGGAAAGAGGTTTTTTGTCTGTTCTAAGTCTGTAGCATAAGTAAAATATTATATATTAGAGTTAAAACGACTTTGTATGCAGCTACTCAGCTTAAAGAACTTGATCATATCTTAAATTGTACTTAACTCAAGAAAGACTGGGCTTTTCAAGTCACAAAACATTTAAAATTCAAAGACACTGAAATAAACCTTAAGTATTTCGAATTTTAGTTAGAAATCTAGTATGAAATGCGAGTTTTTATATGCGGCACACATATTTTTTTCGCTCTGTGTGCTTACTTTTAAAATACATGTCATTTATTTTATGTAGACAATTTAGAAATTATTATTCAACCTGTCATCGACAGTCGTTCTCGGCATTGCACTATGGGCGATTTTTCGATTTAGACGGCTTGGAATTTGTTATGTACATTAGTTAGACTAAAGTGAAATTTGTCTATTGAATAAATGTAATATACTGATTAAAAATAAACTTTTCAATTAAAGCTAAGCACTTGAAATTTTTTAAGAGTAATACCTATGATAAGCTGTAATTTCGGGAAATGCAAGCAAAATGTGCAGTTGTTAATTGCAATTTATTTTAAAAGAAACAAAACCCTTTAAAGAAAAAGGCGACGGAACAAAAATTGTTTGGTTAGAGTTTTGTTAAATATTGTAGTTAAAAGAACAGTGGGCAACAACAACGAATACCGAAACAATTTTTTATTTATCTGAATATTATGATCCTTTTTTCAGTTTTTATTTATTAACTTTTAAAAAATCAGCTGAATTTGCAGAGCTGTCACCACAAAAATGCTAACTCCCAACCGAAACATTTTTTTAAAATCTAATTGTAGACTCTTTTTAATAAATTAAGCCAATATTTGAAAACCATCGAAAATTGAGGTTTATGCCGCCGAAATCGAAAAATAGCCCATAGTTCTCTGGAAAAAAATCAGAAAAAAAGTATTGTTGGACCTTTTTTACCCAACATCATTTGCTGAACATCATTATTCACATGGCACAAGGGTATTATCACGTCAGGTGCTGAAAGGAAATAGAAGCAAAAATAAGGTAAAATTAATATCAATGGTATAGAGAAGATTTCAGTCTCTTCAAAAATTTTTTTCACAACTACTATACTTTGATCTATTAAATACAAAAATTGTTTTTTTTTTTATATATTAAGGTTGTTCCCTTTATACTTTTAATGTGACATAGTTGCCTAAATTATAAATCATTTTTGTATTTAGCAGATAAACTGGAAAATAATATGTATACAACTAAAGTTTATAAAATTTGAGGAATTTTATATTATATGTAATTCAGAAAATAGTATATGTATATGACAAAATTATTGGTACAAAGTCGCAACCATGAACTTTAGTAAATATGTTCTCAAGATATGTAAATTTTATCTGCTGTTTACTGTGTTGTTGTTACGTCAACTTTATATTTAGAAACCTGTTATTGCATTACACATTTTGCAAGGCTAAGGCTTACCTTCTGTCTTTGATTAATGAAAATAGTCTTCTTGATGGGTCTACCTTGATTCCGCAATGTAAAGTACTAGTTAAAGAAGTAAATCAACAGTGAAGTGAGGTGTAAGTGAACATAGCTTACATATTTAAATAATATGCCTTTTGAAATAGAAAGACAGGATATTTGGGTAAATTAATAAAACATTAGGCAAGTATTTAAATGATTGATTACTGTGAAATAGAAACCAGTGACCAAAGTGGCGTTTTATATATTTCTATTAATTGGCGTTAGTTAATCTACTCATTTTGAATGCTCACACATAGAGACATCAGACTTTAATTTAACTTACAAAATATCTTAATAAATGTCCAATTCAATGTGTCTGGAATAGCTTAAATTTGGCCATTTTCTAATATTTGATTAAAACTTTATTAGGTTGGTAGAATAAAGTGATTTGCTTTCGATTTGTATTTGGTTGCTCTAGTTCTTAAAATCTCTGAGATCTACGTACTCACACAGATGGACAAATCGACTCGGCTGCTGATGCTGATCAAGAAAATAAATACTTTATAATTTATAATAATAATAATATATAATTATAATAATTTATAACAAACTAAATTTACCGTCGATACCAAGCTCTGTCTGCTACGCCTGTCATGTAACAACTATCCGCTCTCAAACCTCATTAAAATGTGTATATTCAGTAAACAGTCTATATCTTCTAAGCGCCTTAGCTAAAAGTTATGTATCAAAATCTCAAAAAGTCGCCAAAATGTAAGTAAATAAATGAAACCGTTATTAAAACTTTATCCGAGCACTTAAAAAAAAAAACTTGAAGGCACATCTAAAAGCTCTGAATCATACATTTCTAACAATATGTAGAGGAAATTAACATTTTCCCGCAAACCTTTTGATTTTATTTTGGAAAAGCCACTAAAAGTTTATTTTTATTTATCTTAAAAACACGTTGTCGGATTAAGGTTCTCGGATATCAATCGACGCGTATTTATTATTGGACTAAGAAAAATTTGTATAATTTATCCAACGGCTCCAATGGCTCCATTAGCTGCAATCATATAAATTTTTCCCCTTCCACTTACACCCTCTTATCTCATGAACCAGGTAAGTAATGAAAAGGCTAAGTTTGCAATTGTTCGCTAATATCTATCGATCGTTATTTAAATTGATCTGATTTGCCAAACGTTTTAAAAAATTTTAATTTTTTGTTTTGCTTTTTTTCAAATTTTATCCTTAAAATTCTTGGAAAAGTCGAAAAAATTAGAACATTTTCTCTTATATTTTATTTATCATACCTGCGTGTAGTTATAGATAAGAATCATTAAAATCTATAGAGAAATGGCAATTTAATACTATTTTTGTCGACTTCCCAACAAAGGCTGTTTTTAAAATAGTTCTAAAAAAAAATCTCACCATAAAAACAAAAATGTTTTTTTTTTCATATGGTACCCCCATTCTGTTGGCTGTTGCCTAGAATTCTTAGGGTTTGACAAAGTTTTGGGACGTATATGTTGTTGTTTTGTAAGGGTCCTTTAATAATTTGTAAATTCAATCAATGGTTAATTTTCGAATGGAGCAGTCAATGTTGCAAAAAGTTTCAAAAAATTGGTAGCAATTAATTGTTATTATAGTACATACATGTATTCTGGTCAGTTTAGCGGCAGCAGTGAGAGCATCACTGCAATCTACAAAAGTGTCGTCTTGTTGCAGCCACATACAATGAAACTTCAACCAATGTTTAGTTATTAGTTGTGACATAGAAGTTGCAAGGAGAAGTCATTATATAAAGTCGGCGACTTTTAAAATTAAATTAAGTTGTGATTTCCATTATCTAATAAATTAATCATTATAATAGTGTCAATTTAAATAAATAAATAACTAAATACTTTTATTTTACAAATATGGCTATGTTGTATTGGCTCTTAATTCTTTTTTTTTTTTAACATCCTATTAACTAGTAAATAGTTAATTCCACAAAAACTAATCAAACCCAAATGTGCAATCCGAAAGTGATGGGATAAATACAACAACTAACAATCTTTTTTTGTTCCATATTTCAGTAATCTGTAATCCATGACCAACAACAACATCAACTAGCAGAAACAACAACCACAAATATGATAATACCTTCCATAATGCCCTTCTAAATGTTTCAACTTGATGCAATATTCTGGCCAACTAATTATGACACATTTAAGAAAAATGTGTAGCAGATATTTCTGTACAAAAATATTTTTCGCAAACTTAATATATAATGTGCTTGATATTTTTAAATATAACGCCTCTACTTTAAATTCAATTAAAGTTTAATCAATTGCCAGACAACTGTGATCAGCTCAGGAAAATAACAACAACAACAGCATATAGTATACGCATCTTGTTGAACAATGTGTTTGCCTGCCTATCCACCCAGTGCCGACGACTGACATCAGAATGACAGCCACAAATAACCGCAGGATAACTTCATTTGCATGCACAACGCATGCAAAGTGGGCGTGCCTCGTCGTGTGGCGAATCCGTCCAACACTTTTCGACGCATACATTGCTGCTGTGAGCAGTCGGTGAAAGGGATATAAAATATTTTGTGGTCATTTATGCATACGTGTACATATATGCGTATATATTTTATATCCGTTGTCTGCATTTACATTAAAAGAATTTTTATTATTGTTTGTTCACTGCTTGTTTTACATGCATTGAAAAATGTCTTTTATTAACAGATAGTTAATAATAAAATGTTATAAATGGAAAATTCGAATTGGTCAGCGAAACAACTTTATATGAGTATGTTAAATTATTCAGAATTAATATAAAAAGTATCCAAATATTCAATTCAGAAAACTATATCAGAAATCTCCTAGATAAGTGTATGAAACGACACCATTCATTAGGTATATATTTATAATTGAACTTTATTGCTTCGAACTTCTCCATTTGGCTTACAGCATTAAATAAATAAATACCAATTAATTACAAACTCGGACATTTGAAAATAACATAAACACATGTAATTATTCTGTGTATTTACTAAGAATGTAGTTCTGATTTTAAAGTTGCATATTCTTTATATTTTTAAATTGTATACATCAATTTAATAAAGTATATTTTTTAATCGTTAGCTGTTGTCTGTGCTAATGACGCAGAATCACATTACAAAATTTGCATGGATAGATCATAAATTGAAGTAAGGGCCATAAAGGGATTGTTAAAAGCTGACCACATAAAAAAATATTTCTTATGAGTATGTCAAATGAAGCCATTAAGCTTGAAGTTGCTACTACATATTATCCCATATTTGTGATTTAAAGGCGGCGTTATATGCCACATCACTATCGACATTAACAAAAATATATCACCTTAATGGCATCGTCAACTGCTGCAGCATTCACGACTCTGGCTGGCATAGCATCGACTTGTGTGATGCATTGTCTCAGTATGTGGGGATTCTCAATGACCTGAGACTGGTAACCAAGCCGACTCGTTTGAGATATGCATACGAGGACGTTGATAGATATCGAGGCAGATACAAGAGAACCTCCTTGGCAGTCAATACCTCACATTCAATGCAACTGTACTACGAAAAACTAGAGATTAAAATACAAATTTGTTGTCTATAACATGAGCGCAACACACATTTTTTTTAAAATTACCTATTTCTATCTTTTTCTGTTTTTTTTTTTTAAATTTTTGCTTAGAGGATTTTAAAGGTACGCCCCATGTTTGTAATTATTTCTCATGAATGCATAGACCGATTAAGTAATGCTTTAAATATTAAGAAAGCTTTTTAATATATATATCTTAAACTCAATTAAGCACTAATTAAGATTCAAATAATTAATTTTAGAGTGATCAATTTTTTAATTAAGTAAATAACCTACTTTTTAAGTTTAAATTACGCATTTCCAAGTTTAAAAATCAAGGAAAACTAGAAAAAAAACTACACAATGTATTTGACCCGTAAATTACATATCAGCATTAATTATGCGTTGTTTAATATATCATTTATTAATATACGAGTCCCAACCACAAAATAGTAATACCACAATAGATAGTAATACCGTTACATTGGTTGTTTTTGTTCTTTTGAGATAACTGTAAGCTCAAACAGTGTTCGAATTAATTGGTGTCATTTTTTTCTTATCTCTT
Source organism: Drosophila sp. st01m (assembly GCA_018901795.1). Taxonomy (NCBI): domain Eukaryota; kingdom Metazoa; phylum Arthropoda; class Insecta; order Diptera; family Drosophilidae; genus Drosophila; species Drosophila sp. st01m. The sequence continues at coordinate 332,150 of JAEIFG010000269.1, forward strand.
AAAACTACCGATTGAATAAATTATTTAACTTCATCTCCCTTAGAAAAAAATATATTGGTATTCCTAATCTGTAATGGTATTGATAATATCGTGCATTGCGCACTGCAAAAAAATCATGCTGATCAAATTAATAGTGGTTGGGGCTCGTAGATGGAGAAATGGGATAAAAAGAATATTTTGAAGATAGAGATGATTTTGTGAATCCAATCTCACACTCTAGTAAATAGATGTTGTTTTACACATTGGACCATATTTGCTCAAAATTGGATAACTATCATATAGCCTTGGAAGGAATCGGGGGAACCTTTTAATAATTGAATATCTGCAGTGTTTGCAAAAAGGGTGAGCTTCTTTGTAAATTAAAATTACTTTTTGAGTAGTGCCGAACGATCGGTCAAAAAGCAAGCTTTAGTAAGAAAACCTTGGTGTATGGTGTATGGTCACACTGTTAAAACTATGTTCCAAACGCAAGAAATAATAAGCAAGTTCTTGGAAGTCATATTTGAGGATGACGCAAAGAAAAGGACACAGAACAGTGCTTATTGCTGTTTTTTGTCATGTGGGACCTCATATGTATGAAAACTAGGGCGCTCCGACCTACTGCTATCTTCGCTCGCAATGTATATTTTTTTAATATACTTAACAGCAAGGCAACCTGAACAACCTGCAACCTGCACACAGTCACTTAGATGCCGTTCGTGTCACGAACTTCGTGACCCCACCTAAATTAAATTCGATCATGATATACATATGTATAGATTAAATCCAGATGCAATTCTGTCTGTTTGGTTAATATACCTTAAAATCACTGCGGATGACACTCCGCACTAGTGACGAAAACAGCACGAAGTGTGCGAAAGGCGATTAGCAATATATACAGCCAATTTAAGAGATTTGCTACGACACTCCCACCAGATCGGGTCCGATAGTCCTAATTATCAATATAGAGTAAAACTATTGCTCACTCACATGGTTTGTGAGATAAGATACTGCAGCTACTGGGGCTCTAAGATAAAACTGATTAGTTTTGATACAATTTTTTTTCTTTATCACGTCGATTGATACCTCAATCACACGAATTTTTAAAAAATCTTCATCAAAAGTAAGACCCAAAAATTGTTAAACTTTAAAATATATAATACCCACATTGCCACAACAACAAAACTGTCTGGTGACACTGATTAAATTGTGTAACCCAAAAGCTGACAGCTCAAGATCAGCCTATTACGACAACCTTGTTACTGCTGTTCTATTTCATCCCTCATTAAAATGTCATATTCACTTAGCAACCCATATCTTATTAGTCACTTGCAAAGAGCTGCAACGGATATGATGGTGTATGATCGAACATGTATTCGAATAATTCGATCGAATCAACTCATCTCGTTGGTGGCAGCTGGTTCGATCGAATCACGTGCTTTTTCTTAACTAACGGTCACGATTTTTTTTCTTTTCGAGCAATTCACATTGTGTAGCGTTTGCGACATGTGATAGTCATGGATCGTGATCATTTGTAAGATTTTTTTCGATTGTGCAGCGTTCATGATCCATCGAGTATGATCGAAAACGAGAGTATATTATCATTATGTGTGGGTTTGTTTCTTTTTCTAGGTGAATGTGTGCGTGTACATACACACATACGTATTTATATTTATGTATTTGTGTTTATGTACACAGGCAAATTTAATTAATTTATTTACGAATTTAGTGTCAAATTTCATTGATTGAAATACAAATAAAATTTTTAAAAATCTCCCTAAATTATAAATTAAAGCCAAAATGATTACAAAAGTAAATTTACAATGGTAAAGGTATTAAAAAATAAATTATTTTACATAAATCGAAAGTTAAAATTGATACACCAAATTAATATTAAAAATATAAATATCAATAATTTATAAATATAAAATTTCGAGACAATGTTAGGAATTAAAGTATTTGAAAAAAAGAAAACATTAAATAATATTGCATTGCTAAAAACCAATAGTCAATTTCCAAAAACTCGATATTTTACCGGTAGATAGCGTTTTCCGCAAACCTAGCCGTGTTTTCAAAAAGTGTTAAAGCAAACATTTCTAGATTTCCGAAGAGGAATAATTCTTTATCCTAATTTATAACTTTTTTAATGTTACAAAAATTTCAAATTTATTTATCTTATAAACCTGGGATTTAGGGGATCCATCAATAAATTTTAGGGCCGCAACGGCCCCATACGATGCGATCATTTAAAGTTTGCTTCTTCCACTAACATCCCTATTTCACACGAACTAAGTAAAACAATATTTTCAAAAACTTTTTATCCTCAAACTTAGTCACAAGACCGAGAAGACTTGGCGAATTTTGTTCGACAACTCTCATCATTTACGACTGCGAAGTTCTAGACATCTTCGCACAGTGCTTATTGTAATCTTTTCTTTTGCGATGATCAAGATATTCAATGCCATACCATTGTCATATGAGGGCCCGTACTTCTGTATCAGAAATGTTGAATTGGTGACAGGCGTCGGTTTAATAGTTAAACAGTACAGCTTTAAAATATGGTTGGTTTGGCTTTAACTCCAAATTCCTCCAAGATAAAGATGCTCAAAAGACGACATGAATTTTTCTCTTTATTTTGGATTATAGCTTCAAACATTCCAGAATTTTAGATTCGTCAAATGTAGTCAGATGTTTCTGAATATTGTGCAAGTGATTTGGCATTCTTAAGATGAGTAAGTCATTGTAGACAAAGAAGGTATGAAGGAATATTACAGAAATGTAAGCCAACAAAACGAAAAGCCATACCAAAATGTATCGTTTTTGGGTTTGGTTTGTATATTTGAAAAATGTTCAAAGTATTTAGATAATTAATTTTACTTCTCTTAAATTGAATACTAAAATTTTGATTCCAAAGTTGCATAAATGGCTTATCAAGGTATTAAAAAAAGCGACGCGTTGCGCATACTAAGCACATTTGAATTTAAACAGCATTTTTGCTGTACTTGTTTGCCAATCAGTTACAAAATATCGCTAACTCTTCGTGAGACCATAAAAGATAAATACCCAAAGTCAAAGTAAAAAAAAAACCCAAAAAATAGAATACAGAGTAATAAACGGAAATCACGTGAAAAGGTCAAAATACTAAACTCGCAATTTGCCAAGCGCGTTTTGAGCACGACCTTTCTCTATACTCCACCCCAAGTTTCTGGCTGGCGTTAATTTATTTGTCGGTTGATTACAGCGCGATTCCGGTAGACGACGGCGGCAAAAACAAATTAATTTTTATGTCTGTTTTTTTGGGCGCAACAACCATTTTGAGTAATGCGCTGGGTGCCTAAGCGGAAGTGTATTAATTTCCGACACCCACAGAATGCGGAAAAACCAGGAATACATTGTCAATATCAGCTAGGATATTGTCATCACGGTGAGCCTTTAAGTAATGGATGACTTACCTGACTGGTCTATTAAAGAGAATTCAGGTGAATTTTAGTCTGACTGACTGCATGACTTAGTAATGCAACTATCGCTAATCAGTAGGATGGAAAAAAAGTAAACAAGGAAAAATTACAGATTGCATTCAACTTGTTGAAGGACAGCATGACCCATTTTCCCGCTTTTCTTAAGACAACGCATTTCCTCCAAGTGGTTCCTACAGAATTGTCATTTGGCACCTGCTGTGTGGTAAGTTTTAGCGTGCACAATCTCCCGAAATCTTTAAATTAGATTACTTATTTAAATATATATAAAAATACTTTAAAGAAATTACCATCTAATAAAACGTTCGGCAAAAACAGACGACAGTCCGTGCTAGTGACGAAAGTAGCACGAATGGTACAACTAATTGGCGACTAACTAACAAAATGGCATACATTTGCTAACTCACCTGGTTCAAGTGATAAGGGAGTATAAGTGGCAGGATCAATATTTAAATGATCGCAGCTAATAGGCCAGTTGATGTCTTTTGATTAAAGTTTTAGTTTTTAAGAAGAAGCACGATTCACACATAAATCATCCAAATCAGCTGGTTCAAAACATAAAATTTGTAGTGGCCTTATCTCATTTTCTTGTCTGAGCGCCTAAAAACCATTAGATTTTATGGTGAGGATTCAATCGTCTTCGAATATCTGGAAACGATTGTTTTACGAGATTTTGGCGCGAAATCCCAATTAAATTAAACCCCCTTACAGTTTTCAAGTCATTGAAACTACAGATATATCGATTGTTGGTTTTTATGCGTACTTTTATATATTTTATCACAAGGACTTAGGTAAGATATAAGAGGTTGAAGAAGGTTTGACAATTTTTCAAAAGTTTAAGAATAATATCTTTATCAAACTTCAATATGTCCAAATGACTAATTTAAAAAATAGTAAAAGCAATTACGAGCAGATAACTTTTTCGTTGCAGTATTAACCAGTGATAACTGAAATTTTTTTATTGTATTATTGCGGCAAGTTATTATATAAAAGAAATAAATTGCAGTGGTTTTTTTACAACTTTTTATTATATTTTGATTTGTTCATAAAGTTTGGAGCATGCATATTGATAATCATCTACCGATGTTACAAGCAAGTTATATATTGGGTTGACCGAAAAGAAACCGCTGATTTTGCATAGAAACAATTTTCACAATTTTTTGAACGGCTTGTGACTCTGTTATTGCATTTTGGCTTTTGTCAGTTATTAGGTGGCATTTTTACCTTACTTTAGAAAAATAGCGCGCTCAATTTTGTTTATACCATATTTGTTTTTTTGACGGCAATTTTAATTGGAGCCCACAAACGAGCATTGTCGTCATATTTTACTTTATTATTTCCATAAAGGAAAAAATGCAGCTCAGGTTGCTAAAAAGTATTGTGATATGTATGGTGATAAAGCCTTAAGTGTCACAGCCACAGTGTCAAAGTTGGTTTGTCAAATTCCGTTTGGGAGATTTTTCACTCAGTCAGTTTGGTAGGATTTAAAGGATGTGGTATATTTTTAGCTGTTTAAAAGGAACCAAACGATTAATTCGGATGTCCAGTGGGAGCAATTGGACAAATTGAATATTGCCATCAAGGAGAAGCGACCAGAATTGGTCAATCGTAAAGGTTTTACTCGCCAAAAATAAGTGAACTTGGCTGGGAGCTTTTGATGCATCCACCATATAGCCCTGACCTTGCACCCTCAGATTACCATTTGTTTCGGTCTTTGAAAAACTCTTCGAATAGTAAAACTTTTGCTAAAGACGAGGACATACAATCGCACTTGCTTCAGTTTTTGCAGCTTAAGGCCAGAATTTCTATGAGCATGGAATAATGAATTTAAAGGAAAGGTGACGAAAGATCATCTAACAAAATGGAAAATATATAATTGATTAAAGTTTATTCAAAAACTCAAAAATTTTTTTTTTCTTTTTTTTTAAAAAATCAGCGGTTTCTTTTCGGTCAACCCAATATTATTTTTGATTTGCAGAAATATCCAGTGCCAGACAGTTTTAATGAACTTAATAATCCATAAGTTAAACTCGCGTCGCTTACGTTGCTACAGTCAAGCATACTCGACTATCGAAAACCCTGTACTTAATTTGGAAAAAGATAAGTGCGGGAAAAATTTAAAATTTATGTAGTATACTCGAAGGAATACTCGACAGTTTGGTTAATATATCTCAAAGGAATGTGCATTTCTGAGGTTTATTAAGAACACAAACTAACATACAAAAATAGAACTTATATAATATCAATACCATACATAAATACAAAGGATATGTTGGTCAAAAAAAAAAGCCTTAAGAATACAAAACATAATAACAAAAAAAATAAAATTAAAAAGATTGCACAGCCGGGATTCAAACTCGCAAACCGACTCTAAGAAAAAATTTAAAATACGAAGACTGAATTATCTGAGCCACATAAAATGAATTTAAATTAATTAATAATTGACCTGCTTATAGGCTGGGGACTCAAACCGCTGCTAGATAACAGATATGATAATAGCGTTTCATGTTATTAATTTGTTATTATTGCCAACGATTCATCACCCAACCAAATAATTAAATTTTATTAATAGAAAATCTTCGGTATTTACTGTCCGATCGAAATGAAATCAGAATAATTCTTGGACACTAAGTATTCTAACTTAAATATTAAAGAATGTATATTCATAAAATTTAATTAAATAAAAATGCTAGTACATTATTTTTCACAATACTAAACCCCAATTGTTTTCGTCACAATGTATGTAACAGGAAGAAGAAAGCATCTTTGATCCTATAAAGTATATATGTTTTTGATCAGCATCAATAGGCGAGTCGATATGATCATGTCCGGCTGTATGTCTGTCCTTCTATATGATCGGATGAAAAGATCTAAGAGACAATAAGAGCTAGAGCAACCAATTTTTTCACACAGACTCCAATTGCGTTGGAACAGGTCAAATTTATTTAAAATGTTTGCCACGCCGCCTTTCATTAAGGCCTCTATATTATTATATCTTACTAATCTAACTAACTAATAGTTCTCTAATTCTACCTTGGTCTGATTGGGTTTTTCCCCAATCCTTGCAACAAATGTTGGACCAATTGGTTTAGCTTTTTTAATATTTTTATATACCCCCAGAATATAATATAATATTTTATATTTTAAATTAATATATATTTAAAAAAAATAGTTTTAATTATTATTAAATAATTTTATTTTTTATAATGTGAAAATAAATTTTAGATGTCGGCTGCTTATAGCCAGACAATAAAATAAATAAAATAAGAAATAATCGCGGAAGGCCACCACATGCAAAGTTTTCAAAATACTATGCTAATTTTGGTAACTGACGTTATATTTTATTATTATCTAAATCACGGTATACTTGGACAGAATGGCGGAAAAATCACTTTTAGTTTTTAATGCAATCAAGCTCATAAAAGAATGTAATGGGTGATTCTAAAGTTGGGGTCCCGGCTTTAACTTTCCGACTTGTTTATATTAAGGAACTCTATCAAATAAATTTTTTAAAATCTTAGAATTTCGTTTTATTTGCAACTAATGTATTTACTTCAAATTTATACCACTAAAACAATATGTTATTTGCCCAAAATACTCGAAATGTATTCGTAAATTTAAATCTATGGTCTCCAAATCGCTAGGAACACTTATAAACTTTTCTATATATGACTATTAAAATGATGAATGAATAACAATCGATTTAATATTGTTTAAAAACTAATTTGATATTATTATTTTTTTTCGAAAAACAAAACTTGCCAGTTCTAAACCGCTATTGAAAATTCTAAGGCATTGCACAGAAAACTTGAAGTGGTATTCAGCCTTTGAAACTCACATCAAAAACATAAGAAGCGGCACACCCTAGTGTGCATAGCCTAGGGCAATCAGAGCGTCATTTATTATTTATCATTTCGATAGATTGAAACGCGGCTAATATTCAGTAATCTATTCAAAATGCAAATTCATTTTGATGAATTTATTTGAACATATTCAAATTCTTAATATCAATCACTCACAGTGATTAGTTGCACGTTGTCTCAAAGTCTGCCACGCCGTCTGGCTTTTACGATTTTCAGGAAGGCAGCTAAAGTGGCTAAAAAACACTCATTCTCAAGTCACGCCCATCTACTTGTGTTACACCACCCGCATTTCAGACTGTTAATGCTCAAGCGATAAATGTCAAGTCTCTTGGGGAGATGGGAAGACAAAGAGGCAGTGAAAACCACAGCAGCGCACAAAAAGCGCTAAAAACATAACAAACATAACAAACATAACAAATAAACAACAACAAAAACCGCAACAACAATATGACGTCCTCAGAGTCACGCACACATTCACACACTGTCACATATAGTAAACCAACGAAACATTAAAAATTTGTAGAAGCGAATGCGTTTTATTTAATTTTTATTGCTGACGCCCACGATAAAGTCAAGATTGTGTGTGTGTGTGTGTGTGTGTATGCAATAAAGCATTTAAGAATTATGAGCAACAAGCTGCAGGAGCAACAAGGCAAAGGGAAGAAGCTGCATACAAAACAATTAGCTGCTGCGATACAAAAGTATGCTACAACAAAAACCTGTATGTGTGTGTGGTAGTATGTGTGTGGAAGTATGTGTGTGGGAGTATGTGTGCGGGAGTATGTGCGTGTGTTGGTTTGTGTGCTTAAGTGTGAGTGGAATTGTGTGCAGTGCAAAGTGCGGAGATTGAGACGTGATGTCATTAAAGTGCATAAGCGTGACCCGTTTGCTCCATCTAACCATCTCCACTCCTCTCTTGCCCCAGAGAGTGGAATGCGGTCGGGTTTATGATTAATGCTTCAAGTGAGGCGTACAAGCGATTTAATGGTAAGAGAAGGTGGGTGTGTAATGCCAAAATTTGTGTATTGTCTGCCTGCTAAGACTGCAACAGCAGTGTGAAAAACCGCACAGGATGCAAGGATGTTGCGGATGTCGAGGCCAAGCTAACAAAGTTTTGTATGTGAAAACAGCAACAGACATAACAACAGCAACAATAACAATAACAGCAGCCACAGCACACAACATACAATAACAACAACAGCAAAACGCACATGTGCAATGCACATTGCACATGGCACTACTATTATCCTAAATTCTGTCAAACCAACACATAAACGCTTCCTTTTCCGCAAACCGACACGCCAGTGTGACCGTTGGACTTCAAATTAAAGCGCAAAATTTGCCAAATCGCTGCCTCATCAGTAAAGTTATGCAACTGAAATATTTGGCCTCAGCAAAAGTTGATGTTTTTGTGTCTGCCTGTATGTTTTCTCTTGGCCCTTGACGTAGGCAAGGGTGAAGTGGCAGGACTTTCTCCAAACAAAATTTAGATGCCATAAATTCAATTCAAATATGAACACTGGGTTACATCCAGATTGGAAAATTGATCAGAATATGGCCACCTATAATTTTCTGTTTGGTACCCAAAAATGGATACGCAATTTTAAACACCTTTCTCCCAGAGACTATAGGAATTAGATACATATAATTAATATGAAGAGCAATTTTTAAACCACAGCCTTGGGGCTTGGGATCACGAGTCCTAATGTGTGCTTAAAACCTCATTAAGTCCTAATTTAGTAGTAACACTGTTCACGCAAACGAAGTTTTCACTTGAAATTGCCAATCCATTCCTTTGTCTGGCTAATCAAAATTCGAAAACATCTAATAACATGGACAATGCAATAGGTACTTTTACTTTTACTTCATCAGCACACACACTAACGTTATCTCGGCAATGCGACCTAAAATTGCATTGTAATCGATTGACGAATACAGAAGGTGTTAAGCCAATCAGTTTTGCTTTATACACTGTACACTGTCTGGGTTGTAGCAGCCCATCATAAGTTCTTAGATGGTTTAATTAATAGCATCACAATAAAATCAATTAAACTTCAAATAGTCTAAAAATGAGTTCTGCCTTAATCTTTTTTAATCATTTGCCTAGTGCGGTCGTAACCAGATCTTCCCACTTTATTGAACTCTAAGTGCTATTTATGTTACCTGATTTGTTGAAAGAAACAATTTATGCGGGATCCTAAACCATACAACTTTATTGCTAACTGAAAACGTTGATCTACCTCTTTGCCCAATTCTTATTTCTTTCTTAATCCTAATAAAGTCTGCTGTGACTCTTCAATTTAATTTTTTTTGACTATTACACGAAATAAACCCAGTATGAGCTACATTTTAAAAATGTGGATTTGGCGCGACAAAAAGTTCAAATTTGTTGGCTTGTGTTATCCAAGATAGTGGTTGTTCTTTCAGTTGATGGTTTAGTAACTTTAACGGCGGTGGTTTGCGTTTTGATTTAGGTTACGCGCCCATTATATCTAGAAACTGACCTGAAAGAGGAACTAAAATCTGAGCTTCATACAGAGTTTTTTCTGCCATCATGAGATGAATATGTTTGTGTTCAATGCAATTATAAAAGTTAACAATGTGCGATGTGATTAAAGCTTAAAGTCTGTCTTGACGCCTGCATATGAAATTGATCATTTACCAGACATTAGCTAATAGTTAAGGGGACTCAGTTGGTTAAGCCTCAGAAGATTTATATTTTCTTTAAGGAATTTGTCGCGAGTACGAATCCCGGCTGCGCCAACTTGTGTTTCTTCGATTAATATCTTTTGACACTCGTATTAACATCTTCATTTATAAGAATTTTTAGTTAAAATCATTAGAATCTTTAGCTAAAATCATCTGTTGTTAAATACATTTTTTATTTTTCCCTCTCTTAGATTTAGTTTTTTATTAAAATCATTGGAATAGCAAAATAAATATAACACAACTATTATTGCTTCACAATCGCTTAAGCTACATAATTCCAAACTGTAGCTTAATTTTTTAAGACTGCTTATGAGCCTAATTTGCGTTTAAGTGGTTGTTTCAAAAAGTCGTGGAGCAAATACGAAATGAATACTAATACAATTAGGCAGATAAACTTTTTATCTCATTTTGTGAAGGCTTCTAAAAAATACAATTGAACTATTTTTTGAACCAGCTGTTGAATTTGTGAGAGCGATATATAATAAATAAAATTATTTTGTCTTAAGGCTCTGATAGTTCTATTTGCGGAAATCATTTAAATGTTGGCCCTTGCACTTGCACCCCTTATCTCATGAACTAGGTAAGATATTATATGATTTATTCTGGAATTTTGTTAATTAAGATTTAACCTTTCGATCGGTTAAAGGACTCGCTCTGATTAATTAGTTGTAGCAAATTTTGTACAGTAGCCTTTCGACTTTCGCATCCTTCGGGTCTCTCCAATCCAATTTAAAGACCATTAAATTTCTTAAAGACTTATTTTGTATGTGTATGTGTTGTGATTTGTGTTAATTAAAACCCGATGTGCCTATAATTGAAATTAACCTGGCGATGCATGCGATTGCAATGATCATTTGTGTGACAAATGTGTGGGGTTCAAAATAAAACACATAAATCACAAAATGACGGTGATAATCAGAACAATGCACACACACTCACATAAACTGTATTTGTGCTTATATTTGATTCCAATCTCTCAAGCCAATTGACAATTGCCGCAATGCAATTGAACATTTTCGCGTTTTCCGTTAACGAGAGAAGCGATTTGAAAAGGCAGTTAACAACAAAACGCATAAATAACTCGACTGCTTTCTGTATAAATGCTTAAAATTTATGCGCATGTTGTAGCTGTTACCCACTGTACTGCTTTTCTTTATCCCCTCCAAATTGCCCCCAATTACAAAATGCAATGAAAATTGATTTATCACACACACAACATTTACGGTCACGCATCCAACATAAATTTTCATTCAACGTCTATTTGGCGATGCAAAACATTTGTTGTTGTTATACTTTTTGCATCTATTTTTGTTGGAAATTGTTTAAAACACATAAATTGCAATTTTATATAGAATCAATGCGATGTATATCGATGTAGACACTCATATCAGCCCTATAGCAAAGGTAAAGCCTCGAAATACCAAACAATTATAAACTGCTTAGTTCGGTATTAAATGACAATGAAAAATAAAATATTTCGTGTGATTTGTGGTTAGACATTGCAACAATGCATGCCATAAACATTTTTCTATTATGTTTAAATTAAATTTTCGGAAATTTTATGAATTGGTTAAATGTGGTGGTAAAATATATTTTATTTTTATAAACTTTATTCATTTATATTTTTGCTGTTAACATTATCTCAAACACTTGTATTTAAATATATATATATAAAAGAAAGTCGCGTTTGTTACACCACTTATATCTCAAGAACGGCTGAACCGAATTACTTGAAAATTGGCAGGGAGGTAGTTTAGAGTCAGGAGAAACACATAGGATTCTTTTTATCCCGTGAAAGTTCGCAAAAGCGGAAGAAAAATGAGCTTTCACTCAACGTATACAGCTGAATAACAAAACAGCTGTTATTAGTTGGCGACGGCATGAATTTGAATTTTGTTGATGTTGTCAGCTCAACAGCTTGAATATTTTCGTGTGTGTGAAAATTGAACTTGAATTAAGCAGACGCTAGTTTTATAGTGTAAACCTGCAAAACGATAATTACAGTCCACTTTAATCGCACGCACATTTGCCACCATTTTTTGTTTGTTTTTAATAATGTCTAGACGACCAAACTTTGGACGGCGTAAGTGTCATGCAAGCACAGTGCAGAATATTCGAAACAGCCAAACGCAATTGGAACGTGTAGGAAAGGAAAAGAAATGTTTAGATTCGTTTGAATTTCCATAAAGAAACGAATACAATGGCTCTGGCAGATGAGTCAAAACTGGCAATTTAATCTTATAACCAGCGCAGCATTGCATTGCATTGCAATGCTGATATAGGACAGACAATGAACATAAAAGAATGCAGCGAAGATCTTTGTAGCCAATTGCGGAATCATATTCAAATGCAGCGCGATATAAGTTAATAGTTGCGACTGATCTTCTAGTTCCAGCACAGAGTTGGCACGAAAACTTCGATTTTCGATCTTAAAATCAACGACGAGATGCGCAATGAAGCATTAATTCTAATTGAGGATATGTGCGTCCTTACGATCGATGCAAGATGCATGCAATTGCGAATTTCAATTTGTGCAAGAATTTGATTGCGAAGAGCTGGCCGGAAGAGTCATCACAAATGTGCGGCTGTTGAATTATTAGCAAAAGAAGGTATACGATTCGATGATGAAGGTTGTTGACGATGGATCGGGTGGCATATACTTTGTTGATGCTCCCGATGGGACGGGCAAGACTTTCGTCACAACAGTGATTCTGACAACAATTTGGTCAGAATCACAAATTGCGTTGGGTGACAAACCAACGTGCGCAGTGGCCAAGAATTCGTCGGCAGCAAAACTGATGAGAGAATATAAATTCTCTTTTGAGATGAATGTACTATGGCACATAAACGAGCTTTGAAGGCATTTTGGTGGGGCTTTGTTACCGCTCTCCGGAAATTTCCACCAAACACTTCCTGTTATCCTGAAGTCTACTGCTGCCACTGAAATTAATGCATGTCTGAAATCGTCTTCTTTGTGGAGGCATGTAAAGATGTTGAAATTGACCACCAAAATATAAAGTCATTAAATAGGGGCGTGAGAACGTTCGCCGGGTCTGCTAGTTTACTATAAAGTAACTAAGTGATTTGCAATACCAAATTCATCTGAACACCATATAACAGTCGACCACAATTCATTAAGCTGTTCTTGTTGGATATTGTAATTTAAATCATATGTTACTAAAGTTGAACTGGCTCATGCAACATTTAGGACATAAAAGGACATTAAAGACATCAAGAAAAATATAAGCATATTAAAACCACTATATTCATTGAAGTACTAGTCATATTTGTAGTATTAGCTGGGCATACTTAAATTTTTCATTAGGCTGAACACCTATAGAAATTTGGATAACATAGCGGATATGTCATAAGCCTCGACTTACTAGTAACATTATAGCTGCCACTTAATCGGCCTCAGGTACAATAACTGACCCCAAAGTCTGAAAGCACACATTACATGTGCGATTTGCATGCCAAAATTTCATTAGCACATTAACAATGAGAATTCATGTACTACATATGGAAAGACATGTCCCATAATGTCTTGGCCCGAGCGCGTATGTGAGAGGTAACTACTCTTATGCCTGAGCGAATATATATATGTTATATATTTCTGAGCGTGTGTGTCGAAGCGCATTAGTCGGAAATTAGATTAAATGCCGGTCGTAATTATTGCTTCCTGAGGTAACAAAGCGAATTGCATTGTGTATTGCATGATGTTCGAGTATATGAGTATAATTAGAATTGATTCGAATGATTCTTTCACAGCTCCTCAAACTTTAATGATATAAATATTATTGTATACCTTAAATTTCAATTTAAGTAACTGTCGAAATGTTAAATGTCACATAAATCAAACGCGACCACTAAAATAAAGAAGACGCCACGATGTCCAATATTTTTGTTGCCTCTTTATCTAATTCAATGTCTCCCAAGACGCCACTAAACAAATTAGCGTTAATTTAATGACAGACGCTCGCCCATTCTGCATCAACATGAAATTTATTGGATTCAACACTCAGATTCCACTGTACCTGACAAATTGTTCGTTGCTAAGAGGCCGAAAAATGTGAACCGTTCGCAGGGCGCGCGGTGGGGCAATAAATTTTATTGGCCTTCCAGATGTTCGCCAAGCAATGTCAGCAACAACTGTTTCGTAGGCGTGGCTATCCGAATGAATGAGTGTTACAGCAAACCCAATGATAATAGAGTTATAAAGTGAAAGTTCTGTTAGATGAAAAACGAACTTCCAAACAGCTTTAAGAAAACCTTTTTTTAAAAAGTCATTTAATAACACAGAGAGCGTTTTATTGGAAATGGAGTTTATAAAGCCTATTAGAAATTCTAATTACAGGATAAACAATACATCTAAATTAAAATTTTAAATCGAAATTAACTACAAACAAACTTATGTAAAAAGCTGCCCAAGTATCGAATCAATTTGAAAAGAGTTTGACAATTTTAGATGCACGCTGAATCATGAAAGTATATTTTTATTGCACATATTATAGTACATTTTACAAAAATCATTTTAAGAAGATCTACGCTGAAGAAAGAACAACTTCTAAATTCAAGAACAAGCTCAGTTTAGAGCTGCCTCTTTAGTTAAGAGCTGGAGTTGGAGTTAAACTCATTAAAAATCAAGAAATCATGTCAAATTAAAAAACATTCAAACTACTTAACGTAAATTAATAGGTTTTTTCCGGACTAAACATGAGAACCTTTCACATAAACAGATTATCAGAAGAAAAAGTTGTTTACCCGACCCACAAGTAGCATTATCTCTTATTTTCGTTAGTTGTCATATGTAGCCAGCTTGCCATTTAAATGCTATTCTACTTAAGAATCGTGACTGAGCTACAAAACAATTTACAGTTTACATTATTATTTTATACTTTTGCATAGATGCAAGGAATTTAATAATAAATTCAACCGGCAAATACGAATATTGAAATGCATACAACGGGCAACCGAAGACACCACTTTGCCAAACTACCAAAAATCTAACAACTTTCAATGCTCAAAATTATTAACAAAAAGTACAACAACAAGAGTGAGACTACAAGCCATGGTAGAAAAAAGTATAAGAAAATGCATCTAAGTTTTTGAAAGCATTTTTCGCACAGGTGTGCACAAAATTTTCGCATCTCTTTGCGGGCACTGGCAGCTCTGCTTCCTGCACAGCTAAGGGGCCAGCTTGGCTGTCAAGCGTACTCCACAAATTTCTATTTGTTGGGCTACTATACATAAGTTCAGCTCCACACACACACACACACACACACACACTTCCCCACACACATCTCCACTCATAGTTTGCTGCCAGTTTTTCATACCTTTAGCAAAGTATAAACTTTTGCATACAACTAATGTGCACTTCCGCTTTGCTCACCATTTTGTTTTCTTTCAAAAGTTGCGCTTAAAATGCGATGTGTACGATGTTATTTTGTACTTCGAACTTTGGAATGGGTCACAGAGTGCCAATGGAAAATGTGGCTCAGCAACGCGAATTTTGTATTGTAAAACTTTTGCTCAGATACATAAATTCCAAATAGGATGGGAACCTTTAAGCCACGTCGCTTTTCTTACTCTTTTTCTAGAAGCTTAGTTTACATTTGGTGTTAAGATTGCTAAGAAAGAGATGAAAGTGTATTGTACTATTCTCCACTCGACGCTAATATTGCAAAATAACAGATATCGATGAACCGCTATGTCGGAACCGCCACTATAGGAATACCCTTTCCATACTTATAGAATTGTATTGCTTTAGAAATCCAAATATTTAACCAGCCCGTGGGACTTATATGAACCTGTTTGACGAATATCGTTTCTGATATTTTTCTGGCGATCTCACACAAATGGACGAATAGACGAACGGACATCGTTATATCATTTCGATATATCACTGACGAAAGGCTTTCATGCCGCATAGTTTCTGTTTCAGAATTTTGAGTCGAACGATTTTATACTAAATATCAGACTGGTGGATGAAGATGCGTTATATAACCTCACCAAATGTAATTTAAATCAGTTCATTCTATTATGTGTGAAAAGTTCTGTTTTTCATTACGATATCTCAATTAAACTCATAATGAGTATATGTTCATGCAAATCTGCACTAGAACAAAGTCGCGATGTTAGTCGCAGCGTTAGGGTTAGTGTGTAAACACGATTGCCAATCCCAAAATGATAACACTTGCGCGTTGCTATAAGAACTGTGTGGTTTATTAATTTGTAAGAGTTTATATAGGGTATCTTATGTACGAATTTGTGGAGACCACCGCATTGTTTCTGTACGGTCATTCCTGTCTACTTATTATTCTACTTAATATTCTATGGGATCTTAGGTAATGTTAGATAGAGCCAACTAGTGTGGTTGGCTCCCTTCTTCTTGGTATCCTTATGTAATCTCAGACGGAGTCAACTGTAGCATTGTAGTGTGGTTGGCTCTTTTCTATTTATCTTATTAAATGACATTCTTTGTGTCTAGTGATCTGTGTATGCGTATCTACTGTTTCTGAGCGCCAGAGCTGTGACTCTTGTGGTATTTTTAGCCTGTTGTGACCCTTTCAAGTGGCTTTTTTCTCCACTGGTGTCAGTTCACTCCGAGGGTTGTTTAAATACATGTTCATTTATGAACAGTATATTTGAATCAACTTACAGGATAGTACCTGTTTCAGACGAAAATTTATTCCAAAATAGCTTTGACCGCTTTTAGATATTTTTGCTTCAATCTTATTTATTTCATCTCGATTTCGACTTTCTTCAATTTAATTTAAATGAAGTTTGATCAAAGTCAAAATTCATAGTAGCTCAATGTCGTTGATCTCATAATCATAATCCATGCATCTTATGATGTTTGATGGCCTTAACTTGCTTATTATTATTGCATGTATGTTTAAGAACATATATTCCCTCCTTTTGTGTTACACACTCCAACATAAATCATGGTCATAATTGCAACACTCGAAATTCAGGAGTTGCTGCTTCAGCAACTAAAGGATGGAGTGCTATGGCAACTACCATAGTGGAGGCCATTGCTTAATTAAGGGAAGCCATGTGGCGTAAATGGCAGCAAATGAACACACACACCGACAATTGTATGTACTCGGACACACGTTGCGTCAAACTACCGTTAAAATGCCTATGAATTTATTCTTTGCAACAATTATCTAAAATTATAATAAATGTATTTAACACTGCCACAATAAAAAGAAATCTAAAATTGCCACTGACTTTAATGCTACACTTTAGAGGCGTGGTTAACTGTTTAGCTGTGTTCCTGACAGAGTCTAAATTCGTTTCCTGTTTTGCAGAGGGTTTTTAAATTACTTAGGTAATAAGTAATGTATTCTCAAACAACGATAAGATAAAGAAGAAATCGTTTTTAGTATGGGTAATAATGTTGGCTTCATTTTTGCGTACGTAACGGCCATAAGTAGCCATATCTGACCCTAGAAAGAAATGTCCGTCTTGCTAAAAAATTAATAAAATGTTAGCTTAATTTATTCACACAGATAATAAGTATTTCTGTCCTGAGGGTGTCTACCAATTTCATCTCAAATAAGTTCTAAAGACGCCTTATATACGGATCCAAATGTATAAACTTAGCTAATAAGATTGTCAATAAAAATCTTCGTACTTCTCCTGGTTCGTGAGAAAAGAAGGTGGGACTGGGAGGAGGAATTTTTAAATGATTGCATTAGAAGCAGCCTTTTCGAAAATTAAAATTCTTATCAAACCTCTTAAGTTTCGGAGCTACCGATGCTTCAGATATGTTACATTTCTAAAATTAAAAAAAAAGTATAACTGTTAAGTTTTACAGGTAAAGTTACGATTTTGGTTTTATATTGACATCTGACATCTTTGTATCCCAGGCTTTGGATTATATATCTGCCCGAATTTTCATTTGCAATATATTATGTTAAGTGTACATATACATATTGCTTAGAGCAACTGAGATCGAGACTATGTAGCAAATAGCTTCTGCAGATTACGCTGGCCTTCTTTAGCTAAAAGTAATTGATCTGTAGAGTGCGTGACGAGTGTGACCACAATTTTACAGTAACTCGGTGTGAAGGTGGCAGAGTCTCCAAGTGGCACTGGCTGCAACTGTACAATTGACAATTACGGCATTAAATGCAGTACATGTCAAACTGCGGGGCTCCCAGCGAACAAATGCATTACCGACCAGTCTTACCCTAGGAATGGCAATTGAGGTACTGAGAAAGCTCAAGATAGGACTAGCCGGTACTCTGCTTAGATGTTCACCGCCGCTACTCAGGGAGATTTTGAAACAGCGCGAATGCGCGAGGCGAGACAAATTTCAAGGTCAATAATAAAAACAAGCGCACTTGAGTGTCTTTTTTTTTGCAAGTTGTTCACTGCATATTGTAATGCTGTTACTTTTGCAATTATCTAAATACTGACGCTGTCACATTTCAATGCAAGCTGTTTCTGCTATTGGAACGATTCTAATGGCGTTATGGTGATATCTTTTACAAGTTATTTTGTGCGTTTGATTGGGAGTGAACTAGTGAGAGCTAGGCAGTGCTTTAAACGTAAGACATCTTTTGAGTGCGAATTCCTGCAGCTAAAATTAAAATACGTTTTTGTAGGTCTTAAGTCAATCAAGCAGCATATTCTTGTGGTTTGATCATATATATCCCGATCAAATGGTTCAAATGAGTTCATGAGTCTGGACACACTTAGTCATAAGTAAAAAAAGCCTTCTGCGAGGGCATTAAATATTCTGCGTGTCGAGCATCTAAGTGCCTAAACTCCATTCAAAAGAAAAAATTTAGTATTGCATTGTGCAACTTGTGTCGAGTAATTGTATTATAATAATTCTTGGTTTTTCTATTTTAGATATCTCAACCAATAGGACGTATGTATGTATTATACTGCAATAGGAAGATTTGATCGCTTTGATACTTGTCGTATTAGTGACGATATTGATGTAAGCACCACGAAGGGTTACAAAGACGACTATCAATATATACTGCTTATTTGGAAAATTTGATTCGAGTGTCCGATCAGGTTGAGTTATATACCGATCGAAAAATATAGTCTTAGTTACAAAAATTCCATTCTAAGTAATTTCTTTACTTGCCTGGTTCATGATATTAGAGTGATTAAGAGTGGGGTCCAAAATTATAATAATGATGAATTATTCCTTGTCGAAAAATTATAATTTTTAAAAAACCGCTTGTATAGCGGGAAAACTCTAAAATCAGTTAAAATTAGCACGACCTTATTTGAATACTTTGAATCCATAATACGCAGCCTAATTTTTCCACCCGCACTTGCCCGAAAATTGCCTTGGGACAACCTGTTTAAATCTCGGTAACATGCACAAAAAACTTTCATAATTACCAGCTAAATCAAATCAGCGGACCAAAGTACAACCGACAATACACATACGCAGTCACAAATAAAACTCACACACACGCAGATTATGTATGATGTCGGTAAATGCAGACTGCGAGGCAGTCAAACTTTTTGTCAGTGTGTGCTTGTACATACAGCACATTGACAGAAGTTAAACTGGTTAGCAGCACCACAACAACAGAAATAACGCATGAGCTGTACAGGAAGAGAGTCTTGCAGATTGTCTATGGTATGTACCGTCAAACAGCGTATTCTCATCTGCCTACATATGTGCGTATAATTATGCACATGTTTATGATTTAAGAAAACTACACCTAAAGCTAATATGAGTCAACAAGTACAAAAAAATATATTCTTTATAAAATATATTTAATTATGCTTTCGTATAAATTAATTAATTAACAACACTTGTGTGCCAACAACACTAATCAACAGCCAAAATCTGCCATAAAGTAAATCGCGATTTTATCAAAAAGTTGTTAGATCGGAACCCAAACACATTTCAGGGTCGCCACTCTAAACAAATTTATTTCCGGGACTTTAATAGTAAGAGCAACCCAAAACTTTGAAACAATACGTCTCTTAATGTTCCTTCACCTGCATTCAGAAAAAAGGTAAAGTTATTCTCCAAAAATGGTTTCTAAAATTCATCCTGTTTAGGTCTAGGTCTTCTTAATCGATTCAGTCTTTAATTTTCTTACTTTAAGAGTGAAAGGTTTTCAAAGCCATAAAAATCCGTTAGACATTATAATTAAGAACGAAATTAAAAAATTTTGAAATACGTATATACAATAGAGAAAGGCGTTCGCCGTCGTCTTAAATATACAAACTGTGAGTTTGGTTCAGAATTAGAACAAAGAATACGAAGCATAACAACAACAACAAAAATGCAGAGTTAAGCAAAATTTTATTCTTACTTTTTGAAAGAAAAGTAGCTTTCGACGAAGAGCACGCATCCTTATATCGCTAGTGAAAAAAAGTATTTTTTTGCCGCTATAATTAAAGACCAGTCCACAATAGTGGCATAAATTGTTTTAAGTGACCCCTTGAGTCACTATTAGTGATAACAACGTGCAAGTGCAGTGATTATAAGTCTGTGAGAAGTTACTT
The DNA here is from genome assembly GCA_018901795.1 of Drosophila sp. st01m. Classification (NCBI taxonomy): domain Eukaryota; kingdom Metazoa; phylum Arthropoda; class Insecta; order Diptera; family Drosophilidae; genus Drosophila; species Drosophila sp. st01m. The sequence goes on from JAEIFG010000269.1 coordinate 352,674, forward strand.
AAATTGTGGCTCCGCTGGCCACATGCCGGCAAGCACAAGCCAAAACAGCTGTGTATAAGCTTTTACAATTTGGTTAGTGTCCCGAATAGAAAACTCAAGCTTTAATTCTGGCTTGACTATCATAAGATCAGCGAACTGGTGCATACTTTAAGGCGTGCTATGAATTCCGAGCAAAATGCTAATGTCTACCATCCTTGGCGAAGCACTGTTAAAAGCCGCAAATGAACCCTCAAAGATGACTTGGTCATCTGAAACTGCCTCGGCGGACGAATTTCCGGATACTGACGAGCCCCCTCTATTGAGCCCACAAAGTGCTGCCCCGCAGCGCTTTCAAAAAATCAAGCGAAAGTCATGTGCTTCTTCAAAGACTGACAGGGAAACTAAATATTGGCAACCAAGACGAAAAATCTTCATTAACACAACCTAGCTAACGCGGCAACTCAAACCGTACCAGCCATCAATCTGTCGCAAAGCGGGATGCAGCCTCCGCTGGTATCACCAGCTCACCTACCAAGGCGCAGCCCAAGCCACCTCCGATAGTAATTGAAGGAGTAGACAACGTATCCTTGCTAATGGAGACCCTCGTTAAAATCGTGGATTTAAACAAGGTAGAGGCGAGGGCATCAATGGGCGTTGTCTTGAGGCTTTACGCGGCTGATGCTGACACATTTCGTAGCATAGTCAACTGGCTCGAGAATGAAAAGTACGAGTTTCACTGTTATCAGCTGACAGAAGACAGGCCTTACAGACTATGCGTGAAAGTCTTGGACCACAGCACGCTACACTTCCAAATCAAGGAAGAGCTGGGAAAAATCGGCCACAAGGTGCTCGATCTCCACACACCGTCCAGGCGCAATGAGCCAGGCTCCCCAGTAAATATTCCAGTCAACATGTTTCACCTGAACATTGCCGCTGCTGCCAACAACAAGGAGATCTTGGCAGTCAAGACACTTTGCCACATGAGAGTAGTTGTTGAGCCTCTCCGCAAGCGTAACGCTAGCGTACAATGCCACCGTTGCCAGCAGTTTGGGCACACAGCAAAATACTGTCGCAAGGCTCACATTTGTGTTAAATGTGCTGGCGAACACCCAGCCAAGGATTGTTCTCGACCACGCATCGAGCTGTGCACTTGCTATAATTGCGGTGGACAGCATCCTGCAAATTATAAAGGCTGCACCAAACTTCAAGCATTCATGCTGAGTTCAAGACCCAAAAGAACCAAGGAAAACGAGCGACCAAAAACACAGGTTTCCTATGGTGGCAGGCAGATCCCCTCTTCTTAAGGCGGAATATCCTATGCAGATGCAGTTAAAGGTATCGTCCACCACAATCAGCCGCTGAGCCTGGCGTACCAACAACATAATAATCAGCAACAGTCCAATGACATAAGCGTCAGCCGTTAAAGGAGCCTCAACCGTCAAAGGAACCACAGCCATCTAAGGGCACATAGGGGTGAACCTCACCGCTCGACTGATGCTAGCAGTAGCATTGAAGCTATGCTGCAGGCTCTAAATGAAAACATTACTTCTCTGCGCTCGATTTAAGAGAAGCAGATGGAAATAATGATGATGATGATGAAACAACAGCAACAACAGTCACAGCAGCAGGGGCAGATCATCAATCTGCTCACCGCTCTCCAAGCGCGGCAAGCGCCATAATGATGCCGCTGCGCATCTTAATGTGGAACGCCGACGGCGTGTCCACGAAGCTGCCTGAAGTGGAATGCTTTGTGCGGCGCTACGAGATTGATGTCCTGCTGCTCAGCGAGACACATTGTAAGGGGGCACAGGCACCCAAAATTTATGGATTTGAGGCCTATACAGCCAACGACCCGAGCGACGGTAACGCCAAAGGCGGGGCAGCTATCTTGATAAAATCTAGCCTTGCCCACTTCCCGCTAACACCAATAGCCACTAATAAGGTGCAACTTGCGCCGGCGGCTATTGAAACAGCACTTGGCCCTATAAGCTTTGGAGCGGTATACTGCCCCCCGAGATTTGCATGGACTACGGACGATTTCAAGGACATTCTGGAATAGTTTAGGAATAGATTCATCGTTGCGGGCGATTGGAATGCGTCCCACTGGCTCTGTGGTGCGGGAAGGAGCAAAAAAGAGGCCTTGCACTAGCAAATCTCATCATAAACTCGGAGGTAAACTCGTATGCAACAGGAGGACAAACAAGATACCCGTACGGCAGTAGAGGCTCTCCAGGTTACATTGATTTTGCGCTGTCTAGGGGCGTGCTGGGCATCCACGCTAGCATAAGTGCGGTTGTTGAGCTTAGCTCCGACCACCTGCCTCTGGTAATTACGCTGGATGCGGGGGCTATATGCTACCCTAAAATGGAGCGGCTAATCACTAGGCGCACTAACCTGGAGGTATTCTAATCGCAAACTGGAGACCACTCTTCCCTCAACACTGCCTAAAACTCCGAGCAGGACGTTGATGATGCAATTGATCTGTTCACCAACAACATAAAGACAACAGCCAGATTGGCAGCTCGCAACATATCTTGGCGGCCCGCGGCAGATCGAATCCCAATAACCAGGGAGATCCTGCTGCTAATAGCTGAGAAGAGGCGCTTACGCACTAGGTGGATGAGATCTCGCCACCCGCTGGACAAGACGGAATGGAATCGAGCGCTGAGTGGCTTCGTTGGCGTAGATGCTGCACAAATCTGCATGGTTCGACGAAAGGCTTTCCAACACTCGAGTCGAAAGTGAAGCGACGCATTCACTCTAGAAGGCCACGCGCGCTATCAAAAGGCGTTGCACGAGAAAGGCGCCTTTAGTTGATAGTAACGGGACATGGTGTCGGACCGACTTAAGACAAGCGGAGGTATTCGCTGCGCACCTCGCCGAGCGAATTCAACCATTCAATCTTGCAAGCCTACAACAGGTTGAAGAAACTCAGGACCAGTTAACCCAAGCGTTCAAATGGACCTACCAATCAAGCCGTTTGAACCTTGCGAAATTGCCGATGTCATTGAGCGCCAGAGAAACAACAGAGCACCAGGACACGACGTTATCTGCAACGGTACATTGAAGGCACTGCCCAGTCATGCGATCCTCTACATAGCGTTGATTTTTAACGCTATTGTGAGGTTGCAATACTTCCCTCATCAGTGGAAGCTCGGGTTAATCTCCATGATCCACAAACCTGGCAAGCCGGAAAGGGAGCCTGCCTCCTACCGGCCGATCAGTCTTCTCCCTTCAATCTCGAAGGTGTTTGAAAGACTGATTGCTGCCCGGATTGTAAGGATCATGGAAGCCCAGGGGATTACCCCTGAGTACCAGTTCGGTTTCCGTGCTGGCCACTGTACTGTGGAGAAGCTCCATCGGGTCGTCGAGCAAATTCAGACTGCTTACGACAATAAGGAATATTGCAACAGCCTCTTCTTGGACATTCGAGAAGCGTTTGATCGAGTGTGGCACATTGGACTCCAACTAAAAATCAAACAGACGCTACCTGCTCCATATTTCGGGTTGCTGAAATCATACCTGGAAGGTAGGCGATTCGCTATGCGTTTCCATTCAGCACTTTCCACCGAACACAATGTGGCAGCTGGAGTTCCACAAGGTAGTGTCCTTGGCCCCCTGCTCTACTGCCTGTATAGCCACGACATGCCGCAGCCAGATGTAAGTCTATACAGAGAATCTATGTTGTCCGCATTTGCCGATGACGTGTGCGTCACCTAAAGGTCCAGATGCGAGCACGACGCAGCCGATGGTATCCAAAACTTTGCAGATCGGTTCTCGGTATGGGCAAAGCGTTGGAACATCGTCATAAATAGCAGTAAATACACCAACGTCTGCTATACTCTAAAGCGGAAAACGCCACCGACCGTTTACATCGAGAAAGCCCCCGTACCACAGCCGAACGCAGCAAAGTACTTAGGAGTACTGCTGGATCGCAGACTCACATTTGCCAAGCATGTGACTGTTATCAGAACGCGCTTACGTGCTAAGGTGGCGAAGCACTACTGGCTACTCTGTTTGCGCAGTAAATTGTCACTCTCAAACAAGCTGACAATTTACAAACAGATAGCACCAAACTGGAAGTACGGGTGCCAAATTGACAGCCAAATCAATTAGATCCAGGCTATCCAAAATAAGGTTGCAAGACTCATCACCGGCTGTAAGTGGTTTGTGCGAAACACCACCCTGCACAGAGACCTCAAACTTGCGACGGTTTTCGACGAGTTAAACCACCACTCTAGTCGATACCATGACAGGCTGGAGTGTCACAAAAATCGGCTAACCAGCGCTCTAAGCAGATCTCGCCCACCAAGGAGGCTCAATAGAAGGCAACCGAAGGATCTCATTTCCCGATCTCCTTTGCAAGGGTCAGCAGAAGCCGACGCCTATCATAAAATTTATTTGTTATCTGTGATTGTTTTGTAATTGTTAAAAATATTGTATAATTTGATAAAGCTAACTTTACCATAGTTAGCCGGCGCTCCCAAATGGGCTGAATTAATAGAGAAAAAGGTCACAAGGGGTCCCTAGATTTCCCCTTATGCCTTAATAAATAATATTAATAAAAAGTCTTACTTTTAAAAATATTATTAAAAACAAATTACACAATAAAAATAATATCTTGAAACTTTACAGCAAACCGTTGGCGCTTGTATCTAACATAACATCCTCTGAGCCACTATGCCACCGATTACACGGTTTTAAGAGTGAGGGCAAGGAATTTTAAAAAATATATATAATTAACTTTTTAGATGATAGATTTAATAAAAAAAATTTTAATTTATTTCTTTTTATTATCTTTAATTGATGTTGTTTTCATCATAGGTCAGTAATGAACTAATTTACAAATGTATTATTTCGGCCCAGCAAGCCTTTTACAGAGGATTAACATAAATCTTTTAAGTTCTACTTGGCTTTACATTTTTGTTTATCGGATCATTAAGCTTGTTACCGTTAAGCGGTTGGTGTCGTGGGAGAATGTTATCTATGAAGCTTTTTAAGAGTGAAGCTTTTCAAAAGATCAGCTTTAGCTTTTTTATATGAAGAATGAATATGTTACTATATATACATGAAGACTCAAAAAATAGACTCAGGTTAAGCCAAAACAAAAAATTCTTTGGTAAGTACGAGTGCTTACTAGTTAAGTTTAAATCGTTCTTAATCTACAAAAATAATTTCGACAATATGATAGTTGACAAAGCAAGAACTTATATTCATTTAATACTGATTATACTTGGCATAAATACGAAGAGTCACATAAGTATGTTGTTACGATTTAAGAACAATATGAGTTGAATCCAGATCTTTTAATTCTTATATCTTTTTGGGTTCACTGACTTAAAATTCCCAAACGGTTCTTGTTTGTCTGCTATCAGAATCAGTTCCAAATATTTCTTTTCAGAAAAGCAAAAACCGCTAAAAACAATTTAATGTAGCTAAAAAAAATAGCTAAACACTTTTATTAAAGTTTTTTTTAGTCTTTATTAAAATTACTCCAAAAATATAGTGGTTTCATCTATATCTGCATAGTTTGCGTCTTCATTTGTATAGCTTTGGTTAGTTCCAATTAGTTTTAGGTAATTTGGAGGAACTATATAATTGTGACAGCATTTATTTTCTCAGCGCAAACCATTTCTGTAAATATTACAAATTTATATTATATAATTATCAATTTATAAATAGAGTTTACAGCATACAAATTACCTTATGTGCAATAATGAGTTTAAGGTACCAATATGAATTATGTTCCTCAGTTTTGTTTTAACTTTATTCATTTGGCTGAATACACGCTCCACCACTGCATTGGACCTGGCAACGTCAATAGTTTTATCGCAAAAGATGCCAATTGCAGAAATCTGTAATTGCCTGCAGCATCCTGGTAATTTAAAACTTCAGCCCAAAATCTTACGTTATCTTCATTACTTAACCAATTTATTAAATGAATATTATTATATTGAGTTAAAATTTCATCAATTTCCAAAGGGGACATTTTAAAGTGCACAAGAATTTGAACAATTGGAGACTTCTTGGTACACAATACTTTCTCTACTGAAAAAGTATCGATTTGCTGAAGTATTTCAAAATTGTTGGGCAATCTGAAAATAATTTACCAAATTAATGTAGAGCAAATCTTAAGCATACAAATAATTTACCTGTGCTTAAGTTCATTGATTAATGAAATAATAAAATTTGTACATTTGAAACGAATTTCTGTCTCCATGTTGCATGGAGTTCTTTCCGTCAACTCTTGAAGTTTGGTTTCGAACGCATATCCCAAGTATAAGTCTCTTTTGGTGATATGTTCAAAGTTATCTTTTAAAATGTCGATATCTACCGTAGGTGGTATAATTTTTGTTTTGAGGGAATTAATTGCAAAAACTAGGTCGCGCAAAAGCTTGCTTGAATTTGCATTTTTGGATTGAAATATTTTGTTAATATTTTGCATCTCAGTTAAAACTGGATGCAAAAACAATAAATAAAGGTGGTTAACCTCATCACTAAACAATAAATGCAATGTTTGAGCTTTGAAACATTTTTCCTTCTTTGCAGCCATATTAAAATGAAGCTTTAGCTCAAACCACTGCTGCAAAATTCTATTCTTCAATGGAGAGCCACCTTGTATCGATAACTCTGGGTATTTTAAGCGATTCCTGAAAATCACATACCAAATAAATAAGTACATAATATACTTTTAAAAATGACTAAGTACATGTAACTTTAAACATATATTACTTACAACAAACATAGATAGATTAGGCACAACTAAACAGAATCAATGATAGGGTACGACATTATAAAAGGACATCACACTAAACAGGATTTGAATTACCTTATTGCTGTTAATTATTTCATAAATTTTTTTATAATCATTTTGACGCTTTGCGCTTTTTGAAAACCAATTAAAAGTCTCATAGACAATAAATTCTAATGCCTCAGGCAAAAAGTGTTTGCAGGCAGTGTTAACAGCCAATTGTAAAGAATGGCAAACACATTTGATTAAAATTAATGAGGGGACTTTTTTCTTTAATTCTGTTTAAACACTTTGTTTTGCACCAACCATAACGATAGCATTATCCGTGCCGATTCCAATTAATTTATTTAACTTTAATTTCTTCTCCTTTAGCTCCAGACATAGGGTGTCGGCTATCGATTTCGAGTCTGTTCCCTCAAGTGGAACTAAAGACAGAAATGTTGAAACCATAACTTTTCGTGATGAACTATAATACATAACAGCCACACCTACAAAATAGTTAGTTTAAATTAATACATCTGCATTATAAAAAAAATATACTACAACTCACCAAGGGTCTTACAGACACTGATATCAGTGCTCTCGTCAAGTAGCAAACTATATTTGGCATCACCAATGTCTTTCAATAAATTTTCCACAAAGTTCGGCGCCAAAACGTTTGTTATTATATTTGTGCACTTGGTTCTGTGTAGTTTAGCTTTCGCACCGTCCTTAAATTTGCTTGCGCATAATTCCCCTAAATGATCCACAGGACTTATTGAAGAGTGTGTAGCAATATACAAACATAACGCCGCCTCTTGTTGGCTTGTTTCCAAGGAAACAGGAATAAAGTTCAATTTGTTCTTTTGGGTAAATTCGCTTGACATAGTTATATGTTTTGATATTTTTGCAGGAACATATAAACCAGAAAGTTTCGCATTCATGCTCGTTTTACAATATTTGCAAAAACTTGTATGTTCATTAGTATTATCTACACATAACCAATCCTTCAAAACTGGATCTAGTAGCCATATATCCCGTGGTTTTTGTTTATATTGAACTTAAGGCATTTTTTTTAAATGTCACATTTGCACACGATCAAACAAAATTGTGAAGTACGTCGTTAGTGGTGGGATTTATACATATTTAAAGCCTACTCTAGATCGTTTGCGGCAAATATCGATTACAGTCACGGTTTAACAATAAATTTATTAATGCTGCCAGATGTTTAAAAAAATCAAACAAAAAAATGCCATTTAGATTTATAAAATAGCCAAAATTTTCGGTAGCCACTAGATTGCATTTTTTCCCGCATTTCGCAATTGAAAAACGCCAGAGCTGACGGGAAAATAGCTAAATTGGCAACACTGCCCGGGAGACTTAACAGTAGGCCATCCAAAAGCCCAAATTTATTTGCACATTTTCGATAGTATGGTCTTTAAACACGTGCTTTGATTGTCAATCGTAAATAATGTCAACTAAAAGAATGGCAAAAGCTAAAAGAAATAAAGATTAAAAAAACTATGAATAATTGTTTTTAATTTATGAGAAATATTGTAAACGCAAAAATTTAATATTTTCTGATTGTCACGGGATGTGTGGTCGGATAGAATTTTGTACGAAATAAAAATTTTTGCCCATGGACAGTCAGATTAAGTTTAGTATTGGTTAAGTCCAAAGGGACAGGAGTGCAGCAACAGTACCCATCCCCAGTTGACCCGGAGCTCAAGCACAGAAGTTACTCCAGCAAGCAAAATTCAAATAGTGCGGGAGCGTCAACAAGTTGGAAATCGGAAGGGCAAATCACGCGAAGAGCAGGATAAATCGCAAATCGCAAACAAATTTTATTAAAAATATAGTACCTTAAATTAAAAGTAGACAAGTTTTATTCTAAATATAAATAACTAAAAAAATAACGAAAGCTTTTGTAAAATTTTTATTTTTATTTCATATTTTGAAAGCTCTTTTAGTAAATATTTGACATACTCCTTCTACCTGTCAATGTCAAAATAATATGTAGTTCAAAATGCAAGCGCTAGATGGGCCGCACAGTATATTGAGATTGCATCGAGGACATAAAATTAAAAAAAAAAAAAACCCAACGTCTTTAACTTATCCAAAGGCTTTTGATAACAAGAATTTAAGAACTTAATTGTCGAGTTTAATACTTGAATCGAAAATTTTCGGACTTTGCTGGCTGTTGACACCGGAAATTTGGATTCAAGTACGAAAGTTCTCGGTTTATTCTAAGTGTACTTACTGCGCTAAATATCACTTTCCATTAGGGTGGATTTGAGCATTTGTATGAAAATAGACATTCGATTTCAGTATGAAATTGAATTCCTGACTCATATTCCAATGGCAGCTGTGTGAAATAGTAATAGCTATATAAAATAAAAAGAACTTAGCTCGAAAATTAAAGGCCATGGGAGAAATAAAGTCTGAAAGTCTCATTAAGATACTTTCAGAACTAACAGATTTATTTACACTAAGCTAGTTTTAAATTTTTTAGTTTTTGTACTTAAATCTATTTTTTTTAATATTGAAAGGATTTTATGTGGTGTCTCGAAGGAAAGTTTACCTTAAGTGAGAGGTAGGGTTTTGTCAGGGTCCAATATTTTCGACGGCTTAGTGCGCGAAACGAGCAATTCTGGAAAATCTATTTCTTGTTCATCTCTGCAACTTCTGCAACTTCAAGTCTATCGACTTGATAGCTGCTTGGCTATCACATTATATATTTTTGCGTCGTAAATTGTCTTATATTCAAAAGCTTTAGCCCTTGGTTTATCGCCAACATATCGATTGAAAGACGCTGCTGTGATGTGATGCTAATGTTTAGCATATACTTAATTTTTTTCCCCTTAGACATAGTTCTCCAGCTTGGAACCATCTGTGTTGACTCAATTGGCTTCCGTGTACTCTGGAGTGTGCATGATTCTTTTCTCCCTGCGAGAAGTGATAATGTGGAAAGCGGTTAAGACATGCTCTTTTGGCAGTAGGCAGTTTTAAAAGATGAATTGCGTAGTGTCCAATGCTGTCTCCCCGGAAGTTTGCATCCCCTATGCGAATAGCTTTCAGGGTAAGTTTATTTAACATACTTGCCTAATCAGATGTATATTCAAATGACACCAAAAGCCTCACCAGGAGTCGTATTAAGAATACCTGTGTTGTAGATTTTGACCACGCTTTGAATCTTGTTAAGTTGCTTGGCGATAGTCTGCTATGATAGGGCAGGCCACCACATAGCCACTTTATATAGAAGAATATGGAGACATTTCCCAATTCAGACCTATCGGCTTTCTGCAGGTGTTGAGTGCAGTTGTCGCTTTCCTACATATTTAATGGATGTTTTGTTTTCAGTCCAGAACTAATTTCAAGTATCTGTCGCTTTCGCTGAAGGAGAGGAACGAGATTCTTAACATTGACGAAATTTTGGGTTTGATCTTGTATATCCTGGATAAGAGAACAAGCTCCGTTTTAGTTGGGGTGACACATAAACAGCTCATATAAGTCTTTGCAACCTGTTGTTGAAGTTTGACCGACGTCAGGTGGCACAATGAGGCGATTTTTCCGTGAAATTAAGCGTTACGTCGTCTGCGTTTGCGACCACCTGGCAGACTACTCTCTCTTTGTCACATATCAGATTGTTGACTGCTAGGTTCCATAGAAAAGGAGATAAAACCCTGTTTAAGGTGTTCAACTACTGACAAACTTGGTGAGTATCGAAGAGCCAAATGTCGATGTTACGAGCCTGCATGTATAGAATTGGTCGATGAGTCCCACTAGCTGGAATCAATCCCCAAGTCCGTCAGAGCTCCGTTTATTGCTTTTGGGACACCGTTATTAAAAGCTCGATTTCTAAAAAAAAGGATGAGGGCTTACTCTGTAAATGAAAGTGATTTTTCTTTTGTGGCGATAACGGAGTGAAAGTACCTCCTGTGTGTTATAGTTGCGCCGGGGAGTATATCGGGTCCCGTTATCTTAAACGGCTTGAAGCTGTTTAATGACTGAGGAGCGCCTTCGTTTAAAAGTTATTGCTGTGATACTTGGTTAACTTAGGGCGTTTTTTCAGGAGTACATCTAAATTGTAAATAAACTATATTACTTTTTATGAACTAACGGACCCGGCGAACGTTGTCTCGCTTCTATTCAATGACTTTATATAAACAAAGCACGTTAAATGTCTGTTTACTCAACATTTTTTGTAGATAAAACACATATATTTTAATTTTAAATTTGTAATGAATATCAGTAAAGAGCAATATGATATACAATGATTTTTGGCGAACAGGCAACGTACAGTTGACCGTGCGATAAACATGGAAATTTAAGATTAATCCCGCAGACTTTAAACGATTGTCGAACGGGGAATTGAATTCTTTTGAATTGGAATGGTATATCAGTTGGAATGGTCGGAATCCGAGGGATAAGAACTTTTTCTTGAATCAAATTGGTCATCAGTTTTTGACGGATAATTGTGTGCACGTGTGATTCAAATTCCGCAACATGATTATGATTGATCCAACCTTTAATTGTTTATTATGGGTGGAGTTTCTGGCACATCAGTGATAGCCACCTTTCCACCTTGAAGTGATCATATTATCTTTGAGTCTCGTGCACGCGTTTCAATTGTCCACTATCCCTACGCTTGAGAACAGTATCGCGGATCACATTCTTACCAACAATCACTACTGTAATAATAATTTTTTGTCATCAGAAGGCATCATATGTTTTGAACAATCTGTTCAAATCATTTTGATTGTGCAGAAGTTGTGGCAATTGTTCAATCATTTCACGTTTTGTTCAAAATCAATTTTCACACAAACGAAAATATTCCATTGATCTGGCAACATTAACAAAATTCAAAATTCATGCCGTCGCCTACTGAAAACAGCTACTTCGTTATTCAGTTGTATCACTAAGCAAATAATATTTGCTTAGTGGTTGTATGTATTCTACTGAAAACAGCTGTTTTGTTATTCAGTTGTCAGTCACACGGTAATGCTGTTGAACGGCTGTTCAACAGCTGTTGGCTCTAAACTACCTCCCAGCCAATTTTCAGCTAAATCGGTTAAGCCGTTCTTGAGTTATAAGTGAAGAAACTAATACGACTTTCTTTAATATATATTGATATTTACAAATTTAAAATAAACATAGAAAGTTAATATAAAATGAGAATGACAAGTCCACATATCACATATATAGTTTTAAAATTATCTTCTCATCGCAGAACTCGAACCGTAGTCTGGTTGTCTTGTCCTGCGGCTCAGTACACTAATCCAAAAATCAAGTAACAGTAAAGTTATTATGTTAGTATTACTGTCAACGCTTCCTCACCTAATCATACCCTTAAATTTATTAATTGAAATTTACTGTTCGATCGGAGTTAAATTTACAGCAAACCCTTTTTTTTAAATTTAAAAATATTATTTAGATATGAATTTTTTATGTCTATTTTGGGGCCAAAAACTAAAGCATACTTTATCTGCTTGCAATATAGAGGAACTGACAAACCAAATCTGTTTTGAATAGCTCTTTTAGTCTCTGAGATCAATGTGTTCATACAGGCGTCAGGGCAGACTGTTATTTCTATATCAGCTCGGCTATTGATGCTTATCAAGACTAAATACGTGTATATATACATTATTGGATCTGTCACGCAGATTAAAGCAGATTATTAATTCATCTATTAATAGCTTGTGTGGACTGAACGAACAGCTCAGGCATACTATATATGGATTTCAATTAGAAATTTTTCTTGGTTGGAAATGTTTGTTTAACGAACATTATGGTTTGTTTAGTTTGTTTAAATAACATTTTGGAGATTAAATGAATAATGGTGCTAACGGTTTGTTTTTAATTTCAACATTATTTGATACATAATAAGTACTTAGCGTTTCTATATGACTTTGGAATGGATTTTTGGAAGGCATTACCTGTTAACTGAATAGCACACAAAATATAAACACATTCTAGTTTATTCTAGCCCAAACATTTCATATACAATTTTTAGTGACGAACAATATCAAATTAAAAATACACGTTTAAAATGAATAAATAAAAATAAAAATTGTATATTGATTGACTGCTTCCAAAGTTCTTTTTGACTGTGCCTTGTGCGATTAAGTAGGATGATATACAATTAAAATATAAAATGATTATTATAAATTACACATTATTTTTTCTAAAATCGGTATAAACAACGTTTTTCATATTTTCATATTTTTATTTTTTTTAACCCTTAAATGACAAAGGAAGTTAACTCAAAAGGTTAGTGGTTGTCGATCTACATCTCATAAACACATTCTGATGGCTTTGGTTATATTGACTTGGATGTTGATGCTTTTTAAATACATACATATATACTTTATGGGGTAGGATATGCCTACTTCTCCCTGTTCCATACATTGAAGGGAACTCATTATACCCTATTACTTATATTTAAAGTAAAAAAACCATTCAGCACTGCGCGTAAAAATGTTGAGTGTCTTTGTGTGTAAAAAAAACTTTTTGCCCTGATTTAGAGCAAATCATTTATGCTTTTACAACTGCGGTTTTTCAATAAGTCCTTACAACAAACATTAAGAGATTTGCGATAAATTATTATTCCTCATTATCAAATCTTAGAATTTTCATCGCACCATACGTGCTGTATCGTTACTACTGACTACTGACTACTACTGGCAGACTGCCGTCGGCAGTGATCTACTTTATACACAATACGGAACAGTTACTTAAAATAAAGCCAGCAAAGTACACAACCAAAATCTCATTTCCAGCACAATTTGCACATTGCAACACAAATTAATTTCCATTGAGAATTGCCGTTTGCGCAACTTTATCGAGGGCCCTAGTCAACAGTTGCTGTTGTTGCTGCTGCAATAATGTTTTTGTATATTGTTGCAGTGTTGGCCTTCGCCACGCCTCCGTCCTTCTGACGCAGTCCAAAGGTCCGGCTATAAAATGTCAGTTTACTGTTTAAATGTCCAGAATATTATCAAGTTTAACATTTTGTTGTAGGTACTTCTTCCTCTAAACTTACTTATATGGTAATGAAGTCCCAAGTGAGTATGTGTGCTATATGATATATACATTTATTAGTATGAAACAGGTTGTGACTAGCTGAAAATTCTGTCGCTCTTACCTAGCAAAACTTTTAATTAACCAACTGTTGGCAACACTCATAAGAAGTGTTCAATCAACGAGTTCCTATGCGCTAATGTCCTCCACTTAGTTTTATATTATTACTAAAGGCCCCTCTTTGGCGTTCTTGCTTTGCTCGAACGCAGTCCCACACTTAAATTTTTAGAAATATTTATATTAAAAGGTTAATATTAATATTATTATTATAATTATTTTGATATTTACACACCACCAAAGGGTAAATTGCATATTCTCATTTATCGCACTAATGTTTCATATGTAAAATCGAGTTAATTCAAGCAGCCGTTTTTTTTTCTATGTAGCATCATAAGTCAAGCGTCAGAGTTTGTTAGAAGGCCACGGCGACCATTCAACTTCTTTTCAGCACAAACATTTTGTCTTTTTTCACCTTGACAACCACTGATTGACTAATTTGCAGCTACTTAGCAATAGTGCGTGTCGAACACCCACTTTTAGTCAGGGAGGGAATACTATTTTCTTTATCAGAAGACAGCTTCTTAATTTTTCAGTGAATAGTTAGAGACTAAATCACAAATTCAACAAATCAACTATAAACTTGTGGAACAGAGTGATTTTCTCCATTCTGATAACAAATAATAAAATGCAAAAAGCATTTAACGGTAAATCTGCAGGTCTATTGCTGATAAGAAAGAAAGAAGAGCAAAAATATGAGCGATTTTGCAAATGGTGCAAAACTGAGTACATGCCGCTTGTTTTTGTTTTTGAATTATTACTACTCCATTTCTTCTTCTTCTATTTTGCTGTATATGCCTAATTGTAAAAAAATAAATGAGGTGCTCAATAAAAAAAGTTTTTGACATTTACATTATTCGTTTAATATTTATGTGAGCTCAAATATGAAAATGTTGATCATGGAATCACTTTTGCTCCCCACTGTATGTCAAAAACGAAATATAAATCGCTGCTTCGTTCACAGAAACAAAACAACAACATTCGCGATCTTGCTCGCGAACACAAAAACAAATGACATGACTTTTTTGCTCTCTTTCAGTTTTCTTTTCTTTCAGTTTCACGCTAAAATTGTGTATGTATGCGTACACACGCATTGAACGTTTTCAATGCTTGCTTAGTGAGCGTGCATTTATTGCAATTTAATTCAAATATTTTTATTTTTTAAAATAGGTTGCAGGTGGAATTAAAGAATTAAAATACGCATACGAATCTTGAAAAAATTATTCTGATTTTTTGAAAAAAAACTTCAAGTCTCTAGGACTTGTGGCTGTGATATATCAGTCAGTCAGTCAGTCAGGACAAAGCATTTTATATATATAGATATAAATATGTATTTAATTTGCTAAACTTTTTATACCTTGTTATCCTTCTAGACACCAAATGACTCTAAAGTCTGGCTTTTTATACCCGTTACTTAAAAATTAAATAAAATTAACTATAAACATCTGGATCAACATCAACAACCGAGTCAATATAGTCATGTCCGTCTATCTTTTTGTCCATCTGTGTGAGCTACTAGATCTCAGAGACTTTTAAAGCCAAAGCAATCAAATTTAATACACAGACTCTAATAGCGTTGGAGCAGGTCAAGTTTTTCCACGCCTGGTTCCGCCATCGAAAATCTTAAAGTAAACCTCACCCACAGTTTTTAAAATTGTTTTCTATTTTTAATAGCTAACGTCTTCTTAATCACATAAATATTAGTTGTAAAGCACTTGATGATCTGAAAGTATTTCTATAGTCGGGGTCCCAACTATAAACTCTCTGACTGGAATTTTATGTATTTTAATCAATACATTTTTCAATTTGCGATTTATAAGCCAACAGCTTACGTAGCAGGGTTAACACATACTATCTACTTGTCATTTACTTTGTGTTTCACAGCCAATTCTGTCTTTCTGCCTGCCAGCAGAAAAAGAAAAAACTATATCCGTCGTTAAAAATTTGTGTCAAACTCCATACAGAACTGAACTCACGAAAGACATTCTGTAGCTGTTATTTTTTTTTATTCTTAGAGGGAAAACTAGTGCACAGTGTCTTGCGAGTATAATTAGTATGGGCTATTAAATCATTTTCTGACGTTTTGACATATATATCAGAGTAATCTCCGCTACCAATGACAACTTAATTCACATGACAACACTCTCTTTCTCGCAATGTATAACAAAATTGTTTATTCATGTAAATTATAATAGTTTAATTTGTTTCACAATACCTCAGTTCAGTTCTTCTTAAAATCATAGCTTTATTTCACAAGCACATAACTTGTCTTCTTAGCAGGTGAGTTTCCACTCCCCAAAATGCCAATTCGAATCGAAGGTGTTAACTTATTTACTAGTCGATGTATTTATACTATACTATGATGGTTTTCCCTAAAACCCTACATATAAATGAGAACATTCAAATCAAACGTCTTTTTTACAGAATTTTGTCCAAAATTCAAATTGGTAAAAAAACAAGATTAAAAATTTCCAAAAAAAATTGCAATTTCATTCTCAAAAAAATATATATCGACTTAATCTATCGGTTTGTGAATTACACTAGTAGTAGCTAAGATTATTTCCAATAGTTTCATAAGCCGTTGGCTTGATCACAATTAAATATTACACGGCACATTTTACGATAATTTTAGTTATTTGTGTGTCTAACTCGTTCAAGTCTGGTTTTATATTATCAAGTTCGTTTAAGCCATCTTTCAGTGATCACAATTGCAATTACAATTTGATAAATTATAACGATAAGGAATATTTAATATTCATAAAAAGCTTGAAAATGTGTAAATAAATTGAACGAAATTTGTAAGCAGATCGACTGTTGTTTAATCAGTGTTTGCTTTCCTGGTTTCACTGGAAACGGATCAGATCAATGCAAAAGGTTTGCGGTTCATATTTACAAATTTAAAGAACTGACTGAGATTATTAGTGATTTGCAGCCGACCACGATTTAAATATTTATTATAGAAAATATAATCGGGTAGTAACATAGCGAGAGAAATCAAAAGGAGAATGAGAACACTATAATCTCTTCTAATATCGAACATTTATAATTTTCAACAATGTTGACACCTGAGAGTTCTCTTTAGGAAACTCACCGCGGAATTTACGTTATCATAAACAATTAAAAGGGCTATGCAAATATTTGCTGGCAGAATTATCGAGTTAGTTTTGAATAAAGCGGACTTTTCGAAATCAGGGAGGTCAAAGCTTCCTGTTTGAGAAATTCATTGCATATTGGAGATCAAAAGCAAGCACACGTCTTCTGATTTAATTTTAAAAGTACTCTGCAGAGTCCTAGCAAGCCTATTTAAATAGGAATATATAGGTCCCATAGTCGGAATCTCCACTATTGTCTTTTCAACAAATTTATTTTATTTTAATATTTTGAAAATGAACAGTGTCAATTTAATTTGGCATCAATAAGAATTAGGGTCTTAAATAAATTTAAGGCAATCAAATCGAACGGCTTTTAAATGTGTTTCATCTTGTAATATTAGTGTCCAATGCGTTCCCATTTTTGAAGTGGCTATATTCTCTGTTTAATTCATGATCATTTGCTAATGTTCTTACTGAATACGTGACTTACGCGTAATTAGGCAATGGTCAAATACAGTAGTCGTCTTGGTTTCGGAGCATTATTGTAGCCATTCAATGTCAGGAAATTTCCAGAATTCTTCATATTATTTACTTTTTGTTCTCAAATCTGTCTCGAGTCGATTATTTTCTGGGTTAAAACTCTCCTTGGGCTTTTATTGACACTGATAAGTGTACTCAGAGCACAAAAAAGGTAAACAAAGCAGGCAATTTAAATTGAAATTGTTTGCCGTATCGCAACAGTAGCATACAGAAAAAATTTCTGCAAAATGAAAAAAAGGGAGAAAAAATTGCAGCTGCACAGAGAAAAATTAAGTGAGACAAAGTGTTTTGTGACAATGCAGCAACAGACGCAATCCTGAACATCGTATACACCACCCCCAAAGCTTCAGAGAGATGGTTATAGAGGTGGGATATAGGATAGGTCCTCTTCGCGTTAAGTCCCTTTGGGCAACAGTTTTATTGACTGACCACATAAAACGACATCCATTCAGATTGAAATCGATGCCTTCGATGCGTTTTCTGATTGCTTTGTTGAACATTCATCTGCAACCAAAAAAAGCTCAGCGCCATATTAAAGAAATTCAAGTGAACACATAATTTCTTGCACACTTGGAACAAAATTGAACGTAAAAATATTGAAATGAAATTTTTAATTAATGTCAAGATCCTAGTGTAAAAAGCGGTCAATTCAGTCAGTTGCTGCGTTGACTGCAAACAGCCAAGGCCAAAAAACGGCAGTTGATATTGACAATGCTTTAGGTCAACAGTTAATATCATAATATATAATATAATTGCCACGTTGATCTTGAAAATTCAAATTCACTTCATGTTCATGTTTTTTTTATATGTCGCCAAATTCTGTGTACATAGTATAGGTGGGATCACTTATTAAAGGACTTCAAGTGTTTTATCCACGGATGGGTATCAAGGTAGCGAATGATGGGATAATGAAAGCGCTTAGATGCGGAGGTTTTGACATCATTTACTGGGATTGAACTAAGTGGAAGCTTTGAGGTGTGCTTTTCGTACCTGGAATTCATTGTAACTTATTTCCGGGAACAAGAGTAGTGGATAAAGGGTTTAGTGTTTCATCATAAAAAATAATGTAAATTTCCAAATAAAAAATAACTGCGGCATTTCGATTACAGGACACAAATTTTTTATAGAAGAAAGCAGGGGGGAATCGTGGATTAATGATGAATAGGACTCATTAATGTTACTCGAAGTTGAGATACTTATAAATTAGATATCTAAAAGCAACCTAAGCTTTTAGAAACAAAGGTGTGTTCTTCAAGATGGATGTTTGCTTCGATACATGGAAGATTAGTGGCGCGGGTATTTACACAGAAATATGGAATTGATAACCAAGAGGCATTTAGATCGGTGGTGAAGTATACATCTTTATCGTCTTATTCTTTCTATAGCAGCATAAGAGATACAATCTTACATTAAGATAGCTTGTTAACGATACTGGAATAATTTGCCATCTGAATAAAAGCTTGTATTGGTTAAAACGGGCTTCGCGATGCTGGAATCATGTATTCACAGATCAACTAATCAACTCATTTGATTTCGCTGAAGGAGAATTGTGAATTTAATTAAATTGTGAGTTGTGGCGGAAAAGAGCAATCTAAATTGTAATCTGCATGCAGATTGCTCGTCGAAAACTTGTATTTTTCAAAAACCTAAGAAAGCTTATATAATAATATTTTAGTTGTTTTATTCGTAAATAATAAGAACACTATAAAAAATATATACATTTTACAGTTGATCCATATATTGCCTTTCTATATTGGCTGTCTGCGCACTTGCTTATTATAGTTCGTGGTGCGAACCAACACGAACCAAGCCCACTTCCTTTCTTATAGGTACAGGTGATATATTTTAAGAAACAACAGTTCTCTTTATACTTGGGGGAAATTGTTACGCGTCGTTTAAGATATGATTTATTAAAATCTATGGAGAGTGGTCGATATAATATTATTTTGTACCTTGGTATTTTTTCTCGCTTTTTGTCCGCATTGTGGGGCGGCATGACTTTTAGTATGAAAATTGTTTCTGATAATTGAAATATCTTAAGCAATCTCATACAATATCCGTTTGTTGTTGAGACATACAACATCATAATATCAGACTACTATAATATAGATATGTCGCTCTCGCTTATATGTATTCTAATTCAATATTTAAATGTTATATTTTTATATCTATATTCTTGATCCCTTGTGTTGAAGCACAAGTTTTGGTAGTTAATATAACATTAAAGAATCAATTGGCGGATGCGCTTCCGTCCTTTCAGTTTATGTCTAAAATTGTTGTTGATTCGAAGAATCTAAGAATCTGTAGCGAATTTGTTAATGCTTTTTACTAACATTTTTGTATAGTTATAATGCTGTACATTTTATGTCGTAAATATTTATTACTCAATTTGCCATTTTTTTTAACTTATATATATCGAATGTGTACTATGATAAGAACTGCCACTGTTCGTTCGATTGTTTCTCGGCTTTGGATACCACTTTCAAAGGTAAAAAACTCTTGAATAAGTCTCAAAGAAAAATTTCTGAATGTTTATTGTCCTCAACGAATTTTTAATACCTACATACCTACCCACTAGATCCACTACTGAATTGATCAATATGTCACGTCCCTTCTGACACTTAATAAATTTTATTTATTTGCGGTAGCTTCTAATAGGGTTACTGCTGCTATTGATTAAGAGACCCTCGTAGCTGTTCTACCTTAAAAATCAAATCATTGTTTTCAGCGCTACCCTGATACTACATATGATAATGGCTTGTCCTTGGAAAAAATTAAATTTTTCACGGTAGAAAATTTTGTTCCCGCTGATAATTTCAATCAAATTTGTTGTAAATAATTCTAACCTAATTGTATAGGAATATACTGTGAAAAACAGAAATCGTATGTACGATTTTACTGCCTTCTTCAACCATTTCAGCTGTAAATTCTGTACAAACTCATTAAGTATCTGATAGCAAAAAAATCTATCAACCTCTTTCCACTAGGCGATCAAAATGTATCAGGTATCTGTACCAAATTAAGTACCAACTGTACCAACTGTACCAACTTAATAGCTTATCTTTTCATTTTAATGTAGTTGCCTTTTCTGATACATGGTAAAGACCCGACATTCTAATTCTATATATAGAAAGGATTGTACTCCACGTACTTGTGTGCTTATTGCTGTTGATGCTGATTTATTTTTGGAGTTAATCAAGATTTTTTATTCGACTTTAAACAATTTACTTAATTTTAACGTTCCAGTTTGCAATCCATTTAACTCTAACAAAACAAATCGCTTGAACAAATCTAAAATAATAAGGTGTGACGAATTGATGAAAAGTTCAAGATAATCTCTCTTTCTGGGTTCTTTCTCATTATTTGATTGCTCCATCAAATTTCTCTTCTTAAGGATCACCTTAAAAGGTGTGGGCTACAGTTTTCGACGGATCCGAAAAATATTATTCTTTATTACCGCGAAGCGATGATTATCAACATATCTCTCCATCTCTCGAGTTTTCCGAAAAAAAAATAGCTGACTCAGATCAGGTCACTGCCGAATTATTTCCCGCCTTTTCAACATACATATAATTTCATATCTGCCATAAGAATATAACAAATCCGTCATATACACAAAGATCACTTGTAAAGCTTCACTTTCCAAAAAGCATACCGAAGACACATGTAGTTTTATGTAGAAATAAAATGTAAGCTTTTAGAACTCAAGAATATAAAAAAAATTAAATAAATTTTTTTATTGTTATGTAATTGTTGAAAACTATATTATATCGAATTTCGTAAGTTTGGTTATTGATCATTTTTATGCCAAAATGATATTTGTGTGTTAAACCTACAAAATTGAATAGTCCTCTTTTGTTCAAATTTTGAATTAGATAAATAATTTTTGGGACATAATTAAATTTTCAACTTTCTTTTAACAGGGTATTCCTCGATCTGTGTAATATTAATTAGCAGACAATGGCTTATAAATTTTATGAAGATGGATTGTTCCTGATTCGGACAAAATAAATCCTTGGGTATTTTCGATTGGGTTAATTTCAATCGATCCTGATATTGTCAATATATTCATAGTTGTCATCATAATTATTGTAAGTCTCATGAGTGAGAAGTGTATGTTGACTGTATGTATTTACTGTCATCAGTTTATTTTTGTTTTTGAAACTACACCTTTAAAATGTTTGTTATCTAATTGTTCTATTTTGAAAGTTTTTCTAAAAGGATTTTTGGATTTTGAACGTGTAAACGGTGCTTGTTTATTTGGTTTTCCTTTATCAATTGGGTATCATAAAAGCGTGTGTCTGTGTAAAGTAATATGTAAGCTGGTGTCTGTCCAGTTGTGTAATGTTTAGACTTATGGTTCTAAGTGCAAAAAATCTTTGTTTCCCCGATTATGATCTGTATTAATTATTCAAAATTTTTTAATAATAATTTTATGGTGACGTTCTACGTCTGTTCTTTAGCCTGAATTTTATGGAATTGCTCATAAATGTTTATATTTATGTAATTTTCCCCTGTCTTTTAAAATTCTAATAAGGGCACTTTTTAACTTCTAGCCAATCTCATCAATTTGTTTTTATATTGATTTAAACCTGGAATATATATCTATGCATGATAAATATGGTTCATAATCGTTTATGGTCTATTTCGATTTGATGGAAACCCTTTGCTAATTGAATTGAAGTGAAATTCTGGCGTATGCCAAGTTTTCCAATATTTCGTCCATATTCGGAATTGGAAATTTGTCTTCTATAGTAATCTCATTTAAATTATGATATTCGACCATCAATTTAAATTTCTTTTTATCTTAAGCATATGTTTCCTTTTGTACGATCCATTAAGGAGTATGGTCCTTTATATACTGGGTTATCACATATGACACTAGTAAATATTAAGTCATCATTTTCAAATAATTGTCTGCCATCAAACTCTTTCAAAAGTTTTGTTAATTTATTTTTCTCTTCTTCGTTCAGATGGTCTAAGTGGTATATATGTCCTGAATTAAGGTTCAATGCGTCAGAGACTTCGTTTGTAAAGTTATAATCTTGTAAGATTCCGTCACAATTCTTTGACGAATTTGTAGTTCAATGTGATAGAATTTTCTCTCATTAAATATTGTAAGTTTATTAATGTAATCTATGCCATTAAAACTTTCCTACGTAAGAGGATATCGTAATAAGGTGAAAACTGATGTAAGTATATAAAATTGTTGACTTTGCTGAAATTGCCCAGTGACTGGCAGGTTAAAAAATTTGTTATTATGTGAATTCCCTGTCATACTTCGGAAAATAATTTGTTTACTATGGACTTGAATATTAAAAAAATTTTGCTGCAATTGATGTTCAATTGTAATGGACAGCGTCTTCGTCGTAATCCCTTCTTTAAAACACTTAGATTAGGTGTATAGGTGTCATTTTGTCTGTCGATTTAAGTCTTCTCTAAAATTATTATACAATTGTCTACTCTAATCGTGTTGTTGTTGCCTAGTCTGTTGGACTCGTTGGTAAGGTGTTTGGTTACTGTTGGCATTAAAGTTTTGAACTTGCATGGAGACCTGAATGGATTAAGGGGCGACTGTATTCCTGGCTGGGATAAGTATTTTTGTTGTGATTAATATTATTTGTTCCTTGGGTATAGGGGGTACTTGGGTAATTGTGGACAATTTTCAGTCTTTTTTGTCTTTTTCAGAGATTTGGTCTTCACATAAACCTTCTTGCTGACCAACTTGTCGTAACCTTTGTACTGTCGAAATATCATACCTTGCCAAGGCCATAAATAATCAATCTGGGAGTTTGCGTTGAATTGTATTTTTAATTGTGGTGGCCATTGGGTATAAACTATTGAATTATTTTGATTGTCTTATAAGACTAATTTTATTTTTTATAATTGTACTCGTATATTCTAATTCTTCACAGAATAGACGTACATTACCTTTACTAGGTGTAGAGTAGGGGCGTTGTAGTAATTCTTCCAACGGTGTTTGCGTCTTGAACTTATCGATTAGGGCATCTGTTAGAGTTGTCTATTCGTTGTGGAACCCGTGCTGTGCAATTTTTTCGTTCAAGGAAGAAACTGAGGCTGCATGGATCACCAGAAAATTGAGGTAATTGGCATATTTGTCGAATTAATTGAGTTAGGTTGTCGTTTGTTAATGTAATGTTTTCTGATCTATATTGTTTATTTGTTTAATTTGTTTGATTTAACTGGGGTAAGGTAGCGCTTACTCATACTTGAACTAAGTCGTAAATCGGATAGTCATAGTAAACAGATGCCATAGGAACGATTTGGTGATAATCAACCTTTTTATGAAATTGAGTTTGCATGGAAGGTTTGCTCAAGTGCTAAAAACTCAGCCATTTCTCCATAGATTTTAATAAATCATATCTTAAGCAACGCTCAATTAATAAAGCTATGCAAAAAAGAGACTCAAGCAACAGTTCACAAATTTAAAATAAAAAAATTCTAAAAAAATAACTATGTATTTTCATATTTAACAAATGAATGGCTCTTAAGCAACTGGCTTACATCTGAGACTGTGTATAATTGAATCACAGATATATTTATTTATTAACTTTAAGAAAGCGTGAAGCCTTTGAAAATCGATAATGGTAACACACTTTTAAAAAATTCCAAGAATAAAACTCAAACTTCTAAAAAATAATAGTTTTTTGAAAAAATGGGGCCCACATATATCAATTAAGTAGATTTGGTTCGTGTTAGTGTTAGTCAAATTGGAAAAAATAATCTGTTAACACTGTTAAAAAATATTAATCACGTATTGAGTGAAACAAATAGCGAAAACGACTGACAAAAAGCATATAATGTGATTTGCTGAACGTATGTAACAGACAGATACATGCAGAGTATATATCAGGCCTGTTCTGGTTTTTATTTAAATTTGACTCCGAATTCTCCTACGAATTGCCCCTTTCCTAAAAGTGAACAATTTTAAGCAAATAAAACATTTTTTAATATTGGCAGTTAATTTTAAGCTTCGTATAACAGCCTACTATTTTTAAATAGTGTGCTTACTTTCAGTGCTAAGATATATTTGTTTTTTTGCAGAGTTTTCATCTCTTTATTTAAATAAATTTAAATAAACGCAATTAACTCAACAATTTTCTGTAACATTTTACAATTTTTTCTTTTTGTGTTTTACGAAAAACACTCAAATTTGTTTTCCAAAATATGTACCAATATATTAACTCAATATACATCTTCACAAAGATAGTCCTTCTAATCGCCCCACTATATTTAACATATACTTTCGGAAAATAGAATACGTCAAATCAGATAAATGTTATAGTTTCTAATCAAGGTGTGATGCTTCAGATTAATTTAAAAAGCCAAAAATTAATTTTAAATTTTTCGGATGGTGCAGCATTAAGGTATTTATTTATTATGCCCAATATATATATTTATTTCTACCGAATTTAAACTTATTGATCAAATCGAAGTGAATTCAATTCGTACAATCTTGCCGATGTTGAAGACCGGAATAGGTAGTGTAAATTTCCTTTCGTATTATCTTTCTGACAGTGAAAGGCAAAAGGCCTGATATTTTAAATTATACTGCGAAAAGTCAAAAATAATTTTTTATACAAATTTTCTACTTTATTTAACGAGTTGTTAAATATATTATCTGTTAAATGGCGTCTAAATAATGCAGCTACGTTGATACAGATTTTAACAATATGTCCAAAACTTTTTCGAATCTTCCTTGAAATGCTTCAACAAAAAAACTTTCTTAATTTAAGAATCGATTGATTTAATATATTCATTAATTTTAGAAATAAGTAAAGCTCTTTAAAAATAAGTAAAGCTCTTTAAAAACGGCTCTCGAAAAATTAATGCAAGTATACGCGCACTTCTAAAAACATTTAAATGAAAAAAGGAATTTAATTTGAGAAATCGCCAACATAGGGTGACTATAGTCAAGCATATTCGATTGTAGGAAATCCGAACTTACTAAATGTAGAGAAATCTCAAAATAATACAAATATACTCGACAGTATTATAACCTGTGCACAGATACACAGATGCTGTTCGACGCGGCGCAGATGATAAACTCTTGCAGAGCTCGGTATTCAAATTTCGAATAATTACACAAATGTCAGATATATTATATAGTAAATCGATTTGATTCACATTCAGTCGAGTGATTTAACCCCAATACCTTAATATAAAAAATATGTTCTTACGAGTCAAAACAACAAAAGATTCCAGCTTAACATACATAATTAAGTTGATATTTATTTTATAAGTAGATATAGATTAAATTAGCTAATATTTTGAGTTTCACAATTTTCTGTTGATTGGAACGAACGCCAGGTGGGAAAACTCGTCTCTAAGACACTAATATTAAAATAAAATACAATTTAACAGTTAAAATATTAAGACTCCCAAATTAGTAAAATTATCGCCACAGCTGCTGTGCGATATTTCCGTGTGATCCATATATAGTATTTTCCTGCTCAACTTAAGATGACGATTCGGTTCTTCAGACAAATTTTGAGCAATGTTGCAAACAAAAGATAATTGTATTAGATAGCATCAGAAATCACAAATCGATAGCTTTAGTCGATATATCTATCCCATTAGAGACTTAATATCTATATCAAATGATGTACCATTATTATTATTATCTTGAAAGTGCTAATTGGAGCTTATAGCGCTGCAAAGTTTTAAATAGTTCTAGATGCACAACAATTGCTGACGTACTTCCTAATAAGTAGAACCAACTTTTTTTAAATTTCACCTTATTTGTGGCTGTTAGTTAGTAACAATCTCAGTATTCAAGTAGAGTGAATATTCAACTGATTTTCTAAAAAAAAGTTTTATTCACGAGAAGATTCAATTAAATTTCTGTCAAATCTAGACCGTCACACAGCAAACTTTAAAAATCACCTAAATTAGACAAAATACAAAATATACTAAAATATACCAAACGGTAAAGTTCTGAAAAGAACTTGGCAATAAACTGGCAGTCCTCGACTGATCGTTGGCATTATTCGGTCTGCTTGTTCTCGTTCTCCTAAACGACACGCAAACACCCGTGTGTGTTCAGATTTATTTTTAAACTACACACGAATTATCTGTGCGGGTGAAATGGAAAAATATTTTATTTAGTATTCCCATGCCTTTTTAATACATTTTTATTTATTTAAAACGTGATTTAAAATTAAAGTTAATAAAACAACATTTGTTAAGTGTAAAAACAAAAATATTACCAAAAAAAATATCTTTAAAGTGTTTTATAAAAAATTGTACATTTAGATTTACATATACATATGTGTGTGAAAAGATTCATTTATACTTATTATTTCGTTTGCTGTCTTCATCATAAATATATATATGGAAATCAGTAAAACCAATATTTTGTGGAAATTGACGTTAAAGTTTTATTAGATGATCCAAATAAATAAGAAATTTGTTCTGTTAAAAATATAAATACTACGAATTTTGACTCTGTCTGTACATAATATTTGCTGCCTGTTATTTATTTTGCTACGAGGGAGAGTACTCATACCATGTAAGTGAAATGTAGATCAAGCAAATACATTGTATCTTCCATTAATTGTGTGTACATATAATCGGTTTGTAGACGAAACTAGCAAGTATATAGTCCCATTTGCTTGCAATTCATTATGAATTCTTAATAGACTTGTTTTTGGGCTACATAAAATTCAATAAAGCTACATTTAATTTCATTGTCTACTTAATACAAAAGAGTTAGTCTAAAAGCAACAAAACTAAAAAAATCGACAAGAACAACTACACGGTCGCATCGACGGATCCCACTACGTGTGCTTGCTCTAAATATAGAATTGCGGGCAATGCCCAAGCATTCAAGTGATCGACGAACATCTCCTCCGTCATTATGCTGCCCCACCGGTATCAAAAAGAACAACAATAGCACCGGCAACGGCAGTGTCTTCTGTTATAATAACGTAAGCGCATTAAACATGTGCAAAAATATTGTAGAAGTTTTTAGGTTACATATGTGTGTTACAAAAATAGGGAGAAAATTTCGACCCTATATTTATATATATCCAAAATAATATAATAAATATCATATTAATACTATAGTGATTTGTCCTAAATCTTTGAACAATATTGAATACCAGAGCTTGCAAATGATTATTTACATATTCATACTGTCAGAAAAATTCCGAATCATTTGGACAGATCGAAAAGAGGAGAACGAAGACACTCGATTGTGCTCTTTCTTATTGAGGAAAATGATCAAGCAATGACAACTAATTTTTTTTTTTTTGTTTGTGTTTTTTAAAGACCGAATTGGTGAGTACAAACGAATGACGGTCCTTTTTGAATGCACACGTGATCCACCCGTCTTGTAAAGCATAAATCTTGGGTGCTGATATGTGAATAAGAATATATTAAAAATTCATGTATGTTCAATAATATGTCATTGCAAGACCGATTAGTGTGTTTGCTTAATTTAATATTCGAGACCCGTTACTTCAAAATTAAGTAAAAGGGTATTTTCTGTTCTTAACAATGTATGTAACAGGGAGAAGGAAGCATTTCCAACCTCATAAAGTGTATTTATTGTTGATCAGTATCAAGCCGAGACGATTTAGCCATGTTCGCCAGTCTGTCTGTCTGAATAAACAAATAGATCTCAGAGACTATAACAACTTAATCACAGAGACTTTAATTTCATTGGGCCAGGTCAAAATTGTTTCAACTGTTTTTCTCAGATCTTAAGATATTTCGCATTTATTGAAAATTAACGTTATATTTTATATTATAATTATTATCTATCATCCTAGTTAATCGCAGTTAGGTCGAGCAAGTAAGGTTGAGCAGAACTGTTAATTTTTAAGGCGCCTAAGCTTCTAAAATTATGTAGCGGGTATTCCTAAAGTCGGGGTTCCGAATAAAACTTTCCGATTAGTTTTACATATAGTCCTAATTTAGCGATTGAACAAAACATTCTTTTAGGTGTTAAAAGCTTTATTTTCATTGACTGATATTAGTACTATTACAAACTGAAGATGTTTTGTGTTTATACTACCATATCATCTTATACATAATACGGCTAAAGTCGAAATAATGACATATGCAATGTTAAGATATCCAAAAAATAAATTCAAAACTTTTGTGTGTCATCAGATTTATTTCAAAGAGACTTGGGACCTTAAACTGGAAAGTTTGTTTTCAAATAAAGTGATATTTTTTCTTTCTATAAATTGCCAAAATAGACGAAATTCAACAAAATATGAGTTCAGAGTTACGTATAAGAATAAAAATAAAAATGCATTATTATCTAATAAAAATTTTTATGCCGAATGAGTTATCAATTAGTTATTAATTAGTATGATTAAAGAAATCAAAAATCCTTTCACAACAACATAACAACAACACACATAATCAAAGATTGGATCTTTGACTATTAGACTATTAGTAGTCCAAAAGATCTGTATTTAAAAATAACAGAGTCAATCTCTGTAGAATACGAATATCTATTATTACTATAATCACGATGCAAATAAGAATTTCTAGCCTTAGTCGAGCTTTTTTGTTACATTATATACCTTGTTGGTTGATGCCTCAACAACCACACAGAATTTATTTAAATGGAATTGAAAAATTAAATCTCTAATACAAATACTCAAAAAATATTTTAAAAGTTTTAATATTATATGTTGGACAGCGTTTAAAAGGACTGTGATGAGTCAGCTGTTAAACTCAAACAATAATACAAGTGATGAAAATACATAAAAAATGTATTTAAAAATGTTTTCTAACACGTAAAAGTGTCAAAATCAATTCGAGTTTTTATACTCTTGGTTAAAACAGAGAGAGAGAGAAGAAGCAGAAAATACATTTCGCTCTGCTACTGTCAAAATGTGTAACAAATCTTACGGAGCATGCGTTCTCTTTGATTAGCTTTTCGAGCATTTGAAAACAAGTGTGAGTGCAAGCGAGAGACGAATATTTGGGGCTATAATAAATGTAAATAAATACATTTATATATTTACCTATAAAAGTGGATATTTCACTATAGAAGTGGATAGGAAAACCAAGATAAAGGTGTGCGAGTGGATCATTTTTTGTTGTTCTTAAGCACATTATGTGCTCAGTTTGTTTGTAAATAAACCTAATTAATTTAGTATTTATTATTATTAAACAAATACGTTCCTTTGTACAACTTTGAGAATACGAGTTTTTGATTGTGCTTCGAATATTCGAATATTAGAGCACACTTTATTTTTTTCACACACCCATTAAGTGAATGTTAGAACCCCTTTGGGCCGTTCTCTTAAAATCGATAAAGTAAGTTTATAGTGAGAAAGCTTCTACGTGAAAGCTGCTTGCCTGTATGTCAACATTTTTATGCTTGCCAAACAAAAAGCTAACAATTCCTGCACAGTGTGCTTTTGCGTCTGCTTCCTTAAACTCGTTCTCATTGTTGTTGGTCGGTACTTGCGTGAAACCAAAAAAGAATAATAAAAATTTATTGAAAACGTTAATAAACTAGTGCGACAGCCAATGAGGCAAATTTAAATATCAAGCTGCTTTAATGAAGCTGTGATTAAAATGCTTTCAAGCAGTTCGTAGGGCAATGTGAAAAACGCTTTCACTTTTAGAGACTTTAGATCTGAATTTTTTCACACATGTGTATATGTGTGTGTAAGTGTGTTGTGCATATGCATGTGTGTATGTGAGTGTGTATGTTCATTACATATGCCAGGGTAGGTCAATCGGTCAGCATTTACAGTTGTTTCGCAGCCATTAAGCTAAAAGTATGCTATACATTTTCCCAAGCGAGTCATCAAGTGAACGTTCTAATTAGTTTCTATGTAGTACTCAGCCTCGCGCACTTGACCCCAATGTGGATAAATGTCAGCCAAACCCCAACCTGGGGCTAGGATTTTATCAACATTTATCAGTGACGAATAATACGCGGGTCATAAAAGGGTGGCAGGACGAGGGACTCGGTTATAGTGAGTGCTGTCATTCAGTGTAAGCAAAAATGGCTCTTTGACACTTGTCTTAAACTTTTTGTTCGCTGTGAAGCCAACTGAGCTTTTCTGTTCAACAAGACAGACATAAAGAGCGACATTAGGAAGAACAAGAAGAATAAGAGAGGAAACAGCGACATAGAAAGAGAGTAAAAACGAGCCAGAGTTGATTGGCCATTTGACAGTTGAACAGCTAAGAATAAGGACAACAGAGAAAATGTAAACATTGTAAATGTTTTTGTTTTGATGCGCACTCACTCACACATACAAACACACGAACACATACAAACACACGAACACATACTGCTTGTGTATCATGGGCTTAGATGTATATTTAGAAAGTTAATCAGTGATAAGTTATCAGACCCAACGAATGGAAATTTTTGTTGTGCCGTCGAGTGGAAAAAAACGAAATTCAATATATGTATTGAAAACTGATAAGACAGCACATACTATAAGTACAACAATCCTTAATATATATTAATGTGAATCACAAATAGCTGGATACCCGTGGACTAAAATAAATACCATATTTAAAATTATTTCTATTAAAGTTGAATTGGCAAATGTAAAACATTCAGCAGACTAACATATAGCTTTTAACAAACTTTATGAGGTGCTTATGTGTGTAGGAAATTTCCATTTTAATGTTGTCTTTGTACTGAATGGTACTGGGACTGAGAACACCTGTTGAAGGCTCATGTTGACCGCATTTAATATAACATCGTAATACAGCAGTCCATTAAGGCAAAGTGAATGAGAGGTACCATCGATTTGGGCGTGTGAAGTTAACTGCAAATCAAAAAAAATGAATACAGGTATTTTTTGTCGTATAAATGAGATATTTAGTGTTTGAAAATATCATATTAATAAACAAAAATTATTGGGATTAAAATAATTATTATTTGTTTATGCAAAATGTAATGACAATATAATTTAATGTAAAGTTTAAGCAATCAAAATATTTTTAATAACAGAATTTCAACACATTCAAAATTAATTTTTTTTTCTTGTTATCTTTTGCACTCTGATTTTGTTATTATTTCTGATCTATTAATTAAATTTTCCCCAATCGTTAGACATAAAGTACGAAAATGAAAATCCAAATGATTTAATTTGTATTTGTCATAAAACTATAACATTAACTGTAAGAAGAAAATCTAGGCACTAAAACATTTGTTCAACCATTGTAACTAGGAGAACATAAGGAGCATGCATCATCAACGCGACACAAACAACAATCGCCGACAGGCAAAGAACCACAAAAAAAGCACCAAACACAAAGATACGATACCGCGGATAGTTCTAGTACCAACAATAAATTAAATCATAAAAATAGTAACAATAAGGAAAAAGATAAGGAACAGACTAAGGATATCGAGACGGCCAAGGATTTATCACCACGTCACAGTGGCGTTGTCTTTCATGATTCATCATGTCGTCCTAAGAACTCACAACAAACGCTGTCCGGCGAACCTAACAATTCCCAAAGCGGTTCAAGGACAGCATCCTCATCGCAACGACGAAAACAGCTGCAATTTCAAAGACAAAAGGAGGCGAAACTTTATGACCATAGCGATGAGCCAACATCCACAAGCTTAATAGGAGGCGGAGAGCTGGTCAACTGCATAGCCTATGATGATAATACGCTAGTGATTGAACGCAAACCGTCACCCACATCACTAGCAACATCGCGACGCTATTTGAAAGCCGAGACACCGACGCGTGGCAGTCGCAAATACAATCGCAAATCTATTACCACCAAAAGCGACCTCGAAGTGGTCATTCTTAATCCAGAGCATCACCATCAGCAACGTTCGCCTACAATAACGCTACCGGTGCCGGTGCCGGTGACATCAGTGACGGTCATTGGCAGCTCTGCCGAATCCCCATCGGTTTCTACAGGCTCAACAGTGCTACAACAAAGGTATATGCAGCTCCAGCAGGCACTTTAAGAAATTCATTTATATTGAATTGAAAAAGTCTGATTATTCGAAACACACGAAATATAGAAATTCTAGAAACGCTGGGGCATAGTAAGTTCGCCAATGTTCCCATTATTCATAACAATTATCGAGTCTACATGTTGTAATCAATGTTTGTCTGTGTTTTTCTCTCTCTCAATCCTTCCTCTCTGAATGGGTGCGTGTGTTTCTTAATCTGAGTATTAGAATTAAAATAAGAATAAGTGACGAATGCATATTCGAAAACATAACTTCAAGTATGAAATATTATTAAAAAAAAATAAAACAAGTGAGAACATTATACACTGCGTGTCGTCAGGCTGGTACACTCTCTCACGCATGTTGTTGAAGCTCTAAAATCTCTACTCTAATCAAACGGACACTTGAATATTCGAAAAACTTTCTTGCTCAAATAAAAAACTTTAATTGAGCAGTGGACATTATTACAAACATTCGTAATTTATTATTAGTATATATATTATTAGTATCTCAACTATGGGATATCCGATACTTATTTTGTGAAAAAAGTAAATCAAATAAATTTTTATACAGACGATAAACTCAAATATTTCCTACTTTAATCTACACTTTACAAACTTGATTTCTAATACAGAATTATTATACTGAATTCAAGAATTTCGAACTCAATTCCATTACGCTATTTAAAACAACAAAATTTTGGTAATTTAGTATATTCAAAAGTGAAATAACTTTAAAACATACTTAATTTAAGTACAAATTTTACTTAATCCAAGTTCTTAACATTCTGAAACTGAGTACAAAATCATGAACATCATATTTTATTTACGTATAGTACAAACTACAATCCAAAATGTGTGCACTCGAATTAGTTTGCTTATTATTACTTTACGCTTACACATAATTACGTAAATCACAAACGTAGAATGCAAGAACCTGTTAAGAATTCTAAGAAAGCGAATACAAAAAGTTTTAAAGAGTTAATAAAGTCAGTTCAACATTTGCCGTGCTTGATCTGTGAATCGAGGATGTGATCCCTCACTAACATTGAACATTTTCTTACTCATATTAAGTAACATAAGAGATTTACTTAAGTCAAGAGTCTATTCTCTTATATCAAGAATGTTAGTATGTACTTGATTAAAGAATTGTTTAACTTATTATCAATAATTCGTACTTTTATCAAGTATATATTTTAAGATTCGAAAATACTTAATTCGAGTTCATTTGAACCTTTGGAGAATACTAACCAAAACAAAAATCTGTCATCGAGCCAGAATATATGTTAAACTGAAATTTTCCAACTCATTTAAGTTCGCAAATTATAGTAATTCCCCTGGAATTAGTTCTTTAAACTCACGTTCGAAATTAAGAAAAGGATAATTTGAGACAATTGAAAATTCGAAAATCTGTATTTAAAAAAAAAAATCTATATTTGAAATCCAAAATTTAAGAGGCAAAGTTAAATTTAGCTATTAATATAAAGAACATTGGCACCTACAGAACACAAATAATGTTTCCCTACGCATTCCTGGACTATTGAGTACCATAGGATGAGTCGTGGATATTTAAAACAAACTTTATGATAACCAATTTTAGGAAGAACAATATTAAATTTAATATATGTGTATGGTATAAATTATTCTTTAAAAACAACAGATATACTAAAGAACATACAAGATTTTCATGCTAAAACTTTTTTTTACGACTCATCGTCCCTAAGGCAGCTGTATGCTATAGTGTTCCGGGTTAAACTGTAGCCACAATGTATAAGACTAACTAAAATGTATATATTATAAGAATGGTAAAGATAGCTCAAACAACAAAATAGCTTTTCATACTAAATTCTTTTTGGTGTAAACAATCAGGACCTTTATACGCAATGAGGCGATTGTTTTTTTTAAGAACATCTTCAATATTACATTTAAAATGTTCCGTCAATAAATAAAATATCTAATTCGATATTATCACTGCGGACAGTAGTCTGCGCTAGTGTTAAAAGCAGCAGTAAGTGTGCAAAAGTCGACTAGCAATATATGCAGATAACTTGGACAATTTTAATTTAATGTCCGATCAGTTTGAGTTATATACCGATCGTAAGGTATAGTCTTGGCTAGCCCAAAAAATTCTACTCGCACGAATAACCAGTTTAGTTTTGCTTTGAAGCAATCAGGACAATAATTTTTTTAAGGAATTACAATTTTCTAAACTTTATCTAATTAGATATATATGATATATATGTTTTTTAAATTATTAAATACCTGTGTATAAGTAACAATGTCAAGAGTATGCTTTTGCCTTTGTCATTGCATACATTTTTGATATCACATTATTTAAATCAATTTAATATCAGAAAAAATTGAGCTGGAATTTGCTTTCGCCACTAGTCTTTTATCTCGTTTAGAGGCTATATTATGGGATTTTAAAGTGCAGGAAACTTTAACCTCTTTGCAGATTTTTTCTTTTAATAATATATCTTATATAGTTTGGAAAGTGTAGGGCTGAAATTGTTAACGGGCTTTAGAAATTTTCCTCTAAAATTTCAGTGATTTTTTAGAAAGTCATAGATTTTCGAAAAGGAAAAATTCATTATTTTATATTAAACTTTTCATATTTCAACGCAAACAACCCATATTTCTTATTTTTAAATAAATAAAACTTTGAATCAGATTGGGATGTTTCACATATCACTCGACTTGTATTTTTGACACAATATTTAAAAAAATTCAATCTTTCGAGCCACCGATCCGAACACTTACCAAAATATTGGGGACTTGCAGCCATGGTTGAGACAGAAACATTGCATATATGAATTAATTTATTGCAGACTGAATTCCTCAACCAACTTCGTCAAAATAAATTTCCGATGGTAGATTCAGCTAAATGAAAAAATTTTGTCGAAGTAAAATTTTACATAAAGTTCCCTTTAAACAAAAAATAGTAATTTTTTTCATAATTGCGTATTTGAATTTTATCTGGGTTATTTCTCTTATCTGTTACAAATTAAGTTTAATTTTCATTGTCCATGTCCGTCTATGTCAGAGCGCCAGGATCGTTTTCCGTGTAGTAATCCAACGCGCTAATCTTTTCCAGTTGATTTCAGCACATTTGGCAGCGCAATTCGATGGTTTGTTTAAGTAAGGAATAAAGTGTATCTGCCTCTAATATAGATGAGCATATCTTTGTATCTTTTATAACGCAGAAAAAAATCTCGTTTTTAACCCAGAAGTTCCTTTGAAATGTTCTCAAACGCGATTTGCGTTTCATAGAAATGTGGATTAACATTTTTGAAATACAGTATCATGTTTTTAAATAATAGATTTTAAAGTTTCACAACAAACTCTCTAAAAATTCGAAATAGAATTTCTGAAATCAGAAACACAGCTACACTTTATATGATAATTATTAAAATAAAAAAGATTTTTTTTTGTATTTATTGTGTATTTACTTATATTTTATTTGTTAAATTTTTTTAAATTTATTTTAGTATTTTTAATGTTTTTCTTTATCTGATGTGGATCTTGAACCCATGAACTGAAATAAGTTCATTTTGCTGTCATCTTTAACCACAAGATTTAAAAAATAAAACATATATTTCTTGCCTAATAATTTCATCGAGTAATAAACAACAAAATTGGGACATTTTTGGACATATTAGGTATTGCTAAAATCGGTAATTTTTTATTTAATAAGTATTTCGAAAAGTATGGAAATAAAAAATTCAACCTAATTTTAAAAAAGCAACCATTGTTTTAAATTATTTCTGAAAAATAGACGTTTTCTAACTATTAAACTATTAACAAAGGCGAGAGTAAAATTATATTATGAATGTACAAACGCATTTCAATTTTGCAAACTGGTTGTGAACGGAGCTTCGCAGAACCGATTGGACTTGGGTTTTTGGGCAACTCGAGCCGGAACATGAAGATGTTTGTCTTGAAAATCCAATTTTTAAATTAATTTAATATTTTTTTGCAAATTGTAGTTGTGAATTTTTTTTTTTAAAAATAAAGCAATAGGAATATTTTGTGTGACCTTGTTCAAATATTGTAAGGATGTATAAGACGAAAGCAAATGTATAAATGTAGGTTATTTGCTTAGTGATTGTAATGTTTACGACTGTGTTGGTTAACGCCCGCTTTTCTCACGCTGCAACACTGCAACGCTCATCTCGCTAGCAGTGATGCGCAATCGGCTACTGCTAAACTGCTCATCTCTGACCAGCTTACATAAATATTTTTTTTTTTTATAGTTTAGTTTATGACTCCAGAAGATTGGTTTGTTGTATATGTTGTTGTAGAGCTGACGTGCTGATCGAAGCTGCTCACTTCAGTTTTAATTACGAATGCACTCGAAAATAATTATGGTATAGCTTGAATACTGAATAGTTAGTATAAATACGAATTCTATTGCTTCATTTTATTTGTACTCCACGAATAGTTGCAGTCCGATTGAGGTGATTGCGAGTAGTGACGACAACACAGCAGGTGACTCCACCAGGAAGCGAATAACCAGCACAGAACTTGCCTTAAGCTCCGTTACGAGCCAAATTGTTAATAATAGCACTTATAAGCTCGACTTTAAGCCACGCAGGCACAAAAACAACAATAACGGAAGCGAATCGTTTAGCGTTAACGGCAGTAAACGTCAAAGACGCAAGTCTAGTTGCACCTCATGCGTTGGAGCGATCGGCGGAGTAAAGGTCAATCAACGGCTGACGCCTGAGGAGACACTTAACGCGTTTGCCGCAACAAAGTCGGCGGCGTGGCAGCAACAGCCTCAGAATAGTGTGACAAGCGCTGGCAGCACCAACAGCAGTTACAGCAGTGGTGCCAAGGACGACGATAGCAGTTATAGTGCTGTCGGCGGTGACAGCAGTAGCAGCAATAGCTGCAACTGTGACATTACTGGGGACAACAGTACGTTGCATGGATTCGGCGTGGGCGATATAAGCAGTTTTATAGGCGACGACGATTGCAAGCCAGAGGACGACGACGATCCAGATAATCCGGGCGAGGTAGATCTTAG
The DNA here is from genome assembly GCA_018901795.1 of Drosophila sp. st01m. Classification (NCBI taxonomy): domain Eukaryota; kingdom Metazoa; phylum Arthropoda; class Insecta; order Diptera; family Drosophilidae; genus Drosophila; species Drosophila sp. st01m. The sequence goes on from JAEIFG010000269.1 coordinate 390,115, forward strand.
TTCGCAGACGTTGCGCACGGCTGCAATTGTTGCGGCCGTTGCATTAGCAGCCAAGGACCAGGCGACAGAGTCGGGCCCCGGCAACACTGATTGTGAGAGCTTTAGCGAGCGTCATCAGAATGCGGATGATGAAATTAGTATCATTGGTGGCACAGTTCGCAGTGGCAACGACTCGCTCGAGGATATCGGTGATGTGGATGATAATGCTGATGTCATTCTAAAAGGAAACACGCGCAACAATCGTCCTTCGATTCGAAGGACATGTAGAATAACGGAAGAGCACGACGACGACGACGACGAAGACGACGAGCCCGAGGGCACAACTATAGACATTGATGAACAGGAGCAGCTGGCACAACAGCACGAGCACTACACCGAACAGCACGACCACGACGACGACGAAGACGACGAGGAAGCTGACGAGTATTACGAAGAGGAAGAGGACGATACTCAAGCATTTTCGCCCTTCTACTCAAGCTCCGTGGAGCTAATTGATAATTTTGGCGGTGGCGGAAAATTTTTTAACATAATGGATTTTGACAGAGGCGCCGCTGGCGGCGGCACCTACACACCCAATGGCAATGGAGGTGCTGTTCTTGGCAGAGATATGTCCCATTCGCAAAACCAGCAATCGGATCTGGGGGGCGGCACCAACATTATGGGTAAGTTTAGAAATCCATCTAAACCACCTTTTAACAATAATCCCTAACCGATATCTCAACTCGTGTTCTTTCATCCCATCTACTACACACTTTCTGTAGGTATCGATACCATGGGCATTGCAAACATTCCGGAAACAATGAACGGCACCACAATTGGACCTAGTGGCATTGGTGGACAAAAGCCGGGTGCTGCCGGGCAAAAGCGACCACAGCGACGCGGCAAGCCGCAACCGGATCGACCTCAGCGAGCGCTATTCTGTCTGGGAGTCAAGAATCCAATAAGAGCACTCTGCATTCGCATAGTGGAATGGAAGTATCCTTTTATAAATGAATCAAAGTTAGATTCTTGTATTTCAAGTAGTTATGCAAAAATCAATCAATTTAAGATCAGTATTGACTTTTCAGATTCAGAATCTGAAGTTTAAAACGATGTTTAAAATAGATGAAGAATACAGACGTCGATGTATTAACGGGTAAATAACAAGTTTTCTAAAGCATAATTTGCTTAATTTTCTTAAGCAATTTTTGAAATATTAATGTCTGCTTCAAGCTATGGCATTGTTGTACCTAATTCATTTTGGTCGTTTATCAACAACTGATCTTGTGAGTTGTCCATTTTTCATAAAAAATCGATTTAATAACTCGATAAATTATGAAAGAAAAGACACGAAAAAATACTCAAGTATCAAGCATCTTAAAATATAGTAAATTAAATCAATCCGACGTCTGTTAGTACTGTCAAACACACTATACCCCATTTTTTCTCAATTTTAATGTGTTTTCTCATACCCAATAATAAACCTCTCTACGAGGAAAATCTGAAGTGACGAAAATCTCTCTGTGCTCAAAATCTTAAAGTCATTGTCAGCAAAGGAGAATCGAAACATTTTCAAATTTATTTTATAAATATGTAAATTTTATTAAAACTGATAGAGATCAAATATGAGTTATATACATTTTATTTTGATATATTTGAGGTACAAAATATATTTTTTAATTTCCATTAAGAAGAGAATCTAACTACAAGCAAAAAAAAATCCACAATCGGTACCGTGCCCGTATTATTATAATTGAATATTTTTACCAATGATATTTTACTTATTTTAATAGAAACAAAATATCTTTGGCTTTCTTTAATTTCAAATTAATAACTTCTTAAGGCCATTTGAGTTCCTTATTTTGCTAACTATATTTGCCAATTGTATTGCCTTGGCCGTTTATACGCCTTACCCAGGCAGCGATTCGAATGTTACGAATCAAACCTTGGTAAGTTTATCATCGTATTTGTTCTTCTAAGTATACATATATGATATTGATAAATATTAATCTATAAAAATCTTTCTCAATTATCTTTCATGCATTACGCTCATTCGATCATTTAACCTGTCATTCATGTGGACACATCCAAAAATCCATCATTCATAATACACCATTTTAAATCCCCAATTAGGAAAAAGTTGAATATATATTTCTAGTTATATTCACAGCGGAATGTGTTATGAAAATTTTAGCATATGGTTTTGTGTTACATAATGGTGCATATCTAAGAAATGGATGGAATTTATTAGATTTTACAATTGTAGTTATAGGGTAAGCATATAAAATATGCCAGTTAAAAGCGCAAAGCGCCGAGGCCCCCAGGCCTAATTTTAACCATTTTCTATGTTACCTTATATCCAATTCAATCAATTACTGAGACACGTATGAACTTGTATATCAATAAAATTTTACAGAGCGATAAGTACAGGACTATCCCATTTTGTGAAGGATGGATTCGACGTAAAGGCACTTCGTGCATTTCGTGTACTACGTCCGTTGCGACTTGTATCGGGTGTTCCAAGTAAGAGCTTTCTGCACCACAAAACAAAATTAAAAAAAAAACCAACAATTTCAATAAACGAAACTTAAATTTACCATCTCCTGTAGAGCAATAAATTTGAAAAACTATGGTCGAATATCGTGGTTTAAATACTGCACAGACTCTTGACATTGTCCTTGAAAAATACAAGTAACTATAAATATAAGAAAAAAAAAAAATTATGAAATTAAGACTTATGAAATCCACTCCGTGTAAAATTAATTTAATTAGATTAATGTAAATTTGGGAATATAAATACAATAATGTCTGAAAATAATTATGAATCCTTAATCCTTATATGCAATAGAATGTATCTATATCATGTATATCCAAAGTAATTTTTAAAACTGTCAAATAGTTTCTGTGCAGTGTGACAAGCTTTGTTGTGTGTTTTGTATTGTAAGCAGCACTTGATGTAATTGTACATGTAAACCCCACTACTTATATATTGGCAATTCATACGCTATCCACAGGTTTACAGGTTGTGCTTAACTCAATTTTAAAGGCCATGGTGCCCCTGTTTCACATTGCACTTCTGGTCATATTCGTAATTATAATCTATGCTATAATTGGCTTAGAGTTATTTTCTGGTAAATTGCATAGGGCGTGTCGAGACGAGATAACAGGTAAGCCATTTAAAACAGTACAATTTTAATACGTTGTACAAATGTCGTTCAATGTCTTGAATGCTACCAGATATGTCGCACTAAAATTTAACGTCCTGTAGCTCTATTAATAGTAGATTAGTGCCCATAATAAAGGGCAAATAAATTCAATCAGGCAACTTGAAAGTCGATACCTACACACAGATTCAACACATCCAATCACAACAACGATATGCCAAAACACACGAAAACAATTATACTACAACTTAAGAAATACATTAACAAAAAGTGTCCAATTTGAGCCGAGCATTATAACTAATCTGCTAGTTAATAGAGCTGTTGAAACTCAAATAGTTGGGACAAATGAGCGGCATATTCCGCAAATACTCAAATTAAATCCATGTCACAAACAACACCAAAACCCATAAGATCATCTCATCTCATAGTTCACCTCATAACTAATGCATGACAAAAAAAAAAGAAAAACAAATCAAACAAAAACAATCCCCAACAAATAACTCGGAATCTAGGTGAATACGAGGATACTAAGAGGCCATGTGGAGTGGGCTATACCTGCCCAGAGGGAATGAAATGCTACGGCGATTGGATTGGACCTAATTTCGGCATTACTAACTTTGATAATTTTGGACTAGCCATGTTGACAGTGTTTCAGTGCATAACACTCGAGGGTTGGACGGATGTATTGTATTATGTAAGTAACTGAACAGTGCATTCTCGGAATTTAAGTGACAAAGACAAAGTTGCAAAAGGACAAATCTAATTTTCGTGCGACTCGTGCTATTGTCCAAAAATATAGTCTTTTATTTACTTGTATATTATCTCAGATTCAAGATGCAATGGGCAGTGACTGGCAATGGATGTACTTCATTTCAATGGTCATCTTGGGCGCCTTCTTCGTAATGAATTTGATTCTTGGTGTTTTGTCCGGCGAGTTCTCTAAAGAACGTAACAAAGCAAAAAATCGGGGTGATTTTCCAAAAGCTTCGTGAGAAGCAACAAATTGAGGAAGATTTACGAGGCTATCTTGATTGGATAACACAAGCAGAGGACATTGAACCTGATGCTACGGGTGGCCTAATGCCGGATGGCAAGAGTAAACACCAAAATGAAATGGACTCAACCGAGAATATGGGCGAAGAGATGCCCGAATTGCAACTTACCGAATCCCATTGGCGTAAAATGAAGAAGGATTTTGATCGTATCAACCGTCGTATGCGTCGCGCCTGTCGAAGAGCAGTCAAATCTCAGGCCTTCTATTGGCTAATCATTGTGCTGGTATTCCTTAACACTGGTGTGCTGGCAACAGAGCACTATGGACAAGTTGATTGGCTGGATCAATTTCAGGGTGGGTGAAATATGAGAATTTCAATAATTCCTTTATTGAGGTTTCCATCTATTAATTTACAGAATACACAAATATGGTCTTCATTGGACTCTTCACGTGTGAAATGTTGCTGAAAATGTATAGCTTGGGCTTTCAGGGTTACTTTGTGTCACTTTTCAATCGCTTTGACTGCTTTGTTGTTATCGGAAGCATTTCTGAGACTCTGTTGACCAAAACAGGAGTAATGCCCCCATTAGGAGTCTCTGTGCTGCGATGTGTTCGTCTTTTGCGTGTCTTCAAAGTAACAAAGTAAATTGAGAACATTTCTAGAATTAAAGCAATAAATCGTTCAATAAGGTTCACATTTATAGTTCAACGAAAATTTACGCATTGCATATTTATCATGATAAGAAATGTTTAATGTCTTTCTTTTTAAGTTCATTGTAGCTTAGTGTTTGATTAAATCTTTCGTCGTGTATTCGCGCTTTTTAGATTCACGAACTCAATTTTTAATCAGCAATTAATGGTTATTCTTGAAACTGATTCAGATTTGCTTAAACCATATCAAAATCCGAATCAGAGTCTGGTTTGAAGAATATCCCTTTTGCCTTATAAATACTATATATAAGCATTTATCGATAGTCGTTCGATAATTGGTGAATTAATATGACCAATTTTAATTAACACTGTTTATATTTTAGGTACTGGCGCTCTCTATCAAATCTAGTGGCTTCCCTATTAAATTCAATACAATCAATTGCTTCACTACTTTTACTGCTCTTCCTATTTATTGTGATATTTGCATTGTTGGGCATGCAAGTTTTTGGTGGTAAATTTAATTATAATGACGATGAGAAGGTTCGAACAAACTTTGATTGCTTCTGGCAGAGCATGCTGACAGTATTCCAGGTTAGAATACTATTATCTAAGAATGTTTTCAATTATTATATGAATTTTATTTAAGATAATGACTGGTGAGGATTGGAATACTGTCATGTACGTAGGCATTAATGCCTATGGCGGTGTTTCTTCATATGGTGCCGTGGCATGTATATACTTCATCATTTTGTTCATATGCGGTAACTATATACTGCTAAATGTATTCTTGGCCATTGCTGTTGATAATTTAGCCGACGCTGATTCACTCTCGGAGGTCGAAAAGGAGGAAGAGCCGGCAAGTTACAATAATATATTCATAATTCATCTAATCACACTTGAGCTATAATATTATTTGCTCAGCAGGATGACGGTGCTATGAAAAAATCTCACAGTCCCTCGCCCACTATAGATGGTATGGATGATGAGCATATGAGTATTGATATGGATATGGATATGGATATGGAACATCATGAGCTGGACGATGATAAGTTGTGTGCCCTTCAACATACACATGGCTATATTTAGAAATAAATGATATTTCATGTATATTTTTAGGGATCATGAAACGTTATCAGATGAGGAGGTGCGAGAAATGTGCGAAGAGGAGGAAGAGGGTATGTTATATTTTGATAGTTCATGACATTGTTAGGTTACATATAAACTTAAGTTTAAAAATCTAAAAATTACTTAGACCTTTATACAATAGCTAAGTTAGGCATACACATACATATGAACAATTCAACCCATACTAAATCATTGATATAAAATATGCTACTGACGCTTTCATTTGCTGCATTGGAAAACCGCACACAACTCTCAATCGTGTATTAATCGAAAGACTTCCATTCTGAAGTATCAGCACGTGTTACTGCACGACCCCGACGTTTATCCGAAGTCAGCATGAAGAAGACTAAAAAACCCATACCACGCGGCAGTGCATTTTTTATTTTCAGTTACACAAACAGGTAAATCAACAAAGACCATTCCGACCTTGAATATATACCCCACAATACAATAATACAACACAATACAATACACAATTCACACTTGTATTATTGATTTTTTTCGTTTATCGTTTCTGTGCACTCTGGTTCTACGGTTATTTTGCATGCTTGCATTACAGTTAAGAAATATGTACAACTTACTTAACTATTTCATATTGAGCTGTATCTACTTACTGCATCTTTAAATGTACATACACAATATTAATTTTGTATTCAATTGAAAATTAATTTTGATTTTCAGTAATTAAAACCTCGAACTGAAAATCTTGTACTCTGAAATGTACCATCATTTTAAATAAATTTTCTTTGCAATCAGATAGTGGATGTAAATGGCACTACTATAGATCAATATACACAAGCGATAGAGTTTGAACCAATTACCATTTAAAAATTAGGTTTTTAAAGCGGCATTCAATTAAATATTTAGGAGTAAAAAATGAATTTTTCAATATAATCTGATAAGTTTATCATTACATAAGGTAGAATTGCAAGCTTTCCGAGAATAAGTACTACGATAGAAATTAATTTAAATTAGTCTTTAATGTATTAGTAATAATCTAGTAATTAAGATGAATTTTCTAAACTTTGCTTCGAAAATGTTTTTTTGACATCATTTTACATTTTACTTAGTTGGTCAACTTTTCTTGACTTTGAGTAATTTGAATAGATACACGTACACATATGTATTCAGCTCATCAGCTTTCAGTTGTTAAATGCTTATTAGATTAAGGGCCGCTTTCTCATTTTGCTGCTAGACAAATTAACTGATAGGGGATATTTGATTTTCTTGTCAAAAATTTTTTAACAACCAGACTATAAACTAGTCGATGAGTTAAGGACTTAAGGAATACCCGTTACATACTTTTAGGAGCTTTATTACTTTAAAAATTAGAACTACAATATTACCGCCGTTCTTTATGCGAATAAATAGGGTAATAATAATAGATATCGTTAGTTACAAAAACTACCGAGAATTTATTTATAACTTGCCAACTTCGCGATTTGTAGGGGCGGATGGGGACGTAGCAAAAATGTAAAGCAAACTTAAACTGCGTGGGGTATACAGAAGTCTGTTTGCACATTTTGGTAGCTCCAGCTCTTATAGTCTTTAAGATCTAGGCGCTCACACAAATGTACGGACTAACGGACTCGGCAGTTGATGCTGATCAAGAATATATACAGATTCTTTGTAGGGTCGGAGGGTCCTTCTCCCTGTTACATATATTCTCTGATTATTTTACTGTTACTCATAAAAAAACCAAACGATATACAAATTTCTGCTACTACTAGTACTACTTTGGCCGTCTGATTTGATTAAATTCTTTGTACATAATTATTATTACTGTTATGTTCTCTTGATATTGATGAGAGTATGCTGAATAATAATAAATAAAAATAATTGAAAAATTTATTTACCAAGAAGAAAGTTCCTTCCTATAAAATGTGGGTGTAGTGTTTTTCTCTGCGCACTCAAGTTCAATTTTTATATGTATGAGTTTGAACATCACCAAAGTAAGTTGGTTTAACTTTTGCTTATTGCTTCGCACAATTTGCTTTCAATTAAATACAATAAAGTTGCTATTGTAAACTAAATGAACATAAGAGCATTTGTATTCTTTACATATCAAGATGAGAATATGTCCTTATGTTATATTGTCATTGTATAGACACTGTAGAAATGAAATGGTATCACAGAATTATTTCTTCATGTAATATACATGTAAGCTTAAATAATAATTAAAAAAATTAATTTTAGCTGACCAACTGAACAAAATAAACGATACAGTCCACAAGTTATTGAATATGTGTTTGGACCACTTTAATACCCGGTTTATTTGAATTTAGTCTGAACAAATCGCAGTAGTTCTTATTACTCTAGGTAACAATATTATATTTTTTCTGAACCAAACAAAACCCACTTTTTTATCACTATCAGCAGCCTACTCGATTTAGAACAGACGGTCATTCCATGTGTCTGTTTAAAATCGACGATCCAACGAGCCACCATTTCAAATAGCTTTATTCTAATGCTCGGTCGAATTCTTATTTTTTTGTAATTATATCTTGGCAAGCAGCAGGCGGAAGAGTCCCAAATTGTCTTATAAAACTTAAGCAATCTAGGTAAAAATGTACTACTATTTCATATAGCTACCGATCGGTGAATATCAGTATGTAGCATTTAAATTTTTTGTTTAAGTATCTTAACCCAATTCGCAGAATATCAATCTTGCATTGTCTTCAACAACCTGAGAATTGTTAACTCGGACCACTACATCATAAAGTAATAAGGATAAGAAATCTGAACCAAACTATCAGGGTTACTAATTTTTTATACATGCTGAACAGTTTTAGTTTAGTCGGCTTAGTATCTCATATCGCTGCCATATGAGCAATTAGTAAAAAATCAACCATTAGTATTAAAGCATTGTTAATATATTTCGTATTTATAACTGTCAATGGGCCAATTGGTCAAAAATCAAGTTTCATTCGAAAGTAAGAATTACTTTATCCAAGTTTTCCAAGTTTTAGAAAAGTGCAAATGCATATTCGGTGAGCGTGATTGGTACCATATAACATAATGTTAATGTTAAGCACAAATTAAAACAAAAATTTGTTGGAGAAAAATATAACTATTTTTCTGTTATAGGAAAATGGGTTTGGCATAAGCTATTTCTTAGTGTTATTTTATTTAATTAATTTGAATCATTTACAGTTCTTTTATAAGATATTTATTTTAATTACATATTTATATACTTACCGTTATATATGTCTGTATATCAATATATATATATATATAGATATATATCTATATATTTTTAAGTTATAAAGCTAATTTACATATTTGAATATATATGTGTTTATTATTTTTTCCACATTGGCAAATCATACATGAAAAATTATTGCATATAGTTGATGAAGAAGGCATGATAACAGCACGCCCACGCCGTATGTCTGAGGTTAATACGGCTACCAAAATTCAACCAATACCACCGGGCACATCATTCTTTCTTTTCTCCCAAACAAACAGGTTTTTATGTTTTAGTTTAAATCATAAAGAATAAGTTTTAGAGTTTTTATTTGATAACAATTTTCCCTTTCTTTGTCTGTGTGCGTGTTTTTGTGAGCCTACAAGTATGTGATGGTGTCCAAATTTTTGTGTATACACTTTTAAAACATCTTTTTTTATATAACACATACTTATAATATCTGAGTTCAGAGAATGATAATTAAATTGGATGTTCTTATGTAGTATTACAAGACCAATACAACTATTATTGTCATTAATTGGTAAAGATCTTTAATATTCTTAATGAGCCAAATCCAACCCATAGAAAAACTTTAAAATTAACTCGTGTTTTTTAAGTAATATATTTGTTTTGCATGTCGTCTATTTTGTTGATTTTGTTGTTGTCCGAATTTCAATTTTTATGTTATGGCAAACTATTTAAATACAATTAATTTATTCCCAGATTTCGCGTGTTTTGCCACTGGCTTTGTAATCACAGTAATTTCGGCAACATTATTCTGTGTTGTATTATGTTCTCATCCGCCATGTTGGCCGCCGAGAACCCATTGCAGACAAACGACAACTTAAATAAAGTAAGTAGAACCCGTGCAGAACCAGAACCATCGGATAATCTGTAAGTTTTCAACAAGCCTGGCTTTTAATATAATGTACTCATTTTTGGTTTTATGTATTTATCCGACAAATCTAATCGATTTTCTATCTTGTACTTTTCATGTTGTCGTTCGATCATTTTGCAGGTACTCAATAAGTTTGATTATTTTTTCACGGCAGTTTTCACAATAGAACTCGTTCTGAAATTGATTTCATACGGCTTCGTATTACACGACGGAGCCTTCTGCAGATCCGCATTCAATCTTTTAGATTTGCTTGTGGTTTGCGTATCATTGATATCTCTTGTATCCAGGTAATCTCTATCAAAACTACTCTAACTCAGTAGTTTAAAACTTACTTCTGGACAATAATTATAATGTCAATTTCAACTGCAGTTCGAATGCGATTTCAGTCGTGAAAATTCTTCGTGTTCTACGAGTATTAAGGCCCCTAAGAGCCATTAATCGAGCAAAGGGTCTAAAGGTAAGCTACATTTAATGCTTTCACGGATTCTGTTCTCTTATTGATTATTTAATTTTAAATTTTATTTTATTCACTGCTTTTATTCAACAATAATTTAATTTCTTTGATTTTTAGTTCAACTTACTTATGTTCATTTTATTTTAAAAAATTACACAAGGCTTTATATTTGCGAGCTAATATTCAAATCTTGACTTTGCAATAACCCAAAATAAAGTGCGTATTTTTTGGTCATAAACAACAAACTACAATAAAAACCATTTAATATAAAACCTTGAAATGCTGGGTGTAGGGTGCACCAAGAATTTTATACTGCAACGAAAAAGAAAAAGATATACACATATATTATATGTACTCTTAAGTATGTTGTTTCATTTTGAGTTACACTCTTAACACCTAATGAAAATGGGCGTGGAATAAATATAAGGCGTGACTTAGGCTTACCATTCATGTTGATACTAAACCCTTACGAAATTTAACACCAATGCAATATTTTAAAATTTATATCTAGATACATAAAGAGTATATCTTCTAATTAAATCGTACTATAACTAAATATATCGTCGTATCACATACAGCATGTTGTTCAATGTGTCATAGTCGCTGTTAAGACTATCGGAAATATTGTGCTCGTCACATGCCTACTGCAATTCATGTTTGCTGTTATAGGAGTCCAATTGTTTAAGGTATGATTTTGTTATTAAGTACTTGAAGTTCTCTTTTAATATACAACACTAATAAAAAATTGCAAATAAAGAACGAGCAAACTCGTATGATATTTAAGAATATTTTTAGAGTATATTCTATATTTACCATTATTAAATTATCGTGAAAAAACATAATATTGGTTAGGTTACAAGTTAATATTATTGCAATCTAATAAATTAGTTATATCTAATATCAGTTTAATGATCAAATTATATGTAAATTTTTCATGTAACTTTTCATATATAGTTTTTATTGCACAATGCAACTTTTAAGTTGATTAACATTTTGTTCATGTTTCAAATTGGTAAATGTTTGAATTGCTATACATAACCTTTAATCCATTTAAGTTTTTTTTACTTTTGATTTCCGTTTATAAAATAGTATTTATTTTACTAATAAAGGAAATTTATAAACTGTACAAACTAAAATCTTGTAAATAATATCACATATGCTTCCCAATATTGCTTATTAATGCTCAGCATAACTCTAATTTTTTTGGTGATCCAGTATATATAGTGGGAGAAATAGTTATTGGGGGCGTAATAATTGTAACACATGTGAATGTCAAAATAAATAGAGCAGACACTTTGTAGTTAAGTTTTGTCGAAGTTTACTCTGCGTATTTTATTGGAATTGTCTCGATAAAGAGTATTTGGATTACGCCGGCTTCGTTGTGTTAATATTTTAGCAACCTTTATCAAGAAACCGATATACTCTTCCACGAACCTGTATACAGACCTAACCATACTTACACAAATAATACCTACAATAATTGTCAAATCAACTATATTCCACACCCATTTTCTGCGTTGTATGCGGCAAACCCATGACATAAAAAGTGAAAGTAATTAATACAAAGTGGTTGTAAATGCATAATTAAATCACAGCAAGCAAATCCTCTATTCACGCACAAGCAACCAAATTCCCAAGCAAACAGAGTTCCACAGTGCTACACATATGTTATTGAAAGTCACGGCGTTCAACCTTGCACCCTAGCATCAAGGAATCCAATCAAGAAACCAAAGCATATCAAATATAATCCTCAAGTGGCGTACAAAAGTTTCATTTAAATTGGTAGAGTAATTTATGTAGTAATAAACCTTGTCATACACCATACATACTAATTATCGATTTACAAATATTTTCAATTATTAAATAAACTTTTTATTTTTTAATCGCATTTCATTTAATATAAAATACAGTCTGTCAATATGTTTAACCTCACATTGAATGTAAAAAGAAAAACACGCACACAAATACTTATTTATTTTTAGCATTCAAAATAAAATTGAGAAACGAAATGTGTTCCCTTAAAATTGAATATTCTCATTTTTTCTCTCTTTATCGTTTTGGTATTCCAATTATGCCAAACACAACAAATTGCAATGTGTTTAATGTACTTTGGCAAATTATATATACTTTTGATTTCAATGAAACATTTCCAAAACATGGCCAAAACAACAAAAATTCCTGGGATTAATGCGGCATAAACACAAATTCTTACCCACACACGCACACGTTTAATTTAAAAAAAAAAAACATACACGCCTGTCAATTCTTTTTCTACACTGAAAAAACAACAACAGTACGTGGTCAAGTGCGTTGTAGTCGCCATAAAAACCATTGGTAATATTATGTTGGTTACATATTTATTGCAATTCATGTTTGCCGTTATTGGAGTGCAACTCTTTAAGGTAATTTTATTTCAATTATATACAATAACAAATAAAATCAAATATTTGGTGAAGGGTAACCATGATCGGCTTTATGTGTGCGCTTCTATTTTCGAAGAATACTTTTTCTCGCTGCTTTTTTATGTGTGCTTTGGATTATTAATGTACTTTGAAAAACTTTGAATGTGATTGGAAAGAAATGCGGATTAAACTATGGGAAACATTTTTAATGTATGTACATGCATATTATCGAGACGTATGTTAGAAATAAAGGTATAGCCAATCAGTGTACTGATTTGTAATCGATATTTTTAATTTTTCCCAGATTAATGAAAAGATTTCGACCATGATAAACTTTATATAAGTACCACAATCTCATCAACTATTTACAGTATAATATCATTATTTCGTTGCAAATACACTTTCCAATCAGCCAGCTATTTGCTTCAACGCCTTGCTAGCTGATAGTAGCTTTCCGAAAACTAACACATTGTTCGAATTTCTTAACTTACAAACTTAAGTGTATTTGAAAAATAAGTGTATTATCGCTCGCTAACCTTTTGTAATATACTTTTTTATGTAACCGTATTTTACCAATACTTAAAATACTGCATCGTAATGTTTTGTGGCCGTCTGTAAATATTGTGATGCTCTACACATTGTCAACCAAATTTTCGTTAGTGTTGAGCAAGAAATCCCAAAAAAAACCACAAAATTTTCATGTAAATTTCATTGCATATGATACACCCTGTATATGTATGTAAATATATTTAGATCGACTAGTTTAGTCTACTAAATCGCTGAAAAGTACACATAGCTAGGCCTTAGTTGATAGTATAACAATCGTATTGGCAAAGTGCGCTCAACTGAACCGTTTCACTTTGGGAAAAACTGCTTGATTAGGGGTTAGTTCACACGATGTATTTTGTTGTCAAAAAAATCAAAAAATGTATTTATTGTATCTATCTATTTTCTAATGGTCTATCGGTTTTTCCCAGAGTGCGTTTCCTGAGTTCAGTGTACTTTCATAAGATAACTCAAATCATTTTAAATTCAATATTAATAATAGTTTAATAAATTTCTGCTGATGCCGATTCAATAATTATCGGCACATCTCATAGGGCAAATTTTTCAAATGTTCTGATGGCTCTAAAATGGTTAAAGAGGAATGCTAGTAAGTTATTGGTTCCGGTTGTCCATTCAGTTATAATCTTACTGCATTATAACTTTTAGTGGCACATATCTTGTCTATGAGGATGGTGATATAAACAAGCCGCGTCTTAAGGAACGCGAATGGGATAATAACGGTTTCCATTTCGATGATGTGGCTAAGGGAATGTTAACCCTCTTTACTGTCTCAACCTTTGAAGGCTGGCCCAAGTAAGTAGAACATTTTTTATTCCATAATTACTGAGATTGAATTATTTTTCCCCTGAATAGTCTGCTGTACGTCTCTATTGATTCGAATATGGAAAATGGTGGTCCAATACACAACTTCCGTCCTATAGTTGCTGCCTACTATATAATCTATATTATTATAATCGCATTCTTTATGGTCAACATATTTGTCGGTTTCGTTATTGTCACTTTTCAAAATGAGGGAGAACAGGAGTATAAGAACTGTGATCTCGATAAAAATCAACGTAATTGTATCGAGTTTGCTTTAAAGGCGAAGCCAGTACGACGTTATATACCAAAACATGGCATACAGTATAAAGTCTGGTGGTTTGTGACATCATCATCATTTGAGTATACTATATTTATATTGATTATGATAAATACGGTAACACTAGCAATGAAGTTCTACCAACAACCAATATGGTATACAGAACTTTTAGATGCTCTCAATATGTTATTCACAGCGGTATTTGCCTTGGAGTTTGTCTTTAAATTGGCAGCATTTCGATTTAAGGTGTGTTTAAAATCTATGATATTTTATATAATTCCTTGTAATTTTCCATGCAATTCTTATTAACATGCCGTAGAACTACTTTGGCGATGCTTGGAACGTTTTCGATTTCATCATTGTGCTTGGCAGTTTCATAGATATCGTCTTTTCCGAAATTAAGGTATTTATAGTTTAAGCTTAAGTTAAAGGAATAATGCCATTTACTAAAGGAATGTCTAATTTCACAGAGCAAAAACACCACACAGGCTGCTTGTGACATAGTCGAGGGCTGTAAACAAAGAGCAAAAGCAGTAAGTACTATACATCAAAGGTCAACTAAACGGATTTTAAGAGGTTTCTATTTGTTTTTTTAGGCTGGCTCAAACTTGATTTTCTATTAACTTCTTTCGCTTGTTTCGTGTTATGCGCCTCGTCAAGCTACTTAGCAAGGGTGAGGGCATACGAACCCTCCTCTGGACCTTCATCAAATCTTTTCAGGCTTTACCCTATGTCGCATTGCTGATCGTATTGCTTTTCTTTATATACGCGGTGGTTGGCATGCAGGTGTGTATGTGCATCAGCAAATTGTTACTTTGTGTATACTAGAAACAAATATACAATATTCTTTGCACCTTTAGGTCTTTGGCAAGATTGCGCTGGACGGTGATGGTGCGATATCCGCCAACAACAATTTCCAGACGTTTCAACAGGCGGTACTTGTGCTGTTCCGATCAGCCACTGGTGAGGCATGGCAGGATATAATGATGTCATGCTCAGCACAGCCGGATGTGCGTTGTGATATGAACTCTGATACACCAGGCGATCCATGCGGCTCATCAATTGCGTATCCCTATTTTATATCATTTTATGTGCTATGCTCCTTCTTGGTAGATTCTATAAACTATCAGTTCGGCTTTATATCCATTAATCGCTAACTTATTTTTAGATTATCAATTTGTTTGTGGCCGTCATCATGGATAACTTTGATTACCTCACGCGGGATTGGTCTATTCTGGGTCCCCATCATTTAGATGAGTTTATCCGGCTTTGGAGCGAGTACGACCCAGATGCCAAGGGACGCATCAAACACTTGGATGTGGTCACCCTGCTACGTAAGATATCACCGCCTCTTGGCTTTGGCAAGCTCTGTCCACATCGAATGGCCTGTAAGCGTCTGGTCAGCATGAACATGCCTCTTAACTCCGATGGGACGGTTCTCTTCAATGCTACTCTGTTTGCCGTTGTTCGAACGTCACTGAGCATCAAAACCGAGGGCAACATCGATGATGCAAACGCCGAACTGCGAGCTACCATTAAACAAATTTGGAAGCGGACCAACCCTAAACTATTGGATCAGGTTGTGCCGCCACCTGGCAACGATGACGAAGTTACTGTGGGCAAGTTTTATGCCACTTACCTAATACAAGATTATTTCCGACGTTTTAAGAAACGTAAGGAGCAGGAGGGTAAAGAGGGTCATCCTGACAGCAATACGGTCACCCTGCAAGCCGGTCTACGCACACTACATGAGGTATCGCCAGCACTGAAACGTGCCATCTCTGGCAACCTCGATGAACTAGCCGAGGAACCAGAACCCATGCATCGCGTAAGTTACAAATTGTGTATGCGCTAGCTGTATAATTTTAAAAAGTAAGCTGATTGGAGTCGATGTAAAATGATATATGATAGGCTATCCAATTTATCCGAGTGCGAGTGGAAAATGTAACCAAGTGTTGATGGATATTGAATTAGTTTAATGGATATTGAATTAGCTTCACCTCTTTAAATATTGTTTGATTTCAATGCAGTAGTCAACGCTACATCTAATCGTTAACTGCCTTCTAAACAAGCAAGAAAATACAAATTGCAGACACCACTCTTAAAAATAATTTAGGAGTCTTGTAAGTTTGATAAAAAAAATTGTGTATAACAGGAAAATGAAGCGAATAAGCTGGCTGTAGGATAATATCTGTCGAATTTTTGGCAAAATGGTCACAATGAACATGGGCAGTGTCAGAGGGCGCCTTGTTGGAGGGCAAGAACCATGAGTTGTCAGCCCATAGTTCTGACCACTTTTTACGAATAGCTTCACGAAATCTACGCAAAACGCTCAATGTAGTCAGTTTGTAGTCAGTTTGGCCGGTTGGAGGGACTCCATAAAGAAATACACGATAATAAAAAAAATGTCAGCATCATCTTGATTTTTAAAAAGCAAGAAGAGAAGAAGATTAAATTTAAAAGCATTCAATTAATGACATTTTTTGGTTTTTATTATTATTCACGTAATAATGTCCGGTTGAACTAAACTTGGAGCTTTCTCAGCTCTGTAGAACAGGATGAATGTTATGTAATTTAAAAATGTAATTTTGAAATACTTTGTTACATGCTCATATATGTTCTGTAAAGATGGTATGGCGACATTTACCGATTTTATTACAACAACTATTTATCAGAAGTGATGCCGTGCTTTGAAATTTCAATATGTTGCTGGAATTTTCGCGACCGAATGCAGGTGACCCACTTCAAGCGAGTTTCACCGCAAGGAAAGCGAATCGGAAGCTCGCGAGCGAATTGATCAGGGAGAAGAGTACCACAGTATTAAAATAAAAATAAAAATTTGTGTTTATATATTTATGTTTGACATCATGAGCATACATTCTAAGTTCAGATATAAGATGATAATATATTTAATCTTGTTCAATTTTACTCTTTAATTGCATATTGCATCTATATTTCTACTGCAGCGCCATCACACACTTTTTGGCAGTGTTTGGTCCTCCATTCGCCGTCACGGTAATGGAACCTTCCGACGCAGTGCCAAGGCTTCCCAGAGCAATGGAGCCCTGACGACAGGTCAATCTTCTCTGGCAGTTGCGGGCGTGGGTGGCAGCAGTTTGGTGCTGGGAAGCGCAGATCCCAATGGCACTGATTATTTTTACGATAGCCTTAATCGAAGTGTGGCCGATGGCGTCAACCATATAGCGCGCAATATAATGCAGGCGCGAATGGCGGCAAGTGGTAAGCTGCAAGGTGAGCTACACGCTAGTAGCGGCGACGAGCTGCGAACCTTTGGCGAAAGCATCTCGATGAGACCACTGGCAAGGAATGGAAGCGGTGCAACAGCAGTCGCCGGCACCTTGCCACCGGATGCCAATACAATATCTTATGAGTGAGTATTGGGGGTTGGGTGTGGTGGGTGAGTACTGAGGGAGGAGAAGACGATGGGGTTGATCATACGAGTACTTGTAGCCGCACAAGATACCCTCAATAATTGAGTTTAATTTTTCATATTATTCCCGTTACTATGGCTTGCTGTTTAGTGAGTTTCTTTACACTTATTTCTCATTTTGGCCACGTTTGAATGGCAGTTTAAGTTCATTTAGTGCGCCTTTAACGTTTGTAATAAACAAAAGGAGCCCGGGCCGTAAATTTAGTTTATATTTTTTTTTAGCAACTTAGTTGAAAATATAAAATACGTGACTAAGACTATAAATAAATAAATTTAAATTTTAGTACAAAAATATTTACTAGTATTTAAGTTTTGATAAATTAGCGCGATTTAAATGCGAATATTCACTGAGAACCAAAAAAACCAATTTACTCAACCCCGAACATTAATTTCAGCAACCGCAATCGTGGTATTTTATTGCATCCATATAACAATGGTAAGCGCATAATGCTGCAATTGCAAAAAGTACAGCAACAACTGCAACAAGCAATTGCACTAAACAAGTTCCTTAAACGTTTTTAAATTTATTATTTTTCTCAAAAAGAATTTAAAAAAAGTTATTGGTTGTTTGTTGTGGCGTTTTATGTTGAGTTATCTCGTTTTGTTACCTTTTTTTACTAACACATCCTCTAAGTTATTTTTATTTTGCGCATAATATAAAATATCATTGTACAATATTCGTAAGCGCCACTAAAACTTCCGAATTGTGAGTTCTGAATTTTGCCTGCGGCATGCCAAAGAAATTAAACACCAAAGAATAACTTAAATTTAAAGTTTAAAGTAACTAGCATAAATAACTGTAACGTTTTATTGTTATTTTATTTGGCTGTTTGTTATAAGCGGCGCCATAGAAAGACAACACTCATCAAATGGAACTCCATTCTGACTCGAATCACACTAACATTTGAAAAATGCGCAGCTTATATTTTTAATTAAAATATCACATAATGCTAGTTATATCATAGAAGTTATCGTAGAGTTCAGAAGATTAGTTTGTATATCATAGAAACGCTTTCTGCCACTAATAAAACTTCATATTTTTGTATATGTATATTTATATGAATGCTCTGCCTACACATATGTAGATTGTAGAGAACAACAATAGCTACACAAAACAACATTTAAACACAACATTAACCAAGGACGATTATTCAATGTCTATTTTTCAGCTGTAAATTGTAGAGAAATTAATGTTACATCAACAACAAGTAAAATCAGTAAATGCAGTCGAGTAATCGCAGCTTATTACATTGCATAGACTTTGATTAAGTTTAAGTTAAGATTCTTCAAAGATGATTTATGTCTTCTAGTAATTCAATACAGGAAGAACTATGGAAATTCAAATTTAAAAATGGAGTTAGCTAGTTCGTGAGAGGTTTAAAAAAACACGATCACGATATATATATAACATATCAGTTGCTTTTGTGAACTAAAAACTGTGTCATTTGAACAAATTATTGATAATATTTTCCTTGATTATGGGGAATAAATGTAATCAAAAATTGTTATCATCTCAATTTGCGAAGGGCACTAAACATTTTTAATTTTTATATCGAGGTAGTATTCGACGCGTTCTATTAAACTAATATAGTTGAATGCGATCCCTTTCCGCCGAAATACTTTAATTTTATTCATATTTACATATACTTTTTTTATTTTACTAATACTTTATTATTGACAATTCAATCTGAGTAAACTATATTAGGAAATTCTTCCACTTATATGGATAGTAGCATTTCGCATTTCGTAATAAAATGTTATTCAAACATGTAGGTATTTGGAATATAATAATTTATAACATAATATAAATTGTATTAAAATGTCGCGGCAGATAAGTTTAGCTCTAATGGACTTTCAGTCACAACTACGGAAATTTACAAGAAAATATAATTTATAGCTACCACCCGATTGCATCGCAATTATCAGGGCGTACTATTATGTTTAGTGTGTGCTAATTTTGGAGTCTGTAGCTATTCAATTTTCCTTGTAATTAGATAGTTCAGCTTCTTTCGATTAGAGGGGCAGAGGATGGGCTTGGAAAACTTCAAACATACACTTGATTTGCGTGCACAAAATAGAAGTGTTGTTACCAAACTTGGTGGCTCTAACTTTTATAGTCTCTGAGATTCTGGTATTCATACAGATAAAAACCTATCTCCTAAATTATCTTCTCTGTTTATTTACCGATCGTGCGCACGGTGGGACTTGTGGTTCCATCATATGTGCGAAGATGTTGTAAGTAGCTTTAAAATTGCTCTTGATATTTTATTTTGTTGCTGAATTCTTAAATAAACTTATTATAGGTCAACATCCTAAGAGGATTGCCATCAAATTTGAACCAATTTTTTATATTGTATGTAATATTTATTAATACAATTAGTCAAGAAAATGTTTTCACAAATGTAATTAATTTACTTTCCATACTTGTTTGTGGTTCTTAAAACAAGCAGAAAAGGGAAAAGTGATTATTAATGCAGTTAAATAAATGAAAAATATAAAGAAATGTGTGCACTTGATCTTGATTATTTGTATATTTATTCAATTTAAATTAAGTTCTTTCACATTCTTAATCACACTCTTACGTTACGCGCAAAAAATAGTAACGTACAATAAAGGTCAACCTCTTAGCACTAAATGACACTATTTCTTTTTTAAATTTTTATTTATTTATTTTAAATGTATATATTAAATTTAATATCGTCCGCCACAAAATTAAATCGTCGTTTTGCACCCTTCGTGCTGCTTTCGTCTCTAATGCGGACTGCAATCTTCAATGACTTCTACTTAGTAATAACTCGTCCATCTTTCAACCCATGCCACACAAATTATGTAGATATGAAAGAGAAGAAGAAAGGAAAAAATTATATTTTTCGTGTGTCTTCTTTAAATTTAAAGGTTCAAAGACATTAAATGGCGAAAAAAAATCATCATGTTCTTTTTTTAAATAAATAACTGTAAACGTATTGGACTTAAATCAAAACTATGTATGTGATATAAATAGCTTTCAGAAAAATGATACAGTTCAAAATTTGGGTGAAATACTGAAATAGACAAGCTCGGCAAGTGACATCATCTTGAAAAACTGGGAGCAGGGTATTTCAAGTTTAGAAGTACACTAATACCATCAGCTATGACTATTGAAACTTTGAAGCCTTTAAATATTATTTATTAAAGAACACTTTAAAATAACCACTACGGTTGTTTGTCGCTTCGAAATTATTGAAATGAAATACATCGATATGAAAGCAAATTAACAGTGGTTTTTAGGAATAAGTTACAGATATTGTTGTATTTACTAACCAATAGAGCTACAAGACTCGACAAATTTATGTGGGTTTTATCCATTAAAAATGTAAGGAATCATATATAATCAACACACGAAAAAAATTCATTTGCAAAAACCCAAGCAGGTTTAATCTTATATTTTCATAACTTGCCAACTTATTGCTTCTCAAAGTGTAAAGCACACACATTGACAGAGATTGTAATGTATACAAAATGAATAGAATATTTTTAGTATAACGTTTTTAGTATTAATGCCATAAAAGCAAACTGTGTGTTTGGATATGATAAAATATTAAAAATTTCAGTTTCCTAAGTCTTATCTTTCGTGTTGCACCATGATCTGTCAGTCATACAGGTCAAAGAGTCTTATATATACATACATATTGACTCCATTTTGGGAGATGATCGCAGGCGATAAGAAAATACATTTTCAGGAGACTTTTTTTTTTAAATTAGGTGTAATTTCTTACAAAATGTACCTTGCGATGATTTCACATTAAGGGTTCGATATATATTTATATTTATTAAGAGAAAAAGAAGTAAGAAGCAAGTAAAAAGAAAAGGATATAAAATCTACTTTAAGGTACTTTTTGTGTTCAGGACTCACGCAATTGAATAAGTATCTATTAGTTAAATTATTTTGCAATTACCAACGCGAACTATAAGTGTCTGCAGCTCTCAAACGTTGTGCTCGAATTAAAATGCTTATGGCTCCTTTTGTTGATTACAAACTAACAAATAAGAGAAAAATCGATGAACTATCTAAATATCTTAGCTTTATTAATTGTTAATCATAAAATCATATTATTATTATTATTTATTGAATACCAAAAATATATTTCCAAATTGTGTTATTTGTATTTGTACAACTCTTTTTTATTAACATGTTTATTATAGCTTAAGTGATTCAAGTTTAAAAACAACCGAGTGCTGACTTTCGAACACTGATATACTTGATGGATGAGCCTCTGAGATTTCAAGCAACAATTATACTAGACTCTAATTTCGGCCAATTGGCAGAGAGAATTTTGTTAAAGTTTTTTGACCAATGGTTTCCTATGTTTAAAACTTATTATAAATGCATTCCCCTTAAGTTCAATACTTAATATATAACGTTAAAGTGTTTAATGTTACCTACGTGGATTAAAAACATAACACCTACAACAGCAACCAAGAACAACTGAACAACAAGAACATCTACTGTTTTAACACGCATCACTGAACGAATCATATCGAAATGAATAATTAAAGGTTACCATAATCAAAGTATTATTTACAAAATATTTAAATAAATAATATCGGTGTCTATATAAATATCTGTATAACAGTGTTGATGTGCCTACATTTACTCATTACGCTGGTTTTCCTGATTGATCCCATATCCCATCAAAGTGTGCCTTGTGTCCACCTACAATATATATTTATAATTAAGTCATCCATGCCAACAATACTCGTATAAATGTATTTATATATACTCGAGTAACCTAACTTTTTCTTTTTGATATGCCAAAACTTCACAACAAAATGTTCGTTAACTGTTGTTTCAATGTTGTTTTGCCGTCGCGTCTCATTGTGTGTGCAAGGGTGTACAATATTCAAACGGTATCCAATATCCGAATAAACACTCAGACACAAACACACATCATTTGTTAATATGTACATTGAACACATACTCACCTATACACTATGCTTGGCTATTGACTAGATCTAAGAAATGCTTTTAATGCGCTGTCTGCCTCGTTGAATTAACGCTGCTGTCTTTGCGTTAGAAGTTTGCCAAAGTAATACCTTAGAGGAGCTCGGTCTCAGCAAATGTTTGTGATGCCGTAAAGCATAATTGTCATGTAATATTATTTGCGTGTAATGCTTGCTTCAGTTTTTAAGTAATGCTATTTTTTTTATAGATACTGCTATTATTATTTATGTACGATAACAATTAACATAGCTTAAATTATTGAATGCCTTACTAAAAATCAACTGTAATTTGAATTGTCATACTAGATATAGTAAATGCTTGATGATCATTTTAGCTAAGGAGAAAGTGATTAAATAGATAGACATAAATTTTTTTAAAAATTTAAACTATTATTATTCAATCATTGAAGCATTTAGATTATCGTGAAGACGGATGCAAGCCAATATAAACATAACATGTTGTTGTTTACGTCAACTGATGCAGTGATTTGGGGAAATATGATTATATTGAAAAACCTACAATTTGACACTCGCAGAAAATTTAAAACTGTTATAGAGCAATGTATTTATTTTGCGACTAATCGTTGCTTTGACAGATATACGATTTTAGCGAATACTTTCAAGTTTACTTTCCCTAACTCAACCACATAATGACGAACAACAGACTCGTTTGTAACCTTTTATTTGCAAAGGACGAAACTTTATACCTTTGTTGTAGTTTGAAATCCGTAGCCTATTAAAAGCTTACTTAATGCGGAGTTCTATTCAAGGAGTAAGGTGTGTATATTTAGAAACTGGGGCTAGAACGTTGGATTGCCCACTCAATGTAAAATGTATACAATATGTGGATGGAAATTTGTCAAAATTTCATTTTAGTTTTTTAAATCAAAACACATTAATTAGTTTTATATTACTATACTTCACCACAAATAAATAAAGTTATAATTTCAACAAGTAGAAAGTTACAAGGAAATGTGTTGTTCATTAGTTTTTTCAAGACAGGTTTGCCAATATGTACTATACAGGGCGCGCCAAGTATGTATTATGTTGGCAATCATTAATTCTCACCATGATCTTGGGCTTAACTTCAGAGAGGTAATTTTTTAAGATTAATATTTTGTCTAAACGACATCTATACATATTTAATTACTTATCATATACTGTATAGAATTAGTAATCTATATACTTAGTGGCAGGCTTGACTTTGAGGTTTGATTTTAATATTGTTAGAAATATATTATGATACATAGATAGTTGTGTAATGATCATCAAGCGCTGTACAATATATATTCATAACTTTTCCTTACAGACCATTCATTTGACAATAACAGCTAAAATATATTTGTAATTGTGTATTTCATGAATATATGTAGCTTACGCACCCAATGGTGCTATTCCTGGCCACGAACGCATGATCCAATCGACACCAGCTAGTCCTTACGATCAGCGTCGTTTACCAACTTCATTTGAAATGAATGGCTTAGCCGAGTCATTAATTGGAGGGGTAATATAAACACATAAATTTCCTTAGACTGCAATGTATATTAATTCAAATAATATTCTTAAGGTACTCGCCGCTGAGGGTTTGGGTAAATACTGTGATTCCGAATTCGTGGGAACAGCTGCTCGGGAGATGCAGGAAGCGTTAGATATGACACCAGAGGAGATGAATTTGGCCGCACATCAGATACTATCCAATGAGCATTCGATGAGCTTGATTGGTAGCAGCAATGGCAGCATCTTTGGTTACACTGGTGGGGGAAGCAGCAGTATTGCTGGGGCATTCGGTGGGAGCGTCAGTGGACCAGCGTCGTTTTCTCCGATAAATCAAGGTTCGGGCACTCTACAGTCACCACCGATACCAGATAATCGTCTTAGACGAGTTGCCACTATAACGACCACTAATAATAATAAATCTCAATTGGGCCAAAGCATTAATAATAATAATTTAAGTAGTAGAAGTAATGCAGCTTCGCCTACTACTGTACAGCAACAGCAACAACAACAATCTCCAAATCGCAGTGGTCAGGGTTATCCTACCACTTCATAGCATACATGCTGTAGTCTGTACATGCAAAATGTCTTCTTAATGAAATTTTAAATGTACGTTTACAAGGTTTTTGTATTATTTTTAGCAACAGCAACATAAATAAAGGATATTTCTTATATTCAAATAATGAAAAACAATTTTTCAAACAAATAAAAAATTAAATAAAAATTAAAACAATCATTGTATGTACATAAATATGTCAGGGTTCGCCTTTTTGTTAACATCTATGATGGTTTATCGTCCTTAATGAACAGCCAATAATAAAACAATAATGTTAATCATAATGAAGAAACGAAAAAAATATTAATATTGTAGTACACCTATATTTTGTAAAAGATTAAAGAAATTATCGGAGAAAAAACAGCCTAATTATTGTAATTGTTATTGTAATCATCAATAACTACTTTAATAATAATATTAACGTAATTCACCATACTATTACTATTTGATTTTAGACGCATTTTATTTTATAAGTATATATACTTAAAAATACAAATATGGAATTGGTTAATATGTAAACAAAAAATATTATGTAATAGAAAAATAGTGAAATTGAACCGATATGTTTATAAATAAATTGTTATGATTGATTTTATATTAATAATGAAAAAAATTAAATATTGATTTTAAATTCAATTATTAAAAACACCATGGCCAATTAAAATTTTTCAAATATGGTCAATACATTTGAACATAGGATAGCGTGGCAGACACCATAAAATATAAGTATATACATGATCATGAGATCAGAATCAGCAGCCGAGTTATCCATGACCACTCGTCTATATAAACGCGTTGATCTCAGAAGCTATTAAAGCTTAATTTTCAAATTTGGTGTATAGACTCCTATAGGTATCCATGCATATCAAGTTTGTTTTTATATTTGGATCGGACGACAACATCATTGTTTGTATGGGTCGATAATAAAGTTTTAGAGTGAACAACTTCAGCGGTCCACAAGGGAATGAAAGTTATGCCGTACTGAACGTTGTCCAAGTGACTGTGCACGTAGTAATCTTCTATCGAGTGCACTCCACTGCAACCGCACTCACCACGAGTGCGATAACTGGATAACATAGTGGAGTGAACTATTTGGACACATATAACAACGCAACTCCGTCACTGATGGGCCGAACTTATAGTGCAAGATATTTACTTACATTATTACTACAGACCGCAGTGTAGCGACTAATGTCACACACAGGGTGCGAAAGGCGACTAGGAATTTATACATGAAGAAGAAAAATTTGCATTGACTGTCCATTCCTGGACCGTCCCGATAAAAGTTTCTCTATTGCTTCTGAAAATGGAATTGGAAATGCATTAAATTCTGGTGTGTTGCGATTACATCAATTTTTAAATCTATTTGATTTCATTCTCAACAGCCTAACTTTTGATCAAACTCATCATTTTTTTTATAAGTATTCATTTAACTTTTCATTTCATATCTTGGTCACTTTATCGGCGTCTCTAATATCTTAAATATCAAACAAATTGTCTTAAATATTATAGAGAAGACATTTGATATTAAAATGCGATTCATTCTGGTCTAACTAACTAAAAAAAAGCCCGTTTTGTAACCAAGCAAGACTAAACTATCTGGCGATTCTGTATTTTGCTGACACTTAAAAAAGTTCATATGTGTCTGACACTATTATTCTGCTAAAAAGTCATCAATATGAATATGCAAAATATCAAAAACGAATCAGAATAAAATCAAAAAGAGTTGCACGAAGAGCCTTACAATTTATATCAGTTTAACCAATACGAGTACATGCAGTGAATAAAAAAACTAACCGTTCTTTTTCGGAAAATCCATAGTAAATTTCAACGTGGACGCAATGCTTGACGAAGTGATGAAAACAAGCATCGATGGAGACAGCATCATATTTTTTAAGCATTATTTCCTGATATTTTCTAATTTTTTTTTGTTAATACCGATGTTCATCAATGCAATGAAATATGAAACAAAAATAACATCGATAAACATCGGTATCAGTTATTCAAATATAAGAATCAAGATAAGACCAGATCGACTAAGTCGATTTTATATTTGCAAAGATTTAACAAAAATAGATATTCTGAAAAGGTAATTTCAGTTTTTAAGATTGTTACATGCAACAAAAAATATGCAACAGCAAACACTACTATAATTTAATTTTGGAACATTGTTAACCAAATTCTTACTTTATTAATTGATTGATAATAAAAAAAATGACAACGTTACGCATATAATATTTTTCTTAATTCTTTTTATTAAATTAGAATAAAAGATAACCGAATCTCAATGAGTTGTTATTTTTTAGTTATTAATTAAATAAATTACGTTATAGACAGATATGGTTTGAAAACACCGGAAACTTTCGATGCATCGAAGTTTCTACCCGATGTTTAACACGGCATCGAATTTTAAGCTTATAAACTTTGATGAACATCGAAATCGAAGTTTCGACCAAAGTATAAATTATTAGTTTGGCGTATTGTACGGGTTAGTTCAATTGTTTGATATGAGTTCTTTGTATATCGTAAGCTCTTCTGCAGAGCCTTTGCAGCTATAACACTTTATTGCTGCTGCCATCTTTAAACTGTATCTTATATGTAAATATATATACTCAAAACAGGTATTGCGAAAGCAAATTCTTTAACCAAGCCAGAGCTTTCCAGCCACAAATCTTAGGGTTCGAAGAGGCCCATTCACCACTGAACCAATTGAAGGGCGCTGTCTCATAACGGACAACACGTTTGGGGCAAACCGTGATTGAGAGAGAACCGAAACAAACAGAATATAAAGCAAACTTTATCTGCGTACGCTATCAAGGAATCAAAATATCAAGTTTGATGTCTCTAGCTCATATAGTCTCTAAGATTGACGTGTTCAAACAGAGGGAATGACCATATTGACTTGGTTGTTGAAACTGGTCAAGAATATATAGTATATAATTTCCACGCCTGCCACGCCTCCTTCTGCTTGTTACATACATTCTGAAGCCGATATAAATGACATCTGTATGTTTGTAATTACAGAAGGCAATAATAACAAACGAAGACAGCTCGAGAAGATTATTAGTAGTGAATCTACATTTAACAAATTCATGTTGGTAGGGAGAAATAAACGAGCTATATAAATGCTGTAAATGATTATTGAAAATCTTCTAAAAGTTTAGAAATTCCCCTTTAGTTTTTTGGCGTCAGATTTCTTTTACATTTAAAGAAGAATGTCTCCCATCAAATAGATTTCTTTTACATTTAAAGAAGAATGTCTCCCATCAAATAGATGGCAAAATTGCTGACTCAAACGATAGCTTTAACAGTAGACGAAGAGTTAGTAGTTTGAAATAACGTTGGATCGTTTGATCATTGTATGCTTTCGAACTTCATAGAATATAGAATTCGATATTAAAGATGTGTTTTGGGAATATCGAGCCCGACAGCGAGATAAGTAAGTAAGTAAGTCTATAAAAATTGTGTCGAACAATAAAGTAGTTGAGAAAGTTCAGAGGAGGAAAATCAAATGGTATTTTAAAATATACATTTCGAACTTAATTACTTTACTTTAAAAGAAAGCATTGTGGTAGTTTTGTCTTATTTTAGTGCGTAATTTTTTACAACACCTCTTTATTGTCGTCACGAAACTAAACATATGTTTAAACTATCGGAAAATATTCCAATGCAACCAAAAATTTTTTTTTTTAAAGTTGAAACAACAACAACTTGAACGGTATTTCATATTTTCTAAATACTAAATATTTTCGATACTAGCAAGAAGTCCAAAGCGGTTTAATCAAAACTATTAAAATTGCAAAATTTCCGTGCAGAACTAAAACTGAACCCAGTGGTTTCAAACCACTGTCAAGTGATAAATTGAACGTGCTTGACAGAATATATGTATGATAAGAGGCAGGAGGCGTAAAGTATATTTATTTATTATGGCCTTTGAGATGCCCATAATAACTAGAGGCTTTTAACTTGGTATGTAGGTTCCAGAATAACGTACGTCGGTCCAGTTTGTTTTTATTTTTGACAGCTGCCATAGGATCGATAGGTGCAAACTTAAAGTTCTAGTATGAGTTGTAACTTAAGATATGTTCACCACTCTAAGCCAAATATCTAAATGGACGGGGAGAAATAGATAGAAGTAGCTTAAATAAAAAATTGCTAAAAAAAAACAATGGCTAAACAAAATTTTTAGAAAGCATTGAAAACGTTCAATGCGTGTGTACGCATACATACACAATTTTAGCGTGAGCAACTAAAAGAGAGCCAGAGAACAACAGTTAGACTTTGTGTTTGCTTTTGCATGTGCGTAGTGCGAGCAAAATCGCCAATGTTGTTGTTGTTTTGTTCCTGTGAACGAAGAAGTGACTTATATTGCGTTCTTTGTCATACATAAGTGTGTACATATGAATCGGCTGCTGTGAGAGTTGACGACAATGCTTTACTCATTCGATGCTGCCCCTTAAGTTTTGTATGTAGGCTATAATACCCTGTACCATTCAAATGTTTTATTAAGAAATTTATAGATTAAAAAAAATTATTTTTATTTATAAAACAGCCCATTACACTTATTATATAGCCTTTCTTTGTGAATTTGTTAAATTTACGGTGTTTTGCCTTCAAAAATATTGAAGGCAATAACGTTTAAAGCGTAAAGGGTATTTCATAGTAATAGGCATTTTCTTAGACACTTTTGGTTGTATGAAATTAACTGTCTGTGGGTTATTTGCTCACTAATATAACATAAAATCAGAAGCTCTTTTTTAAATTTTCACCTGCATTTTATTTTTGAAAATAAATAATATTTATTAAATCGAATTAAAAATGCATGTTCGCAAAATCTATGAACTATTTGTCAATCCGTAAAGCATTACGGGCTTATTGTTAGATGGCGCCACTAACAATAGATGGCGCCACCTCATTAGTGATCTGCAAATGACGAAATAATTTAAATAATAATATTTCTGATACTTTAAGTGGGGATCTGCGTCCGAGCAAAGCAAGGACACAAAAGTGGGCCCACTAGTATATGGATAAAGGATTTGTTGCATAAATACATCAAATATGCTTGGGCTCAAAATTAAATTTCTTATAACCCAAAAAATTCATTTGACATAAATGAATTTATTTGTAATGTCTTATGTGCATTTAAGAAGAAAAATAACTCAAAATATATTTAATAGTTTCAGTTTACATCGATATAACTTCAACTTTATTATAATATTTGCTGAGGCGCTTAAATTCACGCTTAATTTAAGTGAACATTTTTGAAACAATTATTTCTTTTATTAAAGCATAAATCTACTCCACAACTTTATTGCACATGACTTGAGAATATCCTAGACATTTAGGATACTTGCACCTTATTCTTTTGTCTGACCAATGAGGCCATTGTCCAACCTGATCCTGTCGTTCCATTTAATAATAAGGTTGGAGATTTGAGTTGGACCTCTCTGCTTCTTAAGCTGCGATTCATTTTCAATAACAGAGCTTCGTTTACCCATCTATGATATAGTGCCAACTATTGTTAGCCCTTCTGCGATATCAAGCCAAAAGTCCGATGAACTTAAAACGTTTTCAGGGTATCCATTTGCCTCCAGAAAACGTTTATACAACAGGCATGCGTTGCTGGTTGTCAAGTCCAGTAAATGATAAAAGATTCTGACTTGGCAACGTCTGCTTCTCAGTAAAATGTCATATCTTCCGATTATATTGTCGATTAGATCAACGCCTGCGATATAGCTATTGTATTGCGCTACTGCCAATTTGAATCTATTCCTTTGATAAATCGGCGCGCAGTTCTATGCCAATGCGACTATATTATTATCAACCCATGGTGTACAAGAAATATCTACTAGAATAATATTTGCGTTTGAGATTTTTGATGAATGTAAAGATTATTTTCATTCGAAATATTCTCAAAAAATTTTTTGGAAATAGATTCGAAAATAATTGTATAAGCTGCGGCAGCTCCATTAGTTCTGAAGGCAATGCAGTGCCCATAAGCAGCTGAAGTTGTTTTTCATTTAAAAATATATACCGTGCCCGTTACATCCGTGTCGGAAATCGCAACACCATTGACATCCTTACTTGAAACAATCAAATTGCTACGGCGTTCAACTTTATTTTTCAAATCTTCGCCATCTGTGGTATCTTAACCGAAAAATAATTGCTTTTGTCATCAGCAGAAAAGTCGAGATCATCCTCGCTATCCACACTGTTCAAGAAGCCTTCTATTTGCGAATGTCTTAATCCTTTTCCTGACATTTTACCTGTTATACAATCGAAAAAACCATTTGAAAAAGAAACATAATTGTGGTCCCCAGATTTGAGCAACAAATTCCGAATAGTTATATGTCAAAACACAACATATTAATAAACACAAGACAAAACAACATATATTTTGCATATATGCCACAAAAAAGAGACTTCACAAATCAACTCAGAATAGCAGATTGATGTATATCTGCAACACAAGGATACTCACTATTTTCACGTAACATACACTAATAAACTAAATAACTTGACTGCACACGCATTATTGCTATTAATTCCCTATCAAATGTGCAGTTTTGCTCAAACATATAACTTGTAGTTGAAGAAATATTTGAAATTCAAAGTTTGTGACAGAGGTCATGACGAATTTCACAAAATTGGCGGGAAAAGTAAACATTTATTGTGAAGCACTTAGTAGAGTGTGGCCATATCATTCAACTAAATGAAAGGCAGCATAACATCAAATTAAGACATATATATTATGAAATAGTTGAATTCAAATGGTATGTTGCAGATATGCATAGCGGCCATATAAAGGGATATAGTTACCGTTCTCCAAGTTGTTGATTAATTCGACGACAAACTCTGTACAATTCGTACGAATTGTTTTTTCTGCTTATTCTGAAACTCATAGCCTAAATTCAAATCATTTTGCTCAACGCCATCAAAGTCTTCAATTAAAATGTCTATTTCCACATTTACCCTTTAGAAAGTTAATGCAAAATATTGAATTTGCCAACAATTTTGTTCTATTAGCATTATTACTCTGAAATAGCTTATTTTTAAAATAAGAGATGTGTAAATTGTCATCGTTGCAATATAACACGTGCAACAGCTTTGCCTTGTGACAGCAACAAGAGCAAAATGTAGTTTTAGCTCAGTCCACTGATCCAAAATTATTCCAACAGCCGTTTCTATTGATAGCCACCTGGTATCAGAAACTCGTGGAATCTTTAATGGCGCCTATTGAATTAAAAAAGTATAATTAAAATTAAAGAAACAAAAGTAACAAATATGTACATACATGAGACCATCTACATCATAGGTCAGCTAAAACACTGGGTGTAATAAAAATATTTATTAGGACAACCATAAAAACAAATGTTTAATTTCGAAATACCTGGTCATCATTTAAACATTGGCATAGTTTTTTTTAAATTATTTTGCCGAATAGAGCACTTGGCCATGAATATGTATCATGAACAAAATATTCCAAGAAGTCTGGAATAGTTTTATCCAACGCACGGTTTACTGCTAGTTGAACTGAGTGGCAGACGCGCTTAATTAAGATCATAGATGGAATATCCTTCTTTAGCTTTGTATAGACACTATTCCTTGTCCCTGTTATCACGCTGACATTGTCTGTACCTATCCCAACTAGTTTCTTAACATCTAGTATAAGTCGCACTTATCTTTCTTTTTATTAAAGAAATTAATGTCGAGTTCTATATATTGCATGTATGTAAAAACAAAAACAATGAAACACCATTTATTAAAAAAAAAACACATACATATATTAATTATATACCAACTAGTTTTGTTACACTAATATCTGTTGATTCATCTACAAGCAGACAGAATGGAGAATCCATACAATTCTTCGCTAAAATGCACTGTCAAAACGTTTGTAATGACGCTTGTGCATTTAGTGCGGCCCAATTTTACTTTTTAGCTGCAGATCACGCTTTAAATTGTTCACCACATAGTTTGGATAAATGATCAATGGGGAATCCGCCACATACAGGCATAATGTCGCTTCCTGCTCCGCTGTTTTTGAAAGCTTCTGAGTGAACTGTATCTTGTTGGTTTGTTGGAAACAGCCAGTTACGGTCATATGTTTTTTGGTAATACCATGTGACTTTATGTTATGCAGATTAGCTGCAGTACGCTTCGGTCGCGTTGGTCAAATCTATTCAAATTCAGTCCTTGAATTCAGTATCCTTCAGTCACGTATAGCAAAAATGCTGTTTATAAGAAATTTTAGATATTTTTTAAGCTGTTGCTTTATAACTGTTCTCACTAGTGATGCAAAAAATTCAATATTTGCCAGAATCATAATTGATATATTAATGTACCGTACCTTTTTAAAAAGGTCCGGTTGCTTTTCTATCGATATCACGGCTTATGTGTGATCGAATCGGAACTATTGAAAAATTGCCAAAAGTTTCCAACTTACTTTTAATATAGCTAGATTTCTAGCCAATAGCATTTTACCAAATGTTATAGCTTTTGCAGTTTTAAATTTTAATATTAATGAAATTGAAAGGTTATTAGTAGATAGTTAGATCACATAGCATAATAATATACAGCCTTTAAATCAATGGGATATATATTTTTTTAAATATATAAGTAAGATAACATGAACCTTATATATTGTCGTTTTCAATTTTCGATATAAAATAAAAACTTGATTCAAAGTTCGAACTTAAGGTTCAATATAGTCTAATTTTTGAAACAACCGTGGATTTAAAGCTCCATATAAGCACTAAGAAAATAATTAAGAAGCGAAAAAAGGTACAAAAAGCCCCAATGGTCCGATTAGCTTCAATTAATTAAATTGTTATTAAACCGGAGCTTACCCGCAGTGCACCAAGTTATAAAAAATAAAATAATTGAACCTTGGAAAGTCGAGTAGACTTTCCTCTCAGATCTGATGTTAGTTATTGCGTCACACCTCTATGATGATAGCCGCAAAGTTGCAAGCATCTTTCCAGACTTCGGAACTTGCTATCAGCAGCTCCACCAAGTTCCGGACAGTTATATCTGTGCTAGCTACGACATCCTCTGTCCGCTGAGACGCCCATGAGGCGAGTCTCCCAACTTGTCAAGCTCAAATGTATCATGGCGCTGTTGTGGCTCGGCGGCCACCAATTCGCTCGGTACCATATCCAAATGATCAGCACCTCATCGACTGACACCATTCTTAATGCACTGCATACATGCAATACACAGAGCCCTTCTTATCGTATGCCTAAATCGGCATAGCATACAACGTGATGGAACGGACAACGCTCATCAACAACATACGCCTTTCTTGCTGCGGTTCCCTGGTATTGGATTTAGTTTTGACTGATGAGCTCCGGAATGGCTTTTGGGTCAGAAGGCTTCTAGGCTCCATCTTTCTGGCGACTGCAAAACGTTCGTCAGCGATGACAGCGTCAACTTCGAAATGAGTCACTAGATTCCGGTTTTTAAAATTAACAAAATATGGCTACATTATTCGTTTCTGTTATTGTTTGTTATGCTTGGTGCTCCTTGTTATTGATATTGTTAATTCTGTCAAAAACATTAAGTAATAAAAACAAAACTCACAGATTGTGCCATTTTCACCAAATGATACAAAAGATCATAGAAGCAATCGAATGCAAATAAACTTTTAGTAGTCTAGTCTTTTCCGCCAAATTGGTCGATATCACCGTTTATTTTGAGGTGTTTCCGCTAAATCTAACTATTTCCGAAGTTCCAATTGAAGGGAAACTTTTAATTTTGTTGCATTTTATACAAAAAAATGTTATATAAAACTCTTTTATACGTATTAAACTTTTTTGCACGCCTGAAGGGTTGATATTCGTGCAACTCAAACGGTAAGGCCAATGTTGTATTTTGCTACTAGACAGCTGAGAAAATTTCAACGTGCAATAAGACGGCTATTTTCAAAATTTGCGCTAAGAGGGTGAAATTCATGGTAAATCTTTATTATCTAATAAATCTAAACCATTGTGAGGCATCTGGCCAACGTCACTCGATCGATAATGCTATCTGCGGTAGTCTGAAAACGAATCACCTCCTTTCTGCATTACGTATTATCTGTGTATTCGTACGGTGTCAAATAAGGCAGCCTATGTAACTCCAGAAGTGGAACCTATCAAGTTCATTGCGGATGAGAGGTGCATTTTCGCAAGTAAGGAGTTTTTTCCTAGGTGACGCTTTTGCATTTATGGTGCAATGCTTCACGGCCGTAGCACAAGGACGAACAAAGCTGGTCGCATAAAATAATGTATTCTTCGTATAACTGTTTATAAAAGGTTGCCCATCTAGCGGTTACTTTTCGAACTTCCCATTATTTTGAATGTAACAGATCAAATGACATTTCCAAATATTGATAGAAATCGGTCGAAAACTAAAAATGTTCGATTTCTGGTCGATTTCACAAACTAGATTGTCGATGCGATGACGAAACATCGCTGGTTACTAAAATAGGTTCATTAACAACAGCTCCTTTAATAGCACCCTGTCGCTTATAACATATTGCTTAAAAAAGCTTTGCAAGCAGCTCGGAAAAATCTATACCATTTGTATTTAGCACGCCTCGGTTTTTTTTAGCTCTCATATCTTTGCAACAAGTTTTATAAAACTTTAATTTGTTGTCAACGACTGGAGGAAGAGAAAGTTAGCTCTCCAAATTGAAAAAATCTGCAGATTGAAATTTGCTTGGGATTGACCTGCATAGACCCTTACCACAAATTTGTCTCTCTGGGTCTGACTTCTGCATGTGATCGTCTATTTCTATGGGCCTTGTATTATCAGCTTCTTTTAACTTTATATAATCTTCATATCCATGGCCCAAAGTTCAGCATCGGATTATCTATTCCTATGAATCTCCAAATCAGCAGCCTGCTCTGCTTCTCAACAATCGGAATATTAGCGCCTTAACCGGCGACGTATCTTATTGTTTGTTCTTTCTGCTTAGTTTTGGCAACCTGTCGAAAATCAGATCTACCTTGAGCATTAGCTGCTCGTTCTCTTACCCCAAGTCTGGAAATCTACCGACGCCTGCATGAGCGCAGCTATATCCTATTAATTTGTATCTCTTCTCTTACTTTTCCGACTGCCCTCCGCTGGGATTCTCCAGTATTTTGCCTTTGAAAATCTACATTCGGACATTAATCTCTACTCAACCAATTTCAACATGCATCTCTGAGATCGTTAAGAAGTAGATTGCCTATCTATGCGATGCATTTTAAAATCGAACTTGATATTATTTCCATAATATACTGCAAATAAGTTTGAATCAAATATTAAAAATATATGAGGCGTACATAATCGATTTCTTATAGCTGAAAAAATATTAAATAAAAATTTTAAATCTTAATAAATTTAGAGCTTGAATTAAAATAATTAATGCAATATATACAAGATGTCAATAGATCGGAGATTTAACAATATTTAGGAGTTTTTGAAGATTTAAATATATATCATACTTGCTATTAATTCCTGCGTCAATAGCACTTATCTGAAGTAATCGTCTTTCTAGTAGTGCAACAACGTTGTGATTAATATCTTTATGAACACTCAGAATCAACCGCGAAGCAACTTTAACAAGCTCTAATTCTAGCTCACAAATAGACAAAATTAAACTAAAATTCAACATAAAGGAAATGAAATCGGTTTAGCACTCGTAGCACACACTAAAATAATAAATTCAACGTCGAACAGAAAATATGACAGCTTCACAACTGATTTTAAAACTAATGAATATATCAACAATTCACTAAAAATCATTTTAAAGTTTTCAACAGCAGTTGGAATCAATTTATAAATTTAGAAAATTATGTTTTTTTGTAGCTTTTTTACGTTAAAGCTTCGATTTACTAATATCTTTGTGGAGTCGGCTGAGTTATTAACGTATGAACAAACCTACCAAACAAGCCCCATTTCAGAAAATGGTGATTTTTGACAGATTCGACACATGGCAACTGTACGTTTAGTAAACCGATTCCAACAAACTTTAAACATGTTGTATAAGACAATATAAGATTCATAAATTAAGAGTTTGAGTTTTTGTAGAGATTAAAAAGAAATGTTTATCATAGTAAAGGTTGTTTTTCGATCGATTTAAATCAATATTCATGAAAATGTACATATAATACAAAATAGAATACACAATTTGTCTCAAACTCACTAAGAAAGTTTCTCATACAAAAGGTTTATTTTCGACCGTTCGTTCCCATGACAGCGATATGAAATAATAACTGATTTGAAATAAATTTAGTGAAGGTATATAACACATTACCAGATATATATTCTATGATATTAGTTATTGAAATTTAAGAAACAACAACTCTTTTTATACTAACGGGACATTCTCAACCGATTACTAAATTGACAGCTGTATGATATTGTAACCTGTTCTTATCCTAATCAAAATGTCCAAAGTAAAAAGAACTGGTTATTGTCTGAGATTGGTTAATATATATTAAAAATAACAAAATAATTTCATACTATGGATCATGCCATTAACATCCCCCGAGATAAAATAATACTATATCTCTCTATCGATTCTAATAGCTCATATCTTAAACGATGCATAAACTATGTAAATGAAATATATAAATATATAAAACGTAATGTAATAAATTTTTATTTCCAAAGTAAAAAAATTAAAAAAATAGCTACAAAAGAAATTATGATTTTTTAAATTGTTTAAGTTTAAAAAGTAGAAAAGAAAAACATGTTTTTGTCATATATGCCCAGTGTTATTATTGTTAATGATTCATGTTAACAATTGTGCAATTAGCAACTGATCAGGTTAAAATCATGTAGCATTAAGAAAAAATATTCAGCATAGTTTATATTCTAACCAAACTTTTAAGTCGGCAAAATATAATAAAGAAACTAGAAAATACTGTCTGAAGTTAACACATGAAGCTTTTGCACTTAAAATGATTCAGTGAAGTAGAATTTGAGCTTCAGTGATTTAGACTAAACGATGAGCACGTGTGAGACTCACGAGGACAGCATTTAAGTAAAGATTTTTACATTTGATAAGGTATAAACGCTTTGTAAAAAAATAGAAATATATATATACTAAAGTGCCCGCTTTTGTGTCCACGCATTGCTCGGACGCAGACCCACACTTAAACTTTTAGAAAAATCTTAATTAAAAAATGTTAAAGGTTAATATATATGTACATATGTATAAGTTAACACCCGCTATACGCAACGCTGAAGCGACAACTAGAAAATATAAGTAGGCGCTGTTTCATTGTCAATTGTTCAAGTTTTGATGAATAGCTGAATTCAACTTATTGTTTTCATTCTCATTGGAGCAGCAACACCGATCAGAACTAAGAGCTTAAAACTAATCAAATACAAACAAAAAAAATAAGAATAATAATCAAAGAACCAAACGTCTTAGAATTTCTTTTCAGGTTAAGTATGAACCCAGTGTCGGCCAGGAGCGTTCTCCTCCTGGTGACGACATTTAACTTATATATGATAGACACAATATCACGGCTGCAAACAAAAATAAAAAAAATAATTGAAAATGCAGTAAAATACAAATTAATTAGAGAGAGTAAGTATTTTAAAAGTTTGAAAAGTCCCTGGATAAATCACAGTGCGCTCGTTTATCTCTTTAACGGTAAAAGCAAGAGAGCAAATACAAAAATAAACAATGGCTTGAGCCAGGTGGCAATGCTTCAATGCTCTTTCCCACAGTAATCGATGAAACGATAAAAAGTTGTATTCGTTCATTGTATTAATTTTAAATTGAAAAAACAATAATATAGCTTACACTACATTTTACAAAAATATTTTGTTTCATATTGCATTTTGCATTTATCGTGATTCTTCAACATTGTGCCATTGATAATGGCGCCAATTGACAATAAACCCATAATTCGGCACGGATCGGTAAATAGTATATAGAATTTGCTGGCATGCATATTTAATTAAATTTAAATTATAATATTTTTTATTTTCAAAATAAATTCCAGATGAAAATTTAAAAAAGCGCGTTGCCCAACTCATTCAATTCAGTATCAGCCCGAATGTGAGTTGAGTAAATTCAAGCAGCCCTTTATTATGTATGAATGACCAAGAATGCAATATAAATTACTGCTTCGTTAGCAGGAACAAAACAACAACAACATTCCCGACTTTGACCGTACGAGAGCAAACACAAAATCAAATGCCATGGCTCTCTTTCAGTTGCTCACGCAAAAACGCACTGAACGTTTTCAATGCTTGCTTAGCGAGCTTGCATTTAATGCAATTAAAATTAATGTATTTTATTTTTTAAAATAGCTCGCAGGCTGAATTAAGAAATAAAAATACCCATACGAATCTCAAAAGGATTTTTCTGATTTTTTAAATAAAACTTCAAGTCTCTAGGACTTGTGGTTGGCTGTGATATATCGTCAGTCAGTCAGTCAGTGAGGACAAAGCATTTTATATACAGTGGGGAGCAAAAGTGATTCCCCATGATCAACATTTTCAGGTTTGAGCTCACATAAATATTAAACGAATAATGTAAATGACAAAAACTTTAATCTAATTTATAGTGCGTTTTTTTTTAAAAGATCATGAATAAGATAGTTATTAATAGAAAAAGTTGCCATGTGTCCCTTGCAATCGTTGATAACTTTGCTTTTGAAAATTAAGTTAATTTGTAGTCGGCTGAAAAGGAAAAAGTACGATTCTGTGGTATTTGGTTAAAACTGAAAAAACTTGCTTGGTGTCCAGTTAGAGAATATTTAATGGAAACAGAATTTTCTGCAGGCTTCAGAATTTTCAGGTTGACCAAAATAAATAGTTTTTAAGTCATTAATATGGTTTTATATTATATTCTAATGTGTAATGTGAAATTTAATTCGGAATTATTAAAGAGTGTTACTTATTTCTGCGCGGTGCCCCACATTTAAATCTTGTTTCTGCGAGTAGTGGTTGGCAAACGGCGGAGACACTCTCCCTATCCACACCTAATTTCTGCTCAAGGTAGGACACGAACCCTCGATCGGATTCTCTGAACTGCTCGGCAGGGACTTGCGATTGTTAACAGCATATTAAGGCTATTAAGTTTTGTTTACTGACAACGCTCCACAAACAATTAAATTTATTATTTGAAAATCTTCATTATTTATTGTCCGATCGGCAACCGTGTAGAACACTTCCCTCTTCTATGCAAAATCTGAATTCTGAATCTTATAAATTGTATGTATATATATAGTGTATAAACTATATACATTGTATATGTCAATTTTGAAATGATAGAGTACGCGTGTCCAAATTCAAAACAAACAAGATCTGCTTGCAATAAAGAGGAACCTAAATACCAAGTTCGGTGGTTTTATGTCATACAGATATGGGGATGTTATGAGAAACGGAAATTGCTTTATCGACTTGACTATTGATGCTGATCAAGAATATACATATATTCTTTATAGGCTGCCACGCCACTTTCTGCCTGTAATGGAAATTTTTTTTTGAAACAAACTTCGTTGGGTCCAAGCCGGTTAAACAAAATGGCAGTAATTGCAGTGTATTATTATCTTGGAATGCGTTAATGATACCGAAAGTTCAGTAAATGATTTAGGTATAATCCTGGATCATAAGCTGAAGTTTAATAAACAAATTCATGTTTCGGTCAATAAAGCTATGGGAGTTCTTGGGTTTATTAAGCGTTAGTCCAAGGAATTTGATGATCCCTATATAGCTAGACTCTTATATACATCTCTTGTTCGTCCGATTCTTGAGTATGGGTCATGCATTTGGTCCCCTCAATACGAATCACATCGTGCCAGAATAGAATCAGTTCAAAAACAATTTTTAATATTTGCTCTTCGTGACTTGAACTGGAACTCAGAAATTCCTTTTCCTTCTTACTCTAGTAGACTACGATTAATTAATCTCCCCTCTGTCACTAATCGTAGAATTATGCTTGGAGTAATGTTTGTTCATAAATTACTACGGGGTCAAGTTGACTCAGTTAGTTTATTGAACGAAATTACTTTTCACATACCTTCTAGACTAACTCGTAACTTTAACCCCTTATATCTTCAGCATTGCACCACTAACTGGGCTTTGTATGAACCTTTTCGTATTATGTGTGCTGATTATAACAATCTATACCGTACAATTAATTTGGAGTGTGCTTCACTAACTATTAAGGCCTCTATATTATTATATCTTACTAATCTAACTAATTAATATTTCTCTAATTTCACCTTGGTCTGATTGGGTTTTTCTGGGCTTTCCTCAATCCTTGCAACAAATGTTGGACCAATCGGTTTATCTTTTTAATTTTTTATATACCCCCAGAATATAATATAATATTTTATATTTTTAATAATATTTATTTTATGAAAATAATTTTACTTAATATTAAAAAATTTATATTTTTAATGTAAATGTAAATTTTAAATGTCGGCTGCTCATAGCCAGACAATAAATAAATAAATTAAAATATACGCGGTCCCGACTATATCCTTTCCGACTAGTTTCGACAAAATACACTTTAAATTGATTTTTGTCAGTTCGTTTTGTTTGTTTCGTTTATCGATAGAATATTCCGTTCACTAGAAAACAGGGAAGTGTAAAGCTCTTTTACACCAATAAACAAATAACCTATACAGAGCTTATTTCATACAACCAAAAGTGTCCAAAGACATGCCATACGATTGTGTTTAGGCTGTAAATGTTATTGTTTTAAATATTTTTGATACAAAAATATCGTAAATTTATCAAATTTATATAGAAAGACGATTTAATAAATGTAATGGGCTGTTTCATAAATGAAAACAAATTTTTTAAGGTTGAAATATCTTAAAAAACGAATAAGGAAAGTCATGTTGTCAATTATCACAGCAGCCCATACATATGCAAACGCTTACTGTATGACTCACGAATACATGGAGATCAGCCTTGGCGCTCGATTCTACTTAAGAGCATGTATGTGGAAAGAGGGCGAGAGATGAATATTCTAATTTTGTATTCCTTGGTCGCACTATAGGTCCGTGGTTATTCGTTATTTGCTTAGTGGATTGGTGCTGTTAACAACTTCTTCACAAAAGTCTTTAACATGAACGATAAGAACAACACTTAATGAACTTATTTTGCTTTTAAATGAGTGAGAATATCGCTTATTCACAATAATTTCCCTTATATACTTCTTTAGTTAAAACAATAAGCATAACTTCTTATTCTGAAGTCTACATTTTAAAATTTCATTTTAATCATGGTGAGGCATTTTTATTCATTCTGCATTTAAACTTGAAAATTTTTTTTTGAAAAAAATATAAAATTTCCCTCTAGATCTAGATGTTGATTTTTATACTTTTTATCCCTTTACTATTGATCTCTTCAGATCTTAATGTTTTAGTCTTTATCGACTCCATATATTGTAGATAGTATAAAACAACACTTCAAAAATGAACTGGTTTTGAATACATAAAGATGTATCACCATGATCAAAATGACATCTCTTGCGCCCTAGTGCCTAATAAAGATACAAGTGACCGGACTTCTTGTTATGGAAATGATGCGTATGAATTCCACATACATTTTCTAAAGTAGACAGAAGGAAATAGACAGAGTCGAGCGTCGAAGCAGATCTTCATGTATGACAACATGACTTTCCTTATTCGGTACTGCCTCTAAAGCTTTGTATGTTGCCCCTAATATCCTGCCAAAAAAAGGATTTTATCAAGAAATTTCTATCTTGTTTCATTTATAAAACAGCCAATTGCATTTATTTTATCATCTTTCTTTATAAATTTGTTAAATTTACGATGTTTTCAGCGTAAAGGGTATGTTAT
The DNA here is from genome assembly GCA_018901795.1 of Drosophila sp. st01m. Classification (NCBI taxonomy): domain Eukaryota; kingdom Metazoa; phylum Arthropoda; class Insecta; order Diptera; family Drosophilidae; genus Drosophila; species Drosophila sp. st01m. Next base: position 432,902 of record JAEIFG010000269.1, read on the forward strand.
ACTACGCATGTTTTATGTTTCGCTTACTGAGCAAGCGACGAGGGCCAACTGAACTGAAAGACAAAATAGTTTCCCTTGCACACTAGGTCTACGGCAAAAATTTCCCGTGGACGCAATCACAAGGCATTTGCTTGGACACATTCGGTTGTATGAAATAAGTTCTCTGTAGGTTATTTGATTAGTGCTTATACTACCACTACAAATTCAAGAAATCTCACGCACACATTCAAAAAAAACTTTTCATTGCATTGGTGAGAGAAATATGAACCGTTTTTTATTAAAGAATAAACGGGTTTTTTAATCCTTCAACATTTATTTTAATTTTGGTTATGTATAGCTTTAGTAGCGCCTCAATTTTATAATTTGACATTTATAAAATGTGAATAGAATACCTGCATCAGACGATTGAAATCAAAGTTAATTTTTCTTTTTTCAGTGTAGGAAACGATAAAAAAACAACAAATTACATTCGGATTATCTGCGAGTCTCTGAAACAACAACAAAAGTCAGTACAATTGTTGTTGCTGGACTCAGATGAAAGTGGATTGAGCGAAACTGTTATAAACATACCGACTGCATCTTTGAATAAATACAGATTTTCTAAGACTTCCTTCGAAAATGGAATATACTACATATGTACACATATGTATGTATTGAAAAGATTATTTGACGAAATCTCTTTTACATCAACAAGTTAATTAAATTCAAAGAAAACACCAAATCATGTAAGCAAAGTAAGAAAAAACATAATAATATCGATATTTTTTAGATGCATAATAAAAAACTCTAACACGATTTGCGGAAATCAATGTTATGACGTCGTAGGATTATATCAAATACTATATTTTTTCAAGGCAAAAAGGTTGTTCAGATGCCGAAAAAACTTAAGGAAAATGCCTCAAACGTCTGCGTACTTATAATGCTATAAGAAGCTTTAAACTTGAATTTCTGAATCTATGACATAGTTATTATATATGTATATGTATATTCTGTTCGTAACATATGTATACATATATGCATCAATAGATACATAAGTAGATATGGCCATGTCCGTCTGTATGTCCGTCCGTATGAATTAAAGGATATCAGCGACTATAACAGCTGGGAGCAGTTAAATTTGGCATTACATTTGGCCACAAACATAAATGTCGCAGGAGCAGATCAACTTTCGCACGTCTCCTTCCACCTAGCTAATTTTTGGAAAACATCCACACCCACAGTTTTCAAGATAATACGCTATTTTTGGTAACTAACGCTATACACATTTTTATTATCTATTACCCTACTAAAACGCATAATGATCGGTTCATCAGAATAGCAGTCATAGCACTTTTAATATTTGAAGCATTCAAACTCATAAAAGAATGTAACTTTCGGCTAGTTTTTTTTTAAATAAGAGATGTTATGTAAGACTCAAGGGACTATACCATTTTTTTTTAAATGCGAAAAGTCTGGTTTTTGGTATGGAGTCGAGGTGTGAGCAGCGCCTGCTTAACTTTAGCAAACAGTTGAATAGCTCTCGAAAAGCATTTGTAATGCTTTAACAGAGTCAGAGTATCTGACAAATTTGGGCAACTGGAATTTGACCTTTTGTTGGTAGTACTTCGTTTACAGCCTGACCAGCACGTGTTAATCTGCTACACCGAGGATTTAGTGCATCCACGCCTCCATCTCCCGTCCTATTAGAAACTTTACATGGTCAACGGCCAATGCACACACAACACACATCGATTTTCTGTCCTCTGCATTTTCGAAAAAATACTTATCCTTTTACTTTTTCATTCTGCTTGCTGCAATTTAACGTTGTTTCTTGGTTTTGTCAATGCTATTGTTTGACTTGAGCTAATACGAGCTAAGCTGAGCGGTGTTCCTGCTGCAATTGCTGCTTTTGCTGCAGTTGGAATACAACTGAGATTTTCAAGACGACAAGCACGTCCAAAGAACAGGTCCGCGGTGGTCAGAGCAAAAATGTTCCAAGATTAAATATTTGCTCGGTCAAAATCATCGACAGCTGTGGGAGCTGCCTGCCTGCACACAGAATATGCAACTAATCATCTGACATTTACAATCCTCCTCCATAAATATTTCACATGCTCTCATGTAAGGACTAATGCATTCTGTGCAAATATTCAGCTGTCTCACGCTCTGTGTTTCTGTGCACGTGATTCTGAGTTTGTGTTGGTGGCCTTCGAAGCCTTGAGTATTTGATCAAGTACAACAGCTAAGGGGTCGACCTTAAGATTTTCCCCATAGGAAAAATTGTTATTGTAAATCATCAAGCTATGGATATTGCAATATCCAAGAAGAAAAAGTTAGAAACCATTTAAACTATTATTGGTAGTATTATTTTTGAGACTGATCATTATCTATATTTCGGTATAAAGAAGGTCTTTTTTGCACATTGTGCCGATATCCAAGCTTTATTTTATCGTAAATCATATATTACATTAAAAATCGTTCGTCACTAAACTGAATATCAGAAGTTTTGGAGCACGGAAATAATTTCGTCACTCGACTTTTATATCGCTGTTATTGTTTCTGAAGTTATCCTAATAAAACTAGCAGAACATGAATTTTTTTGCGTTAGTCTTAGTACTTACTAGAGATTTGTTTTACTTTGTGCTTTGATTTACTACTATGCCCGCAGTTTTTAGGATAATAAGTTAATTACTTCAAAAAACAATTAGTCCAATTGTATTACCTGCTTTGTGCATAAGAATGACTCGGCGTGCATCAAGTTGAAAAAAGGATGCAAAGAGATCGACAATATCCTCGTCATTTACAGCTTTATTATTATTGAAGAAAGGGGAAGACGGAATCTGGGTTGATTTTTGTTTCGAATTTACGTGTTTATAAAATTATCGCGAAAGTTAATGCATGCAATACAAGATATATTGAACGAGCAATTGAATATTTTAAAAACTTGTCACAATTGAAGATAGGCAATCATTAACACAAACTAAAGCAAGGCGCCTTTCTATTACGTTGCCTACACCGTTTACTTGACACAAGGATAAATCTGCTAATTTGCTAAGTGAAGTGAGATACATAACAAATGAAATGGAATATCTGAACAGGATTTAAAAGTGATCTGTGATTTTAGACTTATCATGACAATTATTTATTCAAGATCAACAAATGAGTCAAACGAATTTAGCTGAGATGGCGAGACACTCCTAACAGCAAGCAGGATGGAAGTTTCGCGAGTATGTCGTTCATCACGATATATGTATAATGTAGTTATCAGTAAGTATTTCATAGCTTTCATATTAAAACGAGACGCTGCTTAAGAAGAGTTTGCGCCAGTTACTTCCCAAGCCGCGAACATTCTCGGTAGGAGACTGAAGCTCTTTATGGAACTGATACTAGAGTTTTATCACCAGAAGATATTATATTTTATCTATGACAGAATTTTTTTTAGAATTTTCTAAAATTTTTGTTATTTTTCTTATCGTTCTTGAGATAAGCGCCGACATCTTATAACTTAGTTTTATTAATTTAGCGTTGTTTAAAATATGATGCATTATTTATGGGGGGGATTAAAATTTAAAGTTAAAGATTCGATCTTATGGCAGCTATATGATATAGTAATCCGATTTCAATCAAATTTTGCTGAATGTAAAAGGTTAATTAATATACACCGTTTAAGCTTTTGATATTCGACCGATCAGTCCAGTGGCAGACATATGATATAGTGGATCGTTTTGAAATACCTGTCGTCTGGATGTAGTATATCCACGAAAATTTATATTACATCAGTTTAGTTAAAATATCAAAACAAATACAAAAAGTGGATAAGTACATGACAGCAGTATGAAATAGTGAATCGATTTTAGAGACGTGGCAATAAGCATTGGCATTACGTTTTCATTAGCACTGCAAATGTAAAAATCTGATCTCACTAGCATTGAAAAAGTAGTGCTAGTGAAAACGACATATCATTAGAATTGAATAATGTAGTGCCAATTTATTTTTTTTTTAAATTCTTTATTTATTTACAATATTTAAGCGTTGAATCCGTACATTGCAATTGTAGTACCATAACATCGCAGGTCGACATATAATTAGAACCAAACCTCACGCTATGCGCATGAGGACTAATAACTTGATAGGTAAAGTTGACTTTGCCTGGGTGGGGTTTGAACTCGGTTTCTCGAACCGGGTTCTGTTTATGGCAGGTCGGCGCCTCTAAGAACAGAGCCACTGGACCACCAATGTAGTGCCAATAAAATGAAATTTCAGTAGCATTGAAAAAGAGAAGTGCTAATGCTTTGCCATTTCAGTAGCATTGAGGCTAAGGTGACAATTTTCTCAATGGTATTTTTAATGTGAAAGTAACAAGAATTATTTTATTTGGCAAAAAATAATTGTTATTTAATCACGTTTCAAATAGCATTGTAAACTAATTATAACAGCAGTAATATATTGCATTTTCCGTACTTTTAAAAATGTATTCGGATATATAATACGCCGTTATCACTTCACGGTATATCGGACGTAGACGATAAAGCGCCTATCTAGAATGTCAATACCAAGGACAAACCTGCACAGGGGCAGATACATTTAATATACACACTTCGAATAAATAAATATAAATTCTAAAATAAATTAGAAAATAAATTAGAAATTAGAAAGTACTTAGAAAAAATCTAAATTGACATAAAAAACTTTTCCAACGGTACATGTGACTTCAATGGCTTGAAAACAATTAGGCTTAGAATTTTTGGGTATTTTGCATTTTCCCTATGAGCTAGCGTTCTTTTAAAAAGTCCCAAAAAAAACATATATAGATTATCGGAAAGTTATAAGTCCACAAAGAGAATAATGTCGAACTAAAATAAAGTTAAAATCCCCTCGATGTAAATATTTTTCATAGCTAAAATCAATACTTGATTTAAGTACGAAATACTTTAAGCGAGAGTAAATATTCGCAAAAACATTATAAGCAATCTTAATGTAAGAGAAAATATCTTGAATAAAATAAAACCCTAGGTTTTTCGGAAATGAACACGAATATTCTTTATATAAGTTCGGAGCATCTCTTCAAACCACACTATCGGCATTAACAAAGAATTTAATAAAAAATATATGTTTTATTATAATTTTATTTGGACAAATTTAATTTTATTTAAGTATTTAAGAGGTGTTTGCAGGTGTTTGCAGAACAAGATTTTTAATTGCTTAATTAAGAGCTTTTTAGCGATAAATTACGATTTTAAACCCTTATCTCAAGATACTTAACTTTTCGTGTATACTTAAAGCTACGTTTATGGAGTTAATATGTGAGTACATTTTAGTAATTGGTGGTCCAGCGGCTCTGTTGTTAGAGGCGCCTGCCGACCTGCCATAAACAGAACCCGGTTGAAACTTTACCTAAAATGTTATTTACAATTATTCACAATTTGATACAGCTTAACTTTAGTTAGCCGGCTTGCCCTGAAAGGGCTGAATTAATAGCTACCAAGGTCATAAAGGGGTTTTCAGTTACCCCGTAAACCTCAGAAAAAAAAAGTTTAGTAAATAATAATATAATATGTAATATGTAAAATAGTTTTCAATTGTTTTTGGTATTCAGTTTGCCTGTAAATGCGCTGAGTACGTGTCAGGTAAATGGCGAATCGTGCACACCGCTAAAATAAACGATTTTGCTTCTTTCCCATAGTAAGAAGTTCGAAATATATGTGCGCAAAAATGGCACAACTAATGGTAAATGTACGTCGCTTTGCAACATTATACGTTTGAAGCCAATAGCTGTAAAATTAATATATATATAAATATGAGGTACAAAAAATCTTAATTTAAATTTAAGACATACTGAATCAAGATCAACAATACCTAGTTTTCAGATTGTTTTGTTCTCTGAACTAAATTATATCAAGTACGAAATCCTCGACTGTCATATTTTCTTAATTTGTGTGAAAACAAGTTTGCTAAGTACCTTTGTACGTAATATTAATTTTCGCTTTATTTTGCACGGCTTAAAAAAATTACCTTAAAGCGCCAACGATCATAGCTGCGATCATTAAAATGTTCCCCCCTTTCACTTATGGGCCTTATCACGCGATTCAGGTGAGTTCTCAAAAATTTTCTAATGCCATTTTGATCGGACAGTCGTGGCACATTTTCCATATTAACTGTATATATTGGTAGTCGCCTTTCGCACACTTTCGTCACTAGCGTGAACTGCCGTTCGCAATGATAGAGAATGGCGATGTAGCAATCGAACAACGAAATCTAATAAACTTTGTATAGGTTAAAGAATTAGCCGAAGCAGAAGAAGACCGTCACGCCCAACTGAAGGAAAGTTTGAGCTGCTTTTAACTGGTTGACACAGCTTAAACTTTTCAAAATAAAGCTGTGCACATTACGAAATCAACCAGTTCTTGCAGAGAGTTGACCACCTATTACACTACAATAGTTGACATAAAAATATATAGCATGCCTGGAGGAAATGGTCTTGTCAACTAATGTAAGTCAATACACTACAAGTTGTCACTACTGATATTAACAAAGACGTCAATAAGTCTGGCGTTATCATACTTTATGGATGCTTTAAAGCTGACTCGTTATAAAACGAATGTAAATAAATTCCACCTGGAACACTAGTAATTCTTAGTTGACTTAACTGAGATAAACAACAAGCTGGGTTACTTATTAACCAATGCGACAGGGGCAGGATACCAGATAGATTTCGTTAAGCGGCCCATTTCATAATCTGCACACGGCATTTAGTTTTTGCCGCAGGGCTAATTGGCCTCATTAAGTGTAAAGGAATTCCGATGCTCGTTTGCGATTATCCGCACGTACAGTCCTACATCTACAAAAACACAAAATGTAAATAAAACCAAAAAAAAAAAGCTCACAAATGTGTCGAACACTATATACCCTTACAAAGGTTCCATTCTAACTGCTTAAAGCTTATTAGGAACATCTTACATCCAATTTGTAAATATATATAAATTTTTTTTAATATCCTATATATTTTTAGTTTTATTAAACTCAATACAATCCAAGACTAGAAGCTCCACTCTCGCAGCGAAATACTTTTAAATTCTTATCTTTAATGCATTTAATATTTACAATATATATTTATAATTAATATGTTGCACAACCAAAATAGCAATGTTCTCTACACATGTTAGTATTAAAAGGAAAATGAATGCTTAAATCAAGGTTAAGCTCTGTATGAGATCTACATGTGGCGTTTACACAGTTAAAGCCGAAAAATTCCATACGCTTGCCGCAGGCGTTATGTTTTGCGCTTTTATCAGTTAGACATTTCGACGGATTCAGTACATTCATATTCTGTTAGAAAATAAGCTTATTCAGCGCGTGCACGGTAAAAAATGTAGCTTCAGGTTAAATAATACATCCAAAACAAAGGGGTAAATAAAAAGGGCTATTCAGTTGGTGGCACAAAAGTATTAATTACAATTGCTAAGGGGCACAGAAAAAAGTTGATAAATGAATGAAATCAGTAAGGACAGCAACGAGAAAAAAATATTATACTTTAATATATATAGTATAAGCTAAGCTAAGAATGTGCTTGTCCTTTCTCAATTTTCTTTCATCAAAGCTGTTTGACTAATTTAAATGCTACTAAATTTTAATGATGTTCGTTTCGGCGAACTGAGAGACTCTTAAAAATTTATCATTTAATATCAGTAAGCAAACTAACTTTGTATAACTCGACGACTTTGTATAAGCTTGTGGCAACATGTATAACAGACAGAGAAAGGAACTCGAACCTCATAATGCAGAATATTCAACGGACCTGTATGGACTGGTCCATATAGATGACTAGCTAAATTTGGTACTCAAACTTCAATTGCCAATGGACATCATGGTGTTTTCACTTCTACATGCCTTCTCCGCCCAGCGAAAAGTTATTTTAAATTCAGAACATTCTTTTATTTATTTTTTATATTCAATCATTCCATTTAAACCCATTAATATCGGTTAAAAGTAACGGAAGTAATGGTTATTAAAACTAATAGGTTTTAACCACCAAGAGCCCCTAAAAAACATGTGTAATAATAATACGACGTTTGAGTTAAATATTTATAATTACAATTTATTTATATTAATAATAAGTATCGGGTACTTTACTGTCGGGGACTCGATTATAGCGTTGTTACTTGTTTGGCAAAGGTTTTCCATATTTTTAAAGGCGATACAGGCTACAGTCGAGCACGCTCGACAATATGATACCCTGTATCCTGGCTCTCTCACCCCAATAAGCTGATGCTCTTGCAAAACAGTGTATAAAATATTAGACCGATTGTTCTAATGGCAGCTATATTATAATATAATGAACCGATGAACTATAAATGGACCGATTTGAACCAACTTCAGACAGACAGACATACGGACATGTCTTAATCGACTCGAATGTTGCTGCTTATCAAGAATATATATATTTTATAGGGGTCTGCTCTCTGAAGACACTGACACCCCAATAAGCTGATGCTCTTGCAAAACAGTGTATAAAATATTAGACCGATTGTTCTAATGGCAGCTATATTATAATATAATGAACCGATGAACTATAAATGGACCGATTTCAACCAACTTCAGACAGACAGACATACGGACATGTCTTAATCGACTCGAATGTTGCTGCTCATCAAGAATATATATATTTTATAGGGGTCTGCTACGCCCCCTTCTGCCTGTTACATGCATTCTACGAAGCAAAAAAACATTTTATGACGATTTTTAATGTGGACGTAGTAAAAAATATTAATATTCTTCGCTTTGCTTGCTATAATAGCATGGCGAGGTTAGAAAATTTGCTACGAATGTTTAGATTTTGCTATATACCGATAGTCTTATTGTCTTAAATTTGTAAGATTTTTTAAATCTCGCCTAGTTTTTGATATAACAGGGTGGAAATACTAAGAACAAAGTATAATTGAATCAGTTTCGGGCGATTTTGGACCTCTTATATTGTAAATGTTGTATTGACAATATAGGCTAGACATGTAATATCACTGTGAAGTTAATTCAATTAAATGTTATTATCATTGTTTCATTTGTTAATTCAACTCGTTTTCAATTATGTTTTTAATGCTAAAATTGCATATATATTTAAATATCTGGTGGTTAGTGTATGCTAACTTTTATTAGGACTTCAAAAGTTAACACTCTCAATGTAACTTTGACTATATTCGACATTTTGTTTTTTAAGTAATCGCACAATTCCATCTGATCCACAGTTTTTAAGATATACCTTTTTTGGTGGTCACTGTCATTATTATCTATTATTTCACACAATCGCAAGAAATTGATTATAGATCGAACATCTTCAGGTTTGAAATATATGACATGCATAATATTTAACCTGAAGCAGTTGGTATCCCAAGTTTTTTCAAATAACATTTACTTTTAGTAGACAGAAAATGCTTTCGGGGTTTTAACGCAGGAAAATGATTTATTATTATTTATGGCTCTCTAAGAGATTGGATTCAGTTCTACTATTTATCAATTTTGCTCTAACCAGTAAATTAACATTGATCTAAAGCGGTTCCAGGTTGTACCTGTCGAAGTTTTAACGATCCCAAAAAAAATGCAGGGAGCTTCATATAGTCAAGTTGTTGTTGCGGCAAAAACATTATTTGTAGTAGAGCGACAAGTTCCGAGGGTCTCTTTAGTTATAGAGTTGGATAGCTATAGTTGGACACTTCAAAGATCCTAGTTCTGATCAGTATTTCGAAAAAGTTACACTTTGAGTATGTAACTCAAATGAAGAATACAATATAAGTAACATAGATCGAACAAAAAGTGCAATTTAAATTTTCATTAGAACTAAAGTTTTGGAGAACATCAGCCTTTCTACTAATCATCGCATTTATACCAATAAGAGAAAATTGTTCTCTCCAACGATTGAATTTGTCATTTGCACATCTACTATCAAACTCTAATAGTCTGCCAATGTTTTCCACTTTACTTAAGTTCGAAAGAGAGTTAAACGAGTAATTTCGAGGGCTACAACACACAACTATTTTTACAGGAAAATTTCAATTTAACGCGCGTTCTCACTCAATGACATGTTGTTGAACGAGCTTTGATTTGGTGAGCTCTAAAGGTTATCCTTTATTATTATATATCTTATAACAATGCCCACACTTTTGAAACTATATGTAGCCTTCATATTGTAATTCTAGTAACTTTAGCTGAGCCTCATCCTAGCAATATATTTTACCGAATTTTTTAAATTAAATAGTAATTTCCTTAAAGTACTTCTAATTCAATTCGAATAGTTTCATTGATGTTCACTAAATTAAACGGATGGGAAGACGGGAAACAGGTCTACACTATCAAGTAGACTCGACTGTTGTTCTTTCAAGCTTAATCGTTTTGCTCCAACAATATTTGCAATGTTAATGTGATGAAACTTGTCTAGTATGCATAAGACCAGCTGACAGCTCTTCTACTAATCTTTAGAAAACCAATTTTCACAATCATAAATAATTCTTACAACTGCTTTACTTAGATCAAGAACAATGCGATTTAACATCTTAAAGCAATAAAGAGCTTTTAGCTATAAGAATATATGTAAAACATTTACAAGCCACAACAACAGAGCGTAGCAGAGCAAAGCTCATGCTGAGATTGTTTAAAAGATTAAAAAAAATATAGCGAAAACTCCGCAAAAATGTCTGCTTGACTGGCTGACTGCCTCACAGCAGACTTTTCACTCAAGTTTCCACAAGACGTTATGAGAAGTGCAGTAAAGTGGGGAGGCTGCTACAGAAATATGTCACAGCATGTGATATTGAGAGACAGTGACAAAAAACGAGGTGTAATATCCTGCCCGACAAACAAAAAAATACAACAACGACAACAATGTTGATGTGAAGGACGCATTCTCCGCACAGGATGGTACACAAAAAAAAGATGAAGCAGAATAAACAAAAAATTATAATAAGAAGAATGGAATGCAAAATACAACCGCACCGCTGGTGGTCGCTCCGCACTCAGCTGAAGCTTATTTCAAGTGTCCTTGATTAAAAAAAATTGTTGATGTGCAGAAATGATTTAATTTAGACTACTTTTGCTTTCCATAAAGCACTTTCATTTACGAAAACGCGGAAAACGAAAAATTAATTTCTGCATATATAAGCATCACTTATGCCCGTCAAATATGTAGTGCATTATTTTCGCTTCCATCAAGAATAAGTAAGAAAATTGCATACTAAGAGTGAGTGAGTCACAAATTAATAAATTGTTGCGACTGAGTTTTTTTAACCCATTTATTCTAACCTGAGAAAGCGATGAAAGATACATATGACGAGCATTTCAAGTGCACCGGTTGCTACTTGATTCCACATGCTTGTGATTCCATCTGACGAATGCTATGAAAAAATTTGGCCGATGAGTGCAGTCTGCTATTTTCGTAAACAATGTTGTTGCCCAAGTTACAGGGTAGATCATTCACCCCGTCAGAACCTAATATTCGTTTACTAATATTTCTAAAGCGTACTAGATTTTGGATGAAATTCTATTCCGATGACTTTGAGAAAAATATAAATAAAAAACTTTCTTTATTTTTTTAAAATTAACATTTATTTATTGTTCATTAATCACTAGGAATCGTTCAGTTCCTTCTGAACTTAACCTAATGTGTAGCTTAGCTCAAAATACTTAAAATAATATTATGGATAATGTTGCTTACTTATAATATACACAAAAGTACCGTTGAGGGATTATGCTATTTTACGTGTAAGGAGTTCATGGGGATGTATTCTCTTCAGACGTCGGAGGGAAATGGGGTCGTCAAGATCATTTGCCAACGTGTTCGGGTGAGCGTTAAGTCTGTCGGCATAACGGCTGCTGTGGAAGTTTATTTGGTCTCCCAGTGGGACAACTTTTAAGTCCCTTTCAATGACTTGGTTGGTCACATACCAGAGTAGCCCAGAAACATGTCGTGCCGCTCGTGATTGTATAACTTTAAGCCTATTGAGATGAGTCTTAGAGACAGTTCCCCACACTTGGATGGCATAGGTCAGTGTTGGACCTAATATGGCTTTTATTAAGAGAGCCTTAGTTGCCATGTGAAGTGTGCTTGAGTGGAAAAGCCCGTCCAGCTTTTTCAGTTTTCATGAGGATTTGGCTCTAACTGCCGTGATATTGGCTTTCCAACTCAACGGCAGATCAAGGTGAACTCCGAGGTAGCAGTGGGATGCGACGTAGTCAATGAAATTTCCATCAAAGAAAAGACCTAGGCAGGTTTGAGGTCGCAGGGTAAATGTGACACAGGCCGACTTGGTGCAGTTAATGGCTATATTCCATTTGGCAGTCCATCGTTCGATTGCATGCAACCATTCCTGAACTGCATTGGAAGCGATTCGCAAAGATGAGTGCGACGCAAGCATGGCGGTATCATCAGCGTAAGTGACCAGGAGCAGCTGAGCAGGGAAGGCTTCATCGGTGTTATTGACGGGGGCTGGCATGTCAGCAGTGTACAGGGTATACGGGAAGGCTCCAAGCACACTTCTCTGTGGAACCCCTGTATGAATGTGTTCCAGGCTAGACCGAGAGTCTCGTACTGCAACATCGAAGGTCCGATCAGTGATAAAGGAGCTGAGGATGGAATAATGGGCTGCTGGGAGGAGATCTTTCTTTTTATATAGCAGACCTTCGTGCCAAACCTTATCAAATGCTTGTTTCACGTCCAAAAATACGCCGACTGTGTAAAGCTTGTGCTTAAAGCCATGCGTGATATGCTTTACGAGGCGATAGATTTTATTGTAGAAAGTTGGTAGCAGGCTTGTCGGGCGGTAAGAGTCGATCTGTGTTGGTGATTTTCCAGCTTTGGGGATCATTACAATGCGTGCACGCTTCCATTGCCTGGGGAAATGACCTAATCTTAACATAGCTTTAAAAATTTTCACAAGAGCAAGCACTACTTTGCGTGGTAGAAGTTTCGCAGTTCGATTGTCTATGCCATCGTATCCAGGGGTTTTCTTTGGTTGCAAAGCCTTTAGTTGCATCATTATTTCCTGCGGTAAGTTTTGCCTCATGGGGCGTGTCGGAGCAGTCGGAGTATCCAAAAATTTACGATGGCTTCACGAGTGGTGTCGTCCGTTAAATTGAAGGGCATGAAGGTGGAAGACAGGTGCGAAGCAAAAGCACTTGCTTTCTCATCATCCGTCTTAAGCCAGAGGCCACCTCGATCCTGAACTGGTGATTGAAACAAAGGTTGTCTCTTGATGCCTCTCGTGAGCTTCCATATGGAGAATCCACTATTACTATCTAGACCTGCACTCTCCAATAAGGTATCCAGGTTTGCTCTACGGTTATTGGCTAGCAGACGTCGCAATCGATTAGTAGTACTTGAATATTGTTGGTAAATGCTAGGATCTCCTGTCGCGATGTACTGTCTTCTGAGTCGTCTTATGTGGCTGAGCAGATCCCTAGCCTCCAAGCTTAAAATGGGAGACCTCCTTATGGCCGTGAGATTAACTTGGTGAGGGGTTGGTGTAGCCTGCCTTGCGGCTTCAACGATCGTAGATGTGAAGTAGTCGACGTACGCTTCCAGCCTACTGCAGGTGTCAATGGAAATGTTGAGTTCTACAGTGGCCTCGATGTGTTTTTTTAAAGATTTGAAAGTTTGCTTGCGGGGACAGCATTTTTGTAACACTTCTAAATGATTGGGCGTCTTCAGGAGGAAAAGTGGGTTTCTGACAACAGGAGGATGTCTAAGTCGTGAAGCTCAATAAAAGCGAGGATCTCATTGGTCTTCGAGAAAGCCCCATTTGAATTCCAAGCTGCTATCTTAAGAGGACCCATTATTAAATGCAGAGGGCGAAGGGCGGGTCTGGAGAAGTAATTGCATCAACGTTTCTACTAACGACATCATTCTGTCAAGCCTAGAATAAAGCTGTTCCAGCTTGGAGTCCAGGTTGGTACTTGCATTAGAGGCAGTAGCGGCAGAAGGATTAATTGGCTGAACAACGGGCTGATTGCCTCTTACAATGGTCGCAAAAGATGGCTTTCCAACGCTAAGGGTAGGGGATCTGTTTACGGCACTAGCAGTGGTGGCTTCGTTGGTATTCAAATATTGCTTACGAGTAGAAGCTTCTTTTAGGTTTTAAATGCAACCTTTAAAATTATATAGCAAACCTGATTGCAATAAACTAAGCAATATGATTATATGCAGGGATTGGTCTCAACTATACGCATGTTTAGATTTGGATAATGCCATTATGCTCTTTCAGAGATGTATATCTGAATACTTTATTCTATATCTGCGTTCCGGTTAAATCCCCACATCACATTTAAAAAATGCTAGGTCTAAGGAATTTGAAAAAATTCTCTCCATATGAAATTACCAATTCTAATTTTCTGATGCTTAACTCTCTATGCTAAAAAATTGCTTACAACATTGTACGCTCGAATTCTCTAAATATTCTAAACAGTTCCAGAAATTTGTAAACTCTTAACGCAAAGCTGCATCGTTTCCATCACCTCTTTCTTTTAATTACATTCAGTCTAATTCAGATCAATCCATAACTAATTTGATTGCAGACTTTTTCCAAGCTACATACTCTATAAGTAGTCTCCATGGTGGTCATTCTTACCCTTTCATTCTAAGCAGTATAAACTTTATTTACAGCCCAACTATCACAGATAGCTCGCATCTTTGAGTACTTTTTATTAATTAAGCTGGTACACACGCCGGGTCCTAATGGTGTGCGGAGACTTTTCAAGTCAATGAAAGGACTATTATATTATCTTTACAAAAAGGGAATCAATATTCAGAATTATAGAGGTATTACGAAGCTTTCTGCTATTCCGAAGTTGCTTAAGAAGTTGCAGCTCATCTTTAACATTAACGTGGTTCTATTATCTCTCCTAGTCAGAATGGGTTTATGATATGCAGATCGGCAACCTTTAACATTCTTGACTTTACTTCTCGCTTCTAATTCATAAGCTTGACTTTCTCGGCTTTCAGAATAATCTTCTTCTTTGGATATCTAATTATTTGAGTAACAGAATGCAAAGAGTTGGTTTCAAAACTTAATTCTCAAAATTCATAAAGGCAACGTCATGAGTACCGAAGGTAGTTATCTTGGCCCACTTCTTTTTACGGGCAACGGGAGTTCCTGGATTTATTAGCGTTCTTATATTAGCGATCTTTATGTTTCAAGACTTTTATATACTTCATTTGTTCAAACGATTTTGGAGTACGGGTTAAGCAAAGAATCGGATTAAATAAAATAGTATTTAATATTTGCTCTTTGCGGCTTGAGCTGGAACTCAGAAATAATCTAGTAGACTCAACTTAATTGATCTTCCCTCTCTTACTAATCGTAGAATTATGTTGGGAGTAATGTTCGTCCATAAATTACTACGGGGTCAAATAGTCTCAGTTAGTTTATTGGACAAAATAACTTTCAACATACCTTTCAGATCAAGTCGTAACTATAATCCATTATATCTTCTGAATTGCACCACTAACTTGGATTTACATAAACCCATTCGTATTGTGTGTGCTGATTATAGCAATTTGTACCGTACGATTAGTTTCGAGTGTGCTTCGCTAACTATTAAGACCTCTATATAATTATTTCTTACTAATCTATCTAACTTACAACTCACTAATTGTAACTTGGTCTGATGGGGTTTTTCTGGGTTTTCCCCAATCCTTGCAACAAATGTTGCACCAATCGTTTTTTTTTTAAATTTTGTAGATGCCCCAGAATATTTGTAATTAATATTTATATACTTTATATAGAATAATTTTACCTTTTAAAATTTGGATTTTTTAATGTAAACGTGTAGCTAAATGTGTGTGTGGTGCTGGGGGAGGCAGGGGCGTGGCAAACATTTGAAACAAACTTCCATCCATCGAAATTGGAGTCCTTTCGCCAATTTAAGTTGCTCTTGCTCTAAAAGTCTTCATTCATTTGTTCATACGACCAGACAGACAGACGAAAGGACATAATGCTGATCAATATATAAATTCTTTATATGGTCGGAAATGCCTCCTTCGCCTTGTTACTTACATTGTAACGAATACTTACTTTTACTTACTTTTTAAGTAACGGGTATAAAAATAAAAAGTCAGAAAGTTTAAGTGGGGACATTAGAAACGTCCGTAACATACTTTTAGGAGCTTGATTGGCCTATGAAATTATACTAATAACTGCTATTACTGCTCTATTTAACCGTAACAAACTTGACCTGCGTGTGGTAAACAGACTACTTGTCAAACTGATCAAGTCATCGAATAGTGGAAGTTGACAACGAACGGGTTTTCTTGAAGTTTGCAAGTTCTTCAGGAGCTTAAAATTATATCCGATCACATAGGATGAGTCGGAAGTCCGCTCAGCTTGTATATATGTATATGTGGGGTTTTATTTGATATAAGATAATAATATAAAGTATTTATAATATTGGAATTGAATAAGGAAACTGAATGGTAAGTCTTTTTCGCCTGAGTTGTGGTTCTCGCAACTGTTCTCAACAAAGGCCGAACTGCAACTCCCGTTAGGCGTCTCTCACGTATTTTCTCTTCATTCTGCAACCGAATTCGCCAGTGGAGGGAATTCGCCTGTGTTGCCTTCTACTTGCTCGTTGTCTTCTATTCGTGTTGGGTGATGTTGTTTTTGTCTAGGGATCGCCGATGATATACGCTAATACCCAACCCAACCCAAGCATTATGACCAGGAAATTGCAGACAATCGTAATTATAAGTTTCTTCACACACTTTGCATTTTTCATCCAAATATCTACAGATTCAAAATAGCATAATACTGTTACCTTAAACGTTGGTTCAAAATAATCCCGAATTGTGCAATAATCGAAGAGAACTCATAAAAAACCTAATCACAAAAAAATCCAATTCAGAAAATGAATATATAGTATTATCTAAATTTCTATGCTTAAGGCTTCTACATACTCAAAGGAGTCTATCCAAACTTACAAAGCTTTAAGAAGAAGACGATTTCTCATTTTTATTATAGGCGGACTTCGAGAATATCAATATCTACCAATAAACGCACTAACGCAAAGAGTAGCAATTTGTTTTCATCACTATTGTAATTTTTCATGTTCAAATGCAGATTTTTTTAACTTCCAATTGCTTCGGAAAGTCCAACCTATCCCTTACTTAAATTCAAAGGATAGAGTTTAATAGTTTCAATAAAAAACTAATTTGTGAGAATCCAAAATAAACGATGGCATATTGTTGTGAAAGAATTTTTGATTTCTAGGTGAACTCTACATCCAAAATAAATAGTATTAATTGGTCATTTTCAAACGCATTATTTTCGCCATACTTCAAACAAGTCTACTTTTTTATTACCGAGGTAACCTTAAGAAAAGATGTTTTTCAAGTTAATCGCACGATATAGCAGATTAAAATAAATTGCAAACGACACATTATCTATTAGTTAATCTACTTTTAAAATTTAATAGAGGTCAAACGGGGTCAAAATTTTATAGAGCTTACAGAAAGTCAAAGTTAGAGACAAATTGTTCCGTTTCAAGGTTATATTGAGTAATTAGTTATTTAAAAGTATAGCGACATATAAAAACAGCCAATTAATTAATTTTATTTCTACTTACTTGTACCTTTATTGTCCATTTTACTCAATTCAATTATTGTTAACACAATTCGAGAAACACGAGCTTGAAGTTCACCAAACACTACTTTCAGCTCGAGTATCTGTTCCAGTACTTACCGATAAAAGAAAAAATACAAAAATACACAAATATATTTACAGATTGTGGACCTTTTTTATCAAGACAAACCTAACATTAATTTTATACTCATTCTTTAATGAAAGTAAAATGATAGAAGATTCAAATAAAAAAGTGTACCAAAAGTTTTCCGGTTTTTGGTTATTAAAAATTTTATATTAATTTTCTGTTACAGTTTCGGTTCCGTTACTCAAAATGAACCGGGGAATTTCGGTTAATTATCTCTGGTTTAGATTTCTCGAAAAGAAATGTATTGTTTAAATGACTTATTATTTTTCGTTCATTAGAGTAATTCATGCATTACATTTAATATGGTTAGTCACAAAATTGGATAAGTTTTAGCTACAATTATACTTTGAAGTTGGATAATTGTTTCCTGTCCGTTAAAATGTTGACGTATTTGTGTGTTGATTTTGTCACGCGGTCATCAGCCATCCTCTAAAAGCTCGCGAAATTTCTACTCCTAACATGATTTGTCCAGAAATACTTGTAAATGGTGATAGAACGAGGAAGTGGGAAAGGGGAGGGAACCGAGAGGTGAAAGATATTTGGCTGCTACATTAGAGACAAATATCACAGCCAAAAACCACCATGCCGATCTGCTAATTACAAACATGTCACTAGCTAGAAAATATGAGTTACAATCATCAAAATTATGCCCCTCATTCCTCTAATTACCAATTTTTATCGACAGCGAGATTCGTGATTCTTGGAAACATGGGTTTATGTTGGTATGTTGACTGAACATTACCTGGTTGCGTTGCTCATTTCGAATTTGGCCACACGAAATTTGATTTTGACACTGACAACCAGTCAAGACACACACACACACATTCACTCATACTAACACACGAATGTATCACATTCCGTTGTGTAATTCTTGTCTATGTGCATGTGTATGTAGCCGTGACAGGTTCATTGACTTCTAGCAGCTGCGGATTCTGACCAAACAATGGGCCACGGCTTTTGTTGAAATGCTCGCAAAACGACATGTACAATTGTAGTTTAGAATTTATTAAGTGCTTCCTGCTGAGACAGTCAGGATGAGATGCCAGGCTGCACTTATAGTTATTACCAAGCTTTTAAGTTTACCATGTCAATTCTTCTATTATAACTTACATGATTACTTACTTATTTACTCATATCTTAGCCAAAGTTCGTCTCTTCTATCAGTTTTCAAGTACAACCCTTTACTTTTCAGTTATTTTAATTAGCACACTACAATTGGTTAATAGACTAATTAATGGATACAATCAGTCGAACACGTTACACAGGAAAGGTGTCAAACCTTCGACGTCCCGAAGGTTTCTATTCTCTTTAATTTAATTGTGATACAATGGAAATTAAAACAAATTAAAGATTAGGGACCCCCTGCTCGCTTTTCTCGCCAATCACCGGCTCGATTCCCTCGCTGTGCTGCAGTCGAGCATCCTCGACTGTCGGAGATCTCATACCGTGCTCACTTCGCTCAAGAAGTGGTGTAGCTACAGTCGAACACACTCGACAGTAGGATACACAGTGCCACGGCTCTTTGAAGCCGTCCGGTCCCCAATAAGCTGATGCCATTGGAAAGCATTGTATTGAATACTCGACCAATTGTTCCTCTGACAGCTTTTTGACAGATTGGGTATGTATACATTATTATTGCGTATTCTATAAAAGTGGTTAAGAGTCTTAAACAACAATTAAGTTTTTTATACTCAAACTTGTTTTTCGACCGATCGGTCCAGTGGTGAACGATGTAGTGAACCGATTTAAAAAATTCAGTGTCTCAGTAAATCAAATAACGTCAAAGTCTAGGCCTTGTACATTTTGGTAAGCTACAGAGATAGAAGAAATTAGTTTTATGACTTCGTTTGAAAATTTTATTAAAATCACTTTCTGTGCACGATATTTTATATGAGGTGATTAAAATTAAATTTATTTACCGAAATATCAGCATCTGGAAATACGTTTAGGATATATGATATAACATCATACGATGACTGATGAATAGCATAAATTCAAAGTGTATCTCTCAGGTTTCGGAGCTGGAATGTCTTGGAGAGGCTTTGACAACGAATTGGCTGCTGAAAAAATACTAAAACATGCTTATAGATGCCTTAACCGGTATCACGGAATCAAGTCCATAGATCGCACCTGTCGTGCATCGAGGAGTAGCTATATTAAAATTCAACTGTCCGGCAACTACGAGCGACTGCAGCGCGGTAATGGATGAGGGCAGAGCAGAGCAACAAACAAACAGAAGACAGATCTGCGAAGAAATCAGCACTGAGCGACGCAGAAAGAGCGGCGAATCAGAGCTAAACAACAGTAAAGACAGCGAGGGAACCTGAGGAACGTTCGCCAAGTTAAAGCGAATTAAAATCCTTTTCGCAAATCATCGCTTTCTGGAACAAAAGTCGACATTTTTTACACGATGAAAAAATATGATGTTGTCTGTTTAATGATTTGATATATGGTAAATATTATTCACATAGAGAGCATATCTTGTCGCTCACCTCATATTGGTATTTAAATGTATTTAATATAATGGGCAGTAGAAAAGATCAGAAACACAGATGCTGTTCGACACTCTGCAGATTTGAGGCCCCTGCAGAGCGTTGAATTTATTTTTTTTATTAACTGTTCCAAAGACAGCCAATTATACAGTAAACCGATTTGAACAAAAGTCAGTCAGGACATGTAAGATCAACGCAGATGTATATTCTGTCGGTTTGTTTCAGATATCTCGAATCGTGCATTTTTGAGATCTGTTAAGAACACACATTTCTACACAAAAAAATATGTAACAAAAGTCTTTTTTTAATTGTTCTTATAATTTAGATATGTAATTTTTCATCTCGACAACAAATTTGATTTGCTGGCAGCATAGAAAAACCTACATACAAAATTTGCGTCTCTAACTATTAAATTATTATAATAATTTATATGTGTACTTTTGGAGCATTAAAGTTTTCGTTGCCGATTTCTAGCAAATCCGATCAACTTGCAATAAAGGGGAACCAAAATACCAAGTTTAGTGTTCCTATCTCCTGAATCTGTGAGATCTAAGTGTTCGAACAGACGTCAGGACATTTATAGTTTTTGAGGTAGGCCACGCCTCCTTCTGCCTGTGACGCAAATTTTTTTGAAACCAACTTAATACACCTTGTCCTTTTTAAAGCACGGAGTCTAAAAATAAACGAAATATTTCCCAGTTCAATAAAAAGCACATTAAATCTGCATTTGAAACATAAAATATTTCTGCAATTTTCCCAGAAGTCATTGTTTAAGCTGTTCTCCGTGAAAAATACGTTTGTTTTGTTTGTTGTAAAATCCGAATGACTTGTTCTTTGTAATTTTCTTGAAAACTATTGCCCAACAGCAATCTTAACACCAAACATAGTGATAATACACGTAAATAGCTATATGTTCCAAGTGCTGAGGCCTTGTCATGCGTGATGGCACTGCCTGAGTGCTCCGTTAGCGGGGCTAAAAGCCATATAATAGTTATTATATTAATTGGCATGATAACACTGGGGGTATAGATTCACAAATTGTAGCCACCAACTCTGGCTTCGCATAAAGCATTTGCAATTCGCTTCGCTACATGTACACTGTAAAAGTAAGTTCAAGATTGGCAATAGTAAACCGCAGCTACGGCTCCAATTGTGAGTTGATTCCCACATCACCTTGTGCAAGAAAGCAACAAGTTATTTCTTCTACTTCTTATGCAATTATATACGAGTAAATTCACCGGCATTTGTCGTAAAGTTTGTATGTACCTTTGACTTTAGCAATGGTGAGAAGTTAAAAGTGCTTCTTTTGTACTTGTTTCTGGCTTCGTTTGCGCGGTATCGTTTCTCGTGAATTACACAATGATTTGTCACGTGTCACTTACGAGATTTTTGTCAAGTTACCTTCAAGAGTTAGAGTTAAAAGAAAAAAATGATTACGTTTGGCTTATTCTGATGCCCAGCCTCAATTAAAACTCTTAAAATCTAATAATCAACAGAATTCTTATTTAATCGCAGGTCAAGTCGAGCTGGCTTTAGGTAACACCTGTTCGAACTGATTTTAAAATCTCTTGCATTTAACCTACTACCTATAGAATCAAAACTTTGAAATAAACAAAACCCTTAAAAATTCCCTCTTACAATCTGGATGGACTTATATAATTAAAGAAAAGCTAGCGTCTCTGATGCCGTCCGATAGAATAAGAATTTCGACCAATTATTATGGCAGCTATATTCATTTTATTATTTATTGTCAGGTTATGAAAAGCAGACATAAAACTAAGCATCTAAATAAAAAAAAAAAAAAAATTTATAAGTAAAATTATTTTGTATACAGTATATATAAATATTAATTATAAATATTCTGGGGGTATCTAAAAAATAAAAATAATAAACCGATTGGTCCAACATTTGTTGCAAGAATTGAGAAAAAGCAAGAAAAACCTAGATAAAATTAGAGAATTGTTAATTAAATAGATTAGTGAGATATAATAATATACAGGCCTTAATAGTTAGCGAAGCACACTCGAAACTAATCGTACGGTACAGATTGTTATAATCAGCACACACAATACGAAAGGGTTAATGTAAATCCCAGTGAGTGGTGCAATGCTGAAGATATAATAGATTAAAGTTACGACTTAATCTAAAAGGTATGTTGAAAGTTATTTCGTCCAAAAAACTAAATAATTCTACTTGTCCACGTGGTAATTTATGAACGAACATTACTCCAAACATAATTCTACGATTAGTAAGAGAGGGAAGATCAATTAAGCGGAGTCTACTAGAGTTTGAAGGCATATAAATTTCTGAGTTCCAGCTAAAGCCGCAAAGAGCAAATATTAAAATTTGTCTTCTGGCACGATGTGATTCCTATTTAGGGGACCAAATTCTTGACTTGTACTCTAGAAAGACATCATGCAAGGACTGACCTTTGGAAAGCATAGGAGGTCGAATGCCTTGGATAGACTTTGACAACGGATTGGCTGCCGGAACGACTGGCATGACATTAACATTTTCACAATTGCATTTCACTAGCATGTAGGTCCTAGCATTTTGAGGTAATAGAGTGTTTGATTGAGAAATATAATTTTTTTCTGGGTTTCTGCAGAATTTCCGTTTAGATTGCTTATTCAATAACGTCAAATTACTGAAAAAGTACCTCCATGTCCGAAAATACAAAATGTTCTTTGTGAAAAGCTTAGATGAGTCCTTAAAGCCATATATTTGCCAATTTACACTTCAACGTTCCGGCAAGTATCGCTGACCCATCTTGAGAAAATGTTTTTCTCAAGATAATCCTTGACTTTTGTTGTTAAGCCAACACACTTTAAATGAACAGTTCGGTCTCAGAAATATCAAGGAATAAAATCCTGCCTGGAATCAGAGACATGGCACTTATTCGAAGAATAGACAAAATGAGTTGACATACTGATAAATAAGGTATATTCGGTTCGACTTTAAAAAAGTTTCTCTTACTTAAAGTTGCTTTTCGACCTAAAATTAAAACAAGTTGGATCTGCATACGGTATACATGAGAAAGTTTGAAGTCTCTAGTCCTAGATCGACGCGGACAGACGGACAGACATGAACATGGCTAAACATGACTCCATTTGAAAATTTTAAATGGGCACAGGATATAAAAATTACAATTTCAGATTCAAAATCACTTTAGACGTAAGTCCGCGATGGTTTCGAAAATTTAATTTCTTAATACTTCGATCATCGAAACATCCAACGGGCTTGTTAGATAAATAAATTTTAAGTCTGTTTTGGGCCAAAATGACATTAAAAGTTAGTTTGTTTGAGATTTGATAATTGGGATAGATGGGGATACTTTTCGAAAATCTGGATATGTTCATTATACGACGTTAAAAAAAAGTTTCTTAGCGGGAAATCGATAAGTCATAAAAAATAAACACTACAACAATTTCCAAACCATAGAAGCTACAGCTGTATACTTTATATCGTTAGAATGGTGTGATTGAGGGAGTTATACCCTGTGCCGATTAAAATATGGTCTAAAAGGGCAGAATGCATTTAACAGGTAGAAGGACGAGTGACAGACCCCCAAAAGTATATACGTGTATGTTATTAATCAGGATCAAAAGACGAGTCGATTTTGACATGTCCGCCTGGCCGTCTGTGTCCCCGTCCGAATGAACAAAGAACAGATATTAGGCAATTGCGTTGGATTGCAGTTCAAGTTTATTTCAAATTCCGTATTCGCGAATCGCACAAAAAAAAAACATTTTTAATTTGAACCATAATTTTAAACAATCAATCTCCAAAAAGAATTAAAATGTATATATTAAATTAAATTTCTTTGTTCACAAATTGGATCTCAAAAATGTTTGGGCTGAAAAATGCTTTCGTCATTAGACTTTACATTGTGAAGAGTTTATTTGTGTGCTATCAAGAATACTTGTATATACCAATATATATATACCTAATGCGGTCTCTTCCGTCTGCTTCTCTCTGTTACACATAATGGCCACAAGGTAATAGTTCAAATATTATTTTTCCTTTGTAAAATGAGTTTCTATCATTTAATCTTACAACAATTGTCAATTTCATCCCCTTAAAACCGTTACACTACCCAAATATTCACCATGCAACCTGAACTCAACTTTATGACAAGCGGGGACAATGGATGTCGGTAAAGCAGTGCTATCAACTCACCATAGCATGCAGTCCAGATTTCTCCTTCATCCGCTTAATGTAAGCATCTCACCTCACTGTATTTCTTTAAGACAGTTGTTTGCATTACCGGCAAACACTTGTTGCGTTCCTGTGGCAAAACTGGAGCTCCAACGTAAGCTGAGCATTCAGCTGTTCCCCTCCACTCGGGAACTGAGTCAACATGCGCAAAGAGTGTGCATAAAACCGATTCGAGTCACATATTTCGGCATCAAATTTTCGCATTGAGCAGGCAATTGGCACTTCGTTTTCCATTGAATTTTCATAGTTCGTCAAATTTTCAGCCGAAATTGGAAAACTTGTGTTTTTGCAACGACATCAATTTAGTGCAATAATTTGGGAAATGAACATATTGTTCAATTTCAAATCATGAGATTAAAATGTTGGATTTAAAATGTTAAAAAAATAATTTTGAAATAGTCTTTATTTATATGCTAATATATTAATATTTTAATATTTGTATTATTATTACGTTTATTTCTTTGTATTTCTTTGCGTTGCTTTAACTCAGCTTAAAGGAGGCATTTATTTTCTCGACATCCGTCTTGACTTTCCCCTTTCCCTGTTGGTTACAATAGCTTTTATTTTGCATTTGTTTTGTCTGCAGCGAATTTTCGTCGTATGGACTGCATTGAAATTCATGTGTTTATTTTTGTTTTACGAGCTGTTGTTTATGTATAAAATAATTGTTATTCTTGTTATTGTTGAGTTATGAAACTTAAAGCACACATTAAATTAAAATGTACATTTGTTTGCTTCGCTCCCATAATTGGTGTGTGAAAAAAGAAACACTTCTTACATTTAGCCGAAATAGTCTTCTTGAATAAAAACAAAATTATAAAACTGTACAGTCTCGATAATTCGGACACTCAATCATTTTCCATCGAATATTCTTTAAAAATAAAATAGATTTTCCCACTAAAGTTAAACTTGAACCAAATCTAATCAGGATATATGATTCCAATCCGGATACATACTCAGTTGGATTAGTTAAGATATCGAGAACAAAAAAAAAAAAAAAAAAAACTGAACAAGTGGACCAATCGGTATTGTGGCCTTATAATACAGTAATTTGATCCAAATGTATTTTGCTGGAAATTTTACTTTGAAATTTAACTTGAATGCATAGAATTTTCATACTAAGTTTTGTCGCAAAACATTTGCAATTCTAAGAATAAAGTTTGGAATTGTGAGCAATAGAAATAGATTCTAAATATTTTTTGTAGCTTCGGCTCGCTCTGTAACCAAATTAGAATAAGCGTCAACATCCATCCGTCTGTCTGACAACTAACTTAGAGTTTAAACGCTAAACTTTTGACTCTGGTTCAGAGACACCAAACATGGTGTTGAAGCAGAGAACTGCAACGGATATGAAATGTTCGATCAGGTCCGAGCGCTGGATCGTATTCGTTATGATTGTTTCACTTAGGATACTGTTCGGAACGGATCGGTTAAAAATCAAATCATCCACAATCATGATCAGCGTGAGCGTTCGATTCGATCGAGTCACTGGTCATGATCGAAATTGGCGGTTGTTTTGATTTGATATATATTCGTATATTCATTTTGCTTTAATCAGACTTTAGTGACTAGTTTGATACATGGAGAATATGCATTTGTATGTGTAAATGCAATAGTGCATGTATAGAATTAATATTTAATGATAATATTTTAATTGTTATTTTGTTGTTTTCTCAAATACAAATTCCACACATTGTCTTAAAATCAGCTTGTTAATATGTAATTATATTTTTAATATTCATTTAGTGTGTCAATTTATTTTCGATTTATATAAAATAAAAATTATACTTTGTACTTAAGGATTATACATTTGCTATTGTCATCAGTTTAGCCTAAATTTCTAATTAAGAGAGATATTTTTAATTTAATATGACTTTTAATCAATAAAATTTGACACTTAATTCATAAATAAACAAATTAAACTGTAAATATATTATTAAAATGTGTGTACATAATTTCCAGTGTATACAACGCATATACATAAAAATAAATGTGTATGTATATACGATCAATCGATCATAAACGCTCAATAATCATTTCAAGCATTGAACTTGATTCGTGATTCAATCGAAATGTACGCTCACAAACGATATTGATCAATGACGATCGCATGACTCGAACGCTACATATCGCAAATTGCTCAAAAACAAAAAAAATTGTGACCACTACTCGATTGTAAAAGAGACACGTTATTCGATCGAACCAGTTGCGACCGAATCAATGAGTTGATTATTTTTTAATTGTTCGCACACATTTTCGTTCATTCTCGATCATTTTCGTTGCAGCTAATGTAAAGTCGTACAAAAAATTGCGGTATAATCTTTTATTATAGATCTCACACATGCATA
Organism: Drosophila sp. st01m; assembly: GCA_018901795.1. Taxonomy (NCBI): domain Eukaryota; kingdom Metazoa; phylum Arthropoda; class Insecta; order Diptera; family Drosophilidae; genus Drosophila; species Drosophila sp. st01m. The sequence goes on from JAEIFG010000269.1 coordinate 459,681, forward strand.
CAAGAACATGCACACATACACACATACTCTCACACACTAACACACTGAACACAATGATTCTGCAATTACCAAGGCAGAGCATCATTTGGTGAAAAGTTTTCTGCTGCCAGCGATTTTCATTCATTTTCGTTTTTTTCAGTTTTTTCCGACTAACTAGTGCAATAACATTCAATGGTCAAATACAGTTATTATTGGAATAGTCTTTTATTTTGGCTGCAGTCGTTATTGAGCTGGTTTTTGTGCGTTTCTGTATATAATTTTATTGTTTACTTTTGTGGCTTGTTTTGCAAATTTTTATAGAGTACATAAAAGCTTTTGGTTGGGTCTTTGGTCATTGGCTATTCGACGATTGGGAATTTTTTGTGCTGTATAATTCGCATTTAAATGGAGAGTGGATGTTGCTGGTATTTCCGTGCATTGTTTTCATTTGGAAATTAATGGACATATTGTCTGAAATCTACCTTTAAACAAAACTATTGAGCATTATCAAATTTAATTTTTATCAATTATAGTTTTTTCTTTGTTACGAAATTCTCGGTTTGTGGCATTTTCAATTAATATCCGTGAATGTTTTCAATTTGTTTAAATGCAATTTGAAATGTAAAATAAATATGTACATATTTTTATTTAGTTATTTAAGTTTAATTGCCAGCTGAAGGGTTCAAATTGGATGGCTTTGGTATGATAATAATAATAATAATGGATGATGTTTACTATTCGGATTTATCTTAATATACACAAGTATAAAAAATGTTCAGAATTTTTATTTGTCTTTTACGTGTCATATAATTTAATCATATTTTCAGAGGCCGAGAAATGCTCGCACTCCGTCGGTTCTCTCTCTCTCTGAAAAGTCCAACAGGCTTTTTAAAAGTGTAAACTACATTTTATTAGGAATAACGTTATATGTATCCATATTTATCAAAATCTTTAAAATTGTATTAAAGGAATTATGTTTTCCATATGATCAACTGGATCGCAGAGACTATTAAAGTTAGAGCTACCACATATGGTGACAATACTTCTAAGGTCAAGATAGAGTTTGTTAGAGTTTTGCGAAGCCAACAAGGAATATCCTCCTTTTAAAAAGCGTTCTCAAGTGTAATCTAAGAAGATTCTAGTATAGCTTAATAGCCCATACAGTAGTAACAAAGCGATGATCTTTCACCTTCAACAAATTATAATGGGGTTCATGTCATTTATGAGAAAAAAGTATGCAAACCTTTTGCAAAATCACGACTTTGTTTGCGACTATCCTGCTAATTTATATGAATCTGTAGTCTTTTAGCTGCCAAAATCTCTACTCCACAAACCAGATTCTGCAGACCAACAACGTGATCTAGAAAAATCGCGAATTGCGACGCGAATGACAGTTTCATCGTTTGCCAAAAACCAAGCAACGAATCGAAACAATAACGCCTATAAAAACTTCTGAGGTTGCTGGGGCCAGAGTATCAAAGCAGACAGCACATTTGCTGTTTATTTCCGGAATGTATTTTAGCCATCATCTTACTCATTCCAGACTCCAGCCGAATCTGAACTAATCCCGAAAAGACAATAGATTTGGCAGAAGCAAAATTAAAAATCGAATTTTCGCTTCAGAACTGTGAAGTTAATAAAATAAGAAAGAAACTCTTTTGGTTTAGTTCTGGCTATGAGCTCTAGGCTTGAACAAAATATTTTATTATAAGTCTGAGAACATCAGCCACCTTTAATTTTCTTAAGTCAAAGCAATCATACTTACCGAAGTATCTTGGAAAAGGATTAAACTTCTTAATATATGAGGCCAAAACAGTTTTCAATTAGTATATATAATTTCTGATTTGAGAATATTATTCTTATTTTATCAATGCTTTGAAGAACGATCCGCTCTTAAATGAAGATAACCAAAATCCACAAACCTATTGTTTTTAACATAGTATATTACTTTTTGGAAACTAACTTTATTATTAAAATCTATCATCATACTTAATAAAGTTTAGTGATCGGTTAAACAGAGAAAGTTTTGATTATTAAAGCAGTTAAGCTTCTTAAATTCCTTCCGGGTTCAGAAAAGGAAAATCCAGATGTTCGATACTGTTTTACTACCCTGTTATAGCTTTAAGTTGAGCCAGAGCGAGCACTATCTTTCAATGATGCGTAATAAGCTTTATACGATCTGGAAGTATTTGGTTCAAATCGTCACACTAAATTCTCGTACAATTATGTTAAATGTGTTCAACTAAATTGGTTTTCAAAAATTGGCGACTAAATGAAATAGTGCGTTTTGAGCGGTTTTGTTTCAGTCGCAACGTGCTCAAGTTCCAATATATATTAATTTGTTTGAGAACACGCTTACACCTTACCTAATAATGTAAATTAATTAACCGAAGTAACTTTTTTGTATGATTTGCCTTATTACGCGATAATTAAAGACGCAATAAATCATCCAAATATATACAATTTTTCGAAAACAAAATAAAAACCATTGAGCGATCCGGAAAAGTAAATGATACAAAGTTCTCCACAGTTGGAAGGGCGCGCCGTTGTAATCGTGAACATTATAATCCTAATAATAATAATGGCCATTAAGCAGACGTTGAACCGGCAAACCATTTTGGCCATTGAATTTCAGTCGTGCGGAAATTATTCATTATAGATGTGGAGTACTGAAGAGGGTCTCCTAGGATGGGAGTGGAGAAGAGGGAAGGGAACCTGAATCCAAATTCAAGCAAATCAATTCACAACAACGTTTACAACATTTTTCTTGACTCAGTCAGTTGCATAAGAAAAAAATGTGAATGCCAAGGCAGCGCTGGGATTGTGGCAGGACTGAAGTCAAGACTTGCTATTGGCATGCTAAAGTATTTACGGAATTTCAACGGCTGACATTTTGCGCCCGAATGGCAATACCGAATGCGTGTCTATATCGCATTACATACACATACATACATAAGCATATTTGGTATGAGTCTATTCCATAGCTTGTTCTGTGGCTGACAACTAACGAAATAAACGAATTAAATAGAGTAAAGTTGCCCTAAAAAATTAAAGAAAACATGAGAAACTTAAAGTTAAATGTCAGAGAAGGAAGAGGAGCGGCAACAGTTTAGCAAATTATTTGCACCATAAGTCAGGATTAAACGCTGTCGACAGGAAGCAAAGGCATGCAGTCAAGTGAGAGTCTCGCGAAAGGCGAATAAATTGCAAAAATAGAAAAGAGAAGAAAAAAATTATCTACTAAGTCGTTGTAAGCGTGTTAAAACAGAATCAACCAGGTCCGAAACGAGCTATCCTCTGCTGGAAAACATGATAACTTATAGTCAAGGACATGCCCAGTCTGGTCTACCCTGCCATGTTATCATCCTCATCAAAAGACGCTGCCTCAACGAACTTCACTTCATTTAAAGGCCACTTGTCAATAGGGCCCCAAAGGGCTGTCTCTTTTCAATCCATTATGTTGAGCTGTTGCCGCCAGTTCTTTTTCACATTTCTCTGTTCCTTTTCAATTTTTATGCGCTTTTGGGACTCCATTTCTCTTTAGATATTTGCAAGCCATTATATGTTTAACGTACAAAATCCTTATTGTATCCGGTACCTACAAAAGTACAACGGGTCTATTAAGTTTGTCAAACAAAATACCGAAACAGACACAGATAGAATGTATATATTCGTGATCAACATATGTAATCAAGTCTATATGGCCGTGTCCGACGTTGTGAACACCTTGATTACAACGAGTGCAAGAACTAGAGGCAACAAACATCATAAGTATGTTCTTCGTTATCCTAAGTGGAAATATTTGGATTTTGAATTTGCTTGCGATCCTTTTGAGTCCCACATTTATGTGACCATACAAAAATCAGGCTTTTTAACCATTTCCGTTAGAAATGATTGTTAAATAAAATTAAAAGATGATAACTGTAAATATTTGGGTTAAATATCATGCGGGAGAATACAATTAACATTGAACTTCGCAATTTAAAGAAATTGGCTGACAAATTTCAAAGATATTATTTTAACAAAATATCTGATAAGTTTTGTGCTATTTAGTTGTCCATGGCTGTATAGAAATCGATAGGAATGCGTTTTTTATGAAAAAATATATTGTTTAAATATATTGATTTTTACTTTAACTTTTATACACCCAATTTAAAAATGAAGAAAATTGAAATATTGTGTTCGCTACAAATCATATAAACAAAAGGATCTTGGAGATTGTGAGAGCTAGACTTATCAAGATTGACCACATTACTTTGGAGCAAGTAAAGTTTTCAGTATTCACTCACACTCACATTATTGGTAACTAACGTTTTACATTATTTTTATATATCATCCTACTTAATCGCATTAAGTTCTGTTGGAAAGATTGGCAGTAATAAGACTTTTATTGTTAAAAGCAAGGAAGTCCCTAAAAGTATTTAACGGTTATTCCTAAAGTCGTGGATCCGATCTTAATCTTCCGATTAGTTAAGTATGTGTTTGGAATGTAATTCTTAAATTCAGGACTGTATGAAATGAATCAGAAAAATTGGAAAATAACTCGAAATTAAATTTAAAACTCTTAAAACATCAAAATATTTGCTGAAAACAAAATGACAATTTTCTTTTCGACTGCTGGTCTCAGTTAATACGAAGTTTAATTGATCTGTTAATTCGTTATATTCGTAACTCGAAATTGTGAATTCGTACTAAGTCATTTTTCGTCAATCGATTTTTGAATTATTAGAACAGTATATAACATTTTATTAATAATTATCATTATTAACAACTGTCTGAAGTGGCAAACAATCAATAAGAAGCTTGGAAAGATAGAGGGGTACCTAGTATTACCTACACAGTATATATAAAGGTAATCAGCTACTTCACGCGCTTTATGTTGTTCATTTAGGACCGATTTGTGCACCGTTAATGAAATGTGTTGAAGATGCATGTCTGCCTATATCCAATAAGAATGCCAAGTTGTGAATTGGTTTTAGAAGTGCTGCATTTACCGCCAACCAGTTTACAGATGTCATTGAACATGTGAGGGATAATGGACAAATTGAAAGGTCAAATCGTGTTGTGTTGTCAGTTACTGTTATTAAATGAGCTGAAATTTGGTAGAATGTAAGCTACAACTGAAACAGAGTGTGGGCTAAAATTAAATACATTTTTAATTTTTTATTAAGAAAAAGAGAATCTACACATATCATTTAGTTGTCTTCTCATTGAATTACTACACACCAAATGTTCTATTTGCCTTCTCGATTTTTTGAAATCAGCTGTGCGTTTTAAAACGTTAACAAAACCCAATTGACTCAAAATTTTGTGTTTTTTTGAATTGCATTGAAAACACAGAACCTTGATAGCCATCAGATAAACGTTGAACATTTTTCGTTCACTTCTGTCAAATTCGAATTGAGAGTACACATCAATTTCAATTTAGTTGGTAGATAATTTATCGTCACATAGCATTGTCTCAGAATTCCGATTTCCAAGAAGTTCAGACAGTCATAGTACCCGAAGGCGATTCTTCAATATCGTTAAATTGGATCTATTGTTTGAACGTGTTAAGGATTGCGGAGAGTAAATATGGCAATGCTATTTAACAGTAATGGGAACTGGTTGAAGCTGTGTATCAGGTTTTATGCCCACAACAACAGCAACACAAAGTTGTAAGCACACTTGAATCTAAATGCGCCTTGCCACACGCCTTTTACAGTTGCCAACCTAGCTGTCGAAATTGGAGGGGTGGGATTGGGGCTGTTGATTGTACACCCTGTGGTGGAGAAGAGATTTGAACTAGCACACAATTCAATTCAAGTGTTTTTGCACTTAAAAGTTTAAACTTTAATCCTTCAATAATATTATTACCAGAGTGCAAAGTTTGAATTTAAGCCAACTGATGCTCACCTGACATCAGCCGAAGCTTAACTCTTTTCTCTCTCTATATATCCAACTTCTCTCTCTCTTTGTCTCTCTCTCTCCTTCTGCGTTTTATGCTACTGCATGATTCCAATTATACATAGCGAATCGCAATTTTGCCAGGGGCAACAAAAGACGCGCACAAATTGCCGCTTGGCTCATTGGCCAAGTTAAGCGGAGCTTTTAGGAAAATTTGCATTATTATATTGTGGCGGGGCACCGATGCTTGTGCTTCTACATGACTTCGCATTAGGCTTCTATAAACATTATTAAATATGTGCTGACCTTTGTCATAGGCCAAGGCTATTAAATTAACAGTCAGTACACAGTAGACTTGAAAGCGCCATTTATATATTTAATAAAGTTTAATTTATTCATATGCAGTTTGCTTATAATTTTAAGTATTTGACATTTCCTGTGCCACTTTGCGGTTTCATTTTGTCACATAATTAGCTAATTGATTTCAATTTCAAACTCGTGGCAGCCTTTTTGGTGTGTGTATATATCAGATTGTGGTTTATTGGTGGGTATAAGCATTGCGAATATATATCGCAGAATTGGAACTTTAGGTCATTAAATGTGTTTATCAGAAATTTAAATATGTAATTTAATGATTTTGTCTTCAAATTATTTATTTGCTACGTTTATTTATTTATTTATGACAGCTGACATAATAATACTGATAAAGAATAATTCAAATTCATGAAATCCATCCATTTTTATGGCTTTGATGCTATTTAACAGACTATTTAGACGACAAATTTTTTATATTATTTTGGAAATGCCAGTTGACGGATTCATGATTTTTAATAGGAATCAATAATAATCTAAATATATTAACATGGAGCCATAAAGAATTGTGTGACGGTATTTTATGAGCACCACTGTGCCGATTTGGCTGATTCTTTTAAGTTGTTTATAATTGCCAGGAGATTGTCAGATTGTAAGAAAAGTTTTGGAAAAATGGTGGGAAAGTTCGCAAAGCGAAAAGAAAAATGAGCTTTCACTCAACGTAGACAACTGAATAACAAAACACCTGTTTTCAGTAGGCGACGGCATGGATTTTTAAATTTTGTTAATGTTGTCAGCTCAACAGCTGGAATATTTTCGTGTGTCTGAAAATTGAACTTGAATTGAGCAGAAAAGAAGGATGTTGGGCCTCTTATGTTCACCAAAAGCAAGAGAAGATAGAAGCATTCGTCTTGGCGTGGATTAACTGTGTATATTCGTCCGAGGGCATCAGTCGAATAGACATTAGCGAAGCCAGCAACAGCAACACCTTTCTTTCTACGTTGACACTTTTTCGATGCAGCGTTGCAAGTATAATAACCTGGCATTTTTGAATAAAGTAAAGTTTTTGCGAATGGATCATTTTCGCATGTAGAAAAGAAATTTGTCAACGTTGTCTCTGGTGGTCTAAGTACACACCTTGTCCGTTTTTCAAGTGAACTGCTAGATGTACGAGAGTCGGGTGACGTTCGTGAATTGGAAATGAAAACAACCGCCTCGTTACAACCTACTTAACGTCCAAGTTCAAATTTCGTCAAGGCATTATTAAAAACAAACAAAAAAGGTTGAATCAATCACAATCATGTTGCGGAATTTGAATTACCCAAAACTTTGCACCGACACACGTCAAATTACTGATGACCAATTTGATTCAAGCAACGATCATCAAGGATTTAAAGGAGAAGTTCTTATCCCTCGAATTCCGATTATTCCAAATAATGTACCATTCAAGAGGATTGAAGTCCCCGTTCGATTGACTGTTGCGATGACAATTAGTAAATCGCAAGGGCAATCATTAGAAGTCTGCGGGATTAATCTTAAATTTTCATGTTTTTCGCACGGTCAACTGTAGGTTGCCTGTTCGCGTGTTGTCAAACCATCTTCGTTGTTTGTTTTTTTGTGCCGGAAAACAAATCTTAAAACCTTATATCATATCGCTCTTTATTGATTTCCATTACAAATTCAAAATTTAAATATATGTGTTTTACCTACAAAAAATTTTGAGTAAACAGACATTTACCGTATTTTGTTATCATTGTAGTTTTTATAAAGTCATTAGAGGCGAGACAACGTTCGCCGGGTTTGCTAGTTTCATATAAATGAGCCATACTGTTAACATCTGCTTATTTCATGAACCAGATGAGTTTTTAGTTCAGACTGTACCTTTCGATCGGTGCATTGCTTGATCTGATCGGACAGTCGTAGCAAATTTCCAATACTTTCTGTATATTTCGCACGCTTAGTGCTACTTTTGTCACTAGCGTGGACTGCCGTCCGAAGTTGTTTCCGGTGCAGTCTCTGATCATTTTTCAATTTGGCGTCGGAGGTGAAGGGGGTGTGGTATAATAAATTTGAAATAGACTAAGCGTTCAGTTCGTACAATAACAAATTGGGGCTCCGAGATCTAACCATCTCTGAGATAATTTCATTTGTTAGACGCCATTCGATATATTAAAAAATAGTCTGATGACTTCTATATAACTTGTCTGACGTTGAATTATAATAGAATCTTTGTTCAATTAGTACAATGTTCTTATACTTGATCTCTTATTAAAGCCCATTTGTGTAAACACGAGTACCCTTTGAATATCCAAGCAAGTATTAGCATGGGCACCACTTGCTAATCACTCAACGTCGGTAGTGACCACAATAGCCTCCCACAGCAATGTTCCAGCTGCTTTCACTCTCCTCAACATCAACAGCAACCGAAGGTTTGACCGAATGGTAACCAAATTGACAGCTTTGTTTCAGGCTGCGCTCTTATCTTGGTAGTCCATTTTTGGGCTAATCAAATACTTTGCTTTGTGCCACTGTTTACGGTTACGGTTACGGTTACCTCAACTAAACCAATGTAAGCTGATATTTCTCTGACTACAGCCTAAAAGCAGACAACAACCTCGGGTTAGCTTATGCTCCTACTCTGGTTTCTTCACATTCTGTTCCTGCTTCTGCTCGCTGCCTCGTCTTATTCAACTGCTGTTGTTGCTGCTGCTACTGCTGATGATGACGATGTTGTTGCTTTGCTGTTCGTGCTACTGTCTGTGCTAATCAAAAAGCAAAAATGCTAAAATCGTCTTTGTCATCATATGTCTAACACCCCACACTCAGAGACACAACAGACACTCACACTCGTAAACCAAAAACCTGTGAATTTGCATAGGCGTTGATTTTGGCTGCTGTTCGTTGGTAAGGCAAAAGAACGAGGCTTACATGCGTATATACATATGTAGGTGCTGTGGGTGTGAGTATAGTGCCTGTGTATGGGAGTGTGCTCATGTGTATATGTGTGTGTATATGCTTTGAAGCTAGACACATCAATCAAAGGATTACATATCGAAAGTTGAAAGACGCTTTTGAAAAAATTGAGAGTGACGCAGATGTAGGGCAAGAGAGACATATGGTTAAAGGGAGAAAGAGAGATAAAGTAAGGTAGAAATAGCTGGCACGCTATTTGAATGTAAAATAGAATGCATATACTCATATGCTCGTCAAATTGATAAAATGTCAAAAGTTTCTCATGTACATGGCACTTTAAGCCGCCTTTTACATTTCGCCTCCCCCCTATCCTCACCATCATTCGTTGCATTTAAATAACAGAAGACACATCAATCACCAAAAAACCTGGCTAATGAGTGGGGTGATGGTATTGTTGTTAACATGCCACATAACAAAATACAGTCTCTACTCAGTGAAATTTAGTGTTGAAGTGTTAATTAAAATGTTTACAAAGCACAGAAAAGAGAAAATAATGAATGTATTAAATTTAACTATTGATATATTCTGATCGAACTTTCGGATGCAAAAAATCTAAAACCAATTACGAAACTTCGTCTTCGATGCAAAACATTTACTTTATATTAAATACGCAAGATATAGTATTTCAATTTATAAATACACACTTAATTTCACTCAGGTGTAGGCTTTGCTGCAGTGACTAGAATTCCACAATGACTTTCCAGCTGCGTTTAAAATTTCCCAATAAGACCTAGATAGGTACAACAATGAAGGAAAACCTTTGTGACTATTTAGAAAGGAAGTATCCTTCCATAACAACCTGTCATCGAATGCGGGCATATGTTAAATTGAGATTTCCCTAAAATTAATTGGTATTGCAAGAGATTTTAGGCTCCCTTTTTAACTTAAGCATTTTAAGACTATTCGAAAGATCTATTATTTAAAAAAATAAATTTCAATCATAGGAGAAGAAAAGTTTCCATTAGCTTGACCGTCGTTTTAGCTTTGGCAGTTATATACATAAAATGAGAACAATGTACCCTTTTTATTTATTTTTTAAGTAACAAGAATAAAAGATTAGTTCAATTTGTTATGTTATGTTATGTTATGTTATGTTATGTTATGTTATGTTATGTTATGTTATGTTATGTTATGTTATGTTATGTTATGTTATGTTATGTTATGTTATGTTATGTTATGTTATGTTATGTTATGTTATGTTATGTTATGTTATGTTATGTTATGTTATGTTATGTTATGTTATGTTATGTTATGTTATGTTATGTTATGTTATGTTATGTTATGTTATGTTATGTTATGTTATGTTATGTTATGTTATGTTATGTTATGTTATGTTATGTTATGTTATGTTATGTTATGTTATGTTATGTTATGTTATGTTATGTTATGTTATGTTATGTTATGTTATGTTATGTTATGTTATGTTATGTTATGTTATGTTATGTTATGTTATGTTATGTTATGTTATGTTATGTTATGTTATGTTATGTTATGTTATGTTATGTTATGTTATGTTATGTTATGTTATGTTATGTTATGTTATGTTATGTTATGTTATGTTATGTTATGTTATGTTATGTTATGTTATGTTATGTTATGTTATGTTATGTTATGTTATGTTATGTTATTTTATGTTATGTCATTCTGCCCAACCGATCTTAGTTCGATTAGGTAGGATGATAATTATAATACATAACTGTGGTTACCAATAAAAGCGTAAAATCTTAAAGGTTATGTGTATGTTAGTTTTTTACGTTATACATTGTACAAACATTGTAACGGAGACGAACGGTTATTTCGGTTTAAAGAGTTTGGTTTTTAAAGTAGTAGTATAGTGCAATAGTTTTTTTGCTATTGGTTACAGTTTCTGCTACGGTTTCAAAGTTCAATCGGGTTTTTCCTGTTAAAGGTTACGAATTCTCTGCATCATATTAAGCAAATGATAAACGGATCACGGATGAGAATTAAAGCGTAACTACATATATACTGAATATCTTTCAAAATATGTTTAATTTTCTTTATACATATATTAGTCGAATTGCTTCTCATTGCACTGTGCTTTATATATTTTTAATATATTTGAATCTTTTGTTTATATTCAGATGGTTTCTTAACCGTTTAAACTTATTTTACCTCATAGGTAAGGTACAATTTTGTTGGATGTTATTACTCTCATGTAATTACTCTGGTGTAGCATGCTTGGAAACGATATCGCATGATGCTTAGCAAAACGTGCAAAATAGGACTGCATTTACCGGACTAGACGCACATACTATACATACAGCAGTCGCATTAATCTTGTAATTAATTAAACCAAAGTCCAGCCATAAGCACAAAAAGTGACTACTTAAGCCATTTTGTCTCGAAAGCTAACACATGGCCTATACGCACACACTCGCACACCCACACATCCGCACATACACACATACACACATACACACAGACATACAACGGTCTCTCATGAAGTTGGCCAGTCAACTAACTGGCATATGGACAAGCGTACAGGACATTAACTTTGGCCACACACGGCGCATTTACTGAGTGACAGGACTCACCCCTCCGAAAACAAAATGAAACATTTACCGAGCGGAAACGGAAACACTGGTCTGAGTGCGTATCCATATGTGCGTTGTGTGCCTTCTTGTTTATGTCAAGATCGTAAAACGTAATGGCGAAGGCCGAAGCGTCGTTCGGTAAGAGCACATGGAGCTTATGGAGTTGGAGTAGGACTTAACAATTCATTTTGTTCTCTGACTAAATTTGGGACTGAGACACCTGTTGTTGTTTTTTTTTATGTCTATTGTTTTTATTGTTGTGTTATTGTTACACACAATTAGAGGCCGTAAGTGAGACACCAAAGGTGGGCGACAATCTAATTAGTAACGAAAACTGAAAGAAACGAATGAAGAAAAACAAATTTAGATGACAAAGCATTTCCATCTGAGCTTCAGAAAGCGTTGCCCCGAAAATAAACAGAATGAAATTCAAATTAAGATTAAAAATGGAAGTTGAAAATTCGTTTGCTAAACAAAGATTCCAACTAAACAATATGAAACGTTTTGTAAACGGTTATTTACGTTTCAGTACTGTGGTATAAAATAACTTTTTTGACATCGGTTAGCAATTAAAATTAGTTATTACCAGTTCCGGTTATTGTTCAAAGTTCTAAATGATATTTTAAAAGTTTTTGATTTATTCTTAAACAAATTAAACAAGCAATTTGTTCGTTTAAAAGTGATTTAAAAAACAAAATACTACTACTAAATATATTTAACGATTTTTTATCAATTTGCCATACCCTGTGGCCCTTTCAATCCCCGATTTATTACAACCAAAACAATTCACTGGTATTTTTTCTTTCTGCAATGGCTATGACAAAGGCCACACAAGAGTTACCAACAACTCCTCCCATGTCAGTGTCCACCTCTGAACTTCATTTGCATATGCCTCTCCGTTTATTTTTTTTAGTTTTTTCCTGACCATTTTCTTGTACACGATTTTACTTACACGCCCTACGGCTGATGAGTCACGCCCCTGATGCTGTTCGCCCATTTTATTTTTCAGGTAGGCCAAAACTTAATGAATAAGTTCGACCGATTTGCTTCGAAAGATATACATTAAATCGTGGCAGGTGACGAATCGTGGATATATGCGTATAAGCCGGATACAAAACAGCAATCGACAAGGTGGATATTCCGGGGCGAGCCATATACAACAAAAGCGGTTCGTTCAAGAAGCACAGCGAAGCAAATAGTCGCCTTACTTTCCGGCAGAATAGTTCATATGGCCACTGTTCCGGTTAAGCAACCATTTGTTTGCTGGAAGTCTTTGGAGAAATTCATAAAACGAATCGGCCAAGACAAATTCTCCATCATGACCATGCGAGGTCTCACACATCTTCGCAAACGTTAATTTTGGAGCAGTCAAAGCATCAAATTGCTTATTCATTATCCCTACAGTTCTGATTTGGCATCCAATAAAATCTTTTTGTTTTCGAATACAAAAAGAAGCTGCGTGGTCAACGGTTTACGACCGCCGAAAAGCATATGAAGAGCACTTTTCATTTAGTCGACTACAATGATTACAATTAAAGACTAGACTTGTTCGATGTTTTTGGTTTGAAGGTTTTGCGACTATTGTACTGCATCAATAGTTTCTCCGAAATCGGAAATGGCGAATATCCAAATCGTATAAACATGTTTTTGACTTGCAATTTGATTTGATATTGTCAATGGTAGCATTAAAGAAGAATTGTGAAAGCTCTGATCACGAACCCAATGTGTGATATCTTATGTAAAATTAGAGAGACTAATCACTAATCACAATTTTCAAAATGTTTATTTGAAAAATAAAGCAATTTTAAAAGGAAAGATGATTTAGTCCTATTCTCAAGAAATAACCTTCAACTCGAAGCATATTGGAATCATTTAAATTGCAGGCATAATTGGAGATATGTTATATTTTTTATAAATTACGAATTATGCTTAAAAACTTTAAACTTGTAGGTAATCTTATTATGTAAATTATTTGTACACAGTCTACTTTCCTACTTTTGCTTAGGTGTACTTTGAGTAATAACTTCTTTTCTCTTTTAAGACCATTCTATCTTTCACCGATTCTGTTCCATTAATGCCTTTCATTGATTTTAGTCATCCATTGAAATCAATTGCAGTACACGTCCATCATCAGCATAAACATTTTGCTGTCGGAAATTAACACACTTTCCGTTTCCGCATGAGGCCATGCACAAACACACACATACCCCCACACACACACACTCACTCAGTCTGATATAATTTATTCATACTGCTCTGCTGTCCTTGCGCCATTTTTTCTTACCTCTGAGCGATTTTCCCATTCTCTTTGCATTGTTTCTCTTCGTCCTTTTTTGCTGCGAAAATGTGCTAAATAAAAATTAATGACTGCCGGAAGCGAATTGTAATCAACGGTCGAACCGGCCAGTCGGCCATGAACGCGACAGGCAATAAAAATATACAAAAAAAAACAATACCAAACAACAACAACATTAACAGCACCAACAAGAATGGCAAATAATACTATAAATGCCGTGTGCATGGCCAAAATGTCTGTTGATTCTTTTGTATGTTCATTTCCGACAGCAATTTTCACTGCGTGTGTTTTTATTTGTGTGTATACAGTTCCGTTTTGGACACATATCAATCAATTTGCGTCTTTATTTGCCACAACTTACAAACTTTTAACTCTCTATTCGAGTTCTATATTTAACATCCTCTTGCGATAATCAATCAAAATAACTTGCTTTAATCGTTCGAGATCGATTCAGCAATAATGACAGCAGCAGCAACACCTGAATATGACGGACATTTTATTGCCTGCCAACCCTGGCTAAGTACCGTCTTTATATAGACATTTCATATCGCTTGCCTGCTGCCATTTAAGATGAACTGCTGCCCTTGTAATTCTCCTGCTGCAGTTGACGCAACACTTTCTATTGTTCTCCAGGTTATTACAAATTCCTAATCGACCTGTTATGGCATGAGATGGACAAATTGGATGTGTACAATGGTGTGCTTATCTCAGAATGTGCGCAAAGCTATTAATACTGTTGCTTTACCGGCAAATGGTTCAGAATTTGAGATAATAAGAAAATTGCATTCAAAATGTCGATAGTCGGTCAAATAAATAATAATTTACCAATTGTAGAAACAAAGATCTCTACTGTTTTATTTTTACATAAAACTAGTCGGGAAATTAAAGTGAGACCCGACTTTAGCAATACCCATTGATTGCTTAAAAGATGAAAACCTTTAATACTGCTGCTTGTTTAACTGATCTTTATGCGATTAAGTAGAATGGTGGACTATAATAATAGATAACGCTAGCTATTGAACATACAGCGAAATGTCTTAAATACTGTGTGTGTGTGTGTGTGTGTGTGTGTATGATTTCAATTGTGGAATCATGAGCGTGGCAAACCTTTGAAACAATCTTGACCTGATCCAACGCAAGATCTAGCTTTTAGAGTTTCTGAAATGACGGACAGACAGAAAGACGAACAGACGGAAATGGCAATATTAACTCGACTGTTGATGCTGATCAAGAATTTAAATACTTATTGAGGACAGAGATGCCTCCTTTTTTTCTGTTCCATGTATTGCAACGAACATAATATATCTATTGACTTAATTTTTAAGTAATAGGTGTAACTTGGAACTATTCAAGAATCACCAAGTATTCAGTAGTGTGAAGTATTACATAATTCTTTAAGTAAATATTACTAGGGGGCATCGAAGTTAAACAATTGTGTAGTTTTGGTGAAAGTAAACTAGTAAAGAAACCAATTTGACTTGTATCCTATCGGAAATGGATATTCAATATTAAGATGAGTAGCGTAACTTGTCTACAATTCAGTTTTAAATTTGATATGTTTTTCAAGCTGAAACATTTGTGCTCACGCTGAAAAATTGATCTACATTGATTAATATTAAAATTCTTGGACTCGTTATTTCGTACGATTTGGATATCTACAATCGCAATTGTCAAAAAAAAAAAAAAACTATATTTTTAGCCATAACATTGGCACTTTTTTTGCTGTGGTGTAGTTTTCACAGCGATGTTTCGTCAAGTTGTAAGTTAATACACCACATCATCAATATTCCCAACTATACAGAACACTTTAATATCTGTATGAGAATCATTACAAAATCGCAGCACTTTGTTGCCATTAGAGGCACATGTCTGCTTAGATTCCCAGCAGATGGGAGGGTCACACGTGGCTGCATCTCTTTTAAGCCCAAACACGCATCACATTTTTATTATGCATATCCAGGAAAAGCATTGTGGGGATTTTCGCTAAAATGTTCTACATGCGACTCGAACACGAATCAATTGAAATTGTATAACGTAGTTCGCTAGTAAATTTGTAGTATGAGGGCTACTAAATACACATTGCGGCAAAACAAAATGATTTTAACTTAGGCTAAGTGTTTTGATTGCATAAAATACTACTTATGCAGATCTCCAAACGAACGCCAAACATCTAGCCAAGCGAGCTACCTTAAATCACTATTTTAAACCTTTTGTTACTCTAGCCTCTTTAATCTGCAAGTATATGCAGCTTTATTCACAAAAGTGTTACAATTTGAATATTAACAGAGTTCTTATTTTTTATAAAATGCAGTACAATTGAAATATTCACTGCAGTGAAGCAGGAAATAGCTGTAAACTTCCTCAGTTGGCCGGAAAACAAAGCTATTTACAAAAACGACTGAGCAGCTTTTAAGTTGTAAGTAATTTGTTTGATTAAATCCAGAAGTCTTCTCCAGTTATCAATCAATCTGGCAATTCAATTTACTTCCACTTGAAACTAAGGCAATGTTCAAATGTAGAAGCCAAAAATGTAATTTAAATACACTTTAGCAATGTCTTTATGCAATTGCCTCTACCCAATGTTCCCACAATCACAGCCAAAAAGCAATCAACAAATATCAACAACTTTGCTTATTCGTGTCGTAAACAAAAAGCGCAAACCAGCCGAGAAAAATGGAACCACAACAGAGCAATCCAAAGGCTAGTCAGTTTCACCCACTGCTCCAGCTCCAGCTCCAGCTCCATCTCCAGTGGCAATGCCCCCACTCGCTCCCTTTTCCCGCTTCCCGTCCCGTTCTTAGCATTCTCAGGCAACCCAACTGTGACACTCGACGCACCAAACCATGAATATTTTAGTAAACGCCGCGCTTTGACTTTGACTTTGCCCCACTCGGACACCTAACCGCCAACTGTATTTGTATACACGTATAGTGTCGGGTCGGTCTGGGGTCAGATAGAGCGCTCTAAAGGGTTAAAGGGTTTGGAAGCGTCCCCGACAATTTACGCTATTTTCAAAAAAGTTTCCTCACTGCCCAGCCCATCCCGGCTCTCTTCTGTTTTCAGTTTCCAGTTTTTCAAAAAATGTGAAAAGTTTGCTGGTGTCGACAACGTCAATGGCACGGTGTTTGAATTACGTTATTGCCTAAAAGTATGCTTTAGTATTTTGCGGTTGAAAAAGTTTCAATTGCGTTGGTCGCTGTCGTCGGTGGGTCCTTAGCTGCGTTTTTCCATTTTATTAAATGGATTGCAGCGGGATATCCCCGTTGTGCGCACTTTGTTATGCAAAAAAGGCCTAAAGAGTTGTACCTTTCTAGAATCCCAACTGCTAAAGTGTTAAAAAAAGCAAACAACATCGACAGGAATTTTTTCATGCATGCATTAACCAAGTTGTTGATAAGATAAACATGAGTTCACGATTGAGGAGCGCCAAGTATTATAAGCAAAAAAATCGAAACTATTTTTTAAACGAAACTAAATCTCATTAATTTCGAGCTACTTTTAGAATCACAATTATTCATTACTATCAATTAAAAATCAATTACCTTTCCGCACAATAAAGTGTGAAATTTACCTATTTGCAAATCTACTTAATGACCTTTCGAATACACAAACTTAATTTAAGACTTCCAAATTTTCTGTTCGGTTGACAATACCAAAAATAACAGAAACATAATCTCGTAAATATTAACAAATGTCCAATGACATATTGTTAGTCCTGTCAATCTTCATTTTACAATCGAAAGCAAAGCCCAGATCAAATATAACTGAGTCTATCCATTTAATTTAATTGTTTTCTAAGGCACAATAGAACAAATAGGCCACAATAAACTAGACGACGACGACCTTATGCTGGAAAGGCTGCTAAACAATTCAATTACTGCAATAACAGCAGCAAAAACAAAAATATCAACAAACAAAACAACAACCACAAAGTATAAGTATAAATTGGCAAACAAAATGAAAACGAGAATGAAAATGAAAACAAAACACGCAGACTAAGAGAACTAAAAATTATCAGTACATTTCGTGCAAATGAAAGCAGAAATTTATTTTTGCCGCAGTCAGCTGTTGTTATCTAGGCCTCCCTCCTTCTCCAAGTCTACCCGCTAACAATACCATGCTGTTGCCTGCATTTAACTAATTACAATAATTAATGAAGACTAACAACTGAAGACGATGAATCGGTGAGTAAAGTGCAACCATAGCAACAGTGTCGCAACACAAAGCAAGCAAAGAACTTTCTTCCTTGGCGACGGGCGGGAGTTAGGAGCAACACATATGTCTGGCGATAATCCGAGAGATATTCGAGACATTAGTTTGCATTTGGGATTATGCAAAGAAGTGTTAATGGTAATTCGGCTCTTATATACTTTGTTAATGTCCACTTTCTTATCGTTTAATGTTTTAGGGAATTTTGTTTTCCCCGTTTTGTTGCGTTGCAGATACAAGTACAGTAGAATCCGATTATAACAATTTCGCTTATAGCGTTAGTTCGGTTATTGTGACGGAAACTCGATGGCTTGGTTGGTCCCTATACAAAGTTATATGGGAGAACCGTCGGTTAGTACGTCAGTATGTCTCCGTTTTTAGCGACAAACCGATTATACAGGCGAGATTTTTCATAATTCAACCGGATATTGCGACGTCCCTAAAAAAAATACAGCAAAATAATGCCAACATATTCAAGCGAAGTCACAAAATGTTTAGAGCGTGCCTATGCAGACCTCATGTCTATATTCCATGAGATGTCCCGTTATATTTCTAGCTTTTCTGCTTTGTTCCAATAAAACTTAATGCGTAAATTCCCCGAATGTGAGTTAATGCACTAAATGCGCATGATGATGATAAAAATTAATTTGTTTTATGTTAAAACATATTACGGGCATGGCAACCATAGTATAAACCAAAAAGAAATATTGTTTTTTCCACTTTCATGTTAGTGCGTTGTCCGTGTATAACGACGTAAATCGTCGGTCCCTTGAAATTCGCTATAACCTGATTCTAATGTAGTTTATAAAATGATAAATTTAATTAATGATTTGAATGATTTTTACGAAACCGTTATCCAGAATAATAATAATAATAAAATTAATAATAATAATAATAATAATAATAATAATAATAATAATAATAATAATAATAATAATAATAATAATAATAATAATAATAATAATAATAATAATAATAATAATAATAATAATAATAATAATAATAATAATAATAATAATAATAATAATAATAATAATAATAATAATAATAATAATAATAATAATAATAATAATAATAATAATAATAATAATAATAATAATAATAATAATAATAATAATAATATTAATATTAATAATAATAATAATAATAATAATAATAATAATAATAATAATAATAATAATAATAATAATAATAATAATAATAATAATAATAATAATAATAATAATAATAATAATAATAATAATAATAATAATAATAATAATAATAATAATAATAATAATAATAATAATAATTATTATATTTAAATAATAATCAGACAACATACATATTATTAAATTTAACGTAGCAGAGTTGTCAAGTTGCATGCAGTGAAAATATAAATTTTTAAAAGAAAAAGAAATCAGAGCTCTTGCATATGAAATGGAAAGCATAGCGAAGTAGTTGAAAATAACATAAAACATCCGTAAACAATCTGCATTTTGAGACAGGAACATAGACAATGAATAAAGCATTGCCAAAGGATATGCCCTAGTTGAATGTGTGTGTACGTGTGTGTGAAATCTTATACTAAACACATGACTGCGCTTAGGGAAGTCGGAGGAAGAGATTGAGGAAGTCAGCTTCGGAGTTAGAGCTGGAGTTCGCATGGCAGCAAAATCTGCACTGATAAATAATAAATCTTGAGCATCAACGGAGTGTGGAGTCATTGCATTCTCTGGCATAGATTGCAATGGAGCGTAGAGAACTAAACTTTGATATATTTACATGTCTGCATAAGACTGACACTGCCAGGGGTTCATGCATCCGCCAGGACTTGGACATGTTTGGTAATGAACTTTAATGTTGGAGATTCCGGGCCAACATCAGTCATCTTCATGGAAAATCTTGCGGCATTAATAGCATTTTTGTGTTTGCTTTGTGGGCTGTCTCAATGTCGATAAGCAGGCGACGAAACACTGGAAACGGCAAACTTTGGATACGGTCATGTCGGAGACATGACCAAAACTCTAATGCTATGGTCCGATGAGAGTTGTTATTGTTGCACTGTTATGTCCAACATTAAGATACAGTAACAAAGCTTGCAAGAACTTTTCGGTGTGTTCAACTTTTGGCACAATGCATTTTCCAGCACGCATTCCACACATTGTGACTGTGTGTGTGGGTGTGTGTGTGTGTGTGTGTGTATTTGCCTAATGCAGGACATGTGCATAATATGCGCTTGGAGGGCTCAGAGACCACAGCCTTTTGGCAGTCTGGAGAGAGAAACCTTTGTGCGTTCTGCTTATAATTAAGCCGCGCAGTGAACAACAGCCTTCTCGTGGTTGGCACTTAGTGTTGGGATGCGGCTTTTGCTGTTTATGCTGCCCTTGTTTTTGTTCTTCTTGTTTTATATGCGTTAAATGTTTGTCTGACTGTTTCAATGGCATATGGCAAAGTAAGTCAATTTGAAACAACTTTAATCAGGATATATAGGCCCAACCTAGAAGAAACAAAATACTTTTCACACTAAACCTTAATTTCCGATCGATCGGTTCTATATTATCTACACGAGATGATCGTTCGATTTAAACAAATTCGGTCAGGATATATATGAGTAGCCCTAAAACGTATTCTGTTATATTAATGAATATATCTCATACTAAAACTTGGTCTTGGAACGATCGTTCTTATAGCAGCTGGTCTGCACCCGAGTCTACACACCAAGCTTAAACTTGTTTGCTTTTATTGTCATTGACGGACCGATATATCTTGTTTCCCAATTATTGCGGACGCTCTAGTGATGAATGGGAAAAACAATTTTTGTAAAGCCACACAAGATCAATTGTGCAATCAATTAATTTCCCTTACGTAGTGAAAGGTAAAATTTCTGTTTTTTCTTCTTATAAGTTCCATTTTCTACTTAGGGACTTTCCTTCCGATTGGAATTGGAGAGTACAGTAACAACAAGGCAAATCCACATATAGCCAGTATTTTAAAATTGTTCAATTTTCTTTGAGGCAATTCGGGCATAAATTCAATAAAAAAGTTACAATTTTCAAGTTAATTTAATTTTATTTAATTGTGATGTTTTTAAAATTTAAAATATGTATTTAAAAGTTACAATGTCAAAAGCTTAAGCCACTGCAACGCTTCTGATACGACAGCTACGACTGGCAAGAAGCAGGTACACGTAATAACATTAATAAATTATAATAAAAAAGTGACATTGGAAACTTGGCGTAAAAAGATAAAAATGCTTGCACATACTTCCAAATAAAACTAATAATAAATATAGATATATATAATAAATATGTCAATTCTTACGAAAACACTTGTTTTTTTCAAAAGTAATTTTTCAAAATGGAATAAGACCGCATCATTTGATATCAGCTTTTTCATCGCTTTGACTCAAAAAAAATTCTGGAACGGCCACTATAATATCAAATACTATCTTTTGAACCAGTTGTCAAATTGATCATATGATCATTTTATTTTGCTATAT
The DNA here is from genome assembly GCA_018901795.1 of Drosophila sp. st01m. Classification (NCBI taxonomy): domain Eukaryota; kingdom Metazoa; phylum Arthropoda; class Insecta; order Diptera; family Drosophilidae; genus Drosophila; species Drosophila sp. st01m. The sequence goes on from JAEIFG010000269.1 coordinate 481,372, forward strand.
TTTAAAAGTACGCTAGTGAAGTTTTGGAGTTTGAGACTTACTGAATTAAGTACAAAGTTTTCACAACCAATTAAGAGTTTAGAAAAGTGCTTAAAACTAGAATTTCGTTCTGGAAGATTTTGATTAATGTACGAAAATACATGATTTTTATCAGTGTAGGCGTTGCACAAGAAGGCCGCAAACTAATGGAAAAGTATGTAGCTTTCCCTCAACCTTCAACTTAAATTGAAAAGCAAAACAAACTCACAAATTAAATCACTTAATATGAGTATCACAGTAAGTGGACAATAAAAGGGCTTTTATATAATAACTACGCGAAGTATATCACGTTTTAATTGGGGGGATAGGACAAAGCGTCTTTTTCGGTTCATTTAATGGAATCTGCAGCCGAAAAATCCTACAAGTATTTATTACATTATACGAGAAGCCAAAGCAAAGAGCTTTGCAAATTACACAGGCAACAAACACAAAGTCACACACACATGAAGTCACGTGTCTAATCTGTAAGAGGCGATATATATATATATATATATATATATTTTTAGCCTTCGAAATTGATTTTTGATTAATTAAATTATTTATTTTGCTGGCAATTAGATGGTCAACAAAATTTATGAAGTCTGTATTAGCAATATAAGTTGCTAGTTGGGTATGAAATTGGTCACATTAATAAATTTCCAAGTGTTTGAATTCCAGAATATGGTTTATTTAATGGCTGCCTCAGCTTACCACGCACATGTGGGCTCCTGTAAGGATAACTGGCGGTAAGATATTGTCCTGTCGTGCGTGAGGCCATAAAACACTCGAGAGTTATGACCTGGTCTCAGGCAGCCGCTGTTCAATGCTAAATGCATTGGTATGCATTGCGTAACGAAAAACAATTAGCTGCGGCAAAATAAAAATGAGCGAAACTCTCTATCGGCCGGAAAGCCCGGCTGCCTTGTGGACTTATTTGTCGCTGTGTGTGCGAGTGTGTGTATGTGAGTGTGTTCATGCGTATCTGTGACTGTGAGTGTAAGTAAAAGTTTTATATGGCATGTTTTCGTGTTCCTGTCTCGCTGGGTCTTATCACTTTGTTGTACTTTGTTGTCCGACTGCCCATTGAGTGATTGGGGCTTCAGAGCTGAGTCCATATCCTGAATGAAGACGACAATGATCCGGACTCAGGGACACACGTTCCTTGTACGAATTGTGTGCGCTTTACTTTGTCGTATTCAATTAATTAAAGTTATATTGGCTGATGGAATTGGGTTTGTTGCTAATAATACAATGGTCAATAACAGACATGAATTTCATGCGAATCAAATGTATTGATTGTTAACGCGTTCCAGAAGTTGTTAAATGCGATTGCTCTATAAATGTTTATATAATTGAGCTAAGCGACAATTCCTAATGATATTAGAATTAGAGAAATAAATTATCGGAATTTACTAGATCATTGAAATTAAATTGAAATTTTATCACTGTGAAAACCAGATTAGAAACCGAACTATTCAAATTATATACCTTGCGGACACGAGCACACACCAAAAATGAAAAGCACCCGATTGGGTTTTTCTGGTTTATCGCTGGACCAGTAACTTTTGAAATTTTTTGAAATTGAAATTAATTATTTTTAATTTTCTTTGAATTTATTAACTTTTTCAGAGTATTTGATTCAGAAAATAATATGTACATTTTATATCTTCAATTGACTTTTAAAAATTCGGTAAATGGCTGAATAGACTCGGCTGTTGATGCTGATCATGAATGTATATACTTTATAAATATATATATCATGTATACTTTAAGATTAGAGATGCCTTCTTCTCCATGCTACATGACCTTTTACTTATTTTGGCTATTCGCGATTTGGTCATGACAAATATATAAAACAAACTTTACCTGCGTGGGGTATACAGGTTATTTTTTTTTACAATACATGGCAATATCGATTTGGATATAAAAAAAATTTGGTATTCGACACTCCGCAGGAAGCAGGAAGTCAACATGGATGCTCTAAGTATTTCTCCTTAATGCTCTGAACATAAAGCCAGATAATCTGCTTAGCTACCGTATGGCATCATATAAGAATATAATATTTTCTGAATTGAGTTTTGTTCCGTCATCTCTATTTAATTTCCTTTGCCATTGTTGGATAAATTCCACACAGAATGACAAACACAAGTGGACAGCGATAGCCATAATGTAGTAAATTCCAAACTAAGTAATCCTTTAATGCCTTTTAGCTGTTGGTGCACTTACGTTCCATGGCACAGCACAGCACAGCACAGGACTGCATCTCGAATTCCTTATTTACTTTATAGGTAACTGTTAGAGGCCAAGTAAACCAATACCTAAGCTATTTTAAATGCTTACCTTGGCTGCAATTCTTTTGGCTGACTTTAATCAGTGGCATTCTTCGATGCGAGTCCTGTAGCGTCCTGCACTCAATTCGTTTTCTTTATTTTCCATCAAGCGGAAGTCATGTGTGCCGGTTGCACATCCTTTCTATGCTCAAAAGGAGCAACAGCGAAGCCAAAAACGTTTGAGGCAGCACCGAATGTTACACATATTTAAGCCATTCTAACACATATTCACAGATACGTATACATATATTCTTTATATATGTAGGGATAATCGCTTTACAATCAGACAGGAAGCTATTGCAAGCATGATTGTTTCCGCGAAACGTGTTTGCTGCTCAAAATATTGTAGGGAAAAGCTCATGAAGCTAAATTTAAGTCAAGAAATTTCTTAAAGAATTTTATTTTTTTTTTGTAAATACTTGAATTGGTGTAAATGTTTATATTTTGTCTTTGTTTTTATAAAAACAAGTTAATACAATTTTATTGGGTATTCCTTTCACAAATTCAAATTATTACCTGTATAAACTACACAATTTACAGTTCGTATTCAGATAAAAGCTTAAATATCTTCAATTATTTTTGCATGAATGCTCACCCTCTCCTACCAAATAATTTTAAATTAATGTCAAAAACCACCTCTATCATAAACCGGAATGGAAAGTCAATTTGATTTCCTATATAAGTGACCAGTCAAGGAACTTCGCAGCAGAGGGCAAACCGCAAATAAATTATCTTGGCACGTTGAAGATTTGTTAATAAAGATAAATTTACTTATCGTTTATCTTGATTATGCAAAATGCCTAAGTGAAAATTCAAAGAAGAACCAACGGGGGCCTCAGACTATACGGAAAAGTCCGGCATACAGCATTGAAGCAGCTGCGCCAAAAACTTTTCCATTTCCTCACCCTTGCCATGGGCCGTTTGTTTAATTTGTGTGTCATGGGATGGCAGAGCAGGCTATGACTCAACATACATAATACATATTTCAATGTTTTATAATAAATTAAATAGCTCGTCGGTCGATTTTGAACAGCAGCCAAAAAGAGGACATTCCACTTGGTTGCTGCGTGGATAGCTCCAATGTTTGCCAGCAATAGCACTTCAAGAGGTCAAAGGCTCTTAGTGCTACCATCACGTTGTTGAAAGCAAGGCATGTTCAAGCCCGCTGTACAATGGAGTAGTCAATCTCTTAGACACAATAGAAATAATAAGATAATCTGATGCTGAGCATAAATTTATCTTGGATCTGTAAATTAATACGCTAAAACACTTACTTATTACAATAGTTCAATTATGGATCCTTGAGGTCCTCGCTCCCTGCTCGATTCACTCGCAGGTGTAGATAGCAGGGTCCGTCGACGTTCCCTTCGGGAAGGACCACGGAAGCTGTCGCTGTTCTATTAAATGTGCTGTCTACTTCCAGGAGAAAACTGATTTTATTTGTTCCACATTATTCAGAAATTTCAAGACCGCATGTCAAATACCCAGTCAGTCAGAACAAAGTACATATTGTCCATGTTAATGAGTTAATTCAATTGCTTGTTTAACAATGTTAATCTCAAAATGGAAAATTTGCATTTATTTTGGTATGTGGTCAACATATTTTAAATTTTCATTTATTTGAAAGTTAACAGTGTAAATTTAATTAGGCCTCTGTCTACTACTAAAAATTTTATTCCATTTAACAAATCGTATGGAAGATGTGGGTATAGAGCACATACCTTTCGAGTGGGCTCGATTGTAGTCTGTACATACTGCAATACGAGCGAAGCGAGGCGGGTATAAGCCAGTGAAGGGAGAAGGGAGTGGAGCTTGTTTTAATTTGAAAATGAAGTTCTGCAATAACATTGCAATTTAATAGAACAAAACTGATGTTCTATGTGGCTCAATAGTTTAAATTTCCTCAAGTAAATTTTTTTTAGAATTGGGTCGTGCAAATGTGTTCCGGAGCGCCACCTATTTTAAATTTTACTACTATTTTATATAAAGTTTTTTTGATTGTCTAATATTTATTTTATACGTGTAAATTTGAATTTTTTACTTTTATTTGGCTCCTGATTATAGATATGAATGTTCTTTGCAGGTCTCAGAAATGCACATTGCACAAGAGGTCTTTGAGATATCTTATCCAAACTAACAGAAGCTGCATCTAATTTGATCTTTTCTACCCTTACTGTATTTGGTTCAAGTCAGATTACTATATTACTACTAGCATTGGAAAAATTATCCAAAAAATGAGATACAGCTAATTATTATTCAAGAAACAAAACCTCGTTTTTTTAATTCGATTTCATTTAAATTACAAATATATATATATACACACATATGTAGGTATGTTTAAATCCGTATAAATGGTCTACTGGGCGTAATGTGAAAACTTTGAAGCTTTGTTTGCACTCATTTAAATATAACTTTAATTCCACTGTGCCACAATGTCACCCTGCGATTTCCCTATCGAAACAAGAACAAATCTAAAATAATTTACACTTCTCTGGCAACTAGAAAGCAACGAAAAAAATGTTAAGATATTTATTATGCAATTTTATTGTCGAAACCAAGTGCAAATAGTTTACTGACTCGGGTCTATGGCGTACGGAGTAAAAGGGATGTTGGCCAAGCAGACCTTAAAAACCAACATCTCAATCAACATAGCCGGATAGAGCAAAGTTCAACTAACGATTAGAGCGTATGTGATTGTATGTGTGTTGGTCATTTAGGAGCTGACGATTTACAAGGGCAGATTGTAAGGAGTTTGTGCTTTCGGGATGAGGGTGGATTTGGATTCGGTTGTAGCTTTAGATACAGTTGGTTACAGTGAGCGGACACACTTTAAAATGTTGTTGTCGACTTTTGGCAAAGGTTTTTATTTATTGGCATATAAACCACAAATAGCAAAGATGCCAGGACAGCAAAGCACCCAAAAAAAAGCCTCACATTACACACATAAATATTTCATGTCTTGACTTTCAATTTCTACTTGACCAGCTAAGGATTCGAAGCCTCTGTTACTGTACAGTACCTTTCGATTTGTTTGTTTGTTTCTTTCGAATGAGAAGCCTCTTGATTTAAAATGTTTTATTTATGCGCACGATTATTGTTTTGGACTGTCCGTGTACGTCCGAAGAATAAACTAGCTTCAGCTCTCACCCAGTTTGCATGAGGTGGTCACCTTAAGGCATTTTATCATAATCGAATAATATAGGGATCTCCCTACTTTGATGCTGTCTGTGGTCATGCCTGGCTCATTGCCTCATTGGTTTTCTTTTGATGCGGGCTCATTGTGTAGATGTATGAGTAAATTTATGTCTGTGTGTGCTTTATCCTTTGGATCCATTTTGTGCTCGTGTTGTATTTTTCAGTTCATTTTTATTATCGTACTTAGTTGTATTTTGTGTCATATCAAATCGATTGAATTTCTACTCGATTTGCGATGTTTTTCCGCTTATTGATTTGACCTACAAACAAATCTCTATTACCTATAACTAGTTGCAACTAAATCGTATACTATGACTGTTTAACTAAGCTGCAGATCAGGTTCACGAGTCACTAGTGAATTTTACTGATCACTACGGACGGCACTTTACGATACAGACATAAAAATGACTTACTGAGATAATATTTGAATGAATTCAAAGTAATTTTCGATACTCTAAAATTTATACTTAATTTAAGTACGTATTAGATCGGTGCGAAATAAAATAAATACATTATGTTTATGTATAATATATATATTTAATATGTTTCAAAACATATTCTTCTGTTACTGGTTAGAAAATATTGTCGGTGTTGCAACAACAATAACATAACTTATGGTTCTCTAAGAGATTGGATTCAGTTTTTATAACCAGCAGATTACCATTATCTAAAGCTGTTTCCGGCTATTCCTGTTGAAACTAAAACGATTCAAAAGATTTAGGGAGTTACTTATACCCATGTTGGCGTTCACAATTGTCCAGGAATGCGGAGAGCAGCATTATGTGTGGCCTGTAGTAGAGCGCCAATAGTCGCCGATCTCTATGGCTATAAAGTTTGTCCGCTATAAATGGACATTTTAATGCTCCACAGATTAGATAAATAATCGCTTTAGGTATGGGGAAAATAAAAGGTTTTATCATAGAATGCTTGACGGAAGATAACCCTGAGGTCAAACACAGATGTTGTTGAACACTCTGCAGATTTGAGCCTCGTGTACTGTATTGTTTATAATTATTTAATTTTATAATTATTGTTCCAATGCCAGCCATATGATAAAGTAAATCGAATGGAACCAAATTTAGTTAGCACATGTATATCCTGTCAGTTTGATTCAGATACCAGAAGTTTTTCGGTTAACACTAATAGATATAAGAAGGCATAAATACAAATAATAATTACTGCGGACGGCAGCACGAATAATGCGGAAGTCAAATTATACAGCTAATTTGGAAAATTTATTTCGACGGTCCGATCACATTAGTTTAAGAGGAATACGCTAAATTTCAACCCCTAGAAGCAACAGATTTCGTCAGAAAGGTATGATTGGAAGCTTTTCAATGTGCCATTAAAAGTACTCATGTTTAATTTTAATATGGTTTAGAATGTGTTTTTGATTTGTAGAACTTTAAGGTACTTATATATGTACAAGTTACAAGCATTTATAAGCATTAGCTATTGCAAAAATGTGTGATAGCACACACAAAAAAACATCTATACGAGATAAAAGTCTAGTGACAAAAACATTTTCTAGCCCAAAAACTTCTGATATCCAATTTTGTGAAGTTTATTATTATCTGAACTCAACACACTACGTCACATAAGCCCACAGTAGATCGTCTGTCAAATAATATATATGCTAGCAGTATTTTCATGATATCAAGTTATGAGCGTCAGCAGACTCCCAAATTATAAACAAACTTGATCTGCTGGCAATGTAGGTAGCCTACTTACTACTACTTCCCAACAATTTAGCGTCTTTAGATTTTGCTGATTTTAAGAAATAATAGCGGCTGGTGTCAAATTCTAAACCAAATTTTATATGCTTGCTATATCCACTCGGCCATTGAGCCGAGTCCTTCTTGCAATTTTTTGCATATGTCATTTAATTTTATATTTTATATATTTTTATTTAAATCGAAAATATTAAATTTTATTTCGTTCGTTTAAACATTGTATATCAGAAATAGAATATAGGCTAAAATATGCTTTCGTCAATAAAACTATTGATGTGATCAATAGGATTATCTATCGCAACATCTTTACAGTATGTTTTACAAAATAGATCGTACGAAAATCATGAGAAATAAGAAATACGCCCGTAGGCCAACCAAACTAATGACGATACCCTAACTGAATTTGATGGATGAAAAACTACTGAAATTGAGCAGCTGTTGCATAAAATATTCCACATACGCACTGTTAGTCGCATCATATAGTTTCAATGCAATCAACTAACAAAATTCCGTGCTGTAGGCAAATTTGATAGTTATCAGAAATCAAATTTAATTTTATTAGAATTTGGTTACAAGGAATTGCATAATTTTTGCATAACGAGCAAACGGACTTGTTTGTTTATGCAGTCCGTTTTTTAGTATATCCAGTATGTCTATGTGCATATATATGTATTCACTGTGCAACAAAGGCATTTCATTTTAATTATGCAAATTGAATTCCATTCAGGCATAAATATACTGACTCTGACCATCTGAAGTCACTTTCCTTGATATATTTATAAGCCTCCTCTCATTCCAGTCTACCAGTTGATTTCCATTTACTTATGATACATTTTTTTTCAAAAAATTAGCACTTATGTTAATTTTTAAAAATTGTGTTCCTTAGAATTTTCATTTGATGTTATCAAATAAGGTATACTGCAGATGTAAGCAAAATTATAATTTGTTGTATGTTTTCAAATGCAGAATAGCATTTTAATATGCATACAAAAGATAAGAACACTACCATTCACTTATTGCCAATTGAATTGAAATATGGAACATATTGGAATTTCTTTTAATTTTATAGTTGCAAAATGAATATAAAAAATATGTGCATTTAGAAATTCAACTCCTACTTATTTGCGTATTTCCCATTAAGTAATTAGAGACTCGTCGAAATGATAATTGAAATCAACATAATTTCTTTATATTACATAAGTGGCAAATTAACGACGCATACGCAATTCATGTTTGTGTATCTCATGTTGACAATTAAATATCTCAATTGACTTTTCGTCAGTGCTGAGAAGCCCCGTTGTCTGGACTCGCCCAAGTCGTCCTTTTCAGCAGTAATAAGAAATATTCCAAATGGATAGCATGTGTAAAGATTGTTCAGACTTACATACAAAACACAAAAATAATTAAGATTATTAAACTCAGTCAAGATGAGAGCCACGAAGCTCTTATATTTTTACTCGCATTCGGAATTCTAATATGCAGGGACCAATAATGTGGAACAACTTAATTTGAGTTAGTTATCTGTGTTGTTGTGGTATCATAAAATGTAAGTATGTTCATAAAACTTAAAAGAATAAAATATTAAACAATCTGAAGGTGACCAATCAAACAAAAATAGCAACTACGTGTATATTAAGAAATTAGGGTTTCGCAAAAAATGGAATGTTTCTAATTTCGAATCTCCTGTATTATTTTTGAAGGATATGATATAAAAGCAATAGTCCATCTTAATTTTTTGAAGGTCGTTATACTTCGTAATTTATAATAAGCACTTGCCAGGCCATTTTGGAAGCCTTTGACATTCATATTCCAATATTAATCAACCTAAGAAATTCATTAAATTTTAACGATTTTAATAATTATTATTTACAGGTAGGGCTAACTAAGAAAAGTATAAATATATTTTTGTTTATTACCTGTTGTTGCTTATATCGAATTTTATGAGATTTTAACTATTTTTTGAGAATAGATCATCGATACGACTCCTCAGGTTACTCATGGTCACAAAAAAAATCGATATTTTTCACAGATATTGCTTTTATAACGTATCATCTGTAAACTATACAAAATATTTGAAATTGGGGAAAAATACGATTTCGCTCCACCCTAATGCATAATTTCTATTAGCACCCCACATTTAAATTTCCATTTAATATCAAAAAATCACTACGTAGATTCAAATAACATCAACCCAATGACTTAATAAGATTATTTTGACATGTTTCCTTTATCTGTCAAACCGTGATAATACTAATATTTTAAAATCATTCCAAACTAATGATGAAAGTTGTCTGTCATCCCAAGCCTCAAATTGTTATTCGCTTTGTTCTGTGTGCAATCATTATAAGTTTATGATTATGTATAATTATTATAATTGTTTTTAATTTGTGAAAAGTTTATTTAAAGGTAATGGCATGCACAAAATTGGTAAATTAAAGTTGTGTAATTTCAGTGCTGCAACTGACAGCAGCTTTTGTTTATTTACTTGCATTACAGGTATTTAATTTATTTAGGCCGCTTACGCACACACGAAGCTTATCGATTTTATCTATGTCCATAGTCGAAATTAAGTTTTCCCTGAGTGTGGTAGGCATTTGAATTCATTTAATACTATTATATTACATAATTAAAACACTTGCTCTTTGATTAATGATGTAGATTATATAAAACGCTTTGTGTACAAAATATTAATGTTCGAATTTCCGTCATTTTGTATTTTGTTTTGAGAAGTATGAACAGTTCCTATCGATGAAAAGCATTAGTTAAAGTTGACTAAATTGGATTGCCATTCATTAGTAATGAGCACAAAAATTAACTTATGTACTTGTATATTCGATAATAACATAATAATAACTAGGTAAGCAAGATAAAGCAAAAAAAATACAAAGATACATTTGAATGTCTTAAAGCTAAACATGCTTCAAGTCAAAACTTTCAACATATCAGACGAACAATTTTTTAAGCAAAAGGCAAGGACATAGAAGAAAAATCAAACTTAAAAAAATAAATTCGTCTATAATTTTTATTCAAAGAAAATGTCTAATAGGCTAAATAATAAAGTATATAAATTCTTGATCAACATTAGTAAATTTTGTAGCTGAAATAGAAAGCGATCGATTGGAAATCAAGTTCTGATTTGAAAAATGTTGTTATCTCTTGAAATCAAACCAAACCAAAGTGTCAGTACATGCATCTTATACATTCTAATGAAATTGTGTTCAAGTCTTCTTTAGTAAATCATACAGCTGCAAAAGAAACGCTTTTTAATATATATGTAATATATAAGTTAAATATTATCATTATATATTATCACACTACATCGCAGCAAGATCGCAGAAGTCGAACCCAACACAATCATATCTTAATTTTGCGATGGTGTGCTTAACAACAGAAACAACGTGTGCAAAATCGCTTGATTTAAAAAAACTTTTTAGACTATATTTTTCTAGTTTTTGTTTACCGTAATATTTAGATATAAATTTGTAACACGGACATTGCTATATCGACTTGACTACTGCTTCGAAAAAAAAGGATTCGAATGACACATAGTTGGCACAACAAAATAAATTCACTCACAGGATGCAATCATCCCATAATATTCATATTCTTTGATTAATTAATGGATGAACAAGATATTACAATTTTTCAAATACACGGAGAATAGTACGAAAAGAAACAGTTAAAATATGAAAGGGGCCCTAATAAGGCTAATAAAATACAAAAACGAGGAACATAGAATTTGAAAACAAGGTGCCAGGCAATATTTATATGTAGGCCATATTGATATTTTTATACTGGTTACTCAAAAATTAATTAATAGAGCATATTGTGTTCCTTACAATGTATGCAACAGGGAGAAAGTGGCATCTCTGACATTATAAAGTATAGGAATAACAAAGTTTAGTGTTTGATACAAAATTAAAATGACCTTTGTTGTGTTGTGTAATTAGATAAATACAAGAACTATTCAATTGAATTCATGGAATTTCTCAAGTCAGATTTAACCAAATACAATTAGCCCAGTCCTTCATTCTGGCAGCATACATAAATCATAAACCAAAAGATAAAATTTACAAGCACCCTACATACACACACACACACACACACACACACACACACACTCACACCGGCACATAGTTTTGAAGCATACATAATGGCATAGAAATTGCTTGGCAGAACGAACGAAATGTTATTGTATGCGTGTGGCTCGGACTATACGCATAAATCTCACCAAATTTGAAATCTCATTGACAATTGGAAATGTGACCAAAATCATGCATTTCCGCATTTACGCATCTCCCGTTCTCAATCGCACTCTCTCTCTTTCTGTCTCTCCTCTCTCTCTCTCTCTCTCTCTCTCTCTCTCTCTGTCTGATTATCCATATCTCTCTCTGTTTTCTGGGTGCAATGCTGCAATCGCGCAAATTGAAAATACATTTTACACAATTACAAATTGCAATGAAATTGATTTATCACACAGAAACGCACGAAGGTCACGCAAGACACATAAATTCTGACGCAGGCTGGAGGAAGCCATGGTCCTTAAGCGTCCTGCGATGTCCTCTGCTTGCCCTCAAATATTCTCTGCTCTGCTTGCGACTGCAATTTGCAACAGTTTTAGGTAACAGACTCAGGCGTGCCACACACCATTTACATACTCGAATTGGTCTTATTAGGACGGCATTTTACTAAACACTTTTAAGCCTATGAATAATGTCTATTGCGCCATGACACCTGAAATAAAACTCCTAAAATATATATCTGGCGAAGAACCATTAAATTGCATAAAATATATACGAACAACTTTAGAATATAAGTCTCATTCGCATTGCATACAACGTTGTCGACTCGTCGAGCCAGTAATATGGTAAACTAGTCGAAGAGGCTTCGTGACTTTGCGTATTTCAGTATGCAGAATGCTGGCCAGCAAGGAATATCTGGAAATCTGGCATTCAATTAAATTTGTAAATAATTCTACTGTTCTCAACAAATATATTCATCAGGAAATTAGAAAAAATTTGAACTAGGGCTCGTTTCGCTTCCAAGTTTTAAAATTAAAAATAGCAAATTTTGTTTTGCTAATGTGTAATATTTAAGCTTTTTCAACTAAAAACAGAAGTACATAATTAAAAACATTTAAAGACATTTAAAACATTTATGTTCAAACTTAAGAATATACTTATTTTGAGAGCGCAGGACACTGACCATGTCCACATATCTGCAATTAATACAAGCTTCTTTCCTCATTAAAATTGCAAAAATTTCGTAAATGCTCAGCTGACATTTTACGTATCTGCCAGGGTTGTCACTTAAGTTTCTCATCCGAAAATAGAATAAAAGTGCACGAGAAAGCTGTTATATTCGTGTTATGGAGTAAATAGAAAAGTATCTACCTAGGTTTTAATAATAAATTTTGGGCCACATACTAATTAAAAGTACAGTACTATTAAGTACTGGCGAAAGGAGGAGTGACGAGCCCCATTATATATTATATATTTGACTGCGGACGATAGTCCGCTCTAGTTACAAAGAAAACACCAAGGATATGAAGAGCTATTGATAATATATACAAGAACAATAAAAAATTTGCAACGACTGTCTGAACAGATCTAGTTATACATGTCCTTACTTACAAATGTGCATACTAAGACAATTGGAAACTCATCTGAGTCATGGGATAAGAGGCTATAAGTGGAAGGAGAAATGGACCGTAGGAGTCTTTTGGTTTTGTTTTTTCAAATTTTTACGATTAGTATCACAATTAAGCGTCAAATGGCTTCTAAATCCAACAACTGATACAAAATTCGATATTTTTGGGTTTTTTTTTTTAATGAAGAAAAATATATGCTCTTTCCACTGCACGTTGACTTGAGGTTTTTTAGAGTGTTATATATATCAGCATTAACACCCGAATAGATATTGCCGTTTTATATTTCTTTTTTTATTATTTTTACCAGTCTTAGCTTTTGCAATAGTAGGTAAAGAGTATTCGATAGTCAAGTATGCTCGACTCTAGAACCACGATCGAAACATAAGCCAGTAATGCGGGTATAAGGAAATTGCTGGAAAACAGAGTTGCTATGCCCGTTACTTAATAAAATAATAGAAAGCTTATATTCCTTTCGTTGGAGAGAAAGAGATTTTTCCGAGGCTATTAATAAAGCCATGACATTCTGTGTGAGCGCATAGATCTCAGTATCTTCTTTAGTCCCCACTCAGGTCAACTTTGTTTTACATTCCTGTCACACCACCACTATAGTTATCTATTATTATTATCTAACATCTTACTTAATCGCAACAAGAACGATTTAAAATAACGGCAGTAATAGCAGTTCAAATATTTCAAGAAATTAATTGGTTAGTAATTGGTATTTTTAGAACTTCCCTCGAATGTGACAATGCTGTCTGTAAATAAATGATAATCGCACGGGTCGGTCACTGCATGACTCAACTGCATTCTGTGACGAGCTTCGTCTGTCCATCTACTGACTACTTTGTTTGATTGTTATACTCCGGACAAGAAATTCGTTGAGTAAATTGCCATGACATTTTCTTTAGTACGTGTTGCATGCTCTGAATTCCTTTATAAAAAATGGTGTTTCTTATTGTAAAACAAGTTTCTTTCGTTATTCCTTATAATATTTGTTGGAATTTTTGATAAATAGGTTTTGTCTGAATTTTCTTTGAAATTCGAAAATAAAATATATTTATTCTAAATTAAAATTCTTAATTTGAATACTAAATTGTAATGGATTAACTGAAGATAAATTGCATTTAATATGCGCCAGAAGCCTTGTAAAATGCAATTCAATTATAAATATCCAAATTGCATTTCTATCAATAATGATGCTCTAATGATAATGATAGTAATTGAATATTCGTATTGAATATAAGACACGTCTCATGCATTCTTCATATTGATGCACTTAGCGAAAAAAAGTCACATAACACTAAGCACCAAATTTTTTCTGCATTAAGCAAACCCATATTATTTTGCAAATATTGGGTCACATATAATAAAAAAACACATTTTTTTTTTGGGTAAGTTGATTTAAAAATTTTTTTTTTAATTTTTCCTTTTTTATCACTTTTTATCATCATTAGTAGACATTGTCATTCGAATTAAGAAAATCATAATTTTTGTAAACCCATTTTTAGATTTTCTCACTTTAAAGTTCTATGAAAAGTAAAAAGAGAGATACTGTATATACTTAACTTCATTTAATACAATTTACTTAATTTATGTAGAGAAGACAATAATGTATTATTTTCTAGAGATGTTTTTTGTTGATTTTGATGACTTCTACGTAGAGCGGCATGACTTTTAGTATAAACACTTTTTTTTTACAGACATCTTATCCAATGTAACACCTTAATGTCAAGTTGTTATTTTATATATTTTTACCAGATTTAGTTCAAATCGGATTACTTTATCATGCTGTTGATTCTTAAGATATATCAATCAATTTCACAGCTTATGTAGCTGGCAATGTTTTATATGCCCTGCCCAAATTAAGTTCAAATCAATTCATTATTTTATATATCTACCATTGAAACGATCGGTGAAAAATAAACCTTTAGTACGCGAACCTTTCATTTTTTTAAGATATTTCAACCAAAATGAAATATAATGTGTTTTATATTTTCATATATATGCTCATTGGTTCAAATCGGTCAACTATATCATGTAGGAGTCATAAGACCGGTCTAAAACCCAGTTTGATTATGTAACAGTATTATAACTTTTAAGATATCTTAACTAATCTTATTTAATTTTAGATGGTGTCATACTTCCAGGACAAAGTTAATTCGAATCGCCCACTATATCAAATAGCTGCCATCGATCGGTCGAAAATCAAGGCTTTTTTATGAAAAGATTTGTAGGTTTGTAAGAAATCTTTATTAAACTCATAAAAATGACTTTCATGAATTACGTTTTACATCCAGACCACATATGATAAATATCAGATGATTATAATTCATATTTGCTTTTCGGCCGATCATTCCTATGGCGGCTATTAGGTATAGTAGATAGATTTCAAACAACTTTGATGTGGATGTCTAAGACCAATGAAAATTCAAATATTATCAGTTTATCTAAGATGACTTAAAAAATATAAAACTATTTCCTACCTAAACTTGATTTAAGCCTGATCGGTTTTATGTCAGCTATATGATATAGTGAACCAACTTACACCAATAATGATGAATAAGTATAAGACATAATAGAGTTCACAATTTGTAAGAAATATCTTAGAAAATTAAAAAAACAATTTTCATACTAAAGGTAGGTTTTTAACTGATCGTTCCTATGAACTGAACACTAAAGTTGAACTGAACACTAAAGTCTTATGCTCCATCGATCCGTTAACTGCTAGTTTAAATATTCGATAGTGTAGAACTGATACAGATATAATGTACAAAGACAATATGATTAGCTTTCTAAGAAAATTAGGCATATTAAAATAACACATTATATACCTCTAAGAATAAAAGAGAAAAAAAATTAATAAATACCACCAAAAGAAATTGTTTTGGTCGTGTCATAGCTAAAAAATTTTAAATTTTATTGTCTAATGTAATAACTGTTTTAATCGAACGCTGAAAAAATGTTGTGGAATAATTTGTATATTAAGGTATTATCATTCAGCTGATACTGATTACACTAGGCAACATATTTGGTCTTTTTTGCTGTAACAGTAACCAAACCCTCTTTTCTTATAGACAAAGAGCCTAATATGACAAAAAAAATATAATGACTTTCAAAAATTTAATTAAATTTCTCTCACACAATTTCTATTTGTTGTTGTCTTACTCATTTTGACCATATTTGGTTAAAATCAAATTACTATAATATATTGCTGCAAATGGGGAAATTGGTCGAGAATGTTCCTATAGTATGAAAGTTGCTGCTATTTCTTAAGATATGTCAACCAATCACACAGTTTATGTATCTGGCAATGTGTTATATGCCCTGACCAAATTAAATTCACATCAGTTCATTATTTCATATAGATGTTATAGGGCCGATCGGTTGAAAATCAAAACTTTATATAAAAACATTTTTTGTTATTTAAGATATATAATAAAAACCGTACGTTGCGTACTTTATTCACCCAGACTTAATTTGATTAATATCGGATCAGTACGTCACATAGCTGTTATAGACTCGATCGGTCAGAAAAAACCTTTGATATGAAAAACTTCTTCAATTTTTAATCTATCTTTACCAAACACTTAAATTTTTAATCAATAAAGCATTAATTATAAAGCATGTCAATATAGGGTTGGAATCGGACCATATAGTTGCCATAAATCATCCGTCTCTCCGTAGATTATTATGAATTTTAAACATAGAACATGTAAACATAACATATCGTAAATGACGCTTAATTTATTAAGCTATACAAACCAGTTTGTAGAGTTTTCCTCAAATTTCAAGGTCAAAACATCGTATAAAAAAGGTAAATGTAAACCAACACTTTTTTCCTACAATTTATAGCTCTAAATTACTGGTTTAAATCTAAGACAGATTACGAATGAATCGCAGATATATTCATTAACTTATGTAAATCGGTTTAAGCATACTTGAGTAACGATAAAAAATGCGGGCGAAACTTTCAAAAAAGGTTAAAAAATCTAATCATAGAAAAATAATGTTATTGTCATCTATGTATATCTATATATATAAAATGCTTTATCCTCACTGACTCACTGACTGACTGATATATCACAACCATGGCCAAACCATAAGTCCTAGAGACTTAAATTTTTTTTAAAAAAATCAGAAAAAAAAATTTCCAGATTCGTATGGGTATTTTTATTTTTCAATTCCACCTGCAACCTGTTTTAAAAAATAAAAAACATTTAATTAAATAGCATTAAATGCAAGCCCTGAGCAAGCATTGAAAACGTTCAATGCGTGTGTATGCATACACACAGAATTTTAGCGTGAGCAACTGAAAGAGAGCCAGAGAACAACAGTTAGACTCGACTGCAAAGCGAACCATTTCATTAGTTTTTGTGCGAGCAAGATCGCCAATAGTGTTGTTTTGTTCCTGTGAACGAATACGTGATTTTTATTGCGTTCTTTATCATACATAAGTGTGTACATATGAATCGGCTGCTGTGAGAATTGATGATAATGCTTTACTCATTCGTTGCTGCCTTTAGTGGTGTGCAAATTACGAAATAATTTAAATAATAATTCTGATACTTTAAGTGGGGATCTGCGTCCGAGCAAAGCAAGGAAGCGAAAAAGCGGGCCCACTAGTATGTCTATAAAAAAAGTGGATGTGGTTCGTGCTATTTTTTTGATTTAATCTAATTTAATTAAGAATTATAGTTATTGATCCTTCACTAATAAAGAAGTGATTTCTGATTGAAACCCTGCCCATTAAATCCACTGTCTTCAGGGGCAATCGGACAATATTATCTTCAATACATATGTTAGAAAAACTACCAATAATTCTTAAAAGAATTGCATACACGCGAAGACTATACAATTTGCGATAGATTTAGTTAAAGGGCCCATTCTTATACGAATTTTTGTTTCTTTTACTCTATTATAACATGTAAAAACAGCAATGTGTCCGAATAGCAAAATTACCTAATTTAAACCTCGATGCAGAATTTTTAGGCCGTCTAAGGGGGAAAATTTTGAAGTATATTTGATCTGCGTGCACAACAGCAAATTTGATAAATTTAACTTTAATAGTATCTAAGATACATGAAACAAAGAAACTCCTTAAATAGCTTGTCTGTGTTATTAACGGATCATAATAAATGGCTCAGCAGACTTCAAGACTCGTCCGAACTGAATGTGTCTTCAGTCTCGAAGTTGTAGTTTTCAAATTGTTTTTGATATGTTCTTCATTTACGTGAGCTTGGATGAATTCTAATCTTGATCTAGGTCAACATTCTTGGAGTATTGTCACGAATCTAAGATCTGTTCCCCTTTTCGGTATATAGCTGAAAATTCTGTGTATGTAAGGTGAAGGGTCGCTGTTAACATCTTTGCCCCGGGAGCAACAATTAAAACTCACAATTCTGTAACTACCTCAAACAAAAAAGTATGTTCTTTAATTATTTGTTATAGCGAAAATATATTTTAAACTATTCAGTATCTTGAATTTAGGAATACCCGCTAATAATCTTAATAGCTTTATGGTTTTTACAATAAAAACATATATTATTGTTCACCCGAGCTTTATGCGATTAAGTAAACTGATACATTAAATTATTTGATATAAGATACCTCAATCTTCCTGTTAATACATTTTAACGAACACAGCATAACCTTTACTATTGTATTACTTTTAATTATTATAACAATTCCAACATTGTTAGCAATACAACTATAGAAACTTGGTTGCACTATTTAACAATATTATACTTCAAGAATTGTTAGCTTTGGAATTATTAAATGTGAATGCGAACTAAAAGCTTTTAGAATACCGAGCTTTCAAAGTCCTTCGTGTGCTTCATACCCGTTTTCAAAACCAGTTTTACTAGCAAAGCTAAAGCTAATCATGGTTAAAAACCTACAATAATTGGTTGGAGTTTCTTAAAATATACTGCACTATACTCGGCATGTGCTTTTCTTCACGCTATGGCGTTTATTTTTGTTGCCTCAGTAGTGTTGCCAACTTAGCCTTTTCTTAACAAATCTGTCATTTATAATGCTACGTCAGACGAAGCATGTGTCATCTTCTATTCGAAAATTTAACCAAACTGGACACTTGGACAAAAAAATGAAGTTGCCTTATAAAAAAATATACTATTAATAATATTAACTAAATGTCTACACTTTATGTACTTATGTATGATATGATGATTTCGGCATTTGGGTGCATTTGGAAGCTTTTTGATTTCGCAGATTAGCTCATCTGTATTTAAAGCGAGGATCGGGAGCATCTTATATATTCATTATTTTTCATTGTCTATTATCATCAAAAAGATGGTAATTTATCGGGTTCTCAGGTCTGCAGGTTGTAGTAAGATAATTAAGTTTTATTTTTATTAAAAGGGGGAATATATCTAAAGCAAACTTCCCCTGTTGTATCTCAAGTCACGGCCGTTGCTTTAAAATTGCTTTGATATTGGTTTTTTTTTTAATTTTCGTGGGATGACTTGACTGTGGCGTATTCCAAAACAAGCATTATACAGATCAACTTCATAGAAGTATTTTCACCAAATTTTGTTGCTTTTATTCTTATAGTCTCGGAGTAAGGGTGTTCAACAGGTGTGCTCAAATTGTCACGAATCTATTAGCTCTTGAACCTTTTTTTGGGTACCGAGCTAGGGTACCCATGTTAGGGTTGCTGAAATGGCTACTTAAATACGTAGCCATGTTAGGGTTGCTGAAATGGGTACTTATATATGTACCCATAAGAGGGTTTCTGAAAAAAATACTTGCATAGGTACCCGTGTTAGAGGTGGTGATATAAGTACGAAAAAATCAATAGTTTATAGAATTTTCATTTGAAACTCAATTCAAGCTTGATTATATTCCATTTTTTTTTGTCTTCAGTAACCAATAATTTATTGTGAATTATTAGTGTTAACTTTCATCAGGAAATCAAATCGCAATAAATATCGGATCCGGTAACTTCCGCAACCACTTATTTGGTTGAATATATTCTTTCAGGCTCGGTATCTCTACAGATAAGTACCGGTACCGAAATTTAAAACAAACTAAATTCAGTCTGTTTGAATTTCAGAAGACCCGAAACTGTTCTGTATTATATTCTAATGTTTTTGAAGGATATTATTTTCTCAACAATATGAGCACGTTTCAACTTGCACATCTCATATACCTGGGTTAAGTCTCAATAAACAGCCACATCTGGCCCGATTGGTTTGTATATCATGGTAACAAAGAGATTTCATTTGTTTTAATTAAATAGAAGGCGGTCCATTTATTCTATCCAACTTTCGGCTGAAATCTATATTCGTTCTTGGGGTATTAATTTGCTCCAAAAATTAAGAAAGGTTTTCATTGTAAGGTACGCATTGACTATCGCATGACTCGAACGCTACTCAACAAGAAATGCTCGAAACCAAAAAATACCTACCCTCTACTTGATCGTAAACAAGGAGGCCCGTGATTCGAACGAATCCGTTGCGACCGAGCTGTTAAGTTGGTTGTATAAAATTGTTCGCACACATGATTGATCATACCCGAACATACTCGTTGCAGCTCTCTGGTGTGAACACTGAGTTGACCTTAAAAGTAGGCAGTGCAGAAATGCCAGCTCGTAATTATGCTTACCTCTGAAGAAGTGAACAAATGCCACTGACATGTTTATGGCATGTCTCCTGCTTTGCACGCAGTGCCAACTGCAGAACCAGTGAAAAGTGCCCTTAGTGTGGTGATTCGTCTGCTGTTGTGGTTGCTTTTGTTGAGATTGTTTTAAAAGTAAAACGTAGTTGAGGGCATTTAAAAGTTGACTAAGTGCGCTGCCAACATCATCATCATATTTACATGTGACTGGTCCTCAACCACATTGTTGGATTGCCCGCAGAGGCCCCCCTTAAGAGGATACTTGTTTTCCACATGTCCTTATTGTGATGTGTAAGTCCTTAGTTTAACTTTTCTATTTGTCTACGTCTGTATATACATACATATATGGTCTTTGTGTCTGCGACTGTATTTAAATTGATTTGACTGGCCAGAAAAATAGGATGCTAAACTCATCAATGGATGATTCGTCGCGATTATACGCGCTCAGTATAATTTGAAATTTTTAAATAACGTCCAGATGGCCAAAATTTAATAACAGTAGGCAACAAATAAGAACTTTGACTATTACACGTACCAAACCCACTTTCGTTGATAGACATAGGGCCTCATATGACAAAATACATTCTTTATCAGCATTTTAAAAGATTATCAGATTTGAAATCGATTTTTTGCAGTCTTTCTAGTTTTTCTCTAACCTATCTAAAACAGTTTTCGGTTGTACCCGCCCAAGCTGAAATGATTCAAAACAGAAGTATAGGAATGCGGTTAGAATTATTATTTGTTATAGAGCGAAAATTGCCGCAGGTCTCTATAGCTATAGAGTTGGACAGATATAGTTGGACAATTCCTTGCTTGAAATCGATACTAAATTAGCGAAGTGTGTGTCGGTTATATGTCACCATAGCTGGACCGAAG
This sequence comes from Drosophila sp. st01m, assembly GCA_018901795.1. NCBI lineage: Eukaryota > Metazoa > Arthropoda > Insecta > Diptera > Drosophilidae > Drosophila > Drosophila sp. st01m. The sequence goes on from JAEIFG010000269.1 coordinate 502,809, forward strand.
AGGAATTCTCATTCGAAATTGGTCGAGAACATGAGTCTATCTACTAACCATCGCATTAATCAATATAATATGGTGGAATTTGGTATCAAACTTAAATATTTTTTGGAAACTGACCAAAATTTTTAACAGACTTGGTTCTGTGAATATCTAAGAAAGGGTTCAAAATAAAATAGCTTCAATTTTGGTCGGTTGAAGATTTTTGACTTAAGTAATTTAACCCACGGAACTTCGCACAGAAATAAATTATTTGAAATGCTGAATGATTTTCCTCTGGTAAGTTTGGCTGAAGTTCATGGGAAAAAACCTATAGCTTTTAAAGATAGTCAGATCAATAAAATTAATACCAAAAAATAATATTGGATGTGCCACAAGAAGTACGTGAATGAACCTCAGCCATTACAAAAACAAAGTTTTTCACTATAATTTGTATAAAGTAATTTTTATTATCTGAAAATGTCAACACAAAAATAAAACAAAAACAATTAAGTCTTGCATGTATATGTATTACGTAACATCCAAAAACTATTCAGCGTTTTCAAAATTAAAAATAAAAATTGTCGCTCCATTTTAACGCACTTAATGAAATGTACTTATATTTTCATGAAGTTTTATATGTTTATTCGATACTCTTCAATTTCTTAAGGTAATTGAAAATAAAATGTTATACTTTGTAAGTATATAATAAAAATACATAAATAACAAAATGTAATTTATTTATATTATTCTTAATAAAATTGACTTCAATAATATATCAATGCAAATATTCTTATTTATTGTTTATTAGAAAAAGTAAAGCATATTTTTTTTGGTATTCTAACCAAATTATCAAAAACGCAAACTTTGAAAAATAGTTTAAATTCTAATAAAATTAGTAAAAAAATCACTTAATATTCGCATATACGGGTTGCTGTATATAGGTTTTGAAGGAAGCCTTCTCACAAGAAAAAATCTCACCAATAAATTTCTCTCGCAACAGAGAAATCGGGCCCTCTGTTATGAATAAGCGGTACAAAGAAGAAGAGGCAATAAGAAGACAATCACTTGAAATGCCATTTGTTGGGTGGATTCAACTAGATTCCCTTGTTAACATAAAGTAATTATATGTATATAGGTGAAATTAGGAGAGAGACTGCTCTAAGATTTCAAAGGACAAACTATATCAAACATTGGTTGGCACTAACACATCTTTTTTATTTTCATTTTTCCAGACTTCACCTATATAATAACATCGACGCTTGGATAAAAATCAATAGGTAAAGCAGAGAGCCAAAATACCAAAAACAGCTGTTCTACTGTCAAAGTAAATGTAAACAAGTAAACCAAGTGCGAAATCGAAAAAGGGGAGAGAATGATTATAAATAGGACAAATTCAGAGAAGTAGAAAATTCTCTCTCCTTCATAGTATCTTGTTCTCTCTATCACTCACTCTCTCGCTCTCTCTGTCTCTCTCTTTCTGTGAGGTTGGGCCAGGGTGCATTCAGACTTTTGGATTTAGTCACACGCAGCTCTTCATCGTTGTCGGTAGCCGATACAAAGCGGAAACTGAACGACGCACACACACATACGCAAGAAAACACACACATACTCGTAGATGGTCACACGCGTACTGTGACAGTGTGCCATATGTGTAATCAAAACTACGGGCCGCGCTAAGAGCAAAAGTTTATATATAGAAAATTATACGCACAGCTGAGGGAAAACTAAATTCGGTTCGCAGCTGAAAATAAATTAAAGAACATTTTCTAAAATTACGTCAAATATTAAGCGATTTAAACTAAAGTCTATTTAATACAAGTAGTTATGTATAACGCATACGCCTCGTGTGTGTGGTGAAAAATATTGGAGAAAATTTGCGCCTGGCGCCAGCGTCAGCGTCGCTGCTGACGTTGCGACTCCACCCAAATTTGGTAGCAAAATTTGGCAAATGTTTAAATAACCACAATAGCAGTGTAAATGCAATTATTAAGTGCTTAGTGTGAGTGTGCACACCCAGCAACAACAAAAGTCCGGAAAATGCCAGAAAAATGTTTGGTACATGTGAAAAGTTGATGACACATTTTGCTGTCATTTTGACCGCATTTCTCGTCTCGCAGCCGCTGTTGTTGTTGCTGATCTGCGGTCCGCCAACGACGCCGCATGGCGGCTTCTCATCATTCTCCTATTCTCCAATGCTGGCACATGCATCTCCGGCAGATGAAGCGTAAGTTTTAAGTTTTTTTAAGTTTTAAATTAATAAAAAGCACTCAGCTCTTTGATGGTCTAAGAACAAGTTGATTAAAAGGCGTATTCCCATCTTTATTAACAATATAATCATTTATGTCTACCCCGTCGTTCTCACTGTATATTCGTTGTCGCTGGTGAATTTTTCGTACTTAAGCAATCTCTTTTGATAGACATTTCACCATGAAATTTGCTAAAGTGCTCAAAATACTTACATAATTAAAAGGGCTCAGTATTTTACGTCGGTATAAAACCTCTCCAATTTAAAAATCTATTGAATTGATTAGACCTGTTTTTGAAACGTCAATGTTAGTGATAACATTTGATCACTATACGTCGTAGTGCGAGATTATTTACTTATAAGGAGTAAGAATACCATAGGTACCGAATGCATTGATAATCTGTATGAATTGATATCCTCATATATATATTTAAAATCTGCTCTAATAGATCAATGTAAAAAATTTTAAAATTTGTACACTAACAGAAACTTTATAAATAAAAAACATATAAAATAAATAATTGATTTAAAATTCCATTCTTTTACCTATTTATTTAATAATTTTTTAAATGTAAAATTTAAAATTTTGATATCATAGATTTGGGGAGAAAATATGGTTTGAAAATTAAAAAAATAAAAAAAAATTTTAAAAAAAAAAAAAAAAAAATAAAATTTTTTTTTTTTAGATCACTCTAAAAAGGTTTTCAATTTATTTTATTCCTGCCGGCAATGCCGCCGTTGTCGGTTATTTCGGAACTCTACGCCGCGGCTAAAGAACACAGCCGATGTAAACCTCAAGTCAAAAACACTATAGCGACATTTTCAGTCGGCACCCCTAAGGATGGTTTAGAACGCCAAAAAACTGCCTTACAACACTGGTAATTTCGGCAACCAAATTCGATTTGTTTGTCATATTCTGAATGTTATCAGTATACATTGATCAATCAGTTATCAATATTCTAGAAGGTTATCAATACATGCAGAAAACCCCAACAAAATTAATTCCTTCAAGCAATGAAATTATGCATTGCCAGACAACAAAATTAACTATCTGGCATCACTGGTTATCTGTAAAACGCGAAAGCTGTGAATTACACCACTAAGCAATTAGGTTATTTACTTTGTGGTTACGATCACAAGCTGCTGCTGCCTCTCTTAGTTGTAAATTTAAACTGGTAATATTTTTAAAGCCTATTAGCAAAAAGATAAGCATTATATTCACAAAAAGCACAATTTGACTTATTACAACATAATTAAAATTTAAAAAATACTTTGAACTAATTTCTGTTTAATCGCCAAATTGTAAGCCAAAAAACATTTTAACGAGTAAAATATTTTATGAAAAAGCTCTAAAAACCCCATTAGCCCCCAATCACTTAAATCCTATCAGACAATCAAAGCTAAAATTCCATTCTTCCCGTATACATTGATAGTCGGCATTTGCACCATTTGTGTTGCTTTCATCACTAGCGTGGTCCGTTGTGATATTCACAAATCTTTTTAATAGAGAATATTAAATAAAAGTGTTTCTGACCTGCCGGCACGATGTCGTTTACTCTTTAAAACAAGAGAGTTTGTTATTGTTTTTCTGTATTTACTCTCTTATGTTGTATGTTTCACCACAATTCAGCTACGTTTAGGTTATTTTTCTTGTTCGTTATATGCTGTTTTCACAAGTCTCCTAAGTCAAATCGGTTCTTCAGAGCATATTTGCGAGTAATGCTAAAGGTCTTGTCCTTAATTTGGCGTCAGATAGAGGGCGTATCAATTCAATCAGGCCTAACGAAACAAACTAGAGGTAGTGGCGTTTCGCCTAAGTATATTACGAATTATTATTGAAGCATAGCATATATGATACTTAGGTTCGACCCCAAAATAATAACACAAAATAATAACCATACAGACGGACAGGTCTAATGTGCGTCGGCTACACTTTTTGCTCATTTCATTAGATCCTCTGAGTATTAAATGTTGCCTACATTTCAACGAAACGAACAAAACCATTTACTTATATTTTTACTGAATAAAAAAAGTTTTTAATATACTGTTTACTGCACTGTATCTTACTCTATTTATGTATAATATCATACAATTTATAAATATAAATAAATAAGAATGTACATATGAAGCTAAATCTAAGCAACATTACAAAGCAAAATTTAAACGGAGTCCATTGAAACAATTTGAGGTAAGCAGACAAGTTCAGTGTAATAGAGGAATCTACAAATAGGAAATTTAATTGAACAACTCAACAACAAATATATAAAAAGCTCTGTTCAACCATAGGAATAGAGAACAGCAGAAACAATATAAAATTTTAGATGGGCAGTACTTAAACGCATGCTGAATAACTGTGTCAAAGGCAAAGCCGCAACGACCGTCGGCAGTATTTACTTAGACACTTCAAAAGAGCGAAAAAGAAATGCAAAAGTTTACATCAGATCGCGAGAGCAATATATCAGGGCGCAGGTCTGCTCTGCTGCCAAATGACTAAGAAAATAGAACGGACCTTTCGCTTTTTTGAAAGACCTACATAAAATTTACAGGGTGCTAATTTTTTTATTATTTATTTATTTATTATGAGCACCTACTTGCGAACTTAATCCGTTGCAGGCCCATACCAAGACTTGTGCAAGATACAGATTTTAAACGTTAAACAGTGTAAGGATCGAACCAAGTTCTTATTTCAAACTGTAAGTCTATATATATATCTAGGTGTATTGAAATTTGGAGATTTACAAAACTAGTATTCATATAAACTCAGTTAAAGCGCAATAAACTATTTAAGAGAAAACATTCTTAAGAGCATTCGCGTTGACAAAGAGTTTTTAAAAAACCTGCGCGCGCATTTTCAAAGCACTTGTTGATTTCTCGCTCTCAAAAGTAAAAACATCCCAGATGTTTGTACCCGCTGTCAGCGTAGCAACGCGTCACTGCCTTGGGCTACGCTTCTGTTCCATGCTATTTCCTCTTCAGCAACATTGTACCGACCCTCAGACTTGTGAGCTAATTTAATCAGACTCGACAGGTGGTTGACATTTCATTTGAGGTTGCCAGATTGTTTTACTATCTTTCTATAGATTTGATTTAAGACGTGGCTTATTCTTGATTTATAGTTTCTATATTGAATGGAAATAAATTAGGTCGATTGCCATCATAATGATATGTCAACGTGTATGAAAGCTTTAAAATGTAATTTTCCGTTCTTGGATAAGGCCTTCCGGGGACTCATTTACAGTTTATATTGAAAGAGTCAAAATTAACTCATAATCAAAAAACTACTTATGATGCATTCATCACAACACATCAATCATCTATCACCTATTAAAATAATTATAGGTTCTGAAACTTGTGCGTTATGGTCAAGTGATTGTTAAATTGAACTTATCCGCAAACCCAAAAAAAATTATGGATGTATTAAATTGAACCAAACCAAATTGCTCTTTGTATCGAGACATCGATAAGAACCCTACTCAATTTGGTAGCCTGCTGGCTTGGATATAACAGAAAGCAAACTCTTAGCACTAAGCAAATAATTCATAGAAATTGGTTTTCAAACAACAGAAACTGTCCGCGCAAAATTCAAAACCTCGGGTTCACACGAAATGTAATATGGACTTGGAGAAAAAAATCAGCTCATTTTCATCATATTAATGAAATATGTATGAATTGAGTTCTCTTAAAGTTATATCCTTAGTGCTCTTATGATCCGTCATTGACGAGTTAAAGCAGACAGACAAGTATCGCTAAATCTTTTTAAAACGCTATCGTCTAAAACGTGGAAATCTATTAATTCCTTTGTGTGTACACCAGCAGTAAGAACGTAGTGGCTCATGGATGCAAAGCATTTTATGGATAAAACATTATTGGTTTTGATATAACAGAAATCAGAAAAGCTCTTAAAAAGTTAACTTGCTTCTATGGCAGCTGTAATGTAATCTGCAATCTGGGATATCTCAACAAAAAAAAAGGTTTTTACACAAAATGTTAATTTTTATTCGATTTTTCTTATGGCCGCTATGTGATATATTCATCCGATTAAAACCAAATTTATTCAGTGTGTCAAGTATGGTAAGAAGGCACAATTTCTCAGCTCGTTTGAGATATCTACAGAAACAAAAAGATTTTTATACTTAAGATTACTTTGAATAAAGAATTGACAGCAACAGAATTTCAAAATAAAGCTAGTTTTTCTTTTTAATAAAAAAAAAAAATTAAATTAAAAATTATAATAATATCTTGTCCGGATTGAACCGTCAACTTTTTCGCCTGCATCTAGCACTAAACCTCCTGCCACCCTGCTACTTTGCTATTTTTATGGAGGATTTGAAATCCATAAGTGTTTATACGCTCACTTTAAGCGCATTGGAAAATTAGCGACGAGTTTTAAAAGCGACTTTCGGATTCAAACGAATCACATGTTATACAGTTTCTACAATGCTCAGTCAATGCAGACAAAGAGATTTATAAATAGAATTAATTTAAAAGTTTGGCGCACAAAATTTCAACTATTGCAACCTAAAAACTTTAACAGAAAAACAAATCTCATTAATATATAAGTCGGACTCAGAATAATTTGGTAATTTATTGAATTTTTTGCCATAATCAACTTCGATTACGCAAAATAGAGTCATCTGTTTATTGAAGAGTCCTTTAAGTCGATATTTGCATTAGTTTGTGGGCTTTCGAAGCACACAATTGTCATTTGTTCTCTATCCTTGTAGTACCTCAACAAGCCCTAATAGTTTTTACTAAAATAATATAAATAAGCGGCACTATACTCATAGCTTAAACTTGGGGATTCCGCCCCTGATATGCTCACGGTGCGAAAATGTTTTTTTAATTATTGCACAGTGTTCTTTACTGTAATTTTTCCATCTATGAAGATGACAACTGTCGATCTGATTTTTATTTTCTGTGTAGCAAACTTTAGTTTTTGGAATTCTACTATCAGTTCAGTAAATGATATATTATTTTCTTTGCTTCTTTTCCTTTTAGTGTTGGAAAATGGGCGACACAATTTGGAGACGAACTGTATTTGCTGGCCCAAAAGATAACCAAGTCGCAGCAGATAAAGGAGAAATATAAGGAGTTTAATGCTCGGGTCGAACTAAAGAATGGCACCGATCTGATCAAATCTATTACTGCAAATGTTGGTAAAATGCTGGCACGTAAAATGGAATCAGTTCGTTGTATTCAAGAGAAGGCGGAGATAGTCAACGAAAACTTTGAATTCAATCAAACATATGCGGAAACGAATTTCACGTACTATTCCAGCAAATATTCCAAATTCAATGGAAACAGCTCTGAGCAGCTAAAGGAGAATGAAGAGGAATTTAAAGATATGTATCGCGAAATGCAGCTAAATCCGGATACACATTTTTATAATATATCTGTGGACACGGAGCATAGTTCAGTACATGTGCCATCGAATGTTTGGGATCGGAGGAGTAATGTACTAAAGACAATACAATGGTCCGAGCAGCTGGATGAGGTATTCCGCCAGAACTATCAGTCAGATCCGGCTCTATCCTGGCAGTACTTTGGCTCCGATACAGGCATTCTGCGGCATTATCCTGCAGCACAATGGACAGACACACGTATCAATAAACAGGATGCAGATACCTATGACTGTCGAAAACGTTCATGGTACATTGAGACAGCCACCTGTTCTAAAGATATTGTTATATTGCTAGATCATTCGGGCTCGATGACAGGACATCGCCATCATGTGGCCAAATTCACCATACGTAGCATACTGGACACCTTCTCCAATAACGATTTCTTTACCATCTTTAAGTATTCGGAAAATGTGACGGGCATTGTGCCCTGCTTTAACGATGCCCTTGTCCAGGCGACACCCGAGAATATTGAGACCTTTAACTCGGCTATAGCCGAACTACCTTCTCCATCGAATTATGCGAATCTTACTCTGGCCTACGAGCATGCTTTCAAAATTCTACGCAATTACTATCTGAATCGACGATGTAATGAAACCTTAACTTGTAACCAGGCCATTATGTTGGTTACTGATGGAGTAGCTGGCAATACCACCGAGATATTCGAGAAATATAACTGGGGCAATGGGGAGAACGGTACTTCCAAAATGAATGTGCGCATCTTTACGTATCTGCTTGGCAAGGAAGTTACCAAAGTCAGGGAGATTCAATGGATGGCATGCCTCAATCGTGGATACTATTCACATGTGCAGACTCTGGATGAAGTCCATGAAGAAGTGCTCAAGTATGTAGATGTCATTGCTACGCCGCTGGTCCTGCAGAACACAGAACATCCGCCCACATGGACGCATGCCTTCACTGACAAAACGGTGTGTATTTATTTAGTATTAGAGGCAGAGCCGATGCTTTAAAATTAATATAATAGAATCCGGTTATAGCGAATTTCAAGGGACTGACGATTTACGTCGTTATACCCGGACAACGCACTAACAGAAAGGTGCAAAAAACAATTTTTTCTTTTATTATTTTATGGTTGCCATGTTCGTAATATGTTTTAACATAAAACAAATTAATTTTTTATCATCATCATGCGCATTTAGTGCATTAACTCACATTTGGCGAATTTACGCATTAAGTTTTATTGGAAAAAAGCAGAAAAACTAGAAATATAATGGGACATCTCATTGAATATAGGCATGAGGTCTGCATACGCACGCTATAAACATTTTGTGACTTCGCTTAAATTTGTTGGCATTATTTTGCTGTATTTTTTTTAGGGAGGTCGCAATATCCGGTTGAATTATGAAATATCTCGTCTGTATAAGCGCTTTGTCGCTAAAAGCGGAAACATACTGACGTACTAACCGGCGGTCCTTTCATATAACTTTGTATGGGGACCAACCAGGCCATCGAGTTTCCGTCACAATAACCGGACTATCGCTATAAGCGGAGTTGTTATAATCGGATTCTACTGTATGTGTAACTGATATTACTGACGTTCTTCTTAACCGATCTTTATGCGATTAAGTAAGATGATAGATAATATTAGCGGGAGCAAAAGGGGGAGTGGCACATATTTAAAATAAACTTGATTTACTCCAACGCAATTGGATTCTGTGTGCCACATTTTGTTGCTCTAGCTCTTATAGTCTCTGAAATCGTTTGGTTCATATGTATGAACGGACGGACAGACATACTGACATGGCTATGTCGACTCGGTCGTTGATGTTGATCAATAATTTATGTATACTTATATGGTCGGAGATACCTTCTTCTCCCTGTTACTTACATCGCAACTAGCACAATATAACCTTTTACTACATTTCTAAGTAACATGTATAACAAGGAGGATCTACCCTCTGCTCGTTTTGCTTGCGGTGAGGTGTGGTTACAAAAATTTATGATGCAGACAAGGCTTAATGCCTTCGCACCAAATTCAGAAAATTTCAAAGCGAATTTTTAGGTCTCGAATGCCTTTGCTTGAAGTTAAGCCTTTCAGCTGATCCACCAAATAAATAGATATTTGTCTTACAGCTTATCCCTGACACTTTATTTAGTGATTTTAAGGTCAACCTTCTGGCCGAGTTTAAAGTCCCACTCAATACTGTTCAAAAATTTTAATTTCGATTAAGTTTGACAAATTTCCTCATTTAAGATTTTTAATGGCCATTCCGTAACACTAGGCAAAAAATTTTAAATTTTTCCTTCTGAACTAAACCAACTCAAATTTTTATTAAATAAGGGTCTCAAAACATTTTGTCTTCTTACTTTTGAAAATGTATCGCTTTTTTTAGCTGATCTTAAAAGCGTGCTTATATTTTTCATAATTTTTTGAAAATTACATGTCCGATTTAAAAAATTTTGATTTTTTGACTTTAAAATTGTACAGCTAGGGATGTTCTCGTCCGAACAGATTGAGCTATGTGCCGATCGAATCGCATAGACTTAGCTTACTAAGTCTTTACGTTAATTACTTGGTTCATGACATTCGAGGGTGTAAGTGAGAGGGTCAACATTAAAAAATCTTAGACTATCTGCAAACTTGTCAAACCTGGAATATTTTAAAGGTGCGGCAGCATTTGTTAACATTAACCCTTATTGGTAGAGATGGCTCAAAAAATATAAAAAAATTCTATAGGCTGTTTTCCAACCGATCGTTCCTTTGGTCTGGATGTAAAAAGAAATTTCAAGACACACAGTTTATGAGTTTAATCTTAGACTTTCTGAAAACTTGTCAAAGCTGGAATTTTTTAAAGGTGCGGCAGCATTTGTTAACATTAACCATTATTGGTAGAGATGGCTCAAAAAATATAAAAATTTCTAAAGGCTGTTTTCCAACCGATCGTTCCTTTGGTCTGGATGTAAAAGAATTATCAAGACACACAGTTTATGAGTATAATTGAGCTATTTTAAATAACAACAACACTTTTCATACAAACAATACTACTATTCATACTAAAGGGTCATTCTCAACTGAATACTCCAATGGCCGCTATATGATGTAATCCGATTTGATCCAAATACGATCGAAATGTGTAATATAACAACAAATGGAAATTGTGTAAGATTCGTTATGATATTTCTATAATCATTGAGAAAAGTAATAAAAAAAAAGCCAAATTTTAAAAAAAATTCTATAAAAATAATCTACCTATGGAAAAGAATATTTATTAAATAAAAAGTCGATTTGTTGTAACTTTTATTTGTTGTTTATTTTTTCACGATTTTTGTTGAGAAACTTTCTGTGCACACTCATGACGTAGTCCGGAAATAACGCACCACAGTCAATGCTTTGCAAAGTAAGGTAAAAATTGATTGTACAAGAAATTCCATTGCGACTTTAACGAGGTTCTTTAAGGCATATGTGATAATATTTTATATTCCACAGTTCTACGAAAGAGTAAGCCCAGTTTTGTCATCTAGTTTATGCATTTTTTAAAAGGCGACGACTTCAAAAAATGAAAAATTTCCTGTCAGGGTGCAAAACCCAGACCCTTGTGCCCTTGACCGTCAAAAGTCATGCACATATGCCCATGTAAAGATGATAAAAGAAACTCGATAAAAAGTCAAGTTTAATATTTTTAGCTTATTTTTCTCAGAAATTTTTTTCAAATCCTATTATATGACGTCGCGAAACAAAACATTTGTTGTTGGAAAATTTATCGGCAAATCTCTAGTATCCAGACCAGCAGGATATTCAATCAGCATTAATCATTAATGCCATTGTCATGGGAATACCCAAAAACTGAAGAATCGTTGACATATTTATAGGTTCCTGGATACCGGACGCATAGCGTTAGTACGAAAAATTTTTTGAATTCAAGTTTTAGTACAATATTTTTCCCTTGTTTCATGCGATATCAAATCTGACAGAATATTATGAACTATGCGGAAACGATTCTCATTACTTCAAATCAATATTTTTTAGCCGAAAAACTTGACAACTCAATGGTCTTCGTTTTTCATAGTAAATTTGGCAAATTAAGTTAAATCGTTCTATTTTTTTATTGTCGTTTCTAATAAATGACTTATAAAAATTACAAAGGTAGAATAACATGAAAAAATATAGAAGGAAAATAATGTTTGTATTAAAATATTTTGTGATTATGATTTATTATTTTTATGAATATCCAATATTTTGAAAACTTTATACTTAAGTTAGCCAATTTTCCATTTCGATATAGCACTCGATATACAGCTTGACTTTGCATCAATAATTACAATAAAATCGATGACAATTAAAAATCTCCGAAATTTGCGAGCGGTAGTTTTTAAAATTAGATCTTAGATTATCAAAACTCTAAAAATTTATTGTATGTTTTATGTACAATGAAAAAAAATTAATTAATTTGGCTGTTGCGTAAAGACAATGCCTAAGAAAAAATTATGTTACATTTTAACTATCAATTATGATTCCAAATTGTTTCAATGTCAGCTAAAAGATAGTCTCATTGGCACTACTTATTTCAATGCTGTTTATAAGATATGTAATAATTATGCTCTTAGCCGAACTTTATTTATAATTGGAATTGTTATTGGTTGCAGTATGATCCCCTGGTTTCAACAGAACGAAGGCCGCGTCTTATGATTGCCGTCGGTGTGCCAGCCTTTGATCGATCCTATCGTCATGAGAACAGCACTAATCGGCGTGCTCGTTTACTTGGCGTGGCCGGAACGGATGTGCCCGTCGAGGACATTGACAAGCTGACGCTGCCTTACAAGGTTAGTGACAATTTAAAGGATACCATACAATGACTGCTCACGGCTATTTAATATCATTCTCGACAGCTGGGCGTCAATGGATATTCCTTTGTGGTGTCCAATAATGGTTATGTGCTGTTGCATCCGGATTTGCGACCTATTGGCGTAAGCAATATACAACTTGCATGAAATTGTGAATTGTGATTTATTATATCTGAACACCTTTTCAGTCAAATGGCAAGATGAATCCCAATTATAATAGCATTGATTTTAGCGAGGTGGAGCATCTGTTTGAGGATCAAAGTCCACGTGAGCCTGGGGAATCCATACTGAACATCCGACGTGCCATGGTTCACCATGAAGCCAAGGAGTTTAAGGATATTTCCGTCAAGTTTCACTTCGACAAAATGCGTCGTGTCTCTAAGGAGAAACAGGACTATTTCTTTGCCCCTTTACCAAATACACCATTTACTTTAGGCATTGTTATGCCCAGCGAGTATGGCAAGACTTGGATCAAAGTTTCCGATCAGCTGGACAAGAACAAGCTTATGAAAGTTAATATATCCGAGTTCTTCATTGGCGAAAACTGGAAAGTGCATCCCGACTGGTAAGTCAAAATAACTTTTTTACTTCTATTAACCGCGGCCTGTTGGTGGTATTATAATTATAGGGTCTATTGCAAGTATCACTATCTGGAGGGTCATGAATTTAAGACACCTGAAGCGGAGCTACGTGAGTTTCTGAAAAAGATGATAGAGCCCAACTGGAAATTTCAAGAGCAATATGCCGAAGACGAATCCGATTTGGATGATAAAAATGATCGTAAGTTCAAATAATAAGAAGTCATTAAATCCTTTCAATTTGCATAATCTTTTTGTACTAAAATAGAATGTAAGATAATAATAACAGATTGCTTTAATTACACTAGATAACAGGTATAATTTAAGCCGACTTTGGTACAAACTACGAAAAAGAGCTAATACCTTTATGGGTATTTTTTTTAATTTTTTATTTCGATATTTGCTTCATGTTTTTCAAAGTTCAACCTGTTCGACATTGGTCAAAGCTAACCAATATATCTGTAATTCGTTCAAATATTGTTTTCGATTTAAACCACTTGTTTTCATCTATCATATTTTGATTTAAGAATATAATGTCTTTTTCAAAGGGCTTTTACGATATTTTGAGTATAAACTCTTAAAAAATTATTATTTTCTTTCTTCTAAGATGAATAGAGATGTAACTATCAGGATCAATTCATTAGCTTTATTAAAATCGGTTATGGCAATCTCAAATAATGACAACAAATGTACTAAGATAAACCACAAAAATGTAACTAAAAAATTTTGGGTTTATCTTAGATATATGAAAAGTGTTTTACAGATGTTTCTTGTTATCTGGGCCCCAATTTTATAAACAAACTGAGAGTGGGTTTTGTCTCGAGTAAGAAGAAAAAAAATTATATTTGTTGCATATCAACTATGACTCTATCTCTAAGAGGGCATAAATTGATAAATTGATTCACAAGAAAGCCAAAGATACAGTTTTTAGCAGTGACAAGGATGATGCTTAACCACGGAGACCTCAATTAGACCAACATAAGGCTTCATATTAACGGGGTCAAAAGGTCAACGATGTATGCTGCAGCAATTTGAGAATTTGCAACCATCATGGTGATAAGTGGCAAAGCACCAGGAGATCTAGATACAACGCGGTAAAAATTCAGGCACATTATCAGTTGAAACGACGGTTAAAGCTTCTAAATACTCAAGCAATGCATACAATATAGTTATTGAAAACTCAGAAAAACCCAATTAGATCAATAAGTGTTGGTATTGGTAATAGTAATAGTGGCAGTGGTATAGATATTAGAATAAATAAAAGTATTGGTATAAGCTAATACAAGATAATCTTGATAGTTTTTAGTATTTGTAAGGTAAGAAATTTCTCTGAAAAAAGAGATTTCTTGAAAGAGAGCTCTAAAAAGCTATTATAAATAGTGTTTATAATACAAAACAAAATGTGTAAAACGCAATCAGTTGTGCATGTATCTAAGAATAAATGCACGAAAAGTTAAGGCGGGTCAAAAAGAAACTACTTAGAATCAATCACGCTAATAATTAATTCATAAAAATACAACACCAATTATTAAAACAAAACTAAAGATTGAAAATAAAAATCCTTCTGGAGTACGGTCGTTATCGTGAAGTAAAGTGAAGCTCAATTTGGAATCAAATAATACTACAAGGTATTATACAGACGATATGCGTTGCAACGGTGTATTATCAATCTTATATGTATAAGCCAAAATATGTCCAAATTTGAGAGGAGTAGAAAGAGAAGGATCAGCTTAATAACGCTACAGATTCACAAGTAATGTAAGATACAAATACTTACTTACCTGCAGCATCAACATTTAGAATAGGGATATCGGATGTGAACCGAGCTACGTTATCTACACTATCTTCAGAAGCTGTATTACGACCATTTGAAACAAATCCAACCGGCACCGAAGACACGATGACTCGGGCAGATTCTGTTGTCTTAGTGATAGAATCCCCTGCAGAAAATGTAGTAGAATTGAATATAGTTCCGATACCCTGAGAGTGATGAAAAGACTCGGCTTTCTTAGGGCCTTGATAGTGACGAAATGCCGATGGGGTCAAGGGGAACTGAACTGAGTAACTGATATATTGGGGGAAACTGATAAAATTATGTTGAAAAATTTGTATATTCGAAAAATTTTAGATATTTGTTCTCCGTTTAGAAAATCCAATAATTCCATAATAATACGGGTATAAATAAATAAATATCATATCCATAATATTTGTGTATTTATTCTATAATAGTAAACTGTGGTCGAAAGACTCTCAAAAACGATGCCTACTACTGTAATAAAGAGCTGGTGCACTTGCTCATCTTTGATGCCAAAGTGACCAACTTTAGCTACGGGGAATGGAAGTTTGAGAATGATCAGGAACGACAGTTGATTGAAAGATTTGGCGCCACATTGCGTTTTGTCGCTACAATGAGTGGGCTAACTCGATGGCAGTTTATCTTTGGCGAGGTGGAGGTCGAAACGGATCAGGAGTTTGGTGATTTTCACACCACAGCCATTGATGAAACCTGGTACAAGAGCGCCATATTGCAGCATCATCAGGACAATACCGAAAGCTTTGTCTATTCGGTTAAGCACTACAACGATCCTCTCGAAGATAGCGATTTAAAAGTAACAGCATCGCATGCTATCTTCCCAAGAGATGGTGGAATGGAGGCACCAGCGTGTGTTGTCGGTTTCCAGTTCTCACATGCCCGGATGTGGGATCGTTTTTTCAACATCACCGCCGTGGATAATGTTAGTATCTCCAACAAGTAATATTCAAAGAAGAAAATTTTCAATTATCAATTTCTACTCACACACATAGTGCAACAATTGTCTGCCAATATGCACTGATGATGATATCGATTGCGTGGTTATTGATAACAATGCCTACATTGTGGTGGGTCAAAACATTAATACGACTGGAAAATTCTTTGGCGAGTTTCATGGCGATGTTATGACTGCCATGGTGCAAAAAGGCATATTTCAAAGCATCGAGGTCTACGACTTTCAGGCCTTGTGCAAGGATGAACCAAAAACTCCCAGTGATGGACACAGTCTGTTGCATGTAAGTTGACAATTTATCTCTGACATTCTCGAAATTTCTGCCATTCAACTTTGAGACGATCAATATAAAATTTAATAAATACGTTAGGCTTAAAAAAAAAATTTAATTTTGGCACTGCACAAACAATTTTTTTATTTTTTTAATAATAAATCACAATGTGTCGAGTGTCAACAATTTGTTATTGTATACAATTTTGTTAGTTAAGATTATATCTTTTAATCGGTAAGTGACTCGATCTAATCGGACAGTCGTATTTCCATTCTTGCTGTATATGTATATTTATTGCTAGTCGCCTCTCTCACGCTTCGTGACCTCAGTGATTTTTTCGAAACGATATAAAAGCAGATCTAAATTTGCAAAGCGTAGTCAAAAGTACACGTGGGTAAGAATAAAGCGTTAAAGTTCCTATTCGCCCGGAAGGGGAGATTAAAGCGAAGACGTTCTAAAAGTTGTCGGAAGGTAACATCACCCATAATTAATATTAGCAGGAAAATAACTTCTACGGCGGGCAAGGAAAGATTGCAAAGAAAAAGTCTACAATTGAAACGGCAAAGTAATTTGGAATCCGACTTTTGTACAGAATCAATTTGGTCTTGACAAAGTTTGTGGTGAGGGCTCCAGACACATGAACAATATTCAATATTAGAGCGAACTAAGGATGTGTATAAAAGTCTAGTGACTTTGGGATCATTAAACGCTTTAGACCAACGCTTTATAAATACAAGGGTGCCATTAGCTTCATTAAAGATAGATGCTATTCGCTAGTGTCGCTATTCGTCGTAAACACGGAGTAACCCGTCACTGGGAAAAACATCCGATCAAAGTCTAGTTCTTTGAAGCATGTCCGTCTGTCTGTCTGTCCGTCCATGTGAGCGCCTAGAGCAACCAAATTCGGCACATTGTCTTCGTATACTCCACCACGCAGGTCAAGTTTCTACTATCGCAGTTCATTTTTTTTTTTTTTTTTTTTTTTTAATTCTTTATTTATATATTTAAGCGTTCAATCCGTATATTGCAATTGTAGTACCATTACATCGCAGGTCGACATATTTTATAATAAGAACCACGCTATGCTCAGGAGGACTATTAACTTGATAGGTAAAGTTGACTTTGCCTGGTTGAGGTTTGAACTCAGTTTCTCGAACCGGGTTCTGTTTATGGCAGGTCGGCGCCTCTAACAACATAGCCACTGGACCACCATATCGTAGTTAATAGTATTCATTTTACAAGCAATCAAGCTCCTAAAAAAATGTAACGTGTCTCGACTTTAATTTTCCGATTAGTTTTGTTTGAATTCGCGAGGAGGTCAACATTTTGGATCGCATATAATCGGATACGATTCAAGGGGAACATATATAATTAATGATGATATTTCTCAAGGCACAATGAAATTAAATTTACAAAGGGAAACATTAGCTAAAGATTTACATGCAGTTTATTCAGAAACGGAATTACAAGTTGTGTCCGCAGACAACCTGAATATGAAAATCTGTTTTTGAGAAGCTACAACCGAAAACGTTGGAGGTGCAGCAAAAGTGAATGTGGATGCAGCATGACTGTGGCATCGAATTGAAGGGATTTTAAAGTGTCTAACAGATAGATTAATATTACAATACAAATGATATATATCGTATCGACTTATACGACGTAAACAAATTGTTTTTAGCAAATCCTTAATCGTTTCATATCATTGCAAACTATCCTAACACACAAAAAAACCTCTACGCGAGATCAAAGTGTAAAAGCATATTCTAGCCCAAAAATATTAAATTTTGTAACGAGCAATATTTAGTGTAAAAAATATATATCTCAAATAAATATAAAATAATTAATATAAAAAATTGCTCTGTGAAATATGACTATATAAAGGATTATTGCCTTTCCAGGCTCAGCTGCGATGTTTTCTCTTGGAGCAGCAGCCAAAAATAACTTGTCATTTTGCTCTCAGAAAATATTTTGATCAGTAAAGATAATTTAACCATATTTTTACCATAAAATGCTGAATCGAATCTACCGCATTTAGTGATAGTGCGTTGAAGCTTTCCAGACGTGTTTCTCAAAGAACTTTAAATGATTCTTAAATTTAATTTGAAAATTCGTACTTAAACATTAAAAAATGTATCCTTAATTTAAAAATTACATTCCACAGCCCCTGAAGGTGCTAAGCCTTGCCTGGAAGTGGCTAATAGCGCAGTTTTTCTGGCACTACCAAAGGGTACAGTGGTGGGTGGATGGCGCGCCCTGTAAGTGTTCAGATATAAAATCAATTAAATCAATCTTCTTATACAATTTTACTTATTAGTTATGGAATACATGGACACCATTGAAGATGAGTATGTGGCTGTGGATAGTAACTCACCATCAGCCGCAAAACCCAAGGAGGATGGAGATGATGGTGATGCGAAATTTCAGGAACCCGAACCGGAGCCTGTCTACAAGCCCTGCGATATGCAATCCACATTGTACGCTCTGCAACCCAAATCCTTGGTGGGCATTACTGACTACGTGACGGGACCGACGACGCGCCCATTTCTGGTCAAAATGATACCAAACTCAAACTTGCTGCTGGTAGTGGTTAATGTGTTAATGCCATCGCGCAGTGTACGCCTTACCACCGAACCAATTCGAATCACGAGCTATGAATCGGAGTATCCTTGCTATAAGCTAAACATGAGCTTCTACGAGCGGCGCCGCATCGAGGAGTGCTACACAGAGAACGACAATGTGAGTCAGATACACATAGCTCAAATTACGTTGGCCTCCAATTCGGTTTACAACTTTACCACGCCCCCTTCTGTTTAATATAGCTTTAATTGTTTAATATTATTGTTTCATAATTTTGTATATTTATATCTAAATCTCAATCTATATGTATCTCTTATCACCTAGGAGGAACTTTTCACCTATTGTGGCAATGCCTCGCGGCTGGAGATGACGGTACACCTGCTTGCCATTATTTTGATGTTTTACGTAACGCGTTGCTTTATGCGCATCTAGTTTTTAAAATCTATACAAGCATATTCATACATATATGTATTCTAAAAACAAATTACTAAGCATACACCTATGTACTATTCCGGTCCGTTTGTTTTTTTGATTGCAAAGTTTTGTGTAGTACAATTCTAGTCAAATGTTTAACACCAACTAAACCAGTAACCAACTAAAATGGCACAATCTTAAGCAACTAATACATGTTTTGCAACAATAATAATAATAACAACAATTTCAACATTTAGACTTACAATATACGCCAAATGTTAGAAGAAATCTGTATTTTTTATAATATTAACTAAAGGGATACGTGGAACAGTCAACCAAATAATTCGCAAAATCCTAGAAATATTACGATTTTCACTTTTCCAGAGACTTAATGTGTATATTACTGAGTAAAACAAGGAGATGAAAACAAAATTTCATTCTTGTTATCAATTTACCTCATACACTTGCCGTCTCGACTGTAAGAATCGCGCAAGAGTTGAATTTATGTATGAAAAATATGTTAATATATAAACTAAAGACCCCACTTTCAATAACTATTTTGATAGTTTATAACGGTACAACCTATGCCAAATATTAACGGAATGCGAATTCAAACCGAAGTAATAAAATCAATTATTTTTGTAATTTTATAAATAAGTTGGATTTTATAAACTATAGTAATGTAAAGACAATGGCTAGACACACACAGACAAACCACCACAAATATTTCGTTTCTTAGCCCAACCGAACAATTTAAGTCTCTTGCAAATTTATTATCATTTAAGTATACAAAATAAATGATTCTTAGTTGTAAACCTATATATATATTTATATATATATATATATATATATATAAATTATATATAATAAATATTGTAGATTTAATGTTTAAAAAATTGGCATGGTTTTATATGGTTTTGTAATTCAGTTTTATAGTATGAGTTTATGGCTACTTTGTTTCATTCTCGCACTAACACTAAGACACTCTTCTTTTTAAGAATAAGTAATAAATAAAATACCCTTGCAGATTTGTATATTTAATTCGCATAACTGCATAAACTGAATAAGAAATAATTTGAATTCATTTGTTGAATTGTCAAAATTAAATTATTTATTAATGTAAATAAAATTACATAACATTGTTTGTGGATTACTTTAAAATCAAGTTATAGTTCTACAAATCCTGAACGAACAATAAATTTTCCATATTTTATATTTCGACAGAAAAAGAAATGAAACTTATATTATTATGTTGTACTTTCAAATGCAGATAAAATATTAAAATCCTCTGCTAGGGTATACATGTCAACAGGACCACCTAAAAAGCATGCAATACTATTTTCGAAAGCCTCACTTAATTTAATAAGACAATTAACCACGATTTTTTAGATGAATAAAGTTATGTAACATTTACAACAGTAAAATAACTTATGAAAAAAAACACAAACCAAAAACCTAATTGCCTTTGTATCGTATTTCGAAACTTTTTATGAATTTACGCCTAGAAATAAAAAGTATGTATATTTACGAATATTATAATTATAATTCAGTTTATTTTTAAATTGAAACATGAAATCAAAATAAAGATGGAAATTAAAACTCAAACAGTTAACTATTAAACGTAACTTAAAGAACGGTAAAAAAGTTAAACAATACTAAAATTAATTAAATGTTTATATTACGAGAGCTAATTTATTTTTTTGGAGTGTTAAACGTTGTAGGATGTATTAAAAAAAACTAACTAAACACAAATTATAATAAATCAAATGCTGTACATTAGACTGGATTAATTTTTCGCAAACAAGTGGTTCTCACAATTTTAATCTGCTACGAATCTAAGAAGTTTTTATCAAGAAAACATGGGGCTTAAGTAAAAGTCGAGATTCCCGTTTTTATATTTTATATAAAGAATGAAATGTTGCTTGTTAAAAACGGAAAGCTCGACTTTGATTTTCTTTTCCATGTGCCATGGTTTCTTGGCCACAACACTCCATTAACCCACTCTAACGTACATGCTTCTAAAAGCAAGTCTGTTCCGAATCAAGTCTTTTGAATTAATTCCAGACATTTTTAGCAGAATACATATATTTACATATGAGTTGTGTTTTTGTATATTCATGCAATTTGTAGAAACTTGAAATTCGGAAGATATTTTGAATAGAAAAAAGCCAGGCGTGCACCTTATATAAAACAATGTCCACTAATCTAAATACTTCAAATAATAATTGTAAAATATTATATTAATTCTTTAGCCAGTTCAAAGCAACTCGTAAGCAACTTTGATGTTAAACACAAAATCGTTTTAAAACTGATACATGTACACAATTAAAAAAAAACTTACAGCTAATAAGAAAAAAGACCAATAAATGTTAAAATAATAAATTGATAGATTTAATGGATGGATGGCATTCAGAACACTCTATAGGCTGCAACATCATTTTTACATAAGCCTTTTTATGCTAATCTGCACTAGTACTTAGGACTGACTTAAAGTAATCGCTGTCTAACTGTTTAATATCCCTGGCAAATTTGGCCACCAAAATGGTTAGCTCCTCAACATTGATCTCTGTATTGTTTCCGGCTTTTGATAGCTGCTCTATAGCTACTTGAATTTTGTCAAGAAGTACCTTGTCCGCTTTGTTTTGTTTACCCGCATTCTCGTCCTCAAACTCATTATACACCTCTTGAGCGTTGTGGACCACGTGCTCTGGAAAATTAGCCAAACGGGCAACTTGTATCCCAAAGCTTTTCTCCATGACCCCGGATCGCACCTGATAAAGCAGTGTAAAGTTATCTGCATCGGCTACAGCAGCCATGTGACAATTCTTTACGGTGGGCAAAGTTTCGGCGAGTTTAGTAATCTCGTGAAAATGTGTGGCGAACAGAGTGAAGCATTTGGTTTCCTTCGCCAGATGCTCGGCAATAGACCAAGCTATGCCACAGCCTTCATAGGTGGATGTGCCGCGTCCGAGTTCATCAATAATAACCAAAGACTTATCCGTAGCTGTCTATGGGATATATGATTTAACCAAATATAATTAAAAGAATAAACAATTTTACCCTTATAATGCCAGATGTTTCAATCATTTCCACCATAAAAGTGCTCAAGCCTTTGATAATATTATCACTAGCACCGACACGACCTAATATAGAATCCACCATGCTTACAATGGCCGAGCTGCAAGGAACAAAAGCACCTACGTGGGCCATCAGAACAGCTGTGCCTACAGAACGTATGAAAGTGCTTTTGCCACCCATATTCGGACCTGTTATTATGAACATGTTGCAATTACCTGAAAAAATATAAAGACTTTAAAAAGTTAACTCTATCTGGATCAGGGAAGACTCACCCTTTTCAAACTCCACGCTGTTAGCTATAAAGCTGACATGCTCCTGCAGTTCTAGGCACGGATGACGAATATCATCAAGTTTCAGCTGACCGGCACCTTCCGGCAGCATCTTAGGACGCACATAGGGTGTAGGGGCGCATCGAGCGGCTATGGCAAAACTGACCAGACAATCCAGTTGGGCAAGATCATTGTTAAGGCTGGTAAGCGGCGCTGCATAGCCCACAGCCACTTGGATAATTTCCTCCACAATGGACTGCTGTTGTTCCTCGTAACTTATTCTACAGCTGCCAAACTCATTTGCATAGCTTTCTAACTTATCAGAGGTAAAGCGCACACCGCCCTTAATAACATCCACAATTCGATAGTTCTTGTTCTTACGTAGCACAGAGTCGTCCTTAAGTGTGATGCGAAAGTGATATCCCAGCTTCGCCACATTCTCGAGCTTGACTTGCTTGCCATCAAGATCGAGTTCATCATTACACTTACTTTGAAGTTTCTCCATTTTGTTGAATAACTCCGTCATCGATTGTTGCAGCTCCATGAGGCGACTGTCAAATGATCCCTTCACCAAATACTCACCCTTTTCAATGCTTTCAAAGTCCACAACCTGCTCGACCATTTGCTTGAGCCCATTTAAATCCTCTAGGAAGCCTTTAATGGGAGCACACAGTACACTGTGCACTGTGCTATTTTCAAGGTCCAACAGCAACTGCAGTATCTTTGGTGTGCGTAATATTACCTGGTATATGCGAAACAGATCTTGTAAAGTGGCTTTTCGACGCATTAACTTCTTGGTAAGCAGCAGAATATCTGGTATGCGTTTAAGATAGTCTAGACTTAGCATGTCCAACGACTCCGGCGACTCTAAAAGACACTGTACAATATTGTGTCGATCGTTGAGAATCTCGCAACTGCGCAGCGGCTGCTTCACCCACTGTGACATCAGACGATGCCCCTGAGGTGTTCGACAATGATCCAGCACTCCAAGAATGCTTTGCCAGCGGTACGAAGGCATTGATGGATGTGTTCCCGGCTTGGGCAATATGTTGAGAGCGGCTACAGCAGCTGAATCCAAATGCACAAAGCTGCATAAATTTATTTAATAATAAATTTATATTTTAATTGCCAAATATTTGCTTACCGATTCAGATCCAACTGTCTTAACTCGTAGTGCCCCAAATTACCAGAATCATTGACCAAATCTAAATATTTTATTGCCGATCGAAGCGCTTCACAGGCGAGTTGCATTTGCAATTCCCTAAGTCCATTGACATCCTCCTGCTGTCCCTTGGAAAATCGGACCAGGCGGTTCAAGTCCTGCAGCAGATCGTTGCGTTCAGCGGCGCTGCTTCTTTTTGTCACAGTAATCATGACGCGATTACGTTCTAGCAGCGCTTTAACAGATGCGTATTCACCATCCACTGACGGCAATAGACACTCTTTAGGACCTAACAGAACAACCGTTGCCTCCAGTTCCGTAAAGAAGTCATCATCAACAAATTCGAGCAATTGAAATGTGCAATCGCTCTGCTCGACTGCAGCAACGCCTACGCTCCTCTGTGTGCCACCTTCAAGTTTAACCAGAAGGGAAATAATACTATTGCCAACCAGGACCTCTTTGTTAGCGAACAATATGTCCTCAAATTGCAGCAAATTTCCCGGGGAACCGCGGTATTCCAACTGCCATTCAGTTCGCTTTACATAAACCTCAACGCGGATGTTGCGCACAAGAAGTAGCTCACGGACGGCCAGATCAAAATTCGCCTTGGATAGAGCCACATACTGCAGGGTTTCACTTTTATCATCCGGCAAGAGCACGTGAATATATGCAGTGGATTTATACACAATTTTGGCCACCTGTTCGCAGTCATCGCTACCATGCACAGTATAACAATCGGTTTGATCGTAGAACCGAACCGTTGATCTGGGTTTCTAAGGAAATACAATAAATTTTGATTCGCATTACTTTCTTAAATATACATAATCACTTGCAACTCACCTCGCTTAACTTATTGTGGAACTTAATGAAATTGCGACGCGCATTTTTATCTATAAAATAAGATTTCTAATGTTAAATAAATTGCATTATTTTTTCATAGTTTTGCTTACCCATGTGCAGAATCGGCTCCTGCCTGCTAACCACTGATTTTCCTTCCATTGTTAGTATGTTATTATTTGTTTTATTGAACTGCTTTTAAACAATTTGCTAATTTACGCGCCATTCGACAAAAACGACGCGAAAGAGGAGTGTTGGTAAATGTGAATAACAAAACAGCTGTGATGGTGCTGGCAAATAATAGTGGTGTTCCTGAATACAATTTCGATTTGATTTGATGTTGTTTTGACGGTAAGCACACCTCACGATATACCTAAATTAAAACACAATATTTCTAAGGATTTCAAATTATTTTTAGGAGAATACGTGCTGTGATAATTAACACAGTTAATTATTTTCATTTGTCTGTGACTCAAACATAATCAGATCCTTATCTATCTGAATCTAAATAATCTGACGGATATTTAGTTAAGCACAAAGCCAAAACATAAAAAGAAATCATTTCATATAACTTAAATAGTCCACACACTTACTTTGTTTACCGTTGTTTTAGCTTCAAACTGAAAAAGGTCAGACGTTCCATAAGTTGCCAAATTGGTGTTGACATTTTAAGAAATATTGTCAATATGACAATAACATTGTTATTGTGATATTGTATATACTTTTAAAACAATTCGTAGAAACTGCTACATAAATTGTTGGCTGTTACAAAAATATATTATTTTAGGAGCAAAATAAGATTTTTTATATTTCGTATTTAAGTTGACTTTCAAGCAAGGGAACTTAAGTAGATTTCTTTCAATTCAATAACTTTTCAAACTTGAAAAAAAAATCATTAATCTGCCAATCCTAAGCGTATTGGTGTCACTAAATTTATAAAAATCGCCACTTGGTATGTTGAAATTGGGCGAAATTAAAAACAGATCCAATTTCATATAAACGTTTATTATAATTCTTTTATATGTTCTTTTAATAACGTAATCTACAGTATTTGAAATATTATCAAAACAATGTTTAATTAAAAAAAAACCCACAATGTTCATATATTATATCTAAATTTTAGAATTTTTGAGTAGTTAATCTAAGCGTATTCATCTCTGCAATTTTGCAAATGAACATGCGTTGAGATTTTCATTCCAGTTGTGCAATACATTTTTATTATTGGTATCGAAAAGTCTACATGTAAATTACATTGTGAATATTTCTGAAAAAAGTTTGGCTTAAACAAAAAAAAAGAGCCAATTCCAATAAAAAGTGTCATTGCCCCCACAAGAAAAATATAGAGCTAGATTTGGTACAAAAACTAGTTTGGCAATCATCAATTTTAAAAGCGACAATCAATTGCAGAAATGCAAATAAAACCAAGCAATGTTCAGGAAGCCCGCTGATCATCGCGATTTATAAACCAAAATTAGAATTCATTTGTACGTAAATTGTAATGGAATATTTATTAATAAGACACGTTTTTTACATATATATGTATGTCCACTGAACGAATATACATATATCCACTGCACTAGTTATCATATCTGTCATTTATAGTTATAAACCACACTTGTGCAAAAATACAGACTAATTTAAACTTAATACGTCAATCAATATCTTAAAGACTAAGATCAGTCTAATATTACGTTCGAACTGAACCGATCACAGCTGCTTGTCTGGTTTTGGTTGCAGCTGATTTTTGCCCGCTTGCTCTATTAATACAATGTCCCAGGCCCCTCCCACGCCGCTTGCCTTGGAGCACAAGTCCAGGCTGATTACTGCACCCACTTCAGAAGCAGCGGCCCTTAGACAGGTGCCCTTCGCCATGTTGTAAACGGGACTATCGGCGTTGCGTGTGTGACGCCACTGTTGATCGCCCATCATTTCGTGGCACTTGTTGATCACGACGAGAGCATCTGACGCTGCTTCCAGACACAGTAGTTTGTCCAAGATGATTTCCGACTTTTCTGTCTCATACCAGGTCTGATTAGGGGCACGCGGTCGACAGAGCTGCAGCGTTAACGAGCTACCCTTTTTCCAGAAGCCTTTAACTTTCGGAGATACCACAGCAGCACACAGCTGTGTGCCACTGAGTCGTAGTTGAAACGAGTCGAGATAGTTGCGCTTGCGCGAATGCCACGGTTGAAAGATGGGCGCCGACTCAGATTTCTTGGATTCCTCGCCAGGCAAACGAAGCTCAGGGTAGACATTCTTGAGATACCAGGCAAAGTCTTGACAATGCAGACGCTGGCGGAGCTCCAGGCGACTACTTATGTCGCCAAAGTTGTAGTCCTTGGGCACCTTTTCATGCTTTAGATAATAATCCTTGTATTTATCCATCCAGACATGTGCCAAACGCAAAGAATTCTTCAACATGGTATTGGCGCCATCCGGAGCCGTATAAGGACGTCGCTTGCGAAAGATATGTCCAACACGAGAGCACGGCACAATCTTAATGGCTCCCCCACACTGCCAAACGCGGAATGAGATTTCTATGTTCTCACCGCCCCAAACGTCCATGGCCATGTCGTACTCGCCTATGTACTGAAAATACAACCGATTCACGGCGAATAATCCACCTGCCATGGTTGGTGACCTAAAGGGTCCTTTAAAGTCTTCCGGCACCTTTAGTGTCCCGTCAGGGAGATGTTCCCAGCGAAAGTGGAGGCCCCAGTTGAATCCGCCTCTTACCAGTGGGCTAGGCGTGTACTCAAAAGTGTCTGCATTTATTAGATCAATCACAGGCACCGCAAGCGTCGCATTCTCTGTCTTCACCAACCGCAATAGCGGCTCCAACCACTGACGATTCACTTCGATGTGCGAGTCAAGGAAGACCAAAACTTCGCCGCTTGCATCGCGTGATCCAATAACGCGGGAGCGTATTAGCCCTTCGCGCTGCTTGTTGCGTACATAACGCAGGTTTTCATACTTAAGTCGAGCGTGCAAGTCGGCCAGCAGATGAAACTCCAACTCTGGCAAATCGCTGTTATCATCCACAAGAATAATCTCTTTCAGTAGATACTCTGGCGTGCGCTCCAACACAGATTTAATGGAACGCATCAATGTCATTTTGTGTTCGTTATAAAAGCACATTATAACTGAAGCCTGTGGCAGTTGATCCGACTCTCTGGTAACCTCGCGAGCACACACCTTGTGTCTTGTATCGGGTAAATCTCGAATAAGTCCAATATTATTGGAAACTAGTGCATTGAACGCATGATGCTTATAGCCAATGTCGCGAATATACTTGTCCTGTTTATTGCGCACCACACCCAATAAATCGAACTGTTCGTGTTCAACTTTCCCAGCAGACAAATCGGATGATCGCGTGGTGTTTAGAGATGTAGGCGAGCAGCCCACTGTAACCTGCGCCTTATAACTTAACTCTGCTCGAGGTGTCACATTTATATCGGTGCTAAATCGCCAGCCAGTCGCCGGAATTGTGCCACGCAGCATATGCATGTACACGAGCAGGACCACTATCCAGACGCCAGCAATGATCCACGAGCTCAGAGAGCAGGATTTGCATAGTAGACGCTTAATTTGCATCATATGTGGATATGTGTATGCTTATTGTATTCAGCGTGCTTTACGACCTACAGACATATTATGACTGCATTGCTAAAAAAAAACCGGATTTTATGCGGTATCGTCAATATATTTTGTTGGCTTACTAGCGTTGACTTCATTAAACTCAATTAATTTGAATACATGAACTGGTATCGATAGTGTGACTATCGATAGCATTCGGTAATTTGGGATTCAAGGTTGCCACATCAGATTAATATAATATTGAGAGGCGCGCGTTTCTTTCTCGTTTTTAGGAAAATAATAATTTTACAAAAAATTTTAATTCAAAATAATATAAACTAAAGATTATAATTTCTATGCATGCCGACAAGAAGTTGGATAACTTAATTTAAATAATCGGAAATATGTTAAGGCATCAACACAAATTCTGTCAAACTTCTAGTTTTAAAAAAGAAAAAATGTCTTCTTTTTTGAAATAACATCCTTGCACTAGTTCTAAATGCCTGACAAAATGTTGTGCCAGGTGACGTCTTTTTCTTTGGGTTATTTA
Organism: Drosophila sp. st01m; assembly: GCA_018901795.1. Taxonomy (NCBI): domain Eukaryota; kingdom Metazoa; phylum Arthropoda; class Insecta; order Diptera; family Drosophilidae; genus Drosophila; species Drosophila sp. st01m. The sequence continues at coordinate 531,309 of JAEIFG010000269.1, forward strand.
TTGGAAAAGCCGTGACTTCGATCAGCGGGACTGATGTAATTTTGGAAATAATATTTATCGAGATACTGATCCAATGTACACCTTAATTTTATGCTAATCTCAATTTCGCAATCTTTGGCAGGTTCTTCATTTATAATTTGATTTAATTTAGGGAACTTTGCATTTCTTACAAATAAGGCTTTCAAAATCAAGCAATATACATTTAATTCTGGTTTTATAAATATTGTTTCTTTATTTTCTATAGCATGTTGCTTTAAATACGTTTTAATATTCATATAACAGTGATTTCCTTCAAATTATACACGTTTACATTACAAATCATTTAACAAAATAAGATTAGCGAATACATATAATAATATATACAGATTATTACTAAAAAATTGTGTATTGTAAAGAACGAAAAATATATAAAATGTTTTATATTGTAAGGTATTGAAATGACACACATATTTGCTATCATCCAAAGTTAACATTGGTATTTTTTTTCATCTTCAAAATATCGAAGCAGTTACATAGCAATGCCGACGGTCGATGAGAAGTAATGCAACAATTCAATACAGATATTCAAATGTATGTTTAACTTACTATATTCCTAAATGTTGTTGTCGCATGGTGCGCTTCTTATTTTGGTTTTTCTTCATACATTTTGTTTTACCTAATTCAATCAATTAACTAGATACATTACGTTTTTTTATTTGATTTGTTTCTTTGCATATTAGTTTCAGAATATTTTCGATAGATAAGAAATCAATATGATTACGAGTTGCACTAAAAATAAAAGTTGGATTTTGTAAACTATGCGTGTATGTAAAGATAATAATTTTAACACGAGCACTGATCCTTAACATGTGTTGAGTCGCTGCTAAGATTTGGTCGCGATGGTTGCGACGGCCGATGCTGCACTCCCGATTCGGATGCATTTAGATCGAGGCGACCCTCCTGAATATTCTGATAGATCTTGCGAGCTGTTTCAAGAAATGCCTCCTCTACATTTTGCCCTCTGTTTAAAATATGTTTATAAGATTATTAATTCCAATAATATTGTTCGCTTACGTCATAGCGCTGGCTTCCAAAAACATGAGACCATTCTCATCTGCAAACTCTTTGGCCTCTTCGTAGGTTACCTCTCGTGTGCTCTCTAAATCAGATTTGTTACCAATGAGAAAGATCACAGTGCTGGGATTTGTGAGATTGCGCGTATCGGTGAGCCAGCTGCTCAAATGATTATACGTCGACCTGCACAGATTATGATATTTTAAGAACTTAGTGTCGGTCTGGATTTAAATGATTTACCGTCTGGTTATATCGTAAACCATCAATGCTCCGGCAGCACCGCGATAATACGACCTAGTTACCGCACGGAAACGTTCCTGACCGGCTGTATCCCAAATTTGTAGTTTAATTTTCTTATCATCGACTTCGATGATGCGTGTGCCAAACTCAACGCCAATTGTATGTGGACAGTTGGCCATAACTAAGCAAAGATAAAGAGTGAAAAGTTTGATATTGTAAAATATGTATGTACTTACATTTCTTTTCAGTAAACTGATGCAGCAAACAGGACTTGCCCACGCCCATGTCACCAATGATAATGTACTTAAAGATATAGTTGTAGTTATAAGGTGCAGCTGTCATATTGGGATCTGTTAACGATATTAAAATTGATTTACTTTTATAAATACATTTGTAAGCTGCTAATTGCCCACATTTTTCTATGAAGTAGTCAAAGCGATCATAAAGTTTATTAACAACGCGACATATTTTATGTCTTTTGACTTCCATTTTGCTGCACATTCGACGACCCACTCAAAGCAGCTACTGAGAGGTGCATATATTTACATCATATTTAGAAGGAGTACAACTTCTTATCAAGAAATTGTAACGCTTCATTAATTCGATTCAGCGTCGTTTGGTTCTGGCAGTCTATTGTGGCACTGCGCCAGCGTGTTTTGCCGATGTGCCCCCAATTATGGGAACTGTGGTTTATGTGTAAACAGCAGTTCGGTTTGTGTGTGTACTGTGTTAAAAGAAAACAGTTGTTTAAAGAGTACATGTCGGTCCCATATTATTGGGTTTACCCCTTAGTCAGATAGTTACCGTTTTTAAAAGGGTTTTGAAGATTCTTGAAATAGATTGAAACTAAAAGTGGAGGGATACTACTTGATTTCCAAAATCACATCGGATTTATTAGCATCAATTGTTATTGTTTGTTAGGAGAATATTGATGATAGTAAATCAAATCAGCTTTCACATAATAATAAGGCTATCGACAAAGATAATAATTTAATATCTACTTTTTTACAGAGATATAGATTTACAGCTTTAATATTTATTTACACTCGTTTACTTTTCTAGTTCTATAGTGTGATAAACTTTTCTAATAGCTCAGTTATTGTTTGCTAGTTGAACAGCAATCAGTAAGTTTTCAATACTACGTCTCTTATCAGTCAATGACAGAACAATGAATAAAAGCTGGTGCAACGATAAAATTCGTTCCTCTTAAAGTTTGATTCAGAAATTATTATTTATAAAATAATAATGTGAATCTTAAAAATTCTGCTGCGCATTGAAATTCAAGATAATGCGTATAAAAATGATTGTGAAAATAAATAATTAAAAAAATTTACATATATATGTGTAAAAATTCTCTGTGACATGCCAAAGCACCGTTATTTGATAAAATAATCATAAGGCGTGCCCAGGCAGACAACTCATCAGCAACAAAAATGAGGGGTGTACACTAAAGCCCTCGTATCCACTATTTTCGCAAGAGTAAAAATGGATGGCCCTGCAACCGTAACGCAACCAACAATATAGCGAGTAATTTCTGTAGTACAAGGGAAAGTTGTCATTAGTTGACTCTAACAAATTGACGCCCCCTTCCTTTGTCGACCACCCCCACGACTGCAGTCAACTTCAAATTTTATTTAAAGAGTAATAAACACTATAGCGACTTATAATTGAATTTGACACAAAAAAAAAACAAATAACTCACCGTTTTTACTTTATATCAGGTTAAACAAGGGTGCAGGAATGTAGTAAGACAGCAATGAGCACAGTATGTGGCTGTATGTATGTATATCGTTGTTTATGTATATTGTTAATCACACACTGTCGATATGGGCACAGTTATGTGCCTATTTCGAATCGAGCACTAGCATAAATATGCGGACAGATCTGAAGCACCAATAATAAAAATTTGCAAAGATTGAAACTGCAGCAAAATTTTTTTTGCGTTTTCTTGTTTGCAATTTTAGCGACGAGTTATACTGTGATGCCAGATTTGTTGACAAAGTGCTGTAAAGTACTATCACTGAACAGCTGTACAGCACTTAAAGTTAATGTTGTAAAATTCTGCAATTCAATTGTTCTGCCCAGCACTGTAATACCGCACGTGTTCTGGTTTTTGTTTATACACGATTTTTAATTTTAAAATGCAGTAATGTTTGTCAACGAAGTAAACGATGTGAAAATCTATAACTTAAGCGCCGGCAAATCGGTGCCAGATGTAAGTTGATGCATTCCAAGTCACCGAATGATTAAACCAACGTTTGTCTATTAAAGTGGCTCACCGATCGGCGTAAGCGATCACAGCTGATGAAAAAAGTGGACACACGTCGCCAAATCGAGCTGATACAGGATTTTGATATGCCCGGCGTTTGTACAAGCATTCGCATGAGTCCGGATCAACAGTATATCCTAGCTACGGGAACTTACAAGCCACGTGTAAAATGTTTTGAAGTATCCAATTTGTCCATTAAATTTGAGAGATGTTTCGATTCGGAAGTTACCACATTTGAGGTGATAAGTGACGATTACAGCAAAATGGTTTTTCTCCAATGCGATCGCTATGTGGAAATTCATGCAGCACATGGCCGACACTACAGGCTTCGCATTCCACGATTCGGTCGCGATATGAAGTATCATAAGCCCAGCTGTGATATGTACATTGTCGGAGTGGGTAGAGTAAGTAATAATACTGGTTGACTAGCATTACCTTTTGATTACCATTACCTTTTGACAGGATATTTATCGACTGAATTTGGAACGTGGTCAGTTTCTGCAACCGTATGAGACGGACGCCAGCTGTTTGAATGCTTGCGAAGTGAACCCTGAGCATAATTTGCTAGTAGTGGGTACTAAAGAAGGAACAGTTGAGGCCTGGGATCCCCGCACCAAACAGCGTTGTGCCACTTTGGATGTGGCCATAAAACTGCCAGGTGTCAAAGAGTTCCCCTCAGTAACGTCACTCAAATATCGCAATGGGCTGCACATGGGAGTTGGCACGGCCTCTGGTCATGTTTTGTTATATGATATACGTGCCCGTCAACCACTATTAGTCAAAAATCATCTTAATAATTTGCCTATTAAGCGATTAGCTTTTAATCCGACACAGAATGCCGTTTACAGTTTGGATGAGGCCACGCTGAAATTGTGGGACGAGCAAACAGGCAAGCAAATAGCCTATGTGGAATCGACAACATCCTTTAATGACTTCTGCACTATTCCGGATACCGGAATGTTCTTTCTGGCGCAAGAGGATGTCAAGATGTTGACTTATTACGTACCTGCCATGGGACCAGCACCTCGCTGGTGCTCCTTCCTTGATAATCTCACTGAAGAGATTGAATCGGAGGTGGTCGAGAACGTTTTCGATGACTATCAGTTTATCACGCAAAAGGAACTCGCTGAGCTGGGCTTGGAGCACCTTATCGGTACTAATCTACTCAAGGGCTACATGCATGGGTAAGTCATTGAATATATATACATGGATAAATCTACTAACCTAAATTGTTTTCCTGCAGCTACTTCATGAATGTGCGGCTGTATAACAAGGCTAAGGCTGTTGTAGAGCCATTTGCTTTTGATCGGTTCCGCAAGGAGAAAGTCCGACAAGAGATCGAAAGTGAACGTAAGTCACGTTTGCAAATTGAATCTAAGCTGCCAAAGGTCAACAAAGAACTGGCACTTAAGATTATGGATGAGCAGGAAAACCCCTCAAACAATGGCAAGCAGCGTAATATGCCGAGTCTGCTGCAGGATTCACGTTTTAGAGCAATGTTTGAGAACACCGACTTTGCAGTTAACAAAGATGCTGAGGAGTATCGTTTGTTAGCACCAGTGCTCAATCGGTTGGATAAGTCGAAGGCCAAGCAACTTAAGCAGCGCGTCGAAGTTGCACATGTCGCAGAGCTACACGCAGATGAGGCGAATCCACGTGAAGACAGCGACAACGATGAGGATCTGTTTGGCTTTGAGAAGAGTGATGTCGAGGACAGCAGTGGGGATGAGGCGTCCTCAGATGATGAGGACAGAAAAGAGTATGTCAAGGAAATGAAGCAGGCCTACAAGCAGGTTAAGCTTCAGCGGGATGAAGAGGAACAGCATTCAGAGAATGAAGAACCAGATGGTCCAGATGATTATGTATCTCCACTGGCGAATGTCATCATTGACAAACCGTCCACAATTACGCAGAGCTTTAAACTGACGACTCTCCACAAAGATCACGGCAACAGTGAGCTGCACCGACGCATCAAGCAGATCAGCCTGCAGGATCGAGTGAGCCGCATGACCAGTCTGGAGGGTCAAGTTACCAATGTAGGCCGATCACTCGGCAACCGTCAAATGACATTCGAAGTGAATAGAGAAAGGAAATCGCAGAATTTCGCAAAAAAACGAGAAGCTGAGTTGAAAAAACATCGTGAGGAGCGCCGGGGCATCGTAAGGCCAATCAAATCGCTTAAGCTGAAAAAAGTTAATTTTAAGTAGGATTTTGTAATTGGACATTCTAGTACATAAAGATTTAATTTATGTAAAATTCTATTAATCATATTTCTGTGACTGCCTTAAATATCCTCGTTACTTATGTCGGCCACTCGTTTGATGAACTTCTGATGAAATTCCAGTTCAGGATTGTCCATACTGAGCAACCCCATTGGTTCCAGATCGACGAACTCCAGCGGAATCAACTCAAATTTTCTATTATCATCACTATGCCGATTAACATTCAAGGAAGTGGAGTCTATGCTAGTAGAACTTTTGAATAAATCATTATCTGATTCCTCCTTTTGAAATGTCATATACATTGATATATTTTGATCTTGAGCACTACTTTTCTTTATCAATTTATGTTCTTTAAGCTCATCATTTTCATAGCCTGAATCTTTTTTCAATAGTTTAGTCCAGCACCTCAATTTCTTTTCTCCTGCATAGTTTTTTTTTTTTTAATTTACTAATTTATTTATTTAATTAATTAAATATTACGGGCACTTACCCAACGTATACTGGGGTCCATTCAATATTAAATGCAGTAAAGCTTCAGTTACGGGTCCAGTTTGAGGTTCCGCCATTTTATCAAAATAATGTTGAAAGAATTGCTCAGCATTGCGGAGCCTTAGAGGCGCCTCTGGTTTTCCAGTTTGTGTGCAGACCAACAATGCTGATTGCTCTGCTCCCATATTATTAATGAATTTGTCAAAATCCAAAGCAGTAATGATTTTCTATCAAGCACTGATTACTAAGTTCGGTATTACTTCAAATATTTCTTAAAATGATGAACCCTTGTAGAAAATATTTGGTTTTTGTCATGAAACCTACAACCCATTTAGTCTTTTAACTTCGATGTTTGCCTGTGGGCAACTTCGTCTGTTTGACAGTTAACTGTGAGCGATATTGATGTTATTGTCAAATAAGTCTTCATAATTGCTTTATACTTTATTATTATTATTTACTTAACATATAACTAACTAAGAATATCATTGGTTATTTATTGCCCAAAGTCGTCAAGATTAAAAGTTGCTCCCGGGGCAAGGATTTAGATTAACATTAAGAAATATTTGAGCTTAAAAATTTGTACTTCACATGATCGTTTTTTAAAATTTCAATCAGCTGCATATTTATGATGTGTCAATTGATTTTGAAACTAAAATTCTAAATGTATTAAATTCTGATATATTATCGCTTTCATCGGTAGCCTTATACTCTAATTTCGCTCTTCTTGTTTTCTTATAAATTTTAATTCATGCTCAACAGCCTATCAATACCTTTATTTTTTTTTAGAAATATGTTTAACTTCATTATTTTTCAACCTTGGTTATATTCTCGGCGTCCCAAATATCTATATTTGTTTTCACTCGCACACACTGTTGACAATTTTTTTTTTCAAAAAACATATATTTTGAACTAAAAAATAACATTTCGAATGGATGGATTTTGTCCTGGATGGAGTCCAAATGATTTTAGTAATTTTTTTTTAAATAAGTTTTAATATTTAATATTTATATTTATTATTAAGGTATACGAGGTAACTAAAAACCCCTTTGTGACCTTGGTCGCTATTGATTCAGCCCTTTCACGGCGCGCCGGCTACCAAAGTAAGCTGTATCAATTTTTAACAATAACAATAACAATTAATAACAACTTAACAAATAACAATTTAACAAAAAACAACTATGAGATTCTTATCTCATCGCTCTCGTTAAGGGGACCGTAGTATAAGGTCCTTCGGCCGTCGTCTGTGGAGCCTTATAGGTGGGCGGGTTCTGAATAGTGCCTTAGCTAGACGGTTTCTGTGGCGCTCCAGTCTCTCATGATACCTGCTGGAGTGCATGTTAATTGCCTCAAACACCGTGGGCAGTTTAAGGTCCCTGTGCAATGTTGTATTCCTCACGAACCACTCGCAGCCTGTAATCATCCTAGCGATTTTATTTTGTGCAGCCTGGATACGACGAATTTGGCTGTCGCAAGCCAAGCCCCAAATTTGGCACCCGTACCTCCATATTGGAGCGATTATTTGCTTGTAGATTGTTACCTTATTGGAAAGTGACAATTTACTTCGCGAGCTTAAAAGCCAGTAGTGCCTAGACGCCGCAGCACGTATGCGCACTCTCATAGTCCCCACCTGGTTTGAAAAGGTGAGTCTGCGGTCCAGGATGACACCAAGGTATTTGGCTGAGTTCGACTGTGGGACAACTGAAGAAATGAAAATATCCGGAATTTCATTAGAAATTAACATACTTATCAGATGAAACCAAATATATAAATATCAGTTTCATAACTACTCTACAATTCAATTATAAAGATTGTATTTTTATTTCTCTATCGAATACATATATTACTTTTACAATCGTTCCAAAGCTCCACAGTGCAACGCTTTAAAAATAAAACAGAGGATATATTATGTTCGTAACAATGGATGTAATAAGGAGCCGAGATAATCTGTCCGTTCGTATGAATATGTGATCTCAGAGATTAAAGAGCGAGAGCTACCGAATTTGGCACACAGACTTCAATGACGTTAGACCACGACAGGGTTGTTTGAAATTTTTGCCATGTCACCTACCGAACCCGCAAATCGTAAAGTACGTATAGCATCAGGATCGGTTGAACCAAATGGCAGTTGTAGCATTTTGAGTTTTTATTTGTAGTTTAAATTTTAACGAGATTTAGCGATCTTTACACTACAAATTTCAGATCTATGTATCTTACGATATATAAGATTTGCGTAATCGAGTTATGAATCGACGAAAATTTGTAAAAATTTGTTCAAACAATCGTTGGTTGTACTGGATTTATTAAATTTGTCTAAGTTGTACTTGATTAAATTTTTCTTTATAATTGCGGGAGAAAGAACCATTTCTGAATTGCTGATAATTATTTGATAAAGTAGACTTGAAAACACTGTAGTGGAGATTAAGACCATTTAATGTTAGGGGTTATTTCAAAAAGTCGCAGATTAAACACATTTAGAACTCCGATAGGGATTAATTCGCTATCATCGTCTTTTGTAAAAAGTCGTTGATCAAAATTCTTTAGAATTCGAATTAAAAAATGCTCATCATAGAAATTGAGCATTTTCAACGCTTTTATACAAACAAACAGAAACATTTTGGGCCACTAAAAATCTCAAATTTAATTGTCTGTCTCACTTACATCCTTATCTTATGAACCAGGTGAGTTATCAAAAGATTTAGTAAGCAATTTTGTTACATAAGACTTTAATTATTTCCAAATTGGCTGTATATATTGCAAGTCAAAATATTTTAGCGTTTTTCATTTGGATCCCCAAATGTAAAAGAAAATTGGGTTTGTTTTGCGACAGAAAAATATATGCAAAGTGTGCCTATTAAGATTGATTTTATACTTTTTCCGCAGCGAGAAATTTCAAAAGAAATGGCTGATTGAAAAGCTTATATTTACAAATTTATTCTATTTCAAGGTTCATCAACTTTAAAAATTGCAATTCCGCACCTTTCCATTTGAAAGTCTTGACATTTATTGGCTGAATTTTTCTGAGGTGAAACTATGCAGTTTACTTAATTTATTCAAAAAATTCTGCTAATTGATTGGCATTTGTTGTTATTAGAAATAAGCAGTTAGCCAGCGCTCAAATAGTATTGATGCAATTGTCGCTAATGCTTAGATCATAAGAGAATTTATTCCTGAATCAATACGTTTCTATAAAATTTTTATTTAGTTTACTTACAACAGCCTCTCAGAGTATCGATTTTATAGCTTTTGGACTTGATAGCTTTTGGCTAAAGCTTCATAGCTCCGACCGGTCTTTATAAAGCTAATGTTTATTTTAGCTTGAGTGCAGCGTCTTATGTTTTTACTATAAATAGGAAACTGTTGTAGAATTTTCAGCTCATTTCAAGTTTTTGTTTTGTGTCGTTTGGTTTAGTCCTTAAGTGGTAGGTAATATTTTATTAAAGTAACGTGATGTGCCCTTAAAATTAAAATATATGTAAATATATGTTAAATAATGGTTTCATGGTTTTTATTAAACCAATTAAAGTTTATTTATATAAGTAATAATAAATTCGGAATTCACCAAAGTTTTTCTTCTGGAAATATTCATATTTGCCCATAGATATTACTTTATCTATTTTAATTATAGATTGTTGTTCAAGATTTTCTCATTAAAAGTTTTGCGATTTTCAAATTAATATTTGTTAATTCTCAAAGCGTGTTTCAAGCTTCAGCGACTTAACATAGAAAAAAATAACTGCATAATTTTCCAAGCATTACAAAACTCGATAATTAAGGTTTTGTGGCCAACGAAATACGCTAAACCAATGAGATTTTATTTAAACAAATAAAGTAACCGGTTTAGCACAGTCCCACAAATTTAGTAAGTACTCGAACACTAAAAACAAAAAAATCATAAGTGAGAACACAACAGTCGAGAGTTTTCGACTATCAAATACCCTTTACATTGCAATGTTATAAAGTTCTGCAAACTCATAAAACAAATTTTTCGTGGCCATGCATTACCATTACCTTGAACTTCGAAATTAGTTTGCATTTGGTTAAATACCAATTAAGGTGAAATCGTTAGGAAATTGGATTGTTAAGAAAACCAAGAGCATTGATCAATTGATCAACGCCTTGAAGGTTCTTAACCTTACAAGTGCATACTTGTTGTTACGAAAAGAGGTTTAAAAAAATTATTTTGGAATCAAAATTGTTTAGGATTCACGACAGCGGAAACAGATAACATTATTTAATAACTACCAATATATAGCAAGAGAAAGAGGTAGAAAGATGTTGCAGGTTGGGTTGCTACCAATAGTTTCTTTATAAAGTTATGGAGAAAAACATAGCGAAAAATACAAACTATCCATATAGTTAAGAAGACTCTTATACTGCTGGTCATAACTTATCTTAAAGTTATATATGTTATATTCTATCTAAATATTTTCAATAAGTGCAGGAAACTTAGCGATGACAACTTATCTAATGGTGAACCTTAACATATAACAAGCTTTTTGTATGTGTGTGCAAAAATACAAACTATCCATATAGTTAAGAAGACTCTTATACTGCTGGTCATAACTTATCTTAAAGTTATATATGTTATATTCTATCTAAATATTTTCAATAAGTGCAGGAAACTTAGCGATGACAACTTATCTAATGGTGAACCTTAACATATAACAAGCTTTTTGTATGTGTGTGCATTTAAGTTTGAGGCTTGTCTGAGTAACCTGACAAACTGGCTTGACATTTTTATTATATGTATGGTTCTCTTCGGACTTTGAGCACTAACAAGGTCTTTGAAATAAGTTTTACCACGTTAATACTCGACTGCGTAGGATTGTAAATTGATTGTATGGAGATCGATCAAAGACTCTGGAACTTGTTGCCTTGAACTTGAAGTGAATAAACTTGAGATAACCATTTGATTTCTACGTATCAGGAAACAAAGTGCTCTTACAATTGACATTTCGCACATAAATTAGTTATACGATTTCTTGTTCCAAACACGATCTCAACTTTCAGTTAAATTTTATGGAGTCGCAGTTCACTGGATATGTACTCTAAACGGGTTATTGAATTTCTTATAGTCCAAAAACCAGTTTTCTGATTAATTTTGGTCTTTTATTAAAACACTTTTTAATCACGCATGCAAATGGCAAGTTGACCAAGTTTATTATTATTTCATTATACATTTTATACGCCTGTATATGGATTAAGATACACTTAAAAATATCACCACACTGTCAGATAGGATTTATGTCCAAATCGTGTCTTAATTCTTTAATGTGATAAGAAGTCTTGCGAGCTTAAATTATTACTTAATATCATTTTGCCGGCATTCAAATAAATTTTCCTATCTTATGGCATCAGACCATTTACTCAAGGCTAAGCCACCTGCAGTAGCCAGTTAAAAAACTGCATCTGGTTTCCAATTTAAATATTTAATTTATACACCTCGTTTTATGAATTTTCAATGAGAGCGGGGTATGTAAATAATGCTAAAACCTCTGCTATTAGACAAAAAATCGATGACAATCTTTACCTGGCCAAGGGCAAAATAAATTGAGAATAAATAATATACGCACTTCAGCGTCAATGCTAATTGATTAATTAGTCAAAACAAGCGTTTGCAATCATCCAAATTTGGCACATAGACTCCAATGGGGATTGAGCAGATCCAAATTGTTTAACATTTTGGAACGTCCCTCACGCCTGGAATATAAAATAAAGCATCACACCTACAGTTGCTACGACATACCTTTTTATTTGGCAATTAACTATATATATTATTAGTATCTTCATCTTAATTAATCGCATCAAGACCGATGAAACAGAACATCAGAAAAAACTGTTCCAAAAAAAAAAACAAATTTTTAAAGTATGTAACAGGAGTTTCCATAGTCGGGGTTAATTATACCCTTACCAATTAGTTTTTTTGACGTAAAACTTGTATAAATCTGCCTTGTTAAAAAAAAACTAATGTGACCCTGAAACTGTTTCAGGTAACATTTTGCGTACTCATTATAATAAATAATATATTAAACATGATATATTTTAACTTATAGGTCCAATGCTCCGTTTGTATTTGATTGCTGCCTGTTTGGCCGTCAGTGTTAACGCCTACTCTGAGGGCGCACCCAAAGCTGCCTGTCGTGATTTGACACCGCAACATGGAGCCGAACTGCAGACTAAGAAACCACCATATAGCATCTCTGGTCCCTCTCATGTGCAAGCCGGCCAAAAGTTAACGCTTACTTTGGGTGGCGATGAGTTCTTGGGTTTCATTATTCAGGCACGTGACGGCCAGAATCGTGTTGTTGGGCAATTTAATGTCGTGGACACGCAACACTCCCAAACACTGGACTGCTCGGGACCCCAGGTGAGTTCCATTTAAGCCCTCAAACAAAGATCGCATATAATAGCAATATCTAATCATTGCAGGATACCCTGACCCATCTTAAGGCTACCAAGGGCAGCCCTCTGAGCGGCTTGACTTTTGATTGGATTGCACCAGCAGGATACAAGGGCAATGTCAAGTTTATGGCTACTGTGGTGCAAACCGGGTTCGTTTATTGGGTCGGCCGAGTCACCAAGGATATTGATGTGGAGTAACTGATTTCGCTTTCTCATTTGTCATATTGCATTTAACACTTTTGATTTCCCAATTGTTTTGATTATTAATCCATTTGAAGGCTAAGAAAATCATTGTGATAAATATTTCATGATTTTTGTACATATGTACATATTACAGGTTGTTTTTACAGTTGATCACATACCATAGTTGGAAAACAGTATTCTTTGCAATAAATTCCATTACTAAACTTAATAAAAATCAAAGTTTTTTCTTAAAATTTAGAGCAATGTACTACATAAAAAAGTTGGAAAACTTTTTTGTTTGCCTTACGTAAAAACAATGGTATATCGTGTACCTTTTCTTGGTTATATTTTCATGCTGAATGTGCGCTTCACAATTTTTCGTTTGTAGCCATGAAAATGATTTAAATTAATAGCAGATCAGACCGTGTGCCGGTATGGTTTGACTTACCCGCGACTTACTTACTCAATCGTCAACACTTTCTCACGAACGTCAGGAGGCTGGGTATGTCCAATGAAATATAAATTCAACTGGCAAATAAATTTCTATCGCAGAAAAAAGAACTTGAGATGCATTTCCTGAAAGTAGCGACAGTGCTTTTCACTGGCATTTGCTGGCAGAAACGAGGTGAGACAGCGCCAGACAAATGCTGGCAATTCTGCTTAATGAATATTCGGCAAAACATTTTTACTCTTCTATGGATCGCTAGGGCTGGCTTTCCACCTGAACTCCTGTTGCAAGTCGAAATGCTTCAACTAAATCAAAACACTCCGCAGCGCTGCCTAAAATGTTTTATTTCTAATTTATGAAAAGAAAAGTCATATTGCCTTACACTTCCTTCCTGTGATGGATGCGATCCCTGCAGCAATGCTCTAGCGAGCAGTATACAACGGACGCACAGATTGAACAAGCGCTTAGATTATCCAGACGATGGCACACTGCACAATATGCCGGATAACCAATGAGTTCGGACTTACGGAAGATTCGGCCCAGTTTTACACGCACCGTCAGCATAAGTTGAGCTATGGAATACTGCAGTCCAGGGGTGATTTCCCAATTCAGTAGTAGCGGATGATCATTTTTATTTTATTTTGTGACTTTAAACTGCAGTATCTTTGCAGCTTACACATATTTATTTAGGAATAGTCATAGATTTTGAATGTTGGCTTGTCATGGGAATTGAGATTATCTAAAGATGAGTATCTATGAACAATATCGTATAAAGCAATAGTAACAGCAATAAAAATAAGCGATACATGAACCATTTATTATCGATTGGTTATGTATGGTCTTGCCTTGCCAGATCGCACAAACATCGAATAAAATGGCAGCTTTTTGGTAATTACCAATTGTAGTTTCCACCGCTTATTAAATGTTTATAGAGTTGTATTGTATGATTTAGAAACTTAAAACAATATTAACACTTTAAAAATGCTGCGAATTCTGGTTCGCAGCTTTCAAAGTGCTTGTAAATTACACCTGTACTCACAATCACACACTGGACCGCTTCTGACAACAACAGCTCGTCGCACGGTATTGGCACACAATAAATATTATGAAAACAGCATATTGAAGAAGACGGCGCTAACATCGTCAAGAGCTAGCAGTCATACGACGCAGATTGGCAACGAGACGGATAGTGACTATGTGCCGTATCGATCAGATCTGGAAGTTGGTTGTCGGATTAGTGTTTTGATTGAAGCGCTACGCGAGCGTTTCCGTCTTACGGAGGAGGAAGTGCAGCGCATTGTCAGTGATGATCAAGTGGAACGCTTCTATCGCAATCGATGTCTCATTCAAAATATGGATATACTGATACTGCAAGGGGTCAATAAGCATAGCTTTGTGGAGTATCCATGGCTGCTAGCACTAGACCAGAGTAAGTTGAAATTTACAGTTTTGATGATGTTTAAATTAAAAGATCAATATATTTTAGAACGCATGGAGCTCAAGCTGCAACTCATAAAAACGATGCACTTGCACGATATTAATCACTTTGTTCCCTTCTTGCGCCTTACTGTTCCACGCTTACGCAAGTTAGTGAGTGTATTAAACGCGGAAACCGAAGAGTTTTCCCAAAAGAATCGGGTCTACTATATAAGCGAGAAGTTAGGAGTTTGCCCGGAAATTGTTACCAAATATCTGTCCAAGCGTCTATTTATACTAGAAATGCCCTACGACATGTTTGAGAAGAACCTGCAGCACATGATTCACTATAATGTATCGCCCATCAACATACTTAAGGATCTGTGGGCTTTCCGCTATACACCCAAATCGGTTGAGTTGCGCTTGGAACGGGCCAAGCGTGCCAAAAAGGACAAAATAATGCCTTGGATGGTCCGCTGTCCTGAACCAATTTTGCAACGGTAAGGTTAAATCCATATGTATCTTCATATAAGTTGGCTACAATCAACTGATTTCGGACAGTTCTCTTAAGCTTACATTAGATGAGATTCAAGTGCTGGGCAGGTTTTCCTCAGTTGTGGAGTATTTGGCACATCGTTTGGAATTCAACATAAGTGAAGCCAAGGCTATTATGGACAGACATCCCCAAGTGCACACAGTTCGTGTTACGAAGGTAAGTTTCTTGTTAATTGGTCCTTTAATAACTGTACTTATTAGAGCGGGTAAATTTGTTCGGGTGAGAAAACGTTGGAAAACGATAACCAGAATCGAAAACTAAGATGAAATTAAGAATCCATATACACAAATAGGTCTTCTATATCATATAGTTGCCATAGGAACGATCGGTCGAAAAAATAATTTATTATGGTTCATTTCATTTCATCGTAGTTTACGATTTTGGCTTACGCCTATTGAGAACAAAAATTTACCCTTATCTTTATCATATTTTTATTAGATCAAGGAGGTTCTGGACTATTTACTTAATGAAGCTAAATTCACGCGATTTGAAATTGCTCAGGTTCCGCGCATTTTATGTCATAGCCTGAAGACCACAAAAAAGCGCATGGTCGAGTTGGCTTCATACGGCTGTCGACCTTCTTCGCTAGTTATTCTCTGCCGGAGTCGGCGGGAATACGAGAAGTTCATACAACAATGGATCGACCAGCGTGGAACAAAGTTGCATTTAGCCGCAGAATAGTCACAATAGTCTAAAATTTTTGTGCAACGATGATCGAGCTTGTTGTATAAGACTAGGGCATAAAATAAACTTTTGAAAAATAAACAATTAATCTAGAATTTCCACGAATACATATTTATTGAGTGAAGCATTTTAATAATTTTTTTATTTTGAGGGCATAAATACATATACTATATATATATATATATATATATATATATATATATTCACATACAATCATTAAAATATTATAATGTAAAGTTCTTGCTTAGTTAAAATTTAAATAGGCTTTGTGCTTATTTTAGTAATGCCATTAAATAACAATAGGCAACACATTTGAACTTTTTGCTATTAAACGAACAAATCTCACTTTTATTTTAAAGAATTGAAGCCCCATATGACGAAAACCTTGTTTTTCTATGGTAAAGAATTTTTTTTTAATTCACCAGTTTTCTTAGCGGTTTTTACAGGTGCGTCCCATTTGTCATCCTTTCTCGAAAATGTCAAGACTGACTTTTAAAAGCCTAACTTTTTCCAATGCTTATGAATATTTCTGTAATTCATTAATACACAGTCTAAAATTTAAACTAGTTGTCTTATAGCCTTAAATTTCTCAATCAAACTAATTATGATTTTTTGGTGTTTTGTTATTAAATTTTTGGCAAAATTCAAATTAAACAATTACAAGGTTTGCACATCTGCATTTTGATGTGGATTCGGCATTATAACAATACTTTATAGTTTGGAATATTTTATTTATTTTTTCCGATTTTGATGACATTCTTATAAAGTGGTTTTGGCCTCTGGTACGAAGTAGGTTTGTGTTTTTTGAAATATTTTAACCGATTTCACAGAATGTTGCTTATCAAAATATATCAACCAATCTCACAGGTTACGTTGGTAGTGATGTGTTTATATCCGTACCGATAAGAACGATCGATCGAAAATTGTGAATCTTCTATAGTCTTATACACCATTTGGAATCGAACCACTACAACATATAGCTGTCATGTGACCGATGCACTGATATAAGCGACAAATACATTAAACGTCGCGTACTTTATATCTATTTAATTAGAATGAATTTTTTTATTTATTTACAATATTTAAGCGTTGAATCCGTACATTGCAATTGTAGTACCATAACATCTCGCAAGTTGACATATAATTAGAACCAAACCTCACGCTATGCGCATGAGGACTAATAACTTGATAGGTAAAGTTGACTTTGCCTGGGTGGGGTTTGCAACTCAGTTTCTCGAACCGTGTTTATGGCAGGTCGGCGCCTTTAACAACAGAGCCACTAGACCACCATTTATTTAGAAGATAAAATAAAACCATTTTTTCGATCTTTCCTACAATTTTTAAGTAAATGATTCGTAAAATTAAATATAAAAAAATCATAATTTTTTAATTCAAGCCTCTTTTTATAATAAATGAATACAGACTTTTCGAATTGGCTTTGACATTGACGAGTAATGGAAACAATGGAAACGTGTAAAAACCGCTAGGAAAAACAAAGACAAATTTGTTTTTAAAAACCTCACGATAAAAAAATCTTTTTCGTCATATCTCTCTATAAAAAAGGGAGTTTAGTTCGTTTCATTTTTTTTTTGCCTGTTGTAATTGTACTTGTTTTGTGATTTGTACCTGCCAAATGAATATATGGACATGCTTAGTAGCTAGAGGAGGACATTGAAATCAAGCAACCAGATGAACTTAATTTGAAAAATACATAAATATAAAGCTATTGTTTTAATATTTGAATACAATTTTAAGGTATCGAAAGGCCCTCACAGCTCTTAATAACCAAGAGCTAAGAACCTCATTGTGACAGCTTAGAAACATCTTTGGTATCGCGGTGCATAGGAAAGAGGTACAATGAAGTTAGTCACGTAAGGCCCTGCGACGTTCCCAAGCGACTTGCATGGACCAAATACTCAGTGGTCGCATATATCCAATAGAACGGTAGCGTTTCTCGCCATATAGAGCTTCGGGAGTCTCGTAGTTCATTCCAATGCGCTGGGAAATGGTTTTATACATGCCACCCGCTGTCTGAAAAGCCTCCTCAAACATACCCTCTTGTATCATGGTAGCGGCTAATGCGTATACTACGCCCGGCCATACTTCTTCCGCCTGTATATTGCTATTGTCCACATGTCCCGGCTTCGAAGGCTCGGCAGAATTCGCAATGAATCCATTAGCGGCGCCTATATTGCCGTCATGAAAACCCATCACATTGTTGTCGTATATCCGCTTAAGAGCCGTGCGCACATTCTCCTTGGGGTAAATCTCATAGTCGAAGCCACAAGACTTCAAATACCAATGTCCACACAACTGGTCAGCCATTATTGTATCGCGGTGATTATGGGACAAATCAAAGCGATAATAGCTACCATTCCAGAGCTTTTCCTCTAAGGCATGCTTGCCTTTTTCCAAGATATCCTGGTAGCGTAGGCAATCATTAGGTTGATCCAAAAGTGTGGCCATTACGGACATGGATTGCAGCGCGGCAAGCCAGAGGCCAGAGCAATATGCACTGGGACCATCCATTACCCAACTGTCGTAGGTCTGATCCGGCATTTTGGTATTTTCAATAAGTCCATCATTATCCTTGTCATATTCAATAGTGCGCTCCATAATGGCTTTACAAGCGTCATACATAGACTTTAAATAGCCCATCGCATCCATAAGATATACCTTTCCATTTGTCTCATTGATGTACATGGAAGCAGATTTTCGATTCTCTGAGGAATATATTAAATCGAAATATAAGAAACAATTGTTTTCGCTATTTAACTTCAAAATCTTACGCTGTTTTTCATCCGCCGAGTTCTTGCGCTTGTTATCCTGGGAGTACACCTCATAGAGACTTTCCTTATCGATAAACTCAATGGAACTAAATTTGCTGGCATTGTCCGCCTGCGCCTGGGCCAGTTCATTAAGTACATAATAGTCCCTATAGACCTGCAGCACAAACTTTGTATTGAGATCCTTCCAGTCGTTCACATCATGTATGTTATAGCAGTTGATAAGCGTAAATGGTTCTACAATCGAATATAATATATAGAATAGATGGTTTAAATGTGGATTACAGCTTAACCTGCCTTCATCAGGATCGCCAAGATCATGTGGCACACAGTTTCTGACCTTGCGCGGCATGATTTTTCCATCGTAGAGCATTTTGCGTGTATCATTGAGCTCAGTGGCAATGGCATCTTTGAAATCGTATTGCAAACTTACTTGCAAATTAGGCCACAGATGAGCCAATGCCGGTGATGCATAGAAGTGCACATCATACGTATTATACATGCGGTATTCATGACCCTCTAAATAACCAAAGCGACCATAAGCCAAGCGTGGATCATCATAAGGCAGTTCCTTGCCCAGCGAAGTATCGCATTTGAGCCACAAGGTACCACCATCCGAGATAAAATACAGTTGATTGAATATGGCACATTTATACCAATCGGGCAGGCCCCTATAAAATGGAGAGATGTATTAGTGAAAAGTGCTCGACTGTTCTGATAGAATTAAAAAAAGAACATACTCATCGCTGAGTATGGGTCGCTGCCAGGCATCAATTAGACGCTCCCAGCTGGTATAGTGCTTCAATGCGTAATCGCATATCTTGGGACCAGATTCGCCACTGTCATCAAAGTATTTGGTATAATAGCGAGTGTGTGTTTGCAGCTTGCGTGGAAATTGTATCTTGGGCATGTCCCAGGCGAGCACAAACTTCAGGTCATGCAAGGCATGAGGCTTCAGCGCCAGCTGAGCACAGACGGCCACACCAATGTCCTTGGCTATGTTGAGATAAGATGAAAATTAGTCTCAATTAATATTTATTTTTAGAATGTAGTCACTTTTTAGTGTCTCCGTGGTGGGCTGATCGTTTAATTGTCCGTGTTCCTTGAGTTGTGCCCACAGTTGTTCTCCATTACCAGCCGGATCGAACTGAGGACAGCGTGTTATGCTTATTTCCGGCAAGACGCGACAGGCAAGATTGTAGCTACATGGCATCTCAGTGATTTTCTGCTTGATGCAGACACCTTTGGCATTGCCTTCGCTGATTAGTTCGGATTCGGCGTTACCCTCTGCATCCTGCTTCTTGTTACCTGTGCCATTCTTGAACGTAAATGTAATAGATACCTTCCGCTCCTGCTCACACACGTTCTCGGCCGACCACACGAACACGGCACAGGGCAGACTTGACTCCTTGTAGTCGTGCGGAATGACTGGCGAGATTTGGCGACACACCAATCGAATACCGTAATGCGATAGATCGTATTCGGTCCAAGCACGTGGATATAGACCCGTATAGCTGCATCTAGAGTCCTCAATGTTTGAATGCCATGCACTTAATGGCTGTCTGGGTCGACTGCTGCAATTGGGCAGTTGACATTTAGTTTTTTGAGCGTCGACCTCATCGGCCTTGACATCATTGAATGACTTGGTGCTACAGTATTTTATATATTTGTGGAATGGAATGGTTGATCAGCATACAAAAGCAAAGCAAACCAAATCGAACCAAATTTTTCATCCCAAAAGCGACAAGCTCAAATTGCAATAGAGAAAGGTTGGAATGAACCGAATCCATTTGTCAGTTCAAAATGTGAATATTTATTAATATAGACATGATTAAAAAGTTTGTTGTTGTCGGTGTTGTCGGTTTCGTTGGCATGGTGAATATTAGAAATTGTAGGTGCAGCATAAATGAGAGAAAAATATCATATTTAAAAATTATAAATGTGTTTTCATTTTCAGTTATTAAATACCGTTGATTAGAAGTGGTAAAGTGAAAAGAGTGGGTTTGTTAGATGTAGATGTTTCAGGTTAAAACGTTGGACAGACAGAGTATATTTAAGGGGTTAGCAAGCCTATCTGTGTAGATCACAGGTTCACATTATAAGAAATGGGTGTCATTAATAACCTATCATAATATGTAACCGTTCTGTTTTCCCGAAAACTGTTAATGAAACTAGAATCGAAATCAAACCTGTTTCGATTTGGCAAAATAGTCGATAAGTAACCGATTAAGATTTATCGAATAATTAAAAGTTTATTAATGTATTTGTTTTTAAAATAACGCGTTTACATCCATGTGAAGACGGCGGAGTAATTACCATATGAACAAACGTACATTGCGAGCTTAATTTCATGAAAAGTTTGATTTTCGACCGATCGGTCTAATGGCAGCTATATGTTATAGTCTACTTGCGGATTTTAATCTAACAGGGCGTTGATTGACGTCAGAATCAACCTAATGGCGAACACCGTGAGATTAAGCGTAAAGCAGGTGCTCACATAAATCATTATCCTTAAATGTATGTTATAGTGGTCCGATTACATTCAAATTTGGATGTTATGTTAGACAATATCATAACCATAAGATAACACACAATAAAACCAATCCCCAAAACTTCTGCTATTCAATTTTGTGTCGGTAAAGGTACTAAATTTAATAAATACATTTAAAAAAAATAAATAAAAATGTGTTGCACAGCTCAAAAAGTTATTTTTTGTGCAACGTGCTCAACCTTTTGACGTATAGTGCCGAATGCCATTTCGAAGGCACACCTAAAAGCCCTCAATCATACATTTTAAGCGATATATGGAACACATCTTTGGCTTCAATGGATTGCAAACATTTCATCACTAGATATATTGATATATATTTTATAGTCCACAAGATTGCCGCACTTATTCAAACAGTCAGATTAAACGAAAGAACAGAACCAATCCAACTGTAGGTGCTGGTCAAAAATATAGAGTTGTTAAAGTCGTTGGTTCAAACTATTGCGTACATGCGTCCAAGAAAAAGCATAAAATAATTAGGTAAGCATTGAAAAGGTGGCGCATGAAAAACTTAAGTTCAATGGAGGATGAAAATTAATGAAAATCTGAAACTCTAGTTATTAACTAGTTATTAATATTGAAAGAGTGATTTCACATAACTGGTGTTAATCTCACCTGCACTTGGAAAGCAAACTCTGAAAGATAGTACAACCTTTGTGGTCCTTTATAGTGACTATAAACTGATTCGCCTGGACAACATTGTATTCATAGATGCCAGGACGCATTTGAAAGCGGCAGAATTCACCAGCATAGCCTCGTCCAATGCTGCCACCACCAATGCCCCCAATGGGCACTCCATAGATCTGCTTACCATTTTCCATATAATAATAGTCCATATACACGCGTCGACCTTCACGAGAGACTTTCCAATAATAGGCGGCATATCTGCAGAGGAAGAGAAGAACAACAGTTACACATTTGCTCTGCTAATATAGCGCTCGTCATAATGATGATGATGTCACATTTCTGTAAATGTTAGCCTAGCTCCAAGTTTGGGCTGCTAAGGGGGTTTGATTCTCGACTCTGGGTCATCTAGGGGTTGTTGCTGCTACACAGAAAAATACACACGCATTTTGAATTTAGGGCTGGTCTCTATCGCACTTGTTAGCATTTTGAAGGCCAGTGTCTCGGCTTTGCTCTATGCTAAAGTCAAATGTCTGCGGGACGTGAAGCCAATCCCTTTAAACAGAATTCAGTAGCATGTTAGCTGCTACTGACTATAATCGCATCACAGAAAGGGGGGACTGGGGGAGTAAGATTTCAGTTTGGTTCGGAGACTGGTTTCACTGAACCCAAGATTTTAGGTTCAAATCCTTGGTTGTGTTTAAAAAAATATTTTAAATTTCAATTATTTTTCCGTGTATCTTACACATTTTTAAAGCCTATAAAATAAATAAAAAAAAAAAAAAATTTAATTTTGATTAATCTAATTTAGGCTAATATTATTAAGACCAGTGTCGCGCCAAAGGAGTATTTTAGGCAGAAGGGTTGAACTGTTTGATTTTCTCTTGAATTTTTTAATGCAGCTTTCCGAATCACATTTTTTTTCCATTTGATAATAATCTTCTTGTGGCTTTTTTTTGTCAATGACTCTTGGCAGTCATTCTTTTTGGTCGAGTGAATGTTTGCTTATATAGAACCTGACCTAAGGGTTTGGTTCAATTCTCGATTCAATGAATTAAACAAAAAATAATTTTGTTAAAATTTTTTTCATTTCTCAAACTAACTACATTTTCTATATAATAATTGATCTGGTAATTGGATACAGTTCGGCTCTCCAAGGATTTAATGATCTTGCAGAACACTGTGTAAGGTTTTAAACAAAATGTTCAAATGAGTACTCAATGATATAGTAAACAGATTAGAATAAAACTCAGCAGAAAGTTAATAACAAAATAAAATTTATAATTGTACAACAAACAGTTTCAAACTGAGAAATTCTTCCCACAACATGCATATTTAAAAAAAAAAAAATGCTTGTCGTACTATCGTACAAAAATATTTCGTACTAAGATATTGATTTGAAATTTGGTATTCATATTCTGCCATCCTAAAATTATCTACCTAATTTTAAATGATTCGGCCACAATCTCACATAGCATAACCGATTTGGTAGATTTAAACTCAGACTAATTCTTAACAAAAAAATTGTTTAAGCTTTATTTTTGTTAAATAAAATATATATTTTAATGAAAAACCTATGTAAAATAATTTCCTTTTATTCAACACACTTTTGCAACGCTGTGCCATACAAAAATACTGGTTCTCGACAACTATACTAATTCTTAAAATACGCATAAATAAATACGCATCGACAAAAATATTATCATTCTATTATTTTATATAACTGGACCTCCGATTTCATTTTTCGTTAGCTTTTGCCAAAACAAGCATTTAAAGTACTGAAATTTTACCCGCCAATTTCTCACAAAAAGTGTGGTACATTGTAAGCTGGGGTTTGTAATAATAAAGTAAATAAATTTTAAAATATTTGATACACTCCGCATATTTACTTTTGCAAACATATATCTTTTCTTTTTTTGAATTCTTAATGCCCATAAGCTATTATGACCCCTATAAAAAATCGATATTAGACATTTCAGCTGGTAGGCGTATATATTTGATATGTTTCACATAATACATTGGACTTCTTGGTTTGGTAAAATCCACATTTAAAACGCAAATACTTATGACAATCGCAATTTGTTTGACTACAAGTAGTGTCAGTCATCGGGTCCAAAATTATTGAAAAGGGCGGAGACTCCAAAATTTGTGCCTAGTAAAAAATTAAACGAAAGTTTTGATGGATTGCCCAAAACACGAATAAAATATCGAGGTATGTATGTTAGCATTGTGTAGTGTGCTTTAAATCCAGTTCAGAGTCGCCAGCTCCAACAAACTCGCTGGCCAATCGATTACGAAACTTATGTGTAGTTCCAGACTCTTTTAATATGGGGTCTGTACTGCCAGTGGTTAGTTCCTCTTCGCAGAGCACCGATGCAAGCAGCTGGGCAACAAATTCTGCACGTTGAACCAGAAATGAGATTCGCTCTTCGGGTGGACCCAAAGATCTGGACGATGATGACAAAAATGGAAAGCAAAGAAAACGTTCACGTTCCTGCTCTAATTGTTTGCCCTCTGGTACTGGCGGTTGTTGCTGCAATTCCTCCTCTTCGATGGTTCGTAACAAAACTGGGCCAGACGACAAATTTGCATTTATCAGTTCAGGGGTCCCATGAGCCAGCTCGCTAAACTCAACTAGCCGCTGACCTGGGCCGGTTCCAGGAGTTTGGCCAGCACCAGGTCCCCCTCTTAAACGCTGCACATGCACCTGCCTAACGCCACTGGCCGGCAAACCCTCCATCTGCATTCGAGGAGTGCGATGTCGCTGAGCCCGCGATCTCGATATTTCGCCGGGCGGATAGAAAGTACGTCGTACATTCTCTGCCGCTGCGTTAGGTCCAAACAGATTGATGCTCCGTCCGCTGGCCGTTTGGTTGGACGATTGATTTGATAAAGCGCGGAAGTTGCTTAGCCGATTTGGTCGACTGGTGGGCAATGGCTCATTAAATCGCATCATATCAGAGATTGTGGAATGGGCGGGGCTCAACTGCTGTTGTTGTTGCAGCGGCAATGGCGGCCGGTCAAAGTTCAAGCGGTGACGGGCTCGATCTAGTAACGATTGACGACGCACGGGATCAGGTATCAGAAAGTTACTGTCCACATTGTGGTTGCTGTTCGATGCCGACAATGAACCGTTTTCGGCCACCCATGGTGCCACTTCGACAGCGCCGGGTTTAGTAACTCGAAAGGTCAAGGGGCTAACTGGATGATCCCGCTGATAGCTGCCATTGGGATTCAATGGCTCCAAATATAATTCAAGTGAGCCTTCATTGCGATTCATTAGTTCATTCCGAGAGGTGGCAGCGGATGCAAACACTGCTAGCTGTTCATCCTCCAAAAAGAGGCGAACTGCCTGTTGCTGCTCAAAGAGGGTAACCATTGTGGACACGAGCAACGTACTGGCACCCACATGCTCTGCGGAAACATGCTCCAGAAATGTGGACTCATTGTAGCCCCATTGCTTACAGTAAGGACATCTATAACTCTGTGGCGGATCATTAAGGTATTCACCACCAAAATAAAGCTCCACATCTGCCGCTGTAAAGACGCACTTAACCGGATGATCGAACGGATGTTGGGGGGTGGTAAAGTCACTTTCATAGCACTCGGCGCACATGTTAAAGTCTTGGCAGCTCAGGCAGCGATAGCAACGCCCAGTAAAATCCAGTTTGCCGCAACCCTTGCACACAATGTTCTCATGACGGTTCATGTTACTATCGGAATTTTGGAATCGGATCAGACCCTTCGATCAGATTGAAAACAACAACCAAAACTAATCACTCACCCAATTCAGGAAATATAAAGATATATGGGATTATTCGCCCATAAACTTATGCACACAACGCTTTCACTCAAATACTGCAAATACATACGAAATTCCAAAACAGAAGTAGCTCGTAGTGATAGCTTAGATCTATTAACTGATTGACTCGACAGATTCGAAAACTGATTTTTATGACAAATATAGTTATGTTGAAAACAAAATCATTGGAAGATATGTTACATAATTGTTCAAACTTGGTATTAAGGTTCCTGGATATCTCATGCGGATCGGACCACGACATCACAAAACTGCCACAGAAACGATCGGTCTAAAATCAAGTTTCAGTACGGAAATTTTTTCAAATTGATTTTAGTATCGTTCGTCATAAAATTGAATATCAGATCTTATGAGGATTTGAAGAAGACTTTTATGTACTGTGTTCATTAAAAATGGTAAAAAAAAAAGGGTCAATATGTATAAAATAAGAAGACGTCTAAGGTATATATGTTCTTGATCAGCATAAACAGCCGAGTCGAAATAGAAATGTCCGTCTGATTATTCGCCCGTGTGAGCTCCTAGATCTCAGAGACTATAAGAGACAGACAAGTTTGTTTTAAATTCTTACCAAGCCGTTTCCGCCCCGAAAATGGAAAAATGTTATCACACTCACAACTTTAAAGATATAGAATATTGTATTTAACATAGCATTATCTACTACTATCTATTATCCTACCTAGTCGTATAAAGATTAATTAAATCAAAACGGCAGTAAAAGTAGTTAGTTACTACAACTTCTTCAGGTTTAGTGGAGGCGATGTTCGGCATGTTCAGCATTAAATGAAAGTGAAAACGAGTCCACTCTAGTGACTAAAGCAGCACGAAGGGTAAGACTTTCGTTCGTGAGATAAGAGATGTGTGTGGAGTAAAATTTAAATGATTACGGATAATGGGTCCGTTGCGGTCCATCTTAATTTTTATTAATTTCTTATTAAAAATACGCGTCGATTGATATCTTGATCTCCCATATTTTTACTGGTCTTTCAAAATGAAATCGAAATTCAGTTTTCTTGGCTGATTGCATAAAAGCGCAAATAACCGAATATATGGAAAACTCAAGCCATAGAAGATACAGAAATTGTCTATATATCGTTAGAAAGATATACTTTTCATACATTGAAGATATTAACAGGTAAAATAAGATATCTTAGCTTACATTGAGGTGATTGAGTCAAAATTGAGTCCATTCAAAATGCAATAATAAATAACTTTTTGCACTGTGCCGAATGCTATGCTTATTTTAAATTGCTATTTATTTATTTAAAATGTGTATATTAAATTTAATAACCCTGAAAAATTGGGATATCAGAAATATTTGGGCTACATCTAAATTATTTGCTTTCTTTTAATTACTTTTCTTTTTATTGAAAAATAACTTAAAATTAGTTATTGTTGTATCGAGGTATAGATATAGGTGTATTGTATACAAATCTGTTAATATATTTTTGTTGTATAACACATCACTCAATAAGTCCGAAGGATAACTGAGAAAAACACATTTTTTGGCCAAATTTGATCTTATTCATCAACATACATCCTTTCAAGAGTGATACAATCAGTCCAACGCCGCTCTAGCATTTCGACACCTTTTTTGGAAAACGATTTGTCTTTGGCTTCAAAATACTACATTGGCAAAAAAGCTTTCTCATGGACAAATGTTCATGCAAAATAGTGTGCACACTGCCTTCTGATATCTTTAAGGTGTCAGCTATCTCACGCAATTTCACTTTTCGGTTTTCCAAAACGATTTGGTGGACTTTTTCTATGTTTTCCGGTGTAACCACCTCAACTGGCCTTCCAGGGTGTTCAGCATCGTCAGTGTCTGTACGGCCACGTTTAAAATCAGCAAACCACTTCTAAACCGTTTGCCTCGATGGGGCAGAGTCCGGATAACACTTATCAAGCCATGCTTTGGCCGTGATTGTATTTTTACCCATCAAAAAGCAATGATAAATCAACACACGAAATTGCTTTGGATTCATTTTTTTGAACAACTCAAAAGTAGCGTCACTTGAACCTCTGTAACTTGTAAACTAATCGTCCGATTGTCATGAAATTTTGACAGATATCTTTTTAAGGTTAGTACTTCCTAAAAATCATATGGATTATTACATAGCAACGCCATCTATGTGTCATCCTACGGACTTATTGAGTGATGTGGTACACTTTTAATTTTTTTACTGGAAGAAAACCGATAGAACAAAAGCACAACCTTTTACCTTTACAGTTGTTTCGGTTTCGAAACCGGAAAGTTGGTTATTTGCCCTGATCCTATTGAAAATGTTTTAAAAGAGTGTAATGGTTTACATGAACTCGCCCATCTCAGAAACTACACTACGATCATAAAGTTTGGTGTGTGGTTCCTGGATAGTTTTGATAGTTAAGTAAAATCGATATATATAAAATGCTTTGTCTTCACTGACTCACTGACTGATATATCACAGCCATGGCCAAACCACAAGTCCTAGAGACTTACAGTTTTTTTTTAAAAATCAGAAAAAAATTTTAAAATTCGTATGGGTATTTTAATTTTCTAATTCCACCAGCAACCTATTTTAAAAAATAAAAAACATTATTTAAAAGGCATTAACTGCACGCTCGCTAAGCAAGCATTGAAAACGTTCAATGCGTGTGTAAGCATACATACACAATTTTAGCGTGAGCAACTGAAAGAGAGCCAGAGAACAACAGGTAGACTCGACTTTAAAGAGAGCCATGGCATTTATTTTTGTGTTCGCTTTTGCATGTTCGTAGTTTTTGTTTTTGTGTTTGCTTTTGCATGTGCGTAGTGCAAGCCAATGTTGTTGTTGTTTTGTTCCTGTGAACGAAGAAGTGACTTATATTGCGTTCTTTGTCATACATAAGTGTGAACATATGAATCGGCTGTTGTGAGAATTGACGACAATGCTTTACTCATTCGTTGCTGCCCCTTAAGTTTTGTAGTAGTCTATAATACCATGTAACTTTAAAATGTTTTATTAAGAAATTTATACATTAAAAAAATTCTTTTTATTTATAAAACAGCCCATTACACTTATTATATAGCCATTCTTTGTGAATTTGTTAAATTTACGGTGTTTTACCTTCAAAAATATTGAAGGCAATAACGTTTAAAGCGTAATGGGTATTTCATAGTAGTAGGCATTTTCTTGGACACTTTTGGTTGTATGAACTGTCTGTGGGTTATTTGCTCACTAATATAAGATTAAATCAGAAGCTCTTTTTAATTTGTCACCTGTATTTTATTTTTGAAAATAAAAAATATTTATTAAATCGAATTAAAAATGCATGTTCGCAAAATCTATGTACTATTTGTCAATCCGTAAAGCATTACGGGCTTATTGTTAGATGGCGCCACTAACAATAGATGGCGCCACCTCTTTAGTGGTCTGCAAATGACGAAATAATTTAAATAATAATATTTCTGATACTTTAAGTGGGGATCTGCGTCCGAGCAAAGCAAGGACGCAAAAGCGATCCCAATAGTACACATATAAATTAGAGGTACAAGTCAAGTGACCAAAGTAAATTCTGGTACTCAATATTGTGATGACATAAAAAAATAAACTTCGATGGTCAGTAAAATCTGACTTGTTTTAGCTTAACTAAACTTTAAGGAGTACATAAACAAAAATCATGCCTAAATATAAAAACTTATTTAGCCACTCATATTAAAGCATAGTAGATATGATAAGCTTCTTAAATATTATTAATAAAAGTTTAGTTTTATTATTAAATTTCATTTACACATAACTGATAAGACTTTTAACGATACTAGCTTGTGATATCAACAACCACGAATAACCGAAATGTTCTATGATTAAATTGATTATACAAGCATGAAAGCTCTTGGAAAGAGAACGACTACGCAATTCCCTGTTTTTTGTATTTTCACAAACATACACATACAAATGCATACATAATAAAGCAAGTAAATCAGCTCAGCGATCGTCAGCTCAGCTCAAATCGTCGAAGATACCACCTTCTACCTGTTAGACAAATTTGTGCAATACCCATTTTTTTGTTTTCCATTTTTAACGCTTTTATTTTTGTATAGTTCACAAAAAGCGCGACGAAACTAAAAAATATGTCAGGTAATTATTTGAAGTACTTTGATAAAGAAATGTGAATAATGATATCAATGCTAGTTACGTATTCTAGGTAAGCATTTAGTTAATTCGAGATTAGGATGCATATTACAGTAATTTTTTCAAACAGAATTGATCGTGTACACCTACATAAATTATACGTAGTCTATAATTGAACTCACGTTTGCGGGAGGAAAGTTGAGATCGTATTTTTATTCTAAACTAGTTAATAAACGTAGTTGATCGAAAGAAGTATCAAACTTGCCGATTGACCAAATAATGCATAATTAATTATTTAATTAAATAATAAATAATTAGTTATTTAATTAAATAATAAATAATTATTTTAACGGAAGATTCTAACCTTAAGTTATTGTATATCTATAAGCTATACTTATATCTTTGACATGCAACTTAAAAATAGGAAACCAATTTAAACTTTTAGTTCTAATTCCCTGCGGTGTATTCCCCAATGGGTTATTAAATCTTTGACAACGCGATTATCCCATTTTCTTCATGTTCCTAAATTCACCCACATTTAGTTGGCTTTGTAGGGGATGCGGTACAAATAACGTATGGGAGTTCATTGGACTTGTATAGGACTTCAGATAGGTCAGTAAAGTTGGCGCTTGGCTGTTTGGAATCTCCTAAAAGAAGCAATGAATGTTCGTGCTTTTATGAAAAAATAAAATCAACCGTTCGACTGTTTTCACAAGTGATGTGATACATGCAGACTTTTGCTACTTTAAATGTGGCCAGGACACGCAAATAGTGGCGCCAATGGGGGCAGACTAAAGAGGGGGCAATTTTGGATGTGGCGCCACAAGAAACTGAAGTGGGAAACTACAAAGTCAAACAGACTTATTTAAAAACTTACGCAAATAAAGTTAGGCAAAGCCTTTCATAAATATTCAGCTATAGAGAGTTTTTGACCTAACTTAGTTAGACAGATTAATGGCTAGGCAATTGTTTGGTCATACAAACTTAGCACAGTATTTGATCCTACAATCCCATTTTATTCTTCGACAGCTATTCAGGTCAAGTAACTGACACGAATGGTATAGCCGTATATTTTTATTGAACTTAAAAAAACATATATTCCATATTCCTTTGGTAAATTAACCGAACAAGTCTTCATTTTGGGAATGTGTGTTAAAATGTGTGTGTGTGAGTTGAAAGGACCTGAAGTTATATTTAGCACATATGTGCACAGGGACAACAGTCTTAAGTTATATTAGGCCTGCTATTGATTTCGCATTATGTGCTTCAATTAATTATTTATACTGTTGTCCACTCAGCATCTAGCGTGGCGTTGACACCTACGTTGACGACTCACCTGCATGCCAGGGGAACCATTGGCAGTGATTGTTTAATCGATGGCCGTAAATTCTGATTACGTTTTTCTGGCCAAATATGATCAAATTTTAGCTTTAAGCCATAACATGGCGGTGCCGTTATCTCAGTTGATTCACCAGTCTGCCGTATCTCCTCCTGTTGCAGTTGCTGTGCGTAGACAGCGCTGGCGGAATCTGCTTTTACAGCAGTCCCGTTGACTAATGGTGCTTTTATTGTTATTTCCACATTCGACGACATAGTGCGTGTCTTGTCTACCTTTGAAACTAGACTGCTGACTATTACCAAATATATGTATGTATTGTGAATGATTAATACAATCGCGTGCACTTCATATTTATTTTGGTTTTAATTTAAGGAATACACACGCGCAAGATCGGAGGGAACAACGATGAGCAATAGCACAACCGACCGCAACGACAAAACAACTATGAATAAGAGAACGCGAGAACAACAAAGCAGAATCGTTTTTGTTGAACGCTCTTGTTATCGATGTGGCAATCGATAGTAATAACAGCTGATGTCAGCAAGAGGCTGCCAGAATTTATATTGTGTTGAGGCAGTATTGCCATAGACTTGCAAATTTTTGGGCTGCCAGATATGATTTTCTTCTGTCTGTGACGGACATGCCTATCATCATACTTAATCGCATTAAGAGCGGTTGTACAGAACGGCATTAATCATAGATCAAATAATTGTTATAAAAATCAAACTCCTAAAAGTATGTAACGAATATTCCTAGTCACCTTGACTTTAACTTTCCGACTACATTTAGATTTAATTAGAATATGTTTTGTCAATAGACTTGTAGAAGTGTCAGTGGTTTGATGTCTCAATCTTTTAGAGTTTCTGGGATCTAGGTGTTCATACAGTCATCAAAACGTCAGTATACAGATACATAGATATGTACTTTTTACTTCCATGCTTCCTTCTGACTGTTATGCACATTATTTTTTAAACAATTTTAATAGACCCCTATACTAATTGTAAGTACGAGGTCTTAAAACGCAGACTTATTACATACTTAATTATTGCTTTTTATGTTTTTCCTAAACTTTTAGAGTAAAAAAAATTTAAGAACATAGATACCTTAATTCAAAATTTTTATGCACTAAAACCAGAAAAAAATTATAAAAACAACCCAGTTTAAAATAATAAAAGCTCACAACAAGACAAAAACTGTTGTCATTAATTCATTTAAAATAATTCTTATTTGTTGATATACAAACACATAAATAGGGACAATATTTAATTAAATAAGTTTTACATTCAGAATTACTCTACTACTCATTACTCTAAAATTGAGAAAATGGACGTTGCATGTGGGCCTGCTCCAGCAAGAAGTGTGTTATCGGTAGATCGAAAAAGGGCCGAATGAAATGCAGAACAGAACGTCCACCACTACGGTGTATAAGAGACGAAGAGAGAGCGAGAGAGTATACATGTATGCGTGAGTGGGTGGCTCAGAACCTTGCATCAACGGACCGAAATATAGGTCAAGCCCAAGGGCGATCGTGCGTTGACTCGACTAGGGAGAGGGAGAGCATGCGTGGGCGATAGATGCAATGGAAAAGGAAAAGTGGGGAAGGAGAACTACCAAAAGTAGAGTCTGGTGGAGAACTCTAACAAAAACGGATGCATTCGAGAGTTTGGCCGCCTCAACATAAAATTAAAGAAACATGTTTGAGCAAAGAAACGTGGTTAGGTTGCGCAAGTCATATATATATAGGTTAGACAACTATACATATATATATAGATATGGACTAAAGACTATGAATAATAAGTTTCGTCGCAGATCTACCCATATATATAGTGGCGGGATATAAACGCCTGTGGTATTAAACTATTGAGTGCAGTGCAACCACAACAACAACAACAGTCGAGCATGCACCAAGGGTCAAATTAAAGATAAAAATTAGAGCTGAATTATCTTCTCCCCCTGCCCGCGCCTATGTACATATTCGGCACCTGCGGCGGCGAGGCACTGCAATCAGCACAGGCGGCGGTGACTGCGGCGAGGGAGTTCTTTCAGCAGAAGCAGAGGCGGCGACGGCGGCAGAAAGTCTGCAGAGATTTTGGTCAGCCGTATCGAAATATTCCCCACCTATTCCAGGATCGGACCGGCAGCATTGTTGTTTAACTACCATTATTTAAATTATTATTTTTGTTATTTAATAATTTATGTTAAAACTTTGTGTTAACATAAATCATTTATTTATTTTTTTGTTCAATTTTTTTATTTAATATATATTTATTTAATTATTATTTATTTATTTTGCCGAATTCGTTTTATTATACTTTTGTTCTTTTGTTTATTTATTCAGAATTTTATTTTTATATATTTTCAATTTAACATTTTTGAATTCTATATTTATTGTCGTATGATTCTTCGTTATTTCTGCCATCCGTCCCCGTACAGTTCAATATATATACATACACACAACCATAAACATTTTTTAATGCCCCTAATTTGAATTTGAATGTTGTCGACACAGGAAGGGCGGGTACGCTGCGGTATAAGACCGAAGCCGCCGATATGTGTTGAGAGTTCGCAATCGATGATTGTGATTGTACGCTCGGTGGGCATTGGTCAACAACGCAACCCTGGGGTGATGAGCTAGCCGGCCACAGTGGAAAAGCCGAGACGTAACATGGTTTTATATAAGCACTCGCATGCAAATATCGCATTAAAATAATGTACGCAAATATCGCATAAAATTATCTTATCAAAACATCGCATAAAAGTATCCCAAAGAACTATCGTGTACAACTATCGCATATAACTATCGTATTAAACTACATTGGTAAATTAGTCAAAAAGATATTTGAACTAAATTTTTACTTTCAGTTTTTATAGTAAACATTTAAAAATAAATACAAACTTTAATTAAAAATTTAAAGTAAAAGCAATTTGGTAGTTTTTATATGCCGACTGAATCGAAAAGTCGTTCATAGTGCGGAGTAAAATTCTCGATAAAGTCCCCTTCTGTCAAGGTGCAATAACTTTCCCGAAGCTATGCAGCAACTGTAGTCTTATCACGAATAAAACAACCATTTGACATTTCTCTAAATGTTTTTTTTTTAATTTGAACATTGCATTTTAATTGAAATTGTTAACTATTGAATGGATTTTATGTATTTAGGACACGGGCACTTTTTACGATGTTTCTTTTGCTCGGTGCTTGTATGAACTTTCTGTTTAGATCCTTCTTCGTTTTTATACTTATCCATATTGTACTTATCCGGATTGTCTTTTTCGTTGCACTTGGAAGACATGAACTCAAAGAAATCAATGTTACGCACATGGCTATAGAAA
This sequence comes from Drosophila sp. st01m, assembly GCA_018901795.1. Lineage (NCBI taxonomy): Eukaryota > Metazoa > Arthropoda > Insecta > Diptera > Drosophilidae > Drosophila > Drosophila sp. st01m. The sequence continues at coordinate 565,806 of JAEIFG010000269.1, forward strand.
TGATCCTTAAACTGGAAATAATTAGGATAGACTTTATGCTTTAGCATGGCTACATATAGACTAAGACGCTGCTGTTCCATAAACAACCGCCGCTTGTTTATAAGATGGTGATTGCGCCAGCTACGTTTGCTAATCTCCTGCTTCACAAGATCGCGTAGGTGTGGATATAAATGAAAGAGAACAGCCCTGCAAAAGGACTGTTTTACTTTAATTGATCACAAATAGATTTTAAGAAAATATTGCCTTACTCATTGAAGCGATGTTTTAGTTTTCTGAACTTAATTCTGTCGAATGGATTTAAAAACAAATGAATGCGATCTGTGTATGCCAACTGAGCGGGTATCTCCACAAATATTCTGTTCCAATGGGAGATAAAATTATTTAAGGTACTAGGGGAGGTATAATTAACTTACTTTGTGGTAAGAACTGAAGGAAATTCAACAGTTATTGGTGCTTTTTTCTGCAGTGGAAAACGTGGAAACTTCTCCATATCCTGTTCGTACCATATAAAATTATTTATCATACGGGCTTGGGTAGACTTCAATTCCTCTGGATCAATGTAATAGTTACCAGCACAAAAATTAAACTCTCCAAGGATGGGCACAGTCTTAAAAAGCTCCAAACCTACGGAAGATAAAATATTTTCATGTTGTAAAGTAGGATATGTGCTTCTTAGACTAGTACCTAAGGAAAGTACAGTTTTATTCCTTTTATACAAGCTTACCCTTCTTACGGCAATCATCGGTGAGAGATTCTATAAAGTAAGTAGATTTCCATTTTGGACAGGCACAATTGATAAATTGATGAAATGCTTCGACCCAATTGCGAAAAGCAATGCTCAAATTTTGCTTTAAGCTCAGTTTCAGTTCAATGTTGTCGCTGTTAATGAATAACTTTCGTAGTGAAAGAAGTCCGATCATATTGTACTAACTTACCGCACTAAAGGTTCATTTTCATCGCATCCAAATTTTCGAAGTTGTGCACGCAGCTCCAAGTTATCCCCTTCAAGTGATAAATGCAGATTGGTCGCCTCGACTTCAACACCGGTACTTAGATCTGACAAAACTCTAGGAGGAGATTTTGGTTCTGAGAACCGTGTCCACTCATCCGGATCGGCCTCAGATGACAACGGTTCTTGAAGAGCATCGTAGATTTGCTTCTCACTTAACTTGCCGACATTATTTATTGCGTTTGAAATAAAATAAATACGGAACTGCAAATTATCTGCGGCAAGCACCTTTGTTTCCATCTCATTGATGTTGGTAAAATTAAACTGAGTGCCAGCGTAAGACCTATGTTGCATCATAAAGCTATTTGGAGTATAGGTTACGAAGCTGTAATCATATATGTGTTGATCTTCGACCTCCCCTTCAGCTAAAAATTCATCAAGTCCAATGTTCTTGATCTTAGATCCATAGCCTTTAACTGACTGATCTTGCAAATTTACAAAGATTTCATCCTAGGTGTCAGTGTCATCATTAGTTCGGTTTCTCTTCTATGAATTTTACTTACCGATTGGAGGGATATGGAACCCTCTTCACTGAAATTTGGCTCATGCGAGCTACTAGAACTTATTTGTATATCTATATCATCCTCAATCACTCCTACATCCATGCCAGCTACTGTGGCTGTATTGATTACAGTGCCATCGGAATGATAACACTTTAGCGTATCCCGAGTCCAAACCATGCGGACACCATCATCACGCATAGCGTAGCTCTCATTAGCGTAGTAGTCATGCCACTCGGTGACACGAATTGGCTTGGCACAGTAGATCTTATCCTGGCGTTCGACGTGTACCACGCTGCCCAGGGATGTGGTTAGCTTCAAGTGTACATAGCTAATATTGAAGAGTCCCATGATGAATTCCAAGTACTTCAGCTCATTGTCGATACTTGCAAAAAGGGCAGCCGTTTGATTTAGTTTCATTTCACGGGCTTGGGCCTTGGCTGCTCGGACAGCCAGAGTTTGCGATGATGTGGAGCGACTACCCAGCTGCGAAGTTTTTTTGGCTTTATTGTCAGTTCCCCCCGATTCGCGATTAGTGGAAGGAGTTTTAATTTTTCGTTTGCGTTGCTTTGCGGTTGTCTCGCGATCATTAATCAAAGGCTTATAGTTACTGTATGTCGATTGGGTTGAGCAGGCATTAATAAACTCGGATGTTTCTTCCATTTCTCCTTCCTCCTCCTCCATAACATCTTCACAGCTATATAGTCTATAGACCTCACCATTGTATCTCATGATGAGCACCGTATCATTGCTATTATAAAAGACTATAACACACCCATACGGCGTACAGATTCGACGCCTCTCGTTTAGCTCACTTTGAGTTCCCGACCACAGGTGTTCCGAGTGGGTATCGTGGCAGTAGAGAGTCAGGCCATTTGGATAGTTGAGTACCGCCTTCGCACATTCGTCGCTGTTGGGCCGTATCCTTAAATGAATACCACTTGGTGTCTGTATACGTATATTGTTGGATATTTTGTTCATATCTCCTCGTTCATTTGTGAGATGGATAATATGCTTGTCAATTTCAACCGCCAAATATTTGTTCATTTGCCGAAAATTCCATTTCTCCTGATAAAGCGTCATTAAACCCTCTTCGAAATGATATTTCGAGCTCTTCACTTTGATGGTTTGACGTGTGTCGTCCAGGTTATATCCCTTTAGCAGTCGATGATCTGGTCCCAGTCCAATAAATGAATGTTGTTGCTTGCCAGATACATTATCTCCCTTTAAAAAGGATGAAGATTGTTGCGTCAGCCCCTTGTTATTCGAAACCCGTGAAGTTTCACTGCGCATTTTAGTCGTTCTTGCGGATTGTCTTGCCGATAGCCTTTCGGTTTTCTCCTTCTCCTTTATCTGGTCAGCTACCTTATCCGCTTTCAGAGATTTGGGACGTATAAAGATACTTGGAGTGATCACATATCGTCTTTTACTTTGACAATTAAATGGGCTTTGAACATCACTATCGCTTAAGGTAAAAATACTTGGATAATCGGAGGATGGATCTACCTTCGCATCATTAATGGTGCTATCAAACATTTCAGTCGTAACCAAGTCCTTAAGAAAGTTCTGCATTTCATAAAGAGTGAAATCTCGAAAGCATAGCCGAGTCGGTATAACAATCTCTTTCTGGTTTTCAAAGACTTCGTGGAGACATCGACTAAACGTGTAAAGCTTTATATTTGGCTGGATTTCCTCAATTTTATAGTTCTCAAACTCATCGACTAATTGAATAATCCGCTGGGTAACCGAATCGTCGGTTAAATAAAGCTTCGCGTATTTCGGCAGATGTCGGGGTTCCACCTCATTGGTAAAAGGCACATATGGCAGGTTATCTACGGAATAGCCTGTGCAGAAATATCGACGTAGTAAGTTGTACTCGAGACACGCGTGGTAAATATTCCTCATGAGTTTCTGATCCATATAGGATATAACACTCATTAACAGTGGATTCGTTTGTTCAACAAACAAACGCTCACTCTTGTAGAGTTTAATAATGCTTTTAAAGGCGTTGGCATAGACTTTTATCTTGTCCAGCACACGAGTTTGTACCAACGATGAAGGATTGGCCAGCAGGAGCACCTCCATCTCGGTCATCAGCTCCTTTGGATTGCCAAATGTGTTCATCAGTGACTCTAAATATAAATAGACTGTTGCATCATCATTATCCACAGCAGGTACCTCATGATTGAGATAATGCCCCTGAAGGCTCATCGATTCCGCCACATGAAAGCTTTCCTGCACATTCGTTCCCGGGCTCATCTTGATGTCGACCTCAATATAGGGTTTTACATAGTATTCATCATAATGCTCCCTCAGTGTTTGCACATCGTAGACGAACCAACTTAACTGATCAAAAACTTCGCTGGAATATTTGGTCGTTTGACACATGGACATCTGGGGAAGCTGCTGTTGAAAGATACCAATTGGCTTGGATGCGGAACGTTTTCGTAGCGAGTGTATATCCCGTTGAATATTCTCGATACTTTCCCGAAGTTCCTTGAGGCGACGAGGACGTGGTACCAAGATATCATAGGCACACTCCTCGGGAAGAAAGTGGATAATCCCACGCAGTGGTTGATTATATCTAGGTAACAAACTTGTAGTTTAGCATTTAGAATTTACAAATGGGCTGACAGTGACTCACGATATCAGAGTCTTATAAAACTCATTGTCCAAATTGCCAATTATAAGAATAAGAATTGAAGTAGTTCTTGGTTGGTCCTTAATGTACTACATTGGGATTTAAAAATTGTTTAAAAATTGTTCCGTCCAATAATTATTTGATACTTACAGCACGCTTGGATAGAGGATGTCCTTTTCCAACCCTATTGTGTTCTTTGGATGTGGTACCAAAGCACACAATCTTATTCTTTGTTAGAGTATCTGTTGTATCTTTGCTTTTTGGTGGTCGCTTTGATTCCATGCCGCTCTTGTCCTTTTTGGAATCGACAAACTTAAACTTGAGATCGGCGGGAACATATCTTTGATAATATTTAAGTAAATTGAAGCTATTCTCTGCGTCAATTCTTCGGGTCACATATTCGTATTCATTCAAGCAATTCTGTATTCGCAACAGTGTCAATGCAATAGGTTCCGTCGGCACAGGGTCTATCATAAATTAATATCTCTATGTCGTAAGCATTTATTTCAAATCGTCGACTTACCTGTCTTTTTAATCTTCGACGAGCGACTGTTAACCTCATTAGTATGGAATGCGTGCTGGATCTCATTATCCAAATCGATAACAAAGAGGAAACGTCGAAGGCCAAGCTTTATTTGATTTATATACTCATTACGCACGGCTGTTAGTCCATTATCATAGAAGTTGATGCAATAAATATCGTATGACATAGAGAACGCCGTCATCTGAGTTTTCCGACTACCTCGTCGACTGCCCAAGCTGGTTCTCCTAGTGCTCAACGCACTCATGGTGAATTGGTGTTGCTCTGAGGTGGTTCTGACAATTTTTTTATATAATGTTTGTAGGAAATATAAACAGAAAGTATCCCAATCTTGGTGTGACAAGAAAATCTTGACCTACAATACTGCATATGGAATAAGATAAGCTCTGGTGTTTAACTATAAACACGCGCACTTATTTCAGTCGTCTGTTGGTCAATAATAATTTTACTTAAAAGTAGAAATGAGAAATGGAGGACAATCTAATTCTTGATAGATGATAGAACAAGATGTTTAATCCCATACAACTTAATGATCTTCCGTGTCAGTACATTTAATCACAAATCAGGTAGATTCGACGTCAAGCTGGGTTTTCTGACTGAAAAGGGACTCAAGAGAAGAAGCAGAGATATGCATAGCTATTATGTAGAGGAATCAAATTTGCAAGTACAAGTTTAAAAGAAAAACAATGACAAAGTTGTCATTTACTACGTAACTACGTAACAATCTGTTACCCTTTCGTAGTATAGCTTTGCTAGAGTATGGCGATTGCTGTGCATTTGGACATAATGGGGGTGAAGCCACCGCAGAAAAGGAAGTAAATCCAAACGAAAGATCCCTGTGGTTTCCGATGATCTCATGCGTGTGATTAGGAAGGATAATTTTATACGACCATAAGCCTGAAAAACATCCATAGCACTGACGATGACGTCAGCTGAAAAGCTGAAAAAGTATGCGAAAGGCGACTAGCGATATATATATGGGAAGAATCGAAAATTGCTTCAACTGTCCGATCAGATCATGTTGTACACCGATGGAAAGGTCCTAACTTACAAAACAGCATACGACTTTTGGTTATTCACCTGGTTAATGAAATAAAATGACATAAAATAACGTCCGCATATTGGGATTAAGTTTTTTCTGAAAAACAACATTATAAAATAATGTTATAATCCGCTTGAATCTGAAATGCTTCAATGTTTAAGCAATAATTAATCAATTCTGTTTTATACCCTGTGGACATTATTAATAGGAAAAAGAGTATTATGTGTTTGGCAGAATATATGTAACAGGCAAACTCCCCAAAGTATTTACTTGATCAACATCAACAGCCAAGTCAATTTAAACATGTCCGTCCATTTTTTGTCTGTCTGTCCGACTGCTTGAAAGCGTTGATCTTAGACTCGATATGAGTCAGAGACTTCAAACTAGATTCCTGGATACACAGATAAAGTTGATTTTATTTTTGAATCGGACCTCTATATCATATAGATGTCATAAGACGGATCGGTCGAAAAGCAAGATATCTTAGCCAAACTTATATAATTTTCATTAATCCGAGTCTTATGCATCCTACACGAAGTTAGTTCACGTTCATATATCTTAATTAGTCTAATATGGGGTTAAAACAAGTTTTCAAGTCGGTATACCATATAGCCGATCATTAGACCGACAAGACAAAAATAAAGTTGTAGGTAAAAACCTTTTTTTGTTTTTCGAGATGTCTTATGCATTCTGACCGAATCAGTGTTTGACAAGTAAATCAATTAATTGGGGTGTTGATCGGCATCAGAGTGTCTGGGCCCAGGGTATCTTGCAGTCGTCGAACAAAGGATTTAAGATTTGGCACACAGACACCAATTGCGTTAGAGCAGGTCAAGTTTGATTCAATTGTTTGCCACGAGTACAAAAAAAATGCAATTATTTGTAAGTTGTGTGACAAAATGGCGTTCATGTTGTCTGTTGAATAACTTATTTTATTTTACACGAAACTCCACTGCTTAGAGCTGCAGTTTTATCGACTTATTATAATATTATTTATGCTCATTTATTATAAAAAACAGCTATCAAAAGAACATATTTAAGACTCCGCTTGCTCGGGACAGTTTTGTGTGTTACACGTAAATGACATAATGTACTAAAGATTTGCCAGACATTTTGTATAATTCGAAATCATGAATTAAAACCTTTGTAATATGGAAATATTAAGTTCTGCTAAAGATGATTTTTGCTTGGTTAGTTTTCTGAGGGGTTCATGATTAAAAGTTAAGACCCGGTCGTCGGTGTCGTGAGTAAACACATACCTTTAAGGCGCCAGTAACAAATAGAGGCTCACCGATTAAAGTAGAACACGTCCTATTCCATCGTTTTTTTACGTAAAAAATTAAAGGAGAGGTCAATACCTGAAGAAGCGGTTGATGCATTCAGAATGCATGTTTTGGAGATCCTCAATCAGAGTGGCAAAAGTGATGCGACAATTGGTTCAATTGCATGCAAGAGTGTATAGATCTTAATAGGGAATATTTTGGAAAGCAATAAAGCGATTTTTGATGATTTGAATTTGTTTTTGTTCTCTAATCCCGAAATATAAAATTCTGTCAACTCTTTGGGTGTGAAAACTAATGCGTTTAATGTAAATTTACCATTTACCGTCGGTAAAAAAGTGTCGGATAAAAAGAGCCCACTTGAAATGGGCAATGAGAAGAAGAAGAACATACAGATACTTTACTTGCGAAAAGACTTTAAGATACTTTGTCTATTAATATTAGGGTATTGGCTTAAATTTTGGCTACTTAATAGAAATATAATATACCTCTACCGATTATTACTAACTTCCAAAATGTTGTGATTTGTAAAAATTTTTGTTTTTGGTAGATGATATGTTAACTAAAAATATCAATATTTTAATTAAAGAATAATTGAAAGATGACTGACTAAGGATTTTAATGGTTTTTAACGTAATAAAAAGGTGTTTATAAATATTGCTACTTTCAGGCCGAATTTCTACAGGTATGACATATTAGAATTGAAGAGCATTTATATTATAAGGCTAAATATCATTTTGAACCTGAAGCAGATAAGCTCAGAATCATTGATTTTGAAATCCACTGCCAAATATATGGTTTACTCAAAATAGACATTTCGGATGGCGTTTTTAAAGATATTCGAATCAGTTTTACTACTCCCCCGGAAGTTCTCTTGATAATAGCGTAGATGTTAATGCACGTGCACCGAGAAATTTACTATGGACATGATGAAATCGAATTGTTTTTTTGTGTTATGTGTATAGTATATAGTATATATATAGTATATAGTAAAGTGCACAGTGGACCCAATGTCTGGCGTTGTGAGCAGACACTTTTGCTTGCATGAAATGAGTTCTCTGTAGTTTATTTGATAAGTGGTCGTATAAAGGTTTTTGTTCGAGTTCTTAAACTCGATGATATTTTTGACAATGTATCGAGTTGAGATAATCGAGATCATTTGCAAAAAGAAAAAATCAATTTTTCTGTAAAATTAATATCTAAGTCTAAATATTTAATTTTATATTTACAGCTTAAAAACCCTGCGGACTTTTTAAACGATTCCCTAAGGTAATGGGGACTATTGACTACACCAACATTTGAATTCAATCTCCAGGCTGCGATATATCGAAATTGAAAGGGATACCTAACTTACAAGCACTGTGCAATGCAAGCTGTTGTTACCAGATGACCTGGCGCGTCGATTGATACTAATAACTTCAATAACATCCGATTAAAGTTCCGATTTATAAGTGACAAGTTCAAAAATTGTTTTCTCTTGGGCGACAGTGAATATATATTAGGAAATATATAACGGTCCACCCGAACATCTATTAAGATAGATAGTTGAATGCCGCTTTAAAATGTGGAAAATACGATTTCCAGTTTTGTCGCTAAGAATGCAAATTCAAAATGTCAGGACAGACGGATATTGCTATATCGAATCGGCGAAGGAATATGTAAACTTTATATATATTTTTTTTACAAACTCTTTAGACACCTATAACACATCACTCAATAAGTCCGTAGGATAACTGAGAAAACCCATTTTTTTGGCCAAATTTGATCTTATTCATCAACATACATCCCTTCAAGAGTGATACAATCAGTCCAACGCCGCTCTAGCATTTCGACACCTTTTTTGGAAAACGATTTGTCTTTGGCTTCAAAATAAGTTTCAGTTTCGGCAATCACCTTTTCATTCAAGCCACATTTCTTTCCAGCGAGCATTTTCTTCAGGTCTGCATACAGGTAGTAGTCGCTGGGGGCCAAATCTGGAGAATACGGTGGGTGCGGAAGCAATTCGAAGCCCAATTCGTGCAATTTGGCCATCGTTGCGATCGACTTGTGACACGGTGCATTGTCTTGGTGAAAGAGCACATTTTTCTTCTTCATGTGTGGCCGTTTTTTTTTTGGCAATTTCTTCCTGCAAACGCACTAATAATGCCATGTAGTATTCGCTGTTGATTCTTCTTCCTTTTTCAAGATAGTCGATGAACAAAATTTCCTGCGCATCCCAAAATACAGACGCCATAACCTTACCAGTCGACTTATGCGATTTTGGCCGGCTTGGACATGGTTCTCCTGCTCCAGTCCACTCTGCTGACTGCTGATTTGACTCTGAAGTGTGGTGGTGGATCCATGTTTCATCCATTGTCACATACCGACGCAAAAAGTTTTTTTTATTCCGGTTGAACAGCTCCAAACAGCTCTCGGAATCATCGACGCGTTGTTGGTTTTGGTCCACTGTGAGCAAACGTTGCACCCACTTTGAGAACAGCTTTCTTATGGACAAATGTTCATGCAAAATAGTGTGCACACTGCCTTCTGATATCTTTAAGGTGTCAGCTATCTCACGCAATTTCACTTTTCGGTTTTCCAAAACGATTTGGTGGACTTTTTCTATGTTTTCCGGTGTAACCACCTCAACTGGCCTTCCAGGGCGTTCAGCATCGTCAGTGTCTGTACGGCCACGTTTAAAATCAGCAAACCACTTCTCCACCGTTTGCCTTGTTGGGCAGAGTCCGGATAACACTTATCAAGCCATGCTTTGGCCGTGATTGTATTTTTACCCATAAGAAAGCAATGATAAATCAACACACGAAATTGCTTTGAATTAATTTTTTTGAACAATTCAAAAGTAGCGTCACTTGAACCTTTGTAACTTGTAAACTAATCGTCCGATTGTCATGAAATTTTGACAGATATCTTGTTAAGGTTATTACTTCCCAAAAATCATATCACATTATTACATAGCAACGCCATCTATGTGTCATCCTACGGACTTATTGAGTGATGTGGTACATTTCGTATGTACGGGGCCATAAAAGTTTAGATTGGCAAAATTGGTCACCTCATTATTTCCATGTTTCTATCAGATATAGTATAAGGCACAAAATACAAATCAGAAGTTTTGGGAGATAAATTCTCGACTTTTATAAATTCCATAACTGCTCCATAATATTTAAATACTTCTATATCTAATTTAATCGGATTAATTTATATTATTTTGTTTTATAATTTTTTAAGTAATCTAGTTAAGAATTAATGCCAAGTTATGTATCTACATATGTACTGATTTATGGCTGTTTTATGTACAAATTAAAATTTTAAGTACATAATACTCAAAATAATATACATATATATATATATATATATATATATATATATATATATATATATACCATTAAATATATATTGATATAATATACATATAAAATGTGTATAAATTAGTTCTGTACAAATGAGAGGAGATTCGATTTGTGTTAATGTGTGAGGTGAAATAATAAAATAAAATTTCAAACTTAAAGCCTCTTTTAAATAAATAATGAAACCTAAATATAATTAAGGATTTATAGGAGACAGAAATGCAACCACTGGCAATTGAGCTTGTGGCAGATAATTTGTATAACTAGGGTAATATTATTTTACTTATATGGCAGTGTAATGCTAAATAACTGGACGTTCCCTTAGTCTATGGCTAAAAACTCGTAATTGATCACAATACATTTGGAAAAAGTTTCAGTGTGGCGTCAACGCAGGAACCAGCATCAGTTTTCATCGCTGGAAACGAGACATTCGCTAAGCAAGACATTGTGCAAATCATCCATATCAATCCAGTCCCGCCTCTCATTGCGTATGGAAACGTTTCGAATGCAGCCTTTGAAATTGTCTCGTGCCAACAAACATCCGCTGGATGCGATATCTGATCAAAACAGAGGGATATTTAATAGGTACATATTTAGAGAGCGATCGTTTTCTAATTTACCAGGAAGTCCGCCAATGAAAAGCGGGGAGCGGGTCTGCACTTTACCCGCATTACGATGATTCGACATGCTAATCGTGGAAGGCAACTGATCGATTCTCAGCGCAATCTGCTCTCCATCGTAGAGGGCTGATATATTATGCCATTTGTTGTCACAGAGCGCATATTTTCCAGGCAGCGTTGATTGCACACGGAAGGGCACACCATCTCCCAGATCACAAGAAAACACGATCTAAAATATTAGAAAATTTAAATCAAAACTTTTACAACGATGGCTGCAACTCACGTTGCCATTGTTGATTTCCAGTGAAAGTGCTGGGAAGCCGCTTGGCTCCGAAACGCTTAGCAATACTCCAGATAACTCAGAGGTGCGAAATTCCATTTCGAGTTCCAAATATTTAGCCACATGAAAGTTTTTCTCTATAAGCAAGTATGAGGCAAATATAGATTATCAGGTAACCATTAACCATTAATTCTTTAAGATAACTTACTATATATGGCATAAGCATCGCCTGGAAAGTAGCTGCCTCGCTCAACCTTGGGAAAACATTGGCCCACATTTGAGTGCTTGCCTGGGCGGGCCAGATCCTGTGTGCTATTGTTAATGCTGAAGCGTCGAAGGCATCCTTTAAATGCTTCCAGGCGCATGTAGAGCTCAGACGGAACCTTCACTGGCGCCTGGGGTAGACCACCGACTAGCAGAAGCTGCGAAGAGCCAATCTTTTTGGGCACCTTCATTTGGGCCGATGTTTTTTGATCCGTTCGACCAATTTCCACGCTCATGGTGACCTTGCGGTCTTGACAATTGATCGTCACCCGATGCCATTCCCCATCGTTTAATTTGGCCGTCAGCAGCAGCTCCTCGCGTCGTCTTCCACGTACGATCAACACCAGTTGCCCATCCTTAAGAAGTAGCGCAACATAATGCTTGGGTTTCTCCTTGCTGCCCGGTGATAAGTACAGCATGCCATTCGGATAAAAGGAGCGGAAATCAAAGCTCAGACGAAAGTTTCGCTGCCAGAAATGACGCTCCGGTAGCTTCAGCTGAGAATAGCTGTAAAGCTCATCACCAAACTTGAAAGCATTCGGTTCGTAGGAGTAACTGCCAATCTGTAAGAAAAATTGTTTCATTAACCCTAGTTCTACCAATATTAACTCGTGAACTTAACTCACCACGACGACTTTGTGTTAGTTCTGAGCTTATGTGAGCGAGTGACTGAGTGCGAGCTCAGTGTGATCTTTTATCTTTAGTTTTTTTTTTAGTTATGTTAAATAATAAAATAAAATTAACATGACTTTTTTAATTATTTATTTTTGTTAAAAATAGTTTTTATTTTATACGCAAAATATGATAACAATATATGTCGTTGAAGTTGCAGAAATCAAAAGTTTTTTCTACATCAATAAAAGCAAAAACATACACAAAGCGTTGATGAGTGAACTATGTACAAGGACCCACAGCTTATGTGACCCACCACATGTTGAACTATGATTTGTTTTTAATTATTAGGTACGATTTAAACAAATAATTTTGTTTAATTTTAACTAATTTCTAAGAATTCTAATTTTTCTTTTTATTTTTTATATCTCCGTCCCATTGCGAGGGAACTTTGTTAAATATTTGTAAAATGTAAAAGTAGTGGTCAAATAAGCTGGGAGCCACAGTATAGTATATATTTATGCATGGATGGTATTGATTCGACAAAGGGTAATTTAATACTAAATTATAGTTTTCGAGCTTTTATTATATATTATATAATTTTACATAAAAATTTAAAGATTTATGAAATATTTACAGATATGTTGTTGTCAAATGTATTTATAAAAAAGGCACTTTTGTAAACCGAAGATCATAATAACCAACTGCGCGCAGAGCTTTAAATCTTAAAACTAATTGATGATCTTAAATACTATAAGAAGTGACACAGAAGCTTTAGCAGCTTTCAACTGTAAACCATCTTTATAAAATATTTTCTCGTGTTAATGCATTTAACCAATTTATTATGCCTTGAAGTTAAGTTCAGATGAAAATTATTGTTAAATCTGAAGTTATATTTGATGATTGTATGATTAATCCACATGTAGACCACATTGAGTAGCTATGTTTAGTAAGCTTTTTAGGCGAAATTAGTATACAAAAGAGCTATCTTGCATCGCAGCGCTTGAAGCTTTTAGCGTATCAGCTTTGACATAAGTGCTTAGCAACTAAAATCCTATAAGAACAGAGAGAAACATTTAAGTGCATCAAGTTGAGCATTAGGCCACCAGACATTGAATATAAGAATTAACATGCATATCTCACTGAATCCGAGTTCCCCAAATACATGAACTGGCGCTCATGGAACCAAGTATGACATATGAATCGAAATCAGCAACTCACCCGCTTGCAGCCCTCCGGAGAAGCAGTAAAGCTCTTGCCAATCATCGGCTCCGTCTTTAGCAGCACGTCGTAGAGGCCACCCTTAAGACTGCCCATAACTGGACCATTGCGTCCTATCTGTACATTGGCAAAGGTCAATGCATCATTAAAATTAATAGTACGATTGTTGAACACCACATCCCGTATTGCTCCTTCTAGCTTGACAAGTGTTGGCGCCAATGGTGTGTAACTTTCATGTGGAGGTGCCCCACCAATGTAAAGACCACCTGCATCTTGGGGCAGGCTCACTAGGGGTATGCCACTCAGGCTGCGTACATCCTGCTGTTCATCGTCCACCATCAGTTCCAGTCTACGTCCAGTCTTTATGAGATTTATCACATGCAACTCGCCATCGTTCAACTGACTTGCATTCGAGTACATCTTGATGAAGTTGCGTCCAGAATTGATCCACACCTGCAGTTGACCATCGATCAAACTCATAGAGTAGTTACCCTTGATGTCCTTGGCATCATAATCAGCCAATACTTCCGGCGGATAAGCTGCAAGCAACAGCAGACACTCTGGCTGCAATGTGCGAAAGACTAGGCCAGTATTGGCACGTTTCTTTAGTGACTGAGACGGCAGCTCCAAATAACCATTGCCGGTAAAACCAGCTCTGTTAAAGAAGTAAGCAATTAGATTGGTTTTACAAGGATGGTATTAAATGGTTTGGTTTGTTTACTTAGTGATCATATCTTTGCAAGAGGACTCCACACCAAAGTATGTGGAACTCTCGAGTGGATCGTAGGTCTCCCCCGTTAACCTGGACATCCATCATGCAGCCAAGGAATGGATTGTCTGCGCCTGGCGCTTTGGTGGTCCCAGAAGTAAATCCTATGGATTGACACATTGAAAGATGTTTGATAACTATATATTATAAGGAAGCACTCACCTGGTGGCACTCCTCCCAAGTAATACATAGCCTTCGATAGATCTGGTAGCATGTGACTCTTTACAGGCAATGTGGGTGCTCCGGAGATGGCGCGATCGTTATTCACACGCAGCATGCCATTCTCAGTGCTGCGTCTTGCTGAAAATTCTCTGGCTGCCTCGATTTTAATCCATTGACCAGTATTGTACTTCTTTGTTGTATTGATCTCTAACTTGGATTCGTCGCCGTAGTCGATGCGGAACATAATGCGTCCTCGACTCAATGTTACCGACACCGAGCGGTTCTGCAGGAATTCCAAAAAAGAAAATTGAAATGATCTTCAATAGTTGTTTAGAAGAGCATCTTACGTTCTTGTCATCAACCGCCAGGAAGAGCAACGCGTTCTCGTCTAAAGTACGGAAGGTCATCTGCAGGGCAAATAGATTTTTGCGATAGGGACGTGGCCGTGTCTTCTTAAGCTGGGCGTAACCCAAGCCATTGAAGTGACGTGCCACCGAAGAAGCGGATGATTCCCTTGCGCCAATCATGGCGCCACCGCAACGTCCCTCGCTGCCCACAAAGTTCCACAGACCCAAAGGCTTGTTATCCACCTCTACTTGATGCACCACCACATTCAGACCCGACGTTAGTTCTTTGGCCGCATAGCCTCCAAGCAAAATACGCTCGTCATGCGTCTGAAAGAAGCGCGTGTGTTCCGCATCAGTGGATCCCGTTACTGGCGATGCCTGGCCTAGGGTCCCGAAATTATTCATACGCCTTACAAGCAAGCTACCCAGATTCAATGTACGATTCGCCTCCACCTGATACCAGGCATCGTCGAATTTAGGGTCACGGGTGTGCACCTCCAGTGGGTGTGTGATTGTCGTTGTGCTTCCGCCCAGACTCCAAATCATACGTACTCGCCGTTTGTACAATTCTAATGTTATGTGACGCCCTTCGCTACCCTTGACATTCAACAAGGGGGAGTTTCCCATGTGATTCGATAACGCAAAGCTTAAGCGAAATGAATTGGAAGTACTTAAGCCATAAGAGACTGGCAAATAAATGCGACTGCATTTCGGACCTAGGGACTCCAATGAAACGTCAATCTGAAGCAAAATGAATGCAGTAAATTAATAAATTCACACAGTTATGGAGACTATCACTTACCGCTTCTGCTGCATGACGTGCCTTTGCTATCTGATCTCTTAGTTGTTGCAGCTGTAGAGCCATGCTCTTATTCCATGCCCCGAAGACTTGTTGCTCCTTCTCCGACTGCTGCTCGATGTAACTAAGGGAAACGTTAGTCAATCTTAAATTCGTTTTGGTCAACGAGATGTTCTCTTCCGCCATGCCCAATTTGATCTCCCAGTCGGGTTCGAGCATTGCAAATGATTTACGCATATTTTGTATGGATTGCTGCATTACTCGAGCCGTGTGCAGCTCCGCGTTCATTTCATCGCTTGTCTTTTGGGCGAGCTCCATGCTTTTTTGGGCAAGAGTACGCGCAGAATTCTTATTTAGTAACTGCAGTTGACTGGTTATGTTGTTGCTGCGTTGGCCTGTCTCGAAGATGGTACGCTTAATCCCCATCACATGTTGCTCTTGCTCCTGTAGCTTGCCCTTGAGAACCGTGGACATTTGCATTTGCTGCAATGCCTCTCGTTGCAGTTGCTTGGAGCTATGCAACGAGTGCTTGGCGCGTTCAATCATGGAACTTCCATCGCTTGGGTAGAGCGTACGTTGTGCTTCGTAAACTCGCTCCTTGGATAGCAAAGAGGCTTGGTTTGCATCCTCAATGGCTTTAGATATGTTACTATGTGCAGAGCTAACAGATAATAAAAATTATATTAATATAGAACAATGCCAATAACTCGAGCACTAGATAACTCGGAAGAAAAAACGTTGGTCTTGAGGAAATGTACAGAAATTTAGGCACTATATAGAAAAGCATAAGTTTCAATAAAGAGATAAAAGATGAAACCTGAAGAGAAAAGGAAATCACGTATGGGAATGTCAGCTGTCTGTTGAATATAATAATATATAATTATTTATTTAATAATAAAATAGAATCGAAGCCAAAAAAATGTGTTTTTATGACTCTATTGACGAAACCCCTTCGATGCTCCAATATTTTTGTAACCAAATTTTGTGAAGAACGATATAAAATTAAATGCTTAACATGCTGAATGACAACTATTTTATTTTACAGACTATTTTATATATTGTTTTTACTCTAAATTACCACATACAAAATTGACATAGATCGTTTGACTAATTTTCGATTGAACCGCAAAAATGTAATGAGAAAACACTTTAATTCACATGTACGTATTACCTAAGTACTAAAAAAAAGTGATAAGATACAACTTTCTAGATTTATTAGAACAATTATAAATAAACAAACGGCTACAACGGCCACATCAGCTGCATTTATTTTAATTTTTCTCTTCCTACTTACAATCCCTAAGAAACCAGTTAAGTTAGCAAATGTCTAATACTTGATATACACGAGGTGTAAACGGTCAACAGTCTTACTCTTTCTGAAATTGTTGAGTTGGTAATCGGTATGTATGTCATAATCGGAATATAGCACGATGTGATCGGATAGTGATAAAAATATTAAAAAGTTTGTAAATATGTAAGCCAATTTACCTGGCAAGCATTGCTATACGTGCACCATTTCTAGTTGGTTGAAATTGCCTGGCATACTCATTAGAGCGTTCGAGCAGACGAGATGCATGTTTCTCTGCCTTGGGTAGCCAATGCTTTCGCACTTCACGCTGTAGCTCCGATTGTGTTTTGAGTGCAACATCTAATAGTGCAGCTGAGTCCGTCATCTGATATCGCTGATCACTGAGTTGGGAGTGGTGTTTTATTGCTGTTCTCAACATATCCTCGCCACGCTCTACGAAATTCTGATTAAGATGTTGGTTTATGCGCTCGTCAAGATCGCCCAATTGATGAAATTGTTCCATCACATGACCACTTAAGTTGCGTACATGCTCAAGCACATCCTCTGCTTCGTTTTCCACATCTTCGGTGCGATCAATATATAGACGCATATCTGCGACACGATGGTTGGTTTGATTAAGATCACGCCAGAGCATTTCTAGAAGGGCGCGTTGATCGTAAGCAGCATCTGAGGCATTGCCCGTTGAATAGAAATGCTGCCAGGCGCAATCGTTGGTACTCCGAATGTCCTGCACAAGCTGATGATGCTGCTGAATGGCCTGCAGATAGAAACGGGCCTGCTTAAGTGCCGTAGGCAGGCTAAGATGCTGTGCTCCTTGACCATAATTGCGTAAGTTGTGCAACGTTTGCCTAATCTCAGTACGTAAGGCATCCACATTCTGTTGTACGACAATTGCCGCGTCATGCATAGAGTCGAGCGCGTGTTGGCGTTTAACTATCGTGTCTACAGCTTTCCGTGATTTAAATTTTCCATTTTCCGCATGGGCGTCGAGTTTTAGTAATCCTGCTGTGTCGTAGCCAAGAAGCATTTGCCTTGCTTGACTATAATCCTGTTGACGATCTCGCCAGATATCATAGGCGCGCTCATACTCGGACAACTTCAGGTACGGTGCGGGTATGCCCGTAAGATCTATGTTGTGCAGTCCACGGCGCAATTTATGCCCCACCAGTTCCACGTAGTCCAGCAGAATCAAAGTACAGTTGTCGCAGACTAAATAAAAACTCTGTATATATTTAGTGCTCAGATAAAAACTTTAAACTTACCTCTGCATCCGCTTTCTACCAAATGATGCCGTTCCGCCACGCACTTATTGCACTTGACGCCCGTGACGCCTTCTCGGCAATGACACTGTCCCGTCTCCGAATCGCAGCCCTCAGCGCGGATGCCATCATCATTGCAGTTGCAGGCCTGGCAGCTGCTATTCGGGTATAGCATTGGATTGCCAAAGAAACCCTGGCGACATTTTTCGCAAAGGCGTCCTGTGTAACCGGGCTTGCAGATGCAACTGACCTCGCCCTCTCTCATATTGCAACCGCGTGCAAAGTTTCGGTTGGTTTCCGGACATGGGCAGGCTTGGCAGCCATGACGCGAGTTGGGATCACCGTAGAAACCTTCAGCACACTGTTGGCAATGTGAACCTCCGCTGTTTTCACGACAATTCTGGGAAAAAAGTTACATTTTGTAAAACCAGTGTTGAAAAACTGTTTTTTTTATGGAGCAGATCGTCTACTCTTGTTGATCATAGGTTGGTATGCTGATCCCTAACCATGTAAAATGCATTTGAACATGTTATGCATCATCATCAGTATTTTCAACCGCATTGGAATTCAAAGATTTACTCCACTTTTACCGGATTTACCATTGCTTACGTACTAATAATTAAACATGTTAAACTTCAAACGAACTAGCTCGACACTATACGAAGAACTTACTAGTTCGCGATTGAACTTTAAATAGAGGTCATCAAAACAGTTTGAACTTGCGCTCTTCAATAATCTGGTGAAAAAGCTTACCAAACACACACCCGTTTCGCGATCACAGTCATTGCTGCGTCCATTGCAGTGGCAGGGTGCTGCACGTCCGATTAGATCCTCAATGAAAACGCTTTCCACGTCACTTGTATTACGCCAGCGATAGTAAGAGTGTCCCGGGTCCTGGCAAGACAGTCCATCAAATCGCTTGGGGCACTTGCAGCGCTCCACGCCCTTGGCTATAAGATTAGTCGAGCCTTGCACATATATTGCAGCATCCATGTGCACATTATGCAGGCTAAATGGAAAATAGAAGCAATCAGTTCATCATAAATCTCAATGAACATTAGGGCGGAGCGAAAATGATTCACTTCCAAACTGCTGCGCCCTTTATGATACGTTGGAGAAACAATATTTGAGCATATACAATTTTTTGGAGGTCATCCTTTAAAGGTCATTTTTTGAAGACTCATTTAAAACTCAAAGTTCCAAAATGTTAAAATATGAAAAGTAAGACAAGTAGAACATTTGGATTATTTTAGAAGTATTTTATAAGCTGAACTGTGTGGATAAGTGTTTAGATCTTCATTGAAGAAAAATAACTTATGTTTTTAAAATTACTGGCTTTCGGTTTTAAATGACAGTAAAAAAATAATAATTAAACTTTTAATTCTTTGCACAGATACTGCTTTTATATCGTGTCATCCGTGTCATATCATGGTCAACCCTAATGAATAGTACATTTGTGAGCAGTAATTGATATAACGAGGGTGGACTAATAGGTGCCAACGGTGCCAATAGGTGTAACATCGAAACCAAATTAAACCCAAATTTAACATAACTTCATAAAACTTAACCAGCCATTAGTTGATGTATTACAGAGTAGTCCAAAATTAAAGTTTGATAGCACAATATGTGTTTTTAACTATAGTCCGACTTACACGACTTGCTGAAACTCGGCAAATGCAAAGGCGCGAAGAAATATGTGACGAATGTTTTGCAGAGCTGCCATTAATGTGCCACGATCCACCGCCTGACTGTTATGATGGTACTTCCAGAAAGATTCATGCAGCGGCACACGATGTGTGACATTCAGCGAATACTCGAACTCCTCGTATTCGTAAAAGTCCAACACTAGCTTGGCATGTGCATGAAGTTGTACTAGCGGATACTGAGCCAGGACCTTGCGCTCTAGCGGTGTGTGGGCGCCATCTGTGAGAAGCGAGAAGTATAAGTTGCCACCGTAGCTGGCAGTGCGATCGCCATAGAACTGCGGGGGTAGTTGAAAGTACAACGGTTGATGGAAGTGTGAATAGGCGCCAATCGACACGTTGCCCGTGGAGCGCGGTACCAAGCTGAGGTCGTTCATGCGTTGTATCTCCGCATCCTCCTGATAAGATACGCTTCCTGCCATTTGGACGACCACAATGTATTCGAAATCGGTGCTGGCAACGTGCTGCGGACGTATCTGTTGTATGCTAAGGTTGCGTGCCTCCGGCATGCGAATGTGACCCCATGAAAGTTCACTCTGCTCACACTCTGAGGCACGACCAAAGCAAAAGCATCTAGTGCATCCCTCAGGATTGAGAGAGGATAAGCCAAAAGTACTCTGCATGCACGTGTCACACTTGAGGCCCACCACGAGCGATTTGCAAGGACACTGACCGTTGGAGTCGCAGGCAATTAGTCCATCGGCTCGCATAAATGATCCTGCCGAATCGCAGCCACAGCGTCTGCACTCGGGATATCCAAAGTAGCCAATGGCGCAACTGTTACAAGTGCGTCCCGCGTAGCCCTCACGGCACAGGCATTGGCCGCCGACAGCAGCACAGTGTTGGCCAATGGAGCCAATGTGGTCACACTCACATTCACGGCAGCCCAGACGCGCTTGCCAGCCCCAGGTGCCGGGTTGACACTGGGCACAGCCGAGACCGCGTGTGAATTTCGGACAAATACATCGACCGTTAAGTGGATCACACACCTGACCCTCTGCCGCGCATGCGGCGCATCGCTGACAGCCCTCTGTGCTAAATCCATAGAAGCCCTCGGTGCACTCATTACAATGGCGGCCTCCAACTCCTATTTTACAGTCGCATTGGCCAGTCCACGGATTACATTCATGACTGCGCGCGCCATGCGGATCGCACTGACAGTCGTGACAGCCCACGCTCTGCGTCAAATTCCAGTGACCAGCTTTGCATTTGTCGCAACGACGACCTGCCACGTTCAGCAGACAGGAGCACTGGCCGGAACGCTTATCGCAAGCGGTTGATAGCGATCCAACTGGGCTGCATTGGCAATCTGCAATGATTTCAAAAGCAGAGAGATTGTTGTTACTTATTTTATGTATATCAAATATGTAGTTTTCTAAAACGATTTAATATTGATTTTGATATTATTGAAATCAATAAATGCATTGAACGTGACCGTAAATATTTGTAAATGGAATATTGTCTTTGTTGCTATCCATTTTAGAAATATACTTTTATTACTAAGCTACCAATCTTTTCAGAGTCTTGCGCTGCAATTACTTTTCTGAATATTCACACAAAAGGTCCACTGATATGTTAACTGATAAGGCAATGTTCACTTTAAGTATATCAAATTAAACATCTGATTAAAAATAGTAAATATTCAGCACTTCTCTCTTTCTTGTGAATTTCTCGAAAATTTGGTGAAAAATTGTTATGATTCTAATGATTTTTCTTCATATTTCGTAATTTTAATGAGAGGTGAGCTTGCAAATTTCTTGGCTTCTTAAATATACCAAAGTCAATTTGAAGAGCGTCACTTTTCATAAATGCTCATGAATATATCTGTAACTCATTTGTACACTTTTTAAGTCTTTATCCAAAATCGGTTTACGAATTCTCGAGTAAAGACGACAAATGTGACCAAACGATTAACGAAAAAAAGACAAATTAATTTTAAAAAAATCATAAGGAAAAAGTACACCGAAAAGAAAAATAATTCGAAAAAAATGTTTTTTGTCAAATGTTAAAAAAATTGGTCGGAAAGTTTAGGTCGGGAGACCGACTTTAGGAATACCCGCTACTTTCTTATAGGACCTTGATTGCTTTAAAAATTAATAGGGCTATTACTGCCCTTCTGGCAAACCTATCTTAATGCGATTAAGTTGGAAGATGGATAATAATAAGACATAAAATTAGTTACCAATTACTTCGTAATGTCTTGAAAACTGTGGGTGTGGCAGCTTTTCGAGATTGGTGGGGAAGAGAGAAGGCGTGGCAAACTTCTGAAACAATTTTGACATGATCCAATGCAATTGGAATCAGTGTGCCAAATTTGGTCATATAGTCTCTGAGATCCTTTTATTCATACGGACAGAGAGACAGATGGTCAGACAGACATGACTTTGTAGACCTGGCTGTTGATGCTAATTTAGAATATATGTATTTTGTAGAGTCGAGGATGGCTCCTCCTACCTGTTACGCATATTTTAACGAACACAATATACCATATTAATTAATTCTTAACTTAAAAAGAATACAATTTTTAATACTTATACGCGTAAAGACTTTCTGTTCAAATAAGAAAGTAAACTTTTGAATGATGTATATATAGTAAATATATTGTACTAGAATTTGAAAATTCAAGGCTAATAGAGTTTTATGTTTCTCCCTTGAAATTTGTTTAGTGGGCCACATTAGCTGCCACTGTCATCATCATCATCATCATCGGTGGTTATAGCAATAGCAGTAACTGCACCCAACACTGGTAACAACTATAGGCCTTGCTAAAAAATAAGTCAGCTAGTTGTTAGTTTTGTGGGTTGCGCGTAGGCAGCACCACCACAACCACAACCACAAACTTAACCGCCCACATTTGCATAGAGTTTCCTAGTCGGGCGACAAACGACAAATGCGATGAATACTATGCAGAGGGTACGGCAGACGACGACGGGGTAAGAGATGGAGAGTCGCACATGGCTGGAGTAGACAAGTCTGTCTATCTAACAGTCAACCAGTCAGCCAGCCTAGCGTACGTGGACTCGGAGGCATATACAAAAATAAATTCATTCATAAATCCGGTAAAACCAACGCAAAAATATTCAAATTGATTGCAAGATCTATAAATGAAAAAATAAAAATGTTTAACATAAAAAAGTGAATAAAGACGGAATTCATGTAAACCTTCCCAACTAAACTTTAAAGTACACTTACGTTAGTTAATTTTAAGCTAATGTAAGTTATGTTCAAAAATTATTTTTTTTTTTTGCATAAATTATGATACAATTAAATTTTTAATTTTATTTCCATTACTTAAAAATTTCCATTTTAAATATCATAGTACCTCAAATTGTTTTCGTTTCGTTTCTTTGAGGTCTTTACCAACTTTCTTAAATGCTTATAGTACCTCTTCTAAAATAGCGTATACCACGTAAATGCATAGAAAAATGAGCATGAAATAGCACGCGACAAGGGGAGATAGTAGTCGAGAGGAGTGAGGTTTTGAAGGAGTTGTTGGAAGAGCAGGCAGGCAACAAGCAGTCCCAAGTCACTTGGCTAAAAACGCAGACTGGGGATTTGACTGTAGCAGCTGTCAAGTGGCGGCTTGGGATTTGCATTTTCATGAATGAATGAAAGAGGCGCAGTCGCAGTCGGTGTCGCCGTCGCCGTCGCCGTCGCCGTCGCAGCATTCCAGCTGAACCGAAGCAAGAGAAAGGTTTCCTTTCCTTATCTTGTGGTTGTGATGTTCATTGCCACCTCTCAGACAGGCCACCAATAGAAGGTTCAATCAACTGATTCAACTCACAACTAGCTCATCCGCTCTCTGTATCGACCTGTCTCTCTCTCTCTCATCGCTGAGAAGTTGATGTCATTACAGCTTACAATATGGCATCACGACTTGGCGCTTTTCAAATGCGTTTGTCATGCTACAGTTTGAAAGTCACTGTGCGGCACTCGCAACACCCACAGAAGTTGCGTTATTTGCAATCTAAAAATGTTTGAGTTTTATTTCTGTATTTTTTTTTTGGCGTGGGTTCTCAGCACCTTGTCGATGTTACTGTTGTTGCTGTTGTCGGTCTCTCTCAATTTTTATTGACAATTTTCATTGTTTGCGTTTTATTAATGAGCGCGTTTTGTTGCCTGTTTCGTTGAATGCTTCCAAGACTGTTTTGAAACAGAGGTCTACACGTTTGGTCAGCGGAGATTAGTGTGTGGGGTATCTGTGGGCAGTTAAAGTGCACTTCCGTTGGCCTAACGGTGCTATACATAAGTCTGAGTAACATTAAATAAATATATTCTCATGCCTTATGATGGATTTCCAAATATCATAGAAACTTAGTTTGATTTGGAATTAAGCAACTGGAAAAAAATAGAAATCACTCGGTTTTAATATATGTAGAAGATCGCTTTTAAAAGTGAACGACCCAAACGCAAAAATTATGAATTATGAATTTTCTTTATAATTTCTCAAAATAGTTTCCTTTACGTCGATACACATTACCCAGCGATGAGTAATAGCATCGGTACTTTTTTAATAATGGATATCTACTCAATATAGGCATTAACCTTTAACCCACCTTTCATTGTTGCAAAATGTTTGCCCACCGATCCACTTTTCATATTTTATAATTTAAAGTCATCAGAGGAAGATAAATCTGTAGAGATGGGTGGGTGAGGAATCAATTATAAATTTTGTTTTTGAACGCCAGACGCAGAATTTGACGACTATCTATTTTAATCAAACTCGGTAAACATATTACGATCAGCTTTTTCATATCCACATTACCGATAATATCCGAAAAACAACACTTTTTGAATAAAGTATACTCTTAACTTGCTCTCAAATTTTCTGTCGACGATTTTGTGATTTCTTCAGCATCTTGGCAGCTCAATCAGCCTCGCCCAATTCTTTACTGTTGCAATCGAAGGAGCAAAGTTCCCTACAGTAGATTTCAGCTCGGCTTAAATATTGGTTGGACTAAAATTTTCAAATGAAAGTATTGTATCAAATTACGATTAAAGCGTTTTTTATTCATATCGATAAGAAAAACGAACTACTCAATAAGCATTTAACACATTTAACATATAAAAACTTATTAACACTAATATATACATATTCTGTGATTTGAATTGTATTTTATTTGATCTATAGTGTAATTTCTAGACCGTGATATTGGCCTTCGTATTGTTTAACCAACAAACACTTCAAACAAGTTCCAACATACTGAACACTACTTTATTTGATTCAGATTGCAACACATTCAAAAAGCTCAAAAAATGCAATAAATTAACAATTAAACAATAATAATTCTAAAATGCCATAAATGAACATGACGAAAATTGACAGTATAATTGCAATTGTCATCGAGAAAAAAAAAAAAACAAAAATAGTTAGTAAAATACTGTTTAGGCTCAAATGTAGAGCACGTGTTTGTAGAGCCATGCAGTTTTTATACTCCGAACATGACAAAATATTGATTAAATGATTTATAGTGCAACCAGTTGCCAGACACCGTTGCGTATGCGCAATGTGCGGATTGCTAAAGAAACTCGCGCCAACGCGGTCAATCAATTATCATAAATCTCCAATCAAAAACAAAAAAATTGTTTAGATACAAAAAACCGTTTAAAGACAATTTTTATTTCTGAAGTGTAAATACTCTTTAAATTAGTTTTTACAAGACGAATGGAGAGGTGGTTGCTTATATACTTTACATACTTTAATATTTTTTATAATTAGCAATACTTATTAAATTAATTATTGTTGATAGTACAAGAGATTAAATTTAAACTTCTAAAATAATTTGTTTGACAGAGCAATTATCTTATTATAAACAATATTTCAAAAGTGAGATTATTTTTTGGCACTTAAGCATGTCTTTGTTAGTTATCAGAGACATTATATGTACTTAAAAGAGTAAATTAGACAAATGATAAGTGCATTTGCCATAAACGAGTACTCAAAATTGAAAAAAAAACATTCAAGGCATATTTAATTCGGATCGATTGTGTGAGAAATCAAACGGCAATTAAGCATCTGTAAGCAACTGCGATAACAAACTTGTAGTAATGCGTTGACCACTGAATGAATGAATGATTGAATACTGACAGACGGATAGACGGATAGACGGACTGACTTACTGAATCAGTGACCAACTGTCTGGCATAGATTTATTTGTAAGTTGACATTTGAAATGTCAAAATTCAACTTGGTCAACGACAGCGGCAATAGCAGTAAGAAGTTGCAGTACCTTGTTGTTGTTGTTGTTGTTGTTGTTATTGCTCTGTTGTTATTGCCTCGTTAGCCGCCCACAGTTGACCCACATTTAGAAAGAAAGACGGGAGGAAAGAGAGATATCTGTAGAGTAGAATGGAGGAGCAGAGAAGCAGTAGGAGGAATCGACCACCCGGCTGTGTTGCCTTTTAATAGGCTCACGTAGCTAGCGCTCGAAATTTCGTAGTTAATTAACCCGTTTGCATACATTTTTTTCGGATAGGTCTTGCGACTGGTCCTGGTGGCTTCAACCAGTTGCCAGTTGCAAGTTGCTAGTTGCTGGTTGCCCCAGACACTACTACAACAACTACTATTATTGAACCAGTCCCATTCCCATTCCCTCCCATTTCCATTCCCACTCCTGCAGCGTGGAATTATTTATGTTTTCTTTGATCAACCTCGGCGCTCAAGCGTCATAATAGTCACAGTTCCCGAGTAAAGAGTCCCGTGCTCAGAAACTCTCAATTGTCTTTGTGCCACCCATAAATTAATCGAATAACTTTGTTCAGAAAATTGTATTTGAGATGCTGAGCGCTCCATTTAGAAAATAATGGAAAAGTAAAACAGCCCCAAAAAAGCGTACTGCTAGCAGATACCCTGGTATTTTTGACTACACTTTTTAGGTGGGATTATTCGCTAACTCTCATAAGTAATGTCTATAAATGGTAACAGCCAGATTGGTACATTTACCAGTGCAATTTTTCTCATACGTATGAACACACAAAATAGCGTCAAATTTATAGATTAGTGTTATTTATACATAGATTTTAAGTTCATAATATCTAATTGGAAATGCTTGTGATAAGCTTTTGCTTGTAAGTACAGGGTATCATTAATTTATATGATTTTGTTTATTATAATAATCGGTTGCTGGTGTTGGATTTACGGCACTTTAAAAGCGACAGGCGCCATGAGAGTGCGAATATAGAGTTCAAATATCGCCATTTATTTTAACCTGTTGTAAAACAATATTTATTTATTAGATTAGAATAATCTTCAAAATACCCATTTCCAGCTTAGCAGACCGTCCATTATCGATAATCTTACCTAATTCATGTCAAATGGAAGCACAACTTTATTCACCTTCAAATTAAAGAACTGAAAATCACAAATGATAAAGTTCTTGTAACCTTATCCATGGAGACAGACTGTCAGACACCATTAAGACGTCTCGACAACCAAAATATGAATAACATAATTTTTATGTTTCTCTCTTTTTACGTTAAGTTTGCGATACGATTACGCAAATATTTTTAGATTTTTCGAGTCGATTGGCATTTTGGGCAATTGAAGTCACGAGTTTGGCGTTGGAGTTCGGCGAGAAGGTTGAGGATTTTAAGACAAGTGGCAGTTGTGGGTCTTACACTGACACCCGTGCCATAAAAAATCATATGCAAATTTGTTTATGCCACTTAATGCGAGAGTATTAAGCAGCATAAACTTTGGTATTATACCATAACGTGTTTTTATACCCTTTAGTCATAAGCTGGGTGTTTGAATATAATAATAGACCGCCAGAAATGGACCCAGGGTATCTGCTAGTCACACAAGGTTTTAAGATGTTTTAGTGAACTTATGAGTAATTTCGAAAGCCAGTCGGAATGCTTGTGTATTTGTAAAAACTGGCAATCAATTTGAAGCGCTTTGACCTTTTGCAGTGCTTGTCAAACTGTGCAAAATGATGAATTGCCACAGCGCTAATGAATGGCATATTAATTTGCATTTAAATGCGTCAAGCATTTTTCCGATTTGGTTTTCGGTTTTTAACTTGTCATTGAATAATGAGACAAGCAGCTAGTTTTTCGTGAATATAACACACAATTTTCAGAGCTAGGAAACATAAATTATTCGCAACCAAATAGATTGGACTGCAGATCTCGAAAAATGAAAAAAATCATTTTGTAAATGTCATATTCACATGCTGAAAATGTGCCGTGCCAAATTTCAGACGCACCCCTTAAAAAGAGTAAAAATAAATTATTTATTTGAGTATTTTCTGTTGGCGGCTTTAGAAAATTGTATTCCGTTGACAGTTTTGTGCGTGCAAATTTATGCAAATGTATTTATTACAGTTTGAAATTCAAATCCTCGGCCCATCATCCGAAGTGATTCGGTGCTGGCAAGTGTTTCAGAAGTTGCTAATGGTTTCTTTAATGACTTAAAATGCCGACATGAAGTGCTTAGTTCAAATCTGATGAACCGAGTATTATGTTTTAGTGTGTTTTTTTTTTCTTTATTTCGCGTTGTTGTAAACTTAAACATGCGATGCTGTAGACTTAAAGATATTCAGGGAATCTTGGGTTAAGCAATGCATTTATTTATACAATAATATTTTGATAGAATTCCCAACATTTTTTTCAATTTCTGCAACATTAGTTTTGACACGTTAAATATTTACTTCAAGGTTTAAATTTTCTTAATTGTACTATTATACTATTCTATATAGTTTAGAATATTATGTAGTTGGAAAACCGAATAAGATTTATGACATACGAGTCATAAAATATATTATTTTGTAACTTTTAGCAGATAATTTATCTGTCTATTGCGAACAAGTCTTAAGTAGCTTAGTATACCATACAAGCAATTACACAATTAAAGCCTCTAAATGCGATTAATTAAGCAATTTCCATTAGGCTCGTAAGATTCTATTTTGGCTACAATCACCAGACAACATCCCCCATGGGGATAGGATACACACTAGACTTTCGCCCATCAAGTTGGACGAAGTCAAATGTTTGGCGGGCTCAAATTGCATTTCCTGTCACTTGGCCGATCGCTCGACCAGCCTAGCCATGAATCTCACACCCAGCTTCAGTTCCCTGGCTACAGCCATGGGTGTGTGCAAATATCTATAGGTCTCGGGATCTAATACAGCCTGCCTGACTTTCTGACTGTCTGCCTGGTTGTCTGTTAGTTGCCTCACACAACACAACACAACACAACACAACACACGACATGTAAAGTTACATGTGTGTCAGCCGCTACAAATGTTGTGGGTGTGTCTCGTGGGTCTGCAATCTCTGTTCCACAGACCGGTATGTCGCGTTAACATCAACACCAAAACACTAACAGGGCTCAGATACTATTGGATAGCATTCATTTAATAAAAATAGCCTTAATATCCAAAATTATCGGCATTAATACGTATAAAATACATTAAATTTAAGGTTGAGGTTGCTTAAAAATCTATTTTCATATGTCGACTATAAAGTTTAAGGCAATTGTCGAAAGGTGAGTTACTTTTAGTTCACTTCTTTCGATAAATTATACCATAGGTGTTTTTTTAAAGTAGAGTCATTTTAAAGTGAATGTTAAATCTGCTGCAGTAATAAAATTATGTTTATTAGTTAACAATTATTTCTGCATTCCATAAATAGCCATTTGAAATCAGTTAAAATTTAATTACAAGCAAATAAAAATATGTTACATATATGTATAAAGATTACTAATGCTGTAATAGCAACAGCTAAAACTCAATTTTCAAAGGTAATGACTTTTCTTTGCCTAATTGCAGTTTTATTTCAATTACAACATTTGCACTTCTGTACTTTTAATTAACTTTGTTGTTGTGGAGCTGGAGGAGGTGATGGACATGCAGGGGGCTTAATCACTCGCAACATTATGTCTGGCATTTCCTTATCTTTATTTGCGACATGTATTTTTAATTTAAACCCGACTATCAAATATTTAATCTGCATCGCCAGCAGCTACCTCAACAATGCCTTAAAGTGTTTTGTTAAATTGTTTTAAGTTTGTTATTTTTTGTGTTTCATTTCGTGGTTTGCTGGTCAACTATTTGATCTTTAAGATTTAATCGCTGTCGGCTATAATCACTGACTATTTTGTAATCATACATTAAGGAAAACTGGTTATTTAAGTATTATATTAAGTAATCGGTGAGTACATTTAAGATTCCGCAGATGGTTACTCTGATATTTATATTGGTAGTGAATGAATAACATATGTCTGGGTATTATATATCTACCATTCTGTTCTTAATTATTTTATTACAATGTATATCTCGAAAATCAGAACTTAGTGAAATAAATTATGAACAATAAAACGGGTTGTCATAACATACGACATATGGGATATATATCTGGAATATATCTCTTTCACTTTTCCATTACATGTAAATTGCAGTGTCTTATTAACCTTTAGCTGTTTTAGAAACAATCTTTCGAAAATTTACGTTTATTATAAATACGTTATGTGACGTATATCTCAATCAAGATCGCAGTTGTGAATTGGACAAAACTGTCGCTATGGAACTATCAAGAAATGAATACAGAATCAACTAAGGTATCAAAATTAGGGCGTGGTTAGGAAAACCTTTCTTCGTATTAGTTATCTTTTCCATTTATTGTGTGGGAACAAACTATATTATTTGGGCAATAACACGAGGTTCCATGCAATATATAGTTGAGTGAATTTATCTTGTGCTTAACACTTGATAGCGTGTTCAACGTTTTGAGTTCATCTCGTTTGTTTTTTAGATTTTTGTTTTTTCTTATCAAACTAACAGTTTTGTTAATTGAAATAAAATTAAATTTGACGTTTTTATGGCATGTGGAGATAGTTTGGCTAAATACGTGAGAAGTTGCAGTTGCAGCTCAGTTGCAAGCTCAGGGGCAGTCAAGACTCAAGACAGCAAGAGCTCTCATTGTATGTGTCTGTATCTGTCTGTGAAGTGTGAAAGTTGTTTTCTGACTAGAAAGATGCAACCCGTTTAATGGGCCTTTTAAACAGTCGCCTGATAGTTTATAATAGTGTTTGCATGCGATCACCAATAAATATTCAATGGTATAACCAAAATTCATATAGTCCATACGTTAAGTTATTAGTACATGTATAAAGTCTTAACATTTTTAATTAATTCGATTTTATCGTAATGTTTTTGATATAGCTAGGTATTCATTACAGTTTGGTCAGAGCGAATGAAATTCATCTATTACGATTTTGACCGTCGAAATTTAGTGTGACCAACGCTACACCAAGAAGCAACCAAACGTTGAGTGGTCACATTGGTGCGTCCACTGTGCATTGCAAATCCAAGACCAATAAAAATGTAACAAAAATCTTGTGTCCAGATGCCCCCCATTAACTTACATGCCTAATACTTGGAGGACTAAGAAACAAATAGACAAAAAATTAAAATAACAATGCAGCATTCGCCAATTCTTGTTAGTTTTCTTTTCTTTTCTGTTGGCAACTGACTCTTTGTTGATGATTGCAAATATAATGACCACCAAAAATTTTTTTTCAATCGATTTCTTTTAAATTAAAAATGTTGAAAATTAATTTTTCATTTTTAATGATTTTTTCTATAGTTTTAGTTAATCTTTATAATAATATATGCATTTCTATTCAAATTTTAAACTATATTTAATATGTACTAAGCTAATAATTGGTGTAAAATTGTCTTAAGTTATGTATGTTTAATACAATGTGTAATTCCTTCTGGTCTTTATAAATTTTTATTTAGTAATTAGCTTCTGTTTGTGCAAACACCAACATACTGTTATTGTACATATTTGGCAGTTGAAAGACTGTTAAAATTTTGCGCCTGAAAATATATATTATTAAATTATCGTAAAATCGGATTACGGATAACCCGTTCGACGTTCGCCGATTGTGGCAAATTGCGCAAAAAAATGCATGCAAATTATTTTTGTGACGCTTAAATTTAACATTAATTTTCGCGGTTTAATAGCAGCAACGTCATTAATATATTTTTTCGAGCTCCACAACGAGCATTCGAAAATTGTATGATCATGTCGAGAAATAAGCCAAACATTTTAAAGGTGTTGCTGTGCTCGTTATGACAAGCGAATGGTTCGATAAGAGTGTCTATGTGTAACAACTGTCGGAAATGGAGTGAAGTAGAGAGTAATCGACTTGCATGTACTCTCAACTCAGATTTCAACAACAAACCAGCTGTAAACGTTTTTCTAAGACATTCATACACATGTTATTGACATTGAATGTTACAGTTTCCGACATTTATTATAACCGTTTTTGCTCATTGTGACACAGTACAGGGTATTTCAATGATGTGCAAGTAAACAGTGTAAATTCTGTGGTCAAAAGTATATTATTACAAATAAATGTCAAATTAGTGAGCCAAAGAGTGAGATAAAAGAAGAGATATGCATTATAAATCAGTTTCCAATTAAAAAACACAGACAATGTACCGGAAATATGAGACTCTTTGTGAGAAGACCACGTGTGGAGTAAAGAGTTTCATTGTGGTTTCGGTTTGGAAATGGGGAAAATTGGAAAAATGGGGAAATAGGTTAATCAGCGATAGAGAAATTTAAAAAGATTCAAATGAGGGTTTCACTTTCGTTTTAATGGCAGCCATACTTTGTTTATTGCTTGGTGACAGGGCTCAAAAAATGTCAACTAGTCAATGTATACAAAAATATTTACTTTTAAGTACTTCGTAAGCATATGTAATCCCAGGAGACTACACTTAGCAAAATAATAGTTTTCGAAAAGTTTGATTTATTACCTACAACTAGATTATTATTTGCCTTATTTTACCATGAATAATTAATGTTATTAGCAAGAAAATAAATTTTTAGTATATTTGTTGCCTGATTTCTTAGGCAACATATTACCTTCGAAATAACTTAAAGTTCACTCAATGAATAAATTCTTGGCCAATGTATGGCGTACAAATGTAACATATTTTTAGTTACAAAGCACCTAATACTCGTATTGAGTTAATTTTTTATGCTTATATAGTCTAAAATTGTACGCACTTCTTGAACATTTGAGGTAGTATCTATTTTCTGGGTGTAGCATAAACTTGTCCACTTTCTTTACAGTCACGTTTTCATATAAGTTTTACCATTTTATTTTTAATTTTGCTCAATGTGTCTGGAAGTCTAGCTCGGTCCCACATCGCGTGTGAGGTTGTCTAAGGTCAGAGACAAGATGACGAGGACAGCTGATGCCGCCGTCTGCCTTGTGGGCCAAAATCAACATTGCAGACAGACAAATGTCTTCAACATGCTTGCAACAATAATAATAATAATAACAACGAACACCAACAAACATAAGACGGCGCCTCGGTCACTTTGATCTATGCACTTCAAATGATTTTTGTTAGCTTAGTCTCTTTCTTTTGCCGCCTATTGACCTCTCTCCCCCGCTCCCACTGTCTTTCTCTCCCTCTCTCTGTCTCCCCCTGTCTACATCCCCTATCATCTATGTTGTTTTTGTTTGCAGCGATGTGTAAACAACACAGCGGCAGCTTAAATGAAACGGCAACTTTCCGCTTGGCAGTTTAAGCGGTAAAGAAATTGGCATAACTTGTACTTCAAGACCTCAAATGAAGGAAGTTGCAACCGTAAAAGTGTTGGATAAGTGGCTCCTCTCTGAATATTGATCTTAAAAACGGAGAAGGAACATTAAAGTACCTAGGTGCATATCGGCGAGTATCTGAAGTAGATACTCGTATCTTCGTTGTCATTTAATATCCTATGTTTATTCAAACAAGTAATTTTTATTTTATAGTTTTTCCATTTTATTAATATAAACATAGATATAGACTAATAATTAAATTAATTTGATCGATATAAAAGTTGACATTAAAATGCAAATAGAAGTATTCGTTAAATCGAAAAACTAAAGTCCGTATAAGACAAACCAGAATAATAATTACCATATAATCAATTCCCGCGAGAGGATTTGTTTGCAGCCAAACTGAAAAGTTTTCTAATAATTCTTGAAATATTTTAACGTATTTTCTATGCGGTCCCGTGGTTTAGGCAGTCTTGTCGCCAATCTGACACTACCAGAACTACAGTTCGAGAAACAACTGGGTGGTTAAAAAATAAAATAATTGTTAGTTCATAAAGTACATATATGTTATAGTTCTTAAACAAATGGGGCTTAATGTCAGCTCATCGACAGCCGTGCTTACAAGTTTGACACTTGCTTTCGTTAGTCGGATCATTTCGTTGCATGCCTGACAATTTGCCTTGATTATTATATACATTAATTATGTTACTGAATTTCCTATAGTCGCTGTCCTCTCCTCACCACTTCTGTCAGTTTATCCCTTATCTTTCTGCGCAATTTGCGATCACATTGTTTGTTCTTGGAGCACGTTTTATTATAATGAAAATATCAAACATGCTGCACAATTCGGTCTATTGCACTCCATAGTTCTCCTGTCAGTCCGAAGTGAATTTTCAGCTTTCTTGTATACAGTTCATTATTTTGCTAATTAGTGTGTTCCTGTTTTATGATGATTGTGTAAACAATATTGTACTCAAGTCATCACACAAGTTTGCTCTGGTTGTCCAATGTCAGATCAGCCAATGGTTTAGTTGAAAGTTTTTGTTGCCTGTCTCTCCAAACAGCTAGTGGACACCAAATGAACAATGCCGAAACAATCTATCAATGAACCCACAACTTTCAGCTATCCTAATCCAGTTGACAGCACAATGTAATTCATTTTAATGTGTGTGTAATTTGATTTGGTTGTAAATTGGTTGAATGATTCGAATAAATAAGAAAAAATCCGAAAATATCAATATAATGTAATAAATAACGTCAAGACAGGTCACTTAAATTGCTCCTCATTTATTTCGAGCACAATGCTCAAATCAAAATGTAAACATTGTTGTAAGAAATCACAAACGGTCTTGTATATATCGACTCTGATAATGATGTTGTTTATATCTTTTTTAAATTGCATTTTAAATTATTATATTAAAAATAATGCAGTATAATAAATAAATTTTAGTTGACAGAAAACATAAAGTCTAATTGAAATCTGCCTTTCCTTAGATATTCAGAGCCTAACAGGAATTCCTAATTCATCTCTAACAAAATGATAAATATAATTTTGTTATTCATACTTGTAATAATAGTACTTCTTAGCTTGAGTACAGCCAGAAGTGATGACGACGGCACGAATGCGGTACGGGGGTAATGGGTAAAGAGAAGCGATTTAGAAGTTAAACATGACGAACTTATTGCCACCTGCTGCCATTTAAGTTCACAAAAAATATTTGTGGATCAAAATCAATTCTTAGTAGCGCTATTATTTCCGATTTGAATACGTTTTTAATTGTAACGGACACAGTTAAAGATTTGTGAGTGGTTAAGCATTGCGTTGATTTGCTTACCGCGTTGCCTGGAGCGTTGTGTTGTGGGTCGTGTTGTGGGGCGCAATGGTATGAACTGTTGTGGCATCAGACGCACTCCAGCTGTTGGTAGGATACCGGGGGGGCAAGGAGGTATTGAGTCGAGGTTGCTATACACCACAATGTTGTTGTTGCCCGGGTGGATTAGAATGTGTTGCTGCTGCTGTTGCTGCTGTTGCTGCTGTTGTTGTTGTTGTTGTTGGCTCAGATTGCCAACGAGTTGCCGTTGTTGCTGTTGCTGCTGTTGCTGATAGTAGGTGGCAGGCAGCAAGGCAAAGCCTTGTTGATGTTGCTGCTGCTGTTGCATTTGCGGTCGCGGAGTTATGGCAATAAAGTATTGCTGTTGTTGTTGTCGCTGTTGCTGAGTGTCTGCAACATTATGTTGCTGTTGCTGAAAGGTTGTTTGCAAACGTGTGCGATAGCTAAACTGTTGCTGCTGCTGCTGTTGCTGCTGCTGCTTCTGTTGGATCTTTGGTATCAAAGTAGCTGCTGTTGTCGCGCTTGCGCTGGCAGCAATGGTTGCTATTGCTGTTGTTGTACGCGTCGCATGCGTCACATTGCGCTGATAATGATGAGGACGCAACAGTTTGCGTCGCTTGTTGCCGTTGCCGTTTCCATTGCCATTGTTGCTCGCGTTTCGAGCTGTGGCAAAGGGAAATTTCCGACGCCATTTGTGGCGCATTGGAGTTGTTGCTGTTGTAGTTAATGTGTCTGGTGACATTGTGTGAAGTGTTGCCGTTGCAATTGCTGTTGCTGATGCTCTTGCAGAGGCAGTGGCACTGACGATTTCATTGAAATCACTGCTTAAGCTGATATTTACACTGCTATTTACACTAGTAGTTGCATGCTGTTGCTGATGCTGCAACATGTTTACTTCGGGCGCTGCATGTTGCAGCGTATGTGTTATGCAGACTAGAAACATTAAAATATGCAGCAATTTGGTTGTTGTTGTTTTTGTTGCAGTTGCCGTTGCCGTTGCCGTTGAACTATATCGGTGAAGCTGCCGTTGTGTTTCGGCTGTCACTTGTAGTATTTGTTTTTGTATTATTGACGCGACTTTCATTTTGACAGTTCGGATGTCAGACTCTGACACATTTCCTATTTTTGATAAATTGTTTCCAATTAATATTCGATGCTTTTCAATGAGTTTTCACACATTTTTTGGCGACCTTTGTATGTGCTTTCCACTCAGTTTTCACACACATTTTATTTACACAAAATTTCCGGCGAACAACTTTACTAGAGTGCTAGACGTATTGGTGTTGAATTACTTATTGACAGTTGCTGCGTTTGTATACTACAAAATTTATTTTAAACAAATTTATGTATCAAAAAATTACAAAAAATAGAATCTTTTTAAGTTTTGTCTGCCTATTTTGAAAATAAAGTTTGATTCCGATTCTCTCAATTAGCTGAGTAAATAAGACAAATAAATGTACATTTGTTGCCACAACAACAAAAGTTTAGCCAACATTGGAAACAGAACGTTTGTCAGTTTGTAAATAAACAAATAGTAATTTACAAATTCAATTCAGAGCAGAGCTACACACATGTGTGTAGACTTTGGCAAACTAATTGGTAAGGTTCTACCGAAATGAGCAAGCTCTGTACAATACTCTGTATCTATTACCTATGGTAATTTCTATTATGAACGATATAAATTATAGATACTTCGGACAGGATATTCACAAATGAAATAAACTTTAAATAGTTACATATTTAACGAAAGTGTTCTCAATTGATATACCCTTGTTAGAAATTCTATTGATACACGGTATATTTGAGTAAATAAAGAAACATTTCAAGCTAATGTGTTACTATTTGTAAAAGACTTGTTGTGATTCAACGATCGGAAATAAGTGAGAATATAGAATTAAGTCAGAATATTTAAGCTTTGACCCAATTCTATCACAGTTTGAATTCCGAAATAAGGGAATAATAGTCTTTTAGGAAATGTGTAGCATCCCATGACATAAAAATTATGTATAGGCAAAACACATAAACTTTGTAGAAATGTTTATTATAAAATGGCATATAGGAGAGTTCAGACCCAGTATCTATTCGCAATGGGTTCTATAGTCAAATGTCAGCCAAAATTGTTTTCCAGGAAGCGCAGCTGCAAACAAATTTCGCGGCAGATAGACAAAAGCGAAATGATGATCATAAACTACAAAGTAGATGTGGAGAACCCGAAAGCAAACAATGAAAAATACAAATAATGAAATCATTTGCGTATGTATTCCTACTTATATGGACCATAAATATATAAGGCTCAGTCTATGATGAACATCAAATACTTCAATAATCGGAAATGTACAATATAACGCTGAACAATCGATCGTAAATAATCCAACATGAACTAACAGTGAACCAGTGAATAGTGGTGTTATATGTTGCTGTTTAAGGCCTCTGTATTCTTCTGCCTCTCTTCCTCACTCTATCTCTCTCTCTCTCTCTCTCTCTCTATAAATATATGTATGTATACGTATATATATCATTATTATTTTCTATATAAGGTGGAAAATTAGTTGGCTCAAGAGCCCAGCAACAAATTACAAATAAGTGAGCTTTTGTTTTCCATTGAAATTTGGCGGCTTTTTGTTATTTGATCTTTTTTTAACAAACCTAACAATAATAAAACGAACAACAAACACATCAAAATCTTTTTTATTTTTCTTCCATGTTTTGTACTTATTGCTATTGTTGTTGGGATTTTTTGAGCATCTTCCGTTTGAGGTTTGTGAGCAACATTTGCGGCTACCTAATTTAAATTTCTCACATTACAATTAAATGTTGGTCAGCTTTGGAATGTTTTACCTGGGCCGTTTACCTTTTGCACTTACTTAAGTAAAGCCATACTTGAACCTGTCTGGCAATTGTGACTGACAGTTTAGTGGCAAATTAATGTAAAATTTCAAATATGTCGGACTTCATTCGTATATAATTAATTCTGAGGTTGTATCTGACGGACCCTTTTTAACTGTTACAATTTTGATTGAAACTTGATATCGTAATATTCACTTGGTTATGAACTGCAATTTATAAATTTTAATTCAACTCAGCACTGAGCTAATTAATGTATCTAATTAATGATCCTCTTATACTCTATAAGTCCCAATCAATTTTAATAAAATTCAACACGCCAAAAATATTACAGCCAACACTGAAATATCCGTTCTCATTTTTTTGATAAGTACTTTTAAAACATTTAAGCATAGTAGTTCGTGATAGACATCTGATATAGCAATATCGTTTTCTTGATCTGCTATAAAAACTTCATCAGAGTTGGGCCCAAGAATCAAAATAAACAACCTACAAGAATATACCTTGATTTATTTAAATGTTATTATGTTAACTGTTAAGTGAGTTCTTCCTGGTTTTATTGTGATTTGTGGTATTCCACACACATTTCTCTAGACATTTTAAGATATTATACCTGCTTTGCTCACATATCTTGGAACGAATATACTTATATATCCGGTATGTATGTATAATGTACATGTACCTCCATTCGGTTTGAAGTGTAACCCAATTACAAATCTGTTGAACATTTCGCACATTTCCACCGTTCACTTTACGCCAAAAAGAAAAACTAATCTATTAACGCCTTCATCAGGCTTCCAAATGAAGAAAAGAAAATAGAAGAGAAGAGAACTGTGCAAAGTGCCGGTCATAAAGTATTTTAATCTCTGGCAGTGCAATACGACGGTTTTGAAATCTCCGGAGCAACCACCCGCTGATCCGTTTGATCAGTCTCGACTGGACACGACCACATGTAGCGCTTTATAGGAATGGTTTCAATTCGATTTCGCTTTTCCAATATTTTATTGCACAATTGTAATTGAATTGTTTGGCACTTTTCGATTTCGATTGCATTTTGTTGTTGGGGTCTTTAATTTATAATTTGTATATCTTAATAAGTTGAATTTGAATCTCTTACTGACTACATAAACTCATAGATATTTTCTTCTTTCCAATTGGAGCGATGAGTGTGCATTTCAATTTGAATTGAGCAATTTTCCCAAATTTGTTGTCGGTGTGCCCGATTAAATAGAGTCTGGGAAAAGAAACTAATGTTAATTTGTTATCGATAAAGCTCAGAGACCGTGTCATCTATAACTCACTGTGTGCTAACCCAATATTCTAAGATATTCACA
The DNA here is from genome assembly GCA_018901795.1 of Drosophila sp. st01m. Taxonomy (NCBI): domain Eukaryota; kingdom Metazoa; phylum Arthropoda; class Insecta; order Diptera; family Drosophilidae; genus Drosophila; species Drosophila sp. st01m. The sequence continues at coordinate 605,088 of JAEIFG010000269.1, forward strand.
CAAAAATGGTATTTTATTCATACCACAATAATGTGCCCAAAAACAGAAGCAAAACTGTCAACACTAATGAGGTAAATAAGCAAATCAATAATTGGTAGATATTTGATATGATAAACATCGGCAAGCTGGTCCTCTCTCTCTTTTCTCTCTCTTTTTTTCGCTAATCTTGGGGCTGCCTATAAAAGTCAGTCAAGTGTTAAAAACTGCCGCCAGCTAATTACGTAGAATTGTCAGTTTTAATTAGAACAAATGGAGAAAAAGTCAAGAAATACACACACTTACACACACACACTCACACACACGCACACACACACATGTCAGAAAAACACATTGTCGAGGTAGAAGGAGAAATATTTAGTAATAAAGTTGCTTGCACCTTGTGGTAAGAATCAACTGTTGCAAGCAGTTAGACGAAACGAGTTTGCAACAAAACGCAATACATTAAATTTCGGGCTTAGACTGTGAAAAATTGCAATGCCATGAAGGAGTTTTTATTTTGAATGGTACAAGCGGACGCACAAACCCAGTAGCAATAGCTACGCATGTCACAATCCAAAAGAGAAAAAAATATAATGAGCCCACATAAGAAATGACTTAATCGCTGGTGGCTCGTTAACCCCGCTGCAAACCTTGTAACCAGGGTCTTTAAGTAGCTGCACAAATATAGATTTACAGCAATTTACTTGCAGGCCTAAACTCATGACTGCCAGCCAATAATTTCCAATGCCCAGAAACGCGCGCCGCTTGCAGATTACATATTATCTCTGCAACCAAAGGAAGAGATTGAAAGACAGAGAGACAGAGAGAGAGCGAGAGCGGGAGAGAGAGTTGGGGGGACCACCGTCAGCGCCTTTGAGGAATTGCATAATTATAGCATTTTCCGGCGGAGTCGAGCCCAACTGAGCCACTCAGCTACAGACATTGGTCTAGGTTCAGGCTAATTTGCTTAACATACCCAACATAGCAGTTGGTTGTTTGTCTATATACTTAATATACACGGATACTACAACTGTATTGTGAAGCTGGTAAAGCTCGACAGGAAGAAACCCCTTACTAAAAGTTATTTACTTTATATGAAATGTGTGATAATTGCTTAGGAAGTGCATATTTCCCCCGATAATGAGAATCATAATAATCATAATGTAGATTGTGTTTATTAAATTTATAAACTAGGGTTACTTATAGGTTGCAGCATTTTGGGTACTTATTTCAACGTAATTTGTTCATGAAGGAACTTAGTTTCGATATGATTGCAAAGAGTATTCAAATTTCGTTACAAAAGAATTGTATTTTCATTTGTGGGATCTTTTGTTTCCTTTGTAGCCCGTAGGCAGCTGTCTTATGTGTATGTGTGTGTGAGTGTGAGTGTGTGTGTGTGTGTGCTGAAAAGTCAGTCTGTGACTGAGACTGAGTAAATGACTGAGAAAAGGCAAAGAGCTTGTACAAATATTGTAATGGCATGATATTGATCTTGATTGTCAAGATCGCACACAGCATGATCAAAAGATGGAGAAAGAGAGTTGGTTCGTCGTCTAGTCTAGAGTTCAAGCAAGTTGCATTGTTTAACTTTGACTTTGTGTCGGTTTATGCATAGTCGATAACGATCTTTGATCGTGGCTGCCGACTGTGTCATGTGATTAATCGTGTGTGTCGTCGACTTCGTTGATGCTTGGGAAAGGGTTATCCAAGCATTTACAGCGTAGAAAGTAGCACTCATATGAATATGAATCTATTGCACTGGCACAGTCAGACCCGTCTGACTTAATCACTTGGATCAAATCCACTTGTCTCGATTCGGATTCGATCAGTGGCAGACTCTCTTTCAAATGCAATGTTCAATAATTTGAGTGACAGTAAAGTACTTCGACTAGGCGCCATCAATTGAGGAAGCAATTAAATTGAGATGGTAATGGTAATGGTTCTCAATCTCCAGCGATCTTCATAACGAATCCCATATGTGGCACAATTCAGATTTATGTGTATTTCTTTGCAAAATTTGTTGCCTTTCGCACGATCAATTGTGAATAACGATTGAAGTTAATGTCCTCTGAACTGATCGATTCAATTAGAACATACGTACATGCACATATTATAAATCTGCCGATGTGTTATGAAGCTTTTGATCATGTGGATCCGATATTAAGATATAGAGGAGTTTATTCATAAGTTTGAATTTAATAATGAATGTACGTCGGTGAATACAAATCGAGTTCTAAAAAGTGCCATGCTCAATCCAGAACTCAAATCATAGGGTAACCAAGTTTCGTTGTGCCTTCGGGCATTCAGGCTTGTGGCTTTGGTATGCCAATTTAAGTTATTTTTTTGCCTGATCTTTGATCTACAATTTGAAACGAAAAGCTGTTGGAAGGAGCAGAGCGAAGAGGGAAATCAAGAGGAAAAGATCACAGACAGAGCAGGGCGGCCGTTAGATCGACTCGATGCGATATTTTTTATTTAGGGAGTTAACTGCGCATAGTTAGAACTTGTTTTTCTGGCAATCGGGGGGAAAGGGGATGCTGGTTTAGGGATCTGGAATGAACAATGGAGAGGCGCCGCTTTCAAGTTCAAGCTGTTGTTGTTGTTATCGTTGTTGTGGTTATTATTATTATTGTTAATCGATGACGATCGACGATCGGCGGTCGTCAAGGAGCATACCTAATTGGGTCAACCGGTCTGAAGACTGAGACATTTAATTGGATTACCGCCTTTTGATTATTTTCATACTTTGGCAACACGCGCCTGCACTTCCCTCCCTCGCTCCCCCACCATCCCTTTACCGAAAAGTTTAGTCATAAACCTCAAGCGTGTTTTCTTGCCAATATGGAACTCCAGGCCCATTTGAATGGGGCAGTCAAACGTCGGCACCTCAATTTACAAAAGAAACATAACAAAGAAAAATAACAGAATTCCAAGCTTATCAGTTAACAAACATTACAATTTCCTAGATACGTAGGTTGTGCAGTTGTCATCTCGCTACGTAATTCGGCAAATGGAAAAGTATCTGGTTGAGAATCTGATTGTGTCTCGTAGGTTTTATCTGACACTTGCACTTGGCAAATAGCACACTGATAGTTGAGTTACACTCAAGCATTACAACAGCCAAGAGACAATAGAAAACTACTGTATGAGCTGATATATTTCATAGAGACTCTTCCCTGAAGTCAATTGCAAGCCAAGTTAAGCACCTCTTGCAGCTCTATTAGCATTCCTAGAATAAGAAACTAGTTGTCCACTCAGATAGATAGATAGACAGGGAGAGGGAGGCCGGGAGGCCGGGAGAGAGTGAGCGAGTGAGAGAATCAGGGAGAGCCTGCTCATCCATAAATCTGAACAGTCTCGCCCATTAATCACCATGGATGTCCGAACCAATCATCACTTGCAGCGCATTTCAACAACTCTGTAGACAATCAGCCACTAAGTAGAGCTCTAGGGCGTTTCACTAATGAGTTATGGGCTTTACATTGTGTAATCTTTGTAGCTATTAGTAGTAGATGATTCCGGTACTGATTTGGTACTTTTAATTAAGCAGCTTTTCACTATACCATAAATACGAGGATTATTTTATAGCGCCTCTTTGATGACCAATGATCATATTAAAAATATGCTAATTTGGTTTACCGAGAGTTACATAAATTACAGATAATAATTTATACGGCGAATTTAATTTCCACCGAAAAAGCTTCAATCAAAGTTTTATGAAATTTAATGAGTTATGAAGAGAATAATCAGAAATTACCAAGGAAACTGTGTAATCGACTCCAGGTCTCGCCTGGGGAATGTTTTTTTAACTCATTCATTACTGAATATTGAACAATTAAACTAATTACTTGTATGTGTTTGTTGTTTGTTTAAAATTCACGCTGCAACTATCAATTTATAGATACATTTGTTTGTTCTCGTTGATTTTCGCAGTTTTAGTAAGTGTTTTGATTGCTTTAAAACTAAATTCGAAATTGCAAAGAATTACAGGAAAGAATTTCGTGTAAAATGCAAGTAATTTTCTATACGCCCAACTAATGAACACCTTGCCCATGAATTCTATAATCAAATTGTGGGCGTGTCAAGTCCAGCGGTGGATATAAGTAAGGATCATCAAATCAATTTTCTTTCTTTGCATTGCAAATTTAAATTTGTTGTTATCAACGGTGACGATCGGTTTGGCTCGGTCCCGTCAAGCGATCGACCGACGAAGTCGCACGGTACACGGTACACAAATCAACATAATTGCCCCAACGCTACACGAGAGGAAGGGGCATCTTCAACTTCAAGCAACTCTCTGCAGAACTCCAACCGGAATGAAGTTGCAGCTGGAGCGCCAGTCACGTTGCCAGTGCGGCGCGTGCGTCGCAAATCAAGTGCAAAAATAGATCAATCAAGCAATCAATCGAATCGCTTCAATCTCCGTGGCAAATAAAAAGATTTTTTATTCTTCGTACGTGCCGCCTTGCGTCGCGACGCGTTTTGTCGGGAGAAAATCAATGGGAACTCCGATTGTCCAGAATTAATAAATTAACAAATTCAACATTTTAACTGCTGATACAAATTTTGTTTTTGCCGTTTCACCGAATTGTATACACGAAAAAGATGATTTTCTGTTGCTCTTTTTTGTTTTGATTTCTGCATAAACAAATTTCGCGCAAACACAAAGTTACACACACAAATACACACACGCAAACACAAACTCTCAGAGGTAGACGCAACACGAGACTTAGCAACATCGACAGCCGACCGACTTTCATGTATCCAAACGCGCGCGTAGTCTCGTTGCAACTGATCGCGATTGTTCCAATCAGAAAGCGATGACCGAAAACCCAATGTTCGCTTCGAACGTGTTGCGAGCATGTTGCCAGCCTCTCGCTGATGTTGCAAAGCAGCAAGCAGTTCGACCTACTAAATGTTGCTAGCGACAAGTGCGTTAGCAACAAAGAGTCGTAGCAAAGTTCTGAAACATTGCCAGGCAACAACTTAAATTGACTATTTCAGATATGTCTCACACATCTTATTAGTTTTAAGTGACAATCTCATATATAAACTGCAATCTTCTTGTGTCGAAAATATTGTTCATAAATAACCCAACTTATCAACATAAAGCTTATGAATAAAACGTTCAACTCAGAGACTCGAAATGCACTTGAAAGTTATGCCCCAGATGCACACATATTATTCATTCTATGCAGCAGCATGCCACTTATTTATTGTTTATCACATCAAAAACTCTACGCATCTACTGTGATGCAACGAAAAAATACTATACACAACAAAAAAGAACGAAGAAATGAACGAATTAGGAAAACATCCTACAATTTTCCATAATCAGAGACGCGTTGCTGCTAGCCGTGCAACAATAAGAGAGCTCCAAATAGCTTTGAGTGCTGCATATGGGCACCGCACCTTGCTACCAGCAGCAGTGGACACAGCAATGGCAACAACAGCGGCAACAGCAGCAGGCCAAAGCCAAAGACAATCCGCGCCAGACATGGCCAACAGACATGACCAGACAGGCGGGCGGTGAGAGTCGTCTAGGCCATATGCCATGGCCAGGCCCCAACCTGGTCGGGTCTGGCACTGGCTCTGTCTCTGTCTCTGTCTCTGCCTCTGTCTGTGGCTGTGGCTCTGGACTGGCGACAACAAGCATTCCATGTCACAACGCAGTTATTTATGCGCTTCAGTCGGGACCGCTTCAGTCCAACTGCCGGCAGTTCTATGACATTGTCACATGAACATGTCGTCTTAACCTTTCGCACTAAAAACAAATAGCTCTAACAACAACAACAACAACTGCAAAAAACACAGAAGCAAGAACAACAGCAGGACAACACCTCGTGCGTTTAAGATCTTTTAAATAAAGAACAAATTATTATTCACCAATATGGAAAAACTGACAATATTTTAATTGCCAAGTCTGAAAACACAGCCGGTTTGGCTGGGAGCCTCTCTCCCAACTCTCCCAAGTCTCCTAGCTCTTTCTCTTCTTTTCGCCTTCTCCTCATTTATCCACTGCGTGTGTCCGCATTCTGTGGCAAATTCATTTTCCTGCTACTTTTTCTATAAAGCAAGTGGTCTTCATAGCGTGTATCGCATATTGATGACACTTTGCTTCTTGCAGCAAGTTTTCATAACCTTTTCGATTTGTATTATATTGTGAATCTTTATTTTGGGGCTAAGTGAGCGGTAGAGACAATCCAAATTCAAAGCAACAAAACGCTCTCAAAATTATGACCTATAATGAACGAACGTCGCATAATAATGTAGTCATTTTCTTTTCCATTGAATTGAAGACAACGATAAAAGAGAAAACTTAATTAGGGCTCTATTGATATTAGGTATGCTAAATGAGACGCCAAAGATACGGCTACAAAGGAAAGGGAAGAAACGGGAGCATTTGTCGGGGTGCTTTTGAAAGGGTGTGTTAAAGTTGACTCAATCAAGTTCGAGATCAGGTCTGACTCAAAGCCCTAGTCTCCACATATCTTCACGAACTGGAGTGCAGTCAGAAATAGCACACAGCGTGGGATGAGAAGACCTGGAATCTTATCATTTTAATCACTTCCAAACATGAGTAAATAGCATTAAAAACGACAGAGGAGAATATGAGCTTGCCGTCTTAGAAATTACGAGGGAGAATCTTAGATAAAACATTGTCAAGTGTTGCCTACTAATGCACAACCAATAGGAGAATGGACATAGAGTGCAGTTCAGTAGTAATTAAATCATAAAAGCTTCTAAAACTAAAGTTTATTCAGACATTAAATGTATTTTCTACACATCGTCATATACAAATGTAAATGTATTTTCTTCGAGTATATTTGACGAACTCTTTACTTGAGAAACTTCTTTGTTATATCTGCATATAATCACCCAATGATTAAAATATAAAGTGAAATACCAATGGAATTCTAAACAATATTTTAAGTAAATCAATCTTTTTGATTTGAGTGTTAAGAGTTCAAAGATATTGCTATATACATATTGACATCTATCTATTAATCTTTGTATCTGTAATTTGAACCGACTGAAATCCTAAAATCTGGTGAAGTTATTGTTTTCAAATTTTATATTGGAATTAGACTTTGCGTCAACATTAACAAACGAAATTGATTTGATAAATAGTACAGTTTAAAACATTTACGATTCTTTTGTGCACACAATTTAAAAACTTTTCCACAATTCGTATGATGAACGCCGAGTTTGATAAAAATGTAATTAGTAGCGAAATTTTTTTTTATGTTTTACATAGTTTTCCAAAACGAGTCTATATAGTATTTTATAGTGACTGTCTGATAAAGTAGGACCCAACCGAGTTGTATTTTTTTCGGATTTTTGAAACTTCCATTCCACCGGTAGGAAACGAATGTTTAAGGCATTATTATTTTTCGTCCTGCTTGTTGTTCAAAGATCTGTGATATATCAAAATTTAAGTTTACACTTGGGTGGCTGTCAAGTCTTAACAGCTTCTGGTTAGATATATTGACTCATTGATCAAAACATGCAAAACACACCCCACCTGCCATCATCGCCGCCATTACTTGTCAAAGTCAAGCCCACGAAATTCCAAAAAATGGCCATACACACACACTAGCACACACAAATCTCTTAAGCATCTAACCGAAAACTAACAATAAGTAAATGCAAAGATTTAAATCAGCTACAGATTTGTTTCGGTCACAAAAAAAAAGAGTTTAAGAAAAACCGAGACATATGGAGAGTTGAAGCTTTGGAAAACATTGTATAGAAACAGGAAATCCTACACAGAGATGTTCAGTGCTGCACGAGTAGAGCAAATTATCAAAACGCCAACATCTTTTTGACAAACTGCGAACAGGCCTCTGTGCCCCTCTCAAAGTACGTTCCTCCTTGCTCACTATATTCCTTGAATAGTCCAAAGAACCCGCAGCTGTCTCTGGTGGTCCGCACATTTCTCAGAGAGGAGCACACGAGTTGCATTTAAGCAAATTTTTCGTTTATATTTTCTGATTTGTTGCGATCGCAATCGTAACTGTGGCTTCGACATTGGCTCCGACTTCGGCCTCATATGCGAACGGTTTGAGTCTGGGTCGGAGCATTATTTACGGAGCGTCGTTCCATTACATGGCTCGTTGCGAGATCAGTTCAACGATTGACGTGTCGTACTGTAATTTTTCATGCAATGATCTCTTCTTATGGCATCTCTGTGTTCGTCGTCTTTATTCGTTATTCAACGCATCGTTGACCTATTGAACCATAATGTGTGTGCCTCGAGAACGTTGTCCATGTGTCGAAAGGATCTTAAGACAAAGACCGGCACTACCTACACCAACCGTATCTACTACTAATACTACTACCAGCCACGTTTAAAAAATAACCTGTTCTTCCCGCTACTTTTCTCGCATGAATCACTATTTGTTGTGCTTAAGCGACTTACTAAGTAATAAGCAAAAGGAGGATGTTTGGAACAGCTGCAAGTTTGGCCAGTCTCTCTCTCTTTTTCTCTCCCTTTGTCTCTCACTCACTCTGGACCCTCTGCCTCGTTTGCGATCATTTGTGATTGATACAACTTATTGGTACCAGCGCTCGAAAACTGTTTACGCATGTGCCTTTTAGGGTTGTCGAGTCATTTATAGAAAATGGATGACCGTCGAAATAAAGAGGATTGACGAATTAAATAATATGTTCTTCTTCATCAATTCCTCGAACCTGCATGGAACATATGGCAGAAATATTATATTAACGTATTGCAAAGTAATTTGAAAAGATCCAATCTGGATAACTGAACAGTAGGCGAATAATCATTTTTTTTATAGAAACCACACCAGAAATATTAAAAAATTTTTAAATGAATTGTATTTGAAAACAATTCATTATACGTCACAGATTTCTTTATTTGACCATTATTATCAAGTTAGAAAATTAATTATCAATATATATAGAAAAACTATAATTTTTAGCCAAGTTTTTAATTACTCATTCCAATTTTATTAGATGCAGTTTCTTAATCTTATCAACAATATAGCCTCGCAGTTAGTCTTCGTCTTCGTTTTTCTTCGTAATATTCTTTTACTTATTTATGTAAGTTAAGATGGTTCCGGTGACTAGTAGTTTGTGTATGTGTATGTCAATAATTCACAACTTATTATACGTAACGCGAGTAATAATGTGATTAGTCAGATATCGAAACCTGCCAAAACTGCTGGCAACCCTGAAGAGTTTTACACTCTGGCACCTCCTTACTGACAAGGGTTTCTCTTACCACTAGTTATTTGACCATTCAGTTTGTCCAGTGCTTTTAGCCTTAGTCTGTTGATGAAAGAATTTTACCAGCGGCTGTCGTTGCCATTTTTTTCAATTTCTATTTTTGAGCCGCACTTTTCCAGATTTGGGCAGCTGGGCAGCTGCACGGCCTTTCCTCCATGGGCATTATTATAGATTACACTCGCAGAGTTTCAGTGCTTATCTACTTTCATGTATCCGCGAGTCCGCGTATCCGCGTATCCGGCGAGGGGCTACAAGAAAAGCGTGCGAAAAAGTGGGCGTCCTCGGGTTAGCGCAATCTTCGACCTTTTGATCTGTTTTCTATCCGAACATCGCTGGCGGCGGCAGCACTGACATCGACGTCGACAGCGACAGCGGCAGAGACTTCAACAACGACTACAACTGATTTTGCTGGCAAGATTTTTTGTGTGTGGCTGCAACATTAGCAGCAGTTGCAACGTGCACCTTGCAACTTTGCGTGCCAAGTGTAAATGCATTACACTTGAACGTTACCGTAAATGTTCCTCTATCTTCTACCCCCCTCCTGCAACCCATTCTACTCTGTTGCTGCTTTAGGTGTCGTCTTGATTTTAATTGATTTTCCGGCTTGCTGTTGCTTTATTCGACGGCAATGCTTTGTGCTTTTCTCACTCTGAGAATATGTTTCCAAGAGCGAAAGTTGCTCAGGCAACATTAGTAGCAGCAACAAATGTTGAGAGTGCAACATATAAATAAAGTGGCATGTGGCTAAAAGAGTTTGACTACAACTGCTTTGCTTTACTTAAGTATTTAATATTTGAAATAAAATATACTATGCGTAAGAATAATGCGTTGTTAACTTAACCATAAATAACTAACATTTAATACTTGAAATAAATGTACAAAAATTGTCTAGATGCCTAGATAAGATCTTAATGTAATCTGATGTGAACCAAATTTGGTCAGCATATTACATAAGGTGCGCAATTCACAATCTGTGAGTTTGATTGAGATGGATTAAAAACAATTAAGTTTCTCATACTAACCAAACTCCATTTGTAAACTTTGACTGCGAGCTTGACTCGAGTGCAGGTCGAGCTAAACATAAATTAAATGTAGCAATTAATATTTTGTGTCAATTTTGAGATAATATCAATGTTACCTGTTCCGTAATGCAAAATGATTTATCTTAATTCGACTACATGGTTCGAATACATACTTTTCCGAAGTAACCTATCAACAATTCACTTAAATATATTATCAATATCAAGGATCACCTTTTAAATACACATTTAAAATAAAATAGTAATTACAAAGAAATCGAAGACATAAAATAACATTTTTTATACTAATAAATAATAATACTATCTACTTGACCGTATTATCAGCAGAAGTTTATCGTTGGAAATATATGAATGTGAATATTTATTTAAAAGAAAAAATCTCATTTTAGTCTTATAGATTTCACGTTTTGGACTCTACAACTAGCAGGCAAAATTTATTTTTATAGGCCTGGATACCTTGATGTACATATGATGCATTTAGTCTGTGCAAAAATAATGTACCAAGTGAAAATAGGCGTGGCACGTCAAGCGTTTATGTATTCGCTGCAGCTTTTATACATAAAGAAACCTCCTATGACACTTTTCTGGATTTTCAACACATTTGTCGTTCGAATAAAACTTAATGTCACGTTTGAAGTGTCCACATGTAAGAATTTCTAAACACTTGAAAATTTCAATTTGCATTTGCTCCATAAATTAATAAAAGAGGTGAATCATTTTAAAACATGCATGATTTATAAAGCTGTCAAATTTAGCAAAACAAAGTCAACGTTGTAATGTGGAAATCATCTAAACATCTACAGTTTAAGTTTGCAGTTTGCACCTTCATTAAACGATCGGGAAAGAAAAGTCGCATATTAGTCCCTGGTTTTCGCAACAAATTTATGGCTACTGTCATCATTGAAATTAGCAATTTTATTTAATTGCAATTTACTTTTATTGGGCAAACAACAATTTCCGCTGGCACGACCACTGGCATTGGCCAAATGGATTGCCTGATGAGGTTTCGAGTTGGAGGAGTTGTTAATTGCACTTGTGATTTACGTTGTCGAGTGTCAATACACGCAATGTGAATGGATGCACTCGTAGGATGGGCTCGGAGTCTGCACTTTGATTAAATGCATTGCGTGTATGAGCCGCAGATCAGGCAGAGAAATGTTTAGATTGATGAAGCGGGAGGCGCGTCATTGCCATTAGAAAGTGCACCAAGAAACGCCCACAGAGGTTTACATACGCAGATACATGTGCATATGCATAAACATATACATACACATATACATTTACATACACTCGTATTATATGTATAATCCTGCTATCTAAATGAATTTAACATGTTTTGCGATCACGTTCTGAGCCGTAAAGCTAATGGAACCGCAAACCATCTGAGTTCTGTGCTAAAGCAACTACTTTAAATATTTTTTTTTATGATTTTTTAATGTTGAAAGCTTCTAATAACCATAAAATAAATGTGACAGAGACCGGCACTAGAAAACACTGATCGCTCGCTGATCGAAGCTCTGAGATGAGTCCAAAGTTTTATGGGTCAAACACGTTTTAATAATGCAGCTAATTAAGCAGAATTTGGCATAACCAAAGGCATTTCAATAATATTCGAGAGCTTTCAAAGCTTTACATTCATTCATATAAAGTCTACGTGCTGTGTCCCATGCACGAGTCGTGTTCGTGTGAAAGCTCAACAAAACTGTCACCTCAGTTGACATAAATTGCTTTATGTGAATTATTTTCCGAGACCACACGGGCACAGCTCTTAGAGAATATGACAGCTGGCAGGGAGATATACATATATTCGAATATGTTTGTATGAGGTGCACAATGCAACGTCGCAACAATGTGACCAACTGTTGGATGTCTATGCTGCCCCTCTCCTATTTCCGCTCTCTCTCTCTCTCTCTCTCTCTCTCTCTCTCTCTCTCTCTCTCTGTCTCCCTATCCAGTATGTACACTTCCATAAAAAATGTTGGCAACTTTATCAAGAGTACAATTTAAATGTCAAGTTGATGACGTGTTGTGTTGTGTCGTGTCTGTCGAAGTTGGAGGTGCAGGAGAAGGGGGAGGAGGAGGCTGAGTTCTTCTTGTTGCTGTTGCTGTCGTGGACCACAGAGAAGACAGATGACTTTAGCAGCTGGCAAACTGCAAGACCCGAAACGGAAGTGCAGAAGTCTAAACAAATTTATATAGAGCACTATATAAAGTGCATGGCAAGTGCTAATCGGGCACAACACGAAGCACGGCCAACACGTCGATAATAATGATGATGAAGATGTTTATGGTGATGATGAAGTAAATGGGGGAGATGCAAGTGCAACAACTTTGATATATAATGAGCAATTGCCATTCCAAATATCATTTACGACTCAAGTTAAAGGCAACTCGAGTTATGAATTCAACAACATATGTTTTGGTTACCTATCTATCTATACATTTCCGTTAACCTTTCGAAATTCCTCGATCTCATTTTTAGGAATATTCTAATATTATGGTTAATACAATAATAGTTAAAATTCAGATTGTTTTTTTTCTTATAAATTTAAATACCCTAGCACTGCGGTTTATTTGTAAAAGTCCATTCTCCGTCAATTTTAATTTGTTACTTTAAGTCTAAGCTGTATGCACAATTTATTTCTCTATGCTTTCCAGAATTTTTAAGTAAAATAACAAAATTTTCTGAATCTAAAAACGATAGCTTCAAAAGTGTTGTTTTAAATCTTGAAGAGTGTATGAGTTTATTTTATATTCATTAGTTTAAGCATCTTTGGCAATTTTGAGTAATGATGAAAAAAGTCGGAATATCTTTAAAAACCGACATAGAAAATCGATGCCTAAATTTAAAAAACCTAGACTATATTAAAAATAGTAATAGGAGTTTTGTTATATGGAGCCCCAAATGTTTAAAAATTAAGCCGGGTTTTGTTCGTGTAATTACGAAATGTATCCCATTTTTTGCTAAGAGTTATCCCTAATTTGCGGCATTACACTAACTATTTTGATCACCTTGTGCGAAATAATAGTAAGCGAAGCGAAAAAAGAAATTTTAAGGGGATGCCTTTTTGTATTACTTGGTAATATTTTCCCGAGTTCCCAATTGAAAATATTGTAGGGATTTTTCCATCTTTCATTTATTCTTTTGATTTCATATCTCATTCTAACTGTGAGTGATTTGGTGATTCATCATCAGCTCCACGCAATGAAATCATGTGTAAATTAACGCGAAAAGGGGCTTTGCTCGTTAGTCTAACTTTATACATGGACTGAAGGTCTGTCAGTCGGTCGGTCGGTCGGTCGGTCGGTCGGTCGTTTGTCTTGCCCCTCGGCTGCCACATGCAAAAGGGCCCGGCCGATGCTCGCGAGTAACAAGATCATTAATGTGCCGCATGCTGGTTGCTTGGTTGCATGGCCGCAAATGGCTCCACGGTAGCTGTGGCTCGACTGGATGCCCACTAGACGCTGGACCCATAAATTAGGAGGGAATCTCTGTCGCCTGGCAGTAAAAATTATGACTGAAGTTCAAGCTTGAGCTTGAGGAGAAACATTAGCAGGTTATACCCTGTCACTGCTTCCAACGGAACGTTTGCTTCAAGCTTGCTCAGGGAAGAAGATGGGCAGGGGGATGGGAATGGGGTTAAGGAAGGGGGAAGTTAGGAGCAGCCAAAATCGAGGTTCGTCGGCCAACAACGTTGGTTATCTTTTTGTTGTGCACCGCCTCGGGAGGTTAGTCACACATGCGCGGTGATAATTCAACACGGCAGCAACGGCCACATTAAATGGTAGCAACAGCAACAGCAATCGCCAGCAACATGTTGCCTGTGTCTTGTTAGTTGGCCTCGCTTGTTGTTGTTGTTGTTGTTGTTGTTATTGCTGCTGTTGCAGCGGCGCGAAATCGTGACAAAGTGTTGCCATTGTTAGGCGCAAATGAAGAAAATGCCATTGTGGAAAAATCTGTGCGCGAAAAACAATTGCGATGTTGTTGCTGTTGCAGTTGCAAATACAGTTGCCGTTGCCGGTCGTTGCTGCTGTTCGGTTGCTACGCTTGTTGCATGTTGCTGCCGTGAAAATGTTTGGCGCACGTTTTGTAATCAATCAACGCGCTGCTGGAAAAGTGACTCCAAAATTGTTTAGGCCAGTATGTTTTGGGCAAAAACAAAAGCCTAACGAGATTTCATTAAGCGTGACATGTGACGGAATAAGAGAAGGAGATAGAAGTGCTATATAGACAAAGAGAACCTGAGAACGGAGGAAGAACAGAAGCTAAATAGGTTGCAAAAAGTCATGAATATGTTGGCCCAGTTCATATAATTGGTTTTATTTTGAAGACTACTAATATGTTGAAGATTTGCATTACAGTTTAATTTAAAATCAATTTTTTATTGAAAGTTAATTCAACTTTGGTAAATATTTAAATATATACAAATTGTTTATTTGTTTGCTATAAAATAACTCAACTTCTTAGCACTCTCACATATTCTCACAAGTTTGAACTCGCCGTCGACATACAGAACATTGTCACATTTCCCTGTAAACAGTTTTATGAGGAGACAAAAATTTCTATGTACAGAACTCATTTCAGCTTCCTATCTATTTTTTACTGCAGTTTACAACTCACACCTGCCACTCATCGACACCCAGAATCCAATCCCGAAGACTATTAGTTTCCATATAAAAATTTCATTGTCAGTCAATGAAAACTGCGATGGTCATGAATTTTGTTTCCCGAAGGTGGAAAATGGGATCTCAAAGAAAACCTAATCATAAATTAAACCGAGAGGAAATTTGCCTATAACAAATATTGGAAATAGACGGGAAGTGCGCTTATGAATGAACTGCAATTCAGTTGATTTTTATTTCACGAGATCGTCGACTGACTAATTTAATGTCTAGCTAATTTTTACGATCCGCTAAACACATGGAAATGTGGAAAAATCAAAGCTTCGAGCTCTCAAAACCCACAGTCGCCACAGCCGCAACAGTTGCCACAGTTTGCCATAGTTGCCGACAGCCATTTGACCCTAATGAACTGACATGGAGCAGCGACATGGCGATGGGAGCTGCAGTGGTGATGTTGTTGTGGTGCGGTGGTTTGGTGCTGTGATGGTGAAACTGTGGCATTGTGGTGCGGCGCTAGCGCATCCGCGGAGCGCCTACGACAGACCCACACAGAACATGTTGCAACTGAGACCCCCACACACAGTTTGTTGACTGAAAATAATTTATTAATTACTTGGTGCCTTGACTTTTTATAGTATTTTTGTGGTTTCGCTCGGGCTTCACCAAAGTTTCATATTTTTAATAGGAATTTTGAAAATTAATTTCCTTTTCCACAAATCTATTTTCAGTGATTAGTTTTCATTTTTGGGTGGCATTATAATAATCTATAGAGATTATATACCATATATTTATTTTCAAGTGTTTTGTAAACATTCTGTAAGCTGCTGATTAGACTGTTTGGTGGAGTTACGACTAAATAAATTTAAATATTTTCATGCTTTATTTATACATATTTATAGAGTGTCAGGAGGGCGTAAATGAGGCATTCTAGTGATGACTTCCAATTGAGCATTTTGTTAGAAACTGATAAGCAACTATCCGATAAACCAAACACTAATTCATGCAAAGATGATTTCAGCGACCAAACCGCTTATAATTTGTATTATAGAAGTTATTAAATATATATTTGTTTTATTTAAAACTATCTTTACAATAATAATTTTTAATTTTTACCATATTAATTAAATGTATCCCGTTATGAATTTTACTTAAAAAAATTATATCCCTCTCTCCTTGAAAGCTCAATATTTATAGTTTTTAAATATTGTTTCCTGTCCGTCGTTGTTTTATTTTCCATAACATTAAGTTTGTTTAATAGAGAATATTGATATTTTGTATGATTTTATACGCATTTTAATTAATTACAACATTACGCTGATGAAATGTTTGGAATATCAGCGATATCTATTAATAACTATTATACATTATAACAAGTGCATTCAAACTGAATAATAATTTATAATGACTATTCAATATACAGTAGAATCCGGTTATAGCGAATTTCAAGGGAGCGACGATTTACGTCGTTATACCCGGACAACGGACTAACAGAAAGGTGGAAAAACAATTTTTTTTATAGTTGCCATGTTTGTAATATGTTTAAACATAAAACAAATTAATTTTTTATCATCATCCTGCGCATTTAGTGCATTAACTCACATTTGGCGAATTTACGCATTAAGTTTTATTGGAAAAAAGCAGAAAAACTAGAAATATAAGGGGACATCTCATGGAATATTTTTATTTTGTATTTTTTTTTTGGCACGTCGCAATATCCGGTTGAATTATGAAAAATCTCGTCTGTATGAGCGGTTTGACGTACTAACCGGCGGTCCTTTCATATAACTTTGTATGGGGACCAACCAAGCCATCGAGTTTCCGTCACAATAACCGGACTAACGCTATAAGCGGAGTTGTTATAAATGGATTCTACTGTATTATGGTAAATAGTATTTTCACAATTAAATTTCGCGTGCTTTGTCATCGAATGGTATTCTCAAGGCAATTCTTTACAAATCTAGTCCGAATCCAAGAAAGCTGGAAAGAGTTCAGTGGATAGATACATCGATTTGCACTTCCAATGGCAATGCACATGTGCCACAAGAATATTTGTCGGACCAATTAAAATCACACCACGAGCGAGTGGAAATTGGAGACGTGTTTCTTGGCTGCGGACAGTCGTGTGGCATTTGGCGATAGAGGAACATGGCAACCAGGTGGCATGTTGCGAGATAGAGATGCTTGGAAGCAGGAGGAAAAGCTACTGACCATAAATTAGATAGTCAAAATGACAAAAGTCGAGAAGTCGAGTGTGTGAAATCATTTGACCATTGGGGGCACAGTTTGAAAGCAACTGTATGTCTATAGTAAGTTACTGACAGTTGCTATAATAACATGCAATAAATTTGACTTAAACTGTGGGCAAATTGTCATCTTTTGACAATTACGATACTCACGTTTTGTTAGTCACATTCATTAGTGGCGAGTGCTTTGCATTTACTCCACACGCTTCCCATTCAAACCAATCGTATTAACTGATTCTCAACTTCAACTGTCATTGCATTTACCGTTACCGTGGCATCATCTCACATTTGTTAGTGTTCAACTGTCTTGGAAATTATTTGAAATTTATTGGCACGAGACTCTGAGTCTGAGGATCCTCTTGCTCCATTTCCAGTCATCATTTCAGAGCCAGATGCGTTGACAGGCCAAACAACAAACACAACCACCTGTCAGAGTTGTTGTTGGTCCATTTTGTCCATTTAAACGCTTTTTGATTACCTTGCAGCGACATTGCACCATGTCCGAATCTCAAGTCAATATATAGTAGCTTTTAATACCCTGTGTTCACTGAAGGCGTTTTGGTGTATAAGAAATATGTCAATCACTGAAAATCTTGTATATTCAATTGAATAATGAACGCATTAGTCGTAGTTGAAGGAGCCCTGTTAATAGCTGAACCTACATCAGAGAGTATCTATAAGCCGAGCCATCTTGAATACATGTAATACTCTGTTTGTCTTTGGCAATTGTGAAAAAGATATTCGCTCATTTTACATTACAATTTTGTTTTTTCTTTCATTTTTTCTTGATGCACATTATTTTGTAATTGTGCTGACCGGGTTAGCAGTTGAAGCTTCTCAAAAAGATTTCATATACGAGTATGTGAAGAGTCTCATTGACTCTTGAACTTACAGCGTCTTGAGCAATATTGAAAATCTATGAACAAAAATCTAGAAACGAGATCTTTTAGCTGGTGCCGCATAAACCGCTAAGATGTCGTCATATTGCTTCATATGCTATACTACTATATATATAAGTCATTATTTGTATCTGCATATGTGGATTATCGCTCGAATTAAGTTCGAATTTTGTTCCCATGTCGAGACTTAATTGAATAGAAAATAACTCAAAGTTGTATTTTGACAAAATCTAATGTAGTTGCGATGGAAACTGGTGCATGCACTTAAGGAGCTCATTTGCATTACCAATTTGGCAGTTGGTTAGTCATTAGTGTGCAAAACGAGAGCAACAACAACAACAACAACAACAACAAACAGTAGCACGTGCGTTTTGTGGTGCACACTGAACACTGAACACTGAACACTGTTCTCTGCACACTGTACACAGTGAGACCAAATTTATAACCCACGCATTAAAATAGAGTCTGAGAGTCGTAGTCTTTGCTATCTAAGAAATTAAGCAGCAAACGGCGAATACATTTAGCCGCTGGTCATATTTTGTAATCAGTTCCATTTGCCGCTCACCCAAGACATGCAACCCAGCAGCAACACAGCCACAACACAGCAACAACACAGCAACAACCGCAGCAACAGTACCAACAACACAACAGCTACCACAGCAATGCCTCAGACAGCATGGAGCCAATGAGATGGTGTCCAGTTTTAGGCCCAACTGCAACGACTGCAACCACTTCAGCCACTGGGACAAACCACTTTGGCAATCCAAGTCAAGCGTTGCTGCTGTTACTGTTGTTGCTGTTGGTGTTTCGTGCTGCTGTGGTTGACATTTTTATGGACATTGGAATGCCCAGATTCGGTTCCGAGACCCCTTAGAAAACGAAGCTGAAGCCGAAACCAAAAAAAAACAAATATCGATATGCGAAAATTGTTACTGCCTTTCATTTGACTTTGCCCCGTTACCGATTTACGTTTTCGGCCAAACTGATTAGTGAAACAATTTCAAATATTTGTGTTAAATACATTGAAATTAATTGCAGTTGTGAGTTCACCAAATCAACAAATCAACAAACCAACAAATGAACAAATGAAATGATGTTAAAGGAAACAACTGGCGGCGGTTTTCATCAAAAGATATTTTTTAAATTAACAAAATAACTTAGTGGACTCTGACAATAGTTGAAAGTGACCCTCCAAGTACACATATGACCAAATAATATTATATATAATCGAATTAATATCCAAACTTTAGCGTAAATTGATTTTATTTATATAATGCGTCATAATTGTTCTCAGTATACCACCGATGCAGACATTAGAGATGCAAGTTCTTAGAAATGGAGTTTGGGCTATAAGATTACGAAGATTATACAACGTATTGACAAGATAGGAGAAACAAACATGATATCAAAATGAATAAACAGTCGACTGATTAAATTTACACAAGTCGACAAATTATTTTATTTATTTATATACGACTAAAAGCAGTTGGCAAATTGAAATTTTAGATAAATACTCAAAACTAAATTAAGAAGTTAACAATTAAATTTCAAATAAACAACTGAAAAACAACAGTCGACGGGTTGAGATAAAAGTTGCTAGGACCCTGTTAGGAAGTAATGAAATTAGAAAAAAGTAAAATCGACTTTTGCTGCTTCGACTGTCAGTTTTAAAGCGCTGCTTAAGCACGAACTTTTTAGGATTCCTCCACATACCATACTTCCCAATCACTTTTCATTCCATATCTCAATCTTGAGCAAATACCCTACACACAATCTCCCAGGTGCGGCATGTGAGTGGGCGTTGCTTTCCCGGTCTGACAGTTAAATCGGAATCGCAGTTTCGGCTACCGAATTTCACCCGATAACTGACGCTGTGTGTGGCAGACCGAATCTGGAATCTGAGGCGAAGTCCAAGTGCAGACCACAATTGTCATTTTGGGCAGATTTTCAAGACTAGCGAGATGGATTGACTGGGAAGGGAAGAAAAGACTCAAACTGGCTTTTGGTTATTGACTTCTTTAGTGCACAGAAGTCGAGTTGGGACTCGATTGTTAGATGCATTGCCAAGCAAGCAGAACAGAACTCTTTGGTATCCAGACATTGTCAAACTGTAATACACAATTTACACCACTGACTGTGAATAAAGAATGATGACCATAGTTTTATCTAAGCGACTTGATATCTTAACCCAAAGGCAGCAGTTGTTGAGAATCAACAGCTTGCAACATTGCAACATGTTGAATGCAAATACGAGTACAGCTTCAAACTGCAACTAAAGTCTCTTCCATTAAGCACAAATTTCGACTCTTGACCTTAATGTCTTCTACTGAATCGCTGCGATTACATTAAGTTATTTTTAATGCTTTCAAAATGTAATTTTACACTCTTTTAGTCAAGTTTCCAACCAAAAGTTGTTCATAACAAAATTTGAACTTTGTTGCTGTCACAACTGAAATTCCTGCTGTGGTTATAAATCATTCTTGTTGTTCTTTTTGAGGCTTGCAAGTAATTGTTGAAAGCAGCTCTGTGCATAAATGTTTTCTTTAACGTTGCGAGCAAATTTCAAAACACGAATTACAAAACTTACATGTGGGCAGCCTAATTGAATAACCAGGTTAAATGGTTATATGTTAGTTTAAATAAATTAAACACAAATACTATTATTTTACTTAACATGTATTTAAGGCCTAAATCCATTACTGAATTGTCAGTTCTTGTACATGATAAGATAAATTCAACGATGCTGCAGCTTAAAGATATAAAATGTTAGGGTTTATGTGAATATTGCAAATCGTTGCTTAGTTTTTAAATAGAAATAAAGTGCATTCTGGATATCATAATCATTTGTGTTCAAACATAATACACAGTTCTGGAACTCAACACATTCATCATGCATTGCTTTTTAAAGATATCTATTGTAATCTGATATTGATATTTCTTAAACCTGTATACAGTTCTCCTTGAAGTCCGTCAACTCATTTGTACAATTGCTCACACTGTTTTCTTCTAAGACAATAGGCAAAAAAGGCAGTTGGAGTTGTAGGTATAATACAAAGCGTACTCAAATAACCATTTATCGTTTTGTAACACGTATGGACAAAAGACCCAAAGTATGGTATAGTGAGGTTGAAAGAAACCTAAGCAGAGGTCTTACTATAGCTTCGTCTCTTATCTGTCTTCTGTCATGTCGCTTTTTCTTCTGTCCGTTGTCGATGGTGTTGTACTTGAACAAGAACTCGAATTGCATAATCCAAAACTTTGCCTTTTCTTTAATTTTCTTGGTTTTTGCCTATTCATTAACTTGTTTTTCAATACTGCGTTGCACGGTTCAACTTTTCAGTTAAAAACACGTTAAAAACTCAAATCTTTGACTTTGACTGTCGACTTTTAAGGTAGTCACTTTAGGTATTTTATTATCTTTTGTTACCGGCAGTTAATTAGTTAATAAGCCACGGTGAGTCAAGTAATTGATTTTTGAAAAGAATTAACAAAAACTGGCCAAGGGAAGGAAGTGTACACTGGAAGTGTACATGAAACTCCTCGACACTTGGAAACGATTTCGAAATAGAGCGAAAATTCAATTACGTGCAGTTCGTAGATCGACCGCATTCTCCTTTTTTTCTTTTTGAGAACTCGCACTTATTGATGGGCTGCACCACTCGGCACCACTCTGCACCGCATCTCACATCTGGTTTTCATAGGTGCAACCACAACAGAGCACACATCCATCTATCAAAGGCCGACGAACAAATTAGGGGCATGTTGCACATGCAACATGGAATATTTCAAGAATTTCTTTGTTCTTAACCGCACTTAAGTGTAATCTGTGTGTAGACTGTTTGTATCTTTGTGTAAGTGTGGGTGTCTGATCCGTTTTCCCCAGACCTTTAAAATGTGCCTTATATAAGTATTATTAAAAATTATTATTTAAGTTCGTTTTGTCGGGTAACACTTTATTTCATGGACCTTGCACATTGCTCAAACTACTTCTGAAATCAGGATATATAATTACACAAATCCAAACGGAACACTGAGTGGGAAATTTGATTTAAAGCTTAAATCATTAGAAACATCGAATTGGATAATTTTCAAATATTGAAGAAAATGTGCTGTTTTAATTCTTGGGTTTTATCAAGTTATGAAAAGTCATAAAGAATATTTATAAATGCAAAAACCGTTTAAGAACAGTAAGTCGATTTTAAAGAACAATTTGGAGAACAGCCACATACATTAAAACAAAAACTCTTAATAATAAACGGAAAAACTATCCAGAAACATCGATTTATTTTACTCGATTCAAAGCAAACTAAAACCATAAAATTAAACTCGAACCACGGTTCAAAAACAATATAATTTTATGAACTCTATTATATTTAAATGCAGCTTTGAAAGATTTAGAATTAAATAACAAAATAATAATATTTTGTTGTATTAAATTGAACCAATGGTCTAAGAAAGTATATTTTGTGGAAGACATCATCTTGGTTGCGAACCGTATTAAAGTCTTGATCTATGATTCGAACCATCGAACCGATCCTTCAGAAAACCTTTAAACCTATTTAGCATCACTAAGATGAATGAAACTTTGTGAAAATTAATTTACAAATTATTCCTTACTATGATATATTAAATATGAATGAAAGAATGAATGAATAGATGCATTTAGGTAGTTTTGTAAATGGGGCAATGTATGTCAATATGTCTGTGTACTTACCATCACACGCCACAGCTTCAAACTGGTCGTTGTCCTCGGAGACCAATTCCCAGTCAGCGTCATTCTCAGCGAGACGAAGCGCTGCCAGATCCTCAAGCTGCTCGGCATTCACATTCATGCCGTAGTAACCATTCTGGCACTCATGACACTTGACACCCATGACGCCCAGTTTACACTCACACTGCCCTGAAGTGGCATTGCATCTGTCCAGCACAGCAGCTCCCAGAGCATCGCAGTTGCAGGGCAGGCAGTGCAGCTCGACATGCGCAAAGCCCGCCTCGCATTTGTCACACTTTTGGCCAGCAAATCTTGGACGGCACAGGCATTGGCCATCGGTGCTGTCGCAGAGTTCGCTCTCTGAGCCCTCGCCGTGGCAGCTGCAGGGCTCACAGCCCACAGCGGGATCACCCCAGTGACCCAGTTTGCAGCGTTCGCAGTGCCATCCCTCGGTGTTGCCCAGACAGGTGATGCACTCACCGGTGGAGACATTGCAGGGCCCGCCCTCGCAGTTGCAGGACTGACAGCTGCTTCCCAGTTGCAACGGGTTGCCATAGAAGCCGTCATCGCACACCTGACAATGGTCCCCTGTGTAACCCTCCGGACACTGTGTGCAAATATATTCCGCATGCTCAATCAGCTCGAATTGGGGATTGAGGTCCATATAGTTGTAGCTCTTCAGCTGGCAGCTGGGCGAGAAGTTGTTGGATTCCTCCGGCAGGGGACACGCGCATCTCTTGCAGTCGTGTGGAGTTCCTTGCAAGGGATTCCCATAGAATCCAAGTCGACAGCGCTCGCAGCTGCAATGACAGAAGTACATATTAAGAGGGGCGAAACTTGGATAAACAGTGCTGCCCATCGCTGTGGTGGGTTTAGTGCACATGCAACCCGCAGTGTGTGTGTACATGCTAAGGTGGATGGTATTTCAATTGAAATCCAACCTATCGACTCGAAAGGTGTGAAACTCGGATAAACAATGCAGTCTGGGTTTAGTTGAGTTTAGCAATGTGTCCAATCTAAAGTGTGGGATGTGTGTGGATGGAATTTCTATCTTTAGCCACAGAGCGACTCGACCCTAGTTTACTATAAAATCGAAAATATTAGATATTTTCATTTTTATACTTGAAGACATGATTAGAAAAAAGTTATTGAGCCACATATAGTGAGCATTTTTAGTCTTGGAAAAACAACACTTGCTTCAAAAGAGTTTTAAGTAATATTTTGTCTTCAATGATTTTAAATTAATATCCCTGGTATTTATAATACAAATTTTAGTTTATGGCATATGTTATAATAACCAAATAAGATTTTCCAGGTTACATTTATTTAAAGTTCACTTACCGCTCCCCGAAAGTATTGTGCATGCAATCGCCACAGTTGCCGCTCTGGAGATCACAGGAATTGGAATGCCCGTTGCAGGGACAGGGTATACATTTGCCCAGCAGCCGGTGGTCCGTTGAGTTCTCATAGATCCGCTTGTAGCCAAAGGCGCAGCCCTCACACGATAGTCCCGTGTAGCCAGGCGGACAGAGGCATTGTTCCACCTGCGTTGTGGCATTGGCGCCCAGTTCCGAGCCGCCCGAGTAGATGACAGCACGTTCCAGAGAGGTCTCCACCTGGTCTGTGTGATAGGCAGCGCGAATGAGCAGTGCATCCAGTGAGACCATGACGGACAGAAACTGAGATCTGCTCACGGACTCGCCGTGATAGTCTCCTCCCTCAGCGCGCCTTAATCGGGTCTTGATGTCCTTCACTGCGGGCGGCACATGGTACCAACCCTCCTCCGTCAGTGTGACGTTGAGGGCCAGCTCGAGGCTCTCGAAGGACTCGTCTGCATAGGCAATCTTGAGTCCATTCTTGCCACATAGGATGACATTGGGTCCCGTAGTCGGCTTCCCCGATGTGTCGCCCCGCATCACAACCCAAGACAGATGGAGTTGCAGCCTGGCCCCGTAGCTGGTCAGACGATTGCCCAGGTAGCCGGCCGGTGCCTGCCAGTAGATCGCCTCCACCTCATCCAACTCATTGCCAAAGATCAGACGCTTCTGCTCCGCATCCAGGGCCACAGCAACCGATTGCTCCCGTTGTATGTCCGTGAGCTTCCAATCATTGAGGGTCTCAAATGCCAGGGTCTGCAGCTTGGCACTGTGGCAGTTATCGGAGACCTGGGAGCACCAGCAGCGGCTACAGCCCTCGGGATTCGATTTATCCAAATCATAGTAGCCTGTCGCACACTCGGAGCACGTTTCTCCCTCCACGTTCACTTTGCACTGGCAGCTCCCCGCACAGACGCTGCCCTCCATGGTGCCCCGTGGGTCGCACTTGCAACGCCGACAATCATCGCCGTAGTGATTCGGAGCACACTCTTCGCAGTGGGGGCCCTTAAAAAGAAGTTGAGATTGTATAAAACATTCAATGTACATGTAACACTTTTTGTCAGATCTGTCAGATTTAGCGGTTACTCGACACAATTCGACTCGATCTTATTTCTTAATTGTTTGTTTTGTGAACATCACTTTGAGTAGTCACAATTAAATAGCTTATACTGGTCATGTAAATGCAAACTTTAGATCGATCTATTTTTCAAAGTTGAGAATCGTCAAAAATATTTAGTTATTTCCACGGAACGATAACGCGAATCGTTATCGGTAGAACTACAGCTTGAAATAATTCTCAGAATAAAGGTTGTTTATATTACGAGGTTGAGTTGACTTCATCCAGAAGGTCTGAAAATAGAGGTACCCTAGCTAGGTCTGAGGAACCCTTCTTGGTGCAGTCACATGTTTTTATAAGTGTTTGTTATAATCATCAATGATTTGTGTAAGCTTAAATGTACTCTTTATATTTTATATATTTTATATAAAATAAGTAACCGATGCTTGTGTTATACTGAAAGGGAATCCAACGCAAAGTAAATGGTATTTGCTTGGTTTATATGATAGTAAATGAATTATTTTGTAATAGATGATAGGTAATAATATACCAAATGTTCGCTTACTTGGAATCCCTCCAGACAATGACAAGCGCCACCTACAGGCGAACAGGTGCCCGTGGATCGCTGTGGGTTGCAGGCGCAGGGGAGGCAGGGTTCGGTGGCAGACGCACTCGGAGACCTGTAGAAGCCCGCAGCACAGAATTCGCACTCGTTGCCCGCAGTGTTGTTGCTGCAGCTGTCGCAGATGCCGCGTTCCAGGAACGCGTCATAGCTGCAACTTTGGGCATGTCCATGGCACTGGCAAATGTCACACTCGCCGCCGGGACGGTAGGCTCGATCCTGGAAGAGTGGACAGCACTGTTCACACTGCATGCCACAGGCATTGTGCTGGCAGATGCACTGGAGCAGTGGACTGCCCGTCAGCTCCTGGGTGCGATCCGCATGTCCATGGCAGTCGAGTCGAGCGCTAACCCGCAGCTGCTTCAGGCTGTAGAAGCTGCGCTTCTCCATCGACTGAGAGTCGAGCACCCAATCCACGCTGTTGTCCAGGTTCGCGGTCGAGTGCATGCCTTGCAGTCGGATGCGTATGAAGCGTGCCGTGATGAACTGCATCAGCTCGGGGGTTTCGACCATGGCGCCAGGCCTGTTCTTCAACAGGGACACATGCAACTCGCCATTCTCAAGGGGCAGCAGCTTGGAGAACTGCGTCGTGCAGATGACCTCCGTGTCGTTCTGAAACACATACTTTCCATTCTGCCCAGACATGTTATAGCGTCGTCTACAGTCCGCATCGCTGAGTCCAAAGTATTGCCATGGCTCGTACCTAATGCCGTCCAGAGACTTTTCGAGTATCCAAGAAGCGGGACGCGGGGAGTTGGCCGACTTTAGCATTACGAAGTAGATCTGATAGGTCTAGAGAAATCAAACAATGCAACAATTTTAAAAAGCATCCAACTCATTTGTAAATGCAACTTATACTATAACAATTGTTATAGAATACTTACAAATATATTCACAAATTAAAGTATGCTTAAAAAGGTCTGAATAACTGAGACCAACAGTAATTTCAGTGCCAATCTATTTCCCTCGTAATGTTACTAAAGCCAAAATAAACGCTTATCAATAAAACTAGATAACAGATACATTGTAATTCTTACCAATTACCATAAATTATAAAGATCGAGCAATGAGAAAAAACACTTCATGAAACCATGCTAAGACTTTTATATTTTTAAATATTTTATTCAGGTTAACCTTGCAGTGTCAGCAATGCCAGCCAAGTTATACCCTGTGCCTATTTTAAATGGTTAAAAACTGAAATATGTGTTTGGCAGAAAGTAAGTAACAATCGAGGAGTCAGGTTTGTTCAAGTGTTGGGAATGCAGATGAGCCAGGTTTGGAAGGCTAGAAGCCAGCAGTTGAGGGGGGCAGCTCTTCTACATCGATGGGAGTACGGGAAACTGATGGAAAGCGAAAGAAAATAGTTATACCTTCAGTCAATATATTTTTTTTTTTTGTGAATGTAAGGTCTACTTGACAATTTTAAAGGTTGACACAATGCTGTAAAAAGCCATTGTTCGGATAATTGTTCATATCAAAAAGTCAGAAAATCAATTCTTAACAAACAGTAATTATAATCGAAAAATAAAATACATTAGTCTTATCCGTTGGAGGGATTAACAATAAATAAATGAGTAAAGTCGCAAACAGTTTGCTACATTTGTTGTTATTCTTCCCAAATTTTACAAATGAAATTACAGATAATTAAATATAATTAATATATTTATATGTTTACCATTGTAAATTTGAAACAAAATGTTTTCAAAATAATTATATATCTGTGACGTATCTTCGTTGTTCAAATTACATTGTGTTAGTTCATTTACAATTTTAAAGCCACTGAATATGCCATAAATTAGGATAGGGGCAAAACAACGTTGTTTCTGTCACTTTGGGGCAAAGAGGCTGATGTTTCTATTTAGTTTTATATCTTTGTATCAGCAACACCAGTCGCTGTGGCTGCTGTTGCTGCTGTTGCTTTTGACACCCAAGAAAACAAGAAAACGGAAAAACGAGAAGAAAAACTTTAACCTAACGTGTCATAAATTTTGCAAACTGTCAACGAAAACAGCGAAACTGCGAAACAGCGAAAAGCCACCTAACAATCGGCTGGAACACGCCCGGCGGCAACCGACGACAAGCGATATTTATATTTCAGTTTTTCTCTCTGTGAGTTTTTTGAAAAATTGTTGAAAATACAAAGTACAAAATAAAATGGCAAATGCCAAAAACGTCGCGTGTTGCGCCTATCGATGTCAAGAGATCGGAAAGTGGAAAACTAAACCCAATAAAAGGCAACTTGCGGCAAGGTGTGTCTTTTGGAGCAGCCTGTAATTGATTAAAAGACGTGGCTAAGCCGGCTGGCGCCATCTAGCGACATTTCTGAGCACAACCAAAACTCATAAGCCATGGCCAAAATGTCAGGACCATATGGGGCAGCGATAACATTGCGACAAGCAACATGTAGCAACGAGTCTATCAAATTTCAAAGGCACTTGTTTGCCACTTGCCACTTGCCAGTTGCCACATACTCCGAGTACAACAACTGCAACATTCTCACAGCCACAAGTTTTCCGATTTGCAGCAACTGATAAAACGCACGCAGCCACTGGAAAAGCCACTGGAAAAGCCACTGGAAAAGTCACCGGAAAAGCCACTGCGCATGCGTGTCTCATCGTACTCATCCAGGTGGCAAGCGGCAACGTCAGTTTCTTCTGCCAGTATTCGATTACAGCGCAACAACAACTGCCCCAAGTCATAGATAAGATTAAAGTGAGATAGGCAACCGATGGGCAGAGAGAGACAGAGAAACAAACAGTGCGAGAAAAAGAAGAAATAGACGAGAGGCAAATTAGCGAATGTCTCTGGGAAAATTTATTGTATGCTATCATGTGATTAGTGAATTTAAATGTTAGTGTGAGGCGAAGATTTGAAATCAGAGTAGGACACTTTATGCAGAGAAACACTAACGAAGTACTTGACTTAATAAAGGTTTTCAGGAATTTAAAATTAGAATATTAGAATGTGCATTTGTAAAGAGAAAGGTTGTATAAACTCTACTGACCTTATTAATGCTAGTCTAAATTGATGCAATTTCCAAGCTGTCTAAATTTTATTGTAAAGTCTGCGACTTTTGTACTATTCATAATTGCCGGAGCATCAAAATATCGATAACTCATCTTGTGAAATTATGTTGTCTCTGTCAATTGCACTAAACTCGATCAGAGATTAAAGCTAGACCAATAGCCACTGCACGCGTCTTGTGAATAAAATTTCCGGCCTGACCAGCAAGCAGCAACAAGTTGCCGATAAGTGGGAATCTCAGACAGGAGCGGCCTCTATAGGGCAGTAGAGGAACGTTGTAGATTCCAATCAGCAACGGCAGCAACTGAACATCTGAACAACTGGAAGCTGTCAGTGCTCGGGGCAGGCAATGTAACATGGCTCTTGACATTTTTATCAGCTATGGACTGACGACCAAATTACATGACACCCAACAAAAACCACCGCAACAATAACAACATTCACAACAATAACAAAAACAGTAACAACGTGTCCAACATATGCAAAAACAACAGCTGACAGGAAAATGAGATCACAAAGAGATGATCATCTACGGGGCGTGTCAATGGAATGTGTTTAAATATACTTAATTTACTGAATCGGGTTTAAACTATGGTCATATACATTCCACCTGCTATGTTTCAACAAAAGAAAACCAGTTCTCAGATGCTGCAAATCGATAAAACCCAATTGACTTTCAATAAAGTTGTCAATTCATCTAGTAAAACGGGTAATATAGTATTCGTGATGGAGGCAACTTAATTGATGAGTTGTATTAGGTTGCTTCCTTATCAAATCCAGCGGTACTTGACCTAAAGAAATTGGTGGAGAAATCATACGTCATTGTATATCATAAATTGATAGTATTTAGCATTTAGATGGCCATTAAATATTTATCGCTCAATAAACCAAATTATTCATGCGCATCAACAACACGTTTTTCAAGCTAATTAAAAAAGGAGGAAATATGAAAGAAAACTATGTCCATTAAAAACAAATGCCATAATCCCAGAAAACTTACTGAGTCGCATCGTAAACTTTAAAAATACACAAGCGCGAAATTTCGATGCTAGACCGACAACAACAATTTCACAGTTCAAAATATAGTCAAAAAATAAAAGATGAAAATTTGCATTTGTGTTTTGTTTTTGAGCGTGTGCATGTTACTCACATGTCTACATGTTTATTATCTTCACTTTTTAGATTCCCTGTAGAAGGTAAATATTTTTACTAAAATATAACCTCTTTTCGAGGTAAAAGTCAAGTGGCAAATGACTCTCTAGGGCCCAAGATTTCTAACATCCTTTTTGTGTCGGACGATGTTAAATTGAATACAAAAATTACTTCCAAAAAATAAAAACTTAAATAATTGTAACGTAATATTTCTAACCGAAGTACTGGGTAGTTTCACTTCGAGTACTCTCAGTCGGAGGAATCTTGTTTTTAGTTTTGCTACAATTATTAAAGTTTGGCGCATTTGGAGCGGCCAAGAAATAGAACTTTTGGCTGGCACGTTTTTAGATAAGAGGACCAATAAACGAAGCGCATAATATTCGGCTTATGTAGTGAATGAAACCACATGGCAACCACAAGCGTGATTAAATACCCTGCAAAACAGAATTGACCTAATTTGGCGTATTAGCGAATAGCACTTTAGATATTGAGTTATAAATAGTGTAGTACCAATGAAAAATTCCAAATCTTATGAATAAAATGTATATCTTAAACGATTTATTAATACACCAAGTAAATCTGAAGGACCTATTTATTTAGAGTCTAACAAAAGATTAACTTCGGTTAAGAAGCTAGACGGTGAAAGATTTAACAGTGTGTGACAAAAATAAATTAAATTAAATTAACCCAAAAATTCTGTTCGAAATATGTATTAAAGAGAGAAAGATACAAGATAGATGTTTATAGCGTACCCTGCAGTCGGTTACATTACAATTTAAGAGTCTTACTTGTTTCGTTGACTTATTTTTCCTTTTACTTCGTGTATGGGAATTGTAAAGTTTTTATGATACCAATGGAAAACTGAGCACTTTATACTGGCAAATTTTCTTATCTTTAAATTGGCGCATTAACTGCAATTTCGACTGCAAGTTCACAGTTCAATTCCAGTAACTGACTTCAATTCCACTTCAAGCAAAGCTTATTGAACAACATCTTTAAGCGTTTTTTGTAAATGCAAGCAACTACAACAACAACAACAACAACAGCAACTTCAACAACAGCAACAATCAAACAAACCGTGAAACAAGGGAGAAGCATTCTGAAAAAGGAGAAACGTGAAACACATCGCAGTCAAAACAAATAAATAAATTGACCATTAAAATAATTGCAACGCCTAAATGCGTCGCGAACGTGGCTTGTAACACGGATTGTTTGTTGTTTGTTGCTGTTTCAGTTGGTCTGCTGTTTGCTGGCGAATGTTGCAACAACTTGTCAAACATTTGAATTACAGTTACGTAAAGCTACGCTAGCCGCGGGCGCCGACGCCGACGCCGACGCTAGCAACAACAACTTTTGGCCAAATTTGGCTAAATTTAATGAAGCAATTAAATGGCTATAAAAATCAAAGAAAAACTTTTTTTTTAACTCGTTGATGTTGCCGCTTAAAAAACAATCACATAGTTTGACATTTGAGTCACAAAGTTTAACGATTAAAATCAATTTTTAACTGGTTTAGAGTTAATCCGTTAATGTTTTTTAACGTATCTGAACCAATAATATAAATAACTTTATGCCTCTGAGATGTTATTTATTTTAAAATTTCGGTATTCATTTGAAATTTCAATTAAAAATATTTTTTTCCTAATTTTACCTTAATTTAAATGAACTGTTCTTAGTTGACACTAAATTTTAAAAAAAAGAAGACAACCTTTTCTTTGACACAGTTGTATGTACGATAATTTAATTTAAAATATATTTATTAAAGATGAACTATGCGTTTTCATACTTTTTTAACGAAAGAATTTCAAAGACTAGACGGATCTCATTTTGAAATCTGTTGAGTCTATCTGTAGCTAAAATAATATAATCTACAACGAAATTGTTTTGATCTTCCATCAAATGTATCTCAAAATTTAGAACATATTAATGAGGATTGTCTTATGCTCTTCAGCAATGCATAGAATCAATATTGAACCAGTTAAAATCATAAAATTCACCATTAACTGACTGAGTGAGTCTTACAGCTGAAAACCAAAGACCTGGCTCACATAGTCGCAATTCCCAGAATTCTCGCTAGTCTTTCAATTAGTCACGCGCGCCTCGAAGTCATTGAAGCATAAATCTAGACATTGTTGTGGTCAGACTGTCAGACCAGGTTGACAGTGTGCCACACTGACAGACAAACTCACTGACTGACTGACTGACAGTTGCAGTTAGCTTATGGCCGACGTTCTGGCCGCTTTTGGCGGCAGTCAGTTGCCTTTTCGGCGAGCGAGAAAAATATTTTAAGCTGTCAAATCTTTGACACATGCCTGTCTTATTGTTGCTGTTGTTGCAGTTGTTTTTGTTGTTGGTGTAAATCACTCGATTAGTCTAATTGTTGAAATCAACTCGAAAAATTCAATGTCTTTGTCGCCCATGAATAAAGAAAACGTCAACGTCGAATGTCAAGATTTCGTCGAAGGTCATAAATTTGTTTGTCTGTCGTCTATTTGTTTCTGCTGGATATATCTAATAATGTGTTTTTAAACAGATGTGACAAATGCTTTAAATATCTCCAGTCGAAACACATAAATACATAAAATGAGTGATTCATTTGTGTGGGGAGCTGCAGAAATAAGAAAGGGAAGAGGAAATGAAAATGGAAATGAGTGCTAATTGCCTATGACAAAACGGCTAAGAATAGTGTGAAGTGATATCTGAAAATCTTGAAATAAATATAACAGATACTAGGCTGCACATACATACGTTACGTATTAGGGAGCTCGAAATGATAATAATAATAATTAATTAGTATTTACATAATTGTAGATGGGAATGTCCATTTGGGAGAGTATAGTAATACAACAATCCCAAACTATAATAGAGACATCAACAATAGCCAGGCATAATCATGCTAGTTACACTCTAATTAGTATTGTTCAGTTAATTTGATCTCAGCATTCAGCCATTAGTCTGGCATGATTAGTTTGTTTGTGTAGGTAGAAAACAACATCTTCATGGAATGAAAGCACATATATTTTTCATGACAACTATTTGAAAGAAAAGCACTTCATTCAACGCTCCTCCGAGTATTTTAAACCACTCGAATAATATAATTCAATAAGATCCTCATATGCACTTGTCTATATGGTACAAGTTTTGACTAACTGACTTCATTTTGTTTTTTTTTGTGAAAATAGTTCAAGGCAGCGTCCAAAGAAATTCCATTGTGGATCGACTCATCCACAGCAATATCGACTGCAACCTCATCATGAAGACTTTAAATTCGATTGAGTTAACAGCGAACTTTCACAACCTTCTATATAGCATTAATATGCTGAAAAATCGCCTGCTTAACATCAGTCGACACAAAGTTGACATTTCGAGTGCAGTTGGCACTCGAGACTATTTCCCTTCCTTCCATCATTCCCTCTGTCCCGATCACAAAGATATTCCAATGTTTTGATATAATTCTTTCATTGCCATATGCCGTCGGCAACACCAGACGCCAAAGACGAGACAAAGATACATCAGACCGAACAAGGGGAAGTGTTCACTTAATTAAAACAGTGCAGATATATTCTGCATACATATTTAACTTGAGGCCGTGATTTAAAGTTTACCAATTTCGATGTTCTATTTGGTATACAGCGATAAGTAGATACCCTGTAGTCTCGATTTATCAACTTGAAAATTAACCAATTGTCACTTCTTGGACACAATTGTTGCAGTTTATTTATACATCTTTGAAATATGTATAACTATGTGTATAGTGCCACAATTGTGTCCAACAAAAAATAAATTGGATTGAATAGTTTTCAGGGATATATATTGAAAAGGTACAGCTTAAAATTATTAATAATAATTATTAAAATTCTTAATCGTTACGTGGATAAACCATACAAATACAAACGTGAAAATGCTCTGGTGCAGGAAAACATTATTCCCTCGGTTTGTATGTTTCAAAGTATGTAAAAACATTGCCGTTATTCTGAATACAGGGTACAAAGCAATGTTTCTCATATGCCTTAAGCATGAGAGATTTATGACAGCCATGCGTTTCAAGAGTTATTAATAAATAACGAAGTCTGCAAACGGGAGCCCAACTCCCCAAGGAAATCGTATAAATATTTAAATTGGCTCATCCGTTAATTAACTGTGTCAGTTTTCTAGAGTTTTCAGTATAAAACTAAGAAAAAGTTGGCAAATTATTGGAACTACCTTTTTTGAAACTACTTCTGACTGACAATTTCATTTAAATAACATATATTCTTGACAGATGTTGAATTTAATTTTTGGTCAGCCATCGACAGAAAAACAGAATTGCTTTAAAATGTCACATAAAGTAAATTTGTTAAAGTTCCCATGACTTTTGTTTATGGTGTTGCAAATTGGCATTCCAGCCATCAACGACATGTGTCAAAAGTTGAATTTGCACGGGCGAAAAACATTCAAATTCTATCATAGATTTTGATTTACATATTTATATATGAGTATTTCGTTTGTAATTCTGATATTTATTGTGTGTGGATGAAGTCGGAATGTTATGTCTGTGTAAAAAAACACTTTAGATTGCTTGATTTACTCACTATCCAATGCAATATTACATTTGAATATCATTGTGCTAAAAATACTCCCGGAAACGATTTCGAATCAACTAAATTCTGAAGAAATTGATGAAAGTCCAATCTGTAAGTCGATATGACTTAATCAAAACTCTATCAGAGTAATTTATGTTGGCCATTTTGAGCATTAGAATGTAATACTTGTATACTCTTGCCTAGTGACTGGTTCGAAAAGCCCGATCCAACCCACTGCGATCATATTTCATGCACAGTCTAATGATCAGAGAGCAGCCTAAGGCCTAAGGCATAAATGAATCATGGAACTGGCGTTAAATCGCTTGTAAATGAGTGACAAGTCAGCGGCTTAATTACAAACTGGATCACAGCTACATTGGCTGTCACTCCGGCTCAGCATCTAATCAGAGGGGTTGGGACGACTTTTCTATGGCCCAGTCAAAGTCGTCAAAGTCGTCAAAGTCTCACCTGCTTCAGATCCAATGTGATGGTCACATACTCATACTGATGGCCACCCTGCAGCGTTGGTGATTGCCACCAGCTCTCCTCAAAGCTGGAGACGGGAGAGATCAGCGATTCAATCGGTCGCTGCTTGGCCCGATCTGAACTGTGTCCATTGCAGATCCCGCACTGCTTGGCCCACTTGCGATGTGGATATGCATCTACCAATTTACAGTATTCCTCGGCTCCATTTTGTCCACAGGTCGCATTCACCGTTATCGAGGCACGAGATGCCACATTAAAGACAGCCGGGTAAAGACCGCTAACACTTCCGGCGCTCACATCATCCGCCTGCTGACTATTGAGTTCGCGCACAGCTGAAAAAGAAAATTTGTGAATGAGTTATTAATATTAATTCACGAAATATTCAAATTGCAAACAGCTTAGTCTTAGAATACTTAGATACGTCGTATTGTATGCAGATCTTACATGTAAAAATTACATTTACTAATTTAAACCAATTATACAAGATACAGATTACCTAGAAGAATGTCCAACTAAGAAAATTCATCTTATATGATTTGTGCATTAAATTAGTGAATTTGAAGACCAATAAGTTAATCATAATCTTAATTAGGAAAGTATAAATATCGAAAATTATATTTGAAAACATTTTATTGGAAAACAATTGTTCGCCCTAAGTAAGTCAGTAAAAATTACTGATATATATCAGAAATAAACAATTTCTAAAAAATTCATATTTAACAAGCTTCATCATTTTTTTAATTTGTTGACTTGAATATATATGAAAAATTATTCTTGTAATAAAAATACGGACTTACGAAGAGATGAAAAGTTCTTAAGCCCAAAATGTAATTTCTATCCTGAAGTATTGAGTGTCCTTGGCGCCTTTTTAAACCTAAATCTGTGTACTTTACTTTATGAGTAAAATTTGTAAGCGCGATAGTTAATAAAATAAGTTTCCCATCATTCTCTATCTGAAAGCTGTTCGTATTGTAGGACTGTTCAATGCTCGTTTTATGCAATTGACAGGTTTTCCCATGTAAATCATATTAATTGCTGGAACAAGTAAAGAACAAGCTCCCATAAATCAACGAACAGCTGCTCTAAAGTTATCGCTCAGCATAAACTCTGCCCATATTGATTGGGCAGCTTGAAAAATGTATCTCACGTCCGCAGATAGATAGCCAAACAAGGCAACTTTCGAGATAAAGTTTTTTGCTGCCCAGCGCAGTTGGAAGCAGCTGTAGTCCAGGCTTGAAATGTTGACCTGGTATGCGATTTGCATGTTTGTTGCCACAAAATTGCAATGCTGCTGTTTCTTTAACTATGTCCACCATAGTTGTTGCGACTTTTGTCCATTTGTTGTTGCTGTAGCGCCAGCATGGGCAGTGTTGGCAATTGTCAACGAAAAGTTTTCGCATTTGTTTATCCAACCAATAAGTCATTGACGTAATTGTAGGAAAATTGCATAAATGCTTTCTTCCCAACTTAAAGGCTCAAAATATTCGATTTGAAAACTTACAAAAACACTTGAGTTTAAAAATGAGAAAAGTTTAAGTGATAAGTTGAAATTTATTAGTGTTTGAACTTCTTGAATTTGGAGAGGTCATTTTGGGGAAAAGTAAATTATTTGCTTATGTTAGAATTAAGTTATTTAAAAATATAACTCAATTTAATAATTAGGCAAACTAAGTTAAGTAGTTTAAATTTTGATGAAAGACCACAATAAATGACGTAAAAATATGACACACTTAAAAACGATATAAGAAAAAATTATGCTTGTAATAATTTATCGCGGTTGCTTTAAAATTTAGATTAAAAAAAAAATTGTTTATAAAAATTTCGATATTTGCAACTCGATCTACAATTTAACGATACATCGACAGCCCGATACTAAAATTTTAACTTACATCACTATCAGAACACTTTCTAGCACTAATCAATTCTATTGTTTATTTTAATTTGAAGGCGCTTTCGTCATTAAAACTCATAATTACCACATCCTCAACACAATTAACAAGGTTTAAAAAAATATATATTATATATAGATTATCTGAAAAAAACATCCACATAAAGAAATTAAACAATATTTATAACCTCGAATCTCAGATCTCAGAAAGCAGAAAACAAAAATAAAAAATTGCCTATAATTATTTACATGAGTCAACGAAAAATGTGAAAAGTCAAAGAAATTGATAACCAATTTCACTTTGGGCACTTCCAAGTCAAGGTGTGAAATGTGTAAAACCAAGAAAATTTATCTACAGCTGTCAAATTGCAATGAAACACGAAAATGGCATTTAAATGTTTTGACAAATAACAAATTTGCGGTAGCTAAAAACTCGACTTCCCTCGACGGCAATACCAAAAAACTCCAAAGATACATCTATAGTACAAACTCGAATACGTATCCGCTGGCCACCTGGCCTGGCCACGATTTCCACAAGTTTTCCACGCGTTGACAGCTTAAGTGAGAAAAGTTTTGCTGATTAAATGTTTTGACAAATTGTACAGAAACATTTATAAAAATTAACAAAAGCATCGAGCATGAACAAATTGGAGAGCGACGGGAAAATGGAAATTAAACTATTGAGTGATTTGTGAAATACAACTTCATCGATGCAAAGCCCGCAAAGACGAAAATAATTCATAAAAATTGTTAATTAATATCTTACTTGCATGGAACATTCACATATAGATATTCTGAATAATTGCAATACTTCTATTTCCCATTAACTGACTTTTGAATTTAGCATAAGATTTGTATATTTAAAATATACCGAAATCTTTACAGATTTTTACTCGAGCTGATTTGCAAATTTGACAAAGAACTTTGAGATATTTCATATTTGGAGTATTTGGTCGGAGTAAACGCGAAAAAAAAATAAAATGCGTATCAAATAAAATGTCTTGTTATTTTTGAAATATAATATAGAATCTAAAGCTTATATTACAACCAAAGTAAACAAGGTTGGCACCTCGACTTATCTAATATAATCAAATTGAAAGACAACATTTTAAAAATATCCGAATGGTAACATTTTGAGAAGAGTATTCGAACGTCTATTGAAGGAAGCAATGGATGGTTTCTCGTATTGATTAATTACGAACCATTATGGACACACGCATGTGTCTGCACTCTGCGGATTGCGGACTTCAGAGTAGCAATCTTTGGATGCAACAGCAGCTGTTGTTGTTTAAGGATGTTGTTGCTATAGTTGCGGCTGTTTCTGATGCTGCATAGTTGAAAGCATTTTACTGTTTTCTGCATTTTATTCATATCGACTTGCACATGAAATACACAAATATTTTTACTATTTTTGTTCCTCGTCGTCATCTGCAACAGCTGTGCATTTAGTTAGCCTTTCCATCTGCCTTGTTTATGGGTTTCCTCTTGTTGTTTGGGGCCAATTATGCATAAACAGACAGTGAACAGTCGGCCATCTAGTTGGTATAAATTACTCAGATCTACCAGTTGCTAGCTGCTTATTAAGTCGTTTAAAGTTGTTCAACTTCAAGGAATGCTGCATCCCAATTGTCTACTATTCGGATTTGCACTCTCTACTTTCATTTATCATAGTTATTGCTGGATTGTTTTTGACCAATTAGAAACAGCGAAGTTTACCTAACTCCATAAATATTGAGTTGGACAAAAGTGCTTAAAATTTATAGTTATTTTCAATAGCTGCCAAAAAGTCAGATGACGACACACTCGAATACGAGGTAGCAATAATATATATTAGCAATAAAATAAAAACGCGGTTGCGTTGCCAAAATAAAGGCATTCACAATTGGGGGATCAGTGGAGGCAACTTATGACGATGACGTTGCTGATGAGTCTCATGCAAGGCGGCAGCGTGACGAAAACAAACTTGATGCATCTTGACAGGCTGTGCGGCTACCGTTGCGGACATGACTGAAACCGTCTGGAGAATGGAGAGTGGAGATTGGAGAATGAGGAATGGATAGGATGGCTGGCTGGCTGCTTGAATGGATGGATGGATGGATGGATGGAGCAGACGAAAGAGCTATCCTAATATGACCAGCCGCGACTCTCGGGTCTCTACTTTTGAGACTGTCTACAAAAAATGCATAAACGACTCAATTACAAATGGCGACATTGGTTGGCATTGGACCTTGCGATGATGCAGCAGCTTTTTAAACTTAATGGAATATTGAGAGCGCGAATAAATTCATGGAATTCTATTTTTTGGAGTTGCTTTTAATGATAAACAATTAAAATTTAAGCTCCTACCGGAAACATGAACGGAAATGAGTTACGTATCGAACATAGACTACTGAACTGATTAAAACCGATTTAAAATTGTAATACTTTTGAAATATTTACTAAAATTCTTACTAAAAAATCTGAGGCCGGAGAGACTCTCATCTTTAATTTTCTCAGAATTTATCTCAGAATTTAATTATCCAAATGATTTGGACGGAAAGTGAATAAAAAGCGATCGCAAATTGAATGATATGTAAAACAGTGTGATGGAATTAATTATTTTAAATATGATAACTTTTATATCTTAGTAAGTATACAGTTACGATGTTTATGGAATTCAGATCTAAATTTTTATAAATTTCCAATAATTAAATATCTTCAGTTATTTAGAAGAAAGTCATTGACATTTAAGTCATATGCACATTTTTTTGGAACCTGAAAAATATCCGTTATTTCGTACTCAAATCACAACTTTCCAAACTTAAATTCTGACTGTGAATGAAAATACTGATTTCGAGGATTTCGAGCTCAATTTAATTACGATATTTTTAGAACAAATTTTAAGCATTTAAGTATTTTCAAACTTTTAAATATGACACTTTATCGAAGTATATATAGTACTCATTTCTAGTAAGTTTTGAAGATTACTTGATTCAGGATTTTCTGTTCTTATATCAATACTGTTAGTACTTGAATCAATACTTTATGCACTTATTTTTTGTAATTCTGTATCATGCGCACATTTAATTTCCCTAACCCTAGAATTAATTCTTACTATTTCACTTTTCTACCAATAACAATGCGCAACCAAATTTAAGTATCAGACTTGAGAAAGGGGAAATAGGAAATACAACCGATATGGAGGAGTCTTCAAAACGCATCACGTTGAGAGCTGATTGCAGACGAGAGCTTATAAATTCTTCTCGGACTTGTAGCAGGTGTCAACCGGTGGAACAGGCAGTTTGCTGGGTTGGGATACTTGAAAAGTTAATGTACCCGCGCCGTGTTAGCAACCAAACGGTCGAATGGCTCGAGAGGCTCGGGAAAATGCCTAGACAAATGTCAAATATTTATTGAAAGTAAACAAAGCGAACAAACAAATAAACAAACTGACAAACAAGACGGCAAACCGACAACGGACAAACAACCGACGGACAAGGCGACAAACGCATTTCCAAGAAAAGAAATAAATTAAAGGTACAGAGAACGAGGAAAGAACAACACAGGCATCAAACTGACCAGAACTGAGGATGTTTGGTCATGCATCACTGCACCACAGCCGGCAATGGCAATGGCAATGGTAATGCTGCAGTGGCCCCAAGTGTCTTAAAAGCCGTACCGGGAACGTCAACTTGCACCATCTCCTAAAGTGGATGCTGCACATGCCCGTTCTCCGTTGGTCGGTGGGTGCATCAAAAGCTGATAACCGAACCAGTGAGAAGCACCCATGTCCACGTTCACATCCACGTCCACTTCCATGTCCACATCCACACGCTGGGCTACCGGGGTTCTGACATGCTGAAGTGGACTTCAAGTAACAGCTCCATGCAGCTTCTCAGCTCAAGTTGGGCATTACAAAAATATTTATGCATGCCAGCCCAATAATGATGGTGATGGTCATGACGATGATGATGATAGTTGATCAGTTGGTTGTTGGTTGTTGGTTGCTGGTTGTTGGTTGCTGGCTGCTGGTCGATGACTTCGCTTGGGTTATGCAAGTAATGCTTGATTTGGTATTGAAGACTGGTAGCTGCCACTTGGTGTTGTTTTGATGACTCACAACACAATCAAGCTGCGGGTCTCGATCTTGAGCATTTTGATGGAGTTGACCAAAGACAGCGAGACTAATTCGAGTGTTGCTCACTGGGAGTTTGTGATGGAGGTGTGAGAACATGGGCTTAATAGACTTCTGGAAGACAATGTACTATCGGTAAAAGTAGTTAAGTTAAGCGTGAGTTTACGTGTCACTTATGGATTAGAAATTAGGTTAAGGCTAAACCCTTCCATAACAATTAGAAATTGTGTTTAGAAATAAGAAACAGAGAAGTCAAATCTGGTCCCACAGTACTTCCGTTTTGCTGGTCTAAAACAGTCCAGAAGTTATGTTTGGTTTGATAATAATTGTGAGACAAGTGGCGTCATCTAACATAATCTTCTGGCAACAGTTCATAAACGGTCTGACGGGCCTAGTGAATGTGCTCCTTGGAAACCGCTACAATTGGATTCTTACCTAAGACACCTTCATATAGCTTCAGTTAGCTAATTTTGTCGTCGTTACGTTAAATAATAGTCCTAACCCAAAAACAGTAACTACTTTCTGCAGCTGGTCTCCACTGGCTTCCAGTCGTCACCTCTGTTAATTAAGAGTCTTGTTACGCTTGAACGCCAAAAGCACTCGGCTTTAATCTAATCTGCGATCGAAATTGTACAAAGTTTTGGCAAGTAAAATGAGTTGAACACTGGAGACATGGCAACGAAATCTTCAACGATCTATTCGAGTAGCGGCTCATTTAATAATTTAATAAGTGGCACAGTCTCACGAATGCACATTCTGCTTAAGACTCGATATTTGGGCATTGCAGCTACAATTGCTGGCGATAATTATCACGATTTATGAGCCTCAAAACTCCTATCAAACAATTGCAATCGCTTTGGGATTCCGTTTTCATTCGCGTTCATTCATTAGGTGCACGAAAAGACGTTGAAATGTTCAATATCGTGTGCTTTTCTATGGATACTTTAAAGATTTGCCTTATCGTGTTTGCCAATCACTTGAAATGCATTTGCGGCAAGTCGTCTCGGACCACTGACAAATATTTACCTCGAAATCGTTTGCCAACACTAAAACATAGTTGGTTCGAAGTGCGCACTGTGCATTCCGCACCAAGTGCAGTTTTTGGGCCTCTTTAATTGATATGGTCAACACGCATTACTTACGTCTCACTGAGTTTTGGGCAAGCTTAAGACATTGATATTGGATATCTGATATTTCAGGCTTAGCCACGAGTCGCGAGTCACAAAAATCGCCCACAGTTTTGAGTTATGTTATGTTTGGTTTTGTTACTTTGGGCTCACTCTTTTTAGCTGTTAATTTGTCAAGAGCTGTCACTTTATATTTATAAACGCGCTTGTCTTGTGCACTTTTGCTGTTGGTGTGCGAGCCTCGCATAATAATGTCATAATATAAATTATTAACTCTGAGTCAGCCCATCAAACCAAATTCAGCAGTTCTTTTCAGAGAGACAGACATGACGTCAACATGTCCAAACAACATGGGATTAACTCTTAAGTTAATTATCGCTAGTGACAAAAAGAGCACGAAGGGTGCGAAAGCCAACAAGCAATATACCATATGCAGCAAATACTATCCAATCAGATTGAGTTATAAACCAATCGAATGGTATAGTTTTAGCTAACAATATTGCATACTAAGCATTTTTATTCCTTACCTGGTTCATGAGATAAGGGGCTGTAACTGGGAGTGTCAAAATTTGTACGATTGCATTTCCGCCTTTTTTTATTCTTATTGAAATTACGCGTCCCTTGTTCCCTTGATTACCCCAATAGTACAACAGATTCCAAATAGAGTTTAACATTTTTGTGGCCTTCCCGAAATAAGATGAAAAGTTTATCTGTTTGTTTGATTGTATCTAAGCGTAAAAGCTAAAAAGTAATGATGAGAAAAATATAGTTTATCAAAAAACTAGAAATGTTTGTTTTACGACATTAAATAAAAAATACTATTTTACAGGTATCAAACGGTTATTTATCTGTAACGATTGTTGTTACATTTACAGTCTCTAGTTTTACAATTAGAGTTTATTCCAAATAACTCCATAGTACCTTGGTAGAGAGCAGTCACCTTGTTAAGTCAACTTTTCAAATCTGATTTTCTCAGAATCAGGTATGAAATTAAATTTAATATATGTATATTTTGTTAACCATAGCATTGATTCGATAATTGACTTAATTTTATTTGTGAAAGTGATATATTATATCTATTTAAGTCTTTATATTATATATTCAATGTCACCAACAAATGGTTAGCTATTGAGATGAAAAGCATTTCATTGATGAGAAACTTCTAAGTGCTTTTTAGCGGACTGTAAGCCTGGTCAACACTTAAGTGGGTCGGTCGGTCAGCATGAAAATCAGCTGGTAATCCAAATGACAGCCATTAATGGCACAAGCTGCATGCGATCAGCAATAAACAAATCATTTTCAATAGACATAAAACTTGAAGAGTTTCTTGCCTGGAACAAGTTTATAAAATGGTTTAATCCACCCCACAAGTCAACCTAGTAAAACTGCTCCTATCGGGAGTATTTGACTGAGAAACACCCCGTAAATAACTACACCTCATATTTCTCTATTATATACATTTAGTATAAAAATGTAAATACCCCATGCGTTCATTTCATGATGACAGGAAATATGTATGTATAGGCTGTCTTTAAATAATAAATCTTCAAGCCTGGACAAAATTTGGTCAAAACAGTTAGCTGCCAACTCTGTAATTCTGAAGGCTCCACCTTCGGTGCAATCAAGTTGACTTGTAAACTATTTAATTAGTACGTACGCGCCAGCGTGTTAGTTTTGGCTGTAAAAAGGCGCCGACGGAGGAGACCGAATCACTAGAGTCAACCCACGAATGCTTCAGGCGCCGCAATGGCCATTTGATGGCGCCGCCAGATGTGTCCGCCAAGTGTCTGAGTGTCTTTGCCGTTTTGGCCTTTTTGTTTTGGTTTGTTTGCTGTTTGTTGGTTTTGTATTGCATTGTTTTTATGGCGTATGCAATCCGCAAAAGTTGTCAGATGTCGTTGGTTAATTGTCGAATGTATCCGATAGATACATTAATGGAAATCGATTTAATTTGCTTGTTTATGTTTATGTCGTCGACGGTCGACCATGATGATGATGGTGATAATGATGCGTAGCTTTTGGCTGGTTTATTTTTCGTTTACAAATTATTATCGACTGAACGAACTAAGCAAAAAACAACAAACAAACCAGTTATCAGCCTACTTCATACATATGCTTATTGCAATTTGATAAGCTCTTATCCTGTCGCGTCACAAAAATGCTGCTTTTGATTAGCAATTATCGTTTTATTAAACAAGCTGACTTCAAGCTGAGCTCAACCCGATCTTTGAGATGCCAAGGACTTTATATCTAATTGAGTTGAGTTTCTGTTAAGCTATGGGTGACTTGTATTCGAGTACTGCTTTCTCATTAGTGATGACTTAAAGAATCTCTAGAATTCAGCAAGGTGCACTTATGATTTTGTAAATTTTTTAGTTAATATTAAATTTTGAGAATCATATCTTTTCGGTGTATAACTGAACTTATGAATTCCATCATTGAAATAGCAATAGTAACAAATCGGCTTTAATGCGAATTAATTAAGTAATTTGTCATGCGTCGTAACCGATGGGATTGGATCG
Source organism: Drosophila sp. st01m (assembly GCA_018901795.1). NCBI lineage: Eukaryota > Metazoa > Arthropoda > Insecta > Diptera > Drosophilidae > Drosophila > Drosophila sp. st01m. The sequence continues at coordinate 649,765 of JAEIFG010000269.1, forward strand.
GATCTGTTGACTCTCTGATCCCGAATCAATTCCAGTTATTAATCTGAATTACTCTCACTTTGCATGTCACGTGTCAATTTCTGAATTTCCTTTTGATTGGTGTTGGTCTCTGACAACACGACAGTTGCGTTATTTAGAACCCTATTCATGGCAGCCCCAAATGCTTCAATCCTTTTAAAGACAAATCTCAAGAAGCTGTCAAAGATTCCCCTCGGTCTACCAAATAAGAAAGGAAAGAAAATGCCGCCAATGACAGTCGACAGCTGCTGCAACTCCACACTAGGTTCCAACTGTGAGTATCTTAATCTCAAGTTAAAGCTGAAGCTAAACTTGATTTCTGGACTGTTGCCAGTCGCCTCTCTGCCAGCTTTTGAGTCATTCGTGTCTTCGCCGCGTGTCTGTAAACAATTTGTTTGATCTCTAGTTATTTTACAGTAGATTTAGTTTGATACACCCCATTTAAATAAGTAGCTACAGAAGGTATAAACATCCTAGTCAAGACTACATTAATTTGTTTAAGTATTATTTTAACATTTTGTAATTTTAACTAAATTTATCCTTGTTATTATTATGTAAGAGACTGGAGAAGTCATGGAAGATCCCATAAAGAATTTATTTCAGATCTAAGATGTGTTAAGAGCTAGAAGCACACATTTTGGTCTAAAGTTTTAGTTCTAAGAACCTGATTCGATCTTTGAGATATCATAACCAACGCAGAATATATATTAAAGCTAGTTTTATACATCCTGACAAAGTTTGTCAAAAATAGAGTTTCGAAACGAAAGATTTTTTTTTTTTTTTTAATATTTCAACTAATCTAACAGAATATTCATTTAAGTTGGACAATTTTGGAAGTTATGCAAAGCAACCATAAATTCTTCCAATGTGAAAATTATTCAATAAAATTCCACTTATTTTTATAGTAATATAAGAAAGGGATAAAAAAATTTAAAATTCATCACTACGGAAATGCCAGTAATTAATGTGTTAATATTTCAAATATATGTATATGTATGGCACTTGATTTTTGTGTCCTCGCAAATACATATGTCTGAAAACTTAAATCTATGATATTTTTGTATCTTTTTTATACTATCACAATGGAATTTATTTAAATTACCTATAAAGCAATAAACGATCATGATTTTGATATGATAATGACTCTAGGCGGGTTAAGGAAGGCAAGAAATAGGTAGTCTCTCAAATTGCTATTTTGTGACAAAAAAAAAAAATATATATATATAGAATACCACAGCGAACAGAGCATGAAATAAATAATCAGGAAAGCAACCTATGAGTATTGCGATACCAGGAAATTCGATAAAAAGTATTTTTCCTAGCTTTGCATTTGAATGTCAGTACGAGTATTGCATTTTTACAAGTGTATTCAACACCCACGCAATGAACAAAATTGGCAAATAACACAGTTCAGCAACTGAGTTCAAGCTTTTCCAATTTTTTCAACATTTTCCTCACTTCGTTTTCCTGCTCTCAATGCGTGAGTCACGCGTAGAGTCACGTTTCTACATCTACCCGTCAGCCAGTACATCAATCTATCTGTCTGTCTGGCTGTTTGACTGTTGCTTCCAGATTCTACATAGTCGGCACATTGTCTGCAAGTTGTCGGAAATTCACTCATTGTCATTACATTCATACATTTACATTCCCCCACTGTGGATCCCCTGCCATATTCAATATAAACTGGTAAAAAAGAAGTTGTCGATTGTCGGCGAATTTGTAGAAATGTCAGACTCCCAGCCAAGCAAGTAATTCTACAGACGCTTCTTCAAATATGTTTTCACGGAAGTCTTAAGGCTCTGACAATTCACTACAAATAAGCATTGTAAGGAACTAAAAGAAACAGGAATTTCTTTTGCTTATTTTAGTTCAGTTTTATGTTATGTTTTATGTTATTGTATTGATTTTTCATCAGAGCATTTTAATTATTTTAATAAGAATCATCATTCTACACAGTTTTCTAACACAGTTTTATTTATATCAGCCTACTAAATTTACTTAAAGTGTGTGTCTCAACCTATATCTCTTGATTGTTAAGTGCAATCAATAGCTGATGATTACACATACACTGCGATGCCTTTGTGAAATTTGAAAATTTGCAGCTGAATAAAATACGTTGAAATCAGGCGATAAAATGAATTGCTGTCTCCAAAACACAGCAATTTTAAATAGACTTAAGGATTACTTTTATCGGTTTCGGTCACATGAGCATTAAGAGAATGTTCATTAAGCAAATATAAAATAATTATGAATCACTTGGGTTCTTCAATTCTGAATTATGAACAACAAATAATTAAAAATATATCGGAATTAATTTAGATTTACCCATGACGGCCCCGTTTTAAACACTACAATTTTAAAACATAAATGTTTGGACTTTGTTATTTGTGGTGCTTAACACAAACTTATAATGCCTAAAATTATGTTCCAAAAATGTATTTCATTTTATGACATATTAAATTTGAAATGATTGGAGCGAATCAAGCAAATTGTTAAGGCTAAAGTCCAACAGATATAGAGGTATGATGAACACAACAACACAACCTATGGTATTATTAATAATTAAACTAATGATGGAGAATTGATCCTTTATCGTAAATTTATCCAAAGTAGTGTGCTTCACTCGCGCTGTGAAAAGGTGAAATTTAATAGAACTATCAAAATGAATCTTGTATACTTACAACTCTGGGATTAAAGTACAACTTTACATCTTTTCCAGAATAAGGTTCAAAGAGTCTGACACACTATATCTACATCCCGGGCATTTAAGCGAATTTATATCAACAGTTTACCTAACGGACCCCACAGTGTTCAACTCGTCCGATAAATTAAGAGAAGGAATTTTCAACAGCAAGTAATTTTTACTCAGGTTTCTTTCATCGAGTGCCCAAAGGAAACAACCGCAAATATAGAAGGCAAATAAACAATTGATTTGCTGGGCGAACTTCTTTCAACGCGAACATAAAGCATAATTAGTTCTAGTCTCTGACAACTTCAGCAGCGGTTTACGCTCTATAATATTTATACAGTACTTTTAAGTGTTTTCTCCCAATTTCTCACAACACCATTTTCCGGGCAAACGTAAAAATGCGTTTCCCTTCTGGGAAAATAAAAATCTGTTCATCGAGAAAGAAGTGCGAGTTGCCATGTGTTGATATAAAACGATCTGTTACTAAAATATTTGCTACGATTTGAACTCTTTACAAACATCAGATACAGCAGGTTGAAAGTATAATCTGATGTTGTTTGAGTTATGGGCAACGATATAGAAGTTCTTTGCCTTCCCAACTTGAGAGTGGATTGTGTGCTAAGCTTATCAATAGAATCACAAGTCGATTCATTTCGGCACTTCATCGACTGGAATGCAGAGGAGAAAAACCTGTCGTCAAGGCAACATTTATCAATGAAGTTCAATGACAGTTGTTGTAGCTTTCGAGCAACGTTCGTTTATCTGACTAAATATTGACAAATGGTTAGATAAAGACGCCGCAAACAAAGAGGTAAAAGAAGAAATCGAATGACTGTGTTAAACACAAAGATACTAAATGAAGATGATGACATTGATGAGTGATTTAGGCTGATAACTGAGGTGTTAGATAAGGAGGAGCTGACCTGAAGTTGAGAACGAAATTATAGCTACAGGAAAGAGACACAAGAAACTGAAATACTTCGATTTTTAACTTGAAGAAGTCTGAATAATAACAGATAGATCAATTAAGAGAATAGTTGACAGTTCCTGAGAGGAAAAATTAAATAACTCTTTATTCGATCTTTCAACAGGATAAATTAAAAAATCTATAGCTCTGATTATGATGTCAGAAAGGAAGGACAAGAGGTGTACTGGTAAACAAATAAAATTGAGTGCTTAAGTGATTTTATCCTTCATCGGTCTCTTCAACATATCCCCTTATTGTTCTGCGAATGCTTATTGTCTGTTACTTGATTATCAGATGACAATGTATCTCATCTCTCTCTCTCTCTTCTTTCCTTTTCTTCACATATTTCACGATTTTCGCTTACTGATTACTTATCACAGCATTTGGTTTCTTTTTAAACCATATGGCACCGATGCTCTCTTCCATTGACCCAGTTTTAAGAATTGTTGGCCTGGGAGAATTTATTGGAACTGCTGCAACCTCAATCGTAGCGCATTGCATTTCCATCTCTTATCTCAAGTGTCTGTGCTAACGAGCTACGAATTTGTTTTCCACGGGCTGCACATCAACGGCCGCTGACCCGTTAAATGTTCCGGTGGCCCACGGCAGACCTTAGAGTGAGACTGAGACTAAAGCTGAGAGTGAGATAGAGACAGGTATAGGTGCCCTCAATGAGAATAAAAGGGTTAGAGAGAGAGGGATCCCGTCTGTCTGGCGGCGTCAATGTCTTATCAAAACTTGGTCTATAACATTAAATTATTGCCTAAAGGCATTCACAGGAGGCAGTAGGGGTACTTCAAAGATGTGTGGAAGTGCCTGGAACCATCAGATATCTGCCAGCAATTAAGCATAAGTTTATAGCTAACCAGGGGAGCAACCCAACAAAATGATGTTCCAATTTATGTAAACAGCACCACAAACAGTTTCACTTTGGTTTTCGAGTTTTTTCCATTTCTAGAGATCAGTTTGTGGCGTTTTTCGGTCAGCGCGGAGTTGTAACTCGATTTTTTGTTTGTTTTTTAAAGTTACATTTACAATTGCGCCGTGTTTGTTTTTATGAATGCCCAACAAAATGTTTACATGTCGTTTTCCGATGTAGTTCGTCTTTACACCCGTTACTTAATAAAAAATTGTTCGGGAATATTGGATTCGCTGAAATGTAACAGTGAGATGGAAGCATCTTCTTGATTGGAATTCAAGACCGGGTATATATACCAATGTCCGTCTGTCTGTCTGAGTTCCCGCTTAAATCTAAGAAACAAACACACATATTTTTATGAGTGTGGAACAGATTAAATTTCTTTCAAATTCCACATATCCATCACTTGTAAAATTTAAGCACTAGGACTAATATCATGATTATTAACACTTTCTAATATTGGAATCTATTATCTTAGTAATAGCACAAATATCCGAGAGTTACGGAACAACATTAATTACTGGTTTAAGTTCCACTTATCACTTATCTCACAGTATGACTCTCTCTCTCTATTTGTACATCTTATGCATTGTTAGAATCAATTTTGAACAAAACTCCATTTAAATAAACTACTCGAAAATTGTAAAAAAAAACGCAATTGGTTTTTAATCCATAATATGTAGATAATAAGCAAACAACTAAAATTGATCAATCAGGGTATTTTCTAGTCGACTTTTCTCGATTGGTTTGAGTTTCTTGCGAGTGTGATCTATAAAACTTTAAATGTTTGCCCTTTAGTTTTATGATCTTAAGTGGTTTATTTATTGGAACTTCACTTCAAAAGCGCGCTCGCAATTTGTATAGATGTATTAAATTTCCGTATCAAATAACCAGTCTAACAATAACCGAACCAATCTCAGTACTTCATTGTGTTTGCAGCTTTTGTTGTTATTCGATGAGTTTCCCGATTGTCGATGTATCTGCTATTTCTCCGTCTTCTTGTTCTTGATGTTTATTGTTTCAATGGAGTTTTGACATATGTTTCCCCAACGGAGACCGCCTCATATATCATATATCTCTTGGGATATTCGTGGCATCTTATGCATTAATTTCACTGAATTGCTGTAAGTCCTATTTGGACTGCGACCGATTATATCATGTGATAATATCTACTTTTTGGTAACAGAATTGCTTAACTTCAATTCCGAGGTAGACAGCTGTCTTTCAGAATTCTGCCCTTCTGTTAACTCAGGGCAAATTATTGCAACAGCAACAAAAAGAAAGACAGTTTGTCGGTCAGGTGTTCGATACTCACATAAAATTGCATGATTTACAAACAGCATTTAAGTAAATTATCTCAAGTCAACTTCAAACAACAGATCATAGGTAAAATGTAACAGAAAAGGGGAATGTCGGATATATAGTATACAGAAATAAACGGCAATGCAACGAAATGCTTTAAAGTTAGTAATTTTAAAGGATTCTGTTTAGTATCAAAGGAATAAAAGAATTCCCCTTGAGTTCGTGGAGTTCTTAGCTAAAAATATTTCGATTGTTACTCTATTGGCTTTATAAATAAGTCCTCATGAAAGTTTAATCATTATTGTAACTTATTTATTTATGAGTAAAGAAGAAAAAAATAAATTGATTAGAGCTATCAAAACTTTCCATTTCTCTCAATTTCTATTTCGAGTCTGAATATGTGAACGAAGAGTTTCACTCTTAACCCTTTCAGAATTGATTTCGCAGTGAATTCTCTAGACAACTTATCAATAAAATGAGAAATCCGAAAACCAATACCAAAACCAAGTTGAAAACTTTTGTTTTTCACGCTTAAGAGACGAAGATTAAGCATAAAAGCAATAGAAAACGAACAGTAAAGTTCACTAAACTTCTACAACTTCACATGTCAATAAAAAATTAAAAACAAATAAAAGTCAATGACAGGGAGCCAGTGGCAGGGGAAACAGTTGGAGCTCTGCGGCATTTTTCCCACAAATCTAAATTTCCAGCTATACGGCGCGCTGTTTGTGTTGTGCTGTGTTGTGCTGGATGCATTGTGTAATGCAGTTAACAAGAAGCAGCAACAAAAAAAACCGCGTTAAAAATCAATGAAGAATGCATTCTCCAAACAGTTTTCCGATGGACAAACAGCAAAAGCAGCAGCTTGGCTTGTATAAATATCTGTTAGATACTTGAGCAAGAGGTGGTCCAAGACTTATGGAATCTTATGGATGGATAGTATATAAGAATCTATATCCACACAGGGCAACTAATGAGCTCTTAAAGTGTGCATGCGTGTGTGTTGATTAGGCATGGCTTAACACACAACAACAACAACAACAACAAAATCAACAACAACAAGAGCAACAGCAACAGCAACAAAAACAACGGAAATGAAAGCAGCGTCGGCGTGGCTCATTCATGCAGTAGCCTTTGTAGCTTTCAGTAAGTGTATCTGTATCTGTAGCTTGCAGCTTGTATCTTGTGGCTATTGCGTCTTTGGTGACCCATTTCGAGTGCTCACGAACTGTCATTTTCTCTAATCTAAACAAACAATCAATCAATTAATGCCAATAGCTGCTGAATTCACTGTTTGGCTTTTTAAATAGTCAACACGTCGTTTAATCGCAAGTAATTTGCTCTATCAATTCGCATCAATGTTTCACACATTGCCCATAGCGAGACTTGAACTGAATCTAATTACAAATGAATGATAATGTTAATTTTTAGATGCATTTGATTTGCAATCATTATCGCAATGGTTTATAAACTATTTTTGTATTACTAGTTTGAAAGTTGTTTTAGCTGCAATTTAATTTGATGAAAAAGACTCAATCAACAAGTAATCATTAAATACAAATAATATATTTACTCTTTTCCATTGTTAAAGCTTTACAGTAAAATAGTTGAAAACTGAGTGTTAATGACCACATTAACATGTTCATGAAATATATTTACTATATTAAAGATAGTTCAATTTCCAACAAGCATCTTTTATATGATCAGATTAGTTCAAATGGAAACACTTCAAATTCAATAAACAGCTAACAACATTAACAAGTTATTAACATAAAATTTCTGTCTTTCACGCAGCTTTGTAAACTTTATAGAACCGCCTATTAACAAGTCATGAGAAAGTCTTGAGAAATTTAGGAATTCATATTCAAGCAAGAAATTGGTTAAGGGCATAACAAATTTAAACGTTGTGGTGTTGCCCGTCAACACGATAATCCACTTAATTTTTATTCGAAACGCAGCAAAGAAAAAGGTGCAAGAATTCTAACTGAACCAATAATAATAATACAGCCCCTGTGCGGTCTTCAGGAACACATGGGAACACATGTTCCTATTAACGCGTGTTGCGGTTCCTGCCTGACATATTCTAAAGATACGAGCTTCGATTACGACAACTCACGCAGGCCCAGCTGGCCCATCTATTATATACTCAAGAGGGTCTCAAAATCTCTAACAATTGGCCATTGTGCTCATTGTTGTTGCTGCCTTTACTCGCTTGTTATTCCTGTGTGCCCGACCACAATTACTGAGACTAGACCTAGAATTGGTAGGAGACAGGCTAAAGACTCTAGAGCCTGGCGCTATTGTTGTATTCAGTCCCCCTCTAGTATGGGGTCATAAGTGCGTCTCGAAGAATGTCTTGCACCCACACGGTTTGGACATTCTACTACAGAGCGATCCCTGTCACTTACTATTAGATCTTTACATTTGTTGTTGTGCTTAGATATTGAATTGTGTCCTTTTATAAACCGATTCAATTGGCAGTTAATTATTAGAACAAAACAATTATTTATTTTGACTGCTAAAAACAGTCCACATTTCTGGCGCTTTACGGCTGTCAATTACCTCTAATAATCCGACTAATAGAATTCTGAATTCACATTAAATTTTGATCTAAGCTGCCATTTAATAAAAATTAATACAGTGATGAATAATTACTTGCAGTTTTCACAAATACAACCATCCATTTTCAATTACAAATTTTGTCGAAAAATGGTATTTGAGGATGCTAAAGTCCATAATCCTTAATGTTTATTGACAGATAACGCAGTGAAAAAAAGAGATTTCGGTGCAGTGACGGAACGTTTCAGAGTTATTTTAGAGTATTGCAATAAATGTAAATCTAGTACTTAACGTTTTTAAACCCGTTAATATGAATTTGTTTTCAGAATATACTTTCTAGCAGTTGGTAGTTGATCAGTTTTACTTAGTTGAACAGGAATGCAATATATCTTTCAATGCTTCAGGAAGCTGCAACTATGCAGATCACACGTCTAATAGGCAAAGTTCACATCACAAAAGGAGTGGACAAAAACAAACAACAAATGCTGAACATGCTGGAGCCAGAACTGGAGTCAATAACACGACAACGACAACGACAACATTGCTTTCCCATAACTGGACCTCTCACGTAATAACGTATAGAATTACAAAAGAAAAAAAGTATAAATATAATAAGTGGAGAAAAATCTCCTCCTCCTGTCACAACTTTCACATAAAAGTTCTTTCAACTTGAGCGCCCAAATATGGATGCTAGACAAGTTGGACACGACAACTACAACTTAAACAACAACAACAAGGAAGTCGAAGACCGATCGACTTCTCATCGATCAAAGCCATACTTAGTATGCTATTCCAAGCTCGATAGTTATAGAGGCATCAACTTACTATTGTCATTCGATTTAATATTGGGTCTTTGGATGCGACCGTTGCGACGACGCTGCTGTGCGGATTTCTTGCCCGGCCTGGAACTGATCTCGGCGGAAGAAGACCGCTGCTGATCCTCAGTAATATTACTTTCGATCAGGAGGCCACTTTTGGTTTTTCGACGACGCGGATTTTGTGTCTTCGAAGGCGTCGTTTGCTTGCGCTCCTGGATCCTCACGCCTGTCCAGGACATAATGTTGTCATCCAGCTGCTCGGCGGAGCTAACTGTCACATTGCCATTGTATTCCTTAAGCAATTCGGCGGGTGAGAACGCTTGAAGGCGCTTTGACTGCGACTGTGACTTGGTCCTTGGCTGACGCCTGCAGTGGCTTTCAAGGACCATCAGAAGGATCAGCAGCAAGCACCAGGGAAGACAGTTGTATAACTTTCTGGTTTTCATTTTGTCGCACAAAATAACTGTAACTTAAACACGCATCTTTAACGACTTGACTTTGAACTTGTGACTTTAATTATTTCTTTTTATTATTTTTGTACTCGTCAAGATTCTTATAGATTATATCAAAATGATCGCGCACTCACACATTTCCAAGAATTTTCATTCATAATTTTTATTATTTGTTATTTGTATATTTTTTCTTCTTTTTCTTCTTTTCTTACAATTTCCGCTTGTCAGTTGACGGCGCAACGTTTGGTTGACTTTTATTATTAATTTTTACACATTTTCTTTAGCACTCTATTTTCCTTGGAATGCAAATTCTCTTGCAGACACAAGTTTCTATATGTATTTAAAACCATTTCAATTTTTCTCTCGCTTTTTTGCGACAATTTTTGCGCTATTTAATTTTATTTTCGTTTCACGCACATTTCACACTTTCCTGCACGGCGACAGAGACAAATTTTTCTCTGGCTATTTTCGTATATCCTCGACGCAAAAGAAGAAAAAAATGGTGATATCAATATATAGACTTATATGCATACATACTATATATTGTATGTAAGTAGTCGTCTTTGTCGTTGCATAAAGCAGATTTGCTATTATTTATTGGCACTGAATTATCTTTAACTGCAAGCTAATTTTTATGACATGCTTATTTATCGGAGAATAGAACAAATACAATGAAAACATCAACACGCATTATCAAAAACAACGCGACGCACTAAACTGTTGTTTAACCGACCGACGCACCGAACACACGACGATCTATTCGCTTCGGCCTTTGAGTGAAATTCACGTCCTACACAAACGACCGTCAAATTGAAACTGAACGAACGCTCGTGCCGGCTTGGAGATCGTGCCCGCTGTTCGTTGCACTCAGTGATGGCAGCTCAAGAGATGAGTTGAAAAAATATCGCTAAAAAAAACTGCATTGCAGATTCCATTAAATTCTTAAGAATTCATCATAAACAACTATGTGGCCGGATCCTGTTTACAATTCCAATTTTATAGGATTTGAAATAAAAATTATTCTTCCTCGATTCATTACGGCTACATTAATATTTAAAAACTATCTTTTCAGACCTAAGTTCAACAACTCAAAAAGAAATCAATTTGCAAAGATTTTCGAAACAAATTTATAACAGGCTCGAGACTTTCATTTCGATAGTCGAACACAAGCTATTTCTTATTACAGCACTAAAAAGATTGAGTGAATGAAAGATATGCAATATATGAGAGTCGCTGAATGCGCATCACTGATTGCAAGAGAGAATGTTAATGTGGTAGCTGTTTGTGGAATGCATTCCACATGCTCTTTTATTCCTTCGTGTTAGTTGCAATTAAAGACATTCTTAAAAACGTAGCCCTATTTTTACAAATTTGTCAGTGCTGATTTTTCAGAAAATTCTTTAATGATCTCACTTAAGTTGAAGAAAATAAGCTTCTATAGTTGAAAATTTTTTAAATATTGGTACGTGAACCAAAAAATATTTAATAATGAGACTAGTTAACAAATTTATTTAAGGAATCCTTTGAAATTCATAACAAGTGTTAAATCGTTCGGAAACTTTGCACAATTAATTAAAACCTCTTTTTAGATTTTACTCACTCTTAATTCTGCTCACCTGCGTTCTCTTATGCAATTTTTGGTTTATTTGCTGTTGTTTACCTGCTGTCGAGTGACTTTTCAGGTACTTCAAAGGTTCAAAGCGAATTGTGTTCAATGGGATTTTCCGGTGTAGAAAATAAAACATTTTGACCTCCCGCACCTTTAGCCTTTGTCACTGTCTTTGTCGTCTCACATTTGAAAATTTGTGGATAGCCTTGAAATTCATTTCGACAGTTGCAATTTAAGACTCGGACAACAGAGAAAAGACGAACTGTGATCTGACCAAGGTATGTACATTCCTGATTATCCTTGCGGTGCTTTTGTTGTGCTCGTGTTTTTTCGTGGCAAGGCAGCAGGTGATGGATGAGCAACGAATGACGAGTACTTAACGCCGCCCAGGGTCCGGGGTAAAGATCCATACCATATGTATGTGTAGCTGTATCTTAAAGATACTTGAGACACTCAGTTTCGGTGGCGCACGTTTTATGTTGCCCCGCTGGCTATTTGCAACTCAATTCGTGGCGGTTACATAAATACCTCGTTGTCGATGCACTCCGCCTAATAAGTTCAACATGTTGAAAGGCGCAACGAGAAGTATCTGCAAGTACGGTGTTGAATCTGTTGCCGTTGTTGCAATTTGTTGCCGTTGCAATTCAACGCACCGGACACAGTACACAGAGCAGAATGCATAGAGAGCACAAAGGGCATTTGCGTTGAAGCGTGAAACAGCAGTTTCACGAGCTGCTGCAATTGCCTTGTGTCTCTCTATCCCCCCAGGGTCTCGGCCATAGCAAGGATTAAGTCAGTCGGCCCTTTGTCTTCTTTTCCTCCTTCTCCTTCTTACAAATGCCGATGCGCCGTTTAAATTGGTTCGTTTACCAAATGAAACGAACTCGAACTCGAACTCGAACGAGTTAAGAAAAGGTTCTTTCCCCTAACCTTCGAGGTTGCGTAGGTTGTGCGCATGCCCAGTGCTTGTTTAAGTGCTCTCTGTACTTGAGGATAACGAGGACGATGCTGATCATAATGAAGATGATGCTGCTGATTTGCTTGTGATTTATGCGACTTAATTGAAATGATGGCTTACAAATTGTTGGTGCAAGTGCCAAAGACAGAGACACGTTTGGCCTTGGCATGTCAGAAGGGAAGGAGTTTATATTTCCCCGAATTTCTAAGAGCAACGTGATTGAATTTAGGTTCGGATGATCGTGAAGTGTGACAGCTTCCTGTAGACAGTGTTATTGTAAGCCATTAGAGCGGCAATTGAAAATAAGAAGTTCATCTGCTTTTGGATATCATGTTGTTCGATTAGTAACTGGTTATTAACACTTGATTGTTTTATTATTACTGAGGATCAACAGGGATCTTACAAACTAAGAGCACTATTACATTGTTCAAGTCATTCAGTTAAAAAGCAAGTATTATGTATATATCATAGGTAACGTTATATGTAGTAGAACTAAACGAATAAAACGAAGAACTAAACGAGAAATTCCAAATATGCATTTATTTCATCTATCTTCTGATATAACAGCGCTAACTAACATTTTTTGACTAAACATTTAAAATATTTAGTCAACGTTCTGGGTACTTAAACTGATGTAATAGAAAAGAGGTACAAGTGCTTGCATTACCCACTGAAAAGTGGGTCGCTCTTAGCAGACTGTGATGTTAATTCTCAGGACCATTTACCAGATCGAAATCTTTGTTTAGCCTGCGACTTTCAAATGGAATCTAAAGAAACTCATGTATTCAATTTTCTAATAGCCGCCTTCTAATCAAATCTAAGGCATCGAACTTCTTTACGGTTTTCTAGGCGTAAACCAATTAAGCCAGGAATTGGGAGGGGAAAAAAGAAGGAAAAGAAGAGAAGCGAAGCGAAGCGAAAACAAAACTCTTACAAATAAGGAAGTTTCTCTGCTCGCAATCGGATTGCTGTACCCAAAACGAAGAAATAGTAGGAAAAACTAAATAATATCAAATAAATTTTACCGCCAATGCCATCGAGTCTTGTGGTATGGATGGATATCGTCTCCAGTTTTAGAAGCGCCAAAACGTTAAATACAATTCATGGCGCTCACGAGCGGAATTTAAATTATGCCCAATTAGAGTTAGGTGCAAGCCGAGGCGCAATCTGGAGACTGCACTCTGGTTGTTCCTGTGGGGCATGCAACACAGTTGCAGTTGTGCTGGACAAGGCGGTGGGCGTGTCATCTATGGGGCACGTTCGTGTGTTAAAGCGCCAAATTGATTTCGATCACCCATGGGGGCTTTCAGTTGCGAGTTCTTAACTGTTTGTTTCTCGCATTATGTGTGTATACACATTTGTTGTATGCGAACAGTTGCAACTTCCAGTTGTTGCCTCACATTTTGAACGTTGTTAGATGGATTACTTGTTGACAGGCTTTGGGTTTTTGTAGCGCCACTGATTGTCTCTCGCCTTGGGAACTGGTCTTGTTATGTAAATTGCTTCAAGTTTTTGTGGGTGAAACGAGTACGCTAACTTCCCAGTGCTAAGAAGGTTGCATTTTCTTACTGCTTGCCTTTACTTTACTTTACTTCTACTTCTTTCCGGAAATAGTTTATGGAATTGCCCAAGGAGTTTGAAAGATTGATGATTCCCATGTGTTTTTGGGCACCGAGCTAACGGTAAAGATACTTCTCTGGGGGGACTTCTTCTTGATCTCTTCATTAGTAAAAGTTACTTACAATTTATTTTCAATCCTTTGCCTATTTCAATAAAATTAGTTATTTTATTTATTGATTCTATTTATGTTTAATCTATTCGACAGTTTCATTCAACAGTGTTAAATTTGTTGTGTAATTTGAAAACCCGGATTAATAAAAAAATTTATACATTAAGTTAACAAGGATAATTACTATTTTATGTTTATGTATATGTTTTAAAATGATTCTAGTAAATTCCTTAATTGCTACTTAGGATTGTTCCAACACAAAGATACACTATATTCCTTGAATATACTTTACAAATATTCTACTTCAGCTGATATTCAATTATAATGGTTGATAAATACGTGATAGACTCATCTTTCATTCTGAACGGAGAAGCATGATCATGCATACTGAATAGATCAGATCATTCCTAGATCTCTGACTCCTTAAATACACGTCTCGCTTTATGCGTAGCCGCAACCTGCCCCAAAATATTTTCAAATGACAAAATTATGCATTTAGAATTTATAATTAAGTGTTGACCGGGCAGAGTGGAAAGGTGCATGAGTCGACCACAATCACGACCACCCTGTGGGAATAAAATGTGTTTACTAATTTTTAACTCGAACAAGAAACCTGAAGAGCTCGTTGATGTTTATTCTAAAGGGGTTCAGACAAGTTTATGACCTTTTAAGTGTCATGCACCGCATTTTGATTCTGAAATTAGAAGATTTTGTAACGCCTTTGTCTGGATCTCTTTTTATAACCCCAGCTGTGCATCGAGCGATGTTTAGAATGCTCTTCTAATTAGAGAGACTTACGATAAACTAATATGATTACGCCCCGAAGCATTTAAAATGTTGTAAAATTAAGTTATACTTTTGAATAGGCCGTGTTCTAGATCAACGTCAAAAAAGGGCACAACCTGCATTTCTAGTTTAAATCACGTCGGAAGAGAGATTGTAATCAAGTTACGATCACCAATTTAGGGACATTGCTCTTTGTAACTCAATTAGACATTACACATCTCTTACATAAAGCATTAAATAAATTCTACTTCACTTGTGAGCTGCATGTCTTGTTTTTCTTAAAACTTCATTGAGCTGTTAAACTGTTGGCGGTTACACTCGACTGTACTGTTGGATACGCTGAGCCTAAATTCGATCCCAAATCGATTAGGAAATATACTGTCAATGATTTTTTTTTTTTTTTTGTTCAAAGGTTCTGTTCAAAACCGGTCTGCAGCCTCATCACACTTATAAATTAACAATCTAAAAGTAAATACCATTCCTAAAATATTTCCGATATGCAATTAGAACAGATTATAGATATTCCACTTGGTCTTGTGGAAAGTAAAAGCCAAATTGGCTTAATAATTTCGAATATTCACGCGGTCTAACAGACAGACAAATAATGGACGAACAGAGAGACGGACAGGGCCAAGACATTAAATACATATTTCTTCAATAATGTCTATTTAGCCAATAAAGTCGATTTTTGATTTGTGTGGCCTCATTATAATCTAACAATTGAAATTAGCACACCATGAAGACAACTTGTTGCTGTCTTTCGCGCTTTGGGGCAGAATTGGAGCTGGGAACTCAATCGAAAGGGAAATGCCAAAGCACGCCCAGAGCGAAGCAACGTTGCGTGTCAAGGCGTGAATCGCAGACGGAGTCAAAATCTGGAGGGAAATGCCAGCAGGGATGAGGGGGGATGGGTCAAATCAATGCGTTTAGTAGGTCACCCACAGACCCAATGAGAGACTTAAAATTGGACGGACATATGAAATCAATGCGTAGCACGTAAAAGGCATTATACTGGTATATAGTATTATATATAGTATATTGGAATACACTGTACATTTTACTTTTGAAGAGGCCGCCGTCGCGGCATGTGGCGCATGCGCAATTTCCATGTTCCACGCTCGATGCTCCCCGCCAGTGTCACTTTTTCCATCAATGATTAAGCGTATTGTTCAAGTCGCCGCTCTGAACAACATTATGAAATATGCAAGAGGGCGGGGTATCAGAAGAGATGTTCATTAATTTATGAATCAAGCACACAACAGTCGATTGCAGTAGGTGGAGTCGTCTTCCATCTCATCCTTGCCAGCTATTTATATCCAGAGTCTGTTTACATGTGAAGAACACAGCCTGCGGCCAACTATTTTAAATATTTTGATTAGCCATCGCTAGTCGCAGACGCCACTTGAGGGCACTGCGTAGACGTTCCCTGGATCTGGGATCCGGGATCTGGACTCCCGCACCATTGTCAGGCTCTACTCTTTGTCGGCTGTCCTCCTTTTCTCTCCCCTTGTTGCTATCTGTCTTCTCTGTGTGCTACCGAAAGCCCATTAATTTAACCTTCATTGAGGTCCTGTGCCTTGATTATGCATACACTTTGAGAAAAAATATGGCGGAATTAGCAAAAGTTAATTAAAGCCTATGTTATTTTGAAGCCCAGCAAGCAAAATGTAAATTTATTCAAAACTAAAATTTACGGTTTTGTTAAACTTATATAAAAAACTTTAAACCTATCTCGACCATTTTAAATGGGCACATAATATTATAATTATAATAGTTAACACGGCATTTAGGAGTATTTTACCATAAATATT
Source organism: Drosophila sp. st01m (assembly GCA_018901795.1). Taxonomy (NCBI): domain Eukaryota; kingdom Metazoa; phylum Arthropoda; class Insecta; order Diptera; family Drosophilidae; genus Drosophila; species Drosophila sp. st01m. The sequence continues at coordinate 666,382 of JAEIFG010000269.1, forward strand.
AATTTTGTTCCTTTTTGGGTTGGAAGTAAATTAAATTCTTTGCAGTACTTTTCTCTGAGTGTATGTCATTGGGCGGCTTTGCCTTTGGCTTTGCTTGTTGGTTGCGTGCTTAACTTTATTTGCGGGCTGCCTCTTCGCATTCCGGGCATAAAATGCTCAATTTAATTAATGTTAGACAAATCACTTAACAAGCAAAAATTTGATTGTGCTGCAGTTGGTAAAATCGATGGTCCCGAAGCTAAAGTTATTACTTATCCAAAGAACTAAGTGGAGCTCAATTTAAGAGCAGCTCACTTGCAACATGTAGCTGCGACATTCAGCACACGACAAGTGAAAGTTTTTGTTGTCTTTTGTCTCTCGGTTTACACCTGAGGACGATTTACAATTGCCTTGATGGACAGACAATAATCGAAATCTGGTAACGAGAAATGTAAATTGAGCAACGAAAATCGCTTAATTTCAGTGTCGAGTTCGGTTACTGGAAAAAGTGGACAGTGACATTTAAGGGCAAAGCTTTACAGTTAAGCAAAAGAAAGCAAAAAGAGAGAAGACGGTGAAGGGGGAGGAGTGAACAGACCGAAGTTGAGAGACTCTCTTCTTGGCACAGCTGATAGCGAGTGATCGATTATCATTATCGATCTTGATCATGATGATCTTTTGTCTGTAATCTTCAGATATGGACAACTACTGATGAGATTTTGATGCCATTTTTGGACGTCCCTTTTCGATCGTGGAGCGATCTGTGGTCTGTGGTCTGTGCTCTGTGCTCTGTGGTTTGTGCACGACTAATGAACACCTTAAATGGTGATTTCCCGAGTTTTGCCATAGGTATGTGGCTTTATCCGCAGTCCCCCTTCTGTACCTTTCTCCCATATCAGCCAGCCTTCAAGCCACGGGTATACACGCATTTTGTCACATTTTGACATATTTTTGCGGCATGCCACAGCAGTCATTGGCCATGGTAGAAACCAATAGCCATATTTGGTGCCAATTAGAGGATGCACCACTGCAATCTCAACCCTTTTACTTTTCACTCTTGGCTCATTACCAGGCCGTAGTACCCATTGTCCGCCTCGACTAGCCAGCTATCCAGTTATCCAGTTATCCAGTTATGGAAGCGCAAATGAAAAGTCGCCAGCGCTTTCTGGGAAGTCACGTCGTCGACATCTTCGACGCTTCAAGATAAATTACTGACAGTTTCGTTTAATTGCGAACCATGTGGATGCTGTTAATTGCCACAAAAGTGTCCACTGCTATAAAAGGCTTCACATTTTATTGGTATATATGTATCTCTGGAAAGTCGCTAGTTTTATGACTCTATTAGATAAGAGACCAAGCTGATTCGTGTTCAACATAGAATATTAATATTGAACATGCCCACATTATGTAATTGATATTGACAACGAGCTGAACAAGTTTCTCAAAGAACCAGATGAATTAAAACGGGTTCCAACTAGTGGTGGATGAACCCCATCCAATATTTCTATCAGGATAACTATTTGCTATAAGTTTTAATGCAAAAATATTTGGTATTTCTTTCCGAAACTTGTTCCCATTGTTTTGACCCTCTGCTCACCTTTTTAGTCTCGTAATTGGCGAAATGTTTCAATCTCAGAGTCATGGCAACGAAATAGCTAAGCTCAACTCTCGGCAAATCAAACACAATCATCAACGACGTCATTGACGACTTCGTTGTGGGGCAGCTGAATAACTATTCAGGTCAATAGTTCACCGACGAGCTTAAGGTCGTGAAACTTCAATTTCTCATTGCCCTACGTTGATAAATGAGTAATATGGATTTGTAATAGATTAGAAAAGTTTTTTTTAAATCACAACCACGTTAAAAGTGAAATTTTTGAATAAACTCCATTGTTGGACGCTTCCACTCGGATTGTCATGGGTAACAATATATAGCTAATGTAAAGAATATATAATTAACCATTTGTGGATACTTCTTAAACACTTTAAAATGTGGTATCCATACATTTTTTCATAATTTTTCTTATTTTTTTAACTTTTATAATTATTTGAGTGTAAACAACTGAAAAACAATCTATTAAGAATGGAAGTGATGGATTCCAGTTTTCTGGAATAATATTTAACATATTGCAATGTGTTTGAAGATGACATAATTATATAAATACTTATTTCTCGATAATAGTATATTTATTTATATAAGCCATGTTTTAAAATTTCAATATTGTGGATTTATAACAATGTAATGTCATACTCTTGAAACTGTTGCTGGTTAAATCGAAGAGGTCGCTTAGACCTTTAAGTCTTACAACACGCTTCAAACATTTTACAACTAAATTTCTTTTTTTATATACCCCATCAAAGAAACTCTGTCAGAGGATAGAGGGACAAACAATCAAAAGTTTCTGTGGCTTCAATTGGATTGGAGCTATGGAATAGCCACAAAACCACTTTTTCCCTCTCTCTCTCTCTCTCTCTCTCTCTCTCTCGCTTCGCCGAAGGGGGAAATGATAGAAATGCAAAATTTGCATTTGGACAAAGCTGAGGGAAAAATTAACTGCAATCAAGTAAAACGTCATTCAACTGGCACTTGGGCACGGAATGAGAGACAGCAATGGACTGGACAGCAAGACTGGAGCTGGACTGGTCTTCACTGTGAAACGGAATGGTGAATGGGGATTAGGTTTCTATTATTGAGTTTGAGAGAGAACTGTAAACTTGCTAAATTGCCAACATTCAACACATTTTTCATTTGAAGAATGTGTTGTGCTGCTACCAGGCGAAAGAAGCGCATCCAATCGACTCTTTCCGTGGCTTTGATGAACCTTTTCAAGAGTTTTAATTAAACTAATAAACTTGTCTCTCTATACATTGTCTGTAGTTGCTCTTACTCTCAACATATGTGAGTTGCATGCAAAAATGTTGCATAGCAATTAACTGCTTTATTGGAGGCCTTAATATAAACACGGACTCTTGGATGGGATAACTTTGTGCGATTTTAGTGCATGGCATATCCGGGTGCCTATATTGCAAGAGATTTCAGTTAACATATCTATATATTATGATCCGTTGTATATCCTACCGCTTTTTGCAACACCATATTATGGTGTTAAAGCATGTTCATAAGTTGAATATTTCCGAAGACATATATGTTTTAGTTTTTCTCGGCTCGGGGTCTTGGGAGTCCAAGGAGTAGAACGACCCTTCTACAACAAAGAAGCTCTACATCTCTCCTGTTCATCCCATCCTGGAATATGGATCTTGTGTGTGGTCGTCGCAATATTCCGTACGCCAGAATAGAATCAAATCCGTACAAAAACGGATTTAACCTTTGCTCTGCACGGTTTTCTAGCATTGACTTACTCACGTTCCATCACTTACAATCCGACGTATTATGTTGGGCGTGGTATTTATACTTAAAGTAGTTAATGGTGAGATCGCCTCCGCCAAGTTATTAAGTTAACGTTACTTAAAGCTGATTTTTCGAGATTTGCGAGAGAGGAAGCAGGCGTAGCAAACACTTAAATCAAACTTAACCTGCTCCAACAAAATTTGAGTCTGTGTGCTAAATTGGCTGCTCTAATTCTTATGATTTTTAAGATCTTTTTGTTCATACGGACAGACGGACATGGCTATATCGACCCGGCTGTTGATGATGATTAATAAGGGTCGGAGATGCCTCCGTTTCCCTGTTGCATACATTGTAACAATCACAAAATATCGTTTTACTAAATGTTTAAGTAACGGGTAAGAAACTGAAACCTCTGAAAAAATAATAAATTAAGAAAACACTATACTCTGGGATAAAACTTGTTTCTATATTTATCCAAAAAGTGGGTTTGGTTTGTGAAATGTTTGACTGTTGCCTAGTGCTTCAATTAAAAATAATCGTTTTTCTAATATAATTTAAATTTAAAATTGTCGACTGCTATTAGTTGACATCAATTTTATTTTTTTAATTCTTTATTTATTTACAATATTTAAGTGTTGAATCCGTACATTGCAATTGTAGTAGCATAACATCGCAGGTTAATATAAATTAATGATATTATAGCAACATAACAAAAATGTTGAACGTTATATAGATTTGAAAAGCAATAACCAAGAGACTACTATATACTATACTATCTATACTATATATTACTATATTCTATACTTTTCTTTTAAATATTAATGCTTACGTTACGACTATACCATTGACTTCACATATGTTACTTTATTGCACATAGTTTTGATAAATTTGACACAAAATGTTTTACATTATATCGATATATTTTGCTATATACATTTAAAACGACAAGAAAATTAATTTTACATTGTATTTTTATATTTTATATTTTTATATTTACATTATGTGTTATAGCTTATATTTTTTTAGCCTTGTTACTTTACTTTATCAATAAGTGTTCGTAGAATTTCTAAGTTGTTTTTTGAATTTTCATCTTCATAAAAAGATTATTTCGATTTTTATAACCTTAATGGTAATAAGATTAAAGCTAGTGCCAAATTTCTTTTTAAGTTCAGATATTACAGTTCTTATTTTTCTGCACAACTCACGATTTTCACAAAATACTACAACCCAGGGGCCATTTGGCGGTAAAAGGCCCATTTATAAAATCTTAAAAGGCTTACGACGATGCCTCGGAGTATATTATTTACGAGTTGGTCGCGTGGGTCGAAACTGGCAACTAGCAACTGTGAAAATTAAGCTGTGAATTAACACGGTAGCTGGTAAAAACATATTAGCGCCTATTAAACGTTCAATTTGCATGTTGAGACGGAATGAAAAATAAATAATAAAAAATTAGAGTTCAAGGTAAGCTAAGACTGCTGTCGATCTGATTACCAATGTATAAAAAAACTTACAGTATGTGGCGTTTAATTGCTTTTCCAGTGGCTCAGTGGATCGGCATGCGCCGATTACTTGCCACTGATAAAATTCCTGCCTTTTGCTCGTTCAGCTACTGCTCTCCTCATTGTATTCTTTACTTTTCTGATTAAGCGAACCGATTTTATCTGATAGCAGCCTGTCTGCCGCAATATTTGGGGCGTAATTAAAGGTTTTAAGTATGGCCAGACTGCAAGTGTTGCTTGCTCGCGCTTTTTCTGCAGTGTGTCAAGTGAAAATATGTGAGGCGTGATCTTGATTCATGATGTGAATGCATCGTCTTAGTGTTCGAGTAGCTGTAGAAATTCAAAAGCTGTTGTGGGAAGCCTAAAACAGGTTAAAATTTTAGGGTACAAGTACAGCCGAGTCGATATAGCCATGTCCGTCTGTTGAATAAAAGGATCTCAGAGATTATAAGAGCTAGAGCGACCTCTACACGATGTAAAATTCCCAAAAATTTCTCGAATTCAATTTTCTGACGAACAATCTTAATTCACTGCGGACCGTAGTCTGCTATTCAGTATTGAGTAAAGCAGAACGAAGGAAAGTGTGTTCTACATATCTGGCATAAGTTGGTTTAAGCCAGTTCACTATATCACTCAGCTACCATTGTAACGATCGATCGAATGGCAAGTTTAAGTATGAAAAACTTATTAGTTTTCAAGTTATCCTAACTTAAATTATAGAAAATGCAATTTAGTATGATTTACATAACCCACCAAGATTGGTTCAAATCGGAATCGGATATCTGCCACAGCAAAAAAGGCTTTTTTTCGGTGAACAATTTTATTGTGGGTAAAGTTAAGTCAAATTTTGATCGACAGTCATTTTATGTAAAATTTCTCACTTTTAAACTTGAAACTATTTAAGTTTTGAGTTGAGGTTTTTTTAGTACTGTCTTCAAATGTTGTCTGTCATATTTTTATAATCTCTCTTGCTTCTCATCTTTTAAGACCTTTTCCATTCATGCTTAGTTTGTTCTCAGCGTACCCTATCAATCATGACTACAAGCCGACACCTTCACAAGCGAACAGAACACTGCAAAACAACTCGGGGAATGACTTCCGCATAACTGGAAACCAGCTCAGAGAATGACTGCTTTTCTGGTCAGGGCTAATCCTTTTGATTTTGCCCAGAAGCGTGTTAAACATGTCAAACAGTTCCCAACTGGGCCAATAAGCTTGAAGTTGTTTCTGTTGTTGTTTGCCCAAAAGAAGACATGATCGGCGGACCAAGTAGCAACAGCATCAGGAACAATGGTCACTGGTGATCACTGATCAGGTTAACCGGGTGCACAGCGTGAACTTGTTATTATGCTAAAAAGCCAGCCCAATATGCAAAGTGACAAAAGTCGAGTTTTCTTTTGGGTCTGTTGGAGCCAATTTGGTGATGTTGTTGTTGTCACCTCGATAAGCATCTCTACAACCAGAAAATGCAAAATATTGAGAGTGCTCCTGTTTTGGGACTGCCTGAAAATGAAGCAAAGTTGTCCTTCTTTTTATATCTTCTTGTGGAGCCGACACAACAAATTACATGCAAATTAGATGAGTTCATGTGAGTGAGAAAGCAGTAAAATGCAAAAGAAGTGTGGGGAAGAGAAAGCATCAACAGGAAAGTTAGAAGGAACAGCATATAGCAAAAACGTATTAAAAATATTTTGTAATGTTCCTTTTGTTATTTTGGTATAATGGAATATATCACTTAGTTCTATTCAAATGCTGTTATGTTTATTTAAAATTTACTGCAGTTGATAGAGTAGTAGCCCTAATTAAATTAGTGAATTATAATGCTAGTGTATCAAAAGTAAAAGTCGGGAAATATGGCACTCTGTTAATTCAAATCAATTATTTTCAACTCATGTTACTAGCGAGCTAATATAAAGCAGGGACAAACTTCGCTAACACTCTGACTTGGAGTTATCAAATATTTATAGCGACAAGAAAATCTTCTGCGCAGCTCGTGCAATTGGCAATTTTAAAATTATCTTTACCAATTCAGATCAAGCTGCTAATTGCTACCCACTCTATTTTACGGAGGTATTTGGGATTGTATGTGGGAGGAATAAATTTTAATTGAATGCAGAAAATTTAGAAATGATTTTTCTTCGACTGTATGAAAACCCATCAGTTTCCATAGACGCTACAGATATCCCTTTTATATCGCCTTTTTTTAAGTACAGAGGTAAAATTTTAAGCTTACATTTCAGTCTACTTTTGTCAAAATGTTAAATTTCAATAAGTTGTAATAAGTATTCGCGTTCTTTGGTACATGAGCCATAACTTTTGGTTAAGAAGCCTAGAAGATATAGTCTGATAACTGAATATACATTTTAATGAGGAATGCGAGAGAATAGCAGTAAGAAGGCAGCCAGATCTTTAGAGTGTAGTTGTCTGTTTTTGCGTTGCAGAATCGACCAGTTCGACAGAAACTTTTGTTTTCCATTGTGGCAATTTGAAGGAATTAAATATTTAGGGCCATACTGCAGCTACTTATTTTTTTATTGTGATATGTTAATGGAGTTTAGGAACATGTGTGCATGAGCTCAATGTCAAAAGTCGAAGTCATTTCAAAAATTTCTATATCATTAAGCCAAGTTAACAGTGTAAGGAAGAAAACATTTTCCAACCCAAATATTTCTGATATCCAATATTGTGACGATAATAAGTTTAGTATAAACATTTCAAATAAATTAATAAAAATAATATTTGCCACAATTTTAAAAAATATTAAGCTTCTTTAAACGGAAAATAACATTGTTCGCTGCACTGAATGATTTCTAAGCGCCGGATAATTGAAGCAGAGGAGCCTGCATATATGTTTCCAATAATTCCATTTGCCGTCCATCAACGTACAAATAATAATATTTTTCGTAGAATTAAATTCGCAAGCACAGAAAATCAGTTTTTCGAAAAACCTGCTTATTTATGAAACACGTACTTGATTAAATCAATTTAACTTAAAATAAACATTATTTATAAGATTATAAATAATATAGTCATAATATAGTCTAAGTAACTATCTCATCTGTCGAAATTCTGTTACATTTGTTTGAAATTCAAAAGTTGTTTTCATATATGGTAAAATGTTGCTTTTGCCATGTGAAGAGAATTCTTCATTATATTTGTGCACAGTTCGACAATCACAGTGTTTGATCCATTTTTTCGACTGCCTAAAAGTATGCAATTATTTTCAGCATTTCTCTCGCTGCCGATATGAGTACCTTGAAATATTATAGCTTGTCAGCTTCGAACGCCGCCCTTAAAATCAAGCCTCGTGCTTTCGAAGTTTTGTTCCTTGAACGGGAATCATAATAGAAGGGTATTAATTATGTTGATTTAGTCAACTCCTTTGGTACAACTACGTTTTATGTAATAATCGAGCAGTCACTTCCAAAATGGATCGTTTTAAAAAGCGTACAACAGTAATGCATTTTTGAATATACTATTTTTTTTTGATATTTTTAAAAGAAGCTTACATTTTCCATTATATCTTCCGATGGCTTCATGAGATAAAAAAAACACTTGTAATAACTGAAAGCTAATGAATATATCTGTGTATTATTCATCCATATTTTAAAATTACCAAATATGAAGGTTGTGAAGTATTATTAAATGTAAATCCTTTTTTTAATTTTTATCACTACGCTTATGAGGATAACTACAAAATAAGCGACAACCTATAATAATATTCATATTAAATTGTTATCGGCTCTCTAATTCTTAGTCGTATTTATGTGTAAATATGTTTTAAAGCTATGTCACTGCGAACGGCAGTCGGCGCTAGTGACGAAAGCAGTACGAAGAATGCGATAGGCGACCAGCAAAGTGGGAAGAATGGAAATATATCTATGACTATCCGATCAGATCGATTTTTATCTATTTATCAAAAGGTATAGTCTCAGCTAACCGAATCGCATACTAAAACTTTTCGAATCTCGCCTGTTTCATTGCAGCTAATGGGACCATTAAACTCTCGTGGCAAAATATACAAATTTTAATCAAAAATTGGCGTCGATTGATACCTCGATCATCAGTATGGGACAACTGCTTCAAGAGACAATTTAATTGAACAATTTTAGTGACCTAACCAAATGAGATAAAAGTTAATATGTTTCATTGATTGTATCAAAGCGTTAAGATAAAGTCTTAATGCGATAATAAGGAATTATTCCTTACAAACATATTGAAAGATTTGTTCTACGAGTTTAGCGGGAAAGCACAAAAACACGCTGAAATTCATAAATCCTCAGTTTCAAGACCATTATCGTTTCTTGATTTTTTTAAGTCAACGTTTTTAAGTTAGAATAATTTATATATTCCATTGAATATCGTTCATGCCAAAATTGGATAACACAAATGTTGGGTCACGGAAGTCTATCGTCACTAGACCTTTCCCGTTCTGGGTTGAATGTGCTTCTCCTAGTTCTAGTTCTAGTTTATCTAGTTGAACCAATAAACTTTCTTTTAAAACATGTGACGTCAGCAAACGTGGCTTGTCAGATAAACACTGCTGCAAAATAAATCAAGTTTAATATTTCTGCGCGAGCACAAACAAAATATTTTGTAGAACGCTGTCTAAAAGTATGCAACACGCATGGCAGTTATTTATGCAAGTTAACACTGGGCAACAAAAGACATCACTTATTAAATTTGTATTAGGAACTAGCACATTTTAATGGAATGGTTTTTTGTCAAACTGCGAATGTGTTTAAGAGTGTTTGATTTTATTATACTCAAACAAATTTTGTATTATACGCATATTCCAGGTCACTGCTGTCGTCATTCATACATGGACTTCAAATCTTACTATATATGCTAATAATACTGACACATGCGTAAAAGTTTATGAACTTGAGAGTCACCTTTCATATTCAACGACATTTCGCTCGTGCCAGATACCAAATGTGCTCAAAACCAAACTAAGTTAATAAATAAGAGGTAATAAAATATATTCGAATAATGTGATTAATCTCAAATGACATTATTTAGTTGAAAATGGTTAGTTAAACATAATGTTCAACTCCCCCCGGAACACTTTCTAATACTTACCATCTAAAAATTCTCACATGGTAAGAGATAGCAAATTCTTCCATCAGGGTTTAGTATGACTAGTTATGTTGATTTAGTTGGGGAAGAGACAAGCAACAAAAAATTCAGTGTAATCTTGAGGCACTTGACCTGGGACTGGGTCTGTATCTGGGAATGTGCTATGTAATTGACATGAGTCGCGTGCGATTCTTCTATACTATGCTGATGGCTTGTAGTAGATGTTGTCTTTATATATTAAAAAACAGCTGACACTCTCAGCTCACAAATTAATAACAATTGATGCTATGCAACTATACAAAGAATGTGATCAACGGACTCGACTCGTCAAAAGATGCAACTAAGTATGAATCGAGTCATGTGTGGGTCGATAATGGGTACATGAATACGTAGAAGAGTGACATCGGACTGTAAGTCATCTGCTTCTATAATTAAAATAGTAAGTAAGAAAGGAACAATTTACTCAGATACTGTGTACTGATTAAACTAATGGGTTTAAAATCCAAATTTTGGTTGAAAAACATAATATTTTCTTTAAAAATGCGTTCAAAACAATTTTGATGTAAGAAAAGACTAATTGGTTTTATAAAGATTTAAATACGACCAAGTTTTTATTATGAGGATAAATGTTCTTAATATTTCATTAAGCAGATTTAAACACTGTTGAGGATATTTAAATATATAATTTTTCTCAATATAGATTTGTTTCTCGTTATATACTCTTGAGTAAGTCAAGCTAACCTTAAATTATTGTGAAAATGATTGTCGACAATAATCTACAACGAAATAAATCAAGCAACGTAAATTTTTGAAATCAATATCTTAATAAATTGACTATGAACCTTGGAATCCAGTAAAATATTAATATTTAGACATCTTAAAACTGAGTCAAGAACTCTTATAGAAAAACAAATAATTTGGTAAAATGTCCGTAATAATTACACAATTAAATAAAATGTATCAACCAAGGAATTTCCAAATCAAGACCCATTCAGTTTGAGCTGTCAAACAGTTTTGGAATCACTTCAATTTGCCAATTATTTCAAATGCGTTTGCATTTGCATTTGCATTATAACCTGCTACCGATGACCTCTCAGCTGTTTGTTGCTATAATTTCGGAGATTACCATTAAATGCATTTGATATTGTTCAAATTGAATCATAAATAATTGTAAATAAATTCATCTCGGCTTTGTGTCGTCAATTTGCTTCATTGAATTATTGTTGTCTGCTGCTGTGTCAGTTGCAATTTCTGACGTTTGGCGCGTGATTCAAAACGTCAACTGTCAGCTGTGACAATTGTCATAGTGTTATATGTTGTCAATTGTAGCTGTTGTTGTTTTTATCTTAGTTGTTTTCTCAACTGGTTTGTTGTCTCCTCTTGTTCGTTGTCTCCACTTGTCTCTCGGGCGTGCCTCATTGCTCAGCTGCGCATTTTAGCGCGACACATTTCCTGATTTTTGTTTTAAGTAGTTTAGCGCATTATAAACACTTTTGTTTCCATACCCTATTAATGGGTATAATGATTTTAATTTGGTGAGATACAGATTATAAGATAACAATAAATAGGTTTACAGCCACTCAAATATACTCTACAGTTATTTAAGTTTATAGTTTACGTATTGTTCAAATTGATCAAAAAATCACATCTCAAATTAGATTTTTTGAAGTTTTCTTGTTTTAACCGTTTATCCGATGCATTATATGTAAACTTAGATATAATATATATCAGCTAAGCTTAAGCTGTAATCGGCCTTTAATCTCATTTCAATATTTTAAGATGTTAAGTTGTTTTGTTATATATGTTTTCCGCAAATCTCCAGAGATTACTACGACATCCGCTCATACTTTTGAAGTCTCAAAAGACGGGCTCAAAATTGATTTTAGTTTTAAATAAATTTTAATGTAATTATATATTAAGATAAATACATTCATTTAACATTTATGTAATGCATTTATTGCTCTATCGCCTAAGTACATACTTCACATGAATTTAAAGGGTATCTTCGTTTAATCTATTGCATGTTAATGTAATTTTCTGTTTGTTATTGTTTTGACTTTTCTGTTGGCTTCTCTGTTGGCTTTTCTCTGTTGCCTTTCCGCAGTGACGCATCTGACGACGCTTTGGGCCAACTTAAGTGGCATTTTGCACGTTTCACATTTTGTTTTCTTTGGTCGATTTCCCGTCGCATTGCACGTTTCCAAGTCGAATGTCACGAGCGGGCATGTTCAAGTGGGTCGCTGGCAATTGGGAGGGTCTTGTCTTTTGATTAGCCGGTAGCTGGAGCGACTTATCCACTCAGTTGGCCAAGAGCAGCACCCTCACTTGCCCATCAGGTGCATAAAATTAGCAAAAGCAAGTAACGAATCCTGCTCTGTCTGGGCCTATGCATTGTCACGTCTCTGACACTAGACCATGCAGACTGCTCACCTGGGTCCAGTCAATATATGGAAATCAATATACCTCTCCTTCCCACCTCTCATTTACAAAGGAGACAGCGGCTTAGTTCGCCTGAAATGCGACATTGCAATGTTGTCACTGTCTAGTCGGAAATCGAGGCTTTTAAGCGGATTAGATTGATTTTGCAAAATGAGAACCTCCAGTCTTAATGTCTCTCTCTCTCTTCTCTCTCTCTCTCCCTTTCTCTTTTGATTTTATCTGTATCTTTCATTTGTCCGTCAAGAGGTTTCCCATTCGAAAATCAATATTATTTCCGATATTTTACTAAATATTTGCTCGAAAGCTACTTTTAGCACCCACTTGGTCGACAGTTTCATTCCAACTGATATACTGAAGCCAATAAAGAACAATTAATCGCTTTTAAGGGTCAAACTTATATGAACTCGGGCGTAAATAAAATTCAGAACCCATGGTGGAGATGGAAAACTATCTTTACTATAACTTGAAATGTATTTTTAAATATTAGAAATATGAGATATGCATGGAAACGACGATATTATAACATTTATTTCTAAGGATGCTTTTGTCTATTTTAATGTCTAGCAGACGGAGTGAATATGATTTTTAGTATGCAAAATGTGTATGTTTTTAGATATCTAAACAAATCCCACAGAATATCAATTTATTGTTGCTCCTATGGTGATGATAAGTATAATAATGTTTTGTCATTATCAGATTACTATATCATATTAGCAATCGGCCGAAGAACGAACTTTGGAATCAAATACAAAAAAACTTTTTTAACAAAAAAACTCAACCAATCTATTAAATTGTAAATATCGTATTGACCAAATTTTATTTGAATCCAGCTACTATACCATATACATCAAACCATCAATATGACAAATGTGGGCACATCTCTAACAACCTTTATGAAGAAAATCGCATTACTCTCTTTATTATACATATTAGAACTGGGGTTAAATAAGCAGTTTTGAATAATTAACTCTCTACTTTAAAAGGCAAAGTCACTAGTATTATGGTTTACAGTTGAAAGCGGAATTTATCGGCATGAAGATATTTTTGCTCGGTGCGTTGCGAATAATGGAGTAATAAACACTTTAAGTTAATCTACTTATAGCTCTATTTATGAGCTCCTTTGTGCAGGCGATATGGGGATGCTATGTGGCTCAAGGAGACTGTCCAAATAAGAACGTGACCTTTTGGCTATATTCCAAGTAAGTCTAGTTAAGATGGAACTAAACAAAGTTTAACACTAAAAAGTTCTCGTTGAAATGATCTATGACACACAGAAAGACACGGAGAAATCCAAAATTGCTTGATCCTCTCGATCTCACTCCCAAGGACTTTTTGCCAAAGTATCCAGTGATAATACTTATTCACGGATATACCGGACACCGTGACTATGCGCCCAATTCTAATATAAGGCCTGCACTTCTCAATAATGAGAATGTCTATGTAATATCCATAGACTACGGACCCCTGGTAAAAGAGCCCTGCTTTCCTCAATCCATATTGAATGCGCCCTTAGTTAGTAAATGCTTGGCGCAGTTGATAAACAATCTGGTAGATTATGGAATTGTCGAAAACGATCTCCTGCACCTTATTGGATTTAGTCTGGGGAGTCAGGTGGCTGGGCAAACGGCCAACTATGTGAATAAGAAACTACATCGAATAACAGGCTTGGATCCGGCAAAACCCCTGTTTGTTGTGGTCGATAAATTGGACCGTTTAGATGCGGAAGATGCGGATTTTGTGGATGTTATTCATACGGATCCCCCGGAGCGTGGCATTTTGAAGCCCATGGGTCACATCGACTTCTATCCCAATTTTCATGTGGAAGACCAGCCTGGCTGCGAGAAGGAAAAGGACCCCGGCAGCTGTAATCACAATCGCGCACCGGAGTTCTACGCCGAGTCCATAAATTCAAAGCTTGGTTTCTGGGGAATCCGATGCGATAGTTGGTATCCCAACGTCTTTGGTCGATGTACTACTAGACAAACTCAAGCCCTCATGGGTTATCATGTTTCACCTCTTATGAGTGGTACCTACTTCCTAGAAACGGGCTCCAAGGCACCTTTCGCCTTGGGTCATAACGGAGCAGTTATCACTCATCGTACCACTCATCTTTTCTATAGGACGGCTGCCGAACACATTGATCAATTAGAAGCAAAATTGGAAAGGAAATTTTTAGCGAAGCAGGTCGAAGATATGCAGAAACTTCGAAAAAACTAAAGTGATCTTAAAAAAAATGATTTTAATTATTCTTGCCGATGCTTTTATTTTATTTAGCTTTATAAAATGTTTTGATCAATATTCGTTTTCAACAAAGCCCCCAATCATCAAGTTATATATGATCGTGTCCTGGAGAAAGCTTTGATGGAGTTGTTGCTCAGTTTTGCAAAACATGTTGCCTTGTTGCTTTTTGAAAATTAATTATAAAAATTGCGTTAAAAATAATTACAGAAAATCATAGGATTGTAAAAAAGTTTGGGTTCTTATTAAACCCATAATTAATATTTAACTATTTAACTTCACTTGAAAATTTAATAAGCACTTTTTAATAAATAATAAGTATCCTTTACTCTATTATTCAATGGAAAAGCTTAGAAGTACAACAAACTGAAAGTGAACAGGTGAACAAAAAATTAACACACAAAATCATGTTCATTCCTCAATTCCAGGAGCAATTCTTTACGGTTCACTCACTTCTGTTTATTGGCCAAAGTAAATATATCATTGGCCTTTTTTCAATGTCATAATTGTGTCTTTCCATTTAACATTTTATCTAAAAAGGTCTTCCGAAGGGTCAGCGTTTGACTTTTTTGCCCACGGCAATGGGTTCAACCTTTTTACAATATATTTACGTCAAGTGCCTTAAATAAATCTGTAATTCGCCACGTAATTGAGAACATAACATATTTATTTTATTTAATTTGCGTGAAGTGGAAACCCAATTTGAAACGACTGAACGTAAAAATGTTGTTGCTGTTTATACTCGTTACTTAAAATATAAAGAATGGGTATTTAAAAATCGTGGAAATATATGTTACAGGGAGAAGAAAACATCTAAGGCCCTACACACTAATGCATAAATAAAGCTTATTTACTAGAAGAGTGACATATCTCAATAAATAATATTCCTGAGCAACATCTTCATATAAAATCAAGAATTTTTTCAACTCATACATGAAAACGATACAATGTATGAATTTGAAAATTTTACACAATACAGAACAGGACATAACATATCTTAAGTCACTATTCTGGTAAATGAGAGACATATTCTCGATCAGCAGTCAATAAAGTCGTATCCTTCTTTTTGTCTGTATGATCATATTACGGTACCAAAATTAATTAATATGTTAATTAATATGTTATTAATATGTTAATACTTATATATGTTTTAATTTTTTATATTAATTTTTAATTTAATGGTACGCTTTGCATTGGTTGCTTATAGCCCAACAATTAATATTTAAATATGATAAAAATGCATTTTTAGTTTTAGAACAAAAACAAAATTCCGGTCGATGGTGATGCCGAGATACATTTTCTGCGATGATGGTACACAGTTTCAGCTTCCAACTGATGGAGTGTCAGTCTTAGTGGGAACTGCTCAGGAACTAATGCTCTTCTGTGGATTGAAAATATCTTTCACCAACCCACCAAAATGGGACAGAACTTCTAGAGTTTCCCTGCTGCCTCAACACGGCATTTGAATCAGTTTAATAGGGCAGGAAACATCTGCAGCAGCGGGGACAGAACGCTGACCTATTAGGGTATTGACGATAATTCGTTTAAATTTTTAAAGCAATACAATCACCTAAAATATGAAACGGGAATTCACTAGTTCACCTATAACCTTTCCCCCTATTTTAGCTAGTTACTTACAAAATAAGGAAATGGGTATCTTGTGTTTGTTACATTGTTTGTTCCAGGAAGAAGGATGCATCTCCGTTCTTTTAAATATATATATTTAAAGCAGGTGAAGTTTGTTTTGAATTATTAAGATATTAACGTTTTATATTATGTTCTATTGATCGGTTAAGCAGAAAGGCAGTAATAGCATTAGTATAGTAATTTAGAACGAGATCACGTATATGACGGGTATTCCCAAGTTAGGTGTCCCGATATAAACTTTCCGACTATTTATATTACTTAATATGTTATAAGTATTGGGGTTTCAACTCCACGTCAAGTGGATAGGGGGCTTTAGCGGAAATAAAAGCTGATACAGCAAACTGACTGATTTAGCGAACTGAATACCAAACCAGATCAGTTGTCTGAACAATTAGTGATTTCATGTTTTAGGTGAGACATTCATTCTTTTTGACAGAAACACGTTACCTTATTTGAAGGGGTTGTTTGTTTGAGTGGGCGGATCTAAAAACGGTGAAAGCAGGAAATACAAGGTCTGTCGAGTGGATTTATGTCCTTGCTCCACAAAAGCGCGTAAAACGAATACAAAACAAAAGAGCTGTCAAAATTGACAGGCGGAGGCCCCCGTGCAGTGAATCACATTTCCATTACTCATTTCATTTCGAATGAGCAAAATCTTTTACGCGCAGATCTTGTACGTAGTACGACACGTATTGTTTATTTATGAATTTAGCAATCGAAATGTCGACAAACGGTAAAAACCGGTCCAAAAAAGAAATAAAATTGACGCAAAAATTAAAATTTTTTGTGAAATTACAGCACAGAAGAAAGGCACACAAAATAACAAGAAACACAGAGAGTTGTATCTTTTAAAGATTATCATATGTGTACATTTGTCACCAAATGCGTAACACAATGAGGGAAGCACTTCCGACCTCATTAGTCAAGTGTGATCAACATATACATTATTGGACAGTTGTTTCGATAAATAATGGTACATATAAATAGGAATTTTATCGTTTTAGTTTCAGTATCCCAACTATATTCTTTCTGTTTTTTAAAACCATTCAAAGCTATAAGATGACTCAACGCGAAGTAATTTAAAATTCACAGAAATATATTATTAAAATATATCAATAATAGTCATATTATTATTATTATTAATTTTAAAGGCATACAATTAAATGTAAATCAGAGCAAAAATATTGAAATATATGTAAAACCAAAATTGTAAAGTAAACAAAGTGAAAGTACTCCATTCTTCGCCCTCGTTGAGCCTGTTAATGATGTAATAATAATAAAATACCTCAAACGATTGACTATAATTTTTACAAATCACTTTCAACAACAGATGTCGAGTCATCACAATGACCTGGAACCACCACAACAAGCACCACCAGTAACCGTAAGTGGGTTAATTGCGTCAACGTGTTCCACATTAAGGTGTGAATTGTAATCAATTTGAGCTTGGCCCGCCTTTTAATGATCAGGCCAAATGTTTGCTGATCTTGCAATAATAACAATGAGCCATAAAAACACTTATCGATAGAACATTTAGTCTAAAGTCCTCAAGTTAATTTATTTTTCTTTAAAATTAACCAGTCAGATATGTTCTATAATGTTTTGTACAACAAAATAAAGTTATCAGTTGTTTGTATATGTAATATACTTAGAAACATTTTCAGTAACAATAAATACATTCATGCAATCAATATTTAATTCCCAATAAGCGAAGGATATAAGTTAAAACGACAGTAAGACTGGATCACAGGTAAAGACTTAAACTGCCAAAACTCTAATTGATTGTTTTCTTCAAACGATTGTCTTTTAAAATTTCTCTATTGATTTAATTTTTTTTCATTTAAGCAAATACACAACATTAAAGTAATGTCAACCAATTAAGGGAAAAAATTCAAATTAAATTAGCCATATCCACATTTTTGTTTAAATAGATTTTTATTTATTTTAAACTTGCTGAAAAGTTTAAATCAGATTCGAGTGTTTGTTAGATTTTACTAGAAAATTTAATATCATTTAATACATTAATTTAACTAAAAAGACACTTTAATTTAAAAATTAAAATGATTATAGCAAAACCAAACCGTATATGAAGATAATTTTAATATTTCGTGAAAATATTTGAGTGAAATATTTTTATGTATTTTTTATGATCTTCGCTTTTAGAATTGGAGTCGATTGGTACATTATTCGAGTCCTACTATGACAAGCTAACAATGAACAGTCACGAGTGAAATAAATTAAAAAATTTACACTGTGCTATGATTTCCACTACACATATGCGTTTTTAAGTTATATTTAAAGATCGGAAAGATTTAAACGCAAATTTAGGTAACACATCAAATTAATCCGAATAGTGCTGGCGTGACTTAATGGTAACACGCAAACGACATTTACAAAACTTCATGTTTAGGCAACATATTAACATTCGATTACCTATTATTTCATATTCCAAGAGTTATCTCTAACCAATTGGAATTAATAAAAGTGCATTAAATGTATTACTATTATCTGCTGCGCCAAAAATCAAAGGAAAATAGCAAAGTCATTTATTCTTGTTTAGTACATTTTACTAGATAACAATATTCAATGCACACATCATTTGAAAGGTAAGCGAGTTTTTTTTAAATGAATTAATCTACAAAATTGCGATTGAAAACACTGTTATCCAGTTAATTTTATTATGTTTTACTGTACATTTTATTCGCGTTGCGTTATTGTTGGTGCATAAAACATGAGTTTTTAGGAGACTCATGATTAAATTGTTGTGTTTTGGAAAATAGACTTACAAATAAGTAGCTAAGTGCTCAGATCCACTAAATAAGAAGGAATAATAATTTAAATTTATCGAGATCTTTGACTCGAAATTCTCATGTGGACCAAGATGAGATGAAAGTGACGAATATAATGCAAAAGATGAAGAAGGTGGTATCACTGATGACATTTGTCGTGGTCAACTGATGACAGGTTGTGAAATTGTGCTTCGGAATAAAGATTAGAATAAAGACTTTTTTGGTATTAGAATTCGAGGATAACTCGATAACTATGTGAACTGTGGTTTAATTCATTTAATCATTTTAAACTTATTCTGGAGCTTAGACCGATCAGTCCTATAGCAGCCATATATCATAATATATTGGACCGATTTGACCCAATATTAATGAAGATGTAAAATACAATGTATCTTAAACAGTGTGTGAACGAAATAGAGATATATTAATTGGACTTAAGAAAAATTATAGCTTTTGAAAATCGGTTTCAGAATTCTCGAGTAATTATGACAAATGTGTGCTCCCTCTAAAAAAACCTTACCTTAGAAATAAAAAAACAGTTTCTGGTTTTGTTTTATGTAAGAGTCAAAAGTTTAAATTTGTTGATTAGAATCAATCGTCTTAGCAGTAAGCAATGTCAGGTGTCTTTTATATTCCAACAGCAATTTCCACCTACTTAAATTGTCAATTAAAAATGCATCTGCACCTAAATTGCATACAAAAATCTACCGAAATCGCCTAGAAAATTAACAACAATTTCTCACACATTTCACTTCTGAGGGCGCTGTTGACAGGGCAACTTATTATTTTACATACACAGATAAATTTAGATATCTAGATATTTTCTAGATGCACAACGACGTATTCTTCGACGCTGCAATTTGTTAACAATTTTCACACGCCGCCCGCTTGACAGCTGCCCCGCCCACAATGCCACATCCGACTTCTGATGTGTCCACATAAATCCAATGCACAGGCCATTAGTCAGCTTTTGACAGACACTTAAATAGGCCCCCTAATACTTGAAATGTTCGTATGCATACACACACGCATGATACATACACACAGACACACGTTACTTTAAGATTCTTTTACGCACTCCACGTGGCAGTTGCGATTTAGATGCGCAGATTCATATGCGAAAATGATCGGATAGCTAATAAGCCGTTGCGTCGGGGAAGTCCATAAACCAACCTTTCGAGCAAAACAAACATCGTAGTGTAATTCGAAAATTCGAATGCATTGTGCTGACAGTTCAATGAGGCTGCATCTGGCTTTGGAATGGAACAAGGTAGCGCCATGTGGTGCACAGATGCCGCACTGTGTCCGCATTTATCCTCCAGTTTCAATGCGTCTCGATTTTAAATACTTCATACAACATTTCCCGTTGCTAATGAAGCTCAAAACTGTCATTTCTGGGGGGTATTTATTGCTTTTCTCGACTGCAGTAAACAAAAATACAACGAAACCATTATGGACTAGTACAAGATTTACGGGATATTTACATGTTCGGGACATGAGACAGTTATTTTCCTAATTACATTAAAATCTATTCAGAATATCAATTGAACTTTACAGACATCAGCTCAAATCATTTAAATTATCATTGAATACAAAATCACATTAATTCCTAATCGGAATGTATGGGTTTTATTAGTTTCAAATTGGCCCTACATACATAGGTTAAAACGCATATATTATAATGCAGAAACTCTGTGAATAGATTTAAACGAAATATAAATTTTATTAGTTTCAAATTGGCCCCACATACATAGGTTAAAACGTATATAATAATGCAGAAAACTCTGTGAATAGATTTAAACGAAATATAAAATCCAAAAACTTACTGCAATATATTAAATTTACGAATTAAGAACTTATAAGAAGTTAACTTATAATTATATTGAACTTTATGTTTTAATATTAACATAAGTCTTGTGACTAGAAATACTGTGAAAAGGGCTTAACGACCCTGGGCAACAACACCAAATTTTCGGGCTAATCAGTTCACTCGTTGCATCTATTTTGTATTAAAAAACACTTCAATTCAATCTCCATATTTCTTTTTTGTGTTTACAAATAAAAAAAACGAACCGAGCCATGAAAAAACAAGAAATGGAAGCGGCGTCGGCGTGCCGAAGCCTAAATACCCTCTCAGAACTTTCAATTAAGTAATTTACATTTTTTAAGAGGTATTTAACAAGAGGTATTTAACTTTATAATTCTAATAGCTAAAATATTTACATTTCCTGTTCGCAAATGGTGTAATTATCTTTACTAAAATTTCAATGGTGAATTAATAAATAAAAGGAACTTAAAAAATTCCATTGTCATATAAGATTTTGGTTAATAGATTTACTGAGTTTAAGTCAAACATGTACTAAAATAAAAGCCCATGCATATATTTTAAAATGATAACTTTTTTTAATACAACTTTATCATAATAAAATAATTTTTGCTTTAAAATATATTGATATTATGGTACATGAGTTATACACAAGAATACATCGGACTAAGTAAACATTAAGAATATTACATAATTTTGATAGAGGCATTGAGATCATTGTTAGGGTATTATTAAATCGATCAATTTGACAGAGTTAAACCTCCAAATGACAGAAACAAATGTTTCGCTTATCGCTCCAAAATCATTCAAAACATAACGTAATATTTAAAATTCAACGAAACAAATCGACGCCAACCGAGGATGAGAGTGAAAGTGCCAAAAAAAAAAAAAAACAGAAACAGAAAAGAAAAATACAATAACAAATACAAATACAAACACGAATACAAATACAATACGCACTGTAGCCGGTTCCCCCATTGGCAATCCATTAAATCGCGTTATTACCGCACTCGACAACAGGCCCCTAAGCCCCCTCGTCCTCTATCATCTGGTCCCCCTATGGCTGCACTTTTTCAAGCGTGCAAGTGAAATTTCCCATATGAAGCTGACGACGTTACACAGTGAAATTTTCGTCTCGACTCACAGCTCCAACCAAAAATGCTTCAACTCCCTCTTCCACTCCCCTTCCCCTCCCCCTTCAATTTAGTTGCCTCAAAGGCGACGCGTGCGTTGTGTTTACAGTTGCTATTTTGGCTTTGTTATTGTTATTATTATACACTTTCTCAGAGAGGGTATAGTCATTTTATCTCAAGCCTTTGCTAGACAATTGAAATGAGCATCTAATATTTTTAAGCTAGTCGTACTTTTTAAGTTAAACATTATTTGTACACCCGTTCCTTATTGAATATGTCTAATATGAGATAAATAACCAAATTGGTTTGATTTATCTGTGCAAGGGAGAATAGTACAATATATCTAAGTTTCTGAAGCGGATTTGTAATAAAGTCAGCCTCTTAATTGGGCACCGCAATTCATATGGATATAGAAAATCCCCAAAAGTAAGTTATCGAGTTCGTTGTATATATGAAATAGAAGACGAACATTGCAAATGTCGAATTTCCAAAATAAAGACAATTTATTTATAACGCAATTATAATCACATATTAATACACATCTAATCGTTTTTCGTCTGATTCTAACTCAGTAATTTTTTCTATTTCTTTTTATTATTTATTTATAATGACTTATCATAATTCTATAAATTTACTTTGTTAAACAAACTCTACTGTGCTATCGGTTTTTTATTAAATCTATTTTATAAGGTCCATTTCACGAAAACGAAGTTGTCGATACTTCGATGTTTTTTAACATTCCTTATATTTAGGGTTGCCTTTGAGATGTGTAAAACACACGCGGATAATCTTCTCATTCTTATAAAAGTTAAGTTACATTCGCAGAGACATACATCATCTTACAGGTATTATAATTGTACAACAAAAACAATTGTCGATTTCTCAGAAACCATCAGCACTAATTGTCCAAAGAATTGAATTAAATATAATTTATTATGGGATGTGCTACTACCACAGCTGATATTCATACCAAACACCTTTCCAGTATTAAAATATGACGAGTTTAAAATTTGTTTGCCATTTGATGTGATCTGATAAAACTGATTCAAATTGTATCATAAAAATTGTTTGACTTGAATTGAAGTTTTGGATTCCTTACATATTGTATATATCTAAATTTTACCTTGATTTTTAAGCAAAGGACACTTGAGAAATGAGTTTTTTGAAAAGATTCTCCCTGGATAGTTTCTTGTCTTCTACATCTTCAAATTAAATTGGTTATATTAAAATTAGTTTAATTTTATACAAATAAAATAATCTACAGTAGAAACGATTCAGGAAGAATGTATTCACACAAATATATATGTTATAACTTTTACATTTACATTTGCTTAGTATATAAGTGGTAACAATCGAACATTTTAATTTTTAATTGTAGTTGAAGAGTATTTGAGTTTCGTTGAAGCTGAATTAGATAACCTTGTTTATCTATCACTGCGGCTGTTGTTTATTTTTAATATTGCTGCTGCTGTTGCAGTCAATGACTGTATTTGTTGTTATTATAGATAATGCTATTGCTATCTCGACAAGATGATCACAAAAATGCAATACTGAAAAATCAGTTGGGTCACTTGAAGGCTGCCTTCAACAACTTCACTCCCATTTAGCAATTACCTAATTGCATGAGCTGCTTTTTCCAATAAAAGTTCCATATTTGCTCCTGTAGCACCCAAGTATTAATTGGCCTGCCAATTGCCAATTGCGGAAATCATTGCATATTATTATTTTCGTATTTGTTTCAATTTCTCTCCCTCTCTCTCTCTCTCTCTCTCTCTCTCTCTCTCTCTCTCTCTCTCTCTTCTCTCATGATTTGATGTATTACACATTAAAATGTGATGTTTGGTTTACTTGTGATAGAAATTGTTGCTTTGTAAAGTTGTTTTGAGGCTAATTTAACGTTTTTGATAGAAGCTTCCAGAATTTTAACGACTTCCTTTTTATTAATAATCAAGCTATTCAATTGGATTTTATAGAAAAAACTTTTTACCTTACATGGTTTTTAATTACAATAGTTGTTTACATTTTGTTTTTATTTTTATTTTTATTTTTTACTTTTATTATTATTGGTGGGCTTGAAGATGAAAATTTGTAATTATTTTTCGTTCGCTATATTGTCAAATGTCGCCTGCACATTATTTAAAAATTACAACTTTACACTGAACCAAAATTGGACCCGAATTTCGGTTAAATTATCTCACTTCTGTTCTGGGAATCGCTAGAACTGTAGAATAATCAGTTAATCAGCCAGGACATATATAGATAACTGTCATTGGACTCGACTGTAGCAGCAGTTCACTGCTAGCAAGGATGGATCCTCCTAATTTTTAATTAAACTTAATTTATAATAAATATAAATATAAATATATTTAGAATAATTTAATAAAAATAAATTATTTAAAAATTAGTCGGAAAAATAAAACCCAATTAAGATCGTTCTGCTTAAACGATTCTAATACTATTAAAAATAATAATAGTTAATAATAATATAACGATAAATTCACCTGGGTCGGGTAAAATACAAAACATAAACTAAATTTTTAGGTATATGGAAACTCAACTTCTTTGCGTATAGTGCTTATTACATTTTTGATAAAGATTAAATGTAAAAGTTTTTTAAAATCGGTGAAATGTGTGCTTCTTTTACCGAGTAATATTGTACCTGAGTTTCTTAAAACAAAAGGGCAGAATCTCTCAATAATAATTTTCAAACGATATATAGAACACATTTGTTGCTATTATAATTGTAGCTATTTTAGCGAGTTGAGAATGCCATTAAAAATGTCATGCTTGAGGTATTATCCAACGTGTATTTTTGATTCAAAATTTTACTCCCTTACCTCCCTACTTACACTGCCTTTTCTCATGAACCAAAGAAGTTAACAAAAGTTGGTATGCAATTTTGTATCGGTATATAACTCGATATGATCCGACTATTTAAATATGTTGCATTAGTAATTGGTTATTTGCGCAGTGTACTTTAATATTAATATGCGAACATCGGATTTTAAGTCTATGCTTTGAAGGCAGTGAAGTTTCCAAATCACAAATATACGAAGTTCTGACTTTTATCCTTCTATATCTTTGAAAACTGTGTAAACACGACAATAGGTTGGAATAATAGTCATCGAGGATAAAGCAAAAATGCTGTATGATAGAGCAGACTCTCTATTTCAGATTGTGCAGTCACTGGAGAGTTGAGAGAGCAAACTAGAAGAGGGAAAGAGCGAGAGGGAGCGAGAATTAAAACTCTTAACACATGTCCTATGTTAATGGAAACCACAAGCAGATACCGCAGCATAATACTCACAAACATAATGTTATATTTGTAACACGTAACATTGCATAACTGTTGAGTGTTGAGTGGACTGTAAGCGAGATGCACTCGACCGGAGAGTTGCCAGATCAAGCGCGCACTCTCACTGAGAGCGTGTGGAGAGTAAGAGTGTAACGGACGGAGAGTTTTGCTATTGAGTCCTTCGGATTG
This sequence comes from Drosophila sp. st01m, assembly GCA_018901795.1. Classification (NCBI taxonomy): domain Eukaryota; kingdom Metazoa; phylum Arthropoda; class Insecta; order Diptera; family Drosophilidae; genus Drosophila; species Drosophila sp. st01m. The sequence goes on from JAEIFG010000269.1 coordinate 691,846, forward strand.
GACAACAGCTGTGGGAAGCTGCAACTACGACCATAGTGGGGACTACATCAGTGACGTCTCCTTGAACTCAACATTTGTCGAGGCCACACTTGCACTTGTGTGTGTGTGTGTGTGTGTGTGCGACTGTATACATGTTTATATACACATATACTTAGATCTGTGTATATATTACACATATTACACGATATTTAGTTGGCTCAGACAGCAGCTTGTTGTGTTATGTGAGTTCCGTTAGCCATTTCGACATGTAAGTAATAAAATTCAGTTTTATTACTACCTCTGGGGATGGCTCTGAAAGTAGGCAACAGTTTCAGCAACTTATTCCATCTCATTTTCCTCACTTCCTTCGCATTTTCACCTGGCCTTGCTTAAAAATGTATTACACTAAAAGGTCAAGTTGATAAGTGGCTTACACGTGGCAATTGGTTTGCTTTCTTGCCCTTAAACAGGAATTTGTAATTTACTCATTTCCTGTAGCCTCAACTCCAAATTCCCTAGGGCATTGACTTTGATATGTATAACTAAACATATGCAAATTGTCAAAAGTTAATATTCAGTGAAAACCTCCAAAACTTTAATAAGGTTTCGCTTCGGTGTCTCGAATCATAGATTAAGAATTAGGTTAGTTAATTTAATATTTAAAATAATTATATATCTATTGACTCACCTGTTGATGCTGATCTGGAATAATTTACTTTATAGGGTCGGAAATGCTTCCATCTCTTTGGTAGACAGATTCCAAAATCTACAAATTACACTCTTACTCATTTTTTGAGTAGCAAGTTGATAACAGTCATTAATGCCATATAATACAAAAAATTAACACAATCAACTAACAATAAGTTTTTAGTTCATAAAGAACGCTTTAACCGAAGTAAAATAAAATATAAATAAATACTTTTATCCTTTTCATATTCAATTGATATCAAAGTAAATTCTAATTTTATTTTTATTTGAAATCTTAAAAATTACATCATCTAAAATAACTAAAACTTAAATTTGACCAAAAGTGTTCCGTTTGAGGGTTCGTTTTTTGAAGATTCACTAATTGTGGCAGTATTTACATTTATGTTTATTCTGTAAAAAAGGCAATTAGTATTTATTTTAATAAAATTATTGTTTAGTATTCACGGCATGTATTATATATGCTATATGTTAAACTATGTGTCCATATTCGAATCTACCTGTAAATTATTAAACAATAATCTTGTCGTTTTGACAACGTTTTCCAATGGATCTTGTTAAATCATTTTAACTCCTCCTCGCTAATAATACACTTTTTAATCTAAATATTTATCTAAGCGCTTAGTCATAACCATTAATATTAAAAAGAAAAAATAAAATAATAAGAGCACAAAATAAGAAAGTGTCTTTCACTTTACTCAAGATACTCAAGACATTTTCATCTCATGCCCATGACCAATAAAAATCACATTGTATGGTCCAGCAACAAGGACAACCCCCAGTTGGCAGTCGAAACAATTTGGGAAGGGAAACCCCAACAGACGACTGAATACAAATCGATAAAATAAAGAGGAAGAGGAACGATAAGGAAGAAAGAGAGAGAGAGTGAGAGAGGGAGGGAAAATGTGGCAGAGAGATTGCGGAGTCTGCATTTGTGGCAGCATCCAAAAACCAACAGATACACAACATTTCAAAGGATGGGAAGATGGAGAGTTGCAAATGAAATTGTATAAATTGTCTGGGTCAGAGCTCTTAGTCCATATCATAGTCTTAGAGTGTTGCCAGATTTACGCTACATTGGCCTAAAATGGATCTTTCAACGAGATGAAAATGAGTTAAAAGATGTTTCCTTGTTTTTTATTTTTTTGGGTAAAGAGCACCAGAGAGAACATCCGGTTGCTCAACAGGCACGACTACAAGACGAACGACGGCTGTCGATGACTCATCGAGGGTCTACCATATATATACTTTCAATGTATATGTAGGCTGTATTCCGAGACTTGTATAGCATCCTATTGTGTCTGGTCTGGTCTGTAAATGGGAGCAAGAGAAAGTGGTACATAAACATTTTATGGGAGGTCTGGGGGCGATACTTGCCTGCGAATAAGAGCCACGTTTGCGCCTTTTTTACTTGATAGACAAGCTGTTGATTGTGTTGAGGGATTCTGTGGCGAAGTGTTGATTTCCTAGCAACATGAACTTAACAATTGCCTGTATATATCTGAGGCATTTAAAGGGGATATTGTCTGTATTTTGACGACTTGAATATCGGTTAAACATAATAAATTTACATGTACATGTCAATTAATTTAACTTACTTAACTTAGAAATTGGATCAACAGCAGGAGTATATGTCTTAGGTTTTGTTAGATACGGAGCTTAGGAAAATCAGATACGCGATTTAAACCGAAGACTTACAGAAATTCAACTTGAATTTAAACACATGCCAAGGAATCAGTTAAATTTATATTTTTATGTATTCTTTAGTAATGAGTTAGTTGTTTAAATAATTAAAATTAATACGTTTCTGACAGAAAACTTCACAATATGCATTTTGAATTAATTTTTAAGTTATTGTTATGTGTCTGTCTCATCCTCTCTCCAGAAAACTCTTAAGATACACCGACTTAATAACGCTACAGACTGAATAATAAATTGAAATTAAACATTTAACGCTACAAAAATAGACAGACCCACAGAAGTATTCATAGCTCGCAATAAAAACCAGTTAGAAATTAAAAAGTATCTCATCATGCTTATAATTCTATATGCTAACCGCCTAGATGGTATCTATAATAGCATCATTACCAATTTTGCAAAGCTCTAGTCTTTGCAAATTTGCTTTAATCTAAACACCTCCCAAAACACATAACAAATCCCCAACACGTCACTCATTCGCCCCGTGCACCGCATGCCGCTGCCTCAAGAGCCGCCTTCCACCCAAAGCAAAGGTTTATTCACATTTGCGTTGATATATAATTACATTTTGCATGCTCATATAGGAGGCCAAGCTGAAAATTAAAACAAAATTCAAATAGTGAAATAAAATGTATCTGTAACGTGCGCTGGCCGAAGTTTATTCCATAAATGCAAATCTCTCATTGTCTGCCTGGCGCTTCGTTGGCCATTTGATTGAGTAGCCAATGCTCAGACAACTTGCCTCCCGCCTTCCCCCTCCCGCTCCCTGCCCCGCACACGCCCATTTTTGCTGTTCCGCCCACTCGTGTTTGGCACACGAATTTCGAAAGCGACGGCAGCCGATGCCGCATTTGCGTCAGGCGTGACGGTCAATGATCAGTTTTGGGCGACAACAACAACAGATACAACATCATCATCATCATCATCATCATCATCTTCATCTATTGGGGAACAGCTGGCAACAGTTTGTGATGTTGTTGTTGTGGTTGCTGTTGCTGTTGACGCACTCTAATAACTTTTTTAAGCGATGCCTGGCAATTTTGACTATTAAATATATTTTGGCTGTTGAACAAACACAATCACATTGAGTTTAGGTGCTTGACATTAAATAGGTACACTGACTTTCATTTACCTTCAACTTATAACGGATCGGAGTATTATATGTCATCCATGGTCACATTAATTCCGTTACTCGTGATTCATCTATTGCGTGTCCTCAATGTTCAAATTAATCAGATTGATTTCCTGTTAAACTAGATTTAAGATTTCACAATATCATCGTAGCACATTTTATATATATTATTTATGTCTAAACTGATCTAAATGTTAAATAAAGGATTTTTTAATTAGACATGGAAAAATGGTACAAAATACACTTTTCTTCGCTGACAAATCTTCCGTTGCGACTTAAGTAACAACTAGATTTATATGTGTGAATAAGTCAGCTAGTTTCAAATAATACTGATTGTCCTCTATAGTACACATCGCTGTAAACTTGGCCATAAAAGTTTTCTTTCTGAACTGTCCAACGTTCAACTGTCACTTTGTTCTTTATTCTCCTTTTAGAGTATTCAATCTTTGGTGCGGTATACATCTTTGGGTACTCATTGTTTTTTCATTGTGCAGTCTCTTTAATAATTTAATTTAGCAGTGAAATTCAACAAACAAGTTGCTTTAACAGTAGTTTGGCCTCAACATGCGATCTAACTGTTAGATACTTAAATACTTTTACTGGCAATCCTTTCTCAAATGCGACTTCCGTTTGATAATTTCCGCCTGGACCACGTTCAATGACTTGGTCTTGGACATTTGCGTGACTTGTTGTTGTTGTTGCTGTTGTTATTGTTAGTATTATTGTTATTGGGAAACCTGATGTGCAATATATTTAACTCAACAATCAGTCGCTTTATTAACTGTTAGTTACAACTATTGGGTGCCGCGCCTGTCCGTGCGTCAAGTCACATTCACAACTTGATTAATAGACAAATGTTAACCCCCCCCCCCCCTCCACCCACCACACACACCCACCCCCTTCACAAACTACCCGCATCAGGTAGCTGACCTTGTCATTCCATTAACATTTTCCTCACTTCCTTGTGACCAAAATGAAATTGCAAGCAATTAAATAACATGATTTCTTAATGCAAAGTCCTCTCTTTATCTCTTTCAAGCCCTCTCTCTCTCTCTCTCTCTCTCTCTCTCTCTTGCTCACTTTCGGGTCATTAGCGAATGAAAATTCGTATTTCCGGGAAAAAAGAACTGAAAATTATATACTTGAAATTCTGTTGAATTCCGCCGTTTGTGAGGTGAAAAATACACTCTTTGTGTCAACCAAAAATGACTCAATAATTGTTGAGAAATAATTTGTTAAACAAATAATTTCGTTTGCTTAAAATGATCCGAATCTTGATGGAGATGACTCTTCATTTAAGAGGAAATTTTAAATAAAAGCTTTTTAACGACCGTTTCCCATAAGCCAATTAATAAATAAATTTAGTTAACTTATTTGCAGCTTTAACGTCCAATATAATTATTTACTTCCTTTGTAGAAAATGCAGAAAGACTTAACTTTCATAACAATAGGATTGTTTCTTCTCGTTGATAGATATTTTAAGAACAAGGAATATATGGAAGCAATGAGGCAATGAAACATAGTTTTATGACTCTAAAGTTTCTTGAAAGTTTCACTCGATCTCTTGTATCTCCTTCAACTTTTTAACACTTCACAAACTCGCCCACAATCTTGTGTAAGTCCCACACATTCGCCACTGACAGACTTACAAGACCAACAACTAAAACTGTCTTCCCTTAAGAAGACATAACGTGAATCGGCCCCCATCTGCCCCCTCCAGAATCCCCAACTGTTGGACTATCTTCAAAACCAGCATGTGATTGACTGCCTGACATTTACAGAGGCAGCACGACACATAATGTTGCCACTGCATCAACGGCAACAATAACATCTCATTAATTTCATATGAAGCGCCCCTCAACAGCAATTTCTCTTCACATCCAGAGCCTGGAAAAGCCGACAAATGTCTGCGCATTAAAATTAATGTGCTTCATTAAGATGTATTTCTACATCAAACGAATTATTCTGTGGAAAATGAACCAACCTTCAAGAGCTTTTAAAGAATATTGTTTCACTTTGAGATGCGTTTTTAAATTAGAGTTCTTACACAGACTTAGAACAATGTAAGTAAGTAACCTACAGTTGAGAGTTGAGAGTGATCTGCAACAAGTGACTCTATTAATAAAATTGCTCTTGTAATTATTCTTTTTAATTGTGAGCTAAGGTGGTGTGGTATCCAACTATTTAAATAAATGTATAGAACCTAATTTATCATCAGGTTCTGATCTAGCTGTATGAGATCTGTTCGGTAAAAGGATAAATGTTCATAGTTTTGAATACATCATATAAATTTCACCAACTTACAATTTAATCATATGTGTAATTTTACATTTTAAACACATTTTTATTACTACACAGTATAATATTTCAGCCAGCCGTTTCTTAATCTATTTTTTAATTAAGAATAATTTGATTTTGTTTTTTTGATTAATTTATAATTCTTTGACTTTTAAATTATTGGAATATCCGAAGTTAAATAATTACTCGCGGTTTGAACTGCATAGCTGCATTTCATTTTATATCTAGATGTTTTCGTTAAATGTGATGACCAGGTATAAATCGGAGTAATATATCATATAGCTGCCATAGGAATGATCGGCCGAATACAATGATTTTATTTTAAGATATTTCAATCAAACTCACAAACTATTTCTTTTACCTGCAATTGTATTTGTATATTTGGTTGGAATCGAACCATTATAACTCAAAGTTGCCATCGGTCGGAAATCAATCTTTTCATGAAATCAGGACTGCAAGGAAGGTTTGTTTATATGCCTAATACTCAGCCGTCTAATTTTTACCTTTTCGAAGATATTATCGAAAAAACTCGATCGCACGACTAGTATTTAAATATAGTTATAGTTTCTGAGATACCTTTGACAGACAAGCAGGTGGACAAACGGATCGATGTTACATATTTTTTAAGTAGCAGGTATAAAAAGGATTTCAAATTCTAGAATGTTAACATAAAGTCCAATTATTATGAATTTATGAATTTCAGATGACTGTACATGAATACAATAATTTTTGAAACCTAAGTGAGTTCACATTTACGATATTTAAAATGAACTATACTTAATTGAAAGTGGTGATATATTCATACATGATACATATAATTATAAATGATGAATTAGGAAATTAAATAAATCAGACGGAAATAAATAATTTGGAAAGTGAAAATTTTATTGTTACAATAAATTGTGAGTGCTTAATTTTGCACTTGGAACAGGTATTTTAAATTAAAATTAATTAAAAGTACTAAGCACCTATGTGAATTTAGTTAAAAAGAATATGATAAACCTCTTGAATCCTTTAATAGTTGTAAAGAATTGTAAATTCGATATAATTTCATCATTTTCTCTCTCTTTTATGCATTTCGAAGCTTTCTTTATATTATTGTTTTACCGATGAATATTTTTAGCATTGCTCTGTTTAGATTTACAAGGAGCGACTGCTGTTTAGATTCATTAATTTTAAGTTGTTCTGTGCACGCCTAGCTAAAAATCATGTTCTATTGCAAAAGTTCTGGACCATCTGGTGCAATTCGAATGCTTGCCAACGAATAGTAATAAGTACTCGAATTTTCCCCGTTCCCATTTTCCGACTTGTATGTTTGTTTGTTTATGAGTTGTTTTTTATACGCTTGAACTCGAAAAATTTTTTAGTTGCAACGCGTGCACTTTATGGACGTTTCTGGAGTAGGGGATTGAATTCTTCCTGAACACCCAGTCGGACTTGATGCCGTGAGATAAACAATAGATTACGATTAAATCACATCTCTACAGCCGCAGTCTGATTCACGTTTTGAATACTTTAATCGATCTTTTCATAGTGCAACAGGGTTAGCTACGGTTTCCTGAGCACCGAGTTTGCTCGACTCTCCATATAGTTTTGCTTTGTTGAAAATGTCACAATATTTTCTCACAGCAATGTAAAATCCGGAGCTGTCCTAGCCACAGGTATTTCGTTAGACGCAATTCAAATCACTCTGCCCCGAAATATAAATATTCCGTACAGAGCGCTCTTCAATAATTCTGTTAAGTTTTCTGCACAAAAAGTCTGAAGGGGTAAGCTAGGAGATAACATCTAGAGAGAAGTGAGAATGTTTACGAAGCATTTTTAATGGATATGTTTTCATTTTCATTTTCGATTGGATTTTGTTTATGAAATGCATCTGATTATGCAAATATTTAAAGCTGAAACAGGGAAAATATTTGGGCTACAATTTCAAATAAGCTAACAGTGTTAAGTACACCTAGCTAAATGATTATTACGAGAAGTATCCAGGTATCCGGGATAACAATTTACTTTTCTTTGGGATCTTGTATATAATTAACCCATTAGTGTGTGCAGAAAGCGACCTTTGCTTGTTAAACGTTGACCCTTTTCATTATTTACATATGAAAATTACAAGTAAATTTAGCAATTTTCATCTACAAAACACTTTTCGGCCTTTATGGTATGTGGGGCGGTCGGGTCGCGTCGGGTCGCTGGGATCGCTCGGTTGGTCGCACGATTGTGTAAGGTCTATGTCTAGGTCTCTCAAGTGAGTGGTTCGTGCTTTCTGGACTGTAAACTGATCGTATTATTTCAATTGTCGAGGTCTAATTTGAAGGTTTATTTAATAGAAATTGTGCTTAAAAGTAGGTCAAGTGTAGGATAGAATTTTATTAAACGTTTATTCGATTTTCAATGAATCAGAGACAGAAATTTGGGCTAATTAGTGCGATTAAATATGAATATAAATTCAAAACTATAGATTATCAAGAGAACTCATTTGAAATAAACTATTCTAATCTCCTTTCTGATCCATATACTTAGACTAAGGTAACTCACATTGAGAAAAGTCAACTTTGGGAGGATGTCCAGGACCAGAATTTTTACATGATTTCAAAATCTTTTTGAATTTGTAATCTTTGAAGATTTCTCTATTCAGTCCATATAGTACAACTTTAAAATTAGTTTTGACAGTTGTTTTTTATTAATTTTTTCACACAACAAATTTAGAGTTATGAAAATAATTTCTATTTCGCTCTATTTGCCTAGTTGATATAGTTGTATAGGAAGAGAGTCAACGTGGCGACGCGGCAATATTCACAGCTCTTCTATATCGTTTCCCAGTTCATATTGCCTTACATACATATATTTTCCTCTGTGCCACACCCACGTGCTTGACGTTGTGTGTGGCAGAATAAGCGACGTTTGCTGACTTCTTTATTCCTGCTCCTCTATATCGAATTACATTTCTTGCCCTATCCACTTAAAGCCACTCACAGTTGAAACAAACTTATGTATACCCTGTAAATGGTCATGATATTATGGAATAGTTAACAAGCAATTAAAACTAGTTTAATACGATTAGACCATTAAGTTAACCATGATAATGTCATATTTCTGCATATCTAATTGATGCTCTGTAAAATCGAGAGTGTTACATTGATGAATAGAAATGTACAGAGTATCTTCTTGTTAGTTTCAGTTGTAAAAATTCGAAAAGCTAATCAAGTGGGTCTCATTATGAGCTCTACTCACAAATGCTTCCTCTTACGATCTTCCCACAGCTTAAAAAACGTTTCACTCCCCCTCCCCTTCCCTTCCCCCACCCCATAAACAACCATCACCAAATGATTTATTTGAACAATTTCAAATCTTGTGTAAATTGTGTTGATGGACTTTGACCTCAGACCGAAACGCCGACTGACCCCGCCTCGGGTTGATTTTCTGATGCACAGCTGTCGCGACTCGCGACTCGCGACTCCTGATTCATTTGGGTAACCGGTTCGGAGTTCGAATAGCACTTGAGAAATTCTGTTTACATTTGATGTGAAGGAAAGTCGTAAGCACATGCATGCTCACATACTTAAGAGCAGTTGGAGCCACGCCTTATCGGCAACAATTTGATCTTTTGTTTACATTTGAACATATTTCTTTTGTGGCTTTGCTTTTAATTGACATTTGATTTCTTCACGATCCTCCAGTCCCCCAGTCTCCCCGTCTCGCCTCATAGCTGCTGTAACTTCTGTCTTGTGGAATAATTAATTTATGCGTACATTAACCGTTACTTGATTATAAGACCCAGACACAGACACAGACACAGACCTTATCTCAACGTCTTGCAAGCCGATTAAGTCCGCAAGCCCTGGTCAACTTTTCAATTGCAGTCAGGCATTGGCAGATGGAGGAAGTGTACAAGGGAGATGGAGGCTCAACAGTGGTAATTATAATTAAGGGTCTTGATCACTCTGGACCCCTCAATCTGCCACTGCCACATGCCTCGACTGCTTGTACAACGTACACTGTATATAGGTATATATATTCATTGTGACTAAATGTCAACATTACGAGTAGGAAAAGCAACTAATTCTTTATTGATCTATTCAGCGTTAGAAGGTGTACACTATTTACAGCCTGGGCATTTAATCATTAAACATTGCAAAATCTTCTTCCAGTTAAATTATTTATTATATAAGATTATATCATATCAAGCTTCAATTTTTTTTGAGTATTCTATCGAAAGTTGGCTGAATTAGGACGTTATTCTAATGCTTATTAGTTTTTAAATTATTAATATTTTATTATTCATATTTAAACTGATTATATTATTATATTTAAACTGATTTATATTATTATTATTTAAACTGATTACGAAAAGGAATACAGCTCAACCGCTATGTAAGTGCCTATAGAGTAACATTCCCATTGCAATTCTATCAAATGATGCTTAAACGAGGTTCGCGTAGGTAGCTACTTAAAAGAGTCGATCCAGAAGCCAACTGAGTCTAGAGTCTACTCTATGGGCCACAATGAATATAATAATTTCTTTCCAAGAAATCAGCATAGGTCAGCAGACAAAGACCCAAGACAGAGTGGGAAGTCAACGCCAATGATTGCCCAGTAAAGGAGAATCGAGACTCGAGAATTGGCGTCGACTTCATCGAGTCGATTGAATGAAGACCCCGTTGACGACCCCAGAAGTCATGCAGCTATATATACGCGTATATTCGTATAATCAAAAGAAACACAAACACACAGGCAATAAACTTGCGTAGGACTATACGAAGTTGAAGAAAACGAAGACGACTTCAGACTTTGAGGAAGACTCTAGACCTCTGACAATGTGCAGAAATGTTTTCTTCTGTGTGTGTGTTTTCCCCCTTTTCTTTCGTTTTTTCTCTGCTGTGTTTTGATTACTTTATGTTGTTGTTGTTCCTTAATTCCTCTTCTTTTTTTGATAAATGCGGCTCATCATGTAATTTTAAACGCACCGCGCATGTTAAACAAACAATTTCCCGTGACAGTGTGAAATGTTTGCCCAACGTCCAACGTGTCGAGCAACGAATTGGTGGCAAGATGAAAGGGGCATGGGGAATGGGGCAGAGTACAAGGGCAGTGGAAGGAGTAACATCTAGCCTAATGTAGTAATATTTAGCTACGGGCCCTCAAGCCGCATTACACGATGACTCGCAAAGAAAGCGAGTGTAAAATGCAACTATTGTTCCAGGCTATATCTTTCATACCCTGTACTTTCAATATTTTGTAAAATGGTGGCTTACATTATGAATCTGTTTGAAAGAGCATTCTTTTTGCGAGGTATTTATTTGCCGTGATCTCTTGTCTCTCAACAATTTTGTTGGAAAATCTCTTCTGGTAGCGACCAGAAGAATCGTGTTGATGGATTTTTTCCTGTCATAAAAGCTGTAGAAAGAGGTGCCAACGTACGGCCCGTGTGGGCTGCTCTAGTGATAGTAGTTGTATTATTTCTATCCATACTTCTACTTTTTATTTTCCTAATTATCATTCAAAATGCGTGTACCAGACGTACATTGAATGTGGGACGTGTGTGGATGAATGTGTGAAGGTGGAAATAGTTGCTTAGGGAAGAGCTATCCAAACTTGTTAAACTTATTTATTAAATTCGAGTATCAATACCCTCTGAAAAAGGTCTTAGGAAGTCGGCAGAACGACATTTTTTGAGCACTGATTAGGCATTGATTTCGGACCACAATAGGATAAATGAAAACAAGTTTGGATAACCGAACTCCGCTTTTATTTATATGGTGTTAAGAACTACCAGTTTCTGGTTTACTCGAACTTTTTCATCAATTGTTCTTATGTTCTGTAAGTTGAAATAAACTGTGAACCACTGTATGTAAGTACGTACATATGTATATAATAACATAACAAACGTATTTGGAAAGATCCACTGGAACGAAAAGAATCAAAAAACTTTAAATTTTATAGCAAGTTTTCCATTTGATAATTCTCAAATTCTTATTAAAAATTGTTATCAAGAAATAGCTGATCAATCTCTAATTGACTTTTGCTCTCGGCTGCTGATAAATTCGTTGATTGACTTCAATAAAAAAAAAGTTGAAATCTCTTCTAAAAGTGTTTTCTTGTATTGTAAATTGTATTTATTAGCCTAAAACAGGCTAACAATGGTCGTTAATCTCTTTCGGAATACCCGTAATCGTTCATTTCAATCTAAATATAAAAGATCCAAGTAACTTATCCAGATATCAAGTTAGTATTTGGGTGTGTGACAATGTCGAAAGCATTTCAAATGATTCCATCGTGCATGTTTGAACATGTTAGGAGCAGTTCACTCTATGATGATAAGTATTCAGAACACATCACAGACCGTTCTCTTTTAAAATTGTTTGAGCTGGTTTTGATTTCTTGTTTATGATGTTATAGTTGTCTGCTTTCCCAGTTTTAAGTATTTTTTTTTGTTTTTGGTATGCCTTTCCAGACGTTGATGTGAACAGCTGTTCCATGTGTTGTAATTGGAATAAATATATTTTGTTGCTTTTCTTTGGTAATGATAAGAGCGGATTCCTACAGATTGCCGCGCAGTTGTTTTTCTTTATGTTTCATTCGCGTTATCATCAGTGCGACTTTTATTGATGACTTTAGTTAAATTATAGTGAAAATAAGAGTTTAATTAATACGAGAGATTTTACAAGCAATGTTAAGCAACAATGATAATTTACAGCGCTCTGTAAAGTTCACCATACGCGGCGCTGTTAACAGCTGGAGACAGAGAGTGATGAGAGAGAATAAACTGCAAGTATTGAGTATGATTTTGTTGTTGCTCGCTCTCTAGCAAAGACAGAGACAAAACAATAACAGGAGACCTGCGCATGACTTTTGTGTGTTTGTTTATGTGACTTTGAGCTGAAATTGACTTTGCTCCAAGTGCCGCTTAAAGGGTTGCCAGACTGTCCGCTTTGATTTCGTCTGTAGCGTTAATCATTCTTAATGTTTACAACGGTTATTCATCGGCACTCATAAGTTTTATGCGGTTTTGAATGCTTGAAATGGTTCGCATTTCGTTAAAGTAATTTAATTAATAGTCATTATTTTCGTAAGGGTTCAACTAGCATATGCACATGATCGATCTTATGTTGAAGATCGATCATGTACATATGCTAGTTGAATTAATTTTAAGTTAATTAAAAATTATTGAAAAATCGTTATCGTTTAATATTTACATATATATGTAATATATTTCATATTTATATCACAAAACTCTTTGAATAAAATACAATGTCACTGTGCTCTCTCGTGTGTCGTCACAAAACCTCCAACAGCAAAAACCTGCTGAAACACATACTTTCTCACAACTCTGTAAACTCACCCACAGAGCTAAACTTTGGCGTACAACATTCTCTCGCGAGCACGCTTTTCTCTCTGTCTCTCACCTTATTACGTTTTTTGGTTGGTCGCTCTCATTCAATTATGTTGGCGCTGGTTTTTCGTTGTGTTTACTTTTGTTTAGGGTTGCGTTGTTGTTGCTGCGTTGCTGTTAATGCTCACGCTTCTTCTCTCTCTAGCTGTAGTGCTTGGGCTCCATCGCTGTGTTGCAGTGACTATGTATTTCGAATGGGTGCTACGATTCTTGTGAGCTGTACTTTTCATTGTTATTGCTTATGCGATTGATATACTCTATACAAAAATATGCAACTTGCAATTATTGTAATTAACACAAGTTAGTTTAAGTCTAACAACTAACATACCTTTACTCTGGCACGTCAATAAAAAAGCTCTGCCTCTTCGAATGGAAATTTCTTCTCTGAACAGCCAATACGCATACTATTTTTACAGAGTACTCGCGTAGTCGTGTTGTTTTTAACAACTTGTTTCTACTTGTTTTCTTTTGCCTTTGTCCGTTGCTTGCAGCTGCTGTCTGCCGCGTTGACTGCTGCCAGACTCTCATTGGATTTTAGTTCAGAAAATTTGTTCGCGCTGTGCGGTTGTGTGGAGCGGAAACTTGAAATTTACTTTCAATTTGTCCAAAGGTTTTTATTTGTTTTGTACTCGTTCGTTCGTTTGACGCATTGTTGATTTCATTGTGAGAGAAGCGACAGCAGCATCCAAGAAAAAAACTGCAGACGCTGATTTCTGAGTAGTTTCAATAAAAACGAATATAAACTATTCGAATGCAATTTAAATAGAAATCTGTAAAAAATTGAAGGTGAAATTTATTTGAGAAATTATTACGGTAAAATAAAAACACCGCGACGACGCGCAAAAAATTTTTTGAATGAAACGCTAAATAAGCAAAAATAAAATTCATCTAAGCAATAAAATTAATTAAAAGTCTAACGGCAAAAAGTATTTAATAATTTGTATTATTTACAAAAGTGTTTAACAGTTTAACAGTAAAAATTAAGTGTTCCTTTAATGTGCAACAACAATTTCGAGCGATTTCAATTTGAATACAAGCAACAACAATAACGCAGCATCGACAGTGACAGCCATAAAAATAAGGTACGAGTTAAATGTATGTTCATTCTTATTTATGTATTTTTGAGTGATTTGTGTTTGCCAGTAGTTGAAAGGTGTAGCCAAACACAAACATTTGCATACATACATACATTTATGTGTATAAAGAAACAGTTAGGAATTGTAATCATCATCCTGCGTGCATCCACCAAACAACAACAATTATGCGTGTATCATTTTTTTGCCACTCATTGCGCTCAGAGAGCGAGAGTTTCTTAAAGGAGTGCAATAGAGAGAGAGAGAGAGAGAGAGAGCGTACAACTGGGAGAGTTCTGCAGCATCCCAAAAACAATGCGAATATTTGTGTGAGTGTGTATATAAATTTTTGTGCAGGACATGTATTCAAATCCTTTTCAATTGAAGTTACGAGCGAAAAAAAGAAAGAAAATTTAAAAAAAAGTGACAAAACAAAAAAATAAAGCAATATGCAGTTGTAGAATACATACAATATATATGAAAATATATGATAACGAATTCTATTTTGACATTTTATTTTTAGCAATTGAAAAACCATAACAATACAATTGATTACTTTGGATATATAATTCTGAGTCAAAGTGACCACGTTCAAAAGTCGTAAATCTTATCAGTCATCTCAGCTGATTTTAAGCACAATATCAATTAATTGTTTATATGTGTTTACACATCGGGAACGATGACATTTTAAATAAATAATGTATGAATATTTGTATATTGCTTGATTACATATTGTGTCATTTTTGAATACAATGATGAGTTTTCATTCATTCAAATGTAATTCGTCCCTTTACCCTCCACACTTATTTCTATATATAAACTCATATACTTTGAATTTATTTCTGTTTGTTGTTGGTTTGCTTGTAAAGAAATTTCATAGCGCCACAAATAATGCAGATAAGGTGATCTCAGCTATTTAAATAATCCATTTAAATATATTAACTGATAGATAAGGATTGTCTGCTTAGCTACAGATTTAATTTAGTTTATTAATTCGTTCAGTGTCGAAAATTCTTTAAAGCCACATTAAAAAACATACACTCTTTTAACATAAATTGATATAATGTCAGAGGGCAATCAATATGAGATACAGAGGTGGAAAAGAAAATGTCCATCAGCAAGTGAAAATTTTGCAAATTTAAGAAGGTTAGTTAGGTTAGAAAAAAAAAAAAAATATAATTAACAATTTATTTAAAAGCCCATCGATATCTCTGTCATTGTCGTTTGCCAGTCACTAATGAGCAGCCTCACGTGCAAAGGGGAAACATTCGGAGGCTATTGAAGATTGAAGTCAGCTAAGAAACGATAAGAATTAACCAACAACATCTCAGTCATGTCAACACATGAACACACACACACACACTTACGCATACACCCAACACTCTTGTGAATGCTCATATACAGAAAATTTAGCTCAGATGCTGTTAGATCTTCAGATACAAAAAATGTAGCTTTTGTGAAATTTTTGCGTGCTTAACAGAATCTTTGATTTCTCTATACCCTTTTAAACAGTACCATTACTTTGTTACCAAGCTTGACAAATTGAACTGCATTCCAGGTCCAGTATAAATTTTGAAAATTTTTATCAGAGGAATTTAAATAAAAATTAAATAAATTTTATTATAACTGTTGGGTCAAAAATATTGCAATATTTATACCGTGAAAAGTGGCCGAAAGGGTATTAAATTTAAATTATATTCGCAGTTAACTGTTCTTTCTCTTTAGTTGTTGTAGACCCCCTTTGGATATCTATTGGCTAATCAAGACTTTGTTTGTCTGACTTGAAAGCATTATTAATAATCATTTTGTGATAAATTTGCAACACGTTTGCGCATTTGGTTTAGCTAAACTTTCCATTTCACTCCAACTTTTGATATTGTGTGCTGAACACATAAAAAAACCTTTGCTATCCGTATTTATACTGTATTGATCTTAAATCTTTAAAATTCGATCTAAGATTCTGTCTAACCATTTTTGTGTATAATTTTTGAGTTTTCTTGACTAAATTAATTGAATTTTTTGTACTCATAAAACTTAAATATGCTACTTTTAAGTACGGAAATCTTGATTTTATTTCAGCAACTGAGCTTTTAGATTCTTATGAAATTTTGCATAATCATATGCATGAAAAAAAAAAATAAAATCAAAATATATAAAATGAATCTGAATTTCTGTCATATTGTCATTCAGCCTTGCAGACTTTCTGTCTGCGAAGAAACTCATCAACTCATGCAAATTAAAAAAAAGAAAATTCTTTAAATTATTAATTCTATTGAAAGTTAGTTTTTTTTTTCTGTGTAATATTGCTGCAAGACATTCGAAAACGCACACACAGTGACACAATTTGGATGCCCTCAGGTGTGATTTGATTATTCATATACTCACATATATCTGGGTATGTTGTGGTTTTCTTGTTTTGTTTTTATGGTCTCGCTGAAGTATCATATAAAAAAGGTAAAACACTTGGGCTCATTTAAATGCTCCGTTTCCTAACGGACTAAAAATGTTATTACTATAAGTATTTATTTTGTTGCTTTTTGCGCAATTTTTATGATGTGCAGAAAAAATTCGGCTGCCTTATGCTTGAGAAATAACTGGAGCAACATAAATAGAGAGTCAAGTGGCAAAAGTGCCCGTCGGGAATTAGTTAAAGTTATGGTAAAAAAAACAAACCAAAAAAAAAAAAAAAAAATTCAAATATATATTTTATATAATAAAAAACTGAATTATTTTCCTATGAATATCATACCTCTTAACTTAGAAATTTCCATTAGTAATTTTGAACAAATGGAAACTTTAATAAATGTGTACAATCTGTAGTCAATGTCTAAACTCGAAATTCTCAGCGACTACTTTTAAATTATCTCGTTGTTTTTATTTTGAAAATTGTAGTCATAATTAATAAAAATACGAACACCATTCATGAGATCCAACAGCCAAATATTGGCTAGGTCATTGCCATTTAATCTGAGCACTCGAAATACGAAATCTTTGTAAAAAATCTTGTTTTGATTGTCTTGAATTAGAAATAAATTTACTAAACAGTTGAGTTTGATTTCAGTGCGCACACATTGAATGAACACTGTTCATTGAACAGCACACCCCTTAGAGTTATCAAAGAGATTAGGAAACATGAACTGGACTCAAGTATCAAAGTTCTTGGGCGCGCAATAAGAAATATAACAGTAAATAATCAATAATCAATAATAATAACAGTAAAATATCATAGAGCAGCAGAGCAACATATGACACAGAAGTTGGTATATCAGGGAAGACCCCCAGAAATAACCTCTAAGATTACGAAAAACCACTACTATGTTGAAATTTCTTTAAAAATTTGATGATACATTCATGTTTCCAATGAAATGGCGAATGAATCTTTCTCGTAACAGGTGAAACTGGTCCTCTAATAATAGCGAAAGAGATGAAAAGAGAATTTGAATAGATATAAGCTACGCTTAGTGTTTTCATTGAAATCAAGTACAACTTACTTAAGTACAAATTAGTTAACAAAAGTGAAAATAACAAAAGGAAGTGAACCGTTGGAATGAGGTCTCATATAAACAACAATTACGGCAAATCAGTTGTCAGGCGACATTTGTAATATCAATGCAAAGTCTTCCAAATACAAATGTATGTATGTATGTACAGTCTACACATATATGTATCCATTGTGCTTAAATTTAGCACTACGAGAATCTATTGATGATACGTCGCGTCTCTCCGATTCTGATGTGCGTCACAATTTCTAGCATCGCTACTCATAAATCTTCCGACAATTGTCTAGTCGATACAAAACGCTTCTACTCACGAGTTGATTGCATGTGTAGTTATATGGTTTCTTGATCTAGCCTAAGCGACAACTAATACAATAACAGTGTTTCATCTGATTATCGACAAGCATATATAGGAAGTAATATTTCTCCCAGGCATTTGATACTCCACTTCTATTGATCATTTCTATATGATATTCTCGGCGAGGTCGTATGGTTATCAATTTTATTCTTGCGCTTATCGTTTGCGGCTCGTGTCTGTGTTTATGATTAGCGATTAAGTGAAGCAATTAGTTAAATAAATATATTCGAGTATAGATAATATCGAAAGACCTAAAACTAGTAATTCAAATCTAGATAAGCTAGAAAGCTAACAAACCATTTTACTGAATAACGAAACAAGTTTAAGATGTTAAAATATACTTTGCTAGCATTTTATTAAGTTGTCTAATACTAAAATATTAAGAAAACTATTCGACTTCGTTTTATTCCTGTTTGCTTGTCATCATTATCATAGTAATTGTTTTGAATACTTATATTTTTTATATTTGTACACATTTACATAATATAAGCCAGTAAAATTGATACAGAAAACTTCGTGACACATTTAAAGCATAATTATAGGCCAACAACCAAACCAGTCTTAGTAACTTTTAACTTAGTTTTAGTAGCGGGTATAATAATAACTAAATGGCATTTCCTTTTGCACTTGAAACTTTTTATTGAGAATCTAATCACATGTCTATGAGCCATTTATTGCACTTAAGTAAATACTCTGTGACTAACAATTCTAACAATTTCTCTCTTTCACACACTCTCTCTCTTTCACACTCTTTCTCTCTCTCTTTCTCTTATTGTTTTCCTGTTTCTTTACAGTTTCGGTAAGTTGAGAGTGATGATAACGAAAAAAAGAGAAATAAAGATAATACGTGAATAAAAGTTTAAATAACTAATTGAATAACTCATACATCTACATTACACAGTTATCACATGTTGCTAGGCATTTATTTCATCTAACCTTCTACCAGCTGTCATAGTCATACGTAGTGCAATTATATTTATTGCGCCTACGTCAGTTGCTATTCTTTTACTAGGCCTCTAGGCCTTCGATAGACCACTTAACTGCAGAGCCACGCCGACACCTTCAATTGAAATTGATTGGTCGCGCGACATCCACGCACACACGACGAACTTATTTAATTAACAAAAAACAAAGAACTAAAGAAACAATGAATAGCAAAATAAATTTTATGCATAGCTTGGAGTATAACTATGCAGCTTTAGCATAGTTTAGATACATTTCAAACACGCCCACTTGAAAATTCAATCTTTTTCGACTTTGAAAGTCTGATATTATGATATGATAGCAGTACTTACGGGTTTGCGGTTTGTCAGGTAAATTTGTGCCAGGCCTTCGGCATAAATAAAACTTTCCCAGTTTCGTGGGTGGCCTTAGCACTTGTCGCACTTCGTCTGTCAGTGGGCGGATATGTCCAAAATTTTGCGTGTAGCTTTTTAAGGTCATTCATATGTGAGGGAACTATACATTAACGAATATATTTTAATTGTCGTTGAGAGCTGTGTATTTCTATTGTAATTTAAACGACGGCTGACACTCAATATGCCAGTTCAAGATGATACAAATTTTCCTTTTGTCATATGAAAATTGGGTCTTGGTCGGCTGCTTTACCACCTGCCAAACTTTTGTATCCGTCAGATACTCACGCATGAGGGCGTGCGCTGATGAGTAATTTACCAACTCAACAATATATATTCATTTTCAAATTATGATTCTCAGAAGTTCTTCAACTACTTAGCTACTTGTTTAAAACTGGGTCAAGTCTCTATGGCACTTGTATACACAAAATAAAACTAATAATAATAAAAAGTGAAATCACAGTTTTTGAAGAGTTGTAATTAAATTTTAATCATATAGCTTGTTATTCTTCCTCTCTTTCTGTATCTGTTACAAACACTGACTCAGTATTTGTATCTAATAATCATTTACACGTTCACTGAATGATTCTTGGCAGTAGTTGCCTATATTATTAGCAAACTTATCTCACTACTCATATATGTTGTAATTAAGTGTTAATACCTTGACAGCTTTGCTAGGGATGTTGTCATTGAGCCAATGTCTAGACGGGGTGCAGTAATGGAAATTTAAATATAAATTCAGCACAAATTAATGAATTTTGGTGGCACTTCTTCAAGTTTGTGATACCTGGCAATTTACTTTAAATATGATAAGTTCCCCTTGCTTTGTAAAATGTTTTTAATAATCAATAATTTAACTTAATTATTAATAGTATACTGAAATTTGTCTATCATCTCTCATCAATGAATGAAGATGCCAATAACTAAATTTTACTCTTAAATACTTTCGGTTGACTGACAGCCCACAATATATCATTGTACACTGTACATACATACATGTATATCTATTGCATATAATTTCATTGATTGAATTATTATTCAATGCATTTTTGGGCTAAACGAGTCAGCGTTTTATTTCCGACGTTGATGACAAAACTTAATTAGGCGTCTCACGTTTTTTTGGGTGGGTAAAACCACCTTTGGAAGCATTAGCTGCGGTTTTTCATACTCAAGACTCAAAGTAAAACTAGACTCCTTAAACTTAATGTAATATAACCGACAAAGGGAGAAATCCTCAACCTCAAAAAGTATGTATGTCAGCATCACCAGATTACTCTAATAATATTGTTTATATTTGAATTAATTTTTACTATGTTTGTTGTAGATCGCACTAAGCTATAGCTATTTGATTTGTTTTGTTTCTTTCTGTCTATTAGAAATTTGGCTTTGAGTTGCCTTCTTTTGTAATGTGCCCGATTAGCATAAGCGACTGACGTGATTATTAAAACGTAGGTATTTACAGGCAAAGTGTATCAGTCTGACAAAATCTTTATTGTCCCATAAATCCTCATCAGCAAGTCTAGCTTTTCAAGGCTTGAATACTTTGGGGATTGGCATATATCTTGATCAGCTTGTCGGACAGTCGTATCATTCCTTCTATATATATTACTAGTCGTATTTGCTGGACGAGTGGCTTTCGTCTCGATCACCAACTGCCGCCCGCTGCCATAAAAAAAAGTTATAATTTTGAGCAGAAGGTCTAGTTACTAGTACTCAAAGCACCTCATAATTTCTTAGATTTAATACTACATATTTTGTATTTACATTTGTAAAATAAATAATACTTTAAAGCAGTTATTTTGCAAACAAATCTGATATTTATGTAATGGTTTGTTAGCTTTTATTTTAACTTCATACATGCAAAATATAGAAATTAGTTTTTATTTATAAATAACCTATAATTATAGCTTAGAGCGGAGGTTTACATTTTAAATGTTATATACTTAAGATTAATTGTCGCTAATGCTTAAAGGCCTCATATGTTAGGTATGCTAAAAATAAACAAATTAATTGTAGATTCTCTTATGAACATTTCCTCAAAGAATAAGATTGATGGTGAAACTCGCCACTTCTTACCTTTTCCTGTTGACCTACAGAAAATAATTGAAGTCTTCTTATTTCGTCAACAACTTCCAATTCATTAAAGAGCAAATTTCGTTGAAATCTGAGTAAGCCAAGAGACATATGTAGATATAGAGTCAAATTAATTCCCCAGAGATTATACCAAATACAGAAACAAATACCGTTAAAAATAAAATGTTATTTATGCACTTCGACGCTATAACCGAAATCAGGTCCCAGTCCCAGAACGAACTTCTTCAACCGCGAAATAATGAGTTGCACCAACACCAAGCAATCGAAATATAAATGAAATTAAAATAAATACACTCGATTTCGAAGTTTTAATACTCTTTTTTCTTTTTGTTATTATGATGTTTTTGTGTGATTAATTTCATATTTCGAAAGAAACCCAAGAATTAGAAATACATATTATTCTACCAGTTAAGTTAAGTTTGTATATCGAAGGAATAAATCGGTTAAACGTGCAATTAATTACACTATTTGATATGATATTAAGATATATTCACTTAAAACAAGTTTCAAATATATTGAGAATCTTAAAATCGATGTTAATAATTGAGAGTAGAAAATCAAAATACACACTGTGCAGGGAAATATAGGAGAGAAACTCGATAAAAACAAAGACGCGAGTTGGCGAAACAAGAATCAGAATAACATAATAATGCTATGGGCCAGCTTGAAATTTCAACATTTCAATATGATACGTGGGACATGGGTCGGATTTGAAATGGCGACGGTGAAGTCTTTAAAAAGTTTTAGGTCAAACCGCAGCCACTGTTCCTGTCTGCTCCTGTCTGCTCCCAACTTCAGCTCCAGTGGTTCAGCCAGGCAGACAGCAATTTGAGTGTGTGTCTGTCCCCGTTGGTTGGGTCTCTACATCCTGCGTGGAGCATATTAAATTTCTGAACCTGGCCAACAGCTGTGCGACGCCTTTGAGCCGTGACTCGAGACTCGCACCGGGTCTGATAAAACCAGTTTCAAGCCATAGCCACGGCAGCTGTAAACAATCAGAGCTAACTGCATGGCAGGCACTCAGCCATGAAAAATGAATGATGATAATGACGACCAAGACGAAGACGAAGACGGAGACGGAGAGACGAGAAACGTCAGAGACGACGTCGCCCCAACTGCGGGCTCTTCGGCCACTGCTGTTGATCTTAGCGCTGCGAAAGCCATTGACCAAAAAGGCTTCGAGCAAGCACCTATTGTTATTGCCTTACACTGCGACAAATAACTGACGAATAACTGAAATATTTTGGAAACTAAAGTTGTATTATTATTTAAGTGAAATCATTTAAATATTTAACAAAACTTTATTGAGTAATATACTAATTTTTTATTAATTTTTAATTTAAATATACAATAAAAAATAATTCAAATGTTACACGGGAATGAAGCATCTCCAAGCCATGTCCTTCAGTGTAAGAAGCTAATTTTTTAGAGAATAACAGAGCTAGAGCAACCAAAATTGGCATGCACACAAGAACATCTCTTCACGAGGTAAAAGAAATTAAGACTGCCAACTCTATGTAATTAAGTATATTAATAGCAACTAAGCATACGTTTATATATTTATATTCGACGCTTAAGTAAACTTAAATCATATTTAATTAAGCAAAATAACAAAACTTAGCTCATACTTAACTTGAAACATAAATTCGACTTGATTTAATATTTTGTTGAAGTGTACGCTTTTTGTTTTGGTCTGGGCTACAACATTTACTACTCCCGGCCACAAAGCTGGAGTGCATCTACCTGTTTTGTTTTTGGCTTTGGCAGCAGCTTCTAAAACTCGATTTTCAACACAAGAGTCTACATCTACTGCCCTTTGAAGCGGTCGCTGCTGCTGTCGCTTGTTTGGTTTACGGATACTTAAGCTCAAGTTTTGCTATTTGCTATTTTGTACTTTAAAGTCGAGAACCGGTTGCCAGGTTCATAGGCGCATTGTCGACTCGTCTTGCTTTGTCGTAGGTACTTATTCGTACTTACTTATCTTATATACTTTTGTGTATGTATTTGAGCAACCCGTTGTTGTTATGCTTTTTACTAGCTATTCTAACTATATTGTTTAATTATTTTTTTTTTTTTTGGCTATTCTTTTTTCGTATTCGAGTTTTTTCTGTCTTTTCTCGCTTGCTTCAATGCTTCACTGCGTCCATGCGAAGAATATTTGGAGTACGGAACAGAATCAGCCTTTTAAACTGGTTTTGTTTTTTTTGCTTTTCTGTTTTGATTATGCCAGATAATATTAAGGGTTTATTGACATTTCTATGATATGTTAAGTAGATTTATTATAAAAATGATCATTTCGATTTATAGTGCTTCTTCAAAGAATTAAAAATTGAAATTATATCTTATTATAAACTTAAAGCATTATTTTGCTGATAGCTGAATAAACAAATAATGTTGAATATAATCGAAGCTTAGATTTATTATTATTTAGTTTCCTTGAGCTTATAATAGATTACGCATAATCGGTACGTATTCTTTTGATTTGCTTTATGTATAGTATCTACAAAGTCGACTCGCCCTTTAATTGCTATAGTAAACCAAGGCCTAGGTATAACCATGACTTCAACCTGCGCATTGACAGAAATTTCTTAGCTTCGCTGATGTCTGCAAGTTTCCATAAAAGTCTGTAGCCGGCTTGCCAAGAAACTGGTTAAACTTAAGCAACAGTCACAACCAAATTGTTGGCAATTGGTAGTTGGTGCATTTGGTGCACATATCTGCCAGTTTCTCTTTTATGGCCAAGACAAGTTCTTGACACTCAAAAGCCCAGCGAACAGACAACGCCTTCAGATGCCAATGTAATTTATCTGCGTCAAAAATATGTATCTACAAGACCGACTAACTGTAGCTGTAACTATAAGCTGGTTTAGAAAATCGGAAATTTGAAATTGGTTTTTGCCTACCTTCGATTCAATTCAATTCAATCGTACACTCAATGCTCAATGCATTTCCAGTTACGTTCAGTTCAAGCTGAGCGATTCGATAAACGCAGGGGCAGTCAGCGAAGCGTGCCACACAACATGCAACAAGATATCTTGCACTCCTCTCCCCCTAAGTAAAAAGTGATTTGAAGTCGAAATGCAGCCATTATAAAATTGCCCACATAATAAATGATGTAAAAAGTAGGCGTATTAGCGATCGCAGATTTTGCAAGGCTACCAAAAGAAATAAAGTCTACTAAAAAATTACACCAAAATCATTTCAAGCAGACAATAATATTCCACATCTACTTAAAATTATTTTTGAATTTTTATAATTGCTTAAACTTACATATATCGATCTCTTTCTGCGAAAGTATTTTTTGTTATCAAAATTATATTGATTAGGACACTTTTTCATAATATATATCTTCCGCTAGGGTGGCGGCATCGTTTACAAATTTTAAATGCACATTAATGTTTAACTTCTTTAACTGTAATTCTGACATAATAAATGATATTCTATTTATTATGTGAGCTTCTGTACATATAGTTTTAATAAATAAATATTTTAAGTGTATTTTAATGAAGAGATTTTATTTAGAGGCCTTTGCTTGAGGTTGTAATCTAAACTGCTTAAAATCTACTGCCAGTTGGTGGGACTATAGTTAAATATAATTATCGTTTCATTTGATTCATTGCATTCTTTGTCCACAGGGATAAAGCCATTGAAAAAATTAAAATCATTGTGTATGGAAAAAAGGAACACACGATACTTTCGCAAAATGTGTCAGATTTATTTCTTACTTATTTGTCATTTTCCTCTTTTGTCTCTAATTTATATATGATTTTGTACTCGATTCTCAAAAAAGTCCACAGTTGTAATACTTATATAATATACAACATTTGCATTATTCAAATAATTTAAATCTATTTATAACTTTATGAAAATCTTTATAATTATTCCTTTATGAAATTGACTTGAACAGGAGCAGAATAAAAAATACATACTGTCATAAAAATTACAATAAAATTTCTTGAGTGAACAAATCTTCTCTTGTATCAAATTATTGTTCTAAAACATCTTAACCCTTTCGAACCTGACGGTGCCTATAGGCAACTTCGGCTGTTTGACAGATGGCGATCCTGATGATGTTGTCCGATGATTCCTTATAACTAATAGTACATTTGGAGACTCATTAACGAACTTTTTCCAAATGTCTGGACGTACCTGTTACAAGAGATTAAAGTTAGAGTTTGCATAAATAATATTTTTTGGTAATCGCTAAATAATTAAAAACATTGAAATTATTTTCACAATTAATTAAAATTATATGTGTACATGTTTAAATTGATAGCTTTTATATAATTTTCAATTTATTGTTGATTATGGGGTCGATAGGGTTAAATGAAAACTATTTACTTGAATTGAAAATCATTTTCGAAATTGCATGTTTTATGAGCTGAAAAAAGTATTTACCTATATCTTCCGTAAACATTTTGTTTGTAATTCCAAATTAAAGAGAATTCATATTGTTAGATTGAAAACTCAATATTCAAGAATGAAACTGTTTTACTAATACATATATCGTATATGCTTTCCTAAAATCATTAAAAATCAATTTTATCAGAAAGTTACCAAACTACGGTAAACAGTTAAAAACCAGATGCACCTTGCCCAGATGCTGTTATTAAGCAGGAAAGCCAACATAGTGGTGTAGTCCACTTTATAAAGACGGTGTAAAAAACCCCTCACCATGAAATAGACGGGGGGCTGGACTGTAAAAGATGGTGGTGAATTGCTGACTACTGTGCAAAGTTTTGGGGTGTGCACAACAAAATAGATGCGAAATAAAGCAACAATTTTGTAAATGCTCGTAAACTCTGTCTCTGTCTGTGTTTCTGTCTCATTTCCTCTCTTTCTATCAATGAAGTCGACAATCCAAAAAGTTGTCTTGCTGTGTTTTTTAACGTTAATTTACGCCAACTGTTGTTGCCTGCTTTCAGTTTCATTATGACTCGCAAAATCATGCAATGCTTTGGCTGCAACTGCGCTTGTTGTTGTAGCAAGAAACATTGCAACATGCATTTCGTATCTTTTGGTGCTGCTGCCGTTGCGGTTAATCATATTTCTGTTTTTCTCATTGTTGTTGTTGCTGCTGATAAATAAGCAGCTGCGCACAGATTGCTTTCAAAACGTGGTTTGCAGGATACGAGTGTATTTGAATGCAAGCCTGTTAACTGCTTCCATACAAGTTGTACAATGTAATTGCTACTCTGTACAATCCTCAATATGCGCAATCTGTAATATCTCATTTATTTATTTATTACTTTATTTATTTATACCTAGCACAACAACGATTTTCTAAACTTACAAATCACTAACAGCGAATGACTATACTAAATCTATAAAAATGGTATTAGTTGTATTGTAAGTGTATTTTATTTTAGTATAATCAAATTAAACTTCAATGGGCAAACTTTACTCAGCATCTTTCCAGGAATAAAGTAACGTAAAACATCGCATTAGTTTGACAAAAGAAAATAATAATTGAGTAAATATTATGTGAGCAGCTGAGTAACAGAGATCTACAAGTTTGTACTAATATTTTTCTTAATGTTTCTTTGTACTCGTTGCATTAAATATAAATGTAAATATATCTATAATTTTAAATTATAATATAAATAAGATATGAAATGAATAATAACAAGAGTGATAAATTATTACGGGGACATCACATAAATAATAAAAAATATAAGGAAATGACTTCTTTATTTTAATTTTTCATGTTCATTTCAGTGAATACAAATGGGAAAATTGCACAAGCATGCAAATTACGTTTACGCGAAGCTCTCACTTTCGAGCTGAGTTGGTGAAGCCATTCAAGTACTTGGTTTAAATATTGTAGTTTGTTTCCTATCCCTACGTTTTTTAATTTATGACCAATCCTTACAAGGTGGATCTTACCAGCTGGAATTGATATACGGAAATCTCTTTGAAAGGGACAAGCAAGGTTTTTTTGGCCGTTTTTTAAAAGATTATAAATTAGTATTTTCGCCTTTTGCATTTTATTAAACAAAAGAAATTTTTTAGCATACGAGAGCATCTGCATTGCTCCATTTAGAAAAATGAATTTTAAACAGAAGTTTCTCTTAGAAAGACACAAAGCTAAGCAACAGACGAGGTTTAGCTTCAGAGATTGATTTCTCGAATATGCATCTAAGTAACGACTGTACTGTATAATTTAATACATTTTGGATAATTTTCTTACTTAATAAAACTTAATAGAGTATTGATTTTTCGTTCCTTTGTGTAAGATTAAGAAATTTTAATAAATTGTTGCCCTATATTCCGAATCCACATATCTTATCAATCAAGTTGCTTGACTTTTCCTTGATATCATTAATTGTTGCAGGCTTGTTGCAGTTGATTTCCATTTGCCATACCTTATCTGTCGCCCTGTCCGCTGCCATCAGGCTGATAAGTGACTCTGACGCCCCCAATCACTAATTGGGATACCTTCCCTATTGCACACCATAACAAACGCTTATCAGTCAAACATTCAGTTTCACACACACGCGATAAGAATGGCGCTTCAATTAATTTGTCGAGATTGGAGTTCTATTTCACTATTATTTAGTTTAGATACAAGCAATATGAATTATATATTTATAGTACTTAGTTTCGTAAGCTGGTGATAAACATCGCTTTTGACCTGTGTAATGATAGTACATAAATTTGGGTCACCTGCTGCTTGATAAGGGCTTAAGGGCTTAGATGGAATGTGGGCCACTAAAATGAAACGATAAAGTTAGATGTAAGTGGACGTATGGATTTGAAGATAGACATTAGATTGATCGATTGAGTAAAATAGCATTTATCTAATGTATTTCTAAATTCTAAAGTTTATTTTCTCTTTCTTACAGAAAACTTAATGTACATGATAGGTGGTCATATTGTAAAAAACTTATGGTAAACCAATTAAGGACATTGGGTAAGTTATCAATTTTAGAAGGATTATACAATCGCATTAAAATAAATGGTGACATTTGTTCTTCCTTGACAACAATTATATATTATTTTATTTCAAAAATAAGTTACGGATATAAACATTGAAATTTATTTGTTTGCCTTTTGGCACATTTAATTTTGCATATATGAAGAAAATTTCAGATTCAATTTGAGCTTTATTAAAATTCCTCAACAGTACATTTCGCCTGCATTTCAGGCGTAACAATTGCGCGATAACAGTTGACCTCATATTTAATATTTCGAATACAGCTGTGCAAATGGCGCAGAACCTAAAACTGCAATCGCTTAATCAGCGAATAATTATGCAGAAATATTTACTGATTTTATTTTAAATTAATGTTAATGCAGTAACAATTTGAAATTCATTATAATTGTTGCATATACATATCCGGATGGCGTGAGTTTTGTTAAGTGAGTTGCTAGTTTAATTACACGGGATTAGAATTTCTAATGTCACAGAAAATAATGAATTTGGTCATAATATCCAAGTGTAATGCAGTGTGAGAATTACACGGGATGTCCAATAATATTAAAAAGATTGTGCATTTGATTTACAATGACTTATTTGAAATAGCCATTTGAAATCAAGTCGAATGCGATAAGATTTGACTAACAAAGGCCTCAAATGTGTTTATAAACCGTGTGGAACATCATATCACATTTGCACACATACACATATTGCAATTCGAAATCAATTCCGAATTACGTGTATAACGAGTAGAAAGCTTAAAATGGAAACAAAGCAATTCAGACTGGAGTGTTGCGTGAAAGTCAACCTTGTATGAACAAAGTGGGAAGACATTCAACATTGTTGACAAATAAATCACACCAGACTCAGGCAAAGAGGAAGAGAAATATTGAAATCGAGAGAAGCGTAAACATTATATGTGCGTAGAACTTAAAACCGGCTATAGAAGAAGGTACTGTTCATGATTGCCTCAAAAGACTAGGAACACAAGAACAATAACTTTATACAGAAATCATTATATAATTATTCTTATTAAAATGAAATCTTATTAAAAAGAAACTCGTCGATGATGTCTCGATGACGCCAATCGGACAGCTGAACTTATACCATTTCAAAAATCTAGAAATTTTTGTTACTTTTCTTACATTCTGCCGATTTGTGTCATACTGACTTTACCAACTTTTGTTACATTTCAGTAAGTTTAAATATGTGTGAGAATGTCATTTATATTGTATAATTGAAACATATTTATTTGAAATGTATATATATTAAAGTTATCGTCACTAAATTGGATTTCAGATAATTTTGGAGTAGAATATTCTTTCTTCAATATACTTTTATCTCGTGTAGACGTTTTTTTTTGTTATTAACATTCACTCAAAAAATTTTGAAACTTCCATAAAACTTGTATGTCTGCGTAATATATGCGATTGATATATGTGATCAATTTTTTGCGACTATTACACCGATCCTTTTATCAGGAAAATTTGTTGTTGAACAACTTCCGTAAATGTCTGTGATCAATACTTTAACCAAGACTTATCAAAGATTGTAATTATACACACACACACACTGACACACAAGCTCTCACCCACACACTTCCAACTCACACACTTATCAAACAAGTGCATTCCATAATTCATTTCTTTTGTTCGCTACAGGTTAGTGTCGCCTGAACAATCAAACACATGGCGACAGTACAATACAATATATGTACATGCCTGCATACATACTTTGCATATTAAGCAACTGCAACAACAGCCGCAATCTAACAATTATTGAAAAACACCAGCAATACGCTGCCTTGGCTTTTTGCATTTGCTTTGCATCTCACAATGCAAATTAATGGTCGACATCACAGATGCAGACTATTTCATTATAAATAATTATTCTAATACTATATGAGATTTCAGGAAACTATTCTAGATTTTTATCATGAAAGGAGACTGTCGAGGCAGAGAACGCAATATGTTTTGAAATTGAAATTTTTTCTATCGTCTTTGAAGTACACCTTAACTCAATTCGCGCTTCCTTTTACATATTCGTTAATGCAATATGTTAATACAGATATACATCCCTTTTCTATGTCACAGCCTTTTTCTACGAAACTTATTTACCAAATTTCTTTTAACATAGCAAACTACTCAAATCACTAAATAAACAAAATTCCAAAATGCCGATATTTTTGTTAATATGATTTTAATTTACTAATTTTCCATTACGTCTGTATCTTTCGTCACTAGCGTGGACTGCCGTCCGCAGTGGTATCCCTTCTTCGTTGTGTTGGAAACTATACCTGATTTCCATTCCTACTTTCCGTATATATGTTATGTATGATCTGACAATTTGTGAATTTAAAGTTATTTTCGTGATATACACGTGGATATCTCTTTAAAGCTTTGAATCATCTCAACAATTCACTCTATTATTTACTTGTTCTCTACAATAGCACCATCTTCTTGCTTGACGTACTCAACTCAACTCTTACAACCCACACACACACACACACACACACACACACACACACACAGACGCAGACACACAGAGCTCATGACACACATGGCAGTAGTCGGCCCGCCCCTTAATCTACAACCGCGTCCACAAATTTATTATCATGTAAAAGATTTGTGCAACAATGCAACTACAAAAACTGAAAATTTGCGGGGGCTACTGGGTACCGTATCTGTCAAGTGATACTCCCTGTGTTTACCCCTTCGCGTTTAGTAATTTGTTCTAGTTAATAATTTATTTGAATATTTTGCTTAATTATAATAACAAAAGAAACATGCACAAGAGCATTTCGCAACAGAAGTTGTGATATTTATGCAACGACCGTTTGTGGAATTTATCTGTGAGATACAAAATTGGTCAAGTGCTCCGGCAAGAGACTTATTTTCTTGTTATGGCCATGATTCGAGCAAATCACAGACAGAAGTCTCATAAATAGTCGACAACAGATGAAAAATGATTGTCGCTAATTACACCCCTTCTCATCTAGACGTTTGGTCATAAAGAATAAGACCCAGAAGAAGACCCAGTTAGAACACAAACTTAACTATTAAGCCATAAGACAAATGATTTTCCTAACATTGGAACTGAACTGACTCAACTACAGCAGGCAACCATTTAAAGTCCGATGACGACCACTTAATGTCGATAAACTGAATGTCCGCTTCGGACTGGCCAGGAATTGGGCTTGTTTGATTTGAAATTCTTAATTTCTGGTTATATACATCATATTCTACATAAGAACGCGAATGTTGCGTCTTCTTCGTGTTGTCTTCGGTCTTTAAATACAAAAAGAACCATGATGCCGACAGCGTCTCGAATCAAAACGTGCATAGATTGTTATGCCTCCATCTTTCACTGCTTCTTCCCCTGCACCCTGTCTACCTAGTGTATCGAACAGTAGCGGCATCCATTAATCAAAGACCAAGCTATCGATTCTGTGCACTCACATTACCCATTATGCCAGTTCAAGCTTGCGTATTAGTTATACTTTTGCAGGAGACTTGGAACTTATTGAACAATACCCCGCGGGTCTTTATAAATGCTTGAAGTGCTTGAGTTATGGATGCAGAGTTTTTGCCTGAGTATGAGCTAAGCTAAGTTAAGATGAAGCTGGGTTGGGTTCTGCTAGGTTAGCTTGGGCTTGGTTGTATGTTTGGGTTGGGTTGGGCTGGGTCAAGGTAAGCGTTAAGTTGAGCTCATCAGAACAGTAGACGGCACGTCTTTTAAGTGGAATTTGTGCGTCTCTTTCGGTATCAAAATGTGACAGACAAGGCCGTGGACTTAAATTTAATCGACTTAGATTAAATAAATCAACTCACACATCCATCAAAGCATTACACTACATTACTCGTATTAGAATTATATCTGACTTGTATCGACAAGACATCCTTGCTTGTTTCATTTGACGCATCAAAATAACAACAAGATTCGCTTTGAATTATTTATCTATGTTTCGTTTGCCCTTTAGTTTATGCAAATTTTTATTTATTTAATAAACAAGCAAAGTGCGTGCCACCTTTTGTCACAGACACGCGGGAGAAAGCATGAAGAGCTCATCAATATTTTGGCGAGTCAACGAACGGTTGCAAGGGCAAAAGATTGATTTAGAACATTCAGACTTGTTATTACCTACGTTGGAGTACTAACGAACTTAGCGTCTATCCATTAATTGTCGTCATAATCGAGAGTTGAGTCAATTTGCTTATGACTTCAACCTGGATAATTAGATCATGCACTGTGAGATAAAATATTGGAGCATAAGTCAAGTGAACTTATAAGATAAATAAAATACAAATTAATTGGAACTAAAAGCTTATCGTCATATGTTGCCACATATTTATCAAACAGAATGGGTTTCGTTTAATATTTTGGTTGTTGTCTAGTGTAATTACAAATATTTATGCTTGCTCTGATCGTTTACGACGCCATTAAAACTTACTTTGGAACCAAACTTACAGAAACTGTCAATCTTTTAAGTACTTTTCGTTTTATATTCTTCTCCTTGATAAGTTTTAAAGTTGACAAAACTTTTTTGCAACCGCAGTGCGTATTTCCGCTTTGCTGACTCTATTTATTTTGTTATTCCTTTAGCGTAGAGTTCTATCACTGTGTCGTCAGTCTCTAGTCATTACCTGCTGCGTTTCAAGTACTCTCTGGACAATCAATTATGAAAGATACTGCGCAACTAAGCATGAAATTAGCTGCGTACTGCGTACAGCAGACAATCGACGGACAGAGCCAAGTTCTCCTTTTACTTATACCAACACGATAAACACTATGCTAGTGCACACACCCCCAACTAACCCTGACTTTCATGTCATGTTTTGTTTAACTCATTACATGGCTATCGTCGTTATTGTCATTGTTGTTGGTAGTCACAGTCGATAACATTTCATATTATTATTTCTCTTGGTTTATTAATAAATGCATTTCTGTTGATTGCCTGCGTTACAGTTGACAAGTTTTCCTACCTTTCTAAGAGTGTGTTGTTATGGGTTGATCGGCTAAAACAGAGACTTTTATTACCACTATGTATACTTCATACTTTTCGTACGTCGCGGCGCTTGTAATGAGTTGTAATGGTTTTCAGGTTTCTAGTTAAAGTTGTCTGTTGCTTGGAGCGCTGATTAATTTTATGAGCCTTGCAGTTGTCTGATTCTTGTTACAACCAACTAACTTATTTATGCGCACATTTTATGTATACAATTTACGTATGTATCTTTGTTGTAATAATGCTCTGCCTGGCATTTATGATAACCGACACTAGTTATTATTTTTTTTGTTTTCTTTTTCAGACAACGTGGCAATTGGACAGGAAACTTTTTTGTCTATAGGTGAGTTCAACTTTCAGAAATTTTTAAAACTAACTAAATGTGAAAAACAACAAAATAAAACTCTCAAACTCTTAGAATATAATGATTAATTATAGGCGAAGGCGTAACAAATAGCAGCTTCTAATGCAACAGATTGAGTTGCGGTCATACGTCAGGTCAAGGGGATTAAAGATCTTTGACTTGACTCAAGTCTTGTCTAAGCCTTAAGTAATTATTAAATTAACATTTGCGAGCTGAATTTTTGTATTATTGTTTTTTTTTTATATAACATGAAAGGTTATTCTTGGTTTCACTTCTTTGAAATTCACAAACAAACAAAGTCAGCAAAATAGTGTCTGGGTTGAAGTTTATTTCATGTAGATCTAAACTATAAATTTTAGCTTATCTAATACTAATCACCACTCAGTTTGCTGCTCCACTGACCCACTGACTCCACTGTCTGAGTGCCATAACTGATATCAGCGACAATGTTGCAAGCTTGCAAGCTGCAGCTTGAACCCACAACAATCGTAAATTCCTTTAGAAATACCGACAAAGATAAACATTTCAATACGAAGTCACTGCATAATGCATAGCGAGAAAGATAGGCCAACAGACAGACAGCCAGACAGTCAGACAGTCGGACAGTCGGACAGACAGCTTATCAGTGAAGCGTTGTCGACTGTTGACTTTAGATATTGCCGAATAAATGCTCGTATTCATACATGTGAGTCAACATTCAGTTGCTGTCCTAGTTGCCAGCAGTAGCAACTCCCTAATCAGCCCTAAACGGAGTTTGAGAATGTAGAGGAAAGGCGTTTGGTTCATTCAACTTATAGATACGCTATAGAGAAGCAGTCTGCTTTTGGCATGCTAAAAGTGTAATGCACTTGACGACGAGTGCTTCCTGTATGATAAATACTCCGGATACTCCAATATGTGTCAAGTTATTGTTTGCCATTTGCCAGTTTGCAATTTCACAGATACACAGCTCGCCGCGAAAGATACTTTTCTATGACTATGACTACGGCTGCTATGCCGCCTCTGCTTCTGTCATTGAGCCAGGCTTTTGTTTGGCTAAAATGCGCTATGTTGATGCTGTGCCATTGTTTACTTCTCCAGTAGCAGCAAAACAGAGGAACAACTTTTCATATTCATGCATAAGCTCGAATTATTTTTTTCCTAATTAAAACTTTATGCATCAGGCACAATGCGCAGCTTTATCGGTCACCCACTATGCACAGTGGATCCACACTCTGAAATGTGCAATGTACTGGGAACGGTTTTTCTTTTTTGTTTATTGAATTTTCCTATTCACGCCGCCTTATTCGATGTCGACGGGGTGAATGACAACTTGACAAAGGCCTAGAAAACTGGCGACTCCCGCAGCGCGCGGTATATAGAACTTCTCGGAAAGCACATAACATATCAGGAGAGGCTCTAAGACCAAAGACACTCTTAACTGACATGCTGTTTCTGTTTTTTAGTATTCTACTATATTTCTTCGCTTCGTTTCTATTGTGTTCTTTTAAAATTTGACCAAATTCGCGTACGAAGCTTGATAAGAATTTCAATGAGTTCGTTTCCCTTTCGGTAGTCGCTTGGTGGTCGGTTAAGATTATCAGATTCCAGTTGCTGTATAGAACCAAAACAACAGCCAACAAAACAACAATTTCAAAGCAGAACCTGTTGGATTATTGGTGCGGTGACTCAAAAGAAATATTTATACAATGGACAAATAATATAGAATGTATCTCTGAATAGAGACGATAGAACTGCCAATAGCTTTTTATAAACAAATATTTATAATGATGTAAATTTTGATATCGAGTTCTTGTATTTTGCCATGTGCACTATAACTTATTATTTTAAGACATTTGGGCAATTTTATCAGTGTCTCATTGAAGTGTCTGAACGGACATTAATTTCAATTTGGAAAATATATCTTTATAAAACTTAGCTAGACTAATATATAAAGTTATTACTGAAGTTGTGCTTCATTCTAATGCAGTATATAAATATAGTCATAACCTTTTCATTTTTATCATTTTCTATATTTTTCCTCATTAAATATATACATGAACATTGATCTCAATATAGTAGATACACTAATTCAAGTTTCTTAACAACTCATCGTCATCTTCAGTTGGTGACTCAAAACAACATTTGGCATTCCCCCAAATAAAAGTTGATTGCCAAATGTTTAGAAAAAAATCGAAAAAGAATAAAATACGAATAAATCTATTTTTCCACATATGGTTAATTGTTATTTAGCGTGATTGAAAAGAAGGCAACACACCTGTGCAGCTTCTCCCCTGAATAAGCAAATGGCAAAGCATTTTAAAACTTGAAGTTAAATGTTTTTCTTGCATACATTGCGTTACATTTGGTATCTCAAAAGATGTTGACATTTTATGACCCAAGTTGGAGCGGCCCTTTTGCTAGGGACTATCGAGTGCACACGCATATATTGTACGAGAACTCGGATGCAGAAAACAGATCAACAACTTTAAAAGCTTTATGAGCCAGTTACATGCAACACTGGAGACCAAGAGCTTGTCGCATTCATTACATGCTAAACTTACATCATGTAAATTGTTAGCACTGCTTCTACTATAAGCCCAAGACAAAGTCAGCTTGTATTTATCATTAAAGTGTCGTAAATCACAAGTAATTGACATTATACTCGTACAATGGCCATGCACACTGCCAAGATAGACGGACAAGCAGATAGACAGACAGACAGACGGACGGAAAGACAGACAGTCAAATAAGCAAATAAGCAACAATTACCTTCAAGTTAGAAAAGTTTTTTCTTCTTCAAATACACGTAGCAACAATTAAGCTAAAGACATCACATAAGAGAATAAATGATGACGGTGCAAGCATAACATTTGTATACTCTAACTTAAAAGCTCATCAACAACATTAACCGATGAAGAATTTAGAGAACTTGTTATTGGACCATAGATCAAGTATATTGAAATGTTGAATTTGTCTAAATATTATATGTTTTTTTTTTTTTTTTTTTATTATTATTATTATTATTATTATTACCAAACTAAGAGTGCTTCGAACACAGCGATAATGATGAAAATGACGACAACAAAAACATCTACAACATGTATCCAAATTTCATGTTGATAATATTATTAAAAGCAAATTAATAATAAATTATATTTTATCTGTAATTATCTTATACTCCGATCCACCTAGCCGCTGAATCCGGTGCAAAAGCAAATACTATTGACAGTAAATGTAAACAAATGCAAGCTTTGACATTGAATTTAACTCATTTATTCTAACATAACTGAATTTATTCTATCTATGTCGTGTTAAAATTTAAAGGTCGCACGCGAATCGGTTTGGTCTGTACAATGCTATGTCAGTTGGTCAAAGAGTTTCACATATATAGCTTAATTAAATTGAAAGCCACAGTCTGCAGAATAGATATTCCCAGTTAAATGTCTCTAAGCAGTATACAGTGTGAGCATTTACTTATACAATTCAACATTTGTGCGACTGTCGACAATTTGGCATAGATACTATGAATACGAATGCGAATGCGAATAAGAATACGAATAGAAGAACGCACATCTTGGGATTGCGAATGCTCACAATTGAAATGTACAATTAAAATGCAGCAAAACAATGGACGTATGTACGTCTATGTATGCATTCTTAGTGTGGCACACTAAACAAAAGGCTGGCAGCAGGCAGATTGCATTCTCTCCCACCAAAGTCCCCTTCGTCACCATTTATCACTCAACATGTTAGATAAGACAACGTCTTTATCGCCATCTTTGTCTGAATATTACGAAATGCATGCCAAACGGCGAGGCGTCTTAAATGTGCCACGTAATTCTATATAGAATAGCCGCTCACGACCCTTCAAATACACACATATGGTATATGTTGACTAACGGAGCAAGGGTGAAACGGGGTGGGGTACGGGGAATGTGGGAGGGATGTAGCTAAATAAAAATAAACTGAAGAAAATACTTGTAATCGCAAGTATTAGCTAATAGCCACAGATGACGCTAAAATTTAGTACACGGTTTAATAACAATCCCAATAATAGTCGGTCAAGTTTATCAGAAATGAATAATATGAATAAATATACTAAACTTGACGCGTAAATAAATATATCCATAAAATGTCCGCCACTTTTCTGAGTAATTTTTGCATATTGAACAGGAAATCACAAATTGTTATTCAACTTCAGACACAATGCATTGAAATAAGCTGAGATTGAGTAAATGCGTTGAACCATCGTCAATAGAGTGACGAGTTTTGTTTGTAGGATTTTCAGGTTCTTTGACTCTTGATGAGGCATTGGCTGATACGAATTTTCGCTGATTAATCCCATAAGTGTTTACAAAAGCATTTTTTAATTTGAAATAAAATAAAGGTTTCAGACGAAATAGCGATTCGTGTTAATTATGACGCCAACTTGAGTTTAGTTTAATGGTAAAAACCTTACTGTAGTTTAATTTATTTCTTTAGTAGGTCACTGAGTAGTTCTCGTTGCCAAGAGCAGTAGTTTTTAATTGTTATATGATCTCTCCATAACAATATTACTTTTAGCATTTTCGTATATAAACTGTCGCAATTTTAATTGGCACTCACCTTAAATTGTTACTCCTAATGAGAATGATCACTGGAAATTCATTTTCTTCTATCTATATAAATACTCAATTCTATCCTGAAACTTAACTCAGTTTTTCTTTTAAGTATTGACTTTCTAGTGATAGAAAGACTGTCATTACTTCACTCTACGGTCTTCGGACTCTGCACAAAATTTTCCCAAGTTGCACTGTCAATTGGTTGCCACTCTTCATTTGTCAGAACGTCAAGTAGTCAATTTTCAACTAATTTGTCAAATGTGTCATAAAAATGTTTAAGAGACACTGAAAACATCTTGGAGCATAAAAACATGTAGGTCACAAAAAATGCCTTAACTGCAGCAGCAAAACATCCAACAATTTACAGTCTCTGAGGCATCAACAGCAACTATGGAGTCGAAGTGCAGAACCCACCCACAAACAAAACAATAATGTCGGAGAAGAAAATTCTAATTGCATTTCCTGTTGGGGTAGACATAATTTCATTTGAAAAAGTCATAAATTAACAGAACAACTTCCGATAGAAAAACAAAACAATACAAAACGAATGAAGCAAGAAGAACAAAAATAATAATAACGAAAAGTTGTCAAAGGGTCAACAACCAACGACAACAGCAACAATGACAACAACAACTTGCATATGTATATGGCCCCTATTGAAATTCCCGTTCTGGGTCCCGGGTAGGGAGTGTCGGTGGTCGGTTTTCGGCTGTCGGTGATGGTGTGGCAGTTGTTAGGGAGCCGCAAGAGCGTGTCGAGTGGAGTCACTTAACCGCTCTATATGCTGTCCCAACTACAACTTCAGCTGTGACTGACCGCCTGCCACATATTTCATAGAGCGTGGACTAGAGCATAGACGAGAATCTCCCCCATGTAATACTGGAGAATGTTAATTAGTTTTGGCTGCTGTGGTATTCTTTATGATGCAATGAAATTCTTTTGGTCTCTGAGATCTCCTGTACTTAGAAATTCATTTTATTTTTATTTTCTTTTTGCACTATCATTAAAAGTAAACTTTATTTTACTGCGCTTTGTGGCACTAACCAAATTTTTAAATAGCTTCAGTAAAAATTCCATAAAAATGCAGTTCTGGAAACATTTTAATTGGGTGGTTAGAAGACACAAGTGTCGTGACACGAAACGTAATGAGTTTTGAATCACAAGTCTTTGCGACCGAATTTTGTCAAAGGTTATTTAAGGTTCAATACTCAATTTATATATTGATGAGTTCGATTCATGTATTGCTCCAATGCATAACGAACAAAAAATCTGATATTTAATAGATACTTTATATGCAATACATATATATAGAGACGAAACAAAAAGTTTTGTGATTTCCGGGATTTCTTTTTATTTTTTTCGGCAATATGTGATAGTTACTCAAATTATACTATAACATTTATTTATGCCATTGTTATGCTATTCATTTCAAGGCACGTGGCTACTTATAAATTGCGCCAAGTTTTCCAATAAGTTTTCCCTCAGTTCGAGTGGGAGTATTCTATATGTGAATGCCACATTGCAGTCTTTTCATTTTCATTTTCAATTGAATTGTATTATTTTGGCTAAAAATAAAAACTAAACATTTACGTGCCGATTAAACAGCGTAAAGTATGCGAGGAATTGGCGCGTGAAAGATTTCGTTTGATTTCAGCAGTGCCAGGAGCGCGTTGTGGTAGAGGGAATCGAGGGAGGAAATCAGAGTGGGAGAGGGAGAGGGACAACAATTGGAAAGCAGCCAAAGTCGAAGCGTTAATTAGACGTAAGATGTGAGCAAAGTGAAGATGTTCGACAGCAGCTTTTGCAATTTCACTGAGAAAACAAAGCAAATTGTAAGCGCGATTTGGTATGGCTAACTTACACCGTCTCCACCCCACCCCACCCCCTTCACGCCGTACAGTGGTAGCACTCTAAA
Source organism: Drosophila sp. st01m (assembly GCA_018901795.1). Lineage (NCBI taxonomy): Eukaryota > Metazoa > Arthropoda > Insecta > Diptera > Drosophilidae > Drosophila > Drosophila sp. st01m. The sequence continues at coordinate 732,211 of JAEIFG010000269.1, forward strand.
GACAGCCGATACTCTCGATATCGATTTCACTCACGGCAAGGGGAGAGTAAAAATCAAATGATCAAATAAAACTCACGTTTGTAAAACTCGTTCGCGCAGACGCTTTTCATTTTCAATTTCAATTGCAATGGCAATTCGGTCGACTAGGGGCGCTACTCGCAGTAGCAACCGCTAGAGACAACAACAACAGCGAGTACAGCTGTTCCCGTTTGCCGTTCTAGTTGCTATCTGTCTACTCCACCGAATGATCTTTCATTATAACGTATATTGAGCTCACACGAACAACAAAAATAAATTCATAAATTCTTTCAGAGTCAATCGCCGCCGAATGCAAGTTCCTTTCTCTTTAGTCGTCCATCGCTATTACCCACCTCTATCGACCTGTCTAACATAACTTGGTCACTAGGTCGGCCTCAGACCACGTCGGGCATTCGATGATCTTGCGCCACGATCTGTTCTTCCTCCTCATGCCCTCATGCCCCCATCTTCTTATTCTTGTTATTTGCTATTTATTTACTTATGCATCACTTACCAACACGTAGCAAGCGAGCAGACACAACAAATTCGAAATAGGGAAAAGCTTTTGACCAAAATCTTTGTTTATCAATTGCTCTTAAGCTGGCCGAAATCGCCATGTGCTTGAATTTACTACATTTTTTGGTTCCAAGAACTATGATGAGAATTCTAAAGTGGTTAGTTAAGAAATTCGAGGGAATAAGCTAATTTTCTGAGTTGGTTAAAGGGGAATAAATTGCATTCAGTATTTGTCATGATCGTTAATCCAAATGAGCCTAAAGATTACAAAAATGTATCTGAAAAGATAAACTACTTACCAAATCATAGTGTAGTATTATCCAACGGATCTTATAACGTACTTCTTTAAATATATACATTGGACAACGTCTATATCTTTGGAAAATAGGTTGTCAAATCATTGTGAAATAGTTGGTTTGAATAGTTGAAAAGTCCAACGTTTGGTATGCAATTGACATTTGTAATTCAAATAGTTTTTTTGGTTGGATCTCATAAATTACCGTCGAAATCATCAACCCCAAATGACCTACAAAAAGATCGTAGGTAGACTACAGACCTTTCGTAGCCCACTGCCTCGAGACTTGAAACGGAAAATTATGCATGGCTTGATAAGATGAGAGACTCTCGAGTCTATAATCAAGCACGGAGCTAAATTTTTCGTTGGTCAGAGCCAATAGACACCAAAATTGACAGCGACCAAAATGAAGCGGTTTGAGGATGAGGAGAAAATGAAGATTGGAGACGCGACAAAAGCTTGAACTGATTGCCAATTGAAAGAAGTAACAACAACAGCAGCAATTAAATTAAAAACGCTATAGTCGAGTGTGCCCGACTGATAGAGACCAAGGAAACCAGGAGACCAAATTCAATACATAATAATATATACAAATTAGAGGAATTTTATTTGTACATTGCGTATAACTCGCACTAATTTAGATGAAGTCAAAACTGCTTCCGTCTGCCTTCTAGATACACTTCCAGAACTTATGAGACCCTTGCATCATTTAAGTACAGGGTCTCAAAATTGCCCCAGGTGAAATGAAGTTCGCCTCCTTCTTGACTTCGACCTGACTTAGATTGCTGCTGCTCCTCTATGATTAAGAAGTGGCTGTCGTGGCCGGCATCGTATTCAATGTCGTATTCGTGGTCAATGGATAGCCCGTCGAGAATTGACTACTCTAATATAGAGGTCTATATCCGTTTAAAAAAAATAAGTATCATTAAATATTGAGTTCTTAAAAACAAGAGAGAAATAAATAGTTTTTTTTATTTGGTTCGACAAAATCGAATTTTTATAAGACTTCTTTGCTTAAATACGTCAAAAAATATCGAGAGCACAATTTTCGCGGTAGAGTCCTTAACGAGTCCTTTTTTTTAAATTTTTTTCCGTTCTTTGGAGATTATTAAATCGGCTTCCAATTAACTCTTTGGTGTTTTCTTATTGTAGCTAAGTTGCAGAATTAATTTGGTCTATTTTTAATGAACGATTGTCATACAAAATACAAGTTTAATTTGTGATTAAAGTTGTGTTTGTTTCTTGCCATTTTCTTTTTAATCTAAAACTTGACCTAAAGTTTTGGCTTATATAACTATAATAAACCCTCTTTTCTTCAATAAGTACAGGGTATAAAAAGCTGATTTTTTCTGTTGTTATGACAGCAAACATTGAATAGCCAGTTGATGGGAAATTGGGTGAAATTTTCAAAGAGAGTTCGAAACTTTTTTTTTTATTGTTTTGAAACTGGAAACAAAGTAAGTTGATTGGTTTGTTGACTGCTTAACTGATGCAACAGCGAGTTGTAATTAATTCACATGATATTGGAGTCTATGTGGTTATGATGTAAGCTGGCTGATTGACTTTTGGACAGCACAAATTAATAATTGATTAGACTCATGCAGTGCAGCAATACATCAATGAATTGTGTGCCAGGAAAATGGACGGGACTGTTAAAAAATATAATAAGCAACAATTACATTTGTCTTCTTTTTAAATCGATTGAATGCATAAATGGTAAAGGGGTAACAGATAATGAATTACGAATAGCGGAAATCACATAGTCTATTACCATATCTACCGTAGAGAAAATCAGTCTGTTTTATTAGCAATCTTTAAGATTCGAATATCTCTGACAGCTGTCAGCGCAATATGTTGCAAGTGAACAAAAAACATACAAATTTAATGCGAGCTATAGAAAAACTAAATGAAATGAAAAATGAGAGCAGAACACAAATAGCGAACAATTGAAGAGTATTAATAGCCAAGACAACCCTGGCTGCCCTTAAAATGTCGGCAGTGCGTTCTGTTTAGCCCGGTTAAGAGATTGTAAGATTGTTGTGTGATGTATGTAAGTTATGCGGCCAGACTGACTGTCAGTGAAAAGACAAGTCAGGTCAACCATCGGAAGTTGGAAATTGCAGACAGTCAATAGAAATCGGCTAGGAAACGTGTCAACGACTGATTTTGAGAATGGGGAGGTGATATGTAGAATACTTTCCGAAAATAAATAGTTTTAAGTTGAGGATGTAGTCGAGATAAAGGGCCTTTCTAAATTACAAATAGGAAACAAGCCAACTTCGAGATTTTAACATAATAGATAATAGATAATACAATAGTTACTCATTTATATAGGTTAATTAAATATTGTTGAAGACAAAGACAGTTCTTAAGGTAGAACAATGTGACATATCAAATAGTGAATAGGGAATAATAAAAGTTGATATTCGTCAACAGATTGGAACTGGCAATTAGTTTTAGGAAGAGTTGTGTATTTACAGACAGCTCTGCTTAAACTCTGTTGAACTCAGGAACAACTCGAATGTAACGAGCTTACTCGTGCATTTAAAAGAATTGTGGCCACTTAAAACCACCAAAAAATTCAAGCTACCAGTTTTTAATTAAAGTCTACACCCAAAAAGAATCCACAAATATTTTCCCATTTGGTTTCTTAACTTGTTTTACTTGGGCTGCTTTTTCTTATGAGCATTAATTAACAACTTCCTCCCGCAATGTTTCTTGTTGCCATACGAATGTTAATATGTTATTATGATTTATTCTTTCGTATGCATCTCACAATTGACCCAAATCAACAAAAGCTGACAACACTGACCCATTTGAAAGCAATGGCCTTCCCAAATATAATTCTTTTTGTGTGTGCTTCTTGGTGTTGTCAGAAATTTAAAAAGAAAGAAATACGTGGGTATAACATGAACAAAACAAAAGCCATGCGGAATTTATGCAAATTGAGTCCCAAATTAATTTCTCGACCGCTGTCAGGATACAAATTACGAATATGTTGTTTATTTTTTTTTTATTAAAGTAATTAAAGTATTATTAACAAGAAACTAAACCCCCAATAACTCTATTAGTTTTTCTGTAATTGCTAGTTCTACGTGCAACAAAGTGCACCTTATAACACCTGGTAACAAATACAAACGTTTTTAAATAATCGAGTACCAAACGCTTTATTTTATATATATTCGGTACTCCAGATATTAGTACAAACTTTACAATTGATTTTATGGGAGGCTTTTATTTAAATTTGTTTTTCTAATTGTGTAACATTTATTTATTTTTAAAGTATATACATATATAACATTATATTAATGGTTTAGTTAAACTGTATTTTTTATTTACAACTTGTGTTTGAAGGAGGTCCTTTCTTTTCTATTTGAACTTAATGCAGTTGACTTTAATTGAGTATTTAACAATTTCGAGAAACATGAAAATCCCCAAATCTTCAATCTTAACAACGTTTTGTTTATCTAAATTGCTGCCAGCTGAAAATTACTTATGTCTCTTTAATTAGACAGCCTCCGAACAAGTGAAAGTCTTGAAGTGGACATCATGTCAAAATATATGTATGTAATTTAGTGTTTGTGCAATGTGGCGCATGCGTAATATTTCAGAGTTTTATTTGCTGCTTGTTAAAGTGAAAACGGCTTACAACAGATTTGACGATATGAAATTTGTCATAGACAGAGCTTTAATTATGTTTTACGATCATTTATTGGAGCACCGCCGTTAAATGCAAATCCTTGGGGCGATAACAGTTGATTACGAATTGTGGTTGAACCGAGTTTGGTGCGCAAAGAAGCAAAGAAGACAACGAACTCCTCAAGTGCATTAACCTTAACAATCAGTGTTTAAGTGCTCGTAAAAACAACAACAACGACAACAATAATAACAACAAGGAGGAGGCATGCGTTTTGGCGACAACAACGACAACCACAAGGAGAGTAGCAACAAGTTGTTGGCTGGGACCATGATCTTCACAGAAACTTGCAACAAACACTTGAAGGCAACCTCTACAGTCGCATGTAAAAGAAGCTGCAGCAGCAGCAGCAGCAGCAGCAGCAAATCTTTAAAAGCCAGTTTAGCAAGTTTCAACTTGAACACAGAGTACAGAGTACAAACACTATGGTCTGCGGTCAAAACGTGTTAGGGTTTATTTGACTTAGCTCTGGTTCCAACTCTGAAACATACATCAGCAACAACACGACTACGCGACGTTACCTCAGCTGCCCAATTACTTTTTTTTTGTTGTTTTTTTGTCTCTGCCGCAAACATAAACTGCAGTTTAAGCCCACACGATTCCATTTAGTAATACATTAATATCATTTCAAAGTTGCTTAAAATGGTCTGTTAAAGCGTTAACAGAGAGTCTATTTGACCATTTTGTATTTGCGCTCCTTTGTCTTGTTTGGACCAACTTCCACTTTCAGTTAACTTTTCATGCTTTCCTATGAAAATTCATGTGACTATTTTTATTTGAATATCTTTTGGTTTTTTGCTCCCTTTTTGCCAGCAGTTTTTTGATTGTCCATTATGAATGGTTTAAGAGATTTGTGGAAAGGGTAAGAGACAGACGACTGAGCGACTAAAAGCTTAACTGCGATTTACTCCAGCTGATATATGTGTATGACCTGTCTTTAGCGTTTAGTGTTAAAGTAGAGGACTAACCCAACCTGAAAACAAAGCGAAAAAGTTATTCGTCCCATATCATGGATTTTTGAGTCAGCGTTTCCATGTTAGCCTTGTAATATAATGTTCCGATCCAGAAATAAAATATACTAGATATTCATGTGATATCCCGGGATCTCCAACCAAATAGCTCTAATAGTCTTTGAATTCGATGCATTCATAAAGACTATTGGTTGACCTTTGATTCTGATGCAAAACATATACGACGAGGTAGACCTCGCTTTCTTCTGTCGGTTAGATGAATTCGACGAAACTATTGTGTAAACTGTATGTAAGTTATTTTAAAAGATTTAATTTTAAAGCAGATAAATAACAAATTTGCATTTAATATAGAAGTTTGATTGGGACCATGTGTAAAAATCACAAATAAGTAAGACAAGTCTATTTATGAACTGCAAGGTACCTATGATTGTTTTATTTCAGTTTCAGTTTCACAAATTGGTTATAATTGCTAATGCTTAAAACTTTTGAAATGTCTCAACAAAAAACTTTACGAGTCGGTAGATGGAAATTGTATTCAGTTTTAATTACAATCATGACACAACAAGTACCTTCAAGTATTGCATGTCTAATTGTTTTTCGCTTCGTTCGGCTTCGACTTTAGATTTTAGTATTGGAGTTTTCATGACGATAGGCAATTTATTGTTTGTTTTGCCTGAAGAGATGCGGTAAATGTGTTGATTTTGTGTATTGTATCGTCCGTGCTTAGAAAATTACCTGTAAACCAAAAATTTGAAATCGAATTTTCGCAATTTTGCAAATTGCTGAGTTGGCAACATAAAAATAAAATAAAATGAGTAAGACGAGTGAATGGGATTTGTTACGGCCTTGGATATGTTATGTCTAACACAAAACGTTTACAATAGATTTGAGGGAAGTCTGCAAGAAGGATACTGTAAATGCATTTCAGTTGGATTAATGTTCTAACTGTAGGCTTCAAAAAATAGCCTTAGGTAAAAAGGATTTCACATTGTGTCATATTTTGCAGGATGTCTTTTTTCACTAAAGAATCGTTTTGTAGTCTTTAGGATTTGTCCAAGGCTATACCATATGACGCTGGTAAAAGCTGAAATGTAGCCAAAATACTTATCCTACACTATTTTAGAGTGCTGAGGTGAGGCATTCGGTGTAGGCACTTAAGGCACTGCTTTTAAGGCGCTTGCCAAATGGACTTTTGTGTTTTTAGTTAAGGCTCTTGATGATGCCAATGCAATGTTACAAATAAAGGGGCTAGGCGACTTGGAAAAGGAGTTAAGAACATGTGTGATTTGAGTTTTAAGGTTTCTGGTTTTTTTTTTTTTGGTTCTCAGGGCTATAGTTGCTTGGTTACCAAATGGGTTTTTGTGGGTAGTGGGTTTTTTGAGATAGTTGAATTATTAATATCAAAACTTTGGAAATATTTAATTTTTGGCAATCTTCTTTAAAACAATATTATTTGGAAAATCTCTCTCAACCAACTGTATATTTTAAATATAAATATTATGTGAAAAATGTAAAACTAATTTTATTTGAAAAATGTGAAACTGATTTTAGCATGTGCTCACTTTATATAGAGTATTACCAGATGGCATTGCCCCAGTTAAATGTATAGGAGACAGTCAACACGATATATTTATGTTCACAATTGCTGATCGCTTTTTTTTTTTATAAAAATAGTAAATATTGTAAAAATACAATTTTGAATTATTGTTTCCAATCAACTTTGTTCAAGGCGATTCGTGTCTTTTTATAGACATAAATGTAGTTATATTTACATATATTCTGTTGTGGTTCCTCCTTGTCTAGTCCGTCTTCGTTGCTTTGTTATTGTATTCGGATTCTTTGCATCGCAATATAACGAAATCGAAAGCAATTTCACTTAGCCACCTAATTGTCAAAAAACTGACAACTGTCTGTCAATCAACTGCCAATTGTGTGCGACTGCGGTTTCTGACTTACATTTTCGATAGGGAGAGAGGAAAGTGAGGGTAATCAGTTGGCGTTGCCGGTTGAGAGTTGAGATGAGTTGAGTCAAGTCGAGTAACCAATTGTGGGCAGCTTCTGTAGACATATCAGTGACATACACCCAAAGATCCATTTATCAATTATGATTGTTATATGATTTCTATATAATATTTAATATTTTTCATATAAAATGTTAAAAGCTTCATCTGTTTCGACAATTGATTGAAATCGTAGCAGTAATTTCTCCAAATTCAGTTGAAACATTTTGAACTATCAATTTTCACCGGTTCTGGTCGCCGATTTCAACAATTCTGGTCAACCTTGAGGTTCATTAACCCACAAGCGCCTCAAGTTCAATCACAAGCAGAATCAGCATAAATATCAACTAATCAAAATGTCACACTTTCCAGGCCCAAAAAATATGCTGACAGATGACAAACTTGAGAAACCAAAATGAAAAGTCTGAAACAATAGCCACTACTTCAAGTAACTATTAGTAAATAAAAGAGAATTCTGCAGATGAAAGAGCGAATACCCTGTATTACGCCTTTGATAAGATAAGTATGATAAATGGAATCCCACTTAAATATTACACATAATTAGTGTTGTAAGAGCAATCATCATACTGATTTGTGAATTAATTATTCTTCTACTGATTTAATTGAAATCAATAATGCTTACATTCATTCATTTTCAATCTAAAATCAATTAGTAGAAAGTGGATTTTTTGTGATGTTTTTAGAATGTAGTGTGTTTGGTGATTCTTTAGATAAGTAAGTGATTATAATGAACATGCATTATTACGAAGTAGACTATCCTCTTTTCTTAATTTTCAAATATAATGGGTGTGCGAATTGAGATTCAAACCGTAGGGAAGACGATTTGCTTCACAATGTTCCATGGAATATGCTGGCAATTGTTGGCATACGACAGACCAAAGATGATCGGAGAGGGTAGCTAAATTGTGCTCCATGCTCAGATTACAGCGGACAGACCACAATAACGACAACGACGACGACGACAATTGCCTCGACTTTGGCGATAATGAACATGAGCACACTTTAGCGAGCACTCCCCATATGGGCAGAGTCAGACCCGGTGACGGTGACGGTGAACGTGACGGTGACGGTGACTGACATGCGAACAGAGACCACGGCGGCATAATGAATTGATGTGAGGATGTTAGGAAGCTGAGGAGAGTTAAACTGTTGAAATATATATACTGAACAAAATGCATTTTAACACATAATAATATGAAATTAATTGAAGCAATTATTGTTACTGTGTGAAGACGTTTGTGTTTGTATTTGTATGCGAGTGGAGATGATCAACGCAATTAGCTTAGTTCCAGTTTCCTTATGAGACCCCTATGATTGTGACAATCGTTAAATAAATATTACTGATATCAGCTATGCAAAGTGTGAGATCAGAGAAAAGTTGAAGTGGAATGAAAACACATTACGCATAAGTCCGTAGATTTCTTCGTTAGAGTATAGTATTTTATTAGTTTTAATTTCCTCTTTGGTATTATTTAAATTTTATGGTGAGTGTTACCTGAAGTAAGTAACTTATGTACACTCCCGCTCTAATTAAACAATCTATGGTGATCTATTATACAATCTAAAATGTACATTTCTTTTAATTCAAAAAGTCTTGAAAGGGTTGGACTTTAGTTATAACAAGCTACACTTCGAAACAAGCTGTTTTCTGTCGATCAATCGCAAAGTTTTCAATTCTTCGCCTTCACTCCTGTCTCCACTCATCCCTATCTCCAATCCCTTCTATTATTATAACCTACTGACCGATCTAAGATTTCTATATATATACTGTACCAATTAAATTTACTTCCCTGTCAGTGCAGAGATTACAACAGACGTTGGAAGACATTGTCAGAGCTATTAACAAAATTGGCAATACGCTTGTGCAGCAGCTGCCAACATGCTTATATACAAATGTAAAGCAAACACAAAGTAAATATCTATACACACATACGAATACCGAGCTATATGCAGTACAATTTACTCACAGATATTATTCAATCAGTTTTAAAGACTTCCGCGACGGTCTGTGTCTTTATAGTATTAACGAAAAATGAAAGAAAAACAAAGAGAGAGTATAAAAAATGTAGTCATTGGTCAAATGAGAAGGAGAATTTAACAAAGCACAAGGCTAATTGTTATTTTCCGACAATAACAGCAACTTCGTCGAGGGGAACGGTGACAGTTGCTCAATTTAATGCAGCTTTCCGTTTATTTTCAACATAATGTCAGTCTGGGCTCTCCCCTTTCCTAGATTTTGGCTAACTCTTTGGCTGAATTAGCAACTGACTGCTGCGCTCGTATTCAAGTTTATTGGCTTCCAACTATCAACTATCGCAACAGAGTCGCCCAGTTACACGTTCACATCCATTGTCATTGTGCAGTCACCTCAGCATTAGCAAAGTATTGAGAGGGGGAGCTCTACAATGGAGGAGGGAACGTGAATCGAAAAGTGTTTCTAGAACGGAAGTTATTAAAATGTTTTAGTAGTCGAGTTTTCCCGTTGCTTTTCAAAGGGGCAGGTTGCTTTGCTGCATAGTGCATTGACCACCAATTATTGCACATACGCAATGTGTGCCCAGTTGGGGGTCTGTGTGTGACACTTGTTCATTTCTGTTGGATTGTGTTGAAGTATTAGGGTTTATATGTCACACCTGTAATTATTGTTGGAGCATTACATACTATAGCTGACAACTGTTGCGCTACTTTGATTTCATTGTGGTTCAAATCACTCCTGTGATACTCTACCTTGTGGATTGCTAGGCATAATGAAACAATAATATATTATATAATTATCAATCGCCTATCTCTGATCAATAAAATGATAATTATAATAATATTGACATTGTATTACTTAAATAATTAAGTATAAATATATATGTTTGCCTTGCGGTTCAGCTAAAGGAATTCCAATTTTGTCATTGTCAACAGTATTTCAGGCATATTAATCTAATAATATCAGCTAGCCCCAAAACTGCAGTATATAGCAAAACACATCAACTTGGAGCTTAACACTTGTCTGGTATCCGCTGGTCAGCCCCATAGCCCGGTACTTACCCCCACCCTAAACCTCAGCGTTGGCTATTTCCGTTGGACTGTTGAAATCTATATGCGATTAGTTGACATTTCACTTGGGGTCATTACTTTGGTGCTGGGTTGGGGTTGGCGTTCGGTACTGGGGTTAGTGGGTCAATAGCTTATGAGGTCACATTTATCGGAATCTACTATATGTATATGTTTGTTAGTTAGTTAGCTGGTTAATTCCCGGAACACAGAAATTTTTAGTCATTTTCGTATTTGCTACGGTCTGTTTGTGCCATGCGATTTGTGGCCTGCTTTATGCTTAATAATAATATCAATAGTAAGAGAAATATTATTTCAGGTAATAGTGAAAACTAAATGAATTTCACTTATGTGTCGTGCCTGTGCCAAATTAAATGTAACGAAAAACATATTTATAGCATGTCGCTGGCTCTTTGTTTTTCTTCATCTTTTTTTAGTGCTCTTGTGTTTGTTTTTTTGAGGGCGACTTTTTCTAGGCCACTCGGGCAGATACTTATTTTCAGCTCGTAGGAACAAACCATGTTTTGGGTGCGCTTTGACCTGTGTGCAAGTGCAATCCCCTTGGATTGTGTCATTTCAAAACTGTTCAATTCGTACTACGCCGATATGGGTTATGTATCCCAAGCTTCATGGCGAATTGGCCTCAGTTTGTTTAAGTCATTTAATACATTTTCCCAGCAAGGAATTCATATAAATGGATTTGACTTGTAAGTTGCTGTCATAAATTGGGTTGTTCATTAAAAAATTAACCATGCAAAGTATTCTACATTTCTGGTAAAGAGACATATTTTAATGCATATCAATCCGAATATTTGTTTAATTAAATAGTTCCTATTTCTGATATTTCCAACTTTTCTGATGATTTTTACAAATCTCCTCAACATTAAAGGCTCGAAATGTTCATAATTTTTGGCATCTTTAGTTCTCTTTCGCGCGAATCAATAAGACAATACATCAATAAATGTATTACTGTTGAGGAAATAATGCTCTAGACGTGATATCTTACAGACACAATGTGGTCAACAAGTGTGCACATGTCCGAATGACAATATAAAATTTTACGACATGCGAATTATTTAATTTTAATGTGCTTTGTATACTTCAACTTTGGCATGTAGATACTTGAGGCGTCAAAAATGAAACAAAGGCATTTTAATAAATCAAATTGTAACAATAGGTCAGAATATCGATAGAGTTATGGACAGATGTATGACAGGCACTGCGATGAATTTTTTATTCGATTGTAAAGAGTTCTTTGGCATTCAATGTGAATGGAAACATCTGCCAATTGACGCTTGCTGAAAATTGTTGGGTAACTGAAAACTTAAATGGCAACACTCCCTGACAAGTTTGACATTTGCAGCAAGGTTTTTCTTTGTTGCTGAATATAAAGTTACTGATAACAGTTCTAACAACAGTGATCGACTTGTAGTTGCCCTGTAGATGGCGTTTAGACAATCAAAATCTGAAATTCAAATAAATCTAGTGATTATTCAACGCAGACTTATACCGCTTTTTAAAAATGAATTATTTTCGATTACCTGAAGTATTTAAAAATTTACTTGTATAAAAAGATTCACTGAAATTCGCCGACTCAATGGTAAAATAAATCGCGGAGTTTGTAAGACTTTCAATCCAAAAATGGTTGCAAGTGTTAAAAGTCACCAACAAAATGTCACGTTTCGTTGTTTTATTTTGATTTTTATTATTTTGTGTTTAATCATTGACAGACAAAGTAATATATCCGCACAGCTTTCAACAAGAAGAAAAGCAAAGCGAAACCAAAATGCAATTGACATTTGTTAAGCAATCTTTTGTTTTTGGGACCTTAACGGAAATTCAAATGAATGCATTTAAGAAAGAATGCACTATGTATTGTTATTTTTTTGTTGAATTGATTTCCCTGTGCTCGTCAAAATAAAACTGAAACCTTAATTGTCAATTTTAATTTAATTGTCTGGTTTTTTTATTACCGTCGTCAATGTTACCTTCTTCCTTTATTTGCCAAAAGAAGCAACTCAATTGCTTTGAGTGTCCACTTGGCTGTCGCACTTTTTGGTGTCATACTTAAATTTTTAATATAAATAAATATCACTTCATACGTATTTTGATTTAATGTTTGGGGTCAATAAATTACTTTTTAGGCTTCGGTAAGAGAATCTTATTACAAAAACAAATACATATTTGGATATATACAATCAAATGAGCAGTAGATATCTTAAAGTACATATTCACTTCTTTATTGGATTGTTTCTATTATTCATATATAATATTTATAATTTTATTTCAATTCGAAGATTTAGTATGCCCATTAATACCCTGTGTTTAATTTTAAGTAGTCAGCTTTTAAGGACATTTTGTCTGAACACATAAGGCTTAACTGTTGAAAAAAATCAAGAGAATAAAGTTTCGATAAATCATTGATATGCTAAAAGTAAAGAAAAGCTCCCTCTAATTGTCCATATTAATTGACAATATGGAGAATTGTGTTTAAGCTTTAAAGGCTAGTTGAAACTGTATCATGTTCTACATAACAAAAAAACAAAGAGCTCAATGCCACCAACTTCCAAACAACTTCTCTGACACATCTTCGATAACTTGAGACGTAAAATAATTCCAAGTACTTGTACATGAAAAAGCATTGAAACTGACATTTGTATTTCAATGGCATTCATAGAAATTGCAGATATAGCTAGACTTGAGTATTGAGTATACAAATAAATTCATTATTTTATATTGGGTGGGTGTCAAGTCAATGGCAAATGAGTCAAAGCGTTTGCCGATTTTCAAATGAAATCAGTGCAAAAAGCAATTATAGTTCAAAGTCAGCCATTGATATAGATAATTGTGTTCGGCAGTCCATTGTATATTGTTTTTTTTTTATATTATCTTTTAATATCTGTATCATTGATTTGTCTTTTGACATAAGTCTTGGCCCATGACCGTCGAAAGTTATTTTTGGACATAATTTGACAGCCTTGTAATGGAGTCGTATCTCAAATTGGGTTCAAAATACTTTCGTTTATCAAATTACGACAGACAATGTGAAATTTAAGTAACTCTGTGACCTGAGCATATGCCATTTGCTCTTTTCAACTCGCCAACTCTCTGCTTTCTACTATATAAACGAATGTTTATTGCGAAATAAGCTCGGAAATAAACCAGGTGAAAAAGTGCATTTGTGACTGACTGAGTGGAGCCAGACAGCGACGACAATGTTGAGTTTCAAATGCGAAAAACTCACAGTCGGCTTTTAACTTCAGTCACAGAAGATACAAACGAATAAAGAGTTAACCCAGCAAAACAAAATAAAAAACTTAAGACGTATTGCTTAATATAAAAAAGGAGGAAAAGAAAAAAAGCCAACCCAACCTCCCACTGATGTCATAACAACTGTCAACTTGATCCAAAAACTCTGCATCTAAAACGAATGCTGTAAATTATGATTTTATGACAGAAAACTTTTCAAAAACCAATAAATTTTGCAGGTCACGTCAAGAGGCCCAAATCAAGAAAAAGAGAGCTAGAGAGTTAAACTTGTGCGGCAGACAAGTTCGACTGAGTTTTGCTCAGTGGCACCTTAAAATGTGGGAACCACTTAGAAACACTGGAAGAAATGCAAGCAAAATCTAATAACTTTATCATACCTTCTAAAAAGATTAATATTTCGTATCATGAGTTCGAAATATTCTTAAGGAATGTCCGAATTTTTATGGTGAAATAGATTTTCGCGTACGGTTTCGATATCCATTTTTGCTCAGTGTACTTGCCAAACTGTCTACTCATTATGTCGCTATTCATAGAGAAACTTGTCAAGCACAGCTTTCTTTTGCACTGAGTCAGTCCCCAAATAGGGTTGGTTCCCTTTCAACAATTGTAAAGGGCTAGGATCGTTATTCTGCCCTTAGTCGAATTTCCCTCACAACAAAATGCACATGAAAGGGCTAACAAGAAGAAGGAGTAAACACAAAAAGCCAATAATTGGTCATGACTTTTGGTTACCAAGTGTTTTGGTCGCAAAATGCATTTGCTATGTGAATGGGCCTGGAATAGGAAGCAGGTATTCAGAGCCAGAGCCCTCGTCAGGGTGTAGTTATGCTATATGCTATGAGAACATAGAACGGTTCAGCACTTAAAGTATATATTGATAAAGTTTGGCTTTTTGTTTTTTGATGATTTGCCGACAAACTCCGCCTTGACAATGAAAACTGCTAAATGCCGTTTACTGGCATTCAAGTTTTTCCTTTTTTCTGCCTTATTATTTTTTTTTTGTTTCGTTATTGAGTTAGTTATGGTTATGTTTTGACATGTCGTTGATGCTTTTTGGGGTTTCCTTTGAAAGGGGACTTCCTTTGGTGTACGTTTATTTATGGTGTGTGCTTTGAATGCACATCGATTACTCAGCATTTTTGTTGTTGCAGTGGTTGGTTACCAGTTCGACAGTTAGTTTCCTTGAACGCCAAGGGTTAAAGTCAAGGGTTTAAAGACATCCATCCGCTTAGTTTAGCATATAAATAATGTGCTTGTGATTGTATATTTATTTGGAATGTTTTTCTTTACTTCCTTACAGTTGCCCAACGACAATAACAATATAAGAACACACACACACACACACATACGCATACAAATGCTAATGTTGTGCGTCCCGAGGACATTTTGCCCGGCAACTGGTTATCAATATTAATTCTTTTGGCCGGTTCCATTAGAACAGCCAACCACTAAGCACCGTGGGACAAATACACTGTGCTATTTTGGACACCATTCGAAGCTGAACACAGTGAACCACAATGTTGGATCGATGTGAAATGACGGTAAGTGGATTACAAAAGATGGGATCAGAACTTGAGATACAAAGTTAAATGATATTGGGACTCCCGTCAGTCGATCCGTGCGAGTATTAACCACTTAAATATAATGAATATAAATGATTAGAAAATGAAAAATATTATAAAACTAGGAAACTTATTTTATCTATCGATAATTCTCTGATCGGTTTCGCTTACATTCTATTAATTTAACATATTGACATGCCAACTCAATGCTATGATTACAAAGATAAATGATTTTTAAAATAGATCAGATATTAAAACAATATTAAATATTGTATTAACATAAACAATAATGGAATACAAATCACATTTCTCTACACAACATTTACAATATCCTTTCTTTTGTTTTATCACATTGAGGTAGTGTTTAAATTTTCACTTTTAATACGTTTTAGTGAATAAATGTCGATATATTAGCACTTAGCGAAAAACCTATAGAAAACTCATTTTATACAACTAAAAATGAACCGTTCTTTTTGTTAAAATCCATAAAATCCATAATTTTCACCGTGAACTCCATGTTTGACGTTGAGTGCGTACACTTTCAGTTGTATGAAATGGGTTCTCTATACATTAATTGATCTTAAAAGATTTAATTATGATCATACGGCAATAATAATTGTAATGTAACTTAGGGAAGGAAAAGCTTCTGGGGCAATACTGATTTAAATAAGGAGATCATCTGATTAAAAGCTCAGAAATCTGGTTCACGAGGGATTGAGGATGGTTGCATTTCAGTCTTTTACCTACGGTGTACGGTGACAGGCAGGTTAGGATGTATGGCATTTTACTCATGCAGACTTGCTGAAAATGTTTATTTATCCAAACGCGAAACACACATACATGCTTAGACGACCGTTTGTCGAGTTCTTACGAAGTAAAGGATTCCAAGTGAACAAAGAGCATAGCGAGCGAATAAGAGCGATCGTCGGTTGACCGAAGTTCAAGCCAAAGAAGATCGAAGTTTGAGGGTTTGTCCTCGACAGCGTCGCATTGAATCACTTATTGAGTAATGCTTTTCTCAAAACAAGCAAGATTTAGAGCAATTCTTGCTAACTCAGCCTAAGGTATTTAGCTAGTTGTTTTGACTATTATAGTCTCGGAGAAACTAGTGTTCAATGTGACGACTATGAATCCCTGTGATTCGTTTTTGGGTAGAATGGTAACAAACAGAAATAACCTGATGCTATGCCACTTATTTTTATTTAAGTCTTACCGCAAAGTATGCAACATAATGTAATCAACGGCGATCTTTTAACAGTCATTTTAAAAGTATGCTGCAGAATTAGAGCTTATCATTCCGTTATTCCTCAAATCGAAAGGAACAATACGTGTTTAATACAGAATATAAAGCATGAAATCACTTTTTGAACTTTTAATTTTTGTAATTATACGAGTGATGCGTGCTATTTAATCGAATTGTAGTATTTACTGATAAAGGATTTTCATTTTTCATCAGATACAACTGGACAGCGAGAAGCCGCGACGCGAAGTGCGTCTGTCCAGCTCCAGGCTGGATCTGCCACAGTTGTGCAATGGGACTCGTCGCCTTGATAGCCACACCCATAATAACAACAACAACAATAGCAGCAATCATGTGAATGAGGCAGCAACCACACTGAATGGCAATGGAAGCAACGGCGGCAGTAGCAATAACAACAACAACAACAACAACCTTGGTTCTCCAGTCTCATGCTCCACCACAAACAGCAGTAGCGGTAACGAGCGAGGCTCCTCGACCAAATCAAACAGCAGCAGTGGCAGCGGCAGCTCCGGCAACTCGGCGAGCAGCACAGGAAGCGCCGAACTAAAGTGCAGCACGCCCATGACACCCTCAGGTGGGTAACGAATGTAGTTTCCGATGTTGGTTGTAAAGGACGGGGATGATAAAAAGATGGAAAAGAAGAGGGAGGGAAGCGCCCTTGTCAACATTTGTTATGTTGAACGCGTTGGGTTAATACGCATCGCTGACGTCCAATGCAAATTAGAGAAGAGCCCAGTTGAGTTTTGCTTTGGGTCCACAGTTGAAAGCTGTCATTAATTAATTTTATACACAATTTTCATCGAGGTCAAGGTCGCGCTTTAGGTTTTAATTAGTTTGCACTGGCACTCAACCGATAGGCCTTCAAACCGCAAAAAATTTGGAAAACGAACTTTGGTGGTACTCAAGTGGCAGGATATTTTAAAAACTATATAAAATGAACAACACATTAGAAGCATAGGTTTTAAAAGGAATATAATTATGTATGCTCGATTATCGAAATCTGATTTTAAAACACTGTTTATAATATTACAATGTAAATCCATTTGATTTAATTTATATTTATTTGTTTAGACACGACTAAAAGCAGTCGGAAAATGAAGTTTATTATTTAATATTAAACTTAGAAATCAAATTACTAAATTTACAATTCAATTTAATATTAAATTTAGGTAAGAAAGATATCCAATCAGATCAAAAATATAAATAGATGTAAAATTAATCGGGTAAAATCTCTAATCCAATGAAATGGGTTTATCATAGGACAACAACATCGCACAGACCACTGAGATCAGAGATTTAGAGAATTTTTATAAGGGAGAGTGAGAGATTTGTTGAGATGAAATGATAAAGTTGGATAAAAGTGCTGAGAAAAGGTTTGAATACATTTTTTCTATACTACGTGGGTCTAACTAAATGCTGTTTTTCCTCAGAGCTTGTAAAGAGATATCGCAATTACTTGACCGATCTGGAATTTGATGAGCTTAAGGTGTACAAGGAGGTCTGGTACTTTGGTCAACATGCCAGTAAGAACTACAACAAGCCCGCCCCCACAGCCACAACCACAAATATGGGATATGACGATGATAATGGCAACTATAAAATCGTATGTCGAATTATATATATATAGTGCAAACCAAGATCCACTTTTGAATTTCTTCGAGTGCGAATTTGGAATAAACCTTTCAATCAAAAATCTCTAAATAACTTTTACTTTGTTGGCAGATTGAACATGACCATATAGCTTTTCGCTATGAAATTCTGGAAGTGATTGGCAAGGGCAGCTTTGGTCAGGTGATCAGAGCTTTAGATCATAAGACCAATACTCATGTGGCCATAAAAATCATAAGGAACAAGAAGCGTTTCCTTAACCAGGCTGTCGTTGAGCTCAATATACTGGATGAGTTACGGGAAAAGGATGCCGATGGATCTCATAATGTTATACATATGCTGGACTATACATATTTTCCGAAGACATTTGTGCATTACATTCGAGTTAATGAGGTAAGACTTTGTTAATCTCCTACTCTGTAACTGTCGTCCTTTATCCAAATTGGTTCCTTGCTTAATTTTCTGTGACGTCAATGTCAAACCGAGGGGCTGTCACGACTCAACTTTCGCTTCTTGACTCTTCAATTAAAATCGCGTATCACTCGCATTTCTATTAACATTCTGCCAATTAAATTTATTCGCAAGTTTTATTCTTGCGTGCGTTGCGCTCATTAAACGACAATCGTAATCATTTCTATTTTCTGTCCTCACAAGTGCCTGTCACGCATTACGTTGATCCTCTGTTGCGCTTTTACCTTGACAACACACACCACTTTCCCTCCTCAAGGTATGTGTGTTTGCTTTAAAAATAGCCGTGTACCTTTCCCTTCCAAGACAACATCCCCGCAGTATAAACACACATCACATGGATATGGTGGCCTTGCTTGTTGGATTTTAGTTGTTATTCTTATCTTTGCTTTTTTGATGTCGCAGTTATTGCACAATAAATCTATCTATGTCAGGTAGCCATATGAGCATCGTTAAACGTCAAGTAGTTATCGTAATTCTTTAACTACTGTTTTTAATTGATTTATAATTTACTATCTAGTTGTCGTTAACTAACAAAATAACACATCCAGAAAGGAATCTTCTTTTTATTCTATTTATTAATAGCCATCATAAAAACACAAAAAGTATTTGAATAATCATTTAAATACTTATTTTTATAACCATATGTAGAGAGGCAAGCCGATTTTAACTCGACATTATTTGCAAACAAATCGAGCTTATATATTTATAGCTTCGGTTTCAATTATAAAATATATATTATAATATAGAAAGCGGAACATTCCAATAAAAAATATAGTATATACAATTGTGATCATGACAGTTTGGGGAAACACAGCCAAGTCCATTTATACGTCTATTTCTATACTTGATAAGTCGTATAGGTCCGTCTCTTGTCAGAATACAGTCGATATGTTGAATCAGGTCAAGTCGGATTATCTATATAAAACTTCCTTAACTTCATATAGTTGTCATATACACGATTGACAGAAATAAAAATTTATAAATTGAAAGGTTTTCAACCAATTTAGCAGATTGCGTATTATTGTTTGGTATTCTATTATACATGCTGGACAATTTACTTAAATCTCTTTGAATAATTTCTAATTTTATTCAGAGCATTCGTTTTTATCGACCCCATTTCCCTCCGACGTCTGAAGAGAATACATCCCCATGAACTCCTTACACGCAAGATAGCATAATCTCTCCACTGTACACTTGTTTATATTATAATTAAGGAACATTATCCATAATATTATATTTTAAGCGACACATTAGGTTACAATAAATAAATGTTATCTTAAAAAAAAAAAAAGCAATCGTTTTAGAACTGTGTCAATATAAACAACGTCTAGTCATGGCTTAACTATTTCCGTGTTTAATCTGTTAAATATTTCTTATTGTGTACAATTAAATGAAGTTACATTTTGTAATACTTTAAGTTTGAGTTCTATTTACTCCAAGCATTTCAGTGGAACTTTTTTATCGTTTTAAGTGCCACTTAAGTGCAGCAAACAAATAAATATCCTTTTCGTTTGATCCCCAGCAAGAAATACACACACACACAACATCGTGATAGACAGCGCAGGAAACACATATGAACAACAAACCACAGTTGCCGCTTGACTATCAATTTCAATTTAAATATTGTGTAGCCTACTTTCAGGTGCATGCGAAGTGGTTCATTGGTTGTGTGCAATGCATGACATGCGTGCAAGCCCGTCACATATGCGTGTGTGTGTGTGTGTGTATATATTTGTTTGTTTGTGTGTGTGTGTGTGTGTGTGTTTGTGGTGTGTCTATACTTACCTGTTGTGTTGGTTTTCGATGCGATAGTCTAGCAATTTAATTGATAGACAACTAACGCCCCTATCAGGTGTTGATTTTATTGGCAAGGTATTCTCAGTCTTTCCTCTCGTTTCGACCCCCTTCTGTCTTGCTAGCATATGTCAAAGTTTAGACAGTTGGAAACACAAATATGGCTAGAAACACGCGATTCGGAAGAACCAAAAGAACATGGACTGAAAATACCGGCAATATATAAGAAAAGTTAAGAAAAATAATGTTGAAGGTCATGGTTTAACCATTGACTTGACTTAATTCCGTTGTGCCCTTTCTTGCCTGGCCCATATCAGTACTTCTTGACATTTCCGGCAGCCGGCAACTAATTTGTCTTAATTGGAGGCCTACATGTTACTGGCATACCACTAACTTCAGCTTATGTCGACATTTCAGGCACCGATTTTAGATTTCTAATTTCAAATGGGTTAAAGGCACGCCATTAAGAAAAGTTGAATGTTCCTCTCCTCCCAAAAAACGAATCGATATCGCGACAAAATTAAATGGTTTGCTATGCAAACGAAAAGGGAAAAGAAAATAGCGAATTCACAAACTTAATTAATTAATTCCTTTTGGGCTAATTAGCCGCAAAATCGCTACTCGAGTGCGCACTTTACGTCTGGTTTTTTCTTCAAGTTTTCCCAGCGGCAAAGTTTTTGCAATGACCATGGAACTGAGAAACTGCAGTGAAAAAGTGAAAAGGAGGAGGTAGGCTGCATGTGTAAATGTTGAGGATGTTGTGCTGCATTGACAACCCAACGGCAGTTTAAAGTTTGTTGTGAGAGAGTAAACAAATTGTGCGGACAAGCTTTATGTAATTCAATTTACTTGCACGCAACTTTCAACTTTACATGCTAATTTCCTTTCGGGCATTAACTGCACACTGGGTTTTCAGCTCACAGGATTAAGAATGGGTCAAGTAATAGTATTAGGAATGAAAATTAAATTATCTATCATTGACGTATAATTAAGGATCTGATGTTAACCAATACTATTTATCGATACAAATTGAGAATCAGAAGAAACTGTTTAAATTACTTAGTTTGAATTTTGTACTTAAACATTTCTAATTGTAGGATCTTTTATGTGCTGGGCAAAGGAAACCACATGCTAATAAACTAATAAGGATATTGCTGAAATTACCGGAAATTGGGGTAGGAAATTGGAATATAGCAGTGTAGGCACTACGAGTCTCTGCATTTGAAACTTAATCCATGGCTGGCTCTGATGTGACACTTCATTAGGGATTGTAATGGGATGGGGACACTGTCAGACATACATAATATAAACACATTTTTGCCAACCAACACACACAGTCCACAGCCGCAAATGGATAAATTTTGAGTCCACCTGTAACATGTCGTAAGTGGTGCTGTTGCACATAACTCTCAGAGCGAATTGTTATGGGCCACGTAATTTAGAACGACAGCGATAAAATGAGCTGCCAAACTGGCGAAGGCATCCGACAGGAGGCGCTGCCATCAAATGACATAAGATATGGTCACACTGAGTGCCATAACTATGCAGCATATTGTGTAGGTGGCATTGCCAAAATAATGTTGTCATGGCCAAGTTTATTTGTCTGTGTGGGAGTGTGTGTGTGCATTGAGTGTGGGTGTCAGGGTCGTAAATTTGGCTCAAAGCTGCCGAATAGGTTCCTCCCAATCTCCCAATCTCCCAACTCAATCCTCCGTCCCTCGTCTGCAGCTGTTGTGGTCATGCGGGCATTGTGTCAAGAACTTGTGTGTTGGTGTTGAATTTATTTCAATTTGCTGAACTCATGATGAGATAATCAATGCTTTATCAATTTAATATGTCGAGTGAACTAAAACAGTGACAATCGCTAGTTTTAATTAGTATTATATTCAACATTAAAGAGCTGCTTATTTGGCTGCTTTAAGGACTTTATACTTAGCTATCTAAGGATATAATTATCAAGAATTGAAGCTAATCCAAAATCTTCATTCCCGAACTGTTGATCACATTTTAAAATATCTCATATGTACATATTTATCTGGGCTATCAATCTATATTTTTATTTGTGAGCTTACTTACATCTGAAATTTCTGTTTACTATTGAGCTTAAATCAATCATACAGTCTAAATTTCAACAGCTTCATTCTCTGTGAAAGCAACATAAATGAACATTGTACATTCGACATATTATATATAAGAATATGTCTGATTCTTGACGGCAACCATGTCATTGTTCACATGCACAGCCTCGGATAGACAATGCTGAACAGCGGCCAAGTTTGCAGATAGTCGCAGATTTTTAATTAAAAGCGCAGCATGCATGGGGCGAGTGATTCCTCTCTGGCCCTACTTCGTCCCTCCCCTGCGCAGTTCATGTCATGCAAATGAGCAGAACAGTGAGCTCGGTTTTTTTTTAAATTAATTTTTGCACTTAGCGTGTAGATTGCAATTAGTTGGAATCCACTGGGGATTGAGTTACCAAGATAGACACATAGAGTCCTGCCAATGGGCATGGCATGGCAAAGACAGGGGAATGGGGCGTGGCTTGAATTGTGAAACAACACCCCTGTTGACAGCTGTTGTTGGTTGTTGCTTATGTAGGTTGTTATTACGTCGTGCCATAGCACAGTAATTACTGCTAATTGACATTTGCCAGGCATTAAGAAGGACATAAACAGATCCCAGCCTGCCAAGCGGAGGATACGTTATATACTTGGCCAAGGTCGAATGTCATTTATCATGTGTTTTATTTGATTCTTGAAATGGTAAACCTCCTCCTTTGCCGCAGGTTGTTGGCAATATCTGAAATTATTCAATGACATTTATTTAATTTTAAAGATACTTAAGACTCAACTGTAAAATACATCAAGATATTAAATCTTAGTTCCGAAAAACGGGAAACAGCTGCATCATTTTCCGTTGTCTGTCATCCAATTTGATGGAACTTTTCACTTTCTCTCTCGAAGACCAACTTCACATCTATGAGAAACAAATGGAGAACAAATTTGTTGGTTTGTTAATTTTGCTGTCGAACGAATTGAATCAGGAAATATTCAATGAAAACTTTTTTATCCAACAAACCAGGCATCTTTCGATTTCCGTTTGTAGGTAGAGTAACTGTGCACTGTTTATATAATCATTTAGCTAGTATTTTCGAATGGCATAGATGTATTTGTGGCGCGCTAACTACGAACATTAGTAGCTCGTTACAGTTGCATGTTTCCTACCTGCCTAGTTGCCTCACACAGCCAGCAAATCAATCAAATTACCCAACGGAATTTGGCACACAAGTCGTGAGGCAATGAGAGCAATAAAAGCTGCAGGTGAGAGAGGGAGGTGTGGAAAGCAAAAGGATAAGCGCAATACTAAAATGCTATAAACAGAAATTTTCAAGTTCATGGACTCATATTTTTCCCTCTCTCACTCTCCCCTTGCCGCTGTACTGTATTTGTTGTTGCTCCCGGCTCTTTCAGCATTGCCAGTGCCATCGTTGTAAGGCGACAGCGGCATTGACATTTGGCATGTCATAATGCAGTTATAATATGCCATTTTGACACAATGCCTGCGAGGAGCAGTCAGTTATCAAGCGATGGGCCCAGTTACTTGGATCCCTCGATTTGCTCGATTGAAATTATGACATTTTGATGATTTTCTTATTGGTTTGTTATAGTAGATGCAGTCACCGGCTTCCAGCTGCAAAATCAATAACAGAAATGCCACAAAGTTTGACTTTAAAGACAGTCGGCACTTTAAACGCAACGTTAAACGTTTTACCATTTTAAAAACTTTTTCCATTTGCAAGTCATAGGTACACTTGCGGTTGACTCGCTCCTTTCTGAACGTTCTGGCATTTATCCATTATGTTATTTCGGTTGAAGTCAAGGCCTCCATAGGACAGCGGCTTTTAACCCAATAAGCTAATCGCGTTTAAGACCCTCTTAACTGATGCCGAGTCGGAGGTATTATAATGTGTGTGAAAGGGTAGTCGGGTCTTAGAGCTTGCCACCAAATGATTAATTAAATTAGTTGTTAAAAATATGCTGTTAAGCAGGACATGAGGTATAACTCAAAGCGTCGAGTATTTGACATAATTGACAACATGCATCACTGTTGTCGTCCAAAACATCAACATTTTCTTCGTTCAAGTTTGCGATCCTAATTGGCTTAAATTTATTTTATCTGTCTTGACACTTGTGTATTTCGATATATTTAATGCTCCTTAAATGAAGTTTGTCAAAAGTTTATTAGATCTGACCCCGAAAGCATTATAAGAGTCTGAATTGAGAATACGATGATTCTATGCTCTTTTCTCATGTCATTGCCAGTTATTACTTTTGACATTCAGTGAATCGCATGTAGGTCACATCATCTATTAAGCTTATCTCAACTCAACTTGTGAGCTGCTGACGAACTTATTGACAGCAAAGTAGAAAGATGACAAACAGGCAAACCCAGGAGGAGATAAAATGAAGAGGAATCGGAAACGGAAACGAAAGCGAAAACTATGTGCACTTTTGGTCTTGAAGTTTAATCAATTGATATATGAGAAGAAGTGTAGGTCAATAATGATAGAGGGAGACATTTGGAATCCTGATGATTGTCTGACTGCCAAAACCTCATCAAGCGCAACGCAAATTCAAAAACTGACTGTCATCAAGCAATTGACAAAACATGGTGGATGTTTGTTGTAAATATTGCTTCAGTGATTGCAATGACATTGTCAAAACTAATGAAAGACGACAAATAAAGTATCCTTTGTTATCAGTTAATTAATCGCTAACAATCGCACACAAACTGCGACTTCAAAACGTATGATTTCAAAGAATTGTAAGCAAATATAGCAAACGGGTTCACAAAACTGCGACAAGGATGACACAGTGTGACAAAAGCACACTTTTGTGATACAGATTTATGTTAAATACTTTAAACAGAACTCATACATCAGACCAAAATTCGAAAGGTAAAAACCAAATAGAGGCATTATTCAAAAGTCATCTTAAACCCACAGATTACACCAGAGTAGTTTTCGTAGTACATTTTCCCACTGTATTCACATTATATTTTGCAGTTCCTTTCGGGATTGTCGTCAGTCCCTGGTGTTGTTGTTTTTCCATGTTGCCTGTAATCGCCATATATCCGAATTTCTGTGCGACATGCAATGCAAATTAATTCAATGCATGCTATTTTCGCGATGTTGCTTCGATGTGAGCTTTAAGCGACCGGCGTTTCTAGCGCCTTTTTGACTTGACTCGACTACTCTGTTATTTTGTACATTTCCACATCCCTCCACTCTCTGTTTCTCCTCTCTCAATCTTCTTTTGCTTGGGTTTTCTTCTGTTTTTGGGAAAGTCGCTTGATGGGGTGGCTCTGAGTCACGTTCTGGATATTTGGATATCTGTAACTCTAATCAAATCTAATCTCTCTTGCTCTATGTGTCTATTTGCAGTCTCAATCTCTACGAGCTGATTAAGAAGAATAACTACAATGGTTTCAGCATGAGTCTTATAAGACGCTTCTGCAATTCGATTGTTAAATGCCTGCGTTTGCTCTACAAAGAGAATATCATTCACTGTGATCTCAAGCCGGTAAGTTATATCATACATATAGTCACAAACTGTTTCGAATTCGGATTTTCTGGAATGCGATCTGCATACTTTTTGGACCGCTGAGAGTATTCATATATTATATTCAATAATGAAACTAACTTCGACTTCAAACTTACGCAATTTAACTTCAATTGCTTCGAAAAGTATGAAATGCATGTTGTAATAAAATTGACAGAGTACTGGAATTGAAAACCGAAAATCGATCCGAAAATCTTATATATATACTAATAATAAACTTTATCTGTGTTGTAGGAAAACATTTTGCTTAAACAACGCGGAAGCAGCTCCATTAAAGTCATCGATTTTGGCAGCTCGTGTTATGTAGATAGGAAAATCTATACCTATATTCAATCGAGGTTTTATCGGTCCCCGGAGGTGATACTGGGCCTGCAATATGGCACTGCCATTGACATGTGGAGCTTGGGTAAGTCCAATGTAGTCAACTGGTTGTTGATTTTAATTAAAAACATTTTGCAATTTCTCTGCCCTGAGTCTCTCGCGAGCGCCATTTGACCTCGATGCAATGAAAATGAATTTTTAAATGGTTGTCCTGCATTGGCAAGCAAATTTATAGCCCTGTGTGTGGTACACACACACACACACTCGTTACACCTATAAATAACTACCACCACCTTGGGTGTGTGGGAGCCCCGCACAATCGTATATGCGTCGCATTTAAAAATGGAATATAAAATTCAGTTTTATGGCCACATTGAATGTGGCTTTCATTTAAACGAGGGCGAAATGGAGGGTCATGAGTCTGACATTTTAAATATCTAACGCAAGTTTTCAACTGCTCCCATCGTAGTCCCAACGATGCTAACCTATCGACAGCAATTCTGGGAAGCTACAGGAAGTCTTAAGTATCCTATTTATTGTCAGTCAGAAACTGATATAACATTCATATTTGATGTGTGAAAACGCTTGACAATACCTTAACAATTTAGTTCATTTTAAATTAAAAGCAATTTAATCTCAAAAATTATTAAGGAGGTACCAGTCACTGATTTCTATCAATTTTCTACTGCTCTCAAATTCTGCACTCCTCGATCTGTGTATTCCTTTCACTTTCCCTATACAAAATATCCATCACATATCCGAATACAGTACATTACTTGTCCGTAGTTGTTTGTTTGTACTACACTGTATGCAACACGTAACCCATTTCCCAAGTGTGCGGCTTGGCTCACAGTAATTCAAATAAGTAAACGCCCACATGAGCTTCTAATCCTAAAGCAGCCAAGACAGTGGCTAAAAATACACTCGAACCGCTTTTATTAGACTTAGTCGCACACACACAGAGACAGAGTACACATTTAATGGGTCTTTTGTGTCGAGCAGAGCTCCACGATATTTTGTGCTGACCGGACGTGGTCGTCGTCGGAAATGGCCGCTAAAAGCATGTGAACGGAACGAGGGAGCAGGAGGTTGAGCAGTGTTAGTAAGCAATACAATTGTATACATAGACCTTAAGTGGGCGGCACTTGTTGAGTGCCCAACTAACCCCTCTAACCCAACTAACCTATCTGAACCTCAAGCTATCTCGTTGCTCCAGTCACTTCAAGTTATGCAGATTGCGGCCTGCTTCTGCTAATTGGCATAGTGCGTGTTCTTTCACTTGGCTGGGCTCCGTATTGGCCAAAAGAGGAGCCACTACCCCGAACTGTGTGAAGCGATTGAACATCGCCATTTGGCCGCTAAGCAAGTGGAGGAATGGATAATAAGTCTAGGAAATTGTGTAGTGCAGTCAACTGATATGGAACAAATGGGAATTAGTTCAGGCACAAAAGAAAAGAGTTTAGACTAAAACGTCCAACTGATTACAGTGCAAAGGAAATCTAATCAAGAATGTTAAGCCACATGACATCTTAGTACTAACTTAGTTAAAAAGTATTAAGGACTGTCCACAATATAGTTACCTGTAGATTAAAGTATACTTGTTCAATATTTCTTATTGTTATATAGCTGAATTACTCACGAGAGTCCATTATATCATCGCCTTTTTAAGGTTTCTGATATCTATTTTAGAGGTATTTTGTTTTAAATATGCAATTACTTCAAGTCAAATTGAGAACAGTGTAGTAATGTATAAATATTAAGAACTCTAGTTGGAAAGTTTCTTAATTCTCTAAATGAACGTCCCCTATTAGTCATGCTATATATGCATATGAGTCAGATTGAATCTGAAATAAGTGCAATACTTACCACATATCAAACAATCAATATCGCAATGAACTTTCGTACCCAATGCCACTTACCATAAACAAATCCCCGGAGGACTGCGACAAATAGGGCTGTAGACTGTGACCTGTGGTCAATTCGCATCCAGCACGTGTCGTCCATTCAGCAGCAGCATTGAGTCAAGGTCAATGCGCTTGTCTGACACTCAGAATGACTGCAGCAAAGTGACAATAATGAATAGTTGCAATAAAATAGAAATCAATACTAATTGCCAAATAATTTGACTCTTGCAGGCTGCATTCTGGCCGAGTTGTACACGGGATTTCCACTGTTTCCGGGCGAGAATGAGGTGGAGCAGTTGGCCTGTATTATGGAGGTGCTGGGACTGCCCCCAAAGGTGCTCATCTCTGTGGCGAGACGTCGCCGATTGTTCTTCGATTCGCGGGATGCTCCACGTTGTATAACCAATACAAAAGGTCGCAAACGAGCCCCGGGAAGCAAGTCGCTTTCTCAGATTCTGCACTGCCAGGATCGTTATTTTATAGACTTTCTACAGCGCTGCTTGGAATGGGATCCCGCGGAGCGAATGACACCAGACGAGGCGGCCCATCATGAGTTCCTGCAGCCATCAACCTCAAGTCGCCATCGCAGCTGCCGGATGTCAACGAGTTCATCCAGCTCAGGCCTCAACAGTGTCTCCCAGAAGTCTTCCTGCTATAATTTTGCAGAGATCTCACCCGGCAGCGGTGGTCCGGTGGTGGCATCGATAACGAGCACCACTGCGGTAAGCAACGCGGCCATCACCACCAAGTCCAGCTCCAGTTCTCGTCAGCCACACAGCCAGAATCCGAATCCGAATTTGAATCAGAGTCAGAGCCAGAGCCATGCCCAGTCCAATGGACACCTGCCAGATATTAAGCTCAGCGCCAGTGACAAATACAATAGCATGCAGAAGGTTGCGGTTCGCTCGAAGATCACGTCGAGCGTCTCGGATCTCGAATCAGTGCAGCAGTATTCGCTGCATCGCATCTACGGTGGAGTGGGAAGAGGCAGCACCCAACACGTCTCATCAGCGGCTACCAGGAAGCATCTAAATGGTGGAAGTGGTGTGAACGTGAACACCGTTAGCAGCTCCAAGTATGGCAGTTCCACGTTGGCGCATAATCACTACAATATGACACATCACAATGCCTCAACGGCGACCATTGCGACTGCAACTCATCATCACCATCATCATCATCATGGCGTTGGGCAGACACAGGTCGCTGGGGGCGCCACAAATGTGGCAATGTCACACTCACAGTCCACCGGTGATGTTTCGGACCGGGCCATCTTTGGACGGGCTTGACTTCGAGCCCGGCCAACGAAGCTGGAGCTCAAGAAGTGCAAATTGGTTAATATGATGGACTTTTGGAGCTAGAAGTGGCGTCCACAGCAATGCGCTGCCCTGCAGGAGGAGACTCTGCACGAGGCTTAGACCTCTGACCCCGTCTAGTTCTAACGATAATTGTAACTGTTATATAGAATATGTATGTGTAGGGTTGAAAGTGCATGTACTTGTGTCCCGATCCCGGTTCTGTTCAAGAAGGCGCAATGCTGTTTGTACTCGTATCTCCCAATTCCCAACTCCCCAGCCTCCACTCGCAACTACGAAATAAGTACATAACAATTGAATATTTTCAAATGCAGGTTCATAGTATGTATGTGTGTACGCCCACAGACACACTTGCAATAGTTTGCATTATTCTAGTTTCCTTTGATTTCTTGCTACTGCCATAGCTGAATATATTATTGTATTTACATTTGTAGTTATCCTAAAAGTATTCTCTATCTCTCTCCCTCTCTCTCCATCTCACCATTTCTTAATTTTTGACAGCATGTATTGTAGTCCCTGTCCCTCACCAGCTCAAATGAAGAACAATATAACATAGTTATACACTGAATAGATTGTAACACTAAGTCTAGAAATAATTCTACGATATACAATTGTATCGACTCAAATCTGTAACAATTTCATACAGCTTCCATGTCTTTTGCAACAGTATCAAGGCTGTTATTAGTTACATACGCAAAATGTATCTATATTTATATATCGAATGTAGAAGTTTCGGAATAGGTTAGAATGTTTCATTTATAACAAACATATTATATACAACACTCATCAAATATCGCGGAACTCCACAACTGAAGACATGATCATAGGCCCACCAACTTCTTTATCGACTCATAAATAATTAAACGTAGTGTATCTGCTTTATTCTAGCGATATGAAGCATTAAAGCCTAGGTAAGACTCATGGGAGAGTTATGTAATCAAACATGTCATATTCTAATGACCATACATATATAAAGAACTATATTACGTAATTATGCATAGTTATATAAACTTTTGTGCAAATGAAGAACAACAACAAACATAATGGCCAATATATAAAATGGAAATTTAACTAATTCTATGTATATCGATTTAGTCAAAACAAAAAACATTACAAAATAATGCAATTTTATTATAATCAAATAAGAAACACACCAATACACACACACACACACACACACAGTTAAATAAACGCAGGTGGAGTGTGCTCTTCTCTGACCCCCGCACACTCTTCCTCTCTGTATCTGAACCTAGACTGTCGTTGAACAAAGTTTGTAATGTAATTTTAGATATCACTGTAAACAAATGCAACTTTTGCTCATGACTTTGATAATGTAAACGTTTATAAATACATAATAATATATTAATATATATCACATAAGAATATTTACACATTAATCCGCCTACTTTATGTATTATTTATATTGTGTAATTCTCTGCCTATCCTAAATACTGCAATATCTATTTTATTTCACTTTATGTAATATGCCTTTTTATTTGGTAATAAAACAGAATATATACTTAAAAAATAATCAAAACACAACACACTTGATTCGAATTTAAAGTATTAAATTAAAATTTAAAAACAAAAAAATCTACTTTTAATTATAATAATATATAAATTTTCCATTACTGAAGATTATGCAACCAGTAACGAAACCGAATCCATGTAACCAACACAATTACAATAATTGAAAATTGAATTATAAAATTATGTATTCAAATTAAAAAATGACTTTTTCATATTCTGCGCAAATCGGGTTCATCTCAATGAATCTGTTGATCACAGAAGCGATAGCTAGAGATTCCAAGATTGGTATGTAGATTTTTGGGGTTGGACAATATCATTTTATCCTGACCCCATTAAAATTGAGGAAATTTCTTGAAAAATTTCAATCAATCTAACAATCTATTACGTGCTGACCAAGTTTGGGTAAAATCAATCATAACAACACGTTAACTTTCTCTGTGCTTAGTCGCATTTAAGAAAATGTCAGGACAACTCTCAAAATGCAAACTTGTTCATCGTTTGAATGTTCACAAACATTTGTTTTGATTTTGAAACAAAAAATTTAAGCATAATTTATTTAAAAAAAAAAAAATAAAATAAAATTTTTTGTAGTAAGTAAAACTGTTTTATATAAAGTAAATATTAGTTAAAAATATAAATATTCTGGGGGTATCTAAATATTTTATTTATTAAGAAAAAGAAATACAGATTGGTTCTACAATTGTTGCATAAATTGGGAAAAACCAAGAAAAACCCAATCAGACTTAGATACAATTAGAAAATTCTTAGTTCGATTAGTAAAAAGTAATAATATAGAGACCTTAATAGTTAGCGAGGGACACTCGATTCTAATCGTACGGTTCAGATTGTTATAATCAGCACACACAATACGAAATGGTTTAAACCTCAGAAAGTGGTGATTAATTGGGCGAAGTCTACTAGAGTATGAAAGCATATGAATTTCTGAGTTCCAGCTTTTCTTCAGACTTCTATTTAGATGATAGAATTCGTTTGGAGGAGACCAAATAAATGACCTGTACTCAAATCGGACAAACAAGAGATGTATATAAAAGTCTAGTAATATAAGGATCACCAAATTCCTTTGACAAACGCTTAATAAACCCAAGAACTTCTAATGCTTTATTGACCGAAATATCAATATGTTTATCAAACTTCATTTTATGATCTAAAATTAAAACTATATCATTTACTGAGTTTTCGGTATCAATAACGCATTCCAAGATTATGGTATTAAGTGAATAGTGACTGTTATGGCGAAAGGATCAGAAGGTCATTACTTTACATTTTGCACTACTAAGATTAAGTAAATTGGTTTGACACCAAAGAAACAGCATTTAAATCAGATGGAAGATCGTTAATAAATTACGTAAAAAGAATATCCAGGTCTGGTTGCGGGAGTAAAGCCAAACTAGTCTTTTTCCATATAGATTGCTCATTTAGTAACGACGAATTACTAAATAAGTTCTCTATATCCGAAAAAACGACATTAGCTTTGTGAAAAAGGTTGGAGAGGTCTTTAAAACTCTCTCTGGTTCGCTTCGTATATTTGCGAACTTGCACCTCAAAGTCCCGACAAGTTTCGCATCGCCATTTCAAGTCAATGTTTTTATCAAGATAATCCTTGACTTTATTTGTTAGACCAACACACTCCAAATGAAAAGTCCTGCATTGGATCAGTGACATGGCAATTATTCGAAAATCAGACTAACTCAAGTGACATAGCGGTACAAAGGGTATCTTTAAGTCAAAACAAACAAATAAAGAAACATTTTTGCCTAGAGAAGACCAGATCAATAAAGAAAACAACGAAAACAATGTTTTGGTTACAAAACCACCACATAAATATAGAATGTAAACACAAAGCGACACAAATAAATGCATGTATGTGTAAAAGAAAAAAATGTATGATTTATAAGAGATTATCTAAAGCTTAAATGATTTAAAAACCGCCTAAAATATTTAAAACTTTATTTATTGGCGACAGCGATTTGCAGTACGACTGACTGAAATCGTCCGTATTACGACCAAAATTGTTCCTTAAATTCGGGCTTATTAAATTGCGAGTCTAGAAACTGTTTCCATAATGTTTTAAAGCTTTAGTAATGGCGCACAAGTCATCGTTAACAATATCAGGGATGTGAATTACTTTTTGTGAATGTTTAACTAATGTTCATTTAAATAAGGACAGATTTCGGAATAAGGGTTCATTTAGAAAACTCATTTTAAAAATCTATCCCTGAAAAGTATTAAATAAGCTTAGAAGTATTCTATCAAATGGTTTTAAAAGTTTTGTTATACCTTTATTGGTTCAAAGATAGGATTTTTGGAGACCATAATCAACGATATTTCCACTGTGCGTCACTCGAGAGGGCGTTGCTCGTATTTCGTTAATTTATTGAGCGCTCTTCAAGGTCATCAAATCTAATGACACGGCAACTATTTTTCTTGAGTAAGGATGCATCTCGTAGTAAGTTTAATGGTCGTCGTTCACTCTTGTCTAGTTTGTTGCTTATTTACACATTATTCTTTTCAAGAAGTTTTACTTCACCATATTTAATGAACTACAGGAATCTATTTATAAAATGATCCGCTTCCCACCATGCAAAAGAATTTTTTGAATAATATTTTCAGGGGTGGTCCAGTGGCTCTGTTGTTAGAGGCGCAAACCTGCCATAAACAGAACCCGGTTCGAGAAACTGAGTTTAAACCCCACCCACCCAGGCAAAGTCAACTTTACCTATCAAGTTATTAGTCCTCATGCGCATAGCGTGAGGTTTGGTTCTAATTATATTATGTCGACCTGCGATGTTATGGTACTACAATTGCAATGTACGGATTCAACGCTAAAATATTGTAAATAAATAAAGAATTTTAAAAAATATTTTCAGGTATTATTCAACGGAAAATATATAAAATGCATATCGAGCGATTCACTCAGGAGACATACATGTATGACATCAGAAATAAGCAGCCATAGCGGTAACCATAAGAGGCTAATTTGATGGGCATTGTGTATACCTACGACATACACGTAGCATACTTTTAGGCATTAGATAAACCCAGCTGCAGTTTAGACAAGTGATTGGTATAACTATTGTATTATTATCAGATGCATACCACGACTACGTAAAAGTCTAGAAACTGTCTTCCTAACCCCCAAATAAAAACATATGTAACTTTGTAATTGCCAACATTCAACACAAAATTTCAATACTGATTTAACTCTTCCAGCGTTAACTTTTTATTAATGATCGAGGCATTTGACACCAATCGATAAGGCCGCAGGTTATAAATTTGACTATTTAAGTTCGTTGCTAATACCTTTTTTGC
This sequence comes from Drosophila sp. st01m, assembly GCA_018901795.1. Lineage (NCBI taxonomy): Eukaryota > Metazoa > Arthropoda > Insecta > Diptera > Drosophilidae > Drosophila > Drosophila sp. st01m. The sequence goes on from JAEIFG010000269.1 coordinate 766,756, forward strand.
AATATAGTTGCTTATATTATGTAATACCATGCTAAGCAAATTATTGTGATTATTATACTGTGGCGGAGATAATTTAATTTAAATATTTACTTTATTAATTTCTAATCATTTGAGATTCAGTCGCTGGTCAATTTTTCAAAAGACTTTTATTTTCACATTTCATGTGAAGTACTTGACAAGTTGAAATGACTGTCAGTTGCGTGGGGTTAAATATCATCTGGCGGCGAGAAAGTATTGGAAATTCTGAGTACTTTGGAACAGGAACCCACTCATATAAGTGGCGGATGACTTAATCTCCACTATTTTGTAAAGCTCATTCTTGAATGGAAAGTAAAAGTTGCTTCCACACGATCACACGATCAGCGGGCAGGCAGATCATTGATCCACAATGATGAAAAAACCAAATTCCCATTGAGAGTTTCAAGTGATAAGCAGCCTCGTGTAAGCGTCATCGAGGCATAGGTTTATTGACGCAACTTGTGTCTCCAGTTTTGGCAGTTATAGCCACAGCCACAGCCACAGCCAGAGTCACAGCTCGAGCTCCAGCTCCAGCTAGATTTTCGTTATAGCTTCTTCATGGCACTTGTTGCCAGGCCAGGTCGGGTTGACTCGGTACGATTCGGTTCGGGTTCATATCATCTCGAAGGCCGTCGCTTCTGCTGCCTCTGGTTGCCTTTTTTTATTTTTGGTATATGCGGTGATCATTCGTCGCAAGGTGAAAGTCTTTCTCCCTCAAGCATTTTTGTTGCTATTTGTACAGCATTTAGTCTTGTTTTTTGTATTTATTTATTTCTTTCACGATGTTTTGATTTCTGTTGTTTTGCTTAGCTTTGGATTGTGAGTTTGCACGCTCTTTTGATAATCTCTTACACAAATATTACCTGGCTATTAGGAATTTACCGGTCTGTAGTTATGGTAAATAACATTCCGTCTACATCGATATTATATAAGATTCAACTCGAATAATCCCTCTCAAGTATTCAAGAATCCAAATTGTACAAAAAGATACATTGTTCAAATATACATACAAAACTTGTAATCGGCTTATATATTTATTTTCAGGAAGCAGGTTTATACTGTAATACAATAAAACATACATATATTTGTATATTAATATACGGCAAGAAATCCATGTCTCCATCCTTCAAAATTGTCTCACACTTGAAAAACACATTTCCATTTTAAAGTGAAGTCTATTTTATGACATGTTTTAGGTGCGGTTACCAAAATATATTTTTTAATTAGATTGCATTAAATTTAATTGTAATGTTGTCACGTCCCCGTGAGGTCTTTATAATTGAATATATGGTGGAATCCATGCAAAATTATAATATTAAAGAAGGAGTGTCTAATTTGCAAAAGCCCAAAATGATTGTTTATAGTCAAAAGATTGACTATTCCAGTTTTAGATTAAAAACATTGTCACTTGAGATATTTTTATAATTTACCTATGCGCCATGTGTATTCTTTGATTCTAAAGATTATAGAATCCAATTTTCTTAAAAAATTTAAAATTCAATATATAATTGGTGCTTTATTATTTATAAATCTCAAATATTAAATTTAGTGACGGCCGATGTGAAAATTATTTTAGAAATTACTCTTTTAAAATACTTAAGCCTAATGCTTAACTAACTAAACTGCCAAATAATTTAAAATTGACGTTTTCTGAATGATTATAAATATATAGTTCATTTAAAGATGTCTTAAATGTAAACAAACAGATGTTCAGCTACTACTTTTTAAATGAAGTAAAAATTAATTTTCTAATTAATTTTTACGATCTGACCTTAAAACAATAAAAAAATCGAAAAATAAAAACTTAATTTTCCTTTCCTCTTTATATTCATTACTATTTAATTTGAGATGACTGACTTATTAACTGATTATCTTCAACCGATCATCTCCATGAAAGCAATGTTATAGAGTTCCGATTTTAACCAATTGGAGTCAGATGATATAAGACCTAAGACAGCTAAAAAGAATAAAAATATATTTTATTCTTGAGCTTGACTTTTGACCGATTAAATATTGTTCATTTCATTGTTTTGGCATTAGCACTTGTCAGGCCACAATTTTGCCTGATTAAAAATTTATCAATCAAATGTATATACTATTTGTAACGAACGCTTTAGCAAAATAAATCATTTATGCCATGACCTTCGGCTTGATGTCTCAGCGTGCATCACGCTTAAAGAATCGTATTTCCCCAAATGATAGAGATAATTTTTTTTTGTAGCTAGGGTGTTCAACAGTTTTTTATGTCAAAAAACAACGGAGTAAAAACCAATTGCGATTTTTTCAGATATTATTTAAATACGACCAAGATATGTATGCAAGCCCAACGAAATATACAACTTTTGAGATTAGTTGAAATATCTTTAAAAAAATTATACTCTTTTCTTGCTTAAGATTGAATTGAGCGATCGTTCTATAACAGTTATCACTCCGGTCTGCAAAAGTTAGGGAAAATTAAAAATTTGACTAAATTGGATGATAGATAATAATAATATGATGGTTACCAATAGTAGCGTAATATCTTGAAGCCTATGGCTATGGTGGTGTTGAGGGGTCAAAATGGGGCGTCACAAAGATTTGAAAGAAACTTGACCTGCTCCAACGCAATTATAGACTGTGTTCCAAATTTGGTTGCTCCTGCTCTTATAGTTTTTGACATCCTTTTGTGGATAAGGACGGGAAAAGTAATATCAGCCGGAACTCGAACTGCGGACCACTTGCACATGAGTCTAACACAACATCTTCTGAGGCACTTTATCTCAGAACTACCATCGTGGTCATGGTTCAATGTAAATAAATGCGCACTTTGACCTTGATTTTGACATCATTCCAGGTAGAATTTCCCAACTTCTGAGTATCTCACAATGAATTTATTCTATCAGTGGAGTTAAAATTTCAAGGTCGCGGTTTGGTCAGGTCAGTTGGGTTGGTTTTTAAATATATAGAAGATTAATATGTATAGATTTGAGTTGCCAGAAAATTGGAAATCAGAAATCTTGGGATACAAATATGGTTTTAACTTATTCTTTTACCTAGTGTAGAGGTTTTTTTGCTTTACACAACCTTTCAAGTCTGCTTATCAATTTGAAGTAACAACTACATTTTTCTTAATAAAGGATGAAGCACAACCGATGCATTCAATGGCATATAACATATAGTAATCCGAATTTACCCAAATACGGTCAGAATGTGTAGGACAACAACACTAGTAGTATGGTACTCGATGCAGGACTTTTACATATACTTATTTATACAAAGAAAACATATACCATTAAAGTCTTTGTCATTGAACACTGGGTGTAAACCTAAAAAGAAAGACCAGCTAGATATATAATTGAAAAAGTTGTGACAATACGAAAAATTTGTTGCATTTTGTGTTTCGGACAAAAACTTGGTCCAAGTAATTAAATCAAGCTTCAAGTAATTTATTTGCTAGGGCTAAACAAACAGGTGAAAATGTTTTCTTTTCGTATTTTCCATATAGATTTAAGACTCATCGATACTTTTCAGACAACTGATCGGTTAATAAAAAAGACATCAAATAAAATTTATAGACTACAAGATTCGAAAGAGCAACTCAGTTGAATGACTTGGACAAAGCTTGGGCGTCATCGGCCAAATCAGTCAAATCAGCAGAGCCATTATCATAGTCTGGGTCTGTGTCTCTTTTTGATTCAATGAAAACCTGATAAGCTGTGAGTTGCTTATGCAATGAGACAGAGGAATTGTGCGCGAGGGGGGGACTTCAAAGCTTCTCTAGAATTGCAGTGTCCATTGACTTAATGGGCCCATTGGCTTGCATATTTTTCTCTGCGAAGCATTGAAAGTGAAAATGTATTAATGAAAGCTGGCGATGAAGTGTCTGTGCCCTGGCTGATGGATCTCTCGATTAGTCGCATTGCCGTCTCGACAGCCGAATTGCTGTGGGTCTCACCAAATTGCTGCCATAATTGCTGGAAAGCTGAAAATGCTATAATTTGTTGATTGGCCCAGGTTGCGTTTAGATAAGGGCCAACAGTGCCAACAAACTACCTGACCGACAAATGTTGCACAAGAGGAAATCAATTTTCCAATTTACTAAACGAAAATAAATAGAAAGGATACTGTATTTATTAATCAGTAAGTTTATAGAACTAAAAAAAATATCCCTGCTCTTAGTATTAATTAATTATATTTTTTGTTTCTACTTTAATGAATATTTAAAGGGCAATCTAAATTTCATGTTTAATAAAAATCTTCATAAATTAATCCAATACACTAGTTAAATATTTATGTACATTTTTTATTTATCAATTAATATTAACTGGGGAAAATCAAATATAAAAAATATTTTTAGCACAGGTTTTGTGTTCAATTATATGTATAGTTCCTTATTCCAAACTTTATTTAGAACAGTGCAGTAATGTTTCAACATATTAGAGGAGAATAGGTTCGGAAGGCAGAACGACTTAATCAGCTCCTAAGTCAAAGATTTTGGTTCGATTTAATTCATTTTACTCGTAGAATTGCATTTTTGTAGTATTTTTGTATTTTTCGTTGTGCGTTACCTTTGCCCCTAAGTGTTTCTTATTTAAAAAAAGTTCAAAATGTTGATGCTGTGAAGTGAATAACCTAGGTTTACTGATTTGGACCTAGATATTTAAATTAAATGTTAAATGTTTGTTATTAATTATTATTTACTATTTTATAACTTTTATTTTGAACAAAGTGAAGTAAAGTCAAATTATATTAAATAAAAATATACTTTATTCAGGTTCTGTTCATGATAGGGTAACTTTAAGAGTCCAAGCCTGTGCTAACTGCGATTCAGCTTTAGTAAACAGATGCCACATCTAACATGCAATTGAAATGCATTTGACTAACTTCTGGGTAATGAATCTTTACGTTCATTATTGCTATTAATAACAAATAATAATTATATCAAGTCAAGTTGAACAGGTCATGTTGAGGTACTTATAATTTTTCAAAAATAATCCGATCTATCAGCTAATCCATATAAGTGCCTAATATGTTGATCAGTAGAGCGATAGTGAAGTAGTCACAGCGGGTTTAAAGCTACTACTCGCAAATCAGCATGATCCACAAGCAGATCACATTAATCATCTACTTCCATAATTATCGAGAAAAGTATTGTATCACTTTAAAAGAGCCAGACAAATTGCTTCGCATAATAAGTTAAAAGACACATCGCTGCGTGCCATGGAATGCAGCATTAATATTATATAGTATTTAACAAAACCATATGCCACACGTCTGCAAATCATTATTTTTCATGCAATTATTAAGAGTTATTTATTGTTTTGGCTCGATGCGAAATCAACCTACAACCTACACCCTCAATGTATTATATTTATATGTTCTTATCGGAGCATTTCCGAGTACGGCAGATTGAGGAAATTACGTGATCAGAGCATCAAATCGAAATCTATGAGTTGGCATCATATTTTGATAGCCATTTCTGGTTTGATAAAAGAAGACCTCAGACATTGCGAAGAGCTAAGCCAGAAATGCATTTGAAAATCATAGTTAGAGCATATTATTTCCTCTTCTTGCTTGCTTAGCGTAATACTTTCTCTTTCAGTCCACGTTTTGCGCTCTTTGCTTTCTCTTTGCTGTCAGCAAGCGCTCTCAGCAGATGTTGCGTTGATGAACTTGCTGTAGTGTTGCTGTGGTTGCTAATGTTGCGGGCAACATGTTGCTGGCTCATCGCAAGCGTCGCGTCTTCGCTTCGCATATTTGTTTTTCTGCTTTTTGGCACCATCGTCGCTTGGCTTGGCTTAAATTGTTACCAAACGCTAAATGATCTTCAGTTAAGCATCGAACTTTTACCAGACAAGTCGTGTCTGCGGCTTCCACTTGCAACTGCAACTCGAGCCAAGTCCGCGGCAGCAACAGCAACGTTAACGGAATACTAAAAACAAATAATAAAACGAATACTTCAAAAACTGTATCATTTACATAAAGCAAATAGAAAACGTTCAGTTCAAAACGCCCAAGCAAAAGTTGATTTGAATTTTGATTTCAATTTTGTGTTTGCTTTTTTCTCTTGTCGTCTTCACATTGACAATTCGCGTGCGACAATTGGAAATTCCAAACATTTCTGAACGCTCCTCATTGTGTTTTGTTTTAAACGGATTTAAAAAGTGTAACGATATTGGATTAATCAGTCAATATATTATTAAAATAACAGTTGCAACTTCCTGTCGCATAAAAAATTAAAAAAAAAATAGTGTTTAGAATCTGTGAAACATGCGACATCTTTTAGCTCTTTGGGGCACTTTGTGCCTTTGGGTGGTCACGTCCAGTGCACAAGGATTTAATCCACCCAATGCGGCAATACATAATGCGGTAAGTGTAGACTAATATGTGTGACTTGAAAGCTACCTTTTTTTTGCGCTTTTAAATTGGTGAAATAAAGTTCTCTGGATTCGTCAAATATAATAATATATAGTAAAAATATTTTCAAAATTATTCAATCTGTTTTCCTAATCGCTGGATAATTATACAGTTCACCAACATGGCTGTCTGAGAAATTAAATCAAACAAAAGTCTTCCAAAAATAATGGATTTTGGTTCGTTTGTATATCTGTGGCAACTCTAATAGACTTAATTATTCTTGTACTTTTAAGAAATTTTAATTTTCAAGTTCTATAGCTCAGCATTCATATTGATATTGTTTGAAAATTAAAATTGAAACCATTTCAATAGTAGACTTTCTTAGGTGTTCCAGTTAGTCACAGGCAAAGCTCTCAAGTCAAATATGTGTCAAAGATTTGTAAGAAAACAAAAAATGTATGGCTCAATTTGCATTTTCATTGAATTTTAGGCATGCAAATATTTATTGTTGTGACTGTTTTTATTTTGTAAATTTTTTTGTACACTTTTTTGGAAGTTAAGCCATCGAAATGAGATTGACATACTTTTTTAAGGCGGCTGGTTTGAGGTAAAGAAATTTACTGATGCTTGGAAAAACTGATTCCAACAACTATGAAATCGGTCAAAATACGATTATGCAACTATAGGCCTGAAAATATATCTTAATCCTATCGATTGGCGACTTGCATAAGACCAGTCCCTCTGGTTTTTAACAGTAGGCCTGCTTAAATATTCAATTATTCAAAATATTTTCATAAACATTTTCATATTAATTGTACAAATATTCCACTGAGCTGTGAGTGGAACGTCTCACAACCTCAATGAACTTTCCCTTTTATTTATTTATTTTTATACATTTTTTTTGAGATTCGTTTAATGAAGATGCAAAGGAAGTGCCATGAAACGAAGAGTAAAAGTCAAAAAGTCATGACAACGTTTAAAGCCAAACAACAACACCCGAGTCAGATAATAAACCTGTTTACTTGAACTGGTCAAAATATCTGTGGATCAGAAAAGCTGCAAATTAGTTGCATTCTCAGATCGATCTCTTACATAACTTTATTTAAAGTACTTACCTTAGTTTTTGGTGCTTCCTAATAAATTAGCCTCATCAACAAATGACTGTAATAAAATTATAGTTTGCTTTAAGCCATTTACTACTTAAGTTTACATGTGCGTTAAGTCTTGGATAATGGCTTAATTTGTTGTAGCTCTTGTTGCTGTTGTTATATTTTCATTGTTGGTCAATGTGGCATCCACTGTTATACTTAGTTTTCACTTTCATGGCCGCAACAGACAATCTTGGCATTAGCTTCCAATCATTTATGATTTAAATTATATATATATATATATGTATTGTTGTTGGATAAACCTATCTTTATAATTGGGATCTTTGTTGCTTTGTTCGAGCCATACTCGTATTACAAAACTTTGGCTTTCATCTGCATCCAATTGTTTGTTGTTATGAGTAATAAACATGCATCTTGAAAGTTTAACCTTATTGTATCAATGGATTTCCTTAACCATAATTAGGGAATAGGCATATTACACCCATTATTAATGGGCACAGGTTATAAAAATTAAGAGAGAAAATGAAAAGAACCTGAAGATCCCATAGGGTACGACTGTATCTGGTCTGTGATATAGTTGTTTCGAAATCCACGATAGATAGAATATACCACAATTAATGAGAACGTATATCTCCGGTTTTAATAGCTGTAGACACCAAAGATCCTCTATATCCTAAGCAAGTAAAGATCATTTTATGCAAAGTACACTATGATTTCATAACCTCGATAATAGTTATCACGGCAAATGTAAAGCTTAATTTCATATTCGTTTTGTTGTGCTTAGCATCACTTCCTGAGCACTAACGCATCCGGCAAGATTCCCATTAACTTAGCTCTGTTCCAGTGCCCAGTGCCCAATCGGGCGGGTCATTGGAGACGCATGCACACTTTCCAATGAAAAGAAAATAAATGAAATGAAATGAGCTGAAATTATCTTGAAACTCGATTTAATTCTCTCTCCCTAACCAACAGCTACGAAACCAGTTGAAAGTGAAACAAAGATATGAATGAAAATTGAGTGTTGAAATAAATAGGGAAGTCACTGTTAGGTGGGGAGTCCTAATAGACTTAGTGTGTGATTAGCAGTCAATTACTTTATTTGTTATTCTCTGGCGCCACAATGAGATCCAATTCGATGTGATTTAATTTAATTCAATTCGAAACGATTTGGTTTAATTTGATTACTTGTAGCGCCAGTTAACGAGCTTGCAGTAGAAAATCCGTGAGTTATCAATCACAAATTTAATTGTAGCTAAGTTCAATTTGCCTGTGGGTCTGGACTTAACAAGTGTCGTATGACTTCTTTTGCGATACGCAACAGTTTCATTGAAATTCTTGTTCCCAAACTACTTTCATTTTTCAAGACAATTCCATTAGCAGTTTGTCACTTGAGCGACACACGACAATATCTTACAGATAAATATGCAACCTCAAATATTTAAAAAGATCTCTCGATTGACCCACTTTCCATGCCACAAAAACGAAATGAAATTCACAAAAAATAAATGTATAAAACCTGCCAGAACGCCGAGCCCCGTTCAACATCGCGAAAATATAAACAGCAAAAATGAAAAGAAATTACAACTTGAATCTCATACAAAAGAAATGTGAGTTGCTGCTGACAATGAACAGGTTCAAGGCCTGTCACTAGATACAAGATACAAAAAGTATCCAAGTATCTTCCAGCAGATGTCTGTTGTCTGCGGCGCAAATCAAAATAAAATATCTGAAAATAGCTGATTATTGATAGACTACAATTAAAAAATGAAGTACTTAATTTTAATAATGCGAATTTGCTCGACTTTACGGTTGTAAGAATTATAAATTTTACGTCTTTCAAGTCAAGCAATTAAAGATTCCAATCTTAAATTCTATTTTAAGTATTTAATATATATTTAAATGATATCTTATAAATGTCATCAATTGTGAGCAGACTGACGATGAATTTTATATCCACTGTAGGAATATCGATATAATATATATATACAGTCCCAAGATAATTAATCTGGAATTTTAAAAAAAAATAAGTGTAAAATTGAAACTACAATTTGTTTTAAAATTGAACTTATTCAAGCATTTGGTATGCTCTAAGCTGCAGAGTAAGCTGCAAATTCCTTAGATATTTTACTATTTTTTAAAGAATTTCAAGCTTTTATTTATGTATAGTATAGTTTCGAAATCTAACTATGCATTTCACTTATATCGAAAGTGAAAGCAAACAGCCATACGAAATGAAATATTTGTAATCTGGTCTTATTTGCCGAAGATTTATGCATTAACATTTTAAAATTTAAATATTAAAATAGGGGAAAATAAAAGGCGAAGCTATGCCAACAATTTGGCAGATGGCAGAGCGATAATGGCCAGGCCCAGAAACTTAGGCAGGTCGACCAACAAATTGGACGATGGGCAACAGATGTTGTATGGATTGTTGCAATGCTGAACAGTTGTCTTTGGTTTGTTGTCTGTTTACACGACACAAAAAGACGACTGCAAACGCTACGTGAGGCAATAAGTACTTATGTATACGTATAAGAAAATACAATATATATGTTCGTACAACGTAAGACTTAAAATTAAGAAATACAAAAAATAAGACAAAAAATCGCATAAAAGAAACTTGTGATAGCTACAACTTCGGATTCGGATTCGCCTTCGTCTTCGTCTTGTACTTTAACTGTGACCAGTTCCTGTTCACAGACAAAAGGAAGATGATGATGTGGCTGAAAATGCTTTCTTGTGTTTTTCTTGTTTACTAAAAAGTTTGCAATGGGTTGTAGTTGTTGTTGTTATTATTTGCTTGTTGTAATCCCAGGCCATTGCCGTTACCTCTGCAGTTGCTGTTGCTGTTGCTGTTGCTGTCGTTTTGTCTACACTAAACTTATGTCAATAGACAAAGACAGACGGCAGCAATCTGGTCTGACACGTTTTTCGTTCAAGCTCTGGAAACTCTTATGGAAAATTGTGCAAAGAGCTAAAAAGGAAACTTAACAGCTGAACAAAAGGTTAAGGACAACGGTCAGCAATATAGTTTCGAGAAAGCCATTAGCAATTGGGATGTTATTTCTTGATGAAAAAATAGGTAGATGAAAATATTACGTATGTCAATTACAATATACCAATAGGACTGGTATACAACACATTATTTAATGAGGCTGTGTATTGTGTTTCTGAAATCCCTACTTACTTATATTTCTTATTGCAATGTGTTAGAAATAAGAATATTAATGACGAAATATGTTTAATTACATATAAGGACGATCCGATAAATATTTTTAGTTATAGTCGGTTTGATTTGAGTGGTCAAACTTCTTTGTCTGAAGAACATCAAGCTAATTAAAGTAAAAATGTAATTTTTACCTCTCATATCATACAAACCTTAAGCAAATTTCCTGCTCTTGTTTCCTTAATTTAAATCCCAATCTAGGCAATTATAAAGACATTAAATTGTACTCTCTTCATGCAGTTTAGACCACAGGCAACGCCTATATTTTATGTTAATAAAAAACAGTGCGATTAAACATTCACACGGCAACAGACAGAGGTGGACCATTAATGCTTCTTCTTTGGCCATCTTTCAGATACTTAAGCGATGCTGGGAAAAGAAAGTAAAAGGGTCCGCGAAATAACTCATCACTCGTTATTGACAAGCGACTCTTTCTTAACAGTTTTGTTTTTTCTTTATATTTCCCGTTTCAACAGTTTGTTTGGTGTGTTGCTGTTCAGTTGAGTTGAGTTGCGTTGGGTTGGGTTGGGTCATCAATGGATAGTTGTGGCTTAAAGTAAAATGAGTTGGTTTGCGTTGATGCCACTGGTGTGGACTCGGGACTGAAAAACGACGCAATTAGTGCTGCCTGCAATGTACAGTAAATATATCAAAGAGCAATATTCAATATTCACCCACCGCCAAAGATTTGCCAAGCGCAGCAAGTGTCAACTTCCGCATTACTCATACGCCACGTTGAACCGGTTTCATGCATTTGAAATTGCAGACTGCACTCTGAGTCTCCGAGTTACAGTCGAAGTTGCTGTTGCTGTTGCTGTAGCTGCATCTTCTCGCCATAACTCAACACAAATATGGCCAAAAGTCAAATGATCCTCGTCGCCGGTCACGTAAGCGTCCGACCAAGCCCAGAGACCCAGCCGACGTGCCTCCTGGCTACAAATGCAGCAACTGGTTAGCCGCGGCTGTTGCACTTTCGATTTTGTTGCTGTTGTTGTTGTCTGTTGGGGGAAAAATGAGCAGCGCGAAAATGAAGAAGCGTTTTTTAATGCTGCTGCTGCGAGAGAGTTCCAAAACAAGATTCAAGCATTGCCGCCTCAAAGATCTGGCTGGGTTGGTTTGTTGGCTGCCTGCCTCCCTGCTTGCCTGGAAGATGTTGCAAGACAAACCCGAGTTGCATAATTTGTTTTCTTCAACTCTTGTTGCTTGTGTTGTTGTTGCTTTTGTTGTTGCTGCTGTTATTACCATCGCGGTGGGAGTTAAATTTTTTGTGGGCAAAACTTGGCCATTGATTTCCACTTTAAGATTGTTTTGAACAGAAAAATGCACTAACTAATTATTTAACGACATTTTTGTGGTTAAAAACGAGCAAAGGAAAGTTTGCAAAACCTGATCAAGAAATGCAAAAAATTATGCAAAGTACTGAAAAATTGCAAATTGAGGTTATTGAATTAACCAACGAGTAGAAAGAGGGAAAGATTAGACACTTGACTAATGCTACAATGTTCAAGAAAAATCAAAAAGAATTCGTTTTTCCAAAAATTTTTTTTAATGTGTCTGCTAAAATTTAGTTGGATGGTTTCTCTTGGAAATCAAAAACAAAATGCAATCATCTGATTCTGTTTATGTTTATGTTTATGTTGCATGCTCAGCTGATGCACTCAAATGCGCAGCAAAAGCCGCAAGCAAACGAATTAAAATGTGTATTTGCAACTGCAGCTCGTGGCAAGTGAAGAAGAACTGCACACAATAACGTTGCAAGAAGCCAAAAACAGGGGAATGGCATACTATATGTAAGTAGATGCTCTATGCTCAACGAAGCTTGCGAAAAGTGTTTTTCTTTTGCCTCATCCCAGTCCAACTCGTCTCCAACAGTAAAATTGAAAGTGCCAGCCAGCCATTGAGGCTGTAGCTACTAGCTACCTCCTACCAGGGCTGGTGATAATCTGCCTCGGATGCCACACTCGGTCGACCACACTCTATAGCAGTGTGAAGTGGGTTACACTCATCAGTTCGGGGAGGCGTTTCGGACTCCGTCAGTCACTCGGTATTGCGAGTGCCTTGACTTCCCTTTCTTGACAATCAAATGAGCGCTTAAAACTCTCCAAGTGCCACAAATTAAACAGAGTTGCATCAGAGTTGAGTAAATATGATAATATTATATGATGGCTACTGAGCAAGTAACTTTGCCCCTATAGCTAAAAGTACATAATTTGTATTTGCTGAAAATATAATAGAAGGTGATCTTAAGTACCAACCAGCTGCACTTTTTTAAAAGTATAAAAGTTTATTCACAATATTTACGATGAAGTGTATATAGTATTAATAAGCGGCAGAGCTCTTGAATTAATCGCATTCTGAAGACATTTTTAAGTATCACCTCTTCCTAATGATACGTGTACATTTAGTTTAACATATATTCTAAAACAACACATTTAATAATATTGCACACAGAATTTTGAGTTTAAAATAAACAATCTACATTCAGTTGAAATCAAATTTTCAACTTAAAACCCAATTGTAATATATGTATTTATATTTTTTTTTTACATTTATTATTTATTTTTACGAGTACGCTAAACACTCATTAATACATTATCTGTGTCATAGTAGGATTATTTTCAACGCGGCAGTTGCATCACACATCTTTGACGAGACAGAGTAGGATTCGAATCTAGATGTTTAACATTCTGAAGTTCAGTAGACCTATCTATTTAGATCTCAATAAGCATTATCAGCATAATAAGGGTAATACAACATAAGTGAAAATTCGAAACAAACGTTTAACAGTGTAACCAACATATCAAATACGAATTACAGTCACATCTTATGGTTGCCAGAAAACTCTCAAGTTTGAATAACTGAGCTGGCCAACTTTCTCAGGTGAAAAACATGTGTTGGGGTAACTTTGTAGAAATTCTGCCAATTTGTTAACTGCACCACAGTCCATCATAACCAGCACTATCCAACCCACTCAGGTTACTAACCGCTGAACAATAGTCAGTGGCCAGTTAGTTAGGTAGACGATGACATCGACTCGCTCAGTTAGTTAGTTAGTTAGCAATTACCTGCTCAAAATTGTCACGAACTAAACATGCGAAAGTTTACTGACTCTGCTTGAGGTACAAGCTTCGCCTGTGCGTTTCTGAACCTATGGTAACCATTTAGTCTGGCCTCATCCTCATGCTCAGACCCCAGAGACCTCTTCCAAGCGATTTGCATGTTGGGACTACTCTTAACATCGTTTCTCGGAAAAGTGAGGCAAGTGCAATGTTTGCGTGACCAAAACTGGGCACGAGGCTAAAAACAGCAACGTAAAGCAACAAAGTTTGGAAAATCAGAAGCAGCTTTGAATTTTCGTCTATTGATATTATCTTGCACTGGTTAAAATATAGTTAAATGTAAAGAACGGTCTCAGCTTTCAGTTGCACATTGTTAACCTATAAATTATGAATTCCAACACAAAAAAAACTCAAAAAACAACACAAAAGTTTTCATTTCATTGCAAACAATGGGAGTCCAATTGACACAGAGTCTGTTTGGTTAGAGAGGGACTTGAAGTTGGTTAGGAAATTCAATTGCATGTCGAAAAGACTTCAATGCAATGAAAACCTAGTTGAAGCTAATGCTAATGTGTAATTAATGCATTAAAAGGAAATTACAAGAAAGATTTTAAGCGTAAAGCTGCAATTTGCAATGGAATGTTGAAGAAAAAGTTTAGAGTCAGTGATACGATTACTATTTGGAGAACTATTGGATTATTCATCTAATATTGCTATCGGTATTTAATTATTTAATTGTACGTATAGTGCTTTAAAACTAATTTTATTGCGTCAATTATGATGATGAGGGAAAACCCTCACTACTCATAAGTCTATTCATAAGTATCTATAGTGACTTCAAGGTGTACTTCAATCAATCCCACGACAACTTCAGACCAATCTTGGCTCAAATCTTAGTCGTATAATAGACTCCTTAAATTTAAATATTTAAAACAAAAAGCTGGCGAAGGTCAAGACATCCAACTCATCTGACCAAACAACTTTAGTATAATGATAAGTAAGTAGATGGTTTATTTCTGACCCACATTCAATGAATGTGGCTTCAATTGCAATTGAACACCTCAATTGAAGTGACAGCCCATGAAAACGAGCAGGCAAACAATAAATATTAAATAGCTTTCAATTCCAAAATTGTGTTTCTGCTTTGATTTCTTTGCGTTTTTTGTGATCGCAGAAAATTGCACAAAAATATTGAAAGAGGCACAAGAAACGAAACAAAAGGTTGGAATTTTTGATGAGCGTGGAAAGGTTTTCAGTTGCTCAGACGTATTGGGCGTGGAATAACGACCGTCAATGAAATTGTGTGGCATAAGTCAGGTTAATAGTTATGAAATCTTATTGCGTAGCCACTTTTCAGATAATGCAAATCTGTTGAGTTGAGGCAAGGCTTGAACCCCATTATTGAGCGATTCTTGTAGCCGAACCACCGTCCATCCACAGCTCAGTTAGCTCAGCAACAGTGAGCACCACAGCCACAAGATACCTGGATACAGATACAGATACATACGTGTATACAGATACAAGATGCAAGACACGCAAGCCGCATACTGCGTGCGCAAAACTTATTGAATTGGAAAGTAAAATTGCAGTTAATTTTTATATCAATTTAAATTTATTTCTACAAATGTGTTTTCCAGTATCGTATTTGATGTGCAACCAACACGCAATTTGTCTTTAATAATTATGTGTATTCACTTAAGGTATACACAAATTATGATTATGAATGTTATTATTATATTCGTGGTATGTTGACTTGTAAATTGAAAGTGGGTTGCTTCTGGCGATAATTATGTTGTTCGGCAAAGTATTATATATTAAATCTTCTGAAACTTTAATAAAGATGCCAAAAATATAGAATTATTATTTACAATCCTAACATCGGTTTAATATTTATGGGCTTCTTCCCTGGGCTTCTTATGGGCTTGTCTTTCTCTTGTGACCTATTGTATTAATTTTCTATCTTATCTGCCAAAACATTAGTGTAATTAATCAATATTAACCCCGTCTTCAATCTTTCAAGCACTTCTAATGACTTCATAATAATATTCGAAAAAATGTAATTTATTCGGACCACCCTCACGAAGTTTTTAATTACTTTCTGCAATTACCCTTTTGAACTACAACTATGATTTATGTTCTTTCATTCTTTCTGCATATCCTTACTTTATTATATTTCTTGTAATTAATTTCTTCTTTTTTTGTTATATATCTCTATCTATAACAGACAGAAAGAGACTTGGTAAACTTCATAAAGTATATACAAATTTATATATATATATATTTAGACATTTGATAATTATCGCTGCTCTATGATATACAGACACTATAGTAGAAGTAACTGCTATAAAATTATGGAAAGCAAGTTAAACTACTGTCTGTTATATGTTACCTTAGATTGATTGTTAAAAAAGTTGACACAAATGCAGTTCAATTTATAATTTAATAAGTAATACCACAAGTTTATACGGGACTTAACACCCAAGAAACATTATTCTAGTAATCAGATGCCTGGCAGGTATCCCCAATTATCACATGCAGCTTAAAGATTGAAACAAAAGCTGGGTCTGTATATTTATAGCAGATGGGAATAAATAGGCGGAATACACATAAACTGGAATGATGTAATAGATCTTCGCAGCTTGTTAAGAGTGTCAGTCTCTGTCAAATTAGTCATGCCATATGAGAGTAGGTAGCAGTAGAGGGTTAAATTACCTGGTACCTGCTACCTGGTACTGTCCACATGTCGGAATATGGTAGGTGCTGCGTTTGTAGCTGCTCCTAACTTGGCCATTGGCATTTTGTTCCAATTTAAGCTAATGCATTACAGTCAATTAGTGTATAGTATACAACGCAACAAATTTGCATGCCACATAAGCTTAAAGTGATTGCGTTAATTGTATCTGCAACTTTCAGTGCTACAGGCGGTTGCATAAGCCTGCCACTGTTGCTATTGCACTGTGACTCGTGCAATCGTATCTCGAAGATGCAAAAATTGCAATTAACCAACTGCTGCAGTTGGTGCTGTAGTTTGATGGCGCCTTGACATCCGTCAATCCAGGTTAATCATCATTTCACACTATTTGATTTGGGGTCATTGGGTTGGTTGTAGTTTCGTATAAATTTAATACTAATATTCAAAGAATTATTCACTTTTACACATTAATAATGCAAATCATAATATTATATGAATGTAAGCTATGAGGTAACACTAGTCGTGGGTTGCAGGATGATATCCCCAACAGCATCTTATGGTATGTCAATTTTAGAAGGAAATAACAATTATCATTATCCCGGCAAAGTTGCAACATTAAAGTTGTGTATTCAGTTGCTAAAAGTTGTAAAATTACCTATTGAAAGTGTTCCATATATGTCATTATATCATTCATTTAAAACTGGTCGACTTCTATATGTTTTAATTGTTCTGATTTATTATCCAATTAATTCAATAAATCGTACATTTTTGTGGTAACATGACAATTATTGTGTAAATTTTCAGAAATATCTTTCTCGTACATTTTATGATATAGTATTAAAGTGTTTCCACTTTGGTTATATGAAAAAATTAAGCCACCTAATGTACCACTCAGAAACAATTTCTGACTGCTTTAATTTCGTACTCTCCTTTTTTGAAATCCATTGACCAATTGCTTGAACCGCAGAAGCAGAAAACATTTTTCACTTGTTGCTCGCCGAAATTCACAACAACAATAAGAAAACAAATCGGACCAATTTATAAACAGCATAACGAACATTTTGCTAAACATTATCCAAGAAAGGGAAGACGCGATAGTATCAGCAAAAGTTTGACCAAGACTCTTCTTTTCAGCCAATTGTTAAGTAACAATTGTTGCTGTTGTTAACGTTTTTAGCTGGACTTTTTATTATTTGTTGTGCTTGCAATTGTTTCTCTTGCTTGTGGCAATTTTGAGTTTTTTCGGGTGGCTTCTTTTGCTTTCATGAAACCGCTTGGGGCATGCGATTCGCCTCGTGCCTCGTACCCCACCTCAACTGGACTCGGTGTTGTAGGTGTTGCTGGAAGGCCTTCTTTTTTTTACAGCTAGACAAAATTTCAGTTAATTACACAATTTTATGTAAATTTCTCTTTCGTTTGCTGTTATGGTTTTTTTTGTGTTGTTGTTGCTGTTGTTGTTGCTGTTGTTGTTGTTACTGTTGTTGTGCATTCTTTTGTGCGACCACGAATTAATTACTTATTTGCGTAGCAGCCAAACTATTTGTTGGCAATTAAAATGCCTTTAGTTTTGGATCTTTCTGCTTTGCTTTGCTAACTGCAGTCATTTGTCGATACCAAAAAAGTGAAAGGCAATTGCCAAATCTTCAGATTGACCAACATCACCAAAAACCAAAGCCGAAGTAACCATCAGCAGCTTATTATGCACACTGAATGCCGTCAATGATGTGGTTAACCAGTTCGCTTTTTAGCCATTTGACAGAAACTGAAGCTGTTGCCATTCTGAATGGATGTCGATTTATTAAAGCTTCAATCAAAGTGTCATTCAAATAATGTGGGCACGATCTCTGTGATTGAGTTTTAAGATCTCCGATAAGATTCGACTACATTACGTCTATTCAATTCACAGCGATTGCAACACAATAGTTAAAGTTAATTCAGAAAACATGATATTTAATGCAATTTTATATAGGACTCTTAGTATATGTATTGGTTAGTATACTGTATTGGATTTCTATGAAACAATAGAGATAAAATGAGTTTTAAAAGTCACAAGATGTTTTAAATGTATGCTTAAGAATTTAGGAAGAATTGAAAATTTTTACGCTCCTTTAGGAATTAGATTGCCCTCTATAGTTGAAAGAACAGGGAAACTAAAGTCAAAATACATGTGAAACATATTTGTGTGTATCATTAAAAATATCTCAACTTATGGTATAGTTGTCAAATCAAGTTCCCAGAATATTCTCAGTGCAGAAATGCTCATTAATTAAGTCCAAACTTTGACATATGCATCTGTAGATTGCAGATCATGTCGACTTTAAGAAAACAACATGGTTCCCTTCAAGCCTCACATTAAACTGAGCAGAAAGAACCTTGAATCTCCACGAATGACCAAAAATGCAGGCGCCCTAGAAAAAAGCTTAAAAACAAACGTCTAACTAGTTAAGACAGCAGCCGGTGGCAACATTTGCAGTTAACAACAAAAAAAAAATAGAAAACCTGCATAAACTAAGTCCAGTGAACAGGAGAGGGGACTGTACAGGAAATCAGAAAGGCAGCGGGAAACGAGGCCAGCTTGAGTAGTCTCAAAGTCTCACAGTCTTACATTGGTTGCTATTGGCCATTGACGTTACCAAAATCGCTGGAGACGGTGGAGACGCAGACGTATCTTTAAGATACTCGAATAGTCATGGCCATTGCGCAACCCAGTTAGCTGGAGATTTGAAGAATTTATGGCCAGAGCACTTGGGCAACTCTTTAATTAACTATGGCCAGAAAAACGTCAAACAAATGAAGCGCCAGTGGCTGTTGTTGCTGTTGTTGCTGCTCGTTGCTGCTACTGATTTGATCCATTATATTCTGATTAACATACTATACTATGCATAACGTAAATGCTCACTTAGTGTCTACAAATCACTTTCACTGACAACGCCACGCAACGAAACAAAAGCGAAAAGAAATTTCAGATTAAAGATTTCGCTTTCATTGCCCGCTTTTGGAGCTCATCTGGAGCTCTGACCAAACTGAAGTGAACTGAACAGAAACTGAAACTGAAACTGAAGCTGTTGCTGATGCTGATGTGTGATGTGAAATCAATTATGACTTATTAACAAATCAGTCAGTTTGCCAGCGAGTCGTGTAACTGACAGATATAACATCATGGATCAACGCCCCAAAACTCAAAAAAAAAAAATTATTGAAAAAACGCGTATGCCAAGTGAAAAATATATATTTTATAATCAGTCCCAATCAGTCTATTGCTGCTTGCTCAACATCTTCTTCATCTTGACTTGTACACATGTTCATGTTCCAATCTCATCTCTGATATAAACTCATTAACAATAGTACACATAATGTTCATTTGATATGACAGCCTTAATATGAAACGCTTTCGTAATTCGAACATTAACTGGCTTTTAAGGCGGGAATTTGGTGTTCCCTTTCTTATGGGCTGCCACACTTTTGTTGTCTTGAGGAACTTTCTTTGTTGTCCAAAGGTGGTGTAGTCTATAGATTTTAGTTATAAATATGTGGATTATTCAGGTGGTATTATTATGGTGAGTGATAAATGACTCAAAGACTCTGCTTTGAATTTAAGTTTTGCTTTCGTGAATTGCCGAGCTAATCTAACGCCTTATGAGGGCAGCGCTATTCAAGTATAAACAATAATTCGATAAACAAAATTAATAATTTGTTCGACTTCATGAGAATCCCAATCATCACAACCAATTTCACCAATCCAAAATCAATCAAAATACAAAGATTAATTGATTTTTGCTTAAGCAGCCACCGTTTTGACATTTTCTGATCTATCGCCGAATTTGAGAGAAGCTAACTCTCAAATATCTGAACCATTGACACCTTCGTTCACATAAAGACCAGCCCACGACAGTGACAAAAGCAAGAGCAACAGCAACAGCAACAACTCTAACAACAAGCAACTAATGGGTGTCATGTTGGCATGTGACAATAACAGAAGCCACACCTGCCTCATGTACAATGACGCATGCGTAACGTCGATCGCTGGAAATGGTATTGGTATTTAAGAGAGAAGAAAAGAGAGAAATAAATGAAAGTGTCTTATATGCCAGGAAATACTGAGCGTGAAATTAACATGTCCATAATGTTCCAGCCATGAAATATGATGCAAATTATGGAGCCCTTTGATGGAGTTCATCAACTGCCGTCTCTGAGTCTGGACCAGTCTGTTGGCATGTTGCTGGCAGTGCCAGAGCTTTTGGGCACTTGATTGATAATTGATTGATGTTTTCACCATCTGCTCAATTTGTCAAAAACACAATAACAAATGGCAGGGAAACTTTTTGTTCAAAAGAAAACCTTAAAAAAGAAATCTCTCTTGTGTGAAAAATTATTTGAAGAAGCTGCTTCGCGAGTCATTGAACGCTGACCTACGAGTATGATGTATTGGGATAGGTTAGACTTCAGATGATTTACATTTTACAATACCCCTTGTATAAGTCAAAGCTGAACCTGATTATAAGAAATCCCCCAAGATGGCAACAACACACAAACAAAAAGAGGTAAAGTGTGTTCAATGTTCATTAATTTTCAAATTTAAAGTTAGTTGCCACATTTTGCTATGTTTCTAATGTTCAAAATATTTACAGAACGACTTGGTCTTTAAAGAACTTCAATTTATCAGTGTATATACTTTTCTCCGAAATGAAGTGTTTCCGAAAGTAAAATGTAAACATCTTGGTACTGAGCGAAATATACACGAAGAATGAAAAGTTTCCGATCAGATCGAGCTATTTACCGATCAAATGGTATATTCTTATGTAATACAATTTCTTACTTAAACTTTTCCGTGCTTACGTGGTTCTTAAGAAAAATGTCAGTAATGATAAGGAATTATTCATTATCGGAAATCTAGATGTGTTAGTTCTACGACTTCTTAAAGCCCTGTTTAGCGGGAAACTAAAACACACTCGAAAACTTAAACCTCCACAATTTTGAAACCACTATGGATATTTTTAAAAGGGATTTGGTAAAATTTAAATAAATAATTAATGGAATAAAATAAATTATGTTCGACACAAAGTTGGAAATTTTGCCCAGAGAGTCTAAAGATTATGCCACTGTGCAACGCTTCAATCGAGAATCCCGTCGATCACCTGTTTGGCTTCACAGGTAGCAACATAAGAGCGAGCTCAATCATTTTGATGGAATTGCATAAGCAGCGCCACGAGTGACAGCTTCGACGACATTCCAATGATGAGATGCATCATTACAACCAGCCACATACATAATTACCATGCGAAGAGAAAGACCTGTAGCTGTGCAGGGGAAGGCCGAAGGGGACAGCAGAGGGAGGGACTAAGGCTTTGAAAATCTTGCCAACGCATCCGAATGTCGCAAGTTGGTGCAAAAGCCATAAGATTTATGACCCTGGCAATTAAATTATGCATGCTGCTCAGCATTTTCCCTCTACTCCATGCACACTGAAGAAGCTGGTAAAACTCTCTTCTTCTTGGCTATGAAAAATACGTTGAATAACTGTTGTAAAATGATTTTAGGTTACCTTTTTTTGTTGGAGTTGTTACTCTTTGTTTTGCCGTATCACTTCAACTCCATGCGTATGCGGTGCGTATGACAAGCAGCTTCAGATTGTACTCTTATGTATGTACTATATGTACAAGCTCTTTGCCGCTGCGAAAGATCCCAGGCGACGACGAATTAAGATTTACGAGTGCTTGTACAATTTCAGCTGAAAACGAAAACGAAACAAAGGAAACTCGTTACAATGCAACATGTTGCCAACAACGAACATCAATTGAAAGGAAGTAAACAGCGTCAGTCGTCAGCCAGGCAATGTCTCAATTCATCATCTTTGCGCTGTTTTTGACAGCTGCTTGACGATCTCATAACACATAACATGACACAGTTAGTCAAGTAATTTTATTGACAAAAAGAATGTACATATTTGTTTAGAAAAATAGTTTTAGGGAAACATTGTACTTTATTTGTGTTTTTATTTTTATAAATTGATCTTTAAAGTAGAAGAAATTGGTATAAAAATAAATATATAAAAAATTTATTTTTATCAAAATAAAATGAATATTTTGAATTCTTTTATTTGTTTAAGAACACCAAGTAAAATTACTATTGAGTGCAAATAACGTAATCGCAAGACATTTACTTGAACACTTTCAGACAAAAGTTGGCAGGACTTGGTCTAGATATTACCAAAATTGGTTAATAAATGCATATGTGAACACAAGTTCTGCATAAGAACTAATGCAAAATGATCTTCAATCATTATACATAAATTTTGTATATCTTCTGTTGCTTCACAAATGCCGATAAGTATTGACTATAATCTTCAGCTTGATAATGAATGAAGGTCAGTTTGCTTTCAAACATTTGGTATATAATCACAATTTTATAATGTCCAAATCAAGTCGACTATGTAAGAAGAGATATCGAATTTCATTAGCTTGAATTGCTATAATAAAAAAAACAAATAATATAATAATTACAGAAGCGGTAAAGTGATCTTCACATCTACCTATTTTAATTAAATTTTAATATCAGCCAATAAAAAATTAGTTGAGCTCGATTTCATTCATATTTCGTCCGCCATCAAAATATTTTTTAATTGTTATGTTTAATTGAGCACGCAGTTTAATTCTGTGTTTCCTGTAATATTAACGCAAACAGGCGATGTAGCACATAAGGATGCAAGAAAATCATCATTAACTTTCTCGTAATTGTGTGACGTCATGGGCTTACTCACGCTTTACGTATGAATGTGTGTGAGCAAACCTGTTGAAAGTGGCAGTATTTGGAGCAAGTTTATTACTCTTACTGGTTTTAACCCACTTCGCCATTTTCATAGACTAATTTGGCTTGATAGCCACCAAGGACTCAACGGTCGGTTGTTGGCATCTCCAATGAAACAGCCAACAAATCGCAAACTGGTTCAACACAATTTCTTCGTAATGGGGGGAGACATGGAAGTGGGACAGACCACTTCAGTCAATGGCAAATGTTTGTGCCAGTTTTTATTTTAGCTGATTAATCTGGTTTTAGCTCTTCAACTTTGGATTAATGTCAAACGTATGATGTAACCGAAAGTAGTCCTAGTAATATATTGCTGATAGTTTCGAAAGTGAGTGAATCCACTAATTTTTAACCTCTTATTATTTGCAGCCGCTGCCCTTTCACAATGCGCATCGTCGACAGTTGAATCTGCAGCAGTATAATCAGCAGAACTTTATTCAAGCCGGCGTGGAGTTGCCTATTCCAACTCAGCAGCAGCAACATCAGCTTCGCCAGCACCAGACGCACCAACATCATAATCAGCAGCATCAGCAACATCGCTTTGGCCAATTCCCGCAGCAACAGAAGCAGCAGCAACAACAGCAACAACAGCAACAACAGCCCCATACCAATCAGCAATTCCAGCGCTCTACTCAAAATCAACTTCAAACTGCGCCACAGTATCCACAGGATGCCAATAATCTGCAGCAACATCATCATCAGCAGCAGCAGCAGCAGCAGCAACATCAGCAACAGCTGCCTCAGTTGCCTTCGAGTGGCAACAATCTTGACCTGCATCATCAGAACTTCTTGGACTTGCGTAACTATGCAGGTTCCCAGCAGCTTCCACAACGTCTAAAGCAATTTCCGGACACTCGCCTGCAATCCACAGCTTTTCCAGCACCATCTTACCAACAACAGCCACAACGCCAGCAACAGCAGCAGCAGCAACAATTTGCCTACCAGCAGCCCCAACAGTTTGGACAGCAGACCACACAGAAGCTACCAAGTTCAGCACCCGTGCCCACATTCCAGACCCTTGCACAGCCGCAGTTCAACTTCCAACACCAGCAGCCACAGACACAGCAACAGCAACAGCAACAATTGGTCGCTCCTGAGCAACAGCAATATAAACTGACACCACAACTGGGTTTGCCCTTGCCACAAATCTTCAACAATCTGCAGTCCACGCCCTTCCCAGTACAGCCATCGCGTGAGACCTTCCAGCAGCAGCACCAACAGCTCCAACAGCAGCAACAGCAGCAACAGCAAACGGCATTCCCTCAATCCCAGCCACAGCAGCATCAGTTCATCAACAATGCACCACAGACACAACAGGCAGATCAAGAGTATAAACAGAAGATTATACAGAAGCATGAGCAGTTTGTGGCCAAACAGTATGAGAAGTCGCAGCACAAGGTGCGTCAGCAGCATGAGGAGTTCCTTGCCAAGCAACATGCCATCAAGCAGCACGTGCTGCCCACCATCATTACACAGCACAACAACAACTACCCACCACAACAACCGCAATTCGGACAGACCCTCCGAGGTCGTCCTGTTGCCCATCCCACGGAGTACAATCAGTTCAATAGCGCACTGCAACAGTACTACAAAGAGCATCCCACCACAACGACAACCACTACAACAACAACAACCACCACCACTGAGGCAAGTACAACCCCCAAGAAGAACATATACTCCCAGGTGAAAGCCGAGCTCGGCAAATATGGCAACCAAAAGCTGACCGGGAAGAAACCCGTCAAGACCATCGCACGCGAGGACTTGCTGAAGCAGTTGAAGGCCGCGCTCTCGGAGACGCCCCAACAACCGTTGACGGGAAACAAGACGTACGATGAAATGGATCTAGTGCTGCCTAATGGACAGCGTGTTCAGGTCATTCGCACCACGGATCCAAATCTTGTACAAGGTCAACAGGCATATTCGCAGGAGCAGCTCCAAACGTTGCTGGCACAACAGGCTTTGGGCTCGGAGGCCAAATTGAGTCTCAGTGATGTGGCGCCTACAAAGACCAAGGACTTGGTACTGCCTGGCGGCGGCAAGGTGCAAATCCTGCGCTCACCCGATCCACAGGAATCAGACACGTTGCCCGCTCAAGATCTGCCCGGCGGTGTCGATCTGTCCAGTTTGGCGGCATTGTATGGCGGCGGAGCTGGTGACATTCAGGGCATTAGCAACGGTGCCAATAGCATTGCAAGTTCAGCAGTTATCACCTCAGACTCTGATGATCCACCAACGCTAGAAGAGTTGGCCAAGCGCGGCCTCATTCCCGATGGTTATGAGATCGAGGGCCTAAGCTCCAGTGGTGCCGCAAAGGCTACACCGGCACCGCCCACATTGCCTCCCAAAAGAAGGCCACCTATGTTTATCTGGAAGAGCAGGCCGACGGCAGCTTTAAGATACAAGGCGTTAAGGCCAACGGTGAAAAGGAGACTAAGCAAACGGGAGCTGAGGTTGAAAGCATCCTGGAGCGCATTCGCAGTGGCGAGATCAAGCTGCCGCCTTCTGTTTACCGTCTGACCCTGCCCAATGATGAAGTGGTTGAGATTAAGAGCGGAAAAATTATCCAAACAACAACAACACGTGCACCACACCCACCCACCACTAGCAGTACTACAACGACAGCTAGAACGACCACAACAACGACCACAACGCCATCGCCCTTCATCTCGCGTGGCACACCCAGCAATCACCGTCAGTATCATCCGTCGCGTATCTCCAGCACCACCACAAGCACTACAAGCACCACCAGCGCACCCTACACGCCTCGATTCAGCTCCATTTACGAGAGCAGCAGCACCCCAAGCCCCGCTGCATCTGCAGCTGCAGCTGCTAGTCTGGTGCGAACCACGTCTGCTCCCATCTACAGCTCCTCACCTGTCACGCAATCCTCGTACGTTGTGAGTGCATCCACGCATTTGCCTGTGGTGACCGAGCGTCTGGCGGACATAGCACAGACTACAGAGTTATTGGCCCAGACTCCTCCACAGTATGCGGATGCTTTGGTGCAGGAAACTGAAAACACGGAGAAGGCAGCTTCGACTGGTGGCGCCTCAGTGTTGTCCAATCCCAGCGAGGATCTGCTGCAAATACTCAAAACCAATGGACTCTTTGCCATGGCCAAATACTTGCGTCAGAGCGGCCTGGACAGCATACTAAACGAGACAGGACCTTACACCATCTTTGTGCCGACGGACAAGGCCTTCAAGAATCTGCTGGTTCAGCTGGGCGGACCCGAACGCGCTGAGGAGAAGTTCCGCTCCAATCCTCGCCTTCTGAGTGGCGTAAGTGGAAGACTCTAAAGATATCCACGAATGTATTTAGGACATGAGCAAGTATTTGCTAGAAATCGCTATAAATGCATTCGTGAATGTCATTGTAATTGCTTAGAATGATTTCGACTATTTAATGATTGTTCTTTAAAGCTCCTTTTGCATCACGTCATTCCTGGCGCTTTTGAGATTGCCACATTGCAGGATGAGATGACAGGCGTATCCCTTGCTGGCACCCAGCTGCGTGTCAATCAATACAATATGCACGATCAGGAGTGGAATGATGTCACCGTAAGAGACACCTATTTACACCTCATTAAATTACTTACTTATGCCCTCATCCTTTTAGCTCACCACCATTAATGGAGCGATGGTTGTTCTCAACAAGAAGGACATTAAGATACCGCAAGGTGTTGCCCATGCGGTGGACCGAGTCATGTTTCCTCTACCCGTGGGTGACCTTCTGCAAACATTGCAGTCGGATCGCGAAGGTCGCTTCTCCAACTTCCTGAAGATACTCTACACATCTGGACTGTCTGAAAAGCTGCAGAGCAAAGGTGACTTTTACTTCAGTTTGAGATTTCAAATTATGCTTTTGATGGTCGCTAATTTGGCTTTAATTTTATTTGTAGGTGTGAAAACATATACAGTGTTTGCACCGGTGGACAAGAGCTTCAGCGAATTGGACTCCGACACGCTTGAGAAGCTCTACACTGACAAGGAGGCCGCCGAACAGTTTGCCATGAAGCATATTGTGCCTGGCGCTCTTTTCTCCGCAGGCATGCGCTTCTACCAAGTTAAGGATTCATTGTTTACCGGCAAAACGGTCGTGTTGCAAAAGACCTCCGCTGGCAAGATCAAAGTGAATGATGCACAAATGGTCACCTCGAATATACCGGCCACCAACGGCGTTATTCATGCTCTGGATGGTGTCCTGGCGTGAAAGGATTAGTCCAAAATTGGCCACTTGTGGCCACTGTTATTGCACATTTTGTTTATTCTTTAAATTTTTGGTAGCAGATGGATGTATCTTTATAATTATCTTTATAAAAATCAAAGCAAATTGTTAATCAAATCTTGCCACTAGAAATCGCGATCCTTCAGAGAATCGTTGCAAATACAACAAAGCCAACCAACAATGACACAAACAACAACCAGAACATTTAGGTGCTTCCATTATTATATCTGTAATTTTTCTTTCACTTTCATAAACAGTCATTAAAATAAAAATAGTTAAATTTAAGTGAATGAGAAAACAAAAGAATGTAAAGAATGTTTTTATATCGAAAACATTGATATAAATGGAATAGCGATAAGAGTTTAATATCTAATTTATTGTTTGGGCATTAAATCCAATCTAAAATTCTGTCATTTAAGATTTGTAATTAAGTTTATATGTTTTAAATAATTACATTATATATATAGCAAATAAAGAAAACTGTACAGTATGAAAGCAATTGCTTAAGGCAATTTGAGAACAACTGTGTCGTGGGTTTGTGAATATGCTAAATGATGTTTGGTCAAAATATACAGTTTTGTGGTAACTGGCACTGGTCGGATAGATCTGAGACACGGTTCGCTGTTTGGGAGCAACTGAACCAAAAGTGTGCGTCTTTGATACAGTTTTAAAGAACTGCAAGCGCATAAAGTGGAATTAATTACAACAAATGGTTTAATATACATATAATTCTCATAAATTCTTTATTAAGTCGACTTTTAAAATGTATTTTGTGTTGTCTTCTTCGTTTTCGGACTTTTTAATTAGTTTACTCTTCTAAGCAAGTACTAATACATTATATTATTAATTAATAAATTTTGGGTTTCGTTAATGTTATAATTTTCGATTTGCCTGGCCAGCAAATGTTTGCATCGTATAATTAAATTTCATTCATTCATTGGTTAAACGATTAAATACTTTTGTTGTATTTTTGTTATTTGTATTATTAAATTCTATAATTTGAGATTTCTCAATTGTTTTCCTCTCGATTCGATTTAATTTCCGTTTGTATTGTATTTTTACATGCACATTTATAGATGCAAAAAACATTAATGGCTATTTGGTAATTTGTATGTATGTTTTTTATTCGTATTTCGTATGTATTTCAATAAATGAACAAATTAATGACAAACATAATAAGATAATAATATCAAAATGGATATATATAAAGACCAAATTAAGTAAACTTTTAGAAAATTATCAAAATGATCGAAAAATAATAAATGTACGTTTTTTTTTGTTTGTTTTAGTTTTAAATACACATATACCAACTTTTATGCCATGGCATCACTTCCTTACAATTTTTACACCATATTTATTTTGTTTAATTTTTATCTTAGACTTTTGTAATAATTTTTGAAAGTATCACCCTGTGTTTTCTCATAGTTTCCCATATATTTAAAATAATGTTTTTTTTCCTATTTTTTATGCTTGTGGGCTTGAAATGCGCTTTTCTCATTCCCTTTCATTTGATACACTTAAAATTTACAACAATACTCCAACTTAATTACATACAATACAATATTTTATGTATTTTTTTTTTTTGTATATTTTTTAATATATATTTTTTTTTTAATTTTTTAACAAATCGCGCACATCAAACTGGGCCGGAAACTACAGCTCTATTTGAGCATTAAAAATGTAATAAAAACTTGTAAAATTTTAACAAAAACTTAAACGCAATGCGAGTGAATATGTGTGTAAGTGACTGGGTGTGTGTAAGTCGCTATTGTAGTTTACTTTTAGTAGACAGTGTAGTAAGTTGAACTGTTGCTGATTTCTGTATACTTTTAAAAAATTTTTTTTGTAATCAGATTTAAGCTTTTTAGTTCAATACCTCACAGGGGAATGCTTGAAAGTATTAAACAAAAACTGTTGTTAAAAAATAGAAAAGAA
Source organism: Drosophila sp. st01m (assembly GCA_018901795.1). NCBI lineage: Eukaryota > Metazoa > Arthropoda > Insecta > Diptera > Drosophilidae > Drosophila > Drosophila sp. st01m. The sequence continues at coordinate 796,162 of JAEIFG010000269.1, forward strand.
ATTCAAAAATGAAGAGTATATATTACATACAATATATATTTATTTATTATTGCTAATATCTTCTGTGAGTTAGTGAACTTGAAAGCAAAATTCTGTTTGGTTGCTTTAATAATTGCAATATTTAGTGATTGGTTTTCATATTTTGTGGTATTTTGTTTTAAATCATTTGTTTATCCGTTAATTCTATTTGTAATATGCTGTACGTAGTTTGGAGGAAAAAACACTTAAAATGTTGTTGTTAAAACGATCGTTGTTTGACTATTTTGTTATTTCTGATTTCTGTTAAAGGTTTTTCAGTTTGCTATTGGCTTTGGTTTTGGTTTTGGTTTTGTTTTTGTTCTTTTGTATTTTATTTTGCTGCTATGCTTTGACTATTTTTTGTTGCTTTCGCTTTCGCTTTCGGTTTCTAATTTGTATAGCTTACTCTCTGTGCTTGTTGCTGTGTGTAATTCAATTTAAATGTGTAATTTAAATTTAAATAGGAACAACCCGCGCGCGCCTCGCGTCGCTTGGGTGTGGAATGTGGCCCAATGCCAGTCGCCAAACATGACATGCTGCCCTGCCGCCTGCCGCCTGCTGCCTACAGTCTACAGTCTACAGTCTACTGCCTACTGCTGCTGCACCAACAGCTGCTCCACCTGGTCGGCGGTCCGCAGCAGAAACGCAGCGCTCTCCCTGTACGCCGATATGACCTGCCGGGCAGCGGTCACCTCGTTGGGGCTCAGCTTGTGGGGGAGAATTGGTGGCACTCGGGAGCAGTTGGCGTCCCCGGACGTGGAGAGCAGTTGTTGCTGTTGCTGCTGTTGCTGTTGTTGCTGCTGCTGTTGCTGCTGCTGTTGTTGCTGTTGCTGCTGTTGCAGCTGTTGCAACTGCTGTGTGGCGGTGGCTAGCACGTTGTTGTTGCTGGCATTGCTCAGCGTGGCCAAGTTGGCAGCACTCAGCTGTGCGCTAACAGCATTGCTGTTGTTATTGTTGCTGTTGCCGCTGCCAGCGAGACCCACGCCAGCAGCAAGTGACGTCGGCTTCATGGAGAGATCGGTGGGCGTAACTGCGTGAGAAGGAGAAAGAATCATGTTATTAAAATATACAAATACATCAAATGGAGATTATTCTACAATGACGTTTGTTCAAAGTTCCACTGTGGATTAATCCCCTGCAGCAGAGTAACTGATGTCATGTTGAGAAAGCGATGGGCTGTCAATTTGTTAAAATGAGATCTACAAAAACATCTACAACATCAGCAATTGAAGATTTTTGCGTTCAGCCCATCGACTTAAAGCGGAAATATTGCTGCGAGTTGATTTTAATTATAAAAAAAAACCAAACTAAACATAAATTGTGAATCTTGAATTGCCCTATACATCCGAAAGAAATTTTGTTAATATCAGATCACTTTATCGGTCGATAATCAACATTTGGTATGCAACATTTTATTTTTATTCTAAGGGACGCGTATTTTAAAAAGGAGAAAAGGAAACGAAATACTTGCTATTCTGTTTTTCCATAACTCTACAATCAAAAACTCGTAATAGAAACTTACAGAATAATTCAAACTTTTCACAATTCCGAAATTAATAACTATGAAGCAACTGGATTTCATTTAAAATTGCATATGGAAATATTTAACTACTCTCAAAGAAAGAAACGCTTTTTAAATTCGTCTTTGATGCGTTGATGTTGCTTGCTGTGATGAAGATATAGAAATTGGGGCTCAAATTGACTACCTCTGATTTGAACTGTCAACTACAACTGTATTTGGCACATCCATTGACAAGTACTTACCATTACCCAGTCCGGCAACGCCCGGAAAGTAGCCCGGATAGCTGGGCGCACGACCGGCTGCTGCAGCCGCTGCCGCAGCAGCTGCAACAAAGGGAGAGGCGGCTGAGGGCGAGCTGAAATCCGTGGTATATGGACTACTGGAGGGCAGGCCGGCGCCATTCGATGCCCCAGCGCCGTTGGCCAAAGTCAACCCCGTTACGCTGGCCCCACCGACGCTGGCATTCGAGCTCAATGCCAACGGGGAGCTGCGCGCCGAGCTCATGCCGCCAGTGCCACCGCCAGCAGCACCACTGGTGCTGTTGCCACCTGCACTGCCAGCACCAGCCAGGTTTGAGGCACCACCGAACGCGGCATCCGCGTGCTCCGAGTTGGGCGTGGAGCGTGCAAAGCCAACGGCGCTGACAAAGGGCAACGTTGCTGCCGCCACGCTGCTCAATCCGGCCGCATCTGCAGCCGTACAGGTGACGGTGGCCGCATTGCTCGCGGATGTGGTGCTGGTACCTGCAACAGCTGCCGCTGCCGCTGCAGCTGCCACAACACTGCCCGGCGCTGGCACCGCATGGGTAATTGGCTCTAGGCCGATCCGCATTCGCTTCGCATTCATCGACTCATTTTCGCAGGCGATCGCCAGGATTTGCTCCGCCTGCACGGAAGTCAGATGAGCGGGCGTCGGTCGTGTCTGCAATGTGATAAGACAATAAGGCAGTGATACAATTAATCCTTTTAACTATACATTTAGCAAACATAATTGAAAATTCTTAACTCAATTTCGCAATCTACGGTCGAATTAAAGAAGTTCTTCTTTGTTCATCTTTGTTGATATATTTTTTTGTTTTTAATATCAGCATGTGTAATATTAGCATAATTTTAGTGTTTTGAGTTCGATCCTGACAAGATACAGAGATAAGAAAAGAGAACCGATTGTACTTAAAACATAATTTTTGTTCATGCGTTCAAAAAGCGGGAACTAGGTATTTATTTTAAAACTATAACTTCTAGGGGAATGTATATAAGATTCGACAATAGATTTGTTGCGAACAAATCGTTGCACCCTATTAACTATAAAGTTTATATCCTAGGTATTTATTTTAAAACTATAACTTCTAGGGGAACGTATATAAGATTCGACAATAGATTTGTTGCGAACAAATCGTTGCACCCTATTAACTATAAAGTTTATATCCTAGGTATTTATTTTAAAACTATAACTTCTAGGGGAATGTATATAAGATTCGACAATAGATTTGTTGCGAACAAATCGTTGCACCCTATTAACTATAAAGTTCCTATCCTATTCATTTTATTTAATTAAAAATTAAAAATAAGTGTTAAAAATCTTACATAAATCTTTTACATATTTTTAAAATAATGTCCTTAATATTATTATAGCACAAGTAGAATTGAGTTTAACTTCAGTTGAGTTTAATAAAAAAATCGGGAAATTTTGCAAAATCAAAATAAAAGGAACTTATAAAATTGTAATTGTCTGGGACTCTGATTCTAATTCTCTGGTGTTATTGCGAATGCTTTGAGACAGAATCCTATCATCCTATCTAAGATATCATCCTATCATCTTATTTAAGATAATAATTCTGAAAGGAACAGTACCATAGAGGTACCATTAATTTATTAGCTGCTCCATCGGATACCAATTAAAAAATTAGATTTTTATCAGTTTTTATCATTACTCAATCTTATAAATAAGAAACGAAACAAGGAATAAAAATAAATTGCATTGAAATCTGCATCGTTTTATGGAGACAATGGAGCATTACTCACCGTATTCTCCCAACCATCGCGGGTCTTTTTGTTGCGCCGACAGGACTTCAAATAGGTGCGAATACGTTTGCGGGAACGATCACTGAACTCGGGAAATTGTCGGGCGCATGAATCGATAATGGCTTGAATCTTTTCCTTTGGCTGCTTGGAGATGGGTATGATGCGGTCCAGGTTCTCGTCCACGAAAAGTCGCACGAACATCTGCAAGGCAAAGAGGTTGGGATTAATACCGCATCATTTGGGTGTGGTTCCCATTTCTGGTGGCTTCATTGGCAACGCTTGCTTTACATTCGCTGCGCAACTCCAAAAACTCATCTCTCTCACGCAGTTTACTCACATTGAAGGCCTTGAGGCGCTCGGGATCGTGTGTGGTGGCCAGTTTCTCGTCCAGCTTGTCATCGGAGTCGTCTTCGGAGACCTCGTCCTCCTCCTTCTGCCCCGACGAGTTCGTCTCGTCCTGCGCCTCCATTGGCGAGTGCGCATCCTGTCTGGGCACGGGCGACAACGAGCTGTCCATTTTACCGGTGGCTGCCGCTACCGCTGCTGCATTCTGGGCCAGGGCATTCTGGTATTGCGCCCAGAGGCCACCCACAACGCTCAGATCGGGACCTTCGGTGCCATTGCGGACCGCCGTCGAGTTTTGGTAGTTCCAGGCGAGGAGCATCAGTTTCAGCTTGTCCGCATCCTTCATCAGACCCGCGTAGGCTTCCGACTCGTTGGTAACGCCACTGAGACCGCTAATACCCCCTCCCCCGCCACCGCCCAGGCTACTCGCAATCTCACCCAGTCCACTGCCGGAACCGATGATGCCTCCCCCTCCGCTGCCAGCACCTAAACCAACAACGCTGCTGGTGTCGGTGCTTGTGGCCGGTGTTGCTGGTATGGTTTCCTATATGAGAAAGAAAATGAAAGAAACAGAGAGAATGAGAGGGGAAATGTGAGACAAGTACAAGTTCAGTTTACGGAACTTTCAATGACCGCACAAAGTTTTGGGACAACATTCGATATACCAAAATCTCAATGATTAGAAGGGGTTCCTGGACAGACCCAAGCTCGTTAGACCATTCAAAAGTATGCGGAAAAACGTCAAAGGAGCTACTACTACATCTCCTTCCATTACATTCCCTCCTCACGAGTGCACAACTTAAAACCTAACCCAATCCAACCCAACCCAACCCAATCCATCCCAATCCATCTCAATCCATCCCAACCCAACCCAACCATCAGAAAAGTTTATCATGGCCCAAGATGAAAGTCCAGGGAACAGGGATACCTTTTTTCTTGTCTTCTTCGGATTGCTTTTTTCCTTCAATGCTTCCTTTTTATGCTGCGCTGCAAATTAGTTGCCAGGATTTGCCAGGAGGGCTACTGAACGGGGAAAGGGGAAAGGGGAAGGGGCTAAGGCGAGTCGCTTTTGGGTCTCTGCCATTTGTGGCCAACATTGCTCTAATGAAACATTTCGTTCTCCTTTTTTCTTTCCCACCGAGCCAAGACGTTGGCTTCGCTCAACTCAGCAGCTTTTTCCTTTGCTCTTCTGGAGACAGATTCTTGGTTTGTGGTTAAAGGACAGTGGGTAGGTTTGCCTGCCTGCCTGCCAACTTTCCAGCTCTCCGATGCTTCTTGCCAGCACAAATGAAGTTGTGTTCCGGGCGGATGCCACGGAGAGGTAGTGCTCGGAAAAGCTAGCGAGTATGGCAGACACGGCGAATGAATGAAGGTTGGACTACTCCTAATTAACATTTTGTTGAAGCAAATTTCTCTCTCTTTAGCCAAATGGTTCAGAGATAACTCTAAAAAAGGTAGAATTCTCAACGGACAGTATTATAATTGAAGCGACTGATCAAGCTTTAAGTTAAAATTCCAAAAGTCTAGATGAACGACAATTCACGGAAAATGCATTAGAATTTAAAAGAAATTCAAAACAGTATTTAAAATATAATAAAAGCTAATAAATTTCGTAAAATAAATTATTTTGGGCTGTTGCAAATAGAGTTGACTCATTAACATCATTGACAATTTGTATTAACTTACGTTAATAAAGAAGATGAGAAATATATTTAGTTTAATGGTAGTCACTACGAATAAATAAAAACCATTTAGTTAAAGAGAGCTCACCAAATCGTACTTTTATTTAGTTTAGTTACGAAAAATCATTCATTCAGCTTAAGGGAACAACTCCCAAGACAATTTTCTAATCAAGCTATGGAAAACAAATGACAATTTGGATTTTGTCCACTGTCAAACGAAAGTAGCCAACCGAGTTGTAGATGGACCACTTGTGGGAGTTGCTTTGGGTGCGAGTTTGAGTTTAACTAAGAGTTTGGGTTTTGGGGTGCATTCAGGTTAAGCTACAGATAGTAATGCTAGCTGGAAACTTCTTTTACTTTTACTTCTTTCGAGTTACCCTTTGCTTGAGGCAACACTGTCGATTGAAGAAAAGACCACATGAATAAGAAGAAAACGTACAAATTTTCCATTAATTAAAACGGTATAAGAAAAGCAACTGGGGAGTACAAGAGTACGACTGGACAAAGTCAATGCCCAAGCGGCAATAGAAAGGCGGACATTGAACATTTGAAGAAGAGAGTTGGGGGAATGTTAAATCTAGCAAAGGAGAAAACGACCGACATTTTTGTGAAGTTGAGCAACTCCGCCGGGAGTCTTTGTGCCAACTTCAGAATGTGTGATTGGGGGTTGTATTAAATGTACTCGTATATGTATATACGATTTTTGGACGAGGCTTGATTTGCCTGGGACAAGTCGACCTAAGCTTCCGAGCTCATCCAGAACAACCTTGACTTTGGCAGAGGAGCTCGTTGTGGGCCGTTGCAACCAATGAGCCCAGCAATTTGTTGTGTGAGCTGTCAGCCCACAGGGCGCATGAGTAACACCTGCAAGGCAAGCACACGTACATACATACAGATACTCAGGCACACAGACACACACACACTCACACAGTTGGACATAAATCCAAGCATTTATTTCCATTGCCACAACATTTTGTGAGTCGAGAGTTGAAACGAAGTTGCTTTTGAAGTTTTTAAGGGATGGGAAGAGAAGGGAACACAGACAAATTGTAACCCTTTTACCGTTGCGCCTAAAACTATGCTACAGAGATTGGTTGCCAAGTCGAATGCTAGAAATATGCGGGCTGTGGCATCTTAGAAGAAATGGAAGAAAAGGAAGAAAAGGAAGGAAAGAGCAAAAGCAAAAGCCAAAACGGGAAGAACAAGTTCAATGCAAAAAGCACAAACGATACACTGGCAGATATGGAGAGTAGATGTGCTGTTATTCTTGTTGTTGTTCGTATTATTGTTGTCTGGTACGCCTAAAAGCAGACTTCGACTGCCACTGCACACCAACACATTGGCAGAAAGCCTCTAAGCACACGCATAATGAATTACCAAACGGCTCGACTGTACGCATATGTGTATGTGTATGTGTGTGTGTGTGTGTGTGTGCGTCTCATGACTGCCAACTGCCGATGACATATATCTCCAGACGAGCAACGTAGACAGTCCCTTCTCCGAGCAGCGCCTAAAAGGCAGCTAAGAAAATTTGCGTTTAACTCATAAGTGCGTGAAAGGGTTGCCAACCCCAACCATGCACATCTACCCCAACCTGGACCCCAACCCTACTCCAGGCCATACCTATTCCTAAAACCCAATCCAAGACCTATCTGAAGGGAGGGAGGTTGCCTCTGTGCGCTGTCAAGGAAATTGTAGTTTAAATGAAATGGAAGTTGCTTTTATCAACGGCGCCGGGGTTAGTGTAGGTGGGGTTGTGCTTACCCAAAGGAGTCGGGGGTAGTGTGAGTGTAAGTGTGCATGTGAGCTTTCTTAGAAGTTGTCTACTTGTGTGTGTGTGTGTGTGTAGGTGTGTGGGTGAGTGGGTGAGTGGGTTGTCGTATATAAATTAAAATGCCTAAACATATGCATTAGTTTTTGTCTCAGACTCTCTACATATATTGCCAGCTCTTTCCAAGGGCGGCAAAGGAGGGATGCTCCAAAGTTTTTGTGGTTACGACATTGCCATAAGGAACAGGAGACCCCCGGTGGGTTGGGGAGGGGTTTACTCTGTCAGAGTCGGTCTAGCTCTTGAGCTGTGGGCTGGCAACTTAGTCTAATGAGAATTCGAAACTTAACTTCGCAATCGTGCTGAAGAAATTAAAAGAAATTGAACATGATGTGAAAGCATATTGAATGTTAAATATAGATATAGAAACGAGACCTTAAGATGTTTACACTTTGAACTAGCGGCAATTGCAAAATGCAAATCAAAATTTATTTTATTTTTAACCAGTCATTTCCCAAAGTATTTTTTAGCATTTTCGATTTCTCGGACATGTTCCAATTCTTCACTTTCACTTCATTTTAAAGTTTTCCAGGTCTCATTTTATCTTCAAGAAATCAAGATTGCATTTAAATTGTGGATAGTTAGTTTTTGAATAACACTTAAATATTTTGGCATAAATATTGTGACAAAAATATGCATATCAATGTGTAGCCAACAATTTCAATATGCATTTTTTCCATTTCGGGTTTTTAATTTTGATGCATTGCATCATTTTAATGCAGGTCAATGGATGTAACTGCAGTCTTGATGCATTAATTGTATGGACAACTGTAAAATATATGGGAAAACCTTTGACATTGATTTTCCCCCAAGGCGCGAGCTTTGTCAAAGAAATTTATATATTCTTTTTTATTTGATTAATGTCAGTTTTAGTTAAAAGATGTAAAGATATATACATATATATTTATATATATATAAGTACATTTATTCATGTGTAATAATGGATGCTAGTGATGTCAAAATACTTATAAATATCGACAACTTGATTTTTGCGGAACCGTCAGCGTCAGCTCGATAGTTATTTTTGACAATCTATGCAGCTGATTCAATCAATTTCCATGAATAATCGAGAACTAAGTCGTTTTGACCGTAGTTAGTTTGCAGTACTAAGTTTTCATATTCTACCAAAATGCCAAAGCTTGAACCAGGTGTGAAAACGACACAAGAAATATTAGAATTTTAATTTTAAATTTAAAATAATTTAAATAACAAATTTTTGACAATCGATTGACTATATTCCGATACATCGACAACTCGTTTGTTTTTTTGGGATTTTCTATTTTCAAAAGTTTTATTTATATCCCCAGTTAAATTGAAATACCTTATGCATACCATATATCCCTTAAACTGTACAATGTGCATGCAAGTTAGTAAAAACAAATATTCTCAAATTGTGGGTCATTTTATTGCCGACATTTGAAGACTTTCAATCTTGTCAAATTACCCCTTATCGTGAATATATAAAAATATGTGTCAAACCGTGAAAGTAGTCAAACACAGGATATTATTAAGAGTATGGTCAGTTAATAAAAATTAATTTGCCCTGATTTACAATATAGGTGCTACAGACTGAACACTTTTACAATTTAAAAAAAGGTTTTCGTTTTCAAATTGTCATAAGGATTTAATATTTATCGTTTATGACTTTACCTGATTTCTCATTCAATCAACTCATATTAAACTTTATCTAATAAAGGTAGCAAAATGAAATTTGAAGTGGTTGAAAATATTCATTCTGAAAGATCTTGACAAGAGTGATTACCGAAATAGGTTTGTATTTAAATAAATACAATAATTATGTATTTCAATTATTTAAATTTAAAAAGCAATTCAGTAAGAACATGTTATGTTATGAAACATTATTGCTGTTAATTTATCCTCACTTAGTTATATGCACTGTAATAAATTTTTTTTATATCTAACAACTTCCTTAACAGACAAACATTTACCATACATGACCACTCAAATTAGCGGATATATGTACTTTGCATGTGGTTGCAAGATTCCTACGCGTTTCGATCATAAAAATTGAATTCTAACCGAGCTACAAGCTGTAACCGAAACCCAAACTCAACCCCAACCCCAGCCCCAATTCTAAACTAGTAGCTCATGCTGTCTGGCCCAACCACATCATAAACTAATCAGGCAGACTAGGTGCGGTACGTTGGCAACTGGATATTAAACGTGCTTCGGGCGTTGCCGGACTGTTTCAGAAAAGTCCTGCCATATCGTCCAGCTGTGGCCTGGTCGACAAAATGTTGCATACTTAACGGCACCCTATAATATTCGCGATCCGCATAAAAGCGGACTTGTTGTTATTATTGTTGTGCGATTGAGTGGCAAGTACCATTAGATACAGTGCCGGCCGAACGTATGCTACATGCTATGTCGAAACAATTACACACCGAGTGACTATCCAACCAACGCAGTCGTAATGTGAGTAACTTTCACCCGCTTAGTGGGCAGCCACTGGAAAAGACAAAAATAAAATCATAAAGGGTGGAAAAGTCCCAAAACTAAAAGCAAATCAAAAGCTCCACTATAGTAAGGGGAAGGGAAAGTAGAATGCGCTTTTATATAAATATAAGTATATTTTTTCGCTATGTAGTTTTTGGTGTATAGTATATAATGTTGCCTGGGTCAAAATGGTAAGCCAAAACATTATCAATGCTTTCCATTTGAAAGTGGATAGCTGTTGAATGGGAAATGGAAAAAAGGGAGAACAGAACAGAACAAAAGGTGACGAAGAGAAGCTCACACTAAGCTGACAGTGCCATTTGATGTTGTACATTTGGATTTGGCATAGGGTATCATAGCAAGGCGTTCAAAGTCATCGGGTGCTATTTAAAGGGTATTTTTAATTAAATTTATATTTCACACTGTAAACTCACATTTTGTCTATATTGGCTATTTTTGGTAATTGCTCTTTATCGTTCCAAGTAAAAATCATTTTATGCGGCAATAATTGTTGCACTCTTTCCATTTTATGCCTGTAGCCAAACAAAAAAGAATAGAAATATATAAATGTTTATAACACCAACGATTTTTAGTTGCCTTGCCAATGCAACAATCAGGAGCAGAAAAGTTTCAATTGGTTACTCTTCTTCTCCCTTTCGACATCAAACTTATTCTAGAGATCGTTGTTTAAGCTCTCCATGAATTGAGACAAAAAAAAAATAATTAGCATCAGTATTTATAACGGAAACTATAGAAGAGCGCTCACGTGGGATGTGAGTATTATCAGTATTGAGTGATTGACATTTTGGTCCTTATATGAAGAGGATGATGACTCAACTATGCAGATCTTGTGAAATCAAGATATTTGGCTCAGAAATACAAATTAATTTTGGTCTTAAAAAAATGAGAAAACTTATTTTGACATTAAGAATATTTTAAATAAGTCCAAGTTCTTATTATAAGAATAAATGTTCTTAACTAACAAATTTATAATTTATTTGTTTTCTTAGTATTTTTTTGGACGCATACGTTTAATATGGATTCCCTTGACAACAAGTTTGAGATTCGAACACTCAATTGTTTTCATCTTAAATTTGACATATATCAACTAATTTGTTTTATTTACTAAGATCATCGATTTGTAAAACTAAAATTTTTAGTATTAGTAATTTGGAACCAATTTAGTGTTATTTCAGAAACCTTAAGCCTTATTTACTACTATTTGCATTTTTAAAAATACAACAAGTAAAACTTTGAAAAGGATTTACAATTTTTTTTTGACATCCTAAACTGATTTATTTTTAGTTGTGAAGAATGTGGACCTATACACAAGATTTAGAGACTTAGTGGACTGATTTCTATAAAGATATATCATGTCATTCAGCAGGGACTGATTATGTCGCAACTATTTCCGAATTTTAATTGTTGGAATATTTCTCCTTCCAAATATATAATATTGAGAGAGAAAGAAATTTTATTTAAATTGGTTTACTTAGTACAATGAAAAATAGTATTTGTTTTAGAGATAATAATAATGGCCATGATTATAACTTATTTGACACACATTTTTTGAAGCTAATTTTTTGCTGAAAAGCATGTTGTAAATCTTGTTAATAATCCTCATTTCCGAATCCAATAGTGTCATTAATAAAATCAGACCGATTTCCCTTTTCCCATTCACATGCCCTTATTGCCAAACTTATTATGTTTCACTCCCCATAGACTCTATTAATATTTCCATCATCAAGTCAGATTTCAAAGAGACAAAAGCGTTGACTCTCCCAACTATTCGTTTGTGCGGACTGTGTCCCAGTCCAAGACAGAAATTGAAACATAATATTGCCAGACATTGGTGCCCATTTCCTCAGTAACCGCAACAACTTCACCTTCCTTCCTCGCTCGGCAATTTAACCGCAAACGTCGACCCACCAATCTCAAGCTCGACGGGAAACAGAGAGGTGCGTAAATAATATAAAAAATATTACGCCTACAAGTATGTAAAGTTTCGATGCCATATGTTCCGGGGATGCCCCATGGACCAGTAACGGAGCTTCTCGTCCAAAAGTGGGAAAAAAGAAAAGAGAAGGCTTCTCCAGCGGACGCAGCGATTTTTACGCTTTTTGCAGTTTTCATTTGTCAGCCGTTGGCGTCCCGCTTTCGTATGCTTTCTACTTTTTGTGCCACCTTCTTTTTGTCCTTTTATTTACAACAACAGCAGCAGCAATAGCAACAAGATCAACTGCAACACCAACAGCAACGAGAGAAGCAACAACTATGTGCGCTTATCAGACGGACACTGTGCAACATACAACATAGGCCCACATTTCGTCTGTGCGTGTAAAAAAGAGAAAAACAGACACAAATGGCAATTGGTGCGCACATATTTTTAAGGCGGAGCTTTTTTGGTCCTTTTTTCGCGCTGGCCACACGCACAACGTATAACGCACTACGATTCTCTCACTGGGCAATGCCCGATGCGTGTCTGGCATCCCACCGCCACCTCAGGACTGTCCCAAGCCCACCTCCTCTCCGTAATCACGGTGTGTGTGTGTGTCTGTATGTGTGTGTTTAAAAATATTACGCATACGCCGCATGCAACACAAAAAACCGAGCGAGCAACGCGACTGCAACCGATGCTGGACAGGCGGGAGGAAAGAGGGCATTATTATCAATGAGGCAATGCAAAAAAAAGCAATGCGAGTAGAGTAGAGTACACTCCCGCGCCTCCTGGCCAATAAAAAAAAAAAGTAGGCGTACTTCCAATAAAAACAACAACAACTACAACTACAACAACAAATATACATAAACAGACAGGACGCTGCGTACAAGGAAATCTACTTACTCATCAGCCGGCTCCCGACCACGCCAGACATCACAATTAATGCCAACCCACACACACACACACACACTCACACACACACACACATGCACACGCACAAACTCTCCGCCGACTCATGAACATACAAATGAGCTGGTGGTGGCATTGGGATAACATTGGGTGAACCAGTTAATGCCACCCACAAGGGCCACATAGTTGGCTCGTCGGATTCTGCCTGCAAATGCAATAATTTTAACGTTCGATGGCAACAAAAATTGCATTTTATTTTTGGTTCTTGGTGCGTGCAACTCGTTGCTAGCTTTTCATTTTTATACTTTCCCGTTGCAGCAACAACAAATCACTCATACGCCACGTATGCATAATGGGCCGTTAGTCAATGCATTAGCTCCACACTCCCCGCATGGCCAATGGGAAAAGGGGAAAAGGGGAAGGGTGGATGGAAACAGGGAGTTCAGAAATGCGTAGAAGAGCACTAAGGCTTTGCGAATTTTTTGCATATAAATAGACGAAATGTTTGTGTTTTTAGTTGAAATTACAACGGTTTGTTGCAATGGTCAACTGCACTGGAGGGAGAACGGCTAATGAGACAAATGAAGACTTCTACATACGAAGACATGCCTATAACCATTATGTTTGATTTAATCGCACAAAAATAGCATGCTTAATTAATCTATCTGTAGTTTGCACATTATTATCAACATTAATTTAAAAACTAGGTAACTTTCTAGGAATGAGAAATGTATAAACATATTTAACAAGAAAAATTTGTTAATTGAAATACCGTAATCAGTAGTCTGCTTTTTTCTTGCCAAAGTGATAAGTGTGTAATCCTAGGTAAAGGTTTGATGTAGAAGGGCTGCTTGGCGAGTTGTTGGTCAACTGAATAAGAGCGGCAATAGATTTCAGTTAACTGTATTACATAGCCGTAGCTACAACCTCATCACTGTTAGCAACATCTTCATCAACTTCATGATGAGAACTCATATGCAAATTTGAGGCGCAAGTCAGCGTTAGATTCTGGAGGTAGATTGCCGGCAGTTGGCCAAAGCCGTGTGAAGTTGCAACAGATGAGGCGGGTAACAATTTGACTAGCAAACAGAGAAAGTGATTCAAAAAGGTCTTAAAAATATGTCCACAACTTTATTGAAGTGAAATCCAAATATTTATAAAAAATACAATTTCTCAACTGGGTTGCTAGATATTTTATAAAGAAATTGAATTGGTAAATTTATGTGCGAAATGAATATAATTCACTCGATTAACACGAAACACGTCGTGTTTGTTATTAAAATAATAAATCGATTGATATAAAATTCACAAAAATAATTTATTGTTAAAAATGATTGAAGTTGGGACAAATGTAATAGAATATATGCTTTATGATCTGGATGAGTCTAGAGTCGGGGGAGACCGTATTTATTAATGCAGCGCTGATTTTTCTATGTGTCTCTCATATTTTATGCAGACCCTGTATGTACTATATATATATATATACGTGTATAGTATGTACATATTGTTGGTTATGGTTTATACGTATGCTTATTTTATAAAAAATTATTTGAATATGCAAATGCAACAGCATTTCCTACACAATTCTGATCGTTTTTTAATATTTTTTAACATTATTTCTATTGTGTTCTTTTTTTGTTTTTGATTTTTGCTTGAATGAAATTTGAGGGAATTGCAAATGAAATAATGTACACTGCTTTGTGTAGCTGACTGTATACGAAATGTAAGCTATCAAATATTTAACGCATGAAATATTAAACAAACTAAATTTTTTTACAAAAATGCAGCTTAATTAAACAAAGTCTAAAAAAATGGTATTTGTTTAAAATTTATATGTTATATAAATATATACACGTATACACTTCTATAAAAACATACTTTTTGGTGTTTTCTATTGTTGCAGTTGACCGCTGATTGATGCGTTGCTGTGCTTGACAGTTTTTGCAGACGTGTACCAATAAATGTTTTTATAAAAGCTAAACAATACATAAGGATACATAAAACATGTATGCAGATTGAACAAATATACAGGTATTAAATCATAGAATTATCCAAATATTGATGCAGTGCAATGAAATTTAATAATAATACAATTTCAATAGAAAAATATTTTCATTACGCGATAAAAGTAAATATTTTATGGAATAATTATAGATATTACAGTAAAATTAATTAAAGTTTGATTTACATAGACCCTAGGAAGCTAGATAATTTTTTGGATAACCAATCTCTAAGTCTGACAATGAGATATTCAAGATATCAGTTTAATCTACAAAGTACAAAAGTCTATAATTTTCTCAGTAAAGAGGCATATAATTTGCCAAAAGAGTGTGCAAATTAGTGAATATCTGCTAAAACTGGCAAACGATTTGCTAATAAAGAGAGAAGTTAATTCAGATCTGTGCTCTTTTCTGTTATGACGATTAGATCTCACGACTGGAAATCTATTAGTAAAGGACTAAGATTGTGCGTTAATATTTGTGCGCAGCTGTCTCCTATAGTAAATAGACTTTGCATCTACGAGTATATCTTAGCTGGCCAGGAAAAATCTCGTTAGAAAATCCTATTAAATGACTGTCCTTGCAGTCTTTCTGGCAAATGCCAAGCAATGCGAAAAATCAAATTCTAGTTGCAGAACAAGTCATGGACTCTACTCATTTCAATTGGTGAGAGCCTCTGCTAGGCTGAAGAAGGTAACCATCTCCGTCTCCGTCTCCGTCTTCGTCTTCGTCTCCGTCTGCATCTGCAACTCTCAACATTACCCACTTCAATCGAAACAAATCATAATCAAATCGAATTTCACTTGATTTTCACTCGAAAGACGGTCGCAGCGAGTGGCTCACTGCTGGCATCCTGACAGCTCCAAGTTGCAAGCGGGATTCATTTCCAGAGCGGACTAAGATAAGGGAAAAAGGAAGAAGAGGCTCAGAGAGACCCCCCTTGGGTGGACGGTGTGGAACTTGGATCCGGTCAGGTGCAGGGGGCATCAGCAGAGTAAAAGCAAAGCGCAAACAAGCAAGAGAAAAAAATCGCAGAAATAAGAAAGGAAATAAAAGAAAGTCGCACATAAAATTGATGATAAACCGTTCCAAATAATATTTTTTCTTTGCCGCCAAAGGGGCAGTGTTCAGTCAGAGGGATGTGGTGGGAGGCAAAGGGCAAGTGTAGCTTCATTCCAGCAAAGCGAAGCTAGAGGATTTGCCAGCGACATTGGCAAAGGAAATCTGCTCTGAAGTCTGAAGTCTGAAGTCTGAAAGCAAAATGATGAATTATTTGCTGCCTCTTTCGTTAGGCGTCAAACTTTCATACCCCAAGAGTGGGCAGAAGAGACACCGGGCACACCGGGGGTTGTGGAAAAACATAAAAATGAAGGGTATGCCAAACAAACATTTTAGAGGTGGGCCCATGGACGGAAGATTCTACCCAACAACCGACCCCATCCCATAAAACTTTGCACAGCCCACAATCGGTGCTGCTGCCTCCAGCGACAGTGCCAAACGTTTTTGACACAATTTGTGCCACTGTCTGTGGGTGGTTTTGGTGAATGGGTGGATAGGTTTGGTGGGATTGGTGGATCAGTGGTTGTGAGTTGTGAGTTGGGTTGTGTCTGCTGCTTGAATGATTTTTAAACGAGGCAAGAAATCCCAAAAGATGCGGCCAACGTTTGTTGGCATGAGTTTATGTGGGTTTTCTCATTTCTCTCATTCTCTCTGCTCATTCTTATATTTTGCCCAACTTTTTTGGTAACACTTTGTGAAAAATGAGCACCCCTTTTTCCATCGAGTGCTACGAACAATTTTCAAAAATAAATATTTTTTTACTTGGCTGGCACATTGGTAACAATGATCAAACAAAAAGAAAGAATAATATGTTTAAAAGGGTTTCGTCTGGACTTCGGGCTCGGAAAGGTTTTGTGCTGGATTATCAACGGGTTGAACTTAATTTCAAGTGAGTTGGCTGACAGAACTTTTATTATTATCGTGCGACCTGATATGAATATTCATTTGAAAGTTATCGTGTTGAAGATTGGTGCACTCAATATTTATGATCAACTTGATCTAGCCAAAACATAATTAACTGTACTCGTAGCAAATTAAAACAAAATTAATGAACATATTTGAATGGAGTAATGTCATAGACATTTATTATAGAATTAATTTTGATGAATAGCTAAAACTAGTCATAGCCATTAAAATCAAATTATTCTAGACATTTTCAATTGCAATTCTCTTCAGGTGGAGTTAACATTCGTTTAAACTCAAGAACAGAGAGAGGCTTCATACCGAAAAAAGCGAAATCCACTCCAACAATTTGATGGCCGATGCCATCATAATCAACATCGCCACAGAGCAGCTACACCTACAACCTTCCACCCCTCGCCTTTACCTTCCCTTGCATAGTCATTCCGCGTTCTCGAAAACCCAAAAACGCAAAACGCAGAAAATATCAACAACAACAACCAAACACGCATCGCATCCCCGAAGCGCACTTGAGTTTTGTGAGCTAGCCTGAAAGTTGGAAACACAAAATGTTCCAACGACTCCCATTGCCATTTGCCATTTCCCATTTCCCATGTCGTCACTGGCGGTTTTACAACCTTCGCAGAAGCGAAACTTTCGTTCTCTGCTCCTTTTTTATTTGTTTTTTTCTGGCGTCCCCACCCTGGTTGGGATAACACACCTAGGTTTGAGTATGCCTGGCAGGGTCCACGTCGTCGTCGTCGTCGCCGTCGTCGCCGTCGCCGTCGTTGCGTCGTCTAGCGTTGCGGCAACCTTCACAAATGGTAACAATTTCAATTTCTCTGACGCCTTATCGCGCCCTCGCACATATGTGGCAGAGGGAGCCAGTCCCAACCCAGTCCCAACTTAGTCCAACCCAGCGACAGCCCAGACCCAACCCAGAACCAGCACACGAACACACACTGAACCCAGTTGGGTACCTAGCGAAAGGGCCAGCACCCGCCAAACTTTACAGCTCAAAGTTGCCGATTTGCGCTTGGGTGCAACAAAAAAAAATACAAAAACAACGAGTAAAGTACCGCTCTTACACACACACATACATAAGCATTCAGGGAAATTATTACGAAAAGTAGTGGACAGGTTGGAGATGGGGCAGGTCTGGGCAAGGCTGCGGCACGGCAAAAATGCGTAGCAGATTAGCGATTTAGGGATGTGGAAAATTCGTTCGTCTGCCAGAACCGAGGCGATGGAACACGACTCGTGCTCCACGGAACGGCAATATGAGGGGAACTTCTGGATCTCGAGCCCAACATTAGAATTGTTTTCGAGGCCTGCAACGAGGCACGAAAAAGTTAAGCTGCAACTCCAATGAAACATTTTTGCAGCATTTAAATAGTCTCCAAACTCGTACCACCTCCTTAAATTGTATTCCATTACACTATGCAACAACTTGAGTTTTTAAAATCAACTAAAAATCCAAGGATCTTGACTAAGATATGGAAATCACTCAGAAGAATTAAAGCTGCGACAAAGACAAGGAGATTTCTTGACGACTTGGATTAGTAAGAATTCAAATTATAATTTTTCTAAATATTTATCAATTTGTATCTGAGGATCCAAACTCTGTAGGTGAGTGTTAAGCGCACTGTCTGGTTATATTTTTGAGCTCTTAATTCTGCTTTGATTAAAAAACGCAGCACTTTTTAATTTGTGACACCAGCAGGCACTATGTTCCCCGCCCTTAACACCTAATATCCAACAACCCATTCGACCCACCACATTGCACCACACTACGAACCACTTTCAACTGTTGGAAAGACAAAAGCAGCCAATGATTGAAGTACGAGAATATCCTACATTTCAATTGCCTTAGCCTTGCACCCATGTGTTCAGTTTGCAGGCTGTTTGCATCGCTGACAGACAGTTTCTGTTTACAGGCCACACCCTTACATACCTCCCTTACATGCCCCCTTTATGCTTAATGCCCCTCATTAACCCACCGCTCTGCTCAGCACAGCACAGCACAGCCCTTAACACTGCACTCTACTATAATTTTTATGTTACCATGCACTCGCCTACCAATTAAAATGTCTGCACCCAGCGTCGGATGTGCTTATGTCGCTAATAAACCGTATTATTAAGTACGCGGTCGGAATGGGGTGGGGGTTTCTGTTGGTATTCAGATTGGGTTAGGATTTGGGAGGCATTGCATGTTGACCCCACTTTCTATCCCTCTTCTCCTCAGAGTATGTAACGCTACTGCCACTTTCAACTTCCGTCGGCAAATGTATAATTCCTACGCTATTGCTACTGCAACTGCAACTGCAACTGAATATTATTTTTATTTTGTGTTCCGGGCATAGACTTTCGCCTATGTGGCACTAGGCTCTGGTGCCTGGTCTCATTCCAGTTCCATGTAAATTAATTTTAAGCTGCTTAAGCTAAGAGTGAACATTTTTTATTACATTTCGTGAGCATATTACGTGTCTTTAGGAAGTGCCTGTTAAAAAGTTTATGTTATTCTTGCTGAACGAGAATTTTGATAGAAAATATCAACGAATGGGTTAAAAAGTTGCAGTATGATAACCAAATGTTACTGTACTTACAGCTTAAGACAATTGTGAATTGGAAGTATGAAAGGGGAAGAATTTCAATTAGTTGCTTACCTGAAAAATAAGAAAAATGAAAGGAGAACGATTAGCTAAAGGTATACAAATTCTCAGTACAAAACATACTTAATATAAATTTTATAATTAAATAAGTATTTAAATTCCATCCATTTTTTTTTTAATTTTACGAATAAGATAGTCTTAGCAAAGTATTTGATAAACAGAAGGACACTTGGCTGTAAGCTTGCATTTAAAGCAATTTAAATTAATGTTTTTTTTAATAGCTTATAGGTGGAATTAAAGTATAAAAATACCAATATGAATCTCTTAAAAATTATTCTGATTATTAAGATAAATCTTCGTCTCTAGGTCATGTGGCTTGGCCATAGCTGTGATATATTAGTCAGTCAGTAAGGACAAAGAATTTTCTATATATATAGAGAACCTAAAATATATAAAATACGTTTTTAAAGTGTGCCAAATAGTACAAAACAAATATTAAAATTATTTGTTAATGTCGACCATTTTGACATTAAAAGTGTCAACAGTTAAAATAGTAGCTTGAAATAACAACACCGTTAACATTAATTGTCTTGCTCATTTATTTCTTTTGAAAAAATCATTAGTAATGTAGATAACTATATACAAATTTTAGAAAAACAGATCAGAGTCTGAAATTAAATTTCCTTAGCTGCGAAAATTTGTAGTGCAATCTTTTAGAGAGTTTTATTATATGTATGAACAATGAACAAACATGCAATACATGCATACACAGATATATAAGCCAAGTTCATTATGGCCACAAAGCAACTATTCATAGTTAATCCTTCTGATCTCTTTACACTGTAAGCGTAGACTGTCTATATAATTTTAGCAGTAGGAATTGCAGTCGGTTATTTTCGAATTCGTTATTATTGGGGCTGGCTCAAAGACTCTGCCGCGCATATAGAGGTCAAAAGTAAGACAAACAAGCCGGACGGGGTCGAAAAAAAACCCAGTGTATGCGGTCGAATGGAGGGGGGAGGTGCAATGGGTTGGGGATTTGGATAACGGCTGACAAAAGCGCTGATAAACTTTCCGCCCGGTAAAAAAAAAAACGCTTAGAGGTTTCGGGGCGTTCTGGGGTTCAGCTCGGGTCCAAAATTTATGTGGGCTGCCAGACGCCGACGCCGACGCCGACGCTGACGCTGACGCCAACACCGACGGAGGCCAAACTTTTGCATTGAATTTGAGCGGGCCAAACAATTTTATTTTTTTTAGTCCGTCCTTCTCCCTCTTTTTCATTTTTGTTATTTTTTGCAAGTAGTTTCGGATTTTTATATCGTGAGAAGGGGGTAAGCGAGGAAAACAAAAGGATTTTGCAGCTAAAGCGTACGGATTTTTAGTTAGTTGTTATTATTTTATATAGCCCCAGACCGATTCTCAGTCAGAGTCAGAGTCATAGTCAGAGTCAGAGCCACAGCCAGTGTCTGAGTCTGTGTCCGAGTTCGAGTTCGAGTCGGACAAGCAACTTTTTCAGCGTCCAGAACCGGAGCTCGTCGCCAAGCAACGTAGCGTGGTTGGGGCGGAGACGGAGCGGGGGCGGGTGCGGGGGCGGGTGCGGCGAAGACAGGGGAAGTTGACTGGGGTGGAAAGAGCAAAGCGCTACACAACTTTAGATTTTTTGCACTTTTTGTTGGAATGTGCGCCAAAGCATAATAATAAAAGCGAAAGGCAAGGAAAGAAGTAACATGCTCGTTAGTCCAGGCAAGGATAGAAGAGGATGAGAAAATAAAAAAAGAGAACGAAATATCGTTGGACTGAGGGAGGCAAGGAATAATCTAAAAAATGAAAACCCAAACGAAACGAAACGAAACGCAAGACAAACTTTGCTGCAAGGCGTGGGTGCAAAATAAATGAGGGCGAATCTGGGAGGAGGTCGACCAAGGGATGGCACCCAGCTGAAGGACTCTGCGCTGCTGGATGAGTGCCACGGGCAGAGCTCGAACTTAAAATGGACAAACGTGCAAAGGCAGCTCTTCAAATACGGTGGTTGGAGTCGGCTACCGACTCGCTGATGAGCAAGGACTACGACGTTGAGTATATTGCATAGGGTACAGGACATAGCTGGGTCTTAGCGGAGAGAGGGGGAGAAAATGGAAGAGGTAGCAGCAACAGAGCAAAGCTCTGAAATACACTAATAAAAAGCGTTGCGTCCGCGTGAACTAGCCCTTTAGTTTCCCCCCTTTTCTACTCTCTCCCGCACTCACCCCCCTAATGCCAAGTGACTCTCATGCCGAGAGAGGGTTCCCTTCACTCCCCTTCTTATCCGCCCACATTCCATTTGGTTCCGTTCCGTTTCGTTCTGGATCTTTGCTTTCCACACCCCGAATTATTCTCAGAAGGGAAAGGGGTTTTGGGTTGGGTCTACCGTAGGGTGGCGAAAAAAGAAAATTTTTGTATAAAAATTGCGCTTTGCAAAGCAAGTAAAAAGCAGACAACGACCAAACCAAGGGTAACCATCCAAAGGGAGTGGGATGACGTTGGCAGAGGTTTGGGATGTCTGTTAGCTGATGAAGGGTTAGGTTAGCCGACGATGACGTTGCTGCTGCTGCTGCTGCTACTGCTGCCTTTCCAGCAACTCACAATTCACTGCTGGATGTGGGTAGCAACGAGACTTAGGTGGGAGATGATCAAATACGGGGGAAATACGGGAACTGAACACAGGGAGGATGTCGAGGATGGGAGATGTTGGCTCAGGCAACCGGTAGCATCAAAGACAACTAACGGTGTAGGCGATAACAAACAGTGGAATATGGTTGAAATTAAGTAAGTCAGCTTAACCTTAGTTTAAGAAAAAATATTATTACGCGAAGCTAAATTTCAGGTGGTTTCCGAAACTGTTAATTTGGTTAAACGTTCTATTTCGGGATTGTTTTTTCAGTTTCGGTATCAGTTTTAGTGAGTACCGGTGAAACCAATTAATTAAGTAATCTACCTTTAGCTCTGGCAACATAAATCCAATATATTTATTTATTACTGGAGGGATAAATTAAATTCATTAAATTCATTTTGAAAATAATAACGTTCGGAAAAATGTATCGAAGACATACCGGTATAAAAGTTTCGGTCTTTGTCACTTCAAAAGCCGGCTAATTTAGATCTAGCGAATTTAATGCATGTACTATTTATGTCAGGATGTGTTTTCATGTCACACATGTCGAATTACAAATTTATCTCTTCAAAATCACATGAAGAGAATATATAAATTATAAAATATATCCCATCTTACAGGGTTAAAAAAGTCGATTATTCACTGATGCATCAATTAAAATAACTAGAGTTTAAAGTTAACTTGATATATTATAAATTATTTTTATTTAAGTTGTTTTATTGGAGTTTCATGTTTACTTAAGGCAGGGCTCGGCATTTGAGGGCAAACACACATTTCAAACATATTTTTAATTCACTTTTATTGCTATAAGCCGAAGCTGGTATTTCAAGATCGAAACTAAAATAGAAACGATAACCGGTAAGAAACCGATTTAAAACGAAGAACTGAAAGCCACATATCGAACATAATTTAAACTGCAACTGGATCCGCTATTCGATTCGGTTTGATATCCTGATCAAAAGTAAAAGTTGTTAAAATCTCTTAAGAAGGTGTCGATGTAAATTTATTGTAAATGCAAACTCGATCAATATTTAAAACACAAATATTTGCCGTTCCATTCCACAGTTTGTCTCAGGTCTCAACCACCTTCAACCACCTTCGACGCAAGTAGGAGCACACCAGTTACTGTACATCATAGTAGAAAATAAAGCGAAAATTCTTGTTAAAGCCCCTGCAGAATAGATTTTTTCAATTTCTTCCTTTTTATTATATTTTTTTGTTTTGCAGTAGTGGCTTGCGAGTTAAAGGGGCAGAGGGGGCTGCACAAGGGCGATAAAAGGGTGCAAGACAGTGTTCGCGTTGAAATGTTGCTGACTTGAGCTAGTTGCGTGTTTGGGTCTGGGAAGTCTGTTGAGCTTTGGAGTCCAAGTGAAGCCATGAGTATGAGTTGAAGGTGGCTTGCTGGTGGTGGTGGTGGTGGAGGTGGAGGTGGATGTGGGGGGTGAAGAAGGACAACGACGATGCTTGAGTAATTCAATAGCAGGACGAAGGAATTCAACTACCCCCAGAGCCAAAGGAAAGTTGCTGGCGCACGCTACGTGGCGTATTTCATTAGCAGCTCTGATAGTCAGTGAGTAAATTGGAGTGGGTTCACCGCTCACAGCTCCCAGCTCACAGCTCACAGCTCACTGCTCACCCGGACTTGGGCTAGCGTATGCACTCAAGGGCTAATTGTATTGTAGGCTTCGAGAAGCAGCTGTATCTGGCGAAGGATGTATTAGATCAAACTACATTGTCTATTTAAAGTAACAATAGAGGTTGTGAATTAACTTTAAAAATTAAAGTTAATCATTTCATTACTCAACATTCCAACAAACATTTGCAACAATATCCTTACCCCTTGTGTCTTTTTCATCCCTCAACCACGGCTTATTTTATTTTTCCAATATTTTGTGCATTTCAAACATTGCCACGTTGCCTGACTCCAAAGTTCTCTAATTTGTTCGAGCTCGTGGTGTCCGAGAGAAGTCGACGTAGAGAATAGGAGGATGTATGGGATGGCCGAGGAGTGTGAGTCAACCCAAAACCCAATACCCAGGCAACGAGAGCGTGTAGCCAAAAAGGAAGTCGCAACCGGAAACCTTTTTTCGTGCTACTGCCACAGCTATCCTGGGACTGTAAGTAAAGACGATGTTGATGTTGTTCGGAGTGGGGGTGAGGGTGGAGATGTACAAAGGGGGCGGGCATTAGGCATCGCCGTGAATCAGCATCAGGCAGGGCAAGACGAAGAAGTTGCTCAGGCCCCAAAGATAAGACCGCCAGTCTCAAATCTCGTAAAAGAAAAGCGAAAATGAAAAGACGAAGAAAAAAACGTAGCTCAAGAATGAAGGCCAACGTTTTAGCAAAGCGGAAAGTTGGCTCGAATAAATGTGGATGGGGACTTTGAGTGGGATTGAAAGCACGGGAAGATGAATCGTTTTGTGTTGGCGTTTTGAGCATTCGAGTGAGCGACTCGCAGACTGAGTGAGCGACCACTGAAATGGGAGGTTGGGAACGATTGGAGTCGTGCGTTTGGCTTTGCCAAGAAAAACCGCTGCTGCCGATGACGAAGGCGATGACGATGACAATAAAAGGAGGGAGAACGAAGACTCGAACTCCAACTCGGACTCGGACTCGGACTATGAGTCGAAGTCGGACTCGGTCTCGGTCTCGGACTCGTCCTCGTACTCATACTCGGAGGATAACGTCGCGCACTGTCGCAAGTAATAACCTTTAGACGAGGACGTTGGATAGCGACGCCTTCAAGTGTTCAGCATCTTCACATCAAACGTGTGTCCATTGCTGGACTCTGCTTTGAGCTGTGAGTTGCACAGGGGATAACGGATTACGAATAAGGGAAGCGGACAACTTGTTGTTGTCGTTGTCTTCATTTTCATTATGCCAAAAACTCAGACTAGGAGGCGGACAGTTTCTGTTGGCCGATGGACTGAGACATTGTCCCAAGTAATAAAAATAAAATGCGGCTGATGAACAGCGCACAAAGGCAGAAAGCAGAAAAATTTGTTGGTTTTGCCTTTGCAATTTGCTTGTAGCTCATCAACAGCTTCAACTAACAGTTGGGTTATATCTCTACCCCTCAAAACGGGAATATAATGAAGGGTAAGAGCACGAAGCAGACGAGGGAAACTGAAGATTGGGAAGGGAACGATGACGAGGACGAGGACGAGGACGAGAAAAAGGACAGAAACTGAGTCTGGGACTGGGGCTCAGCCGAAGAACTTGCTACAAACTGACATGGGTTTCATTTGTATGCTGCCTGCTGGCGACAGAAACAGGAGGGGTGCGGGGTGAGAGCAGGACTCGAGCTAACGTCCCTGCTACATCCACTACTCCCGCTAGCTGCCATGTGTGCCAGCACCCCTTTAAGATGTCTCGGTCTCTGGCACTAAAAAGCATCACAAACTAACTAAATACAAGAGAGAGTGAGTGTGTGTATGGGTGTGTGGGTAAGGCTTGTGCATGTGTGTATTGTTGGTGTGGTGGCTTTTAAGCAAACGTCTTTTACAAGTGAAATGCCTGGGGCTAACGGGAGGATTGAGTATGGGTTTCATAGGGGGAGCGGATGCGGGTTCGGGGGGCGGGGGCGTTGGCGTGATGGGAAGGGGATCCCAGCCGACAGGCATCAGTGGGGAAAAGCCAAAAATGTAACCTAAAACTGCAAGAAAATTAACCAAAAATACTAAGCCAAAGTCGAAGACACTCACATATATAGACAAACTGCACACACACACACACACTCCTGCTCCTGCACACACACACACGCGCACACAGTCAGGCTCACATGTGTGTGGCGATGCTGTGCCTACGAAAAGTGTAGCATACATTTTGGGGCAAAGAGTGCATGGCAGGAGCCTTTGACTTGGCAACATGGCAAGACAGCATCCAACTTGGCACGAAGGTAAGGCGCCTTATCCCCCCTCCCCCTGACTCACTGTTGTCATCCCTCCATCCTTCCTCTTCTTTGCTGTATGTGTGTGTTGAAACTTCTGGCATTGTTTTTGTGTTCGTCTGTGTGAGAATTGAGGGCGGCGTCGCATGTCGGGCGTCCTTTTTGTAATGTGGGATTTGTGAATGTGCCTGTGTAAGTGTTTGCCTATGTGTGTGTGGGTTCGTATGTACTAAGAATGGGATGAGCTAAGTCTGTGCCCGCCTCTAACTCAGTTTTCGCAGCAACTTTGATTGTGGCATTGCTGATGCTGCAGCGCCTTCATTTTGGCCAAGATGGAGTTCAGTTCAGTTGTCTGTGTTCTGTGTATCTGTGTGTGTTTGTGTTTGTGTGAGTGTGTGTATTTCGTGAGTACGAGTGATGGCCTAGCCACCTTGGTTTGTCTGTTTTGCGCTTGACAGTACGTAAAGACGTTCTATGGAAGGTTTTTCGTTAGCCGGGGAGTGGGAAACTTTCTTCTCTGGTAGGTGGCTATAAAGATGTGGGTGGGGAAGTTGGTGTGCGTGGCGTGGGAAGAAGTAACTGTGAGCTGATGGCTGTTATTTATATGGGTGTGTATTTTTGTGTGTGTGTGTGTGGGGGGGGGCTAGAATGGTTAGTAAGCAAGCCCGTGATGGGATACACTTCGAAAAATGATCGAACAATCAAGAACATATAACACATAATATAGTTCCGTTCTTCAATATTTACTAAAATGAAAGATAGTTTTGCGAAAAACACACAGAAGTTAACGTTCAATTGTCAATTATATCGCAGACTATTAAATGGCAAGGTTATCAAATGGGTTTTTTCAATTTTCTGAATTATATTTTTAGTGATAAATTATTTATGATTTAAAGTGTTTGAATTAATACAAAATTAGCAATCTACCAAATGAAGTTTCTATGTATTTCACGTAGTCCCTTCCTCTTTACTAATTCTCTCAGTGTCTCTGTGGCATCAGCCAAATGTAACCCGTCGCGCTTGTCGCTTGCCCTTAGCCAAAGTCGACCTCATCCCCATCCCCATCCCCATCCCCATCTCCATCCAGATTTCCGTCGTCGTTCTCGTTCTCGTTGTTGCTGTCGTCATCGTCCTGGCACTGTGGCAGGCGGTACCCATTCCAAAAGTATTTGTACAGCAATGTCTTCGTTGGTTTTCTTGTCATCTATTTCTATTTTCGAGCAATGGATGAGCAGATGAGGGTCCTGTGCTGTCTAACTTGTCTGTTTGTATGATGTGATGCTACCCGCGATCCTTCCACCCTTCCAGCTCTATTCATGTGTGGAAAACGCTCAACATGTGTGTGTTTCTGTTTGTGCGCGTATGTGATGGTGTGCAAAAAACCGTAAGCAATTTTCCGTAACATCTAACCGAGGTAGAGAGCCAAGACAGCTATCAGAGACATCGACATCGACATCGACAGCGACACAAACTCTACCTTCTATTACCCCCGTTTCTGCCTCGCTCCAAGGGTCTTTACCATTTTGCCTGGAAGCGGGCTTGGTCTGATCCTGGCCTGGTCCTGGTTCTGGCATTGAGTGGTTCTGGTTAAAGATGTCTGTATGTCGGCGTCGATTCGCTTGGCACGTTGTCTGCCTGCGACACTAATACTGAGATGGGTAACCGTAACACTCTACTCCAGCTCCAACTCCAGCTTCTCCTTCAGCTCAAGTCTAAGGTATGAACCCACTTCCATCCCCGATTACATCCCCGGTTACAGGGGGAGTGAGTTTGGGACATCAACATCACCGTCGCCGTCACCAAATCATGTTTGATTACATCTGAGCAGCATAACAAGTTATGCCTGGTATTTGACTTAGTGCGAGTACTCGAAACTTTTGAGTACTTGCGTCTTTAAGTTTCAAACCATGGACATTTTGAGATACAAATTAAACCTAAAGACGTTTTGGACACACGAAGTCCTGCGGCGGCTTATGTGCGCTTAAGTACAAAGCTTGACCATACACACACACACACACACACAAATGTACACTACACTCACTCACATACTCACCCCACGTACTATATGTAGCGTCACAGTCACTGCCCTCCTGGGTTTGAGGCTACTTTTGACACCCCCGTACAAACACACACAGACACACACACATACACTGACAGACACCCACACAGACAAAAGAACATACACACATTCGGGGTTCCACTATTTATATACAAATGCCGCTGACTATATACAAAAGTCAATGCTTTTGTTGCTTACTCGGTTTGGGGGGCTCGACATAATACCCTTCGGGACACTGTCCTCCCATATTTGCAATAAACAAACAACTTGAGAATAATATCATAGCAAAGCGAGATTTAAATACTCTTCGAATCTTACACGTAGAGACTTAGAAATTTGTTTTTAACAAGAATGTAATTATATACTATTAAATGTAGGTCTGAATATAAACTGTATAAAATGAAAACATAGTTGATAGAAAAACCATATATAATCCTTTAATAGTATGTCAGTACAGTGTTCGAACCCCGTTATTTAAACTGTATATAATTAGTGATTATTAATAATGTGAATAACCTAAGTACTTTAATCAGGTGTATACTTTAATTTTTAAATACGATATTTGATTATTTTTGTTATCTACAATTCAGAAGTAAGTTGAATGATCTTTTCGTTTTCATTCTCACTTTTCTCATGACTCTGATGAATATTTTTGTTCCTAACACTACCGTTCTACAAAGTGCTTATACCCTTTGTAGCTAAGGGCAAAAGCAGCACATATAAACTTGGGTGGGTGCTGGACAGTCTTTGGACTTGATGGGGTTTGTATATCAGCTGAGAGTTTGGGTGGCATTTGGCTCAAGAAGCTTTACTTCTTTTGTGGCGACAACGGTGGCGCCCAAGTTACCCTGCGCTCTCTTCGCTCCCTCCCCTCGGCCTTCACCTTCGTTTTCGTCTTCACTTGCGTCTTCGTCATTTGATGAATTACCGTGCAGGGCAAAATTTGCGCCCTTTTGGGTGGTTTATCTGAGGAAGTCAGTAGGGGTTGAGTGTGTAAGTATGTGTGTGTGTGTGGGGAGGGAGACGCTGCTTTTCATTTGGGTCTGTGAGTAAAAGGCGCCCATACGCGACCACGACCACACGTCAGCTCAATTCGCGCTTATATATAACCGAAATACACACACACCCACACGTCTACACACACCTATGAACACCAGATATATACAACATTATGTACATATCAGAGAATTCCCTTCCAAAATAGAATTATGAGCAGGCCTCCTTATGAGGATGCTGCCGTATTAGTAATATTTCTGCGACTGCCTACGTTTTCTTTTTTTCGATTTCAGTGAAGGAGTGGAATGAGATTATTCGAGTCCTGTTTGCTTTGAGGCTGGCCGTATGTGTCTACATGTATGTGTCCAAGGTTGTCTAGCAAACGTTTTTGCGATTTAGTAAGGGGTAGATTTATTTCTTTTTGGTCTGTAACGGAGGGGAGCAAGGTGGTGACGAGTCGTGAGGGGTGAAAGGTTGACATTAGCAGAGGATCCCTAAAGACGATATTGGCCAAATTCTCGAGTGTATCAATTCTTTGAGAGAGATTCAAATAAAAGTAGTTGAAGTTAAGTAGTTTATTTTAAAGTTGCATTTAAATTAAAGCGAAAAGTTCAAAGTCCGAACATTCAATAGTGTTCAAAGAATTACAATTCGGCTAATTTGGTAAATGGTTGAAGAAAATTTGGATCAGATCTGAAGACTTTGCTGCCATTTCAAGTGCGTTAGACTCACCTTGTGCAGCAACACCGAGGCTTTTCTTTTAGATGCCATTTTTGTGCTGGTGGTGGCACCTCCGCCAGCACCTCCGCCACCGCCACCGGTTGCCGATGCGGTACGTGTCGATGTTTTTGGTGTTTTTCTCGGATTTTTCGGAATTTTGGCAAATTTTTTGATTGCCTGCTCTGAGTAAGTAAATTGACCAAAAACCAAAGTATTGAATTGACGCAAACGTTGCCAAAACTCGATTATATCAAAGTTGCTATCGGGGCAACTTTTCTCAAGTTGATCTTTAACACTAAACACTGTTCACTTTCAATGTTTCACTTTCAACTTTAAAAGAGAGTGTAATAAAATGCAAAAATTATTTTGGCGCGGTTTCTCTGATTCGTATTCTTGTGCGTTTCTTTGAGTTGTGCAGCACTTGAAATTGTTTTGTTGTGTTTGGGTATTGCGGGTTGATGTTGTTGATGCTGTTGGTGATGCTGTTGTTGATGTTGTTGTTGTTCGCGACGAATGCAACAAGCTAACTTATTTTGGCACACTTATTCGGATAACGACTAACGGTTGCTATGTGATTTTATTGCAATTTATTTGTGTGTTTCTGTTTGTTTTTGTTGTTCTGCGTTTAGAGCGCTTCACCAGAGGCGAACCAAACACGACGAAAGCCAACTGCTGACTGACCAAAACAGAGAAAGACAAATACGTTTTCAAGCGCTACAGCCAGCGACGTCGGCTGCGGCAGATTGAGAGCGTCAAGAAACGGTCTGCTGAGAGCGAAGAGGGGAGAGCGGAGAGCAGCCTTCATATGAATGCGAATGCAAGAGAATGAGCAACAGGGAGAGGGGGAAGAGAGAGAGAGAGAGAGAAAGAGAGCTAGACATGCGCATGGACAAGGTATTATGAATGTGGGACGCCGCCAAAAAGCACATGGAGAACGCGGAACGTACGTGTGGAAGGCAAATGGCAAAAAGCATGCAACACAATGTGCTTGGACGTCGGGCAATGGGCAATGTGAAATGGGCAATAGGCAATGGGCGACCATCCACGGTCGAGTCGAGGGATATGAGTACAAAAACAGAGAAACGCCGATAACGGCAACAGCGACGTCGTCGGCGGCGGCGACGTCAACGAACCAACGCGGCGAATATACTTGATAGAGTGGAGCGGGAGGACATGTGCTGTGGGGATGGGAGGGAACGGGACGGGGGACGGGGGACGGGACGGGGTGTATTGAATCAGCCGTAGCCAAAACGGATGACGACGGCAGATGAGTTGACAAACAGCTGAGTGCCGAGTTTTGTGAATGGTTAGGGAGACTGTGGATACAGATAGAGAGAGAGAAGGAGAAATGGAGAGAGAGAGAGAGAGAGAGAGAGAGAGAGAGAGAGGGGGAGCAGAGGTGTGAGCTGTTTGGTTAGTGGTATGATGATTGTGGGGCGTTTGGGGGAACGGCAATTATTTTGTTGCTTTTTTTTGCGCGTCGCCAACAAAAATGCAACAACAACAACAAGAACAGAAACAAGAACAACAATGTGACTGAGAGCGGCACCAGAGGCCGAGCACAGTTCGGAGTATGAGACGAAGTGTGCGAGAGGTGTGAGATATTGCTGTTGTTGCTTTTGTCTTTCGCCGGCATGGTAAAAAAAAGGCCGGCTGGTCGGTTCGTCTGTTCAGTCGGTCGGTCGCGGTTCGGGGATTTTGGGAATGGTGTGGGGTTGATGAAAGACGGTGGAGAATGGTGTGACGGAGTGGGGGGGGGGTGGTGTAAGGTGGTTCGGTGCTCGTCGACGTTTCGGATATGAAAAACGCACAAAAAATAAAGCGTGCTATGCGGCGCGTTGGGTTGGGTGCTCTCGGTGGACGGGGGTGGGTTCGTGGTGTTCGGTGAAGTTGACAGACCGGAGTTGGGAGCTGGAAAAATAAATGAGAAAAATATACGAGCCGGCAACGCAACGTTGTTGCTGTTGTTCCTGTTGGCAGGGACAACAGTTGTGGGGTGAGCGGTGCATGTGCTGTGAGTGTGTGTGTCTGTGTGTGTTTATGTGTGGGGGTGTGTGTGTGTGTGTGTGTGTGCCTATTGAAGGGAGGAAAGGATGGTGCGAAAGTGGACAACGTTGTTGTCGCTTGTCTGCCGTGTGCGCTGCGTAACTGTGCGGGTTGTGGGTTGACAATTTGGGGCTGGGACGGACATTTGGTGGATTGGGCAGCGTGAAGTTTTTGAAAAGGAAAAGTTGAAAAAAAGCAACGGACCCAGGATGGGATTAGGGGGCGGTTCAGTCATTTTTCGTTGTTGGGTTGAGTGCAAAAGGGTCAAGAGCGTACCTTTACAAAAAGAACTGTTTAGCCAAAAGCAAAGGTGAAGGAGGGGGTGGTACGGCTGACTGCCTGCCGGTGCGTGTTTATTGAGCAGGGAGCTCCCTGGCTATCGCAGTTACAACATTTTCGAGGCTTGTCTTCAGAGAACGACTCTTTCTGATCATAAAACTAGACTGATTTTCCACTTTCTTTTTTTGTCTGGCAAACAATAGTGAGAACGCATTTCCGTAAGGAGTAAGGGCTCAGCAGTTTGTCTTGTTTGTCATCAATGTTGCTCTTGAGTTGGGATTGTGTGGAGTGGATGTTGTCAATCGAAATGTGGTTATTGCCTTCACTGTTACCTTTCAAATGATATCAAGTTAAAATGATGATTCTATCAAAACTCTATCAAAATTTTATTTCTTGATAAAACTAAGATGATTCAACAATTCAGTTGCCAATTTCTTAGAATTCCATAGCAATAATAAAATTACCAAATATGCAATTGGAAAGTACATATCTTTGATTATAATACTAAAATGTAATTATTTTTCCAACCTAAGAATAATTAATATATTATTTTATATTAAACACAAAATTGTTTGTTAAAAGTTGAGAGTTTTGCTGCTTACGTCTCTAATAAAAGTCTTAAAATTAACATTGTTTTACTGGGGTTTGATAGAAAAAAATGCGCTTAGAAGAGAGAACGACAGAAACTTTTTCATACATTTTCAGAAGCTCCTAAGCCACCACTATTCGCACATTGGAATAAAAATGAAATAGAGGAACTCCGATTTCAACGCAATTTAACACAAAACTGAGAACAGAAAATGCTTTTAAGCGTCGATTGGACTGTCAGATATCCAATGATTGTCTGCAACGTTTTTCTGTTCCCTTATTTTGTAGTATCCTTTGGTTTTTTCAGCGTCACGTCAAACTGACCAAAATATATGCGGCGTAGCCTTGGACAACCTCACGGATCAAAAACTGTTTGATTTCGACTACTGAAATTAAATGGGAAGTGCTTTGTAATGGGTATGGAGTAAGTGATTAAAGGTAAGAGGTAAGAGGTAAGAGGTGACGGATTAAGAAAGCAAAAATAAATTGACTCAAAATAGAGAGTCAAGTTGAGCTTTATTGGTCAAAGTTTTGGAGTGAACAAGGGTAACCATGAATCTCGTGCTTTCAGTTACAAATATCATCCACGCTGACTTTAAATTCACAGCTCATGACGCCGTCAGTGGCAACTGTCGACTTCAATTTAAGGCCCAAATCAGATAGAAGAAATCCCACCAAGGCACAGTGGATCAAATCGGTAAATATTTGACATAAAGTCGAATTTATCAGGAAGCAGTAACATAGCGAAATCAAAGAACAATGAAATCAAACTAAATACTCAATACATATATAATCGATAAAAATTCTGGCTGCTCTGCAACCATTTAATTTTTATTGGGCTTCAGAGTCGGGTGTTTAGCCAGAATTTTGGAACGGATAAACTTTAAAATAGTAAATGAATATTTGTTGTTTGTCACTTAAATATATTGTTTTATAATATTAAAAGCAAATAAAATCAACCCATCTCTTCCTTTTCTGTGGAGTTAAAACTAATTTTCAAGACAATGTCCCAAGTATTTCGCGATTTGGTCAACTGTGCATTGTTTGGTATCTGTGACCAACTCTCAGAGTCACTGTTCGTCTCTCTCTCTCTATCTATCTCTGTGGTCCAATTCTAGCTGTTCATTATTATAGTTATTATGGCTGTCATGATGTGTGTCATGCCGTCAGCAGCTCGGCGAGCATTCAACACGTGCCCCACAACAAGGACCACAAGGACAATGGCAATGACGATTATGATGTCTCAACCTCATCTTCAATTTGACAGCCAAATTGACGCGGTCGCTGCATTTTAAACTTGGTTAGATAAGTCTGAAATATGTATATGTATACCATATATACATAAGATATTCATAACTGTGTGCTGACCATTTGTAAGTCAAAGTGTTTGAGTAACCGATTGGCAAATTTATAATTGATGCTCGCTGTCGTTGCTTTGCTTTCGGGCCCGTAATATGTGCAGTTGAATGAGGGAAATTCTCATTGTTAAGGTCAAAATTTGTGGATTGCATTAATATATTCGCATCCTGCCGATGTTCAATTGCTATTCTGCGATAATTTGGTTAATGAATATGCTCAGTGGTTAATGGTCAAATCAATTGATTGGTTAGCATATTGTAATGGACTTAACACTTTGATTCAATTGCGTGAAATTGAGAGTGTTCTAAATCCATTTTATTAGCTATTATCTGAGAATTACACGTAGTGATTGTTTGTAGTTTGTAGTGACATGGATGTATTGAAATTCAGTTAATTAAAGTCTTTCTTTATTAGATATTAATAGTAATACATGTTGGTATCTTTTTAGAAATATGATCACTAGATCAGCTTTAAGCCCACATTGACAATGTTATTGTAATTGTTGTAACATCGCTTCGAAAATATAAATCATTTAAATCTATCATTCAAAGTACATATAAGCGAGTTCTGCGAATACAGAATATTTCAAATTGAATAGCGTAGTTTCCTGATAATGAATCTAACCACTAGGATGCAAAATGGGGTATTTTCTGTATTGTTTCTACGGTAATTTGTTTAAATTAAATAATTTTTTTAACTGTTTTAAAAGGACCGCCAATATATGTCATCATTACTCAAGGAAGCTAAGCAACAAGAGATTATTTTGAAGAAAGTTATGAAAGTATTGATTTACAATCACTTGATTTGAAAATTTTTGGAAAAGTCGATATAATATGGTTTATATTTGAAAACCTTTATTTACATTTTTGTTTTAATTGCTAATAATTAGTGGATAACCATCATCATACCCACATTTTATAAATGTCGATGGTTTAGTCGAATTTTTTGACTTCCATGACTATCGAATTTCAAGTTGTCTGTGCTTTGAGTTATTCCAACCATATTAGGACCAACCATATCTTTATATTATGGGTAGCTGTCATAGATGAGATCGTCTGAGCATCAGTCTTTTGGAGGAACAATTTGGTATTTCTTAAGATATATCAACTACAGGTTGAGTATATCGTTTAGTGTTATATATCTTTACCAAACTAGAATACTGTGCTCATATTTTTAATAGTATTAAATTTAATTATACTTAAAATAGTAATAAAATTATCTTTAATGGTGCCTAATTGTCATATAATTTCGAATATTGAATATGTAAATTCAATTCAATGAATTGCATGCCATATTATAAAAGGGAAATAAATTTAATATGAATCTATCAAGATTATATAAATTGTAGATAGTGTTTATATCGGGAAAAAAATGAACATAAGAGACCCGTTGTCGAAATATCGTAATATTGCAGCATCAACACGTCATTGCCACTATTTAATATACACGATTTTTATATTACTGCTCAAAACATTTAATAAATATCGATATAATCATTTGAAAGATTGTCACCAAATATTCTACAAAACACATCAATTTTATATGTTCTATTAAAAGCATAGAGTACATCAAAAAGGTAAAACAATATAAATATATTTATGTTAAATTTTTCCCAGCTTTAAACCAAAATCTAATGCCCAGGGAATATTAGTGATTTGAGATCCAATTACTTTCTTCTTTATGTTTCGAACAACCGATCGAACCTTAATCTAAACTTTTGGTTGTTTACAGCCTTGATATTGACAGTTAGAAAACCTTTATGATATGATAAAGTCGCATTTTGGAATCTGTGTGTAAACTACTGAAATCTGAAAACTAAATGAACATTAATTTGAACTGCTTCAAATGAAAAAGGCAACAAAATTAGTTGTAGGAAATCTAAAGACTATTTCATCAAAAATGCATAAACTCGAATACAAAAACATGAAATAAAATAAAATTAATGTAATATTCATAAAGCGCAGAAAATAAAGCCAAAGTTGCTAGGAATGGAAAAAAATATTATATATAAAATAAATAATGTATAAAATATTTATATAAATTTGCAAAAGTGCACAGTCCAGCGGCAAAAAGAATTAAAAATAAAAGAGTAAAATGCGCAGTCGCCTCTATTTTGAAAATGTCAGCATGCCACACACGCACACCTCCATCCAAATCTTTCTCCATACATTCCAACACTCCATTCCCCGCCAAAATGTACCTATATACGGGTATATAAAACGAAACATGTATAAAATGTCAGACGATTTGTTTTTGTGTTATTCGTATTTTTTCTTCCAAGCTTTCAAAACTAATGCAAAAACAAATGGTTAGTAATATGGACAAAAAAATAGGTACACATGCGACAAGCCCAAGGGGATTCATCGAGGGTGGGGCTACTCTGGTGGAGTTGGGGTTAAGGGTTCATTCTGACCTCAAAATCCAGCAGGAAGTGCAGCAACTGCAGCCAATTCAATTAAAAATCTGCCACTTAAGCTTAAATAGTATGGGTATCAAGGGGGTGAACTCTGGGACGGGAAACGAACGATTGGGGCTAGAGTGTGAGGTCAGAATCAGGCATGGCAAAATACCATGTATAATCTGTAAGCTAACACAAAGTACTTTTATGCTCAAGAATTAGCATTTATTCAAATTTCGATCAATTACAAAATTAACTATATTTTTATTGGAATTAAAGCATCCAATGAATCCCAGTTGTAGCTTGTTTATTTGCTGGCTATGAATTGTTGTCCTTATACAATATATGTAGGAAACAGATTTTAAGTTCTCTTTAATGCCCTTTTTTAATTCAATAGTTTCAGCCCTGGTCTCGTCGGTCCGGGCATTGCAGCTTAACAGCAAACTAAATAGCACAAATACACATTTAAACATCTACATGGAATTGAAGCTGCATATGTATATGCACCTCTCTCATACACCCAAATACACAAACATCCATACTCACACACACGTACACACACATAGAGTGCACTTTTGTAAGTATATAGAACATTTTATTTGAATTTATTTTTCGTTATTTTTTTCGCATGCATTTTGTCTATTTTTTGCGCTTGACCGAATGCAGCGACAACTACACAAACATCAATGTGTGTTGATGTGTGTATGTGCGTGCGTGGGTGTGTGTTTATAATAAATAATAAAGTATAACATACACGCACACACATGTCACTCACATACATACACACACACACCAACTCTATTGTTGTTGGTGAAACAAAAAAACGCAGTTGAATTTTGCGCACATTTTACGCCTGATCGAAATATTTTGAGCCCACGAAAAGCCCATAGAAAAAAGTCAAAAGACCCACCCCACGCAATATTTCAAACCTACAACCCTAAAATCTCCCAGCACCTAAAGCCTCCTCCCTCCCCTTTAGTTCTATTCAAAAAGCGTATACACACTATTTTTATTGTGTCCAATGTTTTTTCTGCTTTGACGCGTGTACCAAAAATTGGCAACGGTTTACGGTTTGAGCATTGCCCTAAAGTATAGAGGGGGCTTCCGTGGGGGGAATGTCGGTTATGGTTATGGATATGGCATGATAGCTCGTAGTTCGCCTCTATTCCTATTGGTTGCATTTGTTTGCTTTGCGCCTCAGATGAGTTGTGAGTTTATTGAGGTAGGTTAAGCAAGTGGAAACCAGAAAATATAACCAGAATAGGTATATAATATGAGGTATACCTTATTTGAGGGCGTACTTTTGTATAATAAATGTTATATATTCCTGTATTCCATGTATGGTTTAATCAGCTATAGCCTACGGCCATGCGTATGTTCAATAGCAAGGAATTAGGAGTGTCCAATGAATTGTATTAGTTGTGTATTTCGAAATTGTCGGAAGGCTTAATTAGTCTTGGGCAAGGACAGATTCAGAATGTTTCCATACTGGTGTATCTTCAAAGAGTTTGCATTCTCATCAAAATCTCGAATTTTTTGGGGGTTTTTAACTCAGGTTGATGCAATTTGTTATGTAATAGATCTATATTTCATGATTAATAGAGACCTTAATAGAGCGTCCAAATACATGTATACCTAGATTAACAATCGATGCAGGTAAGAATAAAATAATATATATGCATATTTTTGCTAGAAATACCTCAGTATGTAAATACCTTATATGTATCAAAGTGCATTGAACTCTAGGATTCGGTTCTATGCAGATCTGATCCCTGAACCCTCTTTAAGATTTTCCCTTCGCCTGCCACAGTTTTCTTATTAAGTAATTATAAATTTGAAAGTTTTCAACGTATGAACACACATTTTATCGACTCGGGCAACATATCATATTAGTTGCTTATTTGCCGATATGCAGACTTCAAATGTGCATCTTTAAGTACTTTGGATGTGAAGGGGCAGTCTCTTTTTAGTGCTGAAATTTTAATGCTGAGAACAGTGCCTGCAAAAGTATACAATCAATGACCAATCAAAAGTTGCACAATTAGTCTGAAGGCTGCTCAGTGGGATGGGGGTTGCTACTTACTCGTAGAAGCAAAGTGTACTTTAATAAACATATATTAAAATTTTAGTTATTCATGTAAGTCTCAGGCGGGTTGACAAAAGTCCAGCATGAAAATTGCAAAATATATCCGAGCTGACAATATAATATATATAATCGCATCCCACTCTTCGTAGTGTGGGCTTATATAATTTCCCAACTTAGAGAGAGGAAATTAAATGCACATAGGCTCGACTGCAATTTCTCACATATTTGTACAAAATTATAAGAAAATGCAGCAGCAACAAATTTTGTGCCCAAAGACATTGCAATGGACGATGGGAATAAGTGAGAACGAGAGGCAGCTATGCTATGCTAGAGCAGTGCATCCCTTTGCTTCCTCAAATCTTAAGAAATTTCACAAGAAGTCGATGCAGTTGCAATTTACAGTTTCTACACTGCATTCTGTGGGCAGTGGTGAGCCTACTGTGCGTATGCGTAATTTGTTCGGTAGGCTCCCAATACAATGCGAAAGTTTGTGCAAAATGCTCGGCCTCTCGCTTTTGTGTGCCGAACTGACACGCCGAGCAGCTCGACTTGCACCTCAAGTGTGTTGAGAGGGAGGCAAGAGGCAGAAAGGGAGAAATTGGTCTGTTTACTTGACATTAAATGTCTAGAAAACTTATTATTGCAGTCCAGAGTCTGACAAGCACAAAAAACAACAACAACAACATCCTTTACGAATAAATACATATACATACATACATACATACACATAGATAAATATATATAAAGATTTTCGGCCATACGCAGACAATGAACAGTCTTTTGTATGCATCGTACGTGTGTGTGTGTGTGTAAACTGCAGATTTTCATTAAATTTTAAGATGCTTCAGCAGGCGACGAGTGTAAGTATGAAATGCATTTTTGTTGTGCTGTGTATGCACTAGAGGGTGCCTTATATAGCATCCACATATATCTTTATATGTCTATATATATATGTGTATATAAATATATATATATAACTAACCTGGCATTGGTCAAAGGCCCAAGAAAACTCACACTTTTGCATTTGATTTTGCCATTGCAAGCATCATAAATTTCGATGGGACAACCCCAAGAAATGCATTCATGAGGGCTGAGTAACTGAGGAGGGTCTTAGAAGTGGAAGGGGGGATGGGGGTCTGGTATGAATGGGGTTGGGTGGTGAAATGCACTTTGTAATCACAGCATGTTGATTGCAACCAAGACAAGAGGAAGAGGTGTTGGGTTTGTCTCGCCTTTCAAATGCGTGCGTAGGGGTTGAAGTCGATATAGTCGACTCCCCCTCTTCCCCCTCCCCCTGTCCACATCCTACTCATTTCTTATTGCACTCACCCCTGCACTGTCAACACAGCTGCTGATGCTCTGTCCTCTTCCTTGTCGTCTTTAATGCATTATTTTGTGTGGCAACACTCAGCGGTAATAACCCGAAGATAAAGCCACCCCCTTCCCACTCACCCAGGGGTGTGAGTAAATGTGTCCAAGGAACTACATGACAACGTCTTTGCTGTGGCATTTTCGGGCCACAGATTGTGTTTTTGGGCTGTGTGTGTGTGTGTGCGTTTGATAGTGTTTTGTGTCCTGTGTGTTGTGCTCTGAGCAGGCTTAATTAAAATTGATTGAAGCAAATAAATGAAATTGGATTTTTATAATCATTTGAAGGCGACTAAAACTATTGTAAATGAAATCAAGCGCACATTTTCGTTGAGAGGTTTCTAATTACTCGTTAGCAATTGCAACGACTGTCTAATGGGTTGAATCTACCAGTTTATCAGCTATACGACAATGTCACAACTTGGATAAACAGGCTGATAGACAGAGGGACACCGAAGTCTAAGGTTAGCCCCGTTTACTGGTATCCAGTATGCAGGATGCTCAAAAATAACTTAAAGGTGGAATAAGGTGATACCGATGGAGTTACATACAATTGTAGAAACAGCAATTGGACACTATATTGTAAGACATAGCCCTCTTAGAAGCTTGAGTTTTCTCGGCAGCTCACAAACACAGACAGAACAGGACTGGACAGGAGAGGACACATGCGCTATGCTTCTAGTAATGGTGGCACCTAAAGCCCATCAAATCTAATCTCCTAGCGACTGCTGATGTCCTGGTCCGCACGTCGGTTGCTAGGACCCCCCAAAAATGAAACCGACATCTTTTGCCCTCGCGTTGAACGAAAATTGATGACCGACCAGGGCAGCTGGCGAGGGCTGTCCTGCTGCTGACCAGGACTGGTCCGAGCCATGTTGGGACGGGGTAGGACTGGGGGCTAGCGAGGGGACGGGTGGGAATTGGTCATTGGCGCGGCAGCCAAAAGAAGTAATTCATCTTATTTCCTTTTTTTTTGCACGATTCTCTTTACTTTTTTTTTGACTGCTGCTCAAGACGCCCACATGAGTCAGTGGCTGCCAGGGATACGCCAAAAAGGATAATGAAAGCAGTAACAGCCAAAGGAAAAGTTTGCAAAAAAGCGAAGGCGTAGAGGACAAGTAGAAGGACCCAGGATTCAGAGCCCAAGACCCAAGCGATGAACTTAAGTGAACTCAAACAAAAGGCGCAGGCGGCGAGCACTGCCCCCTCTGAGTCTTTTCGAAAAGAAAACCGATGGAGAACGCTGGCTTCAGGACTCAGGACCCCCGTTGGCTGTACTACGTACCACACACACATACACACACACACACACACACAGACACACACTGGCAAAGGCACATGGACAGTGAGAGTCTAACACTGCTGGCTGCCTCCAGGCATCATTACATCAAATGTCCTTCGCATTTCAGCAAAACAACAAGATGGCGCTGCTCAGGACGAGAGGGCAGCCAAAGAAACCCCAAAAGCAATGGAGCTGGGGATAGTCGCATTCGCATTGAATGCCAGCAGCACGAACAAAAGGGGAACTTGGCGCCCGACAAATGTCGAAAGGACTATACCAGAGTGTGAGATGCTCACAGTAGGAGGAGTAGCAGAAACTGGTGCAGGAGCAGGAGCAGGAGCGGGAGTGGGAGGACTAGCTCATTGGCGTAAGCAATAAACGTTAAATTTTTTCTTGCTGCTGCAGCATAATGGCCAAGGCAACGGGACAGGACCATCAGCCAGTCGAAGGAGCAGCATCTGCGGCAAGAGTCATGCCAGGAAGAAGTCTTGTGAGCGGACTAACGTCTGACGTGCAATAAAAGACCAAAAATCCTTTTCCACTGCGCTAAGCTTGGAAAATGTTGCTGGAACGGGACCGGGCACAACGAAAGAGAAGGAGGTAAGGATAAGGGGGCTAAAGCAATCGCAAAAAGGTTTGGTATCAGCCACCAAAGTTTTTGTAAGGCGTGAGACAAGCGCCTGTGTTAGTCAGAGTCTGGCAAGACGACAAACGATAGACGACAGGCGAGGGACGAGGAACGAGGGCAGGATGAGAGCATAAAAATAATCGTCATAAAAGGAATGGTTGGGCGATATCTAAAAGTAGTATCTGTGGGAAGTCAGCAGTGGGAGTGGTGGAAGCAGCTGGTTCAGGTCGGAAAATAAGGCTATATAGCTAAAAGACTGATAACAGAAAGATAAAAACGATTAGGTATATATTGATGAGTCCAAAGCAAATACTTTCGATAAATACATATGACAGCCTTGTTTGATTCTATGAAATGGATTATTAATTAAATATTGGCTTAAAGAGTGTTTTCTAATTGTGCTACAGATTGGATGCTCTGCTTTGCCTCCACTTGTCTTCGTCGATCACTCAAATTGAATTTTGACTGAACTTAGATCCTCTCATAGTGCTAAATAGTTCGAAAATCTCCCTTTTTAAATTAGTTTTAAGTCGAAACCTCCCAGAAAGTTATCTTCTTAAATTGCATCTATTCTTCCATAAACTCTACTGTGTCCAAAAGACAATATCGGGTTATCTTCGTGGGGCTACATGCAGACAAACCCTAAGGTAACTACCACATATACATACACAACTGTCACACATCACCGCTCATTTCTAGTAACGCGTAAAATGCTTTCCACGGCACTTGGCGTCCATCAAACTGACAGCTTAAGGCATTGTGTTGGAAGGTGGAGGAGGTGGTTGAACCTGCGTGTCTGGGGCTTGGTCAAAGTCATGTAATATAATGTATGCGCTGTATGACTGAAACTTAAAATGAGAAGGTTTGCTTTCAGAGGTTCGCTAGTTAGTTATTAGAACTGTCCGCTTGAACTGGCCGCAGGTTCCCACATAAACCAAATGCTCGGGTTGCCTTTAGCATTTGCTGGGGGTTGTTGGCACATAAATTCCATTTATATATTTTTACTTCTGGCAAGTCGGAACGAACTCCCAAACTTTGCACAACCGACAGCCGCGCCCCAGAGGCAACAACGCCCTTGGGTTGTGACAGGGGGGGCAGTTGGGGCGGCTGGGGCAGCTTGAGCAGCCCACATGAGCTAAGCCACAATTTGATATGTCCATTGTGTCTTATCAGGCGACATGGTTACCGCAGCGAACCCCCCAGGCGAATGCTCCATCCAAGGGTCTAACTCAAACTAACACATGCCAGAATGACTTCCACCTCCGCCCTGAGTCCCTTAGCACATCCATTGGCCTTGCCCAAATAAAACCTCCATCTATCCACAGCGAACCCAAAAACGAGAAACGCGCGAGCTCGTCAGTCAGTTCCAATCCCAAACCCAAGTCCAAGCCCAAGCCCAAGCCCAAGCCCTATATACCCATTACGAGGGGCGAGCCAAGGGGCTGAGCCATACCCAGGGCACATCAGACGCTGCCCTGGCTCATTCGTCTAGCTTGGCACGCCGCCTTTTTTTCCGCAGAAACCCCCAACCAACCCACTCTCCAACTTTATTTCCTGTTCAACAAATGCCAAGAAAAACTTTTTTTCGACGTTGTTTCCCCATTCCACAATTCGACCATTCCCCACGTTCTTCGGTTCCCATCATCATTGTCGTTCTCATCCTTAACATCGTCCTCTTCGTCGTCGTCGTCGTCGTCCTCGTTGTTGAATTTGAAACGTTGTTGCGTTAAGGAGTGGGAGAGTGTGTGACGGTCCGGTCGTCGCGCCACATGCCAGCCAAAGGCAAGGCAAAGGCAAAGGCAACACATTTGAAGAGGGTCGCTCACATTGGCACACATTGCCGCAGCTTGAGTGAATGGAATGGAATGGAATGGAGAAGATGGGGGAGAAACGGAAACGGGAATGGGATGGGATGGGATGGGATCGAGACCGTGATGGGAACGGTAACGGGGCACACAAAGGGAAACTAAAATGAAAGAAATCCGCCTCACTAGGCGGGTCGACAATGGGGGTAGGAGAATTAGATGGGGTGTTGGGCGCCATAGTACATGTGTATACTCTGTCTCCTAGCTGAAGAGCTACGTTTGCCCTGGGCTTAGCCCCTTTGGCTCGGGTTCTGTTTCTGTTCTGGTTCTGGTTCTGTTCCTGGACGACGCCATGCTGCTTGTCTGCTCGTTTGTTCTTCGATTTAATGAAGGATATGCCGCATCGTTGCCGCACCCCAGAAACCTGGTCCGATCCTTTACGTTTTTTCCCTAACTTTCTTCCTTTTTATATTTCATAACTTTTTTATTCGCGCTGCTGCAAAATGGGCTAACAAAAAGTTTACTTTTGGGTCTACTCATCAAAAAAAAAATGAAATACATATATTTGGTTGGTAGGCTGATCCACCCTTCTCCACACTCTTTATATTTCGACTTTAAGCCCCATTGCAAGGGTTCTATCCTGTTCATCAAGTGCCTTGACTGCTGTTTTGCATAATATGAAAGGCTTGGGCTTGAAGTATATACATATAAACGACCACACACCTTAAAGTGGGAGGTGCTCAGAGGGTAGTTGGATTGCTTCATAAGATGCCAAAGTTATTGCTCCAACTGGAAAAAATCAACTGGAAAATGTAAATTCTAAAAAAAAACTGGAGGTGGGAGTTGTGGGTCTTACTCAAAAAATGTTTTTGGTTAAGGAGAGCCAAAAATGCCACAACGAAAAAAGTCACTCACTACTTCTTCACTACTACTTCTCACTGCAATAATATAAAGGCAATGAGTATGTGATTTTAGTTAGCAATTAGTTCTTCAGATACAACATACAACCACATCCAATGATTCAAACTGTAATCAGCGTTTGTATCAAGAAGAATAAAATATTTCACCGAATCCCCTCTCGATATTCTCCGAATGTAATTAGA
The DNA here is from genome assembly GCA_018901795.1 of Drosophila sp. st01m. Lineage (NCBI taxonomy): Eukaryota > Metazoa > Arthropoda > Insecta > Diptera > Drosophilidae > Drosophila > Drosophila sp. st01m. Next base: position 840,710 of record JAEIFG010000269.1, read on the forward strand.
TTCAAGGAGCTTACATAGACGAAAACATTGGAAGCATCGTACAAACGTGAATGGATTCCCCACTCGATTTCTGGAATTCCTCAGACTCTGAGCGTTTTTATTTTATATTTCGGCACGAAAATATGAAACAAAGTAACAAAGTTGTGCGAGTGGGGGATTGGCGATGTCGAGCAATCCGTCCTCATCCTTATTCTTCTCAATCTCGTTCGTCTCCTTCTACTTTTAGTCTTCGCCCTCATCGTTGTCGTCGCAGGCAACAAATTAAATGTTGAAAATAATACAAAGATGTCCTTCCAGGCGGCGTTAACGACACTGGCGACGACGACGGCAACACTGGAGACTCAAGCTCAGTTTACGCTTTACGTGGAGGATTATAGTACAACATCAAGTTCTGTTATAGTATTAGAGCGGAGATGGAGCTGGAGCTGCCCCCTGGCTCTGGCCTGGGCACCAGTGTCGCCGTCAAGGCAACCAGGCGCAAAAATCTTCGAGACCACCAAGTTTCTCAGCCTCCGCCTCCCACCGCTTGTGGGGTTGCTGTGATGTGAGATGAAGTCTCATGACGATGATGAGAAAGAACAGCACAAAAAAATGTATACGTCTTCCACACTCTTCTACTCTTGTCGGGGTGTTCCTAATCAAAAATAAATTTTGCTTTTCAAAGTGAGAGTAAAAGAAATAATAAAAAAACCAGATGGTTTTGTCGAAATGGTTCGACTATGAAATACCCTTGACCACATTAAAATTCAGCTTCACAAACTGTGATCATGGCAGCGAGGGAGTCAGAGTGGAACATTCATACAATTATATGAATTAAACATAGAATTTGAAGACTGTGGGTAGCAATTGATTTGGCCAATCTGTCTAATGTCCAATTCAGGTGGAAACTTCGATCATCAAACATATCACATACATAAACTGGCAATGTCTTCACTATGTTGAGTGTAAAGGGTATGAAGAGCAGCACCCAATGACGTTTTTTCGTTTGGAATTTTCATTTTGGGTCGGAAAATGTGTCTGATTTGCATTTGTCTAAAGGGAAGGGGACAGGGATGAAGACCGGAATGGGATATGGGACGTGCAATAGGATGGGGTTGAGCACGGGTACAGGGACCATTTGTGAAAAGGGTTTGGCATTGCGCTCTCGGAATTAGGATTATTCGACGACGCTAGCCAAAGGGGTGACAAAGTGATTAAAAATTGAGGCAAGCAACCTTAAGGGGTTAGGTTGCCAAAGGAGCTCCAAGATGTGCCGAGGGTTTTGCAGGTGAATTGGTCGGGGCTAACGACTTTATAAGGGTTGTTTTCACGCAAGACTCTCTCTATTGTCTCTGCCTGTATGCTTATTTTAATTTCAGTTAATTGTGTTTACCATTTAAGCAAAACATTAGAGTATTTGATGGAAATAATGGCAGAAAAGCGGTGAAAATGTTCAAAAGAAGGGGTTGGGTTAAGATATTTCATAGGAGGGTGGCACAGACGCACTATTAAAGGGTTGCACATCACGGCTGATGTTTCTAAAGTTACTCTTGAGTATTGCTTTGTCCTGAAAGTGATTCTGTATACCTAGAATTCTGGTGTCAAATTTGTGAATTGAAAGTATGTCAAAATATTGGAAAATATATTTTAAGACATTCATGACTAAATCAACATGTGAATTAATATTCAAATATATGAACATAAGATTGAGATAACTTTTACATTACAATAATATAACATGTGTGCAAAGCAAAGCCCATTTACTAAATAAGTAATGCATTTTCAAGGACGATGATGTTAAGTGTGTGCTGGGTTTGAATTCTATAGCTACAATTGTAACAAGAATGTTTTCTTTTTTTTCGAATAGAGCGACATTATGGGTACTGACAAAAATCGAAAAACTTCCGTGCACTACATAGAAGTACTGTCATCAATTTTGGTTGATCTAACTCAATTAGTCTCGGAGATTTAGATGTATATTCGATCAAATATCTTCTCTGTTTATAACGTATATTGATATTTTTTTTTTTATATTCGATATTTTTTATTTATATGGGCAGATATAGGTCAACTTTCTAAGAGTATTTCAACTAAAATTGATTGGTCCAACACTAAGAGTCTCGAAGACGTGTTTAGAGTTTTGTACCTTAATTGTCAGTAATCTTATATCTTATTCCCATTTCTGGGTACCGAGCTAAAGAGCTCTAGAGAGAGTTGAAAACGCATGAGTTAAAAGAATTAGAGGGAAGGGCGATAGTGGAAAGCAAGTATAATCCAATATATTTTTGAGTCATTAAATCAAAATAAAAATTTTGGATTTACCATGCCTTATTATAAATGCATTTAGTGTTATGCAATTTAATGTGGTAACCACCCCGATTTACGCATCATAATATCTTCGTTACGGCTTACAATCAGATTCGCATTCATAGATTTTTAATCAAAATCTCTCCGACTTAAAGTTAATTGAAAATCAAGTTAATGCGTTTAATTGAATGAGAGCTGCTGCATATGTCGGCGGGTCGATTGTCAGCTAAAACATACAGATGGAATGCAATGAAAACATTAATAAAAAATTATAAAAATAATAATTATAATAGCAGCACACAAACAAACTATGCATAGCACACTTACACATAATTACTCACACACAGCAGGCAGTCTGAATGAAAGGATGAAAATAAAGGTGTTTAAGGCGCAGAGGGTTCCAATGCATATTTATATGTGGAAAATTATCTACAGACACAAACAAAATGCTTACGCACACACACATATATTTGGAATATATATTTCGAATTATATATATATATTTGTATGTTGTACGCATCAGATCCCTCGACCCCTAGATTGTTCCGGAATAAACCCGCACACGTCCTCACATGCGTTTGTATTGAAATCATAATGATGGCGATGCATCATCATAGAACAAAGCGAACTGTGGCACCGACACGCACACAATATCCAGGATAGCCGAGTAACCGAAACACCCACTGTTCACCCTTAGTGAAAGGTAAGGGACGGGGTCAGCTTAGGGCTGTTCTCATCAATGACTTGACCAGACAATCGATGCTGTTGCTGTGGATAAGCTGAGCCTAGGGTTTAGTTTTTGGTTTTGGCTTAAATTTGAGTGTAGGTTTTCCTGCCGGCCTGTGGCAAGTGCGACACCTATACTACGTTGCAAATACGTATACATAAATATTTAAGCCCGATAAATATATATATATATTAATATATTATATAGAGAGAAAAATAAGGAGTTAGGTTGCATCTTTAATATACTTGGCATGTCCTTATAATTATTTCAACAAAGACCAATCTAAACGACAGAGACAGCTTTTGGTTAGAGTGAAATGCTCTTAAAAATTGGAAAACCCAAGTTTATGCTAGTTTGTCCTGTTATAATTATTATTATGGCAAAACTCCAACCCAATTGCTTGTCTTGTGCGACGCCCACGTCTTGGAGGCCTAAAAGTATGCAATGTTATCGATTTGCAGCAGTTGAGCAGTTGTTGTCCTCTATACATCTCGCTCTAACGCACGATTTGGACTCGAAGCATATTCATTTTTCTTAAGACGCATTTTGATTAAAATTTTGACCAACACACACAACACACACCCCCATCCTAACCCCCACAAACACCAACACCAACAACAGCACCAACACACACATACACATGTTCTTTCTCTGTTAGATCTTTGTTGATTTTTCGTGCGTGTAAGGCTAGAAAGGCTAGTTGAGACTTCCACCATGTGGGTGGGGGAAGGGTTGCCTTTGCTGCTGATTTGAATAGGGGGCGAATGTCTTAAGAAATTGCATTTTCTTGTTGCAACCACTCAACGTCCTGAATTCTTAGCCAGTTTTATACATAAATGAGCAATTTACTTTGGCATTTGATAGCTGCTTTCTAACATTTTCAGATTAATTTATATTTTAGATATTTGTTTATTTATTCTCTTGCTGTCGTTTCTGGTCTAACTGTATAAGAAATTTTATTTATGGCTTGTATATATATATATCTATGGTATATATATATAAGCTGATGCTGAACTTAAGTAGAGTAGACTGCCATTCTGAACCGAGCCTCGATCTTAAGCTACCCATTTCGTATTTAGAAGCTTCCCTTGCCGGATCGTGAACCCTTTCAAAATTATTTATAACGTTTATCTGAGCTTGTTCCGAGCCACTTTCATAAATAATATATTCGCATCGGAAATTTTAAACCAAATAAATGTAGGTTGCTTAGAAAATGGTATACAAGATTTAGTATGCTTTATAAATCCCAAAAAAAATAAACATTTAATATATTTAGTTGTATTAATTTGAGCAAAGGCTCAACCACAAAACTTGGGCTTAGGGGTTGCATAAACGGGTTCGCGGATCGGACCTAATTTTTTATCTATGATTTGAACCACCAAACGAATCTTTTGTACATGCAGTAAAAATTTTGCATACTCAAATTACCTCTTGGTTTATCTAAAAGTTTCCTTATTTGTTAATAAGGAATTTTCATAAGGATATTTTAGCAAATATTTCAATTTTCTGATAAAAAAAATAGTCAAATAAAATCAAGTGTAATTTTGATTTTAGATTGCAATGCCATTTAGTTTACGTATAATTTTAATTTAAGAATAAAAATTTTTAATGCACTGCAATTAAAATTAAATGTATCTTTTTAAAATAAATTGTGGTTACACATATACATACAATTGATACTACACACACATGTGCAATAAGCAGTTGACACCCAAAAACCTAAAACCCGAAACTTGGAGACTGACATAGCAAACTTCAACCACATCTTGTTGCACTTTCTTCGCATGCATATATCGGACTCTCTTGCACCAGCACTTTCTCAGTATGTATATATGCACTTATAAGAAATTCCAAATGAAATCTCTCGCTCTAACATGATAGTCGACTCTTTCTAGAGAAAATGCAAAAATGTGCATTAGAAAAGCCCAAGAAAAGCCCCCGAAAGTTGCTGAACTGCAGCTGCATGAGGCTGAGCTTGTATACAAATATATATTTATATATACATATATATCTGTGTGTGTGAGTGTGTGTGTGTGTATGTGTAAGTGTGACGGTTGCACAAGTGTGAGTGCGGTCAGCTTCTTAAAATGCAAGCATACGCACACAAACACACAGACCCAAAAATTCTTCGAGTAAAAGTAATGCAAGTATTACACAGACATACACACATCAACCTCTATATACATACGTTCAAGTCCATTGTGTGTGTGTGTGTGTGTGTGTGTATTGCTGTGGTTTCACCCACTCTTCGACCCATACACACGCACACACAAAATCGCATGCGTGTTGTGATGACGTATGAGGACTCTTTGGTCAGTTTTCTTGCAAGAAAATCTAATCAACACACACAGCAGCCTGGGTCGAGGCAAATGTTACGTATACGCAACGTTGGTAGAATGAAGTTTTGTGCATAATTCGTTTCTAAGGGTTTTGGGGTAATTTCTCCCGAGAGGGTGACTCATATGTACGTGCATACATATATGAATGCTTTTAATTTGTACAGTACACACACCGGACACACCGAACACACACACACACACACACACACACGCAAACAAAAGACACCTTACGTGCAGAATTTTCAAGAAAATTCAACACAGTGCACAAACTGGAGCCTGGGTATATCTTGGGGCAGTTTGTGCGCCTCTTGGACATACGACTGTGCCTGTAAATTGTACTTCTATCTTATCTTTTTACTTGAAAGCCTCCACCGCCGCCTGCACCTGCACCTGCACCTTCACCCGCACTTGGCAACAGAAACAGGAGCTCGAAAGGATACCTGAGATCAAAGGCTGGTACAGTGGCAGCCACTGAGAACTGAGTTTCAGCTTTACGCATGCATAATCAATGCATTTCTTCCACACAAAACTGAGACACAAAATGTGTGAGATAGATAGAGTGAGTGTGACTATGAGTGATAAAGAAAAAGAGGGAGAGAGAAGCAGTCACATCTCCCGTGGATAGAATCACTGCCCTGCTCTAAATTAGTTGCAAAATATAATTCAAGCTCTTGTCGAATATGTTTGTTGACCAGAAACTTTTCGCCTCAAACCCAAACTATATCGATTGAAATCTGAGCTAAAGATTGACAGAGCCTTTATGCCATATGGTTAACTCAACTGGCCACTTTTAGGTAAAGGTTAGACAACTGACTGAACCTGATTTGACAAGTTTCCAGCAATCGTTTGAACACTATATACAAGAGTTATGAAATACATACAATCAATATATTTATTTAAAATATATAAATCTTGTGTTTCTAAATTTTTTAATAAATGACATCAAAAATTGGTTAAGTATACTCGTGTATAAATTTAATATTAAATTTGACGATAAAAATAAAAATTATTTATATTTTATCATTCAATTAAAGCCATAGATTTTATTTTCCTTACAAAATAGATCATTCTATCAAAAACATTTTAATAATCTGTCAACTCTAGTTATTCAATTGTATTCACTCATATTAATGAACTTCATATATTTTGAATCGCGTGTCCTTCGAGCACTCCACAATTCATAATTCAAAGTGAATTAATAAGCAACCAGTTTGATAGAGAACAAAAATTTAACACTCCATCGAAACTAATAAACAACAACTCAACCGCAGAAGCGTTTTAGGAAACATTGAATGTTTCGAGCAGTAAACCAAGTACAGAAATCCACATATACAAAAATACAAGCGCGTAGGGGGACAAACTGAAATTTCTGATATTTAAAGATAACGGATATTTTCGACCTTCTCGTTTCCAAATTAATTTCATTTAAAAGTCTGTAACGATTTGTATGTATGTATCCTTGTATGCAACCGTTAATTCAAAGAATAACACATCTTTTTTTTTTGGTTGGCAATTTAAAATCATAAGTAATATCAAGAGGGGTGGCGAGGAGAATGTTGAGAGTATTTGCTACAGTTTCTGTTCCAGTTTTCAATTGATTTCGCAACACTCGTAAATTCTTTTAGCTACGGGGCGGCAAACTTTCGCTTGTCGTTTATTTGAGTTCTTTTGTTTTGCTTTTAACGCATTGTTTTTGTTTTATGTTGTAAAAAGTGTTAAAAGTAAAAGGCGAAACTCTCATAATGTTATTCAAAGCGTGTAAATGTATATGTACAATGTATGTATGTGTATGTGAATGTGTGTGTAACAATACAACGAAAGCCTGACGTAGTTGAGAACAACGCGAGTTTCTGTTGCTATTTCTCTATCTCGTTCTCGTTCTCGTTCTCTTGCTTTTGCTTTTGCTTTTGCTCTTACACGGCCTCTCGTCTCGCCGCGCCATGCCTCATGTTTGTTTATTTGCATTTCCGCTTGAGTTGCAGGTCTCTCTGTCTGCGCCTGTGTGTGTGCAAAAGCATGTGATGTTTTGTGTGTGTGTGTGTGCCTGTCAGACTCAACAGGTTGTTGTCTCTGACTCTTGTGTTCTTGTTGTTGCTGACATTGTCATTGAGTATTTTTTGCTCGTTTTCTAGTTTGTCTTTTTTGTTGCTTCAAAATACTTCTGCCTGCGCAATTCTTTACGTGTGTGCGTGTGTAACATCATCATCATCATCGTCATCTCCGCATTTACAACAACATTGTCTTCTTCTCTTTGAACTCTCACGGCATTAAACGTTTCGCTACGCTCTCCGAGCGTTAGCGTCAGCATCGTCGTCGTCGTCGTCGTCGGCGTCGACGTCGGCGTCTGCGTCAGTGTTACTGTCGACGCTGTCGTTGGCGTCGTTTTGTTTTGTTTGTTCGCCTTTATTTGTTTATTTGTTTGTTTTCTTTACTTTTTTGCGGCGCCTTGCTTCTTACCCTTCTGCGTTTAATTTCTTCGTTTGCTTTTTGCACTTTTATATGGCCAAACTCAAGTTTCTCTTTCACTCCCTTCCCGCTTTCGGCTGCCGATGCAAAAAATATTTTCGCCAAGGACGTTAATTGTTTTGCTTCTATTTTGTATTCAACTCGTTGGTGTGCGGGAAAGTGGGAGAAAGAGACAGAGAGGAGAATATGTGAGTCTTTGACTTTTATTTTGTACATTGTTTATGCTCTGTTTTTATTGCCGCTTCAATTTGCGTGCACTTTGTGGTTGTTGTTATTGTTCTTGTTGTTGTTGTCGTGCGTGTCCTTGCTGTTTATTCGAGTTCTTTATTTATCTCAGACTTTTGCACTCTTTATGCCAGACTATTCACTTTGTCATAAGTGGCGTTTAATTTATCAATTTGAGTGTGCCAAAGAATTCATTATTTGCCAGTTCGCTTGGTCTTTCCCTCCCTCCTTGTTCATCCGCTCATGTTGTGTTTAGCATTGACTTTAATCGGTTGTTTATCTGATATCACAACGTTGCATAGTGGGTCAATTGTCTGGGTCACGTGTCAAAAATCAAAAGGACCGTGGTAAGAAACGGTAATACATATACATACACACACATACATACATATGTATGTATGTAACATAGGCACATATCCATAAACTGCATCTAAGTAAACAAGTATCTATACTTTTGATTATAAAAGTAAATTTGGCAAACTTGCTTCGGCGGTAGATTTCCTAGAATATGAAAAATACTTCAACTTTCAATTTTGGCGATTTACACAAATATCGCAGAGACTAATTATTAAAACAAACAGATCAGTCGAGTACACTCGACAGTTAAGCAGCCTGTTCATATGCGCTTAAATTCCATTCAACACGCCGAAGATGTGATACCCTTGCAAAGAAGTCTGTATTAAATTTTCGACCGATTAAACATAAATTTAACTAAATTTCCCTATATGAATATTCGATCAGGATAGTTTTTATTGCTATAACTTCAGACCTCCTTGTGTAAAAATTATGTGAATACTTAATGCGACTAATTTTAATATATTATGCAATAAATTATCTAAATAAAGCTTTTGATTTATTATTATTAAATTTACTTTGATTTAACTTTCATCACTGTTTTAATCTTCTGAAAAAATTTCAGAAGATTCATGTTCTTTTACGCTTAAGTTTTGGCTGCGGTTGACATTTCTGTGACATTGCCCATTAAAACACATCCGAAAGAAATGCTATTAAGTCTAACTTCTATTCAGATGATATATGACTATCATATGTGCAATGGAACCTTTGTTGTTTCTTGAGATTACTTCACCGAATTTGCAGACGCGGTGTTTGGTATTGTTGAACACATAATGAACAATTTTAGTTTAAATCTGAATACTATTTTATACATAGCTGTCATAGGAACAATCATCCAACAATTTATCACAGACCCTTCAAGGATATCATTTCTTTGGAAAGCTAAAGATTACCTTTCATTCTTCAATTGATCAGATTCTGCTTTCTCCGTCTTACTATACAAATGAGGAATACTAACTGAGGTCAACTAGTTGGAAATATTTGTATCTTTAATAAATTAAAACAGTTACGAAACTCCTTACATTAGATCCCTGATGCGAACATCGTCTAGAAAGAGTCTCTCTATGAATTAAAACCCAAGCTGCTGTAAGCCAAAATAAGTAATTGCCACCTTGTCTTGATACTTTTAGAGCTCGTCAGCAAACATAAAAAATGTTCAGCAAAGAAGAAAAAAAGTTCAGCAAAGATGAAAAAAGGTGCGTTCTGTACAAAATTGACAAATTAAAAGTAAGTGAAAATTTTTCTTAAAATCAAAAAAAAAAAACAGCTGAACAGATATCAGAAAGGAAAATGGGCTGAGGATACAATTAAGCAAAGGGAAAGCAACACAGTAAGAATAAAAAGTAGAGAAATACAGTCTCAACAATTCGACAGAAAGAAGGGAAAACTCGAAGGGTAAGAAAACTGAGACGGAGCCTGTTGAAATTCAAGAACAGAATCGACAAGTTTCAGGGGTAACTTTTGGCGAGCAATTATGATTATGGGTGCGTCAGATTCCCTCAGCCCCTTACCCCACAGATCCCATGCTACTAAGTCCATTTTAATTGTTTTTTTCCTTTCGTTTTTTGCTATTTTTTTCTAAGGACCTGGACGGAAATTCATTAGAGCGTTCAGTTCTAGCCAAAGGGAGGCTGAGCATGTCAAACAGTTTCCAAGACGCTTTCTTGGCTTTTTCGTCGCAAAAATTGCAATTCTTTCTGTTCCCCATCCCTATCCCGATTCCGATCCCATTTCCGTACCCTTACTCAAGAGTCAGGCAGTTGGTTCGGTTGTGTCGACAATTGTCTCTGCCAGTCGTCTATTATGGGGGGGTGGGGACATTGCAGGGGTAACGACAAAAAGGCTTCCAGTGCTGCGATAAAAAATAAGGACCTCTACCCAGGCGAGCAAACATAAAAATGCGTACTTGCCTTCACAACTTTCGTTCAAAAGGCGGCAGGGGGCGATGCGAGTTGGGCGTTGGGCGTTGGGCGTTGGCAGTGGACGGACAGGCACCTAAAACAGAAAGTAATCAACCCACACATATACATATATATAAAGCGACATAGAGACGGACAACGATGGGCTATCCTCTAAGCCCATTGCAACTCCACTTCCCTTCCAGCCCCAGCCTTTACCCTCTACTCATTTGCACAAAACACACCCACAACTCTGTAGCAGGAGTAACTTTTCTCGTTTTTTTTTTCCATCATTTCTGCTTTCTACGTTTTCATATTGAGGCATTGAGCGGATAGGGGCGGATACGGAGTCGGTCCTGCGACTGTGTTCCGTCCGTTCATTGTTCTTGTGCCGCCATGAAAATTAATGAAGAAGTGCCCGACCCTTGTTCCAACGGACCTAACGTCTGTCTTCTAACGTGAACAGTTCCCCAGACTTGCTGAACTTAGTGCGCGAAAGCATTGAAAGGGTACGGAAGGGAAGGGAAGGTTGTGGGTAAAATAACACCCAAAGCTTCATTTGACGCTGCCTTTGCTCCTTTACCCCTTACTTCTAAGGGTGCGTGCCGGTTACTGGCTCAACACCAACTTAACCTCCCGAATGGGAACAATCGTTTAAGTGATCCGACTAAATTAAAAAATATAAACTAGTAATGCAAATCTTTACTATCAAACTTAATAAGCGCCCAAATTAGTATCGAGGGGTCGAAATTTCAGGAAAAAGTAGAAAGAGTTGAAAATATTGAGATTTCTTGAAGAAACACAACTGTAATCACAAATACCATGCATACATTTCTATCATTTTCATGTCATATTCTAAGTTGAACATTGTTGTACGACATTTACGTCGGTTGTTCATCAAAAATTGATCGACTTAACTTGATTCTGCAATTGACTTCGATGAACAAGCCTACATTTTATAAAAATCGATTCAATCAACTCGCTAGATAGTCATCAAAAATATTAAAAAAAAAAAACACACTATAACAACACCAAATTCATTTTAATTCTAAATTCATTGAAATAAATTTGAAATCGACTATAACTTTTTATAAATTTAATATCAATTAATTGTGTGAATGAATATGGATAACAATGTAATTTATACTCATGAGGTACTCGATGGAAAAGGTGCTGGCCGTTTGAGAGGGACCCATAGACAATGTCTATAAAGAAAGCAGACAAAATGGCAAAAATGGAAGTGCAAAAGACAAAAACAAAAGGCACTCTTTAAAACGAGAAGGGATTTGAACAAACAAACGGCACATTGAATAAGCCAAACCCTCGCGGGGTCAAAGGTATCTCAAGGACTGGGAACAGGGAGAGAGCCAACCCCTCACACACACACACAAACACACACACTAGACACACATGGTGTGCCACAAGTGGGCGTAGGGTGTCTGTGTTATTCAGCTATTCAAGCATAGAGGTGCTTGCCTTCCGTTATATTCTTTTTCCTGATTTCATTCTCATTGTCGTGCTTATTTTTTTGTGGCTCAAAGTCTCGTGCAGCGGTCGCTAGGTGGCGCCTGACACGACGCGACTGGCACTAGCAGTGGGATAAGGAGAAGGAGAAGGAGAGGAGAGGAGAGGTAAAGGACGATGACGGTGACGATGACGCCTTTGCTTTTAGCTTGATTGCCAAGCCTAGTTTACTGTAAAGTTTTATAACTTTGGCCAGCTCAGCTACCTAGAAACCCACACCATCAACAGTTCACATTCGCATTCGCTGGCACCGACACATTCTCGAAAACATACGCGTATCCCCTGTCCCTTATCCCCTAATCTCAACACTCGCCTCGCAAGCGTTCAAATCGCTTGGTTTATTACTAGCGCAGAGCAGGGAAGATCCGTCGGTGCCTTCCCCTCCTGCATCCTCCACGTCGTAGTTGTGACGTCCTTAACAACTTCGACGTCAGTCGACCCTTTTAAAATGTCGTCAATGCTTGGATTGCACCCCATTCTCCCACATCCCCCACCTACCCCACCTACCCCTGCAGACCCACCTTTCTAGCATATTTGACTCCGTCAGTGGCTCAGCCATACAGCGGTCTGTGTACTTTGAAAAGCAACCAGGACACTTGGAGGACGAGTGCAGACCAAGGCCCAGAATCATGCGTCTATCAAATTCCAATTTCGGTCCCTTTTTTTTCTCTTCACCGACATTTAAAGTTTATAGCGTCTCTTAAGGGTAAATTCTGCCGGGCAACTCGGACTGCTAGATGGTGCCCAGATCCACTTTCTGTACATCGCTTTTAAGGTGGTCCAGCCTTTTGGGCTGGATTCGTAGCCATCTCTGGACCATAATCTAAGCCTATTCTAGCACACAAACAGCATCTTCAGTATCCCATTTCTTGTGCTTTTTGTCGGTGTGTAAGGAGCATTTATTTTAAATCGAAATCAATATTTCTTTATATGTTTTTATTTTTCTTTCTCTTCAAGTAATATTCATGTGGTCAGGTTGCATGCATTTGTCCAAATTTATATACTCTTATATAATGGATAAGAAGCTTGGTTAAAAATTAAGAAATGTGATATCTAAAAAATTATGTAGATCAAATCTCTATTTTTATTCAGATCCACCATTTGGACATGTGAGTTTTTGGAAATGTTATTTAATCTTAAGTTTTCAAATTTCATTCTAGTTCCTCGACACTTCATTTACAAGATATAAAAATGTTATATTTTGTATACTCTAAGTCAATATAAATATGCTAGCGACATTGAAAGAAGGCATAAAGTTACTATATTCTCTCTTCATCTCCAGCATTTATCTAATATCATGTTTACATATCTTATTCTTAATTTATTCTTTTCGAAAATAGTATCAATAAATCTTATTTTGAATCGTAAAAACTTGATTTGTTGTTTACTTATATAAATATGTGAATCATTTTTACACATTTTCAAGCTTTGTTAAAAGTTGGCTTTATTGTGATGTCGGACAGGACAGCCAATGGTTTTCATTTACGCCTGAAGTTTATATAAATATTTATTCATCATAAAAACAAACATATTTCTATTTTTTAACTCAAATCTGCTTCAATGTGATACTTTTAACTTGCATACTGAAAGTTGGGAATAATACTTCAGTATCAAAAGATTAATCCCGGAGTTTTCTTCTATTATTTATCAACTAAAAGATGTTTAGTACGTAAAAAATAGAATTCGACAGATGGATGTTATTAACGGAGCTTAATACAAAGCTTCCATATATTATATATTCCCATTCATTTTAGTTGAGACATATAGCACTAGGTGCAGACATGGAAAGTAAACGATAACCTTTCAGCTGTATATTCTCACCGAATGTACGTGTGAGTATGTTCAAATTAAAAACAAATGAATACTGCATAATTATACAACTGGAGCTTATTTAGGTGAAACCCACTCAGGTCTGGGCTCAGTTTAGTTGAGACTATCCGAGAGTGCACAATGAAACGGGCAAATTTTGTGCTTAGCTTGATCGGCTTATGCCTTTTGGGTCCGAAGGTAGGTCAGGTTGTTTGTGAAGTGTAAGTAGACGGAGTAACGTCATCTGTTGTCTCTTATCGCAGCTCGGCAATGCGACGAATCGTAAAGATAACAATAGCGGGCCCAGTGTGGCACTAACCAGGCAAGCCGTAGAGCTGGGCATGGATCCGTCGGTGTTGGGGGAACTGTGGCGTACCAAGCAGCCAGTGATTATCAGCAAGCCGGACGCATTGGGTCAGCTATACACGACGACCTACGAGCTGTCGCCCGATGAACAGAACATTATCTCTACTACTATCAAAGAGGAGCAAAGTGCTGCCAAGTTGGAGGTCACTTCCACCACAACAGCCAGTCCAGTAAGTCCACAGACCGACTGGGAGTATCTGCCCAATTCAATGGGTCAAACACGCACATTCACATTAACACCCTTGGCCAGCAATTGGCCGAACTTCGGAGGTTTGCCGCACTTTTCGACCGGTCAGAGTAGCCCCGGATGGCCAAGCCTTGAGTTTCCAGCCGGCGTGACACCTCAAACGTCAACCAAAACGGAACAAGACGATCAGGGACGCACTGTGACGACAACAATCAAGACCTATCGAACCCCTGTGTACAGCAGTTGGTCAGCAAACCCACCGCTGGCTTTCAACTGGCCGAAGTTCCATCTGGGTGAAGTTCCAGCGGGAATAACACCAAAGGTGTCCACGAAGACAGAACTAGACGATCAGGGACGCACTGTGACAACCACGACAAAGACATACGAAGGAACCGTGCCCAACAACTGGACACCAGGAGCTGACTCTGGAACTCTGCCGTCCAGCTGGCAGCCGAGGTCTAACACATTTGAAGATCAATTTCCCAGATGGCTTAATAGGCCCACTTTGACAACAAATGGTGCACCCAGCGGTTACCCTGTGTTACCACCACCACCGCTACCTACCCGTCCCACTGTTCAGCAGCCATATGGAAGTCAGACACCCAATACACCCAATACACCCAAGACAATTGCCACCATCAATGTGAATGATCTGCCCACGAATTCCAATGAACTGCCGACCAACACCAGAGTGACCAGCTATAGTGGCACCTTCAATGGCGTTGCACCACCAAGGACCGCTGACTTGGAGCCACCCGTGCGGGATATGCTCCATAATGCTGGCATCACTGATCAAGATATTCTCAATGCCCAAACAAGGGGTGAGGATATTGTACGCAACCGCGTAATGCCCGACGGAAGAACTATAAAGACGACGGTTCGATTGAACAAACGGCCAGTTGCATCCCCAGAGGACCTGTTGCCAACAGCACCACCACGAGCAGTGGGCGAGAGTTTACCTGAGTCGCGGCCAGTGGGTCAACAAAATGACAGATCAATAGATGAATTTCTCTCACAGGTTAATCTTAAACCTGCCGATATTCTAGCCCAAAACGGAGAAGTGGTAAAGACAATTGTCGATAAGGACGGACGAGTATTAAGTGCCAAATTTGTGCTGAGCACTGTCAAGGATGACGAACAGGCCACGGGTCAAGGTCAAGCGCAGCAGCCAACCAAATAATTCCAAATATTTTCAAATAATTAAAAAAATTCACTTTTTGTTAGGTTAAATGTTTACTATATACAAAATCTCATACGAATTGTGTAAACAAAACAAATAAATTAAATAAATGCTTATCAGTGCAGGTTTCGCCAAAAGATTACAGCTACTAGAAGTCAGAAAATTTAGATTTCATACATTTTTGTATGTATGTATGTATGTACTTTCTGGTTTTCCCCTTTTACTCCATGCATCAACATATAAATTTGAACGTTGCACTTGGGCTTAGTAATTAATGATTATCAGTTTCTACACTATAAAACTTATATTCACCAATGCAAAGTAAATTCAAACTGCAAATCTTATTCCCAAATAAAATTAGAACAGGTTAAAGCAAGATAACTGGGAAAAGCCTCATAAATTTAATTGGGGTTGTTGTAAATATTGTGACAAAAGGATCACGAAGGTGGCGAAAGGCGACTAGCAATATATACAGCTAAAATGAATAATTGGCTGTGACTATCCGATCAGATCGTAAGGTACACTCTTAGATTTTCATAAGATAAGAGGGTGTAACTAGTTCTGATAAATTCAAACGATTGCAGCAACAGTACAATTGAAACCATTGAGTAGAAGTTATTAATTTGTTCTCTATATCGCTATAAAGTAATGGAAAATTATTAATTTGTTCTATATATCGCTAGAAAGTATCGTTGTATCTTAAGTAATGGATAATGCGAAATTTTAAATTTTTTTGGTGTAGGGCCAATTGCTTTTGGCTTAGCGGCTTGGGAGATATTACCAATTATCTGAATATATAAAACATTAATTTGAATTAAAAAAAATAAACTGGAGCAACAAGTGAGAGTGTAGCGGACAGCTTTTGCGTTGCACAAATAACCAGTGCTGCCAGACAGTTTGCTATTGCTTTGTGGCAATGTTAACATTAATTTTTTAAGGTATTACATATTTCGGGTCCTACTACGTCTTTATAATTCAAAATATGCATGCATTAGTGTACAGTGTTAGAAGCATAAACCATTGTAACAATTTCTGATATCACACACAAAAAAGTAAAGTCTAATGTTGAAAGCATTCGAAGTAAAATTTTGATATCCCATTTTGTGAAGATATAATATTTAATATAAGCATTTAAGATAAGTAAATAAAGTCATTAAATAAAAATGGTGTTCTTCGAAAAATTACAGGGCAATAAGTAGTTAGTCGCGAATTTATTTGAAATAAATAAATCTTTGGGCTAGAATTTGCATTCGACATTAGACTTTTATCTCGTTTTGAGCTACTTTGTGTGTTAATCAATTAATTAAAACCAATATAAAGAGGAATTAATACCATATATATAAAAAGCATCGAGTTTTTTTCTCAAATAACGGTGAAATTCATAATTTATGACGTTTTTTCCAGAAAGCGAACTGTGGTTTCCCAACACAACCCAATACACCTTAATATACTTAAATACCTATTACCCTTTTTCATCCATAAGAAACAGGTCTTAAATTGTTATTCTGAGATTTTCAAATCATCTGGGATTTTAAATTATAAATTTAAACTGTTTTTATTCTATGATTGAACAATTTTAGAGCTCATATTATTTACGTGTATTCTTTAAATATAGTCACATAAAATATACATTTTTAATTTAATTTTAATACTTACCACAGCTGTAATACCAAAGCTTTGAAATCTATAACTACAAAGCATACTAAAAGTAAGCAAGCATATTATTTTAAGAAGCAATCCAATTTATTACATATTATATTCGCGTACGAATTACGAATGCTAAAGAATATCAAAAAGCATTAAATTGTCGTTTAACTAATTTATTACAAAAAATTTTGGTTTGCGCTAGTAACTGAGCTGGAAAATAACAAAGAAAAAAATGTAATATGAGAGAAAAATAAAATCAAATAATATGAAATTAAACAAAATTAAAATTAACAATAAAAAATAATAATACAAAAGTAAAGCACTATTAAAGCGAAAATATAAAATGCTGAAAAGAATTCAAGCATTAAGAGATCAAAAAACATTAACAAAATATATTAATAGAAAATTCAATTTGAATTTTCAATTATACAAAAAAATAACTATTGCTTAATTTTGTGCGTCGCGCAATGCGAACGTTTTTTCTGTGGCCGAAAAGCGTGTGGTTGTTGTTGTTGTTGTTTCTTTTGTTGAAGTTTTTGTAGTTGTCATTAATAGCTCTCTCATATATATTCTCGATTACATTGCGATAGATGCGTTAGATTATAAGCCAAGCATGTCAGAGAAAAGAGAAACTAAATTAGTAAAAAATTTTGTTGGTAAAAATGTAAATTGCAGTAACAAAACAATTAATTTAATATTAACTTGTGTATAAAATATAAAGCAACAGTCACTTTGGATGTCCAAAGATGTAATGCTTTTGCAGATATATCAATTAATAGTTTATTATCGATGTAATGTATAATAAAATAACAGACTATTCGTCGATGAATTTGGGATACGACTTTTAATTATATCTGAAAAGGCATATAGTCATGTAATATTTATTGGTACAGAGAAAACTGTGGTACACAATAGCGGAGATTCTATTTGCTTCAAAAAAGATTTGAGCAGTTTAACAGAACATGAAACTAATTATTATATATTGCAATAACAAATATGTCCGATCACGAAAGCTTTCTCTGCATTCACAAATATACATATGATTTGGGCGATTAACTAATTAATAATTGTTGCGTAAAAATTATTTAAAAACTCTCTTACAATAGAAAGTGTATTAAAAAAGTTTTATCGAAAAACATTGAGAATGACATAGATATAAATGTTGTTTTGAATATTTATTTAGCATGGGAGAACAAAGGAAAGAACAAGAAACAAGTTTTATATAAAAAAATCTGTTAGAATTTTATATTGGTTTAGTTTTTAATAAATGTTAGAAAGAGTTAATGCCATAAAATTGTAATAGAAACGTGCCAAATATTATTTAATATGATATATATTGGTAAATAGAACTTTGTATAGTATACGCCAAAATGATTTGCAATTCCTGTTTTTTTTTTGGCAGAAAATGCGATTGAAATATGTTTATCTTTATAATAATCAATCGACGATAAATAACTCGAAGAAAAGGAGAACTCTTATTTAATAATAAATGTTTGTAAATGTTTGTAATAAAACGTTAGGTAAGCATATTATTAAATCTTAATTCAATTTGTATCAAGAGATCACATGCGAATATGAGCTTGAGTTTGACACGGAAATAATTAAGAAATAACCTAAACTAATATGCAACATTGGTAAATGACTTGATAAAAATGTTTATTAGAGATCAAACAATGAAATAAATGTATAAAATATGAAAGACATTGAAGATAATTTTAGAGCTGGTTTACAAATTTTAGGTATGTTGAAGTTAATCCCATAACTGAACAATTATATATATTTATTTGGTTGACATCTTACTGATTTAGAGAGTATATTTGAAGTCTTTACTCACCAGATTGTCGAACCGCAAGGCATCCTCATCGCTGAGGCCCATGCTGCGTGTCAGCTGCAAATAGGTAGATGTTATGGGTTTCAATCTTTCCAAGTCTAGGGGCGGCAGTGGCAGGGGCAGCTGCTCGACTGGAGCTGTGCCACGTAGCAATAGTTGGGGAATGCGAAGATCTGGTAGTGGTTTGGGTGGACTGAGTAGCTCCATTTTCAGAAGTGGGGCAGTAACTGGAGTAGAGGTCGATGTGGGCTGTCCATTTCTGGAGCTGCAATATGGAGGTTTCGTTAAATTGATGGGCGTATGTGGTGGTTGTGGTATTGAGGGCGTGGCTGTCGAAACGATCGGCGAGCGTGCACGAGTCGAGCTGTCAGGGGAAGCCTTAAGCTGCGGAGAACTAGAATTAGTTGGCAGCGGAGAAGCTGTATTGGGAGGTCCTGAGACAGACAATTCCTTAGATTGTGGATGATTGTTCTTAGTTGGTTTTATGCTGTTGGTGGTGGTTGAGGTGCTTGAAGTGGTGGTTGGATAGCTGAGACTCTGCAAAAGACTACTGCCGCAGAGAGGCGGTGCTAAAACCGGTTGACTGAGCATTGAGCCACCGGCATAGAAGCGTCTCATGAAGTCGTAATAATGGACAAGATTATCGCGCGACTTCAGCATCTGCATGTCAATGCTATGTGTGAGGAGCTGGGATGCATCGGGGAGGAGGGGACTGGGCGGTAATGGAGATAGTATTTTGTCGGGAACTGCTGGCGGACTTAGCGGACGCTGCAACTGACTTTTAACTCGTATTTTGGGCACGCTGACAACCTGCGTTTCGGCAGTCACCTCGACCTTCGAGTGTGACAGGTCCACAGTTGTAACTGTGGTTATGGGGTTTGACGGTGGTGCTGCAAGGGCATCCAGCTGGGTGGCACTGACACTGCTGGCGACAGATCCAACGGCCAGTGGCATATGAGCTTTGAGATCAGCGCTCGAATGCCGTCGCCGCTTGGCCGTAGGACCCGTCTCCAGGGAGCTCTCTGTAAGCGATGAATAGTTCAAATATGTCTCCACTTCCGATGAGCTCTCATTGCCAGCCAACTCGGACTCCTTGCAGCCCACCGAGGGCGAAGAGGGTCTCAAGTTCTTCTTGCACTCCGGGCAAATAGTTAGAAAACGAGTGACAGCTTCACGAGGCAGAAATGCATAGGTTTCGGTGATCTGAGGAGAAAAGAGAGGTTACAAATAGCAAATGTTAGAAGAGTCTATATTTAATTGTAATAATTTTAAAATAGGAAATAATCAGCCTGCGATAAATACCAATTTTCAAGAGCCGATATCTACAACAAAAACCACCGTTAGTGACTCAGGTTTATCCCAACGTGCGAGTAATCAATAAAAAAGAGTTAGAGTTATCGGGTTACGCAAAGGTTTACAAGGAATTTTGAGCCCAATATTTTAAGATATCAAAAATTAAGGATGTTTAATGTAATTTGAAGAATTTGGCCCAGTTTGGTTAGATTGTTTTAAACTAACTGAAATGCATATGCTGATAGTTTGGTTTAGATAACTCAAGAAACAAAATCGTTTTTTATACTAAAACTTGTTTTCGATCAATAGTTCCTTTGCTAAGTTTACCAAATATTGATCCGTTAAAAAGAAAACCAACTTTCTAGGTCAAGGTAGTCTAGGTGATAATACAGACGGACGAACAGAACGATTTTAGACTTGTTATTACTTGAAAGTTAATATTAGGAGTAGGTTGACCAAATAGCACAATAACTTAAGAATACTTAAAAAGATAACCAGTCGAGACTCCGACTTGAGAAATACTTTCAGGAGCTCGATTGCATTAAAAAATAATACTATTCACTGCAATTATTGCCGCTCTGTTTAACTTTATGCGATTCAGTAGGATGATAAGTAGTTAACTATAATTGTTATTGGTATTGTTAGCTATCAAAAATTGCGGAATATCTTAAAACTATTGGAGTTGGGATATGTTGCGATTTGCGGAACGGACATGGCTATATGGACACGGATATGCTGATGCTGATCAAGAATATATAAACTTGGTTGCGTCGGAGATTCCTCCTTCACCCTGTTGCTTACATTGTAACAAACACAATATTCCCTTATTTTCTGAGTTCTTAAGTAAAAGTTATAATAATTAATATTAAGAGACACTGAACTTAAAATAACTGCAACCTGTTTTAGTTTCTTATTTTACGTTAAGTTATGTTCCATTGCTTAGCAATACACAAACGTAAGATATATGAGAATATAAGTAATTGAAATTCATACACAGGAATTCAACATTTAAACAGATATTTTTCTAGTTAAGGAAATACACTTTGTAATATGGTTTCTTGGTCAACTTTCGAGTTAATTTTCGATACTAACAAGTTTTTCAGGCTACAACTCTCTCTAGACCCTTGCATATTGATTTGGATATAATTGATTTTAATTTGTAAATACAAATGTTATTTCCTATATGATAGACATACATATTTGACGCTTGTCTTGAGTGACTTGGCTCTGATAGTCTCCGAGGTATTGTTGTTAATAAAGACGGACCATAAAACAGACAGACAGAAAAGCATGACAAAAAGAGTGACCCTTGTACTATTATGGTTGAAACTAAAACTGAAAATACTTCAAGTGAATTGTTGACTCATACGCTACACTCACAATGCGATAGGTACGCTTCTGTCCCGCGTGTGTGCCACTGCGTCCGCCCAATTCCATGTGCACGTTGTAGATGATGTCAAAGAATTCTTCTACGCAAGCTACCTTGCGGTAGATGCGACGACCGAAGTCCTTGCTGGCGGATGCTGCAAACAAGTCGACAGCGGCGGGATTATCGGAGAGTACGGCTGTGGTGGGAAGCGGTTGGAGCCGCCGTCGACTGCCAGGTGCCTCTTCGAAACCATCAGGTCGCTTGGTAGTAAAACCTGTTGAGAAGATCAAAACCAAGTTAGCCTAGACCGAGCCTGTCTATGAGGCATAGATGTGTCCTACCCTTTGTCTTCACCCAAAAGCGAAATTTGGAGCTATCCGGACGACTGTGCTCCTTTCCCTCAAGTGCTTTTAAAATGCGCGCTTTCTTGCGCAGTGTTATTGTCTTGGTCTTTGCCTGATCGCCATAGGTCTTTAATGCCCAGGGCTGGAACAACTCGTAGATTATTTCACGCTCGCTAACCAATTTGCTAATCGGCTGGCAACGACCCATGGGTTGTTCCAGCTCATCCACGTCCGCATCGTATGCAGCCTCCACTTCAGGCTCCAACTCACCCACAGTAACCGGAGAGCTCTCCTCGCGCTCGTCAATAGCGTAGAGTTTCCGCTTGTTGCTGCAACTCTCCGCCATGCCGAGTGCAATGGAGGCTATTGAGGTCTCTGTGGATTGAGCTTGATCGAAGCTAAGCTTTCGATTGCCATTGGACTGCTCCATAGGGATGTGAATAAACTTGTGGTTAACTGAACTGAACAATAAACTTAATGCAAATGCTTAATCAAGACAAAGTCCAAGAGATGAACACAGCGCATTGGTTGAATTTTGAAATGATTTTTAATTATAGAATTCTTCTCTTCGTTCTGCGGAATTTCATGGGGTGTGCTGTAAATTTAAAATTGAAATAGCACATTTAGAACTCCATAATTTTCACCAGGTAATAATATGTTAATTCACGAAATGCATGGAACACTTTTATCTCATTCCCACTTACGTTTAATTTCGTATTTTTCAGTAAAATAGGTCACGTTAAATCGAGTTCAACAAAAAAATTCAACAGAGTTGCAACAAAAACCAATGTTAATTTGTAACAATAATAAAATATTAGGGAAACTCCCACATTAACGAAAAAACAAAACGGAGAATTTAATACAACAAACAAAGCCAAAAGAAAGCTGCGAACGCGACGCGACCGAATTGAAAGTTCAAACTCAACTGATCAACTTTGGGTTCAGTTGATGCAGTCGTAAAGGAAGGATGCTGTCCAAATAGATGTTCAGTTGTGTTCAGTTATGTTCAGGTTCGGGTCCAGTCGAAGACAGGCTGGCCAAATGCAAACCGGTTGCTTGACCGGTCATCTTTGAACTTTGCATGTCAAGTTAATGAAGGCCAGCCTGCCAAAGGGGTAGCTTTCAAGCATATACACGTATAGGAAAACGACATATACGGAATCTTTCGCAAACAAATAGATAATCATTGCCTACCTCAATAATTGCTCAATGGCAAGTTAACTGAGACAGGGGGCCATACAGCGGGCAACCAACCCAAGGAAGGCTGAGGATTTTAAGGCAACCAACCCGTAACTGTCTTAAGCAACCCCTAACTAAACATTGAGTATTTTGAATTTTCAAATCATACTTTTCGGTAACGATTTTTAGAGATCCACGTCAAGCTAAATCTTAAAAAATATTTTTTACTCATTAATCCTATTATTATCTCGCCCCCAAGTTGGATCTCGTTCAAGAACTTACCCCTTACTAAGCGCTTGTTTTTATGGTTTGAGATTTTATTGGCTATTTTAAATTCTCAAATAGGAAAAGGTTAACGTGAAGACAAAATGTAACCAAAAATGAAGTTTGTTTAATAATTCTGTAATTAAACTTATTTGGAGAAATGTGAATATATCAGAGAGGTATGTTTGATATTGCTGAACACCAAATTTCAATTTCAAAATAAGTTATTTTTTCGAATTTTGCTGCGCGCCCCGAAGTATGCAACAATGTCGCTTTTGCTACTTCGAGTCTGAGGGCGAGTGGTTGCTTGGAGTTCTATCTTTATAAGGGTTACCTATTTGTTTTTATTACTCATTATGTGCAGGAATTTCAATGCGATTCATCTGATCTTTTGATTGGTTGTTAGCACTGTCCCAAAACTGAGAACCACCCCTTGTGTCTGGAATTTTCTTGTGACTTCTGTCTTCGGCTCAGCATCTACAGATCAAGTTCATCCTAATTGCAGGACCCTTTACTTTTCACCCAAAATTGTATCTTTTGGCATTCAAATGATTGTACTTTAACCGCCAAAATATGGAAGCAACTGTCAGTTACTGAATCAAAAAACACTGACCGGTTTTTATCGTTTTCCTCAAAAATCTCTAAATACTATGACCAATCTGTTCAATGTACGAATGTATATTCGTTTACGACTTGAATCTATGCAAAGGTTACGTAGCAAGAGGAAACTTATTAATAAATCTTATATGTCGAATAGAATCTTAAAACTTTATTTTCATCTAATTGTTACTATGAGTAATTGAATAAACCACACTATCCAATTGTAATATGTACACACAAAATAAGAAAATAATTTTATTGAAAAAAGTTTAATAGGAATTAATAAGTTCAGCAAAATTTTTTTTAAAGAAATGCCGTGTAATTTTAATTGTACCTCAATTTTTTTCGTCTTGTTTTAATGAAGTTGGAAATTTGCTTAAAAGTTGATTGGTCACTATGATTCCTTTCCAAAGAAATTTCTGAAATTTTACTCTGAAAATACATTTTAATAATATAGTTGGTTTATTAAAATATTGTAAGTAAAATAATAAAAGAATAACATAAAAATAACAGATAGTCCCTGATTAGTTTCTAATTTTTACATTCATATTTATTCCCGTAACTTTAAAAATTAAGTTTGAGGGTACATTGTTATCTGTTATTAACATTATTGAATTTTAAAGCAATCAAGTTTTAACTTCCCAACCAGTTTTATTTGAAAATTGTGTTTAATTTTTTTTTTGCGACTTAATTTATTTTCCAATTAAATAGAAATGTGTTACTTGAGGTGTCGGTACCACATAAAAATAACAATCAACTTCACGCAAGAACACTTTCGTAGATTTGATAAGTGCGGCTAAAGTCGAGCACGCCCGACACTTGGATACCCTTTGCCCAAGCACTTTTATGTCAAAATCGGTACTACATTTTCGTCGTCGATTCTAATTAAGATATTCAGATATATACATCTAATTATCTATCACGTCTTCTTCTGCCGGTCTGTAACCGGCAGAAGACTTGACTTTGACGAACACGTAATTCCATTATTTGACCATTTAATTGGATAAAAAACTTAATAAAGCAAAACGAAACTATTATTTTCTCAACTCAAAAATGACTGAGTGAAAACTATTTCTTTAAAATAAGTTCCAGATATATTGATTAACTTTAAGAAATTGTAGAGCCTTTGAAAATCGACTGGGAAATTCTTCAGAAATAAAAAAAAATAGAGAGCTCATGAGAAATTAAAATATTTGCTCACTTCTAAAAATACAAAAAAATCAAGGTATACAAAAATGATATAGTAACTATTTAAAATAATAATAAAATTTCATTCGGTATACGATATTTTGGATAGTTTCCAAGTGTTATCATTACTGAGAGAATTCTTGGCAACAAAATTGAAAAGAAACTCTTTCTAAGTGTGGGTTATTTTCAATCTTTTCACAAAAAACGAGTCTGAAGATTTGTGTCAAACTACTATAAATTTTCGTCAGCTCAACTCCAAAATTAGTTCGCTCCTTTACTGTTGGCCCTAATTAAATGGTTTATTTGCAATGTGTGAACTGAAATCGACTAATCTCACTAAACGGGAACTCATTAAGGTCTGCGTCTCATCGCCTATGCATTGAAATTTG
The DNA here is from genome assembly GCA_018901795.1 of Drosophila sp. st01m. Taxonomy (NCBI): domain Eukaryota; kingdom Metazoa; phylum Arthropoda; class Insecta; order Diptera; family Drosophilidae; genus Drosophila; species Drosophila sp. st01m. The sequence continues at coordinate 866,175 of JAEIFG010000269.1, forward strand.
CAGTCACTTGTGAAAAATCAATGCATGTCTGAGTAATCGATGCCGCCTAATGGAATATCTAAGCTAATAGGGCCAACATCGGTCAACGGCGAGAGAAGTTAGTGAAGGAAGTTCGAAGGTATTGCATACAGTCCGTTCGAGGACAATTAGTGCAACGACTCGAAGGTAAACAATACAACAATACAACAGACTCTTGATCATTTCTTGAGTTAATGTTTGGCAGCAAAGTCTTGGCGTTTGGTTAGTAATTAGCAAACTGGCCAAATAACATGAATAAATCGCTCAGGATGGACTGCATGCATGGGCTGCTAAGTGGCAGGACGATGGTCAACTGGTTAAGGCTGGATTGAAAGGATTGGAACAGCATCAACAGCAGCAGGACATTCATGCATTGGTAGTACTCGTAAACGAGTTTCTTCGATGACAATACAAACTTTCTCACGCTCAACAGCAGCATCCGTGGCAGGACAAGAAACTTTTATAAAAATCTCCTGAACTTTCACATCAAAATTTCAACAGATTTGAGCCCAGAAGCAGACGTACTCGTAACGTAAACAAGGCCGGTTTTTCAAACTGGACACAGCATCAACGGACAACTGGCGACGCTGAGACTTTGAACTTTGACACGCATCCCGGCCAAGATGCAACCCCTTTGGTCAACCAGTTTTCTGATGTGATCCGCTGCTGGTCACTTTTTATGTTTGGGGTGGTTTCCGAGATGCTGTTACTGTCTTTTTGATTCGCAATCTTCCTAGCCCGCATACAGCCTCTGAACAATTGTATGTTTTTGTTTTCTACATTTTCGGCAGATAATGTCCAGTTTCTTCCTCTGTTCCCGTAGTGTGTGAATTTGCCTGTTTCGATGTAGCTGAGATGATCTTGCTCTTCTTTGCATTTGATGATGACGATGCTGTGCCAAAGGACACCAATAAAAAGTCCACACATTTGGAATCGAGCATTACCAGTTTATTTTTCATGCACATTTTTTGTGTAAATATGTTTCTGCTTTTTTTAGACGAAAGCCTAAACGTATGAGGGCATATCACACTCACTTCAGCTAGTTTTAGTCATTTATTGACATTTTAGCCTAGCTTATTCAATAAATATACGTTGTGAATAGATTAGAATAATGTGTCTAGAATTGGACTAGAACTTTAAAGACTTTAATAACGGAAGCCTTTTCATGCATCTATGTTGATATCAAAATTACACAAGGTAACAGCCAGAAAATAAAATGAGCAAACCCGTCATTTTCATCGATACAGGTCCCAATATAAAAAAAAAAGAATTTGATGGTCATGTATTTTTGTTATATATTTTTAAGATTAAGCTATTTTCTTAGTGGTTTTTGAGGTGCACTTCTCTTACTTAAGGCAGTTTCTCAGCCGATCCCTTCTATGGCATTAATATGATATAATAATCCAACTTTATCCGAATATGGTCAAAATTCCTAAAATTATATTCTTTAAGATTCATTTAGATACACAAAAAAACAAAGGAAATGCTTTCTAAGAGTCAAAAACATCTCTAAATATTAAATATTACAATATCGACGATTTTCCAGAGAATTTAATTTAATATGACGTCTAATTAATGTAGCTATGCAAATAACAGTTATAACCTTTTGCAACTTACGCCAATTCAAAGGAGTTTGCTAATCGTAGCTAATTAACAGAACTAAGTTAACGTTGCTTAATTTTTATAAACGACCGTAATAAAGGACCTGCAAATATGACAAAGTTGAGAACTGGCATAAAAACAATGGTAGAAAAATAAGATTTCATTTAAAAGTAAGTGGATATTTTTTAACTTTTAGTGCGTTTCCAAATAAATAAATTTATGCCGCTTTCTAGACTTACTTCTTTCTGTATAAAAACTCTAAGAAATTCCCACCTTTGATCTATTTTACCTATTATAACAAATGGATCAGTATTATATGCCGTAACGGAGTTATAGTAGTAGGCTGTATATTTCTTATTCTTTTATGTTCTTAAGCGTATCTCGGATGGAGGAATTTAGTTCTAACATTGATATTTGTATACAGCAGCTTAATTAACTGTGGAATAATCAGTTAGATATATTTGTGATGAAACTCAGTTTTTTATTTGATCAGACCTCGTACTTAAAAGTAGTGTGGGGCCTACTTAGTTGGTTTAAAGAAATGTACTTAACTGACAAATAAAGAACAATCAAATGTCTCTTGAGTCTTTTAATTAATTTCAATTGAATGGTCAAATATTTATTTTATTTGCTTTAGTTCTCTTAGACCAACTTTGTTGTAATTTATGTTGCCGTGTGAGTTGCTGTTGTTGTTGTTGTTGTCTACTTGTCACATTCGTGCAAATCATTTGCCGTTTTTGCTCAGTAAAAGGTCCCTGGGGACTGTGTCGATTCTGTGTGGTGTGCGTGGAAACGTTCGATAAATTTCAATTACTAACCCAATTAAAAAATGTTGTGCGCTTTTAGGCGCCCAAATAAAATGCGACAAACAAATAAAATAAATATGCAACAAATTTGTGCAGTATATTTGTGCAGAGCTTTACAACAACAATAACAACAGCAAAAGCAGCAGCAGCGGCAAAGGCTCAAACCATTTTTTTAAATTATATTTTGCTATAATTGTTGTTGCTCTTGTATATTGTTGTTGTTGCCGACGACGACGACGACGACGCCACCATCATGACACATACGCACCATTGGCCCCGCCGGCTGCCAAGGGGAGTATTTTTTTGTTTATACCATGGCTACAACTACGTCTGCCCTTCCACATGCTACATTGCCCCTCGGATGCATTGGCAATCAGTGCACCTATATATGTATATATATATGTATATATATATATATATAAATCTATATGTATATACTTATATATACATATATGCAGGCAAATATATAAATATATGTGTGCCCTGATCCCGGCCAGGAATATCGCTTTGCCCCGTTTTCTTGCATGAGTTTTTGCATTTGGGCATCTCTTTTACTTTTTGTTCATTTTTTGATGGCATCCGCGAGGACGACGAGCCTATTGCTGGAGGGGATGAGGACGAGCACGAGTTGGACGCCGAGGCCAATGGTGGGCATGACAATGTGCGTGCGACGGACGACGAGCGACGGGCGCTGTGAGACGTACAGTGACATCGATGCCGACGTCGACGCTGTTGGAGCGGTACCGTTATATATTTTTATACATTTTATTTTTCATTCACGCACGCACACAATAAAACCGGTAAAAAACAGCAGCGGCTGCGACTGCTTTCGTTAAAAAACGAAGAAGAGGTAAATAATGTACAACCGGACTGTGGTAATTGCGACAGAGGAGCGCTCTCAGAGGCAGCGGCAGCGGCAGCGGCAGAGGCAGCAGCGGCAGCAGCAGCAGCAGGATGCAACCTGACAGATAGCCAGAAAATGCGTTGCATACTTTTAGGAGCGGCGACAGCTTTTTACAGCACATACTGGCATTGGGTGAGTGCAGTGGGTTTCCTCATTTTAGTGTGTGGGAAGTGGGTGGGTGTGTGTGTGTGTGTGTGTGTGTGTGTAATAGGGCGTTGTCTGTTTTATTCATTTTTTGTGCGTACAGCGACAACAACAGCAGCAAAAAAATGATGTTCTCCCGCTTTTACAACAACAACAAAGTTAATGATAAAAATCAACAACAACCAGCGCAGCTACAACAATAACAGCAAATAATTGAAACTTTGGCGTCGCTGACATCGTCGCAGTCGCCGTCGACGTCCACGTCGTTGTCCATGGCAGAGCTTTCCGTTCGCTTTGTGCGTTTTTATATTGCAACTGAAATATGCGTTAATTTATGTTGCGTTGTTAAGCTGCACACACACACACACACACACACACACACACACACTCACAAACTCATATACCTTCTCCTTTTTGGAAATTTCTCCTTTACCAAAGCTTATTATTTGCCCTCTTCAACCAGCCTCATAATTCCTCCCATTTTTCTTTGCAATTGCAATTCTTGTTGTTTGTTAGCCCTCTTCTTTCCGTTCCTCTCTCCCTGTCACTCTTTCCCTCACGCGATCGCGTTATTCATTTTTGATTTTAAATTTTTTGAACAACCAGTAATATTATTATAAGAAAAAAAACTCTGGGATATTATTATATTTTTTTAGTCTTCAACAATATTTTAAATGCTGACATCGGTCTGTTTTATGGTTGACACTTTTGAACGAATTTTACTTTACTTATTAAACTTCAATTAATTAGAGGACTTGCTCTTAAAATATGGTTTCTTTCCAAAGTCGCGGTCTGCATATATGTATTTAATTTGAATATTTTTTCCGTTCCTCTGCATTTACACAAAAAATTAAGGCTGTACAAATGTCTTTGCTTTCACTTCAAATATTAGTTATTAATTATTATTCTTCTTTTAGAACGTCTCAATTTGTAGTATTCTATAGACCTATCAGGGCTTACCGCCCCTTATGTAGTTTATTCAGATTTAGTGCACAAATTAAAGTTGCTTATCTCAAAATTGTTTTAATTTAAAAATACTTTTAGCTGATAATATGTTATATTTATTTGTAATTTTTTTTAATTTGACATAATATTTTGTCGCCTGCTGAAAATACAAAAATTCAATCTTGAGGTGATGATGAGGAGTGTCTATTTATTTATACGTACAAAGTGACCCAGCCAGCAAGTCATCTGTGTACTTACTCAATGGATTCTGTCAACACAAACAGCTCAAATAGCTCGTCGTTCCACCTTATACGATAGGTATCGCCAACGCAAAGAGATGTAGAGATCTTGCAAAGAGTTTACAACATTATTGTGTCTCCTTAATTCATATATTAATATATTTAATTTTTTATATAAATCATTAAAGCCCATAAAGATATTGCTAAGCACCGGGCATGTGTTCTTATGACTACTATTTTTTTTCTTTCATTTTTTAAAGATATTGCAATCAGTAAAAGCGAACATCTGAAAATTAATTTGACAATAGCGTTAATAAAAAGAAAATTACTAAGAGGATGAACCTGCAGGAGAGATCGTCAATGTAAAAACGCTTTAGTCTTCTCAACACATATATTAATTAGAGCGCAGAATTGGTTAAGAGCTTGTTAATAGAATTAAAAAGAAACGAAATATGATTTTTAGCGAATGGTTCCCGAACATCTGAGGCTCATGGTGGTAGTCCTAAAAGATATGAAATGACTTACACTTAGTGCTATTATTGCACTTATTGGACTGTTTCAGGTATTTAAGTATTTCCGAAATTCATGCATTGAATCACTTAATAATTTTTAGAGCAGATTGCTGCTCATTTAATAATACATTTTATTAATTTGTTTTGTGTATACTTAACTTACTTATTGACTTTTCTCCGTTGGATTTTAGTAGACTATTAAATAGTAAACAAAAAATGTTGCATTAAATTGTAATTACGACTTACTGGAATTAAGAATAAATGTCTAAATCAATCAAACATTTTTATCGCTATCTCCTAATAATTGGTAATAAAAAGTAACAGTACACAGAGTGTTAAAAATGAACTTTATTCTATTTGGTTGGTCTAAATTGGCATATTTTAATATCTAAAACTATATATAAAAAATGGTTTATCCTCACTGACTGACTCACTGACTGACTGACTGATATATCACAGCCATGGCCAAACCACAAGTCCTAGAGACTTGAAGTTTTTTTTTTTAAAATCAGAAAAAAAATTTCCAGATTCGTATGTGTATTTTTATTTTTTAATTCCACCTGCAACCTATTTTAAAAAATAAAAAACATTTAATTAAATTGCATTGAATGCACGCTCGCTAAGCAATCATTGAAAACGTTCAATGCGTGTGTACGCATACATACACAATTTTAGCGTGGGCAACTGAAAGAGAGTCAGAGAACAACAGTTAGACTCGACTTCAAAGAGAGCCATTGCATTTGTTTTTGTGTTCGCTTTTGCATGTGCGTAAGTGCGAGCAAGATCGCCAATGTTGTTGTTTTGTTCCTGTTAACGAATAAGTGATTTTTATTGCGTTCTTTGTCATACATAAGTGTGTACAAATGAATCGGCTGCTGTGAGAATTGACGACAAGGCTTTACTTATTCGTTGCTGTCCCTTAAGTTTTGTATGTAGTGTACCATTAAAATGTTTTATTAAGAAATTTCTATATTAGGAAATTTGTTTTTATTTATAAAACAGCCCATTATACTTATTATATAGCCTTTCTTTATGGATTTGTTAAATTTACGGTGTCTTACCTTCAAAAATATTGAAGGCAATAACGTTTAAAGCATAAAGGGTATTTAATAGTAGTAGGCATTTTCTTGGACACTTTTGGTTGTATGGAATGAACTCTCTGTAGGTTTTTGGCTCACTAATATAAGATATATTCAGAAGCTCTTTTTTAAATTTTTACCTGCATCTTATTTTTCAAAATAAAAAATATTTATTAAATCGAATTAAATATGCATGTTCGTAAAATCTATGTACTATTTGTCAATCCGAAAAGAATTACGGGCTTATTGTTATAATATTTCTGAAACTTTAAGTGGGGATCTGCGTCCGAGCGAAGCAAGGACGCAAAAGCGGGCCCACTTGTAATTTATAAATTATTGTAATTATTTTTATGGCCATTAAAATTAAGGAATTTTATGTATTTCAAATCGATCTAAAGAATTTTCAGTTTTATTGGTATTTACTGTCTGACATCAAAATTTATATTTTTATCCAAATAAATTACATTGTATGGCACATACGATACCTCCCTGCTTTTCGGAAAAAAAATTAATTCTCCGTTATATTCTCTTAGCAAATGATGAGCCTGAATATTACGACAAATTAAAAATTTTAAATTGTTTTTTGCCATATAAGAAGAGATAGTAGCTTTTTGGCTATTGTCTGGATTAATAAAAGAATTAATTTCTTAAAAATAACAATTAGTTTTGGAAATTGGTTATCTCTCTTTGTTTTCCTGCAGAAGAATCTCTAGGTTAAATATATAGACTTTTCATCTGAAGCTTTCTGCAAGAAATTCCTTTAAATTGTATCTATACAAATGCAGAAAATTCTTGTGGGAGTTAATAAAAAAAGTTTCATATAAATACACTGTATTAAGCATCAAGCATTCGTCCACGGCAGCCACAAAATATATATACATTTAATATATAAATATTTATATATATATATATATATTTATATGTGCATGCTGAGCATATTTATTAATGCATTTCAGTATCAGATGTACTGGCATGTATCTGTGTGTTTGTATGAAAGGGATTTTGTCCAACATTAGATACAAAGACGCACAAAAGTATGCAGAGAGCTCAGGTCAACTATAAATGGATTCATATTGGTATTGGGTTGAGTTTTCTTGAGAAAATTACCAGAATAACCCCTCAGAGAATACAGAGGAAACAAAAACGGCCAAGTGCAATAACAACAACAACGACAACGACAAACACAAAAATGCAATTACTGAAATGATAACATGGCCTATGGAAGCAAAAGGATTCGAGACGATTTCTTCTTCAACTCTGCTGCCCAACTCAAGATGTTGATATCCCAATCACACAGTATAGTATGTGTATGTGTGTGCAAATTATGTGTGTGCCTTTGAAGTCAAGCATAAAACATATATTAGGAGCAATACATATCTCAATGCAACGAATTTTTAATACGCTTGAAAAAAAATATATCTTAATATGCATATGTTTTTCCTGATTAACCTAACATATATAAAACATAATGTTAACAAATTAAACAAAATTACATACAGAAAACAACAAATAATATTAGAATATGATTTCGGCTCATGGTTCGATACTACATTTGAATCGGTTAATTTCGTTAAATATTTATTTGTAGTGTCGTATTTATTGTGAATCACTTTATGAGTAAATGTGAATATTCATATTTTAATTTGGCGACCATCTATTAGACTCTTGCCCGCATCTAAAAGATACTAGGGAACAAATCTTTGGTCTCGATCCCCCCTCCTCCCACCGAAAATCCCTTCAATTATAAATATAAAAAAAATAAACGAATTTGTAAATATTGCTAAACTTAAAATATAATATACACTCACATACAAACACACACATTCCAAATCGAAGGCCTAAGTAGCTAGTGTTCATTAAATTGCATTAAATGTAGAATTTAGTTTTAAATTTAACTTGTTAAATAAATAAATAATATTTTATTTAAATTTCAATGATAGTAAAGATTCAATATTATATTTACCCAAATTTATTTGTATGTGTCGCATGACGCATGACTATTTTAGAGTGTATCAAGAAAGAGTATAACAAACTACTTCACCTGCTTGTGTATAGCATATATATGTATGTATATATGTATTTACAATATACATATGTGTATATTATATACATATATATGGTTGAGAACAAGTCAAAGATTTTCTATTAAATTTTAAATAATTCAATTTTACATTTTACCAAAAACATTGCAAATGAGTAAAGTAAACTGAGACACACATACACAAACTCACACGCAATCACCCACACACACACACACACACACACATGTGCATTGTTGCAGTTTTCATTCAAATAAATGTGTGTGCGTTGTCGTGCGTGCATCTTGTCAAAAATGTTTCATTATATTTGTCTTGCCCCTTGCTTTGTTCACTCGAAGAAAGTCTTAAGCCTACTATATGTAGACCTATTGTCTTTGGAGTTATAAAATCTATTGCATATGCTTGAAAGTTGCTTTGGTCGTTGCTTGGGTTTGTCTTAGGGAGTCTGCGGTAGGTCGATTTTCAAGTGATTTTTCAGTAAACCAACCAGGAGGTTGGACAGGAGTCCAGAGTGTTTGCTTCTTCTCTTTTGTATATAATTAGATGCCACATACCGACTTAGAGCACCGAGTACAGTTGACTATGTACAGTAAAACTGCCGGCAGGCCGGACGGCACTTATATATGTGCTATAAAGTGTATATAATAAGAATTGGACTGTGTGTGTGTAAATGTGTGAGTTTTATCTGCCATGTTGTTTGTTTGTTGTGTGAATTTACTTCGGGAACTCAGAGTTTGTTCATTTGCCACTAGCCAAATTATGTAATGAGTTAGTTATATTTAATTCTTATAATGCAAAGGAGTCTAATTTATAGGATCCAAATATAAAAAAATAAAGGTTAACAATGTTGACGTTATTACAATTAATAGGCCATATACCTATAAATTAAAACAAATGAATCAATTCAAAAAGGTTAACTAATATTGTCGTATATTGAAATGAAATGAAATCCTTGTTGCGCTAGGAATACGAAATTATCTTTCTGAAACATAAATAATTAGTAAAATTTAATTTAATACAGGAATCGCGAGAATACTTCTTTAAGTTATCTTTATATTTTAATTTGACGCTATAATAATAGTATTCTTTTCGACTCCCATCCCATTTTTAATGTAGGTTGAGCATTTTTCTAAACTTCTCATGTAATAAACATTAGTGTTGCCACTTCAATCGTCTGCTGATCTACCGAAAGTTGCTTGTGTGCAACGTTAGACAATAATATACATATATGTAAAAGTATATCACTGACGGACGTATCATTGTGGAGACAAATCCGTTAGATCTTAAAATTCAAAATTTTACCACAATGCGGCTGAGATGATTTAATTTGATTGATTTGATTTGCATGTGGGTCATATTTGAGGTAAAAGTTCACACTTTGAGTGTATTACTTAGTATGTATAACCTTTTTTGTTTCTTTGTCATATCTCAATAAAACTCGGAGACCTAGTTTGGATTTAATCGGTTCACTACAATCTACAAGGGCATCAAATATTTGGCGTACCGAAAGGCATTTGATATTCAACTGTCGAGTTCATTGAAAAGAAGCTAGTGAAGCAAGCAGGGAGGGAAGCCTTATTGTTATTCAATAGATGGTGCGGTTATTTTATTTTTTTTTAATTTTTTTTTAAACTCTTTATTTAAGTGTTGAATCTATATTCAATGCAGTAGTAGTGTCATATCAACGCAGGTAGAAATAAAAATAATAGAACTACACCTTACACTTATAATAACTTGATAGGCAAAGTTCAACACATTTCTGACTTTGCCTGGGTGGGATTTGAGCTTAGTTTTTCGAACTGGGTTCTGTTTATGGCAGGTCGGCGCCTCTAACAGTCACTGGACCGGTTATTAAGATAACTGAGAAATTTGTGAGCCCATTGCATACTTTTATGAGGTATAACAACATTTATATATTTTAACATATTTTCTGCTACATTTAGTGGCAACTTAACCCAGTTGTATATATAAAGCAGTGGTCGACGTATGCACCGCGCATAAAGCTTATCTACCAGATGGCGCTTTTTAGTAGAATGTGGACCTATTAGTCAAGTACACACTTTAAAATTAGCAGATCTGTAAGGCACTGTCGGCAGTAAAAATAAATATAGTTTTCAATATATATACGTTCATCGGCGAAATATTTGGTGTTTTTTGCGAGCAGAAAAGATAAGAATAGCAATAAGTTTCGAATGCTGAAATAAAAGTGACAATAAAAAGTAAATTAATTAAATAAGTTAATGAAATCCATGTTAGCTATTTACTCGCATTGGTTAACATACAAGACAAAAAGACTCAATATTTGGCTGATGACGCAAAAGTCAGTGTTGTAAAAAAAAAAAAAAAAAACAAAATAATGGATAGAAACATTTTGAAAACGCACAACTGATTAGAATACTTTGAGGAGGAGTAGGGGATGAAAAAAAGTCAACATAAAAATAGGATACTGTGTGTGTTATAATAAAAAAAAAATAGGATTTAATTATTTTATCAATAAAAATTAAAAATGTATGTAATTTGCACGACCAGCTAAATTTTACCACTAAGCAAATAGGTTATTTGCTCAGTCATTTTAGTCAACAGATATCCGCACTGTTTTTTAAGTTTGGTTACTATTTGGTGTTGCTTTGGTCACACTTAATCTCGGCGGTCGGCGTCAAAATATGTGACTTAACTTTTTTAAACATGTAACTTAAATTGCACATACCTAAGCAGGTTTGATCCGAATCTCTAACTCGACTAAAGCCTCCCAATAGCAATTGTTTGTATCATTGAAAACAAGCAATCTAGTTTTGCAGTGGGTTGTTAAGACATCGACAATTATTTCAAATAACTGAAGAAATATTAAAACCCCTTATTGGAACAGTTGTTTTTAAGATTAATTATCTTTAAAAACATTAAGGATTTGCGGAGCAGCCCTAATTATTATTTCAAAATAAAAGCATTGCATTCAATTTAACCGCATCACAATGTGATTTTTGAAATGATTTTTTACTGAAACACATTTCAATTTAATGCATTCTTTTGACCATTATATTAAATTATTTCGAAATATGTTCGAAATAATTCGAAGTGCATTTGCATAGCGTTCAATTATTCAACAATATATAGCGGTTTCGTTTTAAAACAGTAAAGTCAAATACATCAATCAAACATATATTTCTCAAGTTTATTGATTATTAAGGTAGATGATTCTCTTTAATACTTCATCAGAAACACTTTTACATTACATAAAATGGATTTACTTCTGATTTATTATTAACTTTATTTTCCAAGCAGTGCTAAAACTTGTTGATGTTTTACACACTAGGTGGCGCTAATCAAATTATATTGTGGTAATCTGGCAACAAGGAATCCATCGGAAAAATATCAAAGCAGTCGATCGATATGACAACTCGATAGCATGGAAGACAATCTTTAACTTCTTATTCATCCTGTGATCACGCTTGATCTTACTCTGAACAAAATTTGTGATTAATACCTGAATAAAACATATAATGTAGCCGACTGCAATACCCATTTGCTACATATAATCGGACATGTTGTAAAGTTCTACATTCAAGCGACAAAGGCTTTCAAATGTAAAAAAATTGTTCGAAAATTTTAGTTAATATTCTATTGTTTGAATAAAAATATATTAAATTGATAATTGAATAAAAATTAAAATAACTTATATTAGAGAAAATAATGTTAGTAAATAATTTTAAAATTTTTACATTTTATAGAAATTTAACGGCTGCTGTGGAAGTTTATTTGGTCTCCCAGTGGGACAACTTTTAAGTCCCTTTCAATGACTTGGTTGGTCACATACCAGGGTAGCCCAGAAGCATGTCGTGCAGCTCGCGATTGTATAACTCTAAGCCTATTGAGCTGAGTCTTAGAGGCAGTTCCCCACACTTGGATGGCATAGGTCAGAGTTGGACCTAATATGGCTTTTATTAAGAGAGCCTTAGTTGCCATATGGAGTGTACTTAAGTGGAGAAGCCAGTCCAACTTTTTCAGTTTCCATGAGGATTTGGCTCTAACTGCCGTGATATGGGCTTTCCAACTCAGCGTCCGATCAAGGTGAACTCCGAGGTAGCACTGGGATGAGTGGGATATGGCTTTTATTAAGAGAGCCTTAGTTGCCATATGGAGTGTGTTTGAGTGGAGAAACCAGTCCAACTTTTCAGTTTCCATGAGGATTTGGCTCTAACTGCCGTGATATGGGCTTTCCAACTCAGCGTCCGATCAAGGTGAACTCCGAGGTAGCACTGGGATGAGTGGGATATGGCTTTTATTAAGAGAGCCTTAGTTGCCATATGGAGTGTGCTTGAGTGGAGAAGCCAGTCCAACTTCTTCAGTTTTCATGAGGATTTGGCTCTAACTGCCGTGATATGGGCTTTCCAACTCAGCATCCGATCAAGGTGAACTCCGAGGTAGCAGTGGGATGAGAAGTAGTCAATGAAATTTCCATCGAAGAGGTCGCAGGGTAAATGTGCCACAGGCCGACTTAGTGCAGTTAATGGCTATGTTCCATTTGGCAGTCCGTCGCTCGATTGCATGCAACCATTCCTGAACTGCATTGGAAGCGATTTGCAAGGCTGAGTGCGAAGCAAGCATGGCGGTATCATCAGCGTAAGTGGGCAGGAGCAGCTGAGCAGGGGAGACTTAATTGGTGTTGTTGACGGGGGTTGGCATGTCAGCAGTGTACAGGGTATACGGGAAGGCTCCAAGCATACTTCTCTGTGGAACCCCTGCATGAATGTGTTCCAGGCTAGACCGAGAGTTTCCTACTGCAACATCGAAGGTCCGATCAGCGATAAAGGAGCTGAGGATGGCATAATGGGCTGCTGGGAGGAGATCTTTCATTTTATATAGCAGACCTTCGTGCCACACCTTATCAAATGCTTGTATCACGTCCAAAAATATGCCGACTGTGTAAAGCTTGTGCTCAAAGCCATTCGTGATATGCTTGACGAGGCGATCAACCATGGGACTTCCTGAAGCCGAATTGGTGTTGTGGGATGAATTCTGTTACCTGCTGCAGTTCCATCAAGCGGGTAAGCAAAATTCTCTCAAAAACTTTGGAGAAAGTTGGTAGCAGGCTTATCGGGCGGTAAGAGTCAATCTGTGTTGGTGATTTTCCAGCTTTGGGGATCATTACAATGCGTGCAAGCTTCCATTGCTTGGGAAATGACCTAATCTTAACATAGCATTAAAAATTTTCACAAGAGCAAGCACTTCTTTGCGTGGTAGAAGTTTCGCAGTTCGATTGTCTATGCCATCGTAACCAGGGGTTTTCTTTGGTTGCAAAGCCTTTAGTTGCAGCATTATTTCCTGCGGTAAGGTATGTCTCATGGGCCGTATCGGAGCAATCGAAGTATCCAAAAAATTTGCTATGGCTTCACGATTGGTGTCGTCCGTTAAATTGAAGGGCATGAAGGTGGAAGACAGGTGCGAAGCAAAAGCACTTGCTTTCTTATCATCCGTCTTAAGCCAGAGGCCACTTCGATCGTGAACTGGTGATTGAAACAAAGACTGTCTCTTGATGCCTCTCGTGAGCTTCCATATGGAGAATCCACTATTACTATCTGGACCAGCACTCTCCAATAAGGTATCCAGGTTTGCTCTGCGGTTATTGGCTAGCAGACGGAGTAGTACTTGAATATTGCTGGTAAATGCTAGGATCTCCTGTCACGATGTACTGTCTTCTTTTGTGGCTGAGCAGATCCCTAGCCTCTAAGCTTAAAATGGGAGACCTCCTTATGGACGTGAGATTAACTTGGTGAGGGTTTGGTGTAGCCTGCCTTGCAGCTTCAACGATCGTAGATGTGAAGTAGTCGACATACGCTTCCAGCCTACTGCAAGTGTCAATGGGAATGTTGAGTTCTACAGTGGCCTCGATGTGTTCTTTAAAGATCAGAATGTTTGCTTGCGGCGACATCATTTTTGTAACACTTCTAAATGATTGCTTTGGAGATCCCAAAATCGATGGCACTTGGTGAGGCAGTTGCACGATAGGGGTAGCATGTGGCTTCTCCAGTTGCAACGATATCGATTCGTTCTTCCGCAAGTGCAGAAATCAGCACCCTAGCTCTGGTACACATCCTGTAATTTCTCCACCATCTGTGTTTTGCGTTCCAGTCACCTGCCGCAAGGAACTTTGTGCTAAATTGTGTGATGAACTGTCCAACAATTGCATCTGTCCATCTAAGAGTCGGAGGGCAGAATACTCAGGCAACATTAAAGTTTCCTCTGCTTGCAGTCAGCTGAATTTCTACTGCCTGGATATGATTTTCCGAGAGAGTGGCGAATGGTTGATGAAAGAAACTTGATCTAACGAGGATCGCCGCACCTCCATATTTTTAAAACTCAATTGATGATTAGTTAAAATTATTTGCATACTTTTAAGCATATTTATTAAAATTACATAATAATCGCATCTACTAGTTCAGGTTTTGAACAATAGATGTCGCTTAATTTCAAAATATTGTGATAAATTAAAAACGTAACTTTCACAATTTATCGAAAATTGGTTCTCATTCCTCCATTATCGAATTTTTAAATTTGTAGATAAATATTTCTAACGATGGCATACTTTATGCGGTAGAACAACAACAATCAGTCATGTTCTAAGATTCTCCAACAAAATCAACCCAAAACTAACTGTCGCTTTTAATGAAACCAAACAACCAATGCGTTTAAATTATTTAAAAAATGTTGAAAGGCTTGACAAAATGTAAAATTTACTTAACCTAAATAAATTATTAATTTTTAAATGTCTGATATAAATTCAACTTATATAATTATAATACATGCATATAAGAATTTCAGTGAAATATGATTGAAGTTTGTGGGAGTCTACTTTTGTGATTTAAAAATGTTAATATTTGTTGTAAAATGCAATTACCTTTAAGAAATTTTGAAGGTTTGTGGAGCAGACCTTGGTATCAACTTCAAAGAATTAAAAGCATTGCATACATCAAAACATAAATGTACGTATAGTAATAAGTCGACATGCCCATGGATAACGGGAAGTTCAGTGTTTCAACAATAGATGGCGGTTACTTTCTCTCCATTGTATGTAGGAAAGAGTAGTTCGGTAGATTCTCTTCATCACTAGATACAAAAAGAGTGTTATATCATAAAAAGAATAGTCGAGTTTCTCCATATTTAACAACAGGTGGCGGTTTGTTCAAGTTAGTTCAAAATATCTTACACAAACCTTTGCTTTGCAGGAAATATATAATTGCCAAGACATTCAATCGTTTTATTGCATATTTTGGATGGGTCAATCGAATGTGTTGCGTTCTGCATCTTTTAAATTTCTCAAACGGGTTTAAATCAGAACACATTACCCTTGTAGTGATATCCCTAATGCATAAATTAAAAGTGACGACGACCGACAATAACAACAAGAAAAACAACAACCACGAAGTTGACCCCCATGAAGGACAATCGAATGTGTAAGTCCCACGCTTTGATCGAGTGAAATGTGTACTCGTAATTTGCGTTTATTGCGGTCCAGTCCAGTCCAGTTGCGTGGAGGGGAGCGAGTTATAGTAGTTGGAAGTTGAAGGCAAGGGGATAGGTAGTAAGATAGGAAGCAGTGTAAACCCAAGATGCAAGAACACACCCAAGACACAAAAGAAGCGCACAGCGGGTTGCTCCTGAAAGCAGTGACAACTTCAAGAACAACAACAGATGCACACACACTCACACACGCACACACACACAGTTGTGTCAGCTAATATTCATATTGAGGTAGGCTCGACAACAGGCGCTGAGTGAGATTCGAGGTTGGGTTGGACACAGGCTTTCATTGGGGTCGCCAGTTGAACTCAACTCATCATCAACTCAAACTCAATCAGCGGCAACAGCAACAACAACAACACAACAACAACAATTGCGGGGTGTATTTGTGTGTGTATGTGTGTATCGGTCGCTTTTGACATTTACTTTATGTATTGCGTGTAATCAGCGGTGCAGGGATGGCAAAGGGTTGAGGACTATTATGGGGGGATGGTGCGGGTAAGTGAAGTACAGGGAGTGGAGAGGTGGAAATGCGGCTTATATACGCGATACGTTTGCCCACTCCCCATTGCACATATGTGAAATGCCGTTAATTATATACTTTACACTAGCCTACGTGCCATATACACACACACACACACACACACACACACACACACAACAATACACGCAGGCTGACAGTAAGACAGGCGGTAATTTTAATGTACAACAAAAGCGCGTTATATTCTCCATTGTTGTTGCTGTTGTTTGGCTGTTTAAATTGTTGGTGCATATTGCGTACATAGAACTCCATTTACATAACCAACAACTACGATACAAGAGTCCTGCGGGAGTGTGGGTGGGGGAGTCAAGTATGTACAATACTTGCACATGTACATAAGTATATAAACTATATATAGTTTATGCTTGCATGTGTGTGTGTGTGTATGCATTTGTAAAAAAAAGATGTATATTATTTTTTACACGCACAAAAGTATGCAATGAAAAAGGCAAAGTACAGCTCTCCAACACATAGGCAATAGCGATCATAGATTGTGGTATTATTGCACCCCCACCTTATTCGCCCCCACCCTCACTTCCATTTATGGCATATTTTGCAGCAGCAGTTCCCCAACCTTTTTCCCTTGCATTTGCCCCCCCCACCCCCTTTTTCTGAACCTCTTGTTTTGAGTATTTGCTTTGCAAATGTTCGCTACATGCCACAGCAAACAATAAAAAAATCAAATAAAAAACAACTTTGTTTGGGCAGGTTGTTGTTCTTGTTGTTGTCCGAATTCAGGCGATTCGTATTCTTCATGGACCCACAACAGTGTGCGTTCTCATACAAATACATATACATACATATATTATGCGTGGATATACATATACTGTATGTGTATCTGTATTATTTTAAATTACAAGTGCGAAAAAATCGCAACATGCTTAAACAAAATGCAAGTGTAAACATTTACCGTTTCAGGATAGGGACAGAGGTAGGTAGGAGTAATTCTTTTGATAACCCTTAGAAATGTAAATAAGGAAGCGGCACATAATTGATATGCATTATTAAAATGTAGCCACTGAAATGCTCTGCAACTCTTGGGCATACTGCACAGCTGAGTTGCAGTGTATAACATTTAATAAACATACATACATCCCTTTAAATCCCATTCTAATTGATTAAAATTGTTATTAATAAAATTAATATTATGTTACTATAGAATATTCTCTATAAAAATACTTTTAAACAAATATACGTTCTTGCTTTTTTGTACATTTCTAATAAGGAAATTTTTTAAACCATGTTATAAACAAAGAAATTGTTATATCCACTAAATGGATTACAGGAAATTCTATCCCAAAATCACGTTAGAGAAAAATAAAGGTGAATCTGCCCCCAGTTTGCTTTGCTCTCGTCAAGGTGTGGAGAGGCTGCAGTTACTTTAAGTACACTTTAATAATAAACAGAGGCTAATGTAAAAGATTATTTAACACACAAAAAATACTCAAATATAGTACTATGAGATTAACACAATTGAACAAACAACTGAAGTAACTAAATTATATGGACAACAAATTATATTTTGTTAATCTAACATTAACATAACATTGATATAACATGCCTAGCATAATTATACTCTGTTAATATAACATTTACATAACTTTGATTAACATGTTTACTTAAATTACATTATGTTAAAATAGCAATAACATAACATGGCAATGCAACATGAACATGTTTGATGTAAACTTTTGCTACCACCAGCACTACATTAGACAGTGTGTGTAACAGGGAGAAGAAGGCATATCCGACCCTATAATGCATATGTATGTCATCAACAGGCGATAAAGCCATTTCCATCCGTCCATCTGTATGAACAAGAAGATCTTAGAGACTTTAACTACCCGTTAATCGCGAAATACCCCGCAACCAGTTTTTATGATATTTTGCTGTTAATGGTAGATATCATTAGATATAATTATTAGCTATTATTCTACCAAATCGCATAATATTGGGTTAAACAGAACTCACTGACTCACTGACTGACTCACTGACTGAATGATATATCACAGCCATGGCCAAACCACAAGTCCTAGAGACTTGAAGTTTTTTTTTAAAAAATCAGAAAAAGATTTCCAGATTCATATGGGTATTTTAATTTTCTAATTCTACCAGCAACCTATTTTAAAAAATAAAAAACATTTTAAAGGCATTTAATGCAAACTCGCTAAGCAAGCATTGAAAACGTTCAATGCGTGTGCACGCATACATACACAATATTAGCGTGAACAACTGAAAGAGAGCCAAAGAGCAAGAGGGCCATGGCATTTGTTTTTGTGTTCGCGAGCAAGATCCCGAATGTTGTTGTTGGTTTGTTCCTGTGAACGAAGCGTGCTTTGTCATCAGTGTTGCCAATTTAGCTTTTTCACGTCAGAACTGACGGTTTTGTAAGTCCAACAGCGGGGGAAAATTTGAAATCAGCGGGAGGCGGGAAAAATGTCAATTTTTGCTTTCGTTAAGATTTCTTTCGCTTTTTTATTTTTTATTAAAGTTGGCAATAAATGCAGCATTTATTGTAATCGATTGCGTTAATCGATTACACTCTTGGTAAAATACATATGAAATGCACGAGTGTGATATTGCCAAAAAGGAAATACAAACAAAAGTTTCGTGATGCGTGGGTGCAAAGCCCGGAGTTTAAAGAGTGGATACAAAAAGATACAGCGGGAGGCGGGATACTGTTGATACTGAATTGGCAGCGCTCACCTTAGTGCGATAAATAAAAATATGCATTTTATCGCTTTGGTATTGTGGAAATATCGAAATAATTTAAATAATAATATTTATATTAACCTTTTAATATAAATATTTCTGAAACTTTATGTGTGGGTGTGCGTCCGAGCAAAGCAAGGACGCAAAAGCGGGGCCTCGAGTAGAAGATAAAAGTTTTAATTTCCAACGCAACAAGGTACTAAAATTATTACTTTCAGTAACATATTAAATGAAATCTATTTTATTTATAAAATAAATTCTAGAATTTATCGGGTGTGATATGCAGAAAAACTCTGCACAAAAAGGTCAACACGCTTTTGCAAGCATCCCACACATCTTTTTATTTTGCTCTAAATGAATAGCAAATATTTTATGGTCGTCCTTATTTCTTGGCTTCTTTGGCTTTACTTGGACCGGGTATTTTGTCCTTAGTTCTTACAAAAGTAAATTGAAAATTCACTTGATCTCAATTCCGAGGCACCATTTTACAACCTACCATCAACTGAGCACGACATAGGTCATAAATGATACCACCTTCTTCATTGTCACAGTATCGTTGCCATAGCCATTTTCTTCATTGTGTTGCCGAAATTTTTATTTTCTTCCTGCTCGATTAGCTGACCCATGTACTCAGCTACTTCTTGAACAGACTCAATGTCGTGGATTCCTAAAATATGATCAATTCTTTGATAAAATTTATTTTCAAACTAATGCATAGTTTATGCACCAACCATAACGCAACGCAAGTAGAATGTCTGAAAAATCTGTACCCTCTGTACCACGAGGTCTTATGTGAATAAAATGCTAGGTTTAACAGAAAAATGTGTTTTTAGCCGCGAATTTTTATATTAATTAATTACATTAATATAGTGTTTGGTAATTCTTAAGAATATTTCTCCACCCTGTAATGTTAAGATACAATATTATGATGTACGGATTCTTCACTTAATAAAAAAAAAAAAATAATTACATTAGGTAAACGAGAGACTTACTTGCGACAAATTGACATTTGCCTTTATTTTGGGCGCAATAGGAAATTGGAATCAACACAATGTGCACATCTTTTTTAGGGTTAATAACTCTTAACTCTGTTTGAGTTAAGAGGGTCAGGCTAGCACTATTCTAGCACAGATAAAAAACCCTGTTGCCTACTTTCGGGGTCTCCAGAAAATATAATCGAGCGATCACTACAAAGTCACATTTTATTTCATTATGCTTTTAATGATACATATTGAGTATCCTAAATACAAAAATATATCAAGTCTAGATCAAATGTTGCTATTGAAATAATTTAAAATATCTGTCCACTTCCGAATCACTATCAATTTGTTTAGCACATGAATTACATATAAAACACAGGGTGTATTTCTTGATTATCTTTCAGTTAAAAGTCTGTGTCAAGGGTTAGCATGTAACGAAACCATTACAAGGTACGACTCAAAGAAGTTCGCAGCCATCTTCTCTCTGCGCAAGTTCGATGAAAGTGAAGTTGACTGCTGTTGAGAACGATAGATGAGCCACTTTAAATTGTTTTCGAGCATATTGATGACACCCACCAAACTGGAAATGTATGAATTTAACGGGTTCGCTACTGCAGCAAGGACACAATTTGCATTTGGGTACATATTGCTGATATCAGGTATATATGCAGCGAAGACACCATACAACTTATTGCTTTACATTAAAACCTATCGAACTTTTCTGAATGATATGTGACTCCTAGATGGCGCTTGGTTACATTGTTTATTTTTTGGTAAATTGCAAAAGAACTTTGCAACAAATAAATAAATAATTGGCGAAACTCTAACAAAAACTTTGCAATCGTTTTTAGAAGCTCTGGCTGAAATTTTTCTGGAAAACTAAAAAATTGACGTTTATTTTTATAATGACGTATTATTTGAGATAAGAGAAATCGAACCAGATCCGAAAAATTTTCTAGGACCATCCTTTTTGGTGGCAGAGCCGCTCCCGCTTTCGCGAGTAGCTGAATTTAAATTTTGGTTATAATTGCTGCAAAAGCTATAGCTTTGGACAAATTAATAATTTGCCGAAAATGTAAAATTTTAAATTGGATAAAACAGGTGCATTTTTGAGTGAAAGATTGAAGTTCGTATCCTATTGGGGTTGACATTACCGAAAACTCTGCAAATATCAAAAAAATGGTGTTTAAAATGGTTGGAATCGGACCAAATTAAACGGTCGGTCTAAATTCAACCTTTTCATGAAATCGGGCTTGCATGGTAGATTTGTTGATAGGCTAATAATACAGCCGTGTTTTCATTGATTTTAATGAGTTATATCTTATACAACGGTCAATTAAAATTTTTTAAGTAAAAATAGCCTAAAAACATCTTATTTTTAAATTTTATGCCTCTAAATCTGCTGGGTTAATTCTTATACTGTGTGTGAATGAATCACAGAAATATTCATTAGCTTTAAGAAAAGGTAAAGATTTAAATATTTAACTATCAAAAGTGTGGGTTTGGTTACATTTTGGCTGTTGCTTAGTGTGATATATGATACGTGTTACTGAATTCTTAAATGCATTTTGAACTTCAAGGAAATACAAATTACAGTATACATTTTAAAGCTTGTGCCTAAAATTTTAGTCTAATCCAATAACTGTGGTATATATCGCGTGTTGATAAAGTTGATAAAGTTCATAATTTTTTAGTTTGACAAATCTATTTCAGAACTCGATTAAAAAAACATGAAATAGTATGAAATATTCATATTAAAAAATTAACTTAAATAATCTATAAAATTTTTAGTTTCGCTATTGTTAACAAAATGCACGTATTTAAAATACAATATAAATATATATTTCTGTAATTGGAAGTCAGGCTCAAACCAATACATAGGTGTTGAGGGAGTATATAAAACGGTTTGAGAGGTACACTAATTTTGGTGGCTTGCACTCTTGCTCAAAATATAAAAAATTAGGAAATATTTTAAAAATATAAGCGAACAACTATGTTCCGGACAATATTTTGGATTAACCTCATGAATAGTTTTTACTTAATTTTGGAGTATTTTATAATGAGCTACAAAAGTATAAAAATTAATAAAAAAAATTCTATACAAACTAGCTTATTATTTCTTATATGTGAGCTCAATAATGTGGGTACTTCTATTTCTTCTAACCGTTATCTAATAACTAAGTAAGACGTTAAATTGTGTTTGTTTATGATTATTTGCAATGTTATCTTACCAACGTAAGGTATTACAAATAAAGGTATAATAGGCACACTGTTTTAAAACTACCTAATTCTTTATACCTGTCAAGAAATATTTTGAACCGCGTCAAATACAAAGCTTTTAATAAGATTTTGTTACTAAGAAACTTCTTTTAAGATTAATTTTGAAATGACATATGATTTGGACAATGTTATTACGATTAAGGGCTTTCAGTATGTATGTATATTTCAAAATTAAAAAACAAATTAAATTTATTAAAAAACAGATGCAGGAATTATGAGCAGAGGATTCCTTTGAACAAAAATATAGCCGAACAGTTTTAAAACAACTTTTTGGATACATTGGTTATTTATGCAACGCAAAAGGTATTTGATATTTGAAGTTTGTGACATACGACTTAAAGTTTCCTATATAAAGTATCCTAAAAATAGTTTGGCGTTCAGTTCAATTCTTAAAAAGGTCCCGATTTTTAAATTTATAATATAAGAAACAAATTAAAATAACTATTTTTTATATTTTTCTTAAAGTTACGTTTTCGATGTATCAATCAATTGCTGCTGTTGCTATTGTTTATATGTTACGCTGGTCTTCCCCTTAAATTTTACTTTTTAACTCATTTAAGGTGTTTCTCCCCAATAGCTAATGATAAATTGAAGAAAGGATCAAGTTTGATAATATTGACAGGTTTTCCATCTACTCTATTATTATAATCTACCATTTTACTTAATAGCATAAAGTCAGTGTCCCGATTTTCCCTTTCGAATATTTATTTTTATTAAAAAAAATAATAATTTGTCAGCTGTGCAGGTGAATAGGTGAATCTCATTTACTTTCCAATTTCTTATTTTGATGACTGTAGAAATTTTCATGTGTTCCTTTTGTAAAAATTTATATTCGAGCACTTTGCTATTGATAAAGTATGGCCCACTTCTGAATTAAAGCTATTTTAATTTGAATTAAAACATATCCATTAATTAATGCATTGCAAACGTTACAAAATTTATTTTTAGATTTTTACAAGTAAATTCTTTTTGATTATTGTACAAATATTAAGATATAAAATTTCAGTATTTGATTCCAAATAGTTTCTGCAATGCTGGTTCCACAAGTCTCTTCACTGTCAATAAATCCTTGAGATAACATTTAAAATATAACAGCTTCTTAAAATGCATTACTTCATCAGTTCTTGAACACTCCAATCCACCGCGTTTCATGTTAAATAGAGAACAAATGATTTTAATTAGCAATATTAAAAGATTAAAATTCAACTACTTATGTTTGGCGTATTACGCATGCAATCGAATGACTAATAAATGCAAATCTACTTAAGTGCTTTGCAATCAAATATATATGTTTGGATTGTTAAATTGGTAATTTTCGAGTAATTTCTAATTTTACTCAATTTGGAAGTAAGTTTCAGGAGTAAGTAGATGTAGAAAACATGCCGAAAGAGGATTGAATAGGAAAATTTGTTTAATTAAGCAGATTGTCAACAATTGGTTGTAGTATAATCAGGAGATATAGATAAAATACCTTTCATACGTACACGTAAAATCCGATATATTTTATTTAACTCTAAGGTCGATTCAGTTAGTGGGTTGCTTGCTTGATATATTTGATTATTATATGCCAATTAGTGACATTTGATGATTATAGATAGCTGATATATGAGAGACTTGTAAAGAAATGACTGGTTTTTATTTTAATTCAGCTGGTATTGTTGACAAACTGTGCGTGACATCAGAATTTTTACGTAAAATATTCTTTAAATAAATCAGGATGGGACCTGATCTGAAATTTTACCACTTTGAATATAAATATTAAAATTGATTTTGAACTTTTATATTGTGTAGTTGTTATTTTTGCATTGTTTACTAATATTATAATTGTTATTTCTGTTACTGTTATTATAATTGTAAATATTTTTATTATTATAATTGTTTATATTTAAAGAAATATAACTAATGCCTTAACTTTTAACAATGTATGTCTGCTGAACATATTGTTTTAAAATGATTGACTGATTAAAAAAAGGAATAGTGCATCTGTTATGTCAAGATTCATCACAGGGACTTTTATGAGTCATGAATGGTATTAAACTAAATAATATTTACAGTGAACATTTCCTGCGAAGTGTTTTTAATACATTCACTTAGTCTTATACGATCGTAGACTAACTTCAGTGGATTTACCTGTCCATACGAGTCAATGAATCTCGATCTGAGTCTGGCTTATATGCTTGGACCTCCATCTGGACATGGCATTGTGTCCTGGTCAATCTCTCCATGTTGATATTATTTCACTAATGCAGAAATTAAAGCATCTCCAATAAATCTGGCTGGTCTTCAGCACGCTCGGCATTTATGTCAAATTGTGTATTTTTGTATTTTTATTATTGAATAATAATTAAAATTTTACATTTGTTTTATTCGGGGTTGCCTTTCAATTTGTTTTTGTTTCTATATTTTACTATTCAGGTCAAAATGACCAGATTCAATTTTTCTAATTTATTATTTTCTTTTTTTTAATTACGCGTTTTCTTCTTGTATTTTTTTATTTTTGTTTCTTTAACTGTTTATGGTTTTTATGAAATTTTTCAATTTAAATTCTAATAACGACATAAAAAATCAGCGCTTTTACATTTTTCTTTTGTGTTTTCTCATCTTTAAAAAATTAATTTAATTTAAATATTTACTAGTTTGCGATTTCATGTTTTTTCTTATTTGGTTTTGTCTTTCTTTGCATATTATTTTTTCCTTTTTGACTATTATTAATGACTAATTAAATATTATATTAAAGTTTGTTTTTTTTTTGTTTTTATTAGAGAAAGGAGCATGGTTTTCATTTACGTTTTATTTAATAAATATATACTTTTATGTATATTTTTTAAAATTCATTTAAATGCAACTAGTTTGTAGGAAAAAGTTTCATCATTTGCTTTTAAATATTTTTTTATCATTACATAATATGCTAGGTATATTTATATTTATTTGTTCATTTAATTTATCAGTGTAAAAAGAAATTTATTCCATACACATATATATATAGATACATATTTAGATATATATATAGATATATATTTATATATATAAATCGTTTTATCCATATATATGTAAATGTATGAGTTTGCCTATGTGGATATTGGTATGACGAAAGAAATGTTTTCCAAACTGTTTTCATTATGTTCTATAAATTGTTTGTAATTATGTATTAATCATATTAACTGTTTCGATCAGTTAATAATAAGTTCGGATGCAGTTATTTTGGGTTCGTATTTCCGTAGATATGATCCACATTATTTTCATTTATTAAAAATCCTTACTCTGTGTTTTTGATGACTGTTGTTTAAAAATTGCTTATGTATTAGTTCAATCTGTAATTCAATTGATTAGACTTGACTTTTATCGATTGCTAAGCCTTACTTGTTGCTGTACTTAAAATTCTCAATAACACTTTTATCAATTGTCGAATCATTTATTGTTGTTTGTAATGAAATTAAGTGTATACAATATTAAACTTAATTATTGTTATTATTTTTCAATGCTGGCAGCTTCTTTGCTATTATCAGTTATATATTGTTTTTTATTGTAAATATTTCATTTTGTATGAGGATCGAAATATACTAATCAGAAATTGAGTAATTGAAGTCTTCAATTATTTAAAAATGAAGGAAATAAAGATAACATTTTTTCGCCTTTAATTAGATAATAAATACTTTTGCAAATATTTCAGATGAGTTTATGTTTCAGAATGATCTTATCCTTTATCAAAAGCTAAACCTTAACTTTATTTAACTGACTCACAAAGTTTAACATTCTTAAAAAACTCTACGATTTTAAAATTGATTCCAAAATAAAATGTATTGTAAACAGAAAATTATAAATAAATCAAAAAGTTTTGTATAGTCTCAAAATTGCACGTGCTTATAAAATGTAAAAATTTGCGTACAATAAAAATGTGTATCAAGTTCCTCAAATAGAAAACAATACAGAAAACAGTAAAAATCAATAAATACTTTCGATCCCAATGCTCGGTTTCTTCTTATTTACAATATACGAGTAGAAGAAGATTTCCTTGCTTCGATATTTTTGTTTGTTTGTTTTCTTTTTTGTAAAACTATTGTTAATGCTTGTGTTACTATTGTTTTGAGCTCTTGAATCTTAATAACGAGATATCTATGTATGTAATATGTTAAGTTTAGTTTAATTGTATGACATTTATTTTGATACGGGAATC
Source organism: Drosophila sp. st01m (assembly GCA_018901795.1). Classification (NCBI taxonomy): domain Eukaryota; kingdom Metazoa; phylum Arthropoda; class Insecta; order Diptera; family Drosophilidae; genus Drosophila; species Drosophila sp. st01m. Next base: position 892,665 of record JAEIFG010000269.1, read on the forward strand.
ATATAACTATTACTAACACTTCTGTGTCTTTAAATTGTATTATTTGTTGTTGTGGCTTTTAGTTTATTTATATATTCAAAGAAAAATTCTGATTGTTTTCAATGCACAAGATTTACAATTAGAAGCAGAATTGCTGTAACTTAAAAATTATAAAAATAATGCTATTTTGTAAAAATATAACATATTTGATTTAGTTTCTGTTTAGAGACATGTTGAATCACTAGAAAACTGATGTATTTGATTACCCCAAGTATTTGGGTTTATCATATTCACACAGTTACTCGAATGACTCAATGCAGTTTGTAATTTTTAAGATTTTCAGTTTTTATGTGTGTTGGTTTATGGTTGATCTGACCTGCATTCTGAATTCCACTTTCGTATCAACTCCACAATATCTGGCATACTTTCAGACACATCTAAAAATAGAATGTGCAAATCCTAAGCAGCTTTAAAGTATGCAATGCACATTAATGTGGAATTCAGTCTATAGTGGAACTCGAAACAGACCTATGTCCATATATATAAGTGTATATAGAAATTGTGTGCTTGGCTAGTTTGTGGACAGTAACGTACAGTATGATTATCATTTTGTGGATCTTCTGTGAACATATCTTCTAAGAATAGAGTATGTAAATCAGTTAGTCAGAATGCAAATATAAGAAGCAGTTTTATTGCCACATGAATCTTTATATTTATTTTAATTTTTTAGTGATCATCTCTATATGTATAAAGCTCTCTCTTTTGGCTCTTCTCTTCAGTGATTCGTGTTCATATAGTTATGATCTCAACACTAAAGCAAAGCACATAATTTTCAATGCACCGAACATGTTCATTGTTCAGTATGATGAGCATTGTTATTGGTATTTTATTTGTGTGTTGATATCTTGTGAGTATATTCATCTTTGGAGTGTGTTGAATCATGTTGTATGCATTTTGGTGTTGTATCAAGTTTTAAGTATTCGTTTTACTTGGAATAATTAAATTATTTAAAGTTTGTTTTATATTAATAAATGAAAATTATATTGAAATAATATGATTTACCGAAAACTGTAAGTATGAATACCATTAGATACATTTCGCTGTTCTCAATGCAATGAAGAAGCGAACTTTTGCTCAGATATCTGTATATATATTTATATATATATATATATATAACTACATCCCCGCAATGGATCGATTGATCATTGTTTGCATCACCAAAAAATCATGCATTTCATCAACACTCAGATATTATTGCTCGCAACCATTTAATTTATCAATTTGTATTCTCGATTTCGATTTCGGTTTCGGTTTCGATCATTCACATTCAAATGAAATTCATGAAATTGCATTTCACTTGTCGTGCACACCTTGGGCTTGGCTTCAGTTTAAGTGATTTATTTTGTAGTAATTTAGGTCTATTGTGAATAACGACTTCAAATCAATTCCATAAATATTTGATTAAATTTTACACTCTCGGAAATATTGTAAATTTATTTTGAAATTACCCAAAAAGTGCAAAACTTACATAGTAAAGGAATCGATTTAAAGGAGTAATCCAGAACAGCTCGGATTTTCCATTTATTTATTTTTGTAGTTTTTGACGGATTTTGCAATAATTTTGTAATTCCAATGGATTTTGTTTTTCAATTCGATGGATGAGTTATTATATTGGTTTTGTTTATGTATTAAGCTTTGGGATAGGTATTTCATTATATTGTTGATTAGTTTAAATAAAAATAATACTAAGGATTTATGGAGTATTACGTACAATAGTTTGGATATGTAGATCGTCAATATTGGTTCTGTTTAGAAATGCTGATAGAACTTTAATGTTATGTGCTAAATCCAATTCCATTCATGATTGATTGAAATCAATCGATTTGATGATATTGACAAAACTTTGCGAAAAATGGGAAATCTACATGTATTAACTGATCGGAATAATGAACGGGAAGATTTATCAGAGCAGTTAGTAATTCTAAGAATCTTGCTTGAGAGCCAGAATAAAAACGTTGGGTTTCGCCTGAAATTTGGATCCCTTTAATTTCTAATATGTAGTTTCCTTACAAAGCTCAATATCAACCAAAACCAAATTGAGCGTATACAATGAAGTCTTCAAAATGTTTATTTATACCAGATATACTTTCATTTCTCAAAAATGTACAAAAACATGTTGGAAATGGTTGTCTATTTCGAGAGAAAATTGCTCATAAATTGTAAAATATACAAATATATAAATGAATAATATACCCGTATTATTCTCGTTTCTAAATTGGAAGAAACTTAATTACTGATTTTGGAATTGCAGTTTGGAAAGTTTTGGTTTTTTAGGTAGTCAAAGGGTTTTTGTTTTTATTTTTTTTTTAATTTATAGTTTTTCTTGGAATTAAAATATGTAATAATTTTAAGCTGGGTTTTTAAAGTCTTTTTTAATATTATTTTGAAGACTTTTTAAATGAATTTTAATTTTATGTTTAAATTATTGTATTTTATAGATTTTTTTTGGATTTTCCGTTGGTATTATTTAGTCAATGGTTTTTATTTAAGTGTTTTTCTCTTTTTTTGTTGTTTTTAGTTGTTGAACGTTTTTAAATTTACTTAAAAAGTTTCGTTATTAATTTAATAATTAACAAATTGATTTTATAATAAAACCAATAACAATAACCACCTCGCCCATATGGCTACGAGACAATAATATGTGGTGCTGATAGTAGTACAGCTATTGTGGCTAATATTGTGAACATTGTGAATATGATAAGGCACAGTCTGTCAACGACCATAGCTGCAAATTTCCAATCATTGGCAATGTCATTGTCCTCGTCATCTTTACGTAGCTAGATCATTGAAATATTTTATAGTTTTATTTATATAATATATGATTTTTTTGTTTTGTTTTTTTTTTATAAGCAGTAATATTATTGTTAATATTTATTTTTTTTTTGTAAGTTTGATAAAGTATTGGAGAGAAAAGAAGCAAAAAAAATTCGGGTTTTGGTTTTACTAATATATTGATATTTTCTAAACAACATTCAAAGGATATTGTATAAAATATTAAATGATCCTGGTTGCAGTTTCATTTAAGTATTTGAATTTATTTATGTCCTTTAAAAAATAGCATGCTTTAAAAAGAAATTATTACAATTTGCTTAGTTGTCTAAATCATGTTCAAAAGTTACTATAAATTTAGGTATATTTATCTATCATCTAAATATATCAGGTAATAGCAGATATTTTATTTGATCAGTAATGCAGTAATTTAAGTAAATACAGTTTCTATTAATCAAAATCTTTGAAAATAACTGAGAAAATTCTCAGAAGCCTGTGCTTTTAGAGTTTGAATATGTATCGATAGTGAGAACTGAACTTATAAAAGCTGTGTCCCTAATTTAATTGAATTTTGGTAAGCCCGTTACATGTTTAAATCCAAAATGTTTGTTAAAAAGTGGTAAAAATTACATATATATGTACCATATAGTAGGTAAGTTGAAGTTATTATTATATGGTCTGAGTGGAAAGACTACCGAAATTTAGAAAAGTCATTTCATTTTATTTTAATAATTTATAAATTAATGAGTGTATTAAAATAAGGACGAATGTGTTTCTCTAACCATAGGAATTGACCATCTATAGTTTATACTGGAATTGACAAACTAATATAAGTATATTAAATTAAAAAAAATATTTTTGCATGTTAAAAGTCATTCACAATTGAACACACTTAATTTTTAATATGAAGCAAAAGAAAATACATTGGTTTATTTAATTCGAAATTTGAATGTTTTAGAACACAATATACAATGAATAATGGTTTGAATGGTAACGAAAACACTTACCTGATCAGTAATAAAGCGAATTTCCTTTAAGATTAAACCTAATTCATATTCAGTGGATGATTTGATGCACGTGTGATGTGTGACCGCATCGGGCATTCGAGTGCTGCCAATTGGGCCAATACTACCATCGTCGCCTTGTCTGCGAAATGGAAGCGAGGATGGGGGAAGGTGTGAGTGGAATATGATTATTGGTGTATTGGTATATCACTGAAGTGAGATTAGCCTTTGAAGCTGTGTCAAATTGTTACCCATAAACCGTGCGATAAAATGCCGGATTGTGTGGCAGTGTTCCGCCTGGTGTCATGGGACGACAGTTGTGCCTAAAATCATCGTCAATGTCGAGCACATTGGCCAGCAGCGACTTCGAGGAGCTGCAACGTTGGATGGACAGCAATCAAGAAAGTTGGAAAAATTATTTAGCATATCAACAGATCATTCAATGAATAATATACCGCTCTTTCAGCTCAACATCGGATAGTATCTGATGCTTGCGCTCGGATGAGGTATCCGAACAGGGCGTTGTCGGGAATTCCAATATTAGCGGTCGTCCCGGTCGACTCATGCGCAATATCCATGGTAGCCAGCATAGGAATACGATGCGAATCTAATGTTGTGGCAAGTGGCATGTGGCAGGTGGAAATTGAAACGTTTAGTAGACGAACTGCAGGCTGACTCGACTCCAAATGCGTATATTACAAGTTCTTTTTTTTAATATTCTTGTGTGTCCGTCTGTTTGTGTGTTTTTGTGTGTGTGCACGTGTGTGAGTGTGTGCGTGTGTATCTGTGTGTCTGCCCAAATGTGAGGCATACTTAACTGCACTAGCAACGATTGATGGCGCTTTTACATGCACACATATATTGAGGCACACACACACACGCACACACACAGACACTTCCCACAAATATGATTTATATTGGATTTTGATTACAACCGAAGCAACAATAGGCCCCCCTCGAGTGATAGGGCACAACTTGTTTTTGTTATTATTATTGTGGTCGTCGTTTAGTGGTTTAGTGTTGCCTGTCATATGTGTCGATTAGTGTTGGGTAGTGTCATATTTGGCATGATATTCTATGGTGCAATACTATTGCACTTAGCTATAAAAATACATGTTTGTGCGCTTCTTGGTGTTGATCCGCTTTGCGCCATGGGGTTGCTGTTTATTTTTAGATAATGGGCATGCAAAATTTGTGATTTACAACATGGCACGACAACAATTTACGATTACAATAATAACAGAGCATAACAGTTTCGTATTATCACACTCACACACAAAGCAATCTACATTTTACCCCTACCAATGGCTATAAAAATTTATTGATAAACATATGTATATTTATTTTGATGGTAATAAATGCACTTAGATCTTTAGCTTGAATTTAGGTTACAATAATTAGTTCGATTATATGAAATATTTATAAATTCCTTTATTGCAAACTCCAATACTGTCCATATGACAATCTATGAATTGTCAGAAATTTATTAAATTGAAGAATTTTGGTGATTTATTTATTTTTGGTGTTGTAAGCAAGCGAATAGCGCACATTTATCAGTATAAAGCAGCAATCTTCTTCATGGTTTAGCATCTCAACTACAAATTATGTAGTTAACATAAAATATCATTTTGCTATAGATTTTTAGTCTTCTATATAACTGCTGAAAATTCTTCCTTGTTGGGTTGCATGACGATATTTATTTTCGATTAAACTTCAAAAAGCAAATGACTGAATAAGGAATTGAATGCTAAACGAATAACGAAAAACTGAAACGACTGTCATGCTAAGCTGCATTTCATTCTGGCCAAAATGTTGCTGGTTAAAACGCGGCCCACGTTTGACAATTGGTGCAGTTTCCCCAGCCGCCTCCTCCCGACTCCCGACTCCTTTTGGTTGTACTACTTTGTCGGTTGGCGGTTTCGCTTTCGGTTTCAGTTTCAGTTTCAGCTTCGGTTTCGCTAACAAGCGTTGGTAACTGGAAACATGGAAATGCGCTCGAGGACGTGGCATGCAAGCCAAATGCAAACTTTGACTTCGATCGAATGAAACTCGATGGAGCACTCTGGCTTTGGCATTCGAGTATCCATATCGCTTCGAATATTACTATTTAAACATATATGCGGCGTTGCCACGGAGCCCAGCTGAGCTCCCATCTATTCTCTTTATTGTTTGTTTCTTTTTTCTCTCCTTTTCGCCGCTCGCTTTGTGCAAATTGATTTGTTGTTATCACAGAAGCGCGAAGGGACGCGAGTGCCGAACATACAGTAAGGTGAAGGGAAACAAATTGAATGGGTATGTAGGATGGGTAGGGGAAGGGAATGTGCAGCAACTGTTGTAGATGTCATGTGCCTCAAGCTGCACATGTCTAATGCACCTGCGTTGCCAATTGCCTCAATTTTCATGCCCGTGTCACGACAACTTGCAACTGGGCCAACTGTCGCCTGCCTTCCACATTTTCCGTGTGTACAAGTATGCGAACTGTATGTGCGCTTGTGTGTATACATCGCTTGATTTGGGTCTTTTCTTCAATTGCTCCAACTTCAATTGCATGTTGAGGCAGTACAAGTGCCTGGCTGTTCATATTCTTGGACGAAAACCATGCCAAGCTTTCATGTGACTGACTACTTAAAAGCCAATCGACTGCCGCAGATCTATGTGTATCCTGATTTCAGCGGGCATTTCAGCCAACTTGCGATTCAACTTCTTGTAGCTTTCTTTATGCTCTTCATGCAATTGCAATAAATTGCTTTCCAGTTGGCATCTTGGTCACATTCAATTCAATTCAATTCACTAGGAATTGATAGGTATACTTCGAACGTTATACAAGCAAACATAATGTTTGAAAGTCGAACTTTGATTGTGTTACAATTACTTAACAACTAACAACTTTTCAGCAGAAACTAAAGCAAATTTCGAAAACCGACTCTCCTTCCGAAAATATAGTGTGTTAAAAACCAGAAAGTTACATTACCGTTTGCAAATTTAAACTGCAGATTAATATAGACTTTCTCAATTTAAGATGATTTTTAAAAATGCAAATACAAAAATGTTCGGTTCGGTTCAAAAGTTCAAGCCATAGGAAAATCTTAGGTTCGATTCCATAAAATATCGAATTTCGGCAAGAAATTAAATTTTCTTTAAATAAGGCTAATTACTTGATAATTTAATATATGAATAATGAATATTGATATTGAATTTTTAAATGAATATAATATAGCATACAATTTGTGTAATTATCTATCTTTAATAAAAGGTTCGGTTCTGACGTGGATTCGCTGAGTAAGTCATTTTATATATTTGGTTCATGATCAAATTCGAACTGCTTGAAGCAGAAATTTGTATACTCTTCAAAATATATTTAATTAAACAATTATATCAAGTAGTTCACTTAGGAATATTTTTCAGGAGTAAGTAACAATGTTAAATATCTGTATAATCTTGTTGACGGAATAGAAATGACAACAAATCAAACTAATATGTTAGATAGAATAAGCCAATATAATTTTCATTCACGTTTTGGGTTTTGAACTTTCTTGTTATCGGTAATTAAATGTATTGGACTTTCGATTAAACACTTTTACATACATGCTATAAAATTTAAGATTAAAAAATACAATTGATAGAATATTTTTTCGGTATTGAAGATTTAGAAAGATTTGAGATTGTGCAATTCGGAAAAATTGGCGTACAAAAAAATATCGCAATAATCACTTATCCTTACGTATTCTTTTTTAAATACAATTTAATTTTAATTGCTATGGTATGTTATATTTAAACAACATACACACAAAAAAAATTCACACAAAGATAAAGAACACGAAGAGTAAAAAGGGTGTATATTGTTTTTATAGTTTACCATTCATATAAAATACACTGAAAATTTGACAGCATGTTGAATGTTTAATAATCTGGGCTGCACTCTCGGTTCATAGAACCGGTTCATATGAATAGCAAATAGAAAAGTATTGTGCAACTGGTGACTTATACGGAGCAAGATATTCAGAGTGATGGGTTAGTAAATAAGTTAGTTGGTTTGTGGATAGGTATTTCGGAATATTTAAGGCTGTGTTGGATTATTGTACAGAGTGACATAGCTTATATATAGTAAAAAGAAATTATAGGCCCAACATCAACATTACGATATTTTTCATTACATAAATTATTTTATAGTAGACACGTTCAGTACTCGTCGTAGCAGACATGTTGGCTAATTTATAACTTAGTTACAATTACAACATTCGTTTCGAACTCTGTACATCCGTCCGTCACATTTTGGCTAGGCATTGCATTTCGTTCTAGTTATTTTCAATTCGTTCTGTTACTTTTTTTTTTCATTTGATTTTGTTTTGTTTTTCTTGGGTCACACATACACGAACTAAAACGCAACTGACATTGTTTGCTAATTACTAATATATAAACAAAGAAACTTGCTTGCATAAGCGCCTCTAAGTAGGCTTTAAATTAACACAATGATAATCGAAAACACAAGTAACGAAATTGAAAATGAAAATGTTGTTACATCAACACAACAACAACGACAACAATCGGGGCAGAACAGCAATAATAATTTCACAATGATAATAACAAACAACAAACGTATAGTATTTGTGGTGCAGCAGCTAACGAAAGTTGCATGTTGTTAATTTATTTGTTTTACTTTTTGGAAGTTTCATCGAGATTATGTGCACAATATCGTGGAACAATAATCCTTTTCAACTAACTATTTTATTTGTAAATGTAATCCGTCAAATTAACAATAATAATAAGAGCATTAAAAAATTTATAGGTTTATGAACACAAAATGTTTCGGTAGGCATTTGTGTAAATGTAAACTTTCGCACATCCTGAAACACTCCAAAATTCTCGGCAATTGCCGTGATTTTAAAGGCTTATTACAACTAAATATTTAATATTTGTAGGAACTACATAAAAAATTGTAATTTCTGATCAAGTTGTGACTTAATGCTGTACTAACACAAAATAAATACATTTACTAAATCCTTAGAGCAGTTATATGAAATGAGTAATGCAACACAAGGTACAACGATAAATAAATAACTAGATTAACAAGAAACGAGAACAAGTAAACACAAAAACATTTCTCTAACTAACACATAATTTATTTGGCGCATTTTTCAAATATTTATATGCACTTGTCTCAGTTTGTTTTTGTGGCTAGAGAGATAAATCATATAAAAATATGCTAATGCTATGCGACTGTGGCTGAGGTTGAGGCTGTGGACAGCGGAGCAGTAGGCGAGCAAGTCCTTTTCCAGGACTTGGTCCAGAGGTCCGGAAATGGAGATTGCTCCCGTTGCTATTGCTGGAGGCTATGATAAGTGATGGTCGCATTTAGCGGATGTTTGTTGTTTGTAAGTTGATTTGGATTCGAGTTGTAAGTTGTTTCTTGATTTGGATGCTTGGTTGGTTGTTTTATTTTTGTTGTTTGATTTTTAGTCTTGAGTGGGTTGTTTGAATGACCCATTTTGAAACTTACCCATTCGGACATTTCGTGCGTATCAGCATTTCGATGATGATAATTTAATATTAAAATCGTTGACACAACGGATGAAGCTACCATAAACATTATGCAATTGAAATATGTACCTGTTGGTTGGTTGGGCGTGTTGTCATTATACAAAATAGTTAATAGTTTATCGACGGGTGTTTTTGTGGTTATTGTGGTTTTTGTGGTATTGTAGGGCGAATGTTTAGTTAGTTTGTTTTTGGATGTGTTAGGATCGATTTGTTTATTATTGTAATAGTTTTTTGGTTAGGTTAGTTTGTCGAGCATAATTCAGGGTTGCATATTTCGATCAGAATTCATTCAGTGATTGACATTGGTTGTTTTTTTTTTTGAATATTGAGAGTAGTTTGTTAAAAGATATACAATTTTTGAAAGAAAGAAAAAAGGCAGAGATATATACAATATTTTAGTTAGTATTACGTTGTTAGTTTTTGCGTTTTTATTATCTGTTTTTCTTTAAAAGTTTAATAACAACATACATTTCTTTATTTAAGTTAAAAAATCATTGTAAAAAACACACACACAGTTAATTTTGAATATATTTAACTGGAATAGTCTGTTTAGTAGTTATATTATAATGAATTAGACACTCAAAAGATATATGACAGAAACTGAATTAGATAGATTAAGTTTAATAATGAAGTTAAGTATTTGTTCTCAAAGATTATGTCACATAAAATTTATACAAATAAATTATTAATTTAATATGGCTGTATTTTCTAAAATTAATTTTTGAAGAAAATCTTCTAGATCAACTTTTTTGTACTTAATATTTTGAGATTGCAATTCTTATAGGTTATTACGTTGTCATCTCGAAATAATTAAAGCATCATATTGAAAAACTTTGTTTATATAAGTAACTCTGAAAATTTTGGGAGCTTTAAAATATTGCTTGCTGGATAGTTCAGAATTTTAAGAATCTGAGAATTATTATTGAATGCATAGTTACAAATTTATAAAAAGTCGATGGTTTTACATGTCAATTTATTTATTAAAATATAACCTATATATCTGACTAGTAAATTATTATTGATCGTTATAGCCCAAAATAAATATTATAGCGTGCAAGTAACTCGTTTTCAAATGTGTGTGCATTTATCAAACCAACTCGTGTGTATTTGGGATTATTAATAATTTACTTATATTTTGTTTAAGTTCTGAAATAGATTTTTGTTTTATTGCATAATCGATATGCCTTTTAATTTTTATTCAAATTTTCTTCTTTCTCTACGGATTTTAATACTTTATATTTAACATCAGCATGCGGTTTCTTTAGACGCTTTAAACACAAACAAAATGGTTTGAATTTAAAGCCAAAGAAACTGCAATTGCTATATATGAAAATTTGCTGATGCGTGTTTATTTTATTAATTGTGTGTCAAAGTTTTAATATTATAAAATCATCAGATTTCATTTGGTTATTAAAATCATTTTAGAAATGCATGAATATGAATATGAATGGAACTGCAATTGCAACTTTGATTTATAATATTATTTTTAATATAAGTCTGTTAACTAAAGTAGAAGAACACACGAACTGAAAAACAACGTGAACGTGGACACAGTAAATACGAATACAAATACGAATACATACGAGTATACAACTAGGATTACAAGGATTACATTTAGAGTAAGCATGACCAGCATCAACTTTGGTAAACAAAATCATCTTACCTAGCAGAGGGACTGCATCTGAGGTGGCCGGCATTGTCTCAGCAACCATATTGAGGAACACCGTCAACGAGAGCAGGATCGTGACGCCTAGATATCGAGAATAAAGTGTTGAGTATTGCATTTATTGTACAATAGGTAAAATTAACGCTGATAAATAAACGATGTTTGGTTAAAAATTGGTTACACGAATACACAACATTTACAAACAGCGACAAAGTTGGACATGAAAAGATCAAACTTCTTAAAAATTACCAAAAAATAAATGTTAAAATTAGCAGCACTTTTTGCCATTGGAACTTTGTTCAGGTCTTTATCTAGTCAGGAATGTGTATCAGACACTAAAAATGAATGAAACCGTCTATTATCCATTTTGAATTTCAGTGAACCATCACAACTATTCAGCATATTGTAGCTCAGTTGGTAAATGAAAACTTGCTTATATGTACATCCGGGGTAGAGGATCTGCCCTGTGAATTACCATCTAAATGTAGTAAACTTTAAGATATGGAACGTTCCACAGTTTACAGCACAAGAGACTTTTATTTAAAATGGTTTATTTTAGTCTTGGCTCCCACAGTGCAGCTTGTGTGGTTTAGGGGATATTTTGAAGCGATTATGAACATTACTTAGATGCTTGGAACCTGCTTGACTCTATACAGTCATCGTAACATTAAAAGTTGAATAGTTTGTTTACCAGCCAAGGAGCTCAGCCCTGACATCATCATCACCCAACATCATCATCGCCATCATCATCGTCGGTCTGACAATACCGACTAATGTGCGACGACAGTCAGGCTCGATGCTCGTCAAAATGCCCTCAAAGCACTCGTCAGGGGCATCTTGAAGAGCTTTATACCTAGATAACGATATCTAATTTGAAAAATCGAGGCGGGCATCTGTTATTATAGTATTAGAAAATGTACTTGGCAGTACATTCACGTTAAGGAAAATTCCACATAATGTATTTAACTATTTGAGTCTCTGTTTGGTCATCACATCATTTCCAATTCATAAAGTTTTTTCCAACTAGTTTTAAACTCTTTATCTGTTATCTGTTTATAAAGAGCACATAGTTTTAATCAGAGACATCTTACCAAGAGATAGCTTTTCACCCGAGTCCGGCGGCAGTGTAAATCCAAGTAGAGCCATCGAAGCAATCAGTACACAGGGTATAATCAGATTAAAAAAATAGTAGAGTGTGCGTCGTCGAATGATAATGGCAAATGTGATGTCGATGTATGGTTCCGGGCAGCAGTTGTAGTATATTTCATTGCGTTTGCCGGGTACACCTGCGTGTTGTGTCGTTGGAAAAAATACCGTAGAAATTAGAAGAAAATATTCATGATTGCAATTGTGTGATTAACATTTTGGCATCTTCATTTTTCATTTATATAGTAGGTGTCAGCTTTTACTTGGGCCTTTGTCTGAGCTTTATGTCTAGAGTATATTCGAGTACATTCGAGCATGGCATACAGGAAATGTAAATGTAAGTAAGTTGAGAGATAGTACAAGAGATAGATGTATTGTATAGAGTAAGGTGTGTTAAGAACTTTGAATGCGTTAAGAAAGTTGAGTAAAATGAAGCGATGACTAATTTGCGGTGTTTTCAGTTTCATACTGTGTGTGTGTACGAGTATAGTATATTATAATTATTAATTTATAGATTTGATAGAGCATATAGTATAGTTAGTAGGTAGAGTATGATATACTTGTAGTAATAAAACTGTGGTTTTCGTGGCATGCATTAGAGAAACCACCAAAGTAGTTAAAAACTTGGTAGTGTGTGTGTACGGTTTAGAATGTATATTTGACTATGATAAGTATGGTGTGTGGAGTCTGTTGCTTCTACAGAGACTATGCCTAAAATTATGTAGATTCAGCAAAAGTTTTATTTGCATACGAGCAACTAATTTGAAGTAAACGTTGACTGAGTTTTTTCTGGCAAACACACTTCCAAAGTTTTAGCACTTACTTAACTTGAGTTGAAATTCTAGCAAGTTTAATAAAGCAACATAAGCAGTTAAATACAGTGGTACATTGTGGATTTCTACGCTGGGTTAGAAGATTACTGCAATTTGTTTTAGGAAATGAACTATGACCATGAATTTGATAACCATCTCTTTTTAGTAGCAGTAGTTATTTGCTAAACTCTAAGTTTTAATAATATTTACTCTAAATAGCCTAAGATCGTATTCTGATAATAACCCATTTCAAATAAAAGCTAGCACTTGTGTTTTCTTGGCACTGAGAAAACTGTCAAATTTTCAAAGTAATATGTATATAGTATGTCAAAACGGAGAGCTAAGGACAAATTTCGCAAATGTGCAAGGAAAAGTGTTGCACAACAATAAAGAGGCAAGCCAACAATTTAAGCGCATCTCATTAAAGAAAATGTCGAAACAAATAAAACAAAGGCAAAATAAAATCATGAAATGAAAATAACAAAATAAGTAGCAGAGAAATGCACGAAAGCAAAATAGGTAAGAAAAAATGAAAGTACCAAAAATAAAAGTTGTTGCCCAAACTTTCTCCGCACTTTTGTGTGTTGGGAACTTTTGTGGCCAGTGTTGGGTAGAGAGCTTTTTGATGGTTATATTTGTGATTTCTCGGTTTTTGTCTGTGTGAGTCTGTGTTTGTTTGTGTATGTTGTATGTGATTGTATGCATCTCCTAATTTATATTGCTCCTTGGGTGTCTATTTATGGGTGTGGGTGTGTGTAGGTGTACGTACGTATTAGATGGAAATGTCTTTGTACATGCCTTTTAATTTCTTAATTGGATTGATGCATTGTTGGAGCCAACTAAACAAAACTAAAGATCAAATCTCCTCCTTCAATGACTGTGTGAATGCCTAAAAAAGTTTTTGTGTGTGTGGTGGTAAATGTGGCAGAAAGGCAGTGCGCATTTGGCTGTCTTTGCATTTGATGTGGAAATTGCAACTTATAACTTTTATCAGATTTTCGCCAATTCCAAATAATTTTAACCTTTTGGATTATGAAATAGAGGTTCTCAAAATATAGAGTAAAATTCAATAAGAATTTATTCTGATTGGATAAATCATAAATGAATTAATCGGCAAATACCATGTATAATTCAAAAGCTATAAATATGTTCAATGTATATCTTAATTAAGCATCTAAAAGGACACTGTTTTTGCTGTATTCTTTCTCTTGCTTACTTAATGCTAAACAAAATGCAGTAGATATTTGTACTGTATCGATCATGTACAATATTAATTCTAAGCAGCATTCAATACAATCTTAAAAGACAGTTCAGTTGTGAACTGGATCATGCCAGAAGAGCTTTAAAAATATGAGGCGGCTTGAGATTAGAAAATTTCTAAGGGATTGCATAAACTGACCGGCCCTTACCTCTTGCTTAGGAGTATTTTACAACTATTTGAGATACAAGCAGTCAGAGTAGCATATTCTTAACTGTATTTAAGTAGTCGAAAAGTATGCTACACCACTGACATGTACTTGATCAATGTTTTCAATATGATCTATGGTAAACGAAACATTTACGCGGCTATTTCGGTCTTGAAAAGTTAAAGCGCCCAAGTTAAACGATTGATTCTATTTTGAATGGTACATATTTTAATTGTTTTTGTTTTTTTGTTGTTTTTATTATTATTATTGTAGTGAGTGAATGGGAAAACACTGGATAAGCGAGTAGTATTTGAGTGTACTTGAGGAAAACAGTAGTGAGTTACAGAAGATAGATAAGAAGAGTAGTAGGGGGATAACAGGGTTCATTAGGTGCCATATTTCATTTCGTATTCAATGGCCTCGACAAAACAAAGGGTATATATTGATGATTAAGATGTGAGCAACAGTGATGGAGAGCGTTCAAAGCAGCCGATTGATTGAAATTGCAATTTGCTTCCTGTTAGTTGACAGCTTAACGACCAACACTGACGCAAAGTACTATGTGCAATCAATTGTCGAGCAAAACGCACTTTTTAAAACAGTATGAGTTTCGAACGGATCGAGTTCGGAACTTCAGCTCGCAACCTGAACCCTGCTTCAGTTAGAGAGTTGAGTGAGAAATATTTATGCCATGTTTTATTGAGGTGGAAGGGAAGACAAAAGATGAGAACTTGCACAAAGCACAAGTACTCGAACTCGTACTCGTCCTCGTATTCATACTTGAATGGCTTTAAGGCTTGGGTAAGCCATTGTGTGTTCTTTAGAAAATTATGGAAACATCTCAGAGTAAGATGAAAATATGTGCTTTAATATATTATCTTTTTTAATTTGTTGTTTTGCCTGGGTAAACGAGTTTTCCACAGACAATTACATACAATATATGTATTGTATGTATTATATATATATTTTTGAGTACAGAGTATGATAGTATTCAATGACAATCTGACAGTCATTTCTATGTTCCTCTAAAGTGTGTTTTCATTTAATTTGTCTGAGAACGTGAGTTACTTAAAGTAAGCAACGACTGCCTTTAGATCCAGATGGTTTATTCTTTTGGTTCTGGCATTGGCTTACTCACCCAGTAGTTCCCACTCGCCGTTGAGCACGTAACTGCTGATATCACCGCCAGTTTCATCTTGTAATTGCAAATCCAGCTTTAGTTACAATAGGGAGAGGGTAGAATAATATAAATATATATATCGCTCCGCCTTCTCCTCTTTCTTCATTTCTCTCTCTTTATCATCTTCTTAATATTGTCAATAAATTAACTTAAGAAATCATAGAAATTCGCAAATATTTATTTAAGCATAACAACTACGAGCAATGTACTCCCTGGTTGCCTTGCTTTTTGCACACTCGGCCGACTGAACCAAACCTGAAATCCATCATATGTCCAGCTTCCAAATTTCATCTCGCAGCGCTGATCATCAAATGGAAACCATGTGATGTCAATTTTGCACGTCGACTTAAAGATACCCGGCGGCACGTATAGGCAGGAGCCATTGTTCCGCACCACAACATTTGTTTGGTAGGTGCCATCAAATCCCTCGTCGGCGCTGTTGTACATAAGGACGTCTGGCTTCCAGATCCGATGCGGTGGTATGCGCAGGTCCTTGACGCCTCCATAGTCGGAAGTATTCCAGCGAAGGTTCATATCGTTCCACTCAAGTTTTAGCCACACATTTGTCACCAGCAGCTGATTTTTCTCATCCTGCCAAATGAAAAACACAACGAAACATTGATTAATAAATTAAATAATTAAACTATTTATATTTAATAAAAAATATACAAATTTGGAGCAGTATGCCATTTACAATGGATTACAAAGTCTAGCCTTTTCTTTATCCGATACTCAAACAAAAAACTATGTGTAACTTATATAACTATTATATAACCATATTAATATTTGGAGATATTTTTACAGCTCTTCTCGGTTACAGGAGAGATTCGTTATTCAGATAATCCCTTAGGCCTTGTGAACTCCACAGGATCTTCCATAATCCATAACATTTCAGAACAATTGAAAAGTATCAAGTGACATACGAAACAATTTCAATTCATGCGCACTTTAATCAAGAGAGTTAAATGTTTAAATGCGTTATACCATACACAAGCCTCAATAAAGCCCATGTTATAGTGGCCCAATGCCCAAATCCACACATTTCAATAAAAGCAACAGAAGAAACTTCTATATCAACAGGGATAGCGAGAACAACTCACAAACAAACAAACTGTAAAAATTAAATAAAGTGCACAGTATGTGTAATTTACAATTGAATGCCTGAAAAATTCATGGGCGGTCCCAGGCCAGAGAAATACCAAACAGCAAATCTCTGGGGGCTTAACTAACATTTCGATACATAAGAATGTCGAGTGTGCGGGGAGTGCATCGCAGTACAGGGTGCACTTCACTATGATCGAAAATTCCTTTTTTTTACTGATTTTATTATTTTAATATAAAGTGATCTCAACGCTCATAAATCTTTTCTTGGTCAACGAGTGCAATATAAAATAGATTTTTTAAATTTATTTAATTTCTCTTTGTCCTAGAAACCTTTGCATTTAATAAGTAGGAATATTATCTATCAAATACAATCAATTTCGTCTAATTCGATCAATTGCTTATAAAGATATGAAAACACTTTGATGAAAATCGTGAGCGGCAGTGTAGATTACTATGCGTTTAAGCTTTAAGATCGGAACGGAAGATTGATAGATTCTTTAAACTAATATAGCCGTTTTGAATTCTTTTTACAAATATGGGCCTTCCGACCATAGTGCGTGACATTGCGCAAATATTTTGGCCAGGCCATTTCCGGGTATGAGCAGTGTGCAAGCTGCAAGTGCAATCACAATGCGCCAAGCTGCAGCGGCAACAAACAACCAACAAAAGTGGCAGCCATATTGCGACAGAAATGCGGTAAAATAAAATAGAGCAATGGCCAGGCCAAAAGGTCCTGCAGCCCGAACAGTGCCAGCCTACCAGCGGCCATCGGGTTGCACTATAGCCGTCAATAAGTTTTTCCTTTTTTTTCAGGCTAACAAAATCGAACTGAAGGAGAATAAAAGCAAGCTGCGCCTAACAGAGTTGCCTTCTATTCAGGATGAGGAAGAAAGCGTATACAGGACACGTAATATTGCAGTCATAACATCACAACAAAAACTCTTATTTTTCTAGCTCTTTTCTCGATTTCATTCTTTTGCTGCCTCTCTAAATGTAACCGTTACATTATTCCAGTTGATTGCAACTTCAATTTTAACCCACTTCCCCGCAGTTGTGACTCTCTAACCGCAACACAAGCATATTGAACAATAAAAACTATGTTTTTCGTTTCCAGTTTCCTGTGTCATGAGTCCTGTGTGTGCAACGTCAACCTAATCAAGTCAGCTTTCAACAAATTGGAATGAAAATTGGGTTTAGTGCGTTATGTAGTTTATTTCTGGACGTTTTCCGTAAAATGACTTGTTTGGATGGGTCAATTGCCAGATTGTTAAAGTCGCGCATATTTGCTAAGTGTTATTGGCAATTGTTAGGCTTATCGAGTGTGCAGCTTTGATTTTAAATTGGAGTCCTAACGAATTTATTTATTTAAATTAAACTTTGTAGATGCAATGATTCCATGGGTTAATATTGTAGTCCGCAATTATAACTTTTTATTAATATGAAGCAAAGAAAGTCGGAAATTATTCAAAAACAAAATTACAGAATTTCAGATATGCCGGATATATTGTTGCAAATGAATAGTTCAGATTTTAGGAGTACCATTCAATTTATCTCCTAAAGCTATCATGTAAATATACTGGTGACTGTCACAATTGTCGATGTAAGAGAAATTAATTGTCAACTTTATCAAGTTTTATGTTATATTAAAATGTACTGCTACAAGATATTATATTAAAATTGAAAGACGTGAGACAGAAGTGTCATAGCTGCGGAGCCTAATACTCTGTAGCAGATAGTTTTTGGGAGCCAGCCAAAATAGTGTGACGCCAGAAAGTTTTTATACTCTTTTTGTAGTTGTTTGTTTAGTTAATACAAATTTCAGTGTTGGAGATTACCTGCCACTGTTTTTGAATACACTTTAATGTTTTTAAAAATTTTTAACTTTTAATCAAAAGAAGTTTGACAGAAACTTGTGAAATTTATTTGTGTTGCAGATATCACACATAAAAAAAACCTCTTTACGAGGTAATATCCTTTATTTCTAGATGTGTGTATGTGTGTGCAATCACGTCTAAGGGTATCGAAGTGCGCAAAACCTTTAATTTGGAGTGGATAGAGATCTTCAAAGAGAAAGCTTAATTTTCACAATTACTGAGTATTTATTTTCAAAAGAAATACTAGTATGCTCATTCATTCAGTGGAGAACATTATTTGCCTTATCAAGACAGTTTCATCCTCTGTGATCGTATTCCACATTCATACTTAGTTCTATTTGCACATGTTCATTTGCAGTTACATATATACTTACATATAGTAAAGCGAAACTTTCCACACAAATATGAACTATAAAATATTCAACAAAAACGGTAGAAAGAAAAAACAAAAAGCTGCTAAGAAATAAAAGAGAAAAACTACTTCAAGTTTAATTAAAAAATATTTTTTTTATGCAGACATGGAGCAGAAATATTGCAGAACCAGACGAATGACAAAATGGAAGCCGCAGAAATTGTGGTTCTTATTTGTCGTCGCCTTTGGTAGCCTATGAAGCTTCTGTAGATGTTGTAGTTGTCGTCGACGTTGTTTTTATTATTATTGTTGCTGCTGTTGCATGCATGCAAAACAGTCGACAGGGGCGAAGCAGGGGAAGAAAAAGAAGCATGCTAAATATATATGGTATGTTTGCTGCTCCTTTGGCATTTTTTTTGTTGTTAGTGGAGCGACAGACGTAACATAAACGAGGCTTATTCCCATTCAAAAAGTGCGAGTGTACATAGAGTTCCTTCCCTCTTTCTCTATTGCCAACCTCTCACTCCTTTTTTCTCCATCTTTTCGCCGTAGTGGTAAAAATGGCAGCAGCGGCAGTTGTTGAATTTTAAATGAGCAGAAAAAAGCAAACGGCAAAATTATTACAGCCAAGTTGGCAATGCTTGGCGCCCGCAGCCCAAAGACAAGTTATGGCTAGCGTATAATTTGCATACATATATTCCCACACTTATAAAACACAAGCACACAGACAGACAAAGACGCATACAGACAAACTGCAGCAGTTCATTGACATGCGGTGCGTTCGGGGATCTTAAAACTGATGGGCAACACACAAAAATAAGTTGAAAAGACTAAAGTCAAGTACAGCTAGCACAGCATTAAAATTTGTACCATTGCCAGTAAAATGTTTGGATAACATTCTGTTAATTAAGGATATACACAAGCTATTAAACACTAAGTTCTAGTACGAACGGATAATTTAATTCTTGAGATATCCCACCTAATCTGGCATCATATGCATCTAAGTTTTTTTTTTACTCGTGCAAAACAAATATGTTTCAAATTAAACCGATCGGTCCTATGTTAACTAAATGATATATTTGACCGATTTGAACCGATATTAATGAATATGTATTTGAAATTAAGAAAGTTTTCCATACTATAGGTTAATTTTCGACCAATCGTTTAAATATTCGTTAAGGATATAAATCACTTTACCAGATACCATGTACTTAAAAAAAGTGTGGGATTCGATTTAGTTTGTTTAAAAATAAAATTGCGCGCAACAAGCAGAAGTGGGCGTGGCAGACCCTGTAAAGTATAAATATACTATATCGGCATCAATGTCCGAGTCAATATTTAAGTGTTGATCTATCCTGACGTCTCTATAAAAACCAAGATCTCAAAGACTATAATCCGATTTGAATCCGCAAGTTTCGAATATCTCGAAATACAGATACCATTTTAAAAATGTTATATTTTTTTGATAGCTGACGTTACAGATATTATCGTCTATCATCCCACTTAATAGCATATACATCGGTTAAGCAGAATGCAGGTTGTAGTATTCATTTGAAGCAATCCGGCTTCTAAAAGTGTCTAACTAGAATTCCTAAGTTCGGAACTGTAGATATATTCAGCAATAATCTAATATAAATACATAATTTTATGGTATGGATATATTCAGGTGGCTTATTTGCATCTTAGAGTTATATATATTGGGTCTGCTACACCTACTTTTGCCAGTAACATAGGTTTGGACAAAATAAACATATCTGTTGTACACAGTATGATGAGAAGCGCACAATTACGCACACAGATACATTTTTAAACAGCCACACGTATACAGACTCGACCTAGATTCCTATTGTCCTGGAACTTGGCTCCTTACCGAGTTCATTACTCATTTTCGCTGATATCCGTTAACATGCGCGGCCTTTTGTTGACTGCCTTGAGTGCCATCTCCCTTGACAGTGCCTACTTAATCACTTCGCATAATTGAAACTTGCACTCTTTATCTTCATTTTCTTCTTTCCATCTGTCTCATTTTGTCAGTCTCCCTCTTCCTTTTTTATGTTGACATTTTCAGTCATTGACGCCAATTAATCTGCACCTCTCATTCTTTTGTTCCTTTTTGTTAACTACAGCGCCCGTGAGATTGTCTTATTTTGTGTATTATTGCATGTAGTTTAATTCTGTCTTCGAGTATGCTATGCATTCTTAGTAAACGTTTTATTTGTATTCCTACGACTATCACATAAGCTATTAATGTGCCCACACTAGTGACGAAAGCATCGCAAAGTGTGCGAAAGAGGACCAGAAATATATATTCGAAAAATATATTTTAACTTGAACTTTTAACTTTAATCCGCTAAAGTATACATGTTCAACTTGAAAACTCAAGACACAGAACTTGCATACCTTTTTTGTTAGGTTTGATCTTCTAATCTCTAATTTGAATTGAAAATTCTCTTTGTGTATTCGTAACATTTGAAGATTTCCCAGTCAAATACATATAAGTACTTTTCGTAAATAAATCACTATGATTTAGTTTTTGCTGAGTTCGAATCGTACCGTTGAACTCTTTTTTTAATGTTTCCCTCAAAACTCGATCGTAAAGATATTTTTTTATTTAAAAATAATTTTTTTATTGAAATTGAGTTGACAATCCCATTAAAGAAGATAAATGTTATTAAATTTTAGCAAGTAGACAGGAAGTTTTTATTGGAGATTGCCGTAAATTTTAGAGTATATTAAACAACATTTGTCTTTCTTATAGACAACAATTGGGAATTGCCAGAACAAATATTACTTCATACTTGGTTGCTTTCAAAATGCAATTAAATGGATGAGTGTCTCTTTTACATACGTTAAACAGAACGTTTCCTATGCGCGGATTAGGCAATGTTTGCTTGTTGTTGTTTTTCTCATAGTAGACCAGCAAGAAGAGGGCATATGGACGGGTGGGGAGGTAAGCAGTTTAGCTTCTTACACGGAACTTACCAAAGTGTGTTTATCAACATGTATAGCAACTGCTTGAAACAAGGCGGCATACATAAAATGCGCATTTCAATATATAACATCTACCATA
This sequence comes from Drosophila sp. st01m, assembly GCA_018901795.1. Classification (NCBI taxonomy): domain Eukaryota; kingdom Metazoa; phylum Arthropoda; class Insecta; order Diptera; family Drosophilidae; genus Drosophila; species Drosophila sp. st01m. The sequence continues at coordinate 914,625 of JAEIFG010000269.1, forward strand.
TATACATACTTGTAAATGTAAAATATATGAATGTGTTCTAGCCTCAAAATCGAGTGAAGCAAATAATAATAAAAAGGAGATGCTGCATACCATATATCTGCATTTTTATCTTAAATGCGCGTTCCGTAAATTAAATTACGCTTTTATCATCAGACATATTTATACAGACTCAAAGATAATGAGCTCATTGTCGCTTGATATTCAAGGAATTTATAAAAATGTTAAGCCAATGTCAATTGGTTTAGCTACTAAGCCAAAAGTCTTCTCTGATCTATAAATACCATCAAATCGGTCCAAACTATGCATGACAATGACTTCAACGCATTACGCACATGCAAAGCTAACACAAAAACAAAAACTACGCACATGCAAAAGCGAACACAAAAACAAGTGCCATTGCTCTCTTTGAAGTCGAGTCTAACTGTTGTTCTCTGGCTCTCTTTCAGTTGCTCACGCTAAAATTGTGTATGTATGCGTACACACGCATTGAACGTTTTCAATGCTTGCTTAGCGAGCGTGCATTTAATGCCTTTTAAATAATGTTTTTTATTTTTTAAAATCGGTTGCAGGTGGAATTAGAAAATGAAAATACCCATACGAGTCTGGAAATTTATTTTCTGATTTTTTTAAAAAAAACTTCAAGTCTCTAGGACTTGTGGTTTGGCCATGGCTGTGATATATCAGTCAGTGAGTCAGTGAGGACAAAGCATTTTATATATATATGTAGATACATATATTTAAGGCAATTCCTGCTCAACTACATGAAATATCCTGCTCTTATGATAGCAGCTGTAAGGTTGATGGACATTTTGGAGAGTTGTGTCACTTGTTGTCGAAGTGCTGTCCCAATTTGAGAAAACACTCACACAGGCCATTGAGCAATGCTTTGGACGAGAACATAACAACATTTCTGCGTGCATGTGTACTTGTTTTCATTTGACAAACTTTTACATTATAAAGCAAGAGGACACACACACATTCACACACACACACAGACTCACACACTCAAACATCGGAGTCATTTGCACATTCAGTCACATTAATCAAAGGGAAAGTGACTAAGAAACAACTGCAACACTGCCATCCAAATGAAACCCAAAGCCATATGCATTGAAATCGTTGAAAATATGCCAACATCTAAGTGTGTGATAGTTTGTGTGAATGAGTGTGTGTAGAAGGTGTCCTGTTTAAGTTGGCGAATAAATGCATAAAGCTTAGAATATAGGTCCCTGTGGTTCCTTTGAGTATGGACTGCACAGCAAGAACGATGTCAAAATTGACTTGAATACGGAGTTAAAAGGTGACCACTGTAAAGGACACTGCATAAACAAAGAAGGAACAGAACAGAAGCAGAAACAGGAGTCGGTTGCAAACAAATAGCAACATGATAACAGTCTAATTTGAGCCACATCATCTCCGCTGTAGTTGCAGTTGTTGTTGCCTATGCAAAAAGGCAAGCAAAAGTGAGCAGCATAAAATGCATAGCATACTTTTCAGGGCAGCTGCGTTGTGACGTCGCTGTTCATTGTTTGCAGGTGTTTGTATGTATAAAGTATGTGAATGTGGCACAATGTGGCACATAAATAGTGACTTATTCAAATGCAATTTCAAGCTGCACCTCACACACCATTGTTAGCAGGATTCATTTTGCTTTGTTTATTGTTGCACTTTGCATTTCACATTTCTCTTGCTCTTGCCGTGTGTCCTTTAACAGTTGACCTCCCCGGGGTGCAATTACATACCTATGTATGTCATATGCTTGCCTACTGCCTGCCTTCAGTTTAAATGGGTACCTATAGAAGCGCATATAGCAGAGCAGCGATTATCCTTGCGATTCAAACGAAGTCCTGATGCCATCGATCGACATGCTTTACCAGATCCCAGCTCCCAGCTCCTTTTGCCATGCTTAACACTTAATCACTTGGCAACTTGACTGATAAGAGACGTTGACGTTGACTGCTTTACTGATAAGTAGCTGAATTGATGATGCTTTCTCTTACATATAGACGCACACCCACATTGCTGTCCTTGTGTATGATACAGTTTCCCGGTTTGGAGCGGCCTTAAATTGAATTGCTGCTGCTCTTGAGACACCACCGTTTGGCCTTTGCCAGCTGCTTCACGTCCTTGGCACGCCACCAATCCCAGCTGCCAACAGCAGCTGCAGCTGCTGTCAGGTGTTAAATCTTCAAATTGCTTTGAGACCAGCCCCTCTTTATCCATTTTCTCTTGCTTTGCAGCATTCAGCGAACACGTAAAATATGCAAATGCAACTGTAAGCGCAAGTGCAGTTAGCAGTTAGCAGTTAAAATATTGCCAGTGTCAAATGCCTCAATATCCTGGGGGAAATATAATGGCATTGGCGTTCTAGCTCAAGATAGTGAGAAAGGAGAGATTGCAACTCAAAATGCAGTAAAAGATATATGCACAAATATTTGTTCTCCTCAGACGAAAATAACTCTGATATGTTTGAATTAAGTGCGAACTGCTGAAAATTTGAAGATTTTTTTCACATTAGGACTGCAACAGTTTCCCATGGTTGCAGCTGTCGGATGAAGTAAGATTAAGCCATCTCTCAATGCTCTGAAAGCAGCGGTACTCAAAGCATGCTATAAAATACTTGTTCGTATCGGAAAATGAATGCAAACTTTCATTTAAATCGATGGATATTCGGACAAGATTATCTCTCAGGGCTGGTTAATATGATTACATTTGAGCTTAATTTAAAACTCAATAATATCACAACCCCATAGTTCAACCAATGCAGTTTGATTGAAGCTTAATGATTTAAATCTCGAGCGATCACATATTAAATTAAATTTCGTCAGTTATATAACAAACTTTTTAACAGACAAAGGAAGGTAGTTTTCTTATATTGCAATAATTAGGGACAACAGCTCCGAAACACAAGCTGAACATGATAGGCAGCGCTGCGGCAGAACAATTCCCTATGGCTTAGTAAGACTTATTTTCCTTTCGCTTTGATTAGTACATATTTATATTTTTATTGATATTGTACTAATAAGTGTACGATATGTCACTGCTATTTATATTATTTACATACTGTCGTTTCCAATTCAGATATTTGAATGCTTCCCCAATGGGGATAGTTAAAAAGTTGGATCATTGATTGCTGAGTTAATTGGACACACTCAATGAGTACTCATGTTACACCTAAGCAACACAGCAATTCGCAAATTATTCCCTGAATAAAAACTTTAAGCACCGTTAAATTTAGCAAACCCACATACTTTGTTCGGCGAGATGTTGCTGACACTCTGTACGGACTATAAACTTTACGGGCCAACAGCAACAGCAACAGCAATGGTTTGATGTTGGTGCCGCGTCCTGAAGCTTCACAGGGTGTCGTGTTTACACCCAGACACAGCTCGACTGTTACAAAATGACCCGATTTTCAGTTTTAATGTCTCAGTATACCGACTGTAAATGTTGTTGTTGTTGTACCTGATATTGTTGCTGCTGCTGCTGCATTTCGAGTGTGCGTGCTGCAGTTTTTACTGCCGACAGTTTTAACGCAGCGCCAGAAACAACAAACAAGTCTAGCTAACGCATTGTACCCCATTCATTTTCAACTTCATTTGACAACACTATGTTTGGCTGCGGCAGCAGCAACAACTGCAACAACTGCGACAACAACAACAACAACAACAACAACAATAAGAAAAGCAACTCGCACTTCATTTCTGCGTTCAACTTTTATGTATTGTAGCGGCAGGTGTGAACAACACATGTGAAAATGTTATTTATTCATTTTATTTGCATGTCTCATAAGTGTTTGTGTGTGTGTGAGTGAATGTGGTGTGTGTATTGCGAAAGCCTTGCAGTGTGTGACTTTTTAAGAGTCAGTGAATGCGCAGTTCTAGGCCCGTTTCATGCCAGCAGCACATCCCCAACCCTGCGCCAATGTCTGTCCGTCCAACAACGCCTCCTCAAAGAGCCTACCCCGTCAGAGGTTCTATGCAGAAAACTGTACAGAGTTGCCGAAGAGCGCACTGCAGGGCTGTATAATCGACATAGAATCACAAAGGGGAAATCCTTCGTTTGATATTCCACGTGCATAGCCGAAGAAATTGAATACGAGGTTAACGAAATGCCTGAGAATTCTTCACTTAATCCATATTCTTTCCTGCTGTTGGGAATGGAATTAACCATATATTTTTATGTATTATATGCAGAATCTAGCATTGATGAATTCTGCGGAGCTTCTGTAGCAGTTAACGAATTCAAACCATTAACAAACTTTACTCATATGCTGCAATTAACGGTTGCTGATCGTCATCAGTGGAGGGATTGCGATCCCTTCTATGTGAACATTTCCATGTGTCCGACGGGGAATCCTTTCTCCTTCATATTTCTCCATCCCTCCTAGTCTCTAGTCCTTTAACCGCAGTGTCTTTTGTTTGTGCGCTCCATTTTTCTGAATTCCAACTTTCAGGCAACAAAAAACTCTGTCCCCCCACCCCTCCCTTTACACTCCATACACTACATACACATAGAAATCTAATATGAATTGAGGCTGTCTCGCAAACAAAAGCAAACGTTACGCAAAAGTTTATGTATGTACTATATATACAAATGTTGCCACCACCTTTTGCTGCCCTCTACGCAACAAAAGGCAGAAGAAGAAAGATAAAAATTACAAACTTTGCCCCAATGAATGCAACATGCAATTCCGTAGTAGCACCAAGCCACTGCTTCCCGCATCACTCTCCCCGTTTCCCGCTTTCTGCTTCTCACTTTCTGGCCATAGTTGACTAAAGGTGAGAATGAGCCAAATGCCACACGCCACATGACGTTGCATGTAATTTACTCGACACTGCATGGCAATCAGGTTGGCAGTCAGGTTGGCAGTCGGGCAGGAAGTGTGTGTCCTGTCTGCATCCAGGCCAGTCATCCAGTCACCCAGTCAGCCAGAAGAGAACTCAAGCCTGCCTGTCATTCAGGGAACATTCACAAACAGTCACACATACACACCAGCAAACACACACATACGCACACACTCACACATACTGGCACACATAAGCAAATAATTAAAATTTCACTTTCTTGGCAATTCACTTTTTATGCACAGTGCACGAAATGGTGTCATCAGTTTTAGTCACCTTCTTTTTGTTTAGCTCTAGATGAAGGCTTTACTTTACTTAAGTCTTTAAGATTCATATAGAATTTTAATTAAAATAGTAGCTTTTCAGTTAATCGTTTAAATTTTAATCTTAAAATTAATGAAAATATATTTAATTATATTATCAATAGTATAAAGTGAGTGTAAAGTTTATACTTACCACATCGATTATTTGCATTAAAGTTAAACCAAAGCTTAATTGTAACGGGTCCGATTCGTTGAGAACCGGACGTTCTAGTGTATTATAAGGATCCAATAGATCATGTAACAGTCTCTTTTCATGATATCCAGCTAAGCAGACTGTAATAAATACAATGGAAAGATACATTTTATATTAGTTTGTTGGACTTTGAATGCAGAACTTGTAAAGATCAAACTGTTTTTTTTTTATATGCAGGGATTGGGGGGGATGTGCAATTGAATTGATGGTCGCTGCAACTGTTTGTCATTCAACAAAAGCACCGCAAGCCAACATCAATAATTCGTGTATCAAATTGAACCGGAGACAAAGGGACCGGGTGTGTAAGCGAGACCGATGAGGAAGAGCGAGTAACTGGAAGTTTAATGATATGCAAAAGTTTACTAGTTTTTGGTATGATTTTGCAAGTTGGCCATCTGATTTTGTTCCTTTCCCGTTTCTATTTGAATACTATATGCTGGAAAACTTTACTTTTCGGGTTTGGCCTTTTTGTTCACCATATGTCTCTCTGCTACTCCTTGTCCTTCTGTTTTCCTGTCGACCTCTGTCTCTCTATTGTTATGGCTTGCGAATAACAAAGGGAAACTTTTATTGAACCAAAAGTTTTTAACATACAAATTTTCTTGCCTTCCTCTTCGGTTGGACTGCTCGTTTTCTTAGCGGTAATAAATTGACTCATTCACAGACACAGACGCACACACGCACACACACAAACACACACACATGCAGAAAACACTCATACGCCTCGATATTTGCCGATTGTTGAATCGTTATCGTCGGATTATTTATGCATGCAACAATGTCGGACAAAGTCTTCTATTTTCCCTCTCTATCTCTCTCTTCCTCTCCCACTACAAATATATATATATATATATATATATATATATATATATATATATATATCTTTAACAATTTGATAATTTCCTAAGAGTCTCCAGTTTTGGGGTAGAAGATGCAATGCAAGAGTAAAGAGTGTGCTTTAGTGCGGCAAGTTTTTTGTGGCATGCCACAATCTATTATACGAATAGCAAAAATCTAGCTGTAAGTAGCAGAAAGTGTCGGATTTATTCAGTAAAGTGGAGTGCGGCGTGGCGTGGCACGAAATAGTCAAGGAAATTGCCGAAGGATTCATTTTTAGAAATTCGCCACTTGTGGATCGTTTATGCAAAAAGATGTAAAAAAATGCTGGAGTAAGAGAATGGATTAGGATATATTCCAACTCTTTTGTGCAACACTTTAATAAAGTAAGTGAAAAGCCACGAGAGAAACAGTTGCGGCAGAAGCAAGAATTTCAGTTGTGACGTCACGGCAGTCCACGCTAGTGACGAAATGTGGCACTAAGAATGGATAATTGCTCTGACTGTCCGATCAAATCAAGTTGCTTTCTATATATTAATATATATAATTATATAAATATTCACACAAATCTGATGTATGCTTATAAAATTAGTTAGTCAGCGTTTTATATTGTAAATCATTATAAATAGGGCAATAAAGATAAGAACAAAGTTACAAAAGTGCAGACAGATAATCCAGTAGGATAATAGATAATTATAATATATAACGTTAGTTACCAATAATAACGAAATATCTTGAAAACTGTGGGTGTCATGGTTTATCGCGATTTGTGATGGAGTAGAGGGCCGCGAAAAGATTTTAAACAAGCTTGGCCTGCTGTGTATCTGTCGGTCAGCAAATTGTAAGATAAAATAAAGTTCATAACCTGCGATTTTAATTGAGTTCGACTTTCGGGACCCAGAATATAAAATATAAGAAACATTTATGTATGATAATGTATCGTGCTTACAACATTTGCAATTAGTTTAAGATCTTTGAGTACTTAAGCTACTATGCCAATATCCGATCCTTAACAGACCATAGTAAATCCTTAAAGGCATCCGAACTTAAGGTATCCCAGAAAAATCTTCATTTAAGATTTTCGGGATTGCGGAAATCCAACTTGAAATGAAATTTTTGTATATTATAGATTTTTAAGAAATTTTGCACTCAGTCATCTTTACAAATTCATTGTTTAAGATATCCATTATGAATTGTAATCTGACCGGGCTGCATTTCGGATCTCGCATAGTTATGATTAAAACCCGTATTCGTGTTTCTCCACTTAGTAAATGTTCAGCCACACGATTTACATACAAAATGAACATCTGCAAAATTATGCACATAAATTTGTTACTTAGTTTTAATTCGCATTTAGTCCTTTTTCAGGCAGCTTGCAGAGACTTCGTGGGTTGTGGAGGATGAGATAAATTCTTTTATTTCAATTTCTTGCACGTTTGCATATTTCATTCTCTCCTCGCGCGTTTCAGTTGCATTAAAAATTAAAAATTCTTAAACACAATGCAGAGGACACAAGCGTGGCAACTAACGAGCAAAGCTGGCTGACAATGAAGGGGTGTTACGGCATTAAGGGAGGGGGAGCAACAGCTCTAAGCCTTTAAGGCAAAGCATTGACATCAGAGCACAAAGCAAACAGGAGCAGCAAAAAAAAAAAATAGAAGAAAATATAAAGAAACAGGGCCAACGTCTGATGAAGTGTCAAAATGAATGTAATAATAAAACAAATAGTCCAAGAAGTGGAAAAGGGATAACACACAACGAGAGCGAGATGCATAACATTTCGTATTTGAATTGACAAAAAAAAAAAAAACTTTTTGATGCTAAAGCTTTTGTTTGCTTTTCTATTAATTCGCATTGTTTAGCAGAACCATGAAAAGATATAAAAAGTTTAGCATAGTTTCCCGGACATGCTATACTCGTACTATACTGTACCTATAAGAGGAAACTCGACTAATGAATATGCAGGCTGATGCTTGAATGCAAATAACTTTACTTGAACTGGAATGCAGATGCAGCTGCAGATGCAATTGAAATGTACCCTTTTAAAGCTGATAAATTCAAGCTTTATTCACTTTGAAGTCGACACTCAGACTCACATGAAAAGACAGTTAACTGATATAGTCCTGACCTGTTTTGCGGCCTTAACTTTTTGTAGCAGCCACCATAAATTGCGTTCATTTTGGAAATGCCTTTTCAATGGCTCCACTTCCTTTTGCCGTCTATACTTATTCCAGGAGTCTTTTTGCTTCTTTCTCGTTGTTTGGCGGTATGCCGCATTAAATTGCAATTTTATTGCAGTAAAGCATGAAAAAGTAATTGCGGCTCCAGAAAGTCAGCGATGCCGCACCCAGGGCTCAGCAACAACAACAACATGCTAATCAAATTCGGCAACAACTGCGATATTGGACGGACAGAACGACAACCAAAACGACAGTCAGTACGTGACCGTGCCTCTGCATAAGGACGAAGTGGAAAAGTCAGTTGCATGTAACGACCGCATAGAAAGGCCAATTTAATGAGTCCCAAAAAAAAAAAAGACAAATACAAAAATTGATTAGAAAACGCAGCCGACTACAAAACTCAGAAGCAATTAGAGGAACAACAGCATAAGTACATAGCAGTAACAACAACAACTAGCAAACCTGGATGAATAACAACAAATTATAAAAGTCACACTTATAATTCCCTATCATGTATATATATTTCATTATATATTACACCGGTCTGCACAAATATCAGTCAGTCAGTCAATCACGACAGTTTATATGTCGAGATTTAACCATTAAAACTATTTACCAGTTGTAATAAGTTTAAGTAATAAGTTATAAGTAGGCTTCAAATTAGGAGAGTGCATTTTTTAGTCGAAGAAATAAGAATAATAAAGTTAAATGCTAGATATAGTCAGAGTTGGATATTTCTCCATGAATGGTCATACAGCTAAAATACCCCTTTGATGCTCTACAGCGAGGCAGCTCCGACAGTTCCTCCAGTTGGCACTCTTGCTGTCTGCCGATATTAAAAATTGAAAGCGAAATAAAAACTGACGCGGCGCCACACCACTTAAGCGGATAAAACCGATACAACGGAGTGGTTGGGGTTATAAAATGTGAGGGAGAGAAGTGTGGTATGGTCACAGCTCGGCTCGTTAGACTTGATGGGCTGTCTGAAAGGCCATGTGGTTGCTGACCTCAACTCAACTCGGTGAGCACCTGCAAATGGCTACGATGAGAGAGGGCAGTGAGTGGGGAAATATTTTGAATGGGATTGAGATCGAGAGATGGCGGGATGAAGCTCAGCATTTAATAGCATCAAGGTGACGCTTAAACATTCAAATCATAATTTATGCAATAACAATGTAAGCAGCTTTCTAAGGTTGCCTAAAATACACACCCCTATGGGGCGTTTTAGAGGTAAGTCATAACTCAAGAGCTAGCCAAGTTTTTTGGTTAAGCTTTCGGCATTGAGCATATTATATCAATACGCAAATTGCTTACAAATGTGGGTGGAGAGCCGTCTTTATTTAAGATTCTGCGATATGTAAATCTTTTGTTTCTCCAGCTATCTGAACCAAACTTAGAAATATTAGCAACTATATATATACTTAAGCCAACGAGAAATTCTCATATATAGAAAAATCAGTATTAAAAATTTAATATTAAGACTACAAAGGAAATCTTAACTTTCATCTTATAAATCTTGCCCATTGTTCTCCAAAACAAAACCCTTTAAAACAGCTCAAAAAATGCAGCTCTATTAAAATTATTACCTTCGTGGAGTGTTATGTTGAAAATAAACTTAGCAGTTTGAAATCTGATGTGATGTGCTCTTAGGAGTACGTACATATAACACTAACTAATCTATCTACAATGTGTCATGCGTATTATGGCGGAATAAGGTGGACAGGTGAGATACGTAACATTACAGCTTGGATTGGTTGCTGCTACTAAAAATGTTTTTTAATTAAAAAAAAAATTATTCATCTGCACAAAATCACTTATTACAACATATTGAAAACGCAGTCTGAGGCTCATTTCTATCCAGATCCTTTCCAATATGTTTTCCAAATTGTCGCTACAAAGTAGCATTGTCCAATGTCAAAGAATTAACCTTAACATCATTGAGATCGCATCGAAACTTCGCATAAAATGGACACATAGCAATAAAAATGAACTTTTTTGAGCTACTTTAATTCATATGGCGATCGATTGCTAAGGTACAATATTATGATGCACGGATTCTTCACTTAATAAAAAAAAAAAAAAAAAAAAAATATTGTGTTCGATATGACAAAAATAACTAATTTTTAAAGATTTCTATGACATTTGTCATCATTCCTCAGGAAAGCGTTAACCGATTTTAAAATGCTTTACTTTTACTTATTAAATTTGTCTATAACAAGCGTCTAATACTAATAGTATTGAAAATATCGTGTGTTGAACATTGCGCACTGCAATAAAATCATGCTGTTCGAATTAATAGTGGTTTGGGCTCGTAGTCGGACTTGTGCCTCAATTTGTGGAACGAAAGCGTGAAACACACCTTTGTCCTATACTTTAAAGTCTTATGGTTTGAGCAGTTTATTTTTAAATTAAGAATATTCTGATTTACCTTAAACATTTTTTTTACGAAATTTTTGATTAAAAATTCTAGGTAAACTGGATTTAAACAACACCAAGGAGTTATATCTTTTATTTGCATAACTGCAATAATAAGGCATGGCATAAGATATAATAAATTAATACATTTTATAGTTAGGGATGTATTTTCCTATTTTCATGACTGTTTTGTAGAGTGGTTTTAACCATTAATATTGAAAATGATTGTATTTTTTGAGATGTCTTAACCAGTCTTAAAAAATATTAATTTATGTTTGTCTGCACTTTCTGACCATATTTGGGTTTATAAGTTAAAGTTTTTAAGTTTAAAGTTTCAATCGGACTACTATATCATATAGCTGACATAGGAAATGTTGGTCGAAGAGCAAGTTCTTTGTTAAGAATTCAATTCAAGATACACAACTTATGAGTTTAGTTGAGATAAACTCATAAGTTGTGTATCTTGAACTGCCCCTTCGTTCTGGAACTATCGATCGAAACGAAAGGATTTTCGAACTGATTAGTTTAAAATTTTTAGTTTTAAGATATATCAACCAAATATACAAACTGTATCGTGATTTGTTAAATATATGGTATAAACCATGCAAATACAGGTCGAAAAACAAGCTTTATTAGAAATCCGGCATGCCTAATTCTCTTAATTCCAAATTTTATAACTTTTAAAGTATTGGTTTTCATTTTAAACTGTGTATGTTTGAGTGACAGATATATTTATCTGCTTTAAAAAAATGTTAGGTATTTACAATCGTTGTTAAAATTCTTATGAAATTGTAAAAAATGCAGGCTCACCTCCGAAAAATTTAAGGAAAGCTTAGTGCTTTTATTCAGATATATTTCTTAAGATATTCTTAAATTGATACAAGTGAACAAACAAAAGGGACAGCAGGCGGTGGATAATCTGAAGGCTGACAGTTTTCAGGGAGGCTATCAATCAAATGCCTGTGTCCACTATTGATATTATGAGTGCTATCATATTTAATGATTGATTTCATCACAGAAAAGTTGATGCTTCTTCCATTATATGGCAGTTGAAAGTGGATAAAGCATGATGGGAATATATCTTTGTATGTATTTCTGTGTCTACTAATGCAAATGGCAGGCATGACATTCTGTTTTTCTTTCTTGTGTAACCCTTTAGTTAATGATGAAAAAAGCAAATGACATTTAGAGGAAGAGACATAAAGAATATAGATTGATAGGAACTCACATTCAATGGTTTTTGAAAAACGTATGTGATTCTAGAGCGTGAGAGAAAATGAGTGAGCAGATGCCAGAAAAACAATTTTCTTACGTAGTGAAAGCACTAATATCCAAGTAAAAAATATTCAATAGAGTGGGTAGAACTCCTGCAGTGTGTATGGATGATGGGAAAATCAATTTGGATAAAAAAATCGAATGTACCAGACGATATCTTGGTGTATCAGCAATCTATTTTAATATACTGGTATCATTCTAGTTTGATAAAATTCATAAACTCCAAATATACTTTGCACCTCAGAAATGATTATTAAGATCATCTTGGTCGCTTTATTTGGCTGTCAAATGGCCCAAGTCTTGAAGTCTTGATGACTTCAAGCATGCCAAAAAGCTTTCCGCAGCAATGAACGTCATAACAGGGCCACTTGGCTGGCCAACGGAGCGTATGAACGATGTCATAGGGCAGCTAAATCATAAACACACTCGCACTCAAACACACACACACCGTGTGTACACACACACTACATACACACATTGTTTCAAGCATATGCAGCGATGTAAGTGACGTTGCAGTTGTGTAAAGTTTAGATCTGATTATCGTTTGAAAAGCAAACTGAGTGGAATGGGTGTAGTTACAGGCGTAGTTACTTATATAGCATAACAATATGGCATAACGGAAACGGAAGTGTTGCCATAAAATCATAAGCATGCACACACGCACATGGACAGCGACGTTGCCTGCATGAAACATGAACTGGCGCAAAAGACAGCAACAGTAAGAGGTTGTAGAAATGGTGGCCGTGGCGATAGAACGACGACTTCGACTGCAGAGCCAAAGACATTGCCCCCCACATCCATATATACCATATGTATGTTGTAGATACATACATGTGTATAATGAGTTTGTTACTGTTTTCATAGCTGGCAACAACTACGACACGCAAAGCTCCACGACTTATTCAACGCCAATGCACATTAGTTTCAGAAAGAAGGGGAAGGCAAATCAACAAGCCAGCACATTGCATCGGTTGCCTTCCCCACTTTGTCTACATCCTTGTGCTGCCTGTATAGTATATGTCCATAAATAACCCCAATATGTGTAAGTGACAGGCGACATCGCCGACAGGTGTGTTCGTAGACATTACACTTATATTTTGGTTCACCAGACTTGCAGCTCAACAAAATGTCGTTGTCAAGGAAAAGAATTCCTAAACTGCTAAGAAGTCATTTTTAATATCAAAAGGTTAAAATGAACTCTATGTAGATCCATATATGAGTTGTCTTGTCGTTCCAACAGACGGACCGACAAAGGTCTTAAATTATCTGCTACACATACACATACATTTTGCACAAAATGTATATAGCCTCGAAAGAGATCGCTTCGCTCGCAGAAAAAAATTAAATTATATAACATAAATCAGTACTGACACTGATATTTTTGAAATAATAAATACATAAAATTACCTTTATTAAGTTAATATAAACTTAAAACAACATTGACATACTAACACGTGTAACTTAATATACACTATGTTAAAACAACATTACAAATATATGACCATGTTAAGTGTGGTTACACCGTAGGGTATACAAATAAGTAAATCGTATGAGCGAGTCAATACATTAAGTATAGAGAATCTGAAGGCTCAAGATTTTAGAAATAATTTTATTTTATTTCCGTCGGCGAACGTCGGCATTTCTGAATTCATTAACAGACTTGATATTGGTCAATATCCTGGGAGTAATTGTGCGTTAAGTTACGTCCTTCAGTTGTCTCGAATGTAATATCGCTTGTACGTATTTTGGAGACCAATTTAAAAATTAATGTCATACGTTATATAAGATAGATTCCGAGAGATCTAATTATAACGAAAAACCAATTACACATTTTATTAGATTGGGTAAGATTTTAACCAATAAAAAAAGATTGTCTTAATTGTTCTCATGACAGGTTCGAATATTCAATCCTGCTGTAAATAACGTAGCTTTATAAAATGTCATCTAGAAGCAGCTTAAATACTGAGCGACTAGTTTGCATAAAAGCAGACGGTCAGACAGACATGCGGACATGAATGTGGTTACGTAGATTCAGCCCATCGTCCTGGACAGGATTTTATATGAAGATTGTTGTACACCTATTTGACTCCGCCATTATTAAAAGTACATTATCTTAAACTTTTAAGGGTCTTAAACTGTCTCCAATTCATTCAGGTGGAAGCTTCTCGGCGGTGTTTTTATGCGGCTTGCCTCGATTTAGTTGACAACATGAAAATATCAACAACAAAAGGACTGCAGCAACAACAACAATGCCAACAAAAACCAGCCCTAGGCGCAGACGCTTTCAAGTGCCATAGACAGTAAGGCAGAGACACGGGCAGAGAGGAGGGCAGAGACGTAGGCAGAGACAGAGGCAGAGGTTGCGACTGAGGTTGCGGCTGAGGTTGTGTCTGAGACTGAGGTCGGGTTTGTGGTTGTTGTTGCTGTTGCTGTTGCTGTTACTGTTACTGAGCATAATGTTGTTGTCGACATGCTTCACTTGAAGCTGTCGTAAATGTCACAGCTGACAAACGGCAAAAAAAAAAAGAAAATAAAGAAAAGAATATTGTCGCACCCTTAAGTGGTTTTATGTGTCAAAGTGACAATATGTTGGCGGCGTGCATTATAAAGTTGCTGTTGGCGTGCAGCTAAACAATATGAGGACTTGTGAAGCAACTGTTGCTGCCAAGTGGTTGTGCCAACAACAACAATTGAAACACTCACCACAGCGATACTGGGATGATGTTTCAGTTGTTATTGCTGTTGCTGTTGCCATTGTTGACACTCAAGTGTTGCACTTGCTGCAGATCTGATAATCGGGTAAATGTTAAGGTTGTTGATCACTTACCTTTAGCAGATAAATTCAAATATATCAATAAAAAAATCCATGAGTGTTTATTAAGTCCGTTGATTATTTTTGTGCTGCTGCTGTTGCTGATGCTGCTGCTTCTGCTGCTGCTGCTGCTGCTGCTACTGCTGCTGCTGCTACTGCGCCTACAACTCTGAAGTTGCAGTGCAATCGCATTTGCGTAAGAAATGATGGCGGTGGTGATATTACCAGAAGCTCTGATCACTGTTACAGCTTGCTGTCGTATTTGGACTTGCAGTTGCCACAACCTCAGAGCCGTCAGCAACATATGCAGAACAATATCAGCACCTAAAGACCAAACGCCGCTAAATATGTTTAAGCGGTTGTTATTGCTTCGAGCTAAACAATATGTTGATGTTGTTAGTATTGGTGTTGTTATTGATGTTGTTGTTGCTGTCGTGATGCTAGTGCTTTGATTGATGTTGCTGATGTTGTTATTGCTAAATGTTGTTGTTGTTGATGTTGCCGATGCCAATGCTGCTGCTATTAATTTTCTTTTTCGCCGCCGACGTAATCTCGTTTGTCGTTTGCGTACGCACAGTCTTATGTTTGTTTGTGTTGCTTGATTGCTACCGTCTGCCCCGTCCGGGTTCAACATGTTGCTGTCTAAATGGTGTTGCTGCTGCTGTCGCTGTTGCTTCCGCTGCAAGGCTCGTTCAACATATTGCGGGCCACTGTCGCTTGACACGCTGACTACATGATGTGTGGCTCTTGTTCTTGTTCTTGTTATTGTTGCTGTTGCTCTTTTTACTGCTTCAACTGAATTTTTGCTGTGGTTTCTTGTACTTAAGCTCTTTAGTTGCTGTTGAGTTGTTGGTTGGTCGCTCTCGTTTCTGTTGTGTGCTAATCTAAACGCTGGTTGTTGCTTGTGCAGTTGTTGGTGCTGATCGTGGTGTTGTTGTTGCTGTTGTTGGTATTGATGTTGTTGCAGCCACAGCTCATCATCATCAACTTCGCTCTGCTTCAGTTGCGCATTTTTCATAGTCTCTTCGGTGTTTGCTTCTGCCCTTGTTGAATATTGGTTTTTTCTTCACTTTTCCTGCTGCAGCTCTTTTCAAATACTTTTCTCTGTTGTCCTCTTCTTTTTTCAAACTTCTTTGTGGCATTCATTGTTTCTCCATCGGCTCTCTCTCTCTCTCTCTCTCTCTCTGTCTCTGTCTTACTCGCTCACTAAATTTTTTTTGTATGCTCCGACAACTTTTCTAATTGCTCTTAATTTTAAAAAGATGTTCAATTATTTGTGTTTATCTTGTTTTATTATCTTTTATTCAATATGGCGAGTATATGTTTTATATTTTCCTTTAGTTGCGATATTAATAAGCTTTTTCTTTACTTTGCTTTCTTTCCTACTTTGGTTTCTTTGTGCTTGCTTTTACAACCAAAAGAGTGTTATTCTTATTATATTCTTCTTAAATTTTAGGTTTCCACTTCAGCTGCATGTGCCCATGTGCTAGTTAGAGCAACATGTAAGTCATTATGATTATTTGTTCTTTAAAAATTATCTTTATCTTTAATTTAAAGTCCTTTACCATGTATTTCAGTTGCAATGATGATTTTCCACAAATATCAGCTTGTTGTAAAATTTGCTTTGCTAGTTTTATGAATTGTTTATATACAATCAAATTTTTTATCAGTATTTGCAATTTTACTGACAGTTCCTCTTATTGTTGGTTGTTATTATATTTGTATGCAGTTCTAGATGGCAGTGCTTTATAGCTATTTGCTATTGTTGAATCTTATTGATGAAAAGAGTCTGAAAAGATTAGAAAGTATTTTTCAATTAATAATTAAAGTCATTATGCAATAGAACTAATTTGGATTTTATTGAACTTGGCTATCAGACCCCCAGCCACTTTATTCCAAATGTGAACAGTGGCCAGAAGATATTTAAAAATGCTAATATGGATAAATACGAATTTTTGCCGTATGTAAAATATATAATTGCTTTGAGTTGTTGTTAACTTTAATTGTTGCTGCTTTCGTCACTACCGTTCATGTCATCTAAAGCGATATGTATATGAGAAATTAATCAACCTGAATGATGAATTTTAATGATTGTGGTGTTCTCATTCGCTAGTTCCAGAAAATGGATTTGCACTGGTCTAAGCTGACCAAAACATCAGAATGATTTTAGTTGGCAGTATCAGCTAAGTAGGAGGAGCTTTGGTGCTATCAGTATTAAGTTACATAGTATGTTAAGGTGTATATATAAGGGGACTCAGTTCACAACAATTGCATATTGTGTGAGTTAAATTGCTCAATTCGAACATGCAACTAATTCAAGGCTTATGTCATACCAAAGGAGAGTGTAAGCTGTTGCAAAACTAATGAAATTAATTTCGAATTCCACAAAGAATACCGGATAGAGGTTGCATGGCAATAAAGGGGAAGACTTTAAGTTTCAATTATTGCTCAAACTAATTAGTTTTGCTAAAACAATAAACCCAAACATTTTGCATGCTAATCACTCAGTGAAGTTTCTACAGCTGATGCACTACCGTTCTACTTAGTAAGAAGTCGAGAGAGAGAGTGAGAGAGAGAGAGAGAGAGGTATAGAATTCCGGACTGTCGTTGTTTGACAGGACGTCCAGTTTACAGCCATACATAATTCTGCATGCAAATCATCCTTAGCTCTGGGCATTCATAAGTAATGCGAATGCCAAAACGATTAATACACAAGTGTGTTCCGGACGCCTTATGCATTCTTGTGGATGTGTGTGTATCTAAGAGTGCCTGTTTGTGGCCAGTCAAATGGCCAAGTATCAGCTGCAGAATCCCAGCAAATGAAAAAGGGAATATTTATTTTGAAACTGGGCTTACAATGCAGAACACATGTTGACGTTGATGGACATGTGCGGAGCATTTATGGCATCTCCTATTTGGCCAGGACACTTGACTTCGGCTTATTATGACAGAGCTTGTTACATTTCTCCAATGTCAATTGTTTTTGAAAGTCACTACAACTTTTGTAGCTGGAGCTTCAAATCGAAAGAGTCGTAGAGAGCCATAAATAGAAGGAAAGAGAGAAAGTTGGAAGGTAGAGAAGCTAGGAGATAGATTTAAAATGGGATAATGGTAATACTGTATCTTACCAGAAGAAGGATTGGCAGACATGTTAAAATATACATATTATTCGTGAGCAATATCAACATTCAATGTCCATTTAGCCCTGACAATTACATATAGGGAGTACAAACTTGGTCCTGGATACCGAACGCAGATTCTGATTATTTTTATTTCACAGATGACATCCCCGAATCAAATAACTTTCTTTCGAACGATCGGTTGAAAATCAATTCTTAGTACGCAGAAGAATTTTGTTTTAATGTGTTAACAAATCTGACAGAATCGTCTGTTCGGTATCTGTCCGACACTCACGCAATCATGTAGAAAGACTTTGAGATGTACTGGAAAAAATTAATTAGTCTAATTATACAGATCATCACTACTGCATTTACAAGACCTTAATATCATATTTTCCCATTACTAACTAGCACAGGGTACAGTAACATCAACAGGGTATCGAATGTTGTCTCGACTGTGTACAAAACGAATTCATAATTCAAATCGCAAAACGTGATTACAAGAAGTATAAGATTAAGAAAAGGAACGCTGTTTTTATGTTGTAAAAGAGAGCGGCATTTTATTTTTGCCTGCAGCTCGCTCATTTGTGGTGAGAGTATATGTTTTTGGGTAGCATATATAAGGGTCTATAACAAATGAAGCTGAAATAAGTCTATAATTATATTTCCTTGATACTGTGAAAACCAATATAATAATAATTACGAAAATATTATGTTTAAATTTGGTATAGTTCTAAACAGATCAACCAAGTATTCTGTAAGTTACAAATCATAAGTCTGATAGATTCCGAATAAATCCAAAGAACATATTTAACTAATGATGGAAAATTAGCTCTACTTTCATACACTGTTATTCATATTTTATTGTTAAAATGATGAATATCTATTTGCTTCCGCGTTAGTCAAAAGATGACTCGCAGTTGATTCATCTGCAATGCGACGTGGTCAGTAACATACTCTCGGCAGTCTCTCTTTGCTTCTCACGCTCTCTCTCCCTCTTTCGTTCTCTCTTGCTGCCTCTCTGTCTCGCTCAGACTCTCGGCCTGGGAATCGGTTACCTCTCCTCTGTGAGTGTGCGAAATTGAAGTCCACTTTATACACACACAACTCGTGCGGCGGCCACCGCATCAATTCAATGAAATTCCATACTTCAATGTTATGCTTCCCAAATACTGAGAATGAGCCAATGATGATACTTTTTCCGCATACAAAAATGTGCAATAAAATTATTTGTATCTGCACTGAAACAGCGTTTGCGTAATACTCATATATATATACATATATCAATATATATATACATATACTTTTATTTAGTGCAGTAAAAGTCCATTCACCTGCGCGCGAAATTAAACGTACTTTGAACAAATCTGGCACATTTTGCTGCTAGGTGCAATTCATTTTAATAATTGTCCAAAGCATTGTTCAAATTAGTAGTCGTATGAAATTAAATTTCAAAAATAAAATAAAACTTCGCATTGGGCTTTCTTTCTGTGAAATGTGCCGAATGACACAAGTTTTGTTTTACATAAACTAGCATATTAAATTGATTTAACAACTTATTGGAAATCTCACAATAATTTAAAAATACTAAGAATGTCTCTTAATTTTAAATATAACCACTTCCATTTCTAAACTTTTTATTGAGAAGATTACATTTCCAGCTCTATTCACAATGCAAGTTGCAAAGAAAATCCCATTTTTTAACTCAAATAACAAAAAGCTGAGTTTGGTCGAGATTTAAATATTAATGGTAGCTCCTATGAGGAAGGACATTAAACATAAGATTGAGGATTTAGATTTAGGATTTCAAGATTTTAAACAAACAAACAAAAATGACTGAGCCAATATATCGAACATATTCCGTTGCACTCCATTTACATTGTCTATTTAACATATTTATATGAACAGCATTAACTACTGGATTGATAAACACGCAATCATCCTAGATTTTTAAAATATATACAATATTTCCACTCTTTTTATCTCTTGGTCTTAGCTGCCAGCTATGCTGTCCATTTTGTTTTCTTGATCCCATTCCAAAAATGGGATTGCACACACACAAAAAAAATGTCAACGTTTTCATAAACGCCACAATAGCAAAATAAACAGAAATAACAATAGGCAAAACCCTTTTCTGCTGCTATCGTCTTGTCGAATTAACTATAAAGGATTATATTGGCAATATTTTATCGGATTTCTTAACGGCCATCAACAGGATCCCTTAATAACTTTATGCGGGTGAGGACGCGTGCAGCCAATTGACGTGGAACAAGGGTGTCGTCCTGAAAATCCTTTGGCTTCCTGATAGAATCTTCCCACAGTCAACACTTTGATTGTGTTCTTGTTTGTACACGTGTGTTACTTCTGATGCAATTGATGGATTTGAATTCCCTATATCATGGTTGGAAGAAAAGTGAATGCGGTTGAGCAATGCATTAATTTGTTTTCATTGCTTAAGATATATTTGTTTCTTACTGTCTATTTCCATGTCCAATCTAATATCAAGTAAAATTAAAAATAAGCAAGTACTATTTTTCTTGCAAAAGACAGAACACTTGATAAGGATTAGGTTTTGTTACTGAATGCGAGATTTTGAGAAATATTTGTTATATTACACACAGTCATTTTTAAAGCCAATTTTATTAAAAAACAAGCCAAAAATTATATATACGTTTGTTCTATAACGTATTTGTTACTGACATCCTAACCCATTTAAGTTAATTTCTACATATGTCGGTAATCACTGCTGCCGATGATGGCTTTAAGTAGCAACACTCTCTTTTAATGGAATGTATAATGTAGTTGTGACCAGCTCTAACTCACATGCTTGCATGTTTAACAAAATTTAAGTGGAACTAACTTGGGCAATAATTGATGATTTCCTTTTGAGCTGTTTATAATATTATCATTTTCATAGTGCCCCTTGAAATAAATCACCTTATTATTATTGAAACATTTTATTTCAGAAGATCATTTCTTTCTGCACAATATTGCTTCGTTTCCTCATAAACCCATGGGCAATAGTGCAACACAGCAGAGGCAAGCAGAAGGGATGACTGTCAACTAACTTTAAGTGTTTAATAAACACGGATTATTCCTCTTTGTCCGTACTTTCATAATCCTATTATGTATTATGGTTTTCATCCTTTTTTCTCTCTTTCTCTCTTGTTACACTCATCAATTAAGGCTGTCTAGGAAATATCTTAATTGATTTTCGCAGTTTTCCATTGAGCCTTGGCTAACTATTATTTTTAACGAGCATTCATCTAATGATTATTGCATTTCCATTTCCTATTCTATTTGAAAATGTAATTTCGAGAATACAATTCTGTAAATGGTTCATTGACCTCTAACTTCTGACGACAAGTTTCTAAATTCTGGCCTTAAAACAATTGGACGGCATCGCCATTTGAATTTCAAATAGAATAAAATATTTTTCAACGCATGTGACAAAGAAATTTATGGGCAAATATTCAAGTTGACGTTGTTGCGCAAGAGTGTGTCTGTGGGTGGACTAGGAATGTAGTGGAGTTGTGGTATCCATGAGGCTCCACCATGACAAGCTCATGAATATTTGCCAGTTGTCGTTGTCGATGCTTGCCGGGAATATCTGTCAAGTTGTTGTCGCTGTTTATGTTGCTCCTGCCATCCTGCTGTTTGTAGTAAATGTCATCAGGCATGTTGTTGTTGTATATGTTGTACATACAGACATATACTCGTTTGTATACATATATTACATATATTAAAAACTGGCGATTCTCTTGCCCAGTTACACAGCACTCATGTCCTAACACCCAACCACGCCATTAATTGCATTGCATGTGAAGCTTGTCGCCTGTCTCCTGTCTCCTGCCTCCTGTCGCTTACCGCGCTTGTCGCTTGTCGACATAAGCGACATAAATCATTTGAAAGCCATCGCATAAATAATGAATATGCCAGGAACGCATTATCATTTTTAGTGCTTCTTAACTTTTGTGGCTCTCTGAGATTCCCTTTTTTACTCAAAGATTGTTTCTTGCATTTGATACATGCACCTTGAATTTGTTAAATAATATACAACTAATAATTATTGTGTATAATCAAAGACAGAAAATGCACACATTGACAATAATTTACTAAAGACGCACACTGGGAAGCGACTGTAAGAGATCAGCATTGACTCAAATGAACCATAAGAGGAACCTGCTCTTACGGTACAAAGATTTTTATATTAAGGTGAAAGTATAATTTAGTATTAGTGCTTATCAAGATATTGGCGAATACTTTCACGGAAGATACGTTCAATATGCTGGCGGTCTCTTCAGATCCAGATATTTTATGCTTTAGTCATGTTAAATCACTAAAGGATTTAGAAAAAACTGCCAAGTTTATTAGATGTGAATCCGCACATGCCATAGAAAAATATTCAAAATTTTAACGCATTAGAGATTTAGCAATAACAAAATTCCTATTTTAATATAATATGAATATGTAAATAAAGCTACATTATATATTTATTGTATGAGAATTCAAATAGGATTGAAATTAATATTTTAGTCAACACTTTCATAAAAATTTTTCAAATATGCACAAATATTATTTTTTAAATTTGCTCGACAACCTAAGGTGTGAAAAACGTTAAACCCGCAAAACTTCAACTTCATTTCAAAAAGTCGTTAAACAAGCATTTGAAGACTTCCCAAAATAAAAAATTCCTTAACATTACATGCTATCATTTTCACCATTTTGATTCAAAAAAAACATGCAAAGGGACTAACTTTTTCTCGCATTCTAGGAAAGGCACTCAAGATATCATATTGAACTATCTTTAGATCCAGTTGTTCGATTAGCAAAGACTCCAATAGCCCCATTAGATATATTCGTCTCCCATTTACACCATCGTATCTCATGAGCCAGATGATAACGCGGACTTCTTATTATAATTAATTTACTATGTCCTTTCTGCCGACTGATGTACGCTAACATTCCTTAGAGTCAAGTTTACATGGGATAAAGGAAACTTGGTAGCTGCAATCATAAATAAGGTTATTTTGATAGCGATTAACTAACCACAAAACAGCTTGCATCAACAACATTGGAAACAAGAACATGGTCAAGAGTTGAACCATTTGGTTCTGTCACAACAAATGTACACACACACACACAGTATATGCACACACAATCACATAATCAGAAATTTATTACAGTACTCTATCAGGCAATAGGATTAACCCTTAATGCGCACCAGCAATGATTGCCATGACGGCAACGGAGACATCGACTGCGACTGCGACTGCGACGACTTAATTTTTAGGATGGGCGGCAACAACTTGACCCATATTTTCAACGGCTGACGAGCTGACAGCCCTAACCGTACCGTTTGCACCTCTACCACCCGATCTGCTGCCACTTAAAGCTGCTGACATACAAACACTTGAGTACAACCCCCAATATTATATTGCGGAGCAATCACACTACCCAATATTTCCAAACCTCTGTCTCCAGCTCCAGCTCCAGTTCCATCTCCAGCTCAAGCTTCAGCTCCAGTTGCCATTGCTACTACTCTTACTCCCACATCGGAGGCATGCAGCCAACATTAGCATTAACAGAGTCGGAGCTGAAAACTGAAATTTTGTCGTCGAAGCGGCAAATGAGCTGGAAGCGTGTATTGAAGCGAAGGAATGAGGTAGAGGGGTAACTGATGAAGGGATATTAGGAGGGAGATGGTGCTAAATAAATATGTAGGTATATACACAAATAAACGAGCTGAACGAACGCAAAAGCGAAAGCGAAAGCCGAAAAAGTCAGCTGGGGAGGAAGATGCGCAGAAAATGGGAAATACGACTGTGTGGAAATTTGCAAATTTGCGACGGCGCAAAATGAAATTAAGTTAAAATAAATGTCATGATGCAAAATATACAACAGCTACAACAACATTAAACAAGCAGGAATAACAAACTAGGAATAACAAAAGCAGCAACAGCAGCAGCTGAAAGGCCTAGAAAGAGCAACAAAAAAATATTCCGCATACGCCGTGTGGGCTTCATGGACTCTTTAGTCGCCACGCGCGTGGGTGCTCTGCTGCTTTTTAATGAGTTTTATTAAGCAGGCCCAAAGCAAAAAAAAAAAGGGGAAGAAGAAACACACGCATAAACAAACACTTAAAGAGCGAGCACAACACAGACACAGACAAGCGCACACAAGCGCACACAAGGTTTGCTGACAACAAATTGAATTTGTGTTGGTGACTTTTTACATCAAAGAGAAGCCGAGTTTGCGTTGCTCTCTTTCTATACCTACTTCCACTCTCTTTCCGTTCAGTCACGGGTCTAGCAAAAGCTCGACTCTGGTATTATCCCTGGATGGATGTTGGAAATTCCTTACATTGCCTGCGACTTGTTTCGTTTCATTCTGTTGCCTACTTATAGGCTGTGGCACGCATAGAAATGTTAATGTTTGTCCTCCGTGTTAACTTTCGAGGGCAGCAGTATGTATTGTGTGTGTTTGACTTTGGGAGAGCTCCGCACGTTCCAGGAATCTGCACGCAATTTAATTTTGGTTTTGATTGCTTTTGCAGATGCGGTTTATACATATATATTTACTATAATTATATCCTACTATTTGTATCAGAACATGTTAAACTATTTGAGAAAATCCTTTGCAAATGAATTGTGACATTTCCTTTATTCTTTTTTTATTAGACATGTGTTACTATTTAATAAATCATGTTCATAGTTATGCACTCCCTTTACTTAAATATTTTTTAGTCACTGTAATTATTCGGTTCATATTGTTTAATTTAATTTCCAAATAATCTGCCAAATCTTCCATCAATCTTCTCACTTATTTGACAACGCCTTTAACTAAATAGAAATAATTAATTGCATTTTGTGGTCCACTTAGAAAATATAGCACATGAATATAAAATATTGAAAGATTCTTTTTAAATACTCTTGAGCTCCGTTTAAATATCAATTAGGTGTAATTGAACTAAATTGTGGAATAAATTTACAGTATACTTAAGCTACATAAATACATCCAACAAACTTGATAATGAAGAAATAACAAAAGAAAGCACTTGAAATGTTACTTGAACAGATTGCCTCAGGCCACAAAGAAGGCAAATTGCTTCAATAGTTTAATTTCTTGATAAGCTGTCGAACTCTAAACAAATTGCTAAATGTGATCTTGAAGCGCCGATGACGGAATACCCTTTTCCAGAATTCTCGACCGCTCTATATTATTCATACATGTAGAAGTCCAATTAAATATGAAAGTATAAAGTAATTCCCAAAACACAAACTGTGAGGCTGGTAATGGTATTGAAATAGGAAGGGTTCTCAGACGTAATGTGGCACACATTTCTAGACCAAATTATAAAGTACTCTGCAAGGGTATTGAAAAGACGGTTAAGTAATGCGAAGGGCAGCCATGGCTGGTTACAACATTATCCATCACTTATTTTTGCAATAACACGCGGTATGCCTCAAACTTCATTAAAACTAATTAATACTGTGCCGGGAGATGATTTAATAAGCTCGTATTTGTATAGTTAGTAGTTGTTGCTTGCATCGGGGCATGGAGTAAAGTTCGTTGCAGCGTTGGATAAATAATATAAAGTAATAAGCAACATTTTGTTGCACAGAATAAACACACTGCGTAGATTGCCATTGGCGGTGACTAACGAGGGGAAGTATTGTCGGATGTTGGTCGAGGAGAGAGCAGAGATAGTAAGGGAGCGAGGAGTTGGAGTTGCAGGTTTGTCTTGCGGCAGCGCTTCCTGCGAGGCAATTGACCAACATTTTCAATTAATTTTTGCTCCAATAATCAGGCAACGTTCCGACGTGGCAAGGTAGGGAGGCGATGAGGTTGCCGTGCCGTGTAAATGCGCGACATGCCCCACATCCTTACTGTTGGCTGCACAAACATTTACAGAGGCAAGTTATAGCCATCCTTCCTGCCACTACCACTACCACTGCCACTGCCACTGCCATCGCCACCGCCGCAGCCACTTTCCTCTCCAACCGTTTTAGCTCGCCTTAACGCACAGTTGAGTTATTTGACGCGCAGATGTTGGCCAAAGCCACGACAGCCTGGCTACCCGACAGCCCAGCAACCCGTCAGACTGACAGACAGACCGACAACCCGGCGGCTTAGCATGCTCCCCCCAATATCCCCTTCATGCTCTCCACACGATGTTCTACAAAATATTGCAGCATAATTTTATATGCATACTCGTATGTGTGGGCGTGTGAGTGCTTGGGACTCGGAAACCTTTTTCGCCCAGCCCGTTTCTTGGTACACACACAAACATTTATCTTCTAATTGAGGCAGTCGCAGAGCAAATTGTTAATTTGAGTGTCGGGACGCATTTCTTGGAATGAGACTGGGACTCTGCAGTTACCATTTTGTGCCACACTGTAAATGCAGTTGAGCTTTAACTTTATGACTGGTGTTAACGGCAGACATTCAGTCATTATGTCCGCATTAAACATTCACTTAACACAGTCCCCTCGCTCCGATTGGGAATTGCAGCCAGCCCAAAATCAAGTCCAAGTCGTCAACATACGACTATAAGGTGCAACCCCAAGAAGATATGTCTTTTATCAAAATATCCGTCTCTGGCGACGAAACTTATTACTGTCTGTCACGAATCATGATGTCGCAGGTCGAAAATCGTGTCCAAAGATCTTTCTTCATTCAATGGATATTTCGAATTTAAAAGGTTTTTGAAATCAGGTAAAAATGATCCCATCACAAATTGGGAAACTACTCAAAAACAACAAACTTTTAAACTGATTTATAGACAAATTATGAGACTAACCTTTAGGTTTTTATTTTCATCTGAATAGTATGTATATTTCTAATCAAAAACTAATTAAACTTGTTTCTTCGCTTGATAGATATTTATATCAGCAAGGATTAAAAAATAGGACTAAAATTTGTCTAAGTTTTAACTTGCATAAGTTCAGTTAAAATGGACTCCATCTAACTCCTAAAGGACGCTTTGTTAATAATCAGAAAATGTAAATTTTGGACTAAACAAGAGCAGCTTTTTTTTAACGTTACTCGTAAAATATTTCCAGAAAATATTTTTCAAATTTGACTGACACACCTGATTTATTCATCCATCTCCTATCAACTTTTTGAATATTTTCACTGAAATATATGATTTTGCAGCTCACAATGAGCAATAGTCCCACTGTGCGGCGTGATGCACTTTTATTCTATGCAATTCTGCAAGATCGGCCGTGAGGGCTTACAAATACAAAAGTATTTGTAAAAGTGAGTGAATATTGGTAGGGATGTCTTTGTATATGCAACGATATTTTAATAAATTTATTTAAATATTTAAAGTGGAAATTATAAAAAAATGCATACGAAGTTACGAGTTAGGAGAGGTATGTGGGTAAAAGATATAAGTCATAACAACGTGTTTGTCAAAACTGACATAAAAAGTCCAGTGATTGAGACGCTGCTTGCATACTTGAGCTGACAATAGAAAGAATCAATCCACAGTTAAAAACAGAATTTTAAGAAATTATTTACCATAAATAAGCTATTATTTTTCTTATTTTTGTTTTTTTTGGCCAGACACAAATACAGCTTATATTGTTGGTTTCACAAAGCAATGAAAAAATCATAACATTTTGGACATTTTTTAAGTTAGAAGCTGAGTAACTAGAAATAATCCGGTAATAATGTATATATAATGTATTGTTTCTTTAGTTTCAAATAGATTCAGAAAATGTATTGCAAACTTGTGACTAAGCAACTATTTGGCTGCCTCGAATAGTTAATTTATTTAGTAGAGACAAAGATATGGTAGTTTCGAGAATGTTCACTGAAAAAAATTTTAAAGCAGCCGCAATGTTTCACTGAACTCAAAAAAGATGGCACTGTGGCAACCCTTACCCTTCCCCTCCGCCAACCTTCTTACTCTCAGTCGCCGTCAGAGCACTCTACCCATCCAATAGCATTTTAACCTGTCAAACCACATTTTGAGAAATGTGTATGTATATGTATGAGTGTGAGTGCCACGTGCATTAAGTTAAATGCTTTGTGGGTTGGGCACTTTGGTCTCAAAAAGGCAGCACACTGTGCAGACCAGGCCTGTGAAGAGGGGGTTGAAAGGTAGAGCAAAAGCGAAACCGCTTTTCAAACATTTAACGATTTTTTTAGGTCAGCCTGCAAAAATATTTTAGCATAAAAATGTGAATATTTTTCCGACTTACCCGCGGCAGTTTATGAATGTCAGCATACACACACAAACACACATACACAATTATACATACAGTCGTACATACAGGCACTCATATGGAGCCTAATGTAAAGTGCAGTTTATGAGCAATTCCTGTAAGAAGCAGGTGGAAAAAAACTCAAACTCAGCTCGCCCGCGCGCATTTGTAATGCGAAACTTATTAACATACTTCGGGGCGCATGCATTAGGATACCTAATACATCTCACACTCTAATCGTGCCACTCCCCCTGTCTGCCCGTCCGCATCTGTGTGTGTCGGCGAATGCGTAACTGTGTTTTAAATTGCAGCTGGGCCTGGTGCATGCAGCCTTGCCACAGCTTCACAATAAAATGCAGGATACAGAGCTTGCAAATTATGAAAAACTGCCAGCAACGTTTGCCATGGTTATTGAAATGAATACTCTCACACCTGTGAGTATACCCGTACACACGCACACCCACTAACACACACGCAGCTGTGCAGCATGCGGCGTATACGCAATGCATCGTGTATCTATGTTTCTGTGTATCTGTGTGTATCTCTCACTTTGCTGTAAGTAATTTGAAAATATGTAAGAGTGTGTGTGTGTGTGTGTGTGTGCGAATTTGAGTGTGCGTGTGGGAAAAATAGGTCAGCTGAGTTGTTGCTGCAGCGACTGGTGCTGCTATTAAACTGGGTGTGTCGGCAAAATGGCAAACTGGAGTTGCAGCCGCAACCTGCCACCTGCTCTCCTTCCCCCTTCCCATTCATCTTTGCCCAGGCAAAAACTTCCACGCATAAAATAGCTACCAAAATTCGCCAGTTAATTGGGCGTCAGAGGGCGTGGCATGTCTCTGATGCATGCTATGTGCAACTAGTGGTTAATATTTGATGCCTGCTGCTGTTTTGCATTTTCCCCTTTCGTGCTGCCACAACAACAACAGAAACAAGAACAACTGTAGTGACCTACATTCAGACAATGCATTTTCACAGATGCAGCTAAAGTACAATTTATGTGTGTGCGTGTGTGAGAGTGTGCAGGTGTGCGAGTGTGAGCTGCATCAACAAGTACATACAGAAATTCGCCAATACGAAGCTGAGCGTTGCTTTTATTCCTTAACTTTTCCCAGCAGCTTCGAATTAAAGTTCTGAAGTTATCATAAAAGCAATAACGATAGCAACTTGATAAAGAATAGAATATACGGAGAGAAATTCAAAAGTTCGCTGCAACTTTGTTTTATTTGGCAAACAGCTCTTTCCATAAAGATCGACTTTATATCTCTTGAAATATTGGTTTAATGTCAAAGATTCAGTAACAGTCAACAGTATCTCCAATATGTATTTATATATGGTGAAGCATTCAACTGTCAGAGAGAGAGATAGCCAACACTTATTGTCAATACTGTCTTAATATGTCCCTCATAACGATTGATTTCCTCTAACAACAATCTGAAAATGTTGCCCGAATTTCCCAAATATTTTCGATGAACTGTCCGCCGAATTTTCTATTTCCGCTAAAAAGCTGAAAACTCTTCCATAGAACAGTGCTGAAAAACTTTTAGATATAATAAGCTGATTACGCAGACAGAATTTACAATGGAAAATTATAAATTCCATATAATTCTCTGAAACTATCTAGAAATTTACTACCGAATTTCCTTATCCGATATAATGATGCATATTTTTCTGAAAACAGTGCTAGAAAACTTGAAGACCAATTAAATTGATTGTATATATGTATAAAGTCTTCAATTTCAAACAACGACCTCCAATAAGGAATTAATTTAAAAATGTTTTCCAATAATGGGCATAGATTTTCAACCTGTGATTAGCATCCAATTGTTCTTACATTAATGTGTCTTATTTTCAGGGCGGGGAAATATCTTTTGCAGAGTTTTCAGCTGTTGTCAGAATTGATACAGGGTACAAACCCGTTATGTTTTGTTTGCACTATTTAATCGCAATTTCATCCAAACTAGTCCCTCAAAAAAATAAGAATAGTTTCTCTTTGTTTTAGTTGATACAATAACACACTCAAATTGTTGCTCAAAATATATAAAATTTAATTTTCTCTATTCTGTTTACACAAAGATAAAAACTAATCTCCTATTCATATTCACAATTACTTTAAAACACGTTGAACAAGTTCGGCAAATGTTTTATGTTAGAATCGAGGTGTAATTACTTTAAACTATTATATTTTCAAAATGGAATAAATAAATAAGAAATTCTATGATGATGCAACATTACCTTTCTAAAAATAAAGAATCTTACAAATATCTTGTGTTCTCTTTGATTTTATGCTATGCATTCCAAATTCAGCGATTTACAGTTTCCGAATTAGAACTCACTATCTGAAGTTAAGTAAATTCAATTCGTAAATTCTGTGAAATTTTTCCGAAAGTGAAAACCTGAATAGGTCTGAATATTTTACGTTTGCATTCAATTGAACTAAGTTTTGGCCAATCTTGACATTAAAATAAAATTAAGATGTGTTTTTTTTTTTTCACTTGATTATTAAAGCACTTCATTTGTTTTATAAATTATGCTGGGGGGCTACATATAAACTACAGAGATAAAGGAGATATAAATTAAGGAAATAGGATAAATTCGAAAAGCAGCTGGGTTTGCATTTAAGGTCAAGTTCTCACAATTTGTTGAAAACACCAGATTAGAAGCCGGACTAGCTTCTATTTAAACTTTTAATCATAAAAACAAAATAAGAAATTAAATCTGAAATTTCAGAATTATATGTATGTATGTCTGATTGCAATGCAAGTGTTAATGCAGTAATGTCTATATTTATTTTTATTATGCTTCACTGTAATTATTGTGTTTATATGAACTATTTAGGCTGACGACTGATACCAAGACAATGCATATTAAAATAATAAACTGCTACTGCTACAATCTTAGCCAAACTGATTAAATAGGCATTTAAATTGGACTTATATATTCCGCTCGAAAATAGTGCAAATCGGTCGACTATATCATATGGCTGCCTTTGGAATGATTGTTCCAAAACAAGTTATAGTATGAACATTAAACATTAAACATCATTAAAAAAAGTAAACAAAAAACTGAATACTACATTCAAAGCATCCACGAAATAGATGCGGAATGTAGATTTAACCAGAAAAGATTAAAATTAAAAGTTTAGTGAGTTAGTTAACGTTTGGCACAACTCCAACCTATGCAGTATACCTGGAGTCTGTTGATTTAACTATACTGTTTAAAAACAAATGCATTTTAAATGTCATCCTTTGCAGTCCTGCTAAATGTTTAATTCAATTAAATAAAGACTACGCTGTTGTGCCAAGCTGGTTAGGACCCATTCTTTAGAACTAGTCCAAAAATGAATGTTGCAAACAAGAAATAATAAATAAATAACCAAGTTAGGCGAGTGCAGAGCTAAAAGCCAAGCTTTGAGAAAACTACAAAGAAATAATTGTATATATTGTACAGAAATAAGAAGAGAACAAGAGATTTTTGAAAAATGCTGCAAAAGTAGACGAAGAGGCAGAAGCAGAGGCAGAGGCAGAAACAGAGCAATAGTAAAGTGAAATGGCACACGGGGCTAACAGGGCAACGAGTCCATGTCCTTGGGCAACGTCCCACACAAAATGTTGGTATTGCCAGAAAAGGTTACCAATACAAATGCCAAGAAGCACAGACGGACACATACACGCACAGAATCCATCAAAGAGAATAGGTGAGGCACACCAACATATACACACAGATGCCCCCCCACACACACACACACATACATATATATACATACACACTGGGCACAGACGCACTCAACATGCCGACAAAGAGAAGAGAAAACAACATAAAAATTAAAGAAGAAGCTTTAAACATCCTCGTTTCTGCTCAGAGGCCAACGACAACGCCACATGTATCTATACCATGTATAGGCGTTGAAAGGGAAAAAGGGAGGTTGGAAGTGGGAGGCGAAGTTGCTTCTGCTGTCAGAAATTTGGATGCGTTCTTATTGTTGTTGCTTTCTGTTTTTCATTTATTTTTATATACATGTATATTTTTTCTATGATTTTGCACGACTGCCAAAGTATACGCACTCTCACGCACTCTTTGACTCTCTTCCACGCATTATTTGTTACTCTTTCATTCTCTCTCTCTTTGTCCCTTTCTCTCTCTCTCTCTCTCTCTCTTTCTCTCTCTCGTGCACACCCTAAAGCTCCCGCATCGGCTTTTGTGTTCCCTTGTTTGGCATTTGGCTTAGTGTGAAAAATATATAAATGTGCAGCGATTATGGCTAAAAGATCTTTGTGTCTCCGTCACAGATACAGATACAGCTGCAAATACAGCTGAAAGTACACACATACTCGTACACACAATACATAAGTTCATGGTTATTAAAGCATCGGCTTTGAAAACTCTCACATGCATTAGAGATTGGCAGCTGCTGTTGTATGTGTATGTGTATGTGTGTGTGTCAAAAGGCTTGTATATTTTTAGATACTGTTCCGAGTTGGTATTTTTCATTTTTTAATAGTATCATCGCTTGAGTGTATGTGACTGTTCGGAGGCTCAATGAGTTGGTCTTTATTGTGCACAATATTTCGTAACAATTTTATGCATACTTATATGAAGACTATTGCCAAACTATCTGAGATAAATCTAGCATCTCAATATGATCTGACGTTACACAAAATGGGTCAGCATCAATACCAGACAAATATCTAGTGACAAAAGATGGCTAAGACTTTCGATATTCAATATTGTGACGAAAAATATTAATTTTTTTGCATGAATTCATTTTAAAACAAAATTCTCATGTTCAAATGTTTCAGAAACGGAATAAAGATTTATTTCACAACATATTTCTTATTTAGTTGCGCAGATAGCCAAAAAAATATAATTTTTATATTTTTATTGTTCTCAACAGCATATGGATGATAAATGTCGTTTTAAAGACACCGATAATATTATTTTATTTATTGTCTTGTTACTATCAGCTTGCCCTTGGGAACATATCAATAAAGAATGACTGTATACATATAAATATCTCTTCAAGACTTTAATTACTTGGACATGTACCTTATCAGTCTGTAGCAGATCATTCAACTTTTTTCTTTGATCATTATTATAATAACAAATGATGTATACATTTTTTATCCAATAGATTATTAAATTGCACTAGAGAGAGCTAAACTATAATTCTATTAATTTATTCACATTCATAGAAAAATCTTCCTATGAAAGAATATCTAGTAATAAATTCCTAAATTGGTATTGTCGTTAACATATATTAATATTGTATATATATTTCATATATTCTTGCAACGTAAACCGAATGAAAAATGTGAGCAATGCAATATGTTTTACAGTCCCGACCGAAGGTTCAAAAAAGACCAATGGAAACTCATAAATATTTTAAAATAGAACAAAGAACTAAATCGAGAGTAGGCTTCTCTGGCCCTTTCAATCTCTTTCTTTTCCATTCCCTCAAATCATTGCCAATGAATAGCAACAAGACAACACGAATAGAGCATTAGAGATTTGGGGAGAACGAGAGAACAGCTTGAAAATCTCTGCAGAAAAGGTATTGAATCCAATGATGAAATGAAAATATGACAACCAATAAGCTTGCTGTATAAATGGTATATGGTAAAGTGTATTTCTTACAATCTTATCAACTAACAATGAAAGCTCAATCAAACTAGCACAGCCTATTCAGTCATTACGAAATGCTTATGGTACCCATTCATCCACATCATATGATTTCTGCGTGAATTCGCATTGCAGGACCGGCTCCTTGGGCTGTGAGTCGTTGTCGCGGTCTCGTTCTGCACGTCCTCGTCGCAGACGAGTGATCAAGCCTGCAATTAACAGAACGAACAACATGCCAGAGGCAACCCCCAGAATTGGAATGGTGAACATATTCAGATTATTCTCTTCATCGGCGGCCTGATCGATGCTCAGAATATCTCCAAGAAGACTGCGATGGCACGTAAGTATCGAGGTATCCTTCGTTTTATCATCCTCATGATATCCGGAGTTGCAGCTGCAGTTACCCAGCTCATTGCAGGTTTGGTGTGCACCACAGCCAGTCTTGCGGCAGTCCATGGATCTTGATTCGTTGCTCTCAAAGAACTCGGCTCGACACTCGCCCACATAGCGGATAAATCCCTCGGGGCAATCGGCAGCAGCAGCTACAGCGACAGTCGCAGTCTCTGCAGTCTCTGTCTCAGATGCTGCAATTGTTGTGATCGAGTTGAATTCTTGAGTCTGCTCGAGCCCGGAGACTTCTTCATCGCTGACAGACACACATCGGTGGGTCAACACGCTCCATGAGAAGCCCTCATTGCAGACACAGCGCTCCACTTCAGTACACTGGCCATTTGCACAGCCATCGCCCAGCTGGCAAGTTGGCTCACAGGGTGCACTGACAGCATCGCCAGTCGGCTGCTTCGCCCTGTAGCCATCCCTGCAGGCGCATGTGTTGGGTGCCACACACTCGGAACCAGTTGGACAGCTGCGCTCGCAGATCGGCTCACAGTAATGGCTCTCGTCGCGATGGTTGAGGGCCGAGACATAGCCCGCTGTGCATTGGCAGCGTTGTGGAGCCACACAACTGGCAAAGGCGGGACAACCTCGCTCGCAGACGGGCTCACAGAGTCCCGACTCAACCTGCAGATAGCCCGGGCAGCACTCGGAGACAAGCTTATAGCTTATCTGCTCCTCCTCCGTGCTATAAGTCTCTGTTATCTGCTTTGGACTCTTCCACGGTGTCCACTTCGATGGTTGTTTAATCACAGTGCGCTGCTTGGTAACCGGCACCACGCGGCTCAGGGAAACATTTCGTTCACAGTAGTGCTCTCGGAGAGCCAGACAGCTGCCCAAGAGGCACAACCAAACGAAGAGACAGGCAGGAATTCTTTCTGGCTTCATTTCTCTCTATCTTTCTCTGTCTCTCTCGCTGTTCGATTTGACTGCACTTTGTGAAACTAAACTGAACTAAACTGAGACAAACCGAATCGAACTGTTCAAGTTGAGACTCACTCGACAACTGAACTGTCCAGGCAAAAGACGCCCGCTCGAGAGCTGCCCAAATCCCTCGAATGTCAACAACATCCGCTGGCTAGATAAGTCACCCATACCGAGACCGAGACTGAGACCGAGACCGAGACCGACCCTTGCTCTATTCGATAGTCTCTGATAACCGAGGGTTGCTACGCATCAGCAGGAGGTAGAGAAAGCAGGCAGGCAGGCAGGCAGGCAGGAAGACAGTCAGCAAACCAATCACAACTTCAATACAGTAGACAACAAAACAAATAAATTCGTTGTATCTATAGTACTTTATATCGCATGCACAGATTCAAAAAATCGTACTTAAAGTGCCACATTTCTGTTTAAATTTCAAAGTATGATCTTATGATCTTGTTTGCAAAGATTTTTAATCGAAAACTGTATTTCAAACAAATTGGTTTTAAATTGTTAAGGTATTTGTTTTGGAATAATTTGTAAAATATGTACACGATAGAGATGTGCTTACTTCAATCTGTATGAAATTCAGTAGTTTTGATCATGATTCAGGTTTTTCCCTTCTTTTTTGAATTCAAGTTATGACTGTCAGTAGCAGTAAAAATAAAAGAAAATGAATTCAATCTTAGGTATACTTATTAGGTATGATGTTTCCTACTCATTAACTTGTCTGATTTCTTGTCTATAGCCTAATAACGGTCAAGCTCTTTCTCACAAATTCGTATTTATTTCAAGTATTGATTTTTAGTAATGAAAATAATTTAATCGTGGTTATTTAAATATAATTATAGTAGAACCTTTTCCTGTGTAGCATTAATTGTGTTTATACGACTTGTTACGTCTTGTAGCATAGTGTAAGCGGCGATGATGCCAAGTGTCAATCAGCTGTTGTTGCTGCATCAACAGACAATGAATGCTAAATGCTGGTCTGAGTATGAGTACTCAGTGAGAATGAGTCTGTGAGTCTGACTTTTGAGTTTATCATAATACCCGCTTAATAAGTCGGTCTCAAGTTACCCGCATTAAGATGCTGATAAGCTGGAAAATAGCTGTATCTGCACTAACTAAATGATACATTTGTATTGTATTGTATTCTGTATTGCTGCGTTTTTATCTACATATGTAGTCTGAGTCAAACATAGAAGTCAAAGCGGATACAATTCATATTTCTAATGCGAATTTATTATGATTCGATAAGTTTGAAGTTCAAATTGTTAATCAGCAATTACCCTGGGAAAAACCTTATAATTCTCTATTAAAATTACACTATACGGAACCGGTTTGAAACTATGAAACTATATGGAACACGGAAGGCTCTCTCACAGTGACTTTGAACTACACCGGTATCTACCTGCTGTACATATTAAAACAAATAGAAATACGAAAGATGAGATTGTGAAGTGAAGAGAAGAGAAAGAGAAAAAGGTGGTTTACATAATGAGAATCGTGAATGCAGGCTCAAAACATGCGTTGATGGGTATACATAAATTTTCAAGCGCATACAAAAAAGATAGACAAAATAGTATTCAGTTATGAAGAAAATCCGTGAACTGTACTGAACTACTATGTACCTGTTCTGAAAATCTTGATATGACCTTGAAACCGCTTTAAGTAGCATGTATTGTGCCCAAAATAATACAAACTACTTAGTTATCAATAATAACTATTATGTTTGAGTCATTGAACTATTAAATAAGAGTAATATCTTCAGTCCTCATATTTAGTATACATAAGTTGTTACGTTTCCGATTTACGTTACAGTAACACGCACTCGCACACACACGCAGAGACACACACACACGCAGAGACACACACACACGCACAGCTGACGGACACAAGGCGTCAACTGTCAATGCAGAAACGGGCGTCACGGGGCACGTATCCTGCGCTCTGTCCTCCAATCTGCCTGTCTCTCCGGCGAGCCAACAAATGAACATACAACGGATGAATGACAGCTGACATAGAAACAAGTCTCTCTGTGTGCGTGCGTGTGTGTGTGTGTGTGTGTGTGTGTGTTTGTGTTTGCGTTTGTGACACAGTCACATTCTAATCTAAAATAATTGAATTGAAGTCAGATTGCAACTGATGCCTTGCGCTTGTTGTAGCTAACAGATACAGATATAGATACATATTCACATACACATTCATACTCAGATACAGCACGTTGCCTTTGTGTAACTGCGTGCGAAAAGTGTAACTGTTAGATACATTTTCAGTGGTAGGCTTTTGCTTTGGGCCTTGGGCTTGGGACTTGGGCTTGGGCTTGGACTTGGGGCATGTGCCACCCACAGCTATCGCCCTAGTCGGCGGTTAAGTTTTTTCAAAGCCCGCATCTAGAGCATTTGCTGTATTGTGCTGTGTTGCTGTATCTGCAACTGTTTGTACGCCCATATCTAGCTGTATTTGTATCTACTATCTGTAGCTGGTGCTCCAGTAGGTTCACATATGCGCAAAAGACGCGCTGTCTTTGATAATTAATGGTTAGAGTACTCGCTAACTGAATTTCAGTTTTGTCATTGTTCGCTTGAACAATCCCCCTGCACACTGTGCTCCCAGTTGAACGAGATTTTGCACGTTCACCAACTGCAATTAGGCGAAAACTTTTGGCTAGTCCAAGTTCGTTCGTTCGCTTGAGTTATTACCTTGGCTTTGGTTGCGATTCGCGACCCGCTAATTGCCAGCCATAAATTTGCATTATCTCACGTAGAAAGCGGAAGGTACATCCCTTAAAACAATGTTCCCCCTCTTAGTACTCTCCGTCTCATTCTCTTTCTCTCTAGGTTAATCTGTGTCCCTCTGGTAAATTATCCAAGTTGCGAGAGTCAAAAACTTTTACCAACCCCATGCGACATCTGGTGCTCAATGCACAGACACGTAACGGACAGCTCCAAGGGACTGTATGGGGCTTTGTGCGATGAGGAAGGGGGTATTGGGAAGGGAATAGATTGTGGATGTGAGCAGACAGTTTAACTACCAAGGTGTTGAGGTGTCTCACAGTGTCAGACGAGTCAGAGTCCTAACAAACTAAGAACAGTAAGAATTCAAGTAGCTCCCAAATGATTAGGCAAACGATTAAATTATGAATTGGCTAAAATTCCCATGTAAGCAGTAAAGAGTCAAATATAACTTAATATAATGAGTACTGAGTACTAATTTGTTTAATTATTTCATATATGTAATGGGATTTAAAACAGTTTATTTTGTTTAATACCGACATACTAAGATTGCAATTATAACTCGATAAGATACTTGCATTTACCATATTCATATATGTTTATGTATGGTATCTTTGCTTTACAACATTTTTAAATTGTTGTACACAACTAAAAGTATGCAACATTTTTTTTACCGTTTGATTTCGTATACAGAAACTGAAGGTTACCCACCTCTCAGCACATATCACAATTAAATAAAAGCCAAATGCATTGAGATCCGCTTATTTCAATTCCATGAAATGCCAGGTGAAAAATAAGACCCACATCTTATTGCCAAATGTGCTGTACGCTATTTTCGTGCGATGCAACCAATTAGACATATTTTCCGGTCATTAGTCTTCGCTCTTTACGTATACATCTATTTTATTAACTTATTTTCATTTTTTCATGAAACAGAAGAATATATTATTAGCTACTGTCACAAATTGATAGCCTCAATAAATACATAAATATATTTTTGACGAATTCAATTGCAAGTAGTTGAATATATTTAATAAGATAATAAGATCAAAACTAAACTATCTTGCCACACTGATTATTATTAAGATCTACCTAATATGCCTGTCTGCATGCTGCTGTTCCCTTAGAATTCTTTTTAAATGTATACACATACATATATTTATAAATAATTCAGTTAACATATAATATCTGCCAAGCCTCTTAGCCGCCAAAAAAAATAGGTCAAATTCCAAAAAAAAAGTAATACAGTAAATTGAAAGTTAATAAAAACCATTAGCTTATTGTGCCTTTAAAATTGTTAGTTATTCCAAAAGTAAACTGTGGGGTTTCAATTTTAGCCGGGTTTAGTGTTTTCCCCCTAAATTAGAGGTGTTTTCTAAAAGTCGTACAACAAGTTCGCTTTCGTTACTAGTGCTGACTGTGGAATGTCGTCCGCAGATATACATAATTATTATAAAATAACCCGCAGATGATCATTTCGAGAATTTCTGGCTTTTCCTTTGCCTTTGCCTTTATTACATATATTCACTTGTTCTTCTTCATCAACATGCGCGGCCACTTTCATTTGCAAGAAAGTTTAAGGTCCTTTATACATAAATAAGCAGTAAGCAGGCGGCGTCGCCTCAAAGTGCCAGGCAAACATCAACAGCAACAACAACTACTACCGTACAGCTACAACTAAACGGACAGGACACCCACTACAACAAAGCACTTCAAACACGGCCAGCAACTAAAATAAACAACAACAACAACAACAGCAACAGCAATAACAACAGCAAGAACAAGAGCAAGGCGACAGCACATCAACAACGGCCAAACACAAGCTATAAAAACAAGCGCAACAAGGACTTTAGTCTCGAGTCTCTCCAACGTGATACATCAGAAGGACGATGACGATGACGATGAGTCGCGAACACCGTTGTGCCTAAGAGTGTGTCAATGTGTGCGTGTCTGTTTTCAGTCAGTGTGGCACTGTGACAGTCAGTCATGCCTATGACTGCCACATAATTAAGGATGCCGACCAAAAGCAGTCAACAAACAAAACTTTACGCATACACTTATACTCTTATCCATAATGTCATTCA
Source organism: Drosophila sp. st01m (assembly GCA_018901795.1). Taxonomy (NCBI): domain Eukaryota; kingdom Metazoa; phylum Arthropoda; class Insecta; order Diptera; family Drosophilidae; genus Drosophila; species Drosophila sp. st01m. The sequence goes on from JAEIFG010000269.1 coordinate 954,592, forward strand.
TTTTAGTACAGGGTATCAAGCTTTTACCTTAATATTGAAGAAAAAATTGATATTTTCACAGTCGCAGCTTTTCCACTTTTGATTAAACCAACCGAAAATCTCACAAAGATTTACGGAGTCTTGGAGATAGATACAAATCTAATTAACATTTAGTAACACAAAGCACCAAAATTAAACGTTATCCTGATAGCCACTGTTTTATTTATTTATTTATTTTAAAATATATATTTATTAACATATATTTATTTATTTATTTTTTTAATATAATAATATATTGTCAATCTATAAGCAGCCGACAATAAAATTAGGAATAAATATTTTTAAGCAAATAAAATTTGTTTATGTAAAGTAATTATAAATAAATTATGTGGGGGGTATCTAAAATAAAAAAGAAAGCGATTGGCAACATTTGTTGCATAGATTGAGAAAAACCCAATTCATTTACTTATGACTTTCTAAATGACAAAGGATAAATTTAAACATTTTTCTTTGATAAATTTTATTATTTTTGAATTTCCTAAAATCATCTTTTCTTACCTAACCGTTTTAAAAAGATTTTCGTTTTCAGAAAGTAATTTTGCCGACAAAATTTAAAATTAACGTTAGCAGTTTTACAGCTATCAATTTGTATAAAAAAAAAAAAAAAAAACAAAGAAAATGGTTTCTAATTCTAACCTCAAGCGATCACATCAATTCCAAGTCTAACTTTTTAAGGTAAAAGGTTCACAAAAGTTTAAATACCAATCCTGCGAATGTCGGAAAAAAATCCTAATTATAAAGATTATCTGAATTGTTGAATATATAAAAAGGCCTTTCAATTTCATGAAATAATCATTTCTGTTTAAATGAAAAATTTGGAAGGGTATCTGCAAATTGTCCACACTCCCGATCAAACACACACACACACACACCTATACGAATATTGTACATTTGTTTTGTTGGTCCTCTCGTTGTTTCTGTTTGCATTTGGATTTGCTGATGTATCCCAACTGGTGAAAATGTAATAGTGTGTATGCGCTGGAGAATGCGTGTGTGTATGTGTGTGTGTATGTGTGTATGTGTGTTTGTGAATGTTGCATGAATGAATGATGAAAGAAAAGCCAAAAGACGTTAGCTGCCAGTGCGGGACTAGAAGACAAAGCCTCAAATGAGCATAATGAGCATAAGGAGGCGTCAAAGCCAAAAGTGCTCTCAGGCGCAGCTGGGCAGGACAATGCTTTAGGAATTGTGTCATATTATTAATGAAAAAGCAAGAAAGGCGAGTACTAAGTTTCTGACGATAGCGAAGAGAGGAGAGAGAGTATGTAGATTCAGATTTTAGGTAGCCAAATGAGCAGCGAGTGCAAAATAAAAGCAGGGGGCTCCACTTCGCCCGCGGAGAGACCCGGCTACAGTCGAGCACGCTCGAGAGTTCGATACCCTGTGTCCAAAACTTTGGATGCCATTCTGCACACCAATACATTGATTTTAATGATTAAATGCTCAACCGATTGTTTTTATGTCAGCTATATGATATAGTGCACCGACTCAGTCAGGATGTATAACATATACCATATATATGCACATTCTATCAATTTGACTTTGGTCAGGACGTATAAGACTAACTTAAACATATTCTATCAATTTGATTATAATATCCCTAAAAAAACAAAGAAGGGTTCACACCAAAACTATCTTTTCGACCGATAGTTCCTATAGTAGTTATATGATATAGTGGACCGATTTGAACCAACTTTAGACAGGCTGCATTCGACAATGAGTTACATGCATATCATAATAATTTAGCTATGTTTTAATACTAAAATTTTCTTTTTGACTGCTCGTTCCTAATGCAATTGTATAATATAGTGGCTTGATTCATATCTTGTATCCAGGATCCAAAACAAGTCTGCGATCAACGCGTTTAAACAAACGGATAAACTGACAAACAGACAAACAGAAATGAACTGTGCTCTTCATACTGATGACGAACATATATTTGCCACGCCTTGTTGTGCCTGTTACATAAATTCTAGCAAACACATAATGCCCTTTTTGTGAATTTTAAAGGGTCACAGGGTATAACAAGAATGAAAACATAACAAAAATAAAATAAACAACAGGAAGCCGAAGCACTTTTAATATGCAATTGTCTGACTGAATGTATGTTGACTCTCATTCTGTCTCTCGCTCTCTTTCAAAGATATATAGAGAGAATATATCTTTGTCACTAGTGTTGGTGAGCTTTATATGTGCGTGTTTGAGAAATGAAAATGAAAATCAAGTCCAGGCATCGTCACAAAAGCAAATAAACGCGCTGAGGCAGCGTCAAGTTATTTATTTGGCAATTGTTCGTTGCTTTTATTGTCGCCAGAGCTGTGGTGGTTACTGTTTGCTTATGGGCATTGTCCAACCATCCCAATCAACCATTCAACTCACTCTGAATGCCCCATTCCCTTCCACGTAGCGACAAAGGTCAATAGAACACTTTTAAGCCGCTCACCCATGAAGTGAGATCTAAGCCAACAAAAAGAAAGCCAACAGAGAAGAAACTGTAGATACTTGGGGACACACTGCACCTGGGGCAGCGGGGCGCTTAACGGGGAATGAAACATTGCCCAACATTATGCGATGCAAAAACTGCCTGAAGTTATACAAACAGTTCAACTATTGCAATACTTATTAAATATTCATTTGAAAAACTGGTTTGATAAAATAAAACATGTTTTTTAATTTGACGGTCAAGTTTTATTTGCGTTTCATTTTTGAAGAACTCGGTAACTTGATTCAGGATTGTTAGGATTTAGCTTGGCACTGTAAGTTAATTTGTGGCAGATCGACGCCTCTAACCATAGAATATAATCAATATTACCAAAAAATATATACTAAAATACTAATTAAGGCAGCTTGAAAGCAATCTCTGAGGCAATACTTTTGTGAGCCAGATCAAAAGTGCGTTTAAATTTCTACCTGTCGATACTGATAGGTTTGTCCAATACAATATATTTAAACAAATAGTGTTCCATATAAAAATGAAATCTAGTTTCGATTCGACTCACCTTTTGTTTTGAGTTTTTTAATTTAATCAATTTCCAATTGGTTGCGTGAGGTGTATATGTATAAATATTTAGTTGATCTAGTTGAATACTATGAATATTCCATTTACTGTTTGTGTATTATATTAAACAATTTATCAAATTTTCTGCAGCTTCGTTATGCGCATGTTCAATATAATTATGAACCGTATTATTATTTATGTATTCATACAGCAGTAGGTGAATTAATGAATTAATTGTAGCTCAATTGTGATTATTAGTTGGTAATTATTATTCTTATTATTATTATTACTTAAATTATTAAATTTTTTATAATTATTTTTATTATTACTAATTTTATTATAACTAATAATATTATTTGTATTAATTATTTAAGTTTAGTGGGTTGCGATTATAAAATGTGTACGTCTCAAATGATTGAAAAATTGTCTGTCTTTATAATTGAACAATGCATAAATTTTGCATCGAAGTTCTTCTCACCCTGCCTTAAGTTACTTAATGCACCAATGCAAATCATCAAATTCCAATTTATTAGATGCTTTTAACTTAAAAATCTTTTATTTACTATTTTTCAATCTTGTGCGTGTTTCAGTTGCTTATTGAGTTTATTTTTTTGGTTGTATATTACATTCTATATAATAGAAAATGTTTTATTTCAATTAATATTAAAAACTTTTCTCATTCAGCGAAAAATGTTTGCGTCATCTTTATCTTTATTTGTTCATTATATTTTTGCAGTTGTATATGTGTTGTTTGTAAATTGTTTTAAACTCTATAAATATTCATAATAATTTTCAAAACTTTCGTTTCTATTTTGTAGGTTCACACAAAGTTTTGATAAATCTTTTTCGATAGTTTAGTTTAAGTTTGTGCTGCCTATAAATTTATTTCGTATTAAGCCTTTTTCAATTGCTTCAGTAACAGTTAATCTTTCAAGCTGTTTTCCATTTTTTCACACACTTATTAATTTAATCCATGAATCTCATTTGTTAAATTCCACAAGCACAAGCTCGATTTTCGGTGCTTCTCACTCAGTCATAAAAATATTGCTTGGTATTAAATAAATATTTCTTTAATTTTTATTTTAAACTAACGTCCATTGTTTGCTGTTGGGATGAATTGTACATATTTAGGCTGCAAAGAAATCAACAAAATGTATTCTGTTAGGCATAATGTAATATACATAAAATGAAAAGAAAATATTAATAAACTGTATATAAAGACATACTACATACATACATATACATACATTTTAAAGTTGTCAGTTAAAAGCGAGGATTTGATACCTCATCAAAAAAGAAAGTTTGTTTTGACAAGACAAATCAAACAATTTTCACAATAAACGTTTACCAATTTCTCAAAAAGTTTTAAATGTGAAATGTTCGATCTTTTATGTAAAATATTCATATATATTTACGTATTGTACATTGCAATTATAGTACATCTATATAATATATAAATTTGGCTCACACAAACATTTGAAATCTCGCACACTTTTGCATTTTACATGTATCTGAAAGATACACATTGAGCTAAATTTTTGGCTGGGGTCGCTAAAGAAGATACTGCAATTTGAAACATTTATTTGATGGTCAATTAGAAATTTGCCTGCCGCTTGCAATTCGTTTTTCGCATTTCGTTTTTCCGCAGCAATAAAAAAAAGAAAAGCAACCAGTAAATAAAATACATAGATGATGAGATATGGACTTGGCAGGAAAAGGCAGCCAACATTGGTGGGAAACTGGAGGGTGTGGTAGACAGAAGAAGAAATATGTGTACAACAATGTTGCCACCGAGGACGATGATGATGATGGAATTTTCACAAACACATTCGAGCACACACGCTCACACGCACACACACAAACACCCACAGACACTCGCTACAGCAGAGAGCGAGAGCGAGAGCGAGAGCCTCGTGCCGTTATTTTTTGCAAAAAAGCACAAGAAGAAATAAGAATATCAATTTCCTCCAGTTGGAAAGCGCACCGCACGCACACACGCACACTCCGCACACACACACACAATGGCAAAAATGTTCAATTCCACGCACACACACAGAAACTCTCTCACCCGCACACGCACACACACACGCACACGCACACGCACGTACTGTGAAGACCCAGTCAATAGCTAGATATCGTAATATCGAATATGCAATGTGTATAGCATGAATATAAATTAATACAAAAATAAACTCAGCTGTATAATATGTGATTAGTATATTAATGGCTGATGGCTTCTGATTAATTTGTTTAATACGAGTACTATTAATATGTTCGATTTACCTGCTAGTGGGTCATATCTCCTTTGGAGCATCCTGCTGCGCGCTTTAATGTTGCCATGTCGTGTGTTTGTTAATGTATTAGTATTGACGCACACATTGGCATACACCGTATACACCGTATGCTCAAACACGCACTCACACAAAGACTTTCCTCAACCGCGCGCGCACCGTTAGCGACAGACAAGACACTCTCACACACACGCATCCGCATTCGCATACGCATACGAATAGTGGCACATACAAATGGAAAATCAAGCACGCACACTCACATACCAATGCCAAAACACACACACTGTCACACTGTCACAGAGTCACAGTCACAGTCACAGTCATAGGCAGAGGCAGAGGCAGAGGCACAGCCACAGGCACGACCGAGACGCGAAGCTCCGCTGGACTCTGCTTAGCTCTGTGCAGGAAAGGCAGCTAACAGCACAACCCGAAACCGGAACACCAACTGAATACGCTGACAGCTCGCAATTGGCAGCCAGGCGCTGCTGGAAGTGACTGCAGGAATTGAACCCGAACTTCGCGCACGAACATCTCTTGCAGCGGTCCGATTGGATTGGATTGTATTGGATTGCCAAGCTGCGCTTCGGATGCTCACTGCCTGAACGTGGCTGGAAGACTACGGAAGAGTTCAGTTTGCTCGTGTCTGGAATGAGTGGAACGTGAGAGGGAGAGAGAGAGAGAGAGACAAAGAGAGCGTGTTGGCTTAGGCGGCAGCACAAAGCTTTCTCAATACGGTATGCCTGACTTTCAGGAAGCTGCGTGAGAGAACTCCATTGAGCTTTGCTTGAGGTAGTTACATATGCATACACATGCATATATACTTAGTACATACGAGTATACTTGTAGGATTGAGTAGCTTTTATACATTGTGTGCGCTCTAGGCTTCACTGTGGCTCAAATAAATAGTGAATTGGTTATTAAACGCAAGTCGATCCAAGATTTAAATTAGACATATCCACTTGTACTTTAAATACTTATATACATGCTATGGCTAATAAATTAATAAAATATTTTTTAACTTAAACTAAAAACTTCGACTAATTCACAGATTAGCATACCTTTCAAGAATTAAAAATATTATATTACTAGTGAAACCTACTTACAATTATAATTAAGATATTGGCAAAATTTTATTAGTACAAATTCAGTATATCTGATAAAGTATTTTTCTCTCATTTTGATAATTTGATTGAAATCAAAAATGGAAACTTTAATGGGTCAAATTAAATCCGAGGCAGCGCTCACTTGACACAAATGTTGAGAATCCTTCAATGCAATCAACACTACATATGTACTACATAGCTACAATAAAATGTTTCAAAATTCACGCATTTTTTTTCATGCACTATACATTCGCATACACATATGTACACATACACATCATCATATACATAAATACATTCTCTTACACACACATGCGCCGCGTAGGCTCAAAGCCAAAAATGATTTATGACCACCAAAAAAATTAATTTAAAGTAAATTCGCATGAATGAAAAATGGCATTTACAAACGAAAAACTACAGAGCGCCCACACATAACGCCAGAGAGAGAGGGAGAGAGAGAACTAGCTGCTTAGGAGAGAATGATATGAAGAGAGCCGTGGACCTGTATCCCAATATCCTAATTTATTTGTCCTCTCTTTTGTAGACACTTGTAGGCTTTTGGACTTCTCTTCAAATAAGCTTTAAGCTCGCTCTCACTCTCGTTCACGCTCTCATTCTCACTCTCTTTCGATTGAAATTTCTCTTTCTTTCACAGATGCTGTGACTTCCATTGTGTTTATCCCTGTTTACACTTCCAGTGGCTGTCAAACTTTTCTCGCGCATACGAAGGACACAGGAGGCTGCTCCATTGCCTGCACCAGCTCCAGCTCCAGCTCCAGCTCGAGTTGCTATTTTCACGGTCCGTCAATGCTCGGCACGACTTGATTCGGGTTTGCCGAATATGTTGGTATCCATGAATGGAGCCTGATAATGGCAGTTGTCGCAGCATTTGCGCCTGACGCACCGTTCTGTACACACGGCCGCGGTACCTTAGAGGACGCCAAATGCTCCAAAATGTTCCTGGGATCTTGCAAGAATGTTTGCATTTTTGGTTAGCCTGCCTGTGTCCTTGGAAACGCTTGAACACATACTACTATAAACATACAACATTTTCCAGCATACTTTGTGGCGTTTCCTTTTTATTGTTCTTTGTTTATTTGCCTTTGTTTCCTTTGACCTTTTGCTTATACTCGTATGTGTGCGGTCGAAGAAGGTTAATAACTTTGATATGCTGTTGAGAATAACTATGAGGCTTATAGACTCAAAGTTATAATGTTATGTTAAATTCCCCAAACGATGTGTAACAAATCGACAACTTTAAGAGGGATTTTTATAATTGTCTAATAGTTGTGAGGTTGCCGAATAACACAACCATCTATGGTATATAGTATATATAAAATGCTTTGTCCTCACTGACTGACTGATATATCACAGCCATGGCCAAACCACAAGTCCTAGAGACTTGAAGTTTTTTTTAAAAAATCAGAAAAAAAAATTCCAGATTCGTATGGGTATTTTTATTTTTTTATTCCACCTGCAACCTATTTAAAAAAATAAAAAACATTTAATTAAATTGCATTAAATGCACGCTCCCTAAGCAAGCATTGAAAACGTTCAATGCGTGTGCACGCATACATACACAATTTTAGCGTGAACAACTGAAAGAGAGCCAGAGAACAACAGTTAGACTCAACTTCAAAGAGAGCCATTGCATTTGTTTGTGTGTTTGCTTTTGCATGTGCGTAGTGCGAGCAAGTTGCATGTTCCTGTGAACGAAGAAGTGACTTATATTGCGTTCTTTGTCCTACATAAGTGTGTACATATGAATGGGCTGCTGTGAGAATTGACGACAATTCAATTGTATGTAGTCTTTAATACCTTGTACCATTAAAATGTTTTATTAAGAAATTTATACATTAAAAAAATTGATTTTATTTATAAAACAGCCTATTACACTTATTATATAGCCTTTCTTTATGAATTTGTTAAATTTACGGTGTTTTACCTTCAAAAATATTGAAGGCAATAACGTTTAAAGCGTAATGGGTATTTCATAGTAGTTGGCATTTTCTTAGACACTTTTGGTTGTATGAAATGAACTGTCTGTGGGTTATTTGCTCACTAATATAAGATAAAATCAGAAGCTCTTTTTAAATTTTCACCTGCATTTTATTTTTAAAAATAAAAAATATTTATTAAATCGAATTAAAAATGCATATTCACAAAATCTATGTTCTGATTGTCAATCCGTAAAGCATTAGATGGCGCCACTAACAATAGATGGCGCCACCTCTTTAGTGATCTGCAAATGTCGAAATAATTTAAATAATAATATTTCTGATACTTTAAGTGGGGATCTGCGTCCGAGCAAAGCAAGGACGCAAAAGCGGGCCCACTAGTATATTTATAATAAAGTAAATGCTATGTTAGCTAATGTGGATGCATTTTCTGTTGAAAGATCCCAAGCAGATACATTGACAAGTCAACCTTTGTTCCAATATTGGGAGAACTTTGATTTAGGTACTTGCTGAGTCTCTCGAGTAAACTGAATGCGAGACACTGTAACACATACAACTTAAAGAAGCTCGCTTTATTGTATTGTAAGCAACTGAGCAACGAATGTAAGCTTCTGAATAAATCCATTTATTTCGATAAGGTTACTCCAAATTATAAACTTGGATTCGATGTGGTTTGTTCTGCATTTTTCGTTTTCCAAGGACTGTTCCATTGCTTCTTTATACGTACCTTGAGACACACACAGAGAAACACGCTTTGTAAATAGGGTATATCAATATTTGAATTTTTGTATATTTCACTCTGTATCTACCTTGAGGCTTTGATACATTCGGTTTATGTTGAGTTTTGATATGCATTTTATTCAATTAGCTTTGCTCTTTGTTTTCGTATTCAGTTTATTTTGTAGCGTCTCACAATTTCGCACGTTCGGCAAAGTTCTGTTGCTCAAGTGTCATAGGTTTGACCCAGTGCGTTCGATGACATCAAAGTTAACATCCCTCAATGTGGGCATCGTCAGTGTAATTAGAAAATTAATTACTGCCAATCCCAGGCCCTTGGGATTATCTTACGTGGTGTTTCCGGGATTAATCCATTAGATCAGCTACGTCCACAAGTTATTCATTGAATTTCAGTTGGAGTATCAGTAGAACCACCTCAAATATAGAAATCAAGCCCTTAAAATTAATATTGTCTGAAATGAGGGAATGATGCAAATGCAAAATGTTTATTATTACATATATTTCCACGAATTTCGTAAAATTTATGCAGGTGATTGAAAAAGAACAACATTCAGACTATTAGAACTTGAATAGTGTTGATGGGCTTTTGCACTATTGGAGGATTAATTCATCCCTGAGTAATGAGTGACAAATTTGTATGAAATATAAAAAAAGATTGTAAATTTGTTTACTATAAAATAATAATTTCACTTGCCAAAAAGCCCTAAAAACCAAATTTCTCAGAATATATGTATATAAAATGTATTTGGCTTCTTTGATTTGTTGGGAGATTTAGAAATATGCTTTCTTGGTGGGCAAGCCTTCTGAAAATTCGTTATAGATAGTGATCTTGAGAACCATTTTTTAATACATTGGATCACAAATTATTAATCAAAATTTCCATGGTTGCTGAATTTTAGCTTCGTTGTCCTCGACACACTTTTCAAAATAGATTTTGGTCGACATTCACCAAATCAATTGACTAAGTGAGAAGAAGCAAAGCAAACTGTGTGGAATTTGCATAATTTATCAGCTGACAATTGAAAGGCGAAATGCACAAATTGAAACAATGAACCGACCGTTTTCCGAGTTCAGCAGTCAGCTGAGAGAAAATCTGCCACAAAAGGTCCCCTGGTAGCTCGTAGAAAGTCTCAGAAAGTCTCAATAAAAAGTCGCCGTATTTGCTTAAATTTGCGGCATTTTCGCGTCGTTGCAACGATTGCATCCTTTAGTATTCTTTGGGTTCAGTCGCCGCATTTGTATGAAGGTCTCTTTGAAATGGTTCGTGAAATTATCTCTACCACGTCCACCGAAAGAGAGCTGCTTGACGACGGCATATTGATAAAAAAAAGGAAAGCTAAATCCCAACGAAAGTCGGAAATAAAGCGCTAAGAGATTTGCCTTGGCTTGAATCTCTTTTTTTCCATTTGCTGGTGCCGGAGTCTGCTCTAAATTGCAATTTATTTGCGGTTTGTTGATTTTATTGCACAACTTTGTTTACAATTCTGCTTAAATTTCATTACACGATCCCAGTGACACCAACCAAATGTCAACCAAACGGTCATTCCAGCTCAGTTCAAGCGTCTGAATGACGGAACCTTGATACGAGCATGAATTAATATTTGAACTATTCTGAAACAGACTGTCAAACGGAGAAAACTCTTAAAGTATTTCGACTGGCCGTGGACACATTTTATATAGGTCAATGCAAATAAATTCCAAAGTAAACCATGGCTAAATGTCAGCTATATTTACGGTTCAGCCTTGTTAATTTAATTGGAGTTAAGAATTTAATATACCTTCAACGTCAATTTTTCTACTATACTGTTCCGTCTAATGTCAGTTCGATGTCAACAGGATGAGCATATTTATATGATCCTACCCTATTAAAATGACCATGTTATAATCTTGAAAAGATTCACGTTTAAAAACTTCGATCGTGGCAAACATATCGCAAAAGGATTGACTAAATAACGTATAGCATAGAGTTCAGATACATAACATATTTCAAAACTTTTAAGTTACTGGATTTAACTAGTAGTAGAATACTACATATATACGGACTATAAACTGGTCAAAAGCTACCGAAATTATTAATAATAATACGTAAAGGATCGCGATATCCGCACAGTGTAGTCTACACGGCACAAATATTGTCACATATCAGACAGAAAATCACAAATTATTTAGACAAGTTCTGCCTTCAAATAAAATTCCAATATTGCTTATTAAATTGACAAATGATATATATTTTGCAGTACAATTAAAATGAAAGTTGGCATTTGATAAAGTAATGAGTAATGACATATTGATAGATACATATTTAGAAAGAGATGCCTGTATATGTATTTATCTTCCTATAGCGTCGCATTGCACAACACAAAGACGTGGCAGGACTAATATATCCTGGCAATCATCCAAAAAATGTAACCACTAGAACTATACCCCACTTCTCCACACTCGCTCCAACACGCTCAAAGTTGGCAGCCAACTCAGACACAAAGAGCCAGGCGTACACATATACACACATACTTTGCGGCGCTTTACGTGTTGCACGGCAATAAATCATAAAGCACCGGCTCAGTCACAGACTCGGAGTCAGAGTCGAGTGTTGGCAACGACAACAACAACAAGGGTATTAGTGCAATCGGTCATGTTATTATTGTTTGTTGTTGTGGCTGCTGTTGTTGCTGTTGCTGCTGTTGCTGTTGCTGCTGTTGCTGTTGCTGTTGCTGCTGTTGTTGTTGCTGAGCATTGGCCATTGGATTCAGCTCGTTTGGCATTGCTCCCTTGCAAGTTAACTTGTCATAAAAATTGAAATTGTTATCAACTCGTCCGTGCGTTCGACGTTGAGGATTATTGCATTAAAGTGGGCCTTGTAATGAAAAATGTACTCTTGCCACGCCCACTGAATGCAGCTGCCATTTATAACATGACAGCAGAGCAAGCTGCACTTCCGGTCAAGCTTTCCTCTCCAATTCCCTCTCATCACGCCACACTTTTTCTTCTTTATTTGCCTTCCGCCTTCCGTTACGTGAGCGGCGGATTAAAGTCGACAACGTGTTGAGAAACGAGTTGGTCCTTGATGGTCGCTCCTCTTGGCGGCTTATCAATCGCCTGCATTGAATCGTCGCGTGTCTGAGCATCAAAATTATGTCCAATTCCTCTTATCACATTTTCCATTGAGTGAAGTGGAAATCGTTTGACGTGGAATGTAATTAATTTCGTGACAAAAAATCGAAAAATTACGTCGAGAAATTGTAACCTGGGACCCTTCTTTATTTTTTAACATATTTTTATCAGTGTGGTTCGGTTTTTATTAATGGTTTGAGGATGCTCGAATTATTTAAGATATAGTTAAGTCTACCCGTTTATAGTAACTACTTTAAGGATTTGATTGAACTTTGGGCATTCATTTCTTATTTGACGTCTTGTAACAACACAATAGTTGCAGGTTTCATTACATAAAAACCAGACTTGTGTGTTTTAGGGCTGCAAGTCGGTTCTATTTTTAACCTTACAGCCAAATTGGAACTAGCCATTAAGTTTACATGCATTAAAGGAGTAGATAAAGGTTAAATAAGCTTAGGTTTTCAATTTCATAAATATTGTTGGTTGATTTGAACGCCAAAAAAAATATTACTGCTAAATCTTTGTTTAATGACTTGTATTCTTCAATTTAGAAGCATTTTCAGATGATTTAGATGTGATAGATTCGGCCGAAAGCAAACTTGCGCTTAGGAGTAAAGGAAGTGATAGGACACCAATTAAATTGCCGACATCATTGAAATTGGTAACCGATTCCGTTTCCATTGAAAATTGAACATATTTTTGATTAATCAGATGAATTTATTAATTTAATATTTCCAAAAAAGCTAAGAAGAAATGCACGGACATCAGTTGCCAGATACCTAATTAAGGAATGCAATACTCACATGGGAGGACTTGATGAACATCCTTGCGGGCCATTCCCACATCCTTATGACTACTGTTAACCGTCTGGCAGAAAGCAGCCTAGTGGTGAAACTGTATATTCCACACAGACCACAGTGGAAACTATTAGACGCGATTCTTTCAGGACGAACTCGATGATCAAGGCGCTTATGGCGTAGTAATCAAACTTCAATTGGAATTTACTAATTTCAGAGTGTCACAGTCGGGATCAAATTTTTCCTTACGTTCGTCTCAACGTGATTCAAGCGATTTTAAGTAAAATCAAGAAGAACTTTGTTGGTATTAACGAAGAATTTGGTAACGGTGAGTGATCGACCTGTGCTGGTTGTTCCAATTGACAGCCAAGTCTTTAAACTAATGCTAACCAGTTTAATTGTGCTCTGATTGTTTTGGTACTTTTTAGGTTTTGTTTCATTATTTCTGTTGTATTGTATTTGTTCGCAAATCAACAATTTTTGGCACTAAATTAATAATATATATGTGAGCAGAGTGAAGAATTTTGTGAATTGTGTGTAAAACATGTAATTAAGTCAAGTTAAATTGAGTAATAGAAGTTCTCATCAAACTTACAATTTAAGTACGGGCTGGTTGCTAAAATCCGTCCAATATCGAAAACTGTCGATACTTTTCGATTGAGTTTTGGGTAGAAAAGTATCATCTACTATCGCTCAATCGAACTCTAGTTCAATCAGTGTATAGGAACTACTGGTCGATTTTAAAGTTTTAATACGTAAAACTTTTTTGTTATTGATACAGAAATATAATATATCAAATATCTGTCTTTGGAAGACTTGAACGAAATATATTGAAGCGCAGGGTACCAAATCTTCGGCGTGACGAGCACTGCATATTTTTGCTAATCCTGCAAAAAGAGGACAAAAACTCTATTAAAATTAAATGCCAAAGAAAAGATCCTGCAGGAGCCAAAATAGGAGCCGAGCGTTCCCTTTTAAGTTGTACCTGCCTAAGGCGCAATGACCAACATTGAATTTAAAGGCTGAATGCAGTTGGGACTAGATGGTGTATATAGTTGACTCCAAAAAAGAAAGGAATGTGCATGATAAACAATTCATTGAAAGTGCAATCACCGGAGTATAAGAATTGTTAAGCTACAGCTGAAAGTGGCAGTTCATTATAGGGCTAGAATCTATTACGGAATGAGCAACAGCAGCAACAAAGAGTTCGAGAAAAGTAAAGGACCTTAATTCAGCGAAGGAAAAAAAAAACAAATACTAAGAATGTCCTGTGCAGGCTAGTGATGAAATAATTATACAGGGTTAGAGTGGTAACTTGCAATGTAAAGCGAAAGAATTGAGAACTTGTGACTGCTGTGTTATAAAATCAAGCTCTACAGCAATCGATCTAACACCTGATTCATTTCGAGTCTGTAGCTATTTAAATTCTCCTTTTAATTAGATAGTTTATCTTTCTATTAGAGGCGTGGTTTAAATAACTTTCAACGCAAACTGAATGTGCGTGCATAATATAGAAGTATTGTCACAAATGTTGGTTGCTCTAACTCTTATAATCTCAGGTGCCACAAATCGATTAGCTCTTGTAGAAAGAGGCCAAGGCTACAAGGCTACAAGATAATAAGTTAAAATAGTCACTTTTGGATAATTGTTAAAGAGACAAAGTTAATTGGAGCTACTTTATACTAACCGAAATCACGGATTGTGTAATTGGCAATCTTATATATTAAAATTAATATCGTTCGTCATTAAATTGGAATTTTGAGGCAAGCAATTGCATTAACAATTGCTTTCATAATGCACCATTTCACTTTAAGTACTAAAGACTAACACTAAAATAACCATAGCAAAGCTCTGCAAGGCAAGTAACAATAAAACGTAATTTTAGCATGTTGCCAACCAAATTTTAGAAGATTAAATCTGAAAATATTTTATCGCATTTCAACCAATGAAGTCTTATTTTAATAAAAACAGTTTAGTCCAGTCTAATGTGTGAGACCTGATTAAAATTGTAATACAGTAACATGAACAAGACAACATAACTTAAATAAATGTTTCGTTATTACAAAGCCAAGACGGAAATTCTTTCCAATCAAATTAAATAAAAATAAACTGCAAAGAATCACAAGAATCAAATTTATTTTGCGGAACTAAATTAAAATAATTTTCAAAATGAAATTTGCACAAAAACTATTTGAATACCAGAGCCCAGACATCTCATAGAGCCAAGCACAGAAGCAAATGCAAACGCAAATACGGAGAATTCAAGCTGGCAGAATCTCTGCAGTCATATAAAATCCGGACAAATTCCAACAGTTGTTTCCCACAGACGTTGGGTTGTCTTTCTGCCTGGCATTTGGCCAAGTTTTTTAAGTGCAACAGAGAGCGAGATATTAAATTTTTCATTTTGCTTGCAAGCTGAAGCCAAACGTATACAATGACACATTTATCCATGCCTGACTTCACTGTCAATTACGGTGCAATTTAAAAACGCATTCGTTGCTCATGAAAATTGAATTATAATTCGCCGAGCAGACGGACAGAAAAACAAATATAAATGAATTGTATATGTAAGTGCAACGGCAGTGGTAAAATGTTGAAATTCCATAAGATATATAGTAGTTTGATTTAATGAATTTGATATAAACTATGTAACTATTTGTAAAAACTTAAATTTTAAAACTAGTCGAAAAGTTGAAGTTGGAAAGTTGAACCCCAACTTTAGGAATACCCATAACATTTGTATTACTAATTTGATTGATTTAAAGAGTTAAACTTCTATATGCTATTACTGCCGTTCTGTTTTAGTGGGCTTTATTCGATTGGGTAGGATGGGTAGGATAATAGTTAATTACCAATAAAAACGATATATCTTGAAAACACTGCATGTCGTGATCTTTCGCAATTTAAAGCTACAAAAATTTGTTCTAAATGTTTGCCACGGTCCATTTCCACACGAAGTCCATCAAACTCCCAGTTTTCAAGACTTTTCGCTATTATTGATAACTAACGATATATACTATTATTAACTATCATTCTAGCTAAGGAGAATGGCAGAAATACCACTTTTAAGT
The DNA here is from genome assembly GCA_018901795.1 of Drosophila sp. st01m. Taxonomy (NCBI): domain Eukaryota; kingdom Metazoa; phylum Arthropoda; class Insecta; order Diptera; family Drosophilidae; genus Drosophila; species Drosophila sp. st01m. The sequence continues at coordinate 970,698 of JAEIFG010000269.1, forward strand.
TTTAAAGCAATAAAGCTCCTTAATAAATGTATCGGGAACCCGACTCATTTTCTAAAAATATGTTATTTCTCCTCCTGTTCTCTTCTAATTTATTAAAATTTGATTTTTGGTTGGTTTTAAAAGTCTGCCCTCATTTGACATTAGTTTTAGAGTAAGCAATTTCCAATTGTAACAAGCCTTAGAGCTTCTTAAATATTACATATATACCTATAATTTATTAAAATACAATTTTATATGTGAATTAAAAGATTTTGAATTAAGAATATTTTGACTTTTATATTTTTTTACGACTATCGGATTTTAAGATTCTGGGAAAATTCGAATGAATTTCTCACAAATGGAGTTACATCCGCAGTGATATTTCAAAGTGAATTAAAAAAAAATAACGATTATTTCAAAAATTTTAACATGCAACACTCACAGAAATGCAATAATGCTATCTCATATTATTTGAATATCAGTTCACTAGTGTTTTTTAAATTATAACAGATATACAAATTTCTTTCGAAAGTATTTCCAGGTAATTCCAGCTTTCAGTTATAGAAATTAAATAAATTGTTCGATAAAATACATTGGTGTTCCTAACTTGACGCTTAGCTTACATTGAACTATTGGCAAAATATTGTCATTCAATCTCATTCATTGCAGATTATGCAACCACATATGATTATATATATCAACATGGCTTATGGGTTGAAACCACAATGCACTTCGTACTCGTATGATGCCTGGTTTCATTTCTAGTAAGCTTTTGTTTTCCTCGCCTATTTATATCAATTTGAATTTGTGTGCGGCGTAGTTTTTGCCTTGGCTCCGGGCTTGGTTCTGTCAGACAAAATTCTTGGCACTGTTTCAAATTCCGTATTGATAAACATTACAATTGAGGGAACGAGCAAATTTGTATAGTCACAACCGATTCGACTGTTCAAGTGTCCATGTAAATGTCTTCTCCCACTAGATGTGCATTCGTTTGAGCCATTGACCCTAGCGTTGACCAAGTGTATTTGAGCCTGTGGCTTTTTAACTAAGCCACATTGGCAAACACATATGCTCAAGTAAAATTTGAAATGCAGGTAAATTCAAATATCACAAATGATGAAAATAAACCAGCCAATAAGGTCAATAAAGGTCCAATAAAGTGTATTTAAAGTGTATTTACCACGTTCGACTATTCATCTGTCTATAGGGGCTACAGCTATAACAAGTTAGACTTTTATTTTCTTTGTATTATTAAAATAAAATAAGTACTATTTTTTTCTGTAAAAATTTAAATACGATAGGAGCGCGCATATGACTAAATCATTAGTTGTTGTTTCTGCTGATGATTCTTTCATTTTTTTATCAATTATTTTTATATCAGAGACTGTGCGTTTGCAAATCAGCAGTTTTGACTTTCCAATGCACTTGTAAGCCGGAGCGCAACGAGCAGCGCGAGATAAAGCGCATGTAGAACATATGCACTGCAAGAAAAAGCTGTCAAACTTTATTTGATAAATAAAAAAAACTGTCTATTGCTTTCAGTTTATATTGAAAAATCTAATCCTGAGTTGAGCCATACAGTTGTTCGAAATATTAAGTTTTCTGATAGGAGGCGATTATTTTTTCTCTGAGTGGAGTGTAAAGTCAACTTGAGTCGTTATAATTGCATTTATGTCTGTGTAAATAATCGATAATGACTAATATATCACAGCCATGACCAAACCACATGTTGCAACATGTTGTAGAGACTTGAATTTTTTTTAAAATTTGGAATAATTTTTTACAGATTCATATGGGTAATTTTATTTTATAATACCACCTTCAAGCTATTTTAAAAAACAATAAACATTAACTTAACTAGCATTAAATGCAAGTTCGCACAGCAAGCATTCAAAACGTACGCATACATACTTAATTTTAGCGGGAGCGGCTGAAATAGAGCCAGAGAGCAAGAGTTAGACTCGACTGCAAAGAGAGTCATGGCATTTGTATTTGTGTTCGCTTTTGCATGTATGAAGTGCGAACAAGATCGCGAATGTTGTTGTTGTTTTGTTCCTGTGAACGAAGCAGTGATTTATATTGCGTTCTTTGTCATACATACAAAATAAAGGGCTGCTTAAATTAACTCAATTCTACATATGAGACATTCGTGTTGAAACTGAATTGAATGTGTTGGCAGCGCGCACATTAGTGCATATAAGATAAAAATTAAATTTTTTTTTAAATTTTACGCTCAATTTATTTTTGAAAATTAAAAATATTAATTTAAATCGAATTTAAAATGCATGTATGCAGAATCCATGTACCTTTTACTGAATTTAAAATCAATACAATGAACGAAAACAAATTTTGATCGTTCCATCGAGTACTGTTAGGAAAGCACTATTGCGTTGAAGCGTTGTTGATCTAAGTCCAAGCAAAATGAGGACGCTAAAGTGGGTCCTCTATTAATTATTGTGTTAAGCATTGACATTGACATTTTTGACGTTTTGAAATACACTCCCGATCAATGAAATTTTTGTGTTCTTCTTTGAATAACTTTTTTAAACAGTTAGCGATTACAGTTATATTTGTTGTGTTGTGTACAGTGATATATTATGCAAAGTTTAAGACACAACATGCTCTACAGAAATATTACAGTTATTGTGCACTTCAATTTTGCTTTGCGCTATGCGAAAATAAGAGCTTTTTCGGCGGTCATTGGAATAGACTCATAGGCAAGTATTTTAGTTTCTGATGGGATGCGCAAAAATAATGTGATAATTTGAATATCTGAAAGTTTTCCGACCAACCTTTTTTATACAGCATTTTGTCAAACATTCAAATTGTGAAAAAAAACAAATTTAAATATTTTTAGTTTTTGCACTTTCAATCGCTAAAAATAATATATACCAACTACAGCTAGCACTACTTGTGAATTGCACTGATAGTAGTAGTAGTAATATAATTTTGTTTGTTTCATTAAAAAATTAAATATAAAAGTTCAACTGGAAGTATTCCTATCACACTGTATCACATGCAAATATCGAATGTCACTTTTCTTCTTCATACATTTAACACACTCTAAAGGACCGTATCTAGAGCGAAAAGCTGTACTGAATTTAATTTAATATGAACTCGAATAAAGTATTTCCCAATCCTAAAATATATACTTGATATAAGTACGAATTACTGAAAATGCGCAAATAATTTTTTTAATCAAGTACTTCTTGATGTAAGAGCAAAAGGTCTTGAATCAAGTAAATCTCTTAAATTACTAGAAATGAGTACAAAAATACACAATATAAGTTCGGCACCCTTGATTAGAATTCTCAACTGCCTCTTGCTTGCCAGCCATTTTAGATTTACATAATTCAATCTGGGAGTATGAAGTAGTACCTATGTATTTATAAAATTGCATGTACGTTTTCAAATTAGTTTAAGTATGAATATACTAAATTACTAAACCTTGTTTCTTAAAATATAGAACTGGAATGTAATTCGAAATATTCGAATTAAGTATTTTGATTCTAAGTGAGAAAACATGCTTGAAATGTGGCGTTTTAAGTTCGAAATACTTGACTTTTTTCTCTGTGTACCTGCTGTATATTCTATCAATTTTGATATTCATAAAAAATCTGTGAGTTCGATGTTTTCCACCGACCTTAACAATCAATATTGTTAGAAAGTAATCAGATAGAAAAATAACTTGGATAAATAATACTTGTTTTTAAAATTTCTTATTATCTGCATCGAAACATTCATTGAAACTAGAAGAGTTTCCAAAATAAAAAAATCTCATTTCCGCTCCACCCTAATATATATATTTGTATACCACTATAATGATTAATTCTCAATCATTTTCAATAGCAATACAAGAGGGTTTTTTATGAAAGGAACCAATCTTTCCCGAGTGTCAGATATTCTTGCTTAAGCTAAGCCGCGTAGCTGCGCTGTCGGAAACGCCGGCAGCGGAGCGGCATCTTATGTGTAACTTATATGTTTACCTATGTATATGTTTAGCGCCGTTGGCAGCGAGAGCTCGAGAGAGTGTATGTAGATATGTAAAAGTGTTCCAACGAGTCCTGCAGACATAAAAATCCGCCAGGTAGTTGCCTAGCAGACGTCCTAGCAAATGTCAAAATGTCCGCCAGCTTACTCTGTTTGCAAAAGAGCGGACTCAATACCAAAAATCGCACAACCGATAGATGCTAAGCGTCGCCTCAACAAGTATTAATTAGTTAGGATTTACACTCGAAACTTCATTGTTCGCTGTAACCTTTTAATTACGAAATAAAATATTTTATTTATGGACTAAGCTGAAGTACACTATGTTGTTATATATTAATATCGATATAAATTGCATATACTCATATATATTACTAGAGGGCCCGGTTTTAGAGTCCTTGCTTTACTCGGGCGCAGGCCCACACATTAAAATTTTTAGAAAATTTATATTAAAAGGTTAATATAAAAATTATTATTTAAATTCGTTCGATATTTCCATACCACCAAAGAGTTAAAATGCATATTTTCATTTATGGCCCTTTTCAACCTAGTGGCGCCATCCATTGTTAGTGATAATAAGCACATAATTCGGCACAAATAGGCAAATAGTACATGGATGTTGCATGACAAAGAACGCAATATAAATCACTGCTTCGTTGACAGGAACAAAACAACAACAACATTCGCGATCTTGCTCGCACTTTCGAGAACGAACACAAAAACAAATGCCATGGCTCTCTTGCTCTCTTTCAGTTGTTCACGCCAACATTGTATATGTATGCGTACACACGTATTAAGCGTTTTCAATGCTTGCTTGGCGAGCTTGCATTTAATGCAATTTAAATAAATGTTTTTTATTGCAGGTCGAATTAAAAAATTAATATACCCATACGAATCTGGAAAAAAATTTCTGATTTTTTAAAAAAAACTTCAAGTCTCTAGGACATGTGGTTTGGCCATGGCTGTGATATATCAGTCAGTGAGGACAAAGCATTTTATATATATAGATATAGATATTACAAATATTACAGAATTACTTATTTTGTGCATACATATGTACATATTATTATTTATATACTTATAATACATATTCAGGAAGCAAATAATTAAAAAACATTTATTACAAACAAATATTATTTAATTGTATTATAAGTCTAGCGATTCAACCGATGCAGCAGCATTTCTTCCACTTTGCATATTTTGTCTTTTCAGTATTTTGAATCGTATGACCAAAACAATAGCCAAGAGAATAAAAAACAAAACACATATCAAAAGAGTATAGGCTACAATATATAGTGGTGCCGTGAATTTATGCGCCTGATCCATATTTGCTTAGTCGCAATTAGCGTTGAACTAAGTTTAACAGCCTTACAGTTTATTTTATACTTACCACAATGTAAAGCTATTATATTTATTTCAATGAGTAACACATGAGTCGATAAGCTTGAACATCGAAACTATGAATCAGATGAAAGAGTAATTTACAATTCATAAAATAAAAATAAACTTTAGACACATATCGTTAATAAGTGAGAGAAACACAATAAAATATAATTATATTTAAAATACAATTGCAAAGACTATAATATATACTTTATAAATTTTAGTTTAGTCACTTCACTGTCTTAATCAATAAGTTAAATATTTAAACTTTATATGACTTTCAGGAGTTGTCAGTTAATACAGTATAAGGTTTAACAGTTTTATTTGGTGAGATTTGCTGAAGAATTATTAAATTGTATTTCTGATTGAAAATTAAGTAAAGTTGCTCGAATTATTTTGGTTCATATGAAGTATAAGAAGCAAATGAAGTGCGCCAAGAACTTGCTTCATTATTTTCATCAGATCTCTTTCTTTTCAGCAATGTGACAACCATAAAGATACCAGCGAGCGTTAATAATATTAAGGAACAAATCAATAGACTGTAAATCACGATTTCAACTTCAGTAAAATTATTGTTGGAAATGGGTGTGCATCTCTGTAATTCTCTAAGTTTTTTAATTGCCATCATATTAGAATCGGTTTCGATCGTCATTCTATACCCTGAGTCACATTCACATATATTTGGTCTCGTGCACTGACTGTTCATAGGACACATATCACAATGTGGCTTACAATTTGGAGCAATGCCAGTGCAGCCTTCCCTACATTTTAATTTATAGTTTGTTCCCTAAAAAATGGATGGATCTTCAATATTAATTGTCATACGTCTACTTAAATTGTCATACCTCTCCGTAATCTTGAGAAATGCAGTTGTATCCCTCACATGATCCTAATCCTGCGACAAACACCATAGTAAGAAAAAACCTTATGTAGTCCAACATGATAAGTTATTTGCATTTCAAAGTTCACAACTTGCCGCGTCGATGGTCAGCAATATACTAAATACGGGCAATGATGTTGAAACCGCATGTTAATACTTAGCTTAGTTCTCAAATAGTACTAAAGCCAATGAGTTTGCGACTATTTCTTGTCGGACCACCTCCGATCACCTCTATCTGATAGAATATAAGAAGTTTTCCAACCAAATTTCTTGACAGTACTCCTAGAATGTATTCAGAATATTGGTCATGCGCCACCACCTACACTAGGCAGTATATTTTTCCTTTTGTCTTCTCACATGAACTCAGATGACAGATACATACATACTTTATATACCCGTTACATACTTTTATGAGCATTTTGTTCTAAAAATGAATAGAGCTGCCGTTCCACCCAACCAATCTTAATTCGATTAGATGGAATGGTAGATAATTATAATAAGTATGTAACGCTAGTAATAATAGCGGAATATCTTAAAAATCTGTGGGTGTAGTGGCTTGGTGGCTTGTAGGGACGAAGGGGATGTGGCAATAATTTGAAACAACCTTTATGCTCCAGTGCTGTGCTTTAAAACTTTGTGCACTGGGCCGAATGCCATTTTTAATTTATAATTTTATAAATATAAATAAATATCGTCACACAATTTTTCATCAGAAATTTTTGATCTAGAATTTGAATTTGAAACTAGACTTATACATCGTGTACAGTTTTCTTTGTGATTTGTGACAATATCAGGTTTGGGTAAACATTTTTATACAATTCCACCACACAGCTACTTAAAGAAAAAAGGCACGCTAAATATAAGTTTAAACGAACTCGAATTAAATATTATTTAAAAAAGGTACGAATTATTATAAATGTGTGAAAATACGAAATATTCATGTATTGATATATTATCAACAGTCATCAAAATTACTAAAGTACTTAAGATATCTTACATTAATTTAAATCGATATTTTCGAGTTCAATAATTTAATTCTTTGTGCGAAATCACACTTAAGAAGTGGTTCTTTAAGTTCTTTACTTCAATATCTGATATTTCCCTTTACAGAATTAAAAATCTGCGCACACACAAAACACTATCCCCACAATGCGTCTTGTAAATACAGAAGAAATTAAGCAAGTAATATCTACATAGTAAAATGGCTAGAAGGGTGGGGGGTACTTGCATGACATGTTATGTAAATGTTACCTTATGTAATATTAGTTAGTTGTTATGTAAATGTTGTATTGACATGATATTATTTAGGCTAAACAAGTTACATCAATGTTAACTTGATATAATTTAATGTTAACATACATTTTTTCTGTTCATTTAATTGTTTATTTAGTTGTGGTAATCTCAAAAAGATAAATTTGCATATATTTGTGTGTATCAGATTATTAGTGTGTACTAACTTATCTTTTATTTTGACAGTGTCAACTAAAGCCTTGTTCTATCCGTAACTTGCAAGTTTAGTAAAAGTAGAAGTAGTATATTGTGTTCGTACCAATGTATGTGACATAGAGAGGGAGGTATTTCCGACCCTATAAAGTATATATATTCTTATTCAGCAATACCACCATACAGACAGTTTGAAAGATATTTCTCTATTTTTGCTAGCAACAACATTTTTTTTTTTTATTTAATACCAATTTACCAGGTTATGAAAATTAACCAGATCTTGGTAAAATCAGATTGCTATGTCATATATCTGCCAGGGATCCTTTGAGCATCAGACGTTAGTAAGATAAATGTTATGTGTTATTTATCCCAACTAAATTTGATTCAAATCGGTTCAAAAAACTTGATTTATGTCAAAATCGAAGAAGGATTTTACCAAATTAGGTTGCTTTAACTCGTGTTAATAGACTTAATAATATCCTCAGAAAATTATATTTATATCGATTATTAACAGCTTCTTAGATAAAAAAAATCTTAAATATAAAATTTGAATGAATCACATTGGATTTATTTTCGGAAGCATATTGCAAATATTATTAAGAATAAGATTTATTTGTCTTTATATAAATAAACAGCAGTATTAAATGATTTGTACATTTGTTATTTTGTTACTTTCCCTAAAAGTTACAGTTTGTTGACCGAATATTAATTCGATCACTAAAGCTCGGTTGGTCTGGAGTCTATATCTTGCATTTGGTTCTTTTCACTGCTGTCGTGATATTCTATTTGTCTTTTTTGACGACATTTTATAAGCACAATGAGTGCGACGATAATTAGAAGCACAAAAAGGCACAGACAAGATGCAGCAATACTAAGACTGAGTGTTTCAAAGCCCTTTGATCGACAACTTTTAGGCACCTTTTTTCCATAATAGAGGTACGTTTCATCGACTTCATAGCCTGTATTACACTCACACACATTTGGGATGGCACACTGACTGTTTAAAGGACAGCCCATATCACATCTGGGTAAACATTGGTTGACATCAACTCCTTCATAGCCAGGACAACAGTATTTGACCAGCACGGGCTTATAATCATCCTATTACAATAAAAAAATAATACTTATTAATTTGTAACGATCTATAAATAAAATCATTAATCACCACATACTTCAGGGCTACCATATTTTAGTTCAGTGCATATGACTTCACCGTTCGAAAATCGTATGGGAAGTAAATTTAGAAACAAGGTCAGACACAGACCAGCAAATTTTGCACAACTTATATTTTTATGAATCATTAGGAATCTCGGAAGTCACAAATGTTTTAAACTAATACATTATACTTTGTTTGAGGAAACTTTGAGAATATTTATTATATCGCGATTGAGATTCATGTACTGAGCTGTACGATTTCAATTAAACTAATGAATAAACAGAACCATTAATCGAATAAAAGCTTGCTTGATTACTAATGCTGAGCTTTAGAAGAACTTAAGCTTTCATTTTCACTTGAAAACAATGTACTTAAAGAGGCACAAACGTTTAATCCGTTCCTAAAATAAAATGTGTGCATCAGAAGGAAGTTGCAGACTTCAGTTGTCTGAACTATGCCTTATGGACAGATGTTTCCAAAAAAGGATCATGATTCAATGACGCATACGCTATAAAACTGGATTCACGATAAATGAGAAGTGTAAGAACAGTTGCTGATCTGCATATACCAGAACAAAGTCTTGAGTCGCAATTGTTAATAACCTAGTTTGGGATGTATACGCGAATTAAGACGTGAAACCCAATTGGATATAAAGGTGATGAGCGTGCTACGCAGGTTATGGTAAGCTTTCTCAATCTTGATCAATAATAATGATTAATTCAACGATCGCGATCATGTTTCAAGTAGCGCTTTGTGATATTCACTGTGTCTTTAGGGCCTGTAAAATTACAAAAATTTCATTAGAGGTGTTTTCGTGAAGAGAAACAAGCCCCAACAGCTTTGCACTGCGCATTTCGATCATATCTGCGGTGTTTTTCATCAGTTCCCTCTGTTCTTTAGCACTCAAATGATTGGCATCTACGGCTAGCGGACTGAGAACTTTCTGCTTGTGAGTGTTTTTACTACTGTCTTTCAATAATTGCAGAAACCTTGTCCCGTCAGTTTTGTTAGTGTAGTGACTGTAACTATCATCAGCTGTTCTGATTTTGTGCCAGGGATGGAGACGTTGAGACGTCAGCTGTGACGTCTAGTTTTCCATATTGAGCCTCAATCCGTTGCTTAGCTTAAACAGTCGAAAGTGCTGCATACTTTCAGGCAGTATAATAAAATCTATTGGCGGTTAAATTCAAATTAGTCGAGTAGGCTCAACTCTCGACGTGAAAGGTCCTCGTAAAAGCCCGCGAAAATCTGTAGAAATTAAGACTGTGTCAAGTTTTCCCATTAAACTTTACTAACCCATCTAGCGTTTAATAAGAACTTATTCCTTGTAATTACATTTAAGATTTTCAACGCTTTGATACCAACATACCATTAAACTTCAACTATTTAAAAAGGCCTGTAAAAATGAAATATTAAATAATATTTTGAACCAGTTACACTACATATTGTAAATAAATGAGACTTTTCGACGCATTGTCGCAATATACAATACAATATACAATATACTAAATATATAAGGCAACCTCACATTAATATATAAACATTCCAGCGACCTTAAAACTCGATCAGACAAATATGTGCAGACTTCTAGAGGCGTGTCTTAAATGCTGAGCATACAATTTTCCCCAACTCGCCATTGGTTACGTTATATCTCTTATGTGTATGACTTTTGCCTAAGCACACATACAGAACATATAAGGGAAGAAGACTACCAAGAAGACTATCATAGAGTAACAGCTACAGCACGACAGTAGGATACCCTGTGCCCAGGCATTCTGATGTATTACATTTTCGACCGATTACCCATAGTGGTATATAATGATGATTTAATGAACCTATCCATTTTGAATGTATAATACATAAATATTTAATCAGTTTGACTTTGGTCTGGAACTCTAAGACAACCTTAGATGCATATACTAATTAAAATGGTTGTGGTTCGATCTCTAGTTTTTATGGTCTCTGAGATCGAAGTGTTCAATCAGACGGACATGGCCGAAAAAACTTTAGAGAAGGAAGAGTCCTTCTGCCTGTTACACACAGTCTGCATAATTCATAATACCACTGATGACCATTTTTAATGGGGACAAGGAAACATATGTGAAAGTAGAGCGCACAGAAGAATAAAACACGAACATTGGCATAAGTTAACCTGGTCAATTCTCAGACGGTAACCAAAATTAAATGTTTTACAGGACAAACTAGGTGGAGAGCGGGTAACTCGAAACAGTAGTCGCGACTTGTGTTGTTTTGTTTACACATCTTATAGCTAATATTTGGCCAAGACATACGTTCGCCAGTCGGTTAGCTGATTAACTATCTTGACGTGTTGACAGGCGCCAAGAGCAACTGCATTGAGATAAGACCTCTTTCAGATTCAGTCCAGCATCTCAATGGGCAGATGAGGGGCTTCAGTCTTAGTTGAAATGTGGCACAGACAATTCTTACAGCGTGTGTTGGTCGCACTACTGTGCTGTTTGTCATTTGGGGCAGATGCTAAAGAGCTCAGGCTAAGCAAATGCACCACGATGCAGTTGAATGATTTGGACAACGTGAAGGCGCTGACCTTGTTGACCCTGACAAATTGCAGTCTCTCAAAGTTGAAGAACGCATTTTTCACGCGCTACAGTCAATTGTTAAAATTGGAGATGCGGCACTGCTCTCTAGCCGAATTCGAGGATTATGCGCTGAACGGATTGACACGACTTCAGTCCCTGTCCCTGGCGCACAACAATATACATGAACTCAAGTCCTGGTCGAAGGAGCCACTAGCAGCGCTAACTTCACTAGACATCAGTTTTAATCTTTTGACACAACTGCGCGCCAAAGTCCTTGAACGTTATCCACATCTGCAGGAGCTGAATTTGAGTCACAATCTCATCGAACTGTTGGAGCTGGACTCATTTAATGGTTTGTACCATTTGAAGCACTTGCAGCTGAATGGGAACCACCTTCAGAAGATTGGAAGTATATACTTTCAGGATCTGCATCGCCTCCACAATCTAGAACTGCAGCACAATCAGATTAATCAGGTTGCATCCGCATCCTTTATTAACAACACACATCTACGTACTCTGCGACTCGAAAATAATCAAATAAGTAGCATTCAGTTCCTTCAGGACCGAGGCCTGGCACGTCTGGTACACTTGAATTTATCTAGAAATTTAATATCTACATTGGATGCTTCGGGATTTGCTAACAATTCTGACTTGCAGCATTTGGATTTGAGTTATAATGTATTGAAACAAATCGAAAATGATAGTTTCTGGGGCTTGGACTCGTTAGAGGTAAGAAGAAAAACATTGAGACGTATAAATCTTTGGAGAAGATAAGAATGTCTTATCTTATCTCGAATCCACAGCATCTCAATGTCAGTCATAACCACATAGTTCACATTAATGGAGACTGCCTACAACCACTCAGCAATTTACAGCAGTTGGACATCAGCTATAATGGCCTGAAGTCTTTGCCTGAGGAACTATTCCGTTTGAAAAGTCAACTCCGGATTATTGACATCGCACGTAATCAAATCGTGAAGCTAGAGCCGAATTTTCTGATGCCCTTGATCAATTTGAATCAGCTGAAGTTAGCTGGGAATCAACTGGAGGATGCTTCCTGGCTTCACCATGTGGCACCAGCCTTAAACCACATGGCTCTTCGGGTTGACCTGAGTTCGAACTACATAAAGTCTCTTAATTTGAGTAGTTTGGTATCTTTTGAGCATGTGTATTTAGCCGATAATCTCTGGGATTGCGCCTGGCTGATCAAAAATATGCTGAGAACGCCTCCAGCCGCATTGAGCTTCAATCGATCTTGGCCCATGCTGAGCTCTTATACCGATGATTTGTTGAATATCCGGGGTATCGATTGTTTCGATGGACAACGCAATCGATCCATTGTTTTACTGGACGTCGATGCAGACCGGAAACAGCAGGTGCAGAGCTGCAACTGTGAGGTGAGTCAACGATTTTGTGATTTAAGTGCAATTCCTTGTTTTAATGTCCTGATTATAGGCAAATGGTGACGATTTAACTTCTTTTACACCACCTTTAACTTGGCCCAAAATACGTACAGATCGCTTTGATTCACGATCAGTGATCATCTGGATGTTGGTTGCCATTGCATTAGCTTTTGCCGGATTACGTTGGGGTCAGCGATTTATGGATCGCAAGGAGCTCAGCGAGAATCTCAAGAAAACTAATGATGTGGTAAGTTCTGCGTGTATATTCATAATGTATAAGTATCTCTGATCTTTCTCGTTAAAAACCAATGTTTCTTTGGTCAACTTTCCTGCATCTCATTAGCTGTTAATATTAAAACACTTTCTATATTGATCGTAAGATAGATATATAGATCTCAGAGACTATAATGGCTAGAGCAACCAAAATTGGCAGACAGACTTTTACCATTTGCCATTTCTACAACTATTTTACGGTTGCCGACTTCAACTTTTGGCCAAGTTTTTATTATTTTTTATGAAATGTATATTGTTTAGAGGAAAGGCATTATTTTATGCCACCTGTATTATTTTATTTAGTTTATATCGAACAATGCGCAAAGATAATTGTTAACAGAGTACAATGAAGCAATGCAAACAAAAACAGCTGATTGTGTTTTGACGTTACGTTAGAATTTGAATTATTTGATGATTATATTTAATGTTGCTGCTGCTGCTCCCGACATATACAATAAAATTAATTTCGATCGTCACAATATTGCATGCCAGGATAAAATGAATAGATCTTCATCGAATACGATCGAAATTTAAATAAGATTACACTGCAAGAGCATTGTGAAATTATTGCTAGACTTAACATGAACTAACCGCTATATGTTACATGAATCGCTTTCTAAACGGCTATCTTGGATTGGATTATTTTGACCACTGCACTACAACTCACTTGACAAAAATATATACTTATACTTTTTTCGAAATATGACACAAAGAGAATAATTTTGGCTAGGCTTTCATTTCAGTTCTCCTTTAACTCAAGTCAGCTCTGTTTTTACCTTTATACGTGAAAATATGTACATTAGAATATTGCAAAAAATAATGAGTTATGGTCAAAAAAGACCATTAATTATTATTATTAAAGTTATTATTTTTTGGAGTAAATATCACAATTCAGTCGGACTTTTTGAGATAATTCTCAAAATTGAATGATATTTATAAAATATAAAATAAGATCCTTAATAAGTATTTTATTAACTTCTTTAAATTTTAATCATTAATTTGGAAACTAAACTTGTAATTTTTATTTGCTTTCAATTAAACTATTATCGTCATAAATAATTTGTTGTTTTCAAATACTTAAATTGAAGGTTCGCCTTTAGCGAAAGTTTCGTACACATATGTTACAATTTGTCAAAAATTCCCTTTTTGAACTTCAAACTCATAAGCTGATAAAATTTTATAGAAATCTCTATAATTACGTTTAAATTTTATCGTAAGTGAAAGTTTTTTTTATTAGATTAGCAGGAAAATTTAGTATCTCTTACTAAATGTTCAGAACATTAATTTAGAAGATCAAAAGTAAAATACAATAAATAAATAAAATAATAAGCCTATATATTATTTTCAGTATCTTCATTCGATGTAAAGCACATCGCATTACATATTTCCTTACGCAAAAAAATGAAAATTTTAAATTGTATTCAATTCATTCCTTTTCTTTTCAATTTTAGCATACTATTAAAGTGGATGTCGAGTCACAACGCTTGCAAACCGATCGTGAACGATAGTATTAAGAAGAAATACGCAAAACTTAGTTTTTTGTACATACTTTATAAGTAAATATCGGCCATAGTTGAAAAATAGTGTAAAATCGATGATGAATCATAAAAACTTTAAACTAAATTATGTACAAGTGAACATTTCACTTGTACAGTCGCTCGATCAGCTGTGCATACTTGGTGTGAACAATATTGCGCCTTATCTTCAGAGTGGGTCCAATTTCGCCAGTCAATAATGAGAATTCATGAGGAATTAGCGCAAACTTCTGAACCCTTTGAGCGTTGGAGATAGAATTCTTATTGGCCCGCTTAATGCCGTCTTCAAGAGCCTGATAGAGCTTGGGCTCCGCATTGATTTGGAGGGCTGCGGAGACAGCATTTGTATCGTTGGGCAGTTGCAAATCAGCGGGAATGTTGAAGAGTTCGGAGAGATGGGTTTGATTCAGACCAATGCCCTGCAGCCACTCAATGGTCTCCTCACGCAACGCATCCAATGGCTTACCCGTTTCTGGATCTGATTTGGTCTTCAGTGACAACAGCACCGTCAAATACTTTCGATGGTCGCCAATCAATAGAGCATTGCTTACACACGGTAGCTCACGCTTGATCAACTCCTCGATATGAACGGGAGGTATGTTTTCGCCACCGGCCGTAATGATTAGCTCTTTTAGTCTGCCCGAGATGACCACATTTCCGAACTCGTCTATCGAGCCCAGATCTCCGGTGTGCAACCAACCGTCCTCCCCAATCACCTCCTCGGTTTTTCCAGGTTCATGCAGGTAGCCCATGAACATGGAACGCCCATGAATAACAATCTCTCCTTGTCCGTTTGCATCGGGCTCCAAGATTTTCACCGTTGTCCCAGGGATGGAGGGGCCGGAGCTATACAGATTGCTAATGTGTAAATGTATGGTTATGGCTCCGGACGTCTCCGACATGCCATAGAGGTCACCCAATGGCATATCCAAGCCCAAAAAGAATTGCTTTAGCTCCGCCGAGACTGGAGCGCCGCCTGTGAAGAATATATGACATTGATCCAGGCCGAGCATCTGTTGTATGGGACGGATCAGGCGAGATGCCAACCAATATTTAGCCATGCCGTAAATCGAGGATTGCTTCCTATCAAACACAATCCAATTAGGGCTGTAAAAGGGGAAGAGGGGAAGTGATTGTGCTCACACTTACCCAGCAATTGTTGACAGTTGATGTTGAGTGACAGCATCCCGTGCTTTTGCCAACAGCATGCGGGAATACGGCTTGGCCTTGGCCTCGGCAGCAACCAGACGTTCCTGGAACTTCTCAAAGACCCGTGGAACACCAAACATGCGAGTGGGTCTGGCCTTCTGGAACGTCCGGATTAGAGTTCCTTTGAGGGCATCCTTGTCGGCAAAGTAGACACAACCGCCATGCGCCATTGAAAGGAATATGTCAAAGATTTGGGCCGCAATGTGACTCAGTGGCAAGTAGCTAACCAAACGTTCGCCACCCTCGACGGCATTGTCCGTGTTCGCTGCAACAACCTTCGTGTCATAGATGACACTATCATGGGAGAGCATCACGGCCTTTGGCATGCCAACGGTTCCAGAGGTGAAAATGAGCATGGAGCACTCGTTCGCGTGTATGCCACTCTCCCTACGTAGCAGCACCTCCTTCAGTGCATCGCCATAGATGTGCTGCTGATCCAGCAGATATTGCCAGCTATAGTAGCCAGTCTCCTGGTTCACAAACGATTCATAGGGTCCCTTTAGCTGAATGACAGCCTTGAGACGCGGTAGTCTATGCTTGATGGATCTCAGTTTGGCCATTTGCTTGTCATCATCCACGACACAGACTGTCGCATCGCTGGTCTCCAGTGAGTGATGCACTGCCTCCGCGGAGTTGCTTGGATAGATGCCAGCAACGATGCCGCCTGCACGCAATGCTCCCAGCTCGGCGAAGAACCATTCGGGACAGTTGAAGGCGAGGATGCCCACCGAGCTGCGCACCTCCAGGCCCACATGGATCATCATCAACGCGGCTTCCTCCACACTTCGCTGATAGTCTGCATAGGTCGCCGTTTTCCAGACATCTTTGCCCACTTCTGGCGTTTCCCAGATTAAAGCAGGCAGAGTCGCATACTTCTCGCATATTTCGCGAAAGTATGACGGTATAGTCTGCGGCTCTATGGGATCATCCTCAGGTCGACGCAGCTTGACGGCCTGATTAAGCGAGGTGCTCGTGTAGCTCGTAGCGTGCTTCAGATTGCCGTCGATGTTGTTTCGCTCCAGAACCACGTCGTTCATGTTGAAAGGCTTGAAATTAATAAATGCCAGGCAAATGACAGCCCTCTATTTAAGGCATTCTTCCCAGATACTTTGCTGCGTCTGATAAGGCAGGCAGCGATTTTCGTAATCTCCTACAGAGCCTATGTCTGGGTCTAAGTGTGCCATGATCTTCAGTACCATTGACTGACCCTTAGACATCTTATCGCCACGAGTTGAATAGAACCCGGTTCAAAATTCGTTACAATCTGGATCCGCCCTTTATTGCTGAACGCTTAGCGGCGGGTTTCACGATAAGGATTCAAATTTCGGAACTCGGGGAATGACCTTATCAATGCAGTTATTGGTTTCTTAATTTGGAGAATAACATATCTTTACAAAAGGAAATCAGTGCTCTCAATGCTTACTGTTCAATCTATTTAAATGATAAGGCTTCAACTTACATGCGTCATATGATTTGCAAATTATAAACAAAGCTAACAACTCGATGAAATCCTAAGAGATAAGCCCGATCCATGAGTCAGCAAATACCTCAAGGTGTCTTCAGCTTTACATAAAAACAGCAATTTACAAATAAATATCAAAGAATAGACCATACAACGGAACATGCAGATGGTTCATTTCAACACACAATTTATTTAGCAAATGTTAAAATAATTTGTGCGAAGATGGAGTCAGGAGATGATCCGAGGGTATTGAGGTTATCTGAGTGTACTTTTAAAGAAATATGTGCGAACTGTCTGTTTGTCAATCAACGCATAGCTCAAACAACTAGAAATCAAGCTTTTATAGAAACATATCAACAGACACAAAACGATCATCGATATTTGGACTCAAAAAGAATGTATATAAGCCTTTCTTATTGCAATTCAAAACAAGGGGGTCTTCACTCCTTCTCGTTTCGCTTCTTTGAAAGCACGCTCACCAGTAGGATACCCTGTGCCCAAGAACTCTGATGTCGACCATCGCGACAAATGATTAATGCCCTGAACTCAATTGTCGGCTGACTGTTTCTATGTCAGTTATATAATATATTTAACCGATTCGGCTAGAATGTATAATACATGAATGCACATTATATCACATTGACTTTGGTCAGGATGTATAGGACAAATAAAATATCTCAAAACACAGAAAAAGGTTTTCATGCTACAACTTGATTTTCGCCCGATCGTTCCTATTATGATATAGTATACCGATTAGAACCAACTTCGGTCAGGATTTAATAGTATCAACTTTAATGTATATTCTATCAAACTGTTTAAAGTATCTCAAGCAATCAAACAGTGTTTCTTACCAGCTATATAGTATGATGTATACTATATGTTGTAGTGGTCCGATTTAAAGATATAAACGAATTTGATATGTGCAGGGCGGCCAGGAACCTACAATATGGGGTCTTATGGTCTCTGGAATCGACGCATTCGAACTGACAGACAGAAAGACGGACACGTCTATATCAATTTGGCTACTGATACATTCAAGAATTTACATATATATACTTCTGCCTGTTACATACATTTTTAATGAGCACAGGGTATAAATATTAAGCAATGAAAGGTGAAGAATATCTGATTTTAATAGGTATGTGAGTCAACTATTTCATAATAATATATATGTACATATATATAGTATAAACAGTATGCTCGTATTGAAATACATGCTAGGTACAATGCAAATTACATTCTTAAACTATTAAGTCAGTTGTAGGGTTTTGAAATCAGCATACTTTCAATTAAAACAGCTACGACTTGTTTACGTTTATTAATATAATTATTAAATCATTTCGATAGATTTATATTATATATGTATGTATACACATGTTCCTAATCTAAAGACCTGCATTAACCGACAAATCAAGTTGTACCCTTATATTACTACGCCCATACATATATATATACATATGTTTGTATGTAGTGCATTTACTAGTGGTGGACATGGACCGTTTCGGTCCTCGATGCCTGAAATTAAAGCGGCTTAAGAAATTTAAGTCGGACCTCGGACCTGCTCGGTCCTCTCTCAGCAAGGTAGCTTCGGCTCTTGACGGTCATGGCTAAATCGACTCGGCTGTTACTACTGATCAAGAATATATACACTTTCTGAAGTCTCTCATGGCTCTGCTGCTCAACTGCCTGATACACACATTCTGTCAAACTCATACCCTTTTCCGCCCATTTGTAATTGACACAGGGTATTGAACCTATCGTGCTTTGTCTTATAATAGTTTATTGCGTGCTCGGGTCGTGCCAGGCGTAACAAATGATGCCCGCGTCCACTTCTAATATACCGATGTAGTCACCTCATAATCCCCTTTAATCCTTGTGT
Source organism: Drosophila sp. st01m (assembly GCA_018901795.1). Taxonomy (NCBI): domain Eukaryota; kingdom Metazoa; phylum Arthropoda; class Insecta; order Diptera; family Drosophilidae; genus Drosophila; species Drosophila sp. st01m. Next base: position 989,845 of record JAEIFG010000269.1, read on the forward strand.
GTATCATCCCTTGATCTGCAAGCGATCGAGCATCGCAGCTGGAACGGTGACCGTTCAACCGATTGATTGTGGTATAGAACGATAGTGAGCGAAAGAGAGCGAAATATGTACTATCTATTAGCTAGAGAGTTAACTAGTCGCTAACACAATAAACTCTATACGCACGCTCAAACTGCTGTGTTCTCTGCAGCTTTAACGGTTGTTGGGCCTTACTCTTCCAGACGACATTCGGACAGGTCGCTCAGTTCGACTTCGCTCTGAGATTGCGAGTGGCTGGTGTCAAACATACATACATACATATGTACATACTATCATACATAAAACGCACACGAATACAATCACAGCAATGCATCAAAAGGTGCATATGTACATGCATATGTACATATGTATATACAAACAAGGCAACGAAACAGAAGCAGAAAAACTGGCATACACTGGGCTCAGCACAGCTGGCTGGCAGCAACAACAAACAACAAACAACGAACAACAAACGGCAAACAGCAAACAGCAACAAAAGTAGAAGAAGAAGAAGCAGCTGTAGTCCAACAAATTTCGACGTCCATGTCGACGTCGACTGCGACGTCGCTGTTGATGTTGATGTTGACGGCAACAGAATCGCTGACTGTGCATTGATGTGCGCCTGTTCGAGCAACAGTCATTTTTTGTACAAATTTATAATTTATTGTTTAATTTATTTTATTGCAAAATGTCAAACAAACCCCTTTGCCACACACACACACACATACACACACACACACACTTAGGTATATGAATATGTACATCTAATATACATACATATGTATGTTTGCATGTTCAAGTGTTTTTTTTGCGCTAACAACAACAACATCATCAGCGATTATGATGTATTATTAACCCAATTGTAATTGTTGCAATTTGTAACTGCGGATTATCATTTGTCAAGCCGCAACAACAACATTATTATGAAATTATTTACCAATGAACAGCAGCCCATGAATACAAACAAGTGTAAATATGTAGTTTCTTTAAAAAAAATAAACGTACATACAAAAGAATAATGTAGTTCAGTGGGTCTTTGGCAAGGGGAAGATGTGTAACTTGTTGGCATTAAAACTACAAATACAAATTGTTGCACATTGCGTTTGTTGTTTTCTTCTTTGTAAATGTGTCTAAAGCGCGCAACATGTGTACATAGAGAAATGTTCGATTGGTAGCCGTACCCAAAAGATAAGTAAGTAATTTGAGAGTGTGTCAACTACAGTGCACAGTGGATTGAACTGCACAATCATACATGCAATATTTTAGCTTAGGCGAACTAACAGTCTAGTGACAAAAGCATATTCTAGTGCAAATATGTATTTCTAAAATTTAATTTTGTGATGAACGATATTATATTTAATACAGATATATACAGTAAAATCCGATTAGAACAACTCCGCTTATAGCGTTAGTCCGGTTATTGTGACGGAAACTCGATGGCTTGGTTGGTCCCCAGACAAAGTTATATGAAAGGACCGTCGGTTAGTACGTCAGTTCGTTTCCGCTTTTAGCGACAAAGCACTTATACAGACGAGATTTTTCATAATTTAACCGGATATTGCGACGAGCCAAAAAAAAAAAAAATATAGCAAAATAATGCCAACACATTTAAGCGAAGTCACAAAAATGTTTACAGCGTGCATATGCAGACCTCATGCTTATATTCCATGAGATGTCCCATTATATTTCTAGGTTTTTCCTCTATTTTCCAATAAAACTTAATGCGTAAATTCGCCAAATGTGATGATAAATAATTAATTTGTATTATGTTAAAACATATTACGAACATGGCAACCATAAAATAAACAAAAAAAAATTGTTTTTCCACCTTTCTGTTAGTGCGTTGTCCGGGTATAACGAGGTAAATCGTCAGTCCCTTGAAATTCGCTATAACCGGATTCTACTGTATTACAAAGCCGTGGTAGAAACGTTTCTAGTTTTTCGATGAGGAATAACAAACAGTTAAACTTTTCATCTTTGTTTGGAAACGCCACTTAAAGTTTCCAATTATATAATCTTTTGATACTGTTGTCCAAATTTGGGTGATCGTAACCAAGCTAGTTTACGATAAGTCTGAACCTCAAATTTTGTAATTTAGATTATTGCTTTCGTTCGGCTCATAAATCGATCCAATTGGAGTCGTCGAAAATATTCCGAATTTGCTGTACATTTTGTTATGCTGATCACCTTGCGCTGCTTTCGTCACTAGCGCGGACTGTCGTCTGCAGGCATTAATCGTTAAATTGATTTGGTGCCAAAATATCGCACCTTTTCTCATAGTGCGCTTGTCCAATTGGCTACTACTCGTATTCAATACCTATCACAATCACAATTTCTATTATAGATGCACATGTATATATGTACATATACTAAGCACATTGGCACACACACATTCAAGCCCTCAAATTCCCCTTCAACGGAAGCGATATGCAAGTTGAAGCTCTGGTAAATTCTTCCTATTCATATTTTCCAATATCGCAATATAGGTATAGTAATATGTGTTGTTCAATGTACATGCTATTTACACGCACGATTCGTGCTGGTAATGTAGGACCAGGCATGGGTTGGGGCAAGCATGTGCATGTCTGTGACTTTTGTAGATTTGTTTGTGTACATATAGATATAGCAAAATAAGCAGGCGCGCAGCATTGATTAGCAGGCGGCAAAAGAGCTCAGGCAAAGTCAAAGCAAAAAGTTCATGTGAGCAAGTGAGTGAGCAGCCGGGCAGGCAACAATAACAGCAACAAGTACACACAACAATAAAGAAACACACATTCATGCATAACAACAAAAACAACATCGATACTCACACAAAACTACTAAAGAGCCAGAGACACGAGCCCGACGGACACCCGAGACGACAACGCCGACGACGACGACGACGACTGCAGATAAACAACATTTATATTCATGTACCCGTCAGTAACAAGAACAACAACAGGAATATCAGCAACAACAACATAAGAAGTGTGGCACACATACGATTAAACGTACACAAACATAAACCAAGAAAAAAAAAGAAAATCAAATAACAAATAACATGTGTACTCGTACATATTGACAAACAAGCGGCATATGTGTATGTATGTACATATGTATGTGAGTATATTTGGTCATAAATACAAATGTACGTACATATGTATGTATGTATGTACGTGCATTGCAGTGCTCACGATTCATCCACCGCATTGAGGGGCCCCCTTTACAACTCATTCAAACGTACATATTTCTACGCTCATCAGAACAGCGACGCCAACGTCGACGTCGACGCCAGCGGCAGCAACAGTAGCAGCAGAGACGTTACGTAGGTCGGCTCAAAAGATGGGGAAGCAAGTTACAATCTTATAAATAGAAATTAAAATAACCACCTGTATTTACAATTGTTTTCCGTTCAATCATCAATCCACGACGAACTAAGCAACAGTTCTTAAAAATGTTAAAGGGAAATACCTAATAACACTAGGCTACAAATTTGAACTTTTTGGCTGTATAGCACGAACCAAACCAACATTTTTTAATAGATGATTAAAAACATTTTGTCTTTTTTTTATTAATTTTTTTAGAGGTGTGCTCGTGTTTGTCATCACTACTCGAGAACGCCAAAACTAATTTAGAAAAGCATTTAATTATCTGAAAGCTAATGAATATATCTCTAATTCGTATATAGACTGTCTAAGATTTAAACCAGTAGTTTGAATGAGTTTAGTTTAAGAGACATACATTTTCGAGTTAAGAAAACCATGATTATTCCCTAAGTTTTTTTTAAAGTGTTATGCTCTTTAATTCTAAGAAACTTAATTATTTTATTTACATTGCTGCATTAATTACGCATGGATATGATTCATAAAAATCTATGTATTTTATAGATAGGAAAGTTTTGTCGATGTTGAAAGTTTTTAGTGATTTTCGGGATACATTAAGCAATATTCAGTTTTCTTGTTGTATTAAAATCGGTAAAAATCGGATTATTATATCATATAGCCATTGAAGTTGTCGGTTGAGAATGTGCCTTTAGTATGAAAATTACAACCTCACAGTTTATGCATCTGGTAATGTGTTATATACCCCCACCAAAGTTAGTTCAAATCGATTCATTATTTCATATAGGTGTAATGGAAACAAACGGTCAAAAATCAAATATTAGTACCAAACTCACAAATTGTGTTGGAATACACAATATAGTCTTATATATTTTCATTAATTTTGGTTCAAATCGGTCCACTATATCATATAGCTGTCGTAGCACAGATCGGTCTTAAATCGAGATTTAGTATAAAACACTTTTTAGTTTTTTGAGATATCTTAATTAAACTGATATAGTATGCATTTCCGATGGAATCGGACCACTATAACATATAGTTAGCCTTGGGATGAATCGGTCGAAAATTAACTTTTTTATGAAATCGGGCTCGCATGATAGGAATGTTCATATCCTAATGACTCAGCCGTCTCTCAATAGATTTTAATGTATTATATTTTAACGCTCAATAAAGTTGTGAAAAAGTTTTTTTCACGAGTTTTCCTCAAATTTTGAAGTCTAAGAATTGTAGAAAAGCTTATTGCACAAAATGAAATAAACTACTGGTTGAAATCTTAGATCTATAAAAATATTTTAAATGGAATAAAATTTTATAAGCCACAGATATATTCATTAGTTTTATGAAAAAGTTTAACTTCCGAAATTCTGTTTCGGAATTCTCGAGTAATGGTATAAATGCGGATAACCCTCTCAAGCAAATAGAAAAGGCAGACTTAAATTTAAAAAAAATATCTCGTCATTAAAAAAGGACTTACATCATATAGGGCCCCTTATTTATTAAAAAAACTACGTTCGGTTCTAGTTAATTTTTGTCTATTGATTAGTGTACAGTAAAATAAATGAATTAACAAAAATACAAATTGAATGGTTTGTTGGTCTTCAGTCAGTCAAAATTATGAAGTTAAAGTTGTCCACAGAGGTGTAGGTAGGGTGTCACTTTTGCCTAACAATTTCTTAAATCTAATTGAAACATTTTGAGTGCAAGCGATCTGAAAAGCTGTCTGAGCTCGAAATTTTCTTAACTGAGAACAAAAACCTTATTTCAAGTTCTGTTTTCATAAGTACAGAAATCTTGAAACTATATGTTACTAGTTAGAGTATTCATCCCGAAATATAGTATATTGGTTTTTAGTGTAAGACACTATTAAATTAAATCTAGGTTATTCTAATGTTTATCAAATTAAAAACATATTGTGGCATTTAATAGTCGTGTATTTTTTTATCAACAACGTCACCTTGGCGCCACATTATAAAGAAATATTCCAAAATGTATTGGTTTTTAGTACACGACATTCTAATTTTAAGTCTCATTTGATCTTTAAAAAAACATTTCGAAATAACTCTCTTATTTCATGTTTGCCTTGTTTATATTACTATTATTTCAGAAATCTGCCACAACAAGGATCAGTTAAAAATTTAAATTTAAGATCGATTCATACTTAAGTTAAAATATTTTGTAAACAGATATCTTTAATTCTGAAGTACAAAACTGTATAATTCAAGTTCGTTCGTATTTAATTTTAGGATAGCAAATGTTTTTGAGTATTATATGTATTATATGTTATTAAAAAAATAAAATATGCTTAACTTAATAGTACTTACTTAAAATATACTTAACCATTCTTATTGTCAATGTTAAAGGAAATAAAAAATTGAGATTCACCTGGACTTAAGAATCTCTTTTTTACCTTTAGATCGTCAATGTAACAGCTCAGGAGGACCACCAAATATAAATGGAATTTTTTTGGAAAGGCCACTTGAAAATTTAAATTAAAAACAGTCTTTGCTCCACACCAGTGTACGTGAAAATTTATTCATTGTCAGGCTATGAGCAGTCGACCTTTAAATATACAATTGAATTAAAATTAAAAATTTTAAATATAAACTAAATTATTTTGTGTAAAGTATATAAATTTAAATATTTTGGAGGTGTCGAAATTAAAAAAAAAAAGCCTAATCAATCGCAGATAAAATTAGAAAATTTTAGTTAGCTAAATTAAGAAGAAATAGTAATAAATACCCCTTAATAGTTAGCGAAAAGTCCTCGATACTAATCGTAGGGTACAGATTGTTGTAATCGGCACACATTTTACGAAAATGTTCATGCAAAGACCAGTTGGTGGTGCAATGCTAAAGATAAAAAGACTTAAATTTACGAGTAGCATAAACTAGCTGAGTGTACTTGACCCCTTGGACAAACCATACTCCAAGCATAATTCTTCGTTTAGTAAGAGTGGGATGATTAAATAGGCGGAATCTACCAAAGCATGATGGCATCTGAATTTCTGAGTTCCAGCTTAAGCCGCGGAGAGCAAATATTAAAAATTGTTTTTCAACCGATTCTATTAAGACACAATATGATACGTATTGAGGGCATCAAATGCTTGGCCCGTACTCAAAAATCGGACTTTTTGCGTTCTGTTACTTAAATAAATTGATATTCAAAGACGAAGATTATTTGGAAAACCGAATAGATCAAGCTTATGAATTTGCAGATTTGCAGAGTTAAAAGCTTTATTAAAATCCGTAAAAATAACGTCACAAATCAAGTAAACTCCAGAAGATATAATAGGTCGTAAATGTTGAAGATGAGAAGTTATTATTTTTTCAAGCAACTTCGGAATAGCAGAAAGCTTAGCAACACCGCAATTATTCTGAAGAACGCATTTCCCATTTTGTGCAGAGGTCTTTCCATAGAACTAGATATTATATATTATTAATTGACAAGGTATATAATTTCTTTCTTCATAATTTACACTTCTAAAAAAATTACACGTTGTTTGATGTACTAAACGTTTAGATCTATGGAGATAATGCAGAGGTTTTATCATAACCTACCTTGCAAGCTAGATTCCATGAATAAGATGATTTTGACACATCGGTCAAATGCCAGCTATATGTTGTTGCGGTCCGATTTCAATCAAATTTGGACATCTTAAATAAGACGATATGATATACACAGGGTTTGGTAGACATAGCTTAGAAAATACAAAATGTCTTTCATACTAAGATAATTAACCGTTTTGACCTAAATTTGGCAAGGTTATATAACGCATTACCATTATTTCACGAATTAAAAGCTTTTTTGATACTTGACGATGTTTTTCAACCGATTCCATTCTATGCCAACAATGACAGTAATTGTATTTTAACCAAATATTATCAATATGTGTAAGACAATAACATGTTGATATTATGTGAGATTGGTTGAGATATCTCAAGAATCACAAACTTATTTTATTCTAAAGCCCAAAACCACTTTACAATGAAGTCATCCAAATCGACAAAATATCTCCATCTATAAATTGTGAATAATATTAAAATACTTATTATATCTTAAGGAAATCAAAATATATGAATTATGTAAATAACAGAATAGCCGGATGTAATAATTTTTAGCTCGGTAAGCAATAATATGTAAAAGAGCTATTAAATTCCTGACAATTGTGGTTCGCATCATCAAGATCGGATAATAAATAAAGAAGATATTTGAAGACATATTTTTTTGTCCCTATGAACACCTGAACCTGAACACACACTACTACTTTACTATGGACCCAAAGAAAATAACGTTTTAAGTATGTGAATTTGTTTTGTATCTAAGTGAATAATTTATATCAACGATGAATTCTTACATATTTTTTTTTAAGAAACTATAGGTCTAAAATCAATATCGAGCTTCGCATTTTTGAAGAAAATTCATAATAATAATACGATAAAAAAGTTCGCATGACATCCAAAATTCAAGAAAAACATTTTTGCGATCGTCAACTAGTTTCTATCTCTATATTATTGTTTTGTTTAGGCTAGAGTACCGCTAATCAAAGAATAAAATTCGAATTTTCTTTAAAAATGGGAGACTCGATATTGATGCAATATTTTATGTACAGACTCGATATTGATGCAATATTATTTGTACAGACCTTCTTAAAATTAATCTTATTTTACGATTTTGACATCGCTTGATGTTTTTTTACTCCATTCTTATACTAGTATGTGGTATAGTAGTATATACACAGATAATATCTTGCGAATTGGAATTTTGACAGATATGATTGAAATATCAACGGACTATAACATAGTTAAATTTAAGTAATACATCAGAAAACAATTTTTCTTAAATCGCCCAAATGTAATTGCTTACATAGAACATATTTCAATAGAACATATTTCAATACATGAATATACATATATGTTGCTTTTGTGGTTTCAAAAGTATGGAGCTTTTAATTTTAGCAGTCTTTAGAGGTCACCAGCTAAACTAGGAGTATTTTTGCAAAAAGTCGCCGAACAGACATTTTTAGATTTCAATAAGGAATAATTACTCATCATTACATTTAAGCATTTTTAACACACAAACAAACCACAAAAAATATCAAATTTAATAATCTTTTAAATAGGTTGTCGGTGGTTCTGGTGATGATGTGCATTTATGATATTATTTTCCCCCATACTTAAAACCCCTTATCGACAGATCCGGATAAGTTAGCAAAAGTCTTGGAAGGCGATTTTGTTCCATAAAACAATACAGGTACATATCTCAATCCGATCGAAAAGTCATCGCCAATTTTACATTCTTCCGGTAGCTCTTCGTTCTGTTTTCGTCACTAGCGAGATTTGCAGCAAGCAGTGATATTTTCTTACCTCTTCTAGCTGTTGAAAAACGCTTAAATTGAATTGGCAACACTGCCTGAAACGTTAACAGCGGCAATAAGAGTGATGTCGATGCCGACGTCACCGTCGAAGTTGAGAGCGACGCTTTCTCTTGCCAACTCAATTACGTTCACTGTTATTGCTACGTCATCATACCGACAAAAACGCAACTTGAGTCCCGCATTCAGCTGCATAACACACCCCCATAAACATATGTACAAATGTATGTATATGCATACGTACATACATACACATATACAGTATGCATCAAAGTAATTACATACTAACTTATTTGAATGTTGTCGCTCTCCACGTGCTGGTTGTTGTTGTTACCTATTACATTTAATTTTCATTTCGTTTCTGGTTTTTGAACTGGCTCACCGCTCTCATTCATTACAAACACATGAACATATATGTACATACATTCATGTGAATACCTATTTACATACATATGCATGTATTATTATACACTCTACATGTGGATGGTACATACAAACATAAACACAATTTGAGAATGCCGAAGTCGATGTCGACGTTGACGTCGACGTCGCTCTTACCGTTTTAGCTGTTGCGCCAACAGCGAAAGCTACTTCTACTCGCACTACATAAACAACAACAACCACAACAACAACAACAACAACAACAACAGCAACAACAACACAACAACACAACATACACACATAAGCACCAACACATACTGCCTACATGGTTACGCTCGTTTGCCTGCTAATCATTGCTGTGCGCCTGCTTTGTGCTCATGTTTATTTGTATATATCGAGCAACACAAACGCACAAAGCTGATATGCAAAACACCGGGTACATACAATAACAACATACACAATAGTACATATTTCTACACACATCACTAATCATTCAAATCACATACACATGCATATAAATGTGTGATGCATATATGTATGTGCATATTTATGCATAGTTAAATGTCCATACCTGTTCAAAGATTGTTGTTTGTGTATATCAAACGGATTGAAACTGTTTGCTTTTCTTTGGTTGCTTTACTTACATACTGCCAGTGTGACCGTTACTATCCGTTACATCTGTAAAGTGAGGGAATATTAATTTATGCAACATTAAATACACTGAATACACACATACTTATGTATTCAATAATTTTAAAACCTCAATAAATTTATTAAAAATAAAAGAAAGTAAATTTCTCAGTAAAAATAGTTCATTCCTCTATCTAACTTTTGATGTCACTACATAATTTCCAGTCCTTAAAATTTGCATAATATTATAATACAAAAATTTGCAAAATTAATTGCATTTCATTTAGGACAAGGAGGTACCTCCCTACTCTGCTGGAGGTAATGTATGCACGGGCTGCACTCGAGCCCACTCAACAGTTATTTATCTTTATTATTTATTGATACTTAAAAAACATAAATTTCAACAAATTAAAACTGCTAACTTTCAAAATGTTAAAATTATGAGACAATGTTAACATACTCTCACAAAGTTGCAAACTAAGACTTTTCGTAATTCACCTGGTTCATATGATAAGGGGGTCTAAGTCGGAGGGGAAAAATGCTGAATCCCCATAAAGTTACAAAACAATAGTTTTAACACCACAAAGGCTACAGATGAGATCTATAACCCGTTGGAAAGATATTATTGATTTCCAAAGGACTTGGGTATTCAATTTTTAACTCATATTCTGGCGGTTTTCTAACGATTTTTGGTAAATTTCAATTTGTTGCAAGTACAACTACGTACAATTTTGGCATTTTAGCATTTTTATTTTAAAATTTTTGTTTATTTAATTGAAATGTATATATTAAATTTAAATTTCGTTCATCCCAGATATTGATATTGTTAATTTTTTTTGGCTAGAAAATGTTTCGTGACTAGAATTTTAACCCGTGTAGAGGTAGTTGTGTGTCTGAATTAACTGAAAAAAATTGTATTATGTTGTATATATTGTATAATATGAACATAACATGGATATAGCATGTCCAAACTAAATTTGGTGTTGTTTTTATAATATAAACGTAAATAATACATTGAATTTCAATTACTTGGAGAGTTTTAGTCATCTTGGTTATTTTCAAGCTCAACGGGTGCGTCAATAGGAGGTTTTACAAATAATCAGCCACAGTTCTAAGCCACATATTATCGCTTTCGTAAGTTATTTATAGGTATTTATTTAAAATAAATTCTTAGTACACAAAATGTCAAGTGTATAACTAAATCGTTTATTTAGATCCTCATTCCCGTACGATTTGTGTGGTATCCGAAAAATTTTCATTGGGATAATAGCTGATATTTCGTCCACGTGCAACGAAATAGTATATTATACCCGCAACACTGCAAATAATCACAACTGTTAAAATCCCAATAATCAAATAGATCCACCACTGAAGGGGTAACGAACAGCTCAAACTACGTAAATCGTTGGCCTTATAACCCTTTAAGCATTTGCACTCATTCAGTCTATGACAAAAGCTGTGCATACCGCATTTGGGCACACATTTTGGTAGGCATATTGAGCTCTTCTGGGACCATTCGTATCCGGTCGAACAGTCACATATTCCGGGCGACACACAACGACCATGGGCACCACAATCATTTTTACACACTGGTAAACAATTGGCAGTCTTCTGATCCCATTTGTAGCCAGAAAAACAGTCGCATTTTCCGGGAGACACACAATTACCATGGCCACCACAATTATTTTTACACACTGGTAGACAATTGGCAGTCTTCTGATCCCATTTGTAGCCAGAAAAACAGTCACATTTTCCGGGAGACACACAATTACCATGGCCACCACAATCATTTTTACACACTGGTAGACAATTGGCAGTCTTCTGATCCCATTTGTAGCCAGAAAAACAGTCGCATTTTCCGGGAGACACACAATTACCATGGCCACCACAATTATTTTTACACACTGGTAGACAATTGGCAGTCTTCTGATCCCATTTGTAGCCAGAAAAACAGACGCATTTTCCGGGAGACACACAACGACCATGGGCACCACAATCATTATTGCGATGACATTTTGGGTGACAAGTCTTGGTTTCCTGATTCCACTCGTAGTCTACTCCACATTGATCGGTTTTGGTGATGTTCTATTTTTAGAGGGAACAAATATTTGTAATATCTAGAAACCAAATCATAATTTTTATCTCACTTGTTGGTTGTCTGTTCCTTCGCTTAGTTGAAGGAATACGATCAATCCAAGACTAAGTCCTAGTAGACCGTGCATTGAATTAATTCGCTTCATTCTTGCTTGCTTCTTGCTCACCGATTCAGATTGAAGTAAGATTTTTGTATTCAGTAGCTTTTATAAGTTGTACAGTTTGCACAATGGCTTTGTTTGACGCGAGTAAATTATAATGGCAGTGAGAATGGTTATCATGTGGGGGGCAACAGTATTTAAAAGCATTGTAGAAATTGTAACGGCGCTCTGTGGGATATAGGGGAGGTACGTTAATTACATTTTCGTTAAGGGCAGTTATAAAATATATAATAATAATAATAATAATAATAATAATAATAATAATAATAATAATAATAATAATAATAATAATAATAATAATAATAATAATAATAATAATAATAATAATAATAATAATAATAATAATAATAATAATAATAATAATAATAATAATAATAATAATAATAATAATAATAATAATAATAATAATAATAATAATTATAATTATAATTATAATAATAGTAATTATAATTAAAATTATTATAGAGATAATAAAAAATGTTTATTATTTTAATAAAAATGAACATAACATGGATATAGCATGTATAAAATAAATCTTGTTTTGTTTTTATAGCATTACTAGAAGGCCCTCTTTTGTGTCCTGGCATTGCGGGTCTGCCACAATTAAAGTTTTAGAAATATGTTAATTAAAAAATGCTTATAGGATAATTTGAATAAGAATAACCAAAGAGGTAAAATGTATATTTTCGTTTATCGCAATTCTTCAACCTTCTATTGTTATAGGCCCATAATCGGCAAAAAGAATATTGATATTGCGAACATGCATTTTTAATTCGAATTAAGTTAATATTTTTATTTTCAAAAATTAACTGCACGTGAAAATTAAAAAAGGGCTTCTACTTTTGACTTATATGCAGAAATGTGCGCGCTGCCAACTCATTCAATTCAGTGTCAACACAAATGTTTTATAAGTAGAATTGAGTTAATTCAAGCAGCCTTTTATTTTTTGTGTCCACGCTTTGCTTTGACGCAAACCGACACTTAAACTTTTAGAAATAGCTTAATTAAAAAATGTTAAAAGGTTAATATATATATGATAGACACAATAACACGACTGCAAACAAAAATAAAACAAAACAAAAAGAATAGAATAGAATAGAATAGAAAGTGCAATAAAATACAAATTATTTAAACAGTAAGTATTTCCAAATTTTGTAAACTCACTTGATAAATCACAGTGCGCGCGTTTATTTCTGTAACGGTAAAAGCAAAAGAGCATATACAAACATAAACAATGCCACTTAAGCCAGGTGGCAACGCTTCAATGCTCTTTCTCGCAGTAATCGATGGAACGATCAAAAGTTGTATTCGTTCATTGTATTAATTTTAAATTATAAAAACAATAATATATCTTACACTACAGTTTACAAAAAATATTTAGTTTCATATTGCATTTTTGCCATCTATTGTTAATGGCGCCAATTGACAGTAAACCCATAATTCGGCACGGATCGGCAAATAGTACATAGAATTTGCTGACATGCATTTTTAATTAAATTTAAATTAATATTTTTTATTTTCAAAAATAAATATCAGATGAAAATTTAAAAAAAAGGCTTCTATTTTGATCTTATATGCACTGTTGTGTGCGTTTCCAACTCATTCAATTCAGTATCAACACGAATGTGAGTTGAGTAAATTCAAGCAGCCCTTTATAATGTATGTATGACAAAGAACGCAATATAAATTACTGCTTCCTTCACATGAACAAAACAACAACAGTCGCGATCTTGCTCGCACGTACGCACCTTCGAAAGCGAACACAAAAACAAATGCCATGGCTCTGTCAAGTCTAACTCTTGCTCTCTTGCTCTCTTTCAGTTGCTCACGGTAATACTGTGTATGTATGCGTACACACGCATTGAACGTTTTCAATGCTTGCTTAGCGAGCGTGCATTTAATGCAATTTAATTAAATGTTTTTAATTTTTTTAAATAGGTTGCAGGTGGAATAAAAAAATAAAAATACCCATTTTTTCTGACAAAGAATGCATTATAAGTCCACTTTTCGTTCACCAGTGTTGCCAGAATTTTGTTTGCCAAAATAGCTAAATTAACGGGGAAAATAGCAAGAAATAGCTAAAATTAAAAAAAAACTTGATAAAAAAATTGGTACATTTTTTGTCGATGTTAAATTAAGAATTATAGTGAATTTTGATCTGAAAATAAAACAAACTCTTTATTGAATCTGTTTTTAATTACAATAATGATATAGTATTGACAATTTCGAAGACGTACTCGTCGGAATTTATGTTTTTCTCAGATTCGTCAATCATTTTAAAATATTTTGGTGGCAATGTGTATTTTAGACAACACATACCACTTCTTTACAGTCCATATCTGTAGATTTACAAGAATATTAGGATTTAAAGTACAAAATTTATAGTTGTTAATGTAACACACTTTATGGTGAGAATAGCATTTAAAGTTTATAGATTCATTCGATTTCTTAAGCAATTTTAGGTTGTTCCCCCTTTGCGTTTGACCAAGGCAACGTCAATATTTTAACAGCAAAGTGTACTCCAAAAGTTCAGCCCAAAAATTTCTTGTGTCATCTTTGTTCTCCCAATTTAGCAAATGTATTTTGTCATAGCACAATATTATTTCTAAAATTTTTCATTCATTGAACTATTCTAATATCTCTTTTATATTTTGTTTATTTTTGCGCAGTACTTTTCGACAGAGAATATATTTCAAGACTATTAAAGTTGTTCGACAATCTGAAACTATATTAAAGTAAGCTTTTCTCATCGATTTATTAAATAACAATAATATAGTTACCGTTCTCTAAGTAGTTTAATTAATTTGACGACCAACTTCGTACAAATGGTTTCTTCAGTGAATGTAAAGGTTCCTTCTTAGAGCTTTTTCTCAAACTCATATTCTTAATACAAATCATTATGCATATTTTGAGGTATATTTTATTGTCATCCTTGCAATATTCACTATCACTTTTTAAAAATTGTCCGGTAGTTTTTTTTATCGATTTCACAGTTTATGTGTGAAGGAATCGGAACAATTAAAAATCTTTCAAAGTTACCAACAAACTTTTTAAATTTTACCAAATGTAGCTTTGCAGTTTTTAAATAGCTAAATCTGCTATAAAATAGCTAAAATGACAACACTGTTGTTAACAGAAACAACACAACAACATTCGCGATCTTGCTCACACTTACGCACTTGCGAGAGCGAACACAAAAACAAATGCCATGCCAAATGCTCCCGTTAAAATTGTGAATGTATGCGTAGCTTGCATTTAATGCAATTTAAATTAAAGTTTTTTATTTTTTAAAATAGCTTGCAGGTGGAATTATAAAATTAAAATACTCATATGAATCTCTTAAAAATTATTCTGCTTTTTTTTTTTTAATTCTAGTCTCTAGGACGTGTGGTTTGGCCATGGCTGTGATATATCAGTCAGTCAGTCAGTCAATGAGTAAAAAGCATTTTATATACATATGCATGTAGATAACAATATTAAATAAAACAATATTTCATTTTTAAAAAATAAACTCCAGGTAATCGTCTAATGAAGCAGTCATTCCATGCCCCAAAGTTTATGATATTCAATTATGTGGTGAACAATATTAGATTTAATATATACATTTGAAATAAATGAATGGCAACAGCTTTATTTTTATAAATAATTCAGGGATTTCAGTTAAAACTTAACAGTGACATCATGGCAGGTCAATCAGTTCTGAAAGTTCTTTTTCAATTTCACAATTCTAATTACGACTTGTTTGGTCTTAATACAACTCTCGATACTAAGCCCATTGTGTATGATTTCATTATTATTAAAATATGAAAATTGCTCAGCATTTCGAGCATTTGCGATTTGTATATGCAGTAATTTTAAGATGCTTGAAGTTCATAGTAAGTAAGATAAACAGCGCATGACTTGACGAATGGCGTGAATGGGTAATCCCAAAATTATTAATTGGTTATTTCTTGACTGGTTCCGCTAAAATGGCCCCAATATGGAACACTATAAAACGAAATAGGCTGATATGTAAAAATAATAAGAAATCATGAAATTTAGCAGATACATACTTTAAAATCTGACGAATGTCGTCATTAGGATATTCGGAGGTCGGGCAATTTATACGTATCAAAAGAATTTTATAAACATAATATGCTTAGCATTGTAAATAAATACATTGAATTTTCAATTACTTGTTAAGTTGTAGTCATCGTAGTTTTTTTCTTTATTTATATACATTAACACATTTTATCGCTTTTGTGAGTTATTAATAGGTATTTATTATTTTGAAAAAAATTCTTTGTACCCAAAATGTTAAGCGTATAATTAAATCGTGTATTTAGACCCTCATTCTCGTACAATTTGTGTGGTATCCGAAAAATTTTCATTGGGATAATAGCTGATATTTCGTCCACGTGCAACGAAATAGTATATTATACCCGCAACACTGCAAATAATCACAACTGTTAAAATCCCAATAATCAAATAGATCCACCACTGAAGGGGTAACGAACAGCTCAAACTACGTAAATCGTTGGCCTTATAACCCTTTAAGCATTTGCACTCATTCAGTCTATGACAAAAGCTATGCATACCGCATTTGGGCACACATTTTGGTAGGCATATTGAGCTCTTCTGGGACCATTCGTATCCGGTCGAACAGTCACATATTCCGGGCGACACACAACGACCATGGGCACCACAATCATTTTTAGCTGATGACATTTTGGGTGACAAGTCTTGGTTTCCTGATTCCACTCGTAGTCTATTTTCCACATTGATCGCTTTTGGTGATGTTCTATCCATTTTAGAGGGAACAAATATTTTGTAATATCATAGACACCACAATCATAATTTTTATCTCACTGGTGACAATTGGTTGTCTGTTCCTGATCGCTTAGTTGACCAGGAAAACGGTCACATTTTCCAAGACACCAAGTACCTAGTAGACCGTGCATTTAGAATGGTAGACAATTGGCTTCATTCTTGCTTCCTTCTTGCTCAAAACCGATTCCGGGAGCACCCCATTGACCAGTAAGATTTTTGTATGACATTTGGGTGACTAGTCTTTTATCATGTTGCACTCGTAGTCTACTCCACAATGGCTTTGTTTTGACGTGATGTAAATTATAGAGGGCACAAATATTTGTAATATCTAGGGGGCAAATATAGTTTTTATCTACTTGTTGGTTGTTGTTCTAAGCATTGTTGAAATTGGAATGACGATCAATGTGGACTAAGTCCTAGGAGACCGTGCGTTGAATTACATTCGCTTCGTTATTGCTTGCAGTTATAAACGATTAATAATAAGTAAGATTTTAATAATAGTAATAATAATAATACATAATTTTAATAATAATAATGCAATAATAATAATAATAATTGGGGGCAATAATAATAATAATAATAATAATAATAATAATAATAATATTAATAATAATAATAATAATAATAATAATAATAATAATAATAATAATAATAATAATAATAATAATAATAATAATAATAATAATAATAATAATAATAATAATAATAATAATAATAATAATAATAATAATAATAATAATAATAATAGTAATAATAATAATAATTATAATTAAAATTATTATAGAGATAATAAAAAATGTTTATTATTTTAATAAAAATGAACATAACATGGATATAGCATGTATAAAATAATTCTTGTTTTGTTTTTATAACATTACTAGAAGGCCCTCTTTTGTGTCCTGGCATTGCGGGTCTGCCACAATTAAAGTTTTAGAAACATGTTAATTAAAAAATGCTTAAAGGATAATTTGAATAAGAATAACCAAAGAGGTAAAATGTATATTTTCGTTTATCGCAATTCTTCAACCTTCTATTGTTATAGGCCCATAATCGGCAAAAAGAACATAGATATTGCGAACATGCATTTTTAATTCGAATTAAGTTAATATTTTTATTTTCAAAAATAAACTGCACGTGAAAATTAAAAAAGGGCTTCTACTTTTGACTTATATGCAGAAATGTGCGCGCTGCCAACTCATTCAATTCAGTGTCAACACAAATGTTTTATAAGTAGAATTGAGTTAATTCAAGCAGCCTTTTATTTTTTGTGTCCACGCTTTGCTTTGACGCAAACCGACACTTAAACTTTTAGAAATAGCTTAATTAAAAAATGTTAAAAGGTTAATATATATATGATAGACACAATAACACGACTGCAAACAAAAATAAAACAAAACGAAAAGAATAGAATAGAATAGAATAGAAAGTGCAATAAAATACAAATTATTTAAACAGTAAGTATTTCCAAATTTTGTAAACTCACTTGATAAATCACAGTGCGCGCGTTTATTTCTGTAACGGTAAAAGCAAAAGAGCATATACAAACATAAACAATGCCACTTAAGCCAGGTGGCAACGCTTCAATGCTCTTTCTCGCAGTAATCGATGGAACGATCAAAAGTTGTATTCGTTCATTGTATTAATTTTAAATTATAAAAACAATAATATATCTTACACTACAGTTTACAAAAAATATTTAGTTTCATATTGCATTTTTGCCATCTATTGTTAATGGCGCCAATTGACAGTAAACCCATAATTCGGCACGGATCGGCAAATAGTACATAGAATTTGCTGACATGCATTTTTAATTAAATTTAAATTAATATTTTTTATTTTCAAAAATAAATATCAGATGAAAATTTAAAAAAAGGCTTCTATTTTGATCTTATATGCACTGTTGTGTGCGTTTCCAACTCATTCAATTCAGTATCAACACGAATGTGAGTTGAGTAAATTCAAGCAGCCCTTTATAATGTATGTATGACAAAGAACGCAATATAAATTACTGCTTCCTTCACATGAACAAAACAACAACATTCGCGATCTTGCTCGCACGTACGCACCTTCGAAAGCGAACACAAAAACAAATGCCATGGCTCTGTCAAGTCTAACTCTTGCTCTCTTGCTCTCTTTCAGTTGCTCACGGTAATATTGTGTATGTATGCGTACACACGCATTGAACGTTTTCAATGCTTGCTTAGCGAGCGTGCATTTAATGCAATTTAATTAAATGTTTTTAATTTTTTTAAATAGGTTGCAGGTGGAATAAAAAAATAAAAATACCCATTTTTTTCTGACAAAGAATGCATTATAAGTCCACTTTTCGTTCACCAGTGTTGCCAGAATTTTGTTTGCCAAAATAGCTAAATTAACGGGGAAAATAGCAAGAAATAGCTAAAATTAAAAAAAAAACTTGATAAAAAAATTGGTACATTTTTTGTCGATGTTAAATTAAGAATTATAGTGAATTTTGATCTGAAAATAAAACAAACTCTTTATTGAATCTGTTTTTAATTATAATAATGATATAGTATTGACAATTTCGAAGACGTACTCGTCGGAATTTATGTTTTTCTCAGATTCGTCAATCATTTTAAAATATTTTGGTGGCAATGTGTATTTTAGACAACACATACCACTTCTTTACAGTCCATATCTGTAGATTTACAAGAATATTAGGATTTAAAGTACAAAATTTATAGTTGTTAATGTAACACACTTTATGGTGAGAATAGCATTTAAAGTTTATAGATTCATTCGATTTCTTAAGCAATTTTAGGTTGTTCCCCCTTTGCGTTTGACCAAGGCAACGTCAATATTTTAACAGCAAAGTGTACTCCAAAAGTTCAGCCCAAAAATTTCTTGTGTCATCTTTGTTCTTCCAATTTAGCAAATGTATTTTGTCATAGCACAATATTATTTCTAAAATTTTTCATTCATTGAACTATTCTAATATCTCTTTTATATTTTGTTTATTTTTGCGCAGTACTTTTCGACAGAGAATATATTTCAAGACTATTAAAGTTGTTCGACAATCTGAAACTATATTAAAGTAAGCTTTTCTCATCGATTTATTAAATAACAATAATATAGTTACTGTTCTCTAAGTAGTTTAATTAATTTGACGACCAACTTCGTACAAATGGTTTCTTCAGTGAATGTAAAGGTTCCTTCTTAGAGCTTTTTCTCAAACTCATATTCTTAATACAAATCATTATGCATATTTTGAGGTATATTTTATTGTCATCCTTGCAATATTCACTATCACTTTTTAAAAATTGTCCGGTAGTTTTTTTTATCGATTTCACAGTTTATGTGTGAAGGAATCGGAACAATTAAAAATCTTTCAAAGTTACCAACAAACTTTTTAAATTTTACCAAATGTAGCTTTGCAGTTTTTAAATAGCTAAATCTGCTATAAAATAGCTAAAATGACAACACTGTTGTTAACAGAAACAACACAACAACATTCGCGATCTTGCTCACACTTACGCACTTGCGAGAGCGAACACAAAAACAAATGCCATGCCAAATGCTCCCGTTAAAATTGTGAATGTATGCGTAGCTTGCATTTAATGCAATTTAAATTAAAGTTTTTTATTTTTTAAAATAGCTTGCAGGTGGAATTATAAAATTAAAATACTCATATGAATCTCTTAAAAATTATTCTGCTTTTTTTTTTTTAATTCTAGTCTCTAGGACGTGTGGTTTGGCCATGGCTGTGATATATCAGTCAGTCAGTCAGTCAATGAGTAAAAAGCATTTTATATACATATGCATGTAGATAACAATATTAAATAAAACAATATTTCATTTTTAAAAAATAAACTCCTTACGAGGTAATCGTCTAATGAAGCAGTCATTCCATGCCCCAAAGTTTATGATATTCAATTATGTGGTGAACAATATTAGATTTAATATATACATTTGAAATAAATGAATGGCAACAGCTTTATTTTTATAAATAATTCAGGGATTTCAGTTAAAACTTGACAGTGACATCATGGCAGGTCAATCAGTTCTGAAAGTTCTTTTTCAATTTCACAATTCTAATTACGACTTGTTTGGTCTTAATACAACTCTCGATACTAAGCCCATTGTGTATGATTTCATTATTATTAAAATATGAAAATTGCTCAGCATTTCGAGCATTTGCGCTTTGTATATGCAGTAATTTTAAGATGCTTGAAGTTCATAGTAAGTAATATAAACAGCGCATGACTTGACGAATGGCGTGAATGGGTAATCCCAAAATTATTAATTGGTTATTTCTTGACTGGTTCCGCTAAAATGGCCCCAATATGGAACACTATAAAACGAAATAGGCTGATATGTAAAAATAATAAGAAATCATGAAATTTAGCAGATACATACTTTAAAATCTGACGAATGTCGTCATTAGGATATTCGGAGGTCGGGCAATTTATACGTATCAAAAGAATTTTATAAACATAATATGCTTAGCATTGTAAATAAATACATTGAATTTTCAATTACTTGTTAAGTTGTAGTCATCGTAGTTTTTTTCTTTATTTATATACATTAACACATTTTATCGCTTTTGTGAGTTATTAATAGGTATTTATTATTTTGAAAAAAATTCTTTGTACCCAAAATGTTAAGCGTATAATTAAATCGTGTATTTAGACCCTCATTCTCGTACAATTTGTGTGGTATCCGAAAAATTTTCATTGGGATAATAGCTGATATTTCGTCCACGTGCAACGAAATAGTATATTATACCCGCAACACTGCAAATAATCACAACTGTTAAAATCCCAATAATCAAATAGATCCACCACTGAAGGGGTAACGAACAGCTCAAACTACGTAAATCGTTGGCCTTATAACCCTTTAAGCATTTGCACTCATTCGGTCTATGACAGAAGCTGTGCATACCGCATTTGGGCACACATTTTGGTAGGCATATTGAGCTCTTCTGGGACCATTCGTATCCGGTCGAACAGTCACATATTCCTGGCGACACACAACGACCATGGGCACCACAATCATTTTTACACACTGGTAAACAATTGGCAGTCTTCTGATCCCATTTGTAGCCAGAAAAACAGTCGCATTTTCCGGGAGACACACAATTACCATGGCCACCACAATTATTTTTACACACTGGTAGACAATTGGCAGTCTTCTGATCCCATTTGTAGCCAGAAAAACAGTCACATTTTCCGGGAGACACACAATTACCATGGCCACCACAATCATTTTTACACACTGGTAGACAATTGGCAGTCTTCTGATCCCATTTGTAGCCAGAAAAACAGTCGCATTTTCCGGGAGACACACAATTACCATGGCCACCACAATTATTTTTACACACTGGTAGACAATTGGCAGTCTTCTGATCCCATTTGTAGCCAGAAAAACAGTCGCATTTTCCGGGAGACACACAATTACCATGGCCACCGCAATTATTTTTACACACTGGTAGACAATTGGCAGTCTTCTGATCCCATTTGTAGCCAGAAAAACAGACGCATTTTCCGGGATGCACACAACGACCATGGGCACCACAATCTTTATTGCGGTGACATTTTGGGTAACAAGTCTTGTTTTCCTGATTCCACTCGTAGTCTACTCCACATTGATCGGTTTTGGTGATGTTCTATTTTTAGAGGGAACAAATATTTGTAATATCTCGAAACCAAATCATAATTTTTATCTCACTTGTTGGTTGTCTGTTCCTTCGCTTAGTTGAAGGAATACGATCAATCCAAGACTAAGTCCTAGTAGACCGTGCATTGAATTAATTCGCTTCATTTAATGTTACTCTTGCTCACCGATTCAGATTGAACTAAGATTTCGGTTTGTATTCAGTGGTTTTTATAAGCTCTTCAGTCTAGACAATTATAATGGCGGTGAGAATGTTTTTCATATGGGGGCAGCAATATTAAAAAAGATTTTAAAAATTAAGGCGGCGCACTGTGGGACGTAGAGGAAATACGTTAATCACATTTTCGTTAACAGCAGTTATAAAAATAATGAATGCATTCGATAGAAAATTTTGAAATGACTGTGGGTGCAAGAAGGATATTGCTGAATTGTGCAAGTTTTACAAAAGTTACAATTTAAAAACTAATTTTTACAAGTTTTGCGATCGATTTTATGTTTCTTAAATACTGACAAAACTGCACTTCTTTACTTCTTATATCAAATTTGATTAATATTCACCAAAATTAAGATAATAATAATAATAATAATAATAATAATAATAATAATAATAATAATAATAATAATAATAATAATAATAATAATAATAATAATAATAATAATAATAATAATAATAATAATAATAATAATAATAATAATAATAATAATAATAATAATAATAATAATAATAATAATAATAATAATAATAATAATAATAATAATAATAATAATAATAATAATAATAATAATAATAATAATAATAATAATAATAATAATAATAATAATAATAATAATAATAATAATAATAATAATAATAATAATAATAATAATAATAATAATAATAATAATAATAATAATAATAATAATAATAATAATAATAATAATAATAATAATAATAATAATAATAATAATAATAATAATAATAATAATAATAATAATAAAGTAATAATCTATATATATAAAATGCTTTGTCCTCACTGACTCACTGACTGACTGACTGATATATCACAGCCATGGCCAAACCACAAGTCCTAGACACTTGAAGTTTTTTTAAAAATTCAGAAAAAAAATATAAAAAACAATAAAAAACATTTAATTAAATTGCATTGAATGCACGCTCGCTAAGCAATCATTTAAAATGTTCAATGCGTGTGTACGCATACATACACAATTTACCCGTGAGCAACTGAAAGAGGGGTCAGAGAACAACAGTTAGACTCGACTGCAAAGAGAACCATGGCATTTGTTTTTGTGTTCGATTTTGCATGTGCGTAGTGCGAGCAAGATCGCCAATGTTGTTGTTTTATTCCTGTGAACGAATGAGTGATTTTTATTGCGTTCTTTGTCATACAGAGGTGTGTACAAATGAATCGGCTGCTGTGAGAATTGACGACAAGGCTTTACTTATTCGTTGCCGTCCCTTAAGTTTTGTATGTAGTCTTTAATACCTTGTACCATTAAAATGTTTTATTAAGAAATTTCTACTTTGGGAAATTTGTTTTTATTTATAAAACAGCCCATTACACTTATTATATAGCTTTTCTTTATGAATTTGTTAAATTTACGGTGTTTTACCTTCAAAAATATTGAAGGCAATAACGTTTAAAGCGTAATTCGTATTTCATAGTAGTAGGCATTTTCTTGGACACTTTTGGTTGTATGAAATGAACTGCATTTTATTTTTGAATATAAAAAATATTTATTTAATCGAATTAAAAATGCATATTCGCAAAATCTATGTACTGATTGTCAATCCGTAAAGCATTACGGGCTTATTGTTAGATGGCGCCACCTCTTTAATAGTGTGCAAATGACGAAATAATTTAAATAATAATATTTCTGATAATTTAAGTGGGGATCTGCGTCCGAGCAAAGCAAGGATGCAAAAGCGGGCCCACTAGTAATACTATTAAAAATAATAATAATATTCTCGCCTTCGCTGTTTGTCTGTTTGTTAGAACGCATCGGTCTCAGAGACCATCAAAAGTTTAGTACATCATAAATTAAAATATGTGTGCATTTATATTTCGTGATACAGTAGAGCAGTAAGATCATAAGTTATTGCGAATTTCGTATTGGAAAATATTCACGTACAGTTTGACTCTAAATTACGGATTATGGTATACATTTATGATATTTAATGTTTATTCAACCGACTTCAACCGCTTATCATACATGCTTGCCGCAGTCTGTCTCCGGCTTATTCGATGCTGCCGTCTCAGTCCCAGGGTCTCTCCATCTCAGTCTCTGTCTCTGTCGCAGGCACTGACTCTGAGTCGGAGTCTGGGTAGATTTCCAACGTTCCGCCGGGGCATAGCCATAGTATAGCGATAAGGAAGTGCAAAAGATGGAGCTATCGTGCGACTGTGATGCATTACGACCCCGAGAAGTTGAAACAAAAGAATTATGCTTTCACTTTTATCAGCAGTTGGAACTGCGTTAGTACCACACTTGTAGCGTGTCAGTGAATACAAAAACCACAATTGCCCGCATAAGGCCTTTGTGAAAGAAAGATGCTGGTGATGATGTTAGGCATACCCCTAATTCTAATGCTGGTCCAGACGCAGGGCATGTCCATTTCGAATGTTCATTGCCAGAAGAACATAAGTGTCAAGTATCAGGTGCCAATAACGCGGACAAGGACAAGGTTCTTAGCCAATACCAGCAGTTCAGATGAGGAGGAGATGAATATTGCCTATGAGGAGCGTGTCAGATGGGATACAGTACAAATTTGCTGTCCCGGGTACCGTACGATCATCTTTGGCTTTTGTGAGCCCATTTGCCAGGATCCCTGTCCAACTCACAGTTACTGCCTGGAGCCGAACAAGTGTCGTTGCATGCGGGGCTATGAGCACTCGCATCATCCCAATAAACAGCATCAGCTCATTTGTCGTCCTATTTGTCAGGGTGGATGTCCGGAACACAGTTATTGCATTGCCCACAATGAGTGTGAGTGTCGTCCTGGCTACAAGGATGTTAGCAGCTGGTTCAGCCTCAATCTCAGCTGTGAGCGCATCCAATGTGGCCTGGAGCAGCGTTATGACGTCCAACGGCGTTCCTGTGTTAAGATTGAAATGAGCATGGAGGAGTTGATGCAACGTGTAGCCGAACGTCTTGAAAAGGGTCTGGAGGCCAATACAGAACAGCCTTTGGAGGATCCTTAACTTAATTTGCGCTGCTTTTAGATCTCCAGTAATCTTACTTGCTAACAAGTTTTATTCAACTTTTAATTTCTAACTTCATTTTAATAAAATAACAATTCATTGACTGAGATTTTGCGAGAACACAAGAAAGCTTTTTAGCAAGCCGAATTGAGTATCAGTCTTTCAGTTTTCTTCGTCAATTGGTAACAGGTTACGTAATATATTATCAAATCTCTTGCATGAGTATAAAAGTTTTTAGAATGGATTCGGTTTGAATCAGTCTAAATTAAGAAATAAATAGCAAGTGCATTCCACTGTTGTAAGCTAATTACTTTACAGCCGTTCGGATAAATGTTTATGTACATTAATTGAAATAAATTTAAAAACACAAAAACATGCTTGAAAGAGTATTAAACAATCTGAGACACTACCTTCCCGCTTCGGTCGCCTAATAAGTGACAAAAACTTAAATTGAAATGAAAACTTAAGTTAAACTTCATTACTTTATCTCTCAAAATGTTAAGGTAAAAGAAAAACTCTGAAGGCGACAGTCCACGCTAGTGACGAGGGTGCAAATGATCATTTAAGTACAAAAAACTTAAACCATTTTGCGCAAACTAAAATTTGCATACAAAAATTTATTGTAATAATTCCAATGCCAAATTTATTATATTTTCGTCCCAAAAGATCAGAAATTTTAGTCCGCTTTTCCTGACAGAATATTTATTTGATTTTTGAATACTTTAAAAAAAATTATATAAAAATCATTTCTGATTTCTCTTAAAAAATGCCTCAATATTAAGAAGAGTGAACTTTTAATCGCAAGGTCTACGAGAAACCCAAAATACCAATATTTAATCTTGAGTTCTGTTACATACGATCGTGTAATAAACTCGCAGCACAATTATTTAACAAATTTACCGCAGAATAAGTAAGAATAATAAGAGAAAATTAGAGCTATGTCATGTTTGTGTGTTCGTGACGTGGACATAATTTGTATGTTGACTGAATCGAATGTCATTAAAGAGAATTAGTAACCACATAGCCGATATGAAAAATTAAAATTGATATGCAAATTTATTGTTATAATTCAATCAATTGGATAATAGAATCTGATAGAATCTCCATGCGTTGTAGTAAATAAAACAAATTAACATAAAACTAAAAACTTATGAACTAAATGTCTATACAGTGTTTTTTTATGGGTAAAGCTGTAGGCAAGCTACAAGGACGCATTTAAATTGATAATGTTATTCTCAATTCTCATCATAATAATCAACAACATTATCATCATCATCTTTAACATTCATCATTATCATTGACACTCTTACAAATTGAGTGAATTACCCTCTCTCTCGCTCTCTCTCTCTCTCTCTGTCTCTCTAGATATATTGGTAGATATGGTAAGTAACTAAGTAGTTTAAGCTGGCACTCAATGGCTTGTAAGTCCGTTAAATTCAATAAATTTTAAAGCTCAAGTTCCCATTGCTCTGGTAGTTTTGGTTTGGTTTCACAAGGTTCGATCTAGGCGTATAGCTTCTCGATGATATCGGCATACATTTTGTTAACCACATTGCGCTTGACCTTCAGAGTGGGCCCCAGTTCACCGGTGACAATCGAGAAGTCATGCGGCAAGATGGCAAATTTCTGAACCTTTTGGGCATTCGAGATAGACTGTTTGTTGGCACGCTTAATGCCATCCTCGATGGACTTCCAGACTTTGGGACAAGGTCCAGCATTGAGTATATCCGTGAGAGTCTTATGCTCAACACCGAGAGACTTCATCCAAACCGATGACTCGTGGGTTAACTCGTCCAATGGTGCACCCGTGTCCTTATCAACCTCGGTCTGTAAAACACATAAAAATAATAATAAATAAGAAATAATAAAAGTTGTACATTGTAAGTTGTTAATCATTTTCTTATACCCTTACCTTAATGGAAACCAACACGGTCAGATACTTGCGCTGCTCACCAACCAAGAAGGCATTGGAAATGCCGTCCAGTTCCTTTTTGATAACATTCTCAATGTGCACGGGAGGAATATTCTCGCCGCCAGCGGTAATGATAAGCTCCTTGGAACGGCCCGTTAGACAAACGTAGCCCTTGTCATCGATATAGCCCAAATCACCAGAATGTAGCCAACAGTCATCGTCCAGCGATTCCTCTGTCTTCTCCTTATTGGAAACATAGCCCATGAATACATGACGTCCTCGGATACACAATTCACCATGTCCATTCGCATCTGGGTTAATAATCTTTGACTCACAGCCTGGCATCGATTTTCCGATGGTGCTCAAAAGCGTACAATCGGGCTGGCAAAGTGTATGACAGCCGCCCGTCTCGGACATGCCGAATGCATCTAAAATCTTCAAGTCCAAGCTGAGAAAGTACCTCTTTGTCTCCGGAGACATGGGCGCCGCGGCGCTCACCAGGCTGACCACACGATCGAAGCCCAAGGCTGCCTTTACCTTGGACATGACGAGCGATTTGGCAATCTTGTAGCGGAAGCCTCCGCTGCTCTTACTGCTGCAAAAGTTGGAAAAAGTTTAATTGGAATTGTTGATTAGTTTGCTAACAACTTGTTAATTGCATGGAACAAGTATAAAAGACCTGACACCCAAGACGAAAAGGGACATCTACTTGGTTATTCTAGTGCAGGCAGACTATGTGACAAGGATGCGATAGCAATATCACTTATTTTATACATAAACTATAAATATATATATTATCGAGCACTAACAGTGTTATCGGAGATACAGGAGAAAGATCAATGGTTCAAATAAAAATATCTCATTCTTTAATCTCGAGTAAAAGAGATTGAAGTTTTCTGCTGAAGGGTCTTTTATGACTAGTCTTTGATTAATCATTACGTAGACCTGGCCGTATGGCTTTACCTTTAAAGACAGATTTAAATTGCCCTAATCACTGGCCGCTTCGAAACTCTGAAAATCGCTGCACGATGTGCAAAAAACTGACTAGAATTTACAGGAGTTTCTGGAGAGCATAGACAAAGACTGTCTCATTCTCATCCTCATTCCTTTAGACGAAGGACGTGCCCGCATTCTTCTGCTGCTGCATGCTGCTCCTGTTCCTGCTGGTGGCATCGTGTACAACCTGACGTATGAGTAATGTTGTTGTCTGTGATTTTGGTCTAAACCAGAGCTGCCGCTGGCTGCTTTGGCTGCATCGCTTGCATAATTTAGCGAAGGAAACGCGGTAGTAGCTCGCAGGGATTGCTTTCAGCCAGGATAGCCGTAAGTAAGGGCATCTGTGTGAGAGTGGTGGTCGGGATTGAGGTTGGGGTTGGGGTTGGGTTGGAGGTGGAGGTTGGGGCTGATGGGTTAAGCCGTTGCAGCCACTTTAACTGTGCATCCATTTTGCATAATTTATGCGCACACAAAAGTTAAAGTTGAAGTAGGTTTTTGGTGCTCTCCCTGCATGCTGCATCCCTGCGTCCTGCATCCCTGCATCCCAGTGTCATCCCTGAGGCCCACTGGCTGGATGAGATTTGCAACTTACCCTTGATTCTCCATATAGTGCTTCAGTGTGATGCCCTTGGCCCAGCCGGCAATCATTTTACTAAAACTGCCACTGGAGCTGGCGACAGCAACCATGCGCTCCTGGAACTTCTCAAAGACTCGCGGCACGCCCATGAATCGCGTGGGATGAGCATCCTGCAGTGATTTGACCAGCGTACCCTTGAGCGCATCCTTATCGGCAAACCATATGCAACCGGCCATTGAGGCAACTGTGTAGATGTCCACCGTCTGGGCAGCCACATGGGATAATGGCAGATAGGAGACCATATTCTCCGAGCCCATAACAACCTTCTCCAGGCTCTTGGCAATGCCGCGTGTATTGTAGGCAATGTTATCGTGTGAGAGCATCACGCCCTTGGGCATGCCCACTGTGCCGGATGTGTAGACGAGGGAGCAGCACTCGTTAATGGCAATATTCTCTAGGCGGCGTTTGTATTCCTCCTCCACATCAGTGACATTCATCGCCTCAATCTCAGACCACTGTCAAAAGAGAGTAATCAGTTTCAAATAAATACCATAAACAAGCACAACAACAACAATTGAGGGAAAGACATACCCTGTAGTATCCGTCCTCCTTCTTAAGATAATCTGAATAAGGTTCCTGTATTTGAATGGCTGCCTTCAAATTGGGAAGTTGGTCGCGAATGGATTTAATCTTATCCATTTGCTTGGCATCGTCCACAACGACAATCTGTGCCCGCGAGTCCAGCAGGACATGCAGCACTGCCTCGGCCGAATTGGTGGTGTAGATGCCTGCAATGATGCCTCGTGCATGGATGGCACCCATCGCCGAGTAGAACCACTCGGCGCAATTGAAGGCCAACACACCCACTGAGTGGTGGTCCTGCAAGCCCAGTTTGACGAAAGCCTTGGCCGTCTGATGAACCTTCTCCTCGTATTGCCTGTCGGATGAGATTTGAGATGGAAGATTAAAGATTAAAGATTGAGATTGAGATTGAGATTGAATATTAAGCGAAAGCTAATTGTGTTAGCCCTTTTAGTGCTCACTTGTAGGTGACTGTAGTGTATCCATTTTTACCATTCTTGGTACGCAGCGCCGGATACTCGGGATAATTGTTAACACTTCGCTTGAGAAGGCCGGGAATTGAGATGGGCTCCTCTGCGCCAAGACCCTCTTTGTGCATACGTATCTTAACTGCCTCCTCAATATTGGTGGTCCGATAGACCTCCGAGGGCCTCAGGCGATTCGGGCCTGGGCGATTAAAGAGCGCTTCGTTTGGATTCGTGGCCATTTCTCAGTCTGACAGCGACTGAAATTAAATTAGGAATTTATTAGATTTAGTTTACCCAACGTCAGTTTATGCATACAACAATTAACTTAAATTAGCATGTGACATTCCCAAGTAATCGTATGACCTGTGACTAAAGTACAACAGTTTTCCCCATCAGATAAGCGGTCCTGAGAAATGGAAGCAGTGTCAAGGTTATCACCACACGCTTTACACTACACACTACACATGGCAGCTTCTTATCATGATGTTTTAATTATGACTTAACACCTGATTAAAGGCGGTAAAGTACAGTTGTAAATGATTGTACTCTAATTTTTGTATATTATCATTTATTGTACATTTCAGTCATAAGAGATTTCGACGCTCTTTACCAATTTTGCTATAAATAACGGAAAGCGTGTGCAATTAAAAAAGTATAAATGATAATTTAATTAATTATATCTTATGTCTTCTTGTAAATAATTGCTGATCAGGGACCGTAATCATTATAAGTTGTATAGTACTATACAAATTAATTGATAATGAATATAATTTCATTTCATAAGTTTTTCTTAGTTCACTCAATATATTAGATCAAAATAAAATCAAAAATTAAAATTATGATAAAATAATCAATAGACAACTTTTATTTAATTCAAACAAATAAACTCAACAGTAATTTGCGGTTTCTAAGCTTTTCTGGAAAAAATTGTAATACTCGTGTTTTAGTTACATATTATTAATTAGTTTCATTTTATTTTATATTGAATACATATGTGGTTGAGTCAATAAACTAGAGAGCCAGTTGTCAAGCCAATAAAACTACAATCCAACAACTAAACTTATTTTCATGACTTTAATATAACTTAAAATTGATCCTGAATTTCCAAAAAGAAAATTAATAAAGTAGAATAAAAGATTAAAAGGATTATATTCCTTAAATGGAGGTTTTGCTTAAAATCAGATCATGTACATATGTATGCATGAAAATTTCTGTTTCCTATTGGTTGACATGACATGAGTTGTGTAATCATTTTGAGTCTTATCTTGAACTAAGTATGATAAAGAAAGACTACAGAAGTCACAGCTTAACATACGAGTTAAATTTTTGGGTACAAAGGGCTACGACTCGATGTATATGTATATATACTATATATACTTACATACATATATTCAGCTCGATATCTATCTATACACATGTATGTATGTGTATACACATGTAGCTTCAAATCGTTCATATTTTTTATTAATCAATAAAAATGGGCAAACCAGTTCAACTTTTTCGATTGATAACAGCAAATTCCCAAAACAAATAACCAAAACCAATTTTTAAGTTAAGAATGAAAAAGAAAATAAATGAGTCCAAAGTTTATTGACAAGGTTATCCAACTAAATTTTCATGTATAGTTGAAAAAATTTACAGTTGTTGCCTGGTTATTTAGATACCAAAGTTCCGCCTATGATTAGATCTGATTGATTGATGGAGGCCTCCAGCGTATGCAACTAAAAAATTATTGATTGACAGTCACCTAATGCACACGCTCTTACTAAAAAGACACTTTAATTTTGATACAGACAATACAAAAGTCAATTATCTGAGATGTAGTTTAATAGCTATCACAAGACTATTTATTCAATACTTATTTAATTAACAAATCCATTATAATGCAAATTCAAAGTGCAGTTAAGTTCCTTAGTGCCAAATGTTTATTTTAATCAAGAAGGCAAAACATTCAAATCGATCATTTTCTGAACCTTACCACCTTCTTTAGTTGTTATTTATCTATTTAGTGGAGCATTTCCGCTTTTTTAAATGAAATTATCAATAAAAATGATTAAGTGCAACAGTAGTTACAATTGTTAACAACAAAGAAGTAGACTTAAATTTCACGACCTCGAGAACAAAAAACTGTGAACTATGCTATTCAGTTGTTTAAAGTTAATTCTATATTGATCAATTTAAAGTTCCAAGCCGTTAATGGTCGTATAAGTCTTATGAAATTATAATAGGAATTTGACTGCTTATGTCAGACCAAATAGAAACAATCCAAAGCTCTCCACGTCTACAGAATTGACTTAGCTTAAAATCTATGTACATAATTATGTCTGCTTGTATATGTATGTATGGTATATGAATGTACCATATAAAGTAGTCTCAGTAGTTCTAAAGCGGTGTCGAGCAACTCAAACTGAGCATGGAGGAGGAAACCGGCTTTTGATAAGAATAGAAGTCTAGACATGTGCTAGTCGTACGATTCGCATCTGTATGTACATAGTTCCCGCGAGTTTTATAATCGGAAAGCATGTAATAAACTCATACATACATAGAACTTGAATCTCTCAAAATAAGTTACATGGGAACCAAGAAGCTGCGTATGAAAACAAAAACCGATAATGAGAGCTGATCTAAAAATATTTGCCATTTGTGTGTGTTGTTTTTGTTTTTGTTTTTGTTTCGGTTTCTTTTCTTTTCTTTTTTAATTTTCGGGGAGAGCGAAACGTCGAAAATGAGAAAGAGAATGGCTTGTCACATAACTGAAGAATTTGATTATATGTGTTGTTGTTTTCAAAAGTGGAATGAGTGGAGAGAGTGGGAAGAGTCAAAAAAAGAGCTGGCCAAAGAGTTTGGTAAATGTAAGAAACGCGATCAAAGCAAGAAATACAAGAAAAGACAAGCAAAAAAAATTTCGAAAATAAAAATGAAAGAATCAACTGACGTCAAGGTGACAATGAACCCAAGAACAGTGCACTGACCCACTAAAAATTGAGACAAAGTTTTAAGAAAGCTGAGAGAAAACCGAAAGAAAACACAAAACAGCCGGTAAATGTGGGAAATGTATTTTGTAAGCTCACACGTGTTTTTATGGTGTGGGAGTTTTTGCTTAAAGAAATCACACACACTCAATAATTAATTACTGAACGAAACTTACATAATTTAATTTGTATATTGTTTTTGATATTCGGCACGACACTTGTATATTTTAAGTAATAGTTCAATATGGTTTTTTCTTTTGCTTCCTCAGCTTTTTTACAAGCAGCACGACAAACGCAAACGACCGCACGCAGCGAAGCCAAAGCGTAAACTGAAAGCAGAA
Organism: Drosophila sp. st01m; assembly: GCA_018901795.1. NCBI lineage: Eukaryota > Metazoa > Arthropoda > Insecta > Diptera > Drosophilidae > Drosophila > Drosophila sp. st01m. The sequence goes on from JAEIFG010000269.1 coordinate 1,023,310, forward strand.
CAGGATCGGATGCTATAGAAATCGTCGATCTGTCGATTGCTGCCTCAGTCGCTGTCGCAGTCGCATTCGCTGTCGCAGTCGCTGCTTTTGTAGCTGCCTCTGTTGTTGATTTTGTTGTTGCTGCTGCTCGCTATAAGTATTACGGAATTAGAGAGCTACCTGTATGCCTGTTATCAGTTGTTCGCCCACATTGCGCACTCGCTCGCACCTATTGCCCGACACTGATTACACACAATTGGAAATGGAATGGAAATCGAATGCTCAATTCGTGCTAAGTGAATGCCAATAACACCACAAAAATCAGATCTTCTGATCATTTCAGAATGCGAAGAGAAAGAATCTACGTATTATTGCTTATCACTCAGTCGACTATTGTGACAGGCTATGCCCTTTATGGTAAATGCGCCAAGTACAGTGAAATATAGATAAATTATGTCCAATGTTATCTTAGTGCATTCTGTTTGGTTGTAATCGATACAGGATGACTAACTTTTCGACAATTATTTTAAATGTTTTTAATTTAGCTCCTTTCAATGTATAGGAAAAGATTGCCATTTGTATTCCAAACTTTTATAAAGTGACGTTCGTCCCAGGACCTTTTACACCCATCGATGACAGTATATTTAATTTTTAAATATATGTTAAACGCGACAGATTCTATAAATTTAAGATTCCAGCTATTAAAGAATAAATATCAACTTAATTTAAAAGTATGCGAAGCACTTCTGGTGGTGATCAATGGCACCTATTTCATATGAGCAAATTATGTAATGTCGGGGAAGATTAATATTTCTTTATCAGCATTGTATGACATGGGAGAACACTATTTTCAGTGTACTTCAACCTTATAGTAGCTATAGAAATATAATATGTTATAGCGATCGACGTGCATCATGTCTCTATAGCTGAAAAGTCTTTATTATTTTCATGAAATAAAAAAAAGATTTGCAATAATAACACACAGAACAAGTTACAATCGCCTGAGATTAGCTTGAAATATGCATATCAGTCTATATTTTGTTGCGTAGAAATAGTAACAATATAAATTTATTCTTCTCGTACTTATAAAATTATGAGTCCGAAGCTATGTTGTATTTATAATTAAAAATACATATGTTAAACCTTGAAACTTTTCATGAACTTGACTGGCCTTGATAATTAAATAAATATTATTTATGAATTACTTCTGAATGAAATTAGATTATGCAAACTATTATTATTTACCCAAACAAAATCTACGAAGATCTTTCTAAATTTCGGATACCAGTTTCATACAAAATATTATATGATAAAATTATCTATTTAAGTTGGAGTAAATTTATTGAACCAAATGATTAGTATTACCTTTTAAGGTCAAATACCTGTTGTACCCATCAGAATTTAGTAATAATTACTTATAGTACTTACAAGATAATATCGTATTATTTTCAGTAACCTGAATTAATTTGAATTATTATCTGGTTTGAATTTCAAAATAAACTCTCATTGTCTGACCGATTTGTGTTTATTTTGTTTATATAAAAGGCCGCGAAGAAACGTTATTGGTAAGAATAATGATATTTCTCAACACAATAAGCACATTCACCATTCATTTTTTAATCAGTAATCGCACCTTCACTTAAATTGACTCAATAATCAGCACTCGTTACAAAATTTGGAAAAAAAATCTACATAGATTTATTTTGAAACGGTTGATATCTTTTTTCTTGCAATATTTTATTGGGGTTATACATCCGATTGACGATTTAGAAGTTTAAACAGATAATTTTTATATCTGAGTAAGGAATGCCAATATTTCAAATTTTGTTTCCTTAGCCCAAAACTTTCTATTATCATTAGAGATGCGGACATAGAAATTTTTAAGAATACTAAAAGTTAATAGAAATAATTATTAAAACCACTGCAAAACATGCAAATTATAAAAAAATATCAAAATTTCTTTACTTTAGCTAGGTTCTTATTTGCCTTCCCTTCGATGTACGAAGCAAGCGAACAAAAATTATTTCAACTGACCGATTCATAACAGAATTTTTGGCTGTTGCCAATTGTTTTGCTCGCCGCTTATCATATTATACAAGTTTATAATTTGATAAACATGAACGCAGCAGTAGTTTGATCCCATAAAATGAAGTATACATTCATAAAGGTAAGTACCCGCCCATACCATATACATACCAGAGTCGGCAGTTCTTTTAAAATTTATGTCCAGCTTGGTCACACTTCCGCGCTACTCTAATCTTGGACAGCAACTTGGCAGGCCAAAGGTTCGAACTGCTGCCATTAGGATCAACAGCCAAAAAGCATGACGCGTTAACAACCTTGTATGCAGCTGCCTTAATCAAAGTGGCATTGATAAGATATACTCGTAGTACATCTAATGGTATAATCGTATAAATATAAATCACACATTAGCATATTTATGACTTTAAAGCCCGTATATTCTGTTGATTATCTCTAGAGCCCTTTAAGAACCTGATATGTACACACTCATGATATACAGGCGGGATCAAAGGTGTTTTTTTTTCAGTGCATCGAAAAAATGTTTGCTGTTTGCATAATTTTTATGCTGTTGCTAATCATAGATAATATGAGTACATTTTAATATACTATGCATAAGTTATTTTTGAATAGTCAGTATTTAAATTGGTTTAGTTCTTATCAGTGCATGAAATTCGCGTGTTTTTTGCTAAACTGATTTTTGACAATACTACGAAAAGATTTCGTGTACGTAAAATCTTTATAAACATACAAACAAACATAAACATTCAGGTTAACTTGTAAGAAAAAACAAAGAAATCATGTTAGAGGTACAATAATTTAAATTTGTCGGCATGATAAGATAAGTATTTGGAAAATCATATATGAAAGTCATTGAATTTGTTAAACTCATAATATTTAAAATAGTTTCTAGGTAACGACAGCAAATTTAATTTTATTGATTCTGCCAAAATAAGTACAGTTCATTAGATAAATGCAGGATATATAAAAACGAAAAATGAAACGAATTTTTAATTATTACAAATTAAGTAAAGTTTTCAACTAATAACAACATGAATTTAAACGAAGAATTATTACATTCACTGTTTAAGCTTTCGCAAAAGCTTTAGTTCGCAGCTAAGTTTTCAACCTTTGCAAGTGGATAGACTAAAGCTCTGGTTGAATTCGCCCAAAATTCGCCAAGCGAAAAGTGATAGGTATAAGTGTTTCTGCATAAGTGTGAATGTACATATACATATATGTGAAATACAGTGGCTCTCAGCTTACTTGACACACTACATTTTTAACAATGTTTGCTTAGTATTGCCTTATTCACATATATAAAAAACATTAAGAAAAATTAATATATATTTAGTTTAAGCGAAACAAAATATCTGTGCCGTAACTTTATTTATATCTCGTTTCTAATAAAAGAGAAATGCATTTAAACTTGGTGAGAGACACTGTACATATAATATGTACGGATGAGTGAGCATTTTACCATCAAGTAGAGGCAATGCCAGTGCCGTGCAGTAAGGGTTGGATATCGTGAACTGCAAAAAGTGCACATAAAAACAGGGACAGCAATCATTTATCCGTTTGTGTCCTTAGAACTGTTTATATGAGAAGAGAATGCCGTCAAGAGGTTAATATGAATACGAAGCAATGTATGGACATTTCGATGACAATTCCGAAGCTGATTTTAATGTCATTTCATGTTAATGAGATTGTCGTCAAAAGTTGTCTCCAAGCGAATCAAATTCAATGTTCCAGTGAACAAAGTAGTTGTTATTTACGCCACAGAGAAGTTCACGCCCGCGGACTAATCGGATGTAAATGTAAATGATGAGATGATGATATAGGCGTTTTGAGGAGTTGGGGCAGTAGCGTTAAAAATACTACAAACTTTGAAACCATTTAAACACCGGTGATCAAAGCAATGAACATGTCCTGCCAAGTTCACAGCAATTAAAAGTGTGTGGCGTAATAGGACTGAGATGAGTGTTGGGTAGGTGTTAGACAAAATCTGCGGAGATTTCAAGAGTGTGTCTAATTAGCCAAGTTGGATATAGCGCGACAGACACAGTCAGACAATGGAAGGCCGAACTGCATATAATTGACTTGCTCCGTCCACACCTGCTGCATAGAATGCATAACAAAGGATGAAAGTTGAGTCCAACTCTTCATAATTATAATTGACCGTAAAACATTAGAGTTTATGTATTAACTTTTATGGGGTTTGATATGATGGCAATGGTCTACTGGCTCAACAAATACTAGATACCGACTTCATTTGCCGTTTGTATATTAATTCACTTTTTAATTTAATAAGCAAAATGATGGTTATTTTTGATTTGAAATATCTTTTTGATCAAATGCAGAGATTGTATAATAATAATCTTTCAAATGTAAATCATTTTTCCAAGAAGAATTATAAGTTGGTGTTTTCTTTAGATAAAATAATTAAAACTATTCATTATTAACGGTCCCTGATACAAATAAATAAAAATTTAATGTAAATGATATATAATAAATTGGATTATTATATTGTCACGTATCATTTGTGAAAATCAATATACAGTAACATACAAACGGAAACACCAACTTTTGAAAAGTACTGACTGTTAAAGCAGATATATTGAGCATTTAATATAAATTAAAAATATTATTCATGATCAAATATTTCATTTGATGGAATTGTTTATGACATTACTAAATATAGTAACAGATGTATGATATAGAAATTATTTTTTTGTATATACATATAATTATACAAATGTTCAATTAATAAAAATATATGCTGAGATAAACCAAATTTTACAGAAAACAAATAAATAAAATATTTTTAAAAGAGCTCTTCTCTCATCATATGGTTCTATGGTGTAATGGTTAGCACTTTGGACTCTGAATCCAGCGATCCGAGTTCAAATCTCGGTAGAACCTAATTAAATAATACTTTTTGTTTTCATATTTTTATTACATTTTTAAATAATTGAATAGTTGAATAAGTTGAAAATTGCACGACCTGCAGCAATGGTAAAATGAATCCGAATCAACAAAATCTACGACTTCCTAAACGATTGCAATCAACTTGCAGTATTACGTCGCACACTGGACGCAAAGACCGAAAAACGTGATGAAAATCATATCATTAGAAATTCCAGGCACTTGAATGCCTTAAATAGTTAAAATGTTAACTGACGTTCTGCTTAATTGATTTTTACGCAAGTAAGTAGGATGAAATATAATAATTATAAAAAACGTTAGCTACCGAAAATAGCGAGATATTTGTAAAACTCTGGGTGTGGGTGTCTTGCTGAGCAAGATCATATATACTCTAAAGGGTGGGTCAAATATAATGTAACAAACTCAACAAACTCTAAGACAAGTCATGCTATTTTTAAAATTATTGTTTTTAAGTAATTTAACCACAATTATGTCGCTTTTTTGAGTTTAGACTCATTTCTTAAAATAGCTTGTCGATCCGCATTCGCATATCCAAGAAATTAAATTATTTCTAAATATATTGTTTTTATATCACCGATAAATTATTCAGCAGTTTAAAATATAAATACGAAACTTAAAAAGAAAAAAATACAAACCTACAAAATTATTTCTGTTAGTTAAACAGTAACATTTGTGCAAGTATATGAATTCTTGGTTAGCATCACCTAGTCGATATTGTCATATCTGTCAGTCCATGTAATCAAAAGAATCTCAGAGACTATAATCGCTAAGATAATCGGTTTAACAAAATGGCAGTTATATTAGTTTTCAAATTTTTTTCGTAATTAATTAAGCTCCTTGAAGTAACTAACGGGTCAGACACCCAAAACCCAAAAAATTCTTCCTTTAATTTGTTGACTTGATTATTTAAAAACATTTATTCTTATGTCCAGAACATAATTTTTTTTAAATGTTCTTTGTCTTCTAATTTTGAGATATATTTTTGTTCTCAATGCAATTTTTTAACTCAAGTTTTTTGGTGACGAGCCAAATTCTTGATTGTATAACCATTTTGTTATCAGTGTTCATGAATTAAAATGTTTTTGAACTTTTAATCTTCCAATAATACATGTATTTTTAAGATCGCAACGGTTAAAAAGAAATTTTGACCACTTTTGTTGGGATTGTATGTGTATTTTAATTTCACTACACACACGCATGCATACCCTCACACACACACACACACACAGCTGGAGTTGCATGTGCTCAACGTTATTTAACTAGCACATAGTTTGATGGTTCTAATAAAATCGCAGTGGCAATAAAAACGGGTAGAACGAAAGTCAAGAAATAGCATGAAAATAACATGGACAGAAAAGTTAGTCAGAGAGTGCTATAAAGCATCAGAAATCTGTGTAATTTCATTATCCAATTTGTTTGTGGCATTTGCCACAACATTGTTTTGATTAATTTGGCACAAAACCGTATTAGCTTTCAAATGAATCTGTAAGATACTCGCAACGATTGCTTTACGAATACATCTGACACTAAGCTGGCCAGTGTTGGCAAATGCAACAGGTTTGAAAGCGTAGTTTGGCTGATCGCTGGCAATACAATTTGACTAAACATACATATCTACATATCTGCGAGTGGCATCTGTGTGAATGTATCTACAGAAACTCTCTTTTTAGCAAACGAATCCATTAATTTGCAGAATATTTGAAGCTTGTATCTGCGGCAGACAGCTGAGTGTCTGAGTCATTATCTGGGTCAATCTACATTTTGGGACCTTTGAACTCTTATTCCTACACCATAATGGAATCAGCAGGCATTTCGTGCAAGACGCCTGCTTGAATCTAATTATAGATACACTTGGGACGCAATTTCAATAATCGATAATTGACAAATTAAGCAACACTTGCGAGCTCGAAACTGCTTGTCTTTAATTTCATGCCTTGAGTGTCGCAATGTCAAAGCTAATTAATGGGATTTGTTAACTCAGTCTGAGACCAAAAGTGTAACCGAAACTGCAGCTGTTTACTTGACCAGTGGGGACCAGTCTCGTATGAAAATCACGATGGCTGTCATAGTGTCGGTTCAGTACTCAGTTTATTTGACCAATTTCCATAATTTAGCACACGAATTTGTCCAGACAGAAGCTGTCAGCGATAAGCCAGACGAGCAACAAAGACAACATTTGGTAACCCTTAGACAAGAGTAGATAATGTTCCAGGCATGTTCACTTTGCAAAGGCTTTTGACCGACGTTGCAAAGTACATGAAATAGACAGTACATATTTATCAAATATGATTTAAATAAGGAAATACATACAAACGTATTTAAGACAATAGTCTTGTGGAATCCATTATATTCAATTATTAAATCAGTGCTTCCCAAATAAAAAATATATAACATTTAGGTAGGGAACTTTCAATTTCATTTTCAACTTAAAAGTGTCTTCTACTAAAGTTCATACATAAATTGTAAGTGTATTTTCATTGTTTGTATTGGACAACTCGTATTTTTACTATTTTAACTTTCAACATTGTTGGGGGGATTGCTGAAATTGTCAACGTAAAATTAAATGAGATTCGTCTCGTAGCTACTATTTAATGCGGCTCGTTGGTTTCTCCTATAAAATTCAACTTGCAATTTATTTCTTGTCGCAGAGGTGACATAGAGGTAGATTGTTATGGAAACTGTAACCGCAACACTCACAAGAAATGTTTATATGAAAAGCGCGGTTTAGCATTCAGGGAATTAAAATTAATCACATATGTCTCAGCAGACGCACTTAACACACGATCTTTTTTATAAATACATAGATATACATTTTATTATTGCTGAAAATGTATACAAATTCCATAAAAGTTTTTGCAAAAAGTTTCTTACCTTGGGGAAAACTAATAGATTTCAAATAACATTTTAATCACATCAATGTATACTGTTAAGGACATTCAGCGACTCTATTGGAGTTTGGTAGCACTTCAATATTTATGGTACTTAGACTAAATTTAAATTACGCGTAATATGCAAATACATACTTAAAACAATATCTTGAATGTTTACATTATGTTCATTTAACACTTAATTACAGATAAAATTACTAAATTTCAGATAAAATTATTTATAAATCTCCAAATAATTAAGAACTACTTACGATTCTTAATGGAACTAAAGAGACTGAGCAGTATCAGTTTGGCGTCAACCGAAGATAATTTAATCACATCTCTAAATATGGATAGAAATCTGGATTATTTCAATAAAACTTAGGTTATAATTTGTAAAATATTTATATGTTAGAATATTTTTATTTCTCTAACATTTTACTAGTTTTTGTATTGAAAAGCACAGGCTGGCATTTCTCCAGATACTCAGATATTTAGGAAGGAATGCTCCAAAATATAAGATTAAATTAACTCGCAATAAAAACACCATATTCTCCCGCCTTCGGAGAGGACATAGCAGCGTCACACACAGCTACCTGTGCAGAAAATTAGCCCATATCAGGAGGAACCACTTTGGCAATACCCCACCTTCCTCCCTTTTACCCTACACAACAACCGACAATATAAACAAAATTTACAAATTTACTTACTAGAATGTAGTCTTGCAAATCTAATTTAAAATGTAAATAAATAGAGCTCCAGGCCAGGACGCTAGTGCTCTTTAAATTACTTACGTATTATGTATAATAGCTAACTTTAATAAAATAAATAAATAAGATTAAATTCCATATTAAATACACAAAATTTATGCAACCACTATTAAAATTTATTGACTGTGGAGATTTTCAAAAGTGCAATTCTTGGGGAAGCTTTAACATCAGTCTCTTATATCGATAATTTTTATGGACTCAAAATTGTAGTATCGTCCGAAACTCGATATACCTGATCTTGACAAGGTTTCCTTCAAGGGCTGCCACTGTAAACACATGGGACTCGGCTGTGATGGGTCTAATTTAGCTTTATGAATCAATGGTTTGTTTAGAAGAGCGATTGAACCAACCAAAACAATTTGCCTAAGCTTGGCCCACGTTTGTGTCGTTACCGTGTGTTTAAGGCGTGTTGTAATATTTATAATAAAATCGCAAAGAAGGCGGTATGCAGTGGTTAAGAACGGGAATAGTTCAGAACTGGACAAAAAACTACCCATTTGCTGCAGGGAGCTATAGAAGCCCCTAATGCACGTTTGAAGATAGACTGGATTCACCAAATTCTGGATTATATGGGAGAAAGGCGATGGTAAATTTAGTTCCTCCTCAGATCCATTAATGGATGAATCTCCGGATGGCAATGTTTCTGGGACATCGGTATTCTTATTATGCGGCAAAGTGTATGCTTTGCTTAGGCGGAGAGTGTTCGTCTCGTATCCAGAAATACAATGGTTTGCTGATAATATTCCAGGGCTCAATTGTGCAAACGGAGTCTTGTTTCGCAGCACCACAGGCTTATATTGGCATTTCTTATGAGACCTTGGCCTCTGGTTGGTGGATTTTGCTTTCCGTGGTAGAAATTCATCGAGAATTAGAGCCCAATCCGTAGCTTGCGTTGATGACCTTGCACTCAACAGATGCATACTAGCTTCTGGAGATAAGCGCTTCATAATATCAGATATGCATATGGATGTACTCGAAAGTTTATAGTCCAGTTGATTGGTCAGATCACTTTTCGTGTAGGACTTGATCTTGTTTGTGTTCACCATGTGTTGATAAGACGAGTTGTTAAATACAGAAGCCATCATCAGGATGCACTTATTCAAAAGAATTAAAATCAAAAACAAGAGAAAAGCTATCAAAAATAAAGCACAAACATTGAATTTTGAAGAAAATGCGTTTTAAAAAATTAAAAATTAATTTCCATCTACTCCTATCAGTTTAAGATTTGTGTTCATTATAAAAAATCTTATGAATTTTCTTTTTTCAATCTGCCAAATAAAATTTCATGACCTACTAGATACAGTCTAAGTTTTCATTGAATGTGGATAGGATTTAAATCACTTTGAAATGCCAACTAAAGTTCTGTGGTGTTTTAGTACATTTCAATAAAGTTTAAAGTATGTTGTCTAGAAATAAAATAATATTTATTTAACGAAAATGTTTATCACAGAGTCCTATTTGAGTCCGCAATCTGAATAAAATATTACATTAATTAATAAAATGATTCCTGCGCCATGAGAAAATTGTATCCTAGTCCCGACTCTTATTGATAAGTTGCTAAAAATTGTTTTTTTTTTGAAAGACATAACTGAAACATAACTGTGGTACCAACTATTAACTGCTGCTGCCATCAATACCAATCAGGAATAAAACCGATTAGAACTGTACATAATCTTTATCGACAATATCTTCGTGGTTATATGTACTCATAAGCTGAGAGAGAATAATTTTTGTTCACTTTACATAAAGAAAACTTCAATGTGCAGCAAATGCTCGAGTTCTTTCAAAGACTTCACCAGATAAATTCCAGTTTTCCTTCTCTCTTTCTGTTTTTCGTAATTTAAATTGATAAATCGTTGAGATTTTCTTTATTGAGCGAATCGAAATATTTTCAAACCGGGTGAGAAAAAGTTCCAAACCAAAAGTCAATACCAACAGCAATATTAAAAAAATAACAGCATACATATATACATTTTTGACATCTTTCCCTTTTTGCCTGCTTTCAGAGTACCAATAAAAAATGAATTGCAAAAAAAAAACTTTTTGTGTTTCGTTGTCTGGCAGTTTGAGTGCATGTAAGTGAATGCATATGAATAAAAATTTGTGCGATTTTTTATGCAAATTCTTGGACAGTGAACTTTGATAGCTTGTATAGGGAGCTTTACGAATATATACATAATTTGAAGTTTCGATAGTGAAAACTTAATGATGTGGTCGAAGTTTGTATTTGTAAAAAGCAGAGACTTAACCCGAAATCGATACATTTAACCGGAGTTAACCGATTAAATTATTTAGAAAAAAATAAATTTAATAATTATTATATGTAACGTGTATTTCTTCCGGACTTAAGCTTTTGGAAAAAGTTGCGAGACTTAAATATAAAGATTTTGCGGAAGCTGATATTCGAATCGGTTTAATATCCTAGTTAAAAGGAAATCTTAATCTTAAAATCTTGACTTGTTTTACTATTTATCTTAACAACTAAATTGGTTTGTCCTTTGATATCATTGAATCGGGTACTAAAGATGTCAGCCTAAGAAGTCGAGGCACATTAGAAATTAATTAAGATTCAAGATAATCAGCCTGCTAAATTTGTACTCAGAATGCGGTCAAATAGGCAACTGACATTTGAAAATAATGTAATAGTCAATTACTTCGTTTCAAGCACAACAAATATATCAAAAAGTTAACGCCTTAGCCGAATTCTTTTCAGTCACAAAGAAGGAAAATATAAATTTGACATATATCTTTGGACAATGCCATAACATTTATTGCCCGTGGCAAGGCCAATGTGGCAAGGTCAATGGCCTATGGTTAAACAAAAACAAAATCAACTGAACACTCTAAGCTGCTCCAAATCCGCGAAAAGCTCTGCCCACAACAATAATAATCAATATTCGTCCTTAGCAGCTGAAAGACAACAAAGTGAAGGCATAAATAGAGTAGGAGGGCGTGGGGACTGAAGTAGCGTGTTTGACCTGTCATTCGAAGCCGACTGGACAAACACAAACCACGTTTCCTTGCGGCATCGTTAACAGGAAGCACATTATCCATTGGATACCAAGTGTGGAAAAGAATAGCACTGCTGAGTATTTAAGTTTGACTTTATTGTGTGTATAATTTAGTTCGTAGCAACATTTAATTTGAAATGGTCTATGAAATTCAAGAACATTCGTGACTAACATATGTCCAGAGGAGAAGGTCCCCAATTGCCGTAGTTAACTTCAAGACTTAAATTCAAGACCTAAATGACATTCTCCGGTACGCTGGTGGTTTTAATTCTATATCTATATCTAGACAAAGCAAGATTCAGAAACATATGCACTCCGTCAAGACTGCCTTCTGCATCAGCCTCCTTCAGATGCGATTACATCATAAGAAGAGAATGAATAATTTCAGATGATAAACGAATGCTAAGAAAAATGTTCAATCAGAGTTGGTTGGATTAAACAATATTTATCAAACTTTCTTATGAAAGTTTCATGCAGCGCGTACTCACAGTTATGGTAGTACCCAGACCATATTTCAAACTCTACGAGTTTATTAAATATATAAATCTATGTTGGCATCACTTTTGTAGACGCAGGCAATTTGTATGTAAAATGCTTTTGGGCATTTCTAATAGTTATCTCGATTCGACTGAGCTTTCCTTTCCTACGTATTCTATTTATTTTCATTTTGAATTATGAGCAAACAAAATTGCCACAGAGAAGTGAATTAAAATGTAAAATAAACATAAATCAAACTCCAAAAAAACCACATTGAAAAAGCAGGATTGTGTTTTGAGCAGGTCAAACCTGACATGCGTGTTTTCTGATAACAATTTTGTTTAGGATCCGAAAAGGGATGACATGTGGGTAAAACTACAGCAAAGTTGAGCGTGGGTACATTGTAAGGTCAATAAACCTCATTAATGAGTTGGGCATTCAGAGAACCTTAATGATTTATGATCAAGTCTATTGTGTACTAAGCTTGTATCGCAATCGATCCCGTCAATGAATTTAGTTGCTTAATTTAAAACTCGGGCTAATCGCAAGATGTCTGTAAATAACATGTCGTATACTTAACGTGCCCCGACAATGGATACTGTGTTACAGTCTATTTGCATATTTATCCAATAGCGTTAGCTTGGCCAGGCAACACGAGCTGGAGCAGGAGCAACAGCTGGCGACAGGAAAGTAGTCCTTGTCGGATTTGCTGTGGGGTGAAGCAATGGCAGTTTGATGAGTTGCCAAGGATAGGACTGTGTTGGAGATATCAGTTCTAAGCGAGCTGGGCTGGGGGTCAAAGGTGCAATGTCAGTGTGAAAATACTGGAGGATTATATCGCGCCAGCTTTGTGTAGTTGCTAACTGAACCGGAGCACTTAAACAAGAATACACTGAGCGAATTACTTACATAAACTGAAAAAATGTTTATTACTGCTATTTAAAGCATATTGTGTACTTACAAATTTTACAGGGGTCTGTCAAGTTAATTTAAATAATGTGCGTTAAGTCTTGATCAACATCAACAGTCGATTCGATATAGCAATGCCTGTCTGATGTCTGTCCTGACGGCCCTTATCACCTAGATCTCAGAGTCTATAGGGAGTTGAAGGCACCAAACTTGGTATATAGACTATATATAGCAAGCAGATGCAGTTTATTTTAGAACTGGGCCACGCCCCTTTTACGAACCCATTCGTAAGAACAATTTGAAAACTAGATATTTGAGATTGATTAAATAATAACATTCAATGTCTTATAATTAATGTAATATTAACAAATACTATTAGGATTTAATGTTAATGTTTATTTTCGAAATTTTTGTAACAACATAGCAATTAAGCAGACAATAGTTAATGGTTTGTGATTCTAAGTTCGTTCAGCTTCCGTTGTTTATAATGTTATTTTAGAATTGGGTTGTGAGTTCGATTCCCGACAGCGCCAACATTAGCCAACATGAGCCCATTCATTGATCTGACAGATATTGGATATAGTGGATATTTCTGCTTTTGTAAATTCTGTCATTAGTATTGGAAAATGTTTTGTACAGTGTGAAAGTGTGAAAGTAACAAAAGTTCAAATCAAATGTTTGTGCAACGCTCCTCAAACCAGCGTCAGTTGGCATCCCCTCCTCGGCCGTGGCAACGACAGCAATGGTCGTGCTTTGGGGATTGCAGAGAGTATATCCTTAGATTGGTTTGTGCTGAATTGTGTCCGGAACGTGGTGTAAGAAATTGGCACACAAGCGACATGAAAAGCTAGGAGTGAGTCCAGATGTGGGGTGAAAGAGGGCGGAAACCAGTCTTCTAAATGGCAGGACAGGACAGGACAGGCCAGGCACATGCACTGGCATTCGCAAACAGGATCAGCAGGAATTTGCATTTTATGGCGTCTGCGAATGCAACAACGTTCAAACTGTAGTTCGTAATTGTTTAAATTAAGTAAAAAGCAAAGTAAGAACTGGAAAATACATAAATTGACGCGAACCGCTGCAAATATCACATGTCATTTGAGTGTTCAGCTGATGTCCTTGCGCCAGTATCCTTCTGTCTTCTTCACACGCGGTCGGGCAATTAAAATGTCAAAAATATTATAAACACCAAACAGGCAACAGCATCAGACAAGACGAGGACAAAATGTGAACGTGAATAGGGACGAGAGCAACAATGAGAGTCCTATCGCGTTACGGTTTAATTGTCCTTGACATCGCAGCTTGTTTATCTGCTTCTCCAAAATAAACTTTGATACGTGAATGGAAAAAGTGAGTTGGAGGAATGAATAGGTCAACAGCATGTGAGTGATGTATAGTGTACTTTGCACTTAATTTATGTGTCAAACGTCCATTCTAATCACAGTTTGAAGTGCTTATATTTATACCCTGTACTTAGAAAGTGCAAGGGGCTATTAACATTGTCTGAAAAGTCTAACAGTCAGAAGAAGGCGTTGCAGCCTCAGCACTGCGGACGGTAGTCAACGCTAGTGACGAAAACAGCACGATGTGTGCAAAGAATAGAAAACTTGCCATGATTAAGGAATAGTCTCAGCTAATAAGAATGCTTACTAACCCCCTATCTTAAACTATCAAGTTTATGAGATAAGATGATGATTAAATGATCGCAGCTTATGGGGCCATTAGAATTTTTGATATTGATGATTGAATGCTGCCTCGATCATCCCCATCTGACAACTGGTTTAAGAGATAATGTAATTTGGTTGGTTTGTGTGTCTATTTGTATCAAAGCGTTGAAAATCTTAAGGGTAATGATACGTATTTATTTTTCGATATAACGATAAAATCAAACCACTAAATTATTATTATGTACAAAGGTGCTCAACATTTTTTATTTAAAATTTTTATTTTATTATTAAGGTTAAAAGAAGAACGTTCCATTCTTAGTTAATGTAAAGACACATTTCAATCATTAACTAAATGGAATATCAGAATTTTGGGGTAGAATATAGATTTGTCACTCGACTTTAACCTCGTGTAAAGATTTATGTGTTGATGTATTAAAATGTAAATTGTAAATTCCTTTTCACATTTTAAGGCATTTTTACAATAATATTTTGTTACCACAATATGACAGATTTACTATCTGTTAAGGTTAGATTAAATTTGATGACACCAATGAATATATGTTGCGAAACTCCGTTGTCAAGAAATGGCCTAAGTACATGAACAACTTTTAATTCAAAGTATAAAATAATAATAGATGGCTCTGGTAATAAAAGCTGACCAATTTTCACAAATCCTAAAGTTTTTGAACGAAGATTAGACTTATGGTAAACAAACCGCTTGATATAGGTGATTTTCGTTTTATATAAATCTGGTTGCGGGAAAGTGTCCAATTGTGTATCTTTCGAAAAAAGGGCAGATCAAATCACAATAAATTTGATATTTTTAAGCCCAGTGAGATATCAGTGTAAAATATGAAATATAAAGGAAAAGTATGCGTGACTTGAAAATTAATATTAATTCAATTACACTGTAATAGTTAAAAAAATAAAATAGAAATTGACAAACACAATTAGACGGTTTTCTTTCATTTCGGTTTCAAGGAATCGAAGTGTATCTCTACTTTTTCCAGCTACAACGATGGCCACGTACCAAATTTATTATTTCAGTTTTACACCGAAGTGTTAATGACGTTTTGTGAACAGGCCGAGTTGCAAAAATTAACTTTTTGAGTCCACATATTTAGAAAACAAGTTCTTACCAAATTTTAAAAGGATTTTTGGATCATGTTGCTAAGTTATCGAACAATACTAGCCAACACGGTAAAATAAAGCTGTTTAAAATGGGTTGCAACATTCTCGATTTCTATAATGAAATCTCCATAAAATAATTTTGTTAGTGCCGAAGACTTTCTTTATTGCGTAACGGATAAGGATTTGTTGTTGAAACTGTAGTGTTTACTGAAAATTCATTATTTTGTATCTTATATTCAAAAGTTTTTAAATCGAAATATTCAAATTGTCCCAATTAAAGCCAATTAACTGATAAATGTCCTCAAATTATATTTATGAATATATATAGAAATACACATATACATATATAAATAATGAAAAATAGGAACAATAACATTTCTAATTATTTAAATTAATAAGAAATGTGTATAATTTATCCTATCGCCCTATCTTCAGGGTTCTCTAGAAGGGTCTAATCCTTTTTCTCACCCATTTTTCAGAAGTTCAAGCGGCCTCACGGAAACTACTTATTACTACTACTACTACTACAAATTGAAGTAATCAATTAAGTTAGTTTATTTGTAACAAACGTAAATTTTGATACCAAATGTCATCGAATATACAAGTGTCCTACTTATTTGATTTATTTGACTGTATAAAATTTATTTATTTATTTTTTACTTTTACATGATATTGGTTGACTTCTGCTTGGATCGTCAAATATTTGTCAAATAAATGCGACCTGCAGTTAGACTTTTGTAACGACCAGCCTTTAAATTCCCCCCCGTCGCTTTCAAGTGGTGCTCTACATCCATGAATTTTGCTGTAATTTGAGTTTTATGCAGCACTCGACATGCAATTTTGTGTGTGACATTTGTGGTCGGGTCGCCTTTACTTACAGTTCTCATGATTTCAGTTACTTCTCCTCCCACCGTCGCAGTCGTTTATTGCGGCAACTTATGTGTGGCATGTCGGGCAGACAGACCGATGGAAGTTCCTTATCGATATATATTCCAAGAGGCACCATTCACACCACTGTTAATATGTTCCGGGTTTATATATGCATAAGTAAGTAGGTCAGAGTGTGTAGTAGATGCTTTAGTTTCTGGTTCGTTAGAAAGCCAATGTTTATAAATATTCTCAGTTCATACCTACAAATTTGGAAAATTTTAATCCTGCTCTGCTTAAAATTATTATGATTATAATCGTTTCATTCGCGAAAAAACACCACACCCATCGATTTAACGATATAACGTAATATAATTAACGTTATCAATTATAATTATTATCATCCTACTTACATCCGGTGAGGTGTAGATGGGCCACAGTCGAGCACACTCCACAGTCACATGCTCGGTATTAAAATCTTCACAGTCGTTCGATTTAATGACCACAGCTTAAAATGTTAAAGTAAAAGAAAAACTAACATAGACTAGCTTTCAGACATTAAATAAGTAGTATTAACAGTATTTGAATTAACAGAAACTAAATTGTTGGCAACATAAAAATATATTCTATGTTTTCCAAAACTGAGTGCTCAATCACACCTTTATTTTTATGTATTGTACTTACATGTGTGTACATAGTTGGATACAAATAGTACAGTCAGCATATCCTATATTCCTACACTTTGTTTTTGTAATTCAACGGCTATTTATTGTCAGGTTTTTATAAGTAGTAAAGATTTTTCGCAGACGACCAAATCATTAATTTTGGAATAAAAGCATCAAAAACATAATCATCACTTACAATAAAGAGTGTGAAAACGCGAACCTAAATACTCTTAAAATTTTGAGGTGTATTATGTGTTTATATTCATTTTCACATAAAAGAGAGTGCTCAATCGCTTTCATTCTTAATTTGCCTGTTGATTAAGTCGCTCAGCTCGATATTTCGCTGCTAAAATATTTACGGTAATGATAAATGGAATGGGACTTAGGGAGTTCATATTGATCTCATTGATTTGGAATATGCCGCAATATGAATCTTATTTTTACAAATTGGATTTATGCGGAGATAATTATGATGCACAACCACCTGTAATCAGAAATTCAGAGTGCTGGAGTAACTCAAATATATGACTTTCGAGGACTGTGACTGCTGAGATGGATACTATTTAAACGATTTCGGAAGGTGCAAGGGCTGCAGCAAAGGATATAGAGGAAATTCCCATAACCATTGCGTCCACTGCCCAGATAAAAATGAGAGGTGGTGTTTAGGTGCTCATACGTGCATTTGCCTTGAGAACTTCTCTCGCCGTCAAGGAATTTGTGTGCCGTGCGAAGCCAACGAGGAATCGGATGGTCATTCAGCCTGCACATGCATAGATAATTATTCGCGTAATAATGACGGTCTCTGCGAACAGTGCAATGATAATGAAACACGAGACCCCGTAACTAAGAAGTGTAAATGTGACATAGGATATGTGCGCAATTCTCTGGGTAAATGTGAATACTGTTCACTTGCAACACATAAGTTAAAAAAGGTCGAAGTTATGGTTAGTTGTCAATTAGTTTTAAAACAGTACGGTACTCAAACTGTTGTTTTCGGAGTTTTAGGCTTTGCCTTCTTAGGATTTACGTGCGGTTATTTTATTCATCAATATAGAAAATCATTATACCTGTAATAAAATTTTTCATTATTTTTTTTAATATAAAATTATTTTAATTTAACGATTTTCTTTGGTGTACCAAATTTGTAGATTACAGGACCTCTGACGTGTCGTCAAAGCTACATGTTAACAAAATAATAATGAACAAAATTCAAATATAATATCTAGATTTATAAATTTACAAAATTCTACACAAACATCTGAGAAAGATTAGCGTAGAGAAACCGACTGTACAAATATACGTAACATACAAGTAGGAGAATGTATTGTTTTTTTCAATAAAACATACAGTTCTGCAGTTCTATTTATCCGATTTAGAGAACGTTAATTACCAATAATAAGTTATTTCCTAAAATTTATATAAATAGTCGAAAAATAGTAACAGGCCCTCTTCCACATTTACAATCACAAGAACTCCAAAACAAAAAAAGTAGAGTATTCGTGGCTCATGTTAATTTCATTTCTCTGGTTAAAATATACCTCAGAAGAGTTTGCCTACGTTATACTGGTAAAACATATAAACATAGGACAAAACAATTAATTTTTATTCAATCATAAAATCAACTTATTAAAATTTGTAAACTTTTCTTTTTACATATCAGGCTTTTAAAAGTGCACATAATATCGTATAAAAATATCCCATATTATTTATCTTTTATGTAAAAGAGTAAAAAAGCACAGTTAAAATAATTTCAATTCAATATTAAAAAAGGAACGGTCAACGAAATTCAAATATTATTCAATTAATCCTTTTTTGATTGACTTTCGCTATTGTCCATTGTGAAGTGATACCAGAAACGAGTTTGGTACACACATGGGAGCATAACTGATTTGATTGTAATTATAAAAAATATAGTGTTGATGTGTTAAAATAGATTTATAATTTGAAGCTCTATAAAGTTTAATTTTATTAAAATTATTATTTGCATACTAGATGCATTGCAGTTATTCCTTATCGGTAATCTGTAAATATAATTATACATAGTTTGTCACCAATTTGAGTATCCGAAATTTTTTTGTCTAGAAAATGATTTTATCACTATACTTTTACCTCATGAAGAGACTTTTTGGTGTTTTGCTATTCACATATGTATATGTGAATATATGTATTTTTGATATTAATTGCCTAACTGCGAGACCGAAGTATTTTCTCATGTAAATATGTATGTGTGTGAATCGGTATTTGATAAATATATATATGTGTACCTTTAAATTCTAAACATGCTCGATTGGCACATGTTTGTTGTTTGTGTTGAAGAGAGCGAGTAGAAAAGAGAGAAAATGAAAGAGATAATAAGCATGGCAACAATTTTAATGCGCTCTTGAGCTAAGCTGACGTCATTTGTCTATTGATATCGTCATCAGAGAGAAAGAGAGAGAACGAGCTCTCGATTGTTACATATAAGTTTTTATCTATTACTTATTGTTGCTGTCAAAACAAATTCGTGTAATTCTTTTATTTAAGCATTGCAGAAAAGATGAAAAGTCGTCTGAAACTGAGAGTTTTTTAATGCTGTTATTATATGGAGAACTGTAGCAAACTGTACAATGGTTGATTTATAAAAAAAATAAATTCTCTACGAGGTAAAAGTCTAGTGACGAAAGTCTAGTGCTCCAAAATTCCTATATTATTTTGGGGGAAGAGCGATCTCTTCAGGCTCCCCTGTATCAGCATCCTTGCTAAACTCTTCTGCTTATGACTTGCTTTCGTTTCTTGTTAATTTATTTATTTATTTTCTTTGTCTAAATTAGAATTAAGAACTTTATTTTCCTTTAAGTCGTGTTTAAATAAATAAATAAAACACTGAAGAAATGCCTCATCCAGGCTTTTTTCGTTACTTGATAAACTAGATAAATCGAAGCTGAAAATTCGTTTAATGCAAATATAAAAATATATAAAAAAGCACAGCTTAGACTAATTCAATATAGCTAATTTAACGATTGTAACGAGTCTTTCGTCACTTGCACTGCTAACGGTATTACGCGCTGGTGACGAAAGCAGCACGAAGGGTGCAAAAGGCGACTAGATATATTTACAGGTAATTTTAAAAATTTGCTACGACTGTCCGATCAGATCGAGGTATATACCGATGGATTCCATAGTCCTAATTTATAATGGCTGCTGCTAATTGGGCAATTTGAGCTCAAAGGTAAACTTTATTATACGCGGCAATTGATACCTCGATCAGCTAAATACGATAACGCGTTCATTAGATAAAATATTATTTTTAGTGGCATTCCCAAAATAAAATGTAAAGTCGGTTTTTTTATTTATATTACAATATAACTATAATGTAATATTGAGGAATTATTCCTTATCGAAAAGTTGAAACGTTTCTTCTACGAAATTAAAAAAAAAAACAGCTAGTCTCGCGGAAAATCTGAAATCTGAAGTGACCATTTTAAAGTTGACTTTAAATAACATCAGGATCTCTCAAAGTCAAACAGACGAAGTTGCCCACGGGCAACGTCGGGGTCCAATGGGTTATTTTATATGGTATGTTACTGTTTTATAAATATGAATAAATTTCAGCTAGACATGTTTAACAAAGTTGTGTAAATATTGTATTAGTATAATGTAATTTAGATAAAACGATATATCTATGTTATGTCAATGTTTTAATAACATAATGTAATCTCTATTTATTACTAGAGGGCCCGCTTTTGCGTCCTTGCTTTGCTCGGACCCACACTTAAAGTATCAGAAATATTTATATTAAAAGGTTAATATAAATATTATTATTTAAATTATTTCCTCATTTGGACACTACCAAAAAGCTAAAATACATATTTTCATTTGTCACCCTTTTTAACCTAGTGGCGTCATCTATTGTTAGTGGCGCCAACTGACAATAAACCCATAATTCGGCACGGATGGATTTGCGAACATGCATTTTTAATTCGGTTTAAATTAATACTTTTTATTTTCAAAAACAAATTACAGACTAAAATTTAAAAACAAGCTTATATTTTGATCATTTGCGCACTAATGTGCCCGCTGCCAACTCATTCAATTCAGTATCAACACGAATGTTTCAGATGCAGAATTGAGTTAATTCAAGCAGCCCTTTATTTTGTATGTATGACAAAGAACGCAATACAAATCACTTCTTCGTTCACAGGAACAAAACAAAAACAACATTCGCGATCTTGCTCGTACTTCCGGGACCGAATACAAAATCAAATGCCATGGCTCTCTTTATAGTCGAGTTTAACTGTTGCTCTTTGGCTCTCTTTCAGTTGATTCCGCTAAGATTGTGTATGTATGCGTACACACGCATTGATCGCTTTTAATGCTTGCTTAGCGGGCTTGCATTTAATGCCTCTTAAATAATGTATTTTATTTTTTAAAATAGGTTGCAGGTGGAATAAGAAAATTAAATACCCATAGATCTTTTTTTTTTTTAAAACAAGTCGCTAGGACATGTGGTTTGGCCATGGCTGTGATATATCAGTCAGTCAGTCAGTCAGTCAGTGAGTGAGGACAAAGCATTTTATATATATAGATACATATGTTAATTCAATCGATTATTTATTTAACTTCAAAATGTTAAATTTGCAAGTATTTATGTTCGTTTGTTAATAAATATATGTTTACATTTCTTTTATTTTAACATCTTTAAATTTAGCAGTGCCAAACTAAAAAGGCCTGTGTACTAATTTATGTTATCTATATTTTACTTATTTTATTGTACAGCTGCTTATATCTGTAGAATGAGCTTGACCGAAAAGAGTAATAACATATAACATTATTCATTGAAACAGAAGACCTGAACAGGTTTTTTCAATTTCTTTCCAGGAGGAACTAAGTAGCATACTTCAAACTAAACGTTACATTTAGAAAAATAATAAAGCAAATAGAACAAAATAAATAAACCGAATAATGAAAATTAGATTGATGATATAATTTGAATAATATTCACAAAATAAAAGAAAAGTTCCATAAAATATAAGTGTCATAAAAAATAATAAGTACCATTAATATGTTCAAATAATTATATTTTATAAAATTACATTAATAATTAATATATGCATCATAATAACACAATTTGAAATGTGCCTTTTTCTTACTAGTATTAACTCTTAACTTCTTACCTAGCTTGTACCACAGATAAAACAAACTGTTAATTAATTACCAGGTAAATTGATTTTCGCCGGATCTCCAAGCCGCAGTGATTATTCGTATACACATATACATATATATAACAGCATATTTTAAGGCACATTTACATAGGCATATATTCCTAACTTGAATTATTCCTCATATTCTTAGTTTTTGTTATTTGGTCTTGTAATTATCTTATTTTAAGAACAATATATTAAGGTTTAATATTCTTGAGATGAGAAACGGGTCTTTTTCAGTGTAAGGTTTATTGTTAACATTTTGCACTTCATGGAATGCCCAAGTGCCTGGCAAGTCTTTCTTTGTGTTGTAACTTTCCATGTGCAGTATGGTCTGAAGTTATATTACAAGGACACTTTGGTCATTGTGTCCCATTCTGTTCCCATTTCTCTCTGTCGCTCTAACGTCCAGACCATTGCGCGCTATGCAACGTCTGGATTTAAATAAGGGTGGACCAAACATCTATTTTTTCACTGGTACTTTTATTCCACAACTTGATGATACGTACTTGTTACCTACTATATGCCAGGTCATTTTAGAAGCTTTTCGCATTCTTATCATACAACTAGTCATACTAAAAACTCAATAAAAAATTTGCCAATAATTACGTGGATTCTTCATATCTTTTGAAATCTGTTATTAACAGAATTTAGAATATTTGCTGGATTTTTATTAAATGTGGTAATCATGAAAATTTTGTTAGTCCGATGTTTTTTAGCTTATTTTTAGCATTTAATACAAAGCAAACGTTTTGGGATAAATAAGAAAAAATATAGATATATTTTCATTAATATGTTAAATATTTTGTTTATTTATGTTTTTTGACAGATTTCTTAAAATAGATCGTGATGCGCCATCTCAGGATAACTCCCAAAAAAAATTCATTTTAAGCTCAGATATTGGTTTAATACCATCCAAAAATTATACAGGAGATTCGAAACTACAAAAATAAAACCTTTTACGCTTCACCCTAATATGTATATATTTGTGTGTGATTGTAACTACACAAATCTACTTAGCCTAGTAGGCTTCTATAAATTTACAATCTCGCCACATACTGCATTCCTCAAATTACATACTCATAAAAGTCCAAAGATTTGAGTTAGAGGTCGAGCCTTTCCCGTGCATTTCGCCGGCGTTTTTAATTAACGGAAAATTTGTATAATGCAGCATCTATTTGTGGTAACAAGCTGCCCCTTGGCACGTGTGCGTGCGATATTCTGATTACACAAGGCCAAGTATATACACTGGGGTAGAGGGAAAATGGGTCACCTACTTTGTTTTTGACATGCGCTTCAATTCCATAATTTTATGAAAAGCACTTGTAGCTACTATGGTGGCTGGTAATTTTACAAGCTTTTACTAATCATATTTAAAAATTAACCAAAAAACTACATTCAAACATTTGACAAAAATTTCGTTCTTTCTATATAAATTAAATACAATACCAAAATACGAATGTGCTAAATATTTTACTAATCCGAATCCAAAGTTTTTCTACCACCCCGCCAATGGTCCCCTAAAGATTTGATTTATTGCAGAAATAACGTACAAATTTAGGCGGAATGTTGCATTCTATGTGATATATTTTAAAATTTGTATTTTAGAATGTTAGTCTGATTCCAGTGTATATATATTTTGGCCGAATTTTTAATCGTATGAAATTTTGTAGGTGTGAGTATATTACTATTTGGGCTATGTAAGTTAAGTATATATTATTAGTGTTCACAAAAATAAAAATACGAGTATATACAAAATGTTGTTATTGGTAATAGACTCAAACGAATGTTTTTTTTAACTTAAACGACTTCTTTTTAATTCGTGGCGGAAGCTATACAATAGTAATATCTGTACAAAATTATCCTTATTTTTGAGTTCAACCTGAAATCATGTATCCTATTTTTCGGTATATTTTAATTAATTTTATTACAAAATTGGCTATCAAAAGTTTCTTGAAGTAGATTACAAAAATTTAATAATTTCTTTGGCATTATTTTTACTTTTGTGTTTTCTGACCAACGATTGAACGATTCCACCATTTCGCCGCTAGAACCAGATCAGATTTATAAAATTTCAACATTTGGGTTGTATAACATTATAACATATATAAATTATTGCATAATTTCAGAGACTTATATTTCGTAATAATAATAAGTCGTTATTAATAATAATAGATATCGTTAGTTACCAGAAAAGTAACATCTTAAGAAATACAACCAGAACTTTTTCAATCTTTTCAATCGGCTAGAATTTAATGTGCTCACACTTTTTGTTAAAAGCCATCGGTGAGAAAACGCTTGTGTGTAAACATTTTTAATAAAAAATATATAAGTGAAATTTTGGAGCTGTCTTATAAAGAATGAAGCTGATTCAGGTTTTGCTACGTATGGTAGTTCCCTTCCTTAGCCCTTTTAATGGAGTACATTAAATATTACTGAATACATTTTAAAAACTAATTGTATAATCAGACTTTATTAAAGCTAATTATATATCTAAATTATACATAAACCTGAATTTATGTTTACTCCGTAACATCATTAACTAAATATGTCAATGTCACCATTATATTCTCCAAAATATTCCATATGTTAAATTTCCACATGGCAACAATTACAAAGCAAACAAAAAATATGTTTCAATTATCAGCTGTCATTCACACAAAAATTTTCCCTTGGAAAAAGTTGGTTTGAATTTATTTCAATTTTGTTTTCTAGTTTTAAA
This sequence comes from Drosophila sp. st01m, assembly GCA_018901795.1. Taxonomy (NCBI): domain Eukaryota; kingdom Metazoa; phylum Arthropoda; class Insecta; order Diptera; family Drosophilidae; genus Drosophila; species Drosophila sp. st01m. Next base: position 1,048,520 of record JAEIFG010000269.1, read on the forward strand.
TAGAATTAGATAAATACCATTTTAAAATGAATGGTGATTCCCTCAGAATCGCTAACCCAAACCACATTATATCTTAGTTGCTTAAGTTGCTTTTAAATGTCCGCAATGCCAGAAAGAAAACTTATGTCATGGGATGGGGGTCTTAAAGAGACTTCATTGTTGCTACAACAACACAAATTATACAACAATTTCATGGCAGGTGGAGGGTGGTGCTTAAGGTACTTTAGTACGGAAGATTCAACAGGTGTTCACGGTCATTCGATGAATGAAATCTTGCATTAAGCCCACTTCGTTAACGAACTAGAAACATTTACGACCCAAGTCAGCTGCCGGCTTTATTCGCAACAACTGCGCAGACTCTGCAACATGTCGAAATCAACTAGCTGACAAAGTTTTCTGAATTCTTGTACAAAGTTTACAATGGGATGTTGATAGCCTTAGATAATGTATGTGATCAGAACTGAATAACTACGTTTACATAGTCTGAGCTATACCATTTAACTCAATTAATTGGACCCACTCCAATTAATTAAATCAATTTAATTTAATCCACACATTAGTTATAATACATTATTTTTGAACACTCCAACAGCATCGCATTGAGCAAAAATATTTGGAACTCAGACTCATAATTTTAGTCAGATCGACCGAAAATTTTTTTAATTTTAATTTTCGAGTGAACCAACCGAATCTATTAATCTAATGGCTATAATTGGTTAATATAAATGAATAAATTTTGATTGATCAGGTTTGTTTATATTTTTGGATTGATCTACTGTAGTATATAGCAGCCATAAATTGGTTTTAAGTTATTGTATTACAGATTGATTTGATTTTTTAGATATCACATCCAATTTAAAAAAAATACATCATACTTTTAATTTGGAATTTTATTTGCATTTTAATTTTAAATTTTTTAAATTTCTGATTAGATATACGTAGAACCTTTGTATATCTCCAATTACTAACTGGTGTCATTCGTCCCTATAGAATATTTAATATTCAATAAGCTTTATGCCTGCACAGTCGTGTCTGGCAATAGGGATCTTATTTTTCAGACCTGTTTCGAAGGTATTTTCTTGCTTTCTCATTAAAGCTTTGCCAAAAACGTAGAGATCTTTAAATACTCGATGTGATTATGATGTCGAAATATTGACTATTCCTTAACATCGCAGAATATTTAGACTAGAACTCAATATCTGCTAGTCTAAACTCACGTGTTAATGCCTATCATGAAAAGTTTGTCGAACTTTATACATACATATAGGTTGATGGCACCTTCTCCCTGATATCTATCGTATATTGCATACACTATGAGCACCGGATTTATTAACAATTAATTTAATTTCATTTATTCAAAGTCTTCAGTGAATATTAAAATTTGTCAATTAAAGGAATCTAAAGGAAGCAATTACGAGCAACAATTTAACATGTCAACATGAAATGTTGCTGGCAACATTTAAATATGTTGCTGACGACGCTGTTGCTACCGTCGATGTTGCCAATGATGTTGCCGCTGCGTGAGGTTCCTCGAAAAAACAAATGAGTTGTAAATTCAGTACGCTTTGTGCGTTCGACTCGTGCGGTTCATTTTTACTTTTAACTCGATAAAGAAGCCAATTGGCAACAGAATCGTGGACATAACGTATAACTTGACTCAAAGTGTTGAGCTGTTTTAGTATTACTGTGCGTATTGCTGTGTGAAAAGGTGCCGCAAGTTTTGTAGGCGCGTGAGCTCGTTACCCATAAATTATATTCTGACCGAGTTTTTTATAACAGATCAGCACAACAACAACAACAACAACAACAACAACAACAACAACAACAACAACATCAACATAAACAACAACAACAACAAACACCAACTGCAACTGCATGCAATTTGTTGCAAGGAGTCGACCGCTTTGGCGCTGCTTTCCTCTGTTTGTTGCTGTTGCTGATGCTGATGCTGTTGTTGTTGCAGTTTCTGCTGTTGCGGTTTTTATTGGCGTTAAAGGTCGTTTACTTTTTGGCTGCATCAACAACTTTTGTTGTTGTTTTGATTTTCATCTGCCTCTGTTGTGCGTGTGAACTGTGCGACTGTGTGTGCGAGTGTGCGGCTGTGCGAGTGTGTGTGTTGTTTTTGTACCTCATATATTAAACACACTTTCAATTTTCAATAAAATTCGCGCGCTCGACTGCAGATCGATGACGTCGATTTGTTTGTATTACTCGTGACGATATTATGATGCATAGAATCATGATTTAAAAACCTATAAAAATATGATATCTGCCATATAAATACGATTTGATACTAACTATATGTATATGACACAAGTTACTTCATTTATTTGTATATCTGTTCAAATTTCAAATGTCGCCCAAATTTATTTAAAATAACAAAGAAAATAATAATAAGATTATTGTTTATAATTTATGTGTGCATAAGTATGAAAATTCTTATTTTGTCAATCGGTAAATTCAATTAATTTTACAAGTGCTGAGCAAATAATCAACATACGATATTAAACAAATAACAATAAAATTAAATTGACCATAGTTTTAAACAAACTAGTAAATCATTATCTAAGATGTGCTATAGAAAAAATCTTTTAATTAATTATTTTTTAATTAATTTGATTAATTAAACTCTACTACATTTTTAAATAAAGAACTATGCGAAAGGATCATATGCTTCTAAAAATAATTGTTCAGATGATAATTGTTGGATTCCATTCCAAATATTTACATAATTTGCAAATATTTATATCTGTATAATTAAATTCAATGTTTTATTTGCCCGATGAATATAGGCAATACAATAGGTTACAAATCGAAACAAGTTATAATAAAGAGTGAGCTGAGATAATTTAAAATGACTTTTGAGATATCAAAGTAATAATCCGTCAAAAGCTTCAAAAAGTTTCTTACATTCTTTCCTTTCACAAAAAGGGGTAAAAGGAAATATGTATAATGAATTAAATTTTTGATTAATATAATAAAGTGACGAATTTAAAGTATCTAAAAGTGATATACAATTCCTCAATAAATTCATTTCTGCGATATTAGGTTTTGGCATGGTAATACTTCTCCAATCGCTTTGTGTATTTATACACCTTATTAAATAAAAAATTAAGATATATATGCTAGCCGTAAAACTAATTAAGAGAATGGATAAATCAGTTGTAATAAAAATCAATACAAAAAGAAACCTTCTGAAAGCGTAGATAATTTAGACACATAAAAACCTCAATGCTAGATAAATTCTAGTGTCAAAAGCATATTCTATGCCCAACTTTTCTAATATTCAATTTGGTGACGAGCAATACCAAATTGAGTATATATTAAAAAAAATATTTTTTTCAATGGCTTTAAATAACTATTTTAACGTGCTATGAAGCTCAAGCATTTTTATGAATTCTATGCAAAATATTAAACAAGAGAATAAAAGCAGAAAGCTGAAATTAATTAAATTAATTTCACACAGAATATTTATGAAGTCGATTTTTGCGATACCAAGGATTATTTTTAGAAATCCAGAGGTACTCAGTGCATACCCTTCGATTGTGCTACTTGTTTGAGAAATGTTTAGGAGGCAAATGAATATTTAAAATATATTAACAATTAGCTTGAATTATACATTTAAAATATTCAAAATTTTATTTAAATTTAATTTTTAATAATTAGTTTTAAGTACTAAAACAAAAATAAAACATTTCAAAATAAAAATGCATAAATGTCAATGCACTAAAGTTCAGTCTTTAGAAACAAACAAATCAACAAAAAAAAACCTAGTCGGAAAGTCCATAGTCGAAACCAGCTAAATTCCAATGTACGTAAAAATAATAGATTATGTTAATTACCAAAATTAATATGTATCTATTATATCTATAGGTCGATAAAATAAACTTGATCAGCTTGGTGTCTGTCTGATTGCAACATTTTGTGGCTCTAGTTATATTGTCTCTGGATGTGTCGAATCGTCTGATGTTGCTGATCCAGAATATCTATGCTTTATAGGGTCGTGTATGACTTCATTTCCCTGTTACATATATTTTTATCAACACAATATACCCACTTACAAATTTCTTAAATGTTAGGTATAGAAATACAGAAAATGCTGAAATATCAATGTGATCATCATCCGCTGAGGAATACCCCTTTTTTGCAATGCTTACCAAGTAATTATGTATGCCAATGTAGTAGAAGAATGTACATAACACTTTAGTAGTTAAATAAAACAAATGCAGAAGTGAGACAGAGAAAAGAGAGAGAGAGAGAGAGAGAGAGAGAGAGGGAGAGAGATACAGAAAGAAACACTGAAATCTCATTCCCACAGAGCTGCAACCTTCAGTTCAGCCACCCACCGACTATATAAACAGTGTTGACTAAATGGCGCGTGTTTGGATTTTGATTTAGGCTGCAACTTTGTTGGGGCACCTTTTGTGAATATTTAATCAGACCCTGAAACCGTTCAGAGACATTAACTTGACTTTTGGGCTCCAGTATATCAATTACTTCTTCATTGGTAATCCATCAAGAAACCTTTTTTCTTACTGTCTGTGCTTTAACCCATTTCAAATCCACCAATTTATTAACGCTTCATCAATTTTGTTGATGCTCAAAATGTTTAGCAGATGCGGTCACTGCAAACTTGCAGCCCATTTTAAAGAGTGTAGAGCAAAGTTGTAAAGCCTAAGTGCATTTCCAAGGCGATCCAGAGCCGACTTGACGAGGTGAATTTGCACTGAGCGGGGTAAGGGTATAGCTTGGGGGAGAGCCGATGACGACAGTTTTTATTATTATATTTCTAATTTTACGCACAGTCAACTAATTTTCATTATCAAGTGAACAACTAACAGCACTTAGTTAGCTCACTGTATAATACTCTGTAATATTAATATTGCGATTTCTTCCTAAGAATTTGTATGTTTGCACTCTTCTCATTGAAAAAAAAATTTAGACGTATACCTTATCATATTTCAAAAAAATATGTTGTCTTATAGTATTCCCCAGGAAAAAATATTTTTGCTATACCTAATCCTGTTGAACGTGTCCGATAAAAAAAGTAGAAACTACCATACTGACGCTCCTTGCTGAATGTTTGAAAGTTGTAAAGAATTTAACAAAGTACAATATTAATATATTAAAATTTTTCATTTATCTAAAATTTTAAAGACAATAATAAAATAATAAACAAAATTGCAGATGTCACACCGCATTATTAAAGGTTCGAAATACAGAAATTGGTTAATATTATTGTTAGTCTGAAAGGTTGATACTTCGAGTAGTTCGAAGTTCTCAACTTTGCTTCAGTTCTTAATCTCCGGTTGTACCTGCAGAAGCAATACCTATTTACTAGAGTCAAGGATACTTATAACCAAGAAGTTGATTACACTAAAAGCATTATATTTGGCATGTAGTAGAGAACCAAGTGCCACTAGACTTCTTTTAGTTTAACAATTCACTCATCCAAGATTTGACCAGCAAATAAGAGATGATTGCAACTCTTAAGGATTCTGGTCTGGTCATAAATTGTCCTTAGCCAGCCGAGCTGGACAAAGAAAAAGTACTCAAGTTGCATTTCTTTAAAATATTTAGTTTTCTACTCATCTTCTGCAGTGTTTGATTTTTCTATTTAAGTCTAAGATACCCTTTACCTAAGTTCGGAAAAGAGTTTCGAATTATTAAAATTATTATATTTTTGGGATTACCAATATAAAATTAGGGTTTATATCTATTAATTTTCTTTAAGTACTTTTATATTGAAGTAAGAAACGGATATCATAGAATTTCCAGATCTAACTTCACCTTTTCGACTAGTTCGATCCGAAAAGCTCAATTTTTGACAGGTTGGCGAATCTAAACATGGATCCACTTGACCACCAAATTTCCTAATTAGATTTATAAAATAAATAAAAAAGTAGAAGTTCCCATACTTCCTAGGGAAAAGTCTAAGACTAGTGAAAATTCAAAAACATTTCGACTACTCGACTGTAGCCTTATGTTGATGACTAACGGCCAAACAAACTAAATGTTAATAAGTTGTGAATTCAATCTGAAGTATTAAGTATGAAGTATTAAACTTGTTTATTATCCATAATTATCCGGATCATTTTATATAATCTTTTCGCTGTCAAATTGTTAAGCCAATTGCTGTAGTCATCTAATTGAAAGCGTATTTAAACACGATACGAGCCAATGATCTTTTTTGGTGGCGCAGAAATGAACATTTTCAATAAAATTGTATTTTTATTGAATGTCTGGCGACAATTTTCTGATGTGATATATAGTATGGTGCGACGATAGGCTCGACCGATATCTGGTGGCAAAATTACGTGGGCGTCACATCGTCTGAGACAGCAACGGAAATCATTTGCGAATCATACTTGCGAATTTAAAATTGCAACGCAATTGACATGATTTCCCAAATATGTTGCATATACGAGTACTATATCTAGCATCTACCATATATATACACACTCATCACGTGTTATATCTTTTGTGTTGGCTTGCTTTTAACCAAAACAGAGCAGTTGCAAGTTTTTAATGATTTTGCCACTTTGACATAATTAGGCAAATGTGTCAAGAGAAGGTCTAAGGTATAAGTAAGGGGAAAAAGAAAATCACTCAAGTTGAAGGCAAAACTTTTCCGTTAACGCAATTTGCTACAGTTGCCACAAATGGAAAATTTTCTGCTTCGCTTGGAAAGGCAAGTGCTGGGGTTTTCGCGGGTCTCCTTTCATTTATTCGTAGTAAGGTGTGAAATTGGGTTTTAAAGAGTGATGAAAGTGTAGTTTCGTGTCAGATTGATTGGAAAAGTGGAAAGATGCCACAACATGAAAGGTAGTTAAGTTGCTTGCTTCAAGTTAAACCTATTCAACTCCGTCTCTCTTGCAATGATAGCGAATATTCTGGCAATAATAAATGGAACTCCCAAATGAGAGGCTACAAATTAAGCACACACACACACTCACAGAGATTGAATAGACACTCCATAGACAGCAACAAAGCCACAAAAATCTAGCAACAACAACAATTATACAGATAAATATTCACACAGAGATGTTGAGGGAGCACAAAATGGTTTTGGGATGTCCTGTGTCCTGTGTCCTGTGGCTGACACTGAGCCCGCTTCTCGTCAATTGTTCAGGCTCATAAAAATGTCTGCACAAGAGAGAGAACAACAAATGAAATGTTCAAAACGTTCATCTCGTTTAGTTCTTCTTCGTTCTCTGCTGACTAACAATTGTTATCTGTAAACAGTCGTGTCGTATACGCAATCAATTGTTGCAGCTGCTCAACGCTTGACCCTCAGCACACAGTTCAACGAGTTGGCAACCCCCGCTCACTTCTCACTTCTCACTTCTCACTCCGCTCTGAATCGAATTGAATAGCCTATTATTTTTGGCTTCTGCTACTGCTTTGCTTCATTTGCGTTACTTTTATAAATTCTCTCTTATACAATCTATACGAGTATATACTGCATATATATACATATATTTATATATATTTTTTTTGGTTTCGCTTTTGTCACAATTACAATTTGCTTAATCGAGTTTGGCGCACATTTTCAGGTCAGTTGGCAGCTTTGTGTTCCATTCGGTTTCTATTGATATCTGTCGCCACTGGAAGCTGCAATCAATTGAGTTTGCCAAAAGTGTCCAGCAAATAAACACATTTCAGTTCCATCTGAAACCATTTACTTGTTTATTGTGGCAGCAACAGAAAAACAATTCTTGTAAATATCCAAATTTTTGTGAGCTTTAGAGCTGCTCATAAATTGCATTTGAATTTGCAATTCAAATTGTGTACTTGAAAAATCTTTAAATTGTATTTTACTAGTTTCCAAGTTGAGTTGACTATATATCAGATTCAGACTTCATTGATATGTTTAATTACTTCTTGCAATTATACAAGCATAAAAAATTTGTTTCTTTATAAAGAAGAAGACCTGATTGTAAATTGCAGTTAAATTGAAAATTTTGTAAATTCTTGGGTATTTGCAACATTTGTGATTCGCTTTATTCGCACTTGATAATCAAACAAACCAAAGCATTTCAGACACATTTCATTTCATTTCATTTGGCAGACAATTGACCCAAACTGCCAATAAAATTGAGTAGCATGAAATGTAAATAAATGTAAAGAAGGCTTCGCTAATAGCCCGATTATGATGAGTTCGATGACGTTGCCATTTTCGTAGTTCTACATACCTATCTATAGATATATGTATGTATGAATATGTAATGAGAAAGCTATAAAATAAACAGTTGAATAATCAACAATAATGGGAATGCCTCGGGCGAAACACGAAATCGATTCATTGGTAACAAGAAAATATAATATTATTAATAACAACAAATGTTGGCACAAAGAAAGGAAGACTCGGCAGAAGAGGGGGGCTGCGGAAGAGGAACAGTTCAGTAACAAGACCAAAGATCAAAGAGTCTCAACGGTATTTGACTTTTAAATAGCGGCAAGGTGTGAACTTTGATGTGGCATCTTGCCACTTAAATCGAATGAAATCTGTTCTCATTTCTATATGAATATCATATCAATTTTTAAATAAATTCAAAGCAGATTTCTATCAATCAATTAAATATATAAGTAAGTGTAATTCTTCCACATTGTTTTGTTGACTCACTAATTTTCTTTGCACAATGGAAAATCACAAATTTAATAAGGAATATTTGGAATATATTCAAACACAAGTTTAGAAATTTGTACATCTTATATAATATATATAACTGAATTCCATGACATTTTCTAATGATTATCTCTATATTCAACACATACTTAAAGTCTCGCTTGAATTCTGCACTATTAAATTTTAAACTGGACAACATGAAATATATTAAAAGGTATTAGTTAGGACGAAACCTTTTACATATTTATTAATATTCTGTGGAATTTACCATTGTTCATAACATGTACTAACATTACTAATTAATTATCCATAAAATTTTTAAACCCAAACGAAAATCACATTTAATTATTTATCTCCTAAAAGTTTGCTTAGCAAGCCAAAAAAAATTAAATAAATTATGCAACAACTGTCATTAATAAAGTCGAGCGAAAAAATCCCACAATGAATGAAGGTCAGCATAAAGCAGCATAAATGCAACAACAGCAACAACAGCAACAGCAACAACAACAACAGCAATAAAATAAAGTTGCATTTTGTGTTGAAATACCAGTTTTGTATTTGGTGAACTGCACTTGAAATGAAAATTCAAAAACAAGTGAAAAAAAATAAGTAATCTACAGACTGCAATACGAGATACCCTATAAATAATACTGAATTGCGTAATTATTTTCTTAATTCAATTGCTTTATACTAGAAGTAATATTGAATTTTTATATTTGCTAAAATCGAAAACTTATACAACTTAATAATTTTCCCATTTAGGCTGGGTCTGTGTTAAAATTCCCTATACTTGAATGCATATAACAGGGCATACAAATAACCAAAATGTGGAGATGTGAGATATGCGACATTTTCTTTCAGTTTAGATATCGAATTGTTAAATGAAACACAAATGAGAAGCTCGACACCTTTTGTGAGCCTCGATTTGAGTGTCGCCTAATGTAAAGCCAAGTTTTCGATCATTATATTTATTATATAGTATTATTAAAAATCGTATAGTATTGCATCTTATGTGATGTCTTATGAGAAAATCAATTTTAGATGCAATTTAGTTGTAATATGAAATATCAAACTTCCCATGCCCAAAGTTGCTTTTTAGGGCGTGGCACTGTCCCGCCAGCTTGTTTGTAATTAATCGCTGTGTGTGCAGCAATTTATGAGATTTTCATGAAATTTTGATGCCTTGTGAGTTATGTGTGGGTTGCTCTAAAATTTGGAGCTTAGCATTGAAGTGCGTAAAAAACAAAACACGTGCGTCAATAAATTTCCATTTACGATACATATGCACTCATTTGCATATGTGTGTATGTGTGAGTATAAAGTGGTCATATATCAATTACAATCACAACAAATCGAGTGACAAATTAAAATTGGCATGTCTTCAGCTCTTATCATTTGCATATGCCATGAGAACGGCTAATTTAAAGAGTCTAATGCCTAATATAATTAATTAACCACAAATATAATGTTGGCTTCCACAATAAAGATTAACGATAACCGCTAATGATTTACAGCAGATTCTAATAAATCTGCAAATATGTGAACATATTTTGGAACACTGACATTTATTCATGTATCTAAAATCAGTTGCTATTTAAATCTCTAGTGACTCTAGATTAATACCTTCAGCATTTCATGAAGCTTTCTTAGTATAATACAGTTTATTACGATTCCTAAAATTAACTGCAATTATATCCAGAATCCATACAGCTCCGCATATATATGTCCCCTTTCGCACTTTATAACTAGAAAGAACCAACTGCCTGATTAATTTTCAGGTATCTTCGTTTGGCATAGTAACAAACTTTGGCTGGATTCTTGGTAAAAATAGTTTACCCATCAATATCAATCCAGGGGCACTCAATAAGCAAGCTTTGTTGAGCAAACACAATCCTTTCAGTTATTATTAGCACTCGGCAGATAGCCAATAGTTTGCCACATCCGCCGCCAGATGGAGTCTGCTACAAACCGGCAAATGGCGTAAAAATAAAAACCCAAACTCAGACACGTGAGTGCGCATCTGAAATTTGTGTATTTCCTCTCATTCTCATTCACATTCTCCTTCTCCTTTCTTTACCATTTTCCTTGTTTCACACATTTAGCCGAAGTTCGGTGTAAATATTTGCATATTGGTTGTTCTCGTTTGCTGTTAATTCTTGAAAGGAAACTTAAGTTTTTCATTTCGTATTTCGGGTTGGAATATGACTAGAAATCATCAAGAATTCGGGAATAGAAATGAATTTAATTTTTCAACAGCTTGTCGCCAATCTGTGAAAACTCTTTCCAAATCGCATTAAACAACATAAGCAAATATGTACTTATTTATTGTTTATAATCAATAATCGTAGCTAATAAATAAACAACTACTTCTAGACTAATGTTTACAATTTGAAGAGCTACCACTAGATTATTTATGAGCGAGTTCTCATAAATACTAAACAGATTCAATGCGTTTTATGTTGTTTTGCTTTAAGACCAATTCACAATGAAATCGATAAGCAGGCTAATTCATATTATTCAATTGGCTTCATTCAGAGACCACCGACCAGAAGAATATAGTACTGTCAAAAAAATTCTAACTATCCTCACATTGAGTATTTATTGTGCTTTTGTTGTTTCGGTTACCATTGGTGAGGTCAGCGGCACATAAACATGTCGTAAATCATCAGTGAAATGTGCGAAGTAAATGGAGGCGCGTGCTAAGGATTTGAGTCAAGCGACCGTGCTGAAGAGGTGTGAGGGAAAGGGTAATGAAAGTGAAAGTAAGCAGGAAATGTCCCTTATTTATCGTGACATTTGTGAAATATTTCCTACTAGTTTTGGTATCGTCTGGAATTGCTTTTTCTCTCACTGGACATCTTCTTATACTATACCTCCTTACTTCCGCCTGTAGTCAGAGACAATTTGCGCGTCCCTTGCACAATTTAAAGACCGATGCAAAAATTCAAAAGCTGTCAACAGCTTCATTAATTTAATGGTAGAAGTGTTGAGAAATGGGCGTAGTAGCTGTCAAATTTGTCATTCATCAGCTCAGAATTGTGTTGGCCCTTGGCTCGTGCCGCCTTTTGTTTCTGACAGCAACATCATCAGAAACAGCAACTGAATCCCATCGTGGTATCACAGTGGGCTGACTTGATGAGCATTAGATTGTTTGCTATCAATCTCTTGATTCTTCTGTTTTTTAACAGAATTTAATTGTCAAAGTACTAAATGTTAGTATAAGATTTTTGAAAATGATCACCTTCTATTATCAAATAATGTAACAAATTAACATACAAATTTTCTTAAACATAATATAAACAAAAACCATTTCTTTGAGCCTAAAATTGTATTTTCCTCTATTCAATAATGTGGTCACAACCTCTTTATCCCACTAAATGTATAATTTTCGCCCCATCTCTATATTTCATGAATTATAAATATATCATGTATTTAACAGACAAGAACATTTGTAAGATTTGTAGGCAAGCAATCAGTAAAATTAATAAGAATTAAACTAATCGATTTTTGATTCGATAATTTAAGAGTTAAATTTTAATTTATTCAAGTTTTATTGTTCCTATATGATGATTATGAGTACCTGCTTAAATAACTATTATGCTCCTCCTTAAGAATCCGTATACAAGTATACATTTTTTGTATGGAAAATACTTAAGCCAAATAGTGCTAGCTTAATTAATGGGTTACACGCAAAAGAAATTAACTAAAACTTTTTTTGTAGACAACATATTAACATAAGCTTATCTGGTATATGATATTCCAAGACTAACTTGTTGTGTCTAACCAATAAAAAGTTGACTGTTACATTCTAGAGAAGTTATACCATTGATAAATGCGCATTGCGTTAATTACTAATTTCTGCTGTGGCAAAAACGTCAAATGGGAAATCTTGGAATGTTATTATTGTTAATCCATCTAAAACTCCGTTGTAATCAGTGTTTTGCTGCACACAACATCCGATAAAAAACATGAACGATATAAGAAAATAAAATAAAAATATATCAGCACCATTCGGGCTAGTTTACGTTAATTGGTTCGCGTACTGTTCCATCTGTTTATGAGTTACCAAAAGTTACTATATATATATGTAAATAATACCAAATACATATATATAAATACATTGTATAGGAATGCATACTTCAACATTTGTATTTCTGCAACTGACAAACAGCATCAATAACACATAAACTAAGAACTTTCCAAAGACTCGCAAACTTGAAGACATCAAGCAAACTTCATGAAAGATAACAAACTGAAGGGACACAGCCAACAAATTGCAAACAACATGTAATGCAACTGAAGCAGAAAGTGAATGTAAATAAAATCAAATCAAATAAGTATAAATTATAAAGCAAATACAACAATAAAGTGAGCGAAAATACGAAAAGCACGGCGGCAAAGCAGTCGGGCAAAGAAACGACAACAACAATAGAAACAACGCCAACAACAAGAATAACAACAACAACAGGGAGAGCGGAAAATCATGAGCGAGAAACGAATTGCGCACAAAACTGTCATCAAATGACAAATGCTTGACAGCATCAATCAGCAACTGCTGCTGCAGCGACAGCGACCGCGACAGCGACAGCGCGACAGAGAGAATGGAAGCAGTGTGCCGGCGCCGCCGCAAACTGCGCAGCGACGCCGGCAGTGCAGCAGTTGTAGCGACGTCAACGCCAACGTCACCAACAACAACGGCGGCCAGGTTTCAAATGCTGCTGCTGCTGGTCTCGTTGCTGTTAGCATCGTTGTCAGTGCCGGCAATAGCGATGTCGATGTCGACGTCGACGTCGGCGTTGTCGTCAACGTCGATGCACATGAATGCAACGCCAAACGTTTACAGCGTAAATGAAACCAAAGAATATCGAAGTTCGGCGAAACAACTTGGTGAAATTAGTGTCAATATTGTGTCAAGCACGCCCCCAGCCACGCCCACGGGCATAAGGGAGAACGTTATGCTATCCTCATCGGATTCTGAGCGAGAGGCACAAATTCTGTACGAAAAGTCCCTGCAGGAATATCACGGCACACAGCTTGCTACGGCAACAGCGACATACATTGCCGGCATCGGCCGCGACGCCGACAGCGGCAGAGGCATTGGCAGAGGCAGCAGCAGTGACAACGGCAGCAAGATCCCAGCGCAGCGTAACCTGCACAGTGTTTGCGAGTTGTGGCTCCAAAAACATTGTCATTGCACCGGGTCTCTGGAGAACCTGAAATTGAGTTGTCGCAGCATTGGAATCCTCGCGGTGCCAGTCAACTTACCCAGCGAAGTGTTGCAATTGTGAGTATCCTTTGAATATTTATATTTACTCGTTCAACTTTCGAAATACTTTGACAAATCTCAGCCATTGAGACAGCCATAAATTTCGGATAGTATTTATTTATATAGTATTTACATTTGAAATAAATTAACAAAATCATCAAATAAAAATGACATTCAGCAATTTGGGGAAAAACTTTGAGCTTCTTTGCACAAAAACATACTCTTTTGCGTGTTGTCAAATGCCAGAGTTATTTCATAATTCTAATATATTTATTTGAAATGTATTAAAATTAATATCGTTAGTCACAAAATTGTGTATTCTAACTACTGCTTAGGGTTATAATTTTCCCAACAGAGAAAGTGATATTTGTCATGAATAGGATTTTATTTTAATAACTTAAAATTTTACATTTATATGCGATTCTTATTTGAAATATATATTTTTTTAACACTTTCATATTTTGAAACTTTAAAAGTTAGTATATATTATGTCACATAATTAATGGACCTTTTTGCTTTAAAATTAAAATCGATTACTGCCGTCCTGCCCAACCGATTTTAATATGATTAAGTAGGAGGATATATAATAATAATATATAACGTAATTTATCAATAATTGCGAAATATCTTAAAATCTCTGAGTGTGGCAGTTTTCCGCGATTTGCTTGAAAAATATTTGAAGCAAACTTAAACTGCTTACTCGCAATTTGAGTCCGTGTGCCAAATTTGGTTGGTCTAGCTCCTATAGACTCTGAGATCATTTTGTTCATACGGACGAACAAACAGACAGACGGACATTGCTATATGAACTCTCCTCATGATGCTGATCAAAAATTGACTCGGAAATGCCTCCATCTCCTTGTTACATACTTTGTAATGAAACCAACATACCCCATTATTATTACGGTTATAATTATTTGCTTAATATAAGTTTCTTAAAATGAATAAGAATCGAGATAATTGTGATAAAAGATTAACTAATAATAATTATGATTTGTATTATTTACTAAAACTTTATTCAGTTTGAAGGGATTCGATTAATAAGATCACGAATAACATCAGACGTACAGAATTTGAGAAATCTCCTAATTAAATTGGGCCTGAAATTTGTGAAATGCTGTCGAACGGCTGTTTTCAAAATCAATTTTTAATATCTCTAGAGACTTGAAAAAATACACTACACACTATTACTCAGCTGCTTTGTGTAAAAGTCTTAGTTACTTTGTCATATAGATCGGTCTAAACAATGATCAAACATTAATTAATATACAAAGTTACTAAAATTAATGTTTGAAGCTCTATGCTTAGACACTGCCAGTAACGTTTGCTTTATCCCATTTCTGTTCAAAGAATATGAGAAAAATTTCACATCTAAATTCAAACATATATGGTATATAAATATTCATTTGGTATCAAATGTTTAAGCGTTTGCATGATTAATCGATCATCAAAATTTGAGCATTTTTGAATTTGTCGTTTTCTTTGCTCGTCTAATTACAAGTCAATTTCGCAGTGTTTCGAATCTGTTTTCGGCTCTGCTTTGGCATGCGGTTTAATCTAATTACACATACGCCACGTTGTCCGAGGTTTCACAATCGCTGTCGTCGCTGGAGTTTTCTTGTATGTTAGTCACGTTTTCTTGCCGCCAGACCTCTCAAAGGAGTCAGCCCCCATTTTAGTGACCAAGCAGCGCCAAAGTTACCCATTGATTAATGGCCAAAACGAACTGGCCATAAAGAAATAATTTATTAATTAACGCATTGCCAAGAGACAAGACATCAGCTATTAAATCGAACTTTAATTATAACCAGCTACAGCATATGTGCTGTTCGATTCAAGGTGCACAATTTCTTCATTTTAATGCTATTTTCCTGTACTTTCGGGAATTTTCATTTATTTACAAATCATTTTTTACCCCCAAATCTGTTATATACATTTTTTTTACTTTACGGATAAGTAACTTACTGAATTTATAGATGACATTCATTTTCTTAATTAAATTAAGCTTAGAGTTCTTCTTGTCTCATTTCTCAGAGATTTGGGCAACAACAACTTAACCAAACTGGAAGCCAACTCATTTTTCATGGTACCGCATCTGGAGGAGTTGTAAGTATAACCTTTATCAATTGTAATATTAACTAAAGACAGCGGAAACCTGCATTACAAAATTTCCATAAACTACAAAGTATTCTGTACAAATTAGTTAATTAAAAATATTGATTTTAAGCAGAAATAAGATAACAGTTTTTTATTGCATTAATTTATGTTCTATTTAAGAATTGTAACATAATTTCCGATCATTTAATTTTTTTTCTAACACATGTATTGTTAAAATTAAATGCTCATCCTCCTTAATTGTATATACTCTGCTCCTTTATCCTTATAACAAATGAGCATGACATTTATAAAAAGTGTCACTGTTTATCTTCTCCACCTTTCCACAGTAATGTTTGAGCGTTTTTTACATACCTCAAACCTCAGCTGTCCCCCTTTCTGTTTTTAATCTGTATACTAAGCATCTAGTGATCGTTAAAAACTCACAAAGCTACCATATATGAAAAACTAAGCAAAAGTAGAACAATAGCGACAACAACATGTGAAAAAAGTCTCATTGTTGTCTGTCATGAGCGCTGCGACTCATTATTCAATTTCACAGCAACCCCCATGACACACCCTACTCAACATAAAAAACAAAAAATATACGAAAAAATGAAATCACAGTGGTCAGTCAGCTGTGGTGGGATGGTAGGGGGATAGTCACTGTACTTGGAAAGCTGCATCAGCAGTCGGGAACAATATTAATTACGTTGATTACGTTGTACGAGTATATTTCAGCGACTTTGCAGGATTAATTACTCAAACTGTTATCCTTGCAATTTCCTGCACTTTAGCCTAGGGTAGAAGACTTTTGACTTCTGTTGACCAAAGGAAGGTTTTTATTTCAGAACTTTGTCCGACAATAGCATCATTAATATGGATCCCTACACGTTTTATGGCCTGGTCAAATTGAAGCGTTTAAGTTTGCAGAACTGCGGACTTAAGTCGTTGGCTCCGCAATCATTTCAAGGACTCGGCCAGCTTGTCAGCCTGTGAGTATGCAATACAAGTCAAGTTCTTATCTATTTGTATATATGTATTTGTGTGAGTGTGAGTGTGAATGTGAATGCGAATGTGTGTGAGTGTGTCTTAATGTTTTGCTTTTAAGCGTTCAAGCAGCGAAGGATGCGTCTGGAGTCGGAACGGACGCCGACGCCTGCAGGATCAATTAGTACGCTTGTTGCCATTTAGATTGCTGCCCTTACACATATACACCTACACATACGCACACACACACACACACACACAAGCGCACTCTCGCACACTTAAGAGTACTGCCAGCACTTGTCAGCAATTACACGCTATTTTGCTCATACTTTCGCTTTCCATTTCTTTTACTCATTTCAAATTACAATCGTTAAAAAATATGAAAAAAAATTAAACACAACAAAACTCGACCCCACTGTTCGATACCCCTCCCTCGACCACGAAACCTGAAACCTGAAACCTGAAACCTTGACCGACTAGTCAATTGAATGGCAACGCCTTGGTCAGCCTGGATGGCAATTGTTTGGGCAACCTGCAGAAACTGCGCTCCTTGCGCCTTGAAGGGAATCTCTTCTATCGCATTCCGACAAACGCTTTGGCCGGACTCAGAACACTCGAAGCACTGTGAGAGCTTTACCCTTTTTCATTTTATTTTTCCACTTACTGCAATTTGCATGCTTCAAATAAATAAAATACCCAAAACATCCTCCCACAAATTGGCAATGCTATTTATAATCAAACTAGATATTGTTCAAAATTATGGCCCTTTAATTATGCTCGTTTAAAAAAAAAGAAATTCTTATTTCCTGCATAACTTTCCATGTGTAATTAGCGAATTTGGCTTAGTGGTCCAACTAAATTGCATAAGAGTAACAAAGCATGTTAAATACTTCAATATAAATTGTTGGCCGTTGTAGACAAAAATTATATAGTTAAATGGAATTTAACATATACTAAATTGCTGTCAATTACCAAAATTTTATTGATATTGAAGGTTGGAAACTCTTATAAAAAATTGTATATTATAACAAATAAATACCACACACTTGTTCAAGACCAGCAAGTTAATTTGAACTATATTATTTTTAACTTTATCTCTATCATTAAGAGTTGTCTCTATCTATTAAAATAATCGCACGCCAATAACTTTTATGTAATAAACCAAATAACTTTAATTTAATGCGCATTTTTTAACTTTACTTTGAACTCTAACGACAATTGCATTTACAATATTAATTCATAACTTGAGAATTTGTAATTGCTCATCTAATGCTACTAAAAAGCTGAGTTATAAAAGAACGGAAGCTGATGCTCATAAAACTGCCTGATAACTCACAATTTTTCATATCTTTGCTTTTATCTATAATGCGACCTCATTAAACGATTCGAAACCAACAGCAATTTGGGCAGCAATTTGTTGACAATAATAAATGACGAGGACTTTCCGAGGATGCCCAATTTGATAGTGCTGTAAGTGATGTTCATTGATAAATTCTATTACGTTCATGTTATGCCAACAGCTATTCTTCTTATTGCTCACAGATTACTCAAGCGAAATCAAATCATGAAAATATCCGCGGGCGCTCTTAAGAATTTAACAGCTTTAAAAGTTTTGTAAGTAACTTAGACACCTACAAATACTTTAAGAACATTACACACACATATAGTACATCCACACATGACTTGACAGGACACGGCAGGATGGCCCAGAGCAGGACATCCAACTCATGGTGCGATCTACCAAATGCAATCATATCGAAAGGAAGGAATTCAAAATTTCTTTTTCTTAGACTTTTGAATGCTCTAATATATATTTTGGTTCCCGAGAAATGGTTTGAGTTGATGCAGAGATTGAAAATCTGACCCACTAAAGGGGCAGGTTCAAATAATTTAATTATACAGTTTAAAGATTTTCATTTCCGCTAAATCTGGCCGAAAACGGAAAAAGGCTTAACTAATTAATTCATGAGCTTCAAATATTTTATTATAATAATATCATTTAAAAATGTGGCATCGGTGGATAATATTGAATTGATTAAAGTGATCATTAGTTATTTCTTCGTAGATATGCACAGCTTTAGGGTATAATTGAATGGTGTGTCGCTGTCACTTCACCGCAAAGTTTCTTTGAAAAGTTTTAACACTCCATTTTTTGAGAAAGTAAACCGAAGCAAGTTGAAGTGCAAGTGGAAATGGTGTTTATCCGTTTCTTTCCTATTTTCGGTACACGATCCGAATAAATTTCAATTTTGCTACAAAGCGTCGAAAACTTGTTTTTATTTTTTTTTTCCGATTTTCTTTGCGACAGCTTAAATTGTCGTCGTTGTGACGCCGCGACAGTCGCGTTCATAGTCGATGTCGGTTGTTGCTGTCGTGGTCGCTGTTTACCACAAATTTTTGGCTTTTGTGTTGCACACTTTGTGGCGTGCGTAAAATACTCCGTTGGCTTCAGATACGAGGGCTGCAGACGATGACAAATATGCAAATTTATCTGGTGGGTGGTGGGTGGTGGCTGACGGACGTGGTAGTCAAACTAAACAGACAAACCCCTAGATACCAGGGAATAATCAAGCGTGCAACCTCTGAAGACGAAGAATGCAGCCAGTGAAAGTGAAAAACTTTCGCCGTGCAACGCGTAAATCTGTGTTGAAAAGTATAAAGAAATTTACCGTATGCATTCGCTGAAGATTTATGAGTTTTTCTAACCACTTCCATCCTTCCCTCACTTGGCGTGTCTGTAATGTATTCTCCAAGTGCAAGTTGCCAAAGTTTTGTTTAATGCTAGACACGCACTTTGCAGGAAGGTATTTATCCGAGTTAAGGGGTAAAACAAAATGTCTTTGCTAAGTTTATATATATCATTAATCCAGTATTCATTGCAAATAAAAATACTTGTTACATTTTATTGAGAAAATTAAGCAAATAACTATATATGTTTAATATTAGAATGAATTCTAACAACTTAAACAAGTGCAATATCCATTTATTTGTTCAAAAATTAAGAAAAGTGAAAAATTAAATTACAAAATATTCTAAATTATTTTTTAAACGTAATTGAATTGAGTTGTTCTAAATTCATTGCGGTAACTAAAACCCCTTTGTGACCTTGGTTAAATAAAATAATTAATTATGTACATTTGTCTCACCGAATCTCCAAGAAGTTGGACAAATGTAAAATTAAATAATACCCGCTGCATACTTTTAGGAGCTTGATTGCTTTTAACAATAAATGGGCTACTACTGCCGTTCTGCGCAACCAATCTTAATGCAATTAAGTAGGACAATAATAATAATAATACATAAGGCGAGTTACCAATATTTGCAATATACCTTAAAAACTGGTGGTGTGCTGGTTTATGCGGTTTGCGGGGGAGGATGATGTGTAGCAAACATTAGAAACAAACTTGAACTGCTTACACGCAGTTGGAGTCTGTGTGCCAAATGTGGTTGCTCTAGCTGTTTTAGTCTCTGGAATCCTTTGGGATCCTGGGATCATACGGACGAAAAGACAGACGGACATAGCTATATCAACTCGGCCGTTGATGCTGATCTTATACTTTATAGCGTCGCTGATGTTTCCGTATCTCTGTTACATACGGGTTGTAAAATTGGGATTGGAATTAAGGTATTTCTCAGACTGCACTTCTAATCATGAGTCAGGTCGGCGTACCATACACATATCATAATTTGTGAGTCCAATAATATAAAAATATATATAATTATAACAGGACTTAAAATAATAATAACATATATTCATATACACAGATCTTACTTAAATATTTACTGATACAATTTTATATAATAGTATTTGGAATATACTTCAATGCCCTTTATCGAACACATTCACTTATAATTGAAATCAATGCACTTTGTTGGAAACTAAACTTTATTTTCAAGCACAAATTGTCATGCCCCACACAGTTGGTGTCTCAGAAACAGATCCAATCAGAATGTGCCCGGCTACGTGCGAACACGTACGGACTGACCCTCGAAATGACCGCAAGACGAGCGACATGTAAATGTTCTCAGAGGGAGAACACAATATTTAGAAGCGCGTTTTGAACTGTGCTTCAATAATAATATATATTTTTTAATATTTGTGTCGTCTTCTTTTGTAGAGAACTGGATGATAATTTGATTAGCAGTTTGCCGGAGGGACTCAGCAAATTGACGCATCTGCAAGAGCTGTAAGTATACCTGTCATAGGTGTTGTCCACTGATTACAATAAAAACCTTATCATCGGGAGAGCATGATGGAGGGCAGAGCAGAGGGGGAAGGTGCTTTAGCTGCTTTGTTATAGTTGGCAGCACAACATTTGCTACTTTGTCAGGCGGCAAACAAGCGGAAACCAACAAAAAAAAAATAGAAAATCATAACGCATCATTACTTTGTGAATTTACGACACACCCCTCAACATTCCCCTGCTTACTCAACTCCTTCCGTTCAGATTGCAGTTGCCTTTGACTTGTACCACATCCTGAAAACACTGCAGTTGTAACTCTTTTTTGGAGCATCGGCTACAGTTGTTTTGTCACTCAAGTCGTATGGCTGGAGTAAACAGTGACCAGTTTTAGAATATAGTAAAGATTTATTCAGAGTTACAAGAACTATAATTTGTCATAAAAGAATTTTCGAAACTACCAGATTCTAAAGTAACATTTCTTAAATCTATTTTCCGAGTTTGTAGTTTGTTTTTATAATTTATACATTTCTAGTTTCTTAAAAAAAGAGTATCTGACTTACGTTATTTCACCAATATTATTTTAAACCTATGTAGTTGTGGTTGCATTCTGTTTTTGCAACCAGTAGCAAATATGGCAACTGGCAACTGGCAACTGGCGAATGTCATTGGAATCGTTGACATCGTTGCAACGTTTCCCAAATGTCTCCCCAAGGAAATTCAATTTCTGGTAAACAGGATAATTATGAGCATGTTAAATGTTGCGATAAAAGCCACGCTGCGTTGCACTCACCATGCTATATAGTCGAGCCATTCTATATCCCATGATTGGGAAATTAAACTAGCAAATAAATTCGCTGCTTCCACTGCTGTCGGGTGAAGTGTGGGGAAATCTTGCACTTTTTCCTTGGCTTACATGGGATGTGGTTTTATCCACTGCAGTGGCGGAAAAACAAAATAGAATGGATTAAAAACATTTTGTAATTGTGGTAGTTTATTGATTGCCAACCAAGTTAACTATTTTTACGAGAGTTTACAGAGAGCAACCAATAAGTAAATTGATTTCAAGCTTGCTGTTACAAATCATAATTAAACGTGCAAATAGAACGTTTATATTATTTTTTTAAATATATATCACATGCGAATATATACAGAAAGAATAAAACATTTGTTACGACTATCCGATCAGATCTTGTTATGTTCAAATTTAAAAGTTACGTTTTACTGACAAAATTGCATACCAATGGATTTAATAATGTGAATTTATTCCTTGTCAGATCTCGAAATTATTTATTAAATTAAATTTTTTGCACATTGAAATCTCTTTGAGCTGATGACTTTAAGTCTGAAAATATCAACGCAACTTTAAAACATACATTTTTTAAATCCTATTAAAATAGGATGTGAAACCGGAAAAGGTTTTATATATATTTAAAGAGTAATTTTGTTTTTGTTTTTTAAGATAAGTAAGAACGTTTTATCGGGATGCATTTAAAAATTAAAATCAAAGAAACGTAGATACCAAACTTGAATTCCCGACCATTCATAGTCTCATAGTCCCCAATCGACTTGGCGGTTAATACTGATTAAGAGATTAGTATAAATTTGTAGTATTATTTTGTATAGTATAATTTTACACATTTTTATTGATCTTTGTGTACAAAAATGTCTGAAGTAGGTTGTGTACCGTATTCTACTTTTGGTCAGGCCATATCTCTCATATCTTTACGAACTATTCATTTTCCTCAAGCATTGACAAGAGTAAACACACAGTTGGCTGGACAGGCTACAAATATGTGTATATGCTGAGTTTTGGCCAAGACAAATGCCAAGACGATGTGAAAATGTTAGCTCCAAGATATGAACTGATTTTATGCGTGCTGTTGTCATATGTCCCCGACTTGGTAACTCGCCAACTTGACTCTTAACTGCAGCTGCAGCAGAGTGTCACTTGAGAGCGGAGTGCATTTTATAAATAGAAACTTTATATATTCCTCATATGTAGTACTTATATGTGTAAATATGAACCCTGTTGTCACCGTAGTTCCATGACAAGCAATCGCCTGCGTTGGATAAATGATACGGAGCTTCCAAGGAGCATGCAGGTTCTCGACCTAAGAGCCAATCCATTGTCCACAATCACAACTGGCGCATTTCGTGGCATGTCCAAGCTAAGGAAACTGTAAGAAAAATCTATAGGTATTATTATAATACTCTGATGATTTCTTTCTATAGCATATTATCTGATGTGCGCTCTCTGAGAAACTTCCCCGAACTTGAGGCCTGCCATGCTCTGGAGATTCTCAAGCTGGACCGCGCTGGCATCCAAGAAGTGCCAGCGAAGCTGTGTCGTCAAACGCCAAGACTGAAGAGTTTGTAAGCATCTGTGAAGAATTGAATATGCGTCTGATATAACATATAATTCTTTTTAGAGAACTTAAGACCAATTCCCTGAAAAGCATCCCAAATTTAAGTAGCTGCAGAGACTTAAGGCTGTTGTAAGTAGCCTACATTATTTAGATCCTATCCTATCGACTATTTATATACATATTCATACTTATTGATTAGAGATCTATCGAGTAATCAAATCGAAACACTGCAAGGACGACCGTTTTATGGCCTCAAACAGCTGCATGATCTGTTGCTCTCCTACAATAGAATCAAGACCTTGCCGCAAGACGCCTTTCAGGGTATACCCAAATTGCAGTTACTGTAGGTGTTTACAACTGTCTCTCTATATATGTTGAATCTAACTGTATTTTTCATAACCATAAACAGTGATCTGGAGGGCAATGAGATCAACTTTATACATAAGGACGCGTTTGCGGCCTTCACAGCTCTAGAGGATCTCAACTTGGGTAACAACATTTTCCCACATCTTCCTAAGGCGGGCCTTGGTGCTCTACTTCATCTGAAGACCTTTAACAATCCGAAACTGCGAGAGTTCCCACCGCCTGATACTTTTCCCCCGAATTCAGACTCTTATTCTCTCATACGCGTACCATTGTTGCGCCTTCATCCCACTGGTCGCCATGTCCGCCCAGCGCAAGACGTCCCAAGTTCAGGAGGCGGTGCTCTTTCCCTCCGATGCCGAATTCGACATGAACCTCTGGAATACCACCATGATGAACATATGGCCTCAGATGTGTGAGTACCTTATAAATCTCCCTGTGTCATAGATATTGGGACACATTTCAGAATCAAAAATAATGTTTTTGGGATCGGTAGGCAGGAGTCACCAGTTCTCAGTCACCAGAGAACCACTAGAAGCCAGAAGTTGAGTTGTTAGACTCCATAGTGCATACAAGTCGACTATTGCAAAGTTAGTTCTGCAGAGGTACAATTCGTTTGAGGTATATTGATCACACGAAGTGCGCCAATCTTATTATCATTTGCATATACCTGTCATTGAAAGTCTTAACCAACTGTCTTAGCCCATTAAGAAAAACAAACATACAGGCAGCGGAGCAAAGAGTGTAGGAAAGAATCGTGTGAGTGCCTAGATCTTATAGGATATAGCTACCAAGTTTGGCATCAACAAAGGTCAAGTTTATTTTAAATCTTTAAGATATTTCGGAATTGTTGGTAGCTATGATTTTGCATTATTATTATCTATCATCCAACTTAATTGCATATTGATCGGTTGAGTAGAGCGACAGTAATAGCTGTTAATAGCTTTCATTTTTAAAGCAAACAAGCTCCTAAAAGTATGTTTCGAGTATTCCTAACTTTACTTTCCGGATAGATTTATTTCTTTTTTTTTTTTAAAATTTCTTAAAAAGTTTTCTGAATTCGCATGAGGTACTAGAATCATAGATTCTCTCATTTGCTCAACGTTATTGCAGATAACCTTAGCAAGCAGCTGGGAGCTGCAACTCACGATCTGTGGGACACCCCAGGTTACATGACCAACTACAAGTATGAGGATTCACAACAGCTGCCAACTGGAAGCCAGTCGTCCAACAACTATATGGAGGACTACTTTGAGAATCATGATTTGAGTGGACCGGGAACTGGCTTTGGCACGGGGCTATTTAGTGGTATTACAGCAGATGATCTGCAGCCGGGATCGGTACAATGTTTACCGATGCCAGGTCCGTTTTTGCCATGTGCGGATCTCTTTGACTGGTGGACACTGCGGTGCGGAGTCTGGGTTGTCTTTCTGCTGGCATTGCTCGGCAATGGGACCGTTGTCTTCGTGCTCGTCTGCTCCAGATCTAAGATGGATGTACCCAGATTTCTAGTGTGTAACCTAGCTGCTGCTGACTTCTTTATGGGCATCTATTTGGGCATCCTGGCCATTGTGGATGCTGCCACACTGGGTGAGTTTCGCATGTTTGCCATACCCTGGCAGATGTCGTTGCTCTGCCAGCTGGCTGGATTTCTGGCGGTGCTCAGCTCCGAGTTGTCGGTCTACACGCTGGCGGTGATTACTCTGGAGCGCAACTATGCCATCACCCATGCCATCCACCTGAACAAGCGTCTCTCGCTGCGACAGGCGGGATACATCATGAGTGTTGGCTGGATCTTTGCCCTGATAATGGCTCTGCTGCCGCTCCTGGGCGTCTCCGATTATCGCAAGTTTGCGGTGTGCCTGCCCTTCGAGACGACAACTGGCGTGGCCAGCTTGACCTATGTGGTCAGCCTGATGTTCATTAACGGCTGCGCCTTCCTCACCCTCATGGGCTGCTACCTGAAGATGTACTGGGCGATTCGAGGCAGTCAGGCCTGGAACACGAATGATTCGAGGATTGCAAAACGTATGGCATTGCTGGTGTTCACCGATTTCCTTTGCTGGTCCCCAATTGCCTTCTTCTCCGTTACGGCCATCTTCGGCCTGCAGCTAATCTCCCTGGAGCAGGCCAAGATCTTCACAGTGTTTGTGCTGCCACTGAATAGCTGTTGCAATCCGTTTCTGTATGCCATCATGACGAAACAGTTCAAGAAGGATTGCGTAACGCTCTGCAAACACTTCGAGGAGACACGCGTCGGTGGCACCAGCGCTGCACGTGCGGCACGTGGCAAGCGTGGAGGCGACCTGCCACCACCGTTGCTTCCTGCCACTGCGGTGGCCCATCCGCCCGGCTGCCGCTGCCTCAGAATGCTGCCCAGTGAAATGCCCAACTGGCATAAGATGGAGCAGTCGCCGACGCTGTGGCAACGCCTTAAGCGCTTCTGCTGCGGCCAACGCAGACGCAAGCAGCGACGTCAGCCGCAGCAGCGTCGCCAGCGGGCCTACACAGCTGCCGCTGCGAATCCCTACCAATATCAGTTTGCAGAGTTGAGGCAGCAGCGCAAGAATCGAGCCAGCTCCATTTCCAGCGAGAACTTCTGCAGCTCCCGCAGCTCCAGCTGGCGACATGGCGCCAACTCATCCACGCCGGCTCCTCAATCCAACTGCAGCATGCCGCTCAAGCTCATGGATCCTGGGCAGGGACATACTCACGGCCGGCGCCGACACTCCGCCTGGCTAATTACCAGAAAGACCTCACAGGATTCAAATCTGTCCAGTTCACGGAACGATTCATCGGCATCGGCCACAACGGCAAGCACCTCCACATTCCGCTTGTCACGTTCAAGTGCCGGCAGCAGTACTCCATTGCCCTCGATTATTGGTAAGACTCCTTCTCTAATGACACTTGCTTAGATGTTTAATATTAGGTAAATATGCTGAGCAGATTTTTCTGGGCTGAACTACTTTCTAGTTACAAGTTGTAATGCAAAGCGAGAAACTGTTTAAAACAACTACCATATGATACTATATGTCTCTCAAACTACATCATTTATAATACACATTAAATAGATACATGCTAGCGTTATAGTTAGGCGTTGTCGAGTACTTCAAGTAGATAATTTTTTTTAGAGACCTATTGAGTTTAATTACAAGCGAAGGTCGTTCAATTATTGATCATCGATCGTAATTTACGATCTACAAAATTAAAAGTTGGATTCAGGCAAAAAAAAAAGATAAAGGAAAACTAAGATTTGCAATAAATTGAAGACGTTTTGTTTGAGAAAAATCGATATTTGCAACTCGATCTACATGTGCGATATATCGACCACTCGATACTAATTTCTACTATTTCGATATTACATTTGTCAAATCAGTGATTGTAATGACATATGCCATTATACTATAATGATTATAGTAATAGTTTGTTATATGCTTGCAGCTCACAATGGGAAACAACAGCAAGAAATCCTGAGTAAGCCACGTCTGGTGCGCCAGGAGGCAGTGCAGGAGGAGGAAGATTCATCACCCCCTCGTTTGGGTGTGCGGTTTCTGCCCACCATTCCATCTGCTGCAGATAGCTCGGTTATTTTGGACGACGGTGACTCCGCCAATGCTGCTGCGGGAAGTGCTACTTTACTGGACATGCCTCTGCCTGGTGCCTCGAGCGGATTCCTGGTGCTACCAGCAGCTCAACTGCAGCTGCAGTTGCAACCGGAGAAGTCGCCACCCGCGCCGAATGATGCACCACCATGACAAGGCGCGGCTCAAGGATTTTGGATCAGCTGGCGGAGGCATCGCATGAAACCTCAAATCGAGACTTTTCTCTAACGGAGAGTGTAATGGGGAACAGAAAGCTCACTGTGTTCATAAATTGTACGATTTTGGTGGGTTGGGGAAAGTAACAGACTAATGGGACAAAGGGTTATATCGAGACAGATCTCGTGTTGCCCCTATGCATATATACAAATAATATTAAGTAGTCAATTTATTGAGTTCATGGCGATGGTTACTCTATTATTACCATGCATTAAGAGATGTACACATTTTGTAAAATTACTCCGATTATTGCTATAGTCTAAGAAAAGATTAACAAATGCTTTTCGATGAAAGTATTATGTACTACATAAATGTATGTAACTTATTACTAGATGTACGCTTTAGGTTAGTTCCGTAGCTATAGATTAACATACACCACATACCTGGTATAGTGTTTAGTATTTAGTATAGTATAGTATAGTGTAGTATTGTGTATGATAGTATAGTTTATATGTCTTTATTTCGATATACCGCAAAAGCTACCAACTCGAAAGATGAATGGATCAAATTCTTAATTGCTCGATTGATTCGAAACGAAACCATGCCATAAAATATATTAAAGTTAATCTATTGACTGTAATCTTTTGTCTTCTTGAAAATAACTAATATCTTCCCCATTTCTAATATCAATATGTAGATACGGATGTATTACCATTAGTTTCTAGATATACTATACAGGGCATATTTCGTAGAGATTTCTGTAAGTGTATAATAGTCGATTGACTATAGAGCTATATTAAAACCTATATATAGTAATCGTTAGTCGCCCAATCCAATCTCCTGACCCTCACTGCCTTGCTCATCACTGGCTGCCAAACAGACGCCATAGCTGGGATTTTCGATGAGGTGAACCCGATGCTTATCCTTGAGCAATCGTCGACGCTGTTGAACATGCCGCATCACTAGCAGGGGCAGCATCACTAGTATCACACACAGGAGCACTGCCAGTCCGAGCATGGTCCAAGCGGACGGGCCGCCAGCTCCTCCCGTGGAGAGGGCGCGGTAAGACTGACGACCACAGATGTCCGGGGCAACACAATGGCTGCCACGGTCGCAATCTTCATTGCAGACGGGGGCACACTCGGTGGTGCTGCCCTCGATGAAGTCGTAGCCAAAGAGGCAGGAGCACTCATCGGGTCGCAGGCACTCGGCGTTGATGCAACGCTCCTTGCACTGGGCAAGACACATGTGCGGTTCACTTGAGTTGGTTACCAGATGGCCAGCGTTGCACTCACAGCGCCCGGGTGCCACACAGCGTCCGTTAAAGCAGGCAGGTCTACAGCTGGGGGCGCACAAATAAGAGTGTTTGGTGTCCTCGTAGCCCTCGGAGCACTCGCAAATGTTTGGATCGACGCAGCTGCCATTGATGCAGCCGGGCAGACAGACAGGATCACAGATTGAGTTGGATCCTGGACGCATGCTATACCCTTTGTAGCATCGACACCGACCAGTGCCGCCCTCGCACCGACTGTTGATACACTTTTGGGCGCAGAAGGGATCACAGGATCCGCTGGGCCACCGCTTGGCATAGCCTGTGTCGCACTTGCAGATCTCCGGTGCGATGCAATGACCGAATCCGCAATCCTCAGAGCAGATCGGCTCACAGACATTCGGATCCGTTTCACTGGGACGGTAGCCGGTGAAGCAACGGCAACGATTCGGTCCCACACAGCTGCCATGGACACAGGCTCGACTGCAACTGGGCTCGCAATAGGAGGAGGTCAGGGCCTCGTAGCCAGCAAGGCAGGAGCAGACTCCAGGGCTGCTGCATATGCCGTTGTAGCAGGTCTTCTGGCAGAAGGGCTCGCAGTCTCGGAGACTGCCGTTAATCGGGGCATATCCCTCATCGCATTGACAGATGTCAGGTGCGGTGCAACGCGCATTTGTTCCACATGCGGGATGACAAACAGGTGAACAGCGATGTGGCAATAGTTGAATGTAGCCCTCGTGGCACTCACAGCGTCCTGGGGCATTGCAGAAGCCATTCTCGCACCCATGGCGACAACTCGGCGCACAAACGGAGTGGGAACCATTGAGGGGCACGTGACCCTCACGACAGAGGCAGAGATCCGGTGCGATACAGGTGCCGTTTACACATCCCGACGAACAGGTGGGCTTACAGTCAGAGATGCGGCCATTCACATGGTCAAATCCCACGTTGCAAGCACAATGTTCAGGCTCAAGGCACAGACCATTGCGGCAGCCGCTGCTGCAGATGGGATCACAGCGATTGGGATGATCCATGCGTGCCACGTAGCCGGCGTGGCATCGACACTCGTTGGGCGCCACACAGTCGCCGTGTTCGCATTGCTCCTCACAGATGGCCACACACTTTCCCAGGCTATCGTTGCGTTGGTAGCCCACGTGGCACTTACATTCCTGCGGCGCCACACAGTGTCCGTTGGTACAATCAATGCTGCAAAGGGGCTCACAAATGCTTTGACTACCGTTCCGGAATTGATAGCCCTCTAGGCACTGACAAACATCCGGTGAGCTGCAACGTCCGTTGATGCAGGCTTCACTGCAATCGGACTCGCAGACGCTCCGATTCCTTTGGTTACTGTAGCCCTCGCCACAGAGACACACTCCCGGCGAGACGCACCTACCGGTTGCCCCGCAATCTACACACTTTGGTAAGCACTCGTCGCTGCAATGATCGAGCTGGTTTAATAATCGCCTCGATGATTAAATATATCGTGTAAGTTAACTTACGTGATATGAGCACGATCGAAGCCCTCACAGCAAACAAGGTCAAAAGACATGTACGTCTGTGGAAGATACAGATGCAGATAAGAGGGAGTGATTATTATCATTCATTTAGAATTTGATTCTTATTGACATAATGCATTATTATCATTTAAGGTTTTCATGAAATTAAAAGTATAGGAACTTTATATTTGAGAGATTATTAGACAGATTAGTCTTTGAACTGTTCTGTGATCTATTTTGGTCACGTTGTCAGTTGATAATACACACCTCTTTTATAGGTCGCAGCACCAGAGAATCACAGTCGTGGGTACAATTGCCTGGTCCCTGAAATCTGCGCATGGTCACCAGATTTACTCTCATTTTCGTTACCCTTGCAAGTAAAATTGGGTAAGGTTAGCAAATAAGCAGATAACACACAATCGACATCGATATCGATCACATTTACTTACGGCACGCGTTCGACACAGGCATCAACTTGGAGCCTAAGCAGTTCGGAACTGGTCAAACATATCATCAACAGTCGCCACATGGTAACTCTGGGATCTCACACCACTCGGTTTAAGGCACAATTTACAAATGAACTGTCAAATGATATTTCAATTGCAAAAGAATGGACGGAATAATCCGGACTTGAGAGTTTCTTATCAGTACTCAATAGATGTACATAAAATAATATATGTGCCCATGTGTTTCTTGAACCCTCTGTGACTAAGTCAACAGTCTCATCTGCATCTTCTCCACTTGGCTGTTGATTACGATGAAACGATTGCAAGTGCACTCTGAGGTCCTTAACTTTGAATTAACATATGAGTTTTCAGATTTCGCTTATCAACAAATGACATACAAGTATAATTGAATTATTTATAAACTGTATATTATAGACAGTAATCTTAAAAAATGTTTCAATTTAACATATTAGTTTGGCTTGAATAAAAAATTTGTCCGAAACCTATCTTTCACTAATATTTTCTAATCCCAAAAAAATATTATTAGATATTTTTAAAAAATTAACAGTTTGTTGAGCTAAATAAAACTTTTCTTAACAACATAAAATTCAAAATTTTATATTAAAAGATAACTCAAATTTATAATTTTTCTAAATCTGAAAATAAATTTGTGGCGGTCGATTTTTGTAAGCTCGAAATCACATTTAAAAAAAACTAAATGAATACATTTTCTTGCATTAGTGGGAACGACAGCTCACGCTAGTGACGAATGTAGAATGAAGGGTGCAAAAGGCGACTAGATAAATATTTAGGAAAAATGTAAAACTGACAACGATTGTCTGATCGGGTATGGCTATATACTGATCTAAAGGTATTATTGTAACTAACAAAAATATTTATTAAAATAAAATTTGCCATCGACACATGATGCAAAGCGATCCCAAAATGCCAAACTTGATTTTAAAAATATTTCAGTCATGTAGCGTAGACTTGTAAACCAAAATTAGATTTCGCCCTGAAGATGGCAGAATATATATTAATATGGTTTAATAAAAATCACTGATATCTTTCTTATCAAGCAAACACAAGACAAGAAATAAATGATAAAATATTCCAAAATAATTAAATTCGTTATAATTTTCTTGAAATTTAAATTTGTAATTTCTAATTTTGATAACAATTTTCGACGTCCTAAAATATTAGCGCCCTGCACATTAACATTTTTAGATTCGATAAAGCTTTTAGATATGAATCATGTATATACATATAGCCTAATTAAGTTTGATAAAATATTGATTAAAAAATAAATAAAGTAACATTTCAATAAAAGCTGTGATTGTCGAGGTTTCGCGGTTTAACATCAGGAATATAAATATAGTTTTACAAGTCTTTAAAAGGCCTACGATGCACCGTGAGTATATTAGTTTAATACCTAAGCTCAGGACGTACATTAATATTTACAATAATTATTTTTATTTGCATAATGGCAAAAACTGCGCGGGAATTTGCCATTCTGTGCCTTATCATGCTGTTCATAAATACCAGTAATACTATGAATAATTCATGGTGCATACCAGATCTGGTTATTAAAAGCAAAGGGATTCTGAAGAATGTGACACATCTTCGAATGAGAACAACCGGGGAAATAACAAGGATAATTGAATCGGAATATTTCTCTTTTAATGAGGTATGTGAGATAAATCAGTCCGAGCTGATTTCGTAGATATATTAAAGAATATATTTTGTACAGGTCGAAGAGGAATATCGAAATGATTGTAAACCAAAATGCGAAGAGAAGTGCAGCCTTAACGCAGATTGTGTATGGATAAATAGAGAGCACAAGCCTATATGTAAATGTCATGAAGGCTATAAACGCCTTTCTTCAAATGCGTGCCAACCTATATGTCAATGTGGATCTAATGGCAAATGCATAAGTCCGGGTAAATGTGAGTGCAATGAGGGTTACAAGAAATCCTCACCAAATTCTAGTAACTGTGTACCGAAATGTTCAGAGAATTGTGGAGTTCATGAAAAATGTGTTGAGCCTAATACCTGTCAATGCGATAATGGATATGCAAAAGTTGATAAGGGAGTATGTCACCCTGTTTGTAATAAGCGCATCTGTGAAAAGAATGAGGAATGTACAAGTCCTGATACCTGTGAGTGTGTCATTGGTTATAGTAATGCAACTGGACCCTGTCTGCCAGACTGTAACGGAAAATGTGATAAAAATGAAGAATGTATCGAACCGGGGAAATGCGAATGCAAGACGGGTTACACCAGAAAGGGCGTGTGTGTGCCAATTTGTGCTCCAGAATGTGAAGATCACAGCTATTGTTCGAGACCTGGCCATTGTGATTGCAAGGATGGTTACTTTGGCAAAGGCAATAACTGTAGCCCAAAATGTACCGTCGAGTGTGGGGACAACAGCTACTGTATCCTGCCAGACAAATGTGAATGTATAGCAGGATATAATTCGAATGATGACAATAATATCAACTGCTCCAGTCCAACAGCCATGTGGATAATCATATTCCTCGGTGTGGTCAGCATTGTAGCTGTTATATCCCTCATATCTTGCATAGCCTTTGTTTTCACAAGGCGTTACAAGAAACCAACCTATAACAATCAAACGAATGAGGATGGAGCTGATCTGCGAAATGTCGATCTCCGTAGATACGATACTCGACTCGAGGGAATCGACAACAGCTCTTATATTTAAATCCGAATATTTGAAATAACATACTTGAGAATACTTAACTTAATATCATACATTTCATTAATATTTGTTATCGTAATAAAATGAGTGTTGTGTACTTTCTTGACTCAGAGTCCAAATATAGTCGTATAAGTAGTATAAATATTACTCACTATTCTGAAACTTGATATCAAAGTTTCAGTTGAGTTCCGCAATATATCAAAGTATTCTGAAAAATACGTGTTATACATAATATTAAAACATTATTGTTTGTAACATACTGAAAAAAAAAAAAATGAAATAAATACAACTAACCGCATTTTCAAATTTAATTTAAATGTTATTTGAATGAGTTGAGTCAATAATGTTTTCAATGAGGTTTAAGATTTTGTATACTATAAAATAAGATTTAGTAATAACAGAGCCTTGACTATATTTATTACACTATGCAACTCAATAGTTTCACAGCCAATTGACAATATCTGAGTACGCAGTTTTCAATTTAAATCAATAGTTCTTTTTTGAGTTTAAAGAATAAATTTGTTATATTATTAATATCTTTTGAAATTCCTGGTAAATTTCGAACTCAATCAAGATTGGTTAGGAATTTTCTTTTGAAAATGCATTGTGCAATATATTTATGCATTCTGGTTGATATATCATAAAAATCTAAAAATCTGTTAGACTAAAGTTGGTAAGGCGAAATGTTTTTGTAAGGGTCAAAGATGAGTTTTATATTTAATTGAAACTCTTAAAAAGATGATATTAAAAAAGGTTCACAAAAATTATAGGAATCATCTAAATTGTCTTTTTATCTATACGAGTATATATAAAATGCTTTGTCCTCACTGACTCACTGACTGACTGATATATCACAGCCATGGCCAAACCACAAGTCCGAGAGACTTGAAGTTTTTTTTTAAAAAATCAGAAAAAAAATTTCTAGATTCGTATGGGTATTTTTATTTTTTAATTCCACCTGCAACCTATTTAAAAAAATAAAAAACATTTAATTAAATTGCTTTAAAAAGCAAGCATTGAAAACGTTCAATGCGTCTGTACGCATACATACACAATTTTAGCGTGAGCAACTGAAAGAGAGCCAGAGAACAACAGTTAGACTCGACTTCAAAGAGAGCCATTGCATTTGTTTTTGTGTTCGCTTTTGCATGTGCGTAATTTTTGTTTTTGTGTTCGCTTTTGCATGTGCGTAGTGCGAGCAAGATCGCCAATGTCGTTGTTTTGTTCCTGTGAACGAATAAGTGACTTATATGTTTTTATTTATGTTTTTATTTATAAAACAGCCCATTACACTTATTATATAGCCTTTCTTTATGAATTTGTTAAATTTACGGTGTTTACCTTCAAAAATATTGAAGGCAATAACGTTTAAAGCGTTATGGGTATTTCATAGTAGTAGGCATTTTCTTGGACACTTTTGGTTGTATGAAATGAACTGTCTGTGGGTTATTTGCTCACTAATATAAGATAAAATCAGAAGCTCTTTTTTAAATTTTTACCTGCATTTAATTTTTGAAAATAAAAAATATTTATTAAATCGAATTAAAAATGCATGTTCGCAAAATCTATATACTATTTGTCAATCCGTAAAGCATTACGGGATTATTGTTAGATAGCGCCACTAACAATAGATGGCGCCACCTGTTTAGTGGTCTGCAAATGACGAAATAATTTAAATAATAATATTTCTGATACTTTAAGTGGGGATCTGCGTCCGAGCAAAGCAAGGACGCAAAAAGCGGGCCCACTAGTTTATATATATTTTTTATAAGATGTATGTAAATGAGATACTCTATTTGACTTTGCAATTATGTTATTCATGCGTAAGTTGAAAGTCCTGTAAGTCCTGACTTACCATTGCATTCTACAGGCCAAACCGTTTGACCTCCGACCTTAACCCTTTAATTGGCAAGAACGTGAGTAGACGGTCTTCCGTTTTATAATTTTTGAGGAGAACTAATACATATTAGGGGTTTCGAAAATATTTTAAGAACGCCGACATTTTGAAAGGTTGTTTAAAAACGCAGTTCTCTTCAAAATCTGTAGCGTATTATGTGGGACCCTGATACAATTTGTTTGCCCCCTCTTCGCATCAAGCTGGCTACGCTCTTGATAAGTTTTATCTCAAATTAACCTAAGTTCTCGAAATTCGCTTGATTTATCAATGCAAGAGAGCTGAACGGATGTGTAAAAAACTTATTAAATGGATTTCATATTATTTTTGAGCCTAAGCTACCCTTTAGTTGAGTTTTAAGCGTGCTCTAGAACTGAACATATTAGAAATTCAGATTACACAAAGTTTATTTAATAATCAAATATGAAT
Organism: Drosophila sp. st01m; assembly: GCA_018901795.1. Lineage (NCBI taxonomy): Eukaryota > Metazoa > Arthropoda > Insecta > Diptera > Drosophilidae > Drosophila > Drosophila sp. st01m. The sequence goes on from JAEIFG010000269.1 coordinate 1,084,427, forward strand.
ATTATTCAATGTTTTTGTATAAGTTTACTACTTGGGTGCAATTTTTTTGAAACTATTCTTGCATATAGAGAAAATGTTTGTAAACGATCGTATCCTGTAACGTATACTGATTATGAATATGATTTTGTATCCGTGCCATATACAGAAAGAAATTGGCTTGGACATCGTACAACAAAATTCCGAAAGCAATTGCATTGGGTGCCAATCGTAAGTACGCATCTTGATTCAGATATAATTATCCTAATATACTGATAAGAACAGAAACAATTTCAGATTCTTAATCGATTCGTAAGCTTATTCATCACCTTAATTTCTGATTGGAAAACAGATCAGCATGTAGCACCGCTGTTCTTGCAATCAGTTGAACTATGGATGACATTTCCAACACAGAATTATAAATTGGGAAATCATATTTTGAAAATATTATGACCAACCAGATAGATAACAATAGATAATACAAGCGACAGCAGTAGAAGAATGACAGAGATGGCGAAAAACGATAGTCAGCAAATCGATGACAGTGTTGTCAGTCTTCTTAAGGGACTCCTCTCAGTTTTTTTTTTAATTTATTATACAAGTATTTGTTAAACTTATTTGAGAATTTAATGATTATAAAAATAATAATTTAACCACATTTTAGACCAAATCTAGATATGAGTTGCAATATTATTGCTGTCCTGGATACGATGGACAAATAGACAATTGCAAGCCCAAGTGCACTGGGGGATGTTCCGAGAATAGTCACTGCGTGGCTCCCGATCGATGTGGCTGCGACAATGGATATTCTGATGACTCCTCTCTTCTCCCTTCTCCTGTTTGCAAACCCGTTTGTGCTGATTGCGGCAAGAACAGCTACTGTGTGGAGCCCAGTGTGTGCAGATGCAACTCCGGCTACCGACAGGTCAGTAATGAAGGCGACTGTCTGCCATTTTGCAACCAGGAATGCGATAATCACAGCTTCTGCTTCGCACCGGACATATGTGTATGCGAAGTGGGCTATCAGAGAGTCTCGAATGGCTCCACCTGTGAGCCCGTGTGCACGCTCAACTGTGGGGCCAATAGCTACTGCCAGGAGCCCGACACTTGTGGATGCCAGACGGGCTACAAGCTGATCGACGATGACTCCGGGGAATGCCAACCACTCTGCGCTGTTGACTGTGGACTACACAGCAGCTGCAAAGGGCCAGATCTATGTGAATGCAATGAGGGATATCTGATGCGCAATGGGAGCTGCCATCCAAATTGCAGCTCAGGATGCCACGAGCATAGCAGTTGCAAGGCACCTGAGCACTGTGAGTGCAACGAAGGCTATCATCAAAGGGAGCAGAACTTGTGTGATCCGATCTGCCCAAAAGGCTGTTCGGCCTTTGCCAGGTGTGTGTCTCCCAACGAGTGTCAATGCTTTCCCGGTTATGAGAAGACCGATCAAAAGTGTGAGCCGAAGTGCAGTCGAGGGTGCCCGAATGGTTATTGCTTCTCGCCTGAGGTATGTGCCTGCAGCCCTGGTTACCTAATGGGGCCCAACAACAGCTGCGATCCGCAGTGCACTGAGAACTGCATTCACGGCAACTGCAGTCAGCCAGAGATCTGTGAGTGTGAGAAGGGCTATCGTTTTGTCGAGAACTCTAAGCATATTTGTGAGCCCATCTGTGAGCCGAAATGTCTGAACGGAGATTGTGTGGCACCCCAGATCTGCATCTGTCAATTGGGCCATGTACCCGAAGACTCAGCCCTGGGCTCCGTCTGTAAGCCGAGTTGCTCGCCGAACTGCGTGAATGGCTCGTGTATCTCGCCGGATGAGTGCAGCTGCCTTCCGGGATTCAAGCCCTCTGTCGAGGGAATGTCGTCGATTTGCCAGCCCAACTGTAGCAAGGGCTGCCAAAATGGTCTCTGCATTGCTCCTGAAACTTGTCAGTGCTCTGAAGGCTTCGAGAACACCTCCGATGGCTGTCAGCAGCTCATTCTGACTACTGAAACTGCCGCTTTTCCCCTTGACAATGAGTTGAATTGCACCAATAGCTGCAGATGTTGGAGCGAGCCAACAGCAATTGACAAGTGTGTGAATACTTGCATGGATGACTATGATAAGCCCTGTCTAGATCTCGCCCAGTGCCGCTGCAGTCAACAGACGGACAGTCAACACCTGCTCTGCGATGTGGATGCCTCCAATGAGTCAAGAGTCTTCATATGTCAGGTGGTCAGTCCTAAAGCAAATATGACCAGCAAAGAAGTTGCTTTTGACTCCTCCAAATCAGTGCGAGGTGCTGCTGCCAAGTGGCCAACGGTCCTGGCCTGGTGTGTTGCCACCTGCATCCTCCTGATGTCTCTGACAGCTGTCTTCCATTTCTATCTCAAGCACAGGAACCCACAGGCGACATCTCGGCGATCCGATGAGCTCAGCGTCATTAGCTTTGACAATGATTATTAATCAATGAATTATTTCTAAAAGTAATGCGTTTAATTTGTAGTTTTTATTTGTATTTGAATTCATTGTATTTAATTCAAGTATAACGTTAATATACCAATAAATTCTCGATAAATTACTAAGTAATTTAACGATCCTCAGACGGGCACACAGATCGTAGACTGTTCGTGGTAGGTGAAGCCGGGATCACAGATACAACGATTGCGACTCACGCAGATTCCATTATTGCATTTTCTAGAAGTTTCATATGAAATAATAATAAGAGGGATAGATTTCTACTGAATCATGCTCGTCCTTACTGATAGCAATCGGCCTGACAGACGCCATCCTTGAGCACGTAGCCAGCACCACAGTCGCACTCATTGTTGCTCCTGCAGACGCCGCCGATACCGCAGTCCGGATCACACACGGGCTGGCAGCCATCGTTGGTCAGCTGATAACCCTTGGCACAGCTGCAGACCTCGGGCTCTGTGCAATTGTGACGCGGATTGTTGCCACAGCCACTGCTGCAAATGGGACGGCAAAAACGACGGGTCTCATCCAGGGTGTAGCCTGGATCGCATTGGCAGCTTCCATCGAGAAAGCAACGTCCATTTTGACATCCCAATGGACAGGCAAATACACAATCCCCATTGTCGTTCTTCACAAATCCCTCGTAGCAATCGCACTCGCCGGGAAAGCGACAGACGCCATTCGGACAGCCACAAATGGGGCGACAGACGGTCTCACCCCGGAGCCGTGTGGGAGTGTGGCCGGTGCAACAGACCTCAATGTAGGACAGTTTGTTGGCCATGTCCGTCTGTATGAAATTGGCCAAGGGATACTTGGACACCGTCTCTGGCCTAGACAGAAAAGCATAAACACAGCATAAGCATTGGCTACTCCATACACATACTCCACACAACAACCGCCACAACTTACGGCACCCAAATGCGACACTTGTGCTTCTCACGATCCGCAATGACCTCGTGAGCACGCTGCAAATACTCACGACTCGTCGGCTGCTGCGCCTCGGCGGCGACCTCGACCGGCTCAAAGTTGCCACCACCAGGACGCTGATAGAGTGTCTGCGAAGGCGTCTGCTGCCTGTTTCCGTTGCCGACGCCGTAGTACCGCCGAGGGTGCCCCTCCTGCCCCCCTCTCCGTGTATCATAGCGTGCAGGGGCATCGTAGTTATATTCCGAATAGCTGGACGCACTTGCCGCAATGCTGGCCAGGCACACTAGAACGAGAAGCCTCATGCAATGCTTTTTTAGGCACATTTTTTTACACAAATTGCCGTTGCCGCTTCGACAGCTTGCAAATCACTCGCTAAATTCAAACTAAAATCTCGAAATCCGTTGCTGCTCCACTGCCCCAATATTTCAAATCCCGCTTATCAGTTGTTTCTGTTCTACAGCCAGAGCATTTCGGACCAGTTTCAAGTCTCTCATCCAACCTTGCGAAACTTGTGCTGTGTACATTCTCGGAATTCCTTCAATTACTTGAATGAAAATATTGCTTGTGATATTACAATGTGATAGGCAAATTCACTTGCTTTTCTATACAATATGACTAAATTCTAAAAAAGATTTCTACTAATCACTAAAATCCGCAACCAGACCTATTGTTTCTTAAAGTTACTATTTAAATATTTTTATTATCGTTTTTTTAAATATTATCGTCTAGTTAAATATATATTTAAGGCATATTTTTTTTTAAATATACTTAAAATTTATTAGACCGTGAATATTTAGTATAATAAATTCCAACAAACAAAAAAATTTTTTTCTATAACTTCTTATATTATTATTTTTAGGCCATTTACATTTTAATTTATGTATTATTCATTCAATTTATTCACAATAATATTTTCCTCATAAGAAAACAAAACATTGGCTTTTATTCAAATTGTCTCTTGACTTTTGCGTTTCAATTCTAATTTTTATGATTTACTGCGTAGAATAAGAAACAAAACAAAATGAAAATTGTATTAAGAATTTCCAAATTGTCGCTATTGAAAGTTATGAAGCTGTTTGATATGCCCAGCGCAATTACAAACATGTCTGTCTCTCTCTCTGCCTCTTACTCTCTTTCTCTCTTGCTCTCACCCAGACTCAGTCAGTCTCTCCAACTCTCTCTAGATGTATGTGAATGCTGAAGTACTCTTAATTCAAGGGGCACGCAGTCTCTTGCTAATAATAATTTAATTAAAAGCCAGTCCTCTTATCGCTGGTTCCCTCCCAGCAGCGATTAGACGCTGACCCGTTTCTCCAACTTGGCCGGATGAAACAACAGTAAACATCAGTGGGTTGAACGCTGCAGTGTGGCAAGAATCGAGAATCGAAAACCGTTCTGAAATCGAGAGGCGAATATAGAATCTGGAAAGCGCAGAAGAAGAGTCGTTGACCATGTCTAAACTGTTGCAAACTCTGGTCATTCAGGGATGTCTGCTATCAATGTTCCTTTGCCTGATGCACGGACTGGAGCTGCAGTTGCATGAACAGCAGCTGCAGCAACAGCTGCTGGATGAACAGCTACGCCTGCACCAGCAACAACTGTTGTTGCAGCAACAGCGCGAGCAACAGAGTCAGCAGCGACGCTATTCTTCGACCACGTCCACTCGCAAGCCCTATATCATACCTCAGGGTCTGTCCCTGCCTCAACGAGGTATTAATCCGTCGAAATGTTTCCGGGAAGTGCCGTAAGTGTAGCCAGAAAGTTGAGCCTTAAGTCCGCACCTAATCTGCTGCGTAGTGCAGTGTTTTTTCAGTACGACAAGGAGGTGAAAATCGTAGGCAACAGTACCCTGAATCCCTACTTTAACGTCATCGAGGTCTGCTGCAAGGGCTGGCGACGTTATGAGTACGACTGGAGCAGATGCGTCCCAGATTGTGGAGATCGTTGTCAGGAGAATGGATTCTGTTTGCCTGGTGGCCACTGCCAGTGCTTCGATGACTTTGTGCTTAACTACCGCAACAATTGTGTGCCCACCTGCCCCCTGGGTTGCCCACATGGTCAGTGCTATTTGAATGGTACCTGCAGATGCGATACGGGCTATGAGCTAGACGGCTCCCGACGCTTCTGTCAGCCCCAATGCAACGCCACCTGTGGCCATAACGAGGTCTGCATCGAGCCGGGCAAATGTGTCTGCGCCGAGGGCTATGCTAAAGGATTGCGTGAGTCCAATGCCTTGGGCTGCCAGCCTATGTGCATTCCCGACTGTGGCTATGGACACTGTGTTGCTCCCAATCAGTGCGAATGCTTTCCCAATTATCAAAAACGCGACAATGGCACTTCCTGTGAAAGTATTTGCTATCTGTAAGTGTCATACAGCCTTCATAAAACCAAAACAGGGTTGTCAAAATCAACAATAAGAGACATCTTCGGCTCGTCCAAGCTCAGAGATCGTGGCCTAAATTACAGAGATCAGAGTTTCCAAAGTTAGTTCAGGATGTATACAAAAATCGACTAGGTTGAATGAAACATTTTGAGAAACAACATTCCGTCTTGCCGATCCCGACTGATGAATAATCTGTACTAAGTTTCATCAAGATTGTTTGCGATTTTCCATGGTTAAACTAGTATGAAATACACTTTTAAAGAATCTGGTACTAAAGGGGAGTATAAGAATTAAACTCTACAAACATATGTCAATTGGTATTTCGATACTTGTCTAAATAATGGGATAGTCTAATGAATTGGACGCAATTTAAGAAGCAACATTTTGTTTAGCGCCTCAGATTGGGTTATATTTAACGGAGTTCGTTTGGGGCGTTAAGCAAATACAATTACTTACAAATTTGATATTATTCCTCTCGATAAGTTTGTTTCATAGTAACGCCACTATATACATACTATATATATCCCATTTAAATAGGCGCTGCGACAATGGCTTTTGTGCGAATCGTACGACATGTGTATGTCAAAATGGTTATCGATACGATCAGAACACGACCAGCTGCCTGCCGGATTGTGGAGATGACTGCGACAACGGTGTCTGCATCTCACCTGGCAATTGTCGGTGCTTCAACGGATACGTGAGGAATCGACAGCGTTGCGATGCAGTGTGTGATCGTGGCTGTGGCTTCTATGGCACATGTATAGCACCTAATGTATGTGGCTGTGCTGCGGTTACAGGACCAGAGAGCAGCTATCAGCGCTGCGAGAATGGCTATTGTAATGGCGACGGACACTGTCGTTGCCTGGTGGGCAAGACGCGATTCATTGACAAGTGCATGTCACCGGACACGGTTACCACATATGCGTCCATGGATCCGCCGCGGGTGAACGCCTCATTGATGCACGAGTTCGATCTGCTGCTGGGAAAGTACTTTAAGCACTTCACTGAGTTCCACTCATCCATGTGGTGGTGACGATAAGAATGAAATCAATTTTAAATCTTATTATATACATAATTACATTTTCGATGTCAAGCACAATAGAAAGCATTGTCTTCAAATTGAAATACTATAATTACTTATATATATGTATGGTGCCTTTCTTATCAGTAAACTAGTGGCGTAGTTGAAAGGGGATCTACGGCCCCTGCCTATGCTTCAGTAATGCTTAGTTTATAGTAATAACATTATAAATACACAATTATTTGAAAGCCCCCCTTGGGTGGCACCACTGCCCAAAAACAATTATCTTTTGTACGAGTCAGCTTTGCTTCGGCTCAGTTGCTTTTCTATAAAAGCAATGTCTAAAACGACTACAGCTCAGTTTATTCTGCGATCGCCGCAAACTCACGGTTATTGCCCAAGAGATAGTATACGACTGAGAGCGAGACGAATAAAGAGAGATGATCTTGAAATGCAATTGGTCTGTAATTGGTCTGTTGACTATCTTTTTAACATTGCAAATGCCTATGCCCACGCAGGGCCAGTTCTGGAGGAACTCTATCACAGAATTAGATAACTGGCAACGAGAGGCGATCGCTTCTCGAGCTCCGGGCATTTGCTACAAGACTCAAATGTAAAAATATTTAAATGAACAATCTACATATAGTAAGAGCATTCATCTCAACATAACTCTTTCGCAGTGCTCAAACCTTGAACCCAGACTTGAGACAGCGTGAGATCTCCTACTGTTGCGATGGTTACCTGAATCGCGGCAACTCTAAGCTTTTGAAATGTGAGCCTATCTGTCAGGAGGATTGCACTAATGGCGTATGTTTGGAGCCTGGAGTTTGTGAGTGCGCTCCTGGATATTATAAAATTAACTCACATTGTCGAAAATACGGCGAATAATGTTATAATAGAATAAAGATTTAATTTTAGCAAAACAATCTAATTATAACACAAGGGAATAAAATTGAACTTTTTGTGTATTGTCTTGAAATGTACAGAAGTTTTTTTATACTAATTTGGGGACGCTGATGTTAAATGTAATCTCAATTAATCTTCAAATGATTGATTTCTAATTACATCTTTAAAAAATGAAAATTAGCTAATGAGAAGTAAAGCAATTATTTTTTAACTTAAGAACATTTGCACATTTGGTTACAACGTCCCAAAATATCTCGAAAAACTAGCAATTTCTTAATAAACAAATACCTTGTTTCTTAGTGTAATAATAATAATAACAATAATAATAATAATAATAATAATAATAATAATAATAATAATAATAATAATAATAATAATAATAATAATAATAATAATAATAATAATAATAATAATAATAATAATAATAATAATAATAATAATAATAATAATAATAATAATAATAATAATAATAATAATAATAATAATAATAATAATAATAATAATAATAATAATAATAATAATAATAATAATAATCATAATAATAATAATAATAATCATAATAATAATAATAATAATAATAATAATAATAATAATAATAATAATAATAATAATAATAATAATAATAATAATAATAATAATAATAATAATAACAATAATAATAAAATTGACTGCGCAATTTAATTATTCTAACTGTTCTTGATTAAATTGATAGTTTTTTATATTGACAAGTAGTTGGCTTGCCACTTTCTAACATACAACACATCGATGCAATAGTCTCACTGCATAACTTTCATCATACAACTTATCGATGGTATAAAGACCTTGATCTTTCACAAATACTAATTCAACTTTTACTCGATATCAGTCTAAGTGATTTAAATTAAAAATGCTTTTACAAGGCGCAGGGCCTATAAACTGTTGGTTTTGAACTGTACTTGTAAAAGTGAAATTTGGCCAAAAGTACATATTCTGAGAGAAAATACTATATTTGGCGTGAAAACAGGTTGATTTTTCGTGAAAATTCGAGGTTCAGCTTAGATGTCTCAAAAATCAAAATGAAGTTGTTCATCCTAAAGGTTGATTGCATTCGATCGTCACTATGACAGATACATGATATATATAGTTGTCCAACATTAATTAAAATTGGTCAGCATAGCCTCCTACACTCAGAAAAATTATTAAGTACGAACGATATCGAAGCTGTCTAAGTTCGAAATCTGCAGAACAGAGAACAAAAACCTTATTTAAAGTTCGGTTTCTGGAAATCATAAAATAAGATTTTTTTGTAAACTTTAAGAAAGGTGTGGGTTTAATTCCACTCTGTAAAATATCGAACTCGACAACAGAATCTTAAACTAATTCTGAAATTTCAATGTTTCTAGCTAAAAAACATTGTCATATTTAATCTCAATCTCTCTTGTAACATACACTTATATTGACGTTTGTATTTCAATAATGTGCAATGCTCTTATTTCCATTTAATTCAAAAATCTTGAGATTAAGCATGTTATTTGTTTTTTTTGTTTTTCTATTGGTGATTTTCTTCCAATAATAACATCGTACGGCAGATATGTTTATTGAGCTTTTAACTGTCGAGTAGGCTCGAATGGAGTCTTTCCACAACTCAACGTGTGCAAAGCCCAATTATTTTTTTATATTATAATAATTTACCAACTCAATCGGGGATGGTTTTGTATTATTATATATATATGTGACTTGTGTGTCATTAATATTATAAAATAATTTCAAAGAATAGTTCTTCATTTGATTCTTATAAAAATACATAGAGCAAACAAATATAAATGAAGATAATAAGCGCTTGTCGGGTTGTTCAGCATGTCATCTTCCAAAATAAAGATTATAACCAACTGAGAGCATGAGCAGTTGAGAGAATAACCTTCGAATTATTGATAGAAGCAATGTCAGATGTTAAAGAGCTGGAAACTGGAAGCTTGAGACGAGTTCCGATTTGCTTTTCTGTTATTATTTTATTATTATTATTATTATTATTATTATTATTATTATTATTATTATTATTATTATTATTATTATTATTATTATTATTATTATTATTATTATTATTATTATTATTATTATTATTATTATTATTATTATTATTATTATTATTATTATTATTATTATTTTTTTTATTATTATATAATATTATATATATTTTTTAAGACGCTAATATAAATAATATTATTTAAATTTGTTCGTCATTTCCACACCACCAAAGAGGTAAAATGCATATTTTCATTTATCGCCAATCAATTCGACATGGAGCGGCAAATAGAACATGGATTTTGCGAACATGCATTTTTAATTCGGTTTAACTTAATATTTTTTATTTTCCAAAATAAGTTGCAGATGAATATTTAAAAAAGGCTATTAATGTGCGCGCCAACTCATCCAATTCAGAATCAACACGAATGTTTCATATGTATAATTGCATGTATGACAAAGAACGCAATATAAATCACTGCTTCGTTCACAGGAACAAAACAACAATATTCTTTTTCGCACTTACGCACTTGCGAAAGCGCACACAAAAACAAATACAATAGCTCTCTTTACAGTTAATTCGAACTCTATATATATATATATATTATTATTATTATTAAAATTATTTTTATAATTATTATTATTAGTAAATACTCTAACTTTTTTTGTTTTTTTACATTTCGTATATAAGACGTAAGCACGTGCAGTTTTACCAGTATGTAAGAAACAAAGGATCGATCGCCTCACTTGTAATAAATTAGTTTTTAAACTTGGAATCGTTGTAAAAATTGCACATATCAGCAATATTCTTCTTGGACCCATAGTCATAGCTAATTTTTCTATCGAATACATATATTATTTTTATAACTGCTGTCAACGAGAATATGAATTACGTACCTCCCCTATGTTCCACAGTGCGCCGTCATAATTTCTAAATTTCTTATAAATGGTGTTGCCTCCATATGATAAGGATTCTCACCGCCATTATAATTAATTTGGGTCAAACAAAGCCATTGTATAGATTGAAGAGCTTATAAAAGCTGTTGTATTTCATGTTTAATGAATGATGCGATATGCTTGAGTTCTAATTTGCAACTAACTTTATTCTATTCTGTTAAACTTCATGTACAGAGTGTTACTTAAATGTTAGTTAACAGAGGATAATGCAATATGGTTTAATATTGCATCAGATAAAATATTACATTTATGATGAAATAGAATTTATAGCATAGATGTTAGACTTAACATAATACATAACAAAAGCTACTGAAGACCCACCGAAATCATAGTTCAATCTGAATCGGTTAACAAGAGTAATATTAAATGAAGCGAAATAATTAAATTCAAGGTCTACTAGGACTTAGTCTGGTAGTGATCGTATTCTTTCCAAAGCAAAGGAACAGAGAACTAAAAGGTGAGATAAAGACTATGTATTGGCTTCTAGATATCACAAATATTTTTCCCTCTAAAAATAGAACATCACCGAACCCGATCAATGCGAAGTAGACTACGTGTGGGATCAGGAAACCAAGACTTGCCGTCCAAAATGTCATCGCAACAATGATTGTTTTGCCCAAATTTTTTGTTGGTCCATAAAATGTGACTGTTTTTCAGGCTACAAATGGGATCAGAAGACTGCGAAGTTTCGACCTAAGCATATCTTTCCACCCCTCAACGTGTGCTAAATCCTATTGTTTTTTAGTATTATAATAATTTAGCAACTCAATTGGGGACTGTTTTGTATATATTTTGTATATGTATATATATATATATATTGCACACATACAAAACTTGTGTGTCATTAATATTATAAATTAATTTCAACGAATATTTATTCATTTGATTCTTAGAAAAATACGTCGGGTTGTTCAGCATGTCATCTTCCAAAATAAAGATTATAAGCAACTGAGAGCTTGAGCAGTTGAGAGAGTAACCTTCGGATTATTGATAGCCACATTGCGAGGTGCTGATTAGAAGCAGTGTCAGATGTTAAAGAAAACTGAAAACTGGAAGCTTGAGACGAATTGCGATTTGCTCTTCTGTTAGTTAGAGTGCAGCAGTCGTTAAGCTCAGACGTGTGCAGTTCTAATATTGAAAATAAGTAATATCTCCAAAAGCCACAACACACTGCAGATGAGGTCATCGTGGCAGCTTTATATCGGTCCGCTTGTGCTACTGGCACTTTGCGGTACCGGCCTGGCACAGTTTAAGACGGCAGGCATTAAGACCCGTCAGCCGGCCCCTGCAAGCCTGCAGGTTTCTGGCAATGCCACTGAGCAGAGTCAATACAACTATGGTAGTTACTCCAATTTTGTGGCTGCCGAGACCTATCAGGGCTTAAATCAAAATCAATATGCGGGACACTATGTGCAGCCGCAGAGTTCGGGAACTTCTGCAACTCAAATTCTTGACGAGACAGCGTTGTTTATAAACAAAACCCGGTCATCAATGGCCAGTGGTATCTGCCACAAAGAAGTTCCGTAAGTTCTCATCGGCACCTAAAGGAGCCTCCATTGCATGAATTATAACAAAGTATTATCGCATTAATTTATTCTATTAAAAATAACACATCGAACTAATGACCTCCACTTCATCACTCGCTTGATAATGGAATTTGAATTGAAATCTAAGTGTAAATCTATACTATATATGTGCTTTATATAAAGTGATACGCAGTTTAGCAGGAGTAATCCTCAGTACTGAATTAACAAGTTAAATCGTAATAAGATAATAGGAGACAAAAAAACATTGTCAAATAAGACTTATTTTTTTTTTATTATACTATATTGCTTTTAAATACCAAAAAATTGAAAATTTTGCTACGCCGTCGGTTTACCACTCGAAATGTACAGTCAAAAAAATTGCATACTAAGACTTTAAACACACAAATGATTCATAAGATAAGGATGTGTTGATGGCATGAAACAGTGTGAAATATATATTTTTGGGTGACAAGACCTTTTGATATCCGTTACTTGAAAATAAGTAAAAGTGTATAATGTGTTCGTTATAAAGTATATACTAACTGGAAAAGGACGCATATTCGACACTGTAAAGTATGTATATTCTTAATCAGCATTAACAGCCGAGTCGATAAGGCCATGAGCGTCTGTCTGTTTGACCGTATGATCCAAAGGATCTTAGAGATTTTAAAAGCGAGGTTAAACAAATTTGGCACACATTATTACTGCGTTGGAGTTGGTCAAGTTAGTTGCAAATCTTTGCCACGTCTCCATTTTTGCGGAAACTAACATTTTGATTAAAGCGATCTTGACCCTGTCTGTTTCACTTTTAAATTCATTTCTCTTTCTATTTTAAACATTTCAGCACTGCCTCACTGCTTGATGGATCGCGGGGGAATGTTGTTGGAAATGGCACCACCTCGGATATGAGTCGGATTCAGGTCTGTTGCGAGGGCTATGAGCGTAATCCTCACATTTATCGACGATGTGAGCCCGTCTGCGAGGACACCTGTCCCAACGGCATCTGCACTGCGCCCAACACCTGCGTCTGTATGCCTGGACATGTGAGGACAGTCGAGGGAAAGTGCATCTCCACCTGTCCTCTGGGTTGTGGCAACGGAGTGTGCACTGAACAGAATGAATGTCGCTGTCGCGAGGGCTACACACTGGATCCCGTTAGCCGAAAGTACTGCCAACCGGAGTGCAACTCAGGCTGCGGCAATGGACGTTGTGTAGCTCCCAACAAATGTGATTGTCTCCAGGGATTCCGCCAAGGGGCTGACGGTAGCTGTACCCCAGTCTGTGATAAATGCGAAAATGGACAGTGTACAGCACCGGGGCATTGCAGTTGTCATGCCGGTTACCTGAAGGTGGAAGGACGTTGTGAACCCATTTGCGAACAGTGAGTAACTAAGTTACAGTATGGGCAGTTGCCAGAATTCAATTCGGAATCTTTTTTAACAGACCCTGCAAGAATGGCCGATGCATTGCTCCCGGGACCTGTGAATGTGCTCCTGGTTACGATTGGGATCGTAAGTCGGCTCAATGTCTGCCCCACTGTGATGTGCCCTGCCTGAATGGTGTCTGCATTGGACAGAACCAGTGCGAGTGCAAGCCAGGTTTCAATTTGGATCAGCTTCAGCGCAACATTTGCCAGCCTCATTGTCCCCAGGGCTGCCCCAATGGATATTGCAGTGCGCCCAATTTCTGCATCTGCAAACCCGGCTTCATTAAGAGCGGCATCAAAGGACGTCAGAGCTGTCTACCTGTCTAATTTGTATTTTATTCAAACTATTTGTTAAATGTTAATCCCGCATCCAATTAAACAGACGTCCTATAAGTGCATTGAATTCATATTTCAACTCCAGATTTCGCTCCATGCGTCGATCCAGGCTACTCAGTTGATGGACAATATGCTGCATCTGCAGGCATCGGTCGATGAAGTGTATCTTTCCGGATGGGCATTGACAGTGCCCATTGGCATCACAGCTCCCAAACAGACAATGTTGCTCATTAGGTCCACATCCACAAATATTGGGGGACAGGCATTTGCCATAGTGACCACATGAGCTGAAAGTAATAAGAACTTATATAAGATCAATTTGCAATGACACTAAGCGATTCACACAATTTAGGGAAGAAAATCAATTTTTGCTAACAAGATGAGTTATCTGCATTCATTTGCCTATGGACTACTGAGTCTATCGATACAAATAATTTTAAATACGTATATTTTTCTTTTATGTTCCACATTTCAAATTACAGAGCTGTGAACTCTCAATCCAATTGTCCTTCTAGACCACATGAAATTGATGTGTATAGCAGAATATTTAAATCATTTACATTCTAAAGATAACTTCGATATTTTTATAAGAGTTCCTTAAATTTCGCAAGATCAGCCAGCAACGATGCCTTGCAAAAATGTCTAAATTACTGTAACTCTATTTTTATTAGTCCTTCTTAGTTTCTTAGTAGTATGACGTTTTATTATGACTAGTTCCTCACCAGTAAAAATATCAAATATTTATTTGTTTATCAATTATGACACTGCATTTTCTGCATTCCACAGTTAAAAATAAAAATGATAGTATCGGTATTCGTTCTGATCTTTGGTTGAGGTCTTTTGGGGAGGATCATTGTGGCTGTTGGTTAAAATCCCATATACAGATAGAATGTCGAAACTTGACGTGGAGTTGTCTAAAACAAACGAGTGTCGAGGATAGGTCTCGGACTGACGTAAAGCCAATAGACTTTCATGCATCGACTTTCGGGTGTTTGTTTCTGTATTATTACGAGTATTATTGAATTATTATATATTTGTCAAAATAAAATAATGATATTTAATAACGGAAATTAGAGAAATTTATTTGTATCATGCGTAGATATCTTACAATTAAATGATATTATGTCATTCTTCAGGTACCGATTGCTCATCGATCACATGAATAGAAGCGATTACTGATTGACAAACCTGTTTATTGCCTTCACTGACTTAAAATGTTAATCTATTTTACGTTACATTTTGAAGCAACCCCTCTTAACTTACTGAAGAGACCAGTTGGAGCATGTATAAAAATTACTCGAAGATTTTAGATTGTTCAGCTATAAGGCTATAAATATCTGAATCAACTGGTAAATATGTCCAATGAAAATTAATAGGGTTGGACACCTGCTAGTAATATTTTTCAATCTGTAGGAAGCTCTTTGGGACTTACCCCTTACACTGTGGTACACATCTGCTTCCGCGCAGCTCGTAGCCCTGAAAGCAGCGACAAACACCCGGGGCAATACAAACTCCATTGCCCTGGCCACAGTTATCCTGACACTCGGGCAGACAGCTGGTACTGTTCACATCGAAACGATATCCTTCATGGCAATTACACTTGTATCGCGACTCACAGACGCCATTCTCGCAGTTTCTGGGGGAAGGGTGAGAGGGAACAATTAACATTGTTGGGGTTGAGGTGTTCACTCTCCACATTTCGAGGATCACTCACATGTAACATTCAGCCTCGCAGACATTACGCTGCTGCCTCTTAATATATCCGGGAAAGCATTCACACTCATTGGGAGCCACACACTTACCGTAGCCGCAGTCTGGGGCACAGATAGGTTGGCATCCCAGTTCCGATGTGCGACGGTATCCAGTTGTACAATCACATTGACCTGGGGCAATGCACTCCTCATGAGTGCCACATGCATTGGGACAATAGGCACGGCAGAAGAGATGCGTCTCCTCGTCGAGGACATAGCCAGTGTGGCAGACACAAGTGCCATTTAGATAGCAACGACCATGCTGACAGGCAATGGGGCAAGTGTGGATACATGTCCCAAGCTCGTTGCGCACAAACTCCGAGAAGCACTCGCAATTCCCGGGCTCTCGACAAAAGCCATTGCGGCAGTTGTCCGGCGAAATGTGAACACAGTCTGGCACACATAGTCCTGTGTAGGGATCTGGGCGATAGCCCTCGCAGCATAACTCAATTCGATGGTAGTATATGGTAGATCCATTACCTCGAACAGGTGTATTCTTTAGGGTCTGAAAGAAGATTGCACTATGGCAAAATAATTTAATGAACCTAAGCCGAAAGTTAATCTTAGGACTGAGAATTGGGTATCGACCTACTTGGCCAACTTACGGTAGCTCACGCTGGCAGAGGTGCTGCTGCTGTTGGCGCTGTCGCGTTTGACTGAGTGACTCGAATTCTCCCGGAATGTGTATGTCGCCGTAGAGCTCTGACTCGGCTGCTGGCTTCGCTATCGCCACAGCTGTTAGCGTTATCAGCACTGCTGTTTTCCATATTGCCTCGTCCCGGTCCCAATGCATTCTATGTTGTTTCTCGCTCTAGTTTCCTCCAGCAAATGAGTAGCAAAGATTACGACTCTTGGAATGTGAGCCCTATCAACATCAAAATTCTCACTCTCACACACAAATTTTATGTACTCTTCAATACATGAATTTATGTACATTTATTGTAAATAATCTGCGCCCAAGAAAACTGAGAATTGCTTCCGGCGTGATAAGTGACGTACCAGATAAATACCTGATAAATACGCTACTTCTATAGCATTCAATATTTAATGAATCTATTAGGAATAATTAATTAACTTTTCTGTAATATTGTTCTTTGTTCCATTGGTGGCATTAAAGAACCTTCTAATGTTTTTCGAAATCAAATAAATAATTTAAGAAAAAATAAATTAAATGTCGTGCAATTAATTTAAATATTGTATATTTATTAACGACTTCGTCGGCTGCTACAAATCGCCCTAGAACACCAAATGATTGTATATATTAGGTTATATTTTATTTATTAACGATATCTGTGATAATTTTCTATCATCCCTCTAAATCACAAAAAACCGGCCGAGTAACGCCGCTTGATTATTTAAAAAGAAATGCAATAAAATAACTATAAGTTCTTTTCAATTAATCACTGAGTCTCCTAATTGTAGTCGTTTTTGCCAATAACCATACTATTAACAACCAATCAAAAATTGGTAATTTTTAAAATTTGTTAAGCAAATTCTTCCGAATTTAAATTACTGGACTGGCTGCGGTAAAAACAACTAATTCTACGGGTGTAAAACCCCAATTCAAGTCTCAGAAATAGGGGTTATTATACCTACCTTACCAGCATAAATAAAGGCGATTGGAATAACAGACGGTTCTGCTTATATAAATAGCACAATCAATTGTGATTTTTAATTAGTTCAGTGGCGACTTTCTTTAAAACTACTGTATAATATCAAACAATAGTACTAGATTCCAAAATGAAGTGCTACAAATCGGGATTGTTTGTATTGTTGATCTTCTATCTGGCTTGTGACATTATAGCCATACCAACGAATGTTTCAAATGAGCAGAAACCTGATAGCTCTAACCAAAACAACTGCACAAAAAAATGTGGTGTCAATCAAATATGTGAGAATGAAATGTGCAGGTGTAAAACGGGATATGTTGATAAGGATTCAGAAAATCAAATATGTGAATTAAACGAATGTAAGACGAGTTGTACGGATGCCGAAGAGTGCATTGAAGGAAATTGCATTAACAGAGCAACTTGCGATTCTAAAAATCCCGACTGTGACAAATCAAACGAAAATAGCCCAAAAACTTCTTCAGATGTAAATCATAACAACAATTTTACAATCACTTCGAGTGCGACCAAAGTTACTGTCACACCTTCACTGACGACCCACAATACAACAAGTATTACCATCAAACCAAGTACTTCGTCACCAAAGCCAACCCCTAAACCAACGACAAAGCCTCAGAAATCTGGAATGAGTCCATGGTCCATCACTGGGATCATCGTTCTTGTGGCGTGTCTAGCTGGACTTGGAGGATTCATAATCTATAGACAAAAAAATCGTGGTTCTTATAGAGCCACATCCACAGGCGGGCATTAATCGGACATGTTACCCATAGTGGCCAATTTAAAATATTTTTATAACATTATACAATTATTATACCAATAAATCGGAGTTAATATTTAACTTATTATCAGGTGCCACAGAAATCACCAGCGAGGTTGAATTCCGCTGAAAGCACTTCCGAAAATCTGCATCGGACTTTGTGAAAGCCCAAAACTATTCTGCGTATTGGTCTGCGGTCTGAAATGGAAGTGAAACTCAAGCTGAAGTGATTTCTTTGACACCCGTGTACACATATATATATTACTGCAAATGATAGTCCGCGCTCCACAAAGGGTGTGGAAGAAGACCACCAATTTATACAGCTAGTATCGAAAACTTTCTACGACTGTCCGATCAGATAGATTTATGTATCTATCGAAAGGTTACGCCGTAACTTACACAATGGCATATAAGATACAACTTTTGTTAATTAACCTGATTCATGATAGATGGGGATAAGTGTAAGTGGAATGGGGCCGTTGAGGCCTTTTGAAAAATGTTTAAGTCTTATTGTTGAAATCTATTGAGAAAACCGCTAGTTAAGCGAAAAACTCTAACTTCGCTTAAACTGAGACCCCAACATTTTTCACGCCACGCCCAAGTCTGCCCACGTCAATGAAAGTAAAATTTGATATCCAGAGTAATTTTAAAGCCATAGGCAAGTTAGAGCTACCAAGGACAATGTTCCTATGTTGTGTTTTAAAAAATTTGTCGCGCGTCGTATGATACCTCGATCACCTCAATCGAAGAACTGGTTCAAAAGACAATTTTCTATTAATTTGAAACGATATGTTTTTTGTTGCGTTGGTAGTTAGGTAAAACATATTTTTATCTCACATATGTCGATTTTATGAAAATTGACACTCGTCATCATTTTAAAAGCTGCAAAATTTCGGGCTTTTTCTGCATATTATGTGTACATAAATCTCAAAAAATAAATTTTTGCAAGATTAGTTAAGCTTACTTCAAAATGAAAAATTGCAGCAGATATAACGTATTAGAGTAAAGTTTCCGACATTAAATTTAATATATACATTTGAAAAAAAACAATGGGACTGTGCCAATAGCTCGCTGCTCTATTCGAATATGTCGAATTAAATGATCAATTAAATTAGATCACTATATTTAAGATGTATATAAAAATATTATTATCATCGGATAGTAAACAACGAAGATCTTAAGCTAGTAAGTTTTGCTTTTCGATTTTTCGACTTAGGCGACATAAGCTCTACATATAAAGATAAAGTAATATTAATAAGGTTTTCTTTTTGAAACTTTTTGACAACCAACATACGGCTTTGAGAAATATTTCGATATATTGACAAAAACTCTAAAAGAAAACCGAAGCACTTGAAATTTGAATTTGAATTTGCAAATAATATATATGTGGCATAAACGCCCCTAACGGGGTAAAGCCTGATGCACGATATGCCTCCACGCCTCTCTGTCCTGTGCGCGACTGCGCCAGTTGGTGACACCAAGCGTCGCCAGAACTGCGTCCATCTGGTCCCCCAACTTGCGCGTGGTCTTCCCCTCCTACGTTGTCCGCCAACTACCGCATCGAAAACAGATCGAGCTGGAGTTGTTGCCTCCATACGAGCTATGTGACCAAGCCAGCGAAGTCGCTGAATATTAATTCGTTTGACTATGTCCACATCGCCGTATAGCTCATACAGCTCGTCATTCCACCTGATACGATAGGTTTCGCCAACGCAAACAGGTCCGAAGATCTTGCGAAGGATTTTTCTCTCGAAGATACCAAGAGCAGCTGCATCTGACTGCGTCACTGTCCAGGCTTCCGCACCATATAGAAGCACTGGGATGATGAGTGCCTTGTAAAGGGTTAGCTTCGACTTTCGAGAGAGGACTCTGCTGTTCATTTGCCTACTGAGCCCAAAGTAACTTCTGTCTCCAGGCTGACATCGTTGTTGCTGGTCACTGCAGTTCCTAAATAGACAAAGTCCTTGACTGACTCAAAGTCATAGTCTCCAGCAGTAAGATGAGAGTCAAAACGCCGCGACTCTATGTTACTGCACACTATAAACTACCAACTCATCGCCTCCAACCTTAAACAATTCAGCCGGTAAGCCGTCCGCTCCCGCGGCTTTATTGTACTATATGTTTTATTTATTGGCTGTATTATTAAGTCGCTTCGACTTCCGTATAGTTAGGGATGGGAACTTCAACACCATCTTCTCTGATTGGGGTTAGTGGATCTTCCTCCGACTCTTGGTTGTCTCCAGCCAAAAGACTTTCAAAGTGGTCCCTCCATAACCTCAGTACGGTCTCTGCATCTGTGACAAGATTTCCATCATCACTCCTGCAGGCAAGCGATCCAGACTTATACCCTTGAGTCATACGTTTGACCCTCCTGGTCATACCAAGGATTCCGTTTTGGAGGACGTTGGAATCCAAGGGTTTCCACAGCAGAAGTGTTAATGGTGGTAGATATATACGTCCACATATCTGAAGCATTTGTAGGCGTTGGAGTGAGCTGGCCAAGTCGGCCTGAGAGTCGAGTTGAGAAGGCATCCCTGTGCTGTTGTGACTGCAGCTTTCCGATGTCAAGCTTTCTTAGCATACCTTGGTGTGGGATTTTCGCGACACACAACCGTGCGCGAACCTTGGCTGCGACAAGGTAGTGGTCAGAGTCGATGTTAGGACCCCGACACGATCTCACATCAAGAATGCTAGACGCATGTCTTGCATCGATCACAACATGATCAATCTGGTTGCAAGTCAGACGATCAGGTGACAGCCAGGTTGCTTTGGGAATCTTGTACTGCTCACCATCATATTGTGCGCAGCAGCAAAACCTATAAGTCTAAGCCCATTGTCTGAGGTAGACTCATGTAAGCTGTGCTGTCCAACGGTTGCTCAAAAGATGCGTTCCCGCCCGATTTTGGAATTAAAATCTCCGAGTAGGATCTTAATGTCATGCGACGGGCAGCGGCTATACACTCGGTCGAGTTATGTATCCATCAAACATTTTAATGTTATTTTCTCATGTTATGTTAATGATATGTAAGTGATAGTAAGTAAATTTAATCAATGTTAAATAAATGTTCTACTAATAAAACATAGTTTGTTGTCCATATTCATGTTTGCTTAACTATTTCAATCTCAATATGCATATATTTATGTATATCTATTGGAAAGTGTATGTTAAATTTTCTTTCAGTTACAGAGTCAATTTAATATAGCTCATGTTTACTATCAAAGATTTTTATACTTATTCCAAGTAGTGTGTTGCAGGCCTATCAAGTGTAGTCATCCCACACAGCGAATCGATAGGAACTAATACTTTTCCAATCTGACGGATTGTGAATTTAAGTTATTATTATCCTGTCGTATGCACACATATCGAAAGTATACTGTAATCAATGAATTTCAAATATATAAACTCATAAGTCCTTAACTCATTCCAACGACACATTATTATAAAAAAGTCAAACTCTTGTATCCAGCACTCTTAAAAAGCCTTTCAATATAATCGCACTTCAATTTGGAGTACCCCACAGAAAAGCTTACTAAACTTCTAATTTTCACCAGAACTTGTAGTAAGTACGGTACAGTATTCTCTACTGTAACACTGGGGCCGAATAGAGCAGGGGCGGAGACCCCTGTTTTTATTATATTTTTAATACTCAAGGAAAGCGAAACTCATATGCAAAGTGGAGGAACAGCTCAATACCCGTATTATTCGAAATTTTATAAAATTAATTTTAAACTACCCGCAGATATAATGTATTACTTTATGTCGTTCTGATTAATTTAATTTTGAATTTGAAACAATTTTGTGCGGTATATAACTAGCCCTGTTCAATGCATTTTCGCATTTAGAAATACTGTGTATACAGCATGGGATATGGAAATTTCGGATATCGCTATTTTATCATTGTGCTTATTCTTATTGTTTCTGTAACTGCAAAAAAATATAATATCATTCAACCATGTAGGAAACTTTGTGTTGAAGAGAGCACGCACAGTCGGAAAGGCGAATGCGTTGCCATACAGGACTTCATTAAACTAAAATCAAGTGATGGCTTTAGAAAAATAGATACTTGTGACCCCAATTGTGGTTCCTTCGAAGTATGTGTACACAAAAAATGTGTTAGTGTCAATAATGATGCAATTAACTCGAGAGCTGGTCAAAAAATTTATATCCACTTAAAGTCGTTTCAAAACACGAAAAAAATCTGAATAAAACAACAACGCGAATCACATTTAGTATTAAATGGCAACAAACAAGGTCATCCAGGAGTCCAAGATCAAGATTTTGGACAATCAGACGGCCAACCAGATCTAGACCGAGGCCAACCAGACCTAGACCTAGGCCAACCAGATCTAGACCGAGGCCAACCAGACCTAGACCGAGGCCAACCAGACCTAGACCTAGGCCAACCAGACCTAGACCTAGGCCAACCAGACCTAGACCTAGGCCAACCAGACCTAGACCGAGGCCAACCAGACCTAGACCTAGACCAACTCAACATACAAAACCAACTCGCCATACAAAACCTACTCGTCATACAAAACCAACACGACATACAAAACCTACTCGTCACACAAAACCAACACGACATACAAAACCTTATCCTACACCAACAACACCACCTACTTCTCCTAAGCCACCAACACCACCACCACCACCTCCAACTACTATGCAACCTACAACACTAAAACCTACAACACCACAATCAACAACATCGCAACCTACAACAACACAACGTTCAACACCACAACCCACAACAATGGAACCTACAACTATGAAACCTACATCACCACAACCTTCAACAATGGAACCTACAACACCATAATCTACAACATCGCAATCTACAACAACGGGACCTACAGCACCACAATCTACAACAATGGAACCTACAACTATGAAACCTACATCATCACAACATTCAATAATGGAACCAACAAAACTACATTCTACAACAGCGCAAAGTAAAACAAGACAGTCTACCACAATGGATTCTACAGCAACGGAACCTCCAATACCATAATGTACAACAACGCAACCTACAACAATGAAACCTACAACACTACAATCTACAACATCGCAACCTACAAAAAACACAACGTTCAACACCACAACCTACATCAATGGAACCTACAACTATGAAACCTACATCACCACAACCTTAACCAATGGAACCTACAACACCATAATCTACAACATCGCAATCTACAACAACGGGACCTACAACACCACAATCTACAACATCGCAACCTATATTAGCGCAACAATGAAACCTACAAGAATGAAACCCACGACATCAACAGCGCAAACTACAACACCGCAATCTACAAAACTTTAAATTCTGTACTTTAAAACAAACCGGAGCCGAATCTGGAGCCAATAATTCTTTCAATTAAACCAGCTGCCTTATTTGAAATATTGTTATAACATTATACAATTACTAGAGGTCCCGCTTTTGCGTCCTTGCTTTGCTCGGACGCACATACACACTTAAAGTTTCAGAAATATTTATATTAAAAGGTTAATATAAATATTATTATTTTAATTATTTCGATATTTCCACAACACCAAAGCGATAAAATGCATATTTCCAATTATCGTACTAATGTGCGCGCTGCCAACTTATTCAATTCAGTATCAACACGAATGTCTCATATGTAAAATCGAGTTAATTCAAGCAGCCCTTTATTTCGTATGTATGACGAACAATGTTGCCAACATTTTTCAGGAAGAAGCCGCCAGATTGGACAAAAATAAAAGGCTTCCGCTGTTTTAAAATTTTCCCCCGCTGTTGGACTTCCAAAACCGTCAGATCTGATGGGAAAAAAGCTAAATTGACAACACTGATGACAAAGCACGCTTCGTTCACAGGAACAAAACAACAACAACGTTTTCAATGCTTGCTTAGCGAGTTTGCATTAAATGCCTTTTAAATAATGTTATTTATTTTTTAAAATAGGTTGCAGGTGGAATTAAAAAATAAAAATACCCATATGAATCTGGAAATTTTTTTTCTGATTTTTTAAAAAAAACTTCAAGTCTCTAGGACTTGTGGTTTGGTCATGGCTGTGATATATCAGTCAGTCAGTCAGTGATTGGGGACAAAGTATTTTATATATATATGGTAGATTATACTAATAAATCGGAGTTAATATTTAACTTATTATCAGGTGCCACAGAAATCACCAGCGAGATTGAATTCCGCTGAAAGCACTTCCGAAAATCTGCATCGGACTTTGTGAAAGCCCAAAACTATTCTGCGTATTGGTCTGCGGTCTGAAATGGAAGTGAAACTCAAGCTGAAGTGATTTCTTTGACACCCGTGTACACATATATATATTACTGCAAATGATAGTCCGCGCTCCACAAAGGGTGTGGAAGAAGACCACCAATTTATACAGCTAGTATCGAAAACTTTCTACGACTGTCCGATCAGATAGATTTATGTATCTATCGAAAGGTTACGCCGTAACTTACACAATGGCATATAAGATACAACTTTTGTTAATTAACCTGATTCATGATAGATGGGGATAAGTGTAAGTGGAATGGGGCCGTTGAGGCCTTTTGAAAAATGTTTAAGTCTTATTGTTGAAATCTATTGAGAAAACCGCTAGTTAAGCGAAAAACTCTAACTTCGCTTAAACTGAGACCCCAACATTTTTCACGCCACGCCCAAGTCTGCCCACGTCAATGAAAGTAAAATTTGATATCCAGAGTAATTTTAAAGCCATAGGCAAGTTAGAGCTACCAAGGACAATGTTCCTATGTTGTGTTTTAAAAATTTGTCGCGCGTCGTATGATACCTCGATCACCTCAATCGAAGAACTGGTTCAAAAGACAATTTTCTATTAATTTGAAACGATATGTTTTTTGTTGCGTTGGTAGTTAGGTAAAACATATTTTTATCTCACATATGTCGATTTTATGAAAATTGACACTCGTCATCATTTTAAAAGCTGCAAAATTTCGGGCTTTTTCTGCATATTATGTGTACATAAATCTCAAAAAATAAATTTTTGCAAGATTAGTTAAGCTTACTTCAAAATGAAAAATTGCAGCAGATATAACGTATTAGAGTAAAGTTTCCGACATTAAATTTAATATATACATTTGAAAAAAAAACAATGGGACTGTGCCAATAGCTCGCTGCTCTATTCGAATATGTCGAATTAAATGATCAATTAAATTAGATCACTATATTTAAGATGTATATAAAAATATTATTATCATCGGATAGTAAACAACGAAGATCTTAAGCTAGTAAGTTTTGCTTTTCGATTTTTCGACTTAGGCGACATAAGCTCTACATATAAAGATAAAGTAATATTAATAAGGTTTTCTTTTTGAAACTTTTTGACAACCAACATACGGCTTTGAGAAATATTTCGATATATTGACAAAAACTCTAAAAGAAAACCGAAGCACTTGAAATTTGAATTTGAATTTGCAAATAATATATATGTGGCATAAACGCCCCTAACGGGGTAAAGCCTGATGCACGATATGCCTCCACGCCTCTCTGTCCTGTGCGCGACTGCGCCAGTTGGTGACACCAAGCGTCGCCAGAACTGCGTCCATCTGGTCCCCCCAACTTGCGCGTGGTCTTCCCCTCCTACGTTGTCCGCCAACTACCGCATCGAAAACAGATCGAGCTGGAGTTGTTGCCTCCATACGAGCTATGTGACCAAGCCAGCGAAGTCGCTGAATATTAATTCGTTTGACTATGTCCACATCGCCGTATAGCTCATACAGCTCGTCATTCCACCTGATACGATAGGTTTCGCCAACGCAAACAGGTCCGAAGATCTTGCGAAGGATTTTTCTCTCGAAGATACCAAGAGCAGCTGCATCTGACTGCGTCACTGTCCAGGCTTCCGCACCATATAGAAGCACTGGGATGATGAGTGCCTTGTAAAGGGTTAGCTTCGACTTTCGAGAGAGGACTCTGCTGTTCATTTGCCTACTGAGCCCAAAGTAACTTCTGTCTCCAGGCTGACATCGTTGTTGCTGGTCACTGCAGTTCCTAAATAGACAAAGTCCTTGACTGACTCAAAGTCATAGTCTCCAGCAGTAAGATGAGAGTCAAAACGCCGCGACTCTATGTTACTGCACACTATAAACTACCAACTCATCGCCTCCAACCTTAAACAATTCAGCCGGTAAGCCGTCCGCTCCCGCGGCTTTATTGTACTATATGTTTTATTTATTGGCTGTATTATTAAGTCGCTTCGACTTCCGTATAGTTAGGGATGGGAACTTCAACACCATCTTCTCTGATTGGGGTTAGTGGATCTTCCTCCGACTCTTGGTTGTCTCCAGCCAAAAGACTTTCAAAGTGGTCCCTCCATAACCTCAGTACGGTCTCTGCATCTGTGACAAGATTTCCATCATCACTCCTGCAGGCAAGCGATCCAGACTTATACCCTTGAGTCATACGTTTGACCCTCCTGGTCATACCAAGGATTCCGTTTTGGAGGACGTTGGAATCCAAGGGTTTCCACAGCAGAAGTGTTAATGGTGGTAGATATATACGTCCACATATCTGAAGCATTTGTAGGCGTTGGAGTGAGCTGGCCAAGTCGGCCTGAGAGTCGAGTTGAGAAGGCATCCCTGTGCTGTTGTGACTGCAGCTTTCCGATGTCAAGCTTTCTTAGCATACCTTGGTGTGGGATTTTCGCGACACACAACCGTGCGCGAACCTTGGCTGCGACAAGGTAGTGGTCAGAGTCGATGTTAGGACCCCGACACGATCTCACATCAAGAATGCTAGACGCATGTCTTGCATCGATCACAACATGATCAATCTGGTTGCAAGTCAGACGATCAGGTGACAGCCAGGTTGCTTTGGGAATCTTGTACTGCTCACCATCATATTGTGCGCAGCAGCAAAACCTATAAGTCTAAGCCCATTGTCTGAGGTAGACTCATGTAAGCTGTGCTGTCCAACGGTTGCTCAAAAGATGCGTTCCCGCCCGATTTTGGAATTAAAATCTCCGAGTAGGATCTTAATGTCATGCGACGGGCAGCGGCTATACACTCGGTCGAGTTATGTATCCATCAAACATTTTAATGTTATTTTCTCATGTTATGTTAATGATATGTAAGTGATAGTAAGTAAATTTAATCAATGTTAAATAAATGTTCTACTAATAAAACATAGTTTGTTGTCCATATTCATGTTTGCTTAACTATTTCAATCTCAATATGCATATATTTATGTATATCTATTGGAAAGTGTATGTTAAATTTTCTTTCAGTTACAGAGTCAATTTAATATAGCTCATGTTTACTATCAAAGATTTTTATACTTATTCCAAGTAGTGTGTTGCAGGCCTATCAAGTGTAGTCATCCCACACAGCGAATCGATAGGAACTAAT
Source organism: Drosophila sp. st01m (assembly GCA_018901795.1). Lineage (NCBI taxonomy): Eukaryota > Metazoa > Arthropoda > Insecta > Diptera > Drosophilidae > Drosophila > Drosophila sp. st01m. The sequence continues at coordinate 1,111,856 of JAEIFG010000269.1, forward strand.
ACTTTTCCAATCTGACGGATTGTGAATTTAAGTTATTATTATCCTGTCGTATGCACACATATCGAAAGTATACTGTAATCAATGAATTTCAAATATATAAACTCATAAGTCCTTAACTCATTCCAACGACACATTATTATAAAAAGTCAAACTCTTGTATCCAGCACTCTTAAAAAGCCTTTCAATATAATCGCACTTCAATTTGGAGTACCCCACAGAAAAGCTTACTAAACTTCTAATTTTCACCAGAACTTGTAGTAAGTACGGTACAGTATTCTCTACTGTAACACTGGGGCCGAATAGAGCAGGGGCGGAGACCCCTGTTTTTATTATATTTTTAATACTCAAGGAAAGCGAAACTCATATGCAAAGTGGAGGAACAGCTCAATACCCGTATTATTCGAAATTTTATAAAATTAATTTTAAACTACCCGCAGATATAATGTATTACTTTATGTCGTTCTGATTAATTTAATTTTGAATTTGAAACAATTTTGTGCGGTATATAACTAGCCCTGTTCAATGCATTTTCGCATTTAGAAATACTGTGTATACAGCATGGGATATGGAAATTTCGGATATCGCTATTTTATCATTGTGCTTATTCTTATTGTTTCTGTAACTGCAAAAAAATATAATATCATTCAACCATGTAGGAAACTTTGTGTTGAAGAGAGCACGCACAGTCGGAAAGGCGAATGCGTTGCCATACAGGACTTCATTAAACTAAAATCAAGTGATGGCTTTAGAAAAATAGATACTTGTGACCCCAATTGTGGTTCCTTCGAAGTATGTGTACACAAAAAATGTGTTAGTGTCAATAATGATGCAATTAACTCGAGAGCTGGTCAAAAAATTTATATCCACTTAAAGTCGTTTCAAAACACGAAAAAAAATCTGAATAAAACAACAACGCGAATCACATTTAGTATTAAATGGCAACAAACAAGGTCATCCAGGAGTCCAAGATCAAGATTTTGGACAATCAGACGGCCAACCAGATCTAGACCGAGGCCAACCAGACCTAGACCTAGGCCAACCAGACCTAGACCGAGGCCAACCAGACCTAGACCTAGGCCAACCAGACCTAGACCGAGGCCAACCAGACCTAGACCTAGGCCAACCAGACCTAGACCGAGGCCAACCAGACCTAGACCTAGGCCAACCAGACCTAGACCGAGGCCAACCAGACCTAGACCTAGGCCAACCAGACCTAGACCTAGGCCAACCAGACCTAGACCAAGGCCAACCAGACCTAGACCTAGGCCAACCAGACCTAGACCGAGGCCAACCAGACCTAGACCTAGGCCAACCAGACCTAGACCGAGGCCAACCAGACCTAGACCTAGGCCAACCAGACCTAGACCGAGGCCAACCAGACCTAGACCTAGGCCAACCAGACCTAGACCGAGGCCAACCAGACCTAGACCTAGGCCAACCAGACCTAGACCGAGGCCAACCAGACCTAGACCTAGGCCAACCAGACCTAGACCGAGGCCAACCAGACCTAGACCTAGGCCAACCAGACCTAGACCTAGGCCAACCAGACCTAGACCAAGGCCAACCAGACCTAGACCTAGGCCAACCAGACCTAGACCGAGGCCAACCAGACCTAGACCTAGGCCAACCAGACCTAGACCGAGGCCAACCAGACCTAGACCTAGGCCAACCAGACCTAGACCTAGGCCAACCAGACCTAGACCTAGGCCAACCAGACCTAGACCTAGACCTACTCGTCATACAAAACCAACTCGCCATACAAAACCTACTCGTCATACAAAACCAACACGACATACAAAACCTACTCGTCACACAAAACCAACACGACATACAAAACCTTATCCTACACCAACAACACGACCTCCACCGCCTCCACCTCCACCACCGCCGCCTCCACCACCACCTACTTCTCCTGAGCCACCGCCACCACCACCACCACCACCACCGCCTCCACCTCCACCTACTTCTCCTGAGCCACCGCCACCACCACCACCGCCTCCACCTCCACCACCACCACCACCGCCTCCACCTCCACCTCCACCTCCACCACCACCACCGCCTCCACCACCACCTACTTCTCCTGAGCCACCGCCACCACCACCACCGCCTCCACCTCCACCACCACCACCACCGCCTCCTCCTCCACCACCACCACCACCACCTCCACCTACTTCTCCTGAGCCACCGCCACCACCACCACCGCCTCCACCTCCACCACCACCACCACCACCTCCACCTACTTCTCCTGAGCCACCGCCACCACCTCCTCCACCACCGCCTCCTACTTCTCCTAAACCACCTCCACCTACTTCACCTAAGCCACCAACACCACCACCACCACCTCCAACTACTATGCAACCTACAACACTAAAACCTACAACACCACAATCAACAACATCGCAACCTACAACAACACAACGTTCAACACCACAACCCACAACAATGGAACCTACAACTATGAAACCTACATCACCACAACCTTCAACAATGGAACCTACAACACCATAATCTACAACATCGCAATCTACAACAACGGGACCTACAGCACCACAATCTACAACAATGGAACCTACAACTATGAAACCTACATCATCACAACATTCAACAATGGAACCAACAAAACTACATTCTACAACAGCGCAAAGTAGAACAAGACAGTCTACCACAATGGATTCTACAGCAACGGAACCTCCAATACCATAATGTACAACAACGCAACCTACAACAATGAAACCTACAACACTACAATCTACAACATCGCAACCTACAAAAACACAACGTTCAACACCACAACCTACATCAATGGAACCTACAACTATGAAACCTACATCACCACAACCTTCAACAATGGAACCTACAACACCATAATCTACAACATCGCAATCTACAACAACGGGACCTACAACACCACAATCTACAACATCGCAACCTATATTAGCGCAACAATGAAACCTACAAGAATGAAACCCACGACATCAACAGCGCAAACTACAACACCGCAATCTACAAAACTTTAAATTCTGTACTTTAAAACAAACCGGAGCCGAATCTGGAGCCAATAATTCTTTCAATTAAACCAGCTGCCTTATTTGAAATATTGTTATAACATTATACAATTACTAGAGGTCCCGCTTTTGCGTCCTTGCTTTGCTCGGACGCACATACACACTTAAAGTTTCAGAAATATTTATATTAAAAGGTTAATATAAATATTATTATTTTAATTATTTCGATATTTCCACAACACCAAAGCGATAAAATGCATATTTCCAATTATCGTACTAATGTGCGCGCTGCCAACTTATTCAATTCAGTATCAACACGAATGTCTCATATGTAAAATCGAGTTAATTCAAGCAGCCCTTTATTTCGTATGTATGACGAACAATGTTGCCAACATTTTTCAGGAAGAAGCCGCCAGATTGGACAAAAATAAAAGGCTTCCGCTGTTTTAAAATTTTCCCCCGCTGTTGGACTTCCAAAACCGTCAGATCTGATGGGAAAAAAGCTAAATTGACAACACTGATGACAAAGCACGCTTCGTTCACAGGAACAAAACAACAACAACGTTTTCAATGCTTGCTTAGCGAGTTTGCATTAAATGCCTTTTAAATAATGTTATTTATTTTTTAAAATAGGTTGCAGGTGGAATTAGAAATTAAAATTAAAATACCCATACGAATCTGTAAATTTTTTTTCTGATTTTTAAAAAAAACTTCAAGTCTCTAGGACTTGTGGTTTGGCCATGGCTGTGATATATCAGTCAGTCAGTCAGTCAGTGAGTCAGTGAGGACAAAGCATTTTATATACATAGACTAGTGGGCCCGCTTTTGCGTCCTTGCTTTGCTCGGACGCAGATCTCCACTTAAAGTATCAGAAATATTATTATTTAAATTATTTCGTCATTTGCACACTACTATAGAGGTGGCGCCATCTATTGTTAGTGGCGCCATCTAACAATAAGCCCGTAATGCTTTACGGATTGACAAATAGTACATAGAATTTGCGAACATGCATTTTTAATTCGATTTAATAAATATTTTATATTTTCAAAAATAAAATGCAGGTGAAAATTTAAAAAGAGCTTCTGATTTAATGTTATATTAGTGAGCAAATAACCCACAGACAGTTAATTTCATACAACCAAAAGTGTCTAAGAAAATGCCTACTACTATGAAATACCCATTACGCTTTAAACGTTATTGCCTTCAATATTTTTGAAGGTAAAACACCGTAAATTTAACAAATTCATAAAGAAAGGCTATATAATAAGTGTAATGGGCTGTTTTATAAATAAAAACAATTTTTTTAATGTATAAATTTCTTAATAAAACATTTTAATGGTACAGGGTATCACAGACTACATACAAAACTTAAGGGGCAGCAACGAATAATAAAATAAGAATAATAAAATAAATGTCTTCAATTCTCATAGCAGCCGATTCATATGTACACTTATGTATGACAAAGAACGCAATATAAGTCACTTCTTCGTTCACAGGAACAAAACAACAACATTGGCGATTTCAATTCAATTCAATTTCAATTTCTTATGTAGATTTGACTTAATTCAAGCAGCCCTTTAATATGACAAAGAAAGCAATAAAAATCACTTCGTTCACAAGAACATAACAACAACAACATTCGCGATCTTGCTCGCACTTTCGAAAGCGAACACAAAAATGATGTTTTTAATGCTTGCTTAGCGGGCTTGCATTAAACGCAATTTAAATAATGTTTTTTATTTTTTAAAATATCCATACGAATCTATCAAAGTTCATTTTGATTTTTTAAAAAACACTTTAAGTCTCTAGGATACGTGGTTTGACTATGGCTGTGGTATATCAGTCAGTCAGTGAGGACAAAGCATTTTATATATATACAAGAGGTCCCACTTTATGGTCCTTCCTTTGGTCGGACTTGAAGTTTCAGAAATATTTATATTAAAAGGTTAATATAAATATTATTATTTAAATTATTCGATATTTCCACACCACCAAAGCGATAAAATGCGCATTTTTATTTATCGCACTAATGGGCTGTCAACTCAAAAAAAGTTCCTAGGCCTTGTGGTTTGACCATGGCTGTGATATATCAGTCAGTCAGGACAAAGCATTTTATATATATAGTTGTATATGTAGATGTGTGAAAAGAGAAAACTTCTTATATTTATATAGTTTAAACAAATATTAGTACGATGCTGAAAATATGCAAACTATTAACTATACTATAACTATACTAAACTATAAAGTCATAGCTAACTTTCAATCCTATAAGAACCTATTTCTAATGTACATATAATGAGGTTGATAATGCCATAGAAAAGTCATTGGGCTCCTTCGGCTGACTTCAGTAACCACTCCTTACTTGTGATGGATAAATGACAGCTTTGTTTAGCGATTATATAAAACATTCAGTATTCTGTGTCACATATTTGCACAAATTTGTACATTTCGACCCAACATGTATAAATTATCTCTTTTTTATTATTTTGGTTTTATTTTTTTTTTTTTTTTGGCAAATGTCTGCTTTGCTTTTCATGCCATTTGCAGGGATCATCCGTCAACTCAATCTCTTGGCCTATAAGTGTCTGGGCTTGATCGCTGTAGAAAAGCCCGAATTTACTGTGAAAATAAATATACTGGAGAAGTAATGAAATAGACCAATACTTTCAAATTTTAAAGAACAAGAATGGAATTTAGTTATTAATTTAATAAGAAACATAATGAATTATTACTTATATTGATAAGAAATATACATATACTCGAAGTTATATAATGAAATATATGATCTGATTTACGCAGCCTGCAGAGAGTTTCCACGTCTATAAGTGAGCAATTTTTTGTGTTGTAATATGGTTGGGTACCTGCAAAAATTTGGAATCCTGCGGCGGTATTAATAATTGGGAAACATGTGTGCTTTGCGATAGCTGTGGTGGCTGCATGTGGAGATGTTGGTTGTGCTGATGGTGCTTTTGCTGTTGGTGGTTCGATTGGCGCTGCATCAGTGGCACTGGAGGTGGTAAGTAGGCGGTTGCCAAGGTAGAATGTTGGAAGTGTATTTGCGAGGTTCGTGGTTTAAGCTGCTGCTGATGGTAGTGCTGTTGCTGGTTCTGTTGCTGATGGTATCGTATCTCATCATACAGATGCGAGTCGAGACTTCCCTTACGTGACTTTGGCGAGATTGCTGAATAAAGTGATTCCTTTCTAGAATAGGCATAGGGCGGCGTTCTTATTGATGAGTTATTGCTGGGAGTGTCATACAGATCCGGTGGAGAGACTAGAAGAATTTCTCTAGGATTAGATCAGAGGAGTAGCTACTTGGCCAATACGATGAACAACTTGGCTCAACGATTCAGCTTTTAAGGAAATTTTTGGAATTCTCATCAATATTATTATAAGGAATTGTTTCTATAATTTGAGAAATTTTAAGCGAGTGTTTATATCAAAGCCGAGCATGCTAATTACCTACATTTAAAAAAATTACTTTCTTCTGTTTGCAAAGGAAACGGGTAAAAAAAAGTTCTATAATCAAGAATTAGAATATCCAAACTTAAAATGTTGGTAACAAATTTGCGTCGAGAACATTCAAATTTTTTGAGTAAAAGAGCAAATCTAAATTTAAATAAGAAAAAACTCTTAAATTATTATTCAACAAATAATATCCATAATGAAGATTATTTACTTAATAAATTTTGTTGTATACATTCTAAATAAATTTTTTAATTAGGTTTTTGACTTTTTAAATACTAAATACTACTACTCACCCTCTCGCCTGCTCTCAACAGAGCGATACGGGATCAAAATTGACTTCAAATAAAACATGATTTATTTATATATTCCTAACAATTTAAGAAATGTGATATTTTAGAAAAGATAACTTTTTTGAAGAGAGAACTATTTGAGATGAAAGTTCTTGACTTGTTTTTCCTTTTTCAGTATACAAGCTCAACCTTTGCCAGGTTATTCATCGAACCGCCCTCGTAACAGCCGGGCGACACTTACATACCCTCGTTCGTTTGATTGACCGCATTTGGCGCTGGAAGTTTTGGCAGCGGCCCCTGAAATATTTTGCCCATTGCAGCTGACTCATTAATCAGAACTTCTGGATTGGGATTGCAGTTATTTATACCCTGTGGGTGTGGATGTGGATGTGAATGTGGGTGTGAAAGAGTTGTAATCGTGCCATTAGCGTTGTAGATGACAGCTTCCTTCTGGACATGATAGCGTCGATAGACATAGAGAAAGCCAAGTATAATGACTGTCATCAGGGCGAGAAGTATAACTATCAAAGTGCTCAGCAGACTGGCATTATGATCGTGAGTGCTTCTACTTGGATTGGACTCGCCAGAGGCAAATCCTGCCAAGTTCAGCTGAGGTGAATGATCCTGTGTCCCACTGCCAGCATTCGTGATGACGTGTATTACTTCTGGAGCTGGTACACCTGCAGCTGCGGCTGTATGCAAGTTCTCCAGGAGATCATTGCTGGACTCATGCAGTATAATCTTGGGCGTGTGGGAGCCCTCCTGGACAGGCTGTTTGATCAGTATGACCTCGGGCAGGGAACTTGGCGATGCCTGATCGAGGCTGCTCTCCGGCATGCTCCCAATTCGCTTGGCAATGCTATTAATATTGTGCGTAAGATTTGCCATGGTTGAATTGATGGTCTCCAGCACCACATGGCTGACATTTAAAGCACCAACATGATCCTGTCGAATACACTCTCCGGTCTGTGGGTGACACAATCTCTCAGCGCATCCGCAGGCCTTCCGGCACATGACACCATGAGTTCCTGGTGGACAGGGCTGTTCACAGCTAAAAGCAATCTTAACACATGACTAAAATGAATAAATTAGAAATCGTTGACATTACTCACAACTGACCGGCCCAGCCGGAAATGCAATGACACACTCCGGTCTTATTGTCGCAAACAGCATCATTTCGACATTGGCACGGATTCTTACAGTCCAATCCCCAGCGATCATGATCACAGCCTTTAATGATTTGAACTATCAAATGAGGCTATACATTTTGAAAGGCTATCTACTCACGCTGGGTGCAGTGCTTGCCGGTGTAACCTTCCTCGCAGCTGCAGATATCGGGCATAAGGCAACTGCCACGCCCACAGCCCCCACGGCAAATGGGCTTGCAGCTGGCATGACTGTCAGAAAGATTGCCCTCATAGCCTTGACAGCAGAACCGAACTGTCCGCGTCTTGTTCAGTTTCTAAAAGAACAGAAGCAAGAAAAGCAATGGATTTATGATTAAAAAGAAAACAAGAAACTTTACTGTGCGCATTAAAATTCATAAGCCTCTCTTAATTATTAATTGTGATTCTGCTTATATTCTTATCGAAACATAATTTTTGAGTATAAATATATAGTTCAAAAAGGAATGTTATCTACGGGTCACCTAAGATTTAATACCCCCCTTATAATGCTCAGTATCGTACACATATCTGCAGACTGGCGACAAACTATTTATTTTTTTCAAAGTATGTGAAATCACAAGTCCCAAGACCCGAGAGATTAAAATTTGATTTTTAAGGCAACCGTTTAAGAAGTTCGGTATTCATTATTGAAGTCTTTATATTTTGAACATACACAAGGAAAATAAAGTCGAATAAAGTATGGAATAGCAATATTAATAATTTTATTTCATTCCAGAGCACAATTGTCATAATTTGTATTCCATACTTAAGCAGTCATTTATTATACAACTAACAAGCCACTCCCAAAAATGTTATCAATTCGCATTTCCTGCTGCGGCCTCCAAGTTCCGAAATTACTTGACAGCATTTGTATTTAGAAACTGCTCAGTTCTGTGCAAGCAGTTTGTGGATTTGGACGCCTTACACTAAATAAAATAATTTCAGTATGAATCGATACACATGTTCGGGGCTGATTTATACTGTTTTCCTGTTTTTGGTGGTTGCTTGTCACTCCACCCAGAAGTTGGAGGACAACTTATCTACGGAATCATCCTCTATGTCACCTGATACAACACAGGACGTCAGTGCTTCAGGTGTTTCAAGACCTACATCAACAGCAGCAACAAGAGAAAAAATATTGGAACAATCGGAATCACCAAATCTTAAGCCAAGATGGGATACCACATTGCTTGTTCTCCTTTTTGTGATTATACTAATTATTATAGTTTTTGCCTTTTTTATTCACAAACTGAAGAACCGTCGTGGATATCAAGTGCCAAAAGTAACAAATTGCCGACAAGCTTAACCATAATTAAGAATTGAACATGATATAAAATTTTTAATTTGTTCAATTCAGAACATAAATAAGTATAAAATTTTAAACTGCTCTCAGATATAAGTTTTTTAAAAACAAGTTTTCTTTATTGAAGCGTTGAATGCTACAATATATTAATAGTATTATAACAGCGCAAGTAAACAAATAAATAATCGAACCAAACCTTACACTATGAGCATGAGGACCTATATTTCCTTGGCGGGTAGATTTACGCATTTCTTACCTTGCTCTGGGATTTGGTTGGGATTCGAACTCAGTTTTTCTGTTCTGTCAGCGCCTATAACAGGGCCTCTGGATCACCACTCTAAAGTAAGTGCATTGCTTTTCGTTGTATTCTTCAAGGAGTCAACATTCAACCATGATACGAGAACTTAGCAGAAAATCAGTCAGTCAGTAGTCATTATAAATCAGGAAGAGGCCAACCTTATATACTTTTTGTTCCTAAGTTAAGTACATCATCATTTTCTACATCGCTTGCATCAATCTTATCGCTTAGAAAGAACTCCATGTTTTTATTTATATTTTCAAAATTAGTGGCTGCAAATGTAAATCTAATTAGATTTGTCGGGGATGCCCAAAGCTGCCGCTTCAAAAACTTCTGATTCTTTAATTTTAATTAAATTACGATAGGAGAATGGGAAAATGGGAGTTTAAACTACATTGCAAGTGACAATCTAACACAAATGAGAAACCGTCTTGCATTTAATAGCTGTACTTTCTTTTCATTTATATATTTTCAGTTCATGAAATGCATGCAGGTTCCCAGTTTATCTGACTCACTACTCTAACATATTATCTATTTTAAAATTGTATATCTTATATGAACAGGAGGTTTTCAAATAACTTAAGCCCAGATGTAATGGATCAAATATGTTGCGATCTGCTGTAAGTGCGGCGCATAGAAGTATGCCATAAACACAGTCTTCATTTGTCTGCCCTAGAGTATGCAGAATAAATCTGCATTGTTTTTTTTTTTTTTTTAAGATAACATTTATTTATTGTTCATTAGTCACTAGGAATCGTTCAGTTCCTTCTGAACTTAACCTAATGTGTCGCTTAAAATTTAATATTATGGATAATGTTCTTTAATTATAATATATACAAGTGTACAGTGGAGGGATTATGCTATCTTGCGTGTAAGGAGTTCATGGGGATGTATTCTCTTCAGACGTCGGAGGGAAATGGGGTCGACAAGATCATTTGCCAACGTGTTCGGGTGGGCGTTAAGTCTGTCGGCATAACGGCTGCTATGGAAGTTTATTTGATCTCCCAGTGGGACAACTTTTAAGTCCCTTTCAATGACTTGGTTGGTCACATACCAGAGTAGCCCAGAAGCATGTCGTGCCGCTCGCGATTGTATAACTCTAAGCCTATTGAGCTGAGTCTTAGAGGCAGTTCCCCACAATTGGATGGCGTAGGTCAGTATTGGACCTAATATGGCTTTTATTAAGAGAGCCTTAGTGCATTGTTATTATAATTAAATCTTATATTTTATTTCTTAGACAGGTTTTACGCTGCCACCAGTGACATCTTAATTATTTACAATTATGAAAAAATTGAATTGATCACATTTGTATATAGGAAGATCCATTTCAAATACTCAGATAAATACTTTCAAAGTCAGGATCTGTATTACAAGCACTCAAAATATTGATCACATATCTGTATATCTTAATAATTTCATTAAATAAATGATCCATTTTGTCGCCAAAGCAAATGCGGAAATTCTTCAAATGTCTGTAAAATTGTTCCCTTCCAGCAGTACAATGTCAATTTTCTGGTCCCCATTGGACTTTGTATCGCTGTTCAGTTCTTGTAACTTACAAAGACCTATGTGCTGATTATGATAAATCTGAGATCCGCAGAGTGAGTCTAATATACAACCACACAGCATGAGAACCACGAACACTCAGACATTTACGTACACCCCTTGAGTTGCCAATTTAATTAAATGAGTGAATAAGTGAATGAACTGCTCACAATCATTTCAATGTCCACTCCGAAGTATTTCCAGTTTTCATTCAGTAAATTCCCGCCCAACTTACGCATTGTTCTGTTAGTTGCTGATGAGTTTGTATCTGTAGTAGTGTTGCTGCGAAGTTATGAGTCGTCTACTCACATTTTCAGTATGCCATGCATACTAAATGTGTTTACCCTAGCATAAATTAATAAGGCGGAAATTTTAATATAATCACAGAAATTCGATTCAAGTCATTCTTTGATGCTTTTTGTACCCAAATTCCACAGAGTATGCTGGTTTTATGCAATGTATGTAACATACTTAAGGAAACATGGAAAAATAAGAACCACGGATGGAGCAATAACCATATACTTAATGTATCTACGAGTTTGTGTACAGGGTATATCGTGGTCGAGCACTTTTTATTGGAGCGATCTGACTCGCTTCCTGCTGCTCCTATTTCATATTCATTGTAAGCATAATTAAGTTCAGCTTTAATTTAGCCCTATGACAAATGCACTCCATAAATATGAGAAAAATACCTCATAATCAGTACTTTGATGGTAATTGAATATTCGTATATGTTGAGCAACGTTTTACATGTGTGAATCAAATTACGGCCACAAGTCGTAGTGCTTCCATCTATACTCTTCCTCTCTCTCTTCTCTCTCTCTCTCTCTCTCTCTCTCTCTCTCTCTCTCTCTCTCGATCTGTCGCAATGCATCTCTCACCGTCAGTCCATCAATCATTTGTTAAAGAAAATTTTATACCATTGCGTCTGTTTTATTTTTATATAATTCACTTAACTAGATATTATTTTTTTTTTGTTTGGAAAATCTTTAAACACTTTGCCGCCACTTCCAATCTTAAGATTGAAACTCGTTTTATTTTTCGTAAATGCCTACTTGGCACCGTATTTTTTCATGTTAATTAATTAAAGCAATTGGCAATTTGCAGCGGTATTTTCTCTACAAATAATTGTTACAAACAAATTTAACACCAAAATCCGAATTTCCCGACGTATTTGGGCACCTCCACTAGCTCAAGAAACACGATGAAAAGCTTGTTAATAGATTTAGATGGTAAGTCAAATGACAATTAGTTTTAACGAATACTTCAAGTTGTCTGTCTCATGTCTCTTTAATATTAAATCTTTCAAATTTCTTTAGTTTTTCCTGCCAAATCCTTGACTATCTACTATGAAATCTTTTTATCTATTATGAAATATTAAATAGTTAAATTATGAAATTAATGTTTCTCAAGCAAAGAAGACATACGCTTAAACACACACGCAGGCGCATACATATATCCCTCTAGTACTGTGGGTAGCAGACGAAATATTTTGTTGGTGATTTCACCATTCAAAGTAATCAGTGAATTCACCAGTGACAGGCAGTTCAATTTTGTAGCGTATGTGAGTAAATTTGTCAATGGTATATTGTGAGTGCCGGTGAACTTAATGGTGAATGTTTATGCAGAAGGTGACTAGTGCTTTCCGTCAATGACATGCTATACGGTGAGAGTGGTACCTGAGAGCTCACTAACTTCACACCAGTGAGCCGTACTAGAGGGCTATTTTAAGTTGAAATTGTAAACTAACCCAAAACTGGCTACATCTTATGACCACTGTGCACCGTACGTTCAGGTGATGCAATCGAAAGTGTGTCAACAGTTTCGAATTCGACTTCGACTGCGACTTCAGCTTCGACTAAAACTGCCTCCAACTCCTTGCAAGTGGACTAGTTAATCGTAAGTTTGCTGCGAGTCTGCCTGCGCATAGATGCTTGATTTTCCGCTTTTCATTTGCTCTTTCTGTCACTGACACCATGACATAATTATCACTTTTTTGGTTCATTCCAAAATAAAATGAAAGGAAAAACCAGCCATACCTGATTAGGCGGCACACACAAACAGTCAACCGGATTTTGACCATATTTGTGATTCGCATGTTTTTCTCGATTTTTCGCTTATTTACACTCAACTCAAATGGCTGCATTTTATTGAGTTTATCAGCTCTGACTACCTGTTTACCCATTCAAAATCAAATTAAATTTGTTGCATGCACATTGCTTGATATCTTAGGTCTTCAAATTGAGACATGAGCATGAAGTATATTTATTGACCTTGTAAAGTACTTCAATATATAGTACAGTATTGGCAGTAATTAACTCAAACCAAATTTGAAAAGCATTTACTCTAAATATGCAAATTGCGTATACGCTGCAGTGTCCCAAAAGTACAAAAGACTTTCGACAGCCAAGAACGTGACCTGACGCTATATCGTATTACAATTTCTATGGTAAAAACCAGTTGCCAGTATTAATGTTTTAACATTTTTTTACACACAGCTGCGACTTCCGTTCGGTGGTCTGCAGTTTCCTCTGGTTGCTTGCGAAACTTATTAAAATGTATTATTTATATTTTTTATTCAAAGAACTCATAAAGTATACTAAAAATATGAGCAAAATAATCAACGAGAGTTGCCAATATAATGGCTTCCTGGTTTAGCAAATGATATCAGGTTTGTGGGGCAAGTGACCATGTGGCCAAGTCTGGATAAATGGCCACAGAGAAGGTGTTGCCAGCAGCTAAGATGACGTAATACACGTAGCAGCCCGCAAAGACAGAGCCGGCAGTTGAACACCCGCTGCCAGCTTAGGCACATTGTCAGCTACACACCAGCTACACTCGCTACACTCACCTGTACCCTCATCACCTCGCGCATTTCCGTCTTGTAGGAGGAGCATCGCGGCGGTATGTCCAGGCACCAGCTGGACGTGCGCACCCGCACCGGCTGCACCTCCGGCACCTCTGCCACTTCCACATAGGGTTCCTCGCGGGTGCAAATGTTTCCCGCAGCCTGTATCGAGGGCAGGGTCATCTCGGTTGCATCCCTGATATCCTTGATATCCTTGAGATATGTATTGACACGAATGCTGCTGTTCTGGCAGCTTGTGAAGATCACTTGCAACAGCAACAACAATGACAGCAGCAGCAGCAGTTGTGACAGCATCATATTTAGTATCAATAATTTAATTAATACGCCAATATCAATTTTTATTAAACTATGCTTTTCAGTTGATCAATCAATTACTATTTTTATTTTAGTTGAAACTTTTAATTGATAGTTTTGGCAGTGATTGTTAATCACTATTTCTTAATTAATAACTGACTGACATCCTAGATGCTCCAATTACCCTATTCACTTTCTTCACTATCCACTTTCTTTGCTCAGATTCTTTCCGCTCGAATTGCGTTGCATGTGCGTTTGAAACGCGACTCTCGTTAAGACTGTTTGTTCCCGCAGCTCAGTCGAATATTCCTGCTCCAAAAACAGTGAACAGTGAACAGTGAACAGTGAATAGTGAACAGTAAACAAATACACACACACACATAATAAAAAAAATTATAAATAAAAGTTGTCATTGCAAATTGTCGACGCCGACGACACTTTTTGTCGAGCTAATGAAGGCCGCTGTGCGCGGGATCGGAAGGGGCAGAGACAGAGACAGATACAGAGACAGATACAGAGACAGAGGTTGAGGCGACGACAGGGCGGAAGTACGCAATGCACAGTTAAATTCTACAACGAAAGTGAAATGCGACACATGCACGCCCACGCACACGCACACACAATTCTACATTTCTACACTACAGCTGCACTCAAAACCGAAACGATCAAGTTGCGTCCTCCACTCCACAATCCGAACCCACTCACTGCCAGACAAACACTCACTGCTTACATGTCGATGACGATGACGATGTCGATGTCGATGTTGATGATTACATATAATTGTAATATTGTCCTTAACATTCTGCTGCAGTTGCCGCTGTTGCAGTTGCGAGGTAGACATGATTTTATTATTTTGTTGTTATTATTAAAGTTAATGTTGCGAATGTTGTTTTTTTCAGTATCGCTCCTCTCCTTAGAGCGATAAAAAGCAATAATAACGAAGCGTAGGAAAGCGCCACCTCAAACATCAATAGATGCAGAACAGTATAAAAGGGAAACCCATTTGAAAATGTTATTAAATTGTAGACATCTGGGCAGATTTCGCTCGAAAACGTACTCTACAATTCTTCAGGAATTATTTATGTTCCACCCCTCATGTACTCGGAATGTATTACTTTAATAATGCCTGAAATACACACAAGAAGTGAGATAAAATGAAGATAAGATAAATAATAATATTTCATGCAAAATGCATATCATAGTTAACAAACACTCACAAAATATATATTCCTAAGTTCGAAAATATGGCCTTCTATTACTATCCATGATTGCTCCATGCATAAAATTTCGATCTATTAAAATAGGTTTCCAGAATACCTATCACAGATATTTGGTAAACGTTAAAAAACCCAGATTTCGAAAATCTCAGCCAGAATTACCTAAAATGCTATGATAAGTACCCATTACCTTAATATTATGTCAGTTTTTTCTCTTCTCTTATTTTATATATAATGAAAAATCTGCATATTTATTATCATAATAAAAAATGTGTGTTTGCTGGGGCAATAATAAAAAAGTTTGCATATATGTTAATAAGTTGAGATTGAGAAACAAAAATTATAGGTGCATAATAAAAATACACTCTCTAAAATGTGGCATATTAACAACGTGATCCCTTGCCACAATCATAACCGTTTGTGTACTGGAGTGAAGTTAAGGGGCGAATATATCATACAGCTGGACACAAGAAGTGTTCTGGCCACTGGGTCCCAACTATTGTGTTCTCCGTGTTGTGATGAAGAAAGTACAAAGTAAATGGATATCCATCTGAAAGTTTACTTTTCAATTGAGTTATGCTGAGATGACGACAATAACAATAATAATGTTACTATATTCTTTGCGACGCACACTCACACAATTATCAAACCGACTCGTTAAATGTAATCGAGATAAAACCAAAGTGTCCCCTCAACCGACGGACTGACAGTGGGACGGAAACAACAAGATAAAACAAGAACTTGCTCTGCACTCTTTTAACTAAAGTATCTGATTTCTTAGACAAAGTTTAGAACAATGACACTGAGTTGAACACCAAGTTGCCTCGCTGCCCCACCTCGTGCCCCACCTCGTGCCCCACCTCGTGCCCCACCATGTATCCCTCGGTCGTGGCAAGCCACGCCCCGTAACACCACGGCGTTGATTATCTTGTTTACACTGAAGTCGCAGTTGCAGTTGCAATTTATTAAATCAAATTTACAAAAACAAAGAAAAAAAAAAAACAAAGAAGAAACCAGTTGAGAGAAACAACAACAACAACAACAACAACAACAACAAATAGCAATTGCAGTCGGAGCGGATTGTTACTATGTTTATTATTTGATTAAATTTTAAAACAACAACACCACTAACAACTGTTGAAATGTGCGTGCGACGATGGCGTTCCAATGACCCGCATCCCCTCTTTCCTCCCTCCGGGAATCCAACAAACAACAAACCGGTTTTCATTTCCAATAGTTTGCTTAGGGTGCCGCCAATTTGTATTTTGTTTATGTTTGTTTACTTTTTATTTTCTTTAGAATTGTTTTTGGCATTAATTCAAGTTCAGCTTGGTTAGATATGTACGGAATATGCAACTTGATTAAGCGGAAATTAGTATATATTACAACAAAAGTAAGTGCATTTGACTGTCAAACTTAGTTCTATTTTAGCTAAACAAATAGATAGCACAGCCAGATCGTTAGCATTAGCATTAATGTGTTGTTCTCTGATTTGCTCACTCCATTGTAGTAGCCACCAAATATTTGTAGTCCGGCGGTTTCGATGCTTCGTTTGCAGTAGTCCCCATCATAGTTCCAGCCCACATACTCGTTCGTGCGCAAGGACTCTTGACGCAGCCACTCCTCCAAGGGAGCAAAGTACTCCCTCAAAGCAGTTCCGTCTAAACGACCCTCTCCCAATGTCTCCTCCAGCACCTCTTGCCATGGCTGTGAAGCGCCCTTCGCCATAAGGTTCCTAGAGTATAGAGAATGAAAGCGACAAAGGATCTAGATTAACAAATAAACTGTTTCACAATAACAGGTGATTTAGACCTTATACATAAGTATCTTTCATGCGTAACTTCCTCTGCCAACTTAACATACACTCAGGTCGTTACTTCGATCATCATTATACCAATCACGTTTCTATTGTTGACTAATATTTTACCGATGGCAAATCTGCATTCTAGCCAATCTATTGAAGTATTGAACCCGAAAGGGTTCAATGTAAGAGGCAGAAGGGAGCGTGGCTAAGCCTATATATATATAAATATATATACTATTGATCAGAATCCAGTCGAGTCGATTTAGCCATGTCGGTGTGAAAATTAAAGTGTATGAATATTGTTGCTGTTCATAATATTGATTCAATAGATATAAATAACAAAAATTGTATCATCATTTTTGAAGAATCATTTTTTGACCTACTTGAGTATATTGCCTGCGGCTGGCTGCCGATAGATGTCGCACTTGTGCAATGGCTTCCTCGGATCGTTGGGCACGTATTGGCCAGCGGCTTGACACATGCGTCTATAAAGCTGAAACTGAAGCACCGTGGAGAAAAAGTATCTGCAAGATACAAATACGATATGGTATATGGTTAATAACATAGCTTTTAGAATGGCAGCGGTCATGCTTATTGACTATACGGTTGGTAGGTAAAAATACTGTCAACTGAATGAGTTCTGAGTGAGAGTTGATATGCAGCCAAGTACAGACTCGATCGCTTGTGGGGCCCCACATTGTGCCTCAAGGTCGAATCACAAATACAACTAAACCAAAGCAAATTGCAGTTGATATTCGAGTTCAGAATTGCAGTTCGTTGTCATGCAAAAGTCTGTTTAGTTATCCAATAATTGCCTTTTACTCAACTCATTCCTATTTAGTCACATTTATGTTCAAGGTATCACAATACACACTGACTAAATATTTATATTCGTAAGTATTCATTGTATCTCATGCGGCATATTTTTAATAATTAAAATAGTATTCAGTTTCTTTCGCTCTGAGTTTTAATGCAACTGTGCAAACAATTAATATATTCTACAATACATATTCTGTTAATAAAATCTACAAATTTATTTTTGATCTAGTAATAAAATAAATTAATTATTAATTTATTCATAAAATCTATTATTTTTTATTGATATCAAAATGTGATTGAAAGGCAGGAAAAGCAAATTAAGAATATACTTATATTTTTGATCGGTATCAACAGCCGAGTTAAAGTATGTCCGTATGAACACCAAAATGTCAGGGACTTTCAGACTTTAAGACACTAATCTTGGAATTAATCGGACAATATGGGATGACAAATAGTTTAATAGCAACTTGACTGCCTCTCTCTTAATACGTAGGATGTTAGACATCATAAAGTTAGTTGAAGTTAGTTACCAATCATGTAAAAGGGGCGTGTCAAACATTTGAAAATAACTTGACATGCTCCAACTTCGGAATACTTTTGTTTATACGGACAGACAGACAGATCGACATGGCTATATAAACCGACTGTTGATGGTGATCAATAATATATACTTTACTTTACAGAAGGTGCCTCCTTCTCACTGTTTCATACATTGTAACGAACACAGCATACCCTTTTTTGAATATCGGGTATAATACAAGTTATCGAAATAAAGCTAAAATATTAAATTAACTATTATTAAAAATTAAGAATACGTATTGCAATTCAAATTGTACCTTCTAAATTTGATGTTGTTAAATAAAAATGTTTTAAATTACAATAGTTCTATTATTAGTTCTAACAGAAAAAAATTGTCAGCAGTTTAAGAAATGCATTGACTATAGAAGCGGTATTCAAATATTTGATTGCTTAGATACTTTTATGCTACCATTTTTGTTATTGATTTTATTTTATTTTATTGTCTGACTATAAGCAGCCGACACTTAAAATTTACATTTATATAAATAAAAATAAAATTTATTTATTAATAATTTATTATTATATAAATAAAAATAAAATTTATTTATATAAAGTAAAACGATTTTTATAAAATAAATATTAATTAACTATAAAATATTCTGGGGGTATATAAAAAATTAAAAATGATAAACCGATTGGTCCAACATTTGTTGCAAGGATTGGGGAAAACCCAATCAGACCAAGATAAAATTAGAGAAATATTAGTTAGTTAGATTAGTAAGATACAATATTGTAGAGGCCACTCCAAACTTATCGTACCATACCGATTGTTATAATCAGTTTACATAATACGAAAAGATTCATGCAAAGCCCAGTTAGTAATGCAATGCTGGAGATATAAGGGGTTAAAGTTACGAGTAAGTCTAAAAGGTATGTTAAAAGTAATTTCGTCCATCATTGATATAAGAACAAATACTAAATCGTTAACTTCTTTCAATATAATTAGTGTTATTCGAATGCTTTACCCACTGCTCTAAAGGTCAGAGCAGTGCTATGAAACAGTAAGGGAAAATTTTACAATACTTTTCTCTGG
Source organism: Drosophila sp. st01m (assembly GCA_018901795.1). Taxonomy (NCBI): domain Eukaryota; kingdom Metazoa; phylum Arthropoda; class Insecta; order Diptera; family Drosophilidae; genus Drosophila; species Drosophila sp. st01m. Next base: position 1,131,546 of record JAEIFG010000269.1, read on the forward strand.
TCAAAGGTTGGGTTCTAGTATTCTTGTGTTCATTTTCCAGTACAAACTGGGGTTATCAGGTCAGCCAATTTACACAAACAGAGAGGGAAGAATATCAAGTAATTTGTGCAAAACACGCTACTTTCGAGCATAATATTTCACTTAAAAATAAAATACTTGATTTGTTTGCACACTAAATACGTGAAATAAGTATAACAAGCATCAGACACACCTCACGCTACCAGATTATTTTTTGTAAATCAGTACCGTGTGTGTTAAAAGCATTCAATTAGTGTAAAAACAATTAGAGACTGACTGCAGAAGTAATTCTTTTTAATATAGTCTTAGTTCTAGTGGTCGTCAAACTACTTATTGTAGACAATCAAGAACTATTTGAGAATTCTAAGCCAGCGAGCACGAAAATAATTATTATAATAAACTCAATTAAATCTTTCACGAACTTGATCTGTGAGTCGAATCTGGGTCCCGATCCTATCTTAAGAATCTTAGTATTCATTTCAAGTTTTAATTTCTTTTGAAATACAACGAGCTGATATATTTTGATGACTGTCCACTTTTTTATACAAAGGTGGTTAGAATAGTGATGATATCAAAGTCACTTATTTTGGCAAACAATGCTAATGCTGGGACAAAAGAAGCACAACTTGGTAGCTGATTCGATTGTTGTTTTTAGGGAATTCACCACTTCAGACATTTGCCGTTCACTCATTTCAAATAAACGAAAACTAGAATGTGTGTTTATCGCGAGCAGCTTTTTATAATTTAAACTAAAAATAAATTTAATCAATTAGCTTAGCATTAATGAAGATGCATCTCCAATTTCCAGATCTTTAATCTTATTTAAATCAACTAATGCATAATGTCTGCAAATATAAAAAAACTTTAGATAGCAGATAGAGTAGAGATAGCACTTGTATATTCAAGGCTATTAATCATTACATAATAACCTCAAAAACTCAAATGTAAAATATCCAAAATATTCTTGGGGAATTCGTAAATATAACTTTGACCTTTGGAATATGGAAATTGCCAAGAATGAGGGTAGAATATATTCTATTTAACAAGTAATCTAATGATCGTCTTTAAGCCAAACAGATTTTAGCTCAGCTGAACCGAACATTGAACCATTCATTAGCAGCATTCAGATTAACGACATTGCTCATACGTCCCGCAGCACCAGAGAAGTTCAATAATTGGAGCCGTTTTGTGAATGGCTTTGGGGAATACAGATTTTTCATATATTTCTCATTGCTGAGCGCGACGAGAAACACATGTTCCATGTCCAAGCAATAAGCAGTCGAAAGAATTTTCGCAACACGTAATTTAAGCAGAAACCAGCAAAAAATTGGACTAATTGCCGGTAAAGCATTTCGGTGGAACGTTGTCTTTGGGGCTGACGAGTTGCAAAGCTGCCTGTTTGCCTGCCTGACGGATTGTTGGATTGAATGGACGTGGACTGGGTAGCTCGTCGGCGAGGCCATAGCCCAGGTATAGTCAGTGTATTTGATTGAATGATTGAGTGGCAGTGGCAACAGTCAACAGTCAGCACACAGACATAGTCCAAGTTACTTACTCTCTGCCACCGATGCATCGGTGGCAACGACAACAACAACAAAAACGAAACAAAAACAAAAACAGAAGCACCAGCAACAGCTGCTAATCCCTGTTATTGGGTCATGTCTGAGACACCACCGTCTTAGTCCACAAATCGGTCTTCAGCCCGGTCTCGATCGGAGAGTCTCTGGGAAAATGTGGCGACGATGTGGCAACTACTGCCAAGTGCCAAAAACATAACAAACCACACAACGTTGCTGTTGCTTTGCTCTTGCTATAGTTTGTGTAGATGACGTTAACGTTGTCGCTGCTGGTGTTGTTGTTGTTGTTGATTTTCCTGCTGCTGCCTCCGATGCACTTAATGGCTCTTTGGCACGTTGTTTTTATGTCTCGACGTGATCGAACATTGTGAAAAGTGTGCATTAAAATTATTTTCGTCGTTTTTTATTTTTCTAAACGCTTGCAACACACTCATTGGCAATTGCTACGGGAATGTGTGAAAAAACAAATATGTCACGATGGATTCGGTTATAAATTTGTACCATTATTTATGTTAATTCCAACAAGTGGCCAATTAACTTCTATAATTATTTATTTACAAGAAATACACATTAATTACTGATCGCTATCAGCTTTTCCAGAAAATTGTCTTGCTATGAAATCGAAACTAGCAAATGTCAAGGCTAAGTCGTTAACTAGGCAAATCACAAAATTATATATTTTCTTTGTCAAGCGCAACAATGGTAAAGTTTCATTTGACAACGGCAACATCAACATCAATATCCCCACGAACAACAACAAAAGCAATGCAAAAATGTTTGGTCAGTGTAAGAAAAAAAAAACAATCAAAATTACATGCCCAAAATTATTGGACCCTTGACATGTTGACAATTTGAATTTTGTCAGACGCGTCTAGCGAAACGTTCACTGAACGACTGAACCGCTAAACGACTGCATTGGACATTGAACCACATTTGAGTCTCGGAGTGGACGACCAAGTGACCACAACAACAACACGGTATCCAACATCCAAATGACCTTAACGTGTTCACATCAACGTGACATTCACGGCACACAGAAAACAAACTTATATTTGATCTGAAAATGATATTCGTGCATGTGTGTGTGTTTGTGTGTGTCTGTGTGTGTGTTTGTGTTTATGTGTTTTTGTTTAACCATAGCCATGCTCATAAAAAGTATAAACAGAAGTAACTACCGTCTGTAACATTTATGAGACAGTAAAACATAGACACGCTTTACACAGTAATTGAAAATGGCAGTATGTAAGAAGCTGGCATAAATTTTACTCATGCTTAACTGTCTATATGATATATAGTATGTTTTTCTGTAAGTATTAGATTATTTCCACTGGATTTTCGAACAATTTTTACTAAGTATAAACAATAAAATCTATTGGAAAATGGAAATCTATTAAAAGTTAATATTATTGTGAATTCTTATACCTTTTTAATATATGGATTATAGTTCGTAATTAAACTTAATAGAGCTTATAATTGTGTAAAAGTTGAATACCAAAAAAAAAAACAAATAAGTTGATTGTACTTTCAAAGAATTAGATCAAGTTCGATTAAGTTAGCCAACCTGCCATCAAAACGTATCTTGACTGCCTTCAATAAGTTGTATGAGTTGTATATGATATAAACTCAAGTCGTTAGACTAAATCGAGACGAAGATTTAGACGATGACCGAGGCGGAGGTTGAGACTGAGGGGAATGACTGAGATACTTATTATTGATTTATGCGCACGGATCTTGGCACGGATCTCGAGATCTACAGAGAACGGGTCAAACTGATCTGTTGAAGTTACGACGTTGTGAGCTCAAATTAAATACTAATTTACTGGCAAACGGATCTGGCACAGTAACAGCTAAAATTAATTATATAATTAAGAGTAGAACAAAGTGCTTCTGTGTTTTTTTTTCTTGTTTTTTTTTTATTTTTTTTGATTTTGTGTCACAGCTGAAGCCAAAACCGAATTCGAATGCGACTGCGAATGCGAATGCGAATACGAAATCAAAACGTAAAACTGAAACCAAAACTGAAACCGAAACTGAAAGTTCATTCAAGTTGTTGCATTGTGCAACGCACTGCATCGAGCCACAGCAACTGTTTATGGCCAAGACAAAAACCGGCCCCAGCTTCTTGTCTGCCACTGCATCCGCAATGTTTCTAAGCGGCCAAAACGGCGACTAACTGAAAGCAACAAAACAAAACAAAACACGCCAAAACCAAAGACTTACTTACTATAAAACGATGTCTAAAGGAAGCTGTGGTCTATTTTCCACTCAATGCTGCTGCTGCCGTTTGTTGTTGTTGTTGTTGCTGTTGCTATGGCTAGTTTTATAGTTTTGCACGCCTGTGGCGCTTAAATGATTTGCGGCTGGCCACGAAAAAGCGCACAAATGGCCAACAGGGCGTATACTTTATACCTACCACACATACATAGTATGTCCGTATATAGTAAACATAGGCTGGTCGATCGTTTGCCTGCTGCAACGTTTTGGCATTTTGACATATCAAGTAAAAAACTCTAGTGATTTCCGACAAGAGACCAGTTTCTTTTTTGATATTGTTTACTTGGCATGTGCATATATAAAATATAAATTAAAATAAATCGAAAAGTTGATTTTATTTCTAAAATAACAAAGGGATTAATTGACGGGTACCTTCACTTTAGCCGCCATGACTTGACTGATGAAGGCAGCTGAATGAACCAAAAAGGTTTTCCTGTTCTGTATTAAAATGATATGACACTTTAAAAAGGCAACCTCAATTTAAATGGAATTACCGTCCAAACAATATTACTATCTGACTGATTATGTGAATATGGTAAAGTGACTACATATATAGAATTATAACTGATTTCCTGAATGCATCCTACAATAATCGATCGTGTCTCTTTAAAATTATACAAATAAACTCCGAAAAATGTTTTTTTCTCTATAGAAATTCATTGGTGAGATCCAGTGGAGCAGGAAGAGTCGCTTGTCACAAAACACGAACTACAACATGAAAAAGACATGGTTATTTACAAGTCCTTTTAAAAAGCTTAATATGATGCTGAAGTTTATTATTTTAGCGTGCTCATAATAATAACAAATAACGTAAGACAAAAGAACTTTATTTGCACTATCAAGAAATCAGTTTGTTTTAGTTTAGAAAAGCTTCATGGGCCTCTAAACATACTACATTTAGCGCAATTGTATTTAGTTATTACTTGCAACTAAGAATTATGATCACAATGTGTGTGGCTTGCCACACTGCATAATTATCAGACTGTGTGTTGTAAGAGAGTTGTCTATCTGCAATCGCCTGATTATCTAAATATATGCACTATATATGATCTACTACAATACAACTAGACAGAAGATCCATTTATATGTTAGTTAGACCCGCTGCATCACAATTGTGTGAATACTCGCATGGATGAAAGACAGCCAGAGTCTGTCCTAATATGTTAGTTTCATGTCATGTCTCATGTCAGCTGCCTACCTGTGTGTCCAACTGTCTCTCTGTCTACAGTATTATGTGGCTTTAATAACCTATATTTATATTAGCTAATTTTTGGCCTCATTCGCATATTGGATTACAAGCAAAACCAATCGGTCCGATCAAGTGGTTGGGTCTTCGAAAAGACCAAGAAACTCACAAAACACACATAGTACACATGTGCAGACAATTGCCAATAAATCACTGGGTAACAAATGCTCAGAGGTTTCGGACCAAAGAAGGGGGTGGGGGAAGCGGGCGGCTCTATAGCATTGCAGTTATTGTTGTCGTTATAATCAATGAATTACTTCGCATCGGCTGCATCGGTTGACCACAATTTATGGCGATGGCAAACATGAGAATCTGAAATGCGAAGCATAAAAACTGCAAATGCAATCGCAACTGCAACTGCAACTACAACTGCAGCAGCCACACGAAAGTGTGTTGAACTAGCTGCAAGACGGGGGGACTCGAGAGGTTAAAGGGGAGTGACTATAACAAGCAGTCGCCTGGCGTTTATGTTGCAATCCGGAGCATGCAACAAAGCGCCCAAGTCGCATGCCAACTCACAGCCAAGCAACCTACTATACTATACTATACTATACACATCCACAACCCGCCTTCACCAACATCACCACCAACAGCACCACCAACAGCACCAGCACCACCGCCTCCATCTGCTGCAACAACAACAACTGCTCCAAAGCCGGCATCTCTCAATTGTAACTCGCATCTGTTGGCTTTGTTGTCTGACAGAATCGTAACGTTTGTCGCTGTGTTTGTTGTTGTTTCTATTGCTCTGGCTGTTGTTGTTGTTGTTCTTGTTGTTGTTGTTGAGGCAGCTGCACTGGTTGCTTGACTTGGTTAGCCTGGTTCCATCTGGTCGAACATTGAAAACGACACATTTTGCGAAAGTAAAAGTTGACCACTTTGTCCAGTTGCGCCTTCAAGTGGATGCTACCAACATCCCACGGCGCCTTTTGCAACATGCAGCAATAAAATTAAGGTCCATTAACACAGATTTAATCATAATTAATAGTAGAATTTTATAAGCAACATCTGTGAACAATTACCACTATAAATTCGTTATATCAATTCACTACCAATTTACACTTAAATAACACATCAAGAATAAAGTTTTTAAATTAGTCCAAATATCTATAAAATCTGAATATCACTTAAAGTCTTGCATAATCGTTGTATAATTTTATTTCAAATCAGATTAGATCAGATTCTATTCAATTAATTCATACTGAAATATTCAATATCTTCCGTTTCAGCAAAGGTCGCTTGAAGAATTAAATGATTTTTATTTAACTCGAAGTTCGTTATTGGTCGCTTGACAAAATGATTGCTTTTCAGTTGCAAGACCATTATAAAGTAGTATTGATTGAAGAATAGAAAATAGCAATCGATGTTTGCAAATTATTTAATTTAAATCAGAGTTCAATCTTTTTAACAGCTCTCATTCTATTAAGATATCAGACATAATTTAGTTGGTAAATTATCTGATATACTATATACACGTAATCTGATTTGTGTGACCCACAAAGGCCTTTCACTTTTGCGGTACTGCAACTCTCACGCATGGCAATACTCACAATAGCAATCGCATTGCAATATACTGTATCCCGTATCCCGTAGCCCGTTCCACGTACCCCTCATCACGGAGATTGACTAAAAATAGTCAACTTCAGTAGCTACTTTGATATCCAGGTTTGTTTTTGTTACAACATTGTGAATTGAGTTAGGAACACGATCTCTTGCTTTTACTGTTACAGTGTTATGTGTTGCACTTCCAATTGCAATACTCGTAGAGTACCACAAGTCGTGGCTTCCCAAGAGACGACAGATCCACCCCCATCAATAGATCATCAATTCAATGCCGCCCTTATTACATGTCCCACAGCATCCGCTTCCAACTTGAAATTGCGGAAGTTAAAAGCTTGTGTTACACTTCAATAAAGGGAAACATTTCGATTTTGATACTTTAACTCCAATATTTTATTAATTACTTTTTAGTATCTTACAAATTTTTCAATTTGCTACATCTAAATACTCAGGAAAGAATACAAATAATTTATATCAGATTTTTCGGGAGTACGCTTAATACTTGAGGCTTTTACAAAATCTAACGAAGGCTCATGCCAAATTGCAATCCTTTAGCTTCATATTCAGATTTTTTGAAAATATTTTACACTTTTCGTCGGTTGGTTAAAAACGTGATTCAATTAACAAACAAAGAAACGCCAAATTCAAGTATCTAGCTTTACACTTAGATTTTATGCCATAATATTTCCTATTCAAAATACAGGAAAAGTGCATTTTCAACTTGTCAGAGAGACAGCGTCAAATGCTCTCTATTGTTATTCGTTCTTTGTTCTTTGTTAGAGTTGCAATTTTAAATAATAATAATTCTTTGATTAATACATTTTAAATAAAATTAACTAACAATATTAAAATATTGTTCACAAAACATTAGACATTGAAAGTTTCACCGCAACCGTCAAATGTGGTTTTTTATTAATATTACGCAACTCAAAATCTATACCCGATGAGAAATGTGGGAAACAGGCAAAATTATGCAAAGAAATAACATAATTAAGATTAGTTTATGAAATCTTTTGAAAGTATGCCATACGAGAATTCTGATTAATACTTTGTTTTGATAATTATACAACTCTGGAACAATAAATCTTCTTAGGCATTAAGCAATTTTAAACAAGACAGTATGATTTTATGTAAGACTTTTGGGTTTTGCCCGACTGAGTGCTATTGAAATCAGGTTTCCTCAAGACAAAAACCAGAAAGAACACCATAAAATCATTTTAAAATAATCATATGACATTTCTTTCAATTCGGGTATGCTAAAAAATAAATAATTATCTACTAAATTGAATATTTTCGGAAATTCCCGAAAGTACATTGTTTCATTTGCCAAAAGAAATTTATGGTGAGTGTAGACATTTTTAATGGCTTTTAAGTTGTTAAATTTGGTAAATTTCAATATTTTACTCCTCGTTTCACTACCACTATCAAAGCGCAGTAGCTCTTAACGTTGTATTGGTGCCCTGCATTAGTAGTGGTTAGCGTTTCCGCTGCCAACTTATCGACTCAACGCACACCAGTAAAACTCACAAATACCAGCAAAGCTCTGGAGAGCTTCACACAGAGAGCGAGAGTGAGAGTAACAGCGAGAGAGAGAGAGAGAGGGAGAGCAAAGCTTCTCTCCGCTGCTGCGGTTGCGCTTTGAAAGCTTTTAGTACGGCGCTCTATTAACTTGGCTACTTGTGCTTGGCGGTGTTTTCAGTTTCGTTTCGACACAAAAACTCATTGGGGGTATAAAAGTGCGCCACTGACCACAGACAGCATCCAGTCAAAGGTTTGGAATCGTGTGTGATTCTACAATCCTTAAACAGTTGATTTCAATATTATTTCTGAGTTGCTCGTAAGTGTTGGCAAACGCCGAAGATTTTCAGTATTTACTCAAGTAATTTGTGCAAAGTTTCAAAACGAAATCTTAAGTAAATTAAATGTTAATGTGCAAATAATTATTGTTAGAAAAAAAAAACGAATGCTGATTGATATTCTCAAGAAATTGCACTATAAATAGATAATAATAGGAAAACAATTTAATTTATTAACATACAAACAATTGTATTTATCTATTTACAGCCTTGGCGAGTTCCAACACACTCCACAATGAAAGTTTTTGTAAGTAAAAACAACAATTCCAATTCCAATTCCAATTCCAATTTCATTTATGTATATATTTTTTCATATTTCAATTATGTGTAAATATTGCAATTGAAGAAGTATTTCTATAAAATCTTGATTGAAATGTGAGAAGTGTGGAATTGTAATCCTATGGGATCCCATTGAAATCTGTTCCCACATAAATTAAATATAGTATAATAATCAGAGGCCTTCTCTTCGAACTATGTTGTACTATTTACAATATGAAAACTCTTCAGATTAATTATTAGGTGCTTGACCGATCCAATCACTTCCTGTCCGATAATTGCATAATATTTTAACCAAAATCAAATGCAAAATCAAGTGCAAGTAGTATATGATAAACTTCAACGTAAAGAAATCAGCAAATCAAGCTAATTGTTGACTCTCTATAAATGATGATAATTTTGATTGCCAGGCACGTTTAGCGGTAATCAAACTAAGCCAACTAGCGATCCAATTAAATTGGCAAAAACAAATATGATTAAATGCAACAATACACTGTCTCCAAATAAAGCGGAGACGGTGGAAGGGGCAACTTGGTCATGCGTGATGTATGCGTCGCACATTTTGTCATGTCTGTGGGCGTTGGTGAAGCGAGGGAGAGAGAAAGAGAGAGAAATAGAAAAAGAGAGAGAGAGAGAGAGTGAGAGAGACGCCATCGCAGCTGGGAACGCATTACGCATGCGCGGCACACAGGAATTTCACTTGGACATTTGAAAGCAAAGTAAACCGACAACGTTATAGCCAAACGGGCGTAATATCACTGAGTAACTTTCTAATGCGATTATCTAATCAATATACGATTGCATAACCTATAGACCATTGGACTAGAACATGTAGCGCATCATTAGCCCATCAATAACTGTATAAATAAATATAAAACTCTTTGTCCTCATTCATTCATTCAATGATTCGAATTGGAATAAATTGTTTATCCAGATCTGCCTAGCTGCTCTGCTGGTGGCCTCCGCCTGTGCCAGCAAGCCCGAAGACGAGAAGGTGCCGCTGGAGAAGAAGCTGGACAAGCGCGGTCTGCTTGATCTGGGCTACGGCTATGGTCATGCCGGTCTGGATGTTGGCCACATCGGTCACGGTTCCCTTATCGGTCATGGTGGTCATGGTTATGGCCTGAGCGGTTATGGACATTCTGCACCCGCTGCAATTGCTGTGGGCCACAGCGGCTCTGGCATCGCCTATGGTCACAGCGGACCCGCTGTTGCCGTGCACTCACATGCCGTGCCCGCTCCCTATGTGATCAGCAAACAGGCTGATGTGCACAAGACCATCACGATCACCAAGGGTATCCCAGTGCCGGTGCATGTGGACCGCCCCTATCCCGTTGTGCATGAGAAGCGCGTGCCAGTTGAGGTTAAGGTGCCCGTGCCACAGCCCTATGAGGTCATCAAGAAGGTTGCAGTTCCCGTCAAGGAGTACGTGAAGGTGCCAGTGCCAGTTCCCCAGCCCTACGAAGTTATCCGCCACGAGAAGGTCCCCATCCATGTCCCAGTCGATCGTCCAGTGCCCGTTGAGGTGCCAAAGCCCTACCCCGTGCCCGTCGAGAAGCCCTACCCCGTCTATGTGGACAAGGTGCAGAAGGTGCCCGTGCACATCCCCGTCGACCGTCCCTACCCCGTCTACGTCAAGGTGCCCGTTGTCTCGCACTCCGTTGTGAAGCACGCACCCGCCGTCGCCGTCAGCCATTATCCCGTTAGCCACTATCCCGTTAGCCACTATCCCGCCAGCAGCATCGGCCATGACGCCAGCGTGTACGCCGACCACAGTGGCTACCACAAGTAATGGGGCAATCTATTGACGAAATCAATTGGAGCAAACGGGATTTACCAGAAATCAGCAAAATCAAATTTAGCAACATTTTTCAATTCTGCCCAAAAACTAAGAAAATCGAAACGAAAACAAAAAAATGATATTTCTCACACGGTCTCTGCGCTCCCCTTTTAATTTTCAAGAGGTTCAAGTTGAACTTCCACCCTGCCACTCTCTGTTAGCTCTTAAGAAACCCCAAGGACGAACAACAAAAGCCTTTTGTAAATTATTTCCAAGAAACCATCAAATGGAGCATTGTTATGTATGAGATCAATGTTTAGGATAAATCTCAGCTAAATGTTTGTAAAGGAATCTCAATTTTTATAAACATTATAGCTGTTTCTATTTATCAGTATAAGGTTTCGTCATACAATCAATGAAAAACATAGCAACAACAACAAATATGTAAAAATCTTTTAAGAAATAAAATTTTATAAAATACATGATTGTTTTACTTTCCATGCAGTTTTCTGAAAAACACTTGAGATAACTTTATATTTATACTATAAGGGATAATCCATAATTAGATATTAAACTTTAAAGCTAACATATCGACTCTTCCGAGTCGAATAAAAATAATAACGGAATTTTTAGAAGACACGGAGCTCGTTAATATTGTTCATATCTGAATAATAAACTGTGAAAATTGATATGTTGATCGAGATTTCCAGAGCCTGACTGTTGTCCTTACACATTGAAATTCACAGCGAAAAAAGGAGACAATGGATACGCGCTAATAACAATCTATGGTTTAACCCTTCATGCGAAGCTTTACCGAATTTTTGATGGTTTGTCGCCATGATTTTAACCTAAGTTTGTCGGATTAAACAAGATTATAGACCACATACATCTGTGAGCTTACTTAAAATATCCAAAAAAAGCCATAACGCTCTTTATACTAATAGTTGGTCAAAATCCATATTATATATACACATATAAATATTTGGAAGTGCTATTTAATTAAGTTATATGTCTTAAGTCAGTATTGTTAACAACATGTAAAAATAAATGTATAACCTTTACTAGTTTCATTCCCAAAGCTCGTCAATAATGTTGATATCTGAATAATAAATTCTGGGAATTGATATATTGATCGAGATTTCCAGAGCCTGCCTTACGCATTGAAACTCACAGGGTCTGACAAAAATGTTGTTTGATTTACTGATTATTAATAAATAGATCATAAATTTATTGTTTTTAAGGAAGCTTTATCTGCCTTTTGTAGGACATTGTATAATATATTGTTTTTACTGGATCTTTTGAGGAGTTTAGATGTCGGGATATTTCATAAAGATGAGATTTTGATTAGCGATTGGCAGCTCCATAACATAAAATGGAAAATGGACGACATTACTCAAATAATATACATAGCGCTAATCTAAACGGCTTTCATGGCATTTGGAAATATTAAAGTTTAATTGCTCAACTTAAAGATTTTATAGTTTTACTAAATTGTACTAAATTTCCATTTCGATTGCAAGCCGCGAGTCACCAGGTGGACAATCTAAAGTGACTTTTAGTTTAAGTTTGACCCACTTTAATGGTGCTTTAGGACACTTTAATGAAACTGCATGTCATTGGCATTGAGCGACAATAGCAAGATGATCCATAACTCATTATGTGTCCGCTCAGTGGTGTAATTGACATAGGACAACAGCTAAGATATCTTCAATAAAGATGCGATTTATCTGACAGATGCATTCACAAGGCCATGAGACAGATCCAGGCTTTTCATATGTGCACATGTCAACTGCTGGCAACTGTTTTCGAGAGGAGTTCAACTAAAGGTCAACTGACAAAAGTCACTTCTCTAAACGCTCGTTCACTTTAAAAATAAAACATATAAAAAATTATACTAAAACCAGAGCAGTCAGGGACATTTGTAATGTCACTTAAGGCAACTTGGGTTTTTTCTTTCCAACTCGAAATATCAAAATTTCAACTTTCAAGACAAATTCAAACTGCAGCCAAGTTCTAAGAGCGAAAGGCAAGCATCACTTTAATTGACCATAAAAGCGGCTGAAATTTAAATTGTTTTATTTGTTTGTTTGTTTGTTTGTTTGATTTTGATGGACTGAACCATTTAAATATTTAGAAATATTTCACATTTTCCCCATGGGTTGGGTTTTTCAAATGATAATTAGAAGATGGAACATTAAGAGCACACAAAAATATTAAAAATAAAACAAAATAACAACAGTCCGGTTCATTTGCACAGTTTTAATGGACGATATAAAAAAGCTTTTGTAAGAGCGTTAGCCATATATCAAACATCTCCTATGTGCTGATGTTTTTTTCAGCTGAAATCTGTGGCGCATCTCATCTTAAGGCCAAAGCCCCCCGTTGTCACCATTCAACACGCTCAAGGACATCGCTGACGGAACTAAAACAACTTTCTAATAAAAAAAGTCGTCGCAAATCTCTGATTTAATTTTCTTTTCGATATATTTCTGATTCTTGTTTTTCAGCTCATAGGGTAGCCAAATACCAAACTAGATAATACAGCACTTTAACACTAGACAAGAGAACCAGTTACCAGGCCACAGAATAATTATTTGCTGAAGGTCAGCGGCATTACATGTTGATTGAAGAAAGAGGCGTGGCATGTAGCGTTGACTGAATGTTCTCTGTGCCATTGCATTTTATGATCACTTATGGGCATTATTTATAAATTCTAATTTCTGTTTACCATCATTTGTTACAAATTACATTGCAACGTGTTCTAGACGCTCATTGTTGCAGGTTCCGAGTGTCTCGTAGGTGTTGCCACTTGAATTTTCTTGCAGCTTATGTAACTGTTGGACAATTACCAAGCGGATATCTCAAAGAAACTTAATAGTTCAATTATCGTTTTGTAGGGTTCTATTATAGCAAATTAAATGGAGAACAAGAATGCGACACATAATTAAATATTAATAATTATTTGCATTATAAGTGAACCCATTACGCTGTCGAGAATATTTTTAAATCTAATGCAAAGTATAGTTTAAAAGAAGTATACAATATACATATATATATATTTTTATATGTATTTTGAATATATTATTAAATATTGTTAAACAATTTAGAGAAACTTAATGCTTGGGTTTGACAGAGAAATCAGATCCCAATATGGAATTTATTATAGAACGCATTACCGAAAATTTACTGTCTTAATTATTTTCAGTCTTCAAAAATCTTCAGTCTATCGTCTAAAATCAATGTACAATATATAAAATATGCATACTCATATATAACTGTATATATGTACATTATCACACATTTCCTTGAGTTTCTGTTGTGTAGAGTTCAACTCTTGGCATTTAATAAAGTCAATGACTTCAATTGATCCATAAAAAATGTTTAGAAAAGTCAAGCAACAAAATATACCGAAATGAAAAGCAGTCTATATCACAGGTAGCTGGCCAAGCGATACATTTAAGCCAAATGTAGGACAGGCATAGAATCCCAAAGACTGCAAACACATGTATGAGAGGTGTAGTCTTTTGATGGGAGGCTAGGGGGGTTGGGGGGTCAGGGTTTTCCAGATTGCCACAGTTGGCGCTTGCTGCATCAGTTGCAAGACGCGACGGCGACGAGTTGCAGAAAATGTTTTCGGATACTGATTTCTATAACATTATGGTCAAATTTCAAATTCGATTTCAGCTTCGAGTCGTTTGAGTCGAAACTGGTGCAACTTGTAGCTATACCAACTGACGTGAATTCGATGCATTTTTTAGCCATAAACGAAGCCAAACTTATTTCACAATCGTACAACAACAACAGCAACAGCAATAACCGCAGCATAACAACAACAGCATGTTTGCTTCAATTGGATGGACAACTTAGCGTTGGCGACAGTGATGACCTCCAAAACTAGCCGTCTAGATCAGCTCCTAGCTTTAATAGTCGGTCGCTCATTAGAGCAAAATGTGCAACGTCTGTCTTCGCTTTTTCTCAGACTGACGGCAACAGCAACAGCAACAACAACAACAACGGCAACAAAAATCAAAAACAAAAAAAAAGGCCAAAACAAATGCTGAAATTGCGAAAAATTATTTTTTGAGTTCAGTTTTTCCATTTGCCTTGTCGCTGCCTCTGTCATTTTGTGGCAATTAATTAATATCAACAAATATGAGTACACCCCCCAACCTGCACTTCAGTTTGATCCATATGAATATGGTTTTATTTGCCACTAGTTGGCGCTCGTCTCTTTCGCGTTTTGTGTGGTATTTTACTAGACAATCTCATTGCGTAACGATGCGACGATATCAGGCGAATTAAGTTAAGGCTTTACCGCTGTATTTCAAGCAATATTAAATTGTAAAATTATGAGCTTATCTTCGCATTTAATTCAATATATCAAGAAACTAAATGTACTTAAATTAATTCTAATAATATAAGGCTAGACTGGGCAGCTACAGTTGAGTTCACGTGAGTGTTGTTCGGCATGCTAAATATTTGATGACCCTGCAGAGTGGTTTATTACATATTCGATGGCAATTACATGAATATAGTGGTCCGATCAAACTTGATTTGCATCCGATATCCAGGAACCTTAATACTACGATTTAAGTTTTTAACACTTATAGTTATTGAGATCATCGTGTTTTCTGTACTCCTTTTATTTCAAACTAGACAAGTTGTAAACTGATATTGGATAGATATTGGGCCCCATTATATTTTGTCCTGTGAAAGAGTTTTTTGTTTAGATTATTTTTAACCAGTTGCTTATTGCTTAACGTTTTTAGAGATGCACCCACATTTATATCATGACTCGAGAATCCTAAAAACAAATTTTCGAATGCGTTACGATCCCTAAAAGCTATTGAATATATCTGTAATTCAATTAAACAGTGTATAACTGAAGACAGTAGTTAAGAGCAATCAACTTTGAACTGTGGATTGAACGCCTTATTTCATAGCTTATTAATTGAGAGTCGTATGATTCATTAAAATCTATGGTGACAGGTCTGAGGTATTTACATTTTACATTTACCTTATATAATTCTATTTTGTAACTAATCTAGATGCTAAAAATGTTTGTAAAAATTTCGATAAAAGGTTCACGATCCGCTTTGGATCAGAACCGGGTTACAGTCTTGATGTTAAACTTAAGAATATTGTGAGTATGCACATACTGAATAGAAGAATTTAAATGAATAAAAGCGAAATTCAATTATTAGTTTGACTATCGCCTTCAACATTCGACTGACAACACTAGTTCTATTGGTTTCCATCTATTTTATAATAAAAAAAGTCTCAAGTTAAAAGCTTGACTGCTAAATAATTCCTGACCCGGGTGTCGTAGTACGGGTATGCTAACCATCAAGCGTGGCACATCAACATATTTGTAAATATCTCATTGCTTGCATTGAAATTGCAACGATTAAATTAAACATAATAGTCACCGCATCGCATCATAGTTGGATTATTATGCAATTGGTCATTTAAACATTTGCCATGCCATTTTTCGCCAGCTTTTGCTGATCTGAAGCTTTCTGCTGTCCGTATCCCGCCATGCAATATGAATTATAACGCAGAAATTGCAGCGCCGTAGTTTATCAATGGGTGTGCCTTGGACACACACACACATGTGTGCGTTTACTGCGCATACACAACGCTTTTGGCAGCCTCTGATCCTTTCACCTGCTGCGGGAAACAAAAGACTTAGGCAACGAACTCGATTGTTTTATTTTGTATAATTTATTTATGTTTTCCGTATTGAAAGTGTTTTCAGACGCTTTTTAATTGCAAAAGCACTCCTTGAAAGTTCTTTATCTGAGTGCCTGAATAATTGTCAATTGTACTGCAACGCCTTTTCAGGGTATGACCAAAAGAGACACAAATCCCACTGCTAGCAGCAACAACAACACTTGTCGAGCAATTGAATACGACATATCTCAAAAACATCTCTCGCAAATGCTACATAAATAGCCTGGCGAATGGTTGCAGCTTCCCAAATGCGGCAAGCATTTTACTGCGACTGTTAACTGCTGCCTGCCACCGATTCGTGGCCGCTGCCGCTGCCGCTGCCGCTGCCGCTGCCTCTGTCGTGGCCGGGCCGCAATCGCTGTTGTTGTTTTCCAGTGCCAGCAGCAGCTGTCCGCGTTGGCGACGTCCCAAATGTTGCATAATTTCAGTTTTCTTCGATTTCGTCGTGGCATAGTGACTTCTGTTGTCATTGTAGTTGTTGTTGTAGTTGTTGTTGTGGATGTTGTTGTGGCTGCTGCTGCTTTGGAAGTCATCCAGTTAGTGTGTCACTATGGCATTTGAGTTAGGCCACTGAATAGTTGTAGTTGTTGTTGCTGCTGTCATCATTGTTATTGTTGCTGTTAGGTCTTTGTGTGTTAAAAAATTTGGATATTAGTAATTTGATATTCCACATTGTCATGCATGTTGTTGTTGTTATTGCAACTATTGTTGTTGTAACTGTGCAAGTCAGTTTAAGTAATATCGTTATATATATATATATATATATATTTATAATTTATAAAAATCCTAAATATTACCATAAAATATTAGAACAAATAAAAAACATGGAATAATAATAGTGATGCAGAAAGTCGATAAAGTTTGTATGATTCTTCTGCTGATGTGATGTCCTATCATGGGGTCAAAATTTCTGTGATTGCGATGACTGGTTAATTCTTTTAATTTTAACAAATTATTTGAATTAAAAGTGTGGCTGTAAATATATTTGTTTTTATTAGATGTGTTGCTTAACACTGTCTTCTGTGAAAAACGTTTTTTAAATTTCTTGATATTCACATGAATTGTGAATAATTTTTCAACAGTCGCAAGAAGTTGCATCACACAAACATAAATTTACATTCAACTGGGTGCTAATAATTAGAGCAGATGTGGTTTACATATACACCTCATATAAGCATCTACAGTCTCACATAATACAACTCGTAGCAAAACTCGAGCAAACAAAAACGAACAAGCGACACAATTCCCATGGCAAAGGTTTTGTTTGTATATATTTTTGTTTTTCTCCAATTTGGTATATTTTTTTCGTGATCTTATTGTTTTAGTCTTGCACTAATTGTTGTTCGGCTGAAGTGGACAGAATAGCAAAGGCAAATCCCAAAAACAACGACAACAAGTCGACAAAATGATTAATGTATTACTTTATATTGCCAAACATGATTACGAGTACTAAGTAACACGATCTGAGAACAAGTAAGAACGCTCCAGTTGACAGTGCTCAACTTCGAGATACCCTATGGACCTACCCTACGATAACACATATTCGCACTCACAGAAAAATATTTAAGACACAAACAAACAGTTTTCAATTTGCGGACAACAACTTAACAAATAATGTCATTATATAGTGTTTGTTAGAGGAATATCTATAAATCTCATGTAGAAAGGATTATACATTTGTTAATTTTAGACTAGTGTTGATTAATTGATTTGATTGCAACAGTTACAAGCAAAAGAAATTAAATTATTCTCAGTTTTAAAACTATCTTTATAAAACTGGTTCCAAATATTACACAAGAGTGCTAAAACCCAACAATATATATCTTTAGCAAGCACAATAATATTTTGTGCATTTCTATAGTAGACAGTACAATGAAAAGAGCAATAAATGAAATTTTTTATTTAAAGCACTATTTAAGAAAATAGTTTTCAGCATCGAATCACGAATCACTGTATCAATTTCAACTTATAGTAAGTGAGACAACTTTATCTTATAAATTGCGCAGGAACAGGCAGATGAAAATTGAATCCAGGGTTGTGCTAGATTAAAAATTTCGACTAAAAATTATATTTTATTTCCAAATATATTTTATAGCCATTTATTGACTTCGAAGTAGATAATTTGTGCATTATCGATTAAAATATCAATTTTAAAGTCTAGATTGATTTGGCAGTCGTTATACCTGGCGTTTAACAAAAACTTTATTTTGTTTCTTCATGAAAAAAGTGGCTTAGCTCAGCAAGAGAAATAACTTAACTTGTTGATGATGACGTTAAGTAGGCGTGTTGACCAGTTCTTTCGCCATTTGCCGCAACACGAATGCTGCAGGCCCCTTATATTCTTTCCAGCCGCGATTCTGGTTCCGTGTGCCCCACGTGTAGGTGTTATTGCTGTCGGTAAAGCCTGACATTGTCGTGCCTACTGGCAAGTTGGATATTTCAGGGCCAGCCAAGCCGTGCCCCTACTCAATTGCATGGGAAATGTCAGTAAATAAAATGTTATTTTATATTTGTGCAATTTCTGATGTCTAAGTTAGTCTTTTGTTTGGATGTATTTAATTTTCGAGTATTTTCCCAAAACACTACATGAAAAGTTAAGTGCGAGAAACATTGCGGAGTTTATTGTGGTGGGTGTTGAGGTCAAGCAATAATAATAATAATAATAACGCTAATAACACCAAATCCGCTTAACAGTAGCATCAAAACTAACATAAATAGAGGGACTCGACTGTCAAATACCTAGTAAACGTATATTCGCCGATATTTAACAATAAATAACAAATATAAGATCCTTAAAGATTAAAAACGCTTTTTTGGAATTGTGTGCTCCCTGTTAAAATACATTTCCCATTAAATTTAATAAATCTTAATCTATTTCTTAATATTCTATTAGATCTACTATGATCTGTATACCATATACACTAAGCACGAAGCAGATGGACGGACTGCCATTTTCACAAACCCAAAACGTTTCAAGTACTGGGCTAGCAATGAATTGGAATCAACATATTTAATGGCCTAACCTTTTGGCGCAATTATCAAAATGTATAGGTACAAAAAATGAATGCAGTAGTGGTTGTTTGTTTTTATGTAAACATCGTTTTTCTGGTCTTTTTCTATAAAACTAAGTAAACGTGTCCAGTTCAAAATGTGGCCAAATTAAATGCCGAAGGTTTTGCACGACTGTTTCGAGCTTGGAGACCGCCGTTTCAATTGACAAATACTTTCCGTACTTACCTCAACTAACCTCGCCTGAAACCCAGTCTGGCTTTAACCTGGGCACGAACTTGATTAACAGAAGAAATCTTCGCCCGTCAACCAAAAAAATGTAGGCCAATCTTTGTCGCTTGGGTTAAATTGTCGTCGTCTAAAATTTTTTATAAATTTAACGACTCTCTTTTAACTGATTATCCGAATGGCAATGGCGCAGGTAACACAAAAAAGTGTTAGGACTAACCCAAATCGGCCTTAAATCACCTTCATTTCATCTTAACTGATGCATAACTATTGAGATCTGAATAAACTGCAAGTATTTGGTTATCAATTATTAAGTTATTGAAGTAAATGTTCTTTAAATAAATAAAAATAATTAGGAAGTTTAAATGGAAAGTTAAATATACACAAAAACATTTGCTACAACTGTTCGATCAGATAAAGCAAAATAACAACTGAAAGCCACTAAAATGAATTTGCTTACTAAAACTGCAAATGAATATGAAATATATGCCAATTTTAAACTGTACCTTTGTTATCAAAAGTTTTGGAATGTCTGATGGCCAGTCAGATGACAAATTCCTAGACAAATAAGAAACTTTTAAAGAGCGTTTGGAACAAGCTGTAAAACAGCAATTGTAAACATAGTTGAAAATTTAACATGTTTGACTCTTGTAGATTAAAGCAAACCTTTTCGGCGGTTAACCGCGAATTCTTTGTCTTAAGCTAGGTCATCTATACGACTTCTCTCGTTCAGAACACAAGGTTTATCTTCTCGTACCTGTGTAAATAAAGGACGTCTGAGTCTATTATTAATGTGTAGTTGGCTTTCTTTGTGTGAAGTGTTGTGTCCCTTGAATCCGTACATTGCAATTGTAGTACCATAACATCGCAGGTTGACATATAATTAGAACCAAGAACCAAACCTCACGCTATGCGAATGAGGACTAATAACTTGATAGGAGAAGTTATTTAAATTAAAAACATATAAATTTTTTAAATAGTAGAGATGGGTAAAGTCTACAGTCTACTTAATAGTCTTTAGTAACGACCATATGGGTATGTATCAACTGTCTGAAAGTCAAATTTTAGTAGACAAACCTATTAAGTTTTGAAATACCTGAACCAATCTGACAAAATATGAAGCTCAATTCAGCGCAGTAAATCATAAAGCAGATGAAGTGGAAAATTTAACACAGCAATTTGCAAGGACATTAAATCTTTGGCGGCCAAATGGCATTCAAGTGTCAAAGTAAATGGATCCTGTCGTTGTTTTTTTCGTAATATCTTTTTCAGTTGTTATTATTTGCAAGCATTCCATGCCTTAATCACAGTCAAAAATCAACTTTATTCTCATTTTAGCGCAATTAGTCGGGTAAACAAAAAAAATTCAACAGGTTAAAAGTTAAATAAATTACTTTTTTAACATAGTTTCACGATTGTGCATTGAAACTTGTTAGGCACTCGAAAATCGATTGCAAAGTTTAAAATATGCGACAAACAAAGTTTTGCTTTGTAAGCAAAAAAAACACTAACAAAAAATGACAAATTGGAAGCATCTTAAAAATGGAGCACGTGAAACTAGAGTATGCTAACATATTAAAAGTAACTTTGGTGGCTGTGCAAGGCGACAATATATTGACAGACTCATTAATTAAATAACAAATAATAAATGCTTAGATGGAAGCCAATTAATTGATACTGTTTCTTTTATAAGTAAACTACCTACTTGTAACACTAAAAAACAAATGGATTAATAAATATAAAAAAAAAATTTAATTTACTTGTACATAGACATCTTAAGAGTAGTAAGGTAAATCCGAACTTTAATATCGAATTTATGACCAGGCACCATCTTTTCAGTTACATAATTTCGCTGCTCTTATTTCTATATGGTAATAGTTTGAAACATATTTCAATTGATAGTATCGACTTTTTATTCTGTGTTTTAACATTTTTTATATTCATATGTGCCTGTTTGATGTGAAGAGCAGAATATTTTCAGTACACAGTGTTGTTGTTGCACATGTGACATCTGCTACTGTCAAGTAAAAACCAAACAGTGGAGTCCGGTTATAACCAATCCGCTTATAGCGTCAGTCCGGTTATTGCGACGTATACTCGATGGCTTGGTTGGTCCCCAAACAAAGTTAATTAATTTGTTTTATGTTAAAACATATTACAAACATGGCAACCATAAAATAAACAAAAAAATTTGTTTTCCACCTATCCGTTAATGAGTCTTCCGGGTATAACGACCGTCCCTTGAAAGTCGCTATAATCAGATTCTACTGTATATATATACAATATATTAATTCTTAAAGTAACGGCTTATTTTTGTCAATTTTATAACGACTTTTAATCAATAATTTATCGAGAAAACTTAATTTGCAAATTGACTACACAGATCAATGTCAATTTTTCACGACAATCGATTTAATTTATTCGATATTATGTCAAGTTGAAATGATCGATAATCGTTTCATCGAAAAACAAGTTATCGACATTTCGATATAATTTTACATAACTACCTAAGACCAATAAATTAATTTTCTATGTCATCCAAAACATTAATGTTCTTTTGGAATTAAGTTATGATCTTAGAAAACGTAAAACCATAAAAGAATTTACTTTTCGATTATGCACTGATTAATTACTCAGTAAATTTAAATAAAGAAATCTGCCAAATGTTTGAGCAATGCAAGCAACAAAAATTTCTAAATAAAGAAGAGCAATTCTGTCGCCAAACATAAAAAACAAATATAAGTAAAAAAAAAGAAAACATACAATGTTTTAATATTGGTTAATCGATTTTAGAACTGGTTCAGCTTATAGAAGCCTGAAGACAATAAGTATTAATTGTAAAAGTTCCCCTGGCAGGCGACAACTTTTAAGATATTTCAACACACTGAATATTCCAAGCATATTTAGATTAGCTAATGGCCACTAGATATTTTATGCAAATACCGTGCTCTGCATTTAGACAGAGTCTGACTATATAATTGAACTTTTGCATAATCACATTAAAGATACTAGACTATCCATAAATTTATCACATTGAAGAATACAAGAAAAAACCAAAACAAAATACAAATAGACGGAGTCGCAACACACAACAAAAAAAAGAAATTTTATAAAAGATACAGATGCACGACCGGTCTGTATAGGGTAAATCAAATATTATACTCTTGTCCAAAGAATATTAAATTATAAAATTAAAAGTTAAGTTTTTTTAATTGATGGCCTTTGTCAGTATTCCGTGCATTTATTATTAGCAAATTAATATTGATATACTTCACATTCGTAGCTATACAGAAATGCATGAGTTGATCTTTAAGTGATCTGCAGATTTGGTATAATAATCTAGTTAGAATTTGCATAAGTTTCGAGAGATTGCTTTTAAAAACAAGAATATAAATTTAATCAGAATTTTAGTGTTTTCGTTGTTTACCATGTATTTTTGTGGATGCTTAAAATGAAAGTTACCTAAAAATAGTAAAATCAAAAACAAGAAGATAAAGCAAACGCACACACCAACATAAAAGACACATAAACTTGAACTTGAATTTAATGTTGGGCCTTAACCGCTACGTTTCCCTTCACTTTGCATATTTATTATGGCATCAACAGTTGTTATTTTCCATCAGCTTCTTCATCTTCATCTGATATAATAGATTCAATGCTCATTTTGGGGTCATTTGCTTGATGCATCGTTCTTTATATGGTTGTTTGACCACAAAAGAGACCATACAATGCCCAGTTTGACAAAGGTCTCTTTTTTGATCTGCTTGATAAAGTAGTCCAACTTTGCCACTCTTCAAAATGAGCCTCATAATGATAATGATGATGATCGGCCTTCACCTTCAACTGCACATTACAATGCATAGCCCTCTAATGACAACATAACGTCTTGGGTATTATTCGCATTCAATTGATGAAAAATATCCGTAAATCTAGCATTTCTGTTACTCTATGTTTTGTTCTCTGTTACTATTTTTCGCTCTTTCTCTCTCGCTGTTTCAGTCTGTAGCAAAATTTTGTTCACACGTTCCATTTACATGGGCAATGGTCGATTAGACTCATACTGCTCGCAATCTACCGACTTATGTATATTTCCTATGCACATTAAAATGTCAAATTATACACCCACACATACATGTATATATATATAAATGCTCATAGATTGAGGCACAGAAAATATTCAATCATTGCACCTACAATTCGCAAATTTGCTTCGCTTTACCAAAATCTGAGATCAAAAGTTCAGTCACGAGCACAACCGAACCCAGCCGAACTCTGCACAAAACTCACAGACGAAACGATATGTATTTTTTTCCAAAGCAACATCGAATACAGCATTTTTATGCAACATTTACATTGTAATTTAATTTAACTTATTTTGAGAATTATATTTTTATTCAATTTTCAAATTAAATTTTAAGTAATCATTTGGTGTCTGCCGCGACAGTAAACAAATTAATTTAACTGAAATATAAAATTTGACATCATTTGATTTGAAATTACAATAACTGATCTTAAAACATAAAACATTTGATTTCAGTAATTTTTCATTCTTTCAATAATCGAAATTATAAAATTTATAAATTGATCTTGATATCAAGCTTATTAATAGTATTATCGGACAGTCGAAGCAACTTTCCATTCTTTCCCTCCACAGTGATTAGCTTTAATTAAATATATCTATTGTTGCTGAACTTCCACACAGCGTTTTCGACACTTTTAGGCACTTTAACTACTTGAATGATGAACATTGTTACAGATTCACTTAAGAACTCTGCTTGTCTTTAATTCGATTAGAAATACATTTAAAGTAATTAGAACAAAAGTTAAAAAATCAAAGCTATTTTTAATAACTTTACTATTATTATTTAATATAGTTTAACATTCGCATTGTTACAATATGCTCCACTTTAAAATAAAATGTCAGTTATACAGCGGCATTTTTATTATACTGTACCCCCAGTTGCTTACTAAGTACTTGGTACCATGAACAGCTAACAGACCCGCCAACTGAAAAGACTTCACATGCATTCGCACTCACACATATGGCAATCAGCTCACACGTATTGCAGTTATACACCTACAGTGTCCGTGTGATCTCACAGAGTTGCTAAAAGCTTATTTGTAGGCATTTCCCTTTGCACAAAGAGCACCACGTTTGCAGAGAGAGAGAGCGAGAGAGAGAGAGAGATCTCAACTCATTGGCAGACAGAGAGATGGTGAGCGAGCTTTTGCATTGCCAAAGATCTCGACAACGATGTCGACGGCCAATGCAGAAATCGCAAAGCAGCATCAAAGCTGAGGGCATCGGCATATAAAAGCTTGCAATGTCTGTGCAAAATTATTCAGTTAACAGTTGTGGGTTGGTTGAGACATACAAGCCCTGACCAAATTGAGTTAAGTGCGTCTGTCTAGGAGTTTAAAAAGTGTAAAATGAAATCCATGGTATGTTGTGTTTAAGCGTACTGAATATTAAATCATTCATCCAATAAAAAAAATAAATATATATACAAAATAACGACAGAATTGTTGAATGTTCTTAAGTGCCTGAATTATGAGTTAATTTTCATTAATTTTACATCAAATGGAGTGAAAATTTTGTGCTTTTAAATAAAACTTAGTGCTATGCTAAGTTATATGATATGTGTCACCAAATCGTTTAAGAATTGTTCTTTAGTTTAGAGAATCGCAAAATAACGTTCAATTAAAAACAGAACTTTTTAAATGTGCAAATAATATGATTTCTAGATCTTTGATAAATAAAAATATAAAAGCTATTATTTATTTATGTTTTAAAGCTATTAACAACTTAAGAAAATAACTTTTTAAAATAGAATAATAAAAAAAACTATTTATACTTAAGCCTTATTCAAGATACGAGTATCTATGATTTCAAATTATATTTATTTGGCATTTAATCAAGACTGCAAAACAGTTCTAAACGAATCTTTGAAAATATCCCGTACTCCAGAACTTGTAAAGAACCTCTTTCTTAAATAATTCGATAATTGCTTTAAAAATTCAAAATAAAATGTACAGAATTAACATATTTTGGGAATTCAAATTGAATCCATACCTTCGGCTGAGAGACACATAAACAGGTTCGCGAACAGAACAGAAGTCCTACTCTAAATATTTTTTTGAGATTTGTTGGCCTTGATTTAATTTTTTTGAATATATATTTTATATTTAGACGGTTTTCTTTAATTTGATAACTCTAATTTATTATAAAATACTTTTAACAATTTACATTACGCACACGGTACACAATTCAAGTTCTTGTACGTACGTGACGTATGCGCCCCGTTGCCATGATTAGCCATCAATTTGAACTTGGCGCACTGCCGAGTAATCGGCTTGGCAAGACATGCCATGCCAGTTCACTTTCAACATTGCATAATTGTCATATTTGTAATTATAGTCATAGCAGACGGAAGTGCTGCCGGTATTATACAATAGTAATAGTATGTTATAGTCTAATACGGCTGACGGCTAACCCACTTTGGTAACATTTTGCATTGCAGCTCGTTTTTGGCCTGTTGGCAGTGTGCGTGTTGGCTGTTAGCGGCAGCGAGGAGGCAGCCAAGAAGGTTGAAGTGGTGCCCGCGACAGACGAGAAGAAGCATGAGAAGCGCGGTATTGGCCATTCGGGCTACGGTTATGGTCCATCATCGTATGGTGGTGGTGCCATTCTAAGCACTGGACACGCTGCAATTGCTGCACCCGCAGTTGCCCATCTGCCCACGCAAGTGCACACCAACACTGTCATCAAGACCGTGCAGGTGCCCTACCAGGTGGAGCGCCATGTGCCCTACCCCGTTGAGAAGACCGTCACCTACCCAGTGAAGGTTCCAGTGCCACAACCCTACCCTGTTGAAAAGATCGTCCACTACCCAGTGAAGGAGATTGTCAAAGTGCCCGTTGAGGTGCCACAGCCGTACCCAGTCGAGAAGATCGTCAAGGTCCCAGTCAAGATCGCAGTCGATCGCCCCTACACTGTGCATGTGCCCAAGCCCTACCCAGTGCCCGTCGAGAAGCCAGTGCCCTACACCGTTGAGAGACGCGTGGTCCAGAAAGTCCCTGTCCATGTGGATCGCCCAGTGCCCTATGAGGTGAAAGTGCCAGTGCCCGTTCACGTAGAGAGCCATGTGAAACCTGCTGTTTCCATCACTCACACCGTTGCTGCCCCAGCTGTCTACAGCCATGGTATCTCTGGTCATGGCATCTCTGGTCATGGCATCTCTGGTCATGGCATCTCCGCTCCCGGAATCTCTTATGAAGGTCATGGAATCTCTGGTCACGGCATCTCTGGACATGGTATCTCTTCATACGGCGTCTCCAGCCACGGCGGATACCTCCACAAAAAGTAGATCAATTAAACGCTTTTGAGGGCCATCAATATTGAACTCGGGTGAAGGCGCGCGTATCAAATCCTGTCCAAATTTTCCACTTTATATTGCAATTACATGAAAAAAAAAAACTGGAATCCAATCCCAACTCGAACCCGAATCTACACCCTCAATGTACGACTTACAATTTAGTTTTAGTTTGTGATACCAACCGAAATTCTAGGAGAAAGCAACAATCGCGCAACATCTAACTTATTGCGACATTCCGGTAAGGAATTCCCTGGACGGAAACTTCTGGAAACTTGCCAGCAATCTCCCAAGTCGCATTTGTTTGTCGTGCTTATGTTTGTTATATCAGTCGCCCTTTTGTGTACAGTTCTTTCTAGATGAAAAACAAAAATTAGTTGCTCCTTCGACTTATTCATGTAAATTTCTATTCTACGAAATGTTTGTACATATTTAATAATGTAAATAAAAAGAAAATTAAAAAAAAAAAATTATTTTCTAAATCTAGTTATTTTATCAAATTCAATATAGAATACAAACTAAACAAAACATTTAAATATTCCTTTTTGCTGAATGATCCATTTAAAAATTAAAATTTAAAAAATTGTGAATTGAAAATTGAACCTCAAATTAATTGTGCGTAAACCGAACAGAAGGTTATTGATGAAAGCGATAAATTCGATAAACTGATAAATTTGAAATCCCTTTTCAAAAATTAATCGACCTCAATATTCAATATTATAATTTGGTATTCTTATTTTTTTGATTCTTACACAAGTGCATTAACCAAGAAATGCTGATCTGCACTGGCAAACGTACAACGTATGCATATTGGCTATACTCTAGGTTCTTTTTTGATACTCCTTTATGTTACTGACGACAAAACTTTTAAACTTTCAAACTTGAATTGTATATAATAAATTTAGCAATTTAATATGCAGCTGTTTTACGTTCCGAAGATACTTTGCAGTCTTCGTTTGCTGTCGATCGGAAATCTATAAATTTGGATCAAGTAATTTATTTTGCTTTCACAATATCAGGTGTACCAATATGAAATGATCGTTTATTTTTTTTAATAAAACACTAATTATTAATGGGAAAGTAAAAACATTTTATTCCAAGTAGTGAACATTGCTTTCTACACATTTCGACCACCTTTCTGGCAATTTGTAAATACCACGCCAACAAAATTGTTCGTCTTTTAAAGCAAAACCAATCAGACACCCAATTATCGAATTCCTTGTAGGAATCAAAGTGCTGCTCAGTCAATGCGGATGCCATCGATGAAAATAAATGCTAGTCGGAAGGAGCCAAGTCTGGTGAATACAGCGGGTTGGGTAGCTGCTCCCAGCCGAGTGTTTTCTTTTTTTTTTTTTTTTTTTTTTTTAGCGTGCTTTTATTCATTTAAGATCTGTCCGAGTGGACAATAATTAAATTGTTTGGCGGGCGACATTGACTTAAGGGATACTACATGTATTTGAGGCGGGTTTTAAATTTATTCGTTATTGTTGTGGTAGGTCAAGGGGATGTCTCCTCATTAGACGTCTGCTGGTTTGGCTGTTGTCCAACAGGTTTAAGGCGAGGTGTTTGGGGTGGGTCCCAAGACTTATCAGGTATCTCTTGCTGAGCCTGGAGATTTCGTCTGAGACTGATGGGATTCCAAGTTTTCAATATATTGCGATTCGAGTGGCTTGCCGTGCCCCACAGTTGTATCCCGTAGGTCCAGATTGGCTTGAGAATTGCCTTGTACACCAGGATTTTGATGTTCTGCCTCAGCTTGGACCATCGCCCAATGAGCCATTGCATCTGCCTCAGTCGCGCATCGGCCTGTATGCGTTTGCTGACTAAGTGGGGACGTCATGTGAGCCTGCGGTTCAGGGTCAGCCCTAGATACTTGGGTGCGGGCACGTTGGGAATGTTGGCTCCATTCAGCGTGACCGGTGGGCAGTCTTCTCTTCGTAGTGAGAATGTTGTTTGTGTTGATTTTTCCGCGTTCACTACGATATTCCATCTGCTGAGCCAGGGATGTAGTGCGTCCATTTGCCTTTGAATGATTTCGAAGGCTTCTCGTGTGTCGGATGATGAGGCGAGGAAACCAGTGTCGTCTGCATATGTGGCTATCGTTAGGTTCCTGTAGGGGATAATGGGAAGGTCTGCGGTGTAAATGGCGAAGAGGATTGGTCCGAGCACGCTGCCTTGCGGAACTCCCCCACTTCCCCATCTGACTTGAAAAGCTCTTTCCTCAGTGTAGGATTTAATGAGGGTAAAATGGGGGCTTGGGAGGCAGGATATTAGTTTGTTGAGGAGTCCAGGATGCAAAACTCGGTCAAATGCATTACAGTGCAGCAATACTTCTTCTGCTCGAATGCCTCGAGGATGCGTTCGACTAGCCGGTGGCACTGCTCTGGTGTTCCATGGCAGCGTCTGAAGCCAAACTGGTGATCGGGGATCAATCCGGCCTCTTCCAGTACAGGCAATACTCTGCGCAAAAATACTCTTTGAAGTATTTTGGAGAGGATTGCCAGTAAGCTGATCGGACAATAGGAGGCTAGATTGGCTTCAAGCTTACCAGGCTTCAGGAGGACAAAAACCTCTGCTCTTTTCCATTCCTTCGGGAAGTACCCTAAACGGAAGCAGCCGTTGTAAATGCTGGCCAGCATTTGTGTGCAGCGGAGTGGTAGCATATTTAAGGCTGCCGCATTTATGCGATCCAGGCCTGGAGATTTGCTGTTCTTGTGTAGGGCGATCTCCTGCGCAACTTCCTCTGGGTTAACTGGCTGTAACGGCGAGCCGGGAAAGCTTGGCAGTGCAGCAGTCGAACGGTGCGAAAGCGTTGATCCATCCGCTTTGCGCACTGCAGATACCTTTTAAACCGGTCGTTTTATGTGGCGGGTGACATTCCATAGGTTGTGATCCGGATCCCTTGGAGGAACTCGAGGAATCTGAGGAAGGAGTCCTGCTAGCCGAGTGTTTTGATTGTATCCTGAACCGGTATTGCAGGTGTGTGCAGGTGCATTGTCATGGAGCAAAATTACCTTGCCGTGTCTCCTTGCCCATTCTGGTCGTTTCTCGTTTCGTTTCTAATTGATCATTTGTTGTTGGGAGCGATCAGTATTAGCGGTTTCACCAGGTTTTAGGAGCTCGTGATACAACTCACCTTTCTGGTGCCACCAAAAACACGGAATTTCGTGGTTTTCCAAGTTCTTCATTTCTCACATCAAAATTAATATTTTTGAACAGTTGAAACCATCTTTGGCATTTTTCTTCAGACAGAGCATGAACACCATATGCCTCGACAAGCATTCGATGTGACTCTGCAGCACTTTTCTTCAACTGAAAACCCAAATTTAAATCCATTCCGCAAATCATCACTTTTTGGTACCAAAGTCAACATATTTAACAAGTTGAAAAAATATGATGTTGTCTGTTTAATGACTTGATGTATGGTAAATATTTTTCACAAATGTAATAGCAAGCAAACAAAAAAAAAAGGCTCGATTACAACAGGTGTTGTATCTTGCCGCTCACTTCATATTGGTACACCTGGTAGCTTAAAAATGGGTTTAAATTGTTATAACTTTCAATCAGTTCTATATATGACAGACATTTTATTTTTTGTCTGAGAGCAAAATAATTACCTTTTTTTTTATTTTAATTACATCAATTTTAAATCGATTTTAAAAACAATGACCAGAAAAACAATGCATTAAAGTAATTTTAATTGGTTTTGAGAGCAACTACTTGTTGGCGTTCTCGTACTCCAAATAAATTGTCCGAAAATCTAAATGTTTTATGTTCAGGAATGATGCGCTGTACTTGTGATATAATTTGCAATTAAATGTTTTTTTTTTTCTGCTTGACTTCATGTACAGAATGTAAGTTAGCATAGGATGATGCAATATGGTTCAATATTGCATCAGAAGTTTACATTAATGATGAAATAGATTTTTAGGGAAGATGTTAGACTTAACACAATACATAACAAGAGAGATCGTTCCTATGAGTGCTATAGTAGTAGGATGGGATTGTGGAATGATCCAGAAATATCTGCGTCTGGTATCCATGAACATACTAACTAAATATATATTTGTCTTGCTTAATAGATTCTGCGAATTTTCAACGTAAAAAGAACTTATTCAGTTTAAAATTGAATTACATTTTGAACCAGTTATTTCGATAAGAATAATAAAATAAAAAACATGTACTTAAATGTATTATTCATCATTTATATATAGTTAGATATTTTTGGCACCCTTCGTGCTGCATTCGTCACTAGTGTGGACTGCCGATCGCAGTAATATACAGCAACATTATATACAGAGCTGCAAACCACCCAAATTTGGCTTACAATTTTGTTCAGTGGTTCGAGCCACAGAACTTCGGTTCGGTTCGCGAGACGCTTTTTATACGCCGTAAGCACAAGGTTTAGGCTGATACCTTTGTTAAATTTAGTACAAAATAACACTTTTATTGTCTACATTTTGTCGTCAATTTTGTGAAGCAATTAAGTAATATAAAACATGCATTAAATAATTAAGAATTTAAATTAATTGCATTATTTGTCTTATTAATTTAAATTTAATTTTTATTTTGTAGAAAAATAATGCATTTTCTTTTCGAATGTGGCTCGGTTCAGGTTCAGGTTTAGGTTGCTTTTTTGCTGTTAGAATACACCTGATTGCCCAATTATTAGTTTAAAATAATGAAATAAACATTAAAGAAATTTAGCTTTCATCAGTCTCTAATCAAAAAGCTAACGTCGCAGCAAAAGATCATATTGTTGTCAAAACTGTACAGCTCGACTCTAAGCTTCACTTTATTTTCAATATAGATATATACACATATGCAACCACTGTAACCAAAAGTATGCCACATACTTTTTCAAAATAAACAAAAACTTTTCGATAAGCCTTACACTATGCAACCAATACTCTTATATGCTAATGTATATAAAAGTTTAATTCAAAATGTACTAAGTACCACATCATTTGAGTTTAACTCATATAAGTATCAGTGATCCAGCTATGACTTCTGAATAATAAAATATTGAATTCAGTTCAGTTCTAGGTACAACACTGTAGGGACCGTCGAGCTAAATATCGAAATGTGTCTGTTTTCCATCGTATTTCTACTAATCTTTCTGCCATTTGCTCTACTACAAACTGAAGATCCACATTTGTGCGAGAAAATTGAGATAGTTCGGTATTCGGTAAGAGAACGTACCCCGTTGCAAGATTACGGGTTATTTGCAAAGGATTTCAATAGATTACGTATTCCAGGTGCTTTCCGAAATGTGGTAAGTAAATAAAGAGGGCTTAAAGTATTTAATATGATAGTTACACAATGAGATGTGTTTACAAAGATTAAAACGAAACTGGAAGTTCGCAAAGTCTGCTGTCCCGGCTATGAAAGATCTGATCAATTAGAGCTTGGCTGTCAACCAGTTCAAACCACGGACAGCACAACTGAAACATGGACCGATTTGGAAGAGACAACCACTTTGGATATAGTTACTCATAGCGCATCACCTCAACAGACACATAAGAGGTTTGATAATTGGATTTTAATATGTGTCACATCCGTAGTATTAACTGCGATAGTCGTAATCGCTTTCTTGTCTTGCTACTTCATACGGCGGAAAAGAGTGTTAAATGTTCATGAAATACATGAATCTGGCAACGAACTCGAAGCTCGAGTAGGATTATTTTCTGACTCATTTAAAGACTCGTGAAGTTTGTATCCAAGAATATAAATAAATAAATAATAAACTTAAGATAACGTTGAAATGTTTCAAATAATCTTTGAGGGGAAACCAAATTGTTCTTTAGTTGTCCAAATGTAATTTCCGAATGATTCAGCGCGGATTATGTACTAAGCTGATATCAAGAGCATGTCTAAATACAAATACATATACAAGTATACTCTAGGCGACTACGCAGAGCTCTGATGTTATTTGGTGAAAATTGAAGAACTTAGTTGACTTTTGTACACAATATTGTAAGCATCGTGAGCCGCTTTATTCTACATATAGTATGTCTAAGTTTTGGGTTTTGCTGTTGCTCAGTCAATATGCACATATTGTGATATGTGCCAAAGATTCACATATGTGTATCAAAGATGTAGAAGTCAATTATACCGTGACAGAGCGTGTTCCCCTGGAAGCTTATGAGGACTTTGCGTCTGTTCTTCGAAATTTGGATGTGCTAGGCGAAATGAAAGTTGTTGTATGTAAATATAGTTATATAGTAGTAACAAATAATCTCAGTAATATATATTATATGCTCTGTAGACAAAAACGAAAATCGAAGCCCGTGAGGTTTGCTGTGAGGGCTACCAGCTTTCAGTGATTGAGAGCGAGGGCTGCCAACCTGATCCAATGCCGATGGTGTCAAAAAGCTCTGAGCTAAACCAACTCTTCTTTCCTTTAATGTGTGTTGTTTTAATTTTGTATAATTTCTTTTAAATGGCATCTTTAATTTAATCTAAATATGTGCAAATTCGATTTGACACAGATTTTAAAGAAAGTATCTGATTTACTAAAAAGATGAATAAATTCAATTAATTGAGTTGTTTATTGAATTTAAGTTCGACTGACTGAATGCGTTTGGCCATAATACGGTCTTATACGGAATCCCATAGGTAGTTAGATTTTAGTGCAAACTAGTCAAAGTTTTGAAACAATATTGACGTAGGTACGTACACATGTCTTATATACATTGTTGCCAACGGACAAGTCTTAATAGGTCGATTCGATGTAACTATGCATTTATTAGTCTGTATAAATTCTTCAATCCCAGACACAATAAAAATCAGGGCAACCAAGTTCATCAAACTAACTATTTAAACTTAAAGTACCTCTAGTTCTTTTTAAAAAATCGTTAAAAAAAAAAATGACACCATTTCGCTTTTCAATACCTATATATTTTATAACATTTTATAAATCGAATTTTTCCACTTTGCATGTACGCTAAGCATTTAAAAATAGGAAATTTAATACCCTTAATATTTCCGGCACAGGCTAAAGATTTTCTATGTCGATAAAACTTGTGAAACGACACTTACTAATCTTAGTAAATCTTTTGCGATTATATTAGAGACAACACTGTTCTTCCTCTGTGAATGAAAACAAATAATGTATTTTAGCAACATAAGCACATAAAAGAATGAAAATCCAATATAAAATGAGTATACATACATTTAAAGAAAACTTGGTATTAGATATCTCATGGTCGACTACTTAAGTCTGATTTCATTAATATAATTTATGTTAGTGTGCATTTTTAATTCAGACTCTCAATAGATAAATGTGTTTACATGTACTTTGCAATATTTATATATATAATATATGTATAACTTATCAGTCGTTCATATACTAGATGGGACGCAATAAAGAGTCAGGCTCAAGCCACATACGATCAATTTCATTCTGAAAGTGCTCCTATCGTGTCGAAATATCATTTCTAATTCGACGCACGCACTATGCGACAGTCACTGTGGGGATTTGTTCTACTCTTTGTTGGATGTGTTGCTAGGAGACTACCAATGTTTGACCATGTTTGTATTGCAAATGCGTTAGACGTTTACGTTCGATTAGGAGAAATAGAAGTAAGTAACTTTTTAAGGTATGTGGGTTGCACAAATTTATTGCTAACCATATCAAATCCAATTCAAAGCCTTTATATGAATGCTGCTCCGGCTATCAAGGAACTATAGAGAACTGCCAGCCAATTTGCAGCACAGGTTGCGGACAAAACAGCTTCTGCGCGTTGCCGGAGATCTGTGAGTGCTTAGATGGCTACATAATGGACGAGACAGATACTTGTGTTTCCCAAAAGATCCCAATCTTTGCACCAAAATGGTGCAAGTGGAAGTGAAAGAAAAGACTGGATGGGAACAGCTTGAGCAGGCATTTAAAGAGCTCAATCTGAAACTGCCTACACCATATCCGGTATTTATTTATCTAAGTTCTCACTAAACATTTAAGCATTGAACACAAATTACTTATCATAAATCGACAGTCATCGTTCAAAACGGTAATTCGTCATGCTTGCTGCGACGGATACATGAGACAGACCGAAAATGAGATGTGTCAGCCTCTCTGTTTGGAAATCTGCGAAGAACACAGCTTCTGCGCCGAGCCAAATGTCTGCGAGTGCCTAACGGGATTCGAAAAAGTGAATGGATCCTGTCAGCGGACTTGTGAGATACCATGCAGGAAAAACAGTTACTGCCGTGATGGAAAATGTGAGTGCATAGAAGGATATGCAATGTTAAATGGAGATTGTGTCTCTCAGGACCCGCATCTGTGTAAAAAGGAATCCGACACTGAAATTGATTCATTTGTAAGTACACATAACTAATCCGGATATCACTTATATTTTTCAAAATTCAGTCCGACATAATTCCTGAATTCCCCTTGGGTGTTTCTGAAAGTTTCTACGAATTGCCCAGAGAATATTTCTTTTCCGATTTGGTGCTGCATACTTGCCGGCCGATCAGTGCTGGAAAACATTCAGAGCAAATGCACTGAATGCAGCGATATAAATTTTAAATGTTTTTTAAGTTTCCACATGGGTTTTTAAGCTTTCATTGCTGTCACAATAACATAGCCTATTTTTAGGGTTGAAAAGATTCATTTTTCAGAGTTGTCAGCTGCGATACCAATATGTTTTGTTTGGATTTAAATGAACGTAGCTTTGTCCAAACTTGCCTATAATAAAATGAAAAGTTTCTATATTTATTTTTCGCGATTCTTACAACAATATTTATTCAATCCATCGATTTTTCTCTTCCGAATTCGAACTCAATGTCAGGTGAATTCAAGTCAAGTTTTGTCGAATATAAAAAAGCTACTAGCCAAAAGTGAAAACAGAAACAGGCCTGAAACAAGTATTTTTTTGAATCACTGTTTAATACATTCAAAAGGTTTGTTGCGCTGGGTACGAGAAGAAAACCGGCGATGTAATTTGTCAACCCGTGTGCTCCGTCGACTGCGGCGCGAACAGTTTCTGCGGGGAAGGAGGATTATGCGAATGCCGGATGAACTATCATGTGGCACCGAGTGGGTTGTGTGTCAAAGACACAACAGAATTTTTACCTAGTGATCCACATCTGTGTAGCATAAAGAGGACAGTGAACTATGTCGATGTGAACAACCTACTAAAGCTATTGAGTTCTTCTAGCAAACCAGAGAATGTGGTAACTTGTTAACTATACCAATACTTTTATTCAGTCTTAAAAGCTAAATTGTCAACAGATCAGGAATAAAACTGAAGTTCTGCATTTCTGCTGTCCTGGCTATGAGCAAAAGGTAAAAGGCACTGTTTGTCAAGCAAAGTGCCGCCAAGGATGCGGTGACGCGGATGTTAGTTCCAATCAGGACATGTGCCAGTGTGAGACTGGTTATATCAAGAGCCATCTTGGAATTTGTGAGCCAGTTTGCAGACCGAGATGTCCGGCACACAGTAGCTGCGTCAGGCCAGAACAATGTCAATGCATTGAGGGTTATACTCTAGACGACTTCAATACATGCCAGCCCATCTGCAAACAGGATATTCCAGAGAATGGTCGCTGCGTACGTCCTGAAGAATGGGAGTGTGCTTTTGGCTACATTAAGCTACCTAGGGACCAGGGCCTGGGCTTCTACTGTGCTCCACATTGCGAAAAAAGCTGTTTCACATTCGCCACATGTGTGGCTCCCAATGTCTGCCAATGCCTTCCAGGATATGAAATGAACACCATTGAATATGACCCCAACGAGCCAAGAGACCTTTGTGTGCGCATTAAGAAAATAACACATGAAGATCAAACTACGGACAATTTAATCGATGAAATAATCTCAGATGATATATCTCAGAATCCTGAGTTTTCATTTCGAAGCGGTTGACTTCACTGTATCCTACTACAATTCTGATTTGACTTTGATTTAAAATATATTCCAGTATTATGTTTGAACTATACCACAAGATCAAGGCTACTACATAAATTATAATGTAAATTACAATGTAAAATAATTTTCATATCTTATGTTAAATAAACTATATATGCATTCGAAAGAATTTTTTTCGTCGAATTGAATAGAAAGCCATAAGAACGTTTTTCAAATTGCCTATTCAAAGTTAGACTTTAAAACTGCTGCTTTTGTCAGGCTAAGTCATTTCGACTCTCTTGCAAATAGATATTTCAAATTAAGAAAAGTTTTTTGAAAATTTTCAAGAATTATATGACTATGTGACTCGAATGATATGTTTAATTTAATTTTAAGAAGACCTGAGATTTTGTTTTACAAATTGAGCATTTAACTTTTCTTTTGTTGCCCAACAATTATTTAAATATTGTTCTTATTTATAGATATTGAATTGTGCAGCTGCGGGATGCGTTCAACAACGGTTTTAATGTACTTTTCACTGCCAAATCACTCACCAATTTAAGCAAATCTTAACTAGTAATTATGTAAGTTCAAAGCATAAGAGCAGAACGAGTTTTGAATAGCCAGTATCGATTAATTAATGTAACTGTGCGATTATATATCGCATTATACCATAAGTATCAATTTTTCCAGCACGTTAAAATTATGCAAGGTTTCATCGAAGACTCTGAACGTTATCGCAAATTAAATAATATCAAAACCCAAATGCAAGATCATTAATTGCAATAGTAAACTGTATCCAGTTTGCTGCTTAAGTCTTTCATTTCTGGTTGCCACCAGAACCTGTTAAGCTGACCAACGCACAGCATTGATCTTGTCCTAAAGTTGCGGGCATTTCAAGTAGAGTCTTTCTGTGTATAGCATATGGCATGCGGCAGCGGAGAATGGTGTGACCCAAAAATAAAAACTTAAAAATAAATTTAAAAATACAAAGTGAATGCAGCAACTGCGTCGTTCAGACGCAATCAATTAGCGCTATGCGACGACTTTGACGTTAACGTCGACGTTGACGTTGACGTCGACGTCGACGCTTAAGTTGAGGCTAACGCCACTGCCACATGTGGCGGTTGCGTCATGGCGCCAAGCAGACCGTCTAACGGTAATTGACTTGCAATTTCTTTTGCAGCAACTTTTCGGTTGCAAGGAAATTTGCCAAATATGTTGCAATAGTTACCAATCCGACAAAGCAAAAGATACCGAGGAGACAATCTGAGACACACAGTTTGTGAGCGTTATGAGGCATGCGGCTAATTTATCAGCATTTATCATGGAGTAGTTTCTGAAAGATTTATATGGTTAATATTCCTATTTTTACTTATATTTTTTATGTTGGGGAATCAATAACGAAGCACATATATTTAATATTCGTAAAATGTTTCAACAATATTTTAACCTGATCTGCTAAGATTCACTTTCATTTAAAGTAAGGTATATTTGTAAATAAAGTTTATTATGTTTAACTAAGAAACATATACATAATTGTCAAAAATAATGAATGAAATATGTACCATTTTGGAAAATATTTCTGTACTTCAGGTTTCTTTTTTTGTCTCTTTAAGCAAAGGAGTTTAATGCTGACTTAAATTTTACCAAATCGATAATTAATGTTTCCTTTTTTTGCTTTGCTGTCCATATTTAATATCAATAATATCAATAATTGAGCTCTATGCCAAATGTTAATAATTTTTCATTTACTTCACTTGTTGTCATTACCTTTGTTTCCCTATTTAGTTTTAAGTATGTACATATGTAAATATGTGTACTCCCAAGAAATTATGATTCACTGTAGTATAAATAATTATAAATAGTAACAGTCGCGTACAAATAAAATATAAAAAAAATAAATTAAAAAAAAGTCATTACCTTTTATTTTATAGAAAGCTCATATATTATTAAAAGTTTGTTGATCATATATTATTTAATATTTGCGAAATAATTAACACACATTCTGTAGCATTTTGAAACTCTCATTAGCTTTCCAAATTCTTCTATATATATAACTGTGCAAATATATTTCAGTCGAAAATTATATTGCTTGCAGCTTAAGCAAGACTTTAATTTATATGAGCATTCGTTAATTTACGAACATTTTAGAGCTACCTAATTACAGTTCGCTCTATGTATTATTTTCAAACTGTAGAGGGTGGTTAAAAAAATTGTGAATACGCATATTAATATTTACGTTGTTAGAATATATTCTCTATCAAAATGAATGCTGAAGAATATAGAAGTATTTGCTCATTGTAAACAAACCAAAATAATAAGTTAATTGAAGAGTAGTTTTATGTTTAATTAGCCAATAATAATAATATAAAATATTAATTTCAAACATGTTAAGTGTAATCTTATTACTTTATAAAATTCTTAATGAATATATCTGAACATTTTTCGAACACCTCTCGTTGTTACAATAAACAAATTGCTTCAACGCTTGAGTGCGGCCAAAAACGCCAACCAAAAAGAGAAAAAGTGCCAAAAACAAAAGCTACCAAGCTGATTTACAATATGAACAACGAGAGTCGACTTCAAAGTATCATAATGTTTATTCAATTTACGCAATTTCCACGAAAAGCAACAAAAAGAACAACAACAATAACATCAGCAATAGCATTTGCTTGGCATGTGATTGCCAACTGTTTTGGATTTGTTGTAATTATGAGCCAACGAAATAAAAAACGTATGAAAATCTGAACGATATATGTTTAATAAAATTTGCCAGTAAATGAACTTAATGACAAAACAACAATCAGAAGCAGGTAAATATATTTCCAAATATGGATGCAAGTTGTGTGATGTGTAGGTCAATGGGTCAAACTGCACACTTCTCCGTCACCCGGAAAGCTAATCCCGAGTAGCTTAACTGGCTTAAGTCTTGCACAGCTGCACAACTCCAGAGGCGGAATTATTATAGTAATAAATAGTTTTTTGACTGGTTTTTCTGGCTTGAGCAAAAATTTGCATTTATTTGCAGTTGGCTGTGACTGTGGGATTAGGCCAATGGCCAACGGGCAAAAAATCAATGGTCGACTTCCTTATTTATCAGCTGTTAGGCTTAAGAGATCTGTAGAGCACAAGTACAACTAGATGAAGTGGACTTCATGCTCAGATAATCAACAAATCAACTACCACCAACTTGATTGATCAATTGGGCGCAGCATTCAACGGCGCGTGACACTTTGGCCAAGTTAACAACAACAACCTTAGCACAATAAAGCCGAGTGGGTCATAAAACAGAGACGCACCACAAGAGTTCAAATGTTTTGCCATTGACCTCTTTTCGCTAACCACCAGTTATGCCGCAGCCAAGAAGTGATTAGACCACTAAAGTCCGTCCCTTCATCCATCCGTCCGTCCATTCAATTGCCGTGATTATCACTTTCAAGTCAAAACACATCAAGACAAAGACTTTTACATGCTTCAATGTCATGAAAAGGTAACTGATTGAAAGGGCTGCGATTGAGATTGCAGTTTACAATTCGTAGCTGATTTACCTGCTCAATCAATTTTCTAGCCACTAATTATTAACAAATGGGCAAGCCCAATTTTACCAAATAGTACACTTTAAGTTGCAGTTTCAAAATGTTTATAGTTTCTCGTTTATTACAGAACAACTTAAATTATAAATATTTAAATTAAATTAGAGTAGATTAAAACATATAACTAAAACTAAAAACTTAGAATTTTTGTAATTTTCCGGAGGAAGAAACCTTTCAAAAACCACACAAATTGCAACATACAAACTAAACAAAATGATAACTTGAAGGCAATTTGTAGACCCTATTTTCAGTACTTATCCATGTTAACAACCGACAAATGACTGACTACGACCTTGACCAGAAATGCATTGAACCCGGCTGACTTAACACAAAAAATGTATATATATAAAAGTATATATATGTTAACATCTGCAAATAAAAAGAAAAGTAACTAAAACGTAGAAACCGAAACCACCAAAACATTAACAGTTACAAGCCATGAGGCCTTTGTAAAATGGCACATAAAATGTCATAACTGTCAGCTTTTGACTGGCTTTAAGGTCAAGTCAGGCCCATTTACGAGATAATCTGTGGGGCATCTATGAGATCGGAATGAAATGAAATGCTTATGTCGACAATAAATTGTTGCACAAATCAAAAGCTAAATCAAAAGTGGCAAGTCTTAAATGAAAATGCAAATGTAAATGCGAATTGAAGACGCCTTCAATGATGATTAATCGGCAGCTGCTTTATTTCGGACACTTTTGTTGACATCCAAGACTTGGAAATTGACCAAAAATTATATGAAAGATATTAAAATATTTATGTAAAGCTACATTTATCTATGCATAAATAAGACAAGGTCAGACCGCAGACAAGCTGGTAAACAATCTGACAATGCTTTCGAATATACAAGTCAATAATCAAATGTTGTCAATATACTATACTATACTATAGTACGATTGTACACCTACGTTTATTATGAGTTTGTGTCATATAATTAATTCAAGGAAGTGTGTAATTGTAATGCTGGATTTAAGACAATGGAGCTTATAAGCACTCGAAGTCGTTCATCTGTCTATCAAACAGACAAACAAACAAACAAACTTATGACATAATCGGCTGGAACGTCTAACAGCAGCACATGCAGCAGCATATTTCCGTCTCCCTCTCCCCTCTCCCACTCTCGCACTCTCTCACTCCGATTCACTCTCTTTCTTTCTGTGCCATACATTATATTATATTGAACACAATGTGGTCAAGACATGCAAGCAATACGAATAAAACAAAATCGAAAGTTGCATGCAACAGGCAGCAGCAACAGCAACTACTCGTTACAGTCTCGCGCAGAGTCTCTCCCAGACAGTGTACATATGTATGTGTATGTACACTGTGTGCGTATAAACGTGTATGTATAGTATGTATAGACCGACCAGACCCATTGACATAATAACGAGGAAGGCAACCAAAGTCTTCATCTACGTATTCGTCGGCTTCTACTTCGACAGCAACTGGGGCGTCAATTACACGACCCACAATATGAAATTGAAACGAGTTAACGCCCCAAACTTGTTGCTAGTGTCTTAGGTTATGGTTGCTGACCGCACAACAACCACACACACACACACACACACACACACAG
Source organism: Drosophila sp. st01m (assembly GCA_018901795.1). NCBI lineage: Eukaryota > Metazoa > Arthropoda > Insecta > Diptera > Drosophilidae > Drosophila > Drosophila sp. st01m. The sequence goes on from JAEIFG010000269.1 coordinate 1,173,501, forward strand.
ACAGACGCACACGCACACACAATCAACCCTATGACACAACCAAACACAAGCGAATGACCGAGTGACACACTCACTTGGTTGACAAACATTTTTCCATTTTGGTCACCTGATTTTCAGGCTCTCTTGTTCCGGGCATCTGGTTAAATTAACTGGTTGGGATTGCCAAAGGCAGGCCCGGTCGAGTGAATGTCCACGTAACTGTGAAAGTAAAAGGACTTTCAGTTGAATTGGTCTTTTGGCTCAGTTGACGGTTGAACGGATGAGAGAGGACAGAGGACAAGGGACAACTGGCGGCGGGAAAAGATCAGAGGTTAAACTGCAGTCGTAATGCAGTATCTGATTATCCTATGGGAAAAATGATTTTGATATGTTTTTATTTTTCGACTTGGAACCATAAATGCATCAAGATAGTGATAGTATTTTTCGATCAATTGGTTAATGCGACTGGAAATATTATAAACTCAAGAGTTAGATATCCATATTTTAAATGCCTGCTTTGCAATATATTTCGACAAAATGTGAACTTAAAATATAACTATCAATTATTAATAATAATAACTTATTATTTAACTAGATTATGAGAACGAACCTTTTCTATATTTAGAAAAATATTAAAATTGAAATTATTTCAGTTTTTTAAAAGTTTTTCATTTGAACATATTGAAATTTAAAGTTATTATGTAATTTTATCTGATCTTCCAACAAAATAAGACGTAGACACTAGAGTCTGTTTTATATATGAACATTTCGACGATAAGAACAGAAGGGTGAAAAATGAGACCCCCAAAAAAAGGAAATATATATAAAATTAAAATGCATTATTTTATGAGTTGTATTTTTTAATCCAAAAAAGTTTAAATTTTATTCTAATTATTTGTATAATTTTATTATTTTATTACTCAACACTAATGATTAATAATAAAAATGTAAGCCCAAATGTCAAATTTCACCTGTAAAACTTTAATATGTACTTTAGGAAAGGAAAATGGTACGACTAAGAGCCCTCGAATAGATCATTCTAACTATATGAACATATTTTTGTTATTGTCATCAATAGTCAGAGTATACAAATAAAGCTTTACTAAATAAAAGTTAGCAATAAAAAAACATTTTAAGTAATTTATTATATTGCATAATTATAAAGTAATTAGTAAATTACTATATAATATAATATACCAAAAAGTGCTTAAACTCCAAACCTTCAGCCACCTAATTTATCGTAATTAGATATTATTCAATTACTCACAAAAATGTGGTATACGACTATTGGAAATTGCGATTATAAGCCAATGCTTGTAAATAGCTTAAGAAATCACAAAACAAAAACAAATTTAACTACCACTGCAAGTACTATACAACAACAAACGGCAACTGGCGGTGGTCGAATTAAACAGCAAAATGGCACGCATTCGTAGAGCTTCCCCTCTCCACTGTCATAATATGTTGCCTAGTTGCAACTGCAGCACTTGGCGTCGCTTGCCACCTGGCTGCGTCGAGTTCGCGCCTCCGAAATTCAGCAACCATCCGACCCAACGATCCAACCGATCCAACCAAGCAACCATTCAGTGAAATCCGACGACGCAAATGACGACAACGGCCGCAAACCATTCACCATTCGCCTCATGTGATTTGAAGTTATTGCGATTATTATTATACTAAAGCTTTAGGTGTTATTGCTATTGTTGTATTTTCAGTTGCTTAGGTTGTGACTAGTCTTCGGCTTTGCAGTCGTTCGTCGGTACACTCATTTAGTCGCTGGTCTTAAGAGTATATAAGTTCGTGTTGGCGCTGCAGTTGGCATCATTAAACCGTTAACCATCGAACTGTGTAGAGTGGTACGGAACGTGCAGAGAGTTCCGTTTAATTCCCTTCCAAAAATAAAAACATATCGGCTAACGGGACAGAGCTCGTCGGTTTCCTTCAAACAGCAGCAACCACATCCCACAAGGATATATTAAGCCAGCAACATGAAGTTGATGGTATGTATGAAGGATCTCAGTGAAGTAAAGTGCTTTTAAGTGATCGTTAAGAAGTCTCGTGAACAAAACATGTTTCTAATTGGAACGTGAAAGTAAAAGACTGTCGAGTTAATTACAAAATTAATGAATAAATCAATTCATTTCTACGCAACACAACATCGCAATTTTAAATCGTTACAAAACCCGAATTTAAGCTGATGTACAACAATTACTGTGACTCCATATCGAATATGGTAGATAAGCAACATAGACTATCTTAACCTTCAACACTTTAAACTATTCGGTATCTAATTTAATCAGCGGATCTTAAACTCTCGGAACGCTTTCCCAAAATCGCCTCCTCTTTTCCCAAAATAAGATCAGGACCTAATATGAGTTTCCATTTGATTAACCTTACAGAGTACAGCGACAACGCTCGCTCTGGTGCTACTGCTGGCTACGAGCTATGCACAAGCTGAGGAAGAGAAGAGTGCCACTGCGGAGAAAGCAGCTGCTGAGCCTGTAGAGAAGAAGGCAGAGGAAGCTGCTAGTGAAGATACCACAAAATCGAAACGGGGACTGCATCACTATGAGGACCATCATTACCATCATCATCATGTGCCCCACTTTCCAGTGCATGAGGAAAAGACACTGACAGTCATTAAGAAGGTGCCAGTTCCAGTGCCCATAGAGAAAATTGTTCATGTGCCTGTCGAGAAACATATCCATGTTCCCGTGAAAGTCAAGGTACCCAAGCCTTATCCCGTGGTCAAGCATGTGCCCTATGAGGTTAAGGAGATCGTGAAAGTGCCTTATGAAGTTCCAGCGCCATATCCCGTCGAAAAGAAGATACATGTGCCAGTTCATGTGCCTTACGATCGTCCTGTGCCCGTCAAGGTATAGCTACTGCTTTCTCAAGACTCTAAGAGCCTGTTCTAATTAACAAAAATTCGGTATCCTCTTAGGTTCACGTGCCCGCACCCTACCCAGTTGAGAAAAAGGTTCATGTGCCTGTAAAAGTCCATGTGCCAGCTCCTTATCCAGTTGAAAAGGTTGTACACTACAAGGTAGAGAAGCAAGTGCATGTCGACAAGCCCTACCCCGTGGAGAAGGTCGTCCACTACCCCGTGAAGGTGCACGTTGATAAGCCAGTGCCCTACCATGTCGATAAACCAGTACCTCACTATGTTGACAAGCCTGTGCCAGTGCCAGTGATCAAGAAGGTGCCAGTTCCCGTCCATGTTCCCTACGATCGTCCCGTGCCCGTGCATGTTGATAAACCAGTGCCTTACGAGGTAAAAATCCATGTGCCCGCACCTTACCCCGTGATCAAGGAAGTGCCAGTCAAGGTTGAGAAACACGTTCCGTATCCAGTGAAAATCCCAGTGGAGAAGCCCGTTCATGTTCACATCGAGAAGCATGTGCCCGAATATCACGAGAAGCACGTCACCTATAAGGAACCCGAGTTTGTGCACAAGCACATTGAGGAGGAGCACCATCATGAGCCTATTCATCATCATCACTCTTCGCACTCATATTCGGCACCCATTGAGGAACACCATGAGCATGAGCATGAGGTGGAGCATGATTTTAACCATCATGATTATCATTCATATCACGGTTACTAAATTGGTGAAATGAACTTCTTTCTCTCACTTCTCTTTGCAGCATTGAAAAGCGTAAGCGTTTCGGTTATGAATGGATCAAAATCTAACAAAATTTCCATCGCAAAACACACTTAGAAACATTCCATAATATATTCCATATTCCATATTCCATATCAAACCATAGCATACGCCTTCTATACCAATTCCACATTGCTATGCAGAACGTGATAACGATAGAGATTCAGATATCAATTTAAAAAACGACTAACGTGATGACGAACTTAGTTTTTATGCACTCAACGAACTCTCTTAACTTAGTTTAAGCCATATGAAGAACAATAACAACAAAACATGAGATGAAAAACGAGAACTTTAGAGACGAATAACTAGACTTTACGAACAAGATACAACAACACATTTGGGCCGCATAGCCCACAAACCTACAACAACATTTGAACTAGACCCATCAACAACAACAACAACAACAACAAAAGCAACACACACGCACACACACACAAACAAACACATGACAAACCTCTAAAGGATGCATTTTGGATGTTGTGCTGTGCTGTGCTTTGATGTGCTGTTCGACCTTGACGCTGGGTACAATTGACGTGGTTGCTGCTGCTGTTTTGTCCTCCAGCTGCGGCTTCTCCTCCTTCTGCTCTGGTCCACCGATTTGTGCACCCGGTTCAGTTCAGTTCGATTTGAGTTGGTTTCGGTTTATTTTATTATTTTAAATTGTATCGAAACGTATACGGTTGTATGAGATTCAGATCTCCTTGATGATCTGGAAAGCGTTGTAAGCGTGTGATATAAGACTTCTGTTAGTGTTTAAGTGTTTACTCCATAAGATTGGAAGGCAGTGCAGCAGTCGAGCTTAGCCTAGCCTATTTAAGTCAGTTTGTAAACGAACGTATTGTATTAATTGTAATATTCTTTGCTAACTAGTTTGTAACACAACCATATGTATAGTTTGCTTATTGTAAAAAGCGATTGAAACGGATTTATAAAAGTACTTAATTTACCAAATATTTTTTGTCTCTGTAAAAAACATACCACAACAAACAATATATACTCAAAAGAAAAATCAACTATGAAAATGAAGCTGATGAAAGCTAATAATAAAATCCGAAAACCAAGTGATCAAAACTGAATAAATATGACTTGTTTTTTAAACATTGTGATTTTAAGACTCTGATGTCGTCATTTTGGTTACTAATTACCAAAACCTAAGAAACTATTGTTCTACTAAAAAAATCTGGAGATGGTAGATTCAAGGGATTGGTATTAACTAACCATTATTCGATCACTACATAATTTTCGAAATTACACTAGGCAACATCCAAAATCTTGCACGAGCCGAACCCACTTTATATGATAGATTTGGACCCATATAACAAAAAAACAAATTTTTTCTATGGTAAGATTTTTTTTTAATTTATTTTAAGATCTAGCTTTTTTTAGTTTTTTTAAAACTGTTGAATATATTTACATTTCACATACATTTTTCATAAGAGCAGCCAATTTTTTATTAAGAAAATTTTAGAATTTTCTACGATTTTTCACATTTTATGACGCTAAAAAGTTATTTAAATCTATGTAGAATCGGCGGAGTTATTTGCATATGAACAAATCAACCAAGGTAGATGAAAGGTTGATTTCGACCGATTCGACCTATGGCAATTATATGTTGTAGTGGTCCGATTCCAGCCAACTACGACAGTACAAGATTTATATTTTTAGAAATTGGTAGCTTTAACAGAAAGAAGTTATTCTTACTTAAGGCCCTTTTCCTACCGATCGTTCCATCGGAATCTATATGATAGTGTAATCCGATTCCAAACAAATTTCGTCCGGATGTATACGACCATCCAAAATACATGTTACGTGAGTTAAGTTAAGTACTTAAAAAACAATAAAGGGCTTTATACTAATTCTGGATTTTAGACCAATTTGTTCTATGGCATCTATATGATATTGAGAACCGACTAGTAATGAAGATATGTGTATATAGCAATAAAGATTACACAATTTTTGAGTTTGGTTCAATTATCTTACAAAATAAGAAAGTTTATCATAGTAGAGGTTATTTTCGACAGATCGTTTCTATGACAGCTATGTGAAATAAATAATAATAAACTAATTTTAATTAAATTGGATAAGGGTAATATCACATTACCAGATTCAGAAACTGTGGGATTGGTTGACATATCTTAAGAAACAATAGCACATTTCATACAAGAGTTATACTCAACCAAAAAGCCCAATGGCAAAATACGTAAAATAACAACAAATGGATATTGTGTGAGATTGGTTAAGATACTATACTTAGATAGAATATCTAAGTAAAAATATATTAAAAAGGTTACCAAAAAGTCATGATTTGTTTAGTTCCAATATGTATGTTTCTTATATGACTTGTTTAAATCTCAGACAATGTGTAAACAAATTAGATATATATTCATTAACTTTCAAAATAAGCAAAATTTGTAAAATATGAATAGAAAAAGCACTCCAAAACGAAATATTTATTTCTTTATATGAGGCCATATATGCATAAAACCAAATGGGTTTGGTAATAATTGTTGCCTAGTGTTTTTAGACGCTGCTCCTAAAATGTCTTATCCCATAATACGATACGAGATTTGCTAGTTAGATTTATACTTATATCTCAAAGAGTAGAATATTTTTAAAACCAACGATTGACGGATGTGGCAGCTATATGATAAAATAATTCGAATTCAGAATATATGAAACACACAAATTTGGGATTGGATAACATATCTTAAGGAATTGCTTTTTGGTATTTCACATCAGTGTGAGTCCAAAAAACTCATATTTAATACAATCTACTGAGGCATAATTGATATCTTTATATGATATACAGAGTAGCCCGCACTTAAGGAAACAATATCTGATATTAACCCAACTGACTCTCTTAAAACATAACTCTATTATATATATGTTCCCTGAACAAAAAACAGTGTAAGGGAAACCTAGCAATCCCTATATACATACCAATTTATAGGTATGTAAGTTTCTGGATATCGGACGCAGATCAAGTTTGTTTTTAACTTTTTTGATCGGATCATAATTTTAAGCTTTGGTATGATAAAATCCTTTTTATTTTACCAATCACACAGAATATTAATTAATGTTGGTTCCAATCGGTTCACTTTATCATATAGCTGTCATAGAATCGATCGGTGAAAAAAATTATTTCTAATTTTGGAAAAAATACTTTCTGAGATAGTATGTCACAGAATTTGCATTTATAGAGTAATATAAATCCTAAAAGAATTTGGTTCAAATTTTTTTATTATATCAAAGTGCGGCCAATCGCTCAAAAATCAGCAATTAGTACAAAAAGTTTGTATTTTATGAGATACATACTTAAATAAATTTTAGAGAATATGCATTTAAGTAGTTTTGCACATCCCGACCAAATTTGATCAAATTGGTTCCCTATATCATAAATCTGCCATTTAATTTAACTCGGGCCTAATATTTTGTGGTTGATTTTTTGCTCTCAAATTTCATTACTTTCATTTCTCAATATTCCACGGATAGGTCAATAGCGAGCAACAATTTTAATGTTACAATACAATTAAATCTATTGTTACAATGTTACAATACAATTAAATCACTTGGGAAACGATACTGACGCTCAGAAATACTTAAACAAGGACAAAATAAATAAAACATAAAAATACCTAATACATTAGATGGAATAAACGCAACACATGAGGTTCAATAAAGCAACAAGAAGAAAGAAGAAAAGAATAAAGAATACTTTAACACAATAGTGATCTCAGTCCATTATCACAGATGATAACCTATAAAACCACACACATATAAATAACGTCAGTTCTTAAACCAACGCTCAAGTGTTAATATTTATTATATATAATTTAATATATATTAATAATATGCTATACGTAATTAGTTTTTTTGCCATCTAGGGCCCCATTGCAATGCGTTGGAATAAAAATAGTGACTTTGGTTTATAAAGAATAAAATGGCTTACATTTGGATAAATATCCCACACTTATATTAGGTACGACCGTACTTGAATTTACATCTTGCTGTTAAGATAATAAGATTGCTGTGCATTGAAAATTTTTTATTAATCTTAAATTTAAAATTCTGATATTATAGTCAGATTTCAACCAAACTGACTCATAATCTATAATGACCATGGTAAATATAAAATCTGTGAGTCTGTTTAAGATAACTCCAGAAACAACAGAGCCATTTATACTAAACTAGTTTAATATTTTGTTGAAACAAGTACATTTTGGGATTGTGAAGTATATATTTGTCTACTTAAACTAGTACGTTTTGAATTAAGACCAAAACATATCTTAATATTTCTCTTAGTTTTAATTTTTGTGGACTTGCGTATTGACAACTTGATATGTGATTTTTGATGACAGATTTAAGAATTTACCAACGAAAATTGGCTCCCTTTGTTATTATCGTTATTGGCGTAGACCTTCGCTTATGGTGAGCTGTGGAAGCATTCGAGCTGGATTTAAGTATCGACTGATTGTTTTAATGACAGTGATGGAATCAAGAAAAAAACAATTTTAATTATCATCCAATGTTTCCTCTGGCACCTATATGATGACCATTAGGTCCAATCCAAATAGATAAAAATTTAACTGCTTGCTTAGTTAGAGATTTGGCGTGCAAAGCTTATCTGTGAGATTGATTACATTTGGTTGATATTGCTTTAAAACTAACAAGGTTATTTATACCAAACAATTGACTCGGACTGTGAGCTTTGACATCGAATTTGAGCCCCTGCAAAATGTAACCTCATAGGTTTCATAGTTTGGTGAGTGAGTTAGGACAAACAATTTTATTCATATAGTTTTAGGGCGGCTTTAATTTGCGATGGTTTGTAAAGCAAACTTTTCTAAATAAATGTTAGCGAAAAAAGTTTATTAAAATTTAAGTTATCTCAGTAACTCAGTAAACATGTCAAAGTTGACCAATGTGAACTGAATTAGATCAGGATGCATAAGACCAACCGTGTATATACTTTGTTGGATAGGTTAACATTATTTATAATTGCTTAGACTGGAAGCTAAATGAAAGCTATCTCAAATCAATTTTGAACCATCCTCTAAGCAAAAAATTCAAAGTTTTAATCGTTTTTCTTTAAAACTACTTAAGAGAAAAGGTCGCTCTTTACAAATTAATTTAATTGTCGGTTTCAGTGTATTTCCCATTCGATCACTTTCTTCATACTTGTTACACCACAACACTTTTGGAATTGCTATGCTGCAATTTTTGCTAGTGCTCGGCCTTAGAGTCGTTCGTCGGTACATTCATTCATTTTCTGGTCGTGAGAGTATATAAGGTTGAGCTGGCGCTGCAGTTGGCATCATTAAACCGTTAACCATCGAACTGTGTAGAGTGGTACGGAACGTGCAGAGAGTTCCGTTTAATTCCCTTCCAAAAATAAAAACATATCGGCTAACGGGACAGAGCTCGTCGGTTTCCTTCAAACAGCAGCAACCACATCCCACAAGGATATATTAAGCCAGCAACATGAAGTTGATGGTATGTATGAAGGATCTCAGTGAAGTAAAGTGCTTTTAAGTGATCGTTAAGAAGTCTCGTGAACAAAACATGTTTCTAATTGGAACGTGAAAGTAAAAGACTGTCGAGTTAATTACAAAATTAATGAATAAATCAATTCATTTCTACGCAACACAACATCGCAATTTTAGATCGTTACAAAACCCGATTTTAAGCTGATGTACAACAATTACTGTGACTCCATATCGAATATGGTAGATAAGCAACATAGGCTATCTTAACCTTCAACACTTTAAACTATTCGGTATCTAATTTAATCAGCGAATCTTAAACTCTCGGAACGCTTTCCCAAAATCGCCTCCTCTTTTCCCAAAATAAGATCAGGACCTAATATGAGTTTCCATTTGATTAACCTTACAGAGTACAGCGACAACGCTCGCTCTGGTGCTACTGCTGGCTACGAGCTATGCACAAGCTGAGGAAGAGAAGAGTGCCACTGCGGAGAAAGCAGCTGCTGAGCCTGTAGAGAAGAAGGCAGAGGAAGCTGCTAGTGAAGATACCACAAAATCGAAACGGGGACTGCATCACTATGAGGACCATCAATACCATCATCATCATGTGCCCCACTTTCCAGTGCATGAGGAAAAGACACTGACAGTCATTAAGAAGGTGCCAGTTCCAGTGCCCATAGAGAAAATTGTTCATGTGCCTGTCGAGAAACATATCCATGTTCCCGTGAAAGTCAAGGTACCCAAGCCTTATCCCGTGGTCAAGCATGTGCCCTATGAGGTTAAGGAGATCGTGAAAGTGCCTTATGAAGTTCCAGCGCCATATCCCGTCGAAAAGAAGATACATGTGCCAGTTCATGTGCCTTATGATCGTCCTGTGCCCGTCAAGGTATAGCTACTGCTTTTCAAGACTCTAAGAGCCTGTTCTAATTAACAAAAATTCGGTATCCTCTTAGGTTCACGTGCCCGCACCCTACCCGTTAGTTGAGAAAAAGGTTCATGTGCCTGTAAAAGTCCATGTGCCAGCTCCTTATCCAGTTGAAAAGGTTGTACACTACAAGGTAGAGAAGCAAGTGCATGTCGACAAGCCCTACCCCGTGGAGAAGGTCGTCCACTACCCCGTGAAGGTGCACGTTGATAAGCCAGTGCCCTACCATGTCGATAAACCAGTACCTCACTATGTTGACAAGCCTGTGCCAGTGCCAGTGATCAAGAAGGTGCCAGTTCCCGTCCATGTTCCCTACGATCGTCCCGTGCCCGTGCATGTTGATAAACCAGTGCCTTACGAGGTAAAAATCCATGTGCCCGCACCTTACCCCGTGATCAAGGAAGTGCCAGTCAAGGTTGAGAAACACGTTCCGTATCCAGTGAAAATCCCAGTGGAGAAGCCCGTTCATGTCCACATCGAGAAGCATGTGCCCGAATATCACGAGAAGCACGTCACCTATAAGGAACCCGAGTTTGTGCACAAGCACATTGAGGAGGAGCACCATCATGAGCCTATTCATCATCATCACTCTTCGCACTCATATTCGGCACCCATTGAGGAACACCATGAGCATGAGCATGAGGTGGAGCATGATTTTAACCATCATGATTATCATTCATATCACGGTTACTAAATTGGTGAAATGAACTTCTTTCTCTCACTTCTCTTTGCAGCATTGAAAAGCGTAAGCGTTTCGGTTATGAATGGATCAAAATCTAACAAAATTTCCATCGCAAAACACACTTAGAAACATTCCATAATATATTCCATATTCCATATCAAACCATAGCATACGCCTTCTATACCAATTCCACATTGCTATGCAGAACGTGATAACGATAGAGATTCAGATATCAATTTAAAAAACGACTAACGTGATGACGAACTTAGTTTTTATGCACTCAACGAACTCTCTTAACTTAGTTTAAGCCATATGAAGAACAATAACAACAAAACATGAGATGAAAAACGAGAACTTTAGAGACGAATAACTAGACTTTACGAACAAGATACAACAACACATTTGGGCCGCATAGCCCACAAACCTACAACAACATTTGAACTAGACCCATCAACAACAACAACAACAACAACAAAAGCAACACACACGCACACACACACAAACAAACACATGACAAACCTCTAAAGGATGCATTTTGGATGTTGTGCTGTGCTGTGCTTTGATGTGCTGTTCGACCTTGACGCTGGGTACAATTGACGTGGTTGCTGCTGCTGTTTTGTCCTCCAGCTGCGGCTTCTCCTCCTTCTGCTCTGGTCCACCGATTTGTGCACCCGGTTCAGTTCAGTTCGATTTGAGTTGGTTTCGGTTTATTTTATTATTTTAAATTGTATCGAAACGTATACGGTTGTATGAGATTCTGGAAAGCGTTGTAAGCGTGTGATATAAGACTTCTGTTAGTGTTTAAGTGTTTACTCCATAAGATTGGAAGGCAGTGCAGCAGTCGAGCTTAGCCTAGCCTATTTAAGTCAGTTTGTAAACGAACGTATTGTATTAATTGTAATATTCTTTGCTAACTAGTTTGTAACACAACCATATGTATAGTTTGCTTATTGTAAAAAGCGATTGAAACGGATTTATAAAAGTACTTAATTTACCAAATATTTTTTGTCTCTGTAAAAATCATACCACAACAAACAATATACACTCAAAAGAAAAATGAACTCTGAAAATGAAGCTGATGAAAGAAAATAATAAAATCCGAAAACCAAGTGATCAAAACTGAATAAATATGACTTGTTTCTTAAACTTATTGATTTTAAGACTCTGATATTGATTTATCTAAAAAAAATCTGGAGAAATCTTGGGTTAGGCAAAAACGTTTTTTTTTATTGCGGCGATGTTTATGATTCAAATAGGAACCCGCACTTAAAGAAACATGATCAGAACGCGATCGAAAACAATTAATTGGTAAATATTGCCAATAGACAAAATCTGACATGAACCCAACTGACTCTTTTGAAACATAACTTTCTTATATACCTTTTCCATTAACAATTTGCAAAAAAACAGACTTTGAGTATCAGGCGCGATGCAGACCCCATAAGGTGTACATATTGATATGTAAGTTCATGATTATCGAACACAGATCAAGTTTGGCTATATTTTTTTATCGGACCACAATTTCACCTATAGTAAGAAAAGTTTTAGTATGAAACACTTTCTGAGATATTTCACAGAATATTGAAGTGGTGGTATCATTGCCAAATTTGGATCGAATTGGTTATTAAATTTTAAACATTTTAAAAAAATATGTAAAAGTATATATTGTGTTCGTTACAATATATGTAACAGGGAGAATAAGGAATCTCCATCGCTATAAATCTATATATATAAAATGCTTTGTCCTGACTGACTGACTGATATATCACAGACATGGGCAAACCACAAGTCCTAGAAATTTGAAATTTTTTTTAAAAAATCAGAAAAAAAAATTTAAAGATTCGTATGGGTATTTTAATTTTTTAATTCCACCTGAAAGCTTTTTTAAAAAGTAATAAACATTTTAATTGCATTAAATGCAAGCTCGCTAAGCAAGCATTGAAAACGTTCAATGCGTGTGTACGCATACATACACAATCTTAGCGGAATCAATTGAAAGAGAGCCAAAGAGCAACAGTTAAACTCGACTGCAAAGAGAGCCATGGCATTTGTTTTTGTATTCGGTCTCGCAAGTGCGAGCAAGATCGCGAATGTGGTTTTTGTTTTGTTCCTGTGAACGAAGAAGTGATTTGTATTGCGTTCTTTGTCATACATACAAAATAAAGATCTGCTTATGAAACATTCGTGTTGATACTGAATTGAATGAGTTGGCAGCGGACACATTAGAGCGCAAATGATCAAAATAGAAGCTTTTTTTAAATTTTAATCTGTATTTTATTTTTGAAAATAAAAAGTATTAATTTAAACCGAATTAAAAATGCATGTTCGCAAAATCCATCCGTGCCGAATTATGGGTTTATTGTCAGTTGGCGCCACTAACGATAGATGGCGCCACTAGGTTTAAAAAGAGCGACAAATGAAAATATGTATTTTACCTTTTTGGTGGTGTGCAAATGACGAAATAATTTAAATAATAATATTTATATTAACCCTTTAATATAAATATTTCTGAAACTTTAAGTGTGGGACTGCGTCCGAGCAAAGCAATGACGCAAAAGCGGGGCCTCTAGTTATGTATATTTTGATCAGCATCAACAACCGAGTGGATATAGCCTTATCCGTCTCTCCGTCTATGTTAGATTCTAGATCTTAGAGACTTTAAGAGCTAACGCCTTTCGCCCCACAGTTTTTAAGATATGATGGTATTCTTTGTTTCTAATGTTGTCTAAGTATTACTAATACTTATAATCCTACTAAATCGCATAATTTTTAAAGCTATCAAGCTCCTATATGTATTTAATGGGTATTGCTTTCAGACTTATTTTTGTGTTGAAGAAGTTGAAGAAATGTATTTTAAAGAATAAATTAAGTTCCATAATCTGTCCACACTTCAAATCTGCAATCAAAGCGACCCGTAAGGGTATTTAGAAGTAACACATTCTACCGGTACATCTCTTCAAACTTAATTTAAAACGATTTACAAAGTAAATAAACATTCTATCTTAAGCCTATCCGGTTTTCTATAGCAAAATGACTTAAATGATTTTCTTTCGAATAATTTCATAAACTCTCTGTTCTTATCGGCAATATGGACGGACCTGAACATGTATCGTTAAGCTGTAGTACTATTTTAATGTGATTTTGTTTTTTTAGATGCATTTATGAAGTTAGTAAATAAAATTATCTTTTACCATAACATAGACTAATATAACTTTAAATTATATTGAAGCGAACAATTGCAGCTGTTAAATGTTTAAAAGATAAGACATAGGAAGTTGGAAGAATGAGAGAATCTCAATGATTAATTATTCAAAACGTGTCTATATGGCAACTTTGTCTTTGTTTTTTATGACGTCGGACGCAGCCGCTGTCGTAATTTACGTAATAATCTCCCACAAGTATTATAAATAGAAAGTTTTGTTATTGTTCCTGACCAGGAAGAGTTATCCATATTTTTTAATATTCTGAAGAAATTCAAATGTTAAGCACTGAGTATTCCTCAATTTTAGAATAATATAAATAAACCATAGTTTAATTACAACCAAGAAGTTTTTGTTGATTTTCCAATCGTGTTTCACTGCGATTATCTGACAATAAAAACGTGCAACGTCATGCAAACTGAAATCAAGTCATTTGGCATTACCCATAAACGGCTTATCTTATTTTCAAATGAGGTAAACATTGCTTGGCATTCATAATTGCATACTCAAAATGTCTCTCGCCCACAAAGCGAGAGGCAGGCAACATGTTTATTACATTTGCCACACTATGTTTTTATCATTTCGCTTTCCATGACACAACAACCGCAACACACAAGAGACAACAACGACAACCCGCTGACGGCACTGACTACCATTTCCTAGCGCTTATTTTGCAGTCTAGCATTACTTTTTATTAGCACTGCCGAGTTGTGCGGTTCGTGTGGTTGTCAATTACTATACCCTGTAGTCAAGCGGGTATAATCAAACCATCCATTTTTCAGTCTATAAATTATGAGAAGATCTTAAGTTCGAATTATTTACACATTCCCGAGAATCACACATGTGAAATGTAAATAATTTCAACGGCAATGTAAACACTAATTTCAAAATATAGAGTTTTGAGTACATTTTAAATACAAATATATTATTCATAATTTCGGTCAATTAATTCTTAAGGTGTGCAAGAAATAACATTCAGTGACATGCTTATCAAATAAATTATTGTTTTCTATAAAACATCCATTCCTATATAAGAAAAAATAATTTAGCTATTTCTAAACGAATATACTCGTATATTGTACTGTAAATATCTTTGTTACTTTAGAGAGTGTTCGTTAACTTATTAACTGAAGTTCCCTCCGGCTCTCAGTTTACTGTGTTTGGTCGGGAATTATTTTTAAAGATAAGGTTTCAATTTGCATTTCGGCTCCATTGAAGCAGTGCAATTTTGGTTTACTAAGTGGGGCATATATTTATCACGTTTTTCTTACTCGGTTTGTAGGACATGTGCGCCTAACCGATATTTGAGACGAGGCAAATGCAAAACGTGTTGCGAAACGAAGCCAAATGAAAAGTGTGCAGAGAGCTCAAAGTTGGACTCACTACTGACTGCGACTGAGACTGCGACTTTGGCTCAGACTCAAACTCAGCTGTGGCTCTGGTTTTATTACCATATCTAGGCTAACGCTCTTGGTGGTTAGTTGATTTCTGTTCGCTTTTGTTTATGCAACTGTAGCATTTGCAGTTTATGGATTATGCAATAAACAATCAACACACATGCACACTCACACAAACCATAGTGGTAGTCCCCCTGCCTAAGAATGGACAGCCATAAAAGTCTAGCTAATGGATTCATGTCTCGCTAGTTAAAAGGGACTTTCATTTGGCGTATCACTAAGTTTCCCACACTTTAACGATACGATTTTGGCTTGCACTACACCTTGAAAGAACACAGAGTCAAAGAAAACCGCAATCTATTGCGGTCAAACAGTTGGCAATAATCTTATGCAATATACCCCCCGTGGTTGTCATAACACTCAAAGTCTTGTCTTACATTTTAAATAGACGATAGACGTTTGGGCCAAAAAATAAACCAAAACTAAGTCAAACTACACTCCTAACGAGTTTCGAATGAAAAACCAAATGAAGCCAAATAAAATAAAAAGAGAAAATGTAGTACCCGTAGTATAGAAAACATTATTCCAACTGGTCGGCACGGTCAGCTGTAATGGTCAAGTCGTTGACCCTACCAGAAAGTGGTGGTGCCATTGCCCCACTCGGCACCGCTTTGTGGTGACACAGACACAGAATTGCATTAGCATTTGCTGTACAAATTGGTACTTTTATATCACGAGTATGACTGGGTATATACGGCTGAGAGACTGCCTTAAAAATGTACTGACTCTATGTGATCAATAAAGTAAAATATATCCTGTATAATTTAAGCTAGTCAACCAATTTAAGTCTGTCATACCCCAGAGAAGACAAAGCCTAGTCCCCAGTTGTGCACACTTTATTTTTGATCTGTCCTTCCAAATTAGGGTAACGAATTCACTCTTAGTTTAAGGTATCTTTCATCCATCTCTCTGGATTAATGGGTCAGTTTGCCAGACAGTGAGCCTGCATGTGAGACAATTCGATGTATGTATGTATGTATTACTTTTCGTAACAGTATCTATTTTGGCTTACTCGAATGATGTCAGAGCTGTGAGGAGTGGAGTGGAGTGGAGTGGAATGGCGTCGATTCGAGTCGCGGCGAACCAGTCCCCAGCCAAGTGGAAAGTGAATGCGGGAAATATTTTCAACATGCAAGTTTTCAAATTCATTTTCTTTCATTTCCAGCCAAACATGTGTATCTTTATGTGTCCGTCTTACTGTACGTCTGTCTCTCCGTCTGTCTTGTCTACTGGACTGGTCATTATGTGCAGTCAGTGGGGCAACTTTAAACCACATTGCTATGGAGGTTTAGCAGTCCGAAAATAACGACGTAATCGACGCCGATTTGATAAAAAATACTCAAAATGAGTGTGCGCGAGTGTATTTAAATTATAATTGAATATAGCAAAATTAATAGCAAGGTTTTAGTGCGTTTGCTTTTTAATTGCTACATTTGCATAATGTGGCAAATTAGATAAGAAAGCAACAATTCATGCGGTAATAGAATAAGCAATCAATAATTATTACATTTGAAGTACTTATTAATATACTTACTATATCTAAGAATGCTCTCTCCTCTTAATGTTTGATAAATATAGTTATTTTAACGGGATTTTTTTCGGTTGTATTCGAATATTCAGTAATTAAATTAACTCAAAGTGAATTCGTTAAAAGATGTATTTATACTAAGAATATTAAAAAGCGTAATATTATATAGTTGTATAGTTGTAAATGCTTTGAATCTATGGTTGTCAGACTCGATAAATGCAACCATCAATTAAGATGTATCAATATTTTCATTCCTCTTTTGGACTTAATAATTATTTGTACGCTGTAAACTCAAATTGTGTACTCACTTAATATAGGGTATATTTGCAGGTATATGATACTTCGCACCCAAGTCAAAGTCCTGTTCGGAACGTAGGACAGGCGGCTTTATGCCCGCATACCTCTCACTGTAATTACAAGAAAGTAAACTAAGATATGGGCAGCACAATTTGGAAATTTTGACTTAGTCGAAGTCAAAGTCCAAAAAGAAAAATTACACACTGTTTAAACACTAATTATATGGTTTCCTATTTTTTGCTTAGACTGTTTCAACAGTTGATTTTTGAATCGATTTAGACTCCCACTGAGTTTGTTATTACCGTAAATTCCAGTAGTGACAGTTCATAATTCTCTTGTTCACATTTCCACTGAAAATGTCATAGCGCCAGTTATCCAAAGACAAGGCAAAGGGCAGAAATGCTATCTGAATATGGATTATACCATGAGTACTCACTTATTAATTTACTTTTGATCTGAATTACCTTATCAATAGCCATGGTAAATAAATAATTTATGTCATAGCTGCTCTCATCCAACGAACGTTGGAGTAATCCCAAGGTCTGCAAATGCTTTGGCGTGGAGACGGACAGTCCAATCGCATCGCCGATTGCCTGATGGAATGCAGGATTCGCTCCATTCCGAAAGATCTTGGGCTGGTGACGGTACTGTAGGAAGTACTGGATATGAGCCATCTCATGGTGCACACTAATCAGACTGCGTTGATTAATATCCGTACATATCTTGACGCGAAAATCGTGTCGGTTGCAAAAGTCCCATGCGGACGGTTCGCACAGGACACGTCTATCCAGTGGCTGCTCAAATACGGAATTCCTATAGAATTCCGGCCCCACAGCGGACATATTAATGGATGTAAAAAACTCCTCGGCCAGCTGGAACATCAACAGAGGTGTATAGCCCTGCTCCACCATTCGAGGCGTCACATCGATGAGCTTGCGACCCGGATAGGGTATTATTATGTCCAGAACATTCGACCAGGACTGGCCGTACATATTTCCCAATATATGCGAAGGAATTGGGGCAATACGATTGATGCGATCGGGTCCATAGTAATCCCTCAGCTTGCGTCGCACGTACGAATGAAGTAACTCATAAAGTGGACGAATTTGCTCCCACACGATATCCATATCCTGGCGAAAGTTTCCCGACTCATAGCCCAAATACCAATACTCCCCGCCATTGGTTACATCTGTGTGTTAATTAGCATTACTATATAATGTTTATATGTTTTACAATTCCAAGCGCGGTTGACTTACTGTTTACATAGGCCACCTCTTGCATCACGTCAATCAGCTGTTCGTAGTTGTCCCTCATTCCACGCCCCGCTTTGCGATGATACTCCACCCATGTGTGCTGCAGCTCCTCCCAGTCCCTGCTCTTAGCCATAATATCCTTTAAATTGGGAATGTAATGCAAGTCACATTGAAATGGCTGCTGATAGGCGCAAATGCTAGCTCCATTATATAGGAAAAGCATTTCATTCAGCAAGCGATTATACTAATAGGAAATATATCGAATTATTCGCCAATGATAGGTGGTATGGACAGCCTTACCCTGTCCAGAACATCCAGTGGTAGCGCATTGGGTCCAACTTCAGATTGCAGCATTAGCTGTCGATAGAGTCGACGATCGAATATGAGATCCTTGTTAATGTGCTTTGACTGATCGGCTGTAATACGCTGATACTCCACATAACGTTGCTGGGCATTTAGCTGTGAAAGAGAGACAGAAAAAGAGATATATTAGAGAGGTATATGAATAGACAAGTTGTTAAAAATCAAGCAGGTTCGTGTGCCAGTTTTCCGACACAGATAAGATTTAACACATACATTTTAAAAAAGCACTATTTATTTTTGATCTTATTGGCCCTTTTCTTTGACTGAAACAATAATCAATTCTTTGTTCTAGTGCTAATTATGTAATTAAGTATATAATGTATGCATTACAGCTGACAAACTACGCGATAGTTTTGATGGCTTATCAAGAATATTTCGATAGTAAGTGTTGCTAGCATTGTTGAAATATTTTAAAACAAGCATCTTTTTGTTGTCAATAGATCCCGATTCATATTTTATTTAATTATCATCCTTTGCCCGCTCAATTTAATTTTGGATCCATACCAATCTTAAAATTATTGTATTGTGGTCCACAAGAAATGAAAATCGATATAGACTGTCAACCGTAGTATTTTCAGCATTCCAGGTAATTATATTGATAGGTAATTATATTCTACAATTGAATGATATATACTTCTACCTTCTAGACTGTCAAGTCATTTTTCAAGCTTTCACAGCCATTTTAAAACAGTTGTCAAAATTGCATGTCTTCTTCATAAGATGCAAACATTCCAAAATGGGCAAGCCGGGTATTTTACCGGTTTTTCAGCAATTTTAAAAATCTTAAGCAGTCTGTAAGGCAGATGTTATCCACCGCTCTTAATAATCAATATATTTTTTAAAAGCTTAACTTATGGCTTATTAAGAGCTTAAAAATTTTTTTTCGATGCACAGATATTGATTGTGTATCGAAGTATCCATAAATGAGACAGAAAATTTCAAAATAAATAAAAAATAAACATAAAAATACTAGCCTACTTTGAGTATATGTAGTTCAGTACACGAAATGTTTATTTTTACATATTTGTTTATAACACACACACAAGACTTGCTAAAGAGTTATTTCTCTTTGATAACCACTTTGTCCATATTTTAGATAATATTTTTAAAAATAATTCATTTTAAGTAAGGTTTAACTTGAATAAGAAATATCTGAAATGTTTTTAATATTTAAAAAGGGATTTCTAATGGCGTATGTTTATCTATATATTATTTTATATAAAATGCTTTGTCCTCACTGACTGACTGACTGACTGACTGATATATCACAGTCATGGCCAAACCACAAGTCCTAGAGACTTAAAGTTTTTTTTTAGGAAATCAGAAAAAAAAATTCCCGATTCGTATGGGTATTTTTATTTTTTAATTCCACCTGTAACCTATGTTAAAAAATAAAAAACATTTAATTAAATTGCATTAAATGCACGCTTGCTAAGCAATCATTGAAAACGTTCAATGCGTGTACGCATACATAGACAATTTTAGCGTGAGCAAAGAGAGCCAGAGAACAACAGTTAGACTCGACTGCAAAGAGAACCATGGCATTTGTTTTTGTGTTCGCTTTTGCATGTGCGTATGTGCGAGCAAGTACGCAATAGTGTTGTTTTTTGTTCCTGTGAACGAATAAGTGATTTTTATTGCTTTCTTTGTCATACATAAGTGTGTACATATGAACCGGCTGCTGTGAGAATTGACGACAAGGCTTTACTTATTCGTTGCTGCTCAAGTTTTGTATTTAGTCCCTAATACCCTGTACCATTAAAATGTTTTATTAAAAAAATTTCTACATTAAAAAAATGGTTTTTATTTATAAAACAGCCTATTACACTTATTATATAGCCTTTCTTTATGAATTTGTTAAATTTACGGTGTTTTGCCTTCAAAAACATTTAAGGCTATAACGTTTAAAGCGTAAAGGGTATTTCATAGTAGTAGGCATTTTCTTGGACACTTTTGGTTATATGTAATGAACTCTCTGTGGGTTATTTTCTTACATATAGATGATATAATCAGAATTTATTTTTTAAATATTTACCTGCATTTTATTTTTGAAAATAAAAAAATGTATGAATTAAAAATGTATGTTCGTAAAATCTATGTACTATTTATCAATCCGTAAATAATTACGGGCTTATTGTTAGATGGCGACACTAACAATATATGGCGCCACCAGTTTGAAAAAGGGCGACAAATGAAAATATGCATTTTATCTCTTTAGTGGTGTTCAAATGACGAAATGTGTGCAAATTTAAATGATAATATTTATATTAACCTTTAAATATAAATATTTCTGATACTTTAAGTGGGGATCTGCGTCCGAGCAAAGCAAGGACGCAAAAGCGGGCCCACTAGTATTATATAATTGAAATGCAATACACACAAAACTTCATTGTTTGTTGTTGTCAAGTTATAGTACAAATAAAAGCTATTCGATTTTCGCGGATACCGGTTCGACATTTGCTTTGTTTACAACAATCTCAAAGCATTGACTGTAAGTGGATATAAGATATCTTGCGATCATGCTTTGCCCAGCAAGATAGTCCAAAATTCTCATAGTACAATACTTTGACATTGGCATGTCTGCCTGGGAACCTAGTCGGGCTAACGACCTTCATCGAATAAATTTGCTGTGTGTGTATTTCAAGTTGTGTGTATTTTCTACGTCAAGAAAATTGCCAAGTTTCATACGAGTCAATCTGAAGTTGATGAAAATGCACTTAGACATAGACATGTCGAAAGATCGCGTGTCGATTAACCACAATTCCAATTACAATTGCTATTGCAATAAAAACATTTCAAGGGTATTTAGACCACCTTTACCCAAAACCACTTACCGCTTCCGTCTGAGTAAAGTCGTTTACATTTGTCTCAAAGTTCCACTGAGCCGCCACATTAGCGGTGCACTCGAGAGAACCCTTTTGGTCTGTTTCGACGAGAAAATTGCGGAGCTTTTCCAGCTCCTGTTGATAGCGACGATCCTGCTGAACACGCTGTCGATCCGTGTAGTCCTGATTTAGATTAAATCTATCCTGATTGGGCAGATAGGGATTCTCGAAACGATTGCGGTTATTCACATCCACAAATTCCACATTCGGATTGATCCTATATTGGTCATATTGATCGTTTGCCCTGTTGTTGGGACTATTGTTATTGTTATTTATATTATTATTATTATTAGTATTTTTGAGATCGTAATAGTTGCGATCGGTGCTAGAAGTTGGCCCATAATTGTGATTCGCATAACGATTATCTTGATCACCATAACGATTGGCATCCCCTGCACTAAAGGGTGAGTCACCAATTCGATCGCTAAAGTTCAGACGGGGCGTGGGATAGGCGTAACCCAGTCGCATTCTTTCATCATAGGTCTGACCGTACTGTAAACGAGAAACCGATCAGTCAGTCAGTAGATAATATACTCGTAGAATATCTACATATGTACAACACACCCTAAAGTCGTCCAGCCCATCATCACTGCCGCTGCTGTCTCTTCCTGCACCTCCATTATCCGCATAGGGGGGCCCATAGCGTTGACTGCGATCGCGATCGGCCCTTAGCTGGGCGGGCGTGGTTGCCACATTGGGCGTGTAACCATTATAGAAGATCTCGGGCTGTGGCGTCGGAAGGTTGAGTTGTGGAGTGCCACAGACTAGAGTGCATATAGCAGAGCATATGAAAATGAGACTGTGCCACATGTTTGCTTATCCAACAATGAGATCTAAATATATACTTAGCACTGTCAAGGTCAACTCGCACCGCACTCGCTTATTAAATCCTTCACAAACAATTAATTATTTTAATTACAGCTTTATGACACTATTTGCAGCACTATTATATAATACCAAGCTGAAATATCGAATCAGATGAAGAACGGAATTTTGGCAATAGCTTCACTGGAAAAGATCAGTAATAAGATTTGCAAGAAAAACTCTAGATTCATAGTAACTTATACGATCCCTTATTATTTATTCTTGATTCACTTTTGACACTTTTCAACACTTTCAATGAACTACTCGTTTCCGTTTCGGACTTTTCTGAGCCCTCGTACACCCACGTATCGTCACGTAACGCGTCTAAAACTATACTGACTTGAGTGTAAGAATTTTTATTTTCGAAATTACTTTGTGACTTTTTTTCGACTCGAAAATGAATTCAAATTTCAACAACTTCACATTTGCAGTCGCAGTCGCCGTCGCAGTCACCGTTGCAGTCGCCGTCGCAGTCGCAGTGAACGCAATGCCCAATGCTTCTATGTGTTGTATGAGATAAACGCAATTAGCACTCGGTGCGCTGCCTCAGCCTCAGCCTCTGCCTCTGTCTCTGTCTCTGCTGACGTTCCCGACACGCTGTCAACGATAACAACAACTACACGTAAAATCATCCATAAGCCTGGGAATAACAATGGTGTATATGTGAGTGTGTGCATTTAAATGTTTTGCATGTTTGCAATTATATGGGAGGGTGAGGGCATCATAGACAAGTGTATACGAATACGTCGACGAGTACTTGTACTCATACTTACATACTTATACACACGTATATGAGTACTAATCAGCTAACAACAAAAAAGTTTAACCGCATAATAATAGTGACTGTGAGAAAGTTACTGTGAACCACTCTTAACTGAGTGAATACTCAAGAATAATAGTTAAGACGCTCAGTAGTCAAATGAGTGAATAAAACAAGCGGTAACAGTTTACAATTTAACACACTCAGCTATAGCATCCCAGTGCTTGTAATTCCTGTCTCACTTTGTTTATTCATATACTATATGTTTCTGATCTGTCTGACATTATTCAAAAACTGTTACCATTCGCCAATATTCGGCAATTCTATTAAATTTCGTAATGAATCTACAAAGTAGAAATTACGTATCTTGATTGGTGTATAAAATTAATTAACAAAGATTCTTAATCACGTTAAAATCCATTTAAATTAAAAAGCTTAAGGAAGTAGGCACATTAACAGTATAGTTTACTCTCGACAGAGACTTCACCTTTCAAGACACTAATGTTAGTGATTCCATATGTGCGGTAGCCTTGAAAGTAACACAATCGGATTCAATTGCTCTCAGGTAAATGGTCAGCTGAAGGAGCACACAGAGATTTCATTGGCTAGTTCACACTGTACGCATGGAAGAAGAAACTGCAGCCCGTGAGTTCTCCTATATGGTAGTACAATACGTTAAAAGACCAAGTGACTGAAGCCCTGTCAACCCTTGGTGTTGCCAACTGAAGAAGGCGCTCACAGAACAGGAGCGCGTGGAAGTCAACTATGATTCAGACCAATGCAGGACACTCAATAATAAAATGAAGAACTAAAGTTTAAAACAAATCCTTGTAGTTGTATTTTAAGAGGTTCCCTTTTTATCCAAATTGGGAGATTTATTCGTTAAATCACCATAAAGTTGCAAATGTGCTAAGTAGGAACTATTTTTTCTAAAACTCAAGCGCTAAGCACTGTCGCTGTTGACGTCGTCGTCGACGTCGCAGTCTGCGCCTGCGTCGCAGTCTCTGTCCAAGTCGTTATGGCGGCGCATGCGTTCCACTGCGATGCAAAAAGCACCCGCATACTTGCCACAATGTCGTGGGGCTTATGGAATGTTTGTTGTAGTCACACTTGACCTAGCCGCATGAGAAAAAAGCTTTGACTCATGCGCATTTGTTGTGAAGGGGACTAGGGGGTAATTGATGATTGCAGGTAAGCTCCAATGCAAGATAGTGAGAGTGAGAGTGAGAGAGATGATGAAATAGAGTGAAGGAGAGAACTGTCTATGAGATGCTAACTGGACGAGTCATGACTCGTCAGTAAGTACTCAACTGGCATACTGATTGATAGTATAATTGCCGCACTGGGTATATCAAATTACTTATCCCAGGTAATAGCGAGACTACTCAACTACGAGATGCTCAGCATACAACACTCAAAAGAAGTTAAGATTCTTCAATTTCTGGTGTTTATTAATAATAACCGTTAATTGGAACAGATTCAAATCCCAAGAGACCTTAAACTCATTTTAAATTTTGCAATTATGAAGCAACTAGCAGCAACTTTAGGGATAATATAATTATATAATGAACTTTTTTAAATATAAATATACATGACTTAAACTTTTCCATTTCAATGAGTACACGGTATTCAAAGATATGATTCAGTACGTATAGTAATTAGTTCGGGATTGAGATAGGGTACTGTGTCGGAAATGAGCTCATAAATTCGCGCTAACGCTCTGATGTGGTTAGAGTAATATAAGTAAATTTATACCTGGAACAGATCTAAAATTAAAAATATTTATTTATTTTTTAAGTGCTGAAAGTCAAGGTCAAATGCAATGTGCTTGGAATGGTGTTATACTAAATATAAGCTCTGGAATCGGAGATAGTGACCGTGGGAAAATCGAATTCCGCTAGGTGTCTGTAACTAATTGAGCTATGTGTATGATGAATGAATAATTTAAGAATCCGATACGCCCCTTGTACCTTGTAACCCCAGTTGGCATGAAACAGTCAAGAGTAATTTACTATAACTATTTACATTCAGCTGACTATTAGCTACTTAGTGAAGCAGCTCCGGGAGTTGGCTTATTGAATTCTATTTAAATTATAGTGTCTGTATGATTTTTTTTTTTAACCCTGTTTCCATTAAAAGTCGGCAGCGGTTAGAAATCTCCACAGATTTTCACTCAAGTGGATTTACAAAGCTGTTAAACCAATACGTAGATATCACAGAACTTTAAAAGATTCTATTTTCCGGAGCATTAGTCGGACTAAACGCTTAAAAAAAAATTAAACAAAGAGTTGCATCCACTGCCGAATCGACTAAGCCATGTCCTGTTAAACAGGTCCATTTTTGCGACTATTGGAGCTATTAACGTCGAATAATAACAATTAGTTTGAAAATCGCGGTTGGATCTTGAGACACTTTAACCAAGTTTTCATCATTTCAATATATCAGATATCTCTCATGGGAATATTCTGTCGAATATGTAATATAGTGCTTGCAAAGGCAGCAAATCTTTGGCGTGTCTCACCGCATCCAAGTACCAAGTGCACAGGGTATTTTGTAGTCGAGACAACTCGTCTACAGCCTGCTTTCACCGGAAGAAAAGTGATTCTTTCTAGTTATATCTTTCTTAGCACAAAGAGATCCAAGCGCTTTGTGCACAATTTAATAATTTTAATTTATTCCCTTAATCTTCAGAGTCAAATTTAAACTAAAATCAGCTTAACGTTTATCCAACGTTTAGGAAAATTGCCTCTTTCTATTCAAAAAATCCTTAATTGTTGTACTTTTGCATTTTTAAGCTTTTATATACTTCGAGCATATTATTTAATTCATCGGAATCATTTTAAATTTAATTTAGTGCATTCTTTTGTGGTTAAATTTAATTACTTTTTCACATTTCAAAAGCATATTTTTAGGAGAAAATAATAATAATAGAGTCTAGATCCAACCCACTTCCACACCATTCTGACGATTATGCAAGGTCAACCAATCTGTTAGAGGTTGAAAATAGGTCAAGAGACCATCCATTCTCAGTTCTCCAGTGCCCAAAAGGTGCTGCAGGACTTCTTTAAAATGAAGCGATGATCCGAGGGACATGGCGTGAAGTAGACTAGGTCCTATCTCCGGATGATCTGACAAATCGCACAGATCCAATGGTCTATCTACAGATCCCTCCAAATACTGACCCGTCATGCTGCAGAAGTGTTTGTAAAGCTGAAACTGCAACACTGTGCCCAACAGTTGGCTAGGCAGAGGACAGACATTAGGTTTTCATAGATCAAGCATTATTTAGATTAGCTAACCTCGTATACTGATCGTCTACCTCCAAAAGGAGCTTGGCGGACACATCGAAGTGCTCGTTGTTGCGTCTGTATGGAGCAGCGGCCCCGGTGTACATCTCTGTTAGTCTCCAGAAGGCTTCATTGTCATCGGCCTTGATGTGGCCACTAAGCACCTCGACCCGGAAGCGATCCAACACATAGAAAACGGGCAGTATGAAGATAATCCTCAAACCCTGCAGATACAAGCGATTAAGGCGAGATGGTAAGCCCAACCACTGTGTACCCTGCATGAGTCCCAGCTTGCGCAGAAATCGCGGCGAGGAGGCGGCTAGAGAGAAGCATTTACCCAATGCACCTCCAAAATTGGTAAATGGCTCCTCACGCAACAGAGTTGGCTGCACTGCGGCAGCTCGGAAATAATGCAGATCGCACTGTGCCTCAAACATGTCGAAGAATCGCGCCTCATCGTTCAGCGGACAGTAGCTAAAGTTGGTTTTGGATACCGCATAAAATCTCCAGGCCTTGTGCCAGCAGTGATCCTCGTTGCTCGAGGCGACTGGCTGTGCATAGAACGGAAAAGAGCTTAACCTGTTGACTTACCCCTCCAGTTGAGGTAGCCCCAGTCCACGGAAATACTCTGCTACATTCCAAAATACGCGCTGTGTGGTGCTCAGTCCACGGCGATGCAGGGCTTCCGTAATATTGAACAGAGGTGTCTCGGGTGCTGGCATGTCCACAAACCAACCAGCACGAGCACTACTGAAGGCATTGCCTAGAAAGACCTCTGCCAGGTGTTGCGGGTAGGGTCGACCTCGTGGCACAAGGTCCTCTCCATGCATCTTCCTAAGCGAGCCACGGACATGTGCGTGAAACTGAAGGAACAGCGGTTCCAGCGAAGTCATTAGTTTATTCAATATTGTCATTGTCTGGTCACAACTGAGCTCCAAATTGCGAAACCAATAGTCCTCCGGGTTGACAAACCCGTTAAGCTTAGCAGTCTTCTTGTACAGCTCCATGAAAGCCACAAACTGCTGCCGTGTGGCCAGACCCGTGCTCCGCCGCCACTCCAGCCAGTAATACTCAATCTCCTCGAGATTGCGACTGTCCTGCACCAACTGCTGTACATCCGGAATAAGCCTTAGGGTGCAGTTGTGGGGCTGTCTGAATGCGCACAACTTCACCCTTTGGTAGTTGTTGCTCATGTTGGCTGTCAGGGCATAAAGCTGGTTCGCTTCCAGGCCACCAAGTGCCTCATAACCCAGGTGAGGCATACGTTCCAGCTGACGCCGCTGCAGTGCATCACCCAAGTGCAGCCTCTTGAACTTGGCCACACGTGTGCTCTGGCTCTTGACATACCTCAGCAGTTTCTCATAGGCAATCTCGGCCTGCTGCTGAGCAAAGACATCGTGGCGTCCATTCAGCTCATTTTGCAGAAGGGCTAATCCCTCCTGATCATAAACAGCGGCAATCTGTTTATTCACCACATCCAGAAACGCAGCCAGGCTGCTATCAGGCATTGAACTAGTTGACATCACTGCCAGTCCTGACTAAACGACAAATAAAAGGGATCTGGTTTGTAAATTCACATTACTATGAGAGATCTTAGCGCGAGAAATAGAAGATAATCTGGACTTTATCACTACCGATTATGGACTTCAGAGGAATCCAAGAATCTGCGATTTTCTTTCCTATTTATCAGTCAGCAGAGATTTACAAATATACGTTGTAAGTTATAGAACTATTTTCTTATACCAAATAAACTCAAAAGAGGTTCCATTTTTTTACATTTCACTTTTCTAAGAGAGAGTAGAAATCTTTCGTAACAATCGTACAACATTATTAAAATTATCTAGCCGAGAAGCAATTTAGTTGTACTATATTTAATTTTAGTTATTAAAATAATGAATCTTTTCTTTAGAAAATGTTCTCAGTGATATTACAAGACAAAAAAAGAAAATGATTTGGACTTGAACATTTCGAGGCCCGAGAAAAGAAAAAAAATGAAGGGGCCTAACCTATTCTTAATCTTAATCTATATTACTTAACTGATTACCTGTCTTTAATACAGGAGCAATCCTAGGTCCCGGTCAAATTGACTCTTTAAGCAAATCCCCTAACTGCGCCCCTGGTATGCATGTGATCTAATGTCTGATGTCCATATGGACCCACATCTAACGGTTGCTTATTGAACTACATTTTTTTTCGACTTTGGCAGCTCGAATGACATTGTCATTGTGACAAATATTCAGTAAAATGTTTGCAGTTAACGAAATGGTTAAGAAAATTGGAAATTACTTAAAAAATTACTTCCAAAGTGGTGAATCTTCAACTGAAACCGAAATAGTGACCAACATCTCAATATATTGGCAAACTTTTTCTTCCCCCGAACTAAAGATGAAGATATCGACGACATATGGTTCCAGTAGGAAGGGACTACGTGCCGCACAGTCATTGTTAAAGTCGAACTTCTGCGCGGTACGTTCGAAAATTGAATAATCAGGCGAAAAGGCGATGTTAACTATTCAAAGAAAGCAATATTTCAAAGAGTATTATTTTTTCTCAAAACCATTTTTGTGTATATCAAATGCTGCCTTTCAAATATACAGCTAATTTCTACCGTATTCCGACCGATATCTTTAAGATATTTTCAGAATCCCTAATTTCATTCGACTAAATACAAAGTATTTAAGTAATCTACACCAGACATATTTTAATGTCTTCAAAGACAAGTCTTTCGGAGACAGTTCCATGAACTAAGTAATTTAGAGGATTTACAAAAGAATCACCCTCCATCGTTCTTTCTAAAATAGGACAATAGTACATACTTACTAAAAGTATTAGAGCTTTAAGCATTATTCTCCAATAAAGAGCTGCTTCAAATTTGTTTTCTATTGGTCAGCTGTTTAAGATTCGCAACACGTAACCAAACTTGTGGCTCGTCCAAAAACGTTCCGAGCAAGCGCAGCTCTTAGAAGCAACTGGCCTCGAGGCCCAGGGTCAAGCAAGTCCATAGACAAATTGTTTGTTAAACTGTAATGTGCTCCACTTAGCAAAAGCTACGAGTTTTGATTTATAAATGGCTTTTAATTCTGCACGCAGTACATACAAAGAACTTCAAAATTGATTGAAGTTTCTCCGATCTGCAATGAAAATTATACAAAATATATATCAGATTATAATGTCCCCCAATTAACAATTTTTGATTTTGAAATGTTTTTTAATACTGCAGAAAATTTAATAAGAAAAATCTTTATTCTGTAGAGAACTTTGATAATTGGTTGGAACTTCCCACACGGAAGACTCGCATTTTGAAAGTAAAGAGATGTTACAGATAATGAACTCCAACTCTCTCAACTTAAAAGAAGTAACTGTTATTGATTTTTATTTGGCTGTTAATACTGCACAACTGTTTAATTAGCAAAGAACTTTGAAAATTTGTTGCGACTTTTTCCATTAAGAAGACACGCACTCTGCAAAAGAAGAGAGATTAACAAAATAATTGACGTTGGACTTAGACTTAAAGAAGGACTTACTGTCGGAGGTGGTCCAGCCAATGTGCACCTTGTTCTTCACATTCTCAGCCTCAAGCCAGACTCGAAGGGGCTCAAAGAACTCGGCGATCGCCTTGCCGGTCATGATGCGCTCCCCGTTGAAGGCTTCTAGTGCATCGGGCCAGGGCTTTGAGGCGCCCATTGAGAGCATATTTCTGTGGTGTGCACATGTGCAGATTAAGTTAATTCAGTTAGAACTGCATACTGTAATACTTACTGGAAAGCTGCACCGGCGGCTGCACTGCCATAGATATCACAGTTATCCAAGGGCAGATCAGGATTCTTGGCATCGTATTGACCAGCCTTGATGCAGGCGGACTTATAGAATTGGAATTGAATGATGAAAGAGACCAAATATCTAAGCGAGGTGTGGAAACCGAAAACACAACATTTAAACACAACTCACAACTCACGCTCTTAAGGATTTACGTACCTCAGGTATTCCACATCTGCGGAGACGTGATACTTGGCAGGTGCATCAAAGTCATTCTCGGTGCGCACAACTGGCGGCTCAATACCAGAGTACTCCTCGCGCAGCTTCCAGAAGGCGCAGTTCCATTTCGATTTGTCCACCTCGCCGCGGAACAGGGACCAACGATACTTGTCCATGGTGAATGCGAAAGGTAAGAACACGATCTTGTCCAGAGCAGTCAGGAATAGCTGATTAATTCGCGCCTCCTCATCGAGCACAAAGTTCTTGAGCAGACCGATCTTCTCCAGATGCTTCGGCGTCGACACAGACAACGAGAGGACATCACCAACAGCCTCATGGAAGCCAGGATTAGCACCAGTGCGATAAACAAAAGGCTGATGCTGATACTGCAGGAAGTATTGGATGTGCCCCAGTTCATGGTGCACGGTAAAGAGCTGGCTCTGAGTAACCTGAGTGCACTGCTTAATGCGCACATCATCCGTGAGGTAAAAGTCCCAGGCACTGGCATGGCATATCAAATCGCGACCATCTGAGGGCTTCTCAATGATCGACTTGTCCCAGAAGTTTC
This sequence comes from Drosophila sp. st01m, assembly GCA_018901795.1. Classification (NCBI taxonomy): domain Eukaryota; kingdom Metazoa; phylum Arthropoda; class Insecta; order Diptera; family Drosophilidae; genus Drosophila; species Drosophila sp. st01m. The sequence continues at coordinate 1,204,674 of JAEIFG010000269.1, forward strand.
TGCAATTTGGAAAAGCTTTTAAAGTGATGCCAGCGGAGGAACATGGGGTCACAACTTACTGGGGCAATTTTGTAAGGTTCATGGAGGTGAAGAAGTCGTCGCCCATTTGGAACATCTTTAGAGGAGTATAGCCCTGTTTGACCATCTCGCTGGATACGTCAACAAGTGGCTTGTCAGGGAAAGGTGACACTAATCCCGCAATCTCAGACCATTGTTGTGCCCACATGTTACCCAGAAGATGCATAGGCAACGGTCCTTTCTCGGACACGACCTCATCACCATAATGCTTCCTCAAACGATAGCGCACATAACCATGGACTTGCTCGTAGAGCGGACGAATCTCGGCGAAAATGTCTTCCAGTTGCTTCTCAAATGTTGAATCCTCGTACTCATCCAGCCAGACCTCAGCGCCCGAAGTGAAGTCTGTTGGGGATTAACCGGGCAATTTTGAGAATTAAGAGAGGAAATGAATGTAGTGAGGGTAAAGAAACGATAGTGAGAGTTAAAAAGAAATGTAGAGTTCGATTAGCATCAAGGCATCAACCCGAATCGAATATTTGTTAGAGTTTTGTTAAGGTTTGTATCTGGTTTTCGATTATTGGCTACGCAGAATCTTTGTTATCGGTTTCGTAACGGTTTCATTGTAGGCTTCGGTTTCCACGTACCGTTAGTAAGTTATACCATTAAAAACAAATTGTTTCTAAATATAAATATTTTATCAATATTCAAAATTAATTTGGTAACACCATCGCAACATAATTGAATTTAATGGTTGACTGAATAGTTCAAGTGCATGAATCGATAATATCTGATTAGGAAATTTCATTTTCGGTGAAATTGAGTTCTTACGGCTACCAATTTCAACCGGTTAATGCCGATTAAAGGTTAACGGATTATTATTTGGGCAGATTTATAAATAGCCAATGGGATGATGATTATTAGTTGTACACGGAGAAGTGACAAAAAAAATATGGATGCAAAAGACATAGTGTATAAAAATATATATTATAGACAGGATAGGAATATATATTGATTGATTTGACTTACTATTCAGTTTGGCAGCTTTCGTATTCAGCTCTACGTAGCGCTCGAACTGAGGTCGGACTGCAGTACCCGCCTTATCGTAGAACTGCACCCAGTAGTGTTTGAGTTCTTCTGGATCCCGACTGGTGGTGATGACTTCCTCGATTTCGGGTTCGAGTGCTAAATCACATTTCTTGCTGTTTTTGTAGTCGCACACCTTGACCTTGGCAAAGTTGGATTCCATGGCCGAAAGAGTCTCAAGAAACTCGGCATAATCGGACTCTGACAAGGCGGCATAGCCCAGCTTGGAGAGCGCCTTGAACTGGCGTTTTACGTCCTCCGATTGATAACTGCGCCAATTAAACTTCTTTATGTCAGCGGAGACTTCTTTCATGAACTTGGCCAACTCGGCGGATATCTCGTTTTTCTTTTTTCGTTCTCATCGTTGATATTGGAAGCATATGCCCAAGCGGCTTCCGTATCGACATTGGTTCGCTTAGCTAACTCCTTGTTCAAATTGGCCAAATACTCCTTAGCCTCTATCTCCTCCTTGACCATGGCTTGCGAAAGCTGTACTCCCAATTAATAATTGTATTTTAGCATCAGAGCCATTGGAGATTTCAGTAAAAACTTACCGCCAACGTAGCCACAAGGGCTACCAATAAAAGCTTCATGTTACCGAAAGTATCAGCTGAAAGTAAACATTTTGAATTTATAATAACATTAATTTGTTTCAAATGAAATATTTCACATTGGTGACGCTGATTTTAGATTCTAATTATAGAGCAACAGTAAATAATAACACTATTCCAGCTGAAAATTGATTACGATGACTCTGAGGTCTCAATTGCAATTAGATCAGTAAAAATAATTATATATATGCTAATATTCAGATTAAAAGTTGTTAAAAATATGTGTAACGGGTTTTGGGTTCCATATCAGTATCAACAGTCTTGTCGACTGAACCCTGTCCGTCAATATATTTGTCTATTCGACCGATCGTCGTGTTGAACTGAGGGACTATATGAGCAAGAGAATCCTGATAATAATCCTCATAATCACTGCTCTTCGGTTTGATCGAAATATTTACTTGAATGTAATTCAATACACAGAGCTGCAAATTGGCCAGTTTGCACAATCAGTTTTAGTACCCACTAAGGTTCTCATTTCCTAAGAATTACAGTTGAACAAACTGATAAGCAAGTACTACTTGAAGCAATTATAGTTGCAAACTTGTGCCGATAAGAATCATTGAATTATATAAGAAAAACGGTAAAAAAAAATCAAATTGTCAATGTATTATTGGTAAATCTTTCTACCCTTTTTGAAGGCGTTACATTTGTAAGTCAAAAACTATTTCCAACGATCTATAATAATATACAACTTAAAGCTTCGTTTACAATGCAGATATGTAATTTTCTTTACAGACTTTTCAGAATGTTCTACAGGTTTTTTTAATATAGTCAGATATAAATCAGCTATTCGGAAATGTATTTATTTAAAATTACATTTGGTCAACTGCTTTTAGCTAAAATTAAATAAATAAAAGAAAAAAATACTTTATAAAAATTTATAAAATTCAAAAAAGGCAAACGTCACTCGTAATTAATAGTGTAAAATAAATAATGAGTAAATGTTGATATATATATATATATATATTTTAGAGTGGGTTATGTGCAAACGGAAAGCACGATTTTGATTATAGACCTAAGAATTAACGTAGAATTCGTTGTAGACTTCGATTTCGACAACCGCTTGATCGAGAAAGAAATAAACATTGAAGTATACATATACACACTATTATTCAGATTAAAGAATGGAAAGTTTATTAAGAAATTTCAGTTCGATGAAATGACAAATATTTACCAATTGCTGGTTAGGTGAACAGAGGAGAGGTCTTCAAAAAATTTAAGTAAACTGTTGTGTTAGTTTAAGACTTAACTAGCAACAACTCGGGTAATCCCGATTGAATCACATATCAGAGTCATAAATAAGTGCTGATAAGGGAGATTAACAGCCGAACACATCGTTAACTTTTGCTCTGTCATGGGACCAAACGATAAGATTTCAGACGGATTAATCTTAAAAGTAATATTAGCGACGGTTAAAATACATATTTATGTATACGCATAAGTAAAATTAACTAATTATATATGGGTGAACATTGACACTTATATATTGTCAAGGCAATTCGTTGGTACTAATTAAAAAAAATTGTAGCATTAATTAACAAAGCACCGCTCGCAATTACGATTTCCAATTAGTTAATTAATTATAAAATCGAGCTTATTGCGAGTGCAACGACTCATTTCAAGCTCTTCTAACGAATATATAAAAATATAAATAATTGACGTACCTATTATATGTATATGCGCTGAAGTCGAAACGATCTTGAGCGATCCGCGCGAGAAACGAAACTGAAACTGTTTAAATGTCAATGCGTGAGTTTTGTAGAGGTTCGACTGTCTCTCGGTCAGACGATATAGATACCGAAGCGATCGCGACGTGACCAGCGGTGGGTTTAACGCAGTCGCTTGAGCGCTGTCAAAAAAAATATAAACCTGATCAATATTTATTGTCGATGCGCACACCTATAACGACAATGTGGGAATTACTCGGACAAAAGCGGCAGCTGTCTACCTGAGTCGAACCTGAGTCGAACCTGAGACGGACCTGCAACGGATCTGGGAGGGACCTGAGACGTACCTAAGCTGGGCTTATGCTCATTACTATGGCAGACACATTTAAAGAGCGAATTTGTTGGTGAACATTATAGAAAGGTGATAATTTTATACAATAAAATGTGTAAAAATAAGCACACTAAATTTACATATATATGAAGAACAGAAAATTAATCTGGTAGCTGGTATACTTAGGTTTTGTTACTTGATAATAATTTTTAAATATTTTTTACTCATAGTTTTAGAAATAAAACATTCTCAACACAGCTACACACTGGAAACAATTCAACTTTAGCCCATTGTTCAATTTTAGCTCAAGACGTCAATATTTAAAAAATTCACAATTTTGAAAAGCGTGCGCCAATCACTTGCAAGCAATCGATATATACCAGAGCCGCGTTGAATTTATCGAGCGAGCCGCGTTGTTCAACACTAAGATTATTTGCTCTCGTACACCACGTCTACACGTTCAATTCGCATGACGAGCGATTATTTCCTGGTAATTCAACTAATGACCCGTTAACATTGGTATGTCTGCATTTTTTATTATTTTTTTTACAACAGCCATATACAAATCAACTATGGTATGGTATGAAATCTCCTAGTAATGCAATTAATCAAGCAATCCCGCACATGTCAGCTGTGAACTAGTTCATGAACGGAATCGAAACGCATGAGATTCGTTGTCTGAGCGTGCATTGCCACTTTGTTGTTAACAAAGAAGGGAAAAGCGACGCAAAACGTGAAATCTGAAGACTTATAACAATAAAAAAAACTGATAGAGGTAATGCAAATCACTCATTTAATATAATTATCTACGTGTAATCAACAGCTGCGCGTGCAAAAACTACAACAAAAGTTAAAGAAGTGCATGAAATCGCAGAAATAAATTTCACAAGCATCGTAAAGAGAAGCCTGCATAGAAAATGCCAGAGCAGAGGCAGCAGCAGCAGCAGCCAGTTTAATTGATTATTCAATACGCAATACATATAATTTGTATGCATGTTTGTGTTTATACAAATATGCAGACATGTGTGTGTGTTTGTGTGTATGAATGTGTCTATAAACACGAGTTGTCAGCATTTCAGCAACAAAAACAATACTTAAAAAGCTGCAAATTTCTGTGCAAATATAATTCGTCAGCAATTGAAAGTGCCAAATATTAAGTTGAAATAGTGTCCAGAATCAGCTGGAAAGCTCTACACATTTTGCTTTGTTATTGCAAATTTGTCTTGCCTGCATTTAATTTATTTCTCGTTTGTAGTGTCTCACACTTCGACCATGGAGACGACACTTAGTTCCGGCGGCTCAAACGCTTCCAGCGAATGTGCTGTCGACGCTGGCGGAGGCGGGAAAAGTCGCTGCCGTAATCTAGAGCCGTCGCTCTGCGGCGTCGGCAACCACCACAATGGCTCGCATTCGAATAATGTCAACTCTGCCCTCAGCCAGGAGGTAAAGGATCTATATCGGTAAATTAAACTAATAATTCCATAAAAAATTATTACTAAACTATTAATCGAACCTATTTGCAGCGCTTTGTATACTGTCTCCAAACAACTAGACGATGCCAAGCGGAATGTGCAGAATATTGGACAACTGTTCCAGCATGAAATCGAGGAGAAACGCGCCAATCTAGTGCAGCTGTGCAAGCAGATTATATTCAAGGTATTTATACATGTTGAGATATGGAGCGATTGAATCAAATCTTTTCTACATTAATTTGTGTAATTTTGCTCAGAATAGCTCTTAAAGAATCCGCAATATAGTTGGGGTAACTCATATGACTCTATAATCACTTTTAACCCAAATATATATAATGCAGAAATGTAGAGTATACCAGTATAGAATAAAATATATGTTTGGTTAACTGACTAAAATAAAATAAAAAAAGTTAGCAACGATTAATTAAAAAGTTTGAAACAAATGCTTTTATTCAATATGCATTTATCACAAAAAAAAGACAATATTCAAAATGTACACAACAAAAAAGTGGAATGAGCCATGCTTAAATTAATTTTAAGCAAAATTCGAAAATTTAAATATATAAGATGGTTAAGTAAAAATTAAATCCATACGTACTAAAATACAAATATAAAAATAATTTTTTATATCATGCTTTTGTTTTATAACTTCTATTAGATTTGTTGGAATTTTGCGAATTATACTATTTAAATATTATGTCGAATTGAATTTACCTCTTACCTTCTAGGACTATCAATCGGTGGGAAAGAAAGTCCGTGAGGTGATGTGGCGTCGGGGATACTACGAGTTCATTGCCTTTGTGAAGAAGCATTCACATAAGCAAGGCACAGATCCGGAGAACATGCAGAAGCTGGAACGCTTCCTTTGTGCAGGAATCTTCAACTACAAGCGGCTGTCGGCCAAAATGGAGGAAATTTATGACTTGGATTTGAAATATCTTATTGATTTCTCAATCATCAGCGAGGGATACATAAGCGATTTCATTGGCGATGCAAATGTGGGAAAAGAGCTGGAACCGTCGCAGGCCGCTGTTGATAAGAGCTTGGAGGCAGTTTCCTTTGCCTTGGATACCATTCATTCTTCGCTGCTTAGTTTGGGCGATTTACATCGATATTTTCTGGACTTTCGCATTGACAGCCAGCTGAGTTTAAGCATTAGCAAGGAGCAGGTGGCGAAGTATTATTTGGAGGCATTCAAGTTGAATCCGGCCATTGGAATGGCACAAAATCAGCTCGGAACTCTTTATTATGGACAGAACTATGATCTAGATTCTACATATCACTATCTTTACTCCCTGGTGTGCATCATTCCATTTGAACTTAGCGAAAACAATTTGAACAAACTGTTTGCCAAGCACACTGAATATTTGGAGCAAATGGATCCCGGCAAATTGGATTTTAATATTGAGGATTTCTACGCACGTTTCTATTTGATTGTAGATATATTCTTCTTTGACAAGGAAGTTCCCGATTTTAACTCCTTATGTCATTGTGTGCTAATCGATTTGCGCAAGATTCTTTGTGCCCAGATGCTTCGGGTGCCTGAGTCAAGCATCTTTAAGATTATTTCCATATTGTTTTTCTGCTTGTCCAAGCTCAAGATGATCAACTCACCGAAAGTGTATTCACTTCACGCTTTCCTAGTAGCCGCCTGCTCAGACCTAATGGATGCCTGCATTGTCAACATCGAGCAAATGATTTTGGCACGAGCCGCAGACAACGAACACTTCCAGACGGATTATGAGCAACGTTTCCAGGAGTTTGACACAACAGTGCGCAAATCTCGCAATGAGTATAAAAACTGGCTGGCTGCTGTGGGTGAGTGTGAGCGTAAGGATAAGAAAATGATGGCCAGATCGCATTCTGTGAAGGATTGCAGTTCTGATTCACGAGATAGCCAGAACTCGGTGGACGATGGAGGCGTGAAGACACAAGATGCAATCGACAATGACAAACTGGGCGGTGCCGAACCCATTTCCACACGCTCCAGCGACGAGGCTAAGGAGAGCGACCTCAAAACACCGCTTTCCTGCAAGAGTAAGCGCCGTGGCATGCGTCTCCGACGTCGTCGTCGCAAGATTGCTCAATCTGACGACAGCTCTTGTTATGATAGCGAAAGTGATATGGATACTGATTTCTATAGCGATGAGGAGGACTACACAGATCTTAGTTCCAATTTTGACACCGATTTCAGTGACATTGATGCAGTCGAACCCGATGAGGCGCCAAATGGTATGTTGTACACCTGCATTTTTTTTAGTACATTTTACTTGTAAATAGAACATGATGTATATGTGTAGGTGCAAACCGAACATACAGTTTAGTGTCGAATTATCAGGGAAATATCGATTCATTTATTTTTATACACTTTTTCAGTTATTAAATAAGTATGAATTGTACACTAATGTTTCGATGTACAGCTACATCATTTGTACAATGTCTGTAACAGGCAGAACAACACGAGGCAGACTTATTAAGTATATTTCTTTAGGATTAGCATTATCATGCAGTATATTTTAAATGCATCACAAGACACTTATTTTCTAGAATTAATTAATGTCACCAGCAATAGGTTTATTATTAAAGTTACTATACCAATCAATATTGTACGATTTACTTGCTCAAATTATTACTCACTTTTTCTTCATTCGCAGGAGATTATTCAAAGAAGGAACGGACAGGACGTCAGCAGGCAGGCGCTAATGTCTATTCGGACAGTGAGGATGTGGTTATTGAAGAAGAGAGGCTCGTCTATCCAGATGAGCTGGAACGCCGCCCTAACTCACAGGAGATTGACTCCGAGGAGCTGTTGCGCAGCTTTGAAGTGCTACAAATGAATTTTAAGAACACCGAAGATCCATTGGCCACTTTGTCAGCTAGGGCAGCTGTGCCAGAGACCTCATTTGGAGGAGTACCAGTGGCACCCGTTACCATCTCGGATCCGCCAAAGAAACTGGTATATCGCAACAAGTATACCAAGATTAATCCAAATATCATTATTGATTGCCTGCATAATGAGGCCACCATACGAGCTCTAAAGATGCTCTTTGACTGGCTGCGCATTAATCCAGAAATATTAATTGGCTGCTATCACTCAAATCCGGAATTCGTTCACAAGATTATGAAGTTGCTAAACTACTGCAACATTGATGTATTCACACGAAAGGTTTTCTTTGAACGTGATCTATTGACCACCAGTAATGTGCGTGAAGCTCTGGTGGAGCTGTTCGATGTGCGCGCTAATGTGCCGCTGAGCGAGGATTTTGCCTTTAAGAACTTTGACATCTTCCAGAGCACTCAAATAACGCTTGATTGGGAGACAATTATACGGGAGCGTGTAACGCCCCAGGAAGAATCAATTTTGCGCATTTTCAAAATGGTCGATTTCGGTTTCTTCATTTGTAAGCAAAAGAAGTTTAATTATCGTTTCTGTGTGAAGACTCGTCGCTTCACCGAAAACCAAAAGAAGAAGCGCGAGGAAAAGAAGGGAGGCTGCTCCCGTCGCCGCGAGCGTCGCACTGCACCAAAGTCAACTCGCAAACGCAATGAGGGGCGCACGCGTCGCTACTCTGATCGGAAGAATGGCATAGTCCGCAAGAGCTACACCAGTAACGAGGAAAAGGACACTGTCGAGGAGTGCCGCAAGCTTCCCCGCAAGGGATATCTGCGCAATCGTAATGCTGAGAAGGCGGCAGCTGTGATTGCCAGCGCCACAGGCACCTCAGTGGCAGGTGGTACCTCAGCTTCCGCTTCTACCACCACCAACAGCGTCATCGAAAAACTGAATCTTCAGTCGAGCAGCGGCGCCGATGAAGAGCGCTCTGAGACCATGTCCAAGAAATGTGAAATTATGGGCAAACTTTGGCTGCAGAACGAAGTGGAGACTCTCGAGGAAGAGTTGCGCGATAGTCCCGCCCATGTGGTTATGTCACCCTTTGTCGTAGTGGATGCCAAGGCTCTTACCGAATACAATGGCATTGTCAAATCGTTGGTGAGGACCAAAAAATGCATCGTTCTCATACCCAATGCTGGTGAGTATACAAACCGTGTAATGTACTTTGAGAGTCGCTAAAATGTATGCTCTTCAAGTTCTCAATGAGCTGGACGAGCTTAAAAAGCGCAGCGAGAACGTGCGCCATGTCATACGCTGGCTGGAGCAGGAGTTCAAGCATGGCAATCGCCATCTACGCGCTCAGCGGGACAATGAGAGTCAGCCGCTGTCTCTGCTCAAGATATCACGCAAAATGGGTAAGTACCGAAAAGATTAGATGAATTGATGGATTGATCAATGTTTTAAATTTTTAACAGATCGGGACGCATCGGTGTTCCTACAAATAGCACAATTTTGCAATCATTTGGTTGCTAATCATGCTGATCCTCATGTGAGTGAGCTGCAAAAGAATGTGGTCACATATCTGTCTGGCGATAATTTGCATGAGAAGAACCGTCAACAGCAGAATTTTAGTTATACCGGCATTCTCGACTCCATACCTGTACGCTATGCCCAAATTCAGAGCTTCTATGCCAAGTTTAAGGCCAACAAAAAATGAGTGACCGTAAGCGGGCACTAGGTGGCAAATGCAAGGCAACTGCAGATGCAAATTATGCAAGGATGCAAGCGTGTGTTCTCTGTACAACCACAAAAACGACATGGAGTTCCAAGTTAACGAAGTTTCTCTCAGACGCGGCCAGCGGACAACGGCAACCAAATCAACCAACCAGCAATCGCTGCACCAATTAAATGGGTAGTTCATTTGCTAGTTTGTTGTTGTTGTTTGTAGCAGCAGCAGCAGCAGCAGCTACTATTGTTGTTGTGGTTGTGGTGTCACCATCAACATATTTACAAAATACAAAAAATATCAGCAAGCAGAGAACAACAAACAACAACAACATTCAACAACCGTACAACTGAACAACCAACCTAGCAAGGGTCCGTCTTATGCGGCAGCAGCATTGCGTGGAATTTGCTTGTGTTGTTGTTGCGTTAGAAAAAAAATCAAAATACCAAAATGAAAAAAAATCGTTCACTTTCAACTCAAATGACAACAATGGCATCGACTCACAGATAACGTAATATGGACAAACGGCAACCAACATCAAGTAGAAAAAAACGGAAAAAATATAAAAAAAAAAAAGTATTTGCTCATGATGCAAATATATCAATTTACATTTAATAACCCGAGCTTAGCAAAAATAATATTTTCGACCCGATCCAAAACCGGTGATCGAAAAAGGTTAGAGATTGTGTCTATCCCTTCCCATTTGGTGATCCTTCCCAACCAGTTGATAGTGTCGAATCAGTCCGGACTCTATTTTCATTAATTGCATTTGCAATGAAATAGTCCAGTAACCTTTCGTCACCATCATGTTAATTTTTGATTTGCTATAACCTTTGCAGTAGAAAATTCGTTCATATTTGCAAAAAGCCTCTACACCATTACAATTTATATAACTCATATATAACAATTTAATCTTAAAAATGAATACAACATAAAATCAACGGTCGGTGAAATGTGTTTAATAAGAATTATCAAATAAAGAACAATTTTATCAATTCTCTAAAACGTACAGATTTACATCAAATTTAACATACTTTAAAACTTTTAAAAATCTGCAAGTGTAACATTATTCTGGTTTTGTGAAATAATAAATAGCTACCGACAACAAATTGCGTCTATATTTTTCGGATTCTTCAAGTTCATAATAAGAAGATTTATACTAAGGAAATGCGTCATAATGAATCGTTTTGTCGAAGCGAAAGTTGTTTCAATTCATTGAAATTTGATTGCATCACATTCGTATATAAATTTTTTTATAACAAACATGTCGGGGATTTTTTCCACTTTACGTTCCGAGTTGAACAAAATTATACAATGAAAAGCTGTAGCTAAAACCGGAACTGAACTGCGCCTTTTCCAATTCCGCTCTGGCAGCATAAGATAAGAAGAGTGGGACCACTGTAACCGAGTTGATAGTCGATCTGATAAAATAATAATGTACTTTGAATCTTCATCTCAACAAAATCACAATTGCGCATCGTAGAGTTTAGTTCAGCTCCGTTTTATCAATTAAATATTCATTAAACTGAAACTATTAGCATTAAGAAAACGTGATTCTTCGTTGGTTTAGCGACATTTCTATTTTTTTTAAATTTTAATAGTTTGTTAACTGGATTTGTAGTCAAATATTGACAAATATTGTCAAATATTGGCATACTAATGCAAAGAACAAGGCTCGATATTCATTCTTAACCTTTTTTTTTAAAAGAACATCAATTTCCCCGATCAAAATCGTGACTCAATCAGCGAACTAGGCGCAGGATACGACAGAGAGGCTGGAAAGTAAGCATTTTAGGCCCCGTATTTAAGAACAGTACGATGAAATTTTGTTCAAATTGGTTCATTATATCGTATAGCTGCCATAAGCACGATTCACAAATCAAAACTCAACCTGCAGTCTTTCCGTTTTTATAATATTTTTAAATTGAAAAGTTAATTAACCGAGTAGAGTTGATGATCACTGCCGACAGCGGTCCGCACTAGTGACGAATGCAGCACGAGGAGTGCGATTAGCAATGTATACAGCTAATCTGGAAAATTAATATAGTATATACCATAAAATATATTCATGAAATAAGTGAGTGTAAGTAGGTGATTGCAGCTATTGCAGCTATCCCAAAACCGACAACGTATTTGTAGGAAAATTAAATTTGAAATTAGTAGAACCCTTTCCAAAATGATATCATTAATTGATTATCTGTTTGCTTCAAATCGCTCAAAAAACCCGTAGATTTAAAATATCACTTTTTTGAAACACCTCTATAATTGATGCAGAAATGTCCTATATACTGTTGGAATGGTTAGATTGAGAGTCTGACGTCATATACATTAAGTTTTATTTTAATGTAAATGTGACACTCTAGTAACGAAAGCAATCTATAACTCAAGAATCTCTGGTATCCAATCTTGTGACGCCATTAATAATATAATATATTATATACATTTAAAATAAATAAATAAAAATGATAAAATCAAAATAGTCTAATATCGTTACAATAGGTATAAGATATTTTGTAGGTGATATGGTGACCTTTCAGCCTATTCTTGTTAGATTTATATTTTAAATCGGTATTTTAGGATCCGATGTAGGATAACAATGGATAGCAATGCTCAAAAAGATCAATGGGTCAAATAGACTTAAAACTATCTGTTCTCTGTAAAAACATCTTGGCATTGACCGTAACCACGACTTTGGAAAACCATTTTTTGTGAAAAAAAACAAAGCATACACGTAAGTTACCGAAAGTTTACAAGATATGTTGTGTACATAAATATAAACGACATAATTTGGACAGTTGGTTTCCGGATAAGCAAATTAAAGTATGCGCTAAAGTAATGAATGATTTTAAAGAAATCGGGAGCATATATCATTTTAGCGGATGAGACATCTAATATGCTTGAAAAATCGTCGTTGTGAACTCAAAAAAATTACAATTAAAGAAAATATAAAGGACAGTATTGTCGAAAAGTTTCAAAGATTTTATAACGAGGAAAAATGATTTTATCGCATTTTTAAAATAATATGGAATTGAACATTAGGTAGAGTTGTGAAACAATCAATGTCTTTTAATAACTACAGTAGAACCTCCCTAACTCGAACTTATATAACTGGAATTTTCTCTAACTTGAACATAATTAAGTGACTAAACAATTTTGCTTTTGTCACTCGAGCTGCCATAATTTTTAATTTCTCCATTCGGCACCATTCTGTAAGTTGAATTTATCGGGAATATCACCAACACCCTTGTTTAAATGATTCCTATTTTGGGGTTAAAGTCACAATACCACAGAACGACCTCCAAAATATGGATTTTGTGCACAGAGAATTCTTTCATATCGTATTAGCCATAAATGATACAGGAGATTGGAATAAAGCAAAACCGTTTTCACACTAGTGTATATATTAATGGTTTGGCCACTAGCACTGATTGCCGTCCGCATTCTTTAGAAATGATTGCGAGCACTATCGCATCCTTAAGATCTGTGAAAATACAAAAGTCGAAATAGAATTGGGACTTTTGCGTGTCAAAAGAATCATTTTAAATTAGTTTCGTTGTGCTGTAGGTTAAGAGACAGTTAATTTTTTTGTTTAATACATTTTTATTTTATTTTTGAGTGACTTTTTGTGTATTATATTTGTGCCTGTTGCCTTTTTATCCAATTAAATTGATTTTTTCCACGTCTGTTGTTGTGTATGCATATGGTACAAATAGCGTACACAATAAGGTTGGGGTGTATACATATATGTATATATATTTTTTTTGATAAATATATGAATATAGATTTTATAGTATATTGTGTAATTGTGGTTTGAAATACTTTCAAGAGTTGCTACATTTTATATCAATATATTTGTGTCATTTCTTTACAACTGGGCTCTGACATAATGCGATTCTCGCACAACAAACGTTTGAAGAACACAAATTTGCTTATTTTTCAGTTGTTTTTGTTTTTGGAATTTGGATAGCAAAGTTAAGTAAAGCGTGTTTTGACCGATTATCAAGCAATTTCTTTCTATGTTTATATATTTGTAATATTAATATTGTTTATTTATAGTGTAATAAGTTGTTTTTGGCTTTAGTCTTAGTTTTACTATTTTTATACGTATATAATCTCCCTCATCAGTTATATATAGTGCGAAATACTGAAATACATATTTGTACATACATAAACTGATGAAAAACGAGACTGCTCAAATGATTGTATAATAAAAGGGAAATAACATAATTACTTAAATTGTTGTTTTGCAAACGACATTAAAATAAAAACCTGCACATGCTAAATGATTGTATAATAAAAGGGAAATAACATAATTACTTAAATTGTTGTTTTGCAAACGACATTAAAATAAAAACCTGCACATGCTAAAAACAATATTAATAATAATAATAATAATAGTAATAGGTATTATAAATACATAATACGAAAATAATAAATTAATAAAGAACTTGAGATTACAATAAGACTGTACAGATTGTGCTTAATTATAAATAAAACTAAAAACTTTTCTGAATTTCCATTCAACGCTGGCCAAATAATTTGCACATTTTCAATAAAAACTATTAACTAATCGACATCGACATCGACATTTTGAAACATTTCTATACACATAGTGATCGTTCCCATTGCAAATTTAAACTAATTACAAACAACATATTAAACATTTTAAATCCATTTTTACAATTAAAACATTAATTCTTTTATCTGTTTATGAAATTCAACTATGCTGTAACTTTTTAGATGACACCCGATACGGATTTCTCATACGGCGTGCCCAAAGTATCTCGCCGCCTTGGCAACGTGCCACTGGCCGTCAGTGGTGCCGACTCCGGACAACCCAACCCGACCAACAATTCAACCAGAGCTGTTGTATCCTCTACATTGTATTGTGGCGCAGGAATGCCACCATTGGCGGCAGCTGCCGGCGCCGTTGGCGGCACAGGTGCCGTGGTGCCTGCTGCCAGGGCAGCGGCGGCCTTCATAGACTTGGCCGTGGCCAGAGATTGTGCGGCGCGTGCATAGGCTAAGCAGGTGCGTCCCTCATGATCCGTGTGCTTGATGTTAGCACCGTTCTGTAACAAGCAAATGCGAGAAGAAATTAACGCCTGATTTATATGGTATACAAATATCCTGATGGACTTACCCAGACGAGAAGCTGTGCAATGGCCAGATTGCCAATGGCACAAGCCAACAAGAGCGGCGTTCGCACATCCCGCGGGCTCACATTGGCATTGGTCACCTCCGACTGGCAATTGGCCAGTATGGACACAATCGATTTAATGTCCGCTCGAATTACCGCCTCAATGAGCTGCTGTCCCGGCGATGCGACATTTGCATGGTTTCCACTGCCCAGAGGCGTAAGGAACTCCTTGGCCTCGTACTTGCTGCGTATCCAGCGCTCCTTCTCCTCATGGTTGGCCAGTGCTGTCGGCCTTACTCGCTGTCGCGTATTCGACTCCCACACGGAGTTCGCCAAACTGTTGCCAATAGCCAGCATGACACTCAGATGCGGTGCACTAGAACAAGAAGAAACAATTAGTGACTATTATGGCTTCAATGATGCAACTGTGGCTACTACTTACGGCCAATCATCTAGGCCCAGGGAGCGCACTTTAGAGATGTGCGAGCCGAGATTGCGATGTATTCCCGAGCACTCGATGCACATGAGCACGCCAAGATTCAAACTGGCCCACTCGGGATCTAAAGGAGATGAAACAAAAATCATAATTAATTTAATAAGAATTGAATTTAAATAATCCTAATAATACTGGCAACAGCTAAACTGTAAACAGACCTAAATTAATATAAGATATTTAGTTTTATATTATTTAAATCATTACTCAGAGCTAGCGTTTAAATTGCAAAGATTGTTCATTAATTTATTTATTTTACCTCAATATAACGAGTGTTTAATGATAACAAATCCTATTTCTATTACTTTCTCAGCTGTATCAGTATGTTTGACCACACATTGAGTATAGTTAATTGCAGTCGTCTAGTGAAGTATACTTACTCGGTGCTCCACAGTCCACGCAGTGTCCATTGCCGGGCACACGTTGTCGTATGGCCACCATGGCGGCCAGTTCAGTGCTGGTTGCCGGTTTCGTCTTGCTGCTCTCGATGCTCTGTAGACTTTTGAAGATCTCCTGCTCGACGGCTGCCACCCACTCGTCTCGCTCCTCGGAATTGGCGGCCTCGAAGTGCCATTGCTTGGAGTCCAGTGAGACAATATAGAATTCATAGCCGTCGTTGTCGTCCGCCTCGTTCGCCTTGACGCTGCTGCTCTTCATGCGGCGATGTCGTTTCTTCACATTGGGCGTCTGTGCATCCAGTTTACTGGATGCCGGCATCTCACCGGCTATAAAAGTCTGCGAATTCGAATTTGACATGGCGATGCCCTCGTCACCACTCGTCTGCTGAGAGCTATTCGATTTCAATGGCTCGGCGCCGGCTACAGCAGTGGCGCCCAGCAGCGAAAGTTTCTCGTTGAGCTTACGCTGATTATCCTTGGCAAGTGTGAGGCAGCCAAATCCCTCATTGAGTGCGCCTTGTGCCCGCTGGCCGTTGGCCAACAGGGAGCTTGTCAATGCGCTGTTGGTTATGATGGATTTGGAGCCGCGCGGCTTTTGGCCAGGCACCTTGACCGTCACATACTGCAGTGGAATCTCCTTGCCGTGCACATCGTCCATATAATCGTGCAGCGAGGGATGGTAGGTGAGCCTGCCATCGTCACAGAGCGTGACATACTTCTTCTTCCACTCCTTGTTGAGTGACTTGCTGGAACGCTTGTACAAGTAGCCCTGTTTTATGGGAATGGATCGTCCACTGCCCAGTTCACTGCTTTTTGGCTCCTTGTCGCTCTTCTTGGACGACGAGGGAATGAACAGATTTGAGCGCCGTCGACTCTTACGGCTTGTTGTGGGCGTTGAAGTGGGCGTGGGGAGATCCTTGCCAGGTGGCGGCGCCAAATCCCGAGGATCGCGCAATTGTACTTGGGAGCAATCACCCTGCAGCGACAACTGTTGCTGTTGCTGCTGCTGCTGGTGTTGATGCTGATGTTGCTGCTGTCTGCTGTTGCTGATGCTGTGCTGCAGCTACTGCAGCTGGATTGTATTTGGTAATGTTGTTGTTCTCGTTGGTGGAGGATGCCTGTAGCGACCAGAGCTTCTGCTCCGCCTGAGCGAAGTCCGCGCTCATGCGCAACGGCAACTGCTGCTGCGCCCGCTGACCATTTGTTGGCGCCTGGTAGGAGGAGGCGGGAGGCAGGCCCAGCCGGGAGCCCTGAGGTGTCGTCGGCCGCGGAGGCTGCATCGCTGGCGGCAACGGAAGTCGCTGCGAGAGGATCTTCTGGCAAGCTGCGAAGAGTTAGAAAATTCCAATTCCAATTATCAGCTATTACCGTCATAATGGTCAATGGTCAATATAATGGTTCAACTTACCGTCCTGAAAGACGCGCTCCACATTCAGGCCGTAGGTGGCACAGGTCTCGTAGTAGGAGCAGCGCTTCAAATCGCTCGCCAATTTTCTGGCACGAGTGTCATCGATAACACGTGGATTGCGCTCGCTGATAGCGTCTAAGTGGGAAGGAGGAATCGGAAAAGAATATTAATTAGATGCAGAAAACGTTGAATGAGTTATTTCAAATCTTGTTAGTATTAACTTTATTGCAGTCGATTATAAATGTAAATGGAAGCAACAAGAGTCCATGAATTTGATAAGCACTTATAAATAAACAGAAATAAAAGATTTTCTTGCTTGATGAACTTCATATAAATAAAAGTAAATGAAAGTAGTGCAATATGACAAAAGAAAAAGAAAACTATATATAATGCATTATAGGTTTGGTTACAGTTTAAGATAAAGTACTCTGAAATATCATGTCTGTCATAAATTACATTATTATTATTATGAATATTCAGGGAATCCATTTAAACCATTTAGGTAATCATTTTGCACTCTTAATTCTTGTATACATTTTTGTGTTCCATTATTTTATTTTTTTCTTTTTACTTACCCTGCGTGCCGACCAATATCATGGGTATATCCTGTCCATTGCGAAAATGCGCCATTTTGGTATAATAATTGTAGACGGTGTTGAAGCTGCCTTCGTTCTCCAGGCTGAACACAAAGATTACCGCATCCACCCAGCCAGCGAACTGAAAAGAAGGAATAGTAAATGAGTTAAAAGTTAAAAAAGGTCGAACAAAAAACCAAATATAAAGAAAAGAAAAGAAAAAGAAATCAAACCAAAACCAAAACCAAAACAAAAGCGCCTTTAAAATGCCCACAAAAATATGAGAGAAAGAGTTTTAAAAATTTAACACACAACTTTTGGACGCGAGTCCTTGACTTTGTGAGCGTTTCCAAGGCAAAGGATGTGAGGAGCAATCCAAATACGTGAGCGTCTGGCGGACAGGACAAAAGGCGGAAGCGCGCCTAACAATGGACATAACAAGCCAAAGGCTAACGGCGGCCAACACGAGGATGCGGGGGGCAAAGGGGAAACGAGGCGACGTCTCAACACACACATACACACACACACACACACACGCTCGCACACACTTGAGAAAGTCGCTAATGAAGCACTTGAATCATTTGGCAGAAGACTCGTTGCCGTGTGCTCAACTTTTAATGATTTTTGTATAGCTGAAACACACACACACACACACACACACACACACACACACACGTAGGCAATTGCAGGATAATGAACTTTTAGATGGCATGTAAACAGCGCCTTTTGTGTGTGTTTACTGCGCAGGATTCGGATGTCCTCACAATAGACTATCGATTGAATTCCCATCGATTTGAAACCTGTTTCAAATCTGCAATTAAATCCACTCAACTCACACGAATATATTTCAAGCAACTCAATCAATTATTTATTCAGTTATGTTTTGAAATCCTTGAGCATGTCCTGCTACAGATTTTCCAATGCGAAAGACTAAATAAATACAGCCTGTCTGCTTTGCCAGTCGACAAACAACTGGCGCTTTTTCCTCGTTGTCCTGCCGTTGTCCTGCGTCGCTGCTCTGCGCTGCTCTGCTCTGCTCCCACTCTCGAAATAGTGGGTGGTGGTTCAACTCAGTGGGTGGGTGGGTTTTGCTGCCACTGGGTGGTTGTTGTAGCCAGACGCCGCTTTTTATGATTTGTTGTGAAACTGTGTGCAGAGGAAACAGGAAAGCAGCGGCAAAAAAGTTGCAGCAAATGCACCGCCAAATGGCGGCGACACGGGAAGCACGCTCCTTCACACACACACACACACACACACACACACACACACACACTCAGAGAGAGAGAGAGAGAGAGAGAGAGACTGAGTGAGACAGGAAGACACATACATTGAAGCAGACACATGGTTGACAACAATACAATTCAATTGCGAAGGGAGCTAGCACAATGCCGTCCACACAAATAGAAACAACAATGAAGAACTTCAAACTGGGTTAAGAACTACTCAAAGTACATGTATCTCAAAGCCTTACAATCTTATTGCAAATCATTGGCTCTATAGAAATAAAGCTCGAGATATTAAAAAGAAAAAGTCATAGTTAAATGTACCTCAAAAAAGAACAAGAACCCCACTACATAATACTTAACTAGTTATTAAGTTTGTTTTCGTCAAAATCAAAATAGTGAAATTAAACAACTCTCTAAATAAAACAAAACCATTTTCATTCTATTGTTAAAATGATTCTTGGTTTTCTTTGAATAGCTTCAAAACATAAATTTTGTTTGTTACTAATGAACTAAATTGTTTCGAATTAGTGTTTGACAATAACAACAATATTTCAAGTATAAAATTTGCTATCTTATCTATCTCATTTTACTATGTTTCTATAGGTTTGAAAACTTGAAAATGCAGTTCAGCTTTTGCTTGTTTTCTTTACGGTTTCTAGTGCTATGAGCTTGTGTGTCTGTCTCGACTCCCAAAAACTCTAACAACAAATATTGTAGGTTCGACAACTGCCGCAAGTTGCATGCAACATTGTCGTCTCGTATATGGTAATGATATCCTGTCTCAGACCGAAAGCAAATAAAAACAAAACATAACGAAACGCGACTGACTGGCGACGCTTTGCCATTGAGTGATTTCATCCAAAGTTGCCAGTTGTTTTTACTGTAATACTTGCGTGTCGATATACCCTGTAAGCTGGGGACATGGTCGTCTTCAGATCAAGTATTCTTGTAAGGAAATTTATTTAAAATAAAACATAGATGTTTAGAGTAAAATAAAATAGCTGAGAGAGGTGTCTAGTCACGTCCATTAATTAGGCGTTTCACTTCACGGGATAAAGTGAGATGTCAAATCCAAATAAAGGATTTTTATCTCCTTGCTGTGATTACAGGGTATGTCAAACTTCAGCTATCAACTTTGACTTTCAGAGTCTTGAGCGGTTTTTGCTTCTCGTCTTCTCGTCTGAGGGGGTGGCTGACTTCAAATGGGGTTGCTGGCAAACTGAGGGTTATTTGTGTTATGAAATATGGTTTATTGTGTTGCATAAAGATGCCGGATGACAGAAGTTGGCCAAGAAAGTGACATAAAATTAGTTAAATCGCGAGAGCAACGATTTGCAAATGACAACTGTGAAGAAAAAAGGGAACTGGCGACTGAAGAGTGAAAGTGAGGGAGAGAACCAAATAGGGGATGAGAAAAATGCATATTTATGCTTCCATTCAGGATTAAGGTCTTAGTTAACAGTTTAAACAATGATTAAGCAATTTGAATGATTTGACAGTTTCAATCGTTTCATGTTATCGAGTGATTCTCAAATTGTTCGCAGTGATTCACAAACTGTATAATACTTGAGTCGCGTCATAATTGGGTCAATTACATGCTTGACTTGCAAAAATATTAACAACAATAATTAGAAAAGGGAAAATGCAAAAAGGAATTTAAGTGAAATACTCGTAGACAACGGATTTTGACATTAGTCAACTTGTGAGCCAAGGGATCTACAGCTAGGTATTATGGCATACGAGTATTATGCGATTTGCGAGGGTCGCGTCGCGTGTCAGCCACATTTTTTATATTATGTTTCATATTGATGTTGTGAAGAGCAACCCCTGCCCCCCAGCCCGAGAACTACACCCTTATACATAAATAGAACCGCAAATAAAAAAACGAAATGTGAAAAAAGCGAAAGCAGCTTAAAAATTATAATCCACACTTTCACCCTTTAAGCCGGCGGTGCCGCCTGCTCCTGACGGGGAGGGGAGGGTAGGGGATTCAGTCTGTCAAATGAACAGGGTATATAGGAAAGTTAGTGCAAATATTGTGCCCGAATTGCGAATTCAAAAGAACTATAGAACTAAACAGAACAAAAGCTTCTCCCGATCAATGAGTCGGCAAATTCGTGCCCTCAAAACTGTTCATAGAAATGCAAATAGCTCGAGGAAAACTTTATTTTAATTACAATATAGTATTGGCTCGGTTCGCAGATTGCGAATGCATTTGAAAATTGCACAGGAGGGGGTGAGGGGTTGCTACAAATTAACCATTCAATCTATTGAAAGAAGCAGGAACAAAAATGTATTGGCCAAGTTGTTTTTATCACATATCGCCATAACGGTAAGCAGACCTTTGGCTAGACGATAAAAATAAGTTTTGCAACCGAAAGTTTCTTGGCCTTAGGCCAGTAAACATCCCCACCCTCTCCTATCTACCGATAACTCCACGTGCTACATTTGATGCCTTGCCAAAGGTCGAAGTTCGATTGAATGACTCAGCCTGCGGACCTGAGGCGGCAGACATCGCCCCTTCCCCCCTCCCCGGTGACCCAAACTAGGGGTAAAACATTGTGGCAAGTTTGAATGCGAAAGCCAGAATGCCAGCACAGCAGAAATTCTGCCAAGGAAAAAGTAGATAATTGGTAAACTGCGACAGTTCGAAAGTTCTGCAGTGGACTGCCAGGGTTGGCAGACTCATGACACAACTTTTGGACAAGAACTAGCTGAGAAAATAGATTCAACTGGCATAGATAACACTTACAGCATAAATCACTCAATTTTTATAACTAAATAAATACGAAACATTGGATATATCATTGAATATAGCCAAATTAAAGTATTGCTAATTTTTGAATGATCGACAAATCGATTCTTTTTTGATTTCCGATTTTTACATTTTGATTTTAAACTTGATGTTTGCATTATTTTAAATTAACGAATATTAAGCTCGAGATATTAAAAAGAAAAAGTCAAAGCTAAATGTACCTCAAAAAAGAACAAGAACCCCACTACATAATACTTAACTAGTTATTAATTTAGTTTTCGTCAAAATCAAAATAGTGAAATTAAACAACTCTCTAAATAAAACAAAACCATTTCATACTATTGTTAAAATGATTCTTGGTCTTTGAATAGCTTCAAAACATAAATTTTGTTTGTTACTAATGAACTAAATATGTTTCATATTAGTCTTTGACAATAACAAAAACATTTCAAGTATAAAATTTGCTATCTTATCTATCTCATTTTACTATGTTTCGATTGTTTTTTGATTTCCGATTTTTACATTTTGATTTTAAACTTGATGTTTGCATTATTTTAAATTAACGTATATTAAGCCATGTTCAACTTCATTTCGTTCCTTATTATCGTTAATTAAAAATTAAGGTATAGGGTATATCGTGTTCAATTCAATGTATGTAACAGGAAGATGGAGGCATCTCCGACATAAAGCAGTTAATGGTTTTAATTTTTAAAGCAAAATTATTTAGCGGGTATTCTTAAGTCGGGGTCCCGACTTTAACCTTCCGACTGCCTTTTTTAAATTAGTATTGCTTTGCTTAAATTTTCAATTGTGACAATTTCAATTGTGACATTTTCTATAACAATCACAAAGTGTAGGCAGCAGAACAATTCTCAACGATATGTACTGTTGAACGCAGTCATTGTCCTAACTTATACCCTCATTTATAGGAGTGTATAAAACCGTGTAACCCAACAACCCTCGAGCTTTCTGCGACATACCCAAAAGTTATTTTCTGTAGCCCCTTCCGATCCCATGTTGACCTCAATTCAAATATTTACAAGATGATGAGGGAAAATTTATTTGTACGCACAAGAGAAAAACAACTTTTTCCCACTACAAGGTGGTACCTCTACCTTGCCCAAGGGAAAGGGAATACATCATTTTACCATTTTTCCATTTCATGCATATTTGATTACGTAGGATGGGGGAAGGTGGGAAACTTACTTGCATTTCAGGAGCACCTCCCTCGTCGCGTATGAGCAGCAAATAGCTTTGACCATCGATAAAGACTTCCTTTTTGAAACGGCCCCCCTCGGGCGACTCCTCTTGCATATAGGAACCGGTGAGATAACGATGCACTAGGGCCGATTTGCCGGAACTCAGAGAACCAACAATACCGAGCCTCAAATCAGGCACAGAGCGCGAAATTGTCCATTCCTGGCTGTTCACAAAGGAATCTGTAAATAAGTTGGCAAGAAATCAAATCATCATTAGCAACAGATTCTCAACTAGTTCGACACGTAATTAGCGAGATTTTAAACTCGTTTTCATGACATCTTATATATATATATATACATATTTGACCTACAATACATGTGGCACAAGTTTTTCGGGGCTTCTCTCAGGAACCCGTCATTAGAAATTCTTCTTATGCAAATGTAGATGAGGAGCAACTACAAATGTTTCTTCAAAAGGCATCGAAACATACATATATCATCACTGTAGTCCTTGCTCCGCATTTTGATTGACAGCTTTGGAAGCTACTTTTCAGTTTTCGGCAATTGTGTTGCTTGTCCTCGGGGTAAATACATATGTATGTAAGTATACTGCATATATATGTATCTTGAGGGTTACCCCTGCAAGCGATTTGCAAAAACTTTTAAATTGTCAGTTGCTTGAACACTTTTCTGATTTAAATTAGCTCAGCTCATTGTTGGGCCCGTCGCTCAATCAAAACGAAGATCTAAATAAAGTCAGCTGTCTTTTGCCTTGGCTCTGATTACAAAGTCTTCAAGGTCAGATTAAATTAGCGGCAACAGTTGCCAGTTGCCAGAAAATTAATCTGGACCTTTAAGACCCACAGCTGTCTGTATAGCAACGACTTTATAGTGTATTTGTGAGCTTTTGATGTGATAGATCGCTCGAGATTGATAGATTTAAACTCTGTTAAACCTCAACTCTGTCTCTCGCTCTGTTTCTTCCTATCTCTTTTTGTTCTATTTGCTAACAATTGATTGTGCACTTCATGCCCAAATGTGTAACTAAGTGTTAAACCCAAAATAAAAACACCATAAAAATGCCACTCTGAATACTCAAAGTCGTAAATCTCGAGTGCGAAGTCCAAGCACAAACCCAAGTCATTAGAATACGAGTGCCACGATCAATTTCAGTCAAGAACTCAACAATCCACTCCCCTTTTTCCCTCCCAGGGCGTTGGGCAGTTTGTTGTTAGGTCGAAAGGAGTGACAATAGAAAGGACGACTGATCCTTCAGCTGACCAGTTATACGTTGTACGTCGTGTGATGATTTACTAGGCAGCAAGGACACGTGAAAATTGCTCTATTATGAGTTGTTAAGAGCTGCCTGAGTAAACAGTGAAAGGGACATGTACCATCAACGTGGACATGGATATGGACAACGTCTCAAGGGTGACACTGAGAACTTGTTCCAGCTTGTTAATGGACTTCCCGAGACAAGAGAGCGGGATGAGTCGAGTCGAGTCGAGTCGTGTCGCATCGTGTCTCCTTTTATGGACAGCAAAGATTCGGTAACAAGTTCAACTGGTTTCAAGCTCTCAGCTCGCCTTGACCATAGCGCGAAATTACAAATTAAAACGAAATAAATATGCCTTTTGTTATATAATGCAACCCAAAATACAAAAAAAAAATATATATATATGTGATAAAAAAATATACTTTGTGAAACTGATATGTCAGAGTAGAAAAAAATTAGCGCGGTTTTGCAATTTGCATGGCCCTAAAATGAAATGAAATTAAATCAAATATGGCCGTCAACTGGTTTCGAGATCATCTCCGTAGAACCAACCTAACCCTATGAAATTCTTAAGCAATGTCGGTCGTCTAATTAATGACTATCTCATCAGCCTGAAGGCGCTTAAAGTTACAGAAATTGATATAAAAAAAAAGGAGAAAGAAAGAAAGATAAAGCCTTGAGTTACAAATGCGTCTTTAAGTTTGACTAATGATGTCAAATGTCTGGGGAGAACAGATCGGCTTATGTGTAAAGTTCAAACCGCCAGCCGGAGGTGTAAAGATAAGTAACCCCAACCCCCTTTACATTTACACATTTACCTCTCTCCGAGTCTCCTAATCACCCTCTGTCCATTTATCTGTGTTTGTAACGATCGTAACTCAAACTCATGTCAAATGTCGCCATCGTTGTCACAATTCCCAAACTAATTACGTATGCAAACGAGTCTCGATTCAAGACATACGATTTTCCCAAAATTGTAGAACTTCTCGCAATCTTTGCTAGGCTTTTCCTGAGGAGGGAGAGGGGAATGTCTGCAACAAAAGGGTTGTTTGTTTGTTTGTTTACTATTTACCATATATCCCATTTACGATTTCTTTTTCCGTCTATCCAATTTCAGGATATGCCTCTTGATGTGGGTTAAGCATTTTAATTAGCGCACAATACGAACATTTTTATCTTTTCTTCAACTCTTTCCAACATCTCTTATATCTTTCTTCTTTAAGTTTTTAGCAGATATCATTGACCTTCTGACCTGATAAGGCACAATTGCATACTTATCAAGTAGCTGGCTTAGTTTTATTGCTGGCAGCTGAAGTGAACTCTGTTTTATCACCATTTGAAGCGTGCCATTAAGGATCGTACGTACGGACACTACGTATTTACTTGATAGAAAAGGACTTGGAAATGTCATAAAATTTATTACCATTTAGCGGTTTTTCGGTAGCCCAAAACATAAACATTTTGTATCTTTCCAGTTACGTTTTTACGATCGTCCACAACAAATACAGCTTGTGTGTGGTTCAAGACGTAGAACAAACTCTACTAACTCCGTTATAAGTCTACCAAAGTCCAGAAAATGTTATATGTCAACTCTGTATTGAAATTATCAGGTAAATGTAAAAAAGTAATCTACAGTATTTAGCGACATTTACCTTGTCGAGTATTTAAAATGCAGCCTTGTGGCTATTTCCCTCTCATTAGTAAACCGAATGCAAATGCGAATGCGAATGCATTTACGCTAATTAGACAGACCACAGAGGCTGCTGAAATTCTATTGCTACTGCTAATTTTTGACATGCATAGAAATATTCCATGCATGTTTTGATAAAATTTGCCAAATAATGGGGATTTAATAAGCCATAACCATAAGCCATATCAAATTTGCTTTTGGCAAGGATTTTTACTAAATAAATCATAAACGAGTATACAGTATTTGCATCGGCCTTTGAAAACCTATGAAAATATTTAGGTAGGCTGGCCGTGTCAACATCTTGGGACAGTGGACCGTCCGAGTAGGACAATAAATCAGACGGGAAGCGATCTCAGAGAAGGCATTTCTCTTGGGTTTCTTTCATTTGGTATTTGGTGTTGGCGTTGTTGCATCCTATGTAGGACGCACATCTGCTCCAAAATCTGGTTTACTTTCTTTGTGTTCGACTATACAGAATGTGAGACAGAGAGATGAGAGAGTAAAGATCAACGAAACTGGTGGCAAAAAGTAAGCAAAATCAGTAGTTGAAAGCAGATTTTTCATTCCCAAATATGAAACAAAGGCAAAGAAAATTAGCCAAAGCCCAAAAGGAGCAAAGGGCGATCGCACAAACAAGATTAAGAAAGAGAAAAGAGAGGAAGAAAGATAGAAGGTAAATCAACAACTGCTTTGTAGACCATTATTCAGTTTGCCAACAGAGTCAGCACCCATGATGTTCCTCTTTATTTCTATAAGATAATGAGAATTCCATAATCGTGAGGTTTTACTTAGTTCAAAAGACGAAATAATATCAAACTATAAATTATAGATTGTCTTCAAACTGGGATCTTTTGCATTTCTCAGTTACATTACTTTTAGATGTAGGTTGTTCTAGTATTAAACATTAATTTTACTGAAATTTTATTTAAATTGTGGAACTATTTTTAATGAATACATAGACAATTCAAGGCTCATCTGATCTAGCATTTATACTAAATGGTGAGTGAGGATTGAGGATGAGGATGAGAGAGTGCGGACTGCTCATTCAGCTGTTTTCTATTGGAAAAGTTCTGCACGAATGGCTGTGACACCTTTAAAGTAACGGTCACGCAACCTTCTCAGCATGTTGCTAGTTACAAAACATACGAGTATCTGACAGATACGTCAAGTGTCACGTGAAGGAATTTCATATGAATATGAAATATACCAGAGGGGCAAATAAATACTTGGTATGACTTCATCGGCATAAAATATTTTGAATATTTTTATTTGTTAATGCTAGACTCTGAACTGAACATAGAAATTTACGCATCATTAGTAAAGTAATATGAAAACTAAATAAACAAACAGATGAATGAGTGAATGAATTGGGAATGAATTGGGAATGAGTGAATTTCAAGACTGAGTTTCAAGTAGGGGGCGTTAAACATGTGTTGAATTTTGATAAATTGAATTGAATATGCGACGCTCAGTTGGCAATTGCCTTTAATTCGCTGTCCAAACACAGCTGAAGGTTGTGAATGATGCCACATACCACAAAAACATATACGAGTACACACTCTTTCACACATACACTCGCAATTATTGTGTGTTAAGTGGCTCGACATCCTGAGCCGACAAAGATCAGTCTAGACCACGCCCCTTTGAACTGCCAGGGTCAAGTAGAAAGGGTTAGTTCGGCAGATCTGAGGCTGAGACGTTCCCATTGGTCCACGGAATAAGATTTACGAGCTCAGGTACAAGATAGAAGACATATTCAGTATAATTTATGAACAGAAAACCTGAAGGTCTTTCACTCCATTTTTGGCAAGCTAGAAGCTTAAAAAAAATATATATGAATAAAAAAACACAAATTAGCGGACCGAACTGCGCAAAAGGCATTTGTTATTGTTCGTTTATCAGTCAACAATCGATTCAAAATTGTGAGTGTATGGTAACCCATTTATCATATAAGAAATGTAAAGAAGTATGGAATTGTGAAACACAACAAACGGAAACCAGAAAATAAATTAAAAAGTAAAAACAATATACAGAAAAAGAATTTACTTTACTTATCAGCACTTAAGACACTTTACCTCCCAGGGGGAGTTTTCTTATCAATGTCATATCATATAAGCTACGACAACTTTTACTACGACTTCAATAGTTTCACATTTTCCCTCACTCTCTCTCTCTCTCTCTCTCGCTCTGTCTTATTTATGCTCTCTCTTTCTCACTTTAATTACGTGCAATTAGCAAATTGTTTCAACACATGAAAAATGACACGCAAATGCACCACAAAAATATCTTCAACTGTCGAACTACACTGGGAATGTGGACAGATAAACAGTAAAACAAATGGGTTTGCTCGACTTGTTGATACGCTATTTACATGCATTATTAAAAAGGAAAATTCCAACATACTCGATTTGCACTACTCTGAATAATACAGGGTAAAGGAATTCAATTTGTTTGAATGCGAAATTTGAGCTTGGACTCAAATGTTTTGAATTACATGTAGTTATAATGTTCGGTGCTATCGGATATTGAATGAGCTTTTATGAACTACAGATTACTTCGGATTGCAACATATGAAAAGAAAATAGTATTCTCTAAATATCTCTGATTCACTTAATTTAATCTAATCAAAGGAGAATGTTAACGAATCTAATCTATCTGGGATTTCTCCATATATAAAGCCAATGACCAGACCTTGCTCAATACCAAGGGAAGGAGATAGTTCGTACACGTATTGTATAAAAACCCCAAAAGCGATTAAATGTCAAATTTATGACACAGATCATTTTACAATGATTAAAAAATATCTATTTTCTACCCACTTTTTTGGACTTAGTTTTTTTCTCTCACTTCCTCGCAAGAAAGTGATGGTAGATAGAGAAAAAACGTTTGGAAAAAGGACACCCGGCAGTAGATAGGCAGATAGTAAGGTAAGTCAATCAAACGTTGACAATGGTGGATAGAAAGCAAGTGAGCAGCTCGAGAATAGAATGGAATAGAAGTCAAAGCAGGCGTTTCACTTGGTGGTTGATTCTCAGTAGCTCCGTACCGCTGAATCTCCAGGAGCTGCAACTGCTGAACTCTATTAAATATGACATATTTATGAAGTGCCAGCTGTGTAGCAAAAATGGTAAGAAAAGTGCTGCGATTATTTTTCCTTTATTTTCTTCTTTTTTTTTTTTTGCTGCTGCTGCTAGAGAGAGTTGTATAGTTTATTTTCTTGGGATTTTTACTGCACGCGTCCTATGCAGCTGCAGCCCGTGTCCGTGTCCGTGCCCCTACACCTACCACTACTTCTTTTATTGCCTTTAGCCAAATGGCAAACGTATTTATATTTCATATTTATGATGATGATCATTATCATCATTTGATTGCCTGTGGTTGTCTTGAAACAACACCAACTCGGCAACCACAGTACATTAATGATATGATAAAGCATGTTCTTTTAACATTTATTTATCTTATTACTCCAAGGTATATTCATATTTATAAAATTCAATAGGATTAATGCTTAATATGCTGTTGCATTCCTATAATACTTTTCTTATAGTTTGTAATGTCTTAGTTCGCACAAAATAAAATATGTTTGACTCAATTTATTGATTTTACATGGTCAGGAGTTAATTAGGCGGCGTCTTGTAATGGGTCATAGATCTTCTATCATATATAGCACCTGGATTTGTATAGTAAAATTCGACCGATTGACCAGCTGACTTTTCTTTCGGCTTTCTTGGTTCGGCCAAGCGAAACAAATCTCTAAATTGCTTACTTTTACTTTCCTTTGCGCAGACCGCAGCGGGACTCTGCGAAGCTAACGAATCGAAGCATTTGGTCAGTATATTCTTCCTCCCGACCTTACTATAGAAATCGGAGCGCCTCTCTCAGTGTGCAAAATTATGATGCCCATTGTTCTGCACTCGTTCATTACAATCTTATTTATGGGCCCGGCTTGGACAATGCCCATAAACAAGGTCTTGTGGCAGCTTGTTAGTTGTAGTAGCTGTTGCAAATGTTGATAAAGCCAAAATGGTGGTCAGTTATCCTCGATTGAATTAAATGAACTATACTATAGTTACTTCCCTCCAGACCCCCTTAAAGCTGGCTATCTTCAAACTTGTCTTCGAATCGAGTGACGTGTTGAAGAGTTGAATTTTGAGGCTGTGTTGTTTCCTAAATCCCAATCTGAGTGGGTCTCTGTCTGTTGCGGTTCAATGACTTAGTGCTTATTACACTCCTGTGTGTGTGTGTGTGTTTGAGTGTGTGTGCTGTTGTGTTGTTGTTTTAGCACGAGACAGTAACTACTATCAGTCATACGCCAATGCATGTCTGCTGCCGGGCTATTGAATTACACTGGTCAACAAATCTTGCTTTGAACTTTAGAAGAATATTGCTACAAACCTAAACTGCAGACGAAAGCTAAGTAAAAGATTGGGAGGTTTATTAAAAACAAGTTCAAAGTCTAAACTCAAAATTTATTAACGAAAATCAAGTTTCATCTGCAGATAATCTTTAAGAAATCCAGATTGACATTTCTTTAAACATAACTTTTATACTTTTATTCTCTTTTCATCTCTGCCATTTAAACTGTGTGTTTTTAATGACAAACACTTTTACAATACATATCTCATTAAATTCTTTTTAGAGGATACGCTTATTAGCAAGCCCGCAGGATAGTGTAAATTGCACACACACACACACACATTTGTATGGTTAATACTACCTACCGAAAATGCGAAACAACAACCGCAGTAACCACTTGAACCGGTTATGTTGTAAGATTCATGTAAGTTACTGAGAAGAGAATCACTTCAGTGTGACTGAACCTTAGCACACATCACACACACCACACACTCATACACACCATCATACACACCAAGGGAGTATCGAAAATATATGTATACAATGCATAAATAAATGATCAACACTTAGGATTTATATTTAGTAACCTTGGATATTATTTTATTGACGTTAGTGTTAAAGAGCGTTGAAGTGCAACGTCACATTAGAATTACAATGGACAGTTAAGACCTGAATGGAATATAACTTCCGCTTTTCCAATTCCCATATATAGAGAAGGACGGAATAATAATAGGGGAGCTGTAAGCTTTTGGGATTTGTTCAATGTTCAAAGCCCAAAACAAAAGAGCACGATTTAAAGGGTCTAAAACGCAGCACCAGAACCAAATATGGTCAACAAGTGAGCAGTCTATTTCCTATATTCACTATATACTATTTACTATTCACTATTCACAATTCACTATTTACTATTCACCATTCAATGTTTTTGATCGTTTTGTGAATGCCGAATAGATACCAATACGAGCTTCAATAGGTAATGCCATAAAAACTTGCCGGCTTATTTGGTAGAGAAGCCTCGCTTACCCAACGTGAACTGAAACTGGAACGGGATCGGGATAGGGAGAGGGAGATGTGAGGGGTGAGGGGACTGCAACTGGTGGTGGATATTTTTCATGGACATCAAACAAGTGTCTCCACCGAGTTGGTTGAACGGAAGCGGCGCTTGAAACGTGTCGTTTGGTCAACTCATTTGCATTTATATATACATTTTTCCCTCCATTTTCTAAACAATTTTTCATTAGAGTAAGAGAAATGCATTTAAATTTCATTTCCATTTGACAGGTTTTCCACGTCTTACGATTCAAATGATTTAATTGAAAATACGAAAAGTGTTTGAAAACTGTCTAAATAAATTTGAATATTGAAGATGTACGACGGACGGTCGTCGTGGGACGCGATTGCTGGGAAAACGTTAAGATACATTCTCTTCCAAAAAATTTGTAGAATTTTGGATTTCGTTACAGTTCAAAGCA
This sequence comes from Drosophila sp. st01m, assembly GCA_018901795.1. Classification (NCBI taxonomy): domain Eukaryota; kingdom Metazoa; phylum Arthropoda; class Insecta; order Diptera; family Drosophilidae; genus Drosophila; species Drosophila sp. st01m. The sequence continues at coordinate 1,236,406 of JAEIFG010000269.1, forward strand.
CAGATTTGCATATTCTGAGGGTACTGCGAGTGGGTGCCATTAAATGTTCGACTAATTGGTTTAAAATTAGATCTGAATTGTTCAAGAATCATTAAATTGAGATCTGCTTCCGTATGTAATTTTTTACTTTCATTAGGTTGACAGACGGAAAATTCCCACGGCTTAAACTAAAGTCAGCCGAGAATTAAAGCAATTCCACGAACTAACTAGAAGAATAATAAAAAAGATTTGTAAATTCATGCAAAACTAAGTAAATTCAGTAAAAATTAAGAGCAGCTGAAGAGAAAGATAATCATATTCCGAAATGGTAAGGTCTCTGGGTTACAATCATATATCATGTTCGATAGCTCCGTTAGACTTTCCTTGCACCAGCCCTTAAAATTATGACTTGCAGCAAAATTAAACGCCCTCAATTTTCAGGCAATGATAAAGACGTCAAAAATTGGTCAAGTAGTTATTATTATCATAACTTCCATTTATGAAAGATCACACACAACTTCATTAATTACAGAAACAAACTCTCCATAGAGACAGTCGAAAGAGAAGATGATAATTACAGGTCTATATCAAAAGGTGCATTTATTTTCAGCTTTAAAGGCGGCGCGTGCGTTGAGCTAAATATAAAAAATATAACGATAACGTTAAAGATAAAGATATAGACAGTTGAAAAGATGAAACAACAGAAACATATTTAACACCATTTGGTAAATGCTGTCGCAATCGTTCGACATATTTGGAAGTGCGCCCAACTGGAGAATCCATATAAAGAAGCGTCACAGTCGTCGTCACAGTCTCGTTTGTCTCTTGGCCGTGAAGTCAATGATTAATGATGCCCAATAGATTTGGATGTGAGTTGAGCTCGCAACGATCAATCGATTGAGTGTTGTTCTGTAAGCGTGCCTAATAGTTGGACCTGGTCTAGAGGCCTCAACTTGGTTCCATCAAATATAATCTAGTCGCACTTTTGGCATGACTCAAAACACAAATCTCGAGCTGTGCCCAAATACAGTGCGCCTTAAAAGGCAACTTCTACACAATGTATTCTTTGCTTTAATCGCTTAGTGGGCGTTTTGTTTAATTAACGTGGGCTGATCATTAATTCAGCTTAGTTTCAGTTTTGTTACTTAAATTCTCAAAAATTTGTCGAGTTTAATTAATGGTACATGTGAGTTTAGTTTAAGGAAGTTATGACTCGTCGGAGGTCAGTTGTAGGCGATGTGAAATGAAGTACAAGTGAAATTTATTAGTTTAAACTAAGATAAAAGCAATTACAATGTAATTATATCTATTAAACATGTCTGAAAGTTCCACAGATTTCACTTTTCTACAACATTTTACAGATTTCCCATGGTTTAGCGACCTTTTCTACAAATTGTACACGCCATCCAAGTGAAACTTGCCCAAGTACATGAACAGAGTTCAGTACTTATTACCATGATCTCACACACGATAATGATACTGATGATGATGAGCAATGCCGACGAGACATCTGAATGATCTGCCTCATATATCTGGATCGTATATTATAATAAGCATCAACTATTGCGTATTATTTTAATGATTTTATTTTTATCTCAATTACATTTGGCAACGTTCTAAAAATTCTTTATCATCCTTTAATCTGCTCGTGCAAAATGTGTTTGGCAGATTCTTAATTTTATTCTTGCTTTTCTGGTTTGCCTCGAGAATGCTCTATTCAAAATGCTGCACAACAAAGAAACAAATAAAATAAAATGTAGCTTCTAAAACAGCCACAGTAAAAAAAGAAATAATTAAATAAACAAATGCAAAATAAAACCTAAAAAAGTTTGTGGGGAGGCTACAAAACAAGAAATGTTGCTGTTTTCAAGGTGATGAATATCAAATACGCTTTCAAATTGTTGCAAATAATATGCTCTAATAAAAGACTCCTTTAATACGCCATATAATAAATATTTTAATAAGACTGTAATATTAAAACAATTAACAGATTGCAGTACTTGCTTAAATCCCAACTTTCAACGAGTTACAGATTTCCTGATTAAAATGTAATGCCTTCTATAAGGGTATACAGATAAAATAAAAGCTTTATATAAAGTCTCTCTGGTTTTCAGTCATATCGTCATGCGTCAACTTTAAGATACATTTCCATCTCAGTTCGTCAGCGAACCGTCAAGGTCTTTGAAAAGTCAACTAGCAGCAGGAAATTGGATCACTTTTTGGTATATTGAGATACCATACGATCTCCCTGCTATATGTTTTTATAAATTTGCTACGATTTTTTCCTAGCGTTATACACAGTATCTTCCTTATCTAAGAGCTCTCGGACTGGCAAACTTATCAATTCTGTTTCGTGTCGCTTGGCTGAATATGAATCTGGTTTTTTACTTAATTAACTATTTGTGAAGCGCGTGAAGTGAATGAACGCAAGAAAATAAAAAATACTATTAGTTTATAGATCATACGAAGCAAAAAGAAAAAGTAGCTATTCATGCGGTTATCTTATCAAACTGTCTTTGGCGACTGTAAATGGCACAAGCAATGATCAATCCCATCATAGTAATGGAATAATATAATATGATTGCAATACGGGCATTGTTATATATTATATGTATAAAAATATAGATTGGCAAATGAGCTTGGCGAATGTGTAAAATTTGCTATTTGCGATTGTGTATAAAGATTAATGGGGTTTGTGCAGGTCACATTTAAAACAGATGGTGACATAAGATGGTGAAATAAACAGCTAACGAAATACGAAGCAAAGAAACGATACACAATAAAAGTGAATACGAAGAGTAGAAGCCTGAATTCATTAAAAGTTATAACAATTGTTGGTTTATGTGTTAGAGAGAAATATATATTTCGATTCAGCATTTAAGACTAGGTTAAAGTTTAGCAGTATTTAAAATTATTAAAGAAGAATTTTGTATCTTGAAGTTGTATTTCAAAGTTATCTTAAGCAGAGGATTTAATATACCTAAAGCAAGTTTTTAAATTATTCAGATTTTATAACCCTCTTCATGTAATAGTAGTACTTAGGAAACTGTAGTTTTTGCCTAACTTATCAACACTATAATCTGTCTTCCACTTTTACAATCTATATATTTCCATCTTTCATCTTAGCAACAAGCCCTTAACAAGCACTGCAATTGAGAAGATGAATAGAATATTTTATACCAGTACCTTTGTAGTACATATCTGCTGATTTTACACGCTTTACTGTTACTCTTTGACGTCATTAGCTGACATTGAGTTCCACTGAAATATTTCAATGTCCTTTTTTCAACCTGTTCAGATTTTTTCATTTGCCGTTTCTTAATTTTGAAATCGATAATTGCATGTTAATTGGTACTGGGCGAATTCAAAATGTGAGTCAGTGTTAGACGTAACAAATCAGTGCAATTTTCATAGACTCTACTCGACTTAGAGTAGGGTATTTTTGGTTCCTTTGTGACATTAACTTCGCCCTTTCACTTGATTTGCAATTCTTTAGCTTTTGTATATGAATCAAACCCTTTACAAATGTATTTCTTTTGGGTAAAAGTTTTTTCAATACTTAATGTTGTCATATCTTCGTTGTTATTTTGACATAACACCTCTCGAAACTGAGGAAGTATCAAAGTGAAAGAAACCATGTCAGATTGCATTATATTTATCATTGTTTCCTACCAGTCTTTTGTTTTTATTGCCAATCTTTGGCACATGACACGCAAAGTGTCATTTTTTTGGGATGGTTTATTGTAAAATATTATACCCATGCACAATATTTTTGGCAACTCTGTCGCTAATAAAAGAGCCTTGCGCAAGGTCATCCGCAGTTGATTTTACATTGGGGAACAATTAAAAATTGCTTTGAAAAAAAGTTTAATGAAGCCAACTCCAAGTTAAGCTTGTTTAGGTCGAAATTATTAAATGTGCACTAAACGAAAACTGTGTTAAGTGTCGATTTCAAGGTGGCAGCTCTTCTGAGATGTAACCTAATGGCATAAAGGTCTTGGAGTTATGAAATATATTTAAGTAATCTTAGATAAAGTTGTTTATACTCTAGTGAAGGTACATGAAAAGCTCAAGTCCGTAATAAATGCGTTTTGATTTAGTGTAGTTAAAAAGTAGAGTTGGTTGACTACTCAAGTAATACATTATGCGATAACATTCATCAGTATACTTAAGTAAACGAATATTGTAAACATATTAAGTATTTCATATCTGTCATTAAACGAAGAAGCTCAGGTAAAACAGGCTCAGGATCTAAAACTCAGTAGTGTATTCCTTTTCCTTTTAAATTATACAGCTAAATATCCTGCTTAAAGCTGTGCTCTTCAGTTGTAATCCAGTTAAGCACAAGTTAAGCTCTCGTCGCATTTACATCGACACTGTACCTCACCTGATTTTCGTTTCTCACGATCCGGCACTACTAAGCTTTTGGCGCGCTTCACTCTCAGGGAGCGTCGTCGTATGGAGCGCAGGAAAGCTTCTGGCATCCTCGAGAAACGTTGCGGCGTCTCTGGAGCTTTGGTCCTCTCCGGTAAAAAGAAGTTTTTTACAGCTAACATGATGATAAACTAACGGTACTCTACTGCTCTTGTTTTTATTCAATTTTTAGCTTTAGTTTTGTATTTGTTTTTTTTTTCGTGGGTGTCCCGTTAATTGCGCGTGTTGGCAATGAAACCGTTAGCAGCCTTTGCTGTTTCTATTTTTACTTTGTTTTGGTTTTCTTTGTTCTATTTTTGTGTAATCCTTTATTTGTTGCGCTTCTGTTGTGCACTTATTTATTTATTTATTTTCTTTTCTGTTATTGGCTTTCTCAGCAACATTCTTGAAACTTGTTTGGCTTTGTTTTGCATTTTAACATTTAGCTTATGACTAATGTTGAATTTTTATTATTTGATTATTGCTAATGTTTAGTCACTTTGCATTGTTTGTGGCACAGCCAATATTTTATATGCACATAAGTATTTATAAGACTGACGACATTGGTACGTTGCTTTGGCAATTTCTTATTGCTGTCAATAGATTAATTATAACAAAAAATTGTTCGGAAATCGAAAACTACGCGAAATATACGCCAGTGAATAAACCGAAGATCGGCAAACAGCAACCCCGCTTTACACGTCTGCACTGCGCGCTGGTCGAAACCGAACTGTTGGGAAGTTTTAACAGCAAACATACAGGGCTCTCTTCGAGACAGGCAGCTGTTACTGCGCGCCGAACCGAATGTTAAGTTAACAGTGCAATGTAATGACTGTAAATGTGGTGAGAGGCGACACGGCGTGTTTACATTAACAGTTGCCTGACAACTGCGGTGTGAGACGGCGCATGTTAAACACCTTAACTCTCAGGTAACACAAGCACAAACAATTGGCGTTCATGTTGACCAGCAGCTGGCTCAGCACGTGCTGTTAACAGCTGCAATTGACCAGAAGGACAGGTAAAAGTACAAGAAAGCTACAGAATGGCTTTCCTTAACTTTTGCGCTTACGCTTTAGGCATTGTAATTTAATATCTGAGTTTCCGCTTCTTCGCCTACGGAAGCAGCACTGTCTGTCAAATGTTGGCACTACTAAAAACTATTTTTTTAAGTAGTTCCAAGTATTTAACTCGTTTAAGTTCAATCCGCAATTTTCAATATACATATACGATTTTTTTTTTAAATTTTGTATTGTATTGTATTTTGTATTGTCTTAATGATAAGCGCAACGGTCGCAACAGGCGACTTAACAGAGCCCTGTTAAAATTTCCCACCTCACTTGTAGCTATTGAGGGAGAGAGAGAGAAAGAGAGTGTGATGAGAGGCTGCGTCAGAAAAAACATACGGAAATCAAAATGCAATAATAAACAGTTGATGTCGTTGCTTCTGTTGTTGTTGTTGTTTTATTACTCTTGTTGTGCAGAGAGGTAATAATCAACTGGCTGCTGTTATGATGATAATAATGATAATATGTGGGGGGATCTAACTCTGTATGTCTGCAGCATTTGTGGTTGTTGTCTTTAGTCGGGGTTTCGGTTAGTGGGCCGTTTGGGAGCTGTCTCTACCGCAGTTGCTGATATTTTTTGTTGTTGTTATTTGTGCAATGCAAAAATGCACTTCCTATAGAGACGAAACAAATATGAACACACAGAGCCGCGAGCCGAACATGTGCCATTATATATTTATTTACTATGCACAACAATAATTTGTCGCTTGTTATTGTTGTTATTGCTTGCTAACGAGATTTATGCAATGCTGATATAATTTACGAAAGTCTATTGGGGAAAATAAATAGCGGAAAAGGCGTCAAATGGCGCATCGATTGAACTGATAGCGAATTTCGGTGGAACTAACGAACGGTTTAAGCGAAAGTCCAACAGAGTCCTACTAACATTGTATATATAGGTAAAGAGCTAACAGAAAAATTATTTTTTAGAGTTTTCAGATAATATCTGTATTAAGAATACTTTATTCATTCGATTAATTTTCAGGAAATCTCAATAAACACTAGGACGGTTGATCTCTAAAGTAAGTAGTATATTATGTTTTATTTTTATTAAGATTAAACAGAGGAATTATATAAATATATAAAATAAATAATAATTATAATAAAGTAATAAACAAAGTCTCTTGTATAGTAAAATAATATGTACATACGAGCGGTGTGTTAATCAAATATACTAACCAAATACTACTAGTTCTAGTATGGAAATTAAAGTTGTGGTATGAACTAGAAATTTAAAATAATGAACAGGTTTGTGAGTCTCCGAATTATTTTTAGAGTGTTTTCAAGACAAGGAGTGTATTTATATAAACAATTCGTAGTCTAAATTCAGCTAGTCAGTGAATGCTTATCGATTATCTGACTTATATGGGTAATGTGACTCTTTTGAGGGTTCATAAGGAATGCAAATCTACAGTTGTTGTTAAATTCAGTTCAGATTGCAAACCGCGATTAGCTCGTAAGTACTAAAGAGAGCAATGGGATTGTATGCGACACGTGAACTGCATTATATGCTCGATAATTTGAAACGCTCGCCACACTTATCGAGGCCACGCGACACACCAGACGAAACTCGACCGGGACCAGAAGAGAGTGAGACAAAGAGAGTGAGAGAGACCACATCAACCCGAGCAGGGTCACACTTGGCGACTTAATTAGACGACATCATTGAAGACAGAGAAGGAGAAGCAAATTCAGCGTGGGAGGGAGAAAGACAGAGACAACAGTGAGAGACAGAGAGCGACTGAAGTCGCACGCGATTTTGCAATGGAACTTGAAAATGTCGCTAGTTGACGTTCCGAAGTTTTGGAAGGTCTGATGGGTACTTCGAGGGTGGTTGGGTGATTAGGGAAAACAAAACCGGGTGCGGCTACCGTTCATTCTTTCATTCATTTTTATGGAATTTTAATGGAATTTCTAATCAACCTGCAGCAGAGAACTTTAAGGGCGCGTCTCGCCACCCTCCGAGAATTTGACCCCTCGATCTACGCGGAATGTACTTGCCCAAATTTGCTAGACAAATGTTGCACATTGGGTTATAAATGAGACGACTTTGGGGTTGCAATGTGGGTGGTTGATTGCGACATAATAACCCCTCTGTCTGTAAAAGTGCGACACTTTCCCTTTTCAATTGAGCTACTTCTGTAGCTGGTTTATTCACAGAAATAATCGTGATACAAATACAAAAAATAAGGATACAAAGACCAAGCAATAGTTCAATATGAACAAAAGTTGATCGGGATATATAAAACAATATCAAATGAGCAATATATAAGAATAGTGGAAAAGTCTTACGAAAAAACAAAGTTTATCCGATCAACGGTCTGGCAAATCTAAAGCACATTGAAAAAAAACAACACAGATAAAGAGCCGTAAACTATTACATTATGAAAATAAGTATTACTCTACTTCGAGGGAAAAGTAGAACTAAAAGTAAGTTTATAAAATTGGTTTGATTTAAGGGTTAAAAGCTCAAGTACCCGAGATCTAACGGTGACGGAGTTCTCCCTTGTTTGTGGCTAATTACGTGAGTAACTTGACTTAAGGGTGCGCTGTTCGACTCTCCTACTCCCCCACCCAGAGCTACTCCCCTAGAAATTTAAATTGCATGTGTATGTGTTTGTATTTATGTGTGTATGGATGTTTAACAAATTAGGTTTCCCTTGAGCTTTTGGTCACTTAATACTAGTAGGCGTTGGCTAACCACCAAATGCTGCTGCTGCAACCACTAAAACCCACCCACTAAACCCCAGGTCATTTGATACTTCTGTATCTCTTTCCTCCCCCACCCTTTCCTTCTACATATATTGTTACTTTCCCCTCGACCAGTTTCCGCATCTGTTGCTCAAATATTGCAAGCTTTATTAGTTTATTATGTGACTTTAACACTCTCTCGAAATTGTTGCTGTCAATTTGTCATATGTTAAAGGGGATGAGTTCCGAGACTTATGATTTAGTTGAATACATTTTTAGCTTTTTTGATTATTTTGTTATTTGCGTGTGTGTGTGTGTGAATGCGTGTGCGTGTGTGGGAGAAAGAGCGGAAATTGAAAGGGGTTAAGCGAGGGGAGGCATGTGAAGAAAACAATTGAAAAGTCGGACAAGCAACGCCTCATTTGTATTAACATCTAGCAGAGAAAGTTTTATGGGTCAGTCTGAATAGTGCATAGAGCGACTATTCAAATATTCATCGCACATGTCTCTGCGGAGCGGAAGAGATGATTCATGAGTTGTTCCAAAATCGCATATGATTATTCATGGTATTTATAATTGTGAGCAAATTGTAAACATACTCTTTTACTTATACCAACGAAGAATTTGCAATACGTACGTACTTGAATATTCCTAGAAAAGCTGTGTGAACTGTCATTAAAACAAATATGCAAAAGAAGACGAATACATTTTGTTCTACTGATTTTGCAAAGAACTGATAATCCAAAAGTAACCCAATTAATCTAGGTGTAAATACAGTTTATCAATAACGCAAACATATTCCAAACTTTTGCTTGAATTCCTTGAACACTTTTTATTTGATTTTTCTGTGAATTTAAAATATTGACCACCAAATTGGAATGATAAAGTTTTTATTTATACAATTCCAATCCATTGTAATAAATGTTAAAAATAACTACAAGATATATCCAACAATTTCACTACATAGTATATACATATATCATTAAGATCTTCAACCAAAATAATGACTTGCGAAATGCAACTTCTACAAGAAATCTATTCGAAGTCATTCAATTCGAACCGTGAAATCAAATGGCTAATTTCATATTCATAATTTGTTAATTTGCATGACATGAAGTCAGTTATGTCCGTTCCACTCATCGTTTTCGATATAGTTTCCTCTTCACCCCAGTCGGTAATTACAAGCGCATTAGTTCTCACGCCAAAATGTGATTATATTGGATTTTGGTGCAACCCTTTTCGAGATTGCTATAATTAATAATTCATAACTCGCAAATATCGAAAACATACGGAGTAGCAGAAGAAATTGCAACTTCAGTTTTGGTTTAGCTTGGGCCTATGAAATGCATAAAATATTAAGAACGACATCTATTTGCCAATTTGTTTTAATGAAGCGTAAGACGCGGCGAGAAACATGAAAAACTTAAAATCCATGAAATTGGACAGGAAAAAGGGCGTAAGACTGAGCCAAAGTTAAAGGAGGAAGACCAAAGACAAGACGGGACGAGACGATTGTGGAAAATGTGCAACAATAAGACTTGACATAATTATTAAAGGTACAACGACACCAAGAAACGACGGGAAGACGACAAGTCGATCCCCTCGACCCGTGTAAAATTTGCAGAAAATTCCATCTTGCTTACTCGACGTATGCGCAAATACTCTGCAACTTATTGGAAATCGGGTATTATAAAGCAGAAACAATGAGTAAAAATATTGAAGCTAAATTGGAGGAGAATATTCAATTTTTATGTTTGAGCATCAAATTTCCACTCTCAATTATATTTTGGGGGAAGTATGTGCAGAATTTGGAAGTAAAAAAGTTGAATTGTAATTAAATTGTGATTTCATGATCCTATTCAATTGTTTCTAAACGAAATCTTTAAGTTTGACATTGAAAGAAAAGCATACAGAGTATCTAATCGTCGAGTAGTTTGGTTTATTGTTCAGCTTTGCACTTTAAACGCAAATTGAGTTGATTAATTGAAATGTGTAGATGCTGGAGCAGCACAGTGGGAGCAGGCAAATGGAGCTGGGAAAGAGCCAATTGCGTGGCCAAAGGGCAAAATTGCAGACGGCAGAAAATCAATAATTTTAATGGGACCCCAACCCGCATGTCTCCCATACTTATGTAAACATTTATGTATATGTGTCTGCTCTTCAATGCAAATATGTTAAGTACCGACTACGACAAACTCCCCAAAAATGTGGAGCGTATCTCACTCTCTTCCTGTCTTACCCCACATCTCTTTTCCCCCTGTCTGTGACAGCCCCAACGATAATGGGGTTGGGGGAGGGGTTGGGGTTGCCTCAAGCGTGTTTGGTACGCCAGTCAAATTAGATTTAATTTTTAAAAGAGGCTACAAAAAATATAAAACGATGTTGTCTCAGGGGATTACGGAACTCAAATACCCTTGCACAAATAATTTCATATTCAACTTTCGTAATGAAGTTAAATTTCACATGGAGATTAATAATAGTTTTCATATTAATTTACTACTGATATATTTTTGTAACTACACAACACATTTGAGAACTTGAAAATAAGATAACTACACGAAACTTTATCCGACTTTTATCAAATGCATGTAAATACTTTACATGAACATTTTCGAGTTCATTTTGGAGTCTTCTTTAAAAATCTTATTCGAAGCTAGGGTTTTCCAATCCTTGCAACAAGTGCAACACTTAATTGCATTATTTAATACCGACAGCTAAAACTTACATTTTCAGCTATGAATATAAATTTGTTTAATATTATAATATAATATTAATTTTAATTTTATAAATGCATATAAGCTTAAATTTATTAAATAAATAAAAGGAATTACATGATATATTTCTGGGCGAATTCGCAAACAAAATATTATAGGGTATGTAATGTGACGTAGAATACAATTTACTTTTAGCTTCTTTTGGCTTGCGGCTATTCCACTCAAAAGACAGCGATGAAAATCACTGCCAAGTGAAAAACAGAAAAGATATAAAAGTGTGATTATTATGCCGAGTATTTTGCATGAAACAATTAAATTATATGTATTCCCTCACAATTATTCGGATACGTTAAACCAAGAACACAGCTGACGCACATTCTATCTATAAATTGACACAGGGTCAGTGGGTGAGAAGGGCAGGAGGGCAGGAGGGCAGGGGAGGGGTGGCCCGTTGCCAGTTCACCACAATTTCTGCTTATTTGTGTTTATTTATTTATTGTTCTTATTCTCTTTCTCTTAGTTTTTTAGTACTTAAATAACAGAGCACAATTGTTGCGTTACAAAATATTCTGGATTATTGGCGATGGATTTGTAGTTGAAGATCTGAATTTCAATTGGAAGTTATGCAATAAGCGCTAAGTGACATATCATATGGGGTCTTCTATAATTAGATCCAACAATTGCCAGCTATAATTGAGTTAAGCCAATTTTCAGCATGGCAACCAATTGAATTTTCTGCTTATTCTATCTTTCATTGAAAACTGATCTACACATTGATCAATTTGAATGATATCAATCTAATTCTACAGAGAATTATCATTTAGGTCAACTCGTTTAGCTGCTGTCATTTACGCAGTACTGTCCCTGTTCGAAAGACCTTACAATTTCTGTACAGAATTGTTGTAATTAATATTTCAGAGATTCTAAGGGATGATTCTACGGATCGGAGGCACACTCGAGTAATTTTTCTTTTGCACGTCAGGTCACAGGTCAAATTAGAACCAAGTAAGTAAAGGAAACATTATTTCGCCGAAAAACTAAAATACATCAAATAAAAATGTTGCAAATATTTCAGTCTTTTCTTCTTCTTTTTTACCAAGGGGTGGAACTGCAAATCTTTTAGAGCAATGAAACATCCAAGGGTATCATTTTTTAAATAGCGTGCAAAATGTAATTTTGATCAAAAGCGATTTTGACATTTGTAGCAATTTAAGACATTTTTTAAGACATTTTATGTGGTGTTGTGCCTTTGGTGTGACGGTTTTATGATCGCATTACCAAAAAGATTATCAGCAACAACTCCACATGCTCTAAGAGTATTCCTTGTTCCCAGGACATTTGATGCGCCTGTCACAAGCAAATAATTTTCCAGAATTTATGTAAGTGCAATGCTGTGCTCCGATAAATTGTATTAAGTGAATGGAACCAAAGAGTATTGCATCCCAAACATAAGTGTTCTGGTAAAATTCGTTGTTTTGGCTTTAAAGAAATCAAAAATGAAGTGATCTCATGTTTGAGTCACTATTTTGTAATGATATCAGCCACAACTAAGCGACCAATAATTAAATGTACAAATAATATTATTATATATACTTAGTCATCCGATGAGCAAATGCTGATGCACTCATGCTTACCTGCAAAATAAGAAAAGAAATGAAAGTTAGACACTCATTGCAGGTTGAAAATAAATTAAGATCATGATTAAATAGCATTCAAATACACATATAAAATACCTAACATGTATTCCACAAAACTCGACGGTTTAACCTGAATTCTCTGATTTATTACGGCTAGTGGCAAAACAAATGAATTTCTAGCGTTTTAAAAAGAAAATCAAATATATCAAATCAATAAGAAATACCAATACAAAATTTGCCCATGTCGAGACCTAAATCAACACCAAAATTGCAAACAAATTGCAAAAAAATTCGATATTTCATGTGAAAGTCGAACGAAAATGAAATTTTCCACCTCAAGATCGAGCGAAATTTGTTTGCCAAATCAATCAATTGCCCTAAGGAAGAGAAGTCTAGTGAGAAGGGGAAAGCGGAAGAGGAGGGTTGATGAACGGTTTCTCGCCTGATCTTGCGGCATATTTCAATGTCAAGTTATTCGATACGTGTCCGGATATTTGACATTAATCTTGCGGCTAGTCAAGGATTTTACGCAAGGATAACGCATTAGATTGCTCAAAACACCATAGTTGATCAAAAATAGGCGATATGATATCGACATATATTCTTCAAAACTCACCCCCGCTCGACATCGTCTAAAGTACAGAGCAGGACATGTGACGCGTGTCCTCTGCACATTCTAGCATATAATTGTGGTTTTCCCAAAGACAAATCGTAGGAAATTAACTAATTATATTAGCAGCAAACTGGCTTCGAATTCTCCCCCAAAGGCATAATTAAAATAATTGAAATTGAAAAAGGACGACGAAAAACAAATGACAATTAAACAATCAAATTTATACGGAATTTTAAAATACAGCACCAACAACATAAGCAACAACAACCTCGCAGGACCTCACGGACTGTCACTGCTAACCAAACAGGACAATAAACTTCTGCGTTCCAGATAAGCCGGCCAAACGGGTTGGCATTATCCTAACCCATTGTTGGACAACCCCCGCGCGAACTCAACATCCAATACTCTTTCCAAAAGGGCATTAACAATTTATGAAAAGATGTGTTTAGTGTGTCTCTAGCAATATGGAATTCACTTACATTGTCTTATCCAACTTTTGATTCATTAATATGCATTTAGATTTATATAGAAAGTATCGGGCGAATAACTTGTGCTACTTATAACTCAAGAAACATACAGAAAAAGTAAATGTGTTTATGCATTAATTATTATTATGAGCACACTACATGACTATGTCAGTGTAGAATTCGAACCCATTTATATTTCAATTTGCAGTTCTACTTATGGGACAAGTCGGCGACTCTAACTAAATACTTGGAAATCTGTAGTTTTCTCTAACTTTGAATCTGATAAACAAATTTAGTTTAAAAGGTTCTCAAGATTGATTATAAGTAATTATAATCATGCAATACAGAAGATAGTAATTCTAGACAGTATCCCGTAAAATCAGAATTTAACCAGTGCTGTGAGGATCGGTCAAGCCTGATATATTAATATATATAAGTTAAGTGTCTGTCAGCACCAGGAGGAGAACGCTCCTGGTCGACACTGGGTTCATACTTTAACTGAAATAGTATTTTGTAAGACGTTTGGTACTTTTGGTTCTAATTATTATTTATTCGTTAGTCTTAGATTTAGGTTAAGACTTTTAGTTTTGATCGGTGCTGCTAATCCAATGAGAAAGACTAGAATTGTTGAATACAACAATTTATCCAAACTTGAACAATTGTCAATGAAACAGCGCCTACTTATAGACTGTGAAAGGGGAGCGTATAGCGGGTGTTAACTTTATTATATTGAAATATTGATATACTGATATTTGTTTTGATCTATTGATATTCTGATATATTGTTATTGATATGCATGCCTTACATCTTATTCAACCAAAATTTGCTATCGGTTGTAGTAACTAATTTAAATAAAGTTTTTGTACTTTTCAATAATGCTCAATAATAAATTCAAATCAATTAAGCAAATTGACAGAATGTAATGTTATAGCTTCTCTTTAAACTGATAGCAAATTCAAATCGGAGCCTTTTCAATATGAATTTAAGCAGAAAGTGTATTTACTATTCGTCAACCTTATTCTTGTTTCGACTACTTTTGATGTGTTTGGCATTTGCTTGATGGACATACAATGCATATCCTGCTGCAGGACATGGACAAATAGTATGCAACTGACTGCAGGATTCGCTCGACTTGCTCAAGTGTGCTCATTAGTTGGCTTGAAAGGGGAAAAGGAGTAGGAAAGGAGTATGGGTAGGGGTAGGGATAGAGCTCTGAAAAAAGGGTTGGTCCACTGGCTGCTTAGGCTTGTCGTTAGGAATTACGAATGCAGCTCGTGTTTTTTGGGTTACACCGCCTCGGGCTCTGCCACCGCATGTCCACTCATCTGATAATACAAAGCTCATATCTTGATGTTATGATATTTTATGAAAATGAGAAAAACCATTTAGCGTCCGCTCAGCAATCATTCTAAGCTAAAAAGCAGGGCAGCATCCGATGTCCAGGTTGAGATCTTCCATTTACCATTTCCCTTTTCCCATTTTCAATTTTCCATTTCCCATTTGCCACTCTCATTCATGTTTGCATAAGCGGCCCCTACTTCAAAGTGTTCTTCTTGTTGTTTCGGTGGATGCTTCAGTGAGTTTTTGTTAGATATATATTTCTTTGAGTTGGGCAGCTGCTGGATTAAAGCATCGCATCATTGTGATATGATGTGTGATGTGTCGACTAAGTGATGGAAAACTTGTTAGATATCGTGGTTAGCTCATGTTTTGCTTATTACAGCTGCTCCTGACCACACCCCGCACCATTGAGACCCATCCCATTCCATCCCATCGCACTCCATCCACGTGCTGATGGTGTAATCAACTATAAGCAAATGATATGCAAACAAATTGTCGCTGAGTTCGGGACACATTAAATGTATAGTTATAGTAATAAATTCTTCACATGATAGTATTTAATTTAATGTTAAGACCACAGCAAAATCAAAAAAGAAGAAATGTAATTCCTTGAAATTTCTTTTTCTTCAGTTTTGTATAAAATACACCTCTAAACTGTAGCTAGTATTATATTATTTTATATACTTCAGAAATTAAATGAAATCATTTCTATATAGACGAAACTGTCAAATGTCCTATTGACAAATGACATTAGCCCTGATAACCATTAAGTGCAGTCGCCAACACTCAACGGTCAGTTGAGACATCAATCAAATTAGGGTAGTAATCAAACCCCTTCCCCTTGCCTACCTCAACCCCCCAACCGAACGCTGCTGACCGTTGCAATGCAAAGCAACCAACAAAGGAATAAAAAAGCTTAAAAAGTCGAATGCAGCGCAAAAACAACAAAAACATGGAAGGATTTCAGGATAGTTGACCGTTGGTCAAACGGTAGCAGGAAGCAGCCAGGGGGAAGAGCGGTGTGGAGGGGGTTGCAACCCTAAAAAAAGTGCACTTAGTGAACGGGCATTTAAACTGTCTGCGCCTGCGCGTCGCTAGATCGCCAAATCCTGCCATAGGATATGCGAGTGCTGCAATGTAATGGAGAGGCGAGGGGTGGAGAGACGAGGCGAGGGGTGGAGAGGGGTGGTAGTTCATTAAAATGCGAGCGTTGTAATGGGCAAAATGCAGTGTAATGAAATTAAAGTGAACACGCGACATGCACACACACATACACACACACACACACACACAGACTGCCCGCTGCTTATTCCTGTGCAGTCGAAGTCACCCTCCCCCATCCCCCCCTATAACGCTCCCTAGTGCAGCGTCAAGTGCCGCGTTATTTTGTTGCACCTTGACTTTTATGAATATTTTTTTCTTTTTTCTTTCTTTTTTTTTTTTTGCATGTCCCGCATAATTGGCAAATTTGCGCATTGAAGAAGTGTTCCAGTAAATGAAAGCGCACTCATTAGTTCGAGTTTGTTTAGCGAGTACAAAGGCATAAGCTGAAAAAATATACATAGCGCAATGCGCAAATCAAAAGTGTTCAACTAGGAGATACCCTGTAGCCCACATGACATTGGAATGAAGATTCGAATTATGATCAAAAGAAAATATGGAGAATATACTAATGCTCAACTTATAAAGCTAAAGATAGTTAGAAAGATAGAGAGCGGATGAACAGAAATTGTTTTATAATATTCATAAGGTTCTTCATAATACAGTCCAATTTAGCTTTGAAAGTTTATGAGTTCTGGTAGATAATAAAATTGGGGTATCACTTTAAAGTACCCATTTGAGCAATCACCAGTCATAACATAAATTAAATTAACAAATATATGTAGCTAAATTCTCAAAATGTCTCAGTAACGATTTAAAATTCCTTAATTTCAAATATGAAATATGTATCGCTGTTTACGCTAGTGACGAAGCAGCAAAGTCTTCAGTTATAGACAGTTATCGATAACTATATCAATACCTATTTTTACATACTTACATACATATATGCACAATATTGTAATACCCGCCGTACAAATCTATGTGAGCTACAGGGTATATAAACAGGATGCTACGTGCCTGCACAATATGAAAGTGGGCTTTAGCCTGTAGATTGGATTGTGTATGCAGAGCATATCAAAATTATGACAAGCTTAGAACAATCAAAGTGTCAAATAAATATGTCAAGTTTATGATGCACACCGATTCCCACTAATCTGTCAACAAAGGTGAGAGTTGCGAAGCTGTTATGTGGAATATCCTGTTTCCTGTTTCTGGTCATTACAACACCAAGGGGTTGTTACACCAGTCTCGGACTCAGACCGACTGAATAACTGACTGACTGACTGACTGACTGCCTGACTGACTTACTGACCGCTCAACAGCCCTGGCCGGCTGTCATAATTAAAATATGACGCGTGTCCATGTCTCGTGCAGCTCGAAACAATTGCACTGCGGGCAGCAGGCTGCATGCCACACGGTAGGCGGCAGCTTCGGTAGTTGCCACCATTCGACACGCAAAGCATTCCACATCAAGCCAAGTCTGCTCTCTTTCTACATGTTGGCCAGCTGAATTACCTTCTCGTCCTTCTGGCAACACGAATACCGCAACTTAAGGGCCAAACTTCAGCGTGCTAAATGTGCATGCATAGACGATCCTATCTAGTCAACTGTATGTGAGTATGTGTGTGTTGACCGAGGGCAAAGCGGTCATTGTCCTGACTAAAGCAACTGCAGCTAATTGCTCGGCATTTGCCAATTATACAGCTCCTCCAAGGAAATTAACTCAAATCACGTGTAGCAGTTGAAAATGCCTGGAAAATGTTCTCTTTGAATGGACTAATTTAGATATCTACATAAAGGTAATTGGCTCTATTGCAGATGGATTCATATCACTCAAGAGAAAAATCATTAAGAGTAAAAAAAATATATTTGTAATATTTACATGCACTTTTTGGAGGAATTATCAAAATAACTAAGAGAGTCGCTTTGAATATTTTAAGTAATCCGGACCAGATTATAAGCCAAACCTCTTGAACTTGTTAATTGAATATAGTCTCTATAGTTCGATAGTTCGGGAATTATAAGTAGATCAATTGCATAAATATTGTTTATTTTACTAACTTAATTATTATTACTTTATTATTTCAGCTGGATTTAATTTAATTTAAAAGTGTAAAGGAAGTCTGGGAAAATTAAATAATAACAAAGAAAATAAAATCTTTATTTTTTCTGTATAGGTTGGTAAAATAAAAATGAGAAATGCGCCTAAATTCAGCCCATTTTATCGAATAGAAAATATTCCAGAACTTTGAGAGGCCTTCAATAGTGATTAAAATATAAGAAATATCATAGATTTATTTAAATACTCTAACAACATAACCTTTGTCTCTCTGTCCAGCTAATTCTTAGTCCACCTTTTATTCGTCTTTTGTGCCACATTTTCTAAATCGACATTTTGATTGGACACAGTCGATGAAAACGTTGAATTGCCAATTGTCACGGATCGTTTTATGTATCAAGATCAATGACAGAACGAATTGTCCCAAAGATTATCGAGTCCATTCAACAGCTGTGATAATGCATAAAATTTACGATATTTCTTAGCATCACATACATTTTTAGGGACACCATCGTCAATTGAGGGAGTGCCAGAAAGTAGAGAAAAGGGGAAACTGTCTCATTTAGGCTAATTTGTCTGCCGTCGGAATGTGACTGGAATTGAGGGAGTTGAGGGGCTGTTGTCATTGTCGGTTGGATTCAATGGGACGACAGCTTTGGGACAACAAACCACCGACCCACTTTCTTATACAATGCTAGGACTAGGCAAGGCAAGCAGGACAAGCAGGACAATCAGGACATTCAGGACATTCAGGACATCGAGGATACACAGTAAACGCAACAATATAACACTGCAGGCGCATCAATGTAGAGCAAACCTCATTTAGAGTAGCTGTTGCTGCTGCTGCTGTTGACTGTCTGTCGCAGTTATCCTTTTAATTCAAAGCAGAGCCTACGTCTGTCCTGGCAGGACATACATGAAATCAGGCGCAAACAAGCAGCTCATGCAATTTCTCATTTGGTCCAACGGCAACAACATGTCATCAAAGTAGGTTGAACACATTTCCAAGAAACACAAAAGTTGTGTTGATAGATTGCCCCAGGCGTTGGATGGGAAGGCGCGCGCTGCCAGGACTCGAGTGCACAGGATTCCATTATCTGAGGCAATGTGTGTGCGCAGGTGTTGGCCTCATTGGCAAATCCTTTTAGCTCTGGCACAAACCAAAACGTTGACAGCCAACTAATTACATGCGAAAGCAATGCTAAAGGGATTTTTGGCATAAGAATCAACAAAGAACCAAAAATGGCCACCACCGACCGGAATTTCCCGCAAGTCAATGAATGACAGTTGACATGCTGCATAAGGTCCAGCAGGTAGACAACCAACGATAAATCCTTCAACTGTTATTTTGTCAATGTCAATCGAGACCAAAGGAAAGAAACTTTAAGAATCGCAAAATGCCGTCGGGTCATGTGAGGAATCCTTGCGGATTACTGAGCTCAGAGGCACGACTATAACAGATAACTATAACGGATTTCCAATATTATACATGCTTTATGGCTAACCCAAATTGTATGTAATTAATCTGAAAATATTTCAAAATATCTGAAAATATATCGTAATAATTATGGAAGTTGCAGTTCTAGTAATTAAATAATTTGACAGCTGCTTTAAATTCTGATTTCATTACATTAAAACTATCAATGTCCTGAACTATATTGCCTGAAAATTGTCTGTATACTCTTTATGTGAGAATCGATAGATATCTTTCTTCAGTTGGAAGTCGGTACTAGGTTTATAACATTAAACGCGTTATTATAATCGAGTTTTTGATCAGAAGAACTGTCGCTTTAACTTTATAATAGATCTTACGAGTTTTGTTACAATTGTTTCTTATATATACTAAAGTATATTAGTATGAAAACCATTCTTAAGAAACTGTGTGTTCGCACGCACACAATTAAAAATAAACAAAATGAAATCCCAT
Source organism: Drosophila sp. st01m (assembly GCA_018901795.1). Lineage (NCBI taxonomy): Eukaryota > Metazoa > Arthropoda > Insecta > Diptera > Drosophilidae > Drosophila > Drosophila sp. st01m. The sequence continues at coordinate 1,256,412 of JAEIFG010000269.1, forward strand.
AATAGATATAGAAAAACCAAAAGACAACAATTTCGGAAATACCAAAGTGAGGAACCTTAAGAGAATTAAGAATTGCAATATCTAGGCTACTTTCGTAGCGGAGAACAACACAAATACCGAAAATAGTTAATCCTTTCAATGAATGAAATTGCAAAGGATGCCGTGGCCGGAACAAGCCTGCGAATTTGTCAAAGAGTTGTGCAAACAACACGGGAAACAAAATCAAAGAAGGAAAACAAAATACAGAAAACAGAAAAAATACAGAGCAACAACAAATCGAATGCAATCAAAATTAAAGCGCTTTAGCTGTGACAACAGCAGGGCCAAAACAATCGGGAGCAGAGGGACAGAGAGGGAGAGTAGGCACAAGCAATCCTTTAAGGATTTTTCTTTTTTGCACAAAGGCACAGCCCATGTCTCGGGTCCCGTGTCCTGCCAGCAATTTAAGCGAATTAAAGCAAAGTTTTTCTGAATCGCTATTGATTTAGGTTGGGTCTTGAGCTGCATCGAAGGATCTGGCGAGAATGTAAAGCGACTCCTGCTGCGCCTTAACGTATGGAAACCTACAACAACTACAACTACAACCAAAAAGCGGAGCACGACGAAACACGCAAACAAAAACAAAAATACGACACTCGAAGAGTTTAACTTTGGCTTAAGTGTTTGCCAGGACGTACCCCAGGAGGTGTCTTGCCCTTACTCCTTGCCCCTTGCCCCTACCCCTTTTACCTGACAGTCAAGGAACAACATTCAACGTTGCATTCCCCTGCGATGGCTGCGGTAAGCGGCCGCAGTCCCGAAATCCCTCCAAGTGTCATCGACACTTGTGCCAACCGCTTAAGGGTTGCCCCAGCAACAGCGTCAGGATGTGGCAAGCAGACCGAGTTCTGTTGCAAGCACTAAATGTGTCGCTTAAGTGCTAATAATTGTGCCCTCGCACAGTTGGCGATCGACCAAAAGGTTCCATTTGTTCCATGTTTCAGGTTCCAGGTTCGAGGCTCGAGGTTCGATATTCAGGTTCCCGAGAGTATAAAAACTTGGGACCTGCCTGCGGGATATGTGAAGAGTTTTGCATTTTAGCCCCCGGGTAAGAAGGGCAGGACCACAAATTTGGTGAACTCCACCCGGTAAATGTTTGACAACAGGCTCTGTTGATCATATTCAAGGGCGTAACTGAACTGATATGCTCCGAAGATGTAGGATTTTCCAAGCTATGAAAAGGCGTTGTGAGTTTCCTTAATTTGAGGTTAGACTTACATAACTGCATAAACAGGTCGAAAATTGAGAAAAGGGTGAATAATATAAGCAAATTTAATTAGCACGAAAAGAAAGATCTAAATATAAAAAGGGAAGGAACAAGAACAAAAGAATCAACAAATATACCGAAAAAAATATTATTTGTTTTAAGTTACGTTTAAAATGCAGATTCGATTGTAAAATAACATATCTATTTATTTAGTAATTACCACGATAAAAGCAATTTTACAAAAAATTAAGAAATTTTTACAAGTGTCCTGTTTTCACAAAATTATTAATATGTGAAACATTATTATAAATTATATTTTGTCCTTCTTCGAACAATTAATTATTATCCTTTCTAAATATTCAAATTTGAAGCTTTCTCGGCTTTTCTTCATCAGAAATATCAAGAATATAAAACGACATTCAAACAGATTTAAAAAATTAACCGTGTGCTTGATATATTATATTATGCATTATTTACATTCATTACAAAAATAAATGTAATTATCAAATAATAGATGAGTTTAAGAATTTACAACAAATATGCATCAAAAAAGTATTTATTTTTGCGTTAACATACATATGTTTATGCATAACTCTTTCAGTCTACCTTACTTTTATTTCTTGGGCTAAATAAAGTCAGAAACGACTTTGCAGTCGCTGAACTGTTTGCTAACTTTTTCCAACTCGTCTTATCCTTACACTATTTTACAAACTAACACTATGTTTGCTCCCATAGGCTCTTTTGTGAGTTCTTTAAAATCTTTTCTTTTCCTTTTTCCTCCCTAGTTGTTCTCCTAAATGCTGGATAGATTAAACAATTTTGGAATTTTGCAGATATAAAGTTATTTATATTAACTCTATTCAAAATATTTTTAATTTGGTATTCTCATCTTAAATCGAGTTAATAATTTATAGATTTATTCTCAATATTCATTATTTAATTATTGGTTCAAGTCGTTGTTAAATAGATAATAAAAATTACAAAACTACATAAATTTAATTTTCTGTAAATAATATTATTCTTATAATATTATGAATTATAATCTTTCAATTGATATGAACAAATTTCTGTGCATACCTTCGATTTGTGTTTTAAGAGATGTTGTCATTCTGTCGAAAATGTTATTTATATATTCATCAAATCTGATCTAGTTTTCCCACTGCATTCAATATAAAACATAAATCAGCTCTCGAGATAGCAACATAAAATTACCCTAAAATAGCAGACACTAATGAGACTCAATAGGTGATTAATGAAACCAACGTGATGTCAACTCTTAAAGTGTGAACTCTGCGGTAGCAAGTTCAATCCATTGACCAGAATGTGATCCATTGATTTATCCAGGCAAAAAATATATTGCGGATCTCTGAATGCTGAGGACACTCCATTCATTACTTGCCAGAAAAACGAACGAAATTATCATTAGCAGTGACTTTCTAGGGACATGATTAATGACATCACGGTGTCCTGTGTGGCAAGGACATGCGGCCGTGCATGTTGCACTTAAGTGCAACAAGCAACGAGCCACTGAACCCCTCAGCCTGAACCTGAACCGTTACAAATAAATCATCTTTTGCAATGATCGCAAACCGCAAATCGATTGAATTTTGATGACGTCACATAATGTCATGTTTTGTACAGTTTTAAGATACATTTTTTTGTTCTTGTGTTCTTTATCAATGTGTTCTCATCTAAAAAATTACTTTCACATAATTTGTATTGTCTTGGCATTGATCTCATTCAGTTTTCCTTGATTTATTTCGAAAGTGCGTGGACAATTGTTGTCTTACCCTAAGAGAAAAACAGATCAATTACTGTAGCTAGTGATTGTTGTTGTTGTTGTCTGGTCTGGTCTTATCTTCTGTGACACCGAAACAGAACCCTAATCGGATCTGATATGATCGAAACAATCATACAAAACTCTTCAAAGTTCAGTCAAGCGACTGCTCTAAAAGTAAACCTCAAGAACTAGCCACATATCTTCAAATCAGTAAAACGGAAAAAAGAACGATAAAACAATGTCTATGTGCCTTAATTTCTTAAGATGAATACAAAATTACTGCAAAATGCCTGCTTAGTTTTTCTAAAATAAACTGATTTAAGCTTATATCTAACTACATTTTTCGAGCATATCAGTGATAAGACAGTGAAGATAAACAAAAAAAATATGCAATTAAAAACCAACTCAAAGTACTGTGATTCACTTTCAGCTCATCATGAAACTCAGTGATGACTTGCTACTAAGCAAAAGATCAACAATCATGTGAAAAAAAAACATATATAGGTCCGATTGACTAGAAGAAAGCTAAACTTCAATTGAAGCAACTTTAATTACAGTAATTATTCAAGCGTAACTGACAGAATCTGACGATGCCAGAGACGGGGGCAGGATTACATAGGCGAGGGACGCTCTCCTTGGGATGGCGTGTTACAAATCTAGGATTAAACATATGTAGATCGCCGTCAGGGGGACTCAATTCTTTTTTCTATTTCTTTGATTTTTTTTTTTTTTGGTAGACAGCAACATGTTTTTTTTTTCTTTTCTTGTGTGTGTCTTCAGTTTGCAGCTTGAGGAACCACAGGAACAATGCCGTAGCATAAAGCAGCATCCTTATGAGATTAAAAATGCAAATCAGGCTGACGGCAGCCGCAAGAAAATATATGATGAGCCAAAGACGAAAAGAATGAAGGAAACGTCGAATGACGTTGCAACTGAGGAAAACTGTAATTGTTGTCAGTCGGCCTACAAGTCTGTCCTGTGGCATGTCCTTCGTCCTTGCGCCTGCCTGTGTTGCTCTTCTGTCTGTTTGCCCAAAACATGACAGCTTCATGCTGCAGCAACAGCAGCAGCAGCTGCGCCCTGGACATGATCTGAAGTTGATACTGAATACTGAATTCTTTGTGGTTTCTCGCTTACTCCCAGATCAACATTTTTGTGCACATTTGCATTGATTTCATTAGCATTTTCAATGAACAATTTTTCCTCTTGTTTTCTTTTTTACTTTATCAAAGTTTTTGTGTTTTTTCACAGCCGCTTGCATGATTTGACATAATTTTGATGAATTATTTGAGTTGGGTTTTAGTTTTCGAATTTGGGTGTGGCTGTGGCTGGATCTTGTTGCTGTCGTACTTGACAACCGTTAATAACTTTATTCCGTTATGGTTGCACCGCAAAAATTAATATAACAGCTTGATTCCAATGAAAAATGATTTTGGTTCAATTTACTCCAAAATCATTTGAATATTAAAATGTATATCAAATGAATGGGTGTTTAACAGAGATTTGATGTAATTAAATATTTATTGAATTAGATTAACTTATTTTTAAAATGTAATAAATTTGTATGATAATAAAGTAAATTTATTAAATCGACTTGAGTCACTGTCCAAAATATGTTCGAACATTTGAACACCAAAATTTTGAACAGTTCGTCAAAAGAACTCTCTCTTCTTGACATTTATAACCATCTGTCAGGGCTCTCCAGAAATGCAACGTAGAAATAAAAAACTGGATCATGGATGACTTTCAATAAATTTGATTTTCAGCTGAATAATGGTTTCATATAGGATCAATATCATATTCATCATCATCATTAAAGATTCGCATACAAAACCAAAAGTCTTTTCTCTTCATTCTCAGTCTCTCAGGTCTAAAAATGCAACTTTCTGTTCTTGTTTCCAACTCTCTGTCTCAAAAATTACTGAAATTCTTATACCTAATATATTTTTAGTTTAATAGAACTATCAAAAGTAAGTCAAGCTAGAAGATCTGAGTTAAAATCAGCATAGTGTTGGAGCCATTCAGGTTAGAAAGTCGTTCTTCAGCATCAAAGTAGTTCCAGAGAAACCGATACAACCTAACCTAATATGACGTAGTTACTTCATGAAGAACTAAAGTGCTTTGAAGTTGAAATAAAGTGTATTGTTGCTGCACAACAATCTATATAAATACAAAATGTTTGGATATGAGGAATCTTTTAATATTTCAAAAAGCATTTAAATGTATTCTACAGTGTGTTTATTGCAGATTCGTCTCTAAATATCAAATTATTTTTTTGTATATAAGATAAAATTTAAACAAATAGAACTTTAACCTTAATCAGAAATTTATATTGTCCACAAGATTATTTTAAATCAGATAAATGTAATAATCAGTCACTTCGGTTTATAGCAAAAGTTCCTAGTATTATTCAAATAAATATATATAGAAAAGCATTTCTGCCAAATCTTAAAAATTTTAATGCGTTGTTTTATTTAACATAAAAATAATTTTCAATAACGAAAAATAAACTGCACTAGAACAGTTTCTATATTAGTTTCTATATAAGAAACTGTTTGCGGAATTTCCAGAGCGTAGTTTCGGGTCGTTAAGCTCATTAATCCTAAACAAATGGCACTAATTAAACATAAAATTAACAAAACATTGCCAACAATTCGACAACAATTGGTGATCCTGATCTCAAGTCCGTTTGAACCCCTTAACCCAATGCAGATGTCGGCTTAAACAATGGCGCCTAAAGGGTTAAAGGTGTAAACATTTCACAAAAGTGTCACATCAAATCCTAGCCAGATTTCTTAAGACATCTGTCCGCGTTGTGGTGATCTGGCCCTTCCTGGTGGTGGCTAAAGGATAACACATACAGAATACAGACATACGGGCAGATTTTATTGTCATGCTAATAGGAGCAGAAACTTCTTGCAAGTGTGTCTATAACTCTGGTTTGACATCTGTCAAAAGTCTAATAAGTCATATATGTATATATTTATGTACTATGTTTGTTTGAGCGCCTCCTGCATACCAAGAAAGGATTAACAGTACTATTGAATTGTAATTGCATAGATTGATTGATTGATTGATGGGCAGTACTAGAAGTCAAATCAGTCCGACAGATGCTTGAATTAAGGGAAAATGTGGGCGCCGATCCAACTGAAAGCTATTTTACAGCTCTCTGTACACACTTCTTGAATTTCCTAATTAAAACAGTCAGCTGAGCATTCATTTTATTGATACCCAAGTGCAGCCAATCGAAATCAATCAGCTGTCTATCAAAATCGTTGGGAAGTAACTTCCTGGCGAGAATCTGAAATGGGATAAGCCCAAGTTGCAGACATTTTTAAGTGCAAGTGGCAGGAGATTCGACGTGCCACATGTGGCAAATACTACGAACAGTCGAAAGTGTAATCCTGTCGCAACTTTTTCAACCCCCCAGCCCAATTTAAAATGCGCAATTTTCAGCTTGACTTGTCGCATGAAACAAATTTGGAAGAAAGGCGCAAGAAGAAAGGTAAAAGGTAAAAGGATACAGGAGACGCATGTCTAACTTAATTGAAAAAAACACAAGGCGACAGCATCCTTGGCAACCATTTGGCATCCTTTATCGCTGCCGCTGTTCATTTACAGGACAACGCACCTATTGGGAAAATTGCGCGGCTCAATTACAATATGAGCACAAGGCGGCTCCTCGACGAGTCCTGGCCGAGTCCTTTCCGTATCCTACAGATGCCTTCACCGTTGACTTGACGCACACAATTGCCGCGAGGACCGAAAGGAGCTACTACGTTTCAAATTAAAACTCATTTAATGCGCAACAAGGAAAGCAACTTTTGCTTTTGGTAAACAAAACGGAACTCAATTTTATCTTATCTCCGTATGTTGTACAATATATAAACACACATACAACTTTTGATTTATGTGGCAGCCCCATTGTTAGATTCTTTGCCTTCTTGCCGCCTGCCTCTGCCCCGTTAATGAATCTTAATTTCCCTGTTTAACAATCGCAGCATTCAAGTGACTCTGCCATAAATTTTAAATTATTCGCGAAAAACCCTTTATATCACATGTGTACCATACACAAGGATTGCAGTCTCATCCTTAAAAGGAGCATTATTCTGCTAAAACAACAAAAACTCAGAGCAGAGACCTAAAGCTTTATCCAGAAAGTTGTCGTCTAATGTTTTTAATTATCCTGACTTCTGCCTGTTCAGTAGAAAGTCACATAACAAACATATCAATTGTAGCTAAATCTTCAGACGCAGCTCAACTAAAACTAAATTTGACTAATTTACTATTTATTCGTATATTATCGGAACGAGTTTAGATTTATTTTATTTATACAGTCCCCAAATTCAATCAACCTAAGCAAGAACTTGTCGAGAAGACTATAGTCGAGACGATATAGAACGATTAAAGAAAACTATTATATATAACATTAATTATCAAAATAAGTCGATATGTTAAGGAAGTTGTGGGCGTGGCAAATGTTTAACACAAACATGATATGCTTTAAATATGGTTGCCCTTCCTTGTTTGTCTTGGAGAGAAACTTGTTCAAAGCTGCATAACTAAATTACCGCTCTTTAAGTTTTTTAAAATAAAATTCTTTATTTATTTCAGCGTTGAATTCGTACATTGCAATTGTTGTACCATAACATCGCAGGTCGACATAAAACTAGAACTAAACCTCGCATGAGGACTAATAACTTGATAGGTAAAGTTGACTTTGCCTGGGTTGGGTTTGAAACTCAGTTTCTCGAACCGGGTTCTGTTTATGGCAGGTCGGCACCTCTAACAACATAGCCACTGATACCGAGGTGTATAAAATACGAGCTTTTGGGTTGTTAGATATTTGTGGAACATGGCTTTTAATTTCGTAATCAGCTGCAATAGCAAAAAAGGTTCTTTGTTGCCTCATCTTTCAGTCAGACCTTAAAAAGAACTGCGCACTTAAACAGTTGCGTGCATCTCGATTTAAGTCAACCTATAGCTTGAGACACTTGCAATCTACGAAACCGTCCTAAGCAGTTTGTCGCCCACCACAAAAACGAGGCTAATCAAACTAGGCCAACTAGCTGGAAGGGTTCTTCGTTCTTTTGAGAATGAGAGCGAAAGTATTGAACGAGCTTGAAATGATTTAGGGCATTTCGGAAAATTGCATCGTAAATGTCAACAAAATAGACATAATCAAAAGGAAAAGACAGAGAAAAACTTTGCCAGCAAGAAGTTGGAATTGAAAAATGCTCAAGGCTCCCAAGTGAATGGACTCAGGCCGCAAGGACATGGAAATCTCAGTGAAACAAGGAGATGATGCACAATATATACGCAGTCTGTTCGTTAGATCGTAAAACTTCGATGTGGACAATGGGAACGCTGCAGGATGGCTCAGATGTACACACAAATGTGGCTGAGCACGTACTCATAAAAGGACATTTGTCCTGGCATTCTGTTTCATTATGACAGCCTCAAGTCCGAGTCAAGGTGCAAGGTGTGTGTGTGCGTGTGTGTGTGCGTGTGTTTGCAAAAGGACTCATAAATTGCAAATGAAATGAGCCAAAACGAATTCGAATCTTATAGAAATTATGAGAAAGCAACAAAGTGGATTACAGCGATTACAGCAAACGGATCAGGAAAATGTAGCTCAACTACACGATTTGCACTAATTAACAACAAATAATGACATTATATAGTTTAACAAGTAACAAGTAACAAAAAACAGAGAGATTGAAAAACATCTGCCACAGGCTCTCTCTTAGTCGGTTTTTAACGGGTGTCGCAAATCCCGAGCCGAGGCTGGAAAGTGTTGGACCACAGGACCACCCGTTGCACTCATGCTGTGATAGGACTCTCTAGTCGGGTTGACAAAGCAGCAGACCAAAAGCCAGGACAACGGACAGAGACCAGGATGTCTGCCAATGAATTGAGATGTCCCGCTGGCGCTCTCGGCGACACTTAAATCCGATTATGGAATTTTCTTCTAACCTTCCCCTACTTTGGCTCACTTTCATATTGTGACCGTAATTTATGGTAAAAACGATTAGAACGAATCGAAACCGAATAAAACAATAAATTGATAACTTTCTTGCATTTTTCTGATGATAATGATGTTTACTTACTGCCAGTTATTTTTTTGATTTGAAATCTAATCGCTCTTACCTGCAAAATGCAAAAGATAAAGATTTTTGTTTTAGAAACACAAAAAATATGTTACGATAAGTAAAATTTACGAAGAAGCAAGCATAATTTAAGGGAAAGAAGTAAGAGCATAAAGGATAATTTTTATTTTAAAGGCGGCCTTAAAGTAGAGAGAGAGATACCATTAAAAGAATAAATATATTTTATAAATTGGTAATTGCAATCTAATCTGTAATTTAATTAGAGGCAGCATGAATATCTAAATAAATATTTTTGCACAGTGTGTTTAACAGTACTGAAACACTTTATTATAATAATTCATCGATCGCTCATTAGACAAAATATTAACAAATAGCCTCTACCGGCAATATTCCCTCAACGAGACCCATTATGATAGCTGCTATCTCATACCAGGCTATATTCTCTAGCACAGAATTCATTGGTGACACTATCAACTGCTCCATAAACTGAGACATCTCATTTGGATTATCGTTGATAAGCAGCTCAAGAAATTCATCAATGATTTGGTTAAAAATCTTTGAAACCAATTCATTTTTTCCCATAATGCCTGTGATCTTGGAGGTGGATTTTCCCAGCTGCCAATCAACCTTCCAACTCTGGATGTGTGTTCCCTGTTTAAGCGATGACGGACGGATGACAAAGCTGCCATTGGCACGCAGATTGATTAGTTCCAGATTGAAGACACCATCGCCCCACATGGACACATCGGAGCCAAAGATCTGGCTTAAAATATTCAGCTTGTAGTTGGAACTCTTCAGCTGAATGCGAGGAAAAGTCATATCGAACTTGACGTTGTGCATTATATTGCTCCACTGAAGCTTATAGAATTCGAATCCATCCAGACCCACTACAGAGAGATCCGTAAAGTTGCCCTTGCAGCTGTAAACCGATTGTTAAATATCTTACGTGTTACGATCTCAGACCACGAGTTAGTCTTACCCCAAACTATCTGTTCTGATGTCGATCGCCTTGAAGGCCATCTGAACTGGCGCCAGAACTGGAATACCACGCTCCGGATACCCACATCGCATCTGCAGACGTAGAAATTCGGTCAGCTCACGTAGATCGTCATCAAAGAGCGTGCTTGATCCCAAGGAGCAGCAGAGCAGGGAACAGAGGATCAAAAACGAACTACGCATTGCGACCAAAGAAGAGAAACTAGTACAAAACCCAACAGCTAATTTAGTATTTGGTATTAATACAAAGATTAAGCACTCAAGTGCTTGAGGTGCGATTAGATAGGATTTGCGCAGGTGATAGCAATGCTGTTGACTTATAACACCTGCCTGAAAGTAGACTTTATCCACATGTCTACACTTTGAGTTTATCAAATGGTATAATATAATATTGATAGACTTAAGATAACAAGGCACTCCTAATCCGAAGAATTTACAACAAAAATCATTGTTTTTCCGAAATAGATTTTACTTGATTTTTTATGACAATATTAAATCTTTTAGGTCCAAAACCCATTTAAACTTTAACTAAGATACGAAATGAAAGTGCTACTTTCTTCTATTTATACTATGTGTATGATTGATAATTGTATTTATTTAAAAAATAAATGACAAATAAATTTTAATTTCTTTTTTAACTATGTACCTGTTAAATACTTAACAGATTTGTAACCATTATTTATGGATACGGCAGCAGTATTTTTTCAAGTTTACTTCAAAAAAAGCAAAACTTAAACGAATTTTGAAATATCAACAAGCAAATGAATAAGTCATTTTGTTATTTTTTGGTTTAATTTGGTCTTTTTAGTGACCGATTGTATTTTTAAAGCCTTTATATGAACCTTTAAGCTCCGAATATTCAAGAATATATATATATCTTCCCTAATAAAGTTAAAATCTACAAAAAGGATTGTAATGTTCACAACAATCCTACAAGCAGAGTTCGAGTCTTAAACAACACTTAACGTGGTAAAATAAGTTCTCTGTTGAGAGAGATATAGTATATCAGCAAAGTTGTCTAAAAATATTGAGATAACTGTAAAACATTACTAGCCCAACAGCAGTTAAAATGAATTAAATATGGCTTCTATAAGGTACTTGATTTGCAGGATTGAAAAATGCTTGAGGTCAAGGAAAATCATGCAGACACAGTGTAATTCAGTTATTTTTATGAGTTCAATTTTCAATGAGTTTAACGAGCTATACGGATAATATAATAAAGAATATCTAAAACGTTATGTTCAAGCTAAAGTTTCCAATTTTGCACTTAATTATCTAATATTTCTGAGGTATTAAACAGGAAGTTTAGATTAAATTGACATTCAATTAAACTTAAACTCTAATACTAAGCTTTTCTGCGATCATCCCATACTAAAAATCATAAAAACAAATGAAAGCGAACTGATATTTAATAACAATTTTTTTCAATCACCTTCCATTTGTTGAAACTTACCTAATATATGTATAAGGAAGTTTATAAAGCGGATTAGATAATTGAAAAACCCTGAACCTGGGAATGTAGCTTAAGTAGTGATGTAAATCAAAACTTCGAGTTTTATAAAGAAATTAAAAAATGTAGATCAAAGACTGAGTTTCACTATAATTTTTTTTTTTTTTTTTTGACACGTCATCTTATTTTCTTGTATCGTTTATATGCCTGACTCCAACTTTATCAATTTTAAAGCTGATTAGTACGGTCATTCATCAAAATGGAACGACTTAACTTAATTCTGCGCATTACCAAACAAGTCCCGGAGAGTCATCGTTTTATCTCAGAAATAGATTTAATCAACTCGAAGATCTAGTTGCAGTAATCGACAATAGCTTGCCCAAAAATAGAGTTTTCGATATTTCGATATAGTTTTACAAGACAATGCTTAAGTAAAGCATCTGTAAAAGAGTCCAAGAAAATTACTTCAGAAGAATTAGCTAGGGATTTTCATAAGCTAAACTAGGCACAGAAATTCGAACCTTCTTGATTTCAAAATATATAATTAAGAGTCCGGATAAGTAATAAAACCCAAATAATTTAGTGAAAAATCTCAAACAATTTTATTAAACAATGGAGTTTAAGCCCATGGATCTGCTGGGGGTACACAGTTGACGACAATTGGATCATCCTCGCTCTCACCTTCGCTGCTGGACAAGATCATATCGACAAGGGTCCAGAAATCCTTGCCCTTAAGCAGTTTGTTGACGCGTGGCACAATAGTATCTTCAATGGCATCCGAGATTGCCTCTTGGTTCTCATTGATAAGCTTCACCACAGCATTCTCCAACTGGTGATTGATGGCGCTATTGACCTGACCATTGCCCATGAAACCGGTAATCTCTGACTTGACATCTTCCACTCCGATGGTTGTCTTCAGCGATGTAATCTTAGCAGAGCCCCACAGAATAGGCAGCTTGTATTTCAAGGTGCCCTTGATGCGCAGATTGATCATATCGAAGAGGAGAGATCCATTGCCCTCATATTCAACAGAAAGACCCAATTGACGCAGTGCATCGATCAGTGTATCAGTTTCGTACTTCTGAGCGGTTGTATCAATATTCTTGAAGGTGAAATCGTATTGGAGTTTCTCTCCGAACACGTTCAACGTGAATTTGTTGATGTTGAAGTCATTCAGACCGGCAATCTTGAGACGGAACACATGGTTGATGGTCTCAAAGATGCCACGCTTAAAGTTCAGATTCAGTTCGTTGATCCTGAGAGGTGCCAATGGGGGAATACCCGCATCAGGGAAGCCGCAGGGCATCTGCTTCTGCAGTTTGCGGATCATGCGACGCACCTGCCAGGAAACGATGTACTGAGGTGCAGCTAAAATCCAATTTCAAATTCAATATAAAATACTACTAAATTAAATGCACAAAATTAATTTGGCTCACCCTCAACTTCGCCCTGTTCGGGCTCAGCGAAGATCACAATGTCTCCATTTTGATCGGCATATTGCAGCAGACGCTGCTGAATTGGATTGGTCTGGTGTTTGGACAAGGTGCCGCCGGCGCAGATGGCCACTAAGCTGGCCAAAACTAATAGAAAACGCATGTTGAATGCTTATGGTAAACCTCAACTAGCTACTGAATGGCCAAGGAATTCAGTAGCACCTTTTATAGCCAGCCTGGCACAATCAAAAGCCATGCGACGATAAGACTTAGGGGGGCCAGATAGTGCAATCAATGGAAGGTCTAATTAAAAGTCAGATCGTTAAATCGCTACACCTGCTTTATTGGCAATTGACAGTTTGACTGTCGCTTTGCTTTACCTTTTTCACATATTTTCACATTTTTTTTTATTGCACGGCCAACCAGGGGGCCGGTGTCGGCGAGCACTTCTTGGTCGAGTTGGTGAGCATCTTCAGCAGATACCAGACCTTATGACCCTTGAGCTTTTCATTAACCAATGGCACAAAGAATTGCTCGATTCTATCACTGATTTGCTGTTGGCGTCCATTGATAAAGGCAGGCACTTCGTACTCAATGATATCATTGATCATCTCGTTAATCCTTCCGTTTCCTAAAATGCCACCGATGTGCGAGGTGACACCACCCAAAGCAACCACACACTCGAAATTGTAGATCTTGATCGAGCCAAAGATGATGGGCATCTTATACTTGAACTGTCCCTGGATCGATAGATCCTCCAGCGAGAAGGCAAGTGGACCAGTGCCCTCATAACGCACAGAGAGTCCCATTTCCTCCAGCAAATCGATGAAGGTATCTGTGTTGAGCACATGGGCGCTTGCTTTCAACTCCTTGAATTTGAAATGGAACTTGACCCTCTTGCTGAATGTATAGCTGACTTTCAGCTGCTTAATTTCCATTGTCTCCAAGCCATCGAAACGGAAGCGAAGAAACTGAACTAGTGAACTACAGATAGATAAGAAAACTCTCTCTGTAAATCTTGTGACCAGCCGAAGAGAAGGAGAAGGAGAAGAAGAAGAAGAAGAAGGAGCACTGCAACTTACTCAACAACCGACTGAGCCAGGTGGACTGAGATCTCGGCATTGGTGTAGGGTGCTAGTGGAGGTACACCGTACTCGGGAAAACCGCAAGGCAGGTGTTCCATCAAATTCTTCACCGCCTTTTTCGCCTGCGAATTCAATATCAAGCCATACTCATCGGGTTTGACAGCTAACACAAGGAGCATGGATTAGTGTAATCTTAGACATTCGTTGATTCCAAAATTAAACTTACGATTCCGTTCGACAAGGCGGTTCCATTGCTCCTCGGATAAGAGGTCCAGCTCGTAGGCCTCAGAGTGGCCAGTACAGGCCAAAAGGGCCAAAAGGGCCACAAATATGTATACGATAGCTTTCATTGTTTTGCTTCGAAGCTGTCGTATGTAGTTAATGGCAACGGCTTTTATATCAAGATTTTCAGGGCTTATAGGGTGATTTGTGGTTGATAATCGCATTGATAATTTATTTCTCGCAATCGATATGATTATTTAGAGCGACGGTAATCGCCTCATCGTTATATTTATATAGGGCTAATACGAGTATACAGGTGCAAAACACTTGTAGCACCCAAGTGCCTATTGTTCAGCGATCCATTAAGTGCTTTAATCTTGACCAATTGACCAATTGCTCAATTCAATCGATCGCCATGATTTATTTTTAAATATATGGCATTCCACATTTCAATCATAGTCAAATTTAAACCAATATCAAAACATTTACTGCGTCAAAGCCTTTGCAGGTGTTCTTGATCCCCCACAGAATGCTAACAAAAGTAGAAAATGGTCAGATTTTTTGCCATTCAAACAAGTCACGAGATAACTTTAACAACAGCTTTAATACAAATTATATTACTCCTTACAAATGTTAAGATTGTAATGTTACCACAACCCAGAATATTTTGGTTGTCATTTTTCATATATTCAATAGTATTGGAAAGTAGTAAATCCATTAATGATAAGAGAAAATGATAGAGCATTTCCCTGATAACTCGATTTTTATGGAAAACCTTTTTCTACCACTTTCTTAATAAGTTCTAGACAAAGCACTTCACTTAAGACTTGCAAGGATATAAAGAGAATTAGGAAAAAGTGAGAATACTATAGTAAATCTGCTTTCTTATAGACAATAGACTACAGCGCAGTTTAAAGTCGGTGCAAAAGTTAATCCATTTCAACATCCTATAAATACATTTATTTACAAATGCGCAACTTATGATAATAAATCAAATTGAAGTAGTACAGCTAATCCATCTTAAATTCCATTAATAATAGTTATTTCTGCTTATATAATGACATTATAAATAATTTGACGAATTCTAGCGATAGCTTTGGATTATAAATTTGAACAGGTTAAGGAAACCCGTGCTTAACTTTGACTTTAGATAAGTTCATAACTAACTCAGTTAAATGAGAACTTTGTACGCAAGTTGTTTGTTTCAATTTGCATTGTTTTAGTTATCGCTTGCATATTTATACCATATCCGAAATCTCTTCGTTTCCTTTTCTTTTATTTAATCATATCATTTCACATTTCTCGGGGGTTTCGGGACAAACTTAAATCTAGACAAGGTCTTAATTAAAAATTGATTTAGCTTTCGTTTTGCCAATTGGCCAAATACATAGTCAGTGTCTAGATAACACAGCAATGGGCGTCTATCAAATGCGCCCCCAAGTTAATAAAATTATCAAGCATGGAGAGTTCTTATCGCAACCACCTGTAGGGGTCTATAAAAGCCAACTGGCCAAGCAGCTGGACGATTAGTATAAATACCGGTGGCACTACGTCCAGTTTATACGACTCTTCAGTCAGTAATCAAGAATATGAAACGCTTTGTCGCTCTTCTGGCACTTGTTGCCTTCGCAAATGCCGCGTCCGTGGGCCAATCCACTGGTGAGTAGATTTATAGACAGAGACAGAGACAGAGACAGAGATAGATATAGATATAGAGAGATAGAATTAATTAATCCCATTGGCCCACTAGATTCGCGCTCAATCTCCAGCACGGTTGTGGATTTAATTGAGGGATTGAAGGAGCAGATGCCCTGCGGTTTCCCCGGCGTGGGAATTCCGCCAATTGCCCCCTTGAGAATTAATCACAAAGAAATCGATATCGATACCAGTGCCTTGAAGATGAAGGGCAGCATTGATCACTTCCGTCTCAATGGTCTTAACGAGTTTGACATCGATGAAATGAAGGTCAATGCCGTTACCAGCAAGGTCGCATACAGGTTCATCTTCCACAATGTTAATGTCGATACCACCTACGATATGGAAATGCTTCTTAAGAAGTACGGTTTCACCGTTAAGCTAATTGGTGCTGGTCATGCCAAATTCGCCATCAAGGATATGGTCATCTGGGGCACATTGAAATACTCCCTGGGCGTCCTCACTGGCAAGCTGAAGCTCAAGTCTCTGGAGGTGCGCACCCACTTGGGTGAGGTTGATTCCGAGATTGAGGGTCTCCTTGGCGACGGTAGCGTCAATGAGAAAATGAACCAGTATCTCGCCGAGGTCGTTGAGACGGTTATCAATGAGAACGAGGATCTGATCACTGAGACCATTGAGAGCGTCGCTCTGCCCGCTGTCAACGATATTTTGGATGATGTGAACATTGCCGATATTGTTGCTGGCGGTGGTGATGGTGATGGTGAGGGCGGCGAGAAGGAGGTCTGCATTCCCCCAGAGTTGGAGTGGTAAACAATGTAAACATTACTTTGATTAAAGTCTTTTTAACGGAAAATATAATACGATTGTTTCATTTATTTGAAATTGCATTTTTCCTGAATAATTTCCTGAATTTAGCCAGGGACTCATGTCTATATTCATGCATTACTATAAAATCTTATATAGTACTGTCATTTCTGGGTTAACCTTGTCGAGACTCCATGTTAAGTACTATACTAAATTCTATCATGGCTTGCTATAAATAAGTGGATCTGTTCTTTGAATGAACTTGAAACATTCTTATCGTTGTCGCACAGTAAAAGCTCCAGAAAGCTTCTTAAGCTTGAAAGCTTTCGCCAATTATGTCTTGAGGATCTCTCCATGGGGTTTCGTTTACGATATTTGCTAATCTTAAACTGCTTTTATTTATCAGCTGATTGTCAATAATCGCTAATAAAAATATTTGATTGCCGTGTTCTATAAATGTAATTCGAATAGTTTATCTGAAGCTTTCAAGTGCTATATAAGAGCTATGAATTGGACGTGCAAGTGCACAGTGTTAACTGGTAATTGAATGTGAAATGAAGTCCGTGTTTCTTCTTGTGATTATCGGAACCCTAACCGCCTCTCAAGGCGCCCATGTGGCCGAACAATTATCTGGTAAGCGAAACCAAATGACATACAAGACATCTTGGGATCAAACTCGATGTGGTATTTCAGCACAGCAGCTATCCGTTTCTAGTGTGATAGTAGACCTACTGGAGGCCATGAAAGTGCAAATGGAATATGGATGGGAATCATTAGGCATACCACCACTTGCACCACTTAAAATATCCCACAAGGACCTCAACTATGAATCAGGCGACATTTTCGCAAATGCCGAGTTTGATGACCTGGAAGTTAACGGTCTGAACGAATTCGAAATTAAAGTCATGAGTGCCAACTTGCCACTCAGTCGCATCAAGTACGAGCTCGTTTTTGCCAGCCTCAATGTGACCACACAGTACAAGGCAAATGTGGGTGGTGGATTTCAGTTAGTGCGTGATGGTGGTGCCTTCTTGGCCCTGGAGAACTTAAGAGTCTATGGTGCGATCAAATACTCCACAGGTGTTGTGGGCGACAATAACTACTTTCGCATCAAGGAGCTGCAGGTCAACTTTGTAGTGGACAAGGTGGTTTCCAATATTGAAAACCTATCCAAGTATAGCATATTGAATCGCAAACTTAATGAGATTATCGAGGAGTTCATCAACATAACAATCAATGAGAATACCGAGCTCGTCGCCGATTGGATTGATAACACGGTTACTCCCATTTGTAATGATTTCATTGGAGATCGCACAATCAAGGATCTGCTGGATATCATAAATGGAGGCGGCAGCAGTTAGAATTATTGCATCATATGCTAATAATGCATCTAATAAAAATTGCGAAAATTAAACCATATTTGGTCGTGTATCGATAAAAATGCCACTTGGTCTTTGCCATAAAAAATTCATACATGTTTTGTTCAATAGTTCATTAAAGAGGGTTAATCTTATCAGTCAGATTAGCTGTGCTTTTAATCATACCACACCGTTAACAATATGGCTAGAAGAAGATGAAATATATACAGTCAACCAAACTAAATGACGCTGTACTTGGAGTTTATCGGACACGCTTATTATTTTAAATTATTTTCACAATTTCTTTTTGAATTATTTAATTATGTTTTTGATCATATTTTTTTTATTAATGTTTCTTGCGTATTCTTCTTAATTTGTATGAAGAATTTGGCAACTGTTAATAAAAACAAATCCATAAACATTATTATATTTACTTTCTTTGAAAAGTTATTTCATTTGCTTTCTTTAGTTATTAAAATTGTTATTGCAAATGCCAGTTGTTAAATTCAATTCATGCTGAATACCTAGACTGTAACGATCTGTTCTATTTGTTTTACGTTTTTATAATGAAATTAAATATACATTCAAATATGTCAATTTTCTCAACCATTTTAAAGACATTTGGAAGCAATAAGTTTTGTTCCACAAATAGAAACCAACCAAAAACAACCGAATTCAAAACATATTTGGTTGGTTTCCGGTTTATTTTCATATTTGGAAAACTCCTGCGGGATAGCTTGATTTCAGAAACACCAAAAATTACTTTTGAGTTACTTTAGAGCCGCTCGAGATTTTTAGAAACCACCTCAATGACAAATACGAATAGGTGAGGTGAAAAACATTTATCGACTTTTAATTGACATGCCTAAGAGTATGCAATAGAATTTGAATCAGTTTAGCTTTGCAACATGACAATACCTTGGACAGACCTAAAGTATGCCACATAAGTTGGAACACTGCTATGATTCCACAGGACTGATCAACTTACACCAGATCTGATCAACTTATACATGCGACCTTATTGGGGAAGGATAATTCGGTCGTTCTTCTCTTTTATATACAACTGTTTAAGGCTAAGCACATGCGCCCAATTGTTAATGGTAAAAATAAATTATTTAAAAATATATTGCATACTTTTATGCACTTTGAATAAGTCTGTCAATTCATATTAGCATTTATTTTATGAATGTCAAATCAGCACATTACTTCGGTAGAATTGCATGTCTTATCAGATAGGGCAAATCAGACAACTTAATTAATGACAACAACTGACCTTCACGATGTCTGAGGAATAACAGTGTAAACGCGCCGAAATTCATATTATTTTAGTTAATAATTCACGGCTGCGACGCAATTTCTATACATATTATTATGGCATCACATTAGAAATTATTATTAACATAATGGGCTCGGTGCGGGAAAAAATTGATAAGTTTTGTTCTATTATTATTAATAAAGTATATGCATCATATGAGGTATGCTGCACTTACTGTCATTAAAATATGCTATGTTCGAATAAAAAAATATATAAATATATCGATCGTGATTTTGAAGTTGGGGTTGCAAAAATTTAAAAGTTGAAATGTATGTCGAAAAATTCTCGATTTGATTCGAAAATTGATTTTGGACGATAATTGTTTCAGTCGAAACGTATATATAAAATATTAATTAATCCATCACATCAAGAAACATAATACATCCATTTACTTTCATTTTCATGTCGAATATGGTATGTTATAGTTTGGTAGCCTAACAGCTTAATGCTGCTCATAGAGGTAGAGATTTGTGTTTGCTAAGAAAAAACTGATAAGCCCGACACAAACATTCTACAATCATCCGATCAGATTTCTAGCTTTAGTTCCAGTCAGTTCTAAATTATCAATCGATTGCTCAAGACGCGCATTAAAAATCGCTAAAAAATGCTACTAAAATATTTGCCATTGGTTTTACTGCTGGCACAGGTGAGTTGCAAAGAATCTAGTCCATTCGGGGAAACTACAATAAAATGAAATGTTTCTCTTTTCACAGTGCCTACAAGCGGCGCCTACATCCGATGGCGCCACATCGGCCAAGTCAACTGAGCCGACACAGAAACAACTGGAGCAGGAGGCACATAATGAGACGATCAATTTGCTGAATGCTCTCTTCCGAGCACAAATCGCCTACTTTACCGGGGTGCGAGCTAAACTGTCTCCGAACACGAAGCGTGCCCGTGATATTGAACTCTACGTGTCACGTTTAAGCAAAGCCATTGCAGAATCGGAGCTGGACCAAAAGAATGAAATGTGGCTGAACATAGTTGAACAGGTAGGCAGCTGTCCACACAATAATCAATTTAACTATCTACCAAACATATTCAGTTACACAACTAACTGCTCTTTCATATTTAACAGTTTAGCAAAACTCCACTGCTCCTTAATAAACCAGAGGAGACGGGTCTCAGCAACGAGGAGTACCAGGCACTGCTTACAGATATAAAGTTACAGGAGATTGCAAAAAGTTTTATTGGACATGTGTCCACATACTTTTGGAAAATGACACAAATCAGCGGAAAAGTTGTGGAAATAAGCGTTGATGATTACTTTAGCAGGCACCAATAAAAAATGTTCAAAATATTTCAAATTATTTGTTCTAAGAGTATATTAAATGCATTTACAGAAATTAACTACTGCTGCTTTGAGAATCAGCTTTGGTAATTAATAGACCCAGCATCATCGACTGACTGAATCTGTAAATAATGGTGTGAGGTCCTGAGACTCTCTGGCAGAATTTGTTTATTAGGAATATCAGTTTGTAAACTAACTGACTATGATTTCTACACTGTCAAGTAACAAAATCTGCCAGTCTCGTTTATATTCCTGCTATAATACTAAAAATGGTTTATTGACTATACTCATAAAAATAAAAAAAGGACTATAATGCATAAAAAATAAATATATCAAAATTAAAATTTTTTTTATTAATAAATTATTTAGTTGTATTCTTACAAAATTTAAAGTGACAAAAACATATGCCAAAACATTTTTAATTTTGACAAAAGGCGAAACATATAGTTTTTTTTTTGAGTTAACGTTAGTTTTGGGCAATGGATCGTTTTCAAGAAAATTAGGCATGCGACTTTTTTTTTTACATCCTTCATCTTTCGTCTTATGTTTACTTTGATTAAAAGTGTTTTCTCTACATTATCATTAACTTTTTTAATACTAGACTAGATTGTCAAATAATCATTATAATCAATTTTAAAAATCAATTCTTAAAGGCAAAAATAGAAAAAAACTTAATCTCTTCAAATATGCAGACTGTATGCTGATTCTAGTGAATAAACTCATGTGTAAATTGTTTAAACGAGTGACTTTGGAATTAAGATGTGCGTTTTTAGTAAATTTTAAGTTTTTGGCTGCAGTTGACTTCCTAATTTGAACTATATTACGAAAAATCCAAGTAATAATTGGATATATTGTTATAGCTAATAGCTTATAACTAAAAAGTAATAATGCAGTACGATTTCATATATGGTGAACATAGAGACCTGTCGTGCCTACTTTTGTGTATCATAGGGTTATTTAAAAATTAATCTGATATCATATCAAAATGTAAGCAAAGACCAAGTCTGGGTGAGTGATTTTATTTTGATTTGTTTCTAATATAAATCAAGCTCAGCTGATTTTATTAAATCTTTCAGTGTGACCATAACTCCCCAACTTTTTTGCTCACAGCAAACATTTTGTACTGAATAGGAATTATATTACTGTGATACACATAAAAACAATCATTTGAAAATCAATTTAAGTATTTACCGAAACCTATCACCGTTTACTATCTCAATTACTTACATCTGTATGAACTATGTTCTAACTGTAGAAAGCTTTGTTTAAATCATGCGTGTTTTTGAACGTAATATGTCTGTATAAGTATGGTTTATATATACTAGAGTCCGGAAACAACGCTCATCGGCCTCCCACACGATTATCACAGAGTCCATATATGGAAACAAAAAAAAAACACAAAACAAAATGCGATGATAAATTTCTATAGCTGTCAACTGTCACGATTGGTGAATCATCAAAAGCATTAAACAAATAAATTTTGGCACATTTCTGACTTAATTGCACACAGAGCGAATTCTCTTTAACTTTTGATTTAATTTCTTTCATTGCAATTTAATGTATTTGTTCGGCTTATGCAAAAGTTGGAAACAAAGTTGTGCAATTTCTACGAAAATAGCTAAGCTAAGCAAAACGCAAGATATTTTTAATGCAATTTGTGTTAAAAATAAAACGGCCAACAGCCAAAGAGGGAGTAAAGGGGATAGTTACGGAAACCAGACGACGGACACGCATGCCTAACCTACACATATGTTTTGTTGTCGCTGGCAACTGAAATTTAAAATCAACGCACCAGCCATATTCCACCTCTCTCTAGCTCTCTCCAGGGGCTCATCCGTCCTCCTCTGCCACATGTCATTTTGTGCACTCGAGCGTGTCACATAACAACAATTGTCACTTCCGAATGCTGCACTCAAAAAAAAAAATAGCAATCTCAATAACTTCCGATCGGATCTCTAATAATTCGCCAAAAATCCGAAAATTTAAATATTTAAATAAGCATTTCAATTGCAATCAATGCCATATTTAATTGTAATTAAAATTATAATTATAAAAACTTGGGTATAGAAATGCATATGTGTAGTTTCACGATTTCATTATGATGCTTTCTTTATTTTCGAAGTTTAATACATATTTAGAATTGTTTACATAATTTCACTCGTGTTGTTGATGTAAAAAAATATTCGTTCAATTAAAGTATGTATGCCGCGTACTTATGAAATGCCTTTAATATAACTTTAATAATTAATTAAATTAATTATACGCGTTATGCCCGTTTGCTTACCTAAATCTCAGAGACTATAAAAGCTAGAGCAACTAAATTTAGCAGACCGACTTCTGTATACCGCCCACTAAATACTACTACACCCACAGATCTTAAGATATTTCACTATATTTTGTTTCTAACTTTATCTACTACTATTATTATCTATTATCATTATTAACCGCATAAGGATCGGTTAAACAGAACGACAGTAATAGCAGTTAAGAGTTTTAATTTTAAATGCAGTCAATATCCTAAAATTATGTAACGGGTATTATTGAAGTTTGAGTTCCGACTAGTTCTATAATAAGCTTCATTATTTTTTCGTTCATTGACTAATTTTTATTTTAAGTTTTTAAACGAAAGCCGTATTGCATAATGACTGTTTTCGTTTTTAAGGTAGGGTAAACACTGTCTATAACGGACAATTACAAAAGTCTTATTTTAATGGGGGGCCACTGGACTGAAATAATACAGAAGATTTGTTTTGTCTTGTGCAATGATTTTATTTATAAATATTTGGTAGCTCCATAAGGTATAAGTTAAATAAAAACATCTACAAATAGATAGTTCACGTGTGCATTCATTTATCTATAATGAAGATATTCATATGCTGATATTATCCGACATAATGGGATTTGTTTTCTATTGCCGTTGTTCTGGATTTTGAAAGTCATAGAACTAAGCTTATTTTGTTTAAAGTGAATGTTATTGTAGTATCTTATAGTCAATCCGTGAAAAAATTTATGACAAACAAATTCTTTTTTAAATTTTGAGATATCTGTTGAAAATATTTATTAAATATGGTAAAATATATGGACAAGTAATTTAATCTAAATTCAGCATTTTTTTTTTCAATTTATCCCTTTCTTATGCAAATCGTATTAGTTTCATTCCACTTTTAAAAGGTTTCCTGTTGCTTAATCAACTGTCACAGTCGCTCCCAGCATATTTCTTCCTTACTTAAGATAGTATGCAATAATAAAATAAAATAAAATTGTTTTGTCAAGTATTATTTAACAAATGTACGGTTGAATGTTATTCAAAAGTTCAAACAATTTAAAATTTCATGAGTACAATGAGTGGGTCAAATAAGCTGGTAGCGACTGTGTGTAAGTATATTTTGTGCTTTTGCGTAATATGCACAGTTAGTTGACCCAATTGACCGGGCCGTTAAATTCCAAAACTTTTGATTATAGTATTGCCAATTGGAACTCGATTTGGCCCATTAATCATCGGCTCATTCAGTTCGTTAGGTTCGTTTCAATGCCAATAAGAAAGTCGCGTGCAAAAAATGTTTATATCATATTTGTTGCTGCTGTTGTTATTACTAAAAGAAACTGTTGCTTTGGGGTAACTATTTGATATCTGGATTGCCGATAGCGCACAAAAAATCATGTTAAACAACAGCGACAATAATAACAACAACAACAAAACTAGCGGTAACAAAAGGTCGACTGACAATTTTGTTTACATTTTAGCGTTGTTGTTGCTGTTGTCGACAGATTTTCTAATAAACCATTAAGAACCGGTTTTCTTTTCCTTTTTTCTTTTCATTTTTTGGTGTGTGTTTTTTGTGAACGGTTTCGGCTTTTGGTGTTGCTTTTGCTATACTACCACAAAGAGAGTAAAAAGCGGCGGATCCGAGAGCATCAAATTTCATGCTGCACACACACAATCAAACAAATACACGCACACGTACACAAGCGAAAAGCTTGTTTTAAACAAAAACGAAGCTCTTTCTTTTTAGGAACATACACGGACAAGGAACAGCTATAACAACAACAACAATAAGGGGACAACACTTCCAATAGCCTGCAAGGGTTAGATTTTTGGTCATAGATTAGCATAAAGCACACACATCCAAATTACACATATGTATACACATACATATGTAGGTAACAAAAGCAAACCACAATGCACAATAACAATAACAATACGCACATATGCACCGCTCTCTCACTCACTTACTCATTCTATATATTTTTCCTTTTGTTTCTCTTTATTTGTGGCACACGCACTCACCTTCAATGCAAACGACGTGATCGCGTATCTGTTGGGCAATCTGTGCGTCCGGCAGAGGCAGCAAATCGATTAAATCGTAAATAGCATAAATCGATGGATGAACGCTCTCAAAACGCTGTATCTCTTGGCGTATGGCCAGCGAATTGCTTATCAGCGGCTGTGGAGGCTGTGCAACCAAAATGGAGCTTGCAGCCGACGCAGCAGCCACCGCCGAAGCAGCAGCAGAGGCAGACGTCAACTGACTTTGGGTGGTTGTGGGCGTATGAATATGACGCTGCTGCTGCTGCGGCGGCGTTGATGTCAACTGTAAAGGTGGCGGCAGATGATGATGATGGTGATGATTCTGTATTTGGAGCTGGTGTTGGTGCTGCAATTGCTGTAGATGCGACAGCGACGCGTGCGGATGGTAATTACTCATAGTAGGAGCGTTGGCACTCGAAATTTAGCTAACGTTTTTAATTAACTTAAATTGCTTGATTGCCTTTGCTTTTTGCTTTTTCTTTGGATGCCGATAGACCCAAAAACGTAAACTAAACGCGCACACACATACACACACTAGTACACGGACAAGCAATGGCACAATTTTCTATCAGACCGATGACAACGTGCAACAACATGTTCACCAAACAGCACTTATATCAGCAATAACAATTACAAGAATGTCCAACGAAAATTGTAAATTTTACACCTGTTTCACACATTAAAAACGATTTTTAAATCGGACTCTGTCACTTCTCAGCTCAGCTCTTCCGCCCGTACGTTCTCAACGGCAACATTTATTTTCTCTGCAAGTTCTGCTTACAATAACCCGAAGGTTGCCACCCAGTAAAAATTTCCGATCTGGCTTTATTTTATTTACCCAAAACAAATGGTAAACTAAAAAAATTTGATTTTAAGTGATGGTTCCTTCATTTTTTTACTTTGGAAGGTAGGATTTTCAGACAATAAAAAATATTTTTATAATATTTTTGTTTTTTTTTTTTTTTAAATTTGTAACTTGGTTTTCCTTGGGTGGACTAACTTTGAACCTTCATTAAAATGTGATCGTCTATTTTTGGTCTGATTTCGACTTAAAAAGTTAAATCAAACCATAAATAAATTGCAAAGTTATTGCGATTTGTAATTTTTATTCAGTGTTAACTGTTTTGGGAAAAATGGGCTGACTCTGGCTAGAAAATAATAATAGTTGAAACGATGATGCAAAACAGCTAAGACCAACACGACTAGCTGATTTAATAGTCATGTCGTTAAACAATTCTCAATTATACAATAGCTTAAGCTACTTGGAAAGAAAGTAACCTTAAACCGTAAAAAGTAAAAAGTTTTAATAATTTTAAATTAATTTTAAAAAAATCCAAGTGTGCCAGATAGAGTTATTGCAATAAACGGTCTCACATATTAGCAAAATGAAATCAAAACGATACCAGCCTCACACTAGATTTGTGAAACTATCATTTCCGTTATAATATTTTTTTGTCGTCATCCTTTCAAATTTTATATGGCAGCTGTAAACAACAGATCGGCGAAACCAAATTCGAATCTGTTTTAGGAATACCCCAATGCATTAGGATATCCATTTCTGAATGTGCTTATTTCAAAAGTCAACTACATTTAGCAATAAACTACAACTTTCAGGAAACTTTAATGTTATATACGAAATAAAATAAAGGTTTAAGATTGGTCCTCCCTCGAGAAGAGATGTTGAAGAATTCAAAAAAATATCAAGGGTAACGCAAAATAACATATTTTTTCAATATATAAATTAAAAAATGTATATTAAAAAGGATGACTAGTTTGACTACCCATTTTCTATCGCACTTTCAGCTATTTTACGACTGCTTTTTAGTTATAAACAGCGAATGTTTCATATAAAAAGTTGGCAGCACTGGCAGTAGCGCATGTCGTAATAAACTACAAAATATAAATTAAACCAATTAAAGAATGGCACAGAGCAGACTAGAAAAGATTGGTACCATCTTTACCAGGTATGTATGTGGCAGCCGTAGAGCTCTTACCCATTACGCTTATGCACTGTTCACATAGAATCCAGGGCTTGTTACGAGGTGGCGCCATGAAAGCGGAGGACAAGCCCATTTGGTATGACGTTTATGCCGCCTTTCCACCCAAATTAGAGCCATGCTTCGACAGACCAGCACCAAATATGCCTGTTCGTAATATATTATATGCAGAGGATGTGGTGCGAGCGTAAGTCACTGCCGATAATCAATATCTTTGGATTCTTCTAATCAGCTGATCCCAATTAAACTAATCACAGGAAACTGCACAAGTTGAACAAACCGACTGAGACAATATCATTGTTTGATCAAAAACGTGGCACCCAATCCCAGCAGTTTGTGCAAATTTATGAGAATCTTAGATCACAAGGAGCACTGGACGAACAGCACATTTACGATACCGCTCTGGACTTGCTGGCGGAGCAACGGCAACAGTTCCGATCGGATTTTCCAGAGCAATCTTTGGAAACTGCTGGCAGTGAACAGATGGATATTAGCAAGAGTTCCTTGCTTAGTGATTTCCAGGTTGCAGGGGAACAGCAAAAACAACAAACGACTCCAGCCCCAGGAAAAGCGAAAAAGGAAAGCAGTGTGGGCATAAACATAGACACTTTATTCAAGGATTAGGCTTTGATTTATATTATGAACTTAATATACATTTTTGTTGTTAACTATTATATTTTAAACCGCAAGTGCATCGTTCTGAGACTCGTGGCTAAGCTGCGTCTGTAGATTAGACAGTTTATTCTTCAGCACTTGCACACCCATTATAACAATATTTTCAGGCTTCAGTGCCCCCGATGATTCCACGTTGAAGTAGAACTTGTTGGGTTTAGCTTCCCAATTATACGGAGCTTCGAACTGATCATCCTCAAGCTCGGTGTGTTCGCTTTTTGGCCACTCATCAGGCTTGGGATACAATGTGTGACGCATTGAATTGTCGGGATCGTATTCAAAACATACACCTGCTGTAGGGTTCCATTTGGCATGCTCCTTTCCAAATCCTTTTTTTGCATAAGCCCGCAGTTTCAGCTCCTGTCCCTTACGCAGTTTGATGATTAAAATTTCGTCGGTACTCTCGCCGTATTCGTTGTCCTCTTCGCCTTGATTACGTGATGTGACCGGCAGAACCTTGGCATTGCTACTCTTCAGATCTGCTGTGGTAACGTGGCGTGTCTGTTCTTCGTTGCACTTAACATCGAGCGTGAACTCGACACTGCATTCGGGACAAAAGTCCAAGCAAATGCAATCACGCGTGTACTGCAATCTCTCTACCACATCATCCGATATTAAAGGAATGAGGCCAATGCGATGCGCCAGAAACTCATCCGACAGTACTGTCGAGTTCGCTTCAAGTTGCACCCAGTCTATGGCGAGCGTCGGCGTCTCGGCTATGAAAACACGGCGTAAGCTATTTGCAACGCTCAGTTCTGTGTCTTCTAGCACAAATTTGACATTATCGTCAGTTAGCTCGTTTATTTGTACAGATGGTTGATTTGCATACGGCATTTTTATTTATTTTATAAGCAAAATAATAAACACAAAAAGCGCTAAAATGCTGGAAGCCGGCCGTAGTTGATTTGTGAACTATCGTTTTACGTCTTTGTAATGATACTATATCGATAAATTTTGTGCTGCCAAGTTATTCGCTTTGTGGTTCGATCACATAATCACAATTGAACTTAATCCGAACGTTTTGTCGACGGCGATTCCGTATAAAAAACATATCGCACAACATTAAAATGCGAGTTTTGCTTAAGTTCATTTGGCATTAGTTTTGTAATCAAATGATATTTTTAATTCGAAATTAGATAAAATTAAGGTCGTTATTTTAAAAACGGCTGAGTTCGACAAATATCGGGGAAAGAAGCTATAAAACTTAATTTTATTTCATCGATAGCTTATTCAAATATTCACAACTTCGAAAATTCAAAAGATAATCCTTTTCGAAAAACAAAATATATTATGGATCTAGTCCGAACTTCAAAGATCTGGTAAGGATAAGCATAACATCAGTTGCTTTTCTGCCAGATGGCAACGTCTTCCAAAAAAGCCGCCGCTCGACGATGTTACGACTTGGTTTTCGATTTTATTGCGGAATTGCAAATCGTACTATTATTAAAGTACCAAAACTCAGCCCGGAAACAAAAACATTACGTCAACTTGATTTTACTCAGTTGAATCATCCAACAAAAGTGCCGCAGACGTCGGTGGCTTCCACTTTTCCTGACACTATTGGCAACAAGATTGAAATCGACACAAAAACGATTCAACTTTTAGAGCGACTATCATTGGTAGATCTGGACAGTGAGGAGGCGCTGGCCACCCTTAAGAGCAGCATACAATTTGCAGACAAGATAGTTCACATAGACACACACAACGTTCGGCCGTTGTACACGGTACTGGAAAAGCAGCAGCTTCAGTTACGCAACGACCAAGTGACGGAGGGGAACTGCCGCGAAGAGCTGCTGCGCATTGCCAAGGTCACGGACGAGGACTACTACGTGTCGCCACCGGGTAACATACCGTTGGAACAACTCGATAAATAATAATAACCATGTCCAGTCGCTTAAACCGCTGCCTTAAATCGTTGGAATCTGCTAGTTTCATTCGTTGCACAGACTATACAAGTATTCCAAGCATACGCCTACTGAATCATGGCTCTGCCTATGCCAAACAGGTACAGCAACATTGGCTCAGCATGCGTCAGCTAGCGGTTAATTTTGGCAGAGTCACTTCCACAGAATCCATTAGCCAGCAACGGTTTGCCTTTGTCCATTCCAAGCAATTTCAGAAGCATTTTCAGCAGTTAAGACAATCACATCCAAGCAAGGCCAAGTGCCCAACGTTGGTGAAACATCAACGCAGCGTAACTTTCAAGTCTGGCTCAAACTCAATCTTTGATCACGAACAACCCGTGACGCAACTAGTAACGGATTTCTATGTGGAACCACATCGTGGGCTGGAGCATTTTTATAATGTACAACGAGAGAGTAAAATTTGGTGGATGCGCTATTCGTCAAATCCCAGTCGTTATGCAATCGTACCCTATGATTTTCAATCCGAATTGGATCTGAGAGAAGATTGTCAAGCTATTGACATTAAAGCTGCATTCGGTAACGAAGAAGAGGTCACCGTAGAACAACTTAGTTTGGTCACATTGCCTGCTGACAAGGACTTTGAATTACCCGACGCTCGCACTGGAAAACTGCTGCTCCCCAAAGTTATACGATCGGTTATTGAGCTGGAACCAGCCACCTGTGGTATGTTAACCTTACTTAATCTTTATACCTTTTTAAGCTTCATTTTTCTTCACTATTTAGTACTTTTGTTGGACGGCTGTGACAATGAACGAGGGTCGCGATCGCTTCTATTAAATCGCGTGCTGGCACCGTATCAATGTAGCATTGCAGCCATACAAAAGACTGAGCAGGTCTCGCCTGATCTGTGCGATCTTTGCGCTCATTTGGCGGACGTTCTGCAGAGCACACGATTGCGTTTGCATTTTTCCGAGGGTAATGGCTACACTCTGGCGAGAAATCAGAAACAGTTGGCTCAACACTTTGAGCAACTCGACCGCCTGGGCGTTCCCTATACTCTGCTGTTGGATGAGGAACAAGCGCTTGGCAATGGACTAATGCAGTTACGCAGTCGTGATACGCAACTGGCAGAGTCCATACACATTAGCGATTTACCAGACTATTTGTTAAATATATTTCGTATCTAGAAAATTAATTAGTTTGAAATGTTTATAATCCATGGAGTAGGCTACATGAAATCGCAAAGATATTGGCGCACATTAAAGCCGACTACTTTGCCAATATAGAGCACGAACTCGAGTCCAACGGTGCACTGCAACTTGGCTGATCCGTCCATAATGTTTTGTTCCCCGGAGACGAAGCCAAGAAGCTTCAGATGTACCAATGTGGAGATCTGCGACAGTAGATTGCAAGTGAGGCCAACTTTCTCATCGAGTATAGCATAGAAAATGGCAAGCAATCGATCAATGCTAAAGGATTTAGGTCCCAGTGTTGTTGACATCTTATCTGCGTTCTGCAAATTAAATAAGTATATAGATTTTATATAGAAATTATAATTGCTATAAGATGTACTTATTGTATCGACTGCTTTACTGTTACTGTTACTGTTACTGTTTACTGCTTATTTAACTACTTTTTAAGAGAAATTTCCAAATCTTTGTCGGTTTGAAATCTACTATGTAATGATCTACAATGACATATTTGCCTAGTTCTGTTTCTTCTTTTGGATAATGCGACACAATCTGCAACGGTAGTGTCATGTCAATAGAGTGGTACTATTAAGAGCCTACTCTTCCCATACAGAGACCATTTGCACAGACTATGGGCGCGAACCTTAGCTAGTCTGCCGCGTCAATCGGTATTTCTCAAAAAGATAGTTGTTTGTCAGCTGCTTCATTTCCTGCATCGTATCTTTTTGACTTGAAAACCATTTTAGAGCGAGAGTATTAAGTATTGAAGCCAATTTTTGTAATTGGCAAGAGTTCCTCAATAACCAATGTGATGATCAGTTTATTAATTTTTTTAATATAAAGAATGAAGAATATAGAGGTCCAGCTCCAATCTGTTAAACTATTCTCGTAACTGAGCTATTAAAAAGCGAGACGCACAAAAATCTTTCTAATCCCTCTATCACAACTTAAAATATGTTCGCATATTTTCTAAGGCAATCATAAGAAAAGTCCAATAGCTTGTAGTTGTAGATACATAAGGATTAAATTACAATTAGAAAATAGTAAAAATTACCTTGGCTCTGGCATTTACTGTTTGCATACGCTTTCGCTGTTTGCCATGATTCTTGACGAATAGCCGTTTGTCCTGCTTAGCCGAATTGTGGCTGGCCAGAAAGGCGGCGATGAGGAGATATTTGCCGTAGTATGGCAGTTCCAGAGACTGTGCCAGTTGGCGCACACTCTGATCCTCAATGTGTGTTTCACCAAGCGGCTTGTCAATGCGCATGTAGATCTGCGTAAGGGCAGCGCGCAATGGCCCAGCTATGTGACGCCACAGGCGAGACACATCGGTGCACTCAACGCTGCCATCCAAAACCGGATCCATGTACACACCAAAGCACTTACGCGCCGTCAGGCGCAGTTCGGGCACATCGCGACAGGCTTTATAGAACACACTCAGAAAGAGATTCAGATAGTTGTTATAAAAATCCGGCGTCAGCGCCTCTTCACAAACTGCTAGACGTTGTGCTTGTTGTTGTTGTTGTTGCTGCAACAGCAACTCTTGTCGCACTTGATCAAAGTCACTACTAAGGATGCGCAACGTTTCGGCTTTAGTGTACTGCCCCAAGTGAATAGTAATGATCTCACTTAGTCCTGTCTTATTATAGTATTTTTCGAACGGCAGCTGAGACAGCAGCAACACACAAATATTAAGGCTGGTCAGCTGCTGCAGTCGCAGGAGCACAGGCAACACGTTTGCTTCCATGTCCCGCACCCGTTCAGCATTGTCGATGGCAATGAGAAAGCCACGAGCGTCATGTCCTTCCCAGGAACGCAGTTGCTCAATGAACTCCAGCATATTTTCAGCGGCCTGTTGTTTTAGTCCCAGCCCATCCAGCACATTCTCTATCATTATTTTGGTCGAATAACATTCTATTGCGTTCAACTGTGCAATGCGAACCTTTTGCTGTTTCTTGCATTGCTGTAGAAACGATTTGGTTACTGAAGTTTTGCCTGTGCCACTGTGTCCGAACAAATAAATGGCTGGTGGATATGATTCGTTACAGTCTCCAATAAGTTCGCCCAAAGTGCTTATGGCCGCCTCGCGACATGGAAACTTCGGTTCCAAAGCAGCACAAATTTTCTCCATTTGTTTATATTTTCAATATTAGCGGTGCCTGCAGTAGAAGTGGTGAATTACGACAGAATCATCGATGAATCGATGTTTTTCTTATTCGATAAGCATTGTATGTTCGATAAGCATTGTATGTTGCTTGTGCATCTCTAAAATCTCTAAAAAGGTCGCATATGAGAAGGAGGCTTGCTATATTTTTAGATGAATGCAGAAAGTTGAAAATCAAAGAAAATCATATTTTCTCCGACACTGCCTCAAAAAATAAAATCTTCAAATTTTGGGCCAACTAAGATACCAAACAATTTCAAAGATTTTTTTGTTAATATTTTACTTAAAAATATTTTTTTTACTTCTTTGTCCTGGAGGTAACGAACTTTACACTTTCTTAAACAAATGAACCTTCATTTAATAAATTTTTCAACTATTTGTCGGATGACTTTGGCCTGAAACAGTTATTTACAAATTGGCAATTTCGCGCCGAATGCCAGGGCTACACAAGAAAATAATCGAACGGTTATTGTCATTTACCAGCACCGGTGACCCAAAGATGCAGTTTGGCACTGACCAACACTTGCCGGTATCGCCACCAAAGGTGATTAATTTCTGCATTTTACACTTTTGTGAGCGCTTGAAAATCGTGCGTTTTCTTTTAATTAGTGAAGGTAACCGAAGTTTTAATTTGCTTCAACGCTAGCTTAATCGTGTAGACGGCCCAGAGTCCGCGATTAAATCTAGAAGCAACCAAACAACAAACAAGCTGACAACTTCACAAGCAACGCCCAATTGCTGAACGAAGCACAGAAAACAGCGACTCCGACTACGTGTGTGGTTAAATCTTGTATATTTAAATAAATTTCGCAATGGCCGAGAAGTATACTTTTGGCACCTCGCTGGCTTCTATAACGTGCCACGCCTGGAACAAGGATCGTACTCGTAAGTAACAAATTGAAAACAAAAGCGGTTTTATGATATTCCATGACTCATTTTTGACTCAGAAATTGCTTTATCGCCCAACAACCATGAGATTCATATCTATAGTCGGGACGGAAGCAACTGGAAATTGGCCGATGTGCTCAACCAGCATGATTTGCGTGTCATGGGCATTGACTGGGCCAAAAATACGAATCGAATTGTGAGCTGTGCGGCGGATCGGAATGCGTATGTTTGGACGCAGGGTGATGATGGCAAGTGGAAACCGACGCTTGTGTTGTTGCGTATCAATCGTGCCGCCACTTGTGTAAAATGGTCGCCGGCTGAAAACAAGTTTGCAGTCGGCTCTGGAGCTCGACTTATTTCGGTGTGTTACTTTGAATCAGAGAATGATTGGTGGGTGTCCAAGCATATCAAGAAGCCCATACGCTCCACGGTCACGTCTCTGGACTGGCATCCTAATAATGTTCTCTTGGTGGCTGGTTCCACGGACTACAAGGTGCGCGTCTTTTCCGCATTTATCAAGGACATCGAGGATCCGCCATCTCCAACGCCGTGGGGTAATCGTAAGCCGTTGGGCCAGTTAATGGCCGAATTTAGGAACTCGCTTACTTCTGGAGGCGGTTGGATCAACAATGTAAGCTTCTCCAGCGACGGAAATAAGGTGTGCTGGGTAGGCCATGATAGCTGTGTGAGCATTGCAGATGCTACCAATGGCAACACCGTTATACGCTGTCGTACCGGCTTCTTACCTTTCCTCTCGTGCGAGTGGGTTTCGCCCACATCGATCGTTGTTGCCGGCTACAGCTGCGTTCCGCTTCTGTACAGTCTCACTGCGGACAATAAGCTCGTGCTGAGTGGTAAGCTGGACAAGTCACAAAAACGGGAGGCTAGCGGTATTACTGCCATGAGCATTTTCCAGTCGATGGATCGAAACATGCGCACTGAAAACACCGACACTGTTGTGGACTCGATACATCAGAACGCTATCACCAACATGCGATTGTATGCTGGTGACAAGGCCAACGCTACAAAAGTGTCAACATCGGGTGTTGATGGCCAGCTGGTCATCTGGACTGTGGAACAGGGTGGCATTAATGGAGGCATGCGTAATCTGCAAATCTAAGATGCATTTCGGATGTGGAGCAGAGAGCATTGTTTTCCCCTTATGTATGTTTTGTGTGTGTCGCTTGTTGTTTCGTTTCTGCAATTATTATTTGTTAAAAACAAATTGTAGATTGCAGGACGGGGGCACAGTATTTGCCAAAATGTTTTCGAAAATCGGTTTTTCCAATTGTTTATCGTATGAAAGCTTTTATATATATTAATTTTTTATGCAAACAACTAAAGAGATTATGTTCTTTCTTCCATTCATCACAAAAATTTGCATCAAAGTCTGTGTATGTAATTTAATGTGTTTTTTTTATCAATTGCAACAAGTTGAACTGTTTAGCAAACATCACTTAACTTGTGGGTTGGCTTAAATGTGGGTGAATCGAAAATTTATTTATTACCAATTTGTTTGAAAATTGGTCGATGTCTGTGCTTATATCGATACTTTGGCTAATTCAAAGTGTACTCGATAACTAATACAGAGAGGTTCGACTATTATTGGGTTCCGCCAGTACTCACTAATCGATAATTATGGAACAATCGCTGTCCTATGAAATATTTTAGCAGAAATTATAAAAACATTTAAAATAATGTTTTTGGTTGGCGATCAATAATGCGCTTGCTACGTTGCTACGCCACTAAAGCCGGTCGTGAACAATACGCCAGCAGCAGTGTTAAAATTTATCGCAAACTTCCCAGCAAAATCAAGTTGAAAACAAAACATGCGCCAACGCCAGCGACGACTGCGAATACTCCGTCGCCGGCAAAAGAGGAATACGCAGAAAACTTAGTCAAGGTGCAAATGATATCGCAGAATTTACATAGGCAAATATTTCCCCAAGCCAAACGGCAAAACTCCGAGTTGGAAAGGACAGCTGCCATTTCATACAATGCCGAATTGAAGCGACATGGAATTGACGTCGCAAGCACATCACGCATACCGGATATAAAGCTTAAGCTACCGCCGTTACGCGGTGAAAATATTGAGGAACACTTCCATGCCATAGCCAAGGAGCAAGTGCAACCCTACGAGGCGCTGCTACATCCATTAGTAGCGTGCAATGTGCTGCCAGCAAAACCCAAGCGATGGTCTTTCTATGCTGGCTGGACGGCCTACGATCCTGTAGACGGCTCTGCCACCCCTGTGCCACAGCCAATGGAGAAAGGCATTGTCTTCGATGTGGAGGTGTGCGTACGGGAGGGAAGTACCCCAGTACTGGCTACGGCAGTAAGCACCAAACGCTGGTACTGCTGGGTTAGTCCAAAGCTCACGAAACATCGCTTAAACGTTGCACCGGTGGAGCCAGTCGACGTTGATCAAAATGAACGACCCTATCACACATTAGACGATCTTATACCCCTGGGTCAAGGTGAAGAGGGACTGGTTGTGGGTCACAATGTTTCCTACGATAGGGCGCGTTTACGGGAGCAATATATGATTACGGATACGGGCACCCGCTTTTTGGACACAATGTCGCTGCACACATGTGTCAGTGGGGTAACTAGCTACCAGCGGGCAATGTTAAAGTCCAAAAAGGAGCCGGCCGCTGAGGATCTCGACTGGTTAGAGCAGAGTTCACTAAATAGCCTTGCCGATGTACATCGCCTATACTGTGGCGGTGAGGATTTGTCTAAGGAGCCACGCAACATCTTTGTCGAGGGTACACTGGAACAGGTGCGCCAAAACTTTCAGTTGCTTGTAAACTACTGTGCCAGCGATGTTGAAGCCACTCATCGCGTTCTTTGTGCGCTTTATCCGATATATGCCACACGCTTTTCACATCCTGCTACCTTGGCAGGCATGCTGGAAATGGGTTCCGCATATCTGCCTGTTAACTCAAACTGGGAGCGATATATACGCGACGCCCAACTAACCTACGAGGATGTCAGCATCGAGGCCAAATACCATTTGGGTCGACGCGCAGAAGAAGCTTGTGCTTTGCTCCATGACGATCAATACCGCCATCATTTGTGGCTGTGGGACGAGGACTGGAGCGTACAGAAACTTAAGCTTAAGCAGCCTCCCAAGCGGAAACCACTACCGACTATGGAGCTTCAAAAGCTACAACTAACAGACGAACAGCGGCGACTGCAGGAGAAGTTTCAATATCTTTACGACCAGGGAGCGCTTCTACCGGCACGACGTCCATTACTACCTGGCTATCCCCAATGGTATCGAAAGCTATGCCGCAAGCCGCCAATCGGATTCAGCGAAGATAACCAGTTGGAAGAGGATGAAGAACCGTGGATCCCAGGCGCTAGTGAAATTAGCACGGGCATGCAGATTGCACCCAAGCTGTTATCGCTCTGTTGGGAGGGGTATCCTCTGCACTACAAGCGCGAGCATGGATGGGGCTTTCTGGTGCCATTTCGAAGTGATGTCCAGAGTCACACTGGCAAACTGCCCATTGAGCAACTGCTCAAACGCTGTGTCATACCAGATTTTGCGCGCCAATACGCATCGGAAGAGGAATGTAATCTGGCAATGGACATACTGCCCAACCAAATCGATGAGCATCTGGGCAAACGACAGTATTACAAAAAGATTTCACAACGGCAAAAGCGACTCGAGGAGCAGTACAAAGGTCAGCATACAAAGGTTGGGCATATTTAAATATTGATTCATATCGTAGCACCATTTAAACGGCAGAGCAAAAAGGTGATTTGTGAGTGAGGCTTTTTCAAAACAAAACACTTAAATACTTTTCAACAGTTTGTTATTTAAAAATCTATAATTACATAATATATGTATTTGTGTGAGTAATAGAAATAAGTTGGAGAGACTCGTGATAGTATGTTGACATGCTCTGCTTAACATATTTGCTAAATTTATTTTTCATAAAGATAGTAACCAGACAAACAAAAGAATAAAATAAAACAATTTAATTTATTTTTCTTGCCTACTGCCACATTTTATTGCAAAGTTCTGATTTATTTTTATTTATTTTCAGGTTCTGGTATCTGGTGCAATCAAGTGCTTGACGACTGTTGCTTCTTTCTAAAGCTACCGCATAAAAATGGACCATCCTTTCGTGTGGGTAATCCGTTGTCTAAGGATTTCTTGAACAAGTTCTCTGAGCATGCACTGAGCAGTGGGGATCCCACATGCCAAGCGGCGGCGCGGGTCATCGAAATTGCCCGGATGATGTCCTACTGGCGAAATAATCGGGATCGCATTCTTAATCAAATGGTTGTGTGGCTGCAGGAAAATGAACTGCCAACTGAATTGGGATCCCATGATCAGCACACAGTTTATGGTGCTATTTGCCCTCAAATTGTCGTTGCCGGTACCTTAACGCGTCGTGCCATGGAATCCACTTGGATGACAGCATCTAACTCTCGCGCAAATCGTATTGGATCTGAGTTGCGTGCCATGGTGCAGGCGCCACCGGGCTACAAGTTAGTTGG
Organism: Drosophila sp. st01m; assembly: GCA_018901795.1. Classification (NCBI taxonomy): domain Eukaryota; kingdom Metazoa; phylum Arthropoda; class Insecta; order Diptera; family Drosophilidae; genus Drosophila; species Drosophila sp. st01m. The sequence goes on from JAEIFG010000269.1 coordinate 1,294,758, forward strand.
TGCCGATGTGGACTCACAGGAGCTGTGGATCGCCTCTGTGCTGGGTGATGCCTATGCACATGGAGTGCACGGTGCCACGCCCCTTGGCTGGATGACACTAAGCGGCAGCAAGTCCAACGGAAGCGACATGCACTCCATCACTGCCAAGGTGGTGGGTATCTCACGTGATCATGCCAAGGTGCTCAACTATGCACGCATCTATGGGGCTGGTCAGCAGTTTGCCGAAACTCTTCTGCAACAATTTAATCCCTCGCTCAGTGCATCAGAGGCCAAGGCCAAGGCTATGAAGATGTTTGCCGCCACAAAGGGCAAGCGCGTCTATCGCCTTCGCGATGACTTCCACGACGAGCTTGAGGACAGAGCGTATGTATTGATGTAATAATGATCCAGAATAATACGTATTTTCTTTATCAAGGCAATTTTTTTTCCAATACAATTGAAAATAGATTTCTTTTTTTTTTTGTAATGTAATGACGGTTTCAAAATTTTTTACCGATGTTTTTCTGCTTTTCAAAAACATTTAGAAGACTGCATTTCGGGACTAGTCCTCCAAATATTCTTAGATTTTGTTGAAACTCCTCAATATTGTCGAAAAGGTATCCCTTAATTCCCATGGCTCCAATTAAAACGATTACTGTACTAGTGACACCATATTAGTTAAGCCTTTTCTTAAACTCGTCGCTTTTATCTTTAAAAAATACTGAAGTTTTTGATTTAACGTACTTGACAACCCAATAGTACGTACAATAAATTTTTATAGTTTTTTTCTCCGTCCACCATTAGTTGGTTCACCTCTCCCCCTTTTTAAATCTTGTTAAAAACATTTTACGAGATTTTGTCTGTATAAGAAACTTAGAAGTAACATCCTCTAAGACTCAGCTCAATAGGCTTAGAGTTATACAATCGCGAGCGGCACGACATGCTTCTGGGCTACCCTGGTATGTGACCAACCGAGTCATTGAAAGGGACTTAAAAATTGTCCTACTGGGAGATCAAATAAACTTCCACAGCAGCCGTTATGCCGACAGACTTAGCGCCCACCCAAACACGTTGGCAAATGATCTTGTTGACCCCATTTCCCTCCGACGTCTGAAGAGAATACATCCCCATGAACTCACTACACGCAAGATAGCATAATCCCTCCACTATACACTTGTATATATTATAATTAAGGAACATTATCCAAATATTATATTTTAAGCGACACATTAGGTTAAGTTCAGAAGGAACTGAACGATTCCTAGTGACTAATGAACAATAAGTAAATGTTATCTTCAAAAAAAAAAAAAAAAAAAAGAAGTAACATCAAACTCTGTGTTGATGTTAACAACAGGGTTCAGGGCTTTGAACTTTCGCTTAACTTAAATTTAAATTTATCATTTCAATAAGTGCTTTCTAATCCGCTTGATTTTACGACAGATATAGCAGCTACGAAGCTAATCGCCTAGCGCTACAACGCCAACGTCCGATCCGTGAGGTTTTTCATCGACCAAGTTGGCAGGGAGGCACGGAGAGTGCTATGTTTAACCGTCTGGAGGAGATTGCTACACGTGAGCAACCGGCGACGCCATTTCTTAACTGCCGCTTGAGTCGTGCTCTGGAATCACATGGCGCAGACGATCAGGAGCAACGATTTTTGCCCACTCGGGTAAACTGGGTGGTGCAAAGTGGCGCTGTAGACTTTCTACACTTAATGTTGGTATGCATGCGTTGGCTAATGGGACCACATGCGCGCTTCTGTTTGAGTTTTCATGATGAGCTGCGTTATCTGGTCAAGGATGAACTGGCTCACAAAGCAGCTTTGGCCATGCACGTTACCAATTTGCTAACACGCTCGTTTTGTGCCTCACGCATTGGTCTAACAGACCTGCCCATGTCGGTAGCGTTCTTCTCCTCCGTTGAGGTTGACACGGTACTGCGCAAGGATTGCACTATGGACTGCCAGACGCCGTCAAATCCTCATGGTCTTAAAATTGGTTATGGCATTGCACCAGGCCAAAGCTTAAGCATACAGGAGGCCATTGACAAGGCAGGCGGCCCTGATATTAGTCAATGGGAGTGGCTCAAGCAGGAGATATATTGAGCAAATAGTTTAAGGCTCGGTTTCATATTTATTATGTGTTATGAAAAGGTTGTGCAGTGACAATGGATTGTCACAAATATACTAAGCAGGAAATATACTTAATTTAAGTGTTATGGAAAGAATAAAATCATAGTTGGTTTAAAAACGCTTACGGTGTTTAATCATGTACTCTAATTAAGCTAAAAACTAGTCGGAAAGTTAAGTGTCGGGACCCCGAATTTCTTTTCTTTTAAAGTTATAGCTTAATCAATCTTTATATTTGCCCAACTCAATGTAATAGGATTGACTTATCTAATCAAGTTATAAGTGTTTATTATTGTCTCATCTTAAAATACTAACATTTTTGTAACGATATGATGTGAAAATCACGAATTAATACCAGTTAAATTACAATGTATAGTATGTACAACACATGCCTATAAAGAATGTTCCTTAATACATCAAAGTCTTCGTAATGCAGAAATGTAAGGTACTACAAACTACAACTTTTGAGCCAGAGATTCGATCTCGTTGAGGAAATATATCATATCAGATTCTTCGAGACAGGAGTTTTGCAGTACAAGACGGAAGAAGTTGGGCAACTGGCGCATTGGTTGATATGTGATCATCATGGAGCCTTTCTTAATCATGGCCTCCTTGACCTTGGGCGCCACCTTGTGCAGCTTGTCGAAAAATTCTTGATTGCGCTCCATTTGCCTTAGACTTGGTGGCACATACCAGAATGTGATGTTGGTGCATTCTGGCTGCTGTACGACAAGCTCGAAACCAGGACGCTCGCGCAGCTTGGCGGTAAAGAACTCGGCCATGCTAAAGACCTGCTCCACATGCGCTTCAAAGCCCTTGCTGCCCTTGGCCTTCCACATGAACCAGAACTTGAAGACATCGGCACGACGACCGCACTGAATGTGCTTGTCTCCAGTGTCATAGGAGGTGTCGTAGAACTTGTCCTTCTGGAATAGATATGTTGCGTTCGTTGAATGACTTTGGCCCAAAATCTGAGAATGGCGCGTCAGGAAGGTCGAGCACTGCTGCGAAGCTGACAGCATCTTGTGGGGATTCCATGTCACCGAGTCAGCACTATCCAATGAAATTGCATTTAAATAAAATTAAAAATATGAATATGATTTCATAGTTATTGTAAATCTCCTTCTTGAGAAGATTCAATAAATATAGGGAAATACATTTTATTTTAATATATTGACTTATTGGCTATTTACCGTTCAATACCGTTGAGCAGATGACGATACTTTTTGGACATAAGTGCACCACCGCCCCAGGCCGCGTCCACGTGCATCCACATGTTGTACTTGCGGCAGAGATCGGAGATGCCCATCAGTTCGTCAAAGGCACCCAGCACAGTGGTGCCAGCTGTGGCAGACACCATCAGTGGTTGCCAATTGTTGTCCAAGCAATATTGAATCTGCTCCTCCAAATCGCTGAGACGCATTTTTCCCACCTCGTTGGTGGCTATCTTGCGCACATGTTCGCTACCAAAGCCCATAAACATGGCCAACTTCTCCACCGAGTAATGTGCATCCTCCGATGTGAATATAACCAACGGCTTGGCGCTGAATAGTCCCTTTGTCTGTGGATTTCATAATTGATTCATTCATTAAAAACATATCCAATCTATTATAGTAGCAATTATATCAACTTATAATCGAATAGAATACATATTTGGATAAATATTTCACTTGAGGAATTTATAATGATCATAAATAAATTTTGAAAACCTATAGAATGAAATACTTAACAATAATTACACGTTTACTCAAAGAAATCAACACTTGGAAAATCATTTAAAGTTTAAATCGAAAGTGTACAATTAACTAAATATTACGTATACGTCGTTTAACATTAAAAAAAAGTAAGGAAATAAAGAGAATTATAAAATAGATTGATATGATTATTAAAGGAATTTAGACTAATTATTATATAGTACGTATCATAAATTAAATTAAACTTATTTAAATACACTGCAAAAATCAAATAATAAAATGTTTACATATATCAAGTAGTACTAATAAGGTACGTGCTACAAAGATTCACCTTGGAATTAAAATTAGTTAAATTATCAGTTAACTTCAAACATATTCATACAACTTGTTACTAACACACACTAATATTACAAATGGTATTTATAAATCAAGACTGTACTCAAAAAAAGTTGATTGTAACGATATCCGAGTTCGTTTCTAGGTCGCATGCATTTTACTTCCGCTTTGTTTGACTTCAAACAACAAACAACACAAAATCAAAACAGACACAAACATCCATATACGAGTACACACACACACACACACACACACACACAATCACACACAAGCGGTTTGGCCTTCGGATCGATGCTTACCTTGGATTCGGGCGCATATCTGTAACGCGCACAGCTGATTGCATAACCGTTGGCTATCGAGCCGCCTGGGCAGAAGATGCCATCGCCATGTCCGTTGTCGGGGAAGCCCACAATACGTCGCATTTCGGCCAAAACTTGCTCCTCCATCAGCGTGAAAACAGGAGCCACCTCATAGGTGTAGACACTGGGATTGAGAGCATCGGTTAGCCATTGGCCGACCAGAGCATAGGGATCGACTCCCGAGTACAGCTGATTAATGAAATACGGATGTCCCGTCTTCACCGAAAACCGTATCGTTTCCCGGAGCAGGTGTCGCAGCTTATCCGGCGACTCGCCCTTATCGCGCAGCTCAAAGTCAAACAGCTGACGCAGCTCGGCCGGCTCATGCCATTCCACAACCTTGGATGAGCGATTTGTGCCCTGAAATACGGCCAGCTGTATGATCTCATCCACGCAGGCGCGAATGAAACCCTCGAATTCAGCTGCTGGATGGCTGGCCACAAAACTGGACAAGCCATTGATGTTATTGTTGTTCGTGGTGGGGTTGGTGATGTTGTTGTTGGTATTACTCTTAATATTGTTGCTGCTGTTGCTGCTGTTGTTGGACGCTGTGTCGATCACAACTGCATCACTCGATAACGACGTGTTTAATGTCAATGTCTTGGAAACGCTTGCCAAATCTTCAACATTGGGGGCTGTGGCCGCATTGTACGGCTTATATATAGAATTCTTAAAGTGATGAGTGGCGAAATTTTCACTGGCCAGCATCTTGTTGGCACTACTTAATATCTGTGTCGGATCTCTGAACAAACTTTTGTTTTCGGGGATTCGTTATTTCGTTCGATTGGCCTTTGTTGTCTGTTGTCTGTTGTCTGTTGTCTGTTGTCTATTGTCTGTTTTCTTTTGTCTCGGTTACAACTGATCCTGGCTAATGTTGGGCACTTGACAATGATTCTGAAGTTCACAGCCGAACTGAACAAATTGTTGTGGTTCTTGCTGCTTTTATAAAAGCTGCTTCTGGGTGGCACAAACACACACACACACACACACACACAGTCACACACTAACGCAGCCAATGACGAGACTGCGACTTACATAAAGACAATGCCGACGCTCTCCCATGTCGAGAGAATCAAGATCGCCAACCCGATCAGTTCTCGGCTGCTGTTTTTTATTTCATTCTTTTTTTGTTTTGAGCTTTTCAGCTCGCTCGTCATATTCAGAAGGGAAAGTAAAACCGACACCTGCAGCAATTCCCAATCCCAATCCCAATTCCGATCCCATCAACAGCCTCATAATTATCAAGTAAGAGGCTCGTTTGCAGTTAGTGATTAATGTTAATGATCTGCACCTTTCTTATCGCTAAAGATAACTTCAAGTGTTTTTTTTAATATTAAGAGGAGTGTAGGACTTTACATTTTTTTACATGTACATATATTCCCATATATTTTATAATATATATTTTCCCAACATTACACATTTTTTATATAAATTAGATCATTGTTACAATGGACAATTTCCAGTATTATCGTAATGATGATATTCTGAAATAATTTTATAATTGAGGGAAAGAACCACTATTCTATAAATCCATATCATAGGACATGAGTTAAGAGAAAACAATTAAATCAATTATTTGTTCATAGGGGACCACATAAAATAATCACTGTGGGAATTTATCGGAGTATTTCGAACAAAATTTGTTTTCTGTTTGTAATCATTACTTTTGAGCAAAAAATTAAATTACCATAAAGTGTTTTCTTGAAATTCACAATTATTGGATTACTCTAAATAAATAATATATTCTGTAGATGATCTCTTAGTCATCGAAGCTCACTTTTTTATTGCTATTATCTAGTTTAACAATGTCAATTATGACGTCCGACCTGCTTCTATACGGGGACTTCTCGCTGAATCATCGGCAAATATTCCGAATTTGACTTAAGTCGAAACCGTTAATGAAATACAAGGAACAATCTAAGGTTGTTTAGAAAACGTTGTGATTCGCGATGTTTATATCGGGGATGCTAATTTATGTACTCATGTAATACAATTATGCATTTAGTTGCCCAATTTAATAACTAATTATGCGAATTCAAGATGCTTTTGCTTTTGAAGAGATGTAAATTATTGTTGTCGACGTGGTTTTTCTCCCATTAGATACAATCAAGAACTAATTACATGCAAATTCATTGGATAATTTTTTTTAATAGCTTGTTATTATTCTGTTAATTGTACAACTGAAACGTTAATCGTGATGGACTAAAGGTGTGAAGAGCTGAGTAAATTGTTGTCTTAGGTCGAGGCGATAATGATATTGTAGATGTACAAAAGATCTTGGTCAAGACTATATATATTATCAACTACTGGGTTCTCCTTGAGATCGGTATATTGAGTATACATCAGCTACTTTCTCTGTATACATCAAACAATAAACAAATGCGGAAGACTTTTGCTTTTCTTTATTGAAAAGAGAGAGAGAAATGTGATTGACACAGTGTCTATTAAGAATTCATTCTGAACCCACAAGTTAAGGAACTGATCTTCGGTAATGGTCTTGACTGTTCAAGTTGGTAGCGAAATTGCAACAAGAGTACATAATTCAATTTTATTTTTAAGATTTTTAGCATAATACTATTTTGTAGTGATTACTCAACGAATTTTTTATTATATATTGTAATGAAATTGTTATGTTCGTTCGATGGAAATGAGATAATCAACAAACTGACACTGTCTGACGCAAATATTGTCAAACGGTTATTCAACCTGCAGTACATACCCTTTTTCCAGTTGGAGTGGTAAAAGAACGACAGGTGGTTCACCACAATGGCATATAAACAAGTGTTGCAGTGATAATATTTATAAGAATTTGCCTTTACAACTATCGAAAATTAAATACCCTAACGCAAATTCAGCGTGGCTAAGTTTGAAAATATCTATATCGTTTCAATATAATATTAAAGCTATACCAGTTTTATTTTTAGCATTTTAGTAGAAAAATTACGATTTATTTAATGAACGAATTTAGAATGAAGGTGGTACATAGTTATGTAACATATTACGTTAATAGATTATAATACCCTTATAAAGATATCAGACTAAAACTGCCTTCGTTCGCTGCGAAAATAAATGTCTCAAAATGCACGAAAAACCAGTTCAAGCAATCATCCGAAATTCAGGAAGCATTTGACCGACGTCATCGACACAGTTGCTCACAAAGTTGGTTGTCTGAAAAGCGAAAGGAAACGAACAGTTGGTTGTAGCTGTTTATGTTATTGTCGTATAATTGCAAACAATGCACAACAGCGACAACAATTAGCACAATCGCTATTAATGAGGCCTTTTCACAGTGCCCCACTACCGTTCTTCTACACTCTATCCAACTAACAACTAGCGGCTTTCCTACTCGAACTAATTAACCATTTTTATTTATGTTAAATGTTAACAAAAATGTCTGCGAATGCCTTTCAAAGCCAGGTGTTCCGGTGTCTCGAAATTAACCATAGATTGAGCTACTCATTTCGGTAATTTACTGTTTACTGGCACTGTTGTAGATTCGATTTTTCTTTGTCTTGCAAGGTCGTTGGCCAGAATCAAATGGAATACAATTAATAATTATATAATCTTGCATTTAACCATGTCCACATCCCACATCTACATCTTTTTTCCATCTGGGTAATTTCAAAAAAAGCAAAATAAGTTTAAGGTGAAAATTAAAGGTTGTAGCTCCTCATTAAAATAAATCTATTTAATTGTAAAAAAAATTTAACTTCTATTTATCGCTTTACACTGTAAAATAAATTGAATATATATGAAAAATCGGTGCGAATGTCTAACAATAGTGTTATACTTTATTGTTTTTACGCTCTACGATCAATACAATTTGCTCAATATTTACAATTGTTTATAATATATTTAATATAATAACATAAACTTGCATTTTGCTTTGAGTTTCGAATAATAAAAATCGGTCTGATTTAACTCGGTTCATATCTCATTGAATGCACACACAAACATATACACTTTATCATTTTGTATCTATATTTCATTTGCTGTCACGTTTTAATGTATTTCTGCGTGTATTTTTTTTTTTTTTGCTTTGTTTTTTGTCCTATCACACATCGCCAGGCAATAAATATTATTCTTGGTTTGTACTTGGGTAAAGAAACATCGTACCTTTATCTAAAAAATATGTAAACGATATTCGTTAGAAAATAGCTCAAATATATCTGAGAGATGCAATTTCATTTACCTGGATTGTTGTAGAAGTTTGCGCTTAGACTAGGTTTTGGTGGAAGTTGAGGTGTGCCCTCGTGGCTCGTGGCAATCGGAAAGAATTCCTTTGGGGACGAGCGTCTGTTTGGGTGCTGTGATGGATGATGTTGAGTGTGTGGATGGGAATGATGCATATGGTGATGATGATGATGATGCTGCTGTTGTGTAGAATGATGAAGATGATGATGCTGCTGCTGCTGCGGTTGTGCATAAATTACTGGCTGCTGCTGTTGCTGTGGCCTTAGACGTGTTTGATGCTGTTGTTGATGCGGGAAGCTGCTCGATGTGCTGCTGTCAATTGTGCTGGGAATGTACGGGGACATGGGCGTCATTGGTGTCATAGGTGATGTTGTCGTAGAGGAGCTTAACGCCGGAGATATTGACTGCGGGGGGCTGTTGCAGCTCATCGCTTGCCATCCCAACCAACGAAGCCACCGTTGAGGCTGTTGACTGGGAAGCATTGATCAGCGTTGACGTAGTTGCATTAATAGAACCCAGTGTCGTCCCCGTGACAGTGACAGCAGCAGCACCAACTCCCAGCGAAGGCTGCTTTGCCGAATTGCGGCGTATCATAATACTGCTCGTATTGGGAAGCAAAAGGCTGCTACTTTTACCAACAAACTCCTTTGGCTGATGGCCGTGACGTGCATATCCTGCAGCCATGGAATGATTGAGTCGGGGCGGTATTGGCGGCGGACTCAGTTCACCATCACGGGGAGGTAGCTGTAAGTAAATAGACAAAAACAATGTATGTTGAAATTAATAATACAAATATAATGTCAACACATTGAAAGCAAGAAATATCTGTGACAGGCGTATGACAACTATTAAACGTAATAAACTTTTCTTTACCTAAAACGTGGCAGCTAAAAATGAGGACATGATTTTCCCTTGATTAAAAATAATAGTAAAAATGTTCGATTTTCGATTGACGTTTTTAATTAAAATACCATATCCAAGATCTGCTAAATTTATTTAGATTTTATTGACAATGGTGCTTGGGTTTCGACTGAAATCAATGTTTTTTTTCCAAAATTATATTTGCATTTATCGACCGGTGACCTATCAAAAAGTAGATCTAATGACTTTGCCGCCTCTTTCTTAAAAATGAGAGCACATTTTCGTAGGTGGATGTGCCGAATGGTATATAAAGTGGAGCACTAATAAAAAGTAATAATGTAATAAAAATGCAAAGTATCAAAGTTCAATTTAAAAAACACTAAGGTTATGTAACTATATGATATGTTATGTTATAATGCTATTATTCGACCGGCTACGATATATCTACTTCATGTTTCATAAAGATAGGTTGAAAATTGAGAGAGTAGTTTGCATAGAAGCGGACGCACAGCTATATAGACTTTGCTCGTCGTCCTGAACAAGAATATATTTATAACTATACTTAAGGCATATATTACTACCGAAAAACCTTTTACTCATTGCATTTGTTAAATAAACGGTCTTACACGACAGATTTTGTGTTTACTCACTGTGGGTGCATCGGGAGCTTGCCGCTTTTGGGCCATATCTGCGCAACTTTCGGTACGCTCCTTACGGCGAGGGGGTAACGGCGGTGGTACGGCACGATACTCCAGGGTCGCTGTTGGCACATTCACATGAGGCGATATGGGTACCGCACCCGTCTGACCATGGCTTTGCTCGCTGTTGTAATAGAAACCACCCAGCCGAGGACTTATGTCTCCCAATTCACCACCAACAAGCGTCACTGTGCTGGCAATGCTGTGCGTGGGACTGTACTGCGTCTGTGAGGCGCGTCCATGGAATGGTGAACGATTGCTGGCAGGTGGCGGAGGCGGAACTACTTCGTGACGCGGACTAATTATCAATTTGGGCAGTGGCGATGGCGGCAAAACATCTGCCGAATCGGAGGTGACATTAAAATCAGACTGATTATTCCAACCGCTGGTAGCTGCTGTTATTGGTGGCGGCAACTGTTGCTCCGATAATGCTGGACTAAAGTTATCTATTGGCGCATTACTACTGTTGTGCGTCCACACGTGAGCTGCTGGTTTTTTGGGCAGATGCGGCGCCGGCGCCACCTCACCATTGTCCGTTGTCCGATGCAGCGATATGCCGCTCCAGGTGCTACCACCGTTCCTCTCCGGAATGATGACCGGTGCAAATACGGAATAGGCATGCGGATTATGCTGTGGACTTTGATCTCCAATGCCAACACCAGTCCCGGACGGCACTGGCACTGTCGATATTGCTGTCGTGGTCGTAGTCGCTGCCGGCGCGTGTGTCTCCACATTAGCCGAAGCATTGTTAGACAGCTTATTGCTGTTATTATTCTGGTTCTGGCGACGCGGTTTAATGCCCGGCGACTTGAGCGGAATGTTCGGCCATTTACGTGGCTACAAATACAGAAAAGTAAAGGTCAGTTGAGATGAATCCTTATTTGATTATTATGCATTGACTTACAAATTTAGGCACCGTCTTGCAAGCGCGAGGCTCAATGCGCAGACTCTCATTGTAGAGATAATCGGACATTTCTTTATCAGAACGTCCGTTGAACGGATCAAGCTGCTCAAAAAAATGGCGTATGGTGGACTCTTCGTTGAGGCAGTAGGGCTGATTCTGGTACTGTTGTATCTCACCAATGATTTCCGACACTTTTCGTCGCTTGGAGAAGTTTATTAGCTCTGTATTGGTCAAGAGATCTGGATTACCCTCCTCCAAATGCAGTATATGTGTCAGATAACGACCAAAGAATGGCACACAGGGCGGATTAATAGAACGTAAACGCTCCTGGTATTTCTTCAGATGATCTTCACTTAGTTCACGACACTCGTCAAGAAACTTACGATGCCGCTCTGGTAGACCATTAAACGTGGCACGCAATCGAAATACTGCTGCCGTGCCCATAGCAGCGACAATCGAAAGTATACCATTGAAATTGTTAAGCTCAAGCATCACCATCATTACCTCAATGGCACGCTGCATGATGGCTAGACGCTCATCGTAATTCTCCGCTTCCATAATGGATTTTTCAATCCACCTCGTTACATTTGTGGTATGCTTCATTATCTTGAGCAGATTGGGACTTTTTAGTTCCTTGTCCTTTTTGGTCCACGGTGAGCCAACAAGCTCCGATGGCTTCACATTCTTGTACATCTCAAACTCCAACAAAGTCAACTGACGTGCCACCTCCAGCGGATGCAATGTTAATAACGTTATATCATCGTCATGAACATTTAGATGATATTCAATGGGCGGTGGATCATGACCGTAGGCATAGACAATCTTCTTATTGCTTTGTTTGTTCTGCAATTAAAAAATAACCCAGAAAATATATAAATATGTACTAAGTTACCAGAATGTATTTATGCATTATAGATTTAACACTCCACCGACTTTAAAAATGTATAAGTGATGATGTTATCAGCTGGATCTTTAAAGCTCTACTGTAACATTAACAGGTAAATAAATGTTATAAAAGCAAATAAAAAATAAATTTAAAAAACCTAGAAAAGTATTTTTTAAGGAATAATAAGGACTTATTTAAAGAAATAGTTGCTTTGAAACCGGTTGAATATTCTGTGTCTTTCGAGTTCCATGAAATTATTAATTAATCTGATGGACTTTTGGCAAATACAAATTTTAAGTCTTCGGAAAACTGCACAAGTCAATATGAAAGCGATTAAAAAATAATTGAAGTCCATTTTCTTTAGCATGTTTGACATTTTGAATTATATTTTTTGTATTCTCTTCTACTTCTAGCAATATATTTCACTGTCTTATACTCTGAAATAGGAATTGAACGCAAACTTACATTTATATATATAAAAAAAAATAACTGCAATATTTGCTCAGATAGTTATACGAAATAAAAGTAATTACCTTGCGATCGACAATCTTTCGCACCGAATCGACCCATTTGCGCATGGATTTGCTGTTAACATCATTGAGAAAATGCAACAGTCTGTCCAGCAGTGTCGGATCCTTCTCAAAATCGTAAAAATGATGATCCACCCAGTGGCGTAGCACATTAAGTACACGAAATTGTACCGGCTGTACAAACTCCTTGCGATACCGTTTCCAATCCTCACGCTGTGAGTTCTTAAGCATTTTTTCGCTATCCGTCGTTGCCGTTGTCGCCGTCATTGCGTCGTTTTTATCAGAGTCAGTACCACCGACGCTGTTCGTCTGCTGTTCCTGGTATACCAGGCTGGGCTCAGGTATTTCGAAACGTTCAATCAGCAGCGTTAAGAGCTGTTGTGGTGAACAAAAGTATCGATATGTGGTAAGAAAGGTGCGCACAAATGTGGGATCCGCATAGATATGATAGGTGAGGCGCTCAATCAATTTACAAAGCGTTGCCCCTTTAATCATGGGCACAACTCCGCTGTCTCGATCTTCGAGCACAATATTCTCGGCACTATCAGGTACAGCAAACTTGTATATTTCGGGACTAGGCATACGCAATGGATGCTTCCGCTCAATGTCTTGCAGTATGCTATCCAATATTCGATCAAGCATCGATTTGGTATTCACCATAATCAAATCTGCCATCCAGTCGTTTTTATGCTGTGCATTTTCCGCCGATAGCACAATGGCTGGATGCATCCGAGTAATGAGTTCAAAGCTGTGCTTTAACTCCTCGGTATCCACCCGATCGCTGATCTCCACGCGCCGCATAAAGAACTTTTCCTTCAGTCGATAATCGTAGGCGGTTGCGCCAGCTGATGGTGTTTGCTTCTTGGTATTGGCTTTACATAGCACCATAAGACCGTCAAAGAGAAATACTTTACGTTCGCTCCAAATGCGTTTACCTGATCCGAGTTTACTAAGTGATCCCTCTACGAATAAAAAAGATTGTAGTCAAATATAAGTATAATCAAAGTTATAACTTCACACAACAAAACTTACCGCGTATAAACTCATTACAATTCAGTCCCACATCTTTGTCATCCCAATGCTCCACTTTTAGTTGCAGCTCCCGAGTCCGTTCAATCGCCATTTGACGTCGCACACGACCACTGACCGGCACCAGTCGTTCCTTGGATAGGTTGGCCATCACTTTCTCGAGATCACAGTGCAATGGATGCAGGAGACCCTGCACTTGTGCAAAGCTCTCGATATCGTCCTGTGATGTACTGAGATCCATAAGATGCTTAATATAGTCAAAGTAAACAAACGCATGGCAAATGGGCACCAGCAATAACTTGGGCAAATAATACTTGACTGCTTCCCGGAAGCCATGACCAGCTGACATGAGAGAAGGGGCCTAAGGAATTTAAAAATTATATCATTTAATACATTTTATCCAGAAATAGCGATTCTTACATTAGGATTGGAGAGGAGATTGCTTAGAGCATCGCGTGCCGCTTGCGAGGTGACATCGTAGGCATACTTCTTGTAAACATCGAACTCCTCGGCCTCGGCGAGCTCTTCAAAGCAGCTCGCGACACAAGGAGCGTTCTGTTCTTGCGACATCTCGATTACATCCTCGAGAGACCCAAGAAGTGTAACTGTGACCTCATAGATGTCCATAATATTTGAGAATATCGGTTCAAGTTCCTTTGGATCGCGGGCTATTTTAATTAGCTCTTCGCGAAACACACGTATTATCATGTGCAAGTCCCGCTGATATTGTTTCTCATCATTGATCAGCTCCTTCACAGTCTCCTCGTACGTGGCGCTCGCCCGTTGCGCCGGCAGCGACAATGGGCTGGGCAGCATATTGCACTTGAGATGTTCGCCGCTCTGATCGAGCATGTCGAGCATATCCAGCACGCGCTCGGCATTCATTACCACTTCGAGATCCTCTTTAGCTATCTCACTGTGCGAAATTCGGCACACATAGTCAGCAGCCATTTTGAGTATATCGGCGGAGATGCACTCAAGCACAGCCACCAAATAGGCTGAGACAGAACTATCGATTTTATACTGTAGCACATCCTTTTGAAGTAGCGTATGCACTCGCTCAGTGGGCAAAAGAGATTTACGTTTTTTCGAATTGATCACCTCGTTCGCCTCCTTGAGCGCCCATTGAACGATGGGTACTGGAAAGGATTTGTTCACCTTCTCCTCAACATCCTGCACAGAATGCGGGAGTGGCTTTGCGCACAATTTTGCCAAAAGACGCACACAGAGCTTCTCCACATAGAGCAATGCATCTTCTTTGGCTGTCACGCATGGATTCACCTGCTCCAACACCTTGCGCAGTGATGGTATAAACAGACCACGCCAACGTGCCGCATTCTCGTTTTTCGTAAAATCGTATCCATCGGAGCCCTGTACAGTGGACGCAACGCCAACGCTAATCCCATGGCTACCACTGCTGGAAAACATTTCTGCACTCCACACTCACTCACATACACACACACACACACACATGCACTCTCTTTTTATTTATTAGTCAACAGAAACGTCGTCGTCGGGCAGCAACATTTTTTTTCGTTTTGTGTGTCCTTTTTTGCCTGAGTTACTCGGTGCGCTTTTTATTTGCAATCCTAACGAACAAAAACAAAACTTTGTTTTCACATGCTATACATACAATTTTTTTCAATATATTTTTTCTCTGCAAATTCCGCTTACAATAAACCGAAGGTTGCCACCCAGTTAAAATGTACGATCTGGTTCGATATTTTTTACTTAAAAAAGATTAAAATAAAAAAAAGGTTAAAAATGTAAAGGTGAAAAATGTACCTTTATTATTCGTTTTAATTTTCAAAATAGAATTTTTTTTAATTTTCACAGCATTTTTGTTAAAAATTTTTAGGTCTTTTGATTAATTTCATATAATTGATATTGTAACTTTTCTTTCCTTGGGTTGAGTTACTTCAAACCTTCATTAAAATGCTTACCTATATTTTACTTATTTTGAATATTACATTTTCTTGTAATTATTAATTAAGTTGTTAATTTAATATTAATACAGTGTTGGCTGGGCACCGTCAGTGTTGGCAACTTTTTAGCGGTTAATTTTGTTGGACGCAGTGTAGACAAAGCTGTTCCTGACTGAAAAACAGCCGATCTAAAAGAGCTAAAAATTAATGTACAAATATCTTTAAAACACTCAAGTTATTTGCGTAGTGGTAACATACTTGAGTATGAGAAGAAATTATAGTCTGGTTGTCTTTCCTTTACCTATTAAAAAAGGCAATTTTAAAATGGTTTAAAAAAGGCATTTACATGCCAAATGTATTAAAATTCGAAATTAGTTAAAACTAGCCGAAAAGTTAAAGATGTGGCCTCGACTTTAGAAATACCCGTTATATACTTCTAGGAGCTAGTTTGCTTGTAAAAATAAAAGTGTAAAGACCGCCGTTCTAACCAACCGATCTTAATGCGATTATCCTACCTAATCACATCCTTCTTAATTCTACTTAATAGATAGTAATAATATATAACGTAAGTTACCAATAATAGCGTAATATCTTAAAAATACGTGTTTGTGTTAAGGTTATACGGGGTTTGCCGAAAAGGATGGGGCGCAATTTGAGTCTGCCTGCCAAATTTGGTTGCTTTACCTCTTATAGTCTATGAGATCCTTTTGTTCATACAGACGGACATGACTATTTCGATTTCTCTGTTGATGCTGATCAAGAATATATATCCTTTATATCTTTGGAGATGCCACCATCTGCCTGTTACATATATTGTATCGAAGGTTTATAAGGTGTATAAGGTTTATTGCTACAGTATTGCCATACGAAGTTCACATTTGAATTATGCTCCTTGAAAACTATCGCCCGTTTACGAACGCCTAGTACTACCAAATTTAGAGGAGAAATAAGTTGTTTCGGGCTGAAAATAAATTTGGGGTGCACTTTTTCATAGTTGGATGTATACTTTAAAAGCAATCATTCCTGCAAATATCCATTTTTATCATAATAGATTGATATTCTTAGTACCATGGAGTCACTAAGTAAAGTCGCTAGCTACTAAAAAAATAGTCTCTAACTGAAAACTGAATTATTTTAACAAACACTTGTACCAAATAAAATAAACAAATAAAGCAAACGCATTTAAATTAAATATTATCAAGGCTCTGGTTATATAAATACATTAAAGGTGTGACGATCACGATAAGGGAATCGTTGAATTTTGCAAGCAGCATCGTGAAGAATGTGAATCATCACATTCTGCATTTTGATGTTAGCACTAAGCAAATAACCAAGATTAATATTTTTAATTAATTTTAATTTTTAATATTGTCACAAAATTGAGCATCAGCTATTTTTGGGCTAGAGTATGCTTTTGTACCAACACTTTTGCCTAAGGTAGAAGTTTTTTTTGTGTGTAAGTACCGCAAGGCAGTCATCTTGGTCCACTTCTTTTTACGTTATTTATTAACGATCTTCCATCTGTTCTATCTCACTCTCATGCACTCATGTATGCGAACGACATCAAGCTTTGTTTAACCTATAGTGACCCTCTCTTTAATAGGTTATTGCAAGCGGATTTACTTACTGGTGTCAAAACAATTTACTTAATCTTAACAGTGCTAAATGTAAAGTATAGATCTATAGATCTTTTCGCCATATCTGTCACTATCTTGGAATGCGTTAATTATACCGAAAGTTCAGTAAATGATTTAGGTATAATTCTGGATCATAAGCTGAAGTTTAATAAACATATTGATGTTTCGGTCAATGAAGCAATGGGAGTTCTTGGGTTTATTAAGCGTTGGTCCAAGGAATTTGATAATCCATATATTACTAGACTTTTATATACCTCTTACTTACTCGTAACTTTAACCCCTTATATCTTCAGCATTGCACCACTAACTGGGCTTTGCATGAACCTTTTCGTATTATGTGTGCTGACTATAACAATCTATACCGTACGATTAGTTTGGAGTGTGCTTCACTAAGTATTAGGGCCTCTATACTATTATATCTTACTAATCAAACTAACTAATATTTCTCTAATTTTACCTTGATCTGATTGGGTTTTTCTGGGTTTTCCCCAAGCCTTGCAACAAATGTTGGACCAATCGGTTAATCTTTTTAATTTTTTATATACCCCCAGAATATAATATTTTATATTTTTAATAATATTTATTTTATAAAAATAGTTTTACTTAATATTAACAAATTTTAATTTTTTAATGTAAATGTAAATTTTAAATGTCGTCTGCTTATAGCCAGACTATAAAATAAATAAATAAGGGAACTCATCCCATACAACTGAAAGTGTCCCCACAAAACACCAAACGTTGAGTCCACTAATTAGATTTACTTTAGACCTGAAGAAAAAGAACGGAAACTCTGCAAAACAACATCTATTTGCATAATATTTTCTGTGTTTATTATCCGAAATTATAATCTGTAGCTATTAATTTGTCGTTGTTATTAGATATTTTAATTTATTTTCGATTAGTGGGGCAGACTTGCACGTGCACAAAGTTGAAGTATTGTCATCCAATTTGGTAGCTCTAACTTTTATAGTCTCTGTGTTCCAGGTGTTCAAATGGACAACAACATAGCTCATTGAGATCGAATCTGTTAAACTACATCATACTTCATGTTTATACTACAGTGGAGTCTGGTTATATCGAATCCTCTTATAGCGTCAGTCTGGTAATTGCGACTTATACTTAATTACAAAGCTAATTACTTTGTTTTATGTTAAAACATATTACGAACATGGCAACCATAAAATAAACAAATAAAATTTGTTTTCCACCTTTCCGTTAATGAGTTTTCCGGGTATAACGACCGTCCCTTGAAAGTAGCTATAATCGGATTCTAGTGTATAGTATATTTAATAGACTACAATTAACAGTTTTAGTGTAATCATTGGTTATAATGTTGAAAAGTAGTAATATAGATAGTATTTTAATTTTTCTGTTATTTTTCCTCTGGCCAAACCTCGTTCTCTATCCATTCACGATAATAGGAAAGTCTTGTGTAAACAGTATATGAGTACTTAGCATCGCATGACTTTCCACGTGAAACTACTCCCATTATCGCATATAAGCAATCATCTCGGTTAGGATATCCAACAAATGAAGGACCCCCAGAATCACCGGTGCAAACATCTCCAAAAGAACCGCGTGGGGCCGCACAAAATTGTTTATTTGCATCCGTCTTCTTTTCCAAATGGCAAGTGTCGATGTCCTTTTGAACTAAAGTTGTCTTTAATAGTTCGTTCGGCTGATTTGCCCCATCATTCATTCCCCAACCAGCAACCACAAATTCCTCAAGTTCGCTGCCATTGGTTTTAGGTAAGCAAGCTGGTTTAATTTTGTTCGTTGTAATATTTGCGCTCCTGTCAAGTTCCAACAGAGCAATGTCACCAAACGTTCTATTGGAGATATTGTATTCAGGGTGAATTCTCACGCTGACCTTGAAACGTTCACCGGTATTATTTCTATAATGGGCACCTAAAAGCACAGAAAGCTCTCTAAAAAATACAAAATTATATTTGAGTAATTTAATCAACACTCAAATTAAAAATGCTTACATGTTCGGATTATATTCTAATTCATGAAAACAATGTGCTGCAGTGACTACAAACTTTGGATCTATTAAAGCACCACTGCAGCTCCAAGCGTAATCTTCCAGACCTGGTTCTTTGAATTGAACTGACACCATAAACGGTATTTCATGCATCTCAGCTATTGTGCCGTCCTTAATGAGTGGACCCTTTTGACAAAAACCTTTAATTTCGGCGAATTCCAGGCATTCTGAAAAGGAAGCATAAGACTTTATTGAGTTTAGCTAATGTTTATTTGTTCGACTTAAATACATTAAATGTAATGATGAGGAAATATTCCTTTTTTTTTTTAATAAGTTTAAGCTTTTGTCACTAGAAATTTACCTCGTGTAGAAGTTTTTTGTGGCTCTGTGGTTGAAGACGCCAACCTGCCACAATCAGAACTCACTTTGGAATACTTTTTTTTTCTTTTTTTTTAATATTTTATTTTCGCCAGAATCATTCAGTACCATCTGAATATAACTGGACGAGAAAGGGGAAGGGAAATTATGGTACATAGGGGTCCTTAACTAGATTACATATTATTGAATAGTATTATTAGTACAGATTTATTTAATAATGCTATGAAATGATTCTGGTAGGCAGATCCGAAGGGTGAGATCTTCTCAGGCGTCGGAGGGGAAGAGTCTCGGCAAGACTACTCGACAACAAGTTGGGATGCATTGCTAGCCTATCATAGTATCGGCTGCTATGCTGATTAATTTCGTCACCAATCAGAGTGATGCGTAGATCCCTTAGGATTGCGAAGTTGGTGACGTACCACGGGAGTCCGGACGCAAGCCTGCCACAACGAGCCTGTAGAGTTCTCAGCTTGTCTAGCTGGTGTTTAGACGCGGTACTCCAAATTTGAATAGCGTAGATCCAAGAAAGGTTCACTACAGCTTTAATTAATCGAACCTTTGTCGAGAGCGGCAGATTAGTTGATCGTAGGAGCCAGTCGAGACTTTTGAATACTGGATTCATATCCCACCCAGTCAAAGCTATGGTCCTAAATATGATTTTAAGTTAAATGGAATGAAACGCAAATCAAAATTAACATACCAATAAAAAAACAAACTTAGGAGTCTATTATCACTAGGAAAATAACCAATAAAGACCTTCCTAACAAGAGCTGACTGTCTATTGACCATAGAAAGTCGCTAACTTTATCACTGTTGCCAATTTTTAGGCGCAAAGAATAACTTTTCAGTCTAAAAACATCAAAAAACAAATAGCTGCAATTAAAATATACAATTTACTACAAACAAATTACTTTTGAGAAAGTTAGTTGATTGGTTTCGTGTTTATAAGGAGACCCATGCGCAACCACCGATTAAACTCCCTGTTTTTCTTGTTCTTATATCAAATCAATTGTAAATATGACTTACTCTTTTCGGAGACAGATTGTTTTTCTTCTACAGGACAGCAAACTGTGTTATTAAGTTTACTGCAATACTCTACTTCTGCGGCTCCCTTGGTTGCCATTAACAGTTGGACAATGTATTCACAGTCGTCTACGGGAATACACTCAGTATTTTTTGAGCAATTATGTGAATAACTTAATGCAACTTCAAGTGATAGTATTAGTAGTATAGTTAACAGATTATGATAATTCATTTTACTCAAAACACTAAAATTAGAGCGCTACACAAGTAAGATTTGCAAAACGAATGTTTAGTAAATATTTTGCTACTCGTATGGAATTAAACAAATCTAGACAGAGACGTCTGATCAGTGATCAGTGATCAAGCAGTACTAATTTGAAAATACGGATGACAAACTTGTTATACTATCTGTATAATGGATGTTTGCATATTTGAAAGAAAAATGGGCGTTGTGAGATAAGCGGTTATCTCTCCAGAAGAGTTCCGCCTTGTTTTTTTTTGGAGGTGGTTGAACTTCGTCAGATTTTGGTTTCACACCAAGATCTACTAGTTTGCCGCCTTTGCGCTGAAGTTGTTTCTCAATTATCCTCGCGTTGTTGGCGTAACTGTCAGCAATCTCGCGCTGAAATAGAATCATTTATTGGATTTGTGTTCAAAATACTGACTAACTTACCGCCTCAATTTTGATAGAAAAAAGCACCGAAAATTTTGCAGTTTTATAAATGAAAAAATGTTTTTAAGGTAGAAATTTCTTGATAAAACATATTACTTTTACAGGGCAATAGAGGTTACATACAAGACTAATATGAGTAAGCAAAGCCTTGTTGTCAACTATCACAGCAGCCCATTCAAATGCACACACTTACTGTAAGACTCACGCATACATGGAGATCAGTCTCGACGCTCGACTCTATCTGTATTGGTCTGACTACTAAAGAACATGCATGTGGAAAGAGGGCGAGAAATTAATCTTCTCATTTTGTTTGACATCGACGTGCGCTTCTTGCGTTCTAACAGAGCACTATGGAGATTTTCTGCAGTTTTATTTCTTTCTAATAAAATTCATTACCTTATAAGTAATTTCAAAAAGTTGGCGTCGGCAGATTAACAACAACTCACTATGATAAAAATAACATTTCTTTTCAAATTCATTTCATTTTGGTAAAAGTATGAAATTTTGAAATTGATTAAGCCTTTGACCAAGCAACATTACAAGTCAAATTTTTTGTCCAATTTGGCATGATTTTTTTATAAGTAAATGAAAGCTCTCAGAATCGCGTTTAAAGTCTTGCTTTATACTAATTTCGATATAAGGATGTCGATTTAAGCTGAAACATACTTAAATAGTATAAGCTAGAAATAAGTTAGAATTATGATGTTTCAATCTCTTCTACATTTTTTTCTGTTTTGACTCTTTTCAGAGGTCCGTTCTTCCGGTTTTGATTATCGGTGGCCAAAATCCTTGAATTGACGACATTCGTAAGCAGTCAGTTTAAAGGTTACGAAGCTTCTGATTAAATGATTTAACAAACAAAATATATAATTTGCAACTCAAAACGAGAAATGCCTCCACTATGCGTTGCTCCATTAGCTTTTGCTACACATCCATAGGTGGCGCTACCAAGAGCTGACTGCCCATCGACCAAAGAAAGTCGCTAATTTGATCACTGTTGTCAATTTTTAGGCGCAAAAATAACTGTTTCTGATTTATAAAGCCTGTTCGAAAACCAAATGAGTGGAAATAGTGCTATAATTTGCACAGTTCTCTTCTTTAGAATAGACTTTTTTTAATTTCTTTATTTAAGCATTGAATCCATACATTATATCATAACATCGCAGTAGACATACACGTATAATTAACAGAACCAAACCCCACACTAAGCGCATGAGGACTTATAATAACTTGACAGGTAAGCTTACACATTTCTGACTTTGCCTGGGAGAGATTTGAGCCCAATTTCTTTAAAAAACGAAAACGAAAGTACAAATGCGTAATAAAAGGGATTCAAAAATGACATTTAAATATTATGGTGTTTGCGGAATTTCGCTCAATTGTACAAAAATGTACACCACAGTCAAATTTAAAATTGATTAAAAACTCACATCTATTGAAATTTTCTTCTTCAAGTATTTATTTTAAGGAATTTACAGAATAATTCATTCATTCACTAGTATGATCATAACGTCTTTGAATAAAATCAGTTTCCAATATTTTTTGAAAATAGGACTTTCAATATGGACGTAAGAAATATAACGGTAGTGAAATATCTTTTCTATCACTTACAAAAATTATCGATATGCAAAGAAAACTTAAATTTAAAGTTTGATAATTACTAAGAAAGCTAAATAAATAAATTTGTTGAGTCACTGTTTAGACCTTATCAACAGGGTCATACCGTACAATGTATCAGAAAGAGTTATTTGAGTGCTCTTCAATCTGCTGATAAAAAACATTAAAACCAACTAGCCGCCCTCCGCTGCACACCGGGTCGCTCGCTCGGCTATTTTATTTTTTGATGTCTGGAGCAGCAGAAAACTTCTTTATAGAATAGAGAGATGTCGGCTGGGCACAATACGGGCAATAAAATTAACATTATTGGGCGCACAAAGTGTGATGTAATAGGCTTGTAAAGCAATCAAAAAGGATTCGGCCTAGAACTTTAGCAGAGAATTGCGACACCGTAGCGTTGAGCTCGTCAATTAATTTATTTACCTTATTAGTGTTTTGTTCAATTGTGATATTTTTCAATTGCCTACAGGAGCAACTTTGGCCAACGCAGACAAATGAAAGGTAGAGCTCTCTCGACAGAAAGATAACATCTTACAAGACGCCCATTATTTAGTCGGATGATGCCTAGCTCACGACGTACGAATGGTAAATGAAACTACAGCTCGTAAGGTGTATGACAGCGGAAGGAAGGACAGAATAAAATCTCTTTAACAGAAAACTGAAACTTTGGGAATATTTTTATGAAATTTCTCCACATCAGAAGGACTTTTTAATACTTGACTTTTTTTTGCACATATCGCTCATTTACTGGATGAGTGATAAAAGTTAAAAATACAATTTACAATGTTAATAAGAAACAGTAAGTTAATCAGTAGCGGTGCTGAAAATCTTAAGCGGGCTTTATTTGTGTGAATCAAAAAACTTCAAGCGCGTTAGTCCCAAAAAGTCACGATATCAGACTTACTTTTTATTAAATACTTTTGTATGAAGTATTCACAGTTAAACTTTTTTTTATACATAAATGTGAAAATTAATCATAATGATGACATTTATAATTAAGAAAAAATATATGGAAAAAAAATAATTCAATAAATTTTTGTATAATGATTTCTGGCTGGCCGTTTTTAAAAATTGGTTTTGTGTTTATAAGGCGACCCATGCGCAACCACCGATTAAACTCCCTGTTTTTCTTGTTCTTATATCAAATCAATTGTAAATATGACTTACTCTTTTCGGAGACAGATTGTTTTTCTTCTACAGGACAGCAAACTGTGTTATTAAGTTTACTGCAATACTCTACTTCTGCGGCTCCCTTGGTTGCCATTAACAGTTGGACAATGTATTCACAGTCGTCTACGGGAATACACTCAGTATTTTTTGAGCAATTATGTGAATAACTTAATGCAACTTCAAGTGATAGTATTAGTAGTATAGTTAACAGATTATGATAATTCATTTTACTCAAAACACTAAAATTAGAGCGCTACACAAGTAAGATTTGCAAAACGAATGTTTAGTAAATATTTTGCTACTCGTATGGAATTAAACAAATCTAGACAGAGACGTCTGATCAGTGATCAGTGATCAAGCAGTACTAATTTGAAAAAACGGATGACAAACTTATTATACTATCTGTTTAATGGATGTTTGCATATTTGAAAGAAAAATGGGCGTTGTGAGATAAGCGGTTATCTCTCCAGAAGAGTTCCGCGTTGTTTTTTTGGAGGTGGTTGAACTTCGTCAGATTTTGGTTTCACACCAAGATCTACTAGTTTGCCGCCTTTACGCTGAAGTTGTTTCTCAATTATCCTCGCGTTGTTGGCGTAACTGTCAGCAATCTCGCGCTGAAATAGAATCATTTATTGGACTTGTGTTCATACCACTGACTAACTTGACCTTACCGCCTCAATTTCGTCCTCTTCTTCGTCGATAGTAGATACTGTAACAGAGCTAAACTTGCCCATATTCTTTGTATGGCGCGTGACCATTACTTTTTTCCCATTAGCGTCTACTATACCGGAATCATCCACACTAGCAATAGCAGTATTTGTGGCAATGGGAGCAGTTCGAGAATTTGTATTACTTTTTATTTCCACTGCCAGCAGCTGAGCCAGCGGTTGTTCGCCCTTGTTTCGCACCAACGCGTTGTTCATTATGAAAGTAACTTGGGAGTCGTTACTGTGCCGGTAGTATAGTGGCAGACTGCAGTTTCGACACTGTGATTGAAAACGATATTTAAATTTTTTTTAATATAAAAGTCTTATAATAGTCTTATATTTACCTTATACCGATACTGCCTCTCGATACCCTTGCCCTTGCGGGAAATATATATCAATTTTGGAGCTGGGTTAAAAGTCAATTTATTGGCATGGTCGTTGGCATCGATAACTCGCGCATTGTCCACTTCGCGCAAGGGCAACTGATCTAGTGTGCAATCTGAAAGACAAATATATACATTAATAAATATTAACTTTTCTTATAGTTTTTCATTACTGTACTTCATACCCAAAATCAGTGACATTTTGCCACAGAGGCAGTAATATATGTTTAACGGCTTCTCTTCATTATATTCCTCTTGATCTTTTGTGTCAGAGCAAACAATGCTTCGCGAAACTACTTTCGGCATATTTAATATGTATGAATTAAAAGTATTTTTAACAATTATTTACAAAGCGAATACGATGTAGCCACCTGTGAGAAAAAAATTACAGCTAATTTGAATGTCTGGCAACCATGAACCGGATTTAGGTCGTTTCAATAATCAGAGGGATTTCCTAATTTTTTAAAAATTATAAATTTATGAAATATTTTCTTTAAATTTAATCCCAAACTTTTCATCAATTTATTAATTTATTGAATAGTTGAAAAATAAATAAATTGAACCAATACAACGGAAGCGGCATTGATCAAATCGCTCCGATTAAGTTTGATTGAACTATTTATCGTCAAATGGTTAACGTGGCTAAAGATTTAGTTTGGAAAATTTCAAAATGCAAAAGCTTTGAAGTAAATTAATAAGAATTGTATGGAAAATTTGATAAAATGAAGTTTGAAATTCGTTCCCAAATAAAATTAAGAAATAAAAAAAAAAAAATGTCAAAAATAGTTAAGTTTTCTTGGTTTCAATAAAAAAATTTGCAGTTAGAATAAAATACTAACATGGTACGAGCTGCCAGATCGTCAACCATTTCCACAGTATTAACCATTTAGGTCAAAACATTTATTTCTTATCAGTGCTGTCAAGTTTTGAGAAAAATAGCTATTTCTGACTGAAAAGTAGTGTTGGGTAAACACAGTTAGATGAACATGTTCACTTTTTTTAAGCTAGGTCAACTCACTAGGATTGCTCACTTGTTCAGAATGCTCCGTAGCGCCGTTGTTAACATTGCTCGCATTTATACAGAAATAATAATAATTCTCTATTCTTAACGTACATAAAACTAAAAAAAAACCTTCATTGCGAATTTCGAGCAAGAACGCAAAGATCTAACGAAATCTACGTATAATGCGTATAATCATAAGCGCACTGTAAAACTTGAGCAAAGTGTGTGCTCTTTTGCACAGTTTTATTAATAATATTATTAGAAAAAGAGAGCTGAAGTATATTAAAATTAGACAGATTTCTGGCTAATAGCAATGATCCAATTTTTTTCAAGCAATCCAACTTTAAAAATAGCCAGATCTAGCAATAATATAGCTAAATTGGCAACAGTGATGTGCTCTCCACTGAACGTACAACATATTGCAGAACTATGCTACAACAAATTCCGCGATTTACCAAAAACTGGAAAACCAACAAATGGTCAATGGACAGTATTAGCCGGTATTGTGCAATACGATGGCCGAACACAGATCAGTAAAGTGGTGTCTCTTGGTACAGGGTTTGTATTATAATAACAATAATGTTTATTTGTACGTATAATTAAAAAAATGCTTATTTAATATGATTATGTATTTAGGACCAAGTGCATTGGGTGTAGTAGACTATGTAAAAGTGGATTCATTTTAAATGATTCCCATGCTGAGGTGCTGGCGCGACGAGCCTTTCTTCGATATTTATATCATGAGTTGTGGAGAGCAGCCACAAGAAAGCAACAAAATAAGGAAGATGACATCTTTAGCTGGGATTCTGAGAAGGGTTGTTATGTGCTCAATAAGTACCTGGACTTTCACTTTCTTAGCACCCAAACACCTTGCGGAGATGCATGTATAAAGGAAGAATCAGATGAGCCGTTGCCAAAGCAACAGCGACTTTGTCAAGATGTGAATGAAGATGTCTTTGGAACTGGTTTTCCATTAATATTCAGCAATACAGTTTATACCGGCGCAAAATTGATAAACCAAAATAATATCACATCTCAGGATGATATGCTGCAAACACCGTCGGCTTTGCGCACTAAGCCAGGCAGAGGCGAGCGTACGTTATCGATGTCCTGCAGTGATAAGTTATCTCGCTGGAACGTTCTTGGCATTCAAGGCGCACTGCTTGACATGTTGATCGACAAGCCCATATACTTAAGCAGCTTTAACTTCACTTGTCAAGATGCACGACTTGATATTTTAAAAGAGCCATTTACCAGCGCTGGCAAAGTAAACACATCGAACACAAACGTTACCAACCGCAACAGCCACTTATTCGAGTTGATACATCGATGCCCTTTGAGTATGCACAACGTGCAGACTGGCAGCCTTCGCCAAGTGGGTTAATATGGTCTCAACTGTCGGGCTCGTTAAGGTAAGCAACGGTCAAAAAATGGAAACCAATGTTAGTATATAAATTCTTTTGCAGACCCCATGATATAGTTGTGAATGGCAAACGTCAAGGAGTTACCAAGAAAAAAATGGATAGTCCACAAGCCGCATGTGCAATTAGTAAATATAAGTTATTAGAGAACTTTCTTGAATTGCTGCACTTCAGTCATGAGATTCGTGAAAAGCTTCAATTGCAGTTGTCAGATCTCGACAGTTTGACATATGCAAAGTGCAAATCTATGGCTGAAAACTATCAGTTAGCCTGGCAAGAATTAAAATCTAACTACTTCCAAAAGTGGACATCGAAGCCAATGGAACTGTTAGAATTTACAAGAAAGGTTACGTGACCGAGGAACAACGTTCTATGCTATAATCTCCTAATGAATATAAAAGCAATAATAAAAAGTGTGATTAAATTTCCACTATGGTCAATTGTGGATATTTGCCTATTAATAACATTCATTTGAGGTTTTTGCACTGTAATATATATATATCGCATATGTGTCATTCATTTTGAGAAATGATTAATCCAATATGTTTGCTTATATATAGATAGCTCTCTGTGTACAATTAATAACATTTGATTTATAAAGTTCGAATCGATCACAGCTTAAATTAAATACAAGAAAAAATGTTTCGTTATATAGTTGGTGCGTTTCTGTTGATTCAAATTCTCATACCATTGGAATTGGTTGAAAGTAAGAAATATTAGGTATCAGTACAAGATCCAAACAATGTTTAAATTTCATAAAAACCTCAACAGGCACTGACTACAGCACTAGAGTAGAGTACAAGAAAATTGATACAGTGCCGGAAGTCTTGCAGCATAAATTGCATCCTTTTAAATTGATCGGGCAAAAGTTTTATTACATCCAAAGTGAAAAACATAATTACAATTGGTTTCAAGCTGCTCAGGAATGTCGTAATCGAAGTGCCAGCCTTATAAACTTGACAACGGATAATGAACGGAAAATAATTAGTTTAGATCTCGATAAAAGTAAGAAGTACTGGATGGACCTAAGCAATCTTGGGCAGAATGAGTATTTTTCGATTGCAACAGGAGTAAAATTTACATACGCTAAATGGATTAAGGAGAATGTTCAAGACTCCGTTCACAATGTGACGGAAACCCGTAAGTGTGTCTTATTAGTAAATGATGATCAGGATGGTCTCGTTATGAAGAAGACAGATTGCCTCGAAAAAGCTAGCTTTATATGCCAACTCTCACCCCGAACAATTTCGCTGTTGATCTGGTAACATGCATTCTATTTCATTCAGGTATAGCATATATAAATGAGCAAAAGAAAAACCTATCAATATATACGAATAAATTGTGTTTATATTAATTTGAGATAAATTAAATTAACACTTTTCTGTAAACACACTTTATAAAAACATATTTCAATAAATAAATTACTTTAAATCTGTAAAATTTCAAAATCCTATTCATTTTAAAAATCATTTAAATAAATTTGAGAAGACTCTGAAATATGACACACAATATAGTTAAACGAAATGGAATAATAGATAAACATGAACAGCACCCGTTAAGATTAGACAGAAATATTTGAAGATTCTCTAATGGTTCTATCTTTATTAAATGGTTTGCTCACAAACCATTCTTTAACGGGTGCGAAATGCTACTTACAATATATACAGGACCTGTGTTACAGGTCGAAAGTTCCATTTGCTACGACTGTTCGATAAGATCGAAAAATAATTTGTGGTGTGAAAAGTCAGATAATCCTGAAAATTCTTCATTCAAGAAAGAAGGTTTTTTATTTTTTCCCCAGTGTATAATTTCAATTTAGATAAGTTTATAAGGCTGCGATGTAATGGGCTCTATTTCAACTGATGATGGAAAAACAGGAAGACCTCGAATAACTAAACTGTTAACTTACGAAATTGTAATAAAGTCTGTCTCGTAATACGACAACAATATGTTTGTTTTCAATATGCAACATTTAAACGTAATATATTTATTTTGTAATACCATAAAGTGTAACACACATTAATCTAATTGTCATTTAGCAAATGTTTAACAAAGAAACATACAGATACAAGATACATTTTACACATACAGTTATACAAGCAGATACTTAATAAAGAGGTACAAGTGTTTGCTATTAATTAAAAAGATCTAAAACGAGACTAACAATTGGATCTTCAGCTGAAGCTCTGACTAAGAACAAATCAAAGCAACTACATCTTATCCATTCCTACAGTGCACGCAGTGATTAATCTAAGCATACGACTCGAATCCAGTGACTTTTGACCATCCTTTCAACCATATCCAACTAATCCGTTGTTCAGTGTCCACCAATTTCGCGCAGTTCGCGCTTTCCCAGGGGCAGAGGCGGGCGGAAATTGTTGATGACCTTGCCGTTGAACTCATTGCAGGGACACTCCTCCTTGACATCGTAGGCATTCAGGTTGCGCATGGCATTGAGTTGATCGTCAGATACCTGAATTGGTGTCTTGAACACAATCCAAATAACACACTCCGAGCAGGGGGGAGTTGTCAGAGAACCTTCATATGTCCAGTAGGTATGCACAGCGGGCAGGAGCTTTCCAGGATCACAGCCTTGCGGCAGTGTAACGCGATCACCCTTGTGCAGCACAAACTGAAGCAGACTGCTAACCTTATCCAGCTCTGCATGATGATCACCCGGCTGGAGGAACACGCCCAACACGGCCAGGCCATCGGGGGCGGCGGCTGCCTCGCCGAAAGACTTGTACTTGGTGGTATTCCAGTGTACTAGATGCAGTTCACCGGCATAGGAGACCCCATCAACTGTGTGCTCCGAACCTTTCGAGTCTGTGCATCCCCAGTGGCAATGGAACTGTTCCAGCTTAAAGATTTGATTACCCAAAGGACCGCCAGTCAGCTCCGAATTGGCGCCATTCACGTCCACGCGCCAGCAATATCCTATAATTTATAACCATAGAGAATAAGCACTGGTAGCCAGACATCAACAGGCATCAATATAACCTACCCGGATTGACCAGACTCTTTGTATCCTCTGGCACGTACTTCCATTTGAGCGGAGCGACCTTAAGATCGCTGCCCTTCGTGGCACTCGAGGGCGTGATGTCCACGGGCGACTGACGGTGGCCGGATGCTTGAGGATAGTCCTTGGCCCAGTGAGCGGGTCCTTAAAACATACAAAGTTAATAAACTATTATTAGACAGCAATTTGACTAAAAGTTATACGATTGCACTACAAATCACTTGGTCAACTTATTATACTCTACAGAAACTACAATTACTAATCACTTTACTGCTTTAGGTCTACTCAAGTCTTCTAATCACTTTCATGTTTCTCTATTTTTCTGTCATTTGAAGTCTATTAATAAAAACCAATTTGTCATTAAGTAAAAGCAAACTTACTTAAGCAAACGACAACTCCACAAGATTATTTACTTACTTATAGGGGTGACAAGTCGCTTATCGAAAATTATCTACGAGTATTTATAAATTGTTGAGATTTTCAAGGGAAAGGTAAAATAAAGCCTGCGGTTCAAATTCATCAAGTAAAAAAAGCCTACAAACGTTCAAAAGGAAAAGTTTCAATAAACATGATTTCGATTTGAAGCTCAAACCACTTTCAAGAATCCCAGAATTTTGCTTCGAATTTTGGCTCAATTTTAAGCAGCGAATAATTTTACTTTCTCGGTTGATTTTGTTGGTTTATGTTATGTATTCCAATAATGGATAAATAAAGGATAAACTACTTCATTAGAGTAGTCTTATTTAAAACTAGTCGTAACACAGACTTAAAAAATTAAAGAGCTTTTACTGTTACTGTTATAAATACGATTAAGTAGGATGATAGACAATAATAATATGGTGTATCTGTGTACAAATAAATCAAAAATTTATTAAGTGATCGAATAAAACAATTATTTTAAGGTATGCATAAACATTTTTTCTAACAAAAAGAAATGGGGGGGGGGGTTCAAACCATCAGAATTAACAGAAAAGTCCTTGGCCTACATCCTACATCTGAATATTAATGCGCATTTCAAAAAATATTTTTTATATATTTATCTGTAACGGAATCCGATTTCCGGACCACTTGCTTCTGAATCTAACCATCATGTGCGTCACTGAATCCGCGGACTGACCAAACTACCACTACTATATAAATGCGATCTTTCTTTGACCTCGAATTTCACATGTGTATTTGCATGTTGAATTTCCCAAATCCTAGCCTTGTTACTGTGTTATGTCAAAGCTTCAAACTTGCATCTCGACTAGTTTGTCCTGTACAAGTTGTCAGTTGGACAAACAATATTTTATGTATAGATAATGAATTGAATGCAAATATTACTTTAAAATTGTTGGTAAATTAATTTAAATTGGTACATTTTTATTAAACGAGCAAACTAAGATTTTAGATATTTCATTTTAGAAATAGCAGTTCGATTGAGTTATAGCTTAATATAGCTGGTTAAAAATTGTATTAATTTATACATATATGCTGTAGAAACTGTTTACATGCTTTAAGGTTTACCTACTAAAATTATTGGCACTCCTATCTAGAGTTATGGATGCTTAATAGATGCTGTATTTTTTTATTTGCTGAATTGGATTAAATTGTGTATTAGTTTCAAACAATATCTATAGTGGGGAAGTAGACTTATGTAAGTATATATGTCGTGTGATATTACGACTCTCTGCTATCGCCTGCTTAAATTTATTCTTTATTCTACAGATATGATAATATATCAACTTAAAAGTGTTTTAATGTCTTTGCAAATATTCAGTAAAGAACTTTTACTTTTAAAAGCGACAATAGAGATAGAATATCTAGTCAAACGGCTGTGCAAGCAATACTTTATTGTTGTTTTTGCTGCTGTTGATGTTGTTGCTATTGTAGTTTGTGTTGTTTTCTGCACTTGCGTTTTTCGTTATTGTCGTGTGGTGCTGCAGCAATAGCAGCAAAACCAACAACAACATCCACAATAACTGCCTGAACAAATAGCAACAAATATTTACTGCGGTCATGGCGTCACGTGCCGAGCTACAGAATCAGAATCAGTCGAGAGAAGAGTCATGTGATAGGATCGTCGCACTGACGCACTCACGAGATAAACCGCAAAGAAGCAAGCCAACACTTGCGGACGAGGAGGAGGAGGAGGAGGTTAAGGAGTCGAAGTGGGTTACGAATTGTGGCATACTCATAAGTATCTTATGAATGTTTAGGTTGCACCTACCTTATCTACCTATCTATTTAGTCTCTGACACATGATAAATCACTCGAACCGGAGCTACGGTCTTTGGGTGTCTTTTGGGTATTTAGTTTTTGTGATTTTAAAGCCCAGTGAAATTGATAAATGAAATAGATACCGCAACAAGTCATGTGCAATGCATTTCCTTATCAAAGCCTGGGTCAACCTCTTCCTCCTTTTCCCTTGCTCTAGTAGTAATTATGTAATTACGTAAAATACTGTCAATCCGACCAAATAATTATTGACTTGTGCAGGCAATTTGCTCATGTGACTAATAAATTGTCATAGTCAACAAATATATTGTTATATCAAGCACCTGTCTAACGTATATAAATATCGCGTATACGCCATGTTTGTCCGTAGCTATAGCTACAGCTGAATCTGCTCGATCCTTTATTCCGACCAGCAAAGCTGATGATTTATAAATATATTTTGCCAGCTTAAAAAGTTTATGAAGCTGTCATGTTTTGCAGCTGCTTTGTTTGTTTTTCTTTTGCTTATTTTATCAAATTTATTTACTGCGCTTTTTGCTTTATCGGACTACAGTCGCTGGCAAATATTATGCCAGGTTTGTAGCTGACTATTTCTGAGGATTCTAAAGATCAACCCGCAATGCTTGTTGAGTGATAAAAAATTGTTAAATAAATACAGCAGGCTAAAGCAAACAGTATTTAACGACAGTTAAATACTCTATACGAGACATACATACTATGTATGTATTCAGATTGCTACAACTCTCTTCTGTAATATGTTCTGCAATATCTTTACTGTTTTACATTTGTCGGATTTGTAGCTTGATCATTTGACTCAGGGTGTAATAATAATTAGGAAATAAAAGTTCTGTAATCCAAGCGTAACTTAAGCAATTCACGTGTGTTCATATCACAATTACGATAGCAAGCTTAACCATTAAATATTTACTCGAAATAAGTAAATATATCTGTTGGCAATATTTAAACATATTGCGACAACACACGCTCTATATAATTAATATAAACATTTAGCAGTTAGTTAATTGCGACCAAATAGAATCTGAACAAATAACGACAGATCAGTAACAAAAGTTGTGATAAAACTCACAAGTTGAGTTACATCAATAAAAAACCCATTCTTTATACAGTCTTCTCAATGCAATATACTATATACCATATAAAATATATAGTAAACAGTTGAATAGACGCACAAACAACAGCTTGTAAAATGGAAAAACTTGTTTTGTACTTTTTTTTCCAGTCACCAGGAAATAAGTCGCCGCTAACTTAAAGTTTTCATTAGAATGTATGCAACATTTCTCATTTATTCACTCCCGTTTCTATTTAAAAAAAAAATAATCAAGCGTAAATTCATTGACTAGAAACTACCCTACTTTCAGGGACTTAAACTAAAAAAAATTTATTTTATTTGTTTAGCACTATTTGAGTTCCTTTCCAGTTATATTTTACCTGAGAGGTATATTGTTGTGTCTTAGAATTAAGAAATTGTAGCTTTCGGGCAATGAAAATAATAAATGTTAAAAAGAAAAGTATCTTCTGTAAATTAAATGTCTTAACCTGCAGGTTTTAATGATTTCTGAGACATTTTAATGAGTAGAGGATATATCATCCTAATTATTATTACAGATCATGTGACATCCATTAAGACTATCGAACAAAAAGCTCGAGCTATAAAGCAAACTGTTACGTTGAATCTGGAAGCTTTCCATTAGCATTTACGACTTTACGAATTTACGATTGAATGAGCGAGCCTTGCATGATAATAGCTAATAGATAGCGTACTAAATTTAAGAATTTATATAACCTGATGAGTCTCATCATGAGTTTGTTGCGTGCTTTTCGCGCCGATCGAGCGTAAGGAAGTGCATGCTAATTGGGCCTTCAGATGTACAATGAACTGATACGAAAATGGAATACTCAAGTCGGGATATTCTTTAGTGAGTTTAGGCATGTTTCATACTCTTATATAATCGTACTTACATTTATAACTACCCTCTTGCACAATGCCAGCGACAGACATTGGGAAGCCCCAACAATGTCTTAAGCTGGTTCCCAGTGTTTACGAGTATCTAACGACCCATCGCTATTACAATTAAAATACAACCCTCTCTCATACCCTATTGGTCAGTTATCGTTGGTAATCATTTCTTTGCATGCGAATATTATTGACCATACTGTAGTTCAAGGCCAGGAATAGAAATATTGAATTGCCATAAACACAAAATGAAATAAATAAACTTTTACAAAATGCAAATACAAATTGTCACGTTCGAAAATCTGAATCGAATGTTTTCCAAACCATAAAGGCGATTGTTTTTATTTCTTATAAATAATTGGGATATTTTTATCAACTGCCAAAATTTATATATAAGCATCATCAAAATAGAATTTTCTCACACCTCCTAAGACTTTGATCAGCTATCAAGTGATCCACACTATGGAATATAAAAATGTTACACTCATATATATATTCAATATTTATCTTGGTCGCGCCCGTTTCTACATATACGGTTACCCTTTTGTAATATGTAAAAGGGCATCAGACTTTAGTTAGGAGAATATACATTTCAAATATGGTATAGTGACGTCAGGGTAAAATAATATATTTTGATAAAAATCATGATTCAGTTTGTTGTATCAGTTTGAACACTTCTAAATGATTTGCGCACAAAGAAAGTGAATCACTTGTAATAGAGTTGGTCGCATTTATCTAAAGAAAGTTAAGTAAGTGGGAAGCTCGAATTTTAAGTTGGCTAAAAATAGTTGAGATATCTGGCAAATCCTCAAATAGATCAAGGAATAATGCTTAAGCTATTTTAATTTTTCATAGATAAATTTAATCAGATTAAATTTGGTTTGCCTCATTTGATAAGGTAAGGTATACATTAAAAGTTCAGTATATGATTAAGTCGCGAGAACATCGGGTAGCTACGTAATGATCAAAAAAAAAATTTGACAATTCCCGTAGATAAGCAAAAGGAAAGGGGAATAAAGAGGTAAAGTCTAATTGATAGGTAGTAAAAAAAATAATAATCATATTGAATACAAAATGTGCTTTATCAGCGCAGTAGAAACACGTCTTAAATGAAATTTGATTGATTCAAATAAAAAAAAATAATCACGCGAGTTTTAATATTAAATTCTAGTATAAGCGTGTCTTCAGGTTTGACAGGTTCATAGGTGTGTAAATGGAATTTGATTAGAACAAATCACATAATCTTGATGTACATTCACTGAACCTACAAATATATTCATACAATCGACTAAGGAAACGAGTGCGAGTGTATATTGCAAATTGCAATATTCAATTTAGGTGTACTTATGCTTAATGTAAAAAACACTCATCTCCTGAGTGGGTTGTTAATAAGTGTATACTTGGGTGGAGTACTGCTGATAAGACTTGTAGCATAATAGATAGAGGAAACGAACGGGCATTGGAAAGTTTCCATCGCAGGCAAATCAAATCAATCAACGCAATCAGCTCAATTTAAAAAAATCAAAGCAAACTGCCAAAAATGTCATGTCAATTTCATAGATGCAAACATTCTTTTATGACTATATAGGGTATATATCATTTTATTGTACGATAATTGAATATCATGTGACGTTAAATGAGTCCAGGGTAAGGGAGGAAACGGACAGGGACAGGGACAGGGACAGGGACAGGGCTTTCAGTCAGACAGAACATTTGTCAGGCTTTGAGCCATGACAATCTGTTGACTTTGGAACCGGTCTTCAGAGCGTCCTTAAGAATCGAACGTGCACTTGACCAGCGTCGCATAAGAGCGAGTAAATGAACTGCCTTCAAAAGCCAACATAGATAACATACACAGACAGAAGAGAAGGCGAAAACGAAAACGAAAACAAAAACGAAAACAAAAACGAAAACAGTAAACAAACGGAATGAACGCATAATGGAAGTTAGCGTTAACAACTAACGAATAGTTAATGCACTTTGAAGCTCTTTTAATTTTCTTACAATTAGCATGAGTCTATGTCATAGTTGTGAGTTACAGATTTGCACCCTTGTAAAATTCAACACTTTCCATTCGATTGGTTAAATTTTAATAAACATTTCATTTATTATTCTTCATTTTTTCGATTCAGTTTTTTAATTTTTTTTAAGATACAAACATTTCGAATTTATAAGTTATTGAACTAGTTGTTTATATTTAAACAGAACTGTGTACCTTTATTTTCGATCTCGTGTTCGAAGAGTATTTAATTTGAAGGGTTCTATTCTTAATGCAATTCTGCGAACTTTAACTAATCAAGCCCGAAACGCTTCAGGGCGGATCGACTCACAGTCTTGGTTCCAATCATGTTTTGAGGTCTTTCTATAACATTTTAAAAGGCTAAAGAAAATTCGGATTTTCCTAAAGTTGAGCGAATTGACAATATTCCCATTTACGAACTTGTTAATATATTCGTTATAGCCATTGACAAAAAGTGTGCAAAAGAGAACTCGGAACTGGTTTCCATATGTTCGGGACGTCTGACTCTCTGACTGGTTTAATGGGAAGCACCCGCAATAGTGGCCAGTGGAGATCACGAGACACAGCTCGTGTTAAGCGGCGATTGCTGGAAAAGGTTTGCTCTCTTCACCTCTCCAGAGCTTAAGCTATACGATTTAATTATGGCTGTCGCATATTTATGAGCAGCCGACAAACCGACGAACGTGCTCATGTCTCTATAGTATATAACTCTGGGGTGTATGGGTGTGCTTGGGTGTGTGTGTGTGTGTGCGACTTTGTGGAGTGGCAATTCGATGATGCATGTAATTGAACGCGCCAAGCGTCATTTAGGCTTGATTCAATTAACAGCGAACTGGGAGATGGGAGATGGGAGATAGGAAATGGGAGCTGGAAACTGGCAACTGGAAGTTGAATCAACGATCGGTCGGAATTTACCAGTTTGAACCCA
The DNA here is from genome assembly GCA_018901795.1 of Drosophila sp. st01m. Taxonomy (NCBI): domain Eukaryota; kingdom Metazoa; phylum Arthropoda; class Insecta; order Diptera; family Drosophilidae; genus Drosophila; species Drosophila sp. st01m. The sequence goes on from JAEIFG010000269.1 coordinate 1,332,436, forward strand.
AAAATAAGGAACAAATTGCGTACCAGCTGAGTAATCAATGTTATAGCAATTACTTAAAATTTAGTCACTCTCTCTCTCTCTATCTCTCTTGATGTCTCAGTGGGAAGATAATAACTCGGCTGACTTAAAGGCTTTTGTTTTTACACGTTTCTCAACAGCAATAAAATAAAAAAGCATACTCGCATACTCATATATGATATATCTTATCGTTTTCAATTCATTAGAAGAACTCTGTCTGCGGCAACAAATGCCTACCGCGATGACGTATCTGATTCATCAATATAAGAAGTCCAACAACAGCAACTGTGTTATCTATTAGATAACATGATGAATATTCAATTAAGTCTCAAAACTTGCCTCAATTGAACAACAAACATTTCAGCATGCACCATACAAGTTGTGTTGCATGCAACAAACTGTCGGAGTACTGTTCGATCGCAGCTTTCCTCACAGATGGACACTGTCTCAATCAATATAATAGAAATATTTCCATCTAAATCCCAGAGTTTATACACACGCTGCAAATGCGTGACTTATTTCATTGTTTGTAAATAAATCTTTAGGCCAAGCAAGAAAATAGAAGATAAAACACTCTTTTAACTAACACAAACTACACACAAAAATATAACAACTTCAATTGATCAAAATCGATCTTTTAAGCTTACCATTCTCTTCAGTATAACCCCAGTGATGGCTCATGGTAAGAATTAGTCTTAGGTTGTATAATTTATTAACCGTTTAGCACTTTTGTTGTTGCACTCGCGGTTTCTGGAGCGCGAATGAATTTCTTATAGAGTGTTACGGGTCGTTTTATAAAGACCCGGGAACTTCGATTGAGAATGAGAATGAGAATGAGAACGGGAATGGAAATTGGAGCGCGTCTGTATAGTTAGTCCGCTGGCCGTAGACTGCTCGACTCGACTGCTCGAGGTAGCGTCGCTGGCTTCGAAGCCGTTGCGCCAACTAAAAAGTACAAAACGAAAAACAAACCAAAAAAATAATAATAATAATAAAACAGACAAACACGCACCTAAACAGACGGAAAGCAAGAGAGTGCGGCTCGCAAGAGCGAGCGAGAGAAAGAGAAAAAGACGATAGAGACAAAAGAGAGCGTGTCAATTAAATAAAAAACACATCGCGGTGAGTGAGCAGCAGCAGCAGCAGCGAAATCAACTAAACTACAGTTGAACCTCGCTCACGGCTGTCGAAAGAGTGAGGGAGAAAGAGAGGGAGAGGTGCGGTTGGTTGGGTTTTGACCACTGTCGGAGTGTTAAAAAAACTGTTGACAGTTCAATAGCTCACAAGGCCCCCTTCCACCCTCTCCCCACAGTCTTCCGCCTCACCTATTGGTCCAGTCAACGCACAGCGTTAATTGCCTGCGCACTGTGGTGCAATACATTGCGTATACGCAACGCATACATATTTTACAGCTAAGCGATCGATGAATGTTAGCTTTGCTGTAAACTGTCAAATGTTAACTGGCACTGCTAAGCACTGTTAGTGCAACTATGTTACTGTAAATGCAATTATAATGCTTTGATAGGTCCACAGTTCCCACAAAATGCATTATGAGTATAAACGAATAGTAATTTACTGTTGATTTTAGTGAATTGTTTTAGACTCTGTACTTAAAAAGTTCAAAGGGACTATTAAGTTTACCAATTACGAAAAATAAACATAATATTCTAAGTATAATATTTGTTAAACAGTATATAAACAGTATATTCGTGGTATGTTATTAGATTTCATGGAGTTTTAGCAAAATCATTTAAGAAGAGATCTTTCAGGTCAGCATACTTGCTTTACTACTTAAGTACAAATATATCCGTTAAGCAGACTGAAATCTATTTTCAACAGCCCTGAAATAAATCTTTAATTAATAGAAGTAAGATAGACAATTCTGATTTTTGTCTAATGCTATTAACAGTATTTGATTTGCCCATTTACACAATTAGTACAGGGACCCCTTTAAGTCGAGTTTACTTAACTGCACTCTACTAGTATTTTGTTATTGTTGCTTGATCACGATCGCACACTGACTCACCCACAGCCCGGCAGCAGATAGACGAAAAGTTAATCTCAAACATAAGTGGGAAGAGGGGATTAACTGGAATCCGAGCTCGGCACTCAATTGAAATGGGGATGTTTGCCAGAGACTGCTGTTTAGAGAGGGACTAAAAATCTGTGCATCAATTTTCATCAACGTTGCTGATGATACTGCTGACAACGTTTATTGCATTAGACCCGAGCCTAGACCGATCCACATACATTTCCAGAGACAGTTTAGCGAGTTAAACAAAATTTGCTGCTAATTGAAATTTTGTAGAATTTCACTGGCGTTGTTTCTGGTTCAGGCATATGACAAATCTCTATATAAATACGAGTACATACGTGATTGCCGTAACACGATTGTGTAAGGGACCAGTTCTATAGACGCCGTACAACGCTGCGTATGCGCAATTAATTTTTAAGCGTGCGAAATTTCATTTTCCACTGTTTGTTTTTGACTCAATTCTATAGACTTATTTTTCAATTAAGTATGGCGACAATTTTATTTGCACTTCGCAAAGTTTTATCTCTCTGCGACTCACGTGAGTTCCCGCCGTTAACTCTATTACATTTCCGCAATTTCAATTCCGTAAAGCAAAATGCAAAGTGGGAATTGAGAGCAATCTGATATTTGCTTGCGTTTTCCCAAACGTAAAGCTTCGTTGATTCCTTTCTCAATTGAAGCAATTACTTGAAGAAATATTTTCTGCCAGTTCCTGAAAAAAGTTCGGGTCACGAACTCTCTCATGGACGCATACTGCGTTAACTAATCATATTATTTGATAACGAAAAATAAATAAAACAGCATCTGTCTCTATTTGTACTTAAATTCAAAGGCCTGCCTACTGTGTTTAATTGTTTATCGTTTGTTTGCCTCGTTTTTTTTTAGATAAACACGCGTGCCCAGTATCAGTATTAATTTGAACATCCAACCCGTTTGGGCTTTTGGAATTATGTTATATACCATATCAGATATCATAATTGCACACAATTCTCTTTTCTCAAAGCTATAAAGAATAGATAGTATATAACATAGTCTCATCATGGTCTTTTATATTACAATCATATCTTATCTGATCTCTGACTTTTAAACTTTACATCTTTCAAGGATTTTTAGTGCAAAACAGATTGTAGATAAATGTCCTACTTATAGATTTTAGCTCAGTAATCACAACTTAAATTTGTTACGCCAACTGTGGATGAAGATCTTATATTAAATAAGTAAATTTAGTTGTTATTCTAAAGACAGATTTGCAAAAAATAAACAATTATACAATAATTAATAATAATAAAAGTATAGTAGTTTTCAATATAATTATATTCTATGACTTTGGTTAAGACATCTTAAGCAACAAGATGCAATTTAAATGTGTAAATAAATAAATCAAAAAAATAAAAAAAGCTTGTTTTTGGGCCGATCGTTCCTATGGTAGTTATAAGATATAGTAAGCCGAATTAAGCCAACCTTGGCCAGAATGTATAAAACTAACATAAATGCCAATTCTGTAATCTATTTATTTATTTATTTATTTTATTGTCTGGCTAGAAGCAGCCGACATTTAAAATATATATTTGCATTAGAAAAATACAATTTATTAATATTAAGTAAAACAATTTTTATAAAATAAATATTAATTTAAAATATAAAATATTATATTCTGGGGGTATATAAAAAATTAAAAAAGTTAAACCGATTGGTCCATAATTGTTGCAAGAATTGGGGAAAACCCAGAAAACCCAATCAGATCAAGATAGAATTAGAGAAATATTAGTTAGTTAGATTAGTAAGATATAGTAATATAGAGGCCTTAATAGTAAGTGTCATAAAATATCACAGCTATATGATATAGTCGTCCGATAAAAGAGACCTGGCAGGGAGTAAACATCTAGCAAGCATGCTGTGGTGTCTTCTTAATCGTATATATATAATAAATATATTTCAGACAAAGAAATATATAATAGTAATACTTAAAATTTAGTTTGTAAGTTCCAGGTACACAGACTTTTGCGAAATTCCACAAATACATCCACCGATTTTGTAATGTTTCCTTACTTTTAGGTAGTTATCGATGTCTATTATTATTTTCAATCATCCTACTCAATCGTAATAGCAATGATATAATTTACTAAAAGTATTGTACAAAAAAATTAATTTAAAATGCATTATATAATTATTTTAATTATTTATTATTATTATTCAATTTTACTTTTAATTAAATAGTGGGGAACAAATGTTAATATCAGAAGACATGAGACCCATTTCTGACCAGTGTGAATTTTTATGTCAAAAACAAAAATACAATAAATTTTACATCAATTTTCAACACTAATACTTCTTTAAACTTATATTTTTTTAATCCTTTTGAAGTTCTGTCATTTAAGCTGCTTCGATTTTAGTTAATTACGGGTTTTGAAAAAAACAACCGTTGGCTAATAATTAGCACATCTCGATTTGAATGATTTCAATAATCAAAGATTCGTACCAATCGAAGCAACATGAAGCGATAGTATGATTAAGATCCCGTTGATATTGACATATTAACAAGATTTATTAGCATCAGTTTCAAAATTTTAAGTTTACACAAAATAAAGTGAGCTTGCCCTTCATGAATCCCCCTTCAATACTTTGACCAAAAAGTAACACAACATGTCATTCATTCGATTCTCCCTGATTTCTGTATAGTTAGCAGTCAAAAGAGCGTGTTAATCGAATTGTTAAAAATTGAATGAAACGAATGACAAACATATTGATGGATGTCATGTGAAGACTTCGAAAATATACAGCAATGTGCCCACAAGCATTTCAATATATGATTTTATTTACTCACGCTTCGCGACCCATTAAAATAGACATCATTCGGAATACTTATCAGCAAGTTTTTGCAGAAAACGAATCAAATGATTTTTATTAGATTTAAAAATAAATTTCGGTCTGGGCTGGACTCGGCTCTGCTTCTTCAATCAAATTTATTCAGAATTCAACAATGCTATATAATCGTGCGTCCCCTTCCCCTTCCCCTACCATCCATAACAATTTAGCATAGCGCGTGTGTTGAAGACTCCTGCTGAAGAATTTTTAAGCGAATACGTATACTTAATTTAAGCATACGAGTATACATTTGTATATTTATTTATTATAACAAATGCGTCGCGCGCATCATGAGCATCATAAAAAGACTATAAATTTGCGCCCAAAGATCTGCAAGAAATACTTAAAGCATCTGAAATGTTCTACGAAAAAATGATTGGGAGCGGAATACCATTATTTCGGTGGTTGGAAAGGAAAAAAGCGCGGTCATGAACATTTAGTTGATAAATTATCCTTATCAAACTCAAATCCTAAGTTAATAAAATCATATATTAATATAATTATGTATATAGTTATATTTGTCGAATTTTTAAATTTGTAGGATTATGGTTTCGAGGTGAAAACATCTTAGAATTGAGCGTAGATTACGACCTGTCAATATTTTTTTATTTACATAAATTGATACACTATAACATAATTGATACACATATATATTTATATTTAAATTTAAATATCCTTTAACTTATTTGATATTGATTTTATAATGCGGAAAACTAAAATATGAAATGAAAAATAGCATTTAAACTAGCTGTCTATTAAAAACACGTAATTTTCGGACACATAAATTAACTGATTTAATTTTCACATTCAATTCTATTTCTGCTCAAGCAAGACCATTTTTTTCTAATTTTGTTCTCGAGTTTTTAAAAAATAATTTAAAGTATTTTTAATTTATTTAATAACGTTTTACGACTGAAACTTTCGGCACTACATTTAGTAGACCATAATTATTTAATCTTTGGTAATCTCAACACCTAATAGGAATTAATACATGTTTATAATAAATAACTTTTCAGTTTATTTACTTATTTGGAAATATTGCAAATATTTATTTTCATTATCCGAATCAGTCTAATTGTTACCAAAGGAAGATACCACGTAAAATATAAATTCTCACGGTATTACTGATTTTGTAAAGCATAATAAATTGAAGTATACAATCCACAAGTTTATCAAATCTAGGCAAATAGATATGTTTTTCTTCTCATTCGTGATTCGAAAGAGATGTATCCTGAAATGTCAAGCAATTATTAATATAATGTCAAGCAATATTAAGACAGAGATATTGGTTGAAAAATGAAAACGGTTTATTGTTGTAATAGATATATTTGAAATATATAATTTGATTTAAATTAAATCTAGCAATATACAGGCTACCATAGGTTTATCATTATCATTTATGCTACACAATAATAGATAGTTTTATTAGTGAATAATTATGTAAATGGTTACACCAAGGATTTTCTTATCTTTGCCAAAAATCAAACATTTAGTTTACACATTTGGTATATAAACTAATACACACACACATTAAAGCCTTACGAACGCACGCATGCACACACCCACTTCTGCACATACATCTAAAGTACGAGTGTGAATGTGTATGCGTAAACATTATATAAAACAACAACATTTTGTTTAACCTAAAAACGTTACAATTGCATATGTTATGTAAGTATATAAATATATAATAAAAAATATAAACTCTGCTTACGGAGGCCAATGGAAAAAAATAACATAACAACAAAGCCAAGATATATATGTCTGTATATATACGCGTAACTAAAGGGGTGCAAGTTGGAGTTGTGTGTGGGAAAGGGGAGTCATCAAAAGTGGCGTGGCTGGTAAGTGATGCGCCTTGACTATTTAACATTCACATTCATAATATTGAATACTGGACCGATGCGCATAAAAACGCGTCTAAGGACACTTCTCAGTTCCGGCTTTAGATCAAAGCACATCATGTCGCAGAGCAGGCTGTAATAGTTAGACACGTGTGTGGCAAACTGCAAGAGAAGATTATTAATTATTAGATTTAAAAGTCTACAAATTATTTTTTAAGTGTCACTCACCCTGTCGTCGGACATCTTCAGCAAACGGGTCAATATGAGTAAAAGCAAGGACGTCCAGGCATCACGATGCGCCTCGCTCTGCAGGCTAAGATAGTAGGCGAGTGCCTCTTTGCATACCTGCACCAACTCCTGCTCAATGCCAGGCCAATCGCTACGACGATTCTCATCCCCATACATTTTGAAAAAGATTCTGAGCACGCATGCCAACGAGGCTGTCTCCTGCTTGAGCAGATTGGGCTTCACTGATCCTTTGAAACCGGCACGCCACAGTAAATTACGCTGTTCCTGATCGGTATTGAATCGTTTAGCAAACCGATGGGATTGCATCAGGCACTCGGCGAGAGTGAACAGTTGCCGGGTACGTAAATAGCCATACATGCCCTGCTCCTCGCGCTGGCAATCCAACTGTAGCTGCTGTGATTGCGTAGAACCACCCCGACTGCCGCTTATATCGGCAGCAGCCTGGGCAAGCGTCTCGGCGTCTTCCTTGCGCGATGTGGCGGGAAAGAATACAATATTGTCCATTGTCTGTATCAGCTCCAGTTGCACCACACACTTTATGTGCAGTGCCTCAAAATGATTGTGCGCCAGTGCCATAACCGGCGGCTCCTGTATATTGCTATTGGAATGTGGTATTGTTGATGCGCGACGTGGTTGCTGTGGTTGTTGTTGTTCGTTTCCTTTGGTTGGGCGCCAGTGAAGCAGCTCTTTGGGTAGCGTCGCATTGAATATATCCAGTATGCACTGGCACGTTTTGTCCCAAGTGACCTCGTTGAACTTAAACCCATTCGAGATGACCAGATTCTCAAGGCAATTGGTGCCGGACCGTGCCAGTTGCTCATTGTTCTGTTGAACGCACCAATGGAGCTGTGCGAAAAGCTCCTCGAGCAGCAGATGCCCCAGAACATCAAAGTATTGCGTGAAAACATCAATGATGGCATAAAGAGCATGATTACAAGTTGTTGTCATCCATTCGGATTTCTCGGTTACATGCTCCGGCAGCTTCATGTTGTCAAAGATTCGGAATATTACGTTAAACAGATCTTTCCACCAGTTTGGCTTGAAGCTATCTCCGTGCGTCTTTACAATCTCAAAGAGTACGGTCAAACCACGCGTGCGTACATCTAGCTTACAGCGATTGACAACGCAGGAAAGCGAGAAGAGCATGGGAAACCAACCGCGTACCCACACGCGATCTTCCTCTGCAACAGATGCATCGTTTTCCATACCAGCATGTTCCGCAAACAGCTGAGGAGCATCATGAACGCATTGAGCGCAATTACGCACCAGACGTATGGCCTCCATACTTGTGTCTGGAAAGCGTGCGTTGCACGCAAACTCCGACAGGCACTTAACGGCATCCTGGAAAGAATCAACCATAACAGAAAACTGTCGCCGATAGAGCTCGCCAATGATTTTGCCCGTTGTCTGGAATGCCAATTCTACAATCGGCTCCTCATGATCCCCAGCAGCTAGGTGAAAAATTGAGAATATGTTCTTCCAGCCAGAGCGAATGTTATGCGCCTACAAAATAATATTTAAACATATAACTATAAATAATGATATGAACAAACGTAGACAAAGACAATTACCTGGGAGTTCACCATCTGGGCGATGCAACGCACCACCATGTCCCGTATGGCTGGAGAGTTGTTCTTCTTCATGATGTGTTCGAAGGGACGCAGAAAGTCCTTCTGGAATCGAAAATTACTAAATTCGCCCTTCTCCATAAACTTCATCGATAGTTGGCGCAATGAATCCAGTGCAAAGAATGCTATCTCCTCATTGCTATTGCAGCCAACTGTATTAAAGTGCTCGCCCAACACTTGCCAGATTCGAGACCACTGCAAACGGATGCGCTCCATGTTATAGTAGCTAATCTCGACGATCTTCTGCAAGGAGAACATACGTGGTTGCGTCTGTTGTAGTTCATCGACCGACACTTGACATAAGGCCTTTACGAAATCCACAATAGCGTCACCATCCAGTCGCATGGATCCGGTAAAGATACGATCAACGGCCACCACGACGCTCTGGCTGCTCGTCTCTCCAATGTGCTCCTTGACGCTTGGATTAAGTGTATCCTTCAGCGTCGTTTGCGCCCCAGACAGGAACTGCGGTCTCACCCCAGTCCCAATAAGCTGTGCCAGCTCCAGTTGACTAATACACTTGACAATGTCCAACCAACTGCTGCCCAGGTAATTACCATCCGTATGGGCAACCATAATGAGCGTCTTGATAGTGTCAATGTTCTTGGCCTTCATTTCATTAATGGGAGAGTTGGCGTTTAGGAGCGTAAAGCGTGCTAATGCCTGAACGTAAGCATCGCGCTCTAGCGTCATATGAAATATGCAGGCAATTCGGATGGCGCAACGTATACCATCCAAGCATAAAGTTGCTATCTCCGGATCATCGCAGTCTTGAAGGCCGACCGAAAAGGCGGCCAGAAATGGGGTCCAAGCCATTTTAAACATGGGACGTACATGTTCCAAATGCTTGGCCGAAGTAAATGGCGATTTAACATGTGAAACTGACTGCATCAGATTGGTGGCCGTCAAGGAGATCACCTCCATTTCTATATTCCATAGGAGCTTTCGTCGCTTTTCCGTGATGAAGGCCTGTTTTCCTGACGGTTTTGGTGCCATAAGCAATGTTGAATTGTTCTTCATCTTGATCTCATGTTCGGCGATCTCATCGTATATGGATGATAAGTACTCTTCGGGAAGATCGTCCTTGCTATCACTGATGCCGCGATTCATTTTGATATATTGCTCCTTGGTCATCTTGTGCTTCACCTGCGGCGAGTGTAGATCCGTTGTCAGCATTATGATGCTAAAGGCCAGCACATATACCGTGTCGGCCATTTGAAATAACTGATTCTGTGGATTACATTCGCAATATCTGCTTGCAAATTTCTCCATTAGTCTATCGATCTTCTGAGCTTCGCCCGGCAGTCGAAATTCTTCAAGCAGTATGCGTAAAGCTGCAACCACCTCTAGTTGGCGAAAGTCAAAGGCGTCGATGTAGGCGCACATTACTTCCTTGGAGTGATCATCATTCTCGCCCAGATAGTTACCAATGACAGTCTTATCAAGACGTTCGTCATCATGCAACCATCGAGCAATGTCCTGACAGGTGCTACCCAGCAGCTGCTTCTCCTGCAAAAATAGGACACCCTTTTGTGGTTTACGATTGAACAGCTCAATGCCCGTCTCCATCACTTCCTTGCGCATCTTTCGTTCTTCCAGTGCCTCTGGCAAGTCCAGCAGCTCTTGATTTTTGGCACTGCCATATGAGTTGAGGCTATGACTGGAGCCTCCGTGCGTCGAACGAAGGCTGGAATTATGCGCGGAGAGCGTGTCTACATTATCGCCAACCTGTGTGTCCTGCGTCGGTGACTGTAGTGATTGCACCTACAATATAATTTTATAAATTGATTACTTTGATACTTCTTTGAGATCACACTTACCTGCAAGGCAGGCGCAGGTATGTTGGGATTGACGTAAAGATCCTTACTCCATTCGACCATACACTTTAGTATGGATACTAGGCACTCCAAACCGCGTATACGCATTGACTTCTCCTGCATCGGATTAGCTCCAAGTTCCAGTGCTTGTCGCCCTTGGGCAATCTTTGAAAGATCGTTTACGAGCCGTTCGAACAAATTGGCAGCTGAGAAATCACAGTCGTAGTTCACATATATGTCCACCACTGACTGTGCGTCAGCACAGATGCGGGTAAGCGCCTGAATTACCATCCACTTGTGTTCGAAGGAACTTGAGCTGGCCTCCAGAATGTTAAGAAAGATCTCCTTGAAGAAGACCTCAATCTGACGCTTGAGATGCACCTTAAAGTTCGAAAGTAGCGCCACAAATATGGAGAGCGACAACTCAAAGACTTCAGCCACCAGGCTTACTCCGTTGTTGGACAGCGCCACACACAAATACTGCTTTATGGCCATAATGAACATTTCGTTGGAGCGGAAGACTGGTCCAGCATTCTGTAGTATGAGCAGCAAAAGATGCAGCGATAATACCTTGGAACGCAACTCATGCGACTTGGGATCCGGCTGACCTTCGGGCAACGGCTTCATTGATAGTTTACACAATGCGCGGAATACTAAAAATGCATCCTTTTGTAGAATATGTGTAAATTTAGCGGTTACTATCGCATCATTCTCGCTATGCAGCTCTACACTGTCATGGTCTGAGTGCGAAGAGTCGACAGAGCCATTGCCATTTACAGACGGCTCCATCTCCTGAAGATCCTGATCTTGACTGTGTTCCCTCATTGCCTCGTTGAAGGCAGCTGTAAAACGTTTAACCAAATATTTTATGAGCATTATTGCAGATTATTTAACTTTAAAAAAACTTTCAAGTAAAATTATTTAGTAGACAAATGTGTAACAAGCAGTTGCAAATTTAAATGAATATATACAATTTTTTAGTTATACTAGAGTGATTAATTTAATTATTTTCATATACCCCAAAAATTTTACAATTTTACTCACCTGTTATTATCTGATCCAGCAGCTCAGAGGCAATTGCTTCGTCAGTGTCCGATCCTGAACCTTCTACTGCGGCCGACTCTTCTTCTCCGTTGTTGTCGGGGCTGTTCATGCTTCCATTAAGTGCCGCCGTCGTTGGCGTTGGCGCCACCTCGTACACTTGGTTCTCCATGCGTGCAAAGATGACATTTAACATTTGGGTTAGCGTGGCTCGTGCCGTTGTTTGGTTGACCAAATTCCTGCTGGATAAGTAGATGTCATAGCAAGTCCGCACCGCTTGCAACAGCGTAAACTCGTGAATCTCCACATGCTGCGATGTAACAACGGTAAGTAAGGCCTTGATGATCTGCAATTGAACGCCCTCATCCGTCTGGGGACCATTAAAGCAGCCATAGATGGTAATAACAATGCGGTCGATCAGTAGATGACCCGGATTGGCTGAATCTTGAATGGCCCCCGTCAAATGACCATAAGCGATAAGCTTCTGCAGGCAATCCAAAGCTGTGACGACAATACGCGGGGATCGGCTCTTGCAAGCTAGCTCGAAGGGCAGGAAATATGTTTCCGCATTAATTATGCTCGCCGCGTCATTTTTTGGCAATGGCAATGCCGCGCAAGGCAGCTCGTTACCCTCAGCGATTTGACCCGCATTGATGAGCTCCGCTTTAATTTGTTCAAGTGCTGTGTCACACGACTTTTTCAGCTGTGAGTGATGTGATCGCCGGATGTCCTTATCGGCAAGGATTTTTTCTAAAGCACGCACAATAAACATTTCCTTGGTTTTCGTGGAGTTACTTTGCATATTGTATGCAAACTCCAAGGTCGTCTTATAGTTGTTTTTATTGCCTTCTTCCACTTAACTAATACTATACTCTGTCCTGTGATGAAGGGCTAGGGTCACTTTCTCGCTGATGCAAGCGTGTTCTTGGTGTTGTTTTGACTCGACTGCTACACTCGACACCCGCTGTGTGTTATTTAATTGTTTTATGCGTTTGCATATTGCAAATGTTTAAATTTTCCACATCAAATATGCTTAAAAAAATACAATGCGTGAAAAAACGTCATCAGTGCTGTTCAACATTGCCAGACAGCTAATACATCGATTACGTTCATATGTGCGATTAGAGTCTACATGTAATCGATAAAATACTAGACTGTTAAAAGGAATTTTTTTAATTTAAAAATGTATTCATTAATATTTCAGACGTTTTTTATTAATGCTTTTGCATCAAATAGTAAATGTCCTACAAAATAAGACTTATTATTTGGCAAACGTGGACTATATAAATTTAATTTTTGAATATTGAGGTGACCTCTCAACTCACAATAAAATTCGCATCTTCATTTTTGCAAAACTAAATCAGGTCATATTCCCAAAAAAATAATAATAAAATGTCTAAATCCGTATCTTTAGTGCTTTAAAGGGGTTGAAAGTTGAGGACCCGACTTTACGAATTGTTCGATACATTCCTGAAAAGGGCATTAAAAATTAAAACAGATTTATTTTTGTTCTGTTTAACCGATCTCGATGTGATTAAGGACAGTGATATAAAATAATACCGCAATTACCAATAATTGCGATACAGCTTCATCGGTGGGTGTGGTGTTTTTTTTTTTTTTTTTTGAATGTGCTGACAAGACATTTTATAGTATCGGAGATGCCTATTTTCCGTATTACGATAATGAAAATAATATATTCTAACTAATTTTTCAAGTAACGGGTACAATGATACTCCACGTTTATATCAGTTATGTAGTTGTCTGTGTTCTTTTTAAAATTTAAAGAAAATATGAAATATAAAATCCAAGAAAATATATTATTTAGCAAAATTAAATATGTGAAATATTTCTTAAATTACTAATTATTAGCGTTCTAACATATTTTAACTAAATCATAAAATACGAAAAGTTTTTCTTTAAAAGTCGAAATCCTCATTTTGGTTTTAGAATCATGGTGTTTTTTTTTTGTTTGCAAGATTTAGAAAATGATTTTGACAACTTCTTGTTATTAATTCTTACTCCATACAAATTTTACAAATCTAATATACAAACATAAAAAAATATATAAAAAGCTTTGTGAACAGAAGCTACAAATGCATTTTGTTTGATTTATGAGTTTGTAATATATTAGATTCTGTAAAAAACAATAGATAAATATGTATGTATACAAGCTCTTATTTGTCAAAAATGTACAAATATACTATAACTTCCACTCCTCCTGTGTACACTCCGACATAAATAAAATATTGCTCATGTGATCGCTTAACATTTTAGAATATTGTGCCAAGACTTCGGCGCCTGTTGCTGTAAATACTCGTGAAGGTGGAATTGACGATGCCGGAATGTGCAGGTACTTTTTCGACAGACTGTGCAAGAATGGATGAAACTGGGACAGATCTTTCCACAGCAGTAGTGGCTCCGCCTGCAAACTGCTGATATTCGTGCAGAAATAGCTAGATATTTCATCTTGATTCTCGCTCTCACCGGTCATGGTGATGTGTTTGTGCTTTTCATGTGAGAAAGCTCGGTATGCGGCCCATATATCATACCCGTCTGTAGTTGCATCATCTTCTGATTCGGCTTCTGCTGCATCTTCTTTCGCTTCATATAGATTGTAGAGATGCGTCATATATTTGGCAACCAACGGTGCGCTAAGAAAAGGCATATTTCGAAATCTCGGATCCAACAAAGTAGACAAAGCCAACAAGATATTCTTCTCCATGCCCTCAAAGCGCTCCTCTAATTGCTTGATTACAAACAGTCGCAATTCATATGATATTTGGTGTTGTTCCTGGTTGACGTTCTCTGGCTGCTTTAGTTCATTAAGAACAGTGTAAGCAATGGGCAGCGCAATACTGGCACAGGGATAGACTTCTCGACCTGAGCCATATAACTGACGAACGGCACAAGCTACGGGTCGCAAAACAGCTAAAAGTTCCAATGCCAGCTCAAGTTCACTAGAATCCAACCCTGGAGGTGCATCTAGGGCTGACTGCTGTAATTGGTTGAGATGCGACGCCTGACGGACATAGCGTTCAAGCATCTCGTAACTGCTGAGAGCATGTCTGTTTCCGTCAAGCTGTAACTGCGTATAAAAGTTGTCGCTGCTACAGCTAAGTTGGTAAGCCTCACGGCTACGCACCTTGTCACATAAAGCACTAAACGCCTGGCGTTCCATCACCGATTGCAAAATCGTCTCTAGCAGATTGGCAAAGCAGGGTGCATGCCGCTGACTTCCCAGAAACGTCGCAACAACGTTCTCCATTAGTCGACTGCTACTTGTCACGATGCAGACAACTTTCGACTTATTGATGTCGAAGCGCTGACAGATTCGTTCCAAGCGTTCAACAATACTACTGGCATTGTACTGAGGAGGCAAGGTTTGAACTGACAGCGTGCGAGACCGTCTATTCACACCCTCGTGGTAATGGGCAGCTACCTCAAGGTAGCTTACCTGTTCCGAGCTTCCCGATACAGATGTTGTGTTAATGGCGCAGCTAAGTGAGAGTGACTGTAAATTTCCGAACTGCTGACGCATCTTTGCTGTATGCACCTGTGCCTTTTGAGCTATGTGCGCACCAAGCTGACCAATGCTGGGAAGTTGAAACGAGGGGCAGAGCACTTGTGTCAGCCGTTTGAAACCCTCACCCCTTATGACGTCCAGCGGATGCTTATCGCGACACACAAAATATGCCAAGTTATCCTGAAAAAATCGGCAATTGCTGCAAAATATATATTTATTTATTTATAAATCCCACCTACATACATACTCACTTGACTTCTTCAACATCGGGCAAAGCATCATCTTGCATGTGCATATGGTCGCTATGATCCTGTTCCACCTTCGGCTCAAATTCGATAATGTCTGCTGCACTGACCGTCTCGGCAGCAGATTCAGTGTCTGCTGTCGCCCAGTTAGCATATGTTTCTTCACAATTCACAACGCTATCAACCGCAGCATTCGCTTCCGGATCCACAAACTCAATTAAGTTCACATCCATTTCGCCAACTGTGTCCGCATTGCCCTCCGACTTTACCTTAATCGATGCATATTTTAAAATCTTTCTACCCCGACTCCGACAGGAGTTGGTTTCCCGCTTAAGAATTCCACGCACAACTATCGACTGATGGTCATTCACATCTCTGAAAGAAAATGTCAACATTTTTTAGTATGTACAATGATTAATGAATGCACGGTGTGCCTTACATAGTTGGATGGGTTTTCATATGCTTCATCAAATTGGACGTGTTGCCGCAGGTCTTGATGATCTTTTCGCATAGCAGGCATTGTGCTGTTTGAAGATCTATTTTATCGTAGTATTTCCAAATTTTGCTACGCGCCATTTACTTTGTTTATGATTCTACGCTAGTAAACTTATTCAGTCACGTATCAAAACAAATATAAACATTGGTCATTCGTCAGTAGGTGGTCAGATTATGTATTATTACCATGAAGATAAAATTGGATTGGCACTTGACACAGACAGAAAGAGCAAACTGGGAAACTTTTGAAGAGTGAATAAATGCAAACATTTATTTTTCTGCTGTTCTTAACAAGACGTTGCCACTTGGCTGAAAAATGTACAGATAATTTTAAAGTCTGGGAGTCATGAAAAAAGATCTAGATCATATTTCAGTATTGTGTTTTTTGTTTGGAACTATTATTTTGAAAATCTTTTCAGATTTCTTTTGTATAATTTTTGTATTATTGTTGTGTTTGTTTATTAATTTCGCAATTTGTTGATCTAATATTTTAACGACTAACTATTATATTGGATGATTTCATTCATTCATTTTAATTAATTTAAATTTACCTAGCTTATTTGCTTAGTGGTGGCGGTATAAGACCGAAGCCGCCGATAAGTGTGTTCGATGTTTGTTAATTCATAGATTCATAGTCGTTGAGAAGTCGGAATCGTGATCGATTGTGATTGTGATTGTGCGACCAGCGGGCACTGGTTAAAAACCCTACCCTAAGGTGACAAAGAAGCCACAGTTCAACTGTGACAGTTGTCCCACGGAAACAAGCCGATTCGTAACACGGACATTAAAATTTCGAAGTTATAATTCCATTTAGCCCCATCATATAAATACTGGGTATATAAACAGCAAAGTTATAAGAAATTGAGATTTTGCTTTGAGATTTGAATTCTTTATACTACTTACGTTTTGCTTTTTACTTAAGGACTGTCATAATTAAAAAAAGTGATTTAAATATTAAATTTAGATCCATCTTGCGGTAGAATTATTCTAAATTTTACATGAAGAAAATACAATATATGAACAAGAAAAATTTCTAACACAATATAGAAAAGGGCATATCGAAAGTGATTGCATTTTTATCATGAAAGACAGTCTTGAAGTAAATATTATTTCTGCATCCTTGACTTAAATGAAAATGTCATACAATTTATGAAGATAATACTTATTTCAATAAACATATATTCGAATTGAATTAGAAATAAATACATTTATAACATATGTCTTATTATTAAATCTTAGGAGAAAAATGTAGTGCCTTATATACATCAATGAATTTGATGTGTGACCGTGGAATCTTGATTAATGGTTCACGGGATCAGTTTTAAACGTAGTTAATCGAATCTACCCGTGGCGAAGATTTTTGTTTGTCAAATTTCAAGAATATGTCTTCTAGTGTGCACTCATTCACCGAGTAATACTCGACTAATTCTCCGAGTTCTCCCTCTAGATAGTCCTTCGTTATCTTAAACACATTTGACCAAAGTATGTGCTCCTCAGTTTTTATAAAATACGTTAATGTTCCAGCATGATTCTCGCGCAGATCCAGGTCCTTAAACAGATCCTTTAAAGTTGTTGTAATAGTCAACACATTATTCTCTGTTTCAGTATCAATAGTCATTTTTAATTTAATGGTAAAGCCGCTCAGGCGCTTTAAGGCGCAAATATTATTTAAGCATTTAAATTTTCCATCAGCCATGATGGTCAGTCGATTACAGAGCTCCTCGCACTCGTCCATGCTATAAAAAAACATATTTTGATATATGATGGTCAGCAATCGATATGAGTACGAAAATACAAGCGCATCAGCTTACCTGTGCGATGTGAGCACCACAGTTCTATCCTTATCCTGAAAGTCTTTGATGCACTGCCATAAAAATCTTCGTGATATGGGGTCAACTCCCGTTGTCGGCTCATCCAACAGAACTAATGATGGGGCACCGATCATTGCCATTGCTGCTAGCAGCTTCCGCTTAGTGCCGCCCGAATAATAACGCACTTGAACATTTCTATACTTTAGTAAGTGCATTTTCTGTAACCAAAAGTGCACATTGAACTCCAAACCAGCTGGGTCATCCTTGAAAGCTGCTAGACCACGCAAAAGTCCCATGTACCGCAGACTCTGCTCGGCAGTCATGAATTTATTCAGTGCATCGTACTGTGGACAGTAGCCAAACCGCTGGCGATATGCTACCTCATTCTGTTGAATGTCAATACCGTCAATCTGTATGCTGCCGGTGTCTATAACTAAATTGGCAGCAATCATTTGAAAGGTGCTTGTCTTGCCCGCACCATTCACACCAAGCAGACCAAAGCATTCTCCCCGCTCAACTGCAAAACCGAGTCCATTGACAGCCGCTTTTCCGGCATAATTTTTGCGCAAATTGCTTACAATCAATGGATAATCTTGCGCTGCACATCTATCTTCGCCAGACAGCTGCTTGGCGCGTTCAGATTCCCGCGTGCAATCATCAAGGCAATCGAGAGAGAGTTGCGTACTGATGCCCGTACGACTGCCGCTCTTCGGTGGTACCTTACAGGTTTTACCCTGGAAGAAATCACGCAGTCGCTTGCGATAATATTTGTGCTCCAAGACAATGACAAAGAAGCCCATGACCAAGACGCATACAAGTATCGCGTAAACAAAAAATGTGCTCGTATCTTCCTTACTAATCATCGATGATTCACCTAGTTTCCTGTTTCGAATTATAAAATTCTCATTAATAATTCGGAGCTGGTGGTTTAGATTGAAATCGGGCAAAAAACATAAAAAGACTATCTTTGTTGAGTGCTGTTTCATGGCCGACACATTGTTAGAGGTGATAAGCGGAGCAATTTCTGAAAGTATTTAAAGAAAAAAAATTAGTTAAAATTAGTTGAAGCCAATATTCCCTATAAAAGAAGTTTTGAATCTAAGATCAAAATTTCAGTTTAATTTTGTTTTCTTTTTACTCACAAAATGATTTACAATTAACAATTAATTTTAATCATTCAAATAATAATAAATTCATGGTATAATTATTGATTTAAAAAATTTTTTTTTCTTATAATTAAATGAAATTATATATTAGTCAATAAACTTTAAAAAAATACTACGCCATACGTCAAATACAGATAGGTAATCTGAGTTAAATATGCACTTTTAAATAATTATAAAGACTACTCACCCGAAACGATAAGCATAAGCAGCAGATATGTTGATATTGTTGATATGGACTTAAAGCTATTGCCAAGAGTGTACAAAATTGGCAAATAGCTGCAGCCGTAAAAGAATATGCTAATTACTATCATCTGTAGGTCCTCTATCTTATAGAGCTCAGCGGGCATTATAAGTAGCTGTATCAAAAGAAGTGCCACACATAGCATCCCATGTATGAAAATATCAAAGACAAAGGTAGAAAGCCAGTAGGTATAGCGTGACATGGCCTGCAACTGACGGAAACCACTGGCATTCTCCCGAAATGGTAGTGAGATATAGTAAAACATGCTGAAGAATGTAGCAGCTGTTACAAATACAACGTAGTACTCCAGACGGGACACGCTGACGTCGGAGATGAATTTTTTAATGGGTACGTATGTGGTATCAATAGATGTCTCCGACTGGTAGCTAGCCAGTTGTAGCATGCAAGTGTCCACCATATTAACGAGGATGACGCTGCTGTGGTATCGATTGCCAGCATAATAAATAGACAAAGTGGGCGTATCACCATTTCCGCGCCCATCAGCATACATATCAATCAATCCAATGGTATCTTGAAGGAAATCTGCCAAATTATCCCGTTGCAGCTGCAGTAGCTCTGTGTGTTTAAAATTACGAAACATATATTCCAAATATCAATAAAGAAGTATTTTAAAATAATAATTTAAAATATCAATGAAAAAATCACCTTGCCGCGTACTGTTATCGCTTGGTTCACTGGATCTTGGCGTCAATGTAATTGCGTTGAGACCGCTCTCTTTTATAAATTGCCGCAGCTGTTTCTCAACTGTCTCATGGTGACCCGTCGGATTGTAAATGTAAACGTTACCCGTTCTCATCTGCCCGAGATTAAGGGACAATAACACATCATTGGTGACTATGGACATTGAATGCATTTGAAAAATGACGACAGTGACGAAAATTAACGGTAGACTTAGCTATAAAAGAAAAATTAATTTAATATTACAATAAGACAACAGAAGGAAAATATTTTTTTAAATATCTGATTGTGCTAACGTTATTTATCAACAGTAAATTTCTACATTAAAAACATTTTACATTATAATATAATCTACCGCGCATCTTTTAATACGCCACACATTATCCGAATAACCACGCAATTCCAAAAAAAAAAAAAAAAGAACTGACCCTACAATTAAAATACCAAATAACTTTACACTTTCGATTTTTTTTCTTATTTTATCTTTAAGGGTAAGTTTAATTGGCGTTTAATTCTTATTGAGCTTAAAAACCCATTTCTGACTTTGACCTTGACTGGGTGGGACTTGAACACAGTATATAAACTTTTGTAATCACTATATTTAAGACGGTATTTAAATAATTATATATATTATGACTAGTGAAAAAACATTAAGTATCTATGTACTTGAAGCGTTAGAATGAATTGAATATAATTAATTTAAAAATTATAAATTTTTAAGTAATTTTTCCAAAGACTTATTTTTCTATTTACCATGCAACAGGCATACGTCCACTCGTTAAATAGAAATGTAAACTTTTGTAGAAAATAGCAGCCCAGAGCTGCCACCAATGGGGTGTATCATGTTGCAAACGTTTATACGGCCTCGCTAGCAGTGGAACATCATTGTGTATTCCAATGTCAGGTGTATCCACTTGATCTGTTTCGCCTGCACAACTAGTATAGAAAGAATAGTTGAAATATGGTCGAAAGAAAATATACATGTAAGACAGCTTACTTCAGGAATACAGTTTCCAGGGGAGGTGTCCGTGATCGATATTGTTTCAATGCCCAGATCAACCATTTTTCCCTCCAGACTGCGAAGCATATCATGGAATTTCAATTGGTAGTCATACGGCAAACATATGTTAATCGTGGGTTTCACAATACTCTGTAATAGCGAAATTGGCTTTAAGGCACAGACAGTTAAATAAATATCATTACTGCTCACCTGTACTCTTGCATTGGGTATAAAGTCTCGAATAATATCTAATGTTTTTTCTTCCTGGAATTTTTCCTCATGGGCCTCCAGTTTAAGCCGATAGCCACTGCCTAGTTTACGCTTCAACTCTAGTGGAGAACCGTTTGCCTGTAGCTTGCCGTTGGCCAGTATACAAATGGTATCACCCAGTACCTCCGCCTCTTCCATATAATGAGTCGTAACTAAAATTGCCTTCTCTTTGCGCAGCGTCAGCAAAATGTCCCACAGTTCTCGACGTGATTCGATATCCAAGCCAGAAGATGGTTCATCTAGTATTATAATTCTAAAAGAAATTCAAAGTAAATGTTTGTTAAATTTAATTTTTCAAACTCCCGTAGGCCTACACGGAACTACCAGTCTATGTATTACCAGTCCTTACTCAAGCCCACATTTACAATTTGTTATGCAATTTTTTGATGACATTTAATGTTAAGTATTTTAATTTTATATTTAATTTTAAATTACTTTTGGTTAACTGATCTAAGTTGGCACTAATCAGATCAAAATCAAGCCCTATAATTTAACAATTTCAACATTATGGTAGTTTTGCGACTTCTTTCATTATTATCCTTTTTGTACACTTCTCTTCGAAAAAGTATAACTTACACAAATTATTACTATGGTATAAGACCACTTACTTGGTGTTGCCCGCTATTGCAATGCCGAGCGATAGACGCCTTTTCATGCCTCCGGACAATTTTTCACCATATTCATTAGCTTTGTCACTTAGATTCAGTTTCTGTAACTTCTCCTCGGTCCACTGCCGGGCTTCAGCACGTGTTGCGCCGCGCAGCTGGGAAAAGAACTCCAGATGCTGATGACATGTCATATAGCTCATAAAAACACTGTGCTGGGGACAAAAGCCAATCAAATGGCGATATGATGCGACATCCCGTTCACTGCAAACGCAAATTTTACCAGAGTCTTTCGGCACAAGTCCTATAAACAGTACAGATTATTATTATTATTCAGTTAATAAATTTGCTACAATTTAACTTACCCATAATCATGTTCATCATGGTTGTCTTACCAGCGCCGTTGTGGCCCAACAATACAGTGATCTCTTTGTTATTGATTGTCATGTTTAAATGGTCAGCAATATGTGTTTGCTCTGCTTTTCCTTTGCTTGTCCTGAATGTTTTGCAGAGATCGCTGATGATGATGGCATGTGTGCCACGGGGTGACGTTGTATACTCATTGCGTTGACGTTTTTTGTATGTCTCGGGCTGTACATGATAGGGATATATAAGTTATTTTATAGTCTTCTCAGTGTAGATTCACACTTACGTTGAGAAAAAAGAGGAAAGGGCGTTTTAGACCACCAGGACCAGGAAACACACACTCAAAGTAGTTGTAAAGCATAGCATATAGAATGGTCTGAAAAATGAGCACAGCATAAACAGAAAAGAGACAACCGACATCGTCTTTGATAACGCGAAAAAGATCAGCGCCCGCAAACTGTCGATCTGTATTTTATAAATATAGATAAAGCCTTCAATGTATAGGAATAGCAACGTACGTTTGTTGGAGAACGTCTGCAAAATATCTAAGCCCTCCAGAAATGAATTCGTACAGAACAGATAAAATGCCATCTTCGTTAACCAGTTGCGCACAAGGCTAAACACATAGGGCATAATGAGTAGCACAAGACCTCCAACTTTGGCATAGAACACTGAAGACAGAATAATAAGTTTTAAATGATAAATTTGATAAGAGACAAGACAAGACTTACCAGAATGAAAACAGACAGATATAAGATAAGCATACGACATGTTTGCAATAATGTATAATAAATATAAAATAAATATATAGGCATGACCATCAATACCCAAAGCTTCAAATTTCCATGCCAAACACATAGTCTCCCCGAGAAAAGCTAAGTAGCACACAAAACGGATGAGAAAAAACGTGAGTCCATTCAAGAAACTCATGGGAGTCACAATGTTGAGATACTCTCTTAGGCCATTCTGTTTTTCCTCGACAAAGGGGACTACGAAAGTGCTCAACAACAATACACTATATAATATGAAATATAGGGTGCCAAAATTGATTACACGGTGACTGTCGGAGACTGTAACTTCCAGATAGGGCATCGAGTTGAGTAGCAGTTTATAATTAGCATTAACTTTAGTGTAACTCATATATTGTCGATCAAGAATAAGCTGCACCGTAAGGAAATTTTCCCGGATATATTCATCGTCGTCTGCAAGACAAAGGTATATGTTCGAGACAGCAAACCAAAGTAAATGCTGACACAATACACACCAATTTGGTGATTTATTTCCTCGTCATTCTTGAAGCGTTTTTTTGGAGAAATGCGCATTCGATTTGAACTTAAGCTGTACTTAAAACGGCCTCCAGCCATGGGATCGGATAATTCATGAAAATGAATAGCGAAACAATTGCCTCTACAATGCTGTTCCATGTCCACTTCCATCTCTGTGCTGCTGTTGAACACTCGGTAACCTGCAAATTTATTAAGGAATCATTAATAAACATTTTAATTAACTTATTAAAATATATTTAGCCCACTTTCTGCCGGTAACAGTTCTCGCAGATCATTCATGAATGAATTTATATTGTCGGTATTGGGTGCATAATATATCGCCTCGAATTCAGGAAGATTGCCTTTAAGTGTATCCTGAAGAAATAAAAAAAAAGAAAATTTTATTAATCTCCACGTTTACACCACCAGATAAATGTAGTTATATTTAGACACATATCAATAGGCCCTAAAAACTAAAATTTAAGACCACCAGATCTTATTTTTAAAAAGTTCTCTGCTAGAATCATGTTAGTTTATTTTGGTTTAAAATAATAATCAGTATAATTTATTTACAGAGACATTTCTTGAGATAAGTAAGTTCATATTAAAAAAAATTGTTGAAATTAGGCATCAAAACGATTATTATTAAGAAGAGAGACCGGTCCAATTTTAAAAAACTATATTAAGATTTCGAAAACAGTTTTAATATTCGAATTAATTTTTATACATATGGACACAGTAGAAAACAAGTCGCAAACATATGTGTATTCCAACATGATAACACATGCATATATTTTAACTAGATAACAAAACAGTTTGTTATTCAACATACATATTTGGTTATTTTTTATATGATTGTAAAGACGAATGAACATCTAACAAGACCGCATACGACTTAAGAGTTCTCTATTATAAATATACATTAACACTTGTTGACAATCTTAATTTAAGAGATTTGCTTTAACAATTTCTAAATAGCTCGGGAAATTAATCAATGACATACTTGAGTTATAGCATTCTCTGAGTATGTGCATGTTAAGTGTAAGTGCACATCCATATACATATTTTATTCTTGTATTCACTTTGTGATTGCTTATCACTCGATCTTTCCATGGGTAAGGGTTTGGTTTTATTAAGTGATATATATTTATGTGTACATATTTTTCAAAATTAAATAAATTATTTCCCGAAAATTTTAAAAATGATATTAAATAAAAATTATTGGATCAACAAAACAAATTTGTTTAATGGTAGGCGCGAAAATAAACATATTGACCAAACCATTTTATTTTCTTTTCCATTTGTATATATGATAGATTTTATTCATTGTTTGCCAGCCTGTTCAAAGTACACTCTTTGTAAACAATATAGAGCTCTGAGCGCTCATTGGAAATGGGGGGCATTCATTTGGTTTGCCCGAACAATTTGTATTGGTCATTTCAAATGACACGTATCACCCGTGGGTTCAAATGTGAACCTAGTATAATACCAAACGCTACCTGTTACATGTATGTATACATGTGTGGGTGGTCTGCAATTAGTGTTTATTAATCAATATTGCACATATGACTGTACTTACTTCCTCTTTAGTTTCGAAGACTTCCATCCGATGGGGCACCGATTGGTTTGAGCCATACAAATATCCAAAGATTACTGCAGTCCATCCCAATAGAATTATTAACAACGGAGTGACGTTATAGGTCAAATACAGCCAATTCTTTCGCCAAAACACATAAAACAACGGACTACAGTGACAAGCCATTGTCTTTGTTGATTTTCGACCAGTTTTTATGTTTATGCACAATAGCACAAAGCTATTTTTACAAGTCAGGAAAAATTCAAGGCGTCAACTTTCTCATCCCTTTTTTGGATTCCAATTTATTTAAGTGTGTGTATCGAGCAAATAATATTGCCACTTTGCCATACCTAATAATATGTAAGATTCAATTTAGACCACTTGTATCACATACCACAAATAATGATTAGATTCTTTGTTTATTGTGATGATTAAAATTTCTAGATCGCAAAAGGGGAAAATTGTGTACTGATTAGAGGTGCTGAAACATCGATGTCAACATCGATGTATCGATGTTTTCGGGGTTTTTTTTTTAATATCGATATTTGTTTTTGAATATCGATGTTTATAGGTGCGCCACTGTTCAAACAGCAAGAAGAACATATACATCGACAAGGTATGAAATTTACTAAGTTTTGCTAAATTATTTTATTTAATTCAAGTTCATTTATTAGTTATACTAGAACAGATCTCTTTGGTTTATAATTTGTTATGATCTTATGAATAGATCACTTTAATTTATAATTTCTTTTGATTGAAATTTCTTTTGATTAATAATTTCTTATGACTTATAATTCTTATAATATAATTTAAAAATGAATAAATGTTTTTAATTAAACTGTAACTTGTTACTTTACCTACATTTTTTGAAAAATCTCGAAACATCGATATCTCCAAACCTCAATGTTTTTGCACCTCTAATACTGATTACAAAAAATTGTTATCGATGTAATATAACTATCGAAGGGGTCGAGAGTGAATATCCTATCGATACTATTAATGAGGAAATGTTCTACTACGATATTGACGGTATCGATAGCTTACTATATCAAAAAGAAAACAACTGAATCAAAATTATTTTAGTCTAAAACATTTTCCATCAGTAAACGGAGCATTGAGTGCTCTCAAAGGGAAAACAAACCAAATATGACTAATAAACCTACATTATTTCCCATAAATTTGGATAAACTCTCCGACAAAGAACGGCACAACTACATTCTTAGCCGCTATGTGCTGCCAACGACTGTTGCAGGTGAATCTCGCAAACACAGAAGGGATATTGATGTAATCCGGGAAAATCATCGTTTTCTTTGGGATGAAGAGGATGCGAACGTGGACACATTGAACTGGGAGCAACGTCTTGCATTACGGTATTACCGCAAGCTTTTCAAAGAATACTGCATAGCGGATCTCACACGCTACAAGGAAAATAAAATTGCATTGCGTTGGCGAACCGAACAGGAGGTGGTAACTGGATTAGGTCAGTTTCAATGCGGCAGTCGAAAATGTAGCGAGCGCGATGGTTTGCGCAGCTGGGAAGTTAACTTTAAATATATCGAAGAAGGTGCACCACAAAATGCTTTAGTAAAGGTAAGCGGAAAGTTGCAAAAAAAATTTTGCAAGGCCTAATTTTGTTAAAATTTAATTCAGATTCGTCTTTGCCCCATACATACGGAGCAACTAAATTATCATACAAAGAAAAAAGAACATAAGCGCCAACGACGCAGAGAAAAGAAAGAATTTAAAGAAGAAAGAAGGCACAAAAAACGTAAGCTGAATGATAATGATGAGCACAGCGAAGAATTGGAAGAGCAGAAAACACAAGAACCAAATGAAGATACATCTAGTTGTGTGGCCGAGATGCCAAAGGAAGCTGTTGATGAGAAAATCTGGAGTCAGCAGCTGGATATAAGCAAGGAGCAACCTTCACGTGAACAGGAATTCGAACGATATCTAGAGGACTTGCTAATGTAAATTGAAGTCTTCTCACTGCCTTAAAAAATCGCAAACAGTTCAGTTTATAAGCACAATAGCACTTTTTATTAATGTGGAGCATGTGCTTTTTTTTATAGCTATAGCAAGTTGGCCACACGTTTCAATGGGCCAACCCTTGACTTTGTAAACTTGTACATAAATATACATACATTTACTTTTACACAGTACAGAAAGTTTATAGTTAAACACCAACACCAAAAAGTTGAACTGAACATTAAGGCTGTGACTTTGTTTTAGAAACAGAACAGTTACGAATACGATGGGACTCGCTTTCTAACAACTAAATTTGTAGCATCATTCATTGAATTTTCGTTATCGCCTCCGTTTTGTGCTGCCTATTTATGATTATCATCATTGTTTATTATTGCGCTTGAGGCAGGACCTCGGCGAAAGCTGGTGGAGGCTTAAAGCCGCGCACTTCGGTGAACACAAGTTCCTTCCATTTTTCCACTGGCAGCTCGTTCTCCTCAAAGCTTTGATCGTACAGAGTCGAGGTCGCCTCATCGCTGGGATCATGCCACTTTTCCATATAAGGATGAGCCAGAGCTTGCTCAGCTGTAATGCGTTTCTCAGCATCTAATTCCAGCATCTTCTCAAGCAAGTCAATGGCCAACGGATTAGCGCCACGGAAGACATCACGGAAACTACGACGCGGCATAACCGGTAACGATCGAATGTAAGTGCGGGCGCTTTCCGATGAAATCTTGTTCATAAACTCGTCGTTGGGTGTGCCAAGTACCTCCATGATCAAATTTAGTTGGTGTATGTGATCGGTACCCGGAAAAAGGGTGCGTCCCGTTAATAGCTCTGCCATGATGCAACCAACGGACCAAATATCCACTGTCTGATTGTAGTGCATCCAATTGAGCATGATTTCCGGAGCACGATACCAGCGTGTCGCCACATAGCCAGTCATCTCACTCTCGGCGGGTCTTGCCAAACCGAAATCCAATATGCGGAGTTCGCAGTCCTCATTTACAGCTAAATTGGATGGCTTCAGATCCCGATGGATGACGCCAGCGCTGTGTATGTACTTAAGGCCTCTCAGTATCTGATAAACCAGAAATTGCACATGCTCATCGGAAAGCTTCTGAGTTCGTATTATATTGTTTAGATCAGCATCCATAAGATGCGTCACCATGTAAACTTGCTGAAATTGCTCCAGAGAATCGGCTGGCTGACCAGGATGGAAAACGTCCAACAGACCGATGACGTTCTCATGGTCCATGTGCTTTAAGAGACGCAGTTCGCGGTACGTGCGTTTTGCGTGCACTGCCGACTGAAAGGGGCGCGCTAGCTTCTTAATCGCCACCTTGGTGTTAGTGCCTCGCACTAACGCCTTACAGACCTGGCCATAGGCACCTTGTCCAACTGGCTGGAGGTTTTGGTAAGTCTCAGGTATCTCCCACTCGGTGCGGTTAATGTCAAGCTTGTAGAACTTCGGCATTTTTATTGCAAGTTTCTCGGCTCGGACTAAATTTTGGATTATTTTTTATTGTCCAAAATTTCACGAAGGAATGCTTCTTCTTTTAGTGATGTTAAGCAATTCGATGAATCATTAGAAATATTCTATTAATCGATGACAAACATCGATTTTGATCTCAATTCCACCTATCGACAATAGACAACATGTATCAGCTGTTAGGTGTAAGCTTTCGCTTCAGTTTGTAAGCTTAGCGACACCTTTGCGTCAGCTGAGGAAATAAGCTTTCAGTTTCAATCAGTCGTTTGTTAACGCTACAACACAAGCGCAGACTACGTTTCTTTGTCTCTTAACGTTTTTTGCACGAGTTTTTTCCTTACGTATTTATTCATTGACAAAAACTCAAGCTGAGCTCCGTATGTATATGTGAGTGCGCGTGTGTGTGTGTGTGCAGCTTTGACTCTGTGGTGATTTGTGAGCAGTGTGTATTTTTGCAAATATACGGAATTTATATTAAAAAAAAGTGAATAAATCAACGTATAACATTTTCAAAATTCAAACCTGCCTTGAGTCTTCTGTTAGAGTGCGAAGACATATAAACATACTTCAACTTATTTACGTAGAAAGACAGTTTGAAAGACAGTTTCCTTAAGCTCATTAGATCAGCCGTCCACAAAGCTAGAACGAACTTAAAAAACCGTTTCTTAAAATAAAATGGCCACGACAGCGGCTGCCGTGGCAGCGACTAGTGTTGTGGTATTGGATCGTGGTAATAATACAACATGTACAATCAACTTGCATGGTAAGTGATCGAGCATGTGTGTGTGTGTGTGCGTTTGGCTCCAAAAATAATAATTAATCATAATTAAATAGTACACAATACAAATTTTGCAGCAAATACATGCATACAATATACAACTTTAAATCTTCAATTCAGTGTTGTTTGCCACTTTTGAAATGTTAGCGTTATTTATAGCGCGTGATTAGCAATGTTTTTGTTTTTGCAACTAAAGTGCCTAAGCATTTTATGGACTTTCGTTTTATAGAGCTTCAAAGCCCCCGACTTGAACTTCGCTTGCTGGCGGTGACGCTCGACAATTTGTGCGACATCTACAGGTTATCATAAGTAAACAAACTTGTTAACCTTGTTAATATGAATTTGTTTTTGTTTTTGTTTTGCACTCATTGCAATCGTCGGAGCCGAATAGCCCAGTTACTTGTAAATGGCCACGTAACTGCACCATAACCGTATCTTATCAGTTTTGTCCCAATGATCTCTTTGGAGTATGCTCAACTAGCCAAACCGCCTCTAAAATCGTCAAGTCTGCAGCTCCTACTCGCAACACATTTCGATTAGGCGTTATATATACAGTATATACTAATACAGATAAACTTTCACATATATGTGCTTGTATGTTTTATGTACAGAGCGCACTTTCAACAATTACGACTCGTTCGTTCTGCCCACGTTACGTTTCGACGTCGCGACGCGTCGTTTGAGCAACAGTCAGAGACACATTTGCCACCACAAAGAGACGCCAAGTAATTCCAATTCAATCCTATTCGACTCCGACAAGTTTTGAGTGCGCTTTGCGCTTTGCCTCGGTACATATAGTACAACTTTGCCCACATTTATTACTGACTATATTTTTGTTTTTCCTTTATATTCAAAACTCAAATTTTGCTAAACAAAATCTTTAAATTGTTAACTTTGCCTAAACGTCATAAGGCTTGGGCCAAAACAGGCCCCGTCCCGTCAAACGCCCACACCATACAGCTGAGCAACTACGAGTATGGTGCACCCACCCAATAGTCAATAGCCAAAGCCATAGCCATAGCTCTAACTGTACTGGAGCTGGAAGACTCAAGCCTCTGTCTCCCGTCTGTCAGCCAGTTTACTTACAGGCAAGACATACAAACCTATGTATGTGGGTACGAAGAGTATAAGATGTGTGCGTGTTTGAGTCATTGATTCAAACTATATATATTTTGGATTTGCGTAATTATTTATTAGCCCACTTGCATACTGTTAATAACATAAAGATTTTACCTAACTAGCTGTTAGTGTTAAATTGAAGCAGAAAATAAACTTCACAGCAAGCAGTAGTATCATTTGGGTTGCCTTATTTCAAATTCAGTGCAATAATACAATGCTTGAAAAAGAATTTCTTGACAACAAGGTTACTTTAACTTAAGTATTAAACATGCTTTAATCAGCAAAAATTTAAGTTCTTCTTGAAATAGAGAAAAGTATAATGTATAGACAAAAACATTAAACGTCTGATTCTACTTTTAAGGCTGACTTAAGGAAAATACCAGATTTTATTGCCTCTGCAAACAATACATAATATTATATGTATTTTTCAGGTGCGACAGTTGTTTCCTGGCGTGTTAATAATCAGGAACAGTTGTTTGTCAGGTAAGTAATTTAAAGGGACTCTTTTAATATAACGCATACGCCGCATTGACGCGCGCTTTAAGCTCATAGCGCAGAGTTTTCATCCGTTTGAAGATGACGCGAAGCAACCAACTTACGCAATTCCACAGTAACTAACGGAGGAATGCAACCTAAAAAGTGTTTTGCTAAAAGTTTTCAAACGGACTCACGAACTCTCACGCACACGTGCACACAAACACAAATGGACGAGAGCTGGCCACAATGGATGCCCTGCAAAAGAAGAGGGGAGGCAACTCTGGACATACTAGTAGCAGCCTTTGCCGTTCTGTTTGGCGGCAAAATGTTTTTGTATGATGCTCCGACAACAAAAACAATGTGGCCCCAACAACAACATCAACCTCGAACCAACGAACCGCACCAAAAATGAATCGTCGCAAAAAAGACGAAGAGCAAGAGAGCGAGAGCGGCAAGAGAGAACTTGGAGAGAACTTACTGCACATGCACAATCAAGCAGGCAATGGGACTGGGCAACTGATGCTTCTCCATTGAGGGCCGATGTTTTTCACTGTTTGGCTGCCTACGTCGTCCTCCTATGCTCTTACAACTACAAAAGCAACAAAAACAAAGTGCTGGTTTTTATGAATGGAGTTTTTGGCGCGGCATCTAGATCGATAAATCCCGACTACGTCTACATGATGTCCCTTGTACGAGTACGTTTTCCTCACAGTGGTGCAAATGTTCAAGTCAACAGCGCCACAGATGTGCTGAACGTGTCTTGACCATGTCAGTTGTTCTTTTTTTCTTCGAGCTGCTGGTTATTTTGTACTTAAATACCCTTTGACTTTGTGACAGAAAACTACAAAATTCAAAATATGGAAATTTCAGAAGGAACTTCAAACCACTCACAATATTATATAGAGCGAATATATCAAATTATTATAATTTAGATTCGAAATCTTCCAATATGATTACCAACAAAAATATCTATTTGAAATGGTATTTCGTTCATTAAGGATATCACTTAAATTTTAATTCAGGGAATATTTTATATTTAAATTTACTGAATTGTACATTAATATTCATCTATCTGAAGCTAGTTACGTTATTTTCATGGGCTAAGTTTTCAATCAAAATTTTATAGCACCTCTGGGAATACTGCCTACAAATTAGTCAAGTATTATATCTCTGCAATATCTTGCAAAGTACAGGGTAACTATATGTCTAGCATCATGTCTTTGCATTTTTTCCTTACAAATTTTCTTTGCCTTGTCCTGCGCTTTTCTCAACTTTTCGATTGTAAGTCCGAATGTTCGTTACACATTGCTTTCCTTTTTTTGCCTAAATTGTTGTTGCTGTTATTGTTGCGCACAGTTGCCAGTTGCCGTCTCATTGGCGTTTGGAAGCCCAGCAACAACGAGGAGTAACTTTGAAATGTTACAGAAAAACCGCGGCGAGTTGGATTTTGTTGCAAAAACCTGGAGAATTTTTTGTGTGCGGCTTGTAAAAGCAAAAGAGTTAACGTGTGCCAACAACTGTGACCAGAGTCGGAACTTGGCTAGAATTAAAACAGAAGCTAAAACAGATATTGAAACTGAAACCGAAACAGAAACAGGAACGGATTCAGAGCTAATGCTTAAAGAGCTGTCACATTAAATCCCACTTGGATGGATTCCGCTGATCTGCTGAGTATGGAACCTCAACCTTAGCACTGGAACCTGACAATATTAATGGCACAATAGCCAGCAATGGCACAGCAACACACAGGAGTAACAAAAGGCAGAGCAGGAGCCACTTGATGGATGCGTCGGCAAATTAGCGCACGCAAAAAAAAAACAAAGAAAGGAAAAAATTGAAGACGAAACTGACGAATCATCGAACAAAAAGTGGGCAATTGCCAGACACTTTTTTGTGAGTCGCCCCGAGAAGTTCTTTGGTTCGGAAATATCTAAATGTCTGCTTGTGTTTTTCTGACCATGCTTGAAAAATATTTTGTCAGCTCAAAAGCTTTGCCTGCCAGTTTTCAGTTTCTTAGAG
This sequence comes from Drosophila sp. st01m, assembly GCA_018901795.1. Taxonomy (NCBI): domain Eukaryota; kingdom Metazoa; phylum Arthropoda; class Insecta; order Diptera; family Drosophilidae; genus Drosophila; species Drosophila sp. st01m. Next base: position 1,365,045 of record JAEIFG010000269.1, read on the forward strand.
AGGGTTTCAAACTCAAACTCCAACTCAAACCCAAGCTTGGACCCAGACACAGAATATTTTTAAAATTAATCGAATCGTTTGCCTTTGCAGCAAACTGGCATCGTTTGATGGCAAGAAGGCGATTCGTGGTGGCATACCCTTTGTCTTCCGTAAGCTTGTATTTAAATATGTATGTGAAATACGAATCAAATGAATTCTTATATGAATTCTTCCAAATGTAGCTCAATTTGGCCCATGGTCCTTTGGTCCACAGCATGGATTTGCGAGAATCACACGCTGGCACTTGGATCGCGCACCGGAGCGTCTTCATAATGGCGATGTCGAGGCGATATTTTCTTTAATGGACAACGAGTTTACGCGCTCCATATGGAACTATCAGTAAGACTCATTAATAATCAATAAAATTGGACAACAAAACATCTTGCAATATACTTAAAGATTTCGCATTACTTATCGTCTGATATTACGCGAGAAAGAGCTACACTTTCACATTGGTGTCTACAATCCCAGCAAAGATCTGAGTTTTACCTTTAATATGCTGCTCCACACTTATCTGAAGGTGCCAGACGTACGAAGATGTCAGATAACGGGTCTACAGGGCTGCCATTTCATAGACAAAACACGAGAGGGCGCTTTGTATCAGGTGAGCGGGAAGAACATTAGAAACGTTATTATCCGTTAAGATATTAAATTCAAATTCACTAATAGGAAAGTCGCGAGGTGGTAACCGTGAATGAGTGGACTGACCGAATTTATCAGCACACACCACAGGAACACGTGATTACCAATGTGGTGTCCGGCCGTAAGATGAGGCTTCACAAATACAATTTTCCTGATACGGGTAAGTACTAATAAATGTTATAATGGTGCAATGTTTTTTGCTCCAATAATGTTTTCATTCATTCGGTCAACTCGACTGTGTAACTTCTGTTACAGTAAAATAATCTAAATAAAAATAGTAAAGATCAGTGTGTAACACTGTACAATCCGATATAAAAATCAAGATTTTAAAAATTTCACAATATGGGTAAAATAAATTTGAACAGAGGCTTCAATTCTTGGATTAAATTGTTTCAATTGAAAAATGTATGTTTTTTTTCGTAAATCATATTATTAGCATATTGTTTAGTGTTTTTATTCCCAGAATATTTATAATTTATAGTTAAATTTAAATATATTTTACTAGCTGCGCTCGCCTAGTTTTTAGTTGATGCCCGGAGAGGAGGAGGAGCAGCAGAAAACTTTATAGAATAGAGAGATACAAAACAATTTGACTTACTATAAATGATTTTATTTTTTTAATTTAAATGTATAATTAAATGTCGGTTGCTTAAAGCCTGATAATAAATAAAAGTTAGATCCTGAAAATATCGTAGTTTCGTCCAGACAAGGACGTAAAATACAAAATATTTCCACTCAAACTGATTACGTATTTTGTAAATACATATATTATACAAATATTTCAAACGTCTTAAGCAGGGATTTATCCCATGACAGTACGCCAGAATCAGAATCTTATGCTGAATCTGAAATCTGTATTATAAAAATTTTTCGTAGTCGTTTAATTACACTGGAGTATTGTTATAAAATTTGGTGTCTTCCAGTTTTTTTTATGCAGTCTTAAAACTTATCAAACTCCCTCTGCTCATTTTTAGTTATTTGGAATCCCTGGATTGATCGTTCTCGAGAAATGAGCGACTTTGGCGATGATGAATTCCCCAACATGCTGTGCGTGGAGGCAGGCAATGTGAGCTCTCCTGTTATACTGTTGCCTGGCACAGCCTTTGAGGCCAGCCAGATTCTTCAGGTATTTACTTAAACATATATTTTAATTATAAGTACTAGGGTCAAATCGAACCTCATCTAAACAACAGCAATTCAAGTGTCCTGCAAATCCAATCATTACTCACCGCAAAGTGCAAATTGGTGAAACTGTCACTGTCAAACCTCGACCATTTACGAGAACATTGGCATCCTTTTCCGAAGTTGTATCGGAATTACAACGCAGACAAATGTCAATGAATTGATATTTATAAAGTACATTTTGTCAAAATTGTTCAGTTGTATAAAATGTAATATAAAATATAAATCTATCATATTAAATTAAAGTACGCTAAACATGATATGATAAAATTTGAATTACTTGCATGATTAGATTATCATCGAGGGAAATGTGAGTCGTAAAACGAAACGGAATCGCTAGCGTTTAAGGAATCGGAACCCACTGAGGTAAACCGATTCTAACAGTTTTACTGAGATCAACGAAAACATGGAGAAAGTGCAGCAACAATTAAAAACAGGATTTGTGTTTGATTTAGTAAATAATGTAAATTTTAAGAAACTCTCATTCCGACTAGCAATATTAAGCCTAAAGTTGTAAAGGTTTATAAACCTAAATCTAGTGCTATACTCTATATTAATATATGTTAAAGAAGGCTCAAAATGGATAGGGTCCTGTCGTGTCCAAGCTAAACAAATAAAAAATAATAGCACTATCATACGTATTAAATGTGCATTAACTAAAATAAATGATTAGATATTATGACTAGACTTCAAATGATATGGCAATGTGTATACGATTGGATCTATTTAGATATTTTACAAGTTAGCTTAATACATTTCTGTGTAAAATACTTAAAGATTAAATAAATAAATTAACTATTAGTTTGTGCTATGTCCATTGTCATAGTTTTAGTTGATAAATAACAATTGCAAATAAATAAAGCAAAAATAGTTCTCTATATATTACGTCTATCTTCATTGGGTAAAAAAACGGGGAAAACGTATCCATGACCAAAAAGAGGGCGAAGCTGACATTCGATAGAACCTTCTGCTTGGCTGTACGCTGGCGTTTCTATAAGTAGTACATATTAATGGTTTACTTCGAATCACTAAATCTATATACTAATCACTTGATAATATTCACTCCAAATGCCAGAAGAAACCGATTCAAGACATACAAATGTCAATGCAAATAAAATCACCAGAGTTAGCTTAAACATTGTGTGGGGCTATTGATAGAGCTTCTTGGGTGTGTCCAACACGATTAATCGGAAATAAATAGCAACCAGAGAAATACAGTTAAAATACCTGTTAACAATAACATTATAGCACCTGCTAACATATTCACTCATGTTATCAACATCAAAATAATATGTTAATATTTGATAGAAATCACTCAAAACTGTGCAAAATAAATAAATTAAATAACTCCATTATAAATGTACTTTAATCACTTATTCGCCATTTATACTTAGCTTAGTTTATTAGATTTCTTGTGTTTATTTTTAGCTTAGATTAGGATTTTTACATACATATATAAATTAGGCATTTCTAGAATATAGCTAAACGCAATGCACTCCAGAATTGAGTGATCCCCAATAAAATATTATTAACGTTAGTAATTTAGTTTCCCAATCGGTCGTCGAGTTTTCCTTTTTTTCTTGAAAAGCGTTGCATTTGGGCCAAAGGAAACTTATAGCACTATTAGTTGATTTGAGAGCAGAGTTTGAACAGAATATTACACATGGCCTTGGGCTATTCTGGGCTTGGTACAGATGCTTTTATAATGCTAGGCTTTCATATATAAATATTTATAATATAGGCAATAAGTATTACGATCAAATGATATTGCAGGGATAGTTTGGTGTGCAGCGTTATTAAATGAGAAGCTCCTTTAATCGATCTTAACGGCACCATAAATTTTCAGTATGAAAACATAGGCAGCAAAGAAGCCAATGGATCCGGTCAGTAGCCAGAAAGTTAATACCATTAAACCTAATTTTATAATAAATGGGGTTACTGACGGATTCAGAAATATACAAATATGTAACTCACCTGTATAACCCAAATAAAGCAATGTGGGTATAAATTCGGTAATCTCTAGCTTGGTAAAGAAATAAAATATGCTGTAGAAAAGCACATAAACAGCCGATCCGCCCGAGACAATGAAACTGCGCCACCACCATCGATAATCCTGCAAAGACCGAGAGTGAGTTATACATATCATGAGTAGCCCATGTATAGTCCCATCTTACCTCGCCGCACAGCTGGAAGTAAGTCATGACAATTGAGATTTGACCGCAGCTGACAACCAGAATGCAAAAGACCAAAAACAAAAAACCAAACAAATAATAGAACTGATTCTGCCAAATGGCCGTAAAAACAAAAAAGAGTTCTATAAACACGGCTCCGAATGGTAAAATTCCAGCCATCAGAGTACTGTGGAATAACATTCATAATGAATAAATTGGTTCAACTAAAAATAGTGTAAGACCTACCTCAATGCGGCATTCATATACCAATGTTGTGCCGGCACCTGGCGCGGAATCATGTTTGTACGCACAGGATGCTGATACGGCTGTTTGCGATAGCCAAGATAGAATCCTAGGTAAACAAGCGGTACGGATATGCCGAACCAGAGCAATAGCAGCGATATCATAGTGGTGAAGGGCACAGCGCCACTCGAAGATTTGTCCCAGATAAAGAAGTTTAAAAAGAAGCCAGTTCTACGGAAATATAAATTGAATCAAGTCTATCTTATTAAATTTGAAGTTCATCTTACCCAAAGACTATTCCCGGATAAAGGGTAGCTGTGAGGAAAGCAGCCCGCTTCCACTCTCGACCCTTCATTGTCTTATAGAGACGCGCTGCATAGTACCCAGCAATGGTGCCCATAAACACATACATAAAGATACCCGATGACATTAATGCACCGCGTGAAGAAGGTGACAACATGCCCAACATGGCGAAGAATATGGTGATCATGGCCATAAAGAATATTTGAATGCCACTGCCAATGATGGCGGAAAAGAGTCGAGTATTTTTCGGTGGCCGAAAGACATCACCGTGCACCAACTTCCAGCCAGTCTCCTCCAGAGTATCCTCGATGTTGTCATCCGTGTTGTAGCGAGCGATGTCACGTCTGAGTGTACGTATCATAATCATAGTCAATATGCCCGAAAGGAAGAAAACAACGACCAGCGAATTGATGATACTGAACCAATGGATCTGCACATCCCTCATGCCCAGATAGATATCCCAACGTGAGGCCCAGCTCACCTTTGACTCCTTCCATACAACGGAGTATGTAAAATAGAGTTTCGTTTCTCCCGACGGATTTACAAGTTGTGGGCGCGGGTTATCAGGAAAATTGCAGGTGTCATCCTCAAATTTGAGCTCTTTATGGTTAACTGATCCCGTCAACACCTCAAAGCCGACCACACGATATTTATCCTTAGTGTACATATGATAGGAGAGTATGAATTTCAAATGATTATTTATGTAAATATTGTCGCCATCCACTTGGCCCAGACGATATCCATGCTCATATGTGATATCATTTGGATTGTTGCCGTTGACAATGCGCGTAGCCACTGGTAGATTATCAACGAGTAAATGAACAAAATACTCGTGCTGTATGCGTTCCGCGACCGTGGCCGAGTCCTCTTTGCTCCAGGTAATGGGAAGATCCTTTTGATTGCACAACAGCTTGCAGTTGATATTCTCAGCCATTTGGACCTCATACGGTGTGTTCACAATGCGATCTCCACGCAGAACTTCACCAAGATTTTCCGATTTAAAGATAAGTGTGCCATTCTTGGGATAACAAAAGCGAAGCGAATAATACTGGTAGGGCAGCTGTGTGCGGCTGCTAGTCATTTTCACCGCCTTCACATCGATTTTTTGGCCGCGAACAAACTCAACGGGCGCCACGCCGGGCACATAGAAGCAATCGACGATGACACTGCTGCAAATCATTGCCATCACCAGCAACAGCAGCTTAGGCACCCACTATAAAATACAAAAGCATTAAAAAAAACATAAACAAACAAGAAAGTACTGCAACAATAACGAAATTCAATTGATTGCGTGTCTCTTTGCCTACGTTTCGCTATCGGTGGACGCATTTTCTATTTACCAAGACCATGCGACTGGAAGTAGCGACGCCGCAATGCTAGGAGAACGACATACATACCTGCATGGTTAGATGCGGGTATGAAGCTTAAATGATATGCACTAAATGTATATATAAACTAAAAATTTGCCAATTACAGACTAGCTGAATATTCTTTCACGTTCGCTCTTGCTGGCAATCGTCTCCCACTCAGTGTTGTGCAACGTATGAACACAAGTATCTTATCATTAGAATACTATCGATATACAATATAACGATTAACTTTACGGCGATTATTTTACTAATTCTTGGTATTCGTTCTCTTTTGTTATGATAGATTATTAATTTTTATGTTGAAAGGTTTTTAAATATAAATAAAAAATATAAATGCATTCTTTTGATTTTGATATAAAATTTTACAGTTGTCGACTTCTATCTGTATAGTTATCGAATTATGTTAAGTACCTGAAAGCATTGCTGTCAACTTATAAGAGAACAAAAACTGTTTCAGACAGGAATGCGTACAAATTAGGTCTTGTGGGCACTTTTCAAATTTTCGATCAAATTGATGCTAAGAATAGCCAGAACTAGCTATAAAATAGCGTAGCTGGCGACAATGTACATCAGCTGCTTGGCAGTTGCGTATAAAAACAGGTAGCTTTTGGTAGCAAGCACAAACATATATACCTTTTAACTATCTTTTATTTAACATTTGCTTAATGGCATTTAAATTATAAATGCAATCTTAGTCATCCGTTGGTGTAAAATTCAGAAGGTAAAATTTTTCAATAAACCTTAGTTAAAAAAATCGAACCAGATCAAAAATGATTACTGGGTGGCAACCTTCGGTTTATTAGTAACACAGTCTCAACTAGTGTTTTATTGTTGCAAATCTCATTAACTTTAGCTTCTTAATGTTTGAATATTAAAAGTGACGAAATCGGTATTATAGTTTGTTGTTTGTCTTTGTCTTTCGCGCACATTCCTTATATTCCGTCAACACCTTTGCATTTGCTTACGCTGTTACTGTTGTTGCTCCACTTGTTTTCAGAATTGTGCAAGGACGTTGGTGGGACACTGTTGTTGTCCTCGTCCTCGAAGACGAAAGCGCAACAAGGCTGGTGAGTTTGTAGATGAGTGTGTATGTGCGTGTGGGAAAATCAATAATAGTCAAAATAACTGCATGCAAAACAGCATCAATTGCTCGTGTGCGTACACTAGTATGTATGGATGTGCGCGTCAGTGTACATATGCATGTGTTTGATCGTTGAAGTATGTGTGCGGGTGTATGTAGGTGGTTAGTACTAAACTTTCTTTTTCTACGACAGACAACAGGGCTGCGGCCACAAACAACAACAACAAAATCAGAAGAAAACAATAGAGAAATACCAAAAAAAATACCAAAACGTAGCATCATACTATGGACAACGCGCACAATGCAACCGCCCTCGACAATAACGCAGCAGCCGCCGATGAGAATGACAGCGACAATGATGTAGTCACGGATTTTCTAAACTCTAATTGCAACAGCAACGGCGACGTGTCAGTTAGAGCGACTGCTCTACAAATTACAAATGGCTCAGCCTCAGTGTCAGCCAAAGTGATTACTGTTGAGAGCCAAAACTATTGTATACCTGTTATAAACGCACCTCCGACTGCTGTCCAGAACAATAACATCAACAGTAATAGTATTAACAATAGCAATAACAACAACATGAATATGAGCATGATACCCACCATCAATGTAACGCCACACAGTCCCGCCTCGGCATCCAAATACAACAACATATTTGAGGATACGCTCAGTCAATTACAGAACATTCGTGAGACGGTGCAACAAATGAAAAACTCGACCAGCCAACATCATCAAGATGGTCTCGCCAACAACTATGGACTCCTCAGCGCTGCAATTTTAAGCGCCTCGCTGCCAGACCTGAGCAATGCAGGCAATGGGAGCGGCGGCAACGTGGGCGTCATGTGGTCAGCTGCGCCCCAACAGTGTCTGCTGCTGCACACGGATCGCCGCAAGTCCTGGACAGCCGTTGACGATGCTAGTGCCACCGGCGATTGTACCAACAAAAGCGTCAGCCTGTCCAGTCTCGACAGTGAGGAACAGGAAACAATACGTGTCACCGAGCAACGTCGTCGTGCAGCTCGTAATAGCACAGGTGGTTAGTATACACTCTCATTAAATTTAAATAATTAATTTTTTTCTGGGTTGGGTTTATGTCATAAATGCGAATTCAAATAATAGACAAGATTGCGGCTGCTTTGAATTTGGAACTGCGACTGAAAATGGCGAATGCTCTGCAAATTCAACAAACTGTAGGAGAGCAAATGAAGTCTATCAAATAAGGCGGTTCGTAGATTGATTATGAAAAAGGCTGAAGCAACAACCAAAAAGCGGGTATTTAATTGCATTAGATTCAAACTAGACTACATACTCTTAAAAGTAAATACATTATTTATTAATTCGTATCTTCAAATTGACAAATGAGCTATGTTTTCTGATTTAAATATAAATTTCGTTTTATTAGCAATATGATTTAGTGACGTAACTCGTCTGCAACTAAAAACTCTGGGCAGTTTGTCTTTAAATTATTATCAGCATTTTTATTGGAGGTATTTTAACCGATGATTCCGATGACAGCTTTACAATATAGTGGTCCGATTTGAACCAAGTTTAGTTAGTCAGCCAAGTTTTACCAACTTCAATGGATATTCTGTAAAATACGTTGAGTTATCTCAGAAAAAAAGTACAGAAACGACTGGTCGAAGCTTAAGTTTTACTATGACAAACGTGGCAGAATCTGTATTGATACGTCCAGATCAAATTTAGTTCATCTTGGTTCACTATGTCGTATAGGAAGGATTGGTCTATAATTAAGGATTAGATATAAAAATAATGAAGCTACCTATATCAAAAATATTCTCGCAAGTTATTTGTTGTTTTTTGTCTGATTTTGGTCAATTAAACGAATTAAAATGTTGAAACGAATTAGGAAAAATACACTAGTGACGAAGAAGTTGATTTCACTTAAAATAAATCAAGTTACACTGTGATTGTGATGTCTGCGGTAAGCGCTTTTCCTGCACCAATGTGCCGCATCCGATGTGTGTGTAGGTGATGTGTCGTAGTTAGTTTCGATTACGATAAGAAATTCCACAAGAAACCCGGCGTGTTATCAGTGCCGCATTTGAGTCGATGGCATTGACAAGTCCAAGTCCAAGCAAGAGGCAACTCACCGTCCATATACTAAGCAAGTTAATTATTTGGTGTTTGCTATTCATTTTGCAGGCATATCAACGCATTCGCTGAATGAAGCGGAGTTGGCACGGGACTTCGAGCGTATTGCAGCTAAGAGGAGTTTGGCAACGGAGATAATCAGTCGGATACCATTGCAGAAGAGCATCTCGACATCATCGATCATTGCCAAGGAGGACATTAAGGCGATTGCCCGACATCTCACGGATAGCGAGGATGAGAATCAGAGTCTGTTGCGTTCGCATGCCAAAATCGAGGTGTACGATCACGTAGAGAAACGTCCCAAACGAGGTTCCCTATTCTTTCGCAAAAAGAAGCCAAAGGCCAAGACGAAGTCTCTGGTGGGCGGCGTTCAGCTCAATACCTGCGATATGGATGCACATCTAGAGAGTAATAAACTGCATAGTAAAAAGCTACTCGCTGGCCAGGACTTCTGTGATGGCTCCGAAGCACTACAAATGCAGCTGCAACAGTTGAGTAACCAGCAGGAGGAACAACAACCACTCATACGGGCTGCCGAGCTACAGTTTCTCAATGAGCCACCGATTGAGGCGCAGGATTTGGGTGCCGATCCTGCGCTGGGTATAGTTCTACTTGAGCCCGACTCTTGGACTCCAAATGTGCCCAAGGAGCAGCTGAAAACCCTTAAGGAGCTACAGATCAAGCGACAGGAGCACATCTATGAGTTCATCATGACAGAGAAGCATCACTGCCAGACTTTGATTGTTATGCGTAAAGTGTTTGTGGAAAGTCTGGAGCGACATTTTCCCGCTCTCAACATCCACAGCATGTTTCCGCGCCTGCAACAATTGACGGAGCTGCATACATTCTTTTTGCGTCAGCTGCGCCAGAAGCAACGCGAGAATCTTGTCGTGGACAGCATTGCAGATATTCTGCTGGAATTCTTCTCGCTGGAACAGGCACAATGCTTGCGTCTGGCGTATGGTGAGTTCTGTGCGAATCATCGCACCGCCTTGGAACAGTTTAAGCAATGTCTAGCCGAGCCAAGCTTTTCCGAGTGGTATAAGCACTGTCTGCAGAACCCGTTGCTCAAAAAGAAGGGCATTCCGGAGTGCATATTGTTTGTCACCCAACGGCTGACAAAGTATCCGCTGCTCATTGAGCCGTTGCTGAAGAGCGCCCGAGATAATAAACTGGAGACGGATAAGCTGCAGCATGCATTAAATTTAGTGAAATCTCTGCTGGTCGATGTGGATGCATGCGTTGCTGAGAAGGAGCTGCGGGAACGTCAGCTGGAGATTTATGCACGTGTTGATGCAAAATCATTTGCGATATACAAAAATAAACCATTTCGGAAGACGGAATTGGGCGTAGAATCGCGTCGTCGTCTGAAATTCGATGGACTTGCTACTCTGATGCAGGGACGTGCCAAAACACAGCTGGTGCTCGTGGTCGTCCTCACCGATTGCCTGTGCTTTCTTAGCGAGAATTCGGCGCATAATAAATATGCCTTCTTTACTCCCGAGCACAAAGCAGGAGTTGTGCCGCTCCAGAAGCTGTTGATTAGAGAGAAAGCAGGCACTGAATCCCGTGGCATTTATATCATTAGTTCTAATCCCGACTTCCCAGAGATGTACGAATTGAAGGTGCAAACACCAAAAGATAAGCAAACCTGGATACAGACCATTCGACAGGCGGTTCTCGATTGTCCCGCCACGGACATAATTGAGGCGGAGGCCCTAACCGCCGAGGAGAAACTGCGTATTGGTGTCAACAAGCGGGAGACGATCGAGAAGATGCGGCAAAAGGACATCGAACAGGCGCTGCTGCTGGAAGAGAAGCTCATGCTGCAATTCAATCTGCTGAAGCAGCAGCAACCCTTCAGTGACATTAACACCAATAATACAAATGGAAATGCAGCTAATTTCCTGGCCGCCTTTGGCTCATATAAGGAGCTGGTTAGCACGGACTGCGACACCGCCGAGCTGTGGAGGCGAGTGCTCAACACCGTACAGGACATTAGTCAACTGGCGGCAAGCATTTACACGGCTTCCACTGGTCTGCCCGTATCCCGCACGGTCAGCAGTGTGGGCGAGAAACAAAGCGTTCTCTATGCATCGCCGACGCTGCCGAAGCGTGCGGAAACCTTTGCGGGATTCGATGAGAAGCGTGGCAAATTGGGACGCGATGCAGGCGCCAAGCTGAATACGCTGCATGTGTTAACGCCACGCCTCCAGGAGCTAGAGGAGAAGCGTGAACTGAAATCACAGCCAAACGAAAGAGATCAAATGCATACTCAAGCACAATCTCAATCTCAGCTGCAATTGCATGCCAGCACGCTGCCTGCTAACAGCAAGGAGAACAACTATGCGGTACTGCAGGTGTCCCATCATCTACACACGCTGCTCTGTATCATTTCACAGCAAATGACCTGCATACAAAGCTTGCAGTTGCAGTTGGCGCTTTATCGCGAAAGTCCTCGCAATAGCAGCAGCGGCGGTGGGGGAAGCGGTGCTGCGGCATATACGCACAAGGATCAGCTGGAGGAATTGCGGAATTTACAGGATAAACTGCAGGAGGAGAAAACAGCCTGGTTACGTCAGAAGCAACAGCAGCTCGATGAGCTGGCCGACATGAAGGCGCAGCAGTTACAGTTGCAGCAGCAAATTAAAGCTGAGCAGGAGGATGTACGTCAACAGCGTGAGCAGCTCTATCGCAAAATGGAACTACTCTCCAGCCAGGGACTGCTGCTCTCGCCGAGCACACCGCTGCCTACGCTGTCGTCCGCGATTGCACCAGTCGCTGTGCCCGAGGATGCACACGAACTTGACACTGTAACTGGAGCAGCTTCGTCTTCAACTGCTTCCACGATTGATCGTCGCAAGGAGAAGTGGCTCAGTGGCAGCTCCAATTGCAAAACACCTCCCGTCCATTTGTTGAGCGCCAATAATGCGCCCAAAGCGAATTCCACTTTGGTCAAACAGAAGCTTCCTATGAAACTCTCATCGCTGTCTTCCGGTGCGCGTGTCGATAAATCTGCTAGCTTCAACAGCTCCAATAGTGGTGCCTCACCTGCCACAGCTGCTGGAGTCACCGGGGTTCAACAAATGTTTCCACTAAAACTGGCCGATAAACAGCGGCAATCTGTAAATGCCACGCCCCCGCTACAGCCACAGCATGCCCGCACAGGCAGCTCGCCGGCTATAATCCAACAGACCACAACGCCGACTACAGCCAGCAATTTGAGCACACCTAACGTGACACGTGCTGACTTGCAATCCCATTACACGTCATATTCTGCCACTCAGCAGCGTCTGTCACAGACACCAACCAGTAGTCGAGTGCAGGCGCAGGGAACGAGTGCAGGGACGGGTGGTGCAGTGCGCACCACTGCCTTAGTAACTGGAGGCAATGGGCAGGCGCCACGTGCCAAACCCGAAGAGGAGGAGATTTACTTCTGACGTAAATTCACGCCAGAAGTTGAAATCTAAACACACAACATTCCCAAGCAGCTCAAAAATACAGTATTATTTGCCTAGGAGTCCAGTATTGTAATTCAGTAGCCTAGTATTACAAATTACTTTTAGATTTCGAAACTGAAGAGTTTCATTTATATCTATTCCTTATATTGCAAATGATTTTGGATTTTCCTTTTGAAATCCAACCTGTTATACAAGATGTTGCCTGCAATTGATTATACATCAGGTTTGGCTCCGATTCCGCATGATATTATGAATTCCTTATGAAATCCAAGCCTCTAAACCTCTAAACTTGTATACTACTGAATTTCTCTGTAGATACATTGCAGCTCTTATTTCTTGCAGTGCACATTCAATTTTAGATCAAAACAGTTATACAATATATAATCTGATATAATAGTAATTTTTCTGTTTTGTTTTGTCTGTAGTTTACACTCTTTGTATTATATATTAGTTGAAATCCAAACTGTTATACAAGTTGTTTTATACTCATCTTGTAATGCAGACAGTCAGATATTTTATCTATTACCAACAATCATATTTAATTTGTTAAATTATTCGTTATCAGAATGAATTGTGTGTGTATCTATGGCAGGTATTAACAACATAGCTTTAAAACTAATGGAATTTTGAGAATTAGACTAACGATCGACTTGGCGTATAAATAATTTTAAAACAACCCACTTATGCAAGGTATTAAGTAAAAATAATTATTTATTTTCATACTTTATCTGTAATCTCTATGAAGACTAAAGAATAACAAAATATATAGTATTCAAACTAATTAACAAACTTTTCCAAAGATACCCATTTATTGTGGCAGAAAGAGAACTTAATTTAGATCTGATGAAAATCTTCTAATTGTACCCAAGGCAACTAGGCAAATAGTACTGTAATCCCAGCATCTCAAAGCACAGTTGAGTGCTCGTCCATAAACTTAAGTAAATCCAAGTCTGCGTTTATCAAAATGTACTTAAAACGTTCCATTTTTCATCTATGTATTTATCTTATTGCTTATGTGCAGATTCCTAAACTGGTTTTGAAATTGAACACCATTTATCATCATGTAGAATGTTCCAATTCATCGTTACATTGAGAAATTCGTATGGGATTCCTTCCATAAGCTTGTAACTGTACTAAGTGTGTTCTTTAAAACTGTCCAAATGCATTTTTTCTTTCAATACATATGGAATAATCACATTAGTAGCTTAGACTTAATGGATCATATCGTAAATCCTAACTATTTATTCACTTGATGTACTTATAATTATATATTATAAAATGAATTTTCACATTTCATGATTTTTAACAAACTTCCAAAACAAGCTCTAGACCAATGTTGTCCAAAGGTACAAAGTACATCACATGTGATACAAAAAAGTATTTTATAGCCTGCTTTGGACACCATTGCTCTGGACGTTAGAAACGATAACGACTAATGAGAATTGAAATGAATACATGCGTAGAAAGCAAATGTTAAATTTATGTGTGCGTCTCTATATATTAAGATGACGATCCATAAGCATATATTGCATGTTATATACAACATCGATATATACATAACGTAAAATAAGTAAATGTACTATAATATGTATGTAAATTCAAAGGACATGAAGCTTGAAATTTGAAATATTTGCTATTATACAACAAATTACATAAATATTTTAGTTTATGATCACTTTTCAGAATAAAAGACATGTCCTTTGAAAATGTATGGCTAATTTATTTTCTTTTAAAATGATCCTCAACAACGCGCTCATGGATATTTTCTTTTTATAAATGTGGGTCGGTTTACGATACATGTGAATCGTATAAATACAATATGTACAAAATGTGTACCTTAACGGTTTGTGTGTACTTAATAAATCCGTTTCTGCGCTGTAACCAACTGACATCTGTTTATCATTCCAATAAATGTTTAAAACTAAATTGAACGAATACTGGCCAGGCCAGACAGTGTATTTATTCCATATCGGTCGTTCAGTAGTCGAATTCACCTTTACGTGGACACTTATTACGTGTGTGCCCCTCCTCTCGGCACAGTCCACACCGACGGGTTCGACTGCCGCCCATTGTAGTTTCACTACTGTCCTTTTGCTGATATTCTCGTTTGCCTAAAAATAAAAAAATTACATTAGTTACTAATGCAGCCACGGTGCGAAAGTCGAATGACAATTATTTTCTTTATTATTTTTTTAAAACTTAAAAACCCATTGTTCATAAGAATGGTTATTTTTCATTAAGTACTCTAAAAATTCCATTTGGCAAAAACATAACATTTAGGCAAATTATCCATTGATACTGTTTATGGTAGCAAAAAAAAAGGAGAGTTTACTACCGGAAAGAATTCAAACACTGAAATTAAAATGTGAAATGTAAATTTCAACAGGTGACAGACAAATTCTAGCAAATATTTTCCTATATTACTAATTGTTTTGTTTTCTTGAAAGTTTTAAGTTGCAGCTCTTATTCTAGCAAAATGTCACCTAAAATCGACGAATTGTAGATCAATGATTGTAGTTGTTCATTTTAAAAAATCCATCCTGTCCATCCTGTCTTAAAAACATCTGAGTTTGAAATAGATCTTCATGCTGGAGCACTCACCTTGATTCTCATTCATATCACCCCATTCGAAGAAACCGCAACTCGTTTCGCGCGTAGGACAGGCAAAGAAAGGTCGTCCCTGGTTGGGTCCATCTCTGCGCACAATAAGGCTTCTGGCGGCTTTGCCGCAATTGCATTTAATATCTTTGCTATTGGCAGGTCTCTGACTTTGGGTGATGGTAACCGCACTGCTAGAATTGGCGCGCATTTTAGTGCTACTTCCGCTGTGCGCGTTGCTGTTGTTGCTACGACTTGCAGGGGCAGCTTTAGTGGAGTTGCTGCCACTGCCCCAAGAATTGTTAGATTGTGATTCACCCCAATTTGAGGTGCCTTTTCCACTACCCCAGGTATTGGATTCTTTAGAGTTGCCTGCCGTTTGTTGTGACGCTCGGCTTGAGCCCCAAGATGTGGTTTGTTGAGAGGTGCTTGCACTTTGATTACCAACTCTACCTGTTCCCCAACTGCTAAGGCTGGTGGAGTCTGTAGTTTTGGTAGAATCGCCTGATCTCTGCTGTGCAGCACCTCTTGAGCTCCAGGAATCGTTTCGAATTGCATTTGAGCTGCCTGTTTCTTGATTAGCCAATCCCCCTGTGCCCCAAGAGGAGAAGCTATTTCCACTGCTAAATGAACTGGTTGTTTGGGTGTTGTTGTTGCTGCCATTTCCAGAAGCTGAAGGGTTATCATCAGCCCATTGAAAGAATTTACATTCCCTGGGCTTGGGACATTTATAGAACTGTCGTCCCTGGTTGGGACCTTCGTTACGCACTGTATGCTGACGTGCCGGCTGATGACAGCCACTGCAAAGCACCTCCGAAACAGCATCAGCTTCAACTCGCATACGCTTCGTCGCCGGCTGGGGCTCTGCAGCGGCTCGTGCTTGTCTGCCCCACAGCATGGGCGCCTCCTCGGCCTCGTAGGCTGTACGCACCCATTGAGTTAAACTGTTGTTCAAATTTACAGCTGCTGCTGGTGGTGGTGAGGGAGATGACTGCCAGTTATCGCCGCCTGCACTTACCAGTGCTTCAAAATCCGCATCATCATCGGCAGCAAAGGCAGCGGCAATATCCTCGTCAAGTTGCGCATCTGTTGACTCCGCCATTGCTGCAGCTTTTAGCATTTGTTCTTCGAAGCCATCATTACTATCAAAGAAGCCATCGAGACTGCCATTGTCCTGGCTAATGCTAGAACTGGTGGCCGTAAAGTAGCCCCTAACACTTTCCGTTGTTGTTGCCAATGTGTTGTTGGTATTTTTGTTTCGATTTATTCTGGTTGCCTTTTGAGTGGCTGTTGGGTTTGCAGCCTTTTTGGCAGTTTTGGTTTTGTTTCCTCCTGGCTTTGTTGTCTTTCCAGTGTTTAAAGAGCTGCCGCCACCTAAAGAGCCCCAGCCACTTGATGGACCGGCTCCTCGAGGCCCTTCATCACCACCACCACCACCACCACCAGGTCCCGGACCTGGACCTGGACCTCCACCTGAACTTGCTGCTTGCGCCACAATTCCGCCCACACGCTTTACTTGATCCAGATTAATGTTAAAGGTGCTACGAAATAGCTCATCACAGCGCAGACAGTTCTTGTACCAGCCGTGGGGTGCATTAAAGAGGCCACGATAGTAGGGGGTACTAAAACGGAACTTAAGCATGTGATAACCATCTCCACAGTGGGGACAGCACTCATCCAGCACGCTGATCTCCTTACACTCCTCGGGCAGCCACACAACATTCTTGCAGTCGGGAAAATTAAGGCATCCTATGAAGAAGCTGCCTGAATTTTTTTTGGCTTGAGCGCCAGAGGCGCCTGATCGCATTTGGGGCACTGGAAAATTTCCCGTATTATGCCATTGACCGATTCAGACCCAGCAGGTGTGGACGTTGATGCCACAGGTGTTTCATTAAGACGTTGCGAGATTTTGGCATCCATGGCTGTGATCTTATCTGTAATTTGCTGATAGGCTTCTTTATATTTTTGTATTTGTTCGCGCAGCACCAACTTGGGATCCTTTTCACCCAAGCAAATGCGTTTCAAATCCGACTCGAATTCAGCACGTAGCAACGGTTTGGCCAGTGCCAACTCCATGGCTTCGTAACCTTCATACAGACCCATGCCAATGACGCCCGGTATGAGTGCACCCTTGTCTACGACGCCAATGTATCCGCGCTCCTTGATGGTGTTGATATGCTCCGCGTGGGTTGCATCTGTGCCAATTCCATGCTTTTCCATCAATGCTATCAGATCCGCTTCGGTGAGCAGTGGCGGTGCTGTGGTTGCCCCCTCATGCAGCATTATCTCAGTGGGTTCAAAACGCTGACCCTGCTCATAATGGTGAATCTGCTTGGCGCTCCACTTGTCATACACATAAACATCCAAATAGTTGCGCTCGTGTATGACCAGACCATTGGCACTGAACTTCTCTCCAGCAATATCTATGTTGACAATGGTCTCCGATCCGACGGCATCCTTGCTGACACATGCGAGAAAGTGACGTACTACTAGCTCATACACTCTCGCCTCGTTTCCCTGCAGATCTACAAAAAGTTTAATAAAATTTAACGAAGAAATAAAGGTATATCAGCTCAACCATTCATATATAATATATTCCACCAGCAGCAATTTGTCGGACCAGTCTCACTATCATGAATATAACTTCAAGGTGAGCGTCTACTTAACATAAATCGCTCTGAAAAGGTATAAGAAATATATACATTTACAAAAACCAACTCACTTGTGACCAGCTTGGTTGGATGTATTGGAGGATGCGCTTGATCTGATTTGTTGCCATTGCGGGGATTTGGACCCCATTCCAGAACACGCCTGGCGAACGCTCCCCAAGCTTCATGTCCAGTCTGTTGATCTACGAGCGGGGCCAAAGCGAATTCTTTGGAGAACTGATTCGTCTCAGTACGCGGATAACTTATGAAACCTTTACTATATAATTTTTCAGCAATAGTCATTGTTTCTTTTGCAGATAGTTTCAGTTTTCGCGATCCCAACTTTTCCATTTCCACTGTGTCCAAAGGTGTGGGCCGCCATTTATGTTTGGGTTTCACGGTCACACTCTCCACAGTGGCGCGGGGTTCCGGCTCTGCCAGACACAGCAGCAGATAATTTTCGCAGGCCTCCTTGTCAAATAAACGATTGCGTGCCCAATTGAACTCCACCGTTAGATCCTCAATGGTGTGAAGCACTGCATAAAATTTAATTAATAGGGATGTAAATAACTCGATGCCAAGCTCTTCAGATAACCTGAAAGCCGTTTAAGCACAGTGGCCCAACCCTTCAATATGAAGGTGGAAATGAAGAACATTTCTTGTATTTCTTCAGCCTTTAAGTTTTAATTGTCTTTACGGAGAAAAGACTCGGCTGTTGCTGATCAAAACTTAATCCAACACATTTAAAATGTTGCAAACAAACATCGAGCTGAAAACTTTTTAAATAACCCATCTAATTAGCTACCTCTGATTTTCCAGAAGGCCTCAGAAACAAAAGCTTCGATCTCCTTGTAGCGTTCGGCCACAAAACCCAGCGTGGGTATCTGGCAACTGCCATACGAGATAAGTTTATCAGCAATCTTTTCGGGGAACATGCGCTGCATTCGTAGTGTTTGAAATCGCGTTATGGCAGCTCCAGTGCGCAGATCCAATTCAGTGCGCACATTAACTGCATCACTTTGACGTTTGTCAGGCTCGCCAAGTTGCTGCAAAGCACGCCGCACTGCGGGGGTTGTAATCTCTGAGAAACTAGCACGATATACAGTTAAATTGGGTTTAATAGCACGACACACGTCAATAATCTCATAGCCAATGTTCTCGCCTTCACGATCGCAATCCGTCCAAATTATCAAGCCCTGACAACCACGAATCTCACGTTCCAGAGTGCGCTTTATGGGTTCGTAGCTCTCACCCACGGTTTTACGAATGGGCGCATCGAACAGCGAGCGAGGATCAACATTCCGCCAGTTTCGATACGAGACGAGAAACTCCAGTTGCATCAAATGCCCCGAGACGGAAGTCATGACCATTTTGGCATTTCGACCACGCACTGTCGCCTCGAAATCAAATATTTTATTGTACACAGAGTACCCTTCTCGCTGCAATTACTATTATAAATAAATATGATAGAATGTCTTAACATGTTGATTACCCGATGGGCACCTCCATTTGATAATAGTGCAGCGATGGTTTTGGCCGCATCATTTTTTTCAGCAACATTCAGGTACTTCATATCATTGGTTTGCTTGGTGCTGTAGCTATAACGCACACATTTGGCATATCGAAAACATTTTGAAAAACTAAACATCAAGCAATTACAGCGTAAAACAATTTATTCCCGCCACAATCATTATATGTACTAGAGAGGTAAGTAAAATGCGATTTTAAATTTCACCACAATAAAATACTATCGATATAACATATAAATCGATTTATTCAACTTGCATTTGTCAAGTTATAAGGGAGCTAAGCCATACCATTCTTTATTTTTCTTCAGTAAATTTCATAGTGGACTCAATGTTTGGCGGTGTGTGAGGACTCATTAAATTGCATAAAAATAGTTCTCTATATGTCATTTTCTTAGTGGTCATGCTTATACCGTGCTATTAGCTTAACCACCAATCGAATAATAGGCAATAGCTTATTGCCTGGTGTCTCACCCCACCAGGTGGGGGGCCCACCTTCATGAACACTTTTACTGACAGTGATCAACTAGATTATTTTCTTTGTGTAGTACTATCAACTATCAACAGTTGAACAAATGTTTTTTTGTAAGACAAAACAATTTTGGTAAACCGCTTTACCACTTTAAACATACGGATATAATAAGCTTGCAATAAATTAAAAAAAGACGATTTAAAAAAAGCTTTGCTTAATTACAATTATTAAAAAATATTTTCTTTAATTAAAAACCCACTTAATCTGTTGTCTAAACTTGACAGCATTAAAGTGATAAGAGAACCAATAATGTATCATTACAAAAATATTGTTTAATCTTATCGGACTCTTTGCCTCATTGCCCTTGATTACATCCAATTTATTTTCTTTTTAAACCTCTGCCCATTATTCATTTCAATGTCGACCGTATCCCATGCTGCAATAAAACAATTTAACTTTTTATGTGAAATTAAAAGCAAATACGAAACTATTTACTTGTTTTATTATACTCTCTCTATAACTTGCTTTTGTATTCACGTTGCTAAGTTTTTGTTGTTTTAACTTTGATTTGTTTTACGATTTTTTTTGTTTAGTAATTTTTTGCATGTTTTTTTTTTTTTTTTTAACTGAACATAAGGATAGCGGGAAAAATATGTAAATACATAGAAGTACCTAATATAATAAGATTAATCAATGCAATTGCTGCATTTGTAACACATTTGTGTAGTTGCTTACTGTTCCAGTGTTCTTGTTGTTATCTTTGCTCTTTTTAATTATGTACTATGTATTGGCGCTTAGCCTAACCCTAATCCCATTCGTATATCGAATGCGATGTACATACATATACATATATAACTTATATTCGGTAAATATTAGTAATAGTAAGAGCGTTTAATTTAAGACCTTTAAAGATTATATTCCATTAGGATTAGCAGTAGAGCTACTAACAGTGTCAAATGTCGTGTGTGGTATAGGCGAGCTTTGGGGATGCTGTTTGCCATTTAGTTTAAAATATTGTACATAATAATAGCGTTCGTTTTTTTTTGTATACAATTAACGATATTTCCCTTGCATGCATACACATCTATTTTGTTTTGAATGTATACGTGCAGAGTTTTAGGTATAGAATATAACAACAAATAGAAATACAGCAATGCTTTTCTAACGAATATGAGTCACATGGAGCTTGCCATCCACTAGGAGGAGCGCGTGGCGTTGCATCAACGGCGCCAGGAACGATCCTCAGACTCCTCATCTTCTTCCTCATCCTCCAAACGTAGCTCCGGCAATGTGTCGGTGCCCAACAGAGACTCACTCTCGCTTACCGACTGCATCAACTGTTTCGGATTGTCCATCTTATCATCAGCGGCATTCAGTGGTGAAATAACAGCAATGGGCATCTTATCAGCCGGTGCACCCATTGGAACAGCTGCAGGCGTCGCCACAACGGGTGCCCAAGATATCTGTGCATATGATATATTATTATACTATTGCAAATAGTGGTTGAGTTAGCTTATCTTGCTCACCTGCAGGCGTTTGTCTTTGTACATTTTTCCGCGGAGCACAGCTTGTTCGGCATTAATGCGAGTAGCGTATGAAAGTATCAATTGCGGAATTTCGCGGTCAACATCGTGTTTGGATATCTCGCCAAAATGCTGAAATTAAAGACAATTGTCAATGTAAGCCAGTACAAAAAATTTGATCATTTTAATATTTACCTTAAAGTGGCCCAGAACAAAATCGGCTTCCTCGGCGGCAAAGCCTGTGACGACAATCGCTTTTGGTCGCCGATCGACACGGGTGGAGCCTTCGGGAAACGTAGCACGCTTGCGTGCACCTCCACCTGAAGGCTTTGCGCTACCGCCGGACAAGTTACCACCACCGACTGTGGCGGAGAGCGTGCGCTGCAGCTCTTCTAGTCGTTTCTGTATGGCTGTGGTGTCATTACCCTCCTGTTGCTGGGCTATTAGCTCCAATTCCATATCGAGCAGTTCCTTCTTTTGTTGCTCTTTGGTTTTCTTTACGGGCAGTGGTTGTTGTTGATGGTGTTGTTGCATTTGTGCCTGCAACTGATCCTGATCGGCGTGCACATCCTTGCGCAGCTTATCAATGGTCGCCTGTAGCACTTTTATCGTTTCCAACGTCGGCGCACGCTGTGCATCCTGTTGATCCATTCGTTCTACTAGTTCCAGTGCCGTCTTCATTTGTTTCACATAGCTTTGCAGCAATTCCTGTTTACGCTTTCGGAGCCCATTTGCCAGCTGATGCATCGCCTTCTGCTGCTCCTCCTGCTTTTTTCGTATGCTTGCCGCATTTGCAGCTGGCGTCAGACCACGTGCAGCGCCATTTGCCGCTGCATTGTTCGCCGCATTTATATTCAGCTTCAATCGCATCGAAGCTGGCGCTGCTGTGCTTGCCAGTGCTAGATCCGATGTGGGCGATGTTGTCGAATTGTTTGTGCTGCCTGCTTCTGTAAGTGGTGTGGTCAGATTTGCATTGTTGTTGTTGCTTATTTTGGCGCTATCCGCATTGGGCGTGGGCATTGCGGGTACATTATGCAAATGATATTGACTCTTGCGATTTATATTCAGATTTCCCACATCGTTGTTGTTGTTGGCGTTGACATTGTTGTTGGCCATGTTGTTGCTGCTGCTGTTGTCATTGTGCCAAAAGACTTTGATAAACCGATTGTTAAGCACTGCCTCCGTGCTTCTATAGGCTACGTTCGCTTCTGCATGTGTGGAGAATGTGACAATGGCCGCCTCAGGATCGCCCTCATATGACACTTGGATGTTAACAATTTTACCAAATTTGGCAAAGTGATTGTTGAGATGGGCAATAGTGTTCAAGCCACGCGGCACTTTGCGCAGCTCCAGTGAGCTGTTGTGCTGTTGCATATTGGGATTGACACGCGGGCCGAGACGACTGTTGATAGGCACCTTGCGCATTTTGCTGGGCACATCAGCAATGGCCACGCTATCCTCCAGCTCAAAGCGACGTTTGCCCATGTCGGCGGCAATGCCACCACCGCAACCTCCGGCACCGCCATCCATCACGGGAATCGGTATAAGTTGCCGCTGGAGTGGCGTTGTCACAGCAGTAGGATTAAAGGGAAATTGCATCATTGGTGGTGGTCCGGGCACTGGTGGTTGGCCAGGATTTCGAACATAGTCAGCTGGATTCGGCACGCCCAATGGGGCACATGCGCGTACATTGCCACTAAACGGATTTATGCTTGTCTGACCCGGCTGGGGTGGAACTGACAACGGTTGTTGACCGCCTGCACCGACTGCAGCAACTCCCGGCACTCCGGCTGGACCACCACGTGCCCAAATCTCCGGAGCATCTGGATTGTACTCGCGCATGGACATCATCAGTGCTGAATTGTTTATGCCCTCAAATACTACTGGATTGACGCCGTGATCCCAGGGGCACGTCTCGCCCCGCACACAGTAGCCCTTCTCGTCAAAGTCGCGGCAACGTTGACGTGCCATTGCGGCAGCTGGATGCACTAAGGGAGGTGGCACTGGAGCCGCCGATGCTGCCGACCCAGAAGAGCAGGCAACTGCTTCCATGTTATTGCCACGTCGCGTGCTGCGCGTCTCTGGTGAATTGGAGCGACTGCGCGGTGAGTGACGTCCCTGACCTTTGTTACCGCCGCTAAAGCGCTGACTGCGCTCATCCATATTGTTATTGCTGTTATTGCTCCCAATGCGACGTCTATCGAAATTGTTGTTGCTGTTGTTGCGCCGATGCCGCTGCTCAGTAGCACCACCTGGCGGCGATTTATTGCGAAACTGACGTTGGTTTTTCTCACGCTCGTTGATACGACGATCCCGGGAGCGCGATCGCCTAAACGAACGGTCATTGGATCGGGACCGAGAACGTGAGCGGGAACGCAAGGAAGCGCGACGACGACGGCTATCACGTGGTTGATTCTCCTTATCTGCAGCATAGGCACCACCGCCAGCAACGCCGCTACCACCTACAGAACTCCTCATGGGCGGACTGGCACTGCGCACAAAGGTTGCACTTCCTGCTCCGCTGCAGCCGCTACCAACACTGCTCTGTTGTTGAAGATGTGTTAACTGTTGTTGTTGCTGCTGGTGATGGTTGCCACTGCTGCTGTGAGAGTCTTTGGTTTTGTGCTGCAAATGAACAGAGTTAAAGTAAAAAGTTAGTTACAACGTCGTTTTAATCTGTACAAATTGAAAAACTATCTGAAATTTCCGTCCCAATTTGCGGCTTTCTTATATTTCACTATATCCATATTTTAATATTATTATAAAATTACTTTTTAAATTTAGAGTATGTAATAACAAGGTTATTTACTCAGATTATTTTTACGTTTTATAAATTCAGAAGCATAAAAGGAATTGTAAGTAAGCGAAATAATATTAAAAGTCTTGAACCCAACTGAGAATCGAGCCGCGGTCCTTGTCTTGTTGTCTGCGCCTAATTAATACAGAAGATGGTCAATATCTTTATTATTTTTGACACAAATGTAATGAATGCTGGTATTTGGGCTTACTCCTGACTTTCCCACAAATCCATAAATGGATTTTAATTTAAATAAGTACATCACTATTTAATGTTCACGTCTGTTTACAATTTGAAAAGCTAACATAATTGAGGGAAACTTACATCGAAGGCTGGTTTGGTACTATGTGAACCTGATGTAATTGCATCTGTAGCAATTGAGGCACTGCTACTACCGGAGCTGGATTGAATCGAAGGCTGGGCAAGCGCTTCGGGCGCGGGCTCCCGGCTGCTTTCGTTGTTGATTTGTTGTAGTTGTTGCTGATTGCCATCCGGCTTTATCACAATATCTTTTGGCGGGGGTGGAGGCGGCGATGCAGCTGCAGCCAATACAGCCTCAATATCGGCCACACCGTCCAGATCATGGTCCAGTTCCAGCTCGACAATGGCAGAGGACGCCGTTGCCACTGACATTGGAGCAGGCATCGTTAAATACTCCTCGCTGGCAATGGCATCAAACAGACGATCGACGAATCGTGTCGTCTCCTCAGAGAGAAACACATCCAGTTGCTCAATCATGATGCGTTTGAGATCCTTATCCGACTTGTCTTTCTTCAGCAGCGCAATTACGTAGCGTGCCAAAGCAGAGGAGTCAGCATCGCAGCTATAATTTAAATAAAGATTGTATATCAATCGTATGTAATCGACTAACAATCGATGACACTTTTTGTGTCAATGCTGTGTCTACACTGCTTCACATGTAAGTGTCAGCGTAACATGCAATATGAACGCTAAACTGCATTGTAAAAAATCATTCGATTAAAATTGTTATATTCCTGTGACAAGCACTTGTTTTTCTGTTACACTGTGACAGCAGCTCTTGTTTTATTTGTATTTTGTATTGTGGTATGCATTTCAGCGTAAAGATGTGTAATAATTTTATTTAAATTTATTTTGCAGAGGTGTTAAAGATTTTTACTAAAATCAAACAAATTAAATTTGGCTTTTAAGTGAAAAGAAATGTTTTGCGAGTCGCATTCACAATATTTAAACACTTTTGACTTGTGGATAACTTTATCAAAAGTCGTCACAGACCAGAATGTCACGATGTGAACTTTACATTAACGAGTACTCGTTACTATTATTTTACTATTACTTACAGTGGCTCGAGCACAACGCTTAGCCAATCCTTGAGCTTATCCGAGTTTTCCAATATCATTTTGTTGAATGGCCCCAAATGTTGTACTTCCTTAGATTGCGTTGGTCTGCGTTCTGTTGTGGATGTTGTTCTTGTTGTTGTTATGCAGGGGGGGCCAAAAATATACTTATTTTTAATGTGACCTCTGTCGATTGTTCTGCTTCGCTCTTTCTGTCTACCCACCACAGGGGTTGTGAGGGTTTTTGTTTGTTCGAGTTTACTGATTTAAACTATATGTACAATTTTAGCTAGAATGCTGGAAGAACAAATAATTATTAACACTGTTATTCGTTGGGTTTTTGTGTCATTAAAAACAACGATTGTGTTTCTTCTTTTCTTACAGCCGTCTTGCAGTTGTTTCTGCTATTAGAACGACACTATACGAAATTTCAAGCAGGCTGCGCACAACTTATGTTTGTGAATTCTTTTTATCAGGATGACTTCTTTTAGTATTGATGTATATTTAGCAACTGACAGCTGGCTTAAACGCACACATAGCTCCCATTACAGTGACAGCCCTCGTTCGCATATTCCAATAAGAAAGTTTCTCGATTTTGCTACCCGATACTTATGCTTGCGTACGAGGTGGCTATACATACACATACACACACCCATTTACATTTCACGCACACATGCAAAGAGAACACCTAAAATTTTGCGGTCTGATTTCGCGTACTTATCCCACTATTTTCTGGATTCTGACACATTTTCAACATACCTTATGTACTAAATTTAACTTATGCAATAGTTTTTTACAACAAATTACAGTTTTAAATAGTTATTTTTGTATTTTTCACTGCACTATTCCTGCGCGCAAGGTTGCTTGCTATACGAGTTGGCTGCATATCGCACACTGACTCGATACTCCATATTATCGATATCAGAATCATCCCTGAGCACAAAAAACATATAATATTCCATCCCTAATTGTAACACGCGCCCAGTTGTGCGTTTAGGTGGTGTTTTACTAAAAATTTATCATCTGTAGTAATAACTATAATAATGTGCAGCATTGGTGAAGATGATTTTGGCGATGAAGGTGCCGCACATGCAATGCTACCTGGTTCATCCTCTATGGGCACCGTGATCAGCGCCGGAAGCTGCAACAAGTGTGGGCTCAACTCAAACACGCTCTACAAATTAAACTTTCGTGCCGCTGAATGCCATGAATGTTTTCTCAGTTATACGAGGCATAAATTTCGTGCCGCCTTGGGTGCGGCCAAGGCGTTGCCCCGTAATGCTGAGGTTCTGCTTCTTATCGATGGCAGTGCCGAGTCTCTGGTGTTGTTGGACATGCTGCACTTTGCACAAACGCAAAATACTTTCAAGCGGTTGCACTGCAATGCCCGTGTGCTCTTCATAGATGCTAATTTGACTCCCATGAACGATGATCCGCTATCATCACTGCTCGAACTACAAAGGCGTTACTCGCCATTTAAATTTTATGTTGTACAATTGGGCGCAGAGCCAAGCAGCATGCAACCTCTTGAGGATTATAGTGTCTCCAATATTATCAAGGATAAAAAGAAGCTGCGCAGTTTGACAGCTCATCAAGATTATTGGCAACAACAGCGTAAAGGAATTATTGGCGCCGTGGCAGCACAATTGCAATGTACACATGTCTTCGAGCCAAGCATAAGCACCGACCTGGCCACACAGCTCTTGACATCCGTAGCGTTGGGTCGTGGTGGCAGCGTTGCTTTGGATGTAGCGTTACTCGATGATCGCCTGCAGGGTGGTATAAAACTACTGCGTCCCTTAAAGGATCTCAATGAACAAGAAGTAACATTTTTTGTGCATGCTCAAAAGCTGCAATCGTTTAAAACAGACAAGAATGCGTCATCGTCTTCCGCCAGCCTCCAAAATCTGACCAAGGCCTTCGTAACCAATCTGCAACTTAATTATGCATCTACAGTGTCTACTATTTTTCGCACGGGTGATAAAATTGAACCTAATCGGCAACAGGAGATGACCTCTACATGTGCTCTATGTCAATCAATTCTGGATTGTGGAGTCTCCGACACTCTACTCGCAATCGAATACTCGCGCGCCGTCTCCGAAATGGGCGTGGCACTGCATAACCATGATAGTGTTACGGCGTTAGAGCAACTCGCCAAACAACGATTGACGGAGTCAAACAACTTATGCCACGCTTGTGGTAATATACAAGATGAGCTAACTGGAGATACCTTGCTATAGGTTAATGTGCAATTGATAATTATCTGATATAAGTTAATTTTTTTAATAAAATAAAAAATGAAATAAAATTAAGACTAAATATTACTCGTATGTTTGGGCACAATTCACATTTAAACATGAAATTATAATTTTGAAAACCGAGTGTTAACAAGCGCCTGAAGTGGTAAATGCCCATCTAGTGGCACCAAGTTGCAGGCCAAGTCAACTCTGTGAAAATCGTAAATGATGTATCGATGATAATGCTTGGCACGCTTATTCACATTGTTTATTGTGTCAGGCAATATGATGGACTCTGTGCAATTATGCGGTTGATCCAAGTAGAGTTCATCGCCAGGTAATACGCCAAGCAGGGCGCCATCACAGCGATAATAGATAGGCTGGAGCAGCGATGAGCCACGGATACTGCGACGTCCGGCAAAATGTAAGAGCTGTTGCCAGCGACGCATGTTCATAAGACGTGCCGTCTCGTAGAGCAGCATAAACGGTAGCCATATAGTGGCTTCCTGCGATTCACGCCAACAGTCGCCTGGATGCAGCCAATGAGCAGATGTCACCTCATTAGGCTCAAGCAGCAAAGGCACATTGCACGTATCCAAGGCAGCAAAGTAGTAGACCGTATCGAATTTACGACTTGCCGTGGCAGGTGTGCGCCACACAGACCATTCGCTGAGTGCCCAGATATCAGGTACCACAACCAAATGCCTACACAGTTCCAGAAATTGCTGGGCATCGTTGTGAACGCGCTGCTGCCATAGCTCACGGTCAAATGGTTGCAGTAGCACATTGGCTGGCTGGCCAGCGTCTATGTCTTTTATACTGGCGATCGATCGACACAATAAAACGCCAACTTCTTCGAAAGTCTCACGAAGAGCTGTAAGGCGCAAAGAGATATCTCGCGTGAAATTTCGACCCTGCGTCAAAAGATCTGGTCTGCATATTTTTTGTTGACTGCTAACCAGTTCCAGTTGCTCTTTTGTGACGCCACAACTGTGGAAATATGCTAACCAATCGTCGGATTCATCTGCCGTATAGTCAAAGGCACCTCCCGGAAAGACGCAGTGGTTAAGTGCATAGGATGTGCGTTCCGTACGCTTTATCAGCAAAAGCTGCAAGGTTGAAGGAAGCTCATTAAAATTTAATTTAATCCTATACGATATATTTTGTAATTTATTCTCACGCTATAATCATATTGTTCTTTGGCTGTCAGCGTCTGCCTCCCCGCTAGAATCAAACTGGCCGAGGGCCTGTACTCCTTCCGGAGTTTGTCCAAGCTTGTCATTTCGGTAAAAGCATCTGGACTTGGTTCATCCAGCTTTTAAAATATTTTTCATATTATTCCACCTTTGAACCGCAAATCGTGAGTTCGACTAATGTAGATAATATTTGATAACACCAACGACGCAATCGATAGTTAGATGGAATAACATTCAATTACCGTGATCGATATAAAAACAATCAATCGATTAACGTTGATGTTTTGTTATCTAAATTATGTCAAAACAGGTGACGACCAAATTACGTCAATCAGCCAGTTTAATACTCCTGGCCAAGGATAGAAGTGCTGCTCCATCTAATTTCGATTACAATGTTTGTAATTGGTTTAATAAATAAAACTAATTATCTAATCAATTTCATTGGTTGTAGGCGTTGCTGTTCACACGAAACTCAAAGTCCAGTTTCATGCCGGACTCGTCTGTCTTTCCAGGTGGCGTGTGTGAAACGACGGATAGCTCACCAGCTTGGTTGACCCACTTTCAGCGTTCTGAAATTAGTGCCGCCAAATTGCGAGAGTTTTGCGAGGGATTGGCGACTGTTCCATTGAACCCAAAGGATCGGACCATTAACTCGTAAATTAACATATTTGTAGTTCTTAAATAGTTTTCCATCTGTCGATCTTACTGTCAGTCAACTTTTATGTAAACTTGTATCTCAGTGTTGAGGCTATGCTAAAGAGACTTCGAAATTAGATCACTATATCACATAACTGCCATAAGAACGATCGGTTGCATATAAATCTTGAGTATGTGATACAATCTTGTTTTTTAGATATCTTATAGACTCTCACATTATGCATTCCTATACTATTCTGATAAAAATTTAACTGTTAAGTCATATAGTTTCCATAGAAATGATCGGTAGAAAATAAGATATTACGAAAACTTTTTTTTTTTCTTAAGATATCTCCATCAATCTCAAGGATTGTGCTAAGACATCTTTTGGTTGATTCTAGAGATATCTTCAGGAATCGAAATTGAATGCGCTTTCGGTACTGTCATATGGTATATGCTGAACAAACCTGGTTTAAGATCATCATATCTTTGATATTTTTAAAAATCATTATATATTTTTTTGTTTTAATTAAATTTATTTTAAATACTGTCTTAGGGCCATGTCGTTGCGTTTGACTGCTTTACGCGAGACATTCGAAGAAATGGGCATACTGCTGTGCCGGGATCAGAAGACGTGGACAAGTACGGACGGATATGCACAATTTAATGAACAGTTCGACCGTAAGCACTGGCAGCACGAGGTGCACAACGATGCGAGTAAATTTCTTACGCTTTGTGAGGAGTTGGAAGTACTGCCTGACCTGTGGTCGCTGCATGAGTGGTCCGCCTGGCGAACACCATCCACGTTCAAGACGCGTTTCCAAACCGCCTTCTATCTGGCCGCACTCAAGGATCAGCCCGAAGTACTGACTGAGCCAAAAGAAGTTCAAGACTATAATGTAAGCGAATGACGATGGATCTCCCACTGTAACAACTGTCATTGATTTATTATATTTTCAATATAGTGGCGTTCTCCATTGGATTATCTGCAGTCTTCGCTGAAAAAAGAGATTTGGCTGCCACCTCCACAATTTTATGAACTATCGCGTTGTCTCAACTTCCATTCGCTGGAGTCTCTACGTCAATTTGCCAAGCAGCGCGAAACTAAAGGATACGTGCTGACACATCCAGTTATGTACAAATGCACAGATGGTTTGGTGCATCTGTTTCCGGGTGATGATATGTACCCCGACAATCCTGATGCCAGCGCAGAAAAGATTGATACGGGAATGTCAACAGAAGCCTTTCGTGCTCTAGCCAAAAAGAATTTACATCGCTCTGAACAAAGGAATCAACACAAAACACAGCTACTCATTAACTTTAGTCCTCCCGACGGACAGGTCAATCCCATTGATCCGCGAACGTTGTAAATATCAAGAACTCGCATAAAGCTGTAATGAAAACACTGTAAAAGTTAACGTAAGTCGGGGATACCGAAGCAATCAACTGTGCCGGTTTCAATTCAACATTTGCAGAGAGAACCATAATTCGGGAATATTTCGGCTTTGTCCTTTCCACCGGTAAAAAATTTTCTTAGAAAATGCCATGGAAAAAAATGTATGTTTTTCAATTGCACTAAAAGAATTTAGTGCCATAATTATTAACTTAAAATTCATGCATTTTAAGTTACAACAGTCTTGTAGTAAATTAGCGATATCTCTTTGAACGCATTTTATTGAGATATACCTTATCCAAGCTCAATGTAATTCAATTTTTGAATTTACAGAAAAAATCGTTTTGTAAAAATTTGCAGATCTATTCCGATCCTTTGGGTTGTGGTATAAAATATGAAACGCCAACTGGCGAACTTGTTAACTTGTACGGTATTATTTTCTGGCTAAAATAACTTCCAGCTGTAGTGAGTTATATATCAACAAATTATTTTTATTATTGAACAGAATAGAAAATATAAATGATCATTTTAATATAAACTAACAAGAGGCTCAATACAATAGAGTAGTTACTATTTAAAAGCCAAATGAAATGGTTTATCAAAGCATTAAACG
The DNA here is from genome assembly GCA_018901795.1 of Drosophila sp. st01m. Lineage (NCBI taxonomy): Eukaryota > Metazoa > Arthropoda > Insecta > Diptera > Drosophilidae > Drosophila > Drosophila sp. st01m. The sequence continues at coordinate 1,396,604 of JAEIFG010000269.1, forward strand.
GAATTTTTTTATGTAAAATAATAAATTGTTAAATGAGTTGTCTACTACTGTTTGTTCTTGCCGTACCAGAGCTGGTATAGATAGGAAGCTTCGTCAGCATTGGAGTAGATGCTGCCATAATCCGACCTAGAAGACGACTTCACGATATCCTTGTGACTGTAAGGACAGAGAAGAAGAGTATTGAATTTTAGTCCCATTAGGATAACTAAATTCAGAACCTACTTGTAATCGTAGCCAGGATCAGCATAGTGCTCTTGCGATAGCTTTGGCACAACGTATTGATCCTTGCCATGATGGTGTCGCTGACATTTCCTGCATTCCTCAAGCACACGTTCAATGTTCTTCTGTGTGCTCAGCAGCACATCCAACTTGTTATCAATTTGCCAAGTGGTGGAGACCGCCTGATTCACAGTTTCGCCAAAAGTAGAAAGTTGAAGCTGTTGTGAGACATTCAGTGATCGCAATCCCTGCTCCATCAGCTGCACTTTGTTAGCTGTAATGCCACTCAACGCTGCTAGTTCATCCAAATATCCAATCCTAGTTTCGATAGTTTTCTGGGAGCTTTCTAGTTTCTTGGCCGTCTTTCCCAGTGTTACCAGCTCATTGAGCACCGACTGCTTGAGCAAAGTATCCAGGCCTGCAATATGATCATGAACTGACTTGGCCACCCCGTTGAGATCACGTTCATATTTGCTTTGATTTTCATCCACCTGAATTAACACCTGCTTGATCTCTTGCTGAGTTTTGGACAGGTCATTTATGGCGCGGTCTGTTCGGTTCCCGGTAAAATTAATGATGCTCGTCAGATTCTTAGTGCCATCGGTTGTGGTATTAAAACTATTCGCCGTGGATGTCTCCAGTTTTTTGAGTCCATCCTCCAATTGTCCAATTACTGCCAGCTCCTGACCAATTGACTTCAACTTGCTCTCAATGCCTTTCTGTGTGTTGCTGATGGCAAGCACCTTTATGTCCAAGTTCTCTAGAGTCTTCCTGTCATCCTCCAATAGGCGAAGGATCTTTGAGTCTCCTAGATCCTGCTCAGTGTTCTGCAAAAAATATTTCAAGTTTTTAAATTGTATATCTAAGAACTTGGTTCTTGGTTGCAGGCAACCTACCTGCTCATCCGCAGAAATGACGGCGCCAAGAGAGACGATTAATATGAATATTTGGGTTTTCATTGTTTGACTGTGCTTCCACAACTGCATTTCAGTGTCATGGGTTACAGTTTAAATACTACGAGTGTTACGTGTCAGGTCTTCATTAGGTTAATCAGTCCCAGTTCTTGTGAATAGGTACATTGTGTTTCATTTGATAGTAGTTAGAAAATTGACTCTGATGACCCAGTTAAAATCTGCTTTATAACATGTGCTACACATAATCGGTTCATTTCGCATTGTTATCTATAAGACCGAATCTTAAGTTGGCTACTCGACTTTTGAACTTAAATGGTTCAACGACATTTCGACTGAAAGCTGAAATTGAAAACAACGACTGAGTCACGTTTTTACATTCTTATAGGTATGATAAACTATAAATAATTCGCAGCGCCCATTTAGTTAAATTAAACGTGCCGAATTTCGGCCGCTCAAATACAGAGGCCGCAGATCTTTTAATATTCATTCATTCAGTTAAACTTTAATGTTGGTACTATTCCAAATATTGTATCCATTAAGAATGGTTTAAGGTTGTTATGTAATTTGACACAGTTCAATTTTTTCAATAGAATATGCAGCTTCTCGCCTTTAATCAAGACCCGGAAAACCGATTTCGGTTTGACTGGGATCTCTACATCAAATTCCTGAATTAAATTGGAAACTGTGGCAAACCGGCTGGACCGAATAACTATATCATAAAGCTGCCAAAGGATCCTTGGCTTAATTCCGACTTCCATTATTACGACTTTCTATCGAGCTTACAAAATGTCGCTTATTTTTTACTATTTACCGTTGAAACACTATCGGGGGTTCCACAGAAATCAAAACCAACCGAAACCCACCAAAAATCAACTTAAGAAGATTTATGATACCACTGTTCGAGATGATTTGGAAATCTCTTTCTTTTTGGCTCTCATTTCGTCGTTGTGATTAAATATATATTTATTTTATAAGATTATTAAAGAGCGATATGGTGAGAAAATAATATTTTATAGTTGTGTATAAGACTGATATAAATGTATATCTTAAAATTAGTTTTTACTCTCAATTCTGCATTAAATTCCACTAACTAATAATGCGTCTCAATAATTTTTAGTTGTTCAAAAAATTTTAAAAATTATTATGACTGTCCCTTAAAAAGAGAAAGAGATAAATATGTTAATCATACACAATAAAAATCAATACATTTCGAATATTTCTGCATCATTTACTCATAAATCGTGTATTTCAAAAAATCAGCCAAATACAGTAATCAATGGTAAAGGTAAAATAATTGTTTTATTCGAATTAAGCTGAAATAAATTACGTTTTAAGTACCAAAAAGCTTATACCGGAACGAAAAATCCAAAAGCTAAAGACCGAAATAGAACCGTTTACCGATATTGGGATGTAACGAATTCGAAGTTCGATTTGATTCCTTGATTGTAAGTTTTCAAATGAATAAAACAGCTTTATTATTATTAAAACTTTATTATTAATAAACCTAATCCTATCAATTCAAACATTTTATGGATAAAATAGAAGACGATTAGAAAATGGTAAATAAAACTTTTTTTTTGAATTTTTAATTAGATTTATTGTAGGTGAAAAATTTGACTAAAAAGGGAAGACAAGTAAAAATATTTTATTCCTTTGATGAACTTGTATTATTATTTTAACTAAAAGTTGTTATCCATTAGTAATTGTCCGATTGAGCGATAACGCTATACCAGGATATTGGTTTACCATATTGAGTTCCTTTTTGTTGATATTGGTAGGAATAGGATTGTGTTGCTAGCGTTGATGATCCGCTGCGGGGATTGGGTAAATTTTGTTCCTGTGCACGTGGCTTTGGGTTAGAGGCTGGTCCCTTTTGACCAGAACGTAACTGATTTGACTTAAGCTTGGGTGATGGGATGGACTGATAGCTGGTAGCAATTTCCCAGGGTAGAGGTGCCTGTGACGAAACGGCGTGTCCAGTGCTGGGCTTTGCCGGGTTGACATCATAATATTTAAAGCTGGAGTTGGACAGCTTGGCAGACTTCGTTATCGGCTGGGGAGCACTGGCATAGGCACTAGCATAATATGAACCAGAACTTTTACCTGAGAAGTGAATGGAGCGGGTTATTATAAGCTGTAGACAAGTTTGTATTAATACATACTCTGCTGATTCGGCTGCTTGATGCTCCACGCCTGCACGAAATCATCCTGTTTGGATGAAGTTGGTTGACAATGCGTTACCGGTGGTTGAGCCTGATAAGTTTTAGAATAGGCTGCGGGACTAGTATCTTGAATGTAATATTGCGTCGACGAACGCTTCTCACACGCCTCGAGGTCCAATTCAATGCGCTTCTGGGATATTAAGAGTTCACGGAGAGCACTCTCAATGTGCCAAAAATTCAGTGGATTCAATTTCCTCACTTCAGAAGTGAGAACTGAGAGACCTGCGTTTTGTGTTCGATTCAAGCTACTAAGTTGCTCTCCTAATATGCTCAGCTGACTTTTGGTATCCTCGCTGATATCCTTGATGCGGACAAGGTTCTTGAGTTCCACTTCGACATTAATTTGGGATGTTTCCAGGCTATCGAAAGAGCATTGAAGTCCATTTAGTTGCGGGAGAACAGCACGAGTAATCAATTTGGTCAGATCCAAAATGGCATTGTCAATGCTTCGGGCATTATTGAGCACATGTTTCTGGTAGACTTCCATCTTCTGCTCCAGACCAATGATTTGTTCTTTCGTTGAGAGCTGCAACTGTGCCAGTCCGACCAGATTTTTAGACAAATGTTCTGAGAACAGTCCAGACTTCAGTGTTACGTTTTTCAATGCCTCCAGCACGACCAACGACTTTACATCAAGAAATTGATGCAAATTGGCCAAAAGTCCTTCAACATTTTTAATGGCTGTCAGCCACACTTGTTGTTGCTCGATTCCAGCCTTGATTTGATTGTTTGTAGCATCGATGTGAGTCATTATGATCTTGGTGTCGACTAATTCTTTGGTGTTTCCCAATAGCAGCTCCTCGACTTTTCTGTTCTCACTTGCACCATTGCAGGCATAGATGCATGCTAACCAGATGACTGTTATAAAAAATTTCATTATTATTATAAGCTGTGTTTGTATGAAGACTACAATTGGAAGTACCCAAATGTAAACGTTACTGTCCCTTAAATATGTTAACCGTTCCGCTTGACAATGCGGCACGTGGCTGTGGGCACATAAATCTATCTAGCTTTATTTTGTTGCTCCAAGCGTTTACCATTTTGTTTGTATTTGCTGCTGTTGCTACAATCAACATTAGCTGCTCAGCAGTTTGTCGTTGTGCACGACTTTGAAACTGTAGTGTTGATAAATTTTACTTAGGAGCAAAAAGTACCGATAACCGATTGCTTGTTTTTATGGACAGCTGACAGCAATCTACCATTCAGCTGTTTAAGGTACACAGGGTGGAATGGCATTGTTCTAGAAAGATTAACCAACATATTGTGAATAAATAAATGCAAGATTTGTATGCATGAATTTCGTGTGACTGCTTAACAATTTACATTTCATACATATAGACGCACAAGAACTAAAGACGAAGAAGCAGCAGATACAACGGGTGCCAAGTTCAACAATTATATTGCGAAGCGAAAAGTGAACTCTGAATATGGAAACTCAAAATACAATGGAAGCTGATGCAACAGCCGATTCCTCATTTCTGGCATCAGCATTTCGTGAAATCTTCTACAGTCCCATGAACTTAGCATTGTTGTCCATCATATGCTTCTTGGTTTATAAAATAGTACGCGATCGCACTGAGGGTCCGGGAACTCGCGACCCACAGCAACAGGCGGAACCAGAGTTGCCAAAGTTGCGACGTGACTTCACTATTAAGGAGCTGCGTCCCTATGATGGCAATCAACCTGATGGTCGCGTATTGGTAGCAGTGAATGGAAGTGTCTATGACGTCACCAAAGGAAAACGATTTTACGGGCCAGGTGGACCATATGCAACATTTGCCGGACGCGATGCATCACGTAATTTAGCTACATTCAGTGTGGAACCCAATGATGATGATGATGATCTAAGCGATCTTGGCGCCATGGAAATGGACGCGGTGCGCGATTGGGATATGCAGTTTAAAGAGAAATACGACTATGTTGGCAAATTGCTGCGTAATGGTGAGCAGCCGACCAATTATGATAACGAGAACGACAATGACGAAGATGATGAAAAAATTGACGCTGACAAGAAAAGCGATTAGACGAAAGCTGACTGCGAAAAACATATGCTGAAATGATGACTAGCACAAAGCGATCGCTTGAAATCGGTTTTCATACGAGTATATTGAACAGCTTTGTAATCTAGTTACATTCCCGCTCTTACACTCCCTCTCTCTTTCACACACCCTCACACTCATACTAACAATAGAACAGTCAACCTGTAAAATCATTAGATTTTAATGGAAATTCATACTAGGATTTATATGTATGTTTTTAAAAACCAATAGCTATTGGTATAAAATCAAAATTGTTCACCAAATAATCTTATCAAAATTGTATGTATGTGTGTACAAATAACAAAATACCAGTTAAATCTTTTTCTCTGGCACGATCATTGTTAGCCTGCTTTAAATAAAGGGTTAAACTCCACAAATTAATAAGAAATACATATATAAATATATATATATATATATATATATATATGATATAGTGTTGTTTACAAAATAAATATATATGTATATATTTGGGAAGTCTGTGTTAAATGGTTCATGGCTGCTAGACTTATGTTCATGAGTGAGCGAACAAAATCGAGATGATCTTTGCTCAGCTCTGTTGTACTTTTAAACTTTTCCACCGAATAGAAGAATTGCAAATACTTATTCAGAGGCGCCATTTATTATTAAATCGTGCTTATTAATTTGAATAATAAAGTTAAGTAAATACGCTTATCTTCTTTGATAGAAAATATAATTTGGCCTTTGTGAGCAGTAATGTTTTTTATAAAGCTGAGAATATTCAATATTGCTGACATTTTTAGAAAGTTATTCTGTTCATGATCAGCGAAGGAACACAGCCATTTAAGCTTAGTGAAGAAATGAGCGAACAAAAAAGAACAAGTGAGCATGTTCACCACAAGTTCTAAGCAAATATCCTATAGAGATCTCATTTCATAAGCAAATAATATTTACTAGTGCTACCACTAAAAGTGTCCGCACAAAACGCCAAAAAAAGGACCACGGTGAAATTAGCTAAGAACTTGATGAATACGAACCGTTCTTTTTCTTCAATAAATGGATAAAACTTTCAATGGGTTAAAGGGTAATTGGATTTATATCTCCGGAATCTTAAAATTTTAATAATTCTACTCTAAAGTTTGATGCATCCGTATTAATTGATAAAATACATTTTGATACAGAAAAATTTAATAATTTTAATATTTCTTGCATTAATATATTTTCTTATCTCAATTTGTTGGCCTATAACATTTCTGTCAGAGAATATTTTGACTATTTAAAATTACTTGCAGTTGCAATATTGTTCAGTCTAGCATTAAAATAGATAAAATGACAACACTGTATCATGTATACCGCATTCAAGATAAGCTTGTTTTCATTTTTTAATCGATTTAAAGAATAAAATCATCGCCAACTCAATCGTTCAACTGCAGCAGCTGTTGAAGTAAATGGTTTGTTAGAATTAACGAAAATATAGTAAGTAAAAAGCGGATACGCAATGGCGTCCAGCGGGAAATGGCGAGCTTCAGCGAGCATTATCTTGGTTTCGCCTTCAGCAACAGCTGGTGAGGATTACAACGTAAGTCGAATGTAGCTAGGTATGAAGATCAAATAGTGTTGAGAAAGTGAATTCCTTTTATCATTATAGCTGCTTATGCTTAAGCGTAGTGATGCCACGGCAATAGCACCAAATCATAGCGTTTTTCCTGGTGGTCTGCTCGATACGAAGGGAGATGAAAGTGTCGCCTGGCTGGAATATCTTGATCACTTTGGCGTCCCAGAAGAACAACTACGTCGGCTTGTATTAGTTACTGAGGAAAGGCCTGCTTTGTTGGCGCCCCAGGGCACCGGTTGCTATGATCGGTTCTTTAAGCGATCGAAAATCTGGGCACGGTCAGTACAAGGTACAAACTTCGCGACTATATAGATTACATCTAATCAATTTGTGACATTAGAGAGATAACTCTACGTTTAACTGCACTGCGCGAGTGCTTTGAGGAGGTGGGCATTTTCTTGTGTCGCAACCGGGCTCAACTAGCTGAACTTGATGGAGATGATCTGCCCACACACTTCCAGCATAACTTTGACCGCGAAGCGTGGCAGCAGAGGGTGCATAATAAACCGAGTGATTTTCTCGAGCTGTGCCGTGAACTACAAGTGGTTCCGGATCTTTGGGCGTTACATGAGTGGTCTGCTTGGGCGACTCCAGCATTTTTCAAGAAACGGTGAGCTGTCACAGACTTAAACAGTTTAATGGTCCTGAACTCTTCACTCAATAATTTAATTGCAGCCATGAGACGGTTTTCTTCATGGCCTTCTTGAACACGCAACCTAGCCTGCAAGTTGAGCCCTCTGAGGTCAAGGAGTGCCTGGTAAAATAATATCCTACTTTTTTATTGTCTAAAAAAAATTAATTATAATCTCTGCATAGTGGCGATCTCCCACACAACTTTTGAAGTTGTTTCAGTATGAAGAACTGTGGTTTCTGCCACCACAAATCTATGAGCTGTCGCGACTCTTAAGCATTCGAGATTACTATAAGTTGAAAGCATTTACAGTGCAGCGTAGTAAACTGGGTACCACCATGTTTTTGCCAGTTTGTTATCACTGTACCGATAGTATGGTATACGTACTGCCAGGTTAGTTTTGGGATCGTGTTGCAGAATAGCTAATCATCCGACTTTTTCTCATTCAGGTGACGATTTCTATATATCCGAGCCACACTTGGCCACGGAATTTATCAACTTTGCGGGCACAGTAGCAGATTTTAAATCGAGCTCCAAATGTCTACATCGCTACGAGAATGTTGAGGAAACTGCAATTAAAATATACTTAAATTTTGAAACATTTAACGGACATTTAGCTCCTCGGAATTTACCAATAGAGATGCACAAGCTTTAACCGTTTTTGTTCTTATAATATTACTCCAAACTTTATTCGTTATATTCTGGTTAGCGTTGCGTTTGGCAAGATGTAATATATACAGACATTTTAAGTTTTTGGAATATTGTAGAGAACCTTTTACCAAAGTTTTAGTTTTGGTTTGTAAATAACCGATAAGTTTTCCGAGTTATTTCCTTGGTGAATAACCATAAATTATAAATATAGGTCTTTGTATATAATATTTATAGATATTTAAGTAAATGTTTGACAAAATAAAAATATAAATGCATATTTGTAAAGAAAGGAAAAGCACAAGTATATATGTATAAATATATTTGTTTTCATGTTCCACGGCCAATAAGAACTAAAACAAACAAAATGTATTTTGAAAATATTTTATTTATAATTATTTAATAGTAATATATCATTTTCAATATTTTAAACCAGTGAAAATAAATAAATTATTTAACCTAAGTTTTTGGTATATATTGTTGTTTATAATCACATTTATCGACAATTACAAGGTTTTTCTTTTTTAAATTAAGTAATCAAAATGCAAGCGAAAAATTTAATCTTGACATTTTTTTTATGATCTATAAATATCTTTTATGCCTAAATACGTTATTACCTACTTAATCAAAAGGTATATGTCGCGTTATTAATGTAGAGTTCTTCATGAATTATATTTAAATTAAAATGTCCTTGAATTGCCATAGAATATGAACACAGCCACATAGTTATACATATTTAAGTCTAAAGTTAATCGCTTGTGATTGTAAAGTTGCATTTCAAAGGATTTAATTTTTTTCAAATTGAAATAATTTCCGCTTAATGTATTACCATACAAAAATTCTCAAGCTAATATATGGGAAAAACTAAAATAATTTAATTTTAAGATATCAAGTAAATTTTAATTAATTGTTAGACAATTTGACTATTTTATTTGAGAAATATGAATGGCAAAACCATCTATTATTTATCTATTCAGATCCGTAATATTCTTATTTCTCTTTATCCTCTTTATCTATCTACGGTTCATCAGTGCGGGACGGTCATTGGTGTCCAAGAAAATGCGACGCTGCTTAGCAGAGATAAGAGATTCTTAATGTGACCCATAAATGGAAGACGCTACAAAATGTTGCTTCAAATGATTTTAAGCGGATTTGTGGGTCGCGCAAAGCTCATCAAATTATGGACATTAGCTAGAATTGTATAAGCAATGTTTTTAATTAAAAAATGTAGTTTAAAAGTAACATAAGTTAGACTAAGATTGAAACTGTTGAAAGGATGTTTTTCAAGACCACTTGATCTCTCTGTGTGCATATCAAAAGCGCAAGCCTATGCATATTCAAATCCTGAAATTTGGGAGAGAGACTCAGACTTAACTGAAGGGCAGCTGAGTGTATTGCGTGAAACCGCAAATCAGAACGAGCACATAATTTCATCCCATTAAGAATACATTTAAATCACTTTGTGGTCCATATCCGCCCCCCGCCCCAGCCCCAGCCCACGACAATGCCGCCACCTGCCGTGTGACTTTATGCGCTTTACAGCCAGCAATCTTCCGTCTCGTCCTTTGCAGGCTGCCTTGCTTCCTCCGCCCACCCTGTGCGCTTAAAAATCAAAAACTCAACGAGCTTCCCCTTCAGTGCCCGGTGCGTGTCTGGGTAACTGTTTGTTGTGTATTGTGCCAGGCACAACCCTCCAGGCAGCTTGAGACCAAGATGAGAGTGTCCAGTGGGGGTTGACTGTTGTCTCTGCCTGTAACAATTACTTCGTTTAATTTAACCTTTTGTGGGTTTTCCGGCATTTATTGTTCTTGCCGTTGTATGAAAGTTCGGTGGGTTCATTTAATATCGATTAATTATGCTATTATGTTTACAGGAAGTAATCATGATCAAGCAATTAACGTTATGCAGCACTATTCTAATGAGCTGGCAACGCTACCTGTTAAGCAGCTTCAGCGCGTATTTATTTATGTGGGTGAGTGGGTGTAAAGCTGCTCATAAATTAGAAAATAAATTAAAATATGCAACAAATGTCGTTCAGCCAAGCAAAGCAATAAGTTATGAGCTCCTAGTTGGTTGCTTCTATTCTTAAAGCCGCTTAAAATGTAATAAGACGCATGAATACCTTTGAAAATTATTCCTGGTCGACAGGTGGCGCAGCGTCTTGATTTATGTATGCAGCAGTCGCAAGCACTTTGAAAGACAAGGAAGGCAACATGACACCCTCTCCCACACACTGTAATTGAATTTTGAGCTCATTTTCATTTCCCGTTTTCAACATAATGCTGATTTACGTGGTCCACTGATAAATGTGGAGTAAAGGAATTGGCTTATTAATTGCCTGCCAGGTCAGAATGAACAGGTAGAGCCAAACTGTAATGCGCATCACGTATTTCTGCTTTTGTCAAACCAATGCCCAATTATAGTGATTATTGTAATAGGCAGACTAAAGATGCAAGAGCTGCAAGTGACATGAATACCTAAACTGTTAGTTCAGTTCATAATAATCGATAGGACATCAAGTTCGAAGTAATTGGCAACTCGGCAGACATTGACAGCCATTAAAAACGTCGCCACAGACGACTTCCCACGGGTATAACTAAACACACTTGTAACTTGTTCAAGCTAGAACTAGCACTTCTAGTCTGACTCCTCCTCTTCCCCGCCTGCCACCACAGTTGGAGATTTATTTTTATTGTGTGCATTGTTTGCACTCTACTTGAACATGGGCCACACAGCTCCCACTGATTTGCGGGTGACTAAATGAGTATTACCGCAATAAATCGCCGCAATTCATTTACGGCAGCAGTGGCCAACCCTTAAATCAGCACCAAAGCAGCTGCAAACTGTTGATGAACCCGAATTCAGTCACCCCAACCGCCAACTCGACAGACCGTGAACCTGTTACGGCATTTTCAGATCTCATGTCAAATTGCCACTGGGGACCAAGAAACCAAGGCACTGAGGACTAAGAACCAGCTAGCGACCCAATTGCCAATTGCCGGCAGCTTGTACATTGCTGTCGAACAAATTGCATCAATTGACTTGCGTGTTCAACATAATGGCAAATTGTGGGTGGTGTTGACAGTTAGACTAATGTGATACACGATTTTCTAATGATTTCTTTATTTTTTGCCTTTTATTTACTTCCTTGCGACATTGCGACAGGCAGGTGTTTATTATTTCAAATATCATTTATACAGTTAATAAGGCAGTTAAATTTGATTTTCTAAAAATCAGACTAACTTGCTGCAATTTTATTGTTTAGTTATTCATAGTTGTATTTCGAGTAGTTATGTCCGTTACCTATAAATTAAGTGTTCGTTATAATGTATGCAACAGGGAGAGAAAGGCATCTCCGACCCTACAAAATAAATATGTATATTCTTAATCAGAGCCTCTAAAATTAATTTTAAAATTTTGTTACGTCCCCTTGCGCCCCCAGATTTCGAAATATCCTTCATTCACAGTTCTTAAGATATTTCGTTTTTTGTAGCTAATGTGATCTATTACGACTATTATGATGAGTTAAACAGAACAGCAGTAATAGCAGTGGATAGTTTTAATTTTTAAAGCAATAATGCTTCTAAAAGTATGTAACGGTTAGTCCCAAAAATGTCCGACCATAATTTTTTTTAAATTACTATACGACTTAAAGAAAGGAAGCACCAAAATAGTAACTTTAATTTTTAAAGCAGGCTAAAAAACCCTTTCCTATTCCACATTTCATTGAAATAGTATTTCAAAGCATACTTTCAGACAACATTGTTTCGAAAGCTGCTATGCAACCTTTTTAAATGATTTGTTCGTAATTGCACAACGGCAATATCGATCATTTTGTGGTCGGTTTTCTTAGATCAGTTGGTAACGCGGTGGCGAAATTGGGCTCCATAAAGTTAACGTTGTTCTATTGGAAAAAGAAATTCCGAAAGTTTCTGCTTTTATATTATAAACAAATATTGAGAAAAAACATCAGGTGTTGTTTGAGCATGCATATATAATATATAATGCTTTCAAGTTCTCAACAAATATGCACACATACGTATGTACATACATTTGTATGTAACTGCAATTCTGCAACACGTACGTGTACATATGTATGTGTGTAAATTCACAGAGATTATATGAAATTCGTGAATGTATTTACATGCATTACATGTATATACATGTATGTATATCCACAAAACATAATTGAATGAAATCTCCCGAACGTCTAAACAGATTATGAGAGAATAAATGTGAGAGAGTTTTTCACGCACACAAACGCGCTGAGGGCGTAACTGTTTTTGTAAAATATGAATTATGCGCTTGCTCCAATATATGTGTTCTTGTTGTTGTTGTTGTTGTTGTTTTTGCATCCTCTTGCTGTTTTACATTTATTTCTATCACTCGGTTTATGCGTACGCCTCTTTATAATTTTACCTAAACAGCAGCTTCCGCCGTGTATGCCATTTCCATACACCTTGCTGTAGTTGTTGTTGTTGTTGTGGTTGTTGTAAGCGGTGTTGGGATTCGTCTATTTCCTCTTGCCCTTCCATAGCAAGCTCCTACTTCTCGCAGAGCTTGTAATTTATTTTCCAGTCTCGGACCTGCGCAAAAGCAATGCTGGGAAACATTTTTTACTGTTGGGTATATTGGGGTAGGTGGTGTCTTCTTGTCTTCTCTCCCTCCCGCTGCAGACGTTGCCTGGCATTATGTTGTCACGGATTTCAATTGCATTCTATGGAAAGGCGAACACACACACACACACACACACACACACACACACACACACACACATACATGCATTCAAGCCTTGTATATTTTTTTCTCATGTGCAAAATTTGCAATTTTGTTAGCGGCGTCGTCGTCATCGTCGTCGTCGCCGTTGTCGTTACTTTTATCATTTTCCCTTGTCTGTGCAAAAATGGTGACCTTGTAACTTGTTTTTAATTGCAATTGTATTTTTTCGTGATGCTTGAAAACTAAAAGAACCTATTACAATAACATATGCCTAAATTTATTCCAGTTACGAAAGTTCCAAGCACTCTTATCACTCCAACTTGAGCAGCTGTCGAAGTATTGACCAATACAATTTTTAGCCAAATCTAAAGAGCTGGCGAGTATGACGACCCTTTTCAAATTCTATCCAATTTGCCTTGCATAATGGAAAGCATGTGCGTCTCATATTTCGCCAAGAGGCAGGGCAGCATTTAAGAAACCATAAATTTGACGGCAATAACGGATAAAGTATGTTTATTTCGATATTAGGCTAAGCAGCAAACGGAAATACTCGTAAAAAGGGCTACAAAAAGAAATGCGACATTGTAAGGGGCACCACGAAGACTTTCCAACTTTCTGACTTCAAAACTCTTTAACACTTGATTTCACTTTTTGACTATGTCATTTTGGATGGGGTGAATGGGGTGCAAGGAGACTGATGGAATGAGGGCGACGTGACTCTATGTGTTCGGCACATGAATATGAATTGTAATAGATTTCGATAGGGATCACAGGCAGAAGGGCAACTTAGACAGTGAAAGGAACAGCTGTCCGTAAAAACTTGTATTAAAAATGATAAAAGTAAGAAACCTTTGAAAAAGTTGTGCAAAGCTGCTTAAGGAAGATCCAAAGAAAATATTGTAAAATGTTCAATAGAATTATTATCTTTGAGAAAGAAATTCATTTATTTTCATAATGTGAAAAATAACTTAAGCTTAATGAAAATCGCATTTCAATCAAAAATTCTCCAGTTGGTCAACAACTTTGATTCAATTTTAGGCTAACAAAATGCCTGTGGGCTTTAAAAGTACAAAAGCAAAAGTTTTAAGGCAGATTGAGCGTATCTAATTTGACACTCGCCTAGACAAGAAGTAAGAACGAAGTTCACGACTGGAAAATACTCTAATACACATTACTCTGGTACACATTATGCAATACATCAGGATATAACATCATAGTAAATTAATAGAATTCATATTCAAATGCATTCGTGTGGATTTTACAAGTAAAAAGTAAACTGAATTTGAGTATTTTTCTATGCTCGGAAGTCCAGTTTTAATGTTGTTTTGAAGAGTAGACTCTGTGTCGTGTGTCCAGCTACACTAACCGATTTTCAAACCTCGTGCAGGGTATAAAAAATAAATACAAAATAAAAAAAATTTACAGAGAAAGACGTTGATTTTTTACTGCTCAGTTGCTCGACATAAATTATATGGAACTTGCCACGTGTCGTTGATTGTACAACAACAGGAAAGTGTGAAAAATGCCGGCAATAGGCTCAAGGACTCTATAATATGGCCAACACGCCCATCGCACAGCATTTGCCAGTTGATGCATGAAATATGTATTTATTTTTTTTTTTTTTTTTGGTACCGAGGAAAATTTAATTCGTGCGGAAATTCAGTCAATTTAAAAGATGCTCCGCACACACACGCACGCACACTCATGGTTGATACACGACACAAGGACGAGAAGGAGGGCGACGCCTTCGGCACGCCCCTTTTGCTAGCAGGGTTCATTGTATCCCTTTGTAGCCGAACTGCTTAATCCGTTTTATTGTGGTAATAAAACTACAATACAAATTGTTTGAATGAGATTGAACAACATTTGAATTGAGCATGAAATGATGCCGGTTGTAACATTGCTTCATGGATTCCTTAACAATTTTCCGAAGCTCTTGATTTTCTTATTGTCGATATTTATAGATTTTTGTAGCGTGGCCAAGTAGCTGGTTAGTTAAAGACTGAATTCTTGGTGTTTCTTGTGGTTGTTTTGGCTTCAAGCTGATGATACGAGTATTGTTGCATTTCAAAGAAATTTCACTGGTTGTAAAAGGTCACAGTGCAGTACAAAATCTTTTGGTGCTCATTTCGAGAGATGCCTTAATTATTTCTAACATAATCATACGCATATATCCCAAATACACATAGTACGGTATCACATTACTTCAACATAGCAAACACATTGCCAACTCCACATCTTATAGATAATGATACCACAATCTTCGGAATTACATTGTCTAGACCCATTTTTAAATACATAAAATCGGTTGCCATTAATTCATTTCAAATATTAATATTATTGTTTATCGTATGTACACATATTTGAAAAAAAAAAAATATTTTTAAATGCATTTTTTAATGCATTTTCCTTTAATTCTAATCTAATCTTAAATGCAATCTAAAAATCAATAAGTTTTAATACATTGAAATTGTGTTCTCTGGTGGCTTTTCAGTGACTTCTTTTTGTGATTTTGCGGTTTGTTTAGTATTAAAATTCTTACTATAAATGTATTTAATGCCAGTTTCTTAAATTTACAAATAAATGTTGACATTTAATAGACAACATTGCTCTTTTTTTGGGCTTTGACAACGAATGCATTTTGTGCTTTTAGGCTGTGCAAATTTATAAATAATTTTTTTCAGAAATTTATGTGCTAAGTTCGATTGCTAAATTGCTAAAAATCTACGAACAATTAAACTACTAAGTCGTCTATACAAATATACGAAATCAACCAGTAGATGGTGTTTTTGAAACAAGCTAACTATGCCACAAGTTCTTTTAGAGGCAAAAATAAATTGTGGAGGGACTTCATAACAATTTAAATGTTTTAATGTTTAAACACTGAATAAAATATATTTTAAAATAATTTATTATAAAAATTGAAATCCGATAATTGTTTATGGCCGTACACTTTAGTAATTTCGAAACCAAAAAAAAAAAAGAAGTCAAAGTGAAGTTAAGAAATCAAACATCTTTGAACGACTGCTTAAAAATAATTCTATTAAAAATGTCTAGAGATTATTATATATTTCACCCCACTTTGTTTAAAGCTTCTTATTTGCTGTAATGTATTATTGCTTTTGAAGCTTGTCGTCACGGATACTTTCATATATGTCACAGTTTTTCAAAGTATTGCTGCCCTGATAATTCACGTCGACATTCATTGGAACAAGAACGACACTAATCACTGTGGACGGTAGTCCACGCTAGTGACGAAATGCAGTACGAAGCCACTAACTGCTACCGTCCGATCAAATAAAATTGTAAACCGATCGAAAATTATGGTTGTATTTGTAATTTTTGGTCATTTATTTTATGCATTAAAGCAATAAAATAAAATTACAAAGTTCTAGGTTTTGAACGTAAGATGAATCTTAATTAACCGGATTATTCAAACTCATAGAATTTATAGCATTTGCAAACTCGATTTAGTATCTTGAATTTCAATTTCCTTACTTTGTTTGACTTTCGCAAAGTAAACTCATAAAATTGTCGCATTAATTACATTTTGCAATGCAGTGGAAAACAACCATTACAGATTTTATAATAAAATAACACCCAAAAGACAAAAAACAAAAACAAAAAAAAAACAGGTCAAAAGGATTCACGACACACAAAAGACTAACCACAACCTAGACCATTTGCTTGACCAGTTGAGTTTGTGATGTCGTGTATAATCTACATGTTTATGGCTATTTGCGTTTTGACCTCCGCTAAGTCAAGATAAGCCATAATTTGATTAAGCCCCATATTCCCACTGCCTCCACCCGTCACATCATCTAGTGGCAGGGCAGGAACTGGGAATGTGTTAAGTGAATAAAAATATGTAAAGCATAATTCAAACAAGGACCACAATGCAAGATATATCCTCTCCCTCTCCCTCAAAAGCGGCTTATGAACATACCCATAAAATGGAATGTGTGCGCATCATAAACGGGTTGCGACTGCCCCTTCCCCCTCCCACTTACCCCTGCCTCTTGAATCCTGAGTCCGCCCAAATTCCGGGGTCAGCTTGACCAAGCGTGTGTGCGGCCTTGTTTAACCAGCGATTATGGAAATTGTTATACGGTAGCCGGGCAGACGTGTGTCCAGTCAGGAGGGGGTAGAAAATGCCCCAAAGATTTGTACAGCCAGATAGACCAAATGACACGTAGCCGGTTGTCGGAACGAAACCCGCATAAAGTGGGTGACACCATCTAAAAAATATTTGTTCACACATGTGGGCAGAATGGATGGATGAGGAATGGAGTACGACTATGGACTATGGACTACGGACCATGAGTCCTGACTTTAATGTTGGCTGACCAAACGGACGATGGTCGCTGCAGTCACGTGTGAAGTTTTCTTTTTTTGTTGCTGTTGCCACTTGCCACACATAAATTGCATTTGTTGTGGAGGAATCCTCCCCCCTTATTTCCATCGCTTTCTGCTATTTAAAGTAAATCAAGTTCAAAGATATCAGCGTCAAATTGGCAGACAAGTCGAAACTTCAACGGACGAACATAAAAATAATCATAAACGTTTATCGCACGGAAAGGAGGACAACAAAAGAGACACAATACAGATGAGAATCGTGAAGAGCAGACTCCGAATTTGATGAAAAGGATAACGTGAGATTTCCTCGGAGCTCAACATCCGAACGTGACAATCAGTTGGGGAATGTTTCCTTTATGGGTCAGCCTAGATCCTTGCTAATGAAAGGCGAAAGCAGAAAAAGGAAAATCATGTTGGAGAAACCAAATAAAGACAGGTCTACTCACAGACTAAGAGACTGTAATATAATGAAAAACGATATGGATGTACATTAGTGTGAAGCGAAGATTACTTCTTTATTTTCGAAACTCTTGAATCAATAAAAACAATATTTGTCTAACAAATCAACATTTCTAAAGGTCATCTTGAAGTGGATCCATTTCGAGAATGTCTTCTTATGGATCTTTATGGATATTACTTTTCTTTGTGAATGTAGCTCGAGATAAAAATAAACTGCAAGCTTTAGAACTCACTAAGAAAACAATAATTCTTCCACAACAACCTTTTATCAAGAAGAGACATATGTTAAATGGAAATTTCCAAAGACAAGTAGATTTGTATGTTAGTAAGATTTCCCTTGAATTAGTTTTTTAATTGCTCTTTGGAACTTAAGTTAAGGATAGATTGGATTCTTGTGGAGAATTAGAAATCAAAAGATCGATCTCACTATTAGTAAAAATGCGATATTTAGTAGAGGCTGATATTTTCGAAAAATTCTCTTATAATGCAAATGAATATTTCTTCTCTTGGTCAAGCTATGTTAAATATGCTTTGTTTGTAGTGGAAACTTTTCGGAGTACTGATTAGAACTTTTGTCCAAATATAGCTGACAAACACTGTAGCTATAGAAGTGAGGAGCACTTGTCGCTACTGCTTACTTCAGTCCACTTATAATTCTTCTCTTCGCATTCCTGGACTGATGTGAATAACTTTATGTAGCACCCTGACTCTATGAATCTTTATAGCATCGGATAAATGGTTCAGCTTTAGGTAAATGGTAACTCTGATTACGGTTTCGAATAAAGTCTTAGGCACAGATTTTAACGAACAAAGTATTTGCATTTACCTATTTATTTAGTAGCGGGATTGTGGAGTTTGGAACTGTGTGACATATTAATCGAAAATATTAATAAAATATTTTTTTGTTGTTTTAAAGAAAGTTATAAATAGAAATAGTAAATTAAGCCCGATCAGAACCTTTTTCAATTCTCTTTAAAATTGTCTTAAATTCTATACGTTTTATGTCGAGTCTTGTTAACGGTTCATTAACTAGACATTGGACTAATAAGTGATGAATTTATATTTAAGATAATTATAAGAGCGGTAAAAAGTGGAATTTGCCACAAATCGTTTTAGAAAACTGTTAACCCTTTTCGAGAGAACCATTCCACAACCTGATCTGAAAATTGCACTTAAGTGTCTTTGAACTGGCAATTTCCGGCTGCAGATTGTGCGTGAATCTGGACACATTGTTGATGAGACAATGAGCACTAAATAAAGCAATGCAAATGAATTCACCTATTCACATATGGAATTTGAAATTCGAATGCCGAGTCAAGTTAACCACACATGAAAGACTTTGGTTTCTGGCTCGCAATTAAATGTTGGCCAACTCTCAACCCCTCGGGCCACTAACCAGTCAGTCAGTCAGTCAGCCAGTCAAATAGTCATCCAGTGTAGAGTATATAGTATATAGTACCCCTGGTTGTGTTTACATCAAATGAGGGTCATTAAGTTGCCCAGTTGTCGAAGTTGTTGTTCTGTCGAATTTATCGATGAGAATTGGTCTCTTTCTCTCCCCTTCCACCCGTCTCTCTCTCTCTCTCTCTCTCTCTCTGTGTCTCTTTCCCTATTCCCCTGTCATCGGTCTTGTTATGTGTGCTAATCTCTTAATGCGTTTAGCGCACATTTCTATTTGCTTAATGAATTGTTACCGAATACATTCATTTCCATTCTTGTTCCCGTATTCGCATTCACGTTCACATCCACATTCACATTCACATTCATTGATTCCTTTACCCAGCTCATTGCTAGGTCATTTGTCGACGTTTGTCTTTTGACTTGTATCTGTATCTGGGAGGGCGACTAGAGGCTAAAGTTCTAGCCTGATTTCGAAAAAGATCCAACGGTCAGTCCAATTAGGCTGATTGTGACATGGTCAGTGTCACTTGCGATGTTTATATTACAGATTGTTTGTATAACAGTTAGTTGTATAATACTCTTAATGTAAGAATATACATAGTTTGACACGCCTTCTGGAATTCTCACAGCTTTCACAGTGTTTTTAAGGAATATAACAGTTTTAGTACTTATTGTACTTATTATAAAAATATATAAATTTCGAGTTATTTATATAGTCCCACACAGCACAAAAAATATTAATATGCGTGATCCGAGTAAAAATGTAAGCTCTGTGAAAATATTTGGATTGTATTTGTATTCCGTCTGACTTTCATGTTTCTATGTGAATAAGTCTTCAAGTTGTGATTTTGTTGGTAACGAACTTGCTGCAGGACGTATATATGTGTGTCAAAACGGTTCGGACTACAATATCAATAACGGTCAAGAATCAAAAATTAGTAAGATCAACTTTTTTGATTCTTGAGGTATCTGAGATAATTTATATTTGCTATTGTCCTATACCATTGCTTTTGTCCTATATGTCATAGGTGAAAAATTAACCCATTCAGTTTCTAAAAAAATCTTAAAAAATTAGAAAATTTTTAAAAAATGTTCGATAAATTGGAGTGCTTTATAAAATGGCGGTGATAGCAAAGGCCGCTACTGGAAAATACTTAATATTTTCTAGTTAGCGACTTCTTTTTTTAGAAAGTAACGTAAGTTAAAGTTTATGCAATATTGTTCTTGAAATTCAATCGAATAACTTGGTAAAATATTTTTCGAAAATAATACTGTTACACCGGAATCTCACTGCAAATTTTATCGTAAAGGAAAGAGTTTTTTAAGTGCGGTATTTAAAAAATGTGTTAAGGTGTATATTGTGTTCGTTACAATAAATGTAAAAGAGAAATGAAGGCATCGTCGACCCTATAAAGAATAAATATTATTGATCAGCATTAACAGCCCAGTCGATATAGCCATGTACGTCTTAATGTCTGTTCGTCCGTATAAACAAAAGGATCTCAGCGACTAGAAGAGCTAGAGCAACCAAATTTGGCACACAGACTCCAATGGCATTGGAGCAGGTCAAGTTTATTTCAACTTCGCCTCCCAAATCTCGTAAAACTACGACACCCACAGCTTCTAAGATATTACGCTGATATTGGTAACTAACGTTGTCTATTATTATAGTCAATTATCCAACTTAATCGCGTTAAGATCGGTTAAACAGAAAGACAATAACGAACAGAATATAACCTTTTACTAAATTTTTATATTTTAGAAAATCATTTAACATACATATATACAAAAATTTAACTTTAATGTGGATCTAAAAATTAGAAGCTAGTCTATCGATTAAGCAAAAAATATAGCATACTAAACAATTAACTTCTTCTAACATACGCTGGTTATAAGAAAGGGATCAATATTTGAAAACTTTTGTTAACACATTATCAAATCAAATTAAAAGTTTGGAGAGCAGAATTTAATCTATATTTTCCAATATACCGCTCTAACCTAATCTTCAAATGTACAACATTGTGTAACAATATGGTTCACAAAACTCTATCTTGTTGTACACGCTGCTGTTGGTAATCTGAGTTTATAAAAGAATTGAACAAAAGTAGGAAATTTTACTTGAACTTCCCCCTTAATTCATTTTCATTTCAGCATCATGCTTCACTTAACAGAAGCAGAACAATTATCCAGGCACACATATGACATGTATCTAGCGTGTCCTTCATCTCGGATACTCCGTGTATCTGTATCTTTTAACTGCAGCCGCAACATATCTATAAACAATAATTTTATTGCCTCGAAGATGGGGTGATGTGAGCGATATGCAGCCATTGGTTACGGCATAAATTACAATCAAAATGAATTGATATGCGTGTTAATAAAGTCAGCAAAGAAATGTGGGGTATATAGTTGAAGAGGGGGGAGGAGAAGTGGGAGGACAATCGTACACTGATCAAATAAAGTCATAAATCATGACTTGGATTTTTGTTTTTAAAAAAGCGTCGAGTGCACAAAGTTATCATTAATTTAAAGTTCATTTTGTTTGTAAGAATTTGTCAGAAAAGACCAAGTTCATTTGTATTGGAATAAAGATTCTTAAATTTTCAAGTTAACAAATATAAAAAAATGCTCGTTTTTAAATTTATAATTCTGTTAGTGTTTTTAATTGATACATATATGTATAAATTTACTGACTTGGTATTTTTATAAGTTTTGCTTAATTATGTTTTTCTCGAATCTGATTTCAAACTGAAGCTGCAACTCTAACCAGGACTCTAATGTTGTCAAATGAAATATCTTTACTATTTACTCGATTTTACATCTTGGTCCTTTTTCTCAGTGTATGGGGTACAAAATACAAACGAATCTCGACACGCCGCCGAGGCAGACAGGAAGTCTGAAAGTTTGGCAGCCGCCACCACGAAATGGCGGCATTTCGATTTTACGCTTTTATGGTTTCTCGATTTTTGCCCAGGCAGAACAAAGATGTATTCATAACCGAGAGAGAGAGAGAGAGAGAGAGAGAGGGGGAGAGGAAGAGAGACAGGTATGAGTATAGGAGATTCAATGCTCTTAATTAATAAGCTGGGGAAGTTGTGTGTTTGTATGCTAAATATTTGCTAGGCATAAATTAAAAGTTTCTGTGCTCCACACACACACACTCACACACACGCACACACTCACACTGTGGCAGGTACAGTTGCCACACCAATTCGATAAACAGGCTGATTGAAATGTTGATGATTGTATAATTGGACATCATGGCCCGGCAAGGGGATCTGAGGTGACGCAGGCCATTTACCATGTAATTCAATATTAATTAAATCATCAAATTGCATTTGTGCGAGCACAATAAATAAATTAAGCGACGGAAAAGACGCTACCACTTAATGCTGATCTATGCAATCGATTTGCGATATCCGCTCTCAACATCTCGCAAAGGGTATATGCTGTTGGTGTAATATAAACATTATAGAAAAGGAATAAGTAAATTTTACAAAATATGAGTAAAATATCCATCCATTATTTACATATTAATATTTTATTTTTAAATATTTCAACTTATAGAGAAATAGCTAGTACCATAAACATTATAGAAAAAGGAATAAGTAAATTTTAAAAAATATGAGTAAAATATCCATCCATTATTTACATAATAATATTTTATTTTTAAATATTTCAACTCATAGAGAAAAAGCTAGTACCATAAACATTATAGAAAAAGGAATAAGAAACTTTTAAAAAATATGAGTAAAATATCCATCCATTATTTACATAATAATATTTTATTTTTAAATATTTCAACTCATAGAGAAAAAGCTAGTACCATAAACATTATAGAAAAAGGAATAAGTAACTTTTAAAAAATATGAGTAAAATATCCATACATTATTTACATAATAATATTTTATTTTTAAATATTTCAACTTATAGAGAAAAAGCTAGTACCATAAACATTATAGAAAAAGGAATAAGAAAATTTTTAAAAATATGAGTAAAATATCCATCCATTATTTACATAATAATATTTTATTTTTAAATAATTCAACTTATAGAGAAAAAGCTAGCGAAAAAGACTATTGTCGAGACTTCAAGTACAGAAATATATGTTACATTCTTTTTTGGAGCCTGTATTGGTTTAAATACTAAATTAAATAAGTGTTTTATCAATAGATCGATGGGCTTAGTTGATTTTCGTACTCTCCATGTCATATAAATCTCTTAGTCTACATAGGTATACAAATTGTGTTGTCGACACTTTTCCATGACGAAAACGATTAAAGTCTAATATATTTTTCCAAAATAAGAAGTTTCGCCTTAAAACTCTAATTTTATGTTAATCAGTGTGAGTTTAAATATTAAAATAAATTGTACTTTCTGTAAATCCCTTTTAGGTATGATAATAAATATATCTATTTAGTTAAGCGGTTAATAATATCTATTTATTTCATTTAGGCCCTTTATCACTTTCGTTTAACACCAACAGGTAAAGCCATATTATAGTCGTTCACTTATTTGTTTTAATTTCCTTCTTTAAGTAATTTTTTCTCTGCCTATATTTCGGATTATTGCAAATTCAGCGTTAAAACAATTTGCGCAAATTTTTTTGTTTTTTTGTTTTTTTTTGCTGCTGTTGGTGCGGTCTGATAACATTATGCTGTCGAAATTTAAAATGTCGTTTATTATAAACATTTTCAAAAATACCAGAAGAAAAAAGCAATAATAAAAGTAAAAATGTGCATTTAATTGTAACCTCATTAAGTGCATAATTCATCGGCAACCCGGCGTGTGCATTTCTCCGTAGTATTCATAGCTGAAAATCACCCAAAACGTAAGCCCAACTTGACTACTAAATTGCAGTCGCAATCAGTATTTTTTTCTGTTTTCTTTTGTTTTCCGATTGCAGTTCATTGACCGACACAGACGACCCCAGAATGCTGACACGAGCACTTCGAAACGGGCAACTGCTGCTCCATTTCCCCGATCCCCTTTGCCACTCGTTTTGCAATCATATCGCATCGCGTCTTTCTTCTAATCAGCACAAATCAACAGGTCGCTTTCAAACCTCTCGGGACCGTCGTCTAACCAGATGCAAACCCGGAGATTTGTATGTTACGTGTTCAATGTTCATCTCATTTTATAACTTCCGATGACGCTTGTTTATACTATATGGTATATGCACATTTCGAATGTCCAGGTTTCAGTTGAACTACAATTGCTTACAGAAAAATAAGAAACTATTGTTTATGTTCCCACGCTATGATACATTTTTATGGTGAAAATCAATCAGCTTGTGAAAACCGGAATACGAAACCATTCAAAATAAATGTTATTTAGACTTTAACTTACTATCATGGCTACACATGAATATATTGTAAACACAGTCTTTGAAAAGAAATTTGAATAAGTCACAAAATATGGCTCTTGTAGATGTTTTGCTCCTATCACAAAATTAATACATGAATTAGAAATGGAAGACCAATAAGACCAATAATAAATAAGTTGGACTCCGAATGTAAGTATGTCAATTAAATATAATTGAAATCACTTTTCCTGGAATATCTTCTGTCGCCTACAGTTGACTCAATTTTAAGCACAAAAGCGTAAATTTAAATTTAAATTTAAATTTGTGGAGACAAACATCTCGTAACAAATTCTTTCGAGGAAAACATGAAATAATCTATGTATATGTAAAAAAAAATGTAACCTTAGATGATGAAGAAGTGGCATTGAGGTTGTTTACATACCTATACGTATTTATCATTATATTTCTTGGTTAAGTTTAGGAATTCTTCGACGTCTTCTTATCAATCTTTTCTTGTGAAACTTTCGTTAATCTTTCAAATAATTTTAAACACATTCCTCTTGAATTTTCTTGGAATATTGCAATGCAAATCTGTCACCTAACTGATGGCATTTATGTTCATCTTTATGCTATAATATTATTCGGGCATATACCACATATATTTGAGACTTGTATATAAGTGTGCTCATTACTCATCTACTTTTTAAGCTATTGTTTTTCTCTTGCTGGGATTTTTATATAAGCCACAAAATTGTCGAATCGACAGAAAGTTGAGACCAAATAAAAAAAAAAGAAAAAGAGAATCTCTAAATAAATATAAATATGAAGAACTGTAAAGCTGAAAAGCTAAAAAGCAACAATAATGTGGATGCACCTGCTACTACCTGGTTGTTGGATTCGAGCTCGAGTTCGGGTGCGGGGTACTGCACAACCTTCTGCAGAAGGTTGACCCAAAAGTGGTTCTTCAAGTGATCCAAAACAGAGCGCGAAACCTTTTTATAACCAAAATCAAATTCATGCAATTTGCAATCGCAGTTGGGAGGAGCAGATAAGGAGGATGGGATGTGGCTAAGGGCAATCCTCATACGTTACAAGCTGCACAGAGTCAATGAACCGCAGACGACCCCCAAAAATAGACTACATACTAGTCGGAGAGGCGACAGTCGATATCCCGACTATAGAATACCCGTTAATAAAATCAATATGTAAAAATATACTTCAAAGAAATGACTAACTAATAAAGATTAATGCTAAACATTTATTTTATATTAAATACCTTTACTATGATAACTCAGATATATATAAATACGTATTTTATTTCTGTAAAGTATCTAAATTCCTAGTCAAAGCTATCGATCAGTCCGCAATCATATGTAGTACAGTTCAATCTTTAAATTCCCTAAGAAAGCGGTCGGATGATGTCCACAACAACTTGTCATCGAGTGAGAACATATGTTAAATTGAAGTTCCTAACACAAATATGTTTGTATGTACTGGAGAATGCACTTGAAATAGTTCTATAAACTCATTGTCGAACTTTCGAAGGAAGTATTAATTGGAAATTCAAAAGTTCTTATATAAACGTAAAATTCTTTTGACGCTGGTCAAGAATATATATACTTTATAGGGTCGCAGTTGCCTCCTTCTCACTGTTACATATATTTGAACAAATACAAACACAATATACCTTTTTACTTAGTCTTAAAGTAACGGGTATCAAAATAGGAGAGAAAAGCCGAAATGTGATTTAATTTATTATTACAAACGTAAAAAAGAGTCCATGTCGAAGACTTGCTCGATTTACGGCAGCGCATCAATAGTATTGTCCGAGCAAAAGGGGGACTAGCAAATGAGTTCCATTTATATCATTGGTCATTACGGAAATTATGCGAGCAGTCTCCCTCTCCCTCTCCCTCTCCCTCTCCCTCTCCCACTCCCACTCCCCCCTCCTCAACTGACTGGCCCGACCCGCTAGATGGAAAAGAAAAGCACGGAAGCGGTATAAAGCGATAAAGATACATGGCAAACGGATGCGGATATATACGGGAATCGCCTCAAGACCCGCAACGAGACTGCACTGGGCAAAGGATGTGCTGGCCTTACATCGCATTCTACAACACCAGTCTAGTTCAGTCCAGTTGAGTCCGGTTCAGTTCATTGGGCCGGGTTGTTAGCGGGCGGGGACAATGGAGAGAAGTCGTAAAAAACAGCACAGCGACCCATCAATAAAAATGCAAGACAATGGCACACTGAATTGGGGGCGCAAAAATACAAAAGAAAAAACTAAGAGACACTTTTCACGTCGACTATTTGATACACTTGTCTAGCCGTGTAGATGTTTAAATTGTTCTATTAAATTAATGGAATAGTAGATTTTACTGAATTTAGTTAATAAATTTTGATTATTCCTAGGAATTGTAGTCTGTCTCGTGATTCTAAAGCATATAAATCAATAAGCAGCATTGTTTTATTTAAATGTTCATTTTCAATCTATCGCTTCTATGGCAGCTATATGTTAGTACAGTTCGATTTAAAGCAAACTTGGTTGTGTATTTATTTTAACTGAGATATTGCAAAAAAGAAGAAATGATTTTCTCATGTTGAATATTGACAGAATGTTTCAATAACAACTATTTGATATAATAATCCGATGCGACCGATTTCGACTGCACCAAGTTACATAAAGATATCTTCAAAACACAGAGGTAGCTCGTAGTCCTGATCTAAAAAACCGGCACATACTTAATAAGTTCTGCAACACCGCCTTAAATGCGTTACACACTTCGTGACATAATCATAGGACCCTCCGCAAGAGAATAGAAGCGTGTCAGACAAAATGGGCACAGTGGGTTTATTTTGAATGGTTTCATGGTTCGCTCCGGTTGCTCATAGAAGATGACAGTCGGAGATACTAGATGGGTGGGTGGCATGGTAGTGACTGGTTTATTATGACTCTGTCCGATATTTTCGATTTAAAGTTTTGATTACAGCTGTTATACGAATGTTAAACAATTCTGTTTTGACAGTTCAGTGTTATACATCCTCCATACGTGTTTTAGACAATTCTTAGTTTGATCTAAACTGATTTATCAAACTTTAAAAATTACTAAAATCCTAAAAGTTCAACGAGTTAACTTTTAATGGCTTGTATAACAGATAAATATTTGGCGTATGTGCGTATCAACTTACAAGCATCTTTCTTTATGCTAAAACGTGTGATTTATGCAAAATAACTCTAGCGGAATCATCAGAATTATTATTACAAGTGTGCTACAAGCGATATACAAGTAATATATATCAAACCTGACAGTGCAAATCAGTACCCAACTGTTATACAAGGTAATCAATGGCCAAGGACGCGCCAACTTTGAGCAATTGAGAATTGAAGTTTTTCCAAATATACCATACGAGTTACTCCCCCATAGAACACATCCTATCACATACGTCAATGATTGATAAGCGATGGGAAAAGTTTTTGGCACTTGTCCTTAAGCGCGATAAATTTTCCGTTTTTGCTTTTCATGCTGCCAAAATGAGATTTACGAGCATATTTTGCACAAAACTTTTATTCCGAATAGAACAAGGCGGCAACTAATGAACTAATGAGCTTTTGAAGCGCCACTTTGTAACAACAAACAACATGGGTAGCTTCATTAGCCTAATGAGTGCCTGGCCTGGCATCGAATTGAGAGTTGAGAGTTGAGGCAGCCTGAAGAATGACAAGGCAAATATCATATCAAATATCATACCATAAGTCAGAGGCGATTTACGGTTTAAGGTTAAAGCTAAATACGTCAACGACAAATCCCTCCACTCTCTTCATGAGGAACTACTTTGTGACAATTCTACACAGTGCTGACAAAATTTCAAGCGATTAACTAGCCAATAAATAGAAAGGTATCCAACATATTTACGAATTGATAAAAAGTGCAAAAAACTATCAATTGTAATACAAACTGAACTAATTGAAGTAGTTTTTTCTAAGTTTTTAATTTTTTTTTTAATTTTGCACAAACTTGCTTAATAAAATGTTTCGTGATTTCAAATATTAGAAAACCTCATTAAAACTCATTTTTGCCATAGGAAATATAAATATATATATTTTTTTAGTTGTAAAAATCTAGAAACCAAGTCAATCATGCGTTAAAAATTGTAAGACTTTTATTTCAATAAATTTACTTTTTAAATTTTATAAAAGTGCATAAATTGAATACATTTGATAACTGTGCAAAACATTTCAAAATATAAAAAAGTTCTGTTGAAATTGGAAAATACTTTTCTAAAGTCAATTTCTGTGACTCCGAGAATATTTTCTTAAAAATAATATCTCTGACGACTGGGAAAAGCCGACATTTGGTAGGCAATTCTCTTCAAAACCTCTAGTAAATCAAAACTGAAACTTAACATTAACATTAACTTAAAACACGTATTGTATTTGTTGTTTTAAGTTATTATGTAGAATTTTGACTTTAAAACTTGATCAAAAAATATATATTTTTTCCTGTAGAGTTTTAGACATGCCGAGTAGTATATTTTAGTTCAATAAACAATGAAGTATTTTTTTAAAATAACTAAATTTCAAGCAATTCCTTTATTTCTTTCTTAACTTAAAATTTTGCAATTACACCGTAGCTAAATTTGGCTAAGAAATATCTGAACTGACAAGACGAGTTCTTCAATATTGTTGCTACGTGTGTGGCATGCAAACAGCAGATAGTCGGGCGGAAAAGAAAAGGAAAGAAAGCAGGAAGGAAGCCCCCAATCATGCGATTACATGTGTGAACTATCGATTGAATTAAGACAAAACGCACTGAGAAGTGATTCGGTGGGGGGCTGTGAGACGTGTGGAACGGGGGCAGGGGGTGTGTGGTAGGTGGAGTGTAGCAGCCACTTAAGCGCGTCCACTTGAGGCATAAAAAAAGAATACGCAACAACCCCAGATCCCGAACCTCATCAAAGTCATCGACGGCAACGTCAACGTCAACGTCAACACGTCGCACTGCAGGCATAAAAACAGTACGCAGCATAATCAAGCTGTGTGTGCGTGTGTGTGTATCTGTGTGTGGATAATAAACGTTGACAACTTACCCGGTCACCACTCTCCCCCCTCTCTGTCACCTAATGCTAGCGCCCGTTGGCACTGATTATCCCCCCACCCCCTGCATCAAACTGGACCCTGAGCTCATGCCAATTGTCATTGCCACTTTTGCCGTGTCTATAAATTCCATTTTTTTCCCTTTTTGACGAGCTGCGCACAGCCCCCGAAGCAACCACTTGAGTCACCCCCCTCTCCCACCACCCTCTCCATAGCCAACGGACAGGAATTGTCAGACCGACGATTTGCATTAGAATTCAATAATTATTGTTTAATATGCTCTTGAACCCAGCCAGAGGACTGTCGCAGATCTCAAGTTGAATCTGCCTTCAGCTAGGATATTGCCTATAGCTTATACAGCTTAGGTATTTAAAGTCACTAAGGATTACTGGCCCCAGAACGGTTACATGCACCATATTGATCTTTTAAGAATGTAACTCGTAACTTTGCAAATTAAAGAAGAGTTGAGGCTTTCCATATTCCACAAAACAAAAGACACAATATCTTGAAAGAGGCGTTTTAGTTTTCGACTTACCTTGCTCCATATTAGCTCTGGAAAATGCTGCTTGACTTTGAATTTAAATAAATTGGATTGAATATTTTAAAATACAAGCAATTAAATAGTATTTTTTTTTAATTCTTTAAGATTCTAAGAAATGAAACATTGTCAGACAAATCGCAACCTTATAATCTTCAATATAGAACTTATAAATTTAAATCAGTCATATACAATGTTTCTGCTCAAAGTTGCTTATAATTATTATTATACGCCTAAAACATAGCGAAAGATTTAAGGATTCGAATCTAAATTGCACAGTGCGTAGAAAAGTTAAGCTTATTGTGTGAAAAATAAAATTGTTTCTCTATGCTGAATATCATTTTTTTTCTTATAATGTCTACTTAGTTAAGATTAAGTGTTAGTAGTAGAGACTATAACTTTCTATCGGCTTATAGTTTTATCGATCGGACTGCAAATTTTTAATTAGCTGCATATTTTTGGAAGTTTTCGTCACTAGCGTTGTGACTGTAGATAAACTCTATATAAAGAAAAATAATTACAAATAACACATTTTGAAATCGTTTTTCGATTAAATTTTATGAAAGAGATATTTCTAAATTTTACTATATACTCGAAAAGACAAATCATAATATCCTTAACAAACGAGGAAAACTAGGGAAACCGTTCAAAATATTTAATAACTCTACATAATATCGAATGTGAACTAGTTGCATATATTTTACTTGATTTGCAAAATATGTAAATAAATTAAACATAATAGAAGTTGTATATAACGAATATAAAACATTTAATGCAAAAATTATCGATCAATTAGACTTGCATAGATTGAAAATTTATCGATAGCTCATCAGATTTATATAACATCCGCAAACAAGACGTAATCGCCAAACTACTGTAATTCTTCGTTATTATTTTAGCCCGATTGAAGTCATAAAACCAAATTGTTTGTTGTTTCTTTTTTTGGAGCTTCTGAATCTTTGCATGCGCCGCTTTCATGCCAAAAAAATGGTAATTCGAAACTTCCTGCTAGCTTCAGAGCGACAAGCAAATAAATAATAAACGAAAAGAAATCAAATTAAAATGGCCACTTGCTGGTCAATCATTATATCGCGCAATATATGTTCAAACGTATGTATATAGTATATAAATCAAATTCGTCAAAAAATACTTGAGCAACTTGAACGCGTTATCGTCGGACTCCGATCTTGGTTCTTCGGTCTCAGTTCTCCATTTCATAAAGACATTAAGCTGATACCCATGGAGTTGGTATTCTATGGAAGGCAGGAAATTCACACAACGTGCACAGACAACAACAATATCAGGATGGAACTATGGCTCGTGAAGTCGAAGATGTAATTCTCTAGGAAATCCGAAAAGTTGAGACGAGCTCTGCTAGGACAGCTACAGATTCAATATATAAATACGATCTGAGCTTTCTCAACTTATGTACAGATCAAGGTTGAAATTAGTTCTCTTTATCTTACAGATTATCTACGATTTGAGTCCGATGAAATAGGACCATCTGAATACATATATAAAGAAACCTTTTAGAGTAAGCGTAAGAATTGGAAATTTAATGTTTCGACGTTGTTATTTCCAAAGCTCCTTTTCCTTTCTTCTGTAAGTGTATCAAAAACTTTATCTAATCAAAGTCCGGACCAGGGAATCATTGTAGCCAGTTGGTCTGAACAAAAGCAAATAAACAAATTGAAAATTTGGTTTTGCATATTAAACCAAAAACTTTTTATTAATGAAGCCGAAGAGGGAGCTTAACTCAACATCGAAGTCCACTTCACCGAATTACGCCCCCGATCGAGAACTGTTTGTAAACAGAGACGTCCATCGACTTCTGTTGATGACTGTAATCGAATATCCTCAGATCTCTGGCTCCTCAAGCATCTGGCTAGTGGCACAATCTTTGATTCGAATTGTTTATTGACACAATTTTGGACCCCTACACTTGGACTTGGACTCGACTGGGGCTCGAGCTGCTGGAGGCTGGATGCTGGTCAGATGCCGTTGCATTTGTTTATTTACAACGTATCGAGTTCTGCAAGTTTTGTTGGTGGTCGACTTTATCAATGCCGACAGACCACACATACCAAATTAGTTCCATAGAATCTACAACTTCTTATCAATTCTAAGAGATTATATGTGTATTGAGCGGAAGAAAAGGCAGGTAGTTCTTGTCCTCTATCTTGCATAAACTATCTTAATATTTTATGATCAAACTAATCCAAACAAACTCCATAGTTTATGCAATCAGAGAAAGGGTGATATTTGAATATTTGCAGATACCCAAAATGTTTTATAAAAAGTTGTAATCAACTTCGGAGAATTCCGTTGTAGCGATATGTAGTTTAATAGCATTAGCTAGTTGGGTTTTAAGCTGATTTATTGTAATTAAAAACAGGACTCCTGCTAAACATAATTTTGAAATATTTCAACGACACGTCAGAGAAAATTCGATTAGAATTTAACTGTAAGCCTAAAAAGTTTAAGTATCTGCATGGAACAAGATTCTA
Source organism: Drosophila sp. st01m (assembly GCA_018901795.1). Taxonomy (NCBI): domain Eukaryota; kingdom Metazoa; phylum Arthropoda; class Insecta; order Diptera; family Drosophilidae; genus Drosophila; species Drosophila sp. st01m. Next base: position 1,429,230 of record JAEIFG010000269.1, read on the forward strand.
TAAACCCTGAGTTTTAATTTTCTACTTGAATTAAGAATTACGAACGTAGCTTATTTAAAACAAAAATAATGATTAGTTGTTTCCTATAAATGAGGTTTCGTTTCCTATAGTGCTGGAAGCAAATTAGTATCCAAAGTAATATTTAATCAGATCACTATTATTTATCGTATTCTCCTATTTCAAATCAGAGTGAAAATTCTTTTTTAGATTTTTAATTTAGGTCATGTCAATTTGACTTGATTTCAATTCTTTAGCATAATTTTGGGTTTAAAATTGAATATGCCAATGTGATAATTGAATATTATAGGTATCTACATCATACTTCTGAAAAGTTTCCTGTTTGGAAAGATCTTCGACAGTTTGAAAATATTTTTGAAATTAGGAAAACAATTTGGATTTAATTTTGTATTTGATTTTTAATGTATTTATTACTAATTTCAATATGCACACTTTAGAGCTATTCACAATGTTTCGTATCGTATTCTTTAAACTTTAATAGTAAAGACAGACAGCGAATGGATTAGTTTATAATTTATACAATTTATTTTGTATTTACAATAATTTGTTATGTTGTCGATCTCATTGAGTTTATAGGACTTGTATTTAGTTTATAGTTGCAGTTTCGAGTGCTGTGTTTAAAACATAATACAACCTTTGTTTAGTGGATTTAGTGGAAACCAAATGAAAGTGAATCATGTTAAATATATAGCTATATTGTATAGCCCCATATGTTCACACATTATAGGGTATATGTTTTGTCGTTTTGTCGATTTGTTTGTTTAATGATATCTCTCGCTTAATACTAAAAAAACTAAAGCTAGAACTAATCAACAAATAAGCGTGTGTTACTAACTCGTAATTTGTAATACAATGTTGCGGTCAATCGACTGCTCAATCGATCGATTGATTTATCATTAATCAGTAGTTGAAAAAAAATATATTTTAATGTTTGTTTTACAATTTAATCAATATAATTGCCCTAAGTGTTTCGGGGTGTGCGATCTTTATACCAAATGATAATGATTATTCAGACACAGTTCGATTCGAGTCGATTCGATAACTTAACAAGAACTTACAAAATTAGATGAAAATTTATTGTCGTAAATTGAATGTAAAATATTTTGTATGAAATTCGTGTTTTTTAAATGCTTGAAAATACCGTTAGCAGTTCTAATACGATTAAAAGGCAAAACTGAAGTAATCCTCATGGGAAACCAAGAATGCTCGTCGTTAATGATATAAGAGCTTAAAGATTATGTCGAACAGTTGATATATACATATTGCGAAACAAATTACTATAATTAATAACAAGTAATTATTTAGGTTAAAACCGTTACCAATAAAACAATAATGTTAAAATTTGGAAAATCAATTTAGAGTTCTTTAGAGTTTGTTTAAATTCCTTCAATGATATAATTTATATTTTTTTGACGTTAAAATATATGCAGCTAGATATTAAAAGAATTAACCGCCAAAGACAATTGGAACTTGGAATAAACCCCTACATAAAGTGGGATTCATTGGGGGATTACTTCAGCTAAGCCAACTAACCAATTATTTAGTTGACCACCTGCTGAGGTGGCCACTGTGAATGTGGATGCGTATGTGGGTGCGAATGTGAATGTGAATGTGAGTGCGATTGTGAGTGCGAGTGCGAATGCGAGGCACGATGTTGCTGCTGTGACTGTGGCTGCAACTGCAACGGCAACGGCAACGGCAAGGGATGCGAGCTGGTTGAGGTGGAAGCTGTTGAGGCCGCCGCCAGCTGGCGTCATAGATAGAACTCGGGTGAACTCTGGCTATCCGCACCCGCGGCGGCGGATCGCTGCTGTTGAAGTCGTTGCATGAGGGAGTCACGCTCCTGGCAGACACGCGAATACTCCAGCTTGAGTCTGTGCATATCCTGATTGAGCTGGCGATTCGCTTTCTCCAGTTCGTGGCGTTGATGCAGACGCTTGGAGCGACAGTTCTGGGCATATCCACGATTCTTGAGAGTGCGACGTTTTTGCTTCAGGCGAACGACCTCCTCGCGTGGGCAGCCGTGGAGGCGTTTGTTCAGCTCCCGCACCGTCAACGTGGTCAGCATGTCGTCATTGATGCAATCCTCAAGCGTGGCATTGCTGTAGGCGCCGGAACACGTGCGCGGCGAGTTGTTCGAGCTGCGTGTGGAACTCGCCGAGAGCGGGCGACACGGCTGCAACATGGAGCGCACACAGCCACGTGAGTTGGAGCCGCTGCTGGCGCCGCTGCTGCTGCCAGCGGACGGCAGCTGTGGTCCACAATTCGAGAGGGTTTGGCACATGGAGCCACTTGGACCGGAACCAGGGCCGGGACTGCCTGCGTAGGAGTTTGTCGAGTTGGAATGCATGTTGATGGGCAGCGCGTGCTCCAGACTGTGGAAATGTGGATGATGGTGCGAGGGATGCTGTGCCTGTTGTGACATGTGACGCGCCTGTGCATGATGATGATGACTTTGCATCAGCGGATGTCCGTGATGATGATGTGCAGCAGCCGCCGCCGCATGCATGGCGTAATCCCGTTGACGCTCCCACTCCTCAGCCTCCTCCTGCGACCCGGGACACGCCAGCGGACGCAGATCCAAAGGCTGTTGCTCGACCCGCATCGAGTTCGGTAGCCACATCATCTCCTGGCTAAGACCGACTGCAGCCACATTGCCGGAGGAATTGGCGCGTCCGGGATGGTAGTGATGGGCATAGGCCTGACTGGGACAGCTGCTGCTGCCTGTGGGTGAGCCCACAACTGGTGGCGTCTCTGGCGGTGTGGAAGGGACACCTCCAGGCACCGCGGAGGCGGCTGCAGCAGCCGCTGCCACAGCCGCAGCAGCTGCCGAGGAGGAGGAGGAGGATGATGTGTTCACCAGAACCGCTTGTCCGCCCATGGGACCGCCCACATAGCCCTCGGGCGGTGGGCTCAGCGGCTGGAGTCGTCGCTCATCCATGTGCCATTGATGGCCCGAAAAGGAGCGCAACTTAATATGGGAAACGGTGGCCAGTTGGGAGACTTCACCACCTCCGGCAGTCTCCGACACGGCAATTGGCAATGGAAGTGGAATCGGCAATGGCAATGGCAGTGGCATCGGCTCCGTTTCATCATCTGCTGCAGGATCGCGACCATGCACCGTCGTCCATTTCACCGGCTGTGGTGGACTGTGATCCTCGCGCTTGACATGTCCAATGGCGGCAGCTGCGACCGGCGTCAGGGTGGTCACTGTGTTGCCGGCAACCCCAACTCCCAAATGATCCAAATTAAATTCCTGCACATATGTGTCGGCAATGGTGGGATCTTCCATTTTCATTGGATCGCCGGCTCACATGCAACTCAATTCTCAATTCTCAAGCGTCGCGACGTGGAGGGTGCAGGGTGGATGGGGGAAGGGTGATTAGCAGTGATCAGGGAGGGGGTAGCTCACGCACTTATCACTTATCACTTATCAGTAAGCAATGATCAATTTTCTATTATCTATTGCAGTTTGCTCACACTATATTCATTGATCACTCTACACTGGCCTTTTTAACTTTCAATAGCTTTTAATATTTCAATTTGTTTTATTTTCAAAATTTGTTTTTCAAATCTTTCTTTTTTTTTTTTTTAAATTACTGAATGTGGCGCGGCCGCGTCGAATTTGCCGCTCGCTGCGTCCAGTTTCAAAGAGTTAACGGTGGCGACTGAGTCTGAGTCTGGCCGAATGGATGACTGAAGGGTGGCCCTGGCGGCAGAATGGCCGCGACGCGCGCATCGTCTCAATTTTATTCATATATAAACACATACACTCAGATACAGACAAGTGTATGTGCATGTCTAACGACAACAACAACAACAACGACTACGACAACGACAACAACAACAACATCAACAAGCAAAGAGCACCGTTCATGACAACAACAACAGCAGCTTCATAGCAGTTGGCAGCTCGCACGCCATTCGCTGTTCAGCTCCTGCTGGAATTGTAAAAGCTTGGCTCTTTTACACTTTGCCCACAGCCAGAATAGCAAAAACAACCATTAGCGGAGAGCATTGGGCACCCTTTTCACCGTTAACATTGGGCTTTGGTGTCGTTGTTGTTGTGGCCGCTCTCGCTGCGCAAATCGAGTGAGAAAGATTCTCATATTGTGCACAGTGTCACGAAAGCTGAGCATAAATACATTTTACAATTATGTATATTATTAAGCTTATCTCATTTATAATTGCATTAACACATATTTAAATATCATTGTTTCATAATACACATAAATATCTGACTTGTTGATCGCATCATAATAACTTTAAAAAATAAAAATAAAGTTGGTATACCAAGTGCGAGACATAAATATCACAGATTTAAATTTAATTGATATCTCTCTTGCGATGATGAAAATCTGAACAGCATGTTAGCAATATATAAACACATTTTTTGCACATCTCGACCTACTGTGCAGGAACTTGTGAGCGCGAGCACATAGAAAGCTTTGCTTTGCTCTCCCTGCAGCTTCGGCTATGCTCGCTTTTGGTTCATTGCTGTCGACTTCGTTGTCGTTTTTGTTATTGTTGTTGTTTTTGTTGTTGTGGTTGCTGTCATCGTCGTCTGCTTTACTTTAGTGGTGGTTGTTGTTCTTGCTGTTCTTGAAGTAGGCGTTTTGAATTGCCATGGAGCACATAAAAAATGGCACATACACAAACATAAGCAAGCATAGCGCGACAGAGACTCACACAGGCAAGCGCACCTTATGCTGCCTCGGCTCCGCCCACTTGCTGCTGACCATGGAGTGTATGAGTGTATGAGTGTCTGCTTGTCTGCTTGTCTGTTTGTCTGCTTGCCGAGTGTATGTGTGTGTCCGCATATTTATGAGAAACTACCACAGAAATTCCCACATAGTCCGACATTCCAGTTGCTCGCAAACGTTTGGTTGGCGCTTGCATTGGAAGAACTGAGCTCGGTGGAAGCGAAAGCTACTGCGAGAATCCTGTGGGGCATCCACTGTTCCATTTTCCAGTGCATAAGTCAATGGGAGATACTTTAGTGCTGATAAGTCGCTCCATTTGTTTTGCTTGTATATGAACACATATGTACATACTATACATATGTATATGTAGGAGTCTCTTTATGTATGGTATACGTCTGTATGTAATTGTGTGTTTGCTTTGGCCTGGCTTGGCTTGTGCAAAGGATTTCGTGCTGAACTGGAACTGGACTGCACAGGTGCATGCTGCTGACGCAGCACAAAATGTTAGTCCCTCCCTTCGAGTTGGACTCGGTATTGGACATGGGCGTTGAGAGATTTCTTGTTTTGTTTTGTTATTTTAATTTGATGTTTTTTCCTGTGCAAATGTTTTGGCTGCCGCGACCAAACAGATTTGGTAAGATTTTCTTATGTAATATTGTTGTGGGATATTCGAGCTGGGCTGTGTGTTTTATTGCCCCCAACGTGCAACAAGTTTTTTTATTCGACTCACTAAATGTGGGCTAAAGATTGAATATTGATAAAATACAAAAAAAGAACATAAAAGTGTGTCTTAAAGCAACTTTTTACAGTTATACTTAGATTTTCAAGTAAACTTAACTAACATCAATATATTGGTTTCTGACTCATGTTCGTTTAACATATCGCATAACAAATTAAACCAATTGGTTTAAATGTGTTATTCCAGTTATATGATTAAATTACATTAGTCAACAACAAAAAACTGTTCCCTTTTAATACTCCCTAAATTGCAAAGTTTTACACCTAATATTTAAAATAATGCATTACTCGTAAGCTATGAAAATTAATTTCATATTAATTTTAATTTGTGTAAGAGATATTGGATTGGCAGCAAAAATATAAAAAAAATAATATTTAAAATTTGCTAATTCTAATAGAGTTTGAAGACGTTTGAAAACTCATATGAGTCGCTGACTTAGTTAAACGACATATGATTATTTTAGTAGCCAATTTATTTGCTATTCCAGTCTTACGAACTATCCGGCTTATACCCAAGTATGGTGAGCCACAAAAACTGACCACAAAATCTATTTGTGGCTGTTGTTTCTCGGATTGGTTTTACCCTTAGAGTAATCGCCCCTTACCCCAATGGGCCGCAGAGTTGTATCATCACAGCAGCTTGAGCAAAAAAGAATAAGAAAGGGGACCAATGTGGCATTTACCGCCAGCAGGAAACATAAAACAAAATCAAATCAACTGCTGCCTCGCCCAGTTCTCGTACAGCTCCACACCCCAGTGGGACAGATCCTTGGGCTAGGATTGCTGTGCTATTGAAGCTTGTCAAAATTAAATTGAACGCAATCGAATTATTCTCCAGTGCACGCACCATTTGGTTTTTTCTTTGGTTTATTTTATACCCTAAAATCTATATATTAAGTAAAATGGGTAAGCAAGAAATTTATAATCCTTTTATTAAATTTAAAATCGGTTCTTGTGAATTATATTTCAATGATGTATGTTTAAGTTTTAAAAAAATAAATTATTTTGATACAATAATTTATTTATTTTTAAGTCTCTCAGCTCGACAATGTGACAATAATTCAATAATTCTAATTTTTTTTAATTACAATTGATTTTGAAAACCGAGTGAAATTACGATGTTTTGAATATTAGGATATATCATATTTTTGTAATATTTTATATTTTATGCATCAAATAAGATCATCGAGAATGTAATATTTAATTTTAAATAAAATATTCCTAATTAAATAAGAAATTAATAAACCTTTATGCGATACCATTTTTAATTGGTAATTTCTCAATAATTTCATCTTAGATATGGTTATTTTAATACTAATTTAATTTTAAATTTAATTTACTCTTACAGTTTTCTTAAAATTTTAATGTCAATATATATATTAAGTCGTTTTTTTTTAAATAATTATGTAAGCAAACAAGCAATAGAAAAGTAAACACAGATTTAATTTAAAAGTTGCAGAGAGAGCAATCGGTTTTTAAAATAATTTACACATTTGCAGGGTATCTCATCTTTGCATACCGATGATTTCTTAACCATTTTTTGCTCATTTTGTTGGTCCTATTTGCAAATACCTCGAGACTGTGGCCAGATAGCTGTGATTTAGCCGATGAGGTTTCCGTGTGACTGGACGAAAGTCAACTTATTGCCACAGTGCACTGCAGTGTGGAGAAAACGGAGCACTTAGGCAAATTAAAAAGGGTTAAAGGTGTGCAAATATTTGCCAGCGGCCAATTAATATATTGTAATCAACGCAGTCGAAATAAGTAAGGGTATTATCGTGGGCGGGAGACCAACAACACAGACAGGTGGCGGCAGGACACGTGCTGGGAACGGGGCAAAGTGGGAAGATCTGCGCTATTTACACTTAACCCTCATGCCCAAAAGTATGCAATGGTTTTATTTCTCATTTACGACTAATTCGCGGCTCAAGTGCCTCGACTTTTGTTTGTTGACTTGTCATGGATTTTGTTAGTCTATTTGTACATATCTTATATAAATAAGAGTGTGTTGTGTGTGTGTGTGTGTGTATCTAAAAGTATGTACATAGGGGTGTATCAATTTGTATAGACCCAATAAAATTGAAAAATCGTAACCCAATTTCTTAGTCAATTGATAATCCTAAAAAACTATACACCAAATAACTGTGCATAGTTTTAAAATCTGTTTTGAACCTAGTCCCCACATTTTCCGTTAAATAATTCTTTTTTTTATTTTTCGTACATATGGTATATGTATTATTAGCATATCTTTAGCGTTTTTAACCCATTTCATACGCAATTGGTATCAAATCTATTTTGAGGACCAAGAGTTTCAATATTTCATAGAATCGCAGAGCAAGATTTCATCAAAACATTATTTTCGTTCAAGCTAGGAATAGAAACATAAAATAAAAATTATATTAGTTTGAATATTTTCAAATTGACCGTAGATTAAGACTTCAGTTACCATTTTTTGTGAAAAAATAACGATGCACCCTAATGTACAGATATTTTCGATTGTCATCCACTGTATCCAGTAAAATATTTGCATGACGAGTCCTTTTCAATTGCATTTCAATTGATTCCCGCATATTACGAATACGTGAATGTTTATTACGCCGGATTAGGCAGCATTAAAAGCGCATAGTTGTCCTCGCATGTCGATGTCTTCAGTCTGCCATGTGATCTGATTGATTGTCAGCCAGTCAACCAGTATCCTTGGCACACCCCACGCAATCTCTCCTTCCTCCCATCCCCATTCCCTTTTCCTCTTCCTTTCCTCCTCTTTTCAACATGGCTTCGTCTCCTGGAGTGCACTTTAAACATGAAGTATATCGTGTATTATCACAAATAATTTCTGGTAAATCAACACAAAATCGATGCCAACGTTGACATCATCTAACAAAATTTACATTGTCAAAATCCCCCAACCCCCCGCCCATTTCCACACAATTTCCATACGAGTGCAGCCAGCGGGTTGCCGACAGTGTGTTACCACCGACAATGAAATTGTGCACTCGTCGCGACAGACGAGGGACGAAGGACGACGGACGACGGACGATGGGCGGGTTTAATGACATGTGATTGATGCTCGATGCAGTAGGGAATCGATTTTGTCAGGCAACTGTTCGATGAGTAAACTTCATGACTGCTATACTTAAAGATCCATAATATTGTAGAGGGTTCGGCTCAGAGTTCTCTTCCTAGGTGTTTATAGGTGTTCTATTAAAAATAAGCATTTGTATTTAACAGTTATAAACAGACAAAGAAATTAGGAATATACTTAATTTCATTAAGTATATAATGCATTATAATTTTTTAAATTAATTTTTTTTTTTATTGTTATTATTAAAGAAATACTCTAATAAACCTATTTTTATTTATTTATAGCGGGCAAAAACAGAGCGGACTTGATTTTATAACAAAATTCACATAAGTTAAGATTTTTAAAATTATAGGAAAAGTGAAATGAAAATATAATATAGTAGTTTCTTAAATTTAATTACAGCTATTGTTTCTGCTCTCTGAGTTGGAATTTCAGTTCAGTTTATTGGCCGATTCATAACATACGATCTAGATTCTAGAAGCTCCGAGCTCATAAAGTAATGTTCAATTTGCACAATACTTTTCTTTTAGCCATTTAGTTAAAAAAATGTTGATTGGTGATTTATTATTTTATTATTATGGCGTTATACACATATATAAATATTTAATTTACATAATACGATATAATTAATTGACAGTTCCTTGCTTAACTTGTTTAACTTTTCACCCGGTTTTTAAGTGTTTATGTTTTTGTTAAGCTGATTTTAATTGAATTGTACTATTCACGTTTGTTTTTGTAACTACAACAATTTCAGTGAACAGTGAACCGATTTAAAACAAATTTAGTTGGATTGCTAAGACAAACCCAGATAAATTCTCTGTCAGTTTGGTTGACATACATATATCTAAAAACAAAGAAGTTATTCATACTAGAACTTGATGTTCGACTAGGCGACCCTAGGAACTATATGAAATAGTGAGCGCTTTTGAACCAAATTTTTAAGACTAACTCAAATGCATTTTTTGTCAGATTGAGGCAAAAAAGTTTTAGATACAGTAATCCTATCCAAAAATAAAAACTAATTTGATTCATTGATTGATTCATTGGAATTTGAAAATAAACTCGATCTGACTGAAATTTCAATACAATAACCATAATGATATAACGACTAAATGTTATACTATATTTAATTGACTACCATTGAAATACATAGTATTCCTGAAATCACAAAATATTAAAAACTTTTAAGTATTATTGTACAGATTCGGGAAAAGTGAATATAATTGAATAACCAATTGACTGCTCCTATAAATGTCAATATAAACAGTTCAGATCGTTTCATTATACAGTGGTTATGACTCAATCCCATCTTAATCCGCAATGATTTCTTCGGCACGCACATGAATACTCTGACCAAGGAACATCTGATATATACGTACGTATATTTTGCAACCATTTATCAAACTTGGGGTGACCCCCCATAACGATGAGCCGATGAGCCGATGGTCCTTGTGGCGATGCCTGCACGGTGTCTGTGCTCACCAGGGTCATAACGAGCCGCCATTTATACAGTTTACACCTTCGCCTCCGGACAGAAGAAGCTGCTCGGAGCCGGGAGAATGCGACGGCAACGGCGACGGCAACGGAAGTCAACACATTGACAGCAAATATTTCAATTATTTTAGCCAGGACTTTATTTATGGGAATCTTTGTAGAATTTGAGGGGTTTCACTGACCCCTAACTGGCTGACTTTGTATTGTTTACAAATCGCTGCCCATTATTTATTGTCGTTCTTGTTGTGGCTTTGCTGCCAATGAGTGAATGATAAACTGCGTCCTCTGATAACCAGCGACATTGGCTCATGTCTGCTCAGCATAGAGAGGGAAACAGAAAGAGAGAGGCAGACACAGAGAGGTAGGAGAGGCGGGTGGAACGTCGGAGGGTTGCCCAGCAGTTATAGAGCTCATTAGGAAACAATTACAAAAGCTGCTCTAGCACGCTCTCAGTTTAGGGTTGCCCTCAAATGTCACCCTTCTCTATGGACATGTTATGCTCGGCAAAAGGTCAGGTACAGCATGTCAAATGTCAAATGCCGAGAGTTGACTGACAGTTGTCAGCTGGGTGACGCCCACAAATGTGGCAATTCGATAATATGGTTAATTTTTCTCAGTGTCAAACAGTGGATGGGGAATAGGTCCTGCATAAAATACTAAACAAATAAACTTGTTGCATTTTCTGAATAGTACGACAACTGTTACACTGTTAGACAGAACTTAAGTGCGTTTAAGTAACCCCATTAATTTATAATTTCTAGATATAAATAAATATACGTATGCAAAACACCTAAAGCCAAGACTTTGTTTAAGTCTTCTCACTTGTGTTTCATTTTCCATCAAAGTCAATAGACAATTTTCGGCTTTTATTATTTTTTAATAATCCCAAATCAAGCTGAAATAAAATAATCAATTTAAATTTTAGAAGTGGTTCGCTTAGACTGCGTTTTCGATGGATAGGTAACATATAATGGTTTACATAATGGTTTGGATCATGAACCGATATCTTAAAACAAAAACGTGGTTTACAACTCTAAGATAGGGTATAGATCAGACAGAATGTATTCTTTTAAAATAGGTGTTTAAGAAGAATTCGACAAAACGCGACATCTTTTTAATACCAAATATATGCGACATATGTTGTTGAGAGCAGCATGGCCACTTAGATACCCTTTGCCCCCGCACTGAAACAAAAATAAATTTGGCTCGCAAGTCATAAATTATACACAGTTCAGTCTTTGGCTCACACACGTGTTACTCGAACTGAACTAATAACGGGACAGTGTCCGTGTTTCCCCAAATTTAGGTTATACATAACATACGTACACTGACAAAAAAAAGGTTGTGAAATCAAGACTTTGTTTTAGACTTACAAGTTTTGGTCTAATAAATTTTTAACTTAGAAAGTTCAAACATTTCAAATAAGACCAAGTACCGATTGTAATTATAAAGGTTTTCAAAAAGTTAACAAATAAGTTATATATATATGTTTTATCTTTTTTGTTTCCCAATACGTCAAATTTATAATTTCCTAGAAACATATGACTTTGGTTTTTATAATGAGAGCTTCAATTTCTGAGATTATGGACTTATAGCAAGAATCAAATATATTAGAATAATGTGCTTGATTTTTTTGTGTGTGTACGAACATACATATAGTATATGCTAACTGTCTTTCCTTTTTATTTTTTGTTGTTGGTGCTACTGTCCCCATAAATATTTGCGCAATAAATTTTTTTAATCTTGTCGCTTTAATCGCACAAATGACGCTGCCTTTTATACGGACACATCGATATTATGTCCGGGCCGAGCAGGGAACCCTTGGCACTGAAATCAATTTCACTATCGTTTGACCAACAGGAGGGTGTTTCAGAGGGGTGTGCGGTGGGTTAAGTTTTTTATTGTTTGTTTGTGAGACGACAGCAGCTTCCTGTGCCAACGAATTCAATAAAAAATATCAAACATATTTGTAACGGTCAAACTGAGCGAGCGAGAGTGTCCTCGAGAGAGCGAGAGAAAGGGAAAGAGAGAGAGAGAGAGAGAGAGAGAGAGCAAGAGGGAGATATTTATAGCCTGATAGCAGCCGGGCTGCATTTAATGCGTTATCCAACACTCAATTACCATAACGGCAAATCACAGCTATTGTCCATCCCGCTCTGACACCAACACACATTTTGCATATAAAATACATAAAACGAACATGTTCAAAATGTCCTCGCCTTGGATCCTTGACCGGAACTAATATCCATGTGGGCTCGTTTCCTCATTTGATTTGCTCCTCCCTGCATTGTTCTTGTTATTGCCTCAAGGCAGTTGTCATTTTGGTTTTTGGTTCGGTTTTATTGTGTTTTTGTGTGGCGCATTAAATTTTATAACAGACCTAACCTCAAAATGCTCATGGCCTAACCTCAAAATGTTTGATGTTCTAGCCTCAAATGGGCATTAGCTTTATGATTAATATACTAGAGTCATTTTCCTTTCTGCTATACATAGTTGAAGATGCTATCTGTAAATAATAAGAGCTTTCCTTTGAATGCCAGTATTAAAAGTAGCTAAAAAATTAAAGCCTTTTTAATTGAATTCTCATTTGCAATGCTAAGTAGAGTGTAAAGCAAGCGAAATCATTGGGTCACAAGCTACATACGTACATCAATGAGAAAGAGGGAGAGAGAGAGCAAAGCGCGATAGAGAGGAAATGCATTTTAGTCAAAAATGAAACCAAGCTGTTCCATATCCTTTTGAACTCCACTATCTGCACACTGATGCTGCAACATGTCCAACCAAAGCGTATAGGAATAGTCGTCATGCAGTCCTCCATATCTAGCAGACATTTAGTTAAGTTAAATTTTGTTTTTAGTTAACAAATGTATAGAAAGTCACCTCTTGGGGAGATTCTCGGGGTTGATATGTTTGTGGAGGGAGCCCATATCACTGCCATGAATATAAAGTCGCTCCCGCATGGAGGCATTGAGAAAGGGCTTAAACATCTTAAAGGCGGCATTAAAGACCCAGTTCTGATTGACAATATGCAGGGCGGCAGTGCGAATAGGCATGGAAGTCTGCAAAGAGATAATTCTTGATTCTGATCGAGTTCTGTTTTTGGTTGAGGGGGAAAGTTAACGTACAACCAAAAGAGCAATCATCTTTTGAGCTACACTGGGACTCAGATGCAGCAAATGCTCTAAGCCTAAATCCTTAAGATCAAATATGCCCACACCTCCCACTATTTGTGAGATTGGCTCCAGTGAGCCGAGTTCCTGGAGCACGATTGTTGCTCTAAAGATATCATCGACGGTAACACGATTTGGTCTCCAGATTCCAAAGCGATAGATAAGTATACGATGTCCATGCTGGTCACGATATGGCGTCACTGTCATTATATTCTCATCGCCAACATGTCTTAGATCCAAGGGACGCACCTTCTCGTAATATTTTTTATTCTCTTCACGGAATTTGTAATAGCTACATAACTGCCGAATAAATACCTATTGCATTAAATATCTCTTCAAGATTGTAACTTTTAGATAAACTCACCAATTTGTAGCTGTTATCAATTTTCCAGTAACGAGCGCGCAGAAACTTTTCCAAATATTTATCGTCATTTCGATGTGGTTGGCACTTTTTATGCTCTATAAGAAAGTTTTATATCTTAATTTGATAAATTATATTAAGGTTTGTCTTAAATTATTTGAAAATTACCCAAAATATAATTGCGAAATTCTTGAATAGACTCTTGTTTGGTCTTTGGACACTCTCCCTGATTTTGCGCTATAAGTCGAATGTTATCTGGTATTTCCTCCTCGGTGATGTTTAATTTGTGCTCAATAGTCGGCATTGTGTGACTCTGGTTCAGTGCAGCTGTAGCCTTTTCACGGAAAGGGGGGAAACTAACATGAGATGGCATATTTGTAGATTCAATAGTTGCTAGCAACACTGTTGCTATCACCAATGTTGCTGGCAACATTGTTGCGAGAATATACAATGGGGTTGATGAAAAACCCGACATTGTTTATCTTATGATTATTATTATAGTTACTTAAGTAAGTAGATTTGTTTTTTGACCATATACATTGTGCAGGGGTAAGATATTCATTTATTGAACGTCAAACCAAAATAATTTTTCTATTTTAAGCAAAATTACAAATTAAGACTTTGTATTACAAATATTTACAAATTAATTATTATAAAGCTTACTTATAAATTTGTAAATATAAAATGTTTTAAAGTCGTAGAATATTTAAAGCAAAAGTTGCGGCGATTGCAGTATAGTAAATTTGACTATAAGCCTACTACAATTTATGTATTTTCAACAACGCTGTTATTCATTTTAACCATTTACAGTTGCGAAGTAAAAATAATACAAAATTTAATAATAAGTAATTTAAAGGCCTATTCCCATTATAACATTCGGCAAGCCTTTCCGGAAGTGAAACTCTTTAACCTGTTCTAATTTTATTTTAGAAATATGTGAATTTAAGTCTGACAAGTGAAAAAGATCATTTTTAAGTTCTTAGCATAAATTCAACGTAAAAATACATTTTATCCCTTAAAGTAAAAGTGAAACCTGGAAACTGCCTCATAGTATCTTTTATTTTTGCACTATAATTTAAAAACTACGTTTATACGGATTATATCATGAATTCTTTAATTTTCATAATCGAAACTTGACGCAATTGACTTTCGTGTGTTTGTCAGATTTACAAACTGATGTTTAATCACGCACTTAATACCGTAAAATGATTTGACAAATCAGCTTCATTGCAATGATTATTTCTGGAACACTTTGCGAGTGTTGAAAATTTTAAATAAACGTATTAAATGAGTTCATTTTTCTGGAGTTCACAAACTTTTAACATTTTAACAGTATTCAATGCCACTATAGAAAGAATAAGACTTCCTTAAATAAAACGAAATTACAAAAATTGCACAGTCACGATTTTAGTCATGCTACATATCCCAAACTAGCGCTTGCAACATTGAAATATACTCAGTTCAACTCCCACTTGTTGCTGGGTTACGATAAAGTTCTGTGCGTCTGTTGAACAAACAATTGACAGTTGACAAACTTGGAGTGATTTTCTCACAGTTTTACGTGCGAATCTCAGCACTTAAGCAAAAATTTTATTATTATTATTATTATGTAGGACTAGAACGAATATCGTTAACCGAATGTGTCTCATTGTTTGCATTTGTTTTTTGTGTTCAACTTGAACTACATCTCGGCTGTAAATAAACTTGACATTGACGGCGTCATAGATGTAACACAGTTAACTCAAATCACAGCGATGTTGAATAAATGGATGATTCTTTACCATAATATAATAATTATATTTTAAACGGTTCTTCAGTTCGTCGTTTGCAGCGTTCGACTTCAAGTTTGAAACTGAGCTAACATTGACATCGGAATCAGGCCAAATGTTTTCAATCCCATGCAATTTGTGGTGACACATTTATATACAAACATATGGACATACAAGTATACAAATTGTAATCAAAACAGAGTAACAAAGCATTGGCATTTGCGATAGCACTCAAGAGACGACATACATATTCGTAAAGCAACCGATTATCGCAGTAGCCTAGTCCAGTTCTCCCTGAACCCAACTGAACTGAAGCCGATAACGTCAGTCGTCATCTAATCTGGTCCGTTGTACTATACTTCCCAGATCGGATTCGAGCACGTAGCTTCATTTCGTGTTAATTGCTGATCTCACAAATCCACAAAAAAGCTTACGAATTTTCATGGAACACTACATGCCAAAGTGCAATGGGTCCAAAGATTTCATTTGCATTCACCATTAGGTAGGGGATTCTACAAAACATATATATCTCAAATACAGCTTTTGAATATTTAGTTTCTTCTTATATACTCATTACTAAAAAAAAAAAAATATTAATAGGGTATATTATATTGTTTGGGAAGTATGTCAAAGTAAAATGGTGGCGCCTCCGACCCTATGAACTATACATAATCTTGATCAGCATCAACAGCCGAATCGATAAAGCCATGTCTGTCTGTCCGTTTCTTTGAGCGCAGACCAATTTATTTTATATTATTACCACGCTTCTGCTTATCTCATAAGTCACCACATTTTCGATTTTTAAAATATAACTTACAATTTGAATATTAACGTTATCTGTTATTGCTGTTATTGGTTAAACTGAACGGTTGCTCTAATTTTTAAAGCAATACAAACTGCTTACGCTCTCCACCACAGTATTCCTGTCGGGGTCTGGACTTTAGTAGTGACATGTTTTCATTTTGAAATTACCATATGTTACATTTATTTCAACTTTTAATTTCTTAGAATTTCACATTATACTTTATCTGTATTTATAAATTTTATAAAATATTATATTTTCAATATATTATATTTAATAAAATTAATATTATTTAAATAAACTCTTTTAATTATTCAATAGCTAAAGTTATTTATACATTTTTAATTGTATATTTTGGAATTACAACTCACTTTACAGCTAAACGCTTGAATTTTCAAATTCACATAACAACACTTTATTTATGGTTTTGGGGGTTGTGTCCCTTATTAATACTTATACGTACTTTAAAACGTGTCATACCATAAGTTAAGTACTTGTAAATTTGCGTGGAATTACAAGTCTCAAGTTCCAAGTCACAGGTTCATATAGTAAATATTGACGGGCGGGCCTCAATGAACATTTAACACTTAGCTTGTAAAAATTGCAGGGCATTGTAAGGGTCTCGAATGCAGTTCGAAGTGCAGTTCAAAAGTTAATGACCCGCTATTCAAATTATTAAGTATGAATTGTTCTTTCACTTTATGATACATTATTATGAAACTTAGACTAAGTACATTTTTTAAGATACTTGTGGCACATTGAATACATTATTCGTATTATTTCGCATTTTACCAGCATAATAACATTTGCTTAACAACATTTAAATTATTTTTCACAAGTTGACATAATTGAAATAATTTTCTTTATCAAATTAGATTATATTAGGGATTTTACCGAATCCGACAGCGCAACATTTAACCGAAACTAAGTGTTTAATTTTTAGTAGTAGAACGGAAACCGTCATCGCAATGATGTCTTTTCGAGAGCCTAGACTTTTTTGCTGGCAACATTTCGATTGTTTACTTTATCTTGACAAAAATATATGTAACGAAAGTATATATCAGCTAATCTCTAACAAATTTAATAAAGATGTTGAGCTAAAAGGATTGACCAACTTTAAACTTTCAGAACTTTGTCAAAACTGGACAGATTTTCAAGAGAAATGCTATTTAGTTTGTCACAATTAAAATAAAACATAACTGAAAAAAATGATTTTTATGTAGTACGTCCCGGTAGGAACCAAAAGGATAATACAGAATTAAAACCTTTATTTTAAATGAGTTATTTCGGAGCGTATCCAAAAACAAAACCGAAACCGATATTCGACTCGGTTGGATTTCATTTCAAATTGTGACAATATTTTTTCGTATTTATAAGCAATAAGATGTTGCTGATTATTTATTTACCTAATAATTTAACTTGGATTCTGAGTTTCTTGTAATTTAAACCAACAGCTGCAAATTCCGCATCGCCGTCACACGAGTTTCCACTAAGACTGACTCAGAGATCGTTTAGAACAAAAATTATATACCTCCACGTCAAGTTGTAAAAGTCTCCGAACAATACTCACTGAAAACTTGTATTCAAGCCGAGTAACGAGATACTCGTAAGTTAAAAGCATCAAGTTCTCTACATATTCAAGAAGACAGTTCTAGACGCCTTGTAACTAAGCTTGTGTAAGGAATCATATTTTAATTACATTAATTTTTTATCGTCAAATGTAAATTTAAATTTAATACTGAAAGGACAAAGTTAAAAAATTATTATTAATAATCAATATTATAATCAGGAGGTATTCAATAAACAACATAGCACAGCTATAGCAGAACAATTGGTGTTACAGAAGTTTTGAAAAATAAAAAAAATCCCATTTCGCTCCACCCTAGTGTACACATACATACATACATTCGTATGTAGTATGAAGCGGCGAGCAAGTAGAATAAGCATTAATGACGTCAGATAATGATAAATATGTATGTAGTTATTATCAGGTAACTGACCTAAACGATTTTATTACTTGCATTATTTTTGCTAATGCTGCTTTTTGCATGCAAAAACAACAACTACTGTAAATTGCAACAAACCTCGCCTTATCGTTGGTCAAGGTCATGTGGCCGGGCTGTTAGCAAAACTTGTTTGACTGGATGTTCCTTTAGTTGGAGTTAAATTACTGATGTCCAATTATCCACTCTCAGCACAATATAGGCAATTATGTTTTGATATGCATGCATATGTATGATATGCCCAGTGCATAATTATGAACAATAGCTAAAACTTACAAATATTGCATTTTCTTTTAATATAATTCAGCATACTTTTGGTGGCCCTAGATATTTAATGATTTAAGTACTAACCGGTAAACTGTGAAATTAAAGGAGAAATCGCTATTGGTTGCAATTTATGATGGTTTTATATTAATATTATACATGATAAATTATCACAAAATTGTAATATACAATGCAATAATCTTTATCAGATAAGGGGTTTCAAATTTAACAAGCAATTAAAATTTGTATGCTGCCACTAAGTTGAATATTTAATGATATCGATCTATCGCTCGACCGCCATAATCTGTTGACCATTCTAAGTCAACAATGGTACATAAGCGCGACTTTTTAAAATTATTTAATTTTTCAATTAATCACTATGCAAGTTCGGTAAAATGTTTCAAAATTTCGAACAGATTAAACCTTTTTTAAAAAAGTTTAAAAAATGAAAGATTACCTATATCAAGGTTGCCAGATGTTTTAATTAAATTGAATTTTTTTGCCAAGTGACAATGCTTACCGCTCGTTCAATTTAGTTTAGTTCAATTGAACGTAATCGGTTCCAACGCATCCACGTAGATTCTGGTGATAATTATGTATGGAATCACTAAGCAAATAACCGATAGTTAATTCAAACGGGAACTAGTTCTAGTTCATTCGCAATAGTGTTGCAATAGAATATTGATTTCTCGAATTAGAATAACCTAACTTTTAAATATATAGAATAGAATAGAAATATTCAACAAAATTTTAGCTCTGCAACTATGTTCAAAAAAATGTTATAAAATCCATAAAAAGATAGTTATTAGAAATGGTGACATTTCTGAGTAGAAAGGATGCCAGACGTTTAATTTAATTGTAATGTTTGTTCTCCCAGGTGGCAACTCTTTATTCTGAACTTAAGTACACAGAAAAATTTCTCACTTTCTGTTGAATTTTATTGCAATCGGTTGATTTTGTGGTATAACTGATTGTGGTCTTGTTTTAATATTAATAGGATCTACAGAACATAATTTTTGTGAGGTGTAGAAAGCTACAACCACGAAAGCAACAAAACGCAAATCGAAGTAAGGCGGCGTCTATTGTGTGTGCAAATTTCGTGGTGGTTGCCGCGCGTTTCATCTACCGAACGAACCACTGAATTCTTAAAACTCACAACAAAGGTAAGTAAAATCCTTAAAAGACTCATTATTTTACCTAGATAAAGAAACTTTCCGGATCTTCATCTGAAACAAATAAACGTTTTCTGCCCAGCGGCGTCGCATTGCAAATTAAAAATGGCGCTGCTCGTGTAGATAGAATTTGTGTGCGTGAATTGTGTATACGAATTTCCCTTACTAACGGAATCTTAATAATCCATTCAACTTATTTGTTGAAGCTCTTGTTTATTCACGGAATGAATGTGCATACATTGTAATATTTTTTATCTAACTATCATTGTTTATAAGCTGTCAATGAAATTTTTCACTCATGTTAAGAGCGTCAGAATAAGCGATTTAGGCACTTAACCTGTCATCATGTGAGGTCGTAATTTAATCATTTCTTATTATATAATGTGGCAAATATTTGTAAAATTTTAAATTTTTATGCTATTTAGTTTTTTTGATTGTGTATTGTTGTTTTTGCAACTAGTGCATAAGCTGCCGGCTCATTACCGGCATAGACAGGGTTGTTATGTACGCGCTCTTTCAACTTGAGACTAGTACGGTGATTGTTTGAAAAATTTATTATACCATGCAATCAAAATAACTTACTGCATAAGTAATTGTTAATTAAAAAATTACTGATATCATAATAAAAAGTACAACTTTTTTTAAACTAAACTTGTATGCACTGTACCAATCTCTATTGTAATTTTGTTCGCGTTTTTTTTTTTGACTAATGATTCGTAAATAAAAAAGAAAGAACAAGCACACAGTGTGTATTGAGTACAGTTATGTTGAGTTGTTTTTAACAATCATTCGCTTTTAATTTCAGCACGCGCACCACAACAACAAAGCAATCATGGAGAACGGCAGCAAAGGCATGTCCATCGAGCAGATGTACCAAAAGAAATCGCAGCTGGAGCACATCCTTTTGCGTCCCGACTCATACATTGGGTCCGTTGAGTATACTAAAGAGCTAATGTGGGTCCACGATTCGGAGCATAATCGTATGGTTCAGCGTGAGATATCATTTGTTCCCGGTCTTTATAAGATATTCGATGAGATCTTGGTAAATGCGGCGGACAATAAGCAACGGGACAAATCAATGAACACCATCAAAATTGACATTGACCCGGAAAAGAATATCGTATCAATTTGGAACAATGGACAGGGTATTCCGGTCACTATGCACAAGGAGCAAAAAATGTTTGTGCCGACTATGATATTCGGTCATCTGCTGACCTCGTCTAACTACAATGATGATGAGAAAAAGGTCACCGGTGGTCGCAATGGCTACGGCGCCAAATTGTGCAACATCTTCTCGACCACCTTCACACTGGAAACTGCTACCAAGCAATTTAAAAAGAGTTTCAAACAGACCTGGGGAAATAACATGTCCAAAGCTTCCGATCCAATTGTATGGTCACCATATTCAAGCATTTTAAACTGTATCTAATCATAACCTCTTAATTGCAGGTAAAAGACTTTAATGGCACTGATTTCACCAAAATCACATTCAGCCCAGATCTAGCGAAGTTTAAAATGGATAAACTCGATGAGGATATTGTGGCACTTATGTCGAGACGCGCCTTCGATGTGGCTGCCTCAACAAAAGGTGTATCTGTGTTTCTCAACGGGAACAAGGTGATGGTGAAGAACTTCAAAGAGTACATTGACTTGTTCATAAAGAGCTCAGACGACGAAGCCGGTCAGCCAATCAAATTAATTTACGAGAATTGCGGCGAACGCTGGGAAGTTGCATGTTGTCCATCGGATCGCGGCTTTCAGCAGGTGTCGTTTGTCAATTCCATTGCAACCTACAAAGGTGGTCGTCATGTCGATCATGTAGTGGACAGTGTCATTAAGCAGTTAATTGAGGTGCTAAAAAAGAAGAACAAGAATGGAATCAACATAAAACCTTTTCAAGTGCGCAATCATTTGTGGATATTCGTCAATTGTCTGATTGAGAATCCCACATTCGATTCACAGACCAAGGAAAACATGACACTTCAGGCCAAGAGCTTTGGTTCAAAGTGTACACTATCCGATAAGTTCATTGGTAATTTAGCAAAAGCAGGCATTGTTGAATCTGTGCTAGCATGGGCCAAGTTTAAGGCTCAAAATGATATAGCCAAAACGGGAGGCAAGAAGTCTTCCAAAATTAAGGGTATACCCAAGCTAGAGGATGCCAACGAGGCGGGTACTAAGAACTCTTTACAGTGTACACTTATACTAACTGAGGGAGACTCGGCCAAGTCCTTGGCGGTATCCGGCCTGGGCGTCATTGGCCGTAACTTTTATGGTGTGTTTCCGCTACGTGGTAAACTGCTAAATGTGAGAGAAGCTACATTTAAGCAGCTCACAGAGAATGCAGAAATCAACAATCTCTGCAAAATTATTGGATTGCAGTATAAGAAGAAATATCTGACCACCGATGATTTAAAAACTCTGCGATATGGAAAGGTAATGATCATGACTGATCAGGATCAAGATGGTTCCCACATCAAAGGACTGCTTATCAATTTCATACATACAAATTGGCCAGAATTGTTACGTTTGCCTTTCCTCGAGGAGTTCATCACGCCCATTGTAAAGGCAACTAAAAAGAATGAGGAAATTTCATTTTATTCGCTACCCGAATTCGAAGAATGGAAGCTTGCTACACCCAATCATCATACGTACAATATCAAATACTATAAGGGTCTCGGAACTTCGACATCTAAGGAGGCTAAGGAATATTTCCAGGCATGTCAATTGTTGTATTTTGTTAGCTCACCCGATTAATCTTTATGTTTCTAGGATATGGAGCGACATCGTATTCTATTTAAATATGAAGGTCAAGAGGATGATGATAGCATTACGATGGCTTTCGCTAAGAAACATGTCGAGTTGCGTAAAACCTGGTTGACCAATCATATGGACGAGGTTAAGCGACGCAAACAATTGGGATTGCCAGAACGCTATCTGTATACTAAAGGCACCAAGTATATTAGTTACTCGGATTTCATCAATTTGGAACTTGTGCTGTTCTCCAATGCTGACAACGAACGGTCGATACCAAGCTTAGTGGATGGCTTGAAACCAGGCCAGCGTAAAGTCATGTTTACGTGCTTCAAGCGTAATGACAAACGCGAGGTAAAGGTAGCCCAATTGTCGGGTTCCGTTGCAGAAATGTCCGCATACCATCACGGTGAAGTATCCCTGCAGATGACCATTGTGAACTTGGCACAGAACTTTGTGGGATCTAACAATATCAATTTGTTGGAGCCCCGTGGTCAATTCGGTACTCGTCTTACTGGTGGCAAGGATTGTGCAAGCGCTCGTTATATTTTTACACTAATGTCTCCATTAACTCGACTTATATATCATCCATTGGATGATCCGTTGTTGCAGTATCAAGTGGATGATGGTCAGCGCATTGAACCTTTATGGTATATGCCTATTATACCCATGGTATTAGTCAATGGCGCTGAGGGCATTGGCACTGGCTGGTCCACTAAAATAGCGAATTATAATCCACGTGATCTTATTAGTAATTTACGTCGCATGATCAACGACGAGCCACCATTAGCATTAATTCCATGGTACAAGAATTTCAAAGGATCCATGGAGTCCGTTGGTGATTGCCGATTTGTTCATTCAGGAAACATTCAGATACTGCCCGATAATCGCATTGAAATTACTGAATTGCCCGTTAGTGTGTGGACACAAACGTACAAGGAAAATGTGCTCGAAGCACTGTCTAACAGCACTGAGAAGGTCAAGGCAATAGTATCCGAATATCGTGAATATCACACAGATACAACTGTTCGATTTGTCGTCAGTTTCAATGCAGGTGAATTTGAACGAATTCGTGCTGAGGAAGGCGGATTTCATCGCGTATTCAAGCTCAGCGGCTCCATATCCTTGAATCAGATGCATGCATTTGATGAGAACAATTGTCTGCGTCGCTTTCCATCACCAAAGGAAATGCTCGAAGAGTTTTACAAACTACGCTTGGAATATTACATTCGTCGTAAGGATTACCTCGTGGGTCAGCTAACGGCTCAAGCGGATAGACTGAGCGATCAAGCACGTTTTATTTTGGAGAAGTGCGAAAAGACACTGGTCATTGAGAATAAACAGCGAAAAAATATGATTGAGGAATTGGTGAAGCGTGGCTATCGTCCGGATCCAGTAAAGGAATGGCAGCGACGTATAAAAATGGAAGATGTAGAAGCGAACGACGAAGAAGAGGAGGAAGAAGAACAGGCTGCCTCATCAAAAAGTTCTAAGTCAAAAAAAGAAGTTGACCCTGAGAAAGCATTCCAAAGGCTTACAGATGTCAAGAAATTTGACTACCTGTTGGGCATGTCTATGTGGATGTTAACTGAGGAGCGCAAAAATGAATTACTTAAGCAACGGGACAGCAAATTAGAAGAACTCAATAATCTAATCAAATTGACGCCAAAGCACCTTTGGATGAATGATCTCGATGCTCTCGAGCAAAAACTTGATGAGGTGGAAGAAAAGGAGCGACTCGATGAGCTGGGTATTAACTTAAAACAGGCCAAGTCTCTTAAAGGTCAAAAGCAAGTGGTCGGCAAAGGCAGGAAGGGCAAGGCTAGTGGTACTGCCGGGGAAGATATCTTCCCAGCTCAAGACGGAGAAAGGGTCGCATTTAAGATCACTGAAGAATTGCTGAAAAAGTGGCAGCCGCCCAAGGAACGTCCAGTTAAGGTCAAGGCTGAGAAGAAACAGCCCACCGAAGATGTCGACGATTTCGATGCACTTGTCGAGGGCGGCACCATAAAAACATCTCCTAAGACAAAGAAGACGCCAGCTGCTAAGAAGGAGCCTGCCGAGAAAAAACCACGTCAAAAGAAGGAAAATGGCGATAATCTCAAACAGGCTAAGCTGGACTTTAGCAAGTCTAAGGTGAGTTCAATTACAATGATTTAATGATTTGAGTAAATCAATCATTAAATTAACAAACCGAATTTTTATTTATTTTTTGTTTTCTTTTCAATAATAGGGCAAAAAGCAAAAGGATTTAAGTGACGACGATGATTTGGACGATGAAATTGAAGTGGCACCACGTGCTGACCGTCCTGGTCGCCGTGCGGCAAGTAAAAAGATAAATTATTCCTTCATTGATGATGAGGATGATGGGGATGCCAATGCCAAATCTTCGAATGACAACGGTGACGCTGAGTCCGATGACACACCCGTCAAGCGTCCTGGGAAACGTCAACGCGAAGCTGACAGCAGCGGCAGCAGCAGTGCCAAGAAGGGTGTACAAAAGAAGTCTCGCGCCATTGAAAGCGACGATGATGTAGAGTTTTTGGACGATGATGATGATTCCGATTTTGAAGCATAAGCTTAACGTAGGCTGTATTTAATTCCTTACCTTATATATTTGTTCATTCTGTTTTGTAGTCGTGATCAACGTTGATTTTCATCAAATCTGGGTGAAAATTTTTAATATCTAAATGAAAAAAAAATCTAATATACCAATGCTCTTTAACATATAGCTAAAACCCATTTAAACATCTTAATATGAATACCATAATCAAGAAACTACATTTTTTAAATTGTTCATTCCGAATTGAACATAACATCGCGTATTTAAATTGATATTGTGTATCATCTTCACAACATTCTTTGATTTTAGTAGCCTTAACAGTAATGCGATAATTCGTCAACAAAAAATAATCATAATCATGTTTTATAAAAGTAGTTGTCCTATACACCTTTTTTTAGTGTAAATAAATTCATTTTACGTTAATCGTACATGTATCAAGATTTTATTTAAAATACAGATTAAATTCTGCTAATTCAAAATCTAGACGATTAATGTTCCAATTTTTATTTATATAATAACCATTCCAGCATTCTTCGGTTATAATAGCAAAGAATGCAAAAAAAAAATTATTCAAAAATATCCTAGAAAATTGTGGGAAAATGGGTGTGGCTACTTTAATTTTATACTGCGTCTTGATTGTAAGCAAGGGTAATTTGGTCTTTAAAGTTTAATCTTATTTCGAAAACTTGAATACAGTATGTAAAGTTTAGCAACACTTAGAAAACTCCGAGAATCGTAAGTGTATTTCATTTCGAATGTATTCCACCTTCGTGTAAATTTTGAAACTATTTGCCTGGATTTTTTGAAAACATTTGCATTGATCAACCATAAACGAATAGATTCCCACCCAAAACATGAGATTGTGTTAATTCGAAAGAAATTTATTTTTTTTACTCTTTTATGCAGTTTCATCTTAGATTTTGTATACTCCTATTTAGTAGAACAAGCGAACCCTAAGTATGAGCGACAACTTTGGAAACAATAATGCCAATGTTGCAGTTACACATCGAGTTTTTCAAGAAACAGTTGAAATGTATTTTTAATATTATCATTGGCAAACTGTTGCTTTGCTAAAGCCTCGCGCAGAGCGTAGCGACAGCTTTTTACATCGTACTCTGAACTGAAATGCTCCTCACTCCGCAGCAGACCCAATTGCTTTAAATAATAGTCCAATACGCGAGTCTCCTGCTTTGTTTTGATCGCATAATCAAATGTGGCCTGGTAGAGTGAAATTGCCAGCTCCAATGCCGGCTTTGATGTCTTTGACAGATGTGCACACTTCAGCGTGGTAAATATCAACAGAAGCAAATGATTGTCATCGGTGAATTGCTAAAACATTCACAAAAAAACTTTAACTCAGATTAACATTAAACAAAAAATAAAGACAATCTTACATTGATTATGTTTTGGAGTGCTTGTAGTTTGTTATTTGCATCTAACGAATTAAACTGTTGCAATGTGCACGGCGTTTGGTTTAGGCAGAACTCTTCTGGAGTGCAGCTTGTGTTGACGGCAGTTGTGTTACCATTGTTGGCAAGGGCAAACGTATTACTGCCTTTATTGGAGCTGACTGTGTCATTAAATAGCTGAATAAATATAGTCGTAATTGATATGATTTAGAAGTTATAGAAGTGAAAATAAATTTGTAATTAATTAGAGAACACACCTTGGTAGGAAATGTATTTGTGGTGACATATGCCGTTTCTTCAGCGGAGTTATCATTAGCATACTCGTCATCATCTTCATCAACCTCTTCGGTGGTGTCATTTGGGTCGTACTCGCCATCATCTTCTTCTTCATTGTCTCCATAATCGTCGTCAGCATATTCGATAGTATCATTGTCATCGCCTTGCTGGTCGGCATCATCTTCCCCTCCGCTTGCGTCAGCCTCTTCTTCGGAAACGACCTCATCCAAGGATTGCAATGCATTTGGATTCAAGCATTTCTGCATTTGGGCGATAATTTGCGGGCATCCCTCTTGACCAAAACAATTACCATCCAAGTTTAGAATTCTTAACTTTGGCTTGTTTTGTATGGACGTTATTATCATTAGACCACCATCGTAGTTGATTTCGTTGAAACCCAAATCGAGAACCTCTAGATGTTCATGCTTCGATTCTAAAGCTTCAGCAAAAAGATAGGCGCCGTCAGTTTTTATCAAGCAGTCACCGAAATTGATTTCTCGCAAACTGAAACACGACACAAATGGAAATAATTATATGCAAAATACAGTTGATTTCAATGTTTTCAAGTGAAATTAGCTTACAGCGGTGTGTACTCAAATACTTCAGCAATTTTAGCCGAGCCCTTGACGGTTACCGTGTTGTCGTTCATGTTGAGTACGCGCAAATGGGGATTCAGCTTAAAGCCCTCGGCGAGCGCACTTATACCCACATGGTAAATGGAATTCTGTGGCATGCTGATTTCCTCCAAAGTTTGTAATACTTTGAACGTTTTAGCAATCGCCTTGGCGCCAACATTCTCTAAACGATTGCGGCCAGCCACAAAGATGCGCAGCTGCAGAGGGGAACCCGCGACGTTAGCGTTTTGATGCAGGTCAAGCAGAGCCTCGGAAAGCATACGTCCACCTTCGGGTCCCAGGCCACAGTTGTTTAGATACAACTCTTGGAGCGAAAACAATACGGGAGAGCGTAGGAATTCCTCCAGACCCTTCATCCCATTGGGTCCTAGCGCATTGTCGCTCAGATCAAGCACAGTCAACTTGGCACCGGCAGCTATCAGTCCATCTCCGAGATGCTTAAGGGCTAATGGAATTTCGGATTTAAGGCGACGAGTGAACAAGTTCCTCCACAATGCTTTACGAAATTCTGGATGCCGCTTCAGTGCATCACCTATGGCTTTTGCGGCATCCACGCCGAGAGTATTACCGTCGAGGTTGAGGAAATGTACCGGTGATTTTGTGTTCAGCTCATCGACAACAGCCTTGACTGTGAATAAATATGCATATGTATTTATTCCGAACTTAAAGCTTCTTTTTTTGCCTACCATGCTCAGCATTGTCCCAGGTTTCGGCTTTATCCTGAAATGAAATGCCTTGCTCCAAGCTCTCCTGTGCAGCCATACTAGCAAAATTGAAACTTGCCATTGCCATAATTAACACGTTTAAATTTTATATTTATATGTGAATATTTCAAGTTATTGCGAATATATTCAAGCACTGTACTTTTTTGCAAGTCGCTTGGAAATTTTGTTTAACCTCGCAAAAGAGCGCTAGAAGTGACAACCGTTGCGGCTTTAGCGTTTGTTTGCAGCAGCTGCAATTTGACAGCTGCTTAGATGTAACGCCATCTCGCTTTTGCAAATTTCAAGCACTTTGCAGCACTGATCAGAGTTGTACATTAAATCTGTTGCAGCAACTGTTTTCTGAACTGCTACTAATTTTTTTTTAATAATAAAAATAGCTGTTTCTGGTTGGAAAGCATCCGCAAAGTAGCGCTGAAAACTATCTAAAATATTTAGCAAAATTTTTAGCACAAGCAATTGCAAAATACTAAGAAATTTAAAGTGAGCACAGTTTGTAGATTGTGATACTGTTAAGTGAGGAGCGAATCGCTAATGAGGAGCAACCTGCTTTTAAATTTTAAGTTTTTAAAAATTTAATGGGCATAAACTTTGAAATAAATTAATGGTTTGTAGAAAAAAGTTTATACTAGTTTTAAGGGCAAAATTATATCTTAATCATAAGAAGTTAATCATAGGATAAAAAAAATTTATAAGAATAAATAAATGATAAAATAATTACATATTTAATATTTTTTATTTAACTTTATTTTATACATTAATAATAAAGTTTAAATAATTATTGGAGCCCCCGTAAAAGTATATGCAATTCTTCTCTTCAATGGAAAAACTTAGAAGTATAAGCACTAAGCAAATAAGAAAGCAAAGGCGAACAGCTGAGCAAAACTTCACAAACATAAAAGAACATGTTCGCTCACTCATTTCAAAGAGCAACTCTTGTTCACTCACTTGTGAACATTTTGATACTGCAACTTCAATCGCAGTAAACAAATTGAAATTTTAAATAGGAAGTTAATTGTGTTTTATTAAAAATCTGCAAGTATATTATTTGTATATGTTAATCAAATACGTGTTGGCCAGCTCAATTCATACTGTGGAAATTCCATTAAGTTGACAATGTCAAGTCAATAATAAAGATTGCTTTACGTGAGATTTTAAAATGTTCACGGCGACATCAGGCGGGTCCTGGATCAGTGCACTATTTGACGAGATAGCGCTAGAAGGCTTGGATGGAGTCACCTTACCATGTTAGTGAAAACAGATCTCTTGCTGTTGTAAATTAATACAATATTTCTTTGATAGGGCTTTGGATTTTGCTGGAAAGGCGTTTACAATGCGGATCGCCAATATCAGATCGGCTTCAACAACAGATTTGGACGCTTCTTTTGCGTTCGAAAGACAAAATTGAATTCTTTGAGCTGCAAACGGAACGTCCATTATTGCCATTCTATGAGCGCAGCAAAGACCTAGACTCGGAAGTGGGTCTACCCGTCGTGCCAAAAACATGTCCTTTTCTCCGTTTACCGTTTACTCCCTATTCAGGAAGGACATATAATGGGCAACTGCGCCGATTTCAAGACTCGAAAAGCCATTGACGTGAAGATATTACAGAAAATGACAGTGCAAGAAGCCACTACCCATTGGAATCAAAAAATGGTTATAGTGGCCAGCCAAGAATTGCGTTTTACAGCGCTTAAACCACCCAATGTTTTAGTACCCATTTCCATGACCCTTCAACAATACGTTTTCTTGGAATGCGTCGGACGCTCTCGATTTAATGGCGAACAAACAGCGGGTACTTGGTCCCTACTCAACTATTTCAAGGACTCCAGCCTCATATTTTACACAAAGTAAGTATCCTTTTTGAACCGGAGCTGCTCAGTAATGTGTTCATATTTAATTTTACCAGAAACAAATTAATGATGCAGGGCATGGTTAGTGCACAATCTTATATAGAGCGCTTGAACAACAGAAGCGTTTGCTCGGTGCTGGTGATGCTGCCACGCTTTTTTAATCTGTACAAAAGTCATCCACAGCGAGTGATGGAGAAATTGTACATGGAAATTCAGTTGCGTCCAAATCTTCAAATATTGGTCTCCGAAATACCAAATTATCTCGAAGAACTAACTCCATCGCAGATCAAAAAGCTGATGCAGTCCCATGGCTTCCGGAAATTCTACGAGACAATTCAAGTACGTCTACCCGTTGAAGAACCGGGAAAAGATACAACAAAAATGCGTACTGTGACTGTGTTACGTTTGCGGAATCCCCGAAATGAAATTTGATGAACTCGCTCAATTAGATTCTATTAACGAGGGCAAAGAGGAAAAGACATCTGCAGAGTTCCTTAGTCAAAACCATGCCTATTTGGATATGCCATTGGAACTTGAATGTATTCGAGCCATTACTCGCTTTGGATCGCGTGGCATGAGTACTGTCGAATTGTCCCAGTATGTGGCCGTTAATGCCCATACCGCGCGCGGATGTCTAAAGTATTTAAGGCGTGAAAATTTGATCAATGAATTTACAGAGAATGTGGGCAAGACTCGAATTATACGTTATGTGGCCGATATACAAGCCGCTGCTGATCTGAATCTCAAGCAGGAGCTACTGGAGAAGACGGTACAGGAGCTGCAATGTCAGGAG
Organism: Drosophila sp. st01m; assembly: GCA_018901795.1. NCBI lineage: Eukaryota > Metazoa > Arthropoda > Insecta > Diptera > Drosophilidae > Drosophila > Drosophila sp. st01m. The sequence continues at coordinate 1,459,814 of JAEIFG010000269.1, forward strand.
GAGCCCGTAAGTCTGACTAGCTTTCAGCATTGATTTCCGTTTCTTTAAATTCGAGTTATAGTGGAAATATTATCATTTTATTCATCATCAGTATCAACAATTGAGTCGATATAGAATTGTCCGCCTATCTTCTTGTGTGAACTCCACGATCTCAGAGAATTTAAGCGCTAGAGCACCAAAAGTTGTCGCATGCCTAAGGTCGGGATCTTGACTATAGCTTTTCCCGTTTTTGTAACTCTGCAGAGGATATACATTTAATATTTATATATTCTTGACCAGAACGGCGAGCTAAGTCAATATTTTAAAGCTTTTACTGGCACTTGGTACTTTTGCTATCGATGAGAACACTGTCTATATAGGTCGAAACAGTAATATGAACTCTAAATATTAATTCGAGCGCGAGCTTTTTGTTAAAAATTTAAAAACTATTCTTTTAAGTATATTTTTTTTAGTTTGTTACGAAAAATTTACTAAAACTTATAAAAAATCAAAAATCGTCGAAACGAAGTAAAAGAAATAGAAAGTAAAAGATTGCTGTCAGTAAGGTATTTAATTCTTTGACATACCGAAGATAACCTGCGTTTAAGTTTTAACTTTGACTGATCAAAACTCTCTTTTAGAATATACCGAAAAATGTGGACATCGTGCTAAATGATCTGACTGAAATATCGTCCAATATTAGACAAATGACATTCAGATTAAAGACAGCCACCAAAAAATCGGATAAGGAAACACAGCGTATGGTGGAACGGAAAAAGTTGGTTGTTCAGCAGATTGATCAGAAGTGCATTATGCATACCCATGAGCTCCAGAAGGGCATAAGTCAGGTGGAACACGATGTTGGCAGCCAGGAGACCATCTGCCGCAAATCGTTGTACCGCATACTGCAAAGTATGCATTTGGCGGGCATTGTGAATGTGTATGAGTTAACGCTGCAATATAACCAACGATTGCGGCTCTATCGAATCGTCACGCATCCAAAGATTGACATGGAGCACGAACTGTTGAAACGCGAAGTGTTGCGTCTAAAGAGTAATTTCCATTTAATTAATGAGGAACGACTGACGCGTACGAGCCAGGTGAACAACACTAAGAAGCGCAATGAGCTGGTGGCAGCCAAGAAGCAGCAGCAGTTGGGAAAATCCAAGCCAATGGCGCCCAAGTTGCTGTTGGCCTGCATCCTGCACGAGTTCTTCTTCTACGTGGTATGCGAACAGCAGCGAGATCAAAAGCCGTTGCCAATGTGCACGGAGTTACTGCAGCATTGGCAGTGTGCAGAGCCCTCACTGATGACGCGACAGTACCTGGATGAATGGCAGACCGACGAGTCGCATATATTGCCGTATATGGATGAGATTAGCTGGCGTACATTTATACCACCACTGCCGGTCTATGATAATAAGCCCGCCGGATGGTTCTACTTCATGGATGCAGTGGAACGCATGCCGCTTTCCCTAATGGTGCGCATCTTTCGCATTGAACGCGACTTTATGGATCAGCTGCGTCCACATCTGCAACATCCGGTGCGTCAGCATTATCTCTTGCGTCAGCTTGAAAAGCAGAATCTGATACCACGCTTGCGTCAGCAACAACTCTTTCTGGCCACATTACGTCTGCTGAATAACATGGGTCTAATTCAGGTTAGCGAGAGCCAGTTGGGACGCGATGAATTGCAGCGCTGGGTGTACTTCAATCGGCGCAGCTGCCTGTTGGACACCACCACTAGCACTGGCCACAATTACAATCGCATCAGTGCCGAGCGCACATATGAGGAGCTCTACTTTGAATTCAACGTTCGCCAACAGGTCTCCGATTATTGGGCCAAATTGCAGCACTTGTGCATATATACAAAGCTCGGGTTCCTCAAACACAGAGAGCGCAGAGTTGGCAGCATGAAAAAACTGCGTCTGCCTCTGTTAACCTTTGTGCGGACTGTCAAGTTTGAGGAGGCTTTGGAACTTGACAATGGCAGTGTGCCAGGCGATCGTTCGGGTGCCGCTGGACTAAACTCTCTTCTATTCGCCCATCAGTTTCGCCATTGGTCCTGGGTGAAGCGAACGGCAAGCGCTGCCAGCAAGGTATCGGCCTTGCCCATCTCTGGAAAGGCGTCGGCTGCGTTGCCCGTGCGCAAACATCTCAGCCTGAAGCGACTGAAACCGATTCCCAAGATGCATCTGCGCAAGGCAGTTGGCACTAGCTCCTTGGCGGACGCACGGAAACGCAAGAACGGACCCAGAGATGATATCGATCGCGATGCTCTGCGGAACATGCGCACATTGCGCGTCACATGGACAGCGGCCGAGGATCGACTACTGAAAATGGGACGAGCGGTTTATTTGTTCATTGATGCACCATTGCTAACTCTGGCCCTTTGCAATGTGGGCAGTATTTGTCGGGATGTTATACGCCAGTATTTGGGTATCTGTAATAAAACAACACAGGCTTGTGTCCGTCGACTGCAGTTTCTCTTACGGAAGAAACGTGACCAGCCCGATGTGCCCAATTGGATTTATACGATGCAAACGCAACCAGAGATTAATTCCATTTACAATGAACGTTTTCTAGCCGAGCTCAAGCGGGAATATCCATTGCGCAGTGAACAAAGCGAAGCGCTTCTAGTTCATTTTATTATTTTATTGGGAAAGTTACATCGTATGATCAACAGTGCTGTGAGTTCCATTTTTAATATTTATTTATTTCTTCCTAGCGTATACAAGACATAGCTTATCGTTAAAACTGTCAAGTTATATTAGGCTAACTTCGGCTTATCATCTGATACTCGCATTAATGTCTTTACCCAAGCGTTGCAGTCAATTTTGATATCGGGCAAATTAGACAGGATCTTTAATTATTTATTGTGTGCTGAATCAGTAACCCGTACTAGTTGCATAACATACTTAACGTTTGTAAAGAATAATCCGTATTACATATTTATTGATACCGACATTTAAGTTTGAGATATTTGCTTCCTACTGAATGCCATAAGTAGTAATTTTTTTAGTTTAGTTCCCATTAGCAATCTGTTTTGTTTTACCTTACATGGTGTTACATTTAATATGATCCCAAATAGAATTTATAATCGCTGTTGGAATATAAATGACGGGGTAGGAGACTAACATGTCTTAATGATTATTTGAAATGATCAACGAAACTAGATGATAACTTTTTGTTTTATAAATATTTTGTATTATTATATTTTCCATCTTTTTTAGATAGTAGTATTAAATAAATGTATGTATAAAAGTAAACGAAAATTATTTAGGTAGTGAACATGAGTATATAGAATTATTTTTGCGATAGGATCAACTATAAGTTTTGTTTTTCGAAAAGTATCGTATGTCGTATACAATTTAATTTATGAAAGCCAAGGCAATGAATTGTGAATACAAGTTATAAGTTATAAGGCACACTTATTCCAACATCTTTATTTATTCACTACTTTCATATGGCATAGAGTGTATTGAATTAATATATAACACTTATTAACAATTTTATGCCAATTTGGGTCAACAAAATAGCTAAAAGTTAAAATTTATAGAAAAGTCAGCATTCAAGGAACATAACAAATACTATAACTAAACAATCAAAGAAGCTTGAATTTCGTAGGATGTGCTTATCTTATTATAACTAATACGCTTTGTGACAAGCTTATCAATATGATGTTTACAATAAGTATCGCGATAATTTATTTATATTTAAGTTCAATTTTGTGTTATATATTCTGTACTTTAAATGCACTCTATTATTAATTGTGTTATAAGAAAAGTATCTGTTGTGACTGTTAAGTTTCTCATTGTGCTATTATCAATCGACTCATATAGGATACCATACGCCGTCAGTTTATCTTGCCCGATAACATGGAGGATTATCAGCGGCAGTTTAGGGAGTGCATGCCCATGAGCGCCGATGTCGATCAAATGCTGTATTCAAATCCCAGCTGTGAAACTGAACTCCAGGTGACCGTAGCCATCGGTGTGTTGCATAGCATTCTGTGCTGTGCCAAGGACAAAACACTTTTTAATCTCCAAGCCTTTGAGATCTACAAGCACTTCTCCGAGGACGTACTTAATGCGGCGTTCAATAAAGCGCGAGCGAATTCGCTCGTGGTGGCTGTCAAGCGTCGCAACATTCATCCAGTTAGTCGCCAGGTTTCGGGGCCGGCACATTCCCTCAGCTCCAAGTACAAGTGTCGTCTGATCTTCCAGAAGCTTGGGCATATCCTCTACGATACATACTATTCCTTTGAGCAGCGTGTCCATGAGCAGAATGCGATTGACTGCCTTCAGCTGACTTCACCCAACTTTGCTCAACTGCTGCTCTTGGCCGAGTGGACGGCAAAGAAACGGCTAGATCTGCTCCTGCTGTTGCCCACCAATATACTCACCGTGGACACGTCGAGCATATCGCGACCATGTGGTTCCTCCACAGATCGCATACTCGATCATTACAGCAGCATCTTTGACAATGCTCCGCAAACGGAATACGCCAAGCGGCTGGAGAGCGAGTGCAGTGCTCGTCAGGCGGCTCGGGTTCGCTTTCGTCCAGCGAATCTCACCTATCGGCTGCAGTGCAACGTCTACAATCAATTGTCCAAGCTGCCGCTGCGCGCTATGCATTTCTTTTGCGCATTGGACGCACTTGGTCAGTCAGTGAACATCAGCTGTGCACGCCTAGAACAGGGTGAATGTCCCTTTGGCTGCATTATGCGCAGTGGCAACTATTTGAATGCCGTAGAGCGCATCGTCTATGAGCATCGTCCCATCCTAAGGCAACTGGTTGCCGACGCATTACCACAAACTCAGCTGCAACTCCAGCTGGAAAACTCGATGACGGGCAGCACAACGCTCACTGTGTCGACCTCCAATCTGCTAACAGTGGTCCAACAACTAGAGTCTTACTGGCGTCAGCAGCAGCACCAGCAGGAGTGCAAGGATCTGGGTAAAGTGCTTGCCGCACGAACACTTCACAATCTTACTGACTGGCGCACTTTGTGCACTGGACTGCTCGACTTTGAGGCGGGCAAACAGGACGAGGAGCATACGCAGGATTATGAACCATCTCTGAACAAAGAGGAACGTGCCAGAGCCCAGGATGTCTTAGTTGTACATCTGCCCACAATTCACTTTAAGATTAAAGCCGAACAGTCTAAGGATCAGATGAAGTCTAAATACGTTCACCTACGCAAAGCTGTGTTTGATAAAGTGACCAAGTGAGTATGGAATGAGTATAGAGTATGGCCTTACTTGGCTTAATTTCTAAATTTATGCGGCAGAATAAAATACGAAGACTGCAACTTTCTTTGGTCTCAAGAAGCAGAGTTTGTCTACTACTACTAGATATGTATGTAGATGTGAATCACAGTTGATCACGACATTAAAAGTAGTACCAAACACCCGAATTTTTTCACATTTGCTACATGGCGCACATAATTTATTTTCGGTACCAAAATGACTAGCTTATATATATACCCGTATATATGTATATAGTACATATTATGTCTGAATTATTTTCAAATTCATTTTTTCATGTTTTCTTTTCAATTAAGCCAAAAGTCACTATGTATTTTCTATATCAGCACCAACAGCCGAGTCAATATAACATTTGGGTATTATCTATGTCCGTCTATATGAAACTTTAAGAGGTAGAGCAACCACATTTAGCACACAAACTTTTGTGAGTGTAGAGAATATCAATATCAATATTGCATAACATTTTAAGCACTCCTTCAGCCCCTTTAAACACTTCTTTTTTGTAACTAACGGAATCTTATGATATATAATATCACGATTAATCGCGAAAAGATGGATTAAAGAGATCTACAGTGGTATCTGTTTATTTCACACGCATTGTAATACTGAAAGTATGTAACGGGTATTCCTATGATCGGGGTCTTAACCATAGATTTTCCCCCGCTTATTTTTATATTGACTGAAAATAAAGCAAATTTAAAGAGATTACCGAAACCGTCTTATATATAGAACTTATCTGTATCTCGTGGTTTTCAAAATGTTTTTCCGTGACAATATTATAATAAATAATATCAATTATTTCAATCTTTTTAGCACTTCCTACTGGCGCTATACGGAAAACACCTTTGATACGCTGTTGCCGACGCTGAGGACGAAGGATTATGATACCAGTGCCATTCAGCATATGGAAGAGATTCTGGGATACGTTGAGCAACGTCCGCTGGGGGTGATGGGCACGGAGCTGCGACGAATATTTCCGTTTGGAAAATTTCTGTTGGACGCGCTGCATGAACTGGAGACGCACGATCTAATCAAGCGCGTGGGCGTGACCAGTCACATCTATGTGCATAAGAAACACATGCGCCACTGGGTGGTGCACACTTTTCACATCAAGCGACTGGAGAGGGAGCGCATCCAAGAGGTGGTTGCTGCCTCGCCCGCAACGCCTCAAGCAGTGCTTGGAAAAAAGCGGAAGGCGGTACTGGATAAATCAGAGGATCCCTGCACTAGTAAACAGGCAAAACTGGTCTTGGATCAGCCAAGGGTCAGTGAGGACTCTGATAGCAATGACTCAATAGTCAGTCGACGCTCAAAGCGCGTCGAGATTAATGCAAGCAAACCGAAAGCTCATATTGCCACGCCAACAGTTGCCAGGGTTGAGGAAGTGATTGTAATGCGACCTCAGCCCTGGATACGTGTAAATGGCTCCCTTAATCGGCGTGTGCTCGATCGCTGGCTGGGCGCCGTACTGAGTGAGTGCATCGCCCGAGCTGGTTGCACAGTGGACAGTCTGTTTCTGCGCTTTCCCCATCTTCAGCCAGTGGACTTAATGCTGCTGCTGGAGCTGTTGTGCGATCTGGATTGCATACATCTTATGGAAATGGAGATACCAACAGTACATGTGGAGACCACATACGATGAGGAATTGAAGGAGCAACAAGTCACAGAGCTGTACGAGCCCATTTACACCTATGTGAAGGTCCATTGTGATGCGATTGGCGGTCTCACCAACTTTATAGGAGTCAAACAGTATAACTCAGAGTTTATCTAAACACGAACTATAATTTCAACTGTGAAACTAATTTACGGAAATTCATTTTTATTTTAATAAGATGTGTTTCACTACTAAACTTTATAAGATAGTCTCTAATACAAACAGATCTCCGAGATGGTGAGAGCTAGAAGCAATAAATTTGATACTTACTCTTAAATTGGTCTACTTAGTTACTGCCTCGACTCCGTCAGCCCCCAAAATCTACTAAAGGAAATTGTTGTCTGAATATGAAAGTCTAAAGCAGTCTTGTTTTTAAACGTCAGTTATTTGAGAACTAATTGCTCATAAATGTTTCCACTGTTTCAGTTTGATCAGATATGGAGCTTTAACTTTTACTGCAACTGTTTTTGGTCTCACATTTAACCACCGTGATATATCCTGTTGCTGACGAGAAATTATTATTCACGAATTAGTTTCACAGCAGTTTTTATAAGGTTTATCGTTTAAATGCTTAAATTTCATTTGACGGTTTTGTTGCAGTCAATCCACTTTAGTTTATCACAATTATTTACTCCTCAAAATGCAGTTTGTAGTAAAGTAAACACTTTGATTTTACCGCTACAAATATGTATTTGTAGCTTTTTTTTTTTTAATTAGTTTTCACTATAATTTTTGTTTCTTAACCGCTACAATCGGCAACTGACTGTTGTTATTGTTTACCGCTTGCCACCAACGCGGGGCGCCGCCTTTTGGGTCACCTTTGCGGCCTTCTGCTTGGACGTAGTCTTCTTAGCTGGAGCGGGAGCGGCGGCCTTCTTGGCTGCCTTGACGGCGCGCTTCTGTTCCTTGGCCACCTTGATGGCCTGGTCGCGCTGTGCCTTGCGCACTTCTGGTTTCATGTTACGCTTAGCCATGATTTCTGCCAGAGAGGCGCCAACGATGGCGCGCTGGAATTTCTGTGTACGCCGGGTGCGCTTCTTGGAGGCTTCCTCCTCGATTCCCTTACGGTGCTTGCGACGGTACAGCACAGTCCAGGTCACCTTACGCGGATTACGCTTCATCAGATATGAGCGCTCGCACTTCTTGTCCAGGAAGGTGAAGGTCTACAAAGAGTATACATTATTTTTAGCAATTGATAAACGTGTTGACATTTGTTTACATTACCTTGCCATCAATTTTGACCATGGTCTTGCCATGGCCGGGGTAAATTTTGTACCCACTGAATGCACACAAACCGATTCTGCAATTAAAACATAAATTTTAGGTATAGTCATAAGAAATATCATCAAAAAACAATAGTGGGCAACATCGATTGTACCATAATACACGATACGCTTCTGTTTGTTCAATGATGTTGGCAGTTTTTGCAAATTAATTCATTTTTACGTACTTCATCTTGCTGGTCAAAAGCGAAAAGAAACGGAAGTGGACGCGATATTTGACAACCGCTGTCAATAAGAGCAGCTGACGCAAAATGCTGATTATCGTAGTGGCAACCCTATCTCATTTAAAGTGTTGTGAATCTAAATTATCACAATCGACATACGCGCGCTTTTAAATTTTTTAGTAGTTTATTTTTTGGCAATTTAAATTAAAATAAAATAAAGGCTGACTTTATTATGACTGCTGGCAGTTTGTTACGCATCAGAGAAAAATTTGTGGAACTAAGTTTAATACTCTAAATTCATCACAATATGAAAATTAGTTTAGCTGGCAGACAGGCATAATAGCCCGTTTTATGCTGCGAGTGGCATTCATCATATGATAAGCTTCAATGAATTATTTTTAGGTCAGTTTACGATTTAATTTAATCGCAAATTATGATTCGATTGATTGAATCTTTAATTGATTGTTTGCTCAATCAATCGCAACATTTTGAAAGTGAGTGCAAAATAAGTAACATTTATTTCAAAACACTTTCTTTGGTGCTAGTGAGCCTGTTCTAAGTCCTGTTCCAGAATTCTCTATTAAATGACTAATATTTTATCATTTAAATGCTCTATTATTTATTTCATTCTAAATAGGTTTTATTTAATTATGCATTTGATTCATCGATTATTGTCAATTTTTATATTAATCGCGATTAATAAAAGCTATAGCTCAACTTAATTGAAGGATTCATTAATTGATTAAAGACTATTAAAACATGTTGGCAGCTCTACATAAATAAGCAAATATGTTTGTATATTTTGTGGCTTACATCACTAAGCACATTTATGCTCCATTTCTGGGGTGCCAAATAAATATTCATCGAAAACTTCGAGCTAAAAAACAAAACCTTATCGATTATTTATTTAATCGTGAAAGAAGCGATATTTATCCAGCTCAACTTTTCAGCCGAAAGCAGCTAAATATCTTTTAAAATGCTGGATGGTTTCTATTTGAACCAGTGCTGAAAAATCGGAGTTAAAACCTATTATAGAACTTGATGTAAAATAATTATTACAATTGTATTTGTGTATAATCCCAAATGATATATGATAAATATAAAATTTCGATTGACCAACTTCAAAATGACAGATATAGTTCAAAAATTACTAAATAAGTTCACTCGCTCATTTCAATGGCTCATTCATTTGAAGTTCTTCAGAACAAATGGACAAAACTCTAGTTCATATTGCATGTTTTATGGCTAATAAACAACAAATTTTTACTATTGTTCCATTAACATTCACATCATAAATTGATCATGTGCAGTTTTTTTCTCCTCATTCTCTGCAATATTCGTATATTCTAGTGGCTCCTCTTCAAAATCGGAAACCAAGTGTCCAACAAATGGATATTTATCAGCGTACTGTTGATCCCATGAGAGCAGTGCATTGAGTTGGACTTCAGTAAGATCCTTTAAGTCGTCAAAATTTTCGCGGCCATTTTTATTTGCGTTTATTAGAGTACGTGAAATATCGCTGCCTGCATAATGGGGATAAGCTCCATCCTTACCGTAAAAATGAATGGCAGTGGACACATCGTATACTTTATGGTTGACAGCCAATAAAATGCGACCGTCATCTCGAGTGCCATCAAATTCTCGCAGCTCTTTCAGGGTAAAGTCGCGACTGAGATTGGGAAGAGTACTCTTTTTAACTTTTGGATCAGCTTTTGAATCTCGTACACGATTTTCATTCCGCCGACTACGAGTTATGGTCACCACTTTATAAAAGACAAATGCCGACACAAGAAGCAGCGTCAGATTTATGGGAGCATCCTTAATAGATTTGTATAAATTAAAGTACCAAGGTAGCTTTCCTTCGCCGACTTTTGTCTGACCAATTCTTCCAGGCATCATCTAAGAAGCTTAAATGTAAGTAGTTTCAAGGCCGATTAGTGTCTACTCACCTAGAGATCTGGTACTTGAATTGGTAATGTTTATAATGCTTTTAAAAGTAATTTTTTAATGTTACTTTCAAGGGTTGTAGCCTGCTGTAATAAAAACTATTTGTTGCTATATTCAAATAGTTGAGTGAGCAAGGCTATATTTTAAAGTGACCAGATGCAAATTTTAGATCAACAAAAGTCAGGTACTATCATTAAGCAAATAACTCACAGAAGAGTTATGGTCCTAAAAAAAGAACCGTTCTATTTGGTCAAGTCCATTAATTAAAAAAAATAGATTGTGACGTCACGAAAACATCGGAGAATTGATGAGCTCGGCTTACAGTGCACAGTGTGCTTGATAAGAGGTGACAATAATTTCAATTTAAGTTAGGATAGGTGCTCGGTGATTCTGATCTCGAATAAAGGGACAACAAAGTACTGTTAATTCTCCGCAGATTGATTAATTATCTTGCCGATTGTAAAAATATTTTATATTTATATATATTTTTATATAATATTTTTTTTATCGAAAAGAGCCAAGTTTTTATTAATTCCAGTCCCACATTGTAGTTGCATAACAATTTCTTTAAAAATACAGTACTAGTACCTCAAACCAATTAAGAAAGGAATTCACATTTGGATTTTATACTCGATACCTACCGTTTCATCACTTTTCGTCATTTTTAAGGATTTTTTTAGGATATTATGGGCAGAATGAGTAGAACAGACAGAAGGAGGCGTGGCGGATTAAATTAAGTATACATAATTTGGACTTTTAAAAAACCTAACTTATGATCCAGGTGTAGGTATAACAGCAATATACCATATACCGACAACATTTATTTACTTGCTTTTCTTAGCTATAATTATTATTAGTTACGTAATGTAATAAAACTGTTATAGTTTAATTTAATTTAATTAGTTAGAATCATGTTTTCTTGAAAATATTTTTATGGTTGACTTTTTATTGTTCTAGCTTGTTAGTTACATTATTCAACAGATGCCCACTTTACTTTTTATAGCTATGGTTATTTTCAAAATAAATAATATTTGAGTTTTATATTTAGCAATGTTGTTATACCGCATCGTACTCTCCATATGGCGGTAACAGTAGTAGGCAGTATACACAACTCTAGCTTGAAATATGTTTTTGTACATATTAACACGTATTAATCAGTTGTATTTGTACAATTGTGGCACCCTTCCTTTTGGTGTTAAATATGTACATTTTGTGGTATTCATAGTGATTTACTTAATTAAAACCATCAGAAACATAGAATTTTATGTGAATATCAATTTGTACATTCATATTCATATATTTGTTTTTGTTTATCTTTTCCCTTCTTTCTTCCTATACAATTAGCTGCAAAGTGCATGGCTTTTATTGAGTATTTAACATTCTGTTAACTTGCTCTCTCGCTCTCAGTGTTTTTTAGTTGTGATCTCACTTAACAACGTCTTAAGCATTGCAAGTGCATTGTTTTTGTGCGTGAGATAAGCCTCTATTTTCGTCAGCTAGCTCTCTCTTCATCTTCATCTTCATCATTGTGTTGCTATGTATTTACATTCTGCATTTAAGCAGCGGTTTGTAATTAAGCATTGATTTCGCGGTTTTTTGTAATCTTGTTTTCTTTGGACTCTAGATTAACTTTCTCTTGTACATATTTTGCATTGACTAGAATTAACCCAACTTATGACTATGTTATCAGATTTAATCTGTTTTTACAATAAGTGTCATGACACTGGTTCCAGGCACGATTGGAACTTTTCATTTAATGTGTGTTGATTTGAGAACGAAAGACAAGGATTATCTTGAGAAAAACATTGACCATGTTGGCGCTGGGAACTTGACATGCGCAGACTTCGTTTTCAACCCCGCAATCAGACCTGGATCTGCAGCAATCAAATAAAAATTCTATACCCAATCAACTTATATATTACCTCAATATGCACGAACTCAAAAATCAATTCTCACAAAGATCAATCCTCGTATGATGGTAAGACTAATATCCAAAAACGGTGTTATGTTTTTTGATATTAGCCTTAACATCTCGTATGATTGATCTTTGTAAGAATTGATTTCTAGTTCGATGCAAATATCGTGCACAGGAAGTGTTTCTAATAACTAATAAGTGTAATTTGTCAACAACACCTTTTACGTCATTTGACGCCTGGCTCAAGTCTGCCATATAAGATTTCTATATTCTATCTTTAAAATATACTATATACAGGTGTGATCGTATAACTCAAAATGGCACATAACTCATGTGTGAAAATATCTTTCAATAAATATTAGATTTAGTTAACTTGTTTAAACATTCAACCCTCCTTTGTTGAGACAGTTTATTAGACTCATATTAACGCTATTAAATATACATATGTATTCTCTTTTGTCTCTGATACTGCCTTGATCTTTGTCTTTGGTGATTTGAATCTGTCCGATGTTGAATGATTCGCCTCTAACGACTCGAAATTATTATACCTGTTCATTTCAATAGTTTTATAATTTTATAATATTTGTAAGTTTATTAAAAGGTCAATTGACGTGCTATTTGTATTGGACCTCACTAATTCCATAGTATCTAGGATTGACCCATTGGTTATGACGGATGGGATGACTCGGTGTTTTAGAAAAACTGATTTATAAAACGTATGATTTCGTGTATAGTTTGGTCTCAACTACAAGCATGTTCGGATTCGGATAATGACATTAAGCTATTTTTACAACTGAAATTTTTTTATTTTATATCTGTGTTCCGCTTGTATCTTCAATCAGTTCTGCTAGACCGCCTTGGTTCCCTAGAGAATTATCACATTTAAAAATTTTAGTATTTCAAAAAATTAAAAACGACAGGTTATCCTTTGATTTCTCTCGATATGATATTACCAATTCTAATTTTCTGGTACCTAGCTCTCAGTGCTACAACAGTTACAACGTTGTAAGCTCGAAATTTTCAGGAATCCTAAGCAGTTCTATAAATTTGTTCGCAAAGCTGTGTCATTTCCATGCCGTTTTACCGTAAATAACATTCAAAATAATTCTTTACAATTCATAGCCGACTTGTTTGCTGACTCTCCAATCTACAGACTCTACGGGTACTCTCCATGCTGGTGACTCTTTCCCTAACATGCTGAGCAATATAAACTGCATTTATCACAGCTTCAACTAACTAAGTAAGTAAATACTCCAGGTCCCGATGGTGTCCTCTCTCTAATAGGTTATTGCAAGGGAACTTAAATACTACGTTTCTTTGGTATCAAGCCAATTAAAATGACCTTCTACAGATCCTTCGCTATACCTATTATAATTGACTTAATGGCATCATCTTGGAATGATTCTGGAAGCTCAGAAAGTGGTTTGGGTATAATTTTTATACCTTAGTGTTTGGCATGATCGCATAAACTTTCAAAATTTCTGAAATACAATTATAATATTTATTGTTTTTTTTTTCTTTATATATACTTATTTATTTATACTTTATCTTCAAACAATGTAGTGAAATGAATTTATTAATATTTATATTTTTAATATTATTATTTTTTTTGTTTTTATAAACAAATTATACTCTTATACTTTACAATTTTTATTTGTTTTTAGTCGTTTTAGCTTTAATTTTAAATTTAAATACATAATTTTGATTCTTTTTTTTTGTTTTAAATTATATGTGACACAAAATTCATAAATAAATTGTGTTAAATATATTATTTTTTTTAAATTGTGTTTGTAAACAAATGCATATATGTATATTAATTTAAATGCTTATGGATGTGTGTACACGCGCACATTAACTTTGATAAAGTAGCAAATACATAACAAAACACACTCGTACTTATAATATATGTATTCATTTTTCAAATTGATTTTAGAGCGTTAAAGGGGTGTCATTAAGCCAAACTAGATCTACTTGACATAGAGAAACTTAAATTCCAAGATTTGTTGTCTCCGGCACTAATAGTTTCTCAGAATTAAGTATTCATCAGGACAGCAGGAAGTCAGGACCGACATGGCTATATCCACTCGGCTGTTGGTGCTTATCAAAAATATGTATCTCTCTATTCTATAAAGAAGTTTTCTGCTGCTCCTCCTCCAGGCATAAAAAAATAAAATAGGCGACCGAGCGAAGCGAGCGACGGCTAGCTAACGGAGGGCGGCTAGTGCTTTATACTGTCGGAGTTGACTCCTTCCTGTTACACATATTGTAACGAACGCAATATATCATTAATTAATTAATTTTTAGGAGAAGCGGATAAATATTTAATTTATTATGACAAAACACCAGAATGTAAGCAAAGAAACCTTATTTTACCTGTAAAATTGTATCTGAAGATTTAAGAAAAAATCTTGAACCCCCTAAAAGTCCTTAATTATACCTTCCAACGATGTATAAGGCACAAATTCCTCTACGATTTTGAAACTGTTGTGGTTTAAGTTTTATCGGGATTTAACGTCATATCGCTAAACTGGTGAGCTTTCCAAAGAGTGATAGAATATACATTTTGGAAATGGAATAATTTCTCATTATTAGCATTTCTCATTTTTTAGCACTTTCATATAAATAGACTTCATTTAAATTTGGAAAGGCTTCTACATATGGATAATCTTAAGATCCTATTGTCGGATAGGAGTGATCACGTTATCAATCAACAAGAATTTTTGATTAAAATTATAAAGTATAAAAATAAATAACTGAACTGAACTTTTCTAAAACATATTAAATAACATAAATTGCATATATTGCATAACATATTTCACTTATTAATCATTTTTAGAAATGCATAAAGTCAACCTTCGGCCAGAAAAGTTCTATAATTTGATTTTAGAAAATATGTCAAGACTCAACAAAATTCTAAAAAGTATCGTTAATTTGTTTTTGTGGGAGTCAAGGCTGTCACATCTTTTTGGGGTTCAAGTTTTTTACCTTCGATTTTTCTTTATTTGCTCGAATTGCAAAAAAAAGGTTTTATGTTTAAATTAATTAAAAAATGATGTTACAAATGATTATTACAGCTAGTTTGCATAGCAATGTCAGCTATTTTTCGGATACTTTCCAGCCAGAAGCAGCTATGTTTTTTCAAAAAAGTTGGCAGCACGAATTGGCAGAGATAATTTCGCCGCATTTTATCACAACCAAGCGCGCAGAACATAAAACAATTTCGAAACATAATTTTAGTACAGCGTTAACAATGGTGTAGTTAAGCGAATAATAGAGCAACTTGTGGATTACTATAAAAGTTGTAGATTACTATAATAGATGATTGTACAGCTTACAAATAATGCAAAATGGTTCGTTGATTTTAAAAAATATACGATTCAGCTTGCAGTACTGCAGTGAGTTTTGCCATATTTGGCATGGCAGACTGCTGGATTCTAACGTGATAATAGCGAATTCTATGTTGAATGTGAATGAAGTAATACAGAAGTGTGAATACAATTCATCGGATCTGAACACGTTAATGTATGCATCAGGTGCGCTAGAACTGTGAATCGTTTAAACCAACCAAATCCGAATGAACTTTAAAACGCACATTCACTGCAGGCGAATAAATGAATTTCTTAGTTGGGATTAACCTTGTTCTGTTTTACTCCTTTAGATAATATTTCCAACATGGATTTGCAGCAGTTTTTGTCTATGCAGCGCAAGCAGCTGGAGCAGGATCGTCAGCGCCTTAATGGAGCTAGTAATAGCCCGCAAAGCAATAACATAAACAAAGCCAATACACAATCGTCTTGTCCTGCGGCCTTATTAATGCAAATGGATAACTTTGTGCCCGTGCAATGTCAGCGCATGGCCAACACCAGCATTGGGTGCATTGAACCCGCAATAACGTCGACTTCTGCCTTGGCAACGGCAACGGCAACGGCCAACCAAAACGACGACCTGCAACTGGAACTGGAGGAGCACGAGTTGCTGGAAGAGGCCAGCACATCGCTGATTAAATCGGCCAAGGAATTTGTGAATCAGCGTGAGCTGCTCGTTGGCAGCGCGCGACAATACAAATCACCAAATGCGTCGTATCGCAATTTGGAAAGCGAACGTCCCCTAAGCGAGAATCGCTTGCCCATTGAGCGGCACAGGGAGGCGGTAAGTTGGGAGGGGAAGTCGTTAGAGGGTAAGGCTTTAGCGCCCACAAATGTTTGCCAATTTAATGTTTACGCTTGATTGGCGCAGTGCCAAAAATTAGTTTGTGTTTTTCCATAACTGTGAGAAGATTCTTTACGGCTCGTTGAACCACTCATCGCCGAGCAACTGGCTCCGACCATCTGCAAAATCTTATTTTTAGTTGTCAACTGTATTTCATACTGTTTGTGTGGCTTACTGCTCCAGTTTTGTGAGATTTTCCTGATATAATTAATAGAGATACAATCGACGCTTTCACTTTTCACATTTAGTTCACTTTCGGTTTTTGAGTGTATAATTGTGTTCAATTTTTAATTATTAATCACGTTACTTTGCGCTTACAGCGAGCATGATGTCAGTAATTGCAGCTGTGCAGCGTGTGTGTTGCACATTGAACTGGCATATCAGTCTCGAATAGGCCTTACCATGATGGAGGCGACTTGGTTTGGCAACGTTAAACGTAGCTATACCTGAAAATCTATGAATGCATTCGTTTATTGTATTCGATGTAAAGCATATAACTGAATTATTGATCAGCTGATACGTCCATGTCCGTCTACATAAAAAGCTACTTCTTAGATAAAGGCTTATTATTTTTGCTTTCTTCAAAATAATACGCTCACTTCTCTCCTGCGAACCAGGATAGTCGGCAGCACACCCACAGATAAAGATAATTTTTATTTTAAATCGAATATTCTTATTGCCAAATATTATATTTAATGGCATCAAGTTTAGATTGTAGACCTAAATAAAATGATAGTCGGCAGCACACCCACAGATAAAGATAATTTGAATTTTAAATCGAATATTCTTATTGCCAATTATTATATTTAATGGCATAAAGTTTAGATAAATATATCGCTAGTTATGGTTGCTATAAGTTTGTAGACCAAAATAGAATGACATTGTGTAACGGGTATCTTATAGTCGTATTCGCTCGACTGGAGCGTTCTATCTTGTTTTTCAATTATCAAATAATTCATTGGTACATTTTGAAGTTTGAAGCGCATTGGCGCCCCACATTCGTTAGGATATATGAATCTTTAATGACGTTTTTTCTAGTGTTGCTGTCATCGGTGTTGTTGTTTTTATTGTTAACTCTGTTGTTGCTGTTGCTATTGTTAGTTCGTGCTCCAGTTACTACACTGGCTCTCTATTTACGTTCTTTCGTTTAATGAATTGGCTTGCGGTGTTCAGTTGTAATTTGAAGCTCGTTTGTTGCGTTACTTTTGTTCGCGTGAACTTGAAATTTGTTAAACAAATAAACCATACAAAAGTTTATCTATATGAAAAGGTAAACGGGGCGTGTCCTAACAAATTGTGGCTAATTAAAATTCACAAAGGAAAGAATAAATTTAATTTTAATTTAATTTAATTGCTTTAATCATAAATTCGTGAACCCAATGCAAAAACAGTTACCGACCACTTGAATGCAAATTTAACTTTGCACACTATTAACGAGTATAAAAAATATGCCGGTGGAAAAATTAAAGAAAGAAAAAAAAAGAAATTAAAGAAAAAGTGAAAAATGCAAACAAACAATTCGACAAAGTAAAACATGTCAAGAAAAATCACTGTAATTGATGTGTTTAAATTTTTACAAGTCTAGAACGGTATACCCTTTTAACTAAAATATAAATATATACTAAGAAATTTAAATAAATAATCATATTTATAATATTAAATAGACAAACAGTAAATATTTCAGATTTGTTATCATTTTTAAACATCCTTTTTTTATATAATAAAAATATTTTAGGCAAATAACAAAACCTAAATGCTGTTATTGACGATCTCTGCTTTATAATTCCAGTTACTTAAGAAAAAGAGTGTAGCCATCTCCGACCCTATAAGGTACATGTACTCTTGATCACCATAAACAGCCAAGTCGATATAGCTATGCTAGTTTGTCTGTTCGCCGTCCGTAAACCAACGAATAGAGTATAAATAATTTTCCATACCTTTCGTTTGGATGACTTTTTTAAAGCTGTTTTCTACCGGCTTTTTGTATTTTGTTCTGTGTTTGCATTTTTTACCGGCTTTTTATGCATTTTTCTACAAGCGGCGCATGGTAACTGAAAGCGTTGGTCATGCAATTTCCGTCCACAAAGTGCATTGTGCCATTTCAGTCTGGTGGACGAGGGTATGTGCCAAGGTGAGAGGTCGGGAAGGGAGAGGTTATTTGCCTGGTCATTTTCGCAGCCGCTTTCTTACTTAATAGTTAATGACAATTTTGCATTTGGATGATTGATGTGGCCAAGGCATCGATAGTTTTATAGCCCTCTGGACTCATCGAGTCACTTAAGTCATTAGAGTCCAGAGACGAAGAATAAAAGGAGGCGACCTGAACAAGGTCAGGCGTATTAAACCCACTAATTAATTGACCAGCTTTGTTCTACTTACAATTTGGTATTATTAGCATTGTTTCGGTTTGATTTTTTGTCACTTTCAGTCAGCGCGGTCGTTAGCTAATGAACCGTTAGAAATAATTTGAAAAGCGTGACACTAAAAGCTTTTAGCGCATGGAAGGGTTGAAGTTGAAAAAGAGAGAGGCAACGATATGTTAACAGTGCTTAAAACTCCATCGGATGGCCTTGAACTTATGTCGTCGAAGTTGATGTCCCAACCCCTAATAGCAATCCCCATTTCCTTGTTGTAGTATCCACCTCCAGTCCTTTACACGCATTTTCATTAGTTTTCGCACTCTGCAAACGAGTTTTACACTCTTAGTTAACCTAATTCGAACGAGACACGCAAGAAGAGACCCTAATGAATGGACGTAGTAAAACTTTGACAATGTCCAGACAAGGGATGTGCACTGAGTAAATGTGTGCATAAAATTCATTTAAGTAGAGAATGATTCCAAGCGATCGACATTAATACAATCAATCTTTGAAGAAAGATTATTTTCTTATGTTGAGTTATCTTTGACAATAACCGCGCAGTCTACTGCTTTAAAAGTCAATACATGTGTCGAAATTTCCTTAAGCTGGTAGGGAAATAAAAATAATTATTTATGAGATCAGATCCTTATTATTATTCTAAAGGTATAACTTGATATAAGTCGATAAAAACTTATTCGGCAAGAAAGCAGTTGAAAATAATACATTCTAAAAATATGATACGTTAAAAGCACTTGACTAATGTGTCCATGTTAAGATTTTTTGTAGAATAAGCAAATTTAATCATTTTTATCATTACTACAGAATGGTACAATCGAAACAAAATGCTAATGAATACGCTTTTCAATAACTTTTAAATTAAATTTATCCATTTTACAAGTTTATTGCTTTATTACGAATAACAGTAAAATTTAATTTAATTAATTTATATGTTCATTAATTTTTCTGAATTTTCTGTCAGTTTGATTCGATTTCTATACCATTGTGCCATGGCTTAGCTTGTTTATTTCAACGTAGCCCACATCTACTACGCTACTATTGAACCCAGGCCAGAGAAGGAACGCATGAACTATTTATTTTTCCCCACTTAAGTAATATTTGGCACCCTTCTCGCAGTTCATCTTATTCTTCTTTCGTTGATAGTTTCCTTGACCCGAATAACAAAGTGCGAGTATATGCAAATTATTAGTAGACTGCTGACGGAATGCCTGACTAATAACATCGCTTTGCAGTTTATATTATTCAGATTTTCTACAATTCCCTTCACTATAAATTGGCATTGATTATGTTAAGAGTCAATGTCTTTAACTAAATGACAGAACTTTGCGCTGTCAAGTGATGAAATTATTAAAACGAACTTTAATTAAGCCGCTCATCAGGGCTAATTCGAGTAAACAGCGAAACGAGTCGAGTGAAGTGTGTGCAGCAAATAAATTGAAGCGCCTATAGGCAACCAAGAGAAGGCTTGCCTTGGTTCAGAACAAGTCGAAACAGCTGGGCCTTGTTGATAAACTACCCTGGCGAACGTCTTTGGCTGGTGTTGATGACGCAGTTATTGTTGCCCCTACCTTTTATAATGTTCATTGTAGTAATATCCTGTATAAGAGGGCGACAGGTATGCACGTGTTGGTGGACGTCATGTAACATGTAAAAAAAAATGTTCATCATTGATTGCAGGACAAACACAACACCGAATCCGGATTAATCAATGCATTAAAAAGTATCGGGTTTCATATATAAGTATAAATATATGATATAATACAATATAATATCATACAATAAATCAAATCCGAATCAAATTATCTGGATGGGATTAAATGTCCCTTCTTTGATGTGCTGTCATAAAAATGGAAACCTAATTTAGTTTTTCATAATTCAAATTAATATTAAGTTTAGGTTTTTGAATTTAAAATAAAAATTTTGAAATATAAAGTTTTTTTAACATTTATTATTTCGACCCTTTTATTCGAAGTGATCGTAAGGGACACAAAATAATTATTCCAGAAGATAGTTTTGTTTAGTTAAGGAATTTCGATCAAATTTAGAATCAAAGAATCAATTTCTCAAAAAATTTCACCTACGATCATTTCGCAAGAATAGGTGGAATTATTAAATTTTAAAAATTATCACATATGCAATTAATTATATAGTTTAACATTATAATAATTTTGATTAGTCAAGATATATATTGCCTTCCTAGGATATCTTAAAGATAATTTTCTGCAATTCGCTTTTCTTTACTACTTTATATAAATTTTGATGCCATCGCAGCACGCGATTTGCAACGTCGCCGTCGTCGGCAACGTCGACGTCGACATCAACGTCGCACAGGCATAAAAATTATGTGGCAAAAGTGGCAGTAGGCAATGTGGAGCGTTCGCTGGAACAGCTCCAGTTCGTTGCCATTTGAACACCGACTGACCCCAAAAAGAAAGAAACGAAACGGAGTTGGACCCATAATTTGCTGGACGAGGGTCTCCGATTGATAGGTGGCTGCAACAGCAACCAACCACCTTAGAATAATGTACACAAGCTTCTTGCTGGTGGTTAGTGTCGCCAAATCCTGCGTGACACACATATACAAACATAGCTCTAAAACTATTAATACCCATAAACTAAACCCGACACTAACGCGCGAGTTTTCTTCTCTTTTACTCATTACGGCAGGATGATATGGAGCAATGGGTTACGGACACATTTTATTCGTATTTTCCCGGCTTTAACAATGAAAATCAGAAACGACAGAATTATTTGCGTGAGCGACAGCGCGAGAATCAGCAGAACTTTCTTAAGCACCAGGTAAGAAGTCATAATCCATGGCGTCAACTTTAGTTATGGTAATTAGTGTGAAATTTACGACTTGTGGACTCAGTTAATGGTTTATTGTTCTTTGTAATTTCACAGATGCTACATCCGCCGGCGACTAAGCAGCGACGTCAGGTGAAACTGTCGCAGTCTCCGCCGGAGGAGTTGCAAACGGCGCGCTCGACTCAATCCACGAGCACGAGCACGTCCAATAGCAGAACGGATAAGACTGACCTAGAATTAATTGTTAACAGTAATCCCAACTACGTACCGCCCAAGATTCGGCCAGGCACCACACGCCAACAGCTGCTCCAAGATCTGGGTCACGTAGAGCTCTCCAATATAGTCACTGGCGATGGCATCATGGAGCGCAATATGCGCAGTGCTGAGCTGGAAACGGCGCGCAAAAAGGACTATCAACGTGATCTTATGCAACAGATTGAGGAGAAACGTCGCTCCATTGAAATTCTGAGAGAAAAGGAGCGCAGGCAGGAGGAGGCCCTGACCCGGTAAGTGCGACAGCAAATGCAATTTGAGTTTTTCTTAAATTTCTTTCATTCTTTTTTGGATAAGGCGCCTGGAATCGCAGCTGAAGACAATACATTTAGAGGAGCAGCTAGAAAAACATCGTCAGCGGGCTGAGAAGGTTAGTTAATAGTGGCATTCACCAGGTAAATTCAACCAGGTATCGCCCTTAAGCTTGTAATCGATGCACGATATAGATAAATAATTTAAGTCGAAAACGAGGCCCATACTGATAGCTGGTATTATTCGAAACCGAAATAGCCGATTAGTAATAGATTCAGTTAGTTCAATATTAAATATATATTTCATTATCTTTATATATTTATTTCAAAAGACACAAAATTACTAAAATAAAAATGGTTTTTGGTGGTGCTGTAAAAACTATAAAAACTCCACTTAATGAACGATACTAAAGTAACAAAAACCATCCAAAACCAATGCCAAAATCTTTTTTATCTGTTTCGAATTCCAGCAAAATTATTGTATTATCTTCTGTATTCTGACTAACTTTGGTTGAAATCGGACAAAATCACTTTTAGTATATGATTTTTGGGTTATGTAAATTCTTTTAGGAGTTGATTAAATTTAATAGCATAAATATAAAGAAATTGTTGAAAGGATTAATATTCTTACAACATACTTTATGTTATACGTGACCTATTGATAAATTGACCAGTTAAGTAAAGTTGAGATGGGTTTAGTTAATTTGGCTGAACACAGCACGACAGATCACGAAATCAAATTTATTAACATAGTCATTAATATTTTCGAGCCCGTTAACGAATTTAAATAATCAGATTATGGAATTTGCTTTTAACAGGCCCGTCTGGACTCGGAACAGAATCGATTGATGCGGGAACAGCTGTTGGCCAAGCTGGAGACAGATGCGCAGTTGCTGAACGTCAAGGAACACAATAATTTAGCCGGATCCGTTAGGAATGGAAATGCTAAAACTGATAAACACGATAACAATGATAATATCAGTAAGCACAACAACACAAACTCCAACAAGGTGTACAAATACTTTAGCAATTCGGCACGACACGAATATCGGCGAGGTCAACCGCTTCCAACGGATGTGGAGCTGGACATTGAACTGCCGAATATGGCGAAAATTGAGCGAGAGTGCTTCCATTTGTGCGAGAAGATCTGTCCCCTCTGTGATGAGCCGCTAAAGAGCTATGAGAGCTGCTGTCTGCGATGCCAGCGTAAGTTGGCGCTTAAAATGAAGCCGAAACGGCAGCCCAGCGACGAAGGAGGACAGCATGGCGAGGAGACTAGTGAAGCTGCGGATGCAGTTGATCACAATTGCCAAAACAGCTATGCCATGGTTTGCCTAAAGTGCGAACGTCTGTATGCACTCTGTAGTCAGTGTCTGGACAAGAGCGATGTGTGTCGTTCCTGTCAACGAGAGCGAAATGTGTGCATGAACTGTCGCCGCAATCTCTGCTCGTTTTGTCTAGAAGAAATTGCCTGTGGCAAGGATACTGAACGTACTCATGTAAATGAGCAGGATCAGAAACCACAGCCGCAATCAGAAGACGCCTTTCGGGTACTGGAATTAAACTACACTGTGCCATCTCCAGCACCAGAAACGACTGTCTCGAATCCAGGTGACGCTGATTCGCCTCCATACTCCTTCAACATTTCACCAAACTCTGTGTTCCATGAGGGCTACAAGCCCACTCCAGTGAAGCCACTGTTGATCGATCAACTACCTATCGCCTCGGGCAGTGCGAACAATAGCTTTGAGCTGGACAGCACCGATGAGCAAGCCATGGAACGCGTCCGCCGCCAGACGGATAAACATCTCTCGCGCTATCTCAAGAACTACGGGGATCTGGCTTCCAAGCATCAACAGCAACTGCGTAGCAAGAGCGAGTCGCGTCATCGTGGCACACAAACGACTCCACTATCTCTGGGCAGGCGAGATGTGGTAATACACGAGACGCCCACACAAAATCTATCGATGCCATTGTTGCGTGAAATGCCCAAGATGACGCGAAAGGAGACGGGATGGACTCATATTGAAAGCAGTCAACAAAAAATGGATAATCTCAAGAAGCGCTGGGAGGTAAATCGAGTAATAGCTAAACCGTTGCAATAACTAATTCAATTTATATTAACCAGGTGCCAGCGGTGCAAAAGTTTACCGTGTCAACGTCGTCGCCTAAAATACTGACCCAGGTGGGCGCTATTCGAAAACAACTACAGGCTGCGCGATTTTTTGACGATGTCCAGGACGAGGTGGACGAAGATTACTGACCGAAAGCTAACAACCACTTTTCAAATATTGAACAAGTTGTTTCTGTTTAGTTTTCAAGTGTTAACAGTTTTTAGTTATCTTGCACATTCAATTTACGATTTATCACAATTCATTTTCATTTATTTTGTTCGTCTATCAAAATTTTAACTCCCTGAGATATTTATTATATTTATATGATACCATGTGCTTCTGCTGTTCCATGCAGCGACAAATTTTATATTTAAGGCATAAAGTTTGTTAAAGTTTTTACAAATATATATATATATGAAGCAACTCTTAAGTCTGATGGATGAATATTGCATAAATTTATTAGAAACGAATAGAATTCTAAATGTTTGAGAAATGAAGAAACACAATATCTCAAATTAAGTTAATTCAACAACACACTCAAATCATTCGTTCTGCTCTTGCAGAGTTATTGCAGGCCACTGAGACGAGTTAATCACGTTTACTGATTTAATTTTACTGAAGTCAGTTTCCTTTACCAGTTTTGATTTTTATAAATTCGAAGGGTGAAAATTTGCGAAATAAATTTGAGATGGTGTATTTATAAATGTAAACTGAATTTTCTTGGGTTTAGACACAAATAAAACTAAAAGTTTTTAAGAATTAGATTGTCGGTTTTAAAACCGATTAACAAATATTTTTCGGCAGATAAGTCTCGGACTCAGAAAAAATTAGTCTCAGCTCTTCCTGTCCAGTTTTGATGGTTTACTCATTTCGATAATATTCCGCTGAGTTTAACTACTTTTAAACTTTGCAATTACTGATTGCAGACTGAATATTTAGCGGAAATTTAATATTAAAGTAGAATTTTCGGATAACCTGTCAAAAACGATAGCAGAAGAAACTTCTACATAAGATCGATTAAACACAATTCAACAGTTTTAGTTTTTCATATTTTTACCCAAAGTGAAATTTGGAAATAAATTTCTGTAAATCACAATGCGAACCCGAAATGTAAAAATACCACAAATGTAATGCAATCGAATCGTTTATTGTTATGTGTATGTGTTGTTGTGCATTGTTTGTCCGGCTGGTTGACTGTTTACCACTGCAGTGGGCGTGGAGCGTAGACGGGTGCGTACTGGGAGTAGGCACCAGCTGATCCATAGCTATTGGTTGGGGCGCTGCATGGCACTGGGGTCAAGTTGGGCTGGCAGCTGAACAGGTAGTTCTTAGGGCAGGGTGGAGCCGGGACGGCAACTGGAGCTGGTGCGGCGTAGGCGGGAGCAGCTGGTGCAGCATATGCCGGAGCAGCGGGTGCGGCAGCGGGCTGGCCATAGCCACCGCCATAGGTTGAGCCCAACATCTTATCATCCTTATCGGCAGCCAGAGCGGATGCGGCCAACAGGCAAACGGCGACGAACACGAATACTTTCATGATGATTCTTGAGCTGAACTTGGCTTAAAGCGAACTGCAATGTTAACTTCGACGCTTCGTGGTCTTTATATAGTGTTCTTCAAGCCACAAGCAGGCCAACAAAACTGCCGCGACAGCATTGGCCAAGTTTTGACCAATGCAAACTTATTTACCAACTCAGCGCCTTTTCTTTTGTATTGTGAAATACAAACTAGTTGCACATATTTTTTGTATGTTTCATTTTTATTTCCGCTTCATACATTAATATTTTAAAATATTTTAAATTTATCTTGTAAAATTTACTTTCCATATTTTTTGAAAATTATCTTTAGGGTTAATATAATTAAGTTATTTTTATTTTATATTATAAATTTACTTCCACTTAAGACACTTTAAAATTTAAATATTTAATTTGTTTTTAAAAGTTAATTTGTATAGTTTTGATATATTTTTCCAAATCTTAATTTGACATAAAATAAATATATAAAATCAATGTTTATAAAATTAAAAGTTAATTTTGAACTTTTCAATATTTACTATTTTATAATTTATTAAGATATTAAGTATTCTTTTGAATCTCGCATGAATAGTAGACAAGATATAAACATGAAATTTTTACTCAATTCAAACACCACATTAAGAATTTCTCTTCTTCATCAACTCAAACACTTAAATGAAAATTATAACAATCTTGGAGTAAATGAGCAGTATCTATAGCGGAGTCAATATAAACATGGCCGATGATATTCGATCCTTATTTTCATTTAATTAGCATTAAAAAAATTTAGTGTTAATAAAAACTTCATCTAACTAGCACTGAGAAAAAATTCTAAGAGAATGACTAAAGCTTCAAAAGGATTTAAAAAAAGTGATGCTGATAATGTCTTTTCAATGGCATTGGTAAATAGTATCGGTTATGTTATGTCATTCCCATAGCATTGAGAAATAGTAGCTCTACTTATAATATTTTTAATTGCAATTCACAATAGAAAATAATTTAAATTTTGCCATTGGCAATAAATATATGAAATTAAATCCAACATTATTACAACAGTTAAAATATGACTATTAAGTACTTTAAGAAAATGTTAAAAGTGTTGAGCAAAGTTTAAAATAATTACAGAGAGGTAGAAGCATAAATTTGTAAAATATAAACAGTCTTTTGAGTTTAGGCTTGCAGTTCATATTGAAGTGGGGTATTTTGATAATTAGATTGGAAGCTATTAATCACAGAGTTGTACATAGTGTTGGGTCAAGGAATATAAATAGAAAACGATATAAAGTTATCGTTGAGAACTTTTCTCATGTATTTATAACTTGGTTTCGTTTTATTATTGTAGCTATCATTAGACGAGCGGGTTAAAAACATGGTTTTTTAGGATCGCATAAAAACATGTATTAATTCACTTAAATACGTTAGGAAATTTATTCAATATAGAGTTTAAAATAAGTGCGTCTATAGAAATATAGAATTATAGAAAATTTGTATGGTTAATGAAATGCAATTTCACTTGTATTGAATACGCTTATGAAAATGAATTGATATTTCACTATCATTGAACATTGTATTGATACCACTGAAAATAGTAGTGATAATGATATAGGAAATTCCCTAATGTCGAGTGCGACATTTGTACGCATTCAAAGTGAAGAGAAAACATATGCCAGTTTTATTTTTATATTTTGACAAAAGGTGAAACATGTTGCTATTAATTAGTGATTGATTGCAATCAAAGTTAATTGAAGGCAATGGTAAAGTTGTAAGTGAATTACAACAATCAAGGCCTTTGCACTCGACAAAAAGGAGGAGGGAGGTTTTAACTCGATTAAATTTAATATATTATAGAATGATGCATCCTAATAATGTTTTTAATCTGATTCAATAATACGAAGTAGTTTAATTTTTATTTAATTTGAATCACTGTCGTTCGCGTTTTATATTTCAACTCATTTAGTCATTTGTCAGCTTTATTCAAGTATGTTCTTTGCAATTAAATAAACTTTTGATGTAGAAAAACTGAATTTATTCAAAAATGCATTTGGATAATGCGTATCTTCTTTCTTTTAATAACTTATTCAAACACTTTCAAGCTAAAATGATTGAAATCTTTACATGACATCAAAAACAAAATTGTAACAATTTCAAGTAAAATAATTTCAAGTGAAATAGCCGGAAAATTCGTAGAATAAAGCGTCGCTATGATGTCTCTATTGCAATATTGCCCCAGAATGTGGCTGCATTCAATTGCATTGCACCGAAGCTGCCACAATGGGTTGACGAAAAACGTGAAGAACATGGATGACGCCCAATTAAAGGCCAAGTTTAAACAGAGCGAGGCGATTGTTAAACAAGCGATGAGTTTGTATAGTCCAGATGAAATGATGCTGTGCTTCAATGGGGGCAAGGACTGTACCGTCCTGCTGGACGTGCTCTCAAGGCATCTGAATAATTCGGCTCCGTTGCGCGCGGTGTGTGTCAAATCCCACGATCCGTTCGAGGAGGTGGAACAGTTTATTGATAGCAGCATTGAGCGTTATGCGCTGAAATTGCAACGCTACCATGGTGCCCTGAAGATGACCATTGAGCAGGTTCTGGCAGAGCATCCGCAGGTGCGTGCCATGTTCCTGGGCTGTCGACGCAGCGATCCGGGCTGTGAGAAGCTCTCGGAGATGGTGCTCTGTGACAACGGCTGGCCATCTTTGATGCGCATCTTTCCGTTGCTGGACTGGAACTACCATGACATTTGGAACTATCTGCGTAGCCAGAAGCTGCCCTATTGCTCCCTCTATGACCAGGGCTACACTTCCTTGGGTGGACGCAGCAGCACACGGGTAAATCCCAGCTTGTTGGTCTACGACGAGCAACTCGGCAAGTTAGTCTATCGACCCGCCTACGAGTTGCAGGACGATAAACTGGAACGTGCCAATCGAGAGGATGCTCAAATAGTTCATCTCGCTCGCCAGCACCATCAAAATCCTTAACAAAAAGAAATTCTAGCAGAAATAGAAAAGCAAATCATGTCAAGTGCAATCTCATTTATATAGTTCATTTATATAGTGAATTTATATGTGTATGGTACATGTATCATTTTTTATTCTTGCTTTTTATTCACTTCTGGTTTCGACTTTAAGTTGCGGACAAATTGCCAATTTCTTGCAATTGGAGCAGCAAGTGTCAAAGAAGTGT
The DNA here is from genome assembly GCA_018901795.1 of Drosophila sp. st01m. Lineage (NCBI taxonomy): Eukaryota > Metazoa > Arthropoda > Insecta > Diptera > Drosophilidae > Drosophila > Drosophila sp. st01m. The sequence goes on from JAEIFG010000269.1 coordinate 1,488,759, forward strand.
GCCACAACACATTTACACAAATACACACACACACAAACACACTCACACACCCAAAACACACACACGCATTGAGAAACTCACCTCGTCTTATCAGCTACAATTGCTCTTCACTAGAATGTGAGTAAGCTAACGAATGTTGAAGAGAACTTGGTGAGTATAAGAGTAGCTATGGGGAAAATATATTAACTACAGTGATTTCACCATGTCTGAGTGTCTCTGCTATTACAGTATGTGGTGAGTTTGGCGTAGGGGTGAAGTCGTATTGATTTGACAAGGTTCTTTAATCTTATAGTTCTTACATTACGACATTACAATATGTATGATAGAATTTTGTTTGATCATTTGCTGTTGGTAACATTGAATAACGCTTGCTTCGATAGCCCAAAGTGTTTATTTGAAAGCCCCTGAGCCCATGTTGTTGGTTTATTATTTAATTTAGTGTTTTCTAAGCTGAGCTCAGGAAAAAGCGAAATCAATTGTTGTGAAACTGCTTTTCTCACGTTAAAACAAAAAAGTTTACATCGAAGCGGTTCATCTCAGCACCTAACAATTTTTTTAGAGCATGTGTTATTTGTCATCAGTTTCGTTCTGAGCAAAAACACAAAACGGTCTCAATAGAAACAACTTGGAAAACACCTTGAACAAAGTCTCAACCAAAAATGCAAGAGCAGAACGAAAGAGTGGAACACGAAAGTGTTTTAATAAAATTGAACAATAAATTGCCATTTAATAAATTAGAAAATTTGTCATGAATTAGAAACAGATTCTTTATATTATATGTTCATAAATGAACATGGAATTTAGACAACCTTCAGTATGCGCTACCTGATGTGCAACAAACTGGAAAAGGATCACAACAGGAGCTCGGAAATAGTAGATAAGCATACACAGTGTAAGATCACTGGACACTAATAACGTAATCTAGTAAGATAAGTAGATTGGAGACAACTACAATAGTTGTTGGCTATAGTTAGCTCTATCTAACAGTACCTAAGATTATTAATCTAAACAGTTCTTAAACCAATTTGTTGAAGTGGAGATTTACATTTTACACTATTCAACAAGTTTGAGCTCTTTGGCTACATTTTTCGTTTTATATTTTATTTACATAGCTGCATTAGTTAAGCGTAGTTTAAGATATAATAATAATCTATGGAGAGAAGGCGAGAAAATTTTTTTGACGTTTCTGTCGATTTCAAAGATAATCTCATACAATAACCATTTGATGTTATATTACACATTTTGACCATATTTAGATCAAATCGGATTGAGAATGTGCTTTTAGTATAAAAGTGCTGTTGTTTATTAAGATATATCAACCAATCTCACAGATTATGCATCTGGTAATGTGTTGTATTCTCTGACCGCAATTTTGTCCCAATCATATATGGTTTATATATATATATCATCATTAATTTTGGTTCAACTCGGTCTATTACCCAGTTTTTGTGTAAAAACCTGTTTTTTTTTTTTAAGATATCTTAACTTTACTGATGGAATGTGCTTTTCTTTAGTCTTTAAGTCTTTTATATTCCGACTAAAGTCGGTCAACTATATAATATAGCTGGCATAAGACCGATCGATCGAAAACAAGATTTTGTGTGAATAGTTTTTTTTGTTTTCTTAAAATATCTTAAATAAACTCATAAACTCTATATTTTTAAGCACCTTTTACATTCAGAACAATTTTGGTTAAAATCCGAGGACTATATTATATAGCTGCCATAGGACCAATAGGTCAAAAGTCGAGATTTTGTTTAAAAAACTTTTTTATTTTTGGAATAAAATGCTAAAAATATGAATCTTGTATCGTCTTACATAACATGTATAAAGTTATTTGGAATCGGACTACAATAACATATAGTTGCCATTGGACGAATCAGTCAAAATCAACCTTTCATGAAATTGGACTTGCATGGTAGGTTTGTTCATATGCTAAAACCTCAGTCGCTACTTAGATATTAATGAATCATATCTTTAGCCTGGCTCAATCAACAAAACTGTTTAATAACAGATAGAAATGTTTTTATATATAATTTCTAAGTAATTTTCGAAGATACTAGTTCATACGAAGTTCATACTCGTATAAGCGAATTCATCGGTTTTTTCCACTGTACGAAGTAAAGACATTTGACTTATAGTGTGTGCCAAGGTAAACCTAGCATAATCTTTACATGATTTTTGTTGTAATTGAAATGTGATATATTAAGCATCGTAGTATAAAGGTAAAAGTAAAAATATTTTGAATGATGTTTGGAATATTTCATATTGATTTGATTGTGCACTTCATTTCAAGCCCTTTATGAAGTAAACAAAGTTCTTGACCATGGAGGCTTCAGTGCCATTTTGGCTATTAGTAGGCGTGGCAATTCCTGGCAGTTCACCTACCAAAAGCAGTGGACGATTTCCATCACTTTTTAATAAATTATTGTCCTCCAATTGGTTTTCAACATCGAGTTCATTGTCCACATTGCGTTTGCTCTTTGATTCCTGATCGTCGCTTGCCAGAAGTTGTCCATAGACCTTTAGTAGATTGTGCTCCTCGGATTTTTCCAAGAAATTCAGCAGTTCCTGAATGGTCTTGTCGTGCTTGTGGGCCAGCTTTGCATCATAGGGCGGAGACTTCCTGGTTGCAAATTGGGCCCGGTATCCCGATTTGTTGCTTGTGGGCGTTAGGCTGACGCGATACCAGCTCTGATCCTCGGGATCTTGGCCCAGCAAAGCGTATTCAAATTGGGGCGAGGGCGTCGAAGTGGGCGTGGTCGCAGCTACTCCCAATCGATCTGAGGTCTTCACCAAACTGTTGTTGTTGTAGCCACTGGAGTTGGTCTGTTGTGTCGGCTTGTGTCTGTCAAAAAGAGCGTTAGACACACTGTCAGATGACCTATTGAATGCAGGTGAAGTTCTGGATTTAATAATCTTACCCCAGTTGATTATAGCGTGGCACATCCATGGGCAAAGTGTCACCAAAGGTCACCAGACAGCAGATGAAAATGGTCATGGTGATGGCAATGGGAATGCGAATGGGGATGGATATGGGGATGGGATTGGTGAGCTTTTTGTTTCTTCCACATATTAACAAGCTGCACTGTGCCGACTGTTGCCCAATTGTGACTTTGTCTTCGGTTTTATAGCTTCACTACAGACGCCTCAATCGCCGTTGACATTGGTATTGAATTGCATTTACTGGCCTCGAATTTGTCGTGCAAATCAACATGTAAATGTAGAAATGTAGCTTTGACTACAACGAGAATCATGAATCTACAGCGGAACTTCTCAGATAACGCGGTGCCTCTTACATATGTTAGACATTAGACAGTCACGTCTGCAACTTTAGCGTTATAATTATTCATTTAATTACATTTAAAGCCAAAATGATGCAGAATTCATTTGATTCAGTTGTGTTGAGTTCAGTTCAGTCTGAGCTGAGAAAGTAAGGTATCTGTAAGTTTATCTTGAAAACTCTATTATGGCACATTTTTCAATGCTTCAATAAGCCAATTATGTTAGAAAAACTGTCCAATAGAGACAACTTCTCTTTTATAAATAACTCAATATAGCAATGATATAGTAAAGCTCTCTTAATTATCTAATGTGATAGACTGACCAAAATTAAATTTTACAGTTCACTAACCGTTTATACTTATCAAGTATAGATACTTTATGAGGTCTGCCACGCTTCCTTCTGCCTGTTACATATTTAATGAAGTCTCGCTTAAGATGAATATCATTAAAAACTAAAAATAGATATCACAAAACCTACAAAACCAAACTCAGAGATGTCACCGATTTTCTTTTTGCTTTTCTCGATAAATCTGACTCTTTTCAGCCAAATATCTCTCGAAAGCTGAATTAACTTATTCCGCATTTTTATCAAATATAAACTATATAATTATTTAAAACTTTCTTTACGATGCAGATATTTTCGCACAGTGCACTGGTTTTTTTTTTAATAAAATGTATTCTGTTACTTTTAAATAGATTTGGAGATTTAAGACTAATTCCGAAAAAAACTACAAACTATCTTAACATAATAAACGGAATTTATTCCAGTGAAATTCGACAGATTTCCTACACAAAGAAGAATGTCTCTTATTTTGAATTGCGTCTTATCAAGTTTCGCTGGAAAGCTTTTGGCCATTGTTTGGTTAAGGAAATGCCACTTACCAATAGGCACTTCCGGTCAGCAATTCAAAAGTGGGCCGAAAGTGGATTTGTGCTATCTCTTTCTACTGAGAGCATTGCCAACATCAATGACAAATTATTATCAGTGAAATTGGCGACCTTTCGAAAGGAGCTGTGTATTTGAGCATGGGAATGTGATGGCTCTCAATGGGCTGTTAATCAACAAGAAAACTTTCACTTTATCTGCGAGTTCGCTGTGCGCGTGCTCTCTCTCTCCCTCTCTCGCTCACTCTGTCTGTGTCTCTCTCAACTGGTATGGCTCTCTCAATCACCTCTCAGCAGCTGTCGCTGTCGCTGCCGCTGCCACTGTCGCTGTCGCTCAGCTGTTGCGGGCGACATTGCCATTTGCCTGTTGTGTGCAAGCGTTGGCAATTTGCGCGCGCATTGCCCAACACTGTACAACACCGTTCACTGACACACGCACTCCTCACATTACACATACGCATCGTTGTCCGTGAAGTGGCAGCAGCAGCAGCAGCAGCAAAGCTCTGACTCTGCCTCTGTCCGACTCGGTTCGGTTGGACTTTTGGTTCGGAGCAAGTTTTGCAAATTCAGTAGACAATCTTTCCTCATTTCGCTAACACACACAGACACGCAGCACAACAAATAACTGGCTTAAATTTCAAGCAACAAACTGTAACACTAGCAAATAACAATTAATAATGTTATCAACATACAAATATCGAATCAACTGCAAATCTAAATAAATTAATTGAATAATTACAAAATAATACTAACTAAGTTGTAGTGTATAATGAGCTTAATGTGCATGTGTCTATCGGTCGTGTAGTTCTTAAAATATTATATATACAATTTATGAAATTAATTCAATAACTTAACTAAATAAATAACTGTTGTCCCTGCAAAATGTTTCCTGCCGTGCGCGTTTATTGCCTATTGTTCTTGTGCATCTATTTGCTTTCACTGTAGTTCCAAGCAAAAGTACGTAAAAAATGTATCTCTTATCAGCAAATTTATGCGTAGCGCCTCGAATAAGCGAATAAAGTCCATTGAGACAACTGGCAATTGAAGTTGTCCCATTGCATGACTCTAACTAGTTACGTTTTACATTTTGAAACCAAGATATCGTATGTATTATACTATACTATACTGCTATATCTATTTAAAGTCTCTCTATCCAGATATTTGAAGCAAAATTCATATTGTAATTGTTGTCAGCTGAGAAACCTCGTTGCCATTCATTGACATTGTTTAGTAATGTTAACAAATGTAAGCTCATCTCTGTAGTAATAGTTCAAAAAGTCTAATCGTTGGAAAACGATAAAAGTTTCTTTTCTTTAACTGACTCTAATAAGTCCCGAGGAAAGCTGGTTGATAAAAGACTTTCAATTCGTTAAAGAATTGGAATAAATAGTTATTAAATAGTTGACTTAAATAAGTTAAATGAGTTGATGCTTGCCGATTTTGAGATTTCCATGTTTTCGGAATAATTAAATTTCCGAAGTTTTAGAATCCCCGACATTTCTTTGTATGATTTTCATATATTTTAGAAAAATTTATTTATTTATTTATATTTATTATATTTTATTTATTTATTTAATTTCAGTTCAATTTGTGTATTGAATAAATTTATAAATAAAGTATTGTTAAATTTATTTTAAAATGAAATCTGGACAAAATTGTTTAATTCTCGGCTACAATTTTCTTCTTGTAAAATGTGTTTAAAGAAAGAAAGAAGTAACAGTTTTGGCTTTAATCGTTGACTTTTGTGGTTCTTTAATGAGTTTTTTTGTTAAGTTCACATGCTATTTTTAATTAAATTAAATGTTCAGCTCATGTCGGGCCTGGAATTTACGATTTAACGAATCTACGTTGCCTGCGTGTTCAAGTAGCGTGTAAAGTAATTTAGATGCCCAACAAAAGTTTCGTGGCCGTTTAATTTTTAGCGCAAAATAAGTAAACAATCGCAAAAGGCAATAGAAAATGCCAACGAGTCCTTCAAAGTGAGCCAAGTTGATTTTTTATTTTTCTTGAGTTAGTTAAGCAAAAATAAAACGAAAACGAAAACGAAAAAGAAAATAGAAAGTTTGACTACGAAATTACATTCGCTTTTTGCTGCCTCAGACATTTGTTATTCGTTGATGTTGTTGTTGTTGTTATTGTTGTTCTCTAAGATAAGTATACACACCTACTGACATACAAATGTGAGTAGCTATGTATATGTGCGAATGCGTGGTAGGATGTGTGTGTGAGTGTGTGTGAAATTCAGGTGTGTCTATTACACGTGTGCTTGTTTGTGTGTCTGCCTGTCCTTTCACAATATCGCAATTGTAGACCTGTGAAATTGTGGAAGGTAATCGAGAATTATTCTCCATTTTTCCTCTACTTTTTATAAGCATTTAAGTTCAAATACAGTCAATCCATATTAGAATAGTCTACAAATATTCTCTCAGAGGTCGAAAATTGTGCACTTTATAGATCAAGTGGGACCTTTTCTTTTTAAAAGTTTTCGATTTGTTTTCTTCTATTTCTTCGCTGATCAGAAAAATAAATAATATAATTTCATTTTGTTAAGTTCAACTCTTTTGTTAATTACAATGCAGTTTTGCAGATAATCGAAACTTTTGGATTAATTTATTTCATTGCTAATATTGTTTTGAGCCGAGAGAAAAAAGGGTTTAAGTTAAATTCAATTAAATATGAATTAAATGATTTGAATGTAATATATTGTAATGTATAATGAATTGAAATACAGCTGTTGTTGATTACCGTTTTAGATTTTTAATAATTAAGACCTCTCAGCAAATATATTTAATAATCGTTTGACAACATTCTTAAAGTTAACTCAGATTGTTATCATTTCATTTTATCATGCTCTAATATTATAATAAAATATACGACATTTAAACTGGTAATAATACGGTGTTAAACTCCCCAATGTGCCTAACATTATCTAACTACAATTTTCTTTTTGTTCATTTTAAATTACATTCTTTTTTTGTTGTACGCCATTTGTTTCAGTTGAGGCCATAGCAAAAGAATGTGGGGTTGTGTGTGTGTGTGTGTGTGTGTGTGTGTGTGTGTGTGTGTGTGTGTGTGTGTGTGTGTGTGTGTGTGTGTGTGTGTGTGTGTTCGGGTGCTTGTAGTGGTGTGCGTGAGAGCGCTTTTCCTATAAGGTGAGCAGACTGAGCCATAAAAAACTGGACCCGCTTTCTTTGGAGTCGTAAATTGTTGATGTTTTGGTTATTGTTGGAGTTGGTGCTGAATGTAATGAATATAAAACCACTTTTAACTGCCTGTATTTTTTAGGCACACACAGAAACTCAAACAATATACATACATATACATACTTCGTGCATTTCCCTTACAATTTCGGACTTTGCCAAGACCTGAGCTTTGAATGTTAGCCAAGCTTTTTGTATTATTTGTAAATTGCAACAAGGAACTTGTTGAGGCATTGACAAGTACAAATCCCGGCAAGAAAAATACAAATGGAACAAGTGTAAAATAAATAAAGAAATGAGGAAATACTTAAGTTTTTGGCATTCCATAAACAAGTGTACGATTTTTGAGCACTTTGTTTGAGACCTGCAATGCACAAAAAACATTTCGACATTTCACTTACAATTTTTTTGCTCCAATTCCAGTTGGCAACTTTTCGTTTTTCCTTTTCTTTCCATTTTTTTGTGTTGCTAAATTTTCCATAGACTCTCACAAGCAACCAGTGTTTCCTGTGAGATAAGCAGCTTGCTGAGTCCAAGAGATGCAGGGGGCAGACCGGAGGGGGAGTTTGCCAAGCTCGGTGCTACCAAGGCCAGGACATCAGGCAGTCAGTCAGTCAGTCAGTCAGTCAGACGGACAGTCAGTCAGGCAGCCTGGCTTGTCGCTTGTAGCTTGTTCTGGCAGCACGTATGAAGCTAGATAATAATTCCGTTGAATATATACACAGCAGTCTTTCAGTATGTATAGCATAGTTGGGAGCCTCGCAATTGGGAGGCACTGTGTGTTGGCCTCGATAGTGTTAAAAGTTGAGCTGCTATGCAAAATAGATTATAGCTTTGACTTTTGCAAGCCAAACTGAATTGCATTTCTTCTTATAAGCAGAGAGAAGAAAGACGACTGAAAAGCTGCCAACAAAGCAAAGACATTTTCTTAGCTCTCTAAGTATTGCTTTGGGCCCAAAGATTTAAGAAATTGTCTATAGACCTGAAGGTAGTAAATGATATTTTGGCCAAATATGGATGTATAATGAAGTGTATGTATTTGGTAATAGAAACATTCATAAAAGGACTGATTCATTAATTATAATATATTTCTGGTCAGGCTTCTGTTTAAACTTTGCATCAGAGAATTCAAATTAAATGTATTTGTTGACATTTTGAATTTAATTTTCTCAAATCTAAAAGATTATTATTTTTCCTTGGTTAAACGGTCTATATTTTTATTATACTTTTCTTATCGCTTAGATAATTTAACAATTGTGGTTTTAAGTATCTATCTTTAGATACTCGATTTATTAATAATCTTTTTCCGCTTCGAATTCGAGCTAAAATATAGTTGTAGTCAATGAAATCGAACCATTTTTTCCAAAAAGTCCAGTTGGGATTCAATCGTTAGATAATTCAGTTTTAGGGAAATTTCCATCCTTGCTTTATATAGTAATTGATTTATAAAGACTTACTACTATGCTCAACAGATTTTAAAATGTTAATCATACTGAGATTCGTACTTCAACTGAATTTATTCAGGATCGACTTTGGAGAAGATTTATCGATTTATATAAATATATATTCAAATATAAGTATATTAAATAATTATTGACAAGCAAATAAATACAAATGGCTTTAATACTCCGTTAGAAGGAAATTGGACCTTTGATATTAATTATATTTATTTGGACAAGTTGTTGACCTTTGTAGTGCCAATTAGCTGTCAATTAGTCAATGGAATTGATTGATAGACGCTAAGGTGAAGGATTGGCATGAGTTCTGCCTTCTCCGATTAGACTGATTGTGCTCAACTTGCTGCTTCAATATGACCTGGTCAATGCCAACTTGAATGCTCATTTATTTCAAAGTCGTGATCACAACAATGTGCGGGGTGTGTGGGTGTGTGGGGGGTGTGGGTGTGTGCCAATCTCTTACATATATAATATAAATGCCATATGTGTGGCCTGGCCATCGCCTGACTGTCTCAGCAGTAAGAGAATAGGAGAATTTTAAGTAAATTCCTTGAAATAAGTTAAAGAAAGGCGTCCAATACATGTTGCCAACTTTTCAAAAGTTCAAGTTAAGTGCAGCAGCAACAGCGATTGCAACAACAACATCAACAACGACCACAACAACAAGTATGACATGACTATACACTTTACTGCTTTACTGCTGAGAGAGTTTTGTTGTTATAAACAAGACAGTGGCAAAGTCAGCTCTCCCATTGGTGCTCTTTCAACACATCGAACATTGCGCGCGCATTTCAATACCGAGAGTACAGAGTACAGTACAGGATACACGACTCAGGATACAGGACACACGCTTCCCACAGGAGCTGCGACGCAGCTGCCTCACATCTGTCGTTAGTATACAAAACGGCAGCGGACGCGTCGCATGCCACAGGCAGCAGCAGCAGCAGCAGTGTCAGTGTCAGTGGCAGCAACGGCAGAAGTGGCAGCAACATAAAAATGCGTCACTTTAAAATGAAGTGAAAAGTGAAAGTTTTTAAAGCTGCCCCCAATGTGGCGACCCATGTGGCGTATGTGCAATATCTTCCTATTCTATTTCAATGTCTGGTTTTTCCTTTCTTTTTGGTCTATTACAACTTCAAGTGCTTCGCAATAAACATCAACATCGAGCAGCGCCGTGGCGAGCAAAAGTTGCTCCCGGGGCAAAGATTTAGGCGACGTCCCCCTCCCTCCACACTGTTGTACAGCAGACTATTTCTTTAACAACAAAACAAAAATTTGATTCTCCAGTTTATTAATTGCAATAAATATCACAAAAATTAAAAATTAATAGCCAAAATTCATTTATTGCTACAAAAAGAAAAACTCAACTAGCGCCAAAACTCATTGCGAAAATTGAATTAAGTTCACCAAAACAAATCTTAATTGACAATTCCAGCGTAAAAGTTTATTTAAGATTATAAAGGATTAAATCTTGCTTTTCTAGCTTTTAAGAAAGCGAAATCCAAATATTAATTGATCAATATTCAAAGATTCCATCGAAATCCAAAGACTCTCAAAGTCCATTGAAGATCGAAAATGGTTTTTTAAATTTTATTTAAAGTTGATACTAATTTATTTATTTGTTTATACTCTGTCAGATTTTAAGCGGCGACATTTAATTTAACATTTAAAATTAAAAATAAAAATTTTAAAATAAGTAAAATTTGTTTTGTATGAATTTAATATATATATTAATTGCATATATGCATTGCAAGCCTTCAAGTTTTGTGTCCTAATTGGATTGAATGCTTAAATTTCCCTTTGAATTGCTTCGTGCTGAAGTAGATCGATTCTAAGATATTAATCTATTCATCTTTTGATCTGTTTTTAATATGTTTTTCTCATTCGATTTGTGCCCAGACAACTTCCCCTCCTTTCCAATTATAAAGTTAGATTTCTTGATTATAAAACACCAATAAGGAAGTTCGAGTCTTCTCTGAATTTTATCAGGATCGAATATTAAACTCACTTGTGCCGTTTGCGTTTCAGTGAGCATACTGAATTGGTATTTTAGATTCAGTTATATCAATAAAAGTTTAGCTAGAAGGAACTGGTAGTAGTTAGTCAGAAATCTATTCCCAGACTAACTGTGTTAATGAAGTTGAGTTTGTAGTTATGTGAGTAAAAAACAAGTTGAAATATTATAAAAATTCATATGGATCATCTCGAATTAAATTGAAACTTTTAGATTTAGGGCTCCTCAGAACTTTAAAATAGTTTTACTGTGTATCTTAAACGGCGTTAGCAAATTTGGTAACTATCAGTTAGTTATTTCCCAAGGTTTTTCTTGTTTCAGATCTTCGCTTTACGTGTGTTTTATGCGAATTATGCGCATTGCAAGGCCAATCATAAAACTAAAAACTAAAAACTGAAACTAAAATGAAAACTTTGGCAGCCATTAAACCAACGACTTTGATAACAAACTAAAATTGTGTAATTGTGAAATTGTGGAAAGTGTAATCAAATAAATTTCTGCTGACACACAGTAAACGTAGCGCCAAAGGTCAGAAGAGGAAAATGTGCATTAAAAATTACGCCGACATTCACTTCGGGGGCAGCAACAACATCGACGGCAACCACTGCGGCAGCAACAACAACAACGACAACAACAACAATACAAACAACGACGGAAGTAAAGATTCAGAGGAGAACGTTAGCCAGAACCACATCGAGAACCAGTTCCAGTTACAGTTGCAATTACCACGAAAATCAGCCAAAGGCGGCAAGTTATCGAGCTTAAAAATATTCATGTGTTGTTGTTATTTTATCATCATCATCATGTTGATATAGACAAGCAGAGAAATATAGTATAAACGAATCAAATCGATTAACTAATTAATATAGCAATACAACAAACAATATTCGTGTACAACGCCAAAAACGCATTAGCAGGTAAATTCTTATCACATACTATATAAAAGACTCCCCTCTTGAGTTCGAATAATTGCATAGCTAACAATATAAGTACAGTGAACTGTTTAATTGAAAATCCATATTACTCAATCAGTGGTGTTTTAGAGATACACACCAACGTATACGTTTCGGGAAACCTCTTTAAATAATCGGAAGATCAAACCAGTTTTCACCATTTATTACCTATCATTTAATGACATGTTCATTTTTACGCTGAATTTAGAGAAAATACTTACAGTTGAATTTTTCTTCACTTTTTGAAACCAGGCTAACGATATTCATATAAACAAAGTCATAACAGGAAAAAGAATGATTAAAAGTAGTCCATATCTAGGTATTGGTATTTTAATATTTCATTATTTGAAAAGAAAAACAATAATGATCAACACGAGCTAACCGATTCACGAATTATTGGAAAAGAGGGTATACAATTAGAACATGTGTTAGTTGTAATTATTGCTTGCTTTTTTAGTCTGCTTTTATATACATTTAGTCGTTATAGAATTTGGTATTTTGTTTTATTGAAATTAGTGCTAAATTGATTGCCACAATATGTTAAAACACAAGCAGCAACAACAACATCAACAATACACAGAAAGAGACCAATCACACATATTACGCATACGCAAAATGGTTTTTTGTTTTTTGTTTATTTGCTCGCTGATTACTCATACGATGCGTGGCGCAGTTTAATGAAAATTGATTTTACAGTGTGACAAACAAAACATACAACACTTCACACACATACACATACACAACACATTCGCACACCCACATCAAATACATATGTGTAGTAATTTATTGTTGTTGTTGGCGTTTTCAATTCATATTGCTGACCTACATTTCCAATTTTTTGTTGGCATATTGTTGTTATTGTCGGGTGTTGTTATTGAGAGGGTGAACCGTGTCCAGTCGGATTGTTAAGATTAGGACACTCGCCCATAAATATTGTAGGTTTATAAACGTACTATTTGCCATCACATTAATTTGAACAAAAGGTAGCTAACAACTAACGTAGTTGTTCCTATTATGATAAGTGTTTGAATATTTTTTCATTTTATCTCTTACATTAGAATAATTTTCTTTCTTCAGTGTGCATCAATAATTGTATTATATTTTGTTTTTTTTTTTTTTTAAGTTTGAGAAATAACAATATTTGCATTTTTGGTATTAAAGATAATGTTTGCTATTATTATTGTTCAAACTTACAACATTAATATGAAAGTAATTTAAAAAAATGTCGGACTACTTACCTTAATTCAAACTTGTTCGTTATCCAAATAATCAAGGTAAAACCAAACCCCTTATTATTTGAATTGTAAGCACTAATGATCGAAGCTCAATTAAAGTCAGCTGGTCAAGAGTTGTCATGTAAAATACAAACGGTGTAAAGTTCATGACAAATTCGAAATATATATATTTTCATTTAGAGTTTATGTAAGAATATCGGCCTTATTTCCAATTTGTGTGTATATATTTGGGGACTCGTAAAAACCAAATGCAATCGCAAATATATAATTTATATTATCACATTTTATGGCTACTGAAAATATGCATTCCGAGAAAGGTCTCTGTACAAAAGTATATTTTGAATTTGAATGCCCTTGCACATGGATAATCTACGTATAAGATTTTTATGCACATTTACTATATATGGCGTGCAGATGGCGCAATTTATGCAAATCCATTTCAATCTATCGCAAAATCGCCATATATTTATTAAATATGTGAAAAACATGCATTAAATGTTCAAAAAAAAAAAAACAAACACAAAAGTCGATGGTCACTGGGCGTATAAAAGCAGACCAAAAGCAATGAAAACCTGGCTATCAGATACCCTGTATATAACTTCTCTTGTTTTTTTAATTGTCAATTGGAATGGTTTATCGATTTATTGTTTTGTTTATTTCATTCAACATTTGAAAATGTTGAGATAACTGGTGAGATTTGATAAAATTAAATTAAATTCATTCTTATTTTAATGAACTTTAACTAAATTTAATTTGTAAAATTTGTGTCATTTTGTGTAAAGCGTTTTTAAAAACTTGTAACCTTATTTCGAGTTGTTTTAGTCAACAATGATTGCGCAGATGCTTTTTACCGATTATTCAAGCTGAAACTAAATAAACATAGTCCACTGTGCACGCGACCTAAGAAGGTGACACACACACATGACATTTTATGAATATCATTTCAGCTTTGTGTGTGTAGATAAACCCTTTACTGCCCTTTCAATGGCCACACAATACTCCGCCTAAATATATTAAATTGCCGTTGTTGTTATTGTTGTGGTTGTTGTATAACAAATCGGTTTGATGTTGATTCTATGTAAGCGGTACTTATGCATGCATTTGCGATAAATTATATAGAATTAAAAGAATTGTCACGGTTGACACAGGTTTTAAATTGATCGCATTACACATGGAATATTGACATAATTTTCGTGTTTATTACATTATTATATTTTTCTTCTACTTTTAGCTCCAGAGACGTCGGCAAGGCAATCTAATTTTAATAATTCAACTATAGTAAAATATAATTCTCAAATTTCATCAGTGTCTAAACAAGTTAAATAATATTGATGTTTCTGTGTGTTTAAAAATCAGATTTAAGCACTATGTTTAAAAGCTTAATAAAGATTTCGTGAGTGTGTGCAGTGTGTTCAAAAGTGAAAATTGGAAAATTGGATAAAATAACATTTATATAATAATAAATATCTTCATGCTGTAACTGAATGTGATTGTTAAACAACATCAACTTTAACAAACGAACAGCTAAATGTAAGTAGATTGATTAATACTATCGTTTAACCGAATATATTTTGAAGTAGTGAACAAATACTTTCATTGAAATGTGGGATGTGTCGATAAAAACTGACAATCCATTCAAAAAATGGACTTATCATATATTTATTGAAGTATCCCATATGTATATTTAGAAGAGAACACAATGTACAAATTACATTTAGATTAATTGATGTCCTTTAAAGGACATTTATCCCGTATGCTCCATTGTTCAGCTAGAAATTGTAGTCATAAAAGTCTCGTAATACTTGCCATTAATTCTTCTAGCTTAGCTACATTTAGCCTTAGATTCACATTGTATGACAAAGAAGATTTCCCGTATGTGTCATGAGTCGTAATATTTATTATTATTCTACACTGCAAAAATATTTACCAAATATCAATATTTAATGCCACGCAAATTGTCAAAATATTGACATGAATACAACGAATTGTTGAAAGGTAAAGCAAACAAAAAGTTACTATTGAAAATCATAGACAGTCAACAATTCTTCATGTGTATGTGTGTGTGTGTGTGTGTGTGTGTGTGTGTGTGCATAAGTGTGCATGAGTGTACGTGTGTGTGCGTGTGAGTGTTTAGCCTGCTGTTGTTGTGTGTCCCTTTCTGGTCCTTGTCAATAGCACAAACAATTTTAAACACGTCGAGTAATTGTTTTATGGCACTCGCAGGACACACAAAACAAATCAAAGCCAAGGCCCTGGACTTAATCCAAGCTGATATAAACATTATTTTTAAGATTTACGAGCATTTTGCTGTTGCTGTTGCTACAATAGCTTTAAATATTACAAAGACATGAAAAACACACCCTGGATAATTGAGTTAAACGAAGATGTTAAAGTTGAAGATTTTGTATCCTTACCGAATACACAAAACTATTTGTTCACTCATTGGATGCCATCAAATATTTGAATATTGTAATATAAAAAGTCAAATATTGCATGCAATTGAAATATTTAATTCAAAAATAAATGAATATTTCGATTACTCACTCACTTTACCTTCCAGAGTCGTAAACAAACTAATAAATACCGGTCTCTTAAATAGAGATATTCATATAAATACATAAGTATAGTATGTATGACAACAGAGACGAAAAAGAAAGAAAACCGCAGACATGTTGACACTTTTATGGCTCATTCCTTGTTAGATGTGTATAAAAAAAATGGGACATCTAATTGGCAAGTCTGCATATTTTACAATGCTAATAGCATGCCGTTATTTCTTGATGTCTTTGTCAGAACGATTGGCCTCAAAGGACACTCTGACGTTGACAGGACATGATTAAATCCGCTTGACTCTATCGATTGCCGTTTGTTAGAACAGCTGGCTACACTTTCAGATGTAATTGCAGATCTGAAGACACCCTATTCAATAATATACTGAAAAATTCTAAAAATTAATAGCTGCTTTTAAAAAAGGTTGACAGCTCAAAGCTCACTTTTATTAAATTCCTCACCCACTATCTGAATGTAAAGGTAGAATGGACTTTCAAGACGCAATGCGTTAATTAAGTAATTATTAGGTAGACCAGTTGGTTTGGTCTAGTTTGGTTTGGTTTGGTTTGGTTTGGTCTGGTCACGCTCACCTTAAACACACACCTTGATTGCTCCAAATGCTATGACAAAAATCGATTTGTGTCGCGTTTCTTGACGCCTTTAGAAGTGGCAGTCATCGTTGAGTTAATGTCTTTAATCAAGAACTGTAAAGTATATTATTTTATTTCGGCAAACGGTATGAATAGAAAAAATATATATATATGTATATGTCCATTTAATTTATCATTGCTTTTTCTCCCCAGTATAGGAAGGATCGTAGGGTTGAACGTCTGCTGTTCCCCAGATGGCAAATATGATGGACGATACTACCAAAATAACAAAGCCCAACCAGAACACAATGCGCCATTCGTTCATAGTGGCCTGAAATAGAAAAGGGTTGTTACGATTTGCGTATATAGGTATAGATAAAATGTATACTAAATGTATGAGGTGCACGTTCTTTTTGCCAATAGTTTGAATGAAAATTGTAGGTTGATAACTCTTATAATAGGGCGTGTAATCACAAAAGATAGGTTCAAGTACTGCCAAGAAATTGTGAAGCACATGGCAAAAAGTAAAGGGAGGAAGAAACTGCATTAATTTAGATGCATAATAAAATGCGTAATATGTAATATGTAGTGCTTTGCAAAAGAAAGACAGTATTTAAAGCCAACTGTCCTGAAATCAGCAGAGCATTCGGATAATAAGCTCTGCAGTTATGCAAGCAACAGTTTCTGACAGTCGAGCTTTCCGTTTAAAGTCATTCGTAATAAAATTCACTTACATGTGGAGTCAAAGCACCGACAACAGGTGGCGAGGCCATTCCAGAAAGGGATCCAAGTCCGTTTGTGATGGCCATAATTGTGCCCGCAAAGGCGGGCGCCATGTCCAATGGTGTCAATTTTTGTCCAGCATAATAAAAGCCCATGGTTAACATCGCAATGGTAAAGAACGCTATGACCAACGCTTTATTGCAGCCACTGTACGAGGCAGCAACGGTGAAGGCGCCCGGACCAAGGGCGGCTTGAAGAGTAAATAAATATAATTAAATGCATAATCATCAGATATCCTTTCTTTCGACTAAATAGATATACATTTTGTTAAGAACCAGTTCATTGAATAGAGTAATAGACTATTGATGAATTTTTTGGATACAATAATACGCTTGTTTTGGTTTTCACTTTTGCCCCATTTCATTAAATGTATTATCTCAAACTCGTGTTAATGCAAGTCAAAATATTTCTAGAATGAAATATTGTGAAAACTGCAACAAACTTGACCGATATTTAGAATGTATTTTGTAAAATTGACGACGGAATAGCCTACATTTATACATATATATATATACATATATGTATATGGTATGAAATTAAAAAGTACACATACCGATAAATGTGAATAACTTCCGCTCGGCGTCCATCGACATCTTTTCCTTGCGGATCAACCAATCGGCCAACCAGCCACTTAAAATAGTACAGCACCACATGGCAAGAAAGGGAAGAGCTGTTACAAAGCCATTGGATCGAATAGAGAACTGAAGGACATTGTCAATGTATTTGGGCAGACAGGTGATCATGACGTAGTAACCCCAGTCATGGCCAATCTGGCTTATGATGCACGCCAACATAGCCTTGCTGAGCATCATGTCTTTCCAGGGTATTGGCAGCTTAGCTCCTTTAGCACGTTGGCCTATTTGTTCATTCAGATAAGCGATTTCGGCGGGCTTAATACACGGATGTTGATCGGGACGACTGGTGCATAGGGATATCTGAAAAACGAAATACGAAATACCGAAAGAAACATTAGGTTTTATAATATAATCGGACGGACAGACAGATACTTACAAAAAGTAAAAACCAGATAAGTGTCACAATACCAAACACAACGAACGTAACCTTCCAGTGATAGTAGTGAAGCATGAGTCCGGAGCAAATGTTGCTCAGGACAGTGCCGGCAGTAACGCCGCTATAGCAGAAGGCGCCCAACGTGGCACGCTCTTTGGCCGGCACCCAAGCGGATAGTAGTGCTGTGAGTGCTGGGAAGACTGGACCTTGTGCTCCGCCCATGACGATGCGGATGACTATGAGACCCCACTCTTCAGCCCATGCGATCGCTAATGGAGTGCACATTGTGCTCAATCCAGAGATTAACATGCAAATACCCAAGACCCATTTGGCGCCATATTTGTCAGCCAATATTCCGCCCGGTAGATGAGTGATCAGATATCCGATATAAAAGCTTCCCAGAATAAAGCCTTGCATCTGCTCTGACCATTCGTATTCACCTGCATTCTACGAGAGTTGAGAGATACTTATGTTAATTATCATAACCCTGTCAGAGTACATACCACACTCGTCTCCGTGCTGACATCGTCGTCTTTCGGACAGACTTCCTCTCTGTCCTCTTCCAGTGTTCGATTCAAGGGCACAACCAACTTTGTGATTACATGCGAAATGGAGACACGATTCGTGTAGGCGCAAATCAGACACAAAAATCCTAAAATTGCTACGACCACTCGTTGGGGCAGAAAGCAACCTGTAAATCAATATTCACGTAATTGACACGTTTCTTATACGTTTCTGATACTATATATCGAATCAGTTTCTTATATACAAATCGATTCGCCACCTACCGCGACTACACCCTTTACCCCATTCCGGCCTGTTGTCCTCCATTTAATAAAAAACAAAAATTTGTACAAACTTTGAAAATTCAATTTTTAAAATTAATTTTATTATAGGGACAATATTGTTCCACACTTTTTACTTTACTAAACAAAATAAGTTCTCATGGGTTGTATCCAAAGTAGCCCGAACATCAACTCCATAGGGTACTTTGATGGGATAAATTGTTTGTCCTACGGATCATAAATTTGATTGTAAAAATACGGAATCCAAGCCGTAGAACACTTATAAAATAAAAATAATCAAGCAATAATAACTCTGCAAGAACCTCGATGATTTTATAAGTTTGGTATTATTATTATTATTTAAAACCGTTATCGGATTTGTAACCAACATCTGTAAATTATCGATTTGAATTTGAATCCGAAGCCGAAGCCATATTCGAAACTAAAATGTTGTATTATCCGTAAAGTCACTGTATTCATAGTTATGTACACTAATATAAATTTTTGTTCTGTGATTATAATCTTATCACGCTTTTGTTTTTTTAAAATTAATGTACATAATTAAACTAAAAAATGTATAAATAAATTAGGAAATGTAGAAATTATTGAAATAAATGTTTACCGAAACTGAAACCATAATAGAAACTAAAATGTTGTATTATCCGCAAAGCCACTAATTCATAAAATGCAAAAGAGTAAGTCCTCAATAAAATTATGTTTCAAAAGTGTATTCATAGTTATGTAAAATAATACATATTTTTTCTTTGATTCTAATCCTATCATGCTATTCTTATTTTTTTTTAAATTAATGTAACTTTGTTTAAAAATTACCATTTTTGATGGTCAATACTCAATGGAAACATTAAAAAAAAGGGGCCGTTTGATATTTTATTTCTTTTGTCAATTATACTATTCTTTAAGACATTAACTGGTCCTTAATTGAAATTATAAAAATTGAAGCTCATATAAATTTGAATTTATATTTTCGTTCTTTGAAAAATGTTGCTTTAAGTTGTATTAAGTTTAGCATGAGAAGGGACTTTATAATAGTTAGGTTTATGTAATTTAATTAATAGGAGCCCCACCCCTTTACATACATTACATTATCTTAGACTCAATTTGAAGTAAACTATTTATTCTTTAATGCATGCGAAAATAATTTTAATTTTGCCATAGCTCATTTTGCTGGGGCAGAAAAACAATTTGCAAGGCAATTTCGAGATCCCAATTTATGCCACAACTTGACAGGGTGCATGAGTGAATTTTGAGTGTGACTGCAAATACAACATATTAGACTTATTAGATTCATGAATAGAGAACATGACTTCGAAGTCCCAGTTAGCGAATGATACAAAGTTTTCAATGTTAGCTTGAAATGATATTGGTTTTAATTATAATTGGATTGGATGGAGTGGGTGAGACTATGAAAGGTGGCGTGTGGCATGTCCAATTCTTATAAAACTTCTTGCAACTGCCGCTTGTCATCATAAATCAGTCAAGTGGAATGCTTGCATAATTTGTTAGGCCCATCTCAAGAACTTCTGCTGAAAGCAATTTTCTATAAAAGGAAATTCAAATTCGTATTTCATGTGCCACACGACCGCCTGTGGCAGGCAGCATACATACAGTATACATACATACATATAGTACAAATGAGTACATAAACAAGTGCATAATATGCATCGCATATCTCAATCAAATTGCGCTTATAGAGGTGTTATTTCTCGTCAGTTTCTTCAGCTTCAATTTCAAGGCTGCCGAAACACTCTGTGGTACTCATTCCAAAGATTAGCACATATTCCATTTAGAACTTATTCCACTGGGAATCAAGTGGAATATTTGAAATGAATTCCTTTTGCATGAGCCAGTCGTAGTGGTAGTTTCAGTCTAGGAATGCCAAGGAAGACTCTTTGGTGTTGGAAGTCGCTCGCCTCGACTCGCGGCCGGAAACGGAAGTGTGCACATTGAGAAATGGCGCAAGTCAAAGTCGCCAAGAAGTTGGAGAAGAACTTAGTCCGGCTTGCAGGAGATATAGATATAGCTACGGCCACTTAAATACCTGCATAACTTTTTCGCGCTTCCGCTGAAAATTGCTGCACATGCAGCAAACATGCCACTGAATGAGGGAGCGAAACTGACTTTAAGTTTGTGGCAGAGAAGTTGTGGGTGGGAGGAGATTGTCTTAAGCTCTTCTGGAATGTGCAGCTAGACAAGGAAATGCCAAAGGAAATTCATTTTCTTTTGAGACACGCAAAAGAAATGCTACAAGCTGCGAATTTGAAAAGAAAATGGCAGTTACTGAGGCCTTTCGCTCGTACACAAAAATGTTGCACAAGTACTCGACACTCATTGAGCTGGGCAAACAGTAGGCAAAACAGCAACAGCGGCAACAGCGGCAACAACGGCAACATCAGCAACAGCAACCACGTCAAGAACAGCAACAACAGCTCGTTAAAATTACAAATAGAAGGCAAGTGGCAGAAAAGTGCGCTCAAGGACGCACTTGGGGCGTTTTACGGGGCGGATGGGCAATGCAATCTGGCGTTTGGTTGTCTGTATGTGTGTGTGTGTGAGTGTGTGAGTGTGTGAGGGTGTGTGTGAGTGTCAGACGTGTCCTGTGACTCCAGCTCAGCTTTGCTGCACTTGTGCTTATCAGGATATCAGAGCTTGCTTACGCCTGCTTCAATTACAATATGTTATCCTTCTTGCCGTACATATGTCCATGTGTCCATATGTATGTGCGTCATCTGGGCAGTGTGGGGTAGTGGGCGTGTCATGCCATTTAATCCATCTATCGCCAGATACAAATTAGTAAAACCATACAAAAGAAACATATGAAAAATATGGCAAAGAAAGCCAAGAGACCAATGATAAGCCGTTGAGACAATAAGATGGTAGCTGTGGTAAATGGATTGTTAGATTGTTAGAATCTGTGCGGTTAAGTCGAAGAATTAAGTCGGCACCTACCGCGTCTACCGACTTGACCTCGGAGATGTCTATTATCATTCCCATTCTCCTCCATTTACCCCTCTAATACTTTCAATTTTGGAACTTTGACGTTTCACTTTTCTCAACAATAATGTCTGGCAGATCGGACAGTGACTCGCTGGGGCTCTAAGTTTAGAGAAAATCTTTGTAAATACAATATAACAAATGCAAAATTAGCAATATAATTCAATGAATTTGAACAGAAAGCACCATCTACAAATTTATCATTCACTTAAGTGATTGGTTCACTTTGAAAAAATATACCATATTTACAGTAATTCCATGATTTGGGACTTTGAATACAAATCTTTAATTAATAAGTTTATTCAGATTTCTTACAACTTTCGAAATCTAAAACTAAAACCCAACTCTTGGGTTAGACTTAAACCATGGTTGTACAAACAAACGTCGCTTTCGACATTAGAATATGTATTTAGAATATCAAACGGACAATTTATATAGTCATCCATTTTAATCCTCTGAAAAAAGTAAAAATAAATTAAAATTAAAAAATATCTATACTACTCTAGATAGAAGAGAAGGTTTCAAGTTGTCAAGTGTTCTTAGTTTTATTACCTGTTATGTAAGGAACTTCTAAGTATCGGATATCAGTCCCATTCTTAAACTGGAATATACATAGTGACTATCTAAAAACATAAAATATACAACATGTGGCTTCTATGCACTCATTGCGTTCAATTAACAACGTACTGAATTTGATTTTCCGTTCAGATATTGCTTTTATATCGTATCATCGTCCCCACCCAAATACACATAGGTTTGTTTAGTGGAGGGGTAGAGTGGGTGTTGTAGGGGGTCATTCGCCAGTGATTTGTGCTGACAAATTATGCACATTTATTTCCATACACTCGTAAAAGCGAATCATCCGGGGCCGGGGATAAAGCTAAGCCGGTTCCGCAGATCTATTGGAGAGAAAAGTTCAATTGAAGTGACGCCAGAAAAGCACATAATAAACTAATAATGCGTGACAGGATGAGTCAATGGATGTGTGTGCGTGTGTTTTGCGTGTGTGTGTGCGTGTGTGTGTGTGTGTGTGGACGTGACCATAACGTACTGGACCAAAAGCCATAAGTGGTTGCGCCTCATTTAGCAGTCGATGCAACTTTTATTTCGCAGTATTCGGTTTGTCTTTTTGTTCTGGCTTAAATCAACAATGAGTGAGATTTATGTGAGTGCATTTTTATTTAAATTTAATTGATATTTGCTCTGTTTTATATGCATTCTTATACCAATAATTAATATAACAATTCTTTTGGGCTATTTGCTTATATTTATGACTTGGAAGCCTTAACATTTATTGCTGTACGCAGAATAAGTAACTAGACATAACTGCTGCAACTGCTCACAAGATACTTTAATTTGACTTAGTGTCTTTCTCAATATGAGATATCAGTTTCACTGTGTGCTTTATCAAAGCCTTGAAAATCCTTCAATGAAATGATGGGAATCAATCTGTATCTTCAGCGAATTTGACACAATATAACGAATCTTCAAAATTGAGTACAGAATACTATTAGAAAGTTTAATATTATTTATTAATTTTGATGCAGAGTTTTAATCATCTTAAGTTTTTTAATGTTTTACTTGGAATTATCATATTTTTATGCGTTTGATCTTGTGACATTTTATTAATTTAAGTAAATTTTAAATGCAATTTGTACTATGTTAAAAATAAACTTTCGGGGCGGGTCACAAAACTTTCAAAAGATGCTATATACTTAATGGAGCGTGTATCGAAGGCAGAAGTTTCTTAATTTGATATTATCCTGCCTGTGATTTCTGTAAATATGTAATCGTGCAAAGGGTAACAAAATATTCTATGTACAAGATAATGAAATCATTAAAGAGTTGACTCTTAAACACAACCCCAACTAACTTTGCATCGTGTAATCAAAATGATAACAAACACACGCACCAAGTTGTTGCACGCTGTTGTTGCCGTTGATGTGGCAGATATGACATGCATTATGACGGCATAACAAATATGACTGAACAGATGGAATGGGCTGGCGGAGAGTAGAACCGAGCGGGCGTTTGCTTCAGGGGCGCCACTTGAATGATATAATCGAGCGCTGCAGTTTCCGTCTGCTTCATTCTCAGAGAGTTAGGTGCTGTGGCAGCTTTCTGCTTCCTGCTGCTTCCTGTCATAAGGAAGCATGACGATGTCATGACACTGTGCCCAGATGCTCTTATATAACCCAGTCTACAGCTACGGATGTTTTTACTCACATATTTACCTTATTGTATGGTATGGTATAGTATGGTATGGTATGTATGTCATATGTGTATATACACATATCGAATAATTATTTCCACTTCTCTCTGTCCATCCGATAACTGTGCAATTCTCTGAAAAGTTTTTAATTAGACTGGTGACCGTGGGATTGGGAGTATGATCGAAGATGAACTTTTGAGTTACTTACTTAATTGTAGACGCCTTTAAGTGCTTTTGGATAATTTCAATAACATATTGGACTTATTCCAAGCACCTTTCAGACTATATTTACAAACGTGCATACTAATTATACATTATAATAATAAAATGTAGTATACTTAATAGTTATAACGAACATAATATACAATAAAATGCAAAATAAAATGTATCAGTTATTTTGATTTTATTGGTATCTTAATTTAACTTTCTGTTATATATTTTTTCTTTTTATACCTATGTTGTATGTATTTCATTTTATTTTTATAAACTTTGTTGTTTTATATTGTTTTAATTTTTCCCCTACTCACATACATTTTTAAAGCATGAAACGATCTTGTTCTCAGTGTTCTGATTAACAATAATGCTGAATCAGAATGAAAAGACATGGATCTACAAAAATCACAATGTACATCGAAATATTTGAAAGCTACTCGTATTAGTAATATACTGAAATTTAATAATTTTAATTATATACACAAAGAAATGTGTGTAGACTATTTAAGAAATTAAAATACAGATTTGGTCGAAGCATTGTCTTTTGTTTAAATTTATTTGCTGCTTAGGATGATAAAGTGAGTCATTTGACATTTTTAAAATTCAGTATCTTAAAAATATATTTCTGAACTATACATTTCACAGAAAAATTATCTATTTTATGAATTTATTTTCTTTTGATGTTAGTCGGAAATTGAAATGATCAACAGAGTACCCATTTTAAATATGTTGTATGTTTAATTTAAATATCATTAAATGACCATATGGCAATATTTTTTTTAGTCTCTGAGCTGAGCTTTTTTATTGACACTGTCGGCTGCTGGAGTTTCAGAAAGATAGAATGCTCGAATAGTATAATGAATCCATAGTTATTTTACTCTTATATTTTATTCAGCAACATATTTTCTGTCGTAGCTAATCGCAGTTAAAGTTAATGTTAATGCGGGTCGCAATCGCGGCTGTTAATATAATGATAATTATGATAATTAATCAGCCGCAGATTTGCTCGAGGTTCCCAGCTCTTCCTACAGATGCGCATAAGTTATGCCAAAAAATGATGGAAGTCTTTTCATATACTGATTTCTTTTTTCTTTCCCATTTGTCTTCTTCCTTAGTAGCCAAAAGTTTGCTTATATACTTAGTAGTCGTAAAGAAAACAAGATAAAATAATTTGATGGTATTTATTGAAAAACAAAACTTCTTAACGAAGAAAAGTCCATTGATGAAAGTCTTCTCATGCCCCAAATTTTATATGTCCAATTTTATGACTATCGATTTAAAAATAAACAAAATTCTTCTTTAAGATTTAAAATGTTGGAATTCAGTCTGTTTTCGACAAAATTAGATGCCAGTAATTTTGGGGTATGAAATGGCTTTTGTGACTTGAATTTTACCTTACAGAGTCCAATTAAAATGGGACATAATGAGTATGCAACAGGCAGAAGGAGGTGTGGCATACCCCATAAATTATATAAGTGTAAATGACAGAGCTCCTATTGCAACTTTCAGTTACAATTCTAGATTTTGTATGACGATTTTGAGATAGCTTAGTCAAATCAATAGAATATGAATTCAAGTTTGTCTTGTGCGTCCTGACAAAAGTTTCATCTGATCGGTCCACTATATCATAAAGTTGCCGTAGGACTGATCGGGCCTATATCAGTTTGCAGTTTGTGACTTCTTAACTTTATTGATTAAATACGCATTTATGTTAGTCTCAACATTTTGACCGAAATTGATTCAAATTGATTAAGAATCTGACATTTTAATGCAAGATGTGAGCTAACACTGATAGATGCACACATTTTTTCTTAGTTCTTGTCATTTATTATTTAGTAGCTAATTAGTTTTGTAACGAAGATAATTTCGCTAGGCTCATTAGTTTTCCAGTTAAATGAGTTAGAATGAAAGAATTTACTGAATTTAGAAACTTGATACTTACTTTTATGGCAACGTATACATAACGTACATATCGGTTGCCTGAAAAGTTTCTTCAAATGCAAATTTTGCAGTTCGCTGAATCGAATGATGCAACTGACGCCAAACTAAACTGCGAACTTGCATCTTCCCCATTTGCTGCACCTTTTTACGTCTCATTAATTTCCACAAGCATAAAGTGCAACAATAACTACAACCACCTCAGCATTGCTGTGTTTTATGTGTGCTAGTGTGTATGTGTGTGTTTGTGTGAGTGTGTATGGGTGCATCTAGGTGGGTGGCCGTTATGATTTATTGTATGTTGGCTTAACACTCGAGCGCATGCGAAATGCCGAGTTGGGAATTTACCGAGTTGCTGTTGTTGTACTTATGCGGCACTTGCATAGTTGGTGCTCCAAACTTAACTTGCAACACGATAAATGCAGCCAGTAAATGCAACAATTTCTTCTTGCAACTTTGCTGCTTATGCAAGCAAAAACGGTCGAAAGATGACCAAAAAGTACACAAAATTCTTACGTATGCTAGCATAAATTTTCATATTTTGCATACATTTGTCAGTGTGTTGGATTCTGTTATTATATATATTTCACTTTTTATTATATTATTTTAGTCCATGGTTTAGAACAACAATAATAACAAATTTCCAATAAATTTTAGTACTTTTAAAAATAATAGCGCAAATGTGTGATTTTTTTTTGTCCAAACACTTTCTTGGCTAACTGTAAATACATTTGTTTATAAACGCTTCAACTTCTTGGTTTTAACTTCCATAATTTATCCGCTGCAGTTCTTTTGTCCAACAGCCACAATGTTCATCAGTTGGAAGTCGCACTGTGGAATGCAATATTTAAATAAAAACTAGTATAAAAATAAGAAATATTTTGCTTGCATTTATTTGCTGACGACTATGAACTAAAATTATATTGTTTATTCTGAATTGAATAAAAATGAAATTAATAAATTAAATAATTAATTTATTAACTAACACATATAGAACATATTTATCGCTTAAAATAAAAAATAGTGATACATAGAAAACGCACTTTATTTTATTCCCTTCAGTTTAAGCACACTGCTTAATTACATTTGTGGAACTTTAAAAAACTATCACGAAGTTACCATCACAATAATATTTATTTTGTCCATTGTTTTTTACTGAGATTCTTATGATATCCTTGATGCACTCGCTCCATCTAAAGCTGGCTTTTTATGAATAATATTATTCCTATTTGAGTGCTGCTTACCAAACTGAAAGACTTTAGTTCATCCTTTACATACGATGCGACAGCTTGTATACATATTTGTAACTTGTAGTTATTCAAACTTGGCCTCTGAAAAGTTGCAGTGCTTCAGCTCAGTTTTTCATTCAGGCCAACAGCCCCTGCAATTTCGTCCTCTCAATGCGCCACAGGTAGGGCACATACTATACATACATAAGTACTCACTATGTAGATACATTCTGCACATTCTCGTATAAAGAGAGTACGTCCAGGGTGCATACCATATACTATATACTATACTATATAAGGGTACAAACTGCGCCTGGGTTTGACGAATAACTTATATGTTGCGCACACCGAGGGTTGTCTAAATTTATTGATAATTTATGAACATTTTCTATGAAAGCTAAACATCAATTGTTAATATGCAAAAATAGCATGAAATATTTTATTAAAACAAAGAAATTATCGACTATTTCTTAGGTAGTTATCCGTTTTCATCTTCCAGGGATCGAGCAATTGGCTTAAAATACTGGTTTCAGCTACGTCTCACAATAGTTAATTACCACAGACGCAGTTATTGATCTTCTTCCTGATGTCTAGAAGTTGGGCCATGAGATCCTTTCAGAGTCTCTTTTAAGATGAACAGCCGAGATACGGTTTGCCACCGAGACCACATGGTGCTTTTGTTGTTTTTACTGGTCTTGGTGTTTTTGATTTACAAGTTATTGCTGTATTCGTTGTTTTCGGTGCACATGTGGTTGTAGTTGGTGGTGCGCATATGGTTGGTGGCTCCGTGCATCCACAAGCCGTTCCTGCGGACAGATCGACAAAGCTTAAGACTAAGAAGCTCGCTGAAACTGGCAAATGGAAAATGATAGATTCGTAATTTCAAGTTAGTGTAAGATGGTCAGGATCTTGAAATCCCCAATGTTACCAATAAGACAGGAGATGGCAATTTTCAAGACTATGGATTCGGCTCTCTGCACTTTTGGAAGGAAAGGTAGAAACTGATACTTTAACGACCCAATTGACCCGTTATAAAGGGCCCCTCGGAATATTCTCGACTTACACATTCTGTTATATTTTTGGATTCGAACAATTGCGCAATTAAATTGTATAAATAAATGTAACTTACTTCTTAAAGTAATTATTTGTTTAATAGCGTTTTTCGAGGTTGAGTTTTAAATGTTTATAAATAAATGTGAAGTGTTAATTATATATTTAAAGTAATAGTATTATAATGATATATTCTTGAGATAATAGCAAACAATTCTTGATTAAGTGATAACTACTGAAGACTCTACATACCGACTTCCCACATGAGCGTCAAACTTGAGAGCATTATTTACCTAACTCTAGAGTCTGCATATTATGTTTATTATAAGAAGTATGTTCTTGTTCAATTTGCTGGGCATTTTATATGCTTTATATTTTGCGTATATTATTGTTGTAGTTATTTCACAACTTTCTTTACACTTCTTGCTATGACTGTCAAATTACCTAAATATGTATTTATCTAATTGTTCCCCCATAAGTTTTATTTCATAAAACTTAACAAAGACATGGAAACTATCCATGGGCTGTACTATAACAATTATTAAAAACAAATTGCAAAAATCATGCTGAAAAAATCATGGAGCCGTTGTGTTCAAAATCATCTATGATTTTAAAAAATTGTAAAGGATCGATGAATTGATATAATTTTACCATCAATTTTTTTGCAGCTTTACTATTTGCATCTTAAGTTGACGCGAGGTAAATTACAAAAGTGGTGAATTAAGGTGGTGAAAAATTAAGTCCAATGGTGAATTACAAACTAGACTTGACAATTTGATGAATACTTTTAGGAGCTAATATTGTTTTACAAATAAATTAAGCCACTATTTAACAGATCTGTTAAGTTGCGATTAAGTTGAATATATCAAAATTAGATATTTTAAAAATAATACCTTATATCTTTAAATATCTCAAAATCGTTAATTTTGTCACAAACTTCTTCTGAGAAATTAGTTACAATATCTCTTAATGTCTCTGAGTTCGATTTGTTCATAAAGACTGGGCGGTTGATGCTGATTGTGAACTTAATAGGCTCCTTCTCCTTGTAACATTCATTTCAACCAAAAATATATACCCTTATTCTAATTCTTTGGCATATATGCGAGTTGAAGTAGCCCATTTTGATATAAAATGTGTTTAATGTGTTTTTGGTAGGATTTCTTTTTCAATGAAGAGAGGGATTTTCAAAAAAAATTAATCTTTATATTATATGCTCTCCTTGTTGAATTTGTTTTATAATATATCGGCGTGAACATATGAAAAACTGAATTTAATCAAACCTGCAGTCTGAGTACCTATTTTTACTGAATTAAATTGTAAATTGTTAAAAAAAGTCGGACCAATTTAAAGCCTCTGCCAGAGTTGGATTTTCTGTGGAAATGCCCATATTAAAATTGTTGCGTATCCTCGTAATATATTTAAGAAAAGTGGTTAAGTCTTTCATAAGAGAAGGATGTCGTGTTTTCTTATATTACTTTTCTAGCAAATGAATGTATAGCATAGGGTATTTTCCAGGCTACCACACTCGATTAGTGTAAAGTTAGCTTTTCATTCGTGAAGCAAGTCAATGTGAGATCCTGTTTGTATGTGTGCATGTCCTTGGCGTGTGCAGTGGCAACTACGAGTCACGCCCACACGCCTCTACATTGAATTTTTTTCGCTCTTTCTGCGGTCTGTGCACAACAGAACAACAACAGCAGCAACAGCAACAACATTCACACTAGCAACAACAAAAATGTACAAAAATCGTCTACTTAGCTTGCTTTGAACTGCAGTTGAGCGTTAAATTTAATGTCGGTTGGGTTGGGTGAAAAAAATTAATTTTTGTTTGCTTTTGTGCCCAGGCTCAAAGAAAAAGTTTGAGTATCTCCCGAATTTGTCATAGAATGCATCATTTATATTTACACTTTTAAAGTTTAAGGACTAGCCAACATCAAATGGTTGACTTATGTTTAATAGGTGTATCTATATTAACACTTTTTATATTACAGCATATTTTGTAAGAGTCAACGATAACTTTAAAGCTGCAACTTAAACAATAAAGAATTTAACGGTCGGAACTCTGAGTCTAAGCGATATTATTGATTGTATTTATGAATCGTTGAGTTCATCAAATATCAATTTTAACTTCTACTCTTGTTATTAAATAATTTATGAAAATGTTTGAATTTTACTTTTGAGTTTTTTTTAACGATTACAGAAAAGTTACTTTTATGAAGACGATCTCCAATTTACAATTAATACATTGTACGAGGCAAAATATCTGCAAATATTGTTTTGCGTGATATTTTAAAGAATCATCTGACAACAACATGAGGATCGCTTAGATTTTCTGTCAAACAGCCGAAGTTGCAACTCGCTCGATACTCGCTGAGAAGAATAGTTCTATTGATGCTATAGCGCTATTGATGCATAGTGTGTGTTGATTTCATGCCCTATAAATCATATAGCAAAACCAAATAACATTGAAAAGCTCACAAGTTTGTGCAATACGTATACGCAACGTTGTACAAATTATTGAAATGTTAAGAGAGCTAACCATAGACAAGAGTTTTCTGATTTGTAACCCAATGGTGTTATCGCTATCACTGCTATCACTGCAGATTTAATCAAATGCCATACACACACACACACGTATACATGCACAGACATTCACACACACACATACACATACATACATGAAATATGCAATGCAATGCATTCAGCCAAAAATGTTTGGCACAGAAAGAATGAAAATGCATTTCATTTGTGGTTTCAACAGCAGCATAAACAGAACATTCGTTGTCCCTGTACTTAAAAGTACAAAGGGTCTGTCGATTAACTGAAAGCGCTGTTCGAATTTTATTTTTGGATAACATATAACATTTAACAGACTCGGACATTCGTTATATCAAATAAGTAATGTCGATTCGTTCATACGCATGTTGTCAATAATATTGTGAATGCATTCTTAAAAAGACATGCTGAATTCAAGACTTTAAAACACAAAGTTTAGAATGTCTTTTTTCTATGGGAGCGTAAGACATATATTATATTAATACCATTTTATCACATTCATCAATTGATATGTTGCCATATTAGTACAGAGTCTTTTACAGTCATGCGAGCTCTACTTTAGCTATCTCACTAGTTGTTGTTGCTTATTTATACAACGAGAAGCTTAGTGTATATTTTGATTTAATTTGCAGACTGCACTTCAAATGCTCAAAATGCATTTCCTTTTGCATTCTTCTGCATTCAATTTGGCAAATGTCAAAGGGGCGAAAATGGAAGGGTTGTATTTGTATGGGGTTTGGTTGGGCGATTTTGATCTGTTGGCTTAAGCTGCCATAACAATTGCGTTAGCTGACAGTTGCCAGTTGCCAGTTGCCAGCTGCCGGTTGTCGGTTGCCAACATAGCCTGCCACGTGCCACAAGACCAAAGGACTGACATAAATTAGCCAAGCAGTTGAGCTATACATGTACGTGTAAGTGTGTTTGTGTGTCTGTGTGTTCTTGTATGCCAGAGTCTGTGAGTATGTGTGCTTGACAATTTAGTGTTGACATTTATGTGAAATGCCCTTTTAAGTGGTCCAAGTCCAAGCTGATTGATGTGGCTTTCAAGCGCCTCGCATTGCCAAGCCTCGCCAACATCTCGGCCATTTGCATAACGAATTCTGTCTTGGACAATCAAAATGTCAAGATGACCAAAGCTCATTATCAGTTAAAAGGCCTGTTCATTAAGTCGTCTTAATCACTTACTATTTGCTTAATATGCTCCACAATCGTAAAGAGAGAAACCCATGAAAAGCTTCTATATGAAGACAGCGATGCCCGTTGAAGGTGATACTAAATTATGCATAACGCTGCGTATACGTAATATATTCTGTGCTCACGAATATTATGTAATAGGAAGTAAAAATGTGTTTGATTTATGAAAGGGTTAATTTTGATGTTCTTCTTAAAAAAAACCTTTAAATTAGGGACTGTAACGGCTAAAATATTACAGATAATAATTTTAGACAAATTAGTATTTGTTGATATTTATGAAAAAAAGACTTTATAATTTTAATTTTATTTAAAAAACATATATATATATATATATATTACCTGAATAAAAAATACGAAAACATTAATTTTGAGAAAAGGATAGCTAACCTTTTTCACATTCATATACCAGGTATACCGGTATAAAAAGAGTGTCAAGATACAAATGTCTCGATAGGGATAGGTTTAATTTTTTGAAGCTCACGACTTTTATTTGGGATTCCGACTTTAAGTTACAACATAAAAATAACTTTTTAAAGAGGACTTTAACCAAATATTGCTCGTATTCTCGCAGTATCCAATTTTCCACCTCTCGCTTTATTTCGCTAAATATCCAAAAATGTTATTGGAAAGCCGATAAATCCACATAGATTCACTGTTTTCTGTGTCTTTTGGACTGATATAATTATCGGACAGATTGGACTAGCAATACTCAAACGAAATTATCTTTTAAAATGATATCTCGGAGACTGTTCATGCATATGAAAGAAATGGATTCTCGTATTCAATTGTGTTTTAATTGGTATGCGAGAAGGTTTTCCAATTTTCAAGAAATGTCTAAGTGAATCAGACCTTGTAGGTTGACCCTTAATTAGGAATTCATATAGGACAACTTAAACTCTCTTTGAAAAACTGTTCGACACTTTTTTATTTTGCCGTGAGGAGCTTCCAGAAGGTACGAGGCCCCGCGTCGCTTGTCCATAACTTGTCCATAACTGTTAATTTAGTTAGAATCCCGTGCCATGACCAAAATGAATAATGCACAAGTTGTTCAGCCATGGTCTCAACTTTTACGTGGCTGGTACCGCTATTTGATAGAGTTTACAAGGTCTGCTTTGAGCCTTGGTCCCAGAGTTTTGTTTTTGGGCTTTAAACCGCCGGGTCTGACGACCTTGGGCTGTTCATGGCGTCCGCACGCAGCCAATATTTATGTGACTGACAACGAATTATAAGGCATCTTATTTTTGATCGACTGAACTCTGTACTCATTGAAGTTCTATTTATACATTTGTTGTCTTTCACGCATGGGTCTCTACACACCTGTCAGAGTTTATCGGTCAGACAATTTGATGGGGTGTGTTTTAAGCTTAATATTTTGGTCGCCTCATTGATTGAACTTGAGGCCTACATTAAGCTAAAATTCCCACACGTCTATTAAATATTAATATTCCTGTACAATTTAGTGTGTCGCACTCTGACCCTTTAATTGTGGTTAAACTACTTATCAAGATGGCTATATGGTTATATGTTTATTTTGACAACAAAAGTATTATATTATAAAACATTTTATGTTCAAGATTAAATTTGTCGCCTTGAAATATTTACATTTATATATGTATTCGATCCATACTTGAAGTCTAGTCTGATTTGTCATTTAAATTAATAAACGTAGCCACTTCACGACAACAATTCATATCACATTCTCGCATAATAGAAAACTTAATATGCTTATCAATCATTTGCGGTTTTTTTAAAGTAGGTAACAAAGTTGTTGTTTATAGATTCTTTTCTGTTTTTAACTTCTGACTCATGTATCATTGATACCGATATCGACATATACCTGTAGGAAACTAACACTGGAAAGTGAGTAAAAAGTTAGCATTCGTATTGTCTCCTAACGAATAGCACTCATAAATTAAACCAGACAGTCAGCTGTGAACCTCTTAGATATTGTAAATAAATAAAATTACTTTTGCCGTATTATCAGCTAGATAAGAAACTACAGAATATCATTTTCTATGGGCGCTTTTGAATTCAGAAATGAGCACGTGACACGAATATGACGAGAACTTAGAAAATTAGATTATAATTGAACTCACACGAAGATTTATTTAAATCTATAATTCTTAAATGCCAATTCAATAATTTCTATATAATAATATACAATTTTTCTTTTAAATAATAATAATTCAAGCCATTGGATATAGAACAGGTTTTTAAATGAGATATCCCATAGTTTAGTTAAATTTAGAAACTTTTCAAAATCTGTGTATATTTACAGAGAACTCGATAGTTTCTTAGCTGGAAACCAATTTGACGTCTTATAAGAAAACTATAGTCTCACAAAATATTTTTTAGAAAGAATCACTGCCAAATATAAAACTCCATCGTATTATTATAGATACAGAGATAATTCAAAATTAGTCCAAAGATAATTTAAGTTTTAAATTTATACATTTTTAGATACATATAGACTGTTTGCCTGAATGCTTATAATTTGTTTGTTTCTGGATTGTTTGTTTCCGATGGAAACATTTTATCAGTGTCTTGTGGCTCAAACACAATTCGCACTCCCAGGTATGTGTCGATATCGGTATCAATGAAGAGAAGACTCTTTGCGATATGGCGAGTGATGATAAAGAAATAACAGTGGAGAGTCGAGCAGAAATCCAGTCACATTTGAGGCGTTGCCGTCGTCGTTGCTTTACGATCGAAAGCCAAAAGTGTCGGAGTGAATGATTGTTGTGAATTCAATGTTTATAAATAGTGAGTGTGAGTGTGAGTGAGTTTCTGAACAAAACATGTTCAGCTTTCGATATCTGCTCGTTATTATGACAGCTCTGAGCAGTGCCCATGCTCAGATCATACCACTGTCGAGCTACTGCCATCAAGTAAATGATTCGTGCAACTGCGAGCCGCAGTCGAATCAGGTGCGAGTCCATTGTCCCAACGAATACGCAATGATAATGCAGATCACAGACAATGGCACCAAAATTGCGATGAGCTATTACTCCACCGGTGGTGTCCGTTGGCTGCCTCGTTTCGATATCGAGCAGGTGGCCATGTTCGAGTTTGACGCCTATAACTATTGGTCCGAGACGTTCTTCGGGGATTTGTTGAATGCTCTGGGGGTGCAGGAGGTGCGCAATGTTCAGTTTCGTGATCGAAGCCTCGAGACAGAAGTTAGTGTTCAGGAGGAGGAGTTGGATGATCCAGATGGAGCGAATCTCACGAATATTATCAGCACCTGGCTCTTTAGCCCAGTTCCTGCATTGGAGTCTTTCAAATATGAGAGCTATCAGCCGGTGCTGCCGGAGACCATCTTCCATGCCTTTGATAGCTTGAAGACAGTGGAACTGAAGTTGGCTGTACGCAGGTTGCCCACAAATCTTTTCTCTTCTGTCTCGGGCAGCCTGCGAACGTTGTCCATTACAAACCCGCACATGTTTCACTTTCGACCAGAGCTGCTCCAAGAGCTGCAACAGCTGCGCAACCTCAGTCTAAAGTTATCCCAGTCTTCCGGAGACAAGCCAGATAAGCAGAGGAAGGGGAATCACGTGTTCACCTCCATGCCACAGCTGGAGGAGTTGCGTCTAACGCGTGCCAATAGCCATGTGGATGCCAATATGTTCAAGGGCAGCTACAGATTGCGATTCATTCGACTCAATAAGAATCCACAGCTAAGCGAACTCCCCAGTGAGCTATTCCTCGATCAGGGCAACCTCAGGCTTTTGGATCTATCCTGCAATTCATTGTCCAAGCTACCTGTGGATCTTTTCAATAGTCTCAGCCAGCTTCGACTTCTTGATCTGTCCAGCAATAGATTAACCAGCTTATCAAGGTGGGTTCCACACTTAAAGAGGACACAAATCAATGGTCTATTGTCACATCGCTTCAACTCAAATAATAAATCACAATTTTCGAAGTTTTCACTCATTTTTATTACTTATCAGATATTACTTGTCGCTTATCAGTGGCGCCTTTTTTAGATTGCAACTCTTAGCAATCAAATGACAGTTGAACGGTTTTATGAACCGTTCTCTTAATGTTTATTTAATCTCTGTTTACATACAGAACTCTTTAAAAACTTTTCGAAATTTATTTTTATTCACATTGTAGCTGAATATTTAATAATTGTATATCTATTTTGATTGTCGTTTGTAATATATTATCGATCAAATTATTGATTGTTTGAAATTCGTGTCATTCTCACTAACTCTGGTCAAAAACATGAACTAGTTAAATAAATCATTAGTAATGCCTTTGTTGATTAAATGTCAATATATACTCGTGTATATACTCGTATATATACTTCCTTTTAGACTAACTTATCTCACAAATCTTAATTCTAATTGTAGGCACACATTCGAATAATTATATAGACATTTGAAATATTCTATCCATTCGCTTCACATAGACTAGTAAATTATGAAATACTTAAATTACTGGTGTATATATACCAAATTTATTAAATAAATAATAGTAACAATTTCTTAGTCGTATTACAAAAATTAACTTATTTAATGGAGTGTTAAAAGAAGATTTTAAAAATTTTCCTTTGTCAACCAAGTCGGAAATTAAAATAAATTTATAAATATTTTTGAAAATTGACTTTAGTTAAACTCTATTTAGAAATAATTTCTAATGATCGAATGTATGATTTAATCAACTTATAGAATTGATCTATAAGCATTTTCAAATTGACGTTCTGTTTGGCAAATATTCAACCACTTTAAAGCAGTGGTGTCCAAATTCTAATCAATCAAAGATCAGCCAAACACTCGCGACGTGAGAAAACAAGCTATTTATAGAATACACGAATTCTCTCTTTCTCTCACTCTCCATACGTGTATTCAGCCAACAGAATTTAGCTTTCCAAGCACATATGCTAGCCCTTACAAATTGTGGACACCATTACTTAAAGGTAGTTAAAAAGAGGTTTACACAAATTATAGAACAAATTGGGCTAATCTCATTTATAAAGATCAACTTTAAAATACATATATTTATGTAATAAAACAGTTTGTAATAACTTTAACAACATCACATTAATCAATACTTACTTAATTGACCGAATTTAGCTATTATCTATAACAAAAGCAAATATTGATGTAATTAGACAATATGTAATATTAATTGTAGGTTGATTTGAATGAGTTGCTAGCAGAGCTATTTTGAAATATGACTGATGACAAGTTGTAAGCTTAATTCTTTAATAATTCTCATCGTTCTACAGCGAAATGTTTAAGCCATTGACGTCGCTCGGAAAACTGTTGCTTAATCAAAACTCGCTGACCTCGCTGAATCCAACGACATTTAAGGATGTGCGTAGTCTCAACTTTATCGATATGCGAGGAACCCAATTCTACGGGGTCAAGCTGAAGATGCCTTTTGAGGCGCTGGTGTGCAGCAACGAGGACACCTGCCAGTACAAGTCGGATCACTGGGAGTGCGATCCCCACTGCATCTGCTGGGTGCAACGACAAACGTGGCAACTCTATGTGGATTGTCGTGGTGCTGCTCTGGAAACTCTGCCCCCGTTGCCACGAACCAAACTGGTTCAGACAGTGCTCAAGCTGAAAAACAATAGCATCAGTGAGCTCCCAGATGCTAGCCAAGTTATTGGATTTGCCAATGTAACTCTCCTCAATCTGGCCGACAATCAACTAAGCAGTTTGGACGCAGCTCGACAGCTGCCTGAAAATCTCAGCCTGTTGGATGTGCGTCGTAATCAGATCAACGTCTTTGATCAGACCTTTATCAATTACCTGCAAGAGGAGAACAACACCATGAATGTGATGTTGGCTGGCAATCCAATGTACTGCGACTGCAATGCGCTGCCTCTGCTGGGATTTGTGAGAGCTCAGCCCCAGCGTGTGCCGGACATTGGGGACATTTACTGTGCCAGCTGGCCGACCAAGCCGTTCCAGCAACTTGAGGTCTGGGAGCTGTGTCCTTCCTATGTCCTGCTGATCGGCTGCATTCTGGGCTGTCTGGTCATTGTGGCCTGTCTGATTAGTGTGGTGTATCTGATATATCAGCAGGAGCTTAAGATTTGGCTCTACAATCACAGCCTTTGTCTGTGGTGGGTGTCCGAGGAGGAGCTGGACAAGGACAAGACCTACGACGCCTTCATATCCTATTCCCACAAGGACGAACTGTTGATAGCCGAGCTGCTGCCCAAACTGGAGAACGGACTTCACGCATTTCGCGTCTGTCTCCACGGACGCGATTGGCTCGTCGGCGATTGCATTCCCGAGCAGATTGTGCGCACCGTGAATGACTCCAAGCGGGTCATCATTGTCCTCTCGCAGCACTTCATCGACTCGGTCTGGGCTCGCATGGAGTTTCGCATTGCTTACCAGGCGACGTTGCAGGACAAACGCAAGCGCATCATCATCATTCTCTACAAGGAACTCGAGCACTTCGAGGGCATCGACAGTGAGCTGCGAGCTTATCTGAAGCTCAACACCTATCTCAAGTGGGGGGATCCACTCTTCTGGAGCAAGTTGCACTATGCCATGCCCCACAATCGTCGTGTGCTCAAGGGGCAGAAGAAGCATGCAGGCCCTCTCATTTAATACCTCATCTAGTTTCCCTTTGATTGTACTCATAATTTATAGGATAGTTAATGGCAGGAGGCTGATACTCGGCTTAAATTAAATTAAATATATTTAAGTCGTTCCAACTTTATATACTTGGTTAGTTAATATAAGTTAATTTTCGATTTAGAATACGAATTAATAAAATATCTTCGTTTATATATACAACGAGTTTATAAAAATGTGCAAAACATGGTTTGTAACGGACAAAAGAAGGTTCATCCTGGACATAGTAGTAGTAATAGTAGTTTTAGTGTCGAAATTTCATTCAACATGAATTCAGTAGCACACGGAAGGTGTCGGATCCCAAAAGACTTAAAGGAGACAGAAATTTCGGTGTGTACAGCGGACCTGAATTGCCGAACTCCTGAAAGCATTTCTGATAACAGTTAGAAAAACATCGGTAGGATTTTGTAGAGACCCATGGATCTGGCTAAAATTAAAAATAAAACTTGTATTATAGATATGTACAACAAATAAATTTCGAAATGTCCCATGTACAATTATAAATATAGATTGATATTTAATTGAGAATGTTCCCAATTTGAGAATTCCCCCAATTGAAGAAACTTTGGCTACGCTAATTTACTTTTTTCCATTGCAATTATGGTAATTGTAAATTATTAATACTGATGACAACCGCAATAAAATGGACATAAAAGAAGAGCGATATTCAAGGTTAAAGATAAATAGTTTTATACTCGTAATATAGATTTCTTACGCTACTTTAACAATTATATACAGTAACAATTCAGCAGATTGCCTTGATCATCAATGATTATCATCAATGATAACTCAATCACAATTTTTAGTTTTTGGTATTAGTATCAGAAGAATGGTATTGTTCAGATAGTATTATTCTCGATACTAATCGATTGACCAACAATGAATAGAGTTTTCTCAAAACTTTGCAGGCTGATTAAATAAAATTGTAACGAGTCATTTAGCAGATACTGATAACTGAATCATCACAATAAGAAATCGATTATTGCTTCAAATCCTGGGTGTCATTCCAACTTTGTTTATAAATGAAATTAAATTAAAGTCGGAAGAGATATTATTTATTAAAGATTAGTAATTTCAATAAATGCTTGTGAACATTGAGTGACAAACCTGAATCACCCCATGGGTTGAACACCCTGTGTATGCAGTCATTAAATATCAGTTAAATAGCAGTTTTAAATATCTCTACTCGTTAGTTATGATATGATGATGATAATACAATACAATATGCAAAATGAGCCCACTGTGCGTCGCAGAATCTATATCTATGTGTATTAAATTGGCTGTGTATTATGGTTACTACAATTTCGTAATATATTCGGCCAACCTATTAAAGGTTAAGAACCTTAAGTCATCCCCAGCTCCTTGCCACAAATCTAATGAAACACGACGGACAATAGAAAAACCACAGTCAGTGTCGACTTTTCAGCTAAACCCAGATCATTGTTGCTCATTTTACCTTATATAAGGTTTCTCCCTTGAGAACTATTGTAATGGTTCTGAGAAATTTAATTAAAATCTAAAGCTGGACATATTAAGGCGCAATAAATTCTCTTTTGTGGAGGAACACTTTGTTGTGAAATGAAAGAAAGATTAAGTCATATACTTATTATTTAATTGAAACATTCTCGGTAGCTGACAGCTCAACAGGAAGGAATGATGTTTTTAAAAACTTACTGAAAACGTAAGATAAACCGGCAACAAGTTTTATGTGTGTTCTATAAAGTAATTGTAATTCCAGCAGACATATACTTCATCGAATTGCCTTGTCATTCAGTTTGCCTTTTTTTTGCCAGAATTACAATAGCTTTCGTTCAATAAACTAACTTAAATATTTATTTAGTCGACAGTTCTCCAAAACGGGCCTAGCGCCAACGTCGGACTCTAATTATCCACTTCAGTAATTGTAGCGACCTTCAACGGTCGGGCCTCCAGTCGACGGGACCCCAACCGAGGAGGACATTGAGCATAGCCCATGGCAAATTGGAGCCAATTTTGAGTAAAAAAAAATAAAATAAAATAAAAAAAAATGAGAATAAAGCATTTGGCCAAGTTTCGCTTTACGCTGTCAGCCCTTTTGGCCACAATTGCTTGGTCTTTTGGATATCAACTATGGGTGCGAGTGTGTGTGTGTGTGTGTGTGTGTGTGTGTGTGTGTTTAAATGGGTCTTGAAGATTCATTGGCCGCCTGGCGGCCATTGCTTCGTGGGCGTTTGAAAGTGTCATAAGGCCATCGGCATTGAAGCGAAGATAACACCACAATTTTAAACTTGAAATTGCAAGTTTCGGGAGTGATATTAAATCTTAAATTAAATGTAAAATTCTCTCTTCAATTTAGATGTTTTTGGTGTATTGTAAAAGTTTGACTTTATTATAATTTATTAGTTTTCGTTGGTGTGTTAAAGAGACTGAAAGATTCATATAGATGTCTTCGAACTATGACAGTAAATATGTCTGCAAGAACACTTAGGTCACAGAAATAATAAGAGCTAGAACCAAATTCTGAA
Organism: Drosophila sp. st01m; assembly: GCA_018901795.1. Classification (NCBI taxonomy): domain Eukaryota; kingdom Metazoa; phylum Arthropoda; class Insecta; order Diptera; family Drosophilidae; genus Drosophila; species Drosophila sp. st01m. The sequence goes on from JAEIFG010000269.1 coordinate 1,530,020, forward strand.
AGAGGAAATTTGAAGCTATAGGTTTAATACACTTGATAAGGATCAAAGTTCTGACGTGACCAACCAATTAAATATTGATCGAAAAAATACTTGGGATTTTTCTTTGTGATATAATGTGATATTATATTATATGTAATCACTTGAGTGCTAATTTGTGTTTGAAAATTTCAAGGTCTGGATGCAGGGTAGCTTGCAGTCGAGCAAACTTAACATTCTTACTTGTTCTAGTTTCAAATCGGACACACAACTAACTTTTAGCAATACAACAGTGACAATACCATTTCCAATACTGAAATATGCATTTTCTAAAATCGAAATGACAAGTGCTAAACTTTTTCTGACTCTGATTTAACTGGAAACTAATCAGATGGACAAAATATGAATCGCATACAGCAGGTTACTTTATTTTTTCTGAATTACTATCATTTAAGCTGTTATGATATCCAATCAGAACACTATATAACTATATAATACTTAATTAAAAGCATAACTTATAAACAATTTTAAAATTAGTTTTTTTCTGTCAAGTGATTATTATGCGATTGAATGGGCTTTATTAAAATAATACAATTCTATAGAATCTGAATATGTCTGTATCTATTTACAAGTTTTAGGTGCAGTTACATTGAGGATGAATAAAACGTAGCAACTAATGGAAATTAATTGCAGGACTCACACTTTGCAGCTGCCGCACACAATAATATCAGCTCATTTTTCATAAGCTCGATTTCTGCACCCTTTTCATCCCTTCGTTTCCTTCCCTCGTTCCATCTCGTAGTTATCACAAACATCTGTTTGCAGCTGCTCTTCATTTATCATAACTTTCAAAAGCAACTACTCGTATAAAAATCTGCTTGTAACTGCTCTGAAGCCTCAAGCTCAAACCATAAACCTATGTTGCTACCACAGTACGTGACCTACCCAGGCGTATACTATTTGCGAGACTGTTGCCGATGCCCAAACAGTTACCAATAAACTAACGGACCTCAACTAACTATGCAGCCAGAACCTTGAATGCATGACACACAAGGGGTTAAAGGCCTTCACTATCACGTTGTTTGGGGGTGTGTGTGTGTGTGTGTGAGTGTGTCAGTGTGTGTAAGTGTTAGTGTGGCTGTGTATTAGTATTTGTATTTGTGATTGGTCGTTGGTCGTTGGTGGATTGCCGGAAATCAAATGTATTTTTTCTAAAGCCCAAGCATTTGTTACATATAGTAAATTGGAATCGACGGCAAGACATTTGAGCCATAAGACCAGTAGGACACAAATCACAATAAACGAATATGTTTGATTCTCTTCGATATTATTTGCTGAGCACTGCAATTGTGAACTTGATGCAGTTGCATTTTATTACATTTGGTTTCGCTGTCATCTCGCAATTTCATTCATAAGCTCAACTCTACGGCTGCCATTTTCAGAAGTTCAACAGTTATGTCGATAGATGTATTTGTATAAGCAAACTATCAAGATAAATTCAATGAACCAAAACAAATAAATAAAGTAAGTAATATAAACCTCAAAATTGCAACAGTCATACAGTATTAGGGTGTATAAGTTTGTATGGGGCCATTAAAATGGACAAAATATCCCAAATACATATTCTATGGTCAATTCGAAAACCAAAAAACCATAGTTTTAAAATCAATTTAATATTCATTTTAAATTTTAATTTTTTGCATATTTTTATTTATTAATATGTATTTATATTTAATAGGTAACTTTTGTTTATTAAATTAAATATTATTACTTATTAGAATTGATCATAGATTACTAATAAATAAACATTATTATTAGTAACATTTCAATATTATGTTGCTCAACTCGTAGAAGCTTACTTTGTAGATAGTAATTTCACCATCTTTTATGAATACTCGCTCTGTTCTAGCTTGTTTAATCTGTCTATTCTCAGTCTTTAAGAGCAATTTTACCTTGAAAGTGACTTCAACTGAATATAATTTGAATGAGCATCAATGGGTGACTGATAAGAGACTCATCACTCATTGATAACAAAACCTGAAATTGTGTGGCTTATTTTCATGTCAATTTGTGGTCAAAGTAGGCAGAATCAAGATGAATATTGTATTCAATGAAATATTAAAGATATTATTAATAAGTGTCTTAGTGCAATTAAGTCAACAATCTATGGACAAAGAACAACATTGCTCACCTAACAAGGAAAGTGACAATCAGTGTAGTTACTATTGTTATACAACTTTAAAACCTCTACTGCAACATTTAGCCACGGCAAAGACCAAGGAACAGCAATACGAGAAATTTCTAGTTACAGTTTATAACCTTGAATTGACAATAGAACGCTTGAAAAGTACTATTGAAGTTCAGAAAATACAATTGAAAACACATCTCGAATTAGAAAAAGTCTATAAAGAGAAAGATATAATTGGTAAAGAATTAATATTTGGAAAAAATAAACAAATACAAGAACTACAAACTCAGATATTACAGATTCAAAAATCTGAAACAAATGTGAGTCCCTCAAGAGATATAATTGAAAATAAAGTTTTAGATGAAAATATAAAAATAGGATCGGGGAATTCAGTGCAAACTCAGAGATTACAGATTGATAAATCAGAAACAAGAGAAACCTTAAGAAATCAAATTGAAAATAAAGTTTTGGATGAAAATATAAATATGAAAACGGAAAACGCGATACATTTAAATTTATATTCTGCACTTAATCAAAATTCATTAAATGCGTCCACTACAAACGGACAATCAAATGCGAATCAAAATAACGTGCTTTATTCCCAAAAAAGTATCCTGGATAAGTCATCGGAAGTAAGAACACTCAAGGAAACTGAGTATTATTCTTATAAAGAATTTAGTAAAATCTGTATGGGTAAATCATCAAATTTATACTTGCTCATAGTACCCGGCATTAAGCACATTGCGATACCCTGTGATTCAACTTTAGCTGGTTTCGGATGGACAGTTATTCAGCGTCGTCTAGATGGTACGGAGAATTTCAATCGCAATTGGACAGACTACTGTACGGGTTTCGGGGACTTGCGTAAAGAGTTTTTTTTCGGACTACAGCAGCTGCATCTTATTACAAATTCACAACCACATGAATTATATATACATCTTGAAGATTTTGAAAGCGAAAGTTGATATGCACTGTATAATAATTTTGTCATAGGCAATGAAGAAGAATCCTATGCAATTAAGTCTCTAGGGGAATATTCAGGAAATGCGGAGAATGCATTGGTGGCTCACAAGGATGTGAAATTCTCAACGCCCGATCGAAACTATGATTGTGCGGAGAAATTTAAGTCTGGCTGGTGGTTCAATGAAGGCTGCTATCTATGGTAACAATAAATTTGGTCATTACATTTAACTGGCTCATAAAAATATCATTTTTTCAGTAACTTGAATGGACCATACAAAAACCAGAATATTGAGAATTCAAATGCAATCGAATGGAGAACTTGGCATTTGAAACCATTAAAATTTGTTCAAATGATGATTAGACCACATAGTATAAAATAATTTGTGAATAAATATTTTACACATAACTTAACATTCTTCCATCTTAAGTAAAAACAGGGTATAATAATAAACAGCTAAAATGTTACAAGTTAATCATTCAATGGCTTACTATTGGAAACACAATTCATTATTAGAGTTTTGTGTAGTTAATTTATTTGTATTCATAAAATACACATAAACTATAACATTAATCTACCTTTTCTAAGCTGATTGTAAAATTCAATGATTCAATGAAACAGTGAAACTTTCAAGTCGATGCGACACTTCTTTGCTTTCATTCACGACATTTGAAATTAAATTTTTAAGGGAAGACTGATAAGAAGCTCTTCCGTTTTCAGCTTTAGAGAGCTATGTGATCGGAGATCAGCTAGACACACAAATTACTCAAATGATCGCAAATAGTGATGTGCGATATTTCCTAGTGGTGCAAGTGAACGGCCAGATTTTATTCCACTTAAACGGAAAATTATGAAATTCAAGACTTTAGCTTATTTAACCTATATTTACTCATAAAATAAACATCTAGTTTATTGAACGGCTGTTTCGAATTTGCCTTTTCAGCTCCGACTGTATAAAAACTACTGCATAACGATATTAAAGCAGCCGAATATAAATCTATATATTTCTTCTATCGACTCTCATGCGCTTAACTCTAATAGAAAATGGGAGCTACTCATATTTTAGGATTAATTAGTGAATCCAACCTGAATCCACCCTTCACTAAGAGTTAAGCAGTGGCGCTGTTGATAAATGAACCGACACGATGAGGGAGAATGCAACAAAAATACTTGACCCCAACGTGGTGTTAATAAAAACTGCCAATGTCTGTTGACGGATGCAGTTGTTAGATCGTAAATCCCCGCCAGATGTCACGTGGCGTATTACCATGAATTTGTCTTACGCGCACTCGTGAATGGTAGCAAACTCCAGTCCATGTCCGAGAAATCAATCGCGGAATTTCCACCCATGCTGGGCATTAATCAAAAACTCATTTCGGGTGGGTCAAGGACAAACTATGGTACTAAAGGCTCGAGTATCCGCAGCTGTAGACTTGGGTGATTAGTTGTGCGTTAACCCCGCTGTGCTTCGGTTTGGTTCAATGCGATTCGATGGGGTTCGGTTCGGTTACGCTGGCTGCTGCACTGCGATTGCATTGAATTATTCATTATTCAATTCATTTTTTGGCCAGTTCGGTGGAAACGCCCTTTTTTGGCGCACTTGCAGATAAATTTACAGTGGGAATTTATGTGGGCAACTGTCATTGGCATGTGGTGGCAGCACAGCTCAGGCAATTAATAACGTGTGTGTGTGTGTGTGTGTCTGCGAGTGTGTGGCATTTATATTCAGTAGCAGACGAAAATTGCTGCACTTGCGTCACTTTGCTCAACACGACACCGATTGATTGACGCTTGGGGAAAGCAATTTATTAAAGACACCAAAATTCATCTATTATTGAGTGCTACCCACAAATTATAAGCCTGCCTTCCATAAGCCCTCTGAAACCAGCCACTAATTGAACCTGCACCAGGACCCAAAGGAGCTGGCCATCTTCCAATCAGTTCGAGTGATTCAACGACAGCAGCAGCTAAAAACACTTGCTTAACACTCGAGTGCAAATTCTATTAGCCTCAAAGAGAGAATATCTACAACAACAACAACGCGAATGCTTGACAGGATGTTAAAGCTCGATGCAGGCGACCTTCTGGTATGTTCCTAATTGATAACTTCGCCACTACTGTGTGTAGGTACTGGTACTAGTTCAATTCAAGTCAAGTTAAAAACCCAACCTTTTTTAAATGAATACTCTACAAATACCTCTGCAACGATGTGCAAAACATGTGTCTACTTCAGCGGGCATTTGCGATTTCATGACAAAATATTTTAAATTTTTATTTTGTTTTCCGTGCACATAACGTTAAAATATCTTTCACTTAACTGAAACTAGCCATTGCAAAAAGGGGTGTTAATATACTTATTTTAAGCAAACATGAATGTACGATAATGTTATCATTGCATAAGATATCTATATCAATGCTGTGGAAAGAAGTCAAACAATCATTTGACTTTGTTAAAATATTCTTTAATCTTAAATGATTTTGTTTATTATGTAACTAACTTCTCTTTGATAGTCAAGTGATTTTTTATTTATTAAAATACGAGTTGTGTGATGCTTTGAGAATGAATTGTTTTTTAAATTATATGTATAAAATTATTTTTGGTGTTCAGCGGACATTCGAAAATCTCTAACTATAATGTCTAGTCGATTGACAGAATATTTAAATAATATAACATATTATTTTTTGTGTATAAACTTATGGGAGTGAAATTGTTTTTTTAGGAATCAAATCGTAGTACTAACAAACTCTAACACTTAATTAACTTTTTGCTTGGCACGACCGCGCCCCAGTTTCTTGGCGCGCAGTTTGGACATGTGCGACATTACCAAATAGCTCCCAGGAAGAGCGAGTAGGAGGAGATAGACTTTCAGAAATAGCCCCATGTCAAAGGTAGAGTTCCATTTGTTAGGCATCTCCACGCAAAAGCGTTTGGTTTCCTCGATGTATGGTATGCTACGCAGCAGGATGACACCCTCGCAGACAATGCCCATGGGATAGAGTGGTATCCAAATTGTGTAGCGTAGCCAGGTGAGCAAGGCGTTCTCCCGCTTAAGCAGCTGACTAACATAGTAGGGATAGCTATAAAGCAAGATAACAAATATTATTGATCGGGTTCTATCAAAGGTTTAAATGTGCCACTTACCGCACCAGCTCCACCAGTGACCATATAATGAATACATAGAACACAACCGGCTTGTTATGCATGCGCGGTTCCATTTCAATCATTAAGAAGAGCACAAAGTTGCGTCCAGAGATTTGAAAGAAGGGCACCAATGGACTACCTTTGGTGTATCTAAAAAGTGGATGCATTACCTCCATGTATTGCATCAATTGCACGAATTTAAACGACGTTCCCACATACTCATAAGTATGTTTAATGCTGGCAGGCCCATCGCGCAAATAGAGTACGCCCATAATAACCAGTATGTGGAGGTATCCTACAAACATCGCCAGATTGTAGATGACTAAATATACCTTCTTAGCGTTTTCTGTAATGCACAAATGATATAATTTCCAGTTTGGCTACATCAGTTTCAGTTTTCAACTTACCCCGCACATAACCAATCTCCTGCTTTTGCAGATTGTTATATTCCTCCACATAATCCTCGCGCACATCTCGTGCCGGCTCAGTTAATTCCCCATCGTCCTCGGTGTGCCATCGATCAAAGTCGATTCGCAGCCAGTGCGGCTTTTGCGGCGTAGCCACCAGTCGCACCCACCAGGTCGGCTCCACTTTTCGTATCAGCAGCTCAATTTTGTGGTCAGTCACCGTAAATGTGGCTGTGTCATCGTCGATAAACTCGTAAAATCGCAGCTGGAACTTGTACGCATTCCGGCCTCGTGCTCCATGGCCATTGGCACTAAATGATAGCGATGTGGGCGTGAAGTCTGCAATAACGCCCTAAAACAAACAAATGCCAGTTAGTTCATACATCTACGTTGTATACACGTACATACATATGTGTATTGATTTTTCATCCAACGAAATATAACGAAGTATAACTTACATTTGCATCCTTGAGGTCCACCTTCAATAGCAGTGTATGTTTCGTTTGAGACCAGTACACAAAAGGACTTAATTCAGTAGCGTCCATTGAACCCGCATTGGACATTGTCAATATAGCAAGAATCGGAGGATACGCAAAACCCGGTCGAGTCCGACAAGACGGTACAGCTGATTTGCAAATAGAGTACAGTGCTGCCAACTTGTTTTAAAAATCAAGTTGCAGCATAAAGCGGCATGGCAGGTTTGGTTCGCAGTGGCATCCTTGAATCTCACGAAAAAAATAACAATATCTTGAACGTCTGACACAACCAATGTGGCAGCACCAACGATAGCTTTAGCACATCGATTAAACAGAATTAATCGCATCGATACAATATCAATAGATAGTTACTATGACACGTAGCAACCAGCTATGTTAAATTGCGGCAAAAAATTCAAAAATGAAATTTGTTACTGCAGCTAATAATATGGGTCTATTGTATACAATTATATTTGCTATTAGATATATTAATGGAAATTTATTTGCAATAATAATACTTCAAACATTATTATATAACTAACTCGATAATATTTGATTGAGCTATATTGTTTTTAAATATAAATAACTGTGTATGTGTGTTGTTTGAGTTGAGTGTACACTACGTGTGTGTGTGTGTGTTTGAGTCAGTGGGTTGGGGTCATTTTGATTTACGAGTCTCCAGTAACCGGCGGAAGCCGTCAGACAAAGTGTGAGGGCTGATGAATTTTATGGCTGGTTTGGGTTGCTTTTTGTTTGTGCTTCGGATATCCTTCGGTCGTTTGCTTCCTTCCTAGAGCGTTCCCAAAACAAAGAGCGACAACTTGTCAGAAATGTTTTTTTGAATATGGTTTTATGCGAAAACAATGGAGCATACGCGATATTAAACTTGATGTTTAAGAGTTATTTGTATTTCAGCTAATCTCTATGCAAATATTTTCTACTTTCCAGCCAACACTCACACACACACACAAGTTTTCAAATACTAATTTTGCACACACAAATCTGACTCCACATCCAAATCTTGCGTTTTCTAAAAAACCGCCAGACACGACCAAGATTAAGTTGCCTACGTACCGCGATCCGCTCAATATATCAACTGTGTGTAATATATATAAATGTATACACTGTATATATGTGTATATGAGTGTGCTTACTGTAATGACGTTCTGCTTTTGGTGTAGTTCGCAGACCGGTTAACATGCCATTAAAAGGTAAGTGCCCTTAATTTAAGATATTTGTAAATAGATCCTAAGTTGGGTTACAACGTTCAAACTGCAAAGTTCTCAATGACGCCCCTTAAACTAATTGGCAAGTAAATAAGGTTCACGGTGACCTTTTTTAAGTTGATTCTTTTTTGTTTTATATTGTTTATCATAATTAAAAAAAGGATAAAATTATTTGTAAATTTTTAAGTGATAAGTACAAACTTTAGGGTAACAACAATTGTTTTTATACATTTTATATACATATTTTATAGCTTTGTTGTTATATTTGCCACAAGTTTCTGATCGCTGTAGATCAATCTTTTAAATATCTAGATCATAAGGAGCTTCCTTTTAAAATCTGTCAAATATTGATTAATGAGTTTGAGAGATATTGTGTTTATCTTATATGCGAGTCATACTGATGATATTCTCTTTTCTTTAATACTACCAAATATTTATTAATATAACTTGATTTAAAGATAGTGCAAGATTGTAAAGCTATTCTTATCAATAATATTTTATTGCAAAAAGCACTTGATATGAGTGAATCGATGGTAAGAAAACCAATAAATATTTTAGTTTTGCATTATTCAAAGTTTATTTTCGTTAGCGGAAAATGAACAAAGTACCGTTAAGCAAACGACCCAGTTATTTTGTGAACGTATGTGTTTGCCAGATGTTGCCGTTCTGCCTCAAAATATAATAAATGTTGAGTCTCAAAGTCTCGAAGTGTTAAGCGTAAAAGCGTAAAACACGTATACGCAATGTGGTTCCAAGCCATTGTGTCTCTTTGGTCATCTATTTCGTTGGTCTAATTGTGACCAATCATAGTCAATGACGTATGTGGCTGTTACCAAAGTTATGAATATACCATTCAGTTATTTACTATACATCGATGAGAGCCAAATAAAAGTTCTTCTACATTCGCCTCGTTTTCTGTTTTTTGTTTTTGTTTTCCGTTCTCATCGTTTGTTGTTGCCAACTGGTAGTGGTTAAGGTCAAGTAAACAATTTGGTTAAATAACATAGCACATTGGGGAGGTACAAGGAATGTCTGTGTCTACATGTCTATGTGTTTGAGTGTCAGCGTGTTCACATGAGTCAAATAATAAATGCCGGCAAGAGTGAAGTTTTATGAAAATATATAACGAATACACTGCAATTTTTAGGAAACAGTCACATTAGACATTGAGTGAAAGAGATGGCAGAACAGGTCTCAACATGTATTCAGCTCGTTGAGCTTTTCGAGCTTTTCATGTTGACCATTTTGGATATAACATACTAATGTGGTTAGATTAAATTTATTGATTATAATCAAGCAAATTAAGTAATTAAAAATAAAAATATTGAATTATTTTCAATTCAATTTCAATTGAACAAAATATCACAGATACAATTTCAAAGAATTTACCTCTAGAGTAGAGTACTTGAGAATGTTGGATATATTATGTATTGGAGTTTTAAATTTGTTGGATATGTTCATATCTCTGAGATCTAGGTGCGCACACTGTCGGAAAGACGGACATGTCCATGTCGACTCGTTGATGCTGTATGTTGATGTATATATATATACCTTATGTGATCGAAGATGCCTTCTTCTCTTATATAGTCCAAATACATATATCTATATATGTATATATTATTATAAAAGGACAAAAAAGTGAAGTTTCTTGTAGTTTTGCAATCTTAAATACGTAATACTTCTTTTAAATTTGAACTTAAATTATTTTTAAAATTATTGCAGCTATAAATATGTCCGAAGAATTGATCTGATATTTTTCTGTAGGGTATCTATTAGTCAGTTGTCTATGTTGTTATTCTTTTTTTTTTTTTTATAATTCTTTAACTTGTATTTTTGTTATATCGTCATTTTATTTTAACAAGAAAAATTATATTAGAGGCAAGTTTGGGGCCTTGTTTGTCTCTCTCACTCTTTCTTTCTTTCCGTGTGTGTGTGTGTGTGTGTGTGTGTTTGTTTGTTTGTGTGTAACTAAGTAAGCGTGTGTCTGAATATTGTGTTTTTTGTGTTCTTTTTTATTAAATGTGTTGAGCACGTGTTGGTAAACTAAAGCAGCAAAAAAGAGACACGACGGTCGCCAGGACACACACACACATACACACACACACACAGGACACATACACAGCTGGCAGACAGTCGCGTCGGACATTAATATTAACGTTAAAATAACAACAATGACAACAACACGCTCATCAAACATGCAGCATTTAGTGAGCAAACAAAGAAAGGGAAAGAAAGCTACACCGAGCGGGAGAGAACTAATAAAAGAGACCGTGGCAGAGGGAGAGAGAAAGAAAGAGAGAGTTGGCATACAATTAGTGCGTGTGTCAGAGCAAGATGCAAGATTTAGACATTTCCTTTTTAGCTTTTCCGGTACGATTCGTTGTCGCTCACATTTTCATTTCCTTTTCCATTTCGTTTTCGCTTTCGTTAGCTTGTTTTTCTTTTCTTTTCCATTCCGTTCCGACGCGACGCGACGCGACTCGACGCGACGCGACGCTTTCAGTTTGCGGCAAGCGTTTTGTTCGATCAAAACGAAATCAGCGACGCGGCGGCTGCTTTGATTTTTCCGTTAACACGTTGTGGTTCGGTTGTGGTTCAGTTCAGTGCGGAGCGGTTTAGTGTCAGTTGCAAGCATGGCTCTTGTGGCACATCGCATGATGCTGCCAGCGCGCCACCGTCGCACCCAACAACAGGTCGCTCGCAACAAAGTGGGCGTACTTATTGTGCCCACAGCGGCGGATTATTGCGGCCGGGAAGGGGATCAACAGCCACCGCAACAGCAATTGCAGTTGCAGTTACAGTTGCAGTTGCAGCCCACGCCGGCTACCTCGCAGCTGGAGTTGCAAGCCGACGATGCCAAAGTAAGTGCAACAAGTTGCAGCTCTCGCAACACGCATTGCATGTCTTCCAAGCTCGAGTTTTGCTCAATTTACCTATCACCTTTCCACGTTGCTGAAATTGTTAACATTCCTCTTTCCACTTATCCAACACCAACAACAAAGTGCTCCGTGTCCTCGTGTTATTTGTCTAGTCTCCTTTTCGGGTTTCTTCTTTTATTTCCCTTTTCCTTATTCTTTTTTTGATGGCGCCAAGTTTATGCTCAGACATGTTTGGGATGTTAGTTTTGTTTCTGCTCTATTCTTGTTGTTGTCATTGCTGTTGGTCAGGGTTTAAATTTGGGGTAGTTTTCGTTATCTTACAACCAACTTAATAGTCTGTACAAGTAAATACTATCAGAATATATTTAATTGTTCAAGTCATGTAGAAAAGGATTTGCAGAATGATAGTTGTTTGTCTACTTAAATGGCTTTATAGTTAATTAGTTAATAAAACTTATGTCGAATTTCAAAATAATTAGCTGATGAAATTTTGCTGCACTTTAATATAATATTGTAACTAATATGGGTCTATGTGTATATATTTAATAATATCTCTGTGAAATTAAGAATTTTATATTTGTTGCCTGTTTTTTTTGAAACATCTTTATTTCAAATAAATTTTGTAATTTGCAACATTACTAAAAACACATCTAATGTTGGTCTTCTGTAAGTAAAATAATAAATATAAATCAACTAAACCCTTACAGTAAAAAGCTTTAGAAGTGAGTTTGGAGTCATTGGACAGGTTTTTTAAACTGCAAACAGTAATCAATTTAATCTGAATGACACAATGCAAATTAACCCAATACTTCCCATTAACCGATAAAAAAAACGATAAATATTTGAAGTTTCCTGCTGAACACAAGAAGGAGTAATAAATGTATATAACATTTATTGAGGAAATTCCTAGTCCGTAACTTGAGGAAAATTCGTTACATACATTTCGGAGTTTGACTTATATATTAAAAGTGATACTACTGCTGTTCTATCCAACCGATCTTAACGCGAATAATATATAGTAAATCTACTCTGTTAGTTCTGTTAAGATATCAACAATCACACAAATGATACAGTCATCCGATATTAACAAAATCTGTAACATTTTTTTAAAAAGAAAGAACAGATATGTTTAGAAAAAAAGGTTTTGCATACTTAAGGTCAATTTAAAAGAATTAACAACAGCAATAGGAAAGAATACTAGAAAAAAAGTAACATCTCATCGCTGACAGAAGACCATCCGGTGACCTCTGACCTCAATCACAAAATCCTCTGTCCTAGCGAAACGATATTAAGTGTAAATGTTTGCGAACTTTGACTTGAATTTGATGTATTTACAGATCGAATTTCCCAACACCCAGCATTATTTCCCGATATATTTTCCATATCTGTGTTGTATCACACCTTTTATTCAAAAGGTTAAACCAGTGCAATCAGTATGAATGAGAAAGGACTAAGAGTTATATACATTATAGATTGCACATGATATGGTTCTTTCGGTTCTGAATTTCAACAGATTTTGCGAAAGTGACAATATTACAATTATTACTGCAAATCTTTACTAATTTTATTTTAATTTTAGTTAGTGAATTGTTGTCCGATAAAAGAAAATCCAAAATATTTAATACAAATTGAAACTTGGAAAAATATAATTTATAAAAAAAAGTGAAAACCTAAACAAGCTCAATCCTATAAGTAAGAAAATGTTAAAGTCTCAAAACCATTTCCTCTAATCTAATTTAATATTGTAAAAAGCAGACTCTTTATTTTCGTTGAGCCAAAGGGATTAATTGACTAAGTGAATAATTAATATTAATCAGATATTCGTGATTTGCTTTCGATTATTTTTACGTTGATTTGACGTGTAGTTCGATTGAATATCGTGTGTCGTTTCGTTGTATACAAACATATCAAATGTTTATTACACCAACACACACATACACGCCCTCTTCCCTCATTCCCTCCTTACTTTCATCCAATAAATGGGATTTTTAATGTGTTGTTTGGCTGCGTAACTGAATAGGTGTTTCCTTTTACTTTGGCTTCTGTAGCGTCATACACAATTGTTCCCTGGATGGGAAAACAATAAAAACAAACAAATAATTTATTTGACACAAATTGTTTGACTAACTGATTCGAGTCAGCCCAATCAATAACATTGAAACCGCTGCCTAGCCAAGAATATAGTACTAATTAGATAGTAGGATTCTTTATATAGCACATTCGTATTACTGAATTAATCACTTGTGAAGGTAAAGGACAAAATCCATTCATGAAAAGTGTCATTAAGTAAAACCACTCACATATGAGTAGGTATAAAACTTTCCAGATAATTGGCTAACTCAATAGACTCTTTCTTTGTATTAAAAAGATTAACAAAATGCAAAAAAAGGATTATTCATTTTCTTCAAATACAATTATTCTATTTGTTTTCTTTTCACATTTTATGAAAGATATTTAAGAATCTTTAGTCATTAAATTACACAATTATCAACATTATAGTGGATTTTGATAACCTTTGTGTTGTGGTTTCTCAATTTAAAGATAAAGTCTGTATGTTTATCCTAATGAGTGAATTCATGTGTAAATTACTTATATAAGTAACTTGAAAGTTTTTTCGAAAATGTTTAAATAGAAAAATGTGAGTTTTTGATCCACATTTAAAATTAAACGCGTACAAATGTAAATTTTTCGGCTGTACTAAAAGATGCGGTATGACAAGACTGTTGTATACAGATAAATTAAAATTGTTTGAAATATTGGTTTGTGTTATTTAACAGAAAAACATAAAATCAAAGATTCTTATAGTTTATTTTAACATTCGGTGCTAGAAGCAGTTGACCTACTGATTTACAACCTGCCACAACACAAAATGTGGTGTAACTGGTTTAAGAGTTCGTTAGTGAAGACAACAACCCGAGAGCTTTTGCAGAAAGCTGTGCAAGTACCCTGAGCTTACATATCAGTCTAGTTTTGGCAGAGCTTTTGTTGAGCTGAAAAGCTCTCACTCTCGCACTTCATAGTCCCCGTGTCCAATTAGCCATTAAGTCTTTAATGAACTGGGTGAGATTTATGTGTCGCCTTTGACCTAGGCACTCAGTGGTTCAGAGCCAAAGGGTTCTTGTTCTCCGCACTCGTAATGTATCGTTTATTGAAAATTGACACAAATTGAAATGAACGGCGTATTGAGCGACTGAGTCTGGTCGGGGAATCAGCTAACGAGGCGACTTGTTGATGTGACAAATTAAACTTAGCCTTTGTTTACTGCAAATGTTTATCGAAAAGGGGGAAATACCATACATAAATACATTTGGTCAAGTAAATGTTTGGACAAATGAAAAAATTGAGAATTTAACGATTTGGATTTATTATTCGTTTCATTTTATATTTAAAACGATTTCATTTAAGATGAACACTTTATATCTAACTGAGATTGAAGTTAGTTAAATATAGAATTTCGATCTCTTTCTAAGTACGGTTTATAAAATACGAAATTTCAAATACTTCGTACCATAAAATTCTAAACATTTTAGTCAATCATATAATGACTTGTATCAAAATATATACATACTTTAATTTTAAAAGTTTCTTTAAATAGGTATATTTTGATCCTGCTTCAAGATTTTTTCAACTCACTAATTAGGAACTGATTGAAAATTTTTATCAAGCATTAGCAAAATGAAAATTCTTTTTTTTTTATTTTGTAAAATATCGCCTAAGGATTGTACAAACTTATTCAGTGAGTATTCGCTGCAGAACTCAAGGAATGATTTTTCGTACCATTTCTAATAAATCGAGTGTTACCAGATTCAGGACTTTTTTTGTTACATAAATACTTTTAGAGTACAGGTTTTTTCTCTCTGTCTACATGATTATTTGAATATGATAAAATGTTTATTTAACGATATATGTTCCCATTTTAAAAATAACAAACAATAATATGAGTTTATTCCATTGTCAATAAAATAACTCGACGTACTGTATGTATCAAATTATTTGTTTGTGTTCCCTTGAAATGCGGCAACTGCTTTGAGGGTACAACGGAATCGGTGATCGTGCATTGAATTCAGTTTGAATTGACGACTGGGAAAACCAAGACAAGCTGGCCAACTTATGGTACTGTCTGGAACCCGCGGCTTACGTGGAGGTGCACAGCATTTACAATCCCGTACAGATTTTGGCCATGGAGCCGGATCATACGAGAGTCGACCAGGTGGTTAGCGAAATCATTAGGCAGGCGGCCATGGAGCATGAAATAAAAAAGCAGCAATGGTTTCTCGATGCTAAGGACAATCATAATATATCGATTAAATGGTCACGTATCAAGAATTCGCCGAATGAGGTTCTTAAGTCCAGCTTGGATCTATTATAAATAAGAGTATTCACTCCTAAGCTAAAAATCATAATAATAAGAATAACTGAGCAAGCTTTGATATACAAGTATTTTCCTTGCCAACTTGTCAATCTGTAAATTTTCACTTAAGTTAAGATGTACTTTTGTGAGGTTGAATTAACTGCTGATTCGAGTATGCTGGAATTGCCGGCTGCCTATGAGGAGGTTGATGGTACCACACATTGTATGCTGACGGCCAAAGATCGAGTTAGTCTTGAGATCAATCGTATCATTCGAGTAGCTCATGAGGAGCATGAGAAGTTCTTGTATGAACGGGGAATTGCAGAATTGGCGCGACGAGAAGCCATAATTGCGAGGACCTTTCCACCTTATTCGAGTAACATTTCCACTCTGCAAGCTGAATACGAAGAGGAGGTGAAATACTTGAAGCAATTGCTGCCAGAAGAGGACTTGGACTGGTTGGATGAGTTTTCCTACTAGATTGAAGCTGTTGGTACTCATAGTACCAACTCTAGTCATCTGAAGGTAGAAGAAGACGAAAAATATGGACAGCTTTAGAAATGAATTAGCTGAAATAAAAACACTTCGTATTGTCTTACATGTGTTCTTTTACTTCAGTTAACTTTTATTTTTCTTGATTAAACCGTAAATTTAAACGTCGATCAATAAGCAATATGGCAAATTCCTCACTATACGCTTTCTTGTTAAATACTTTTAGTTGCTTGAAATTCCTTGACTCTATAAACAGATATTACTGCCGTTCTGCTTAATCGATCTTGATGCGCTTAAGTAGGACGATCGATAGTTATAATAGATAACGCTCATTACAAATAACGTTACATGCTTGACGTTACAACTTGATCTGCATGGGTTTTATGGTCACAGTCTCTACGATCTATAGATCTTAGGTCTTATAGATTGCAGTCAAGGTTTTAAGTACGAAATACTTGTCTTCGCTCTGCGAGGACATAAAGTTGGAAATGTAATAAGGCGATTCAGAAAAGAAGTGGTATTAATATTAATGGAATAATCATAAATATTTTATGAATGTAATCTTGAGAACTGTTGAAAACTGGAAGATATTTAATGTAGATTAGCTAAAGATAATTATAAAAGGGTCCTCGCTTAAATTGTTAAGTCTTGTAAGCATCTTTCAGTCACACGGCCAATTGTCATAATTTATGCAAGTCGAGTTTGCCAGCGATTTGTCCTTTCTGAAACTTTAATTAAGTTGAACTTATCTTTGCGTTACACATGAGACCGAAAGCATTTCGTTTGCGGTTTCCGCACTCTCTCCAACTCTCCCACTTGCCCTCTCTACTGCTCTCCAACTTTTCCAACTTTTCAGCTCTGATACTCACGCTTGCTCTCGCACAAGACACAAAATGCGCTCAAATATGCAAATGGATGTGGCACTGACATGTCAAATGCGGATTTACACTTACACCTACACTCAGCTACACTCATTTACACTCGCAGACACTCGCACACACTCGCACACACTCACACACACCTTTGGGGACATGCATTTCGGTCATGTTTACAATGTCAGCTAGGATAACAGCAAGGCACATGGATTGCGCTCATTGCAGTCGGGAGCTTTTGAGAGGCGCCCTTTGCAATGTCAGCAAATTGGGGCAAAGCAATGAAAGCGTTCAGAACAGCTGTTTGCCAGAGACATCGAGACAGAGAGAGAGAGAGCGTACGAACACGAAAGCAACGCCCACACACAGCTGACTGGGAGAGCAGAACGAAGCTTTCACGAGCGTCCACGTCCAGCACGTTCAGTTACCTGACTTCACTTCGTGTCACTGTGACATGTAAACAAAGCGCGCACTGCAATGCAGAGCGGCCGAAGTGACTGAAGCAACCGAACGAACGACTAACACACTTCGTGCGAAGCGACGCCTTGCGACTCCCTTTCAATTTCGTTCAACCTGAGATGATGCACGTCGGCTTCGCTTTCAATTTCGTGCTCGTTATTCGTTGCTGGCCGTTGGACGGCTCAGTCGTGTTTTTGTTGTGCTACATCGCGTGTGTCTCGCTGTCGTCGTCGTCGTCGTCGTCGCGGCAGCAGAAGCAGCAGCACCAGCAGCTGGGCTAAGGACTAGGAACGTTGGTGGTCCGTCTTTTCGCCTGCAGTTTGCACGCCGTGTCGCGTTGTCGTTACACGCGTTATACCAACAAATAATAAAAATAAAAAACTTAATCAAAAACAAAGTCAAGAAATTTCTACACATTTTTGTACGCGTAAAAAGAATAGTTGTTCAATTCAGTGCAATTCAAAGTGCAATTCACAATGCAAATTCGCTATTAAGTTTTATGCCTTATGAATAGTTTTGTGTAAATCAAATCGCCTTACAACAAATCTTGTTAATAATTAAACCATATAAATGGCTGCCGATGCGAATCCTCTGCATACTAAATGCAAATAATAATGCTTCAATTACAGTGAAAATGTACGAGTAATATCGAATTAGAATTTACAAACAACACTAATAATTACAGTGTCTGCAAATAAAAGTGCCATAATGTGTGGTTCTTTTAGTCGTCTTTCCTCTGGTTCTGGCAAACGGCGACGCATGACTGACAACTGTCAATATGCATATTTTTGCAGAACAACAACAATAAATTTCAATCAATACATTTGAAATAAAAAATTAATAAAACAAAAGAATTTTCAGAATATTGATTGCCATGTGTCCATTTTGTTTTGAATAATGAAAAGTTCAATCAATTCTTTTGCAATTTTGATTAAAATTATTTCACTTATTTCACTAGTCAATTATCCATTTTATTCACGAAAACATTTCAAATATTATAAACATAAAATAAATAACTTAAAAGATAATTTTATAATAAAGAGTAAAATATCAATATAAATAAGAAACATAAAATTAAAAATTAATAATAAAATAAAATTGGTTAAGAATTATTATTAAATATTCAATTGATATTTTATTTAATTGAAATAAATAAAATAACATGAAAGTAAAATAATTAAAATAAGCAATCGAGGTGTAATAGCCAATCACTGTGGAATTTGGTTTGGTTGGTCTACCAAATTCGTGTTCGAAGTCCGGGAAATCGGACTATTATCAATTTTCGTTCACTTGATTCGAAATAGCAATAAAGTAATTTTCGTAACTTGGTTACCACTCGAAACAATATTTACTGTGTCTCTGAAAGTCAGTTTTGGATTGAAACTTGGTATAAATTATCAGATAGTTAAAAACTAACCATTAAAAAAACAAAGAAACAAACCATGAATTTGGATTACAAAATAAATGGACAAACGAAATTTCCGAAGAATTAATGCTTTTTGATAAAAGTCTAATTGAAAGAAATAATTTATTGAAATAATAAATCACTCCGAAATTCCATAAAAAACGTTATAATTTTATTAAAGAATACCGCATAATTTTAAATATAAAAATTAATAATGGGTATACAATTATAAAATATCAAAAAATTATTAACATTCATTTTTTACAGTTTAAATTAACATTAATAAGAAATAACCCCAATTTAAAACAACTAAATTAAACAATAATATGTAAATTATCACAAAAAACGTCACATACATATATAGTCGAAATAAAGAAATAAATATATTTGTATATAGGTATATAATAATAACTGATATTAAACTGATAAAATAAATATTAAAATATATGCTGAGAAAGCACGCGAAATATCAAAAATAAATAATAATCAGTTTATCAGCATAGGAAGTAAATGTGTTGTGAGTATGTGCATGTGGAGATGGCTGCCACATGTTAACAACAACAAAAACCGCAACACGCATCAGACAGCAAATAGGAACAACAAAAACAACACTTACAACAAATGCAACAAGACAGCGTGAAAAATGATAGTGACAGCCGCAACTGTCGCAGCCACAGTCAATGTGAAAAGTGGTTATATTTACTCATAGATACATACTCGCATATTGAAATATATGGTAGATTGGGTGACTGGGGGGTGATTAAAAAATAAGTTAATTACCCACACAAAGGGCGATAAAATCGTGCATCGATTTTACGATATTGACACAGTCCTTCCCCACTGATGTCCAACAATTTAAATAAAAACGTTCCTTGTTTAGTGCACAATACGAGTATTCGTTAAATTAAAATGTTATGAACCTGTAGCTAAATACTAGCCACCACACCATATTGCGTATACGTAATGCGATAGTAATTTGTTACCACAAGCAGGCAGACAGGCTGGGGAATAGGTTGCCCCATAGGCAACCAATTACGCTAATATCTACCACTTAATTAGGCGATTCTGCCTCGACTCAACCTCAATTGTGAAAAAAACATACTTGGTATGTTCGAGTACTCGAGACTGCGGGAAAATACAAATGGAAATTTCAACTGACAATTTTATTTTGCCCATATCTCAGATTCTGTTAGTTTAGGCCACTTTGTTCAGGTGTTATTTGTCAGCACAGGTTTTCACCTCCATTTGTTGGTGTGCCACAGTCTTGGGTCTTGAGGGGATGAGTGGGTGAAACGATGAGCGGGTGGGCAGGCGACACCGCCTTGACTTACCTTTGGCCTTTTTGGCAACTTGGCAACTTTAAAGCACGTGCAACTGCAACTGAACTGCAACAATTTCATAGTATATGTATGTATATTATAATAATATTTCCTAAATGCGGAACTGTAAGTGATGCTTGATGTTAAAGAAGAGAACATTGTCGTGATTATTTGTCGAAAGCCTTACATAATCTTTACTACACGTATAAATAAATAGACACAACAAATTAATTATATTATAAACATTTCTGCTATTCTGGTATAGAGTATACTCCAATTGTCTGAATTTATTAGCAAATTCTATTAATAGAAAATTCTTAAGCGTAAATTTCTGTCTCGTTTTTCTTTTCGACTTTCCCATTTATCTCTTTTATATGGGACTCTAGTTAAATTAGTATGTTTAAATAAATACATTAAAGAAAATCTCATCATTATTTCTATATTATATTTTCATAAGGTTAAAAGCAGAAACTTTCTGTACTTCTTCTAAGTATATGAACTTTTATTAAAATTATTAAGGGAAATTCATTAAGGACACACGTGACCTTGGAATGAAGGCCTCTTGAGAGTTTTCCAGTCAGTCAGTCAACCCACACTTTCTTTTCTTCATTTTTATTTCGTGCATGCGAACCATATTTCAAAATTCAATTTTAGCTACATGGTCGAGCAGAAAAAATAGTGCAAAGTAGTCAACAATAATAGCAACAAACACCACGCACAGGAATTAAGCCCGTATGTGTGTGTTTGTGTGTGTGTGTGCGTGCGTGTGTGTGTGTGTGTGTGTTTTGGCCATGCCTGAAGCGTGGGCTGCAACCACTCATAGCGCAGGCTGCGTCGGCGAACGTGGCCATAATTCAAACGATGCGCCAACTAACTACTTAATGTTATTAGATATGTCTTGCCACGCCCATCACTCGCTATTTGGTTTTATTATTGTTGTAGGCTCGAGTCGGCGGCAAATCGCAACAAAAAAATCAAGAAAACTTACACGGACTTGCTCGAGTTCTATATTCGCATCCTGTCGCCGGCTCTGTGTGTGTGTGTGTGTGTGTGTGTGTGTTATCCTTGTCTGGTTTACATTATGTTGATGTTGTTGATTAGGAAGCTGAACGTCGCTGCTTTAATACCCTGTTATATAGATATATATAATCAAGTCATCAATTAGTCTATATGGTAAATGTAACTAAATTTTGGGATATCAAATGAGATTTACATAATAAAATAATTTTTTTTTTCTAACATTTGATATTAAGTCGAATATATATATTAGTTGCAATTTTAATTCAACAGTTAAGTTAATCTTACTCTATTTTCGAATATTTGACATCCGTAAATTGTAAATGTATCGAGTATTTCGCAAAAAAAAAAGATAATATTTCTATTTCCAACTCAACAAACATGATTTCTACTGTCTGATTAATCTGTGAGTCTCACTAAGATACATAGATTTGTTGCGCACTAATATGTAGTATCTCTAAGTCGCATACTTCTTCCCTTCCACTTTCTGCTGTTCTGTCTGTACGCCAAACTTTCCATCGTTGACATTTTGTTTTCAACGTTCGCTCTCGAGGTCTGCTTGTTGTTTGTTTCCTCTGCCTGAGGACCAGGCTCAGGTCCTAGAAAGGAGAAGATTGCCCGAGCTGCAGGTGCTGCATTTAAAATGAAATATGGCAGACATTTTTGCGGTTGAGATAAATGCGGCGCAGTTTGTTTGAATTTGTGTACCTCTTTGCTGCTTTTTTATTAGATTTAGCCATCTTCTTGTTGCCTTCACACTTCTCTCTTATAGCTATTTATTCTATTGGTTTGGCATTTGTATTTTTGCTCTTCGTGCAATGACAATTATACTATATACCCTTTAGAACTCGGCTTTTTTTATAAGGTAGCCTCAATTTGATTGATTTCACATAGTTATCTGGTAATGTTATGACTGGCTTCGGTTATAAAAAGCTTTCAATATGGTTATGGAACAAACAATTGTTTAATGAAATCGAAAATCGGTTTAATCGTAATCCGAGCAGTTATTTCATGAGGGAATTATTTTTATCAAAATATGCGTATAACAAGTATTGTATAAAATAATTTGATATAAATTCTTTTTATCGAAATTATAATTAATTATTTAATTCAATACATTTGGTTGTGACAAAGAGAACTACTTTAATAAATTATCGAGTTACATGAACAATTGTGAGGGAATAAAATCATATCCAAATATAAAATCTCAGTTTTGTTTGGACTGGAACTTTTAAAATTATTATAGAGTTTTAATGGACATTTTCTGGAAATTGTTTCCTTGCATATTTGTAGACTATATATATTATAATAAATGTCATTATATGCACTCCTATTTTCAATTAAACAAATAACTTGAAACGGAGTTTAAGAATAACTTTACATAAGCGGGGAAATGTACAAAGTGAAAAGTGCTGAATATTCTCCTTTTCTCTTCCTATCTCCCATCTCCTATGCATCTATCGCTATCCTTCTCTCTCTCTCTCTCTCTCTATCTTGGTGTAGGAAAGCAATTAACTTAAATCACAAACTGAGGCAATCACAATCAGGCAATGTGCTGCACTTAGAAACTTTCCACAACTTGAGATGCAATGGAGCCCAGCCCAGAGTGGGCGCAGTCGAGTGTTAAGATACTTGTAACGGGGTCATAAAAATCTATGTGCCGTAACAGTTGCCACTGACACTGGTGGCCATCGTTATAAAAATCAGTTGGAAGGAAAGTTAGTTAACTTTGCATATGGTTTCTGAATTGAAATATATTGAAATACATCAATTTCAAGGAGACCGTAAGGTTCTTAGCTGGCCTATTTATCAGGTTTTGTCGAGTGGTTTGTTGATATTTTAATCTCTGCTCGGATTATTGGACTGAAGCAAAAGATTATTTGCTTTTGGCAAATTTACGCTTGTCGAATTGAAGTGTGGGACAACGCAGTCTAGAAGAAAGCAGACCTTCTAAACCCAACGCTTTAGTCATTATTCTCCACAGAGTTTGTTTATGGCCTCAGCTTGTGTGGAGATATGAAGATAGGCCTGTCATTTATTAACTTGAATTTGCATTTAAGCCACCAAAAGCCGTGCAAAGGGTTTGAGCAAATGTTGCCTAAGACAACAGTCTATAAATGTAACAGACACTGGCTAGTGTACAGTGTACAGTAAACACGCTATAAAGCGGAGTACAACAATTGTGCGGTAAGTAAAGCAGTGAAGCCTCGCATTGACTGACTTTTGCGGTCGCCGACCTGTCGCATTACTAGAACTACAGTTTATAAAATATCTGCATTCGAATCAACACTTCGCTGACACTGTCAGTCTGACATACTACAAAATCTGATAGTATAGTGTATATTATATACCAGATTTATGTATGCAAAATAATAATTAATATATTACAAAAAATAAATAATAGCATTATAATATATTCTCAATCAAATGCAATGATAATTTTCGGTTTTGCATTTCTAGTTCACTATTTTGAGACACCTCTATAGTCGAGGTGTCTCTGAATTCCCCCCAAAGAAATGGTCTCTTAGTTTCTGTTCAAAATGCCGACAAGCCATAATGACTAAGCACCTAATTTAGAAGCATAGGCTCTCAGCTTCTGCTTAGCATTGCTTCGGTCAATATAAAGCACAAATAGCCGAACCCTCGCTCTGGCAGTCTCCGCTTCCCCACCTTCCTTCTCCATCCTTCCCCTTGATTTCCCTTTCTTCGCTACCTGCTCACCACTTCCTTCCTCGGCCTTTAGCAAGTTTCTTTCCGTTTGCTTTAACTTTTAAGTGTGGCTTTGTTTTCGTTTCCTTGCAAAGACCCTTTCTCCTTTCTTTCCTCATTTCCCCCTTTCTCCCCTACCCCTCTCACACACCCTGACTGAAGCCAACTTATAAGCGTAGTCAACACACAAACACACTCTCCAAGCTGTTGACACTGCTGTGTATGTGTCTAGTTGTTGTGTGCCAGGAAGCAAACACTCTACGCCTACTTGTAGGGTTTTCGTATACCCTGTGTGAAACATGATTGATAAGGGGTAGAATGAACAAATTCTAAGAAGAGAAATAGCTTATTATGTTCATTATTTTTGCACAGAAAATGGTAAACAAAATTCATCATCTATGGTCATTCAAAGATGTTTTCTAACATACAAAGAACATCTTTAAATTGACTGGAAGAATTGATTTGACCCATGCAAATCGATGCATTTATGCAATTTATAACGAACTTTAATAAGCTAAGCGCACTGAGTAATCAAAATTTTTCTCTTAACTACGTAAATAATGTTTTTAAATTTGTCTATGGTCATTTCAATTCTTCGGCGATACGTCTTAAATAAATGCATTTTGTTATTAATTTATGGTGAATTCTTCTAACTTTGTACAGGTTTTCTTGATTCTCAGGGCTGTTATTTAAATGTGCGTATATGACGTTAACTTTTTTAACTTTTTACTTATACCCATTTTGTGTTCAATTGTGTTTTCTTTTTACCAAAATATTATATTTTTTGTAGCAAGTTTACTTAGTTTACAGAGTAGTAGAAAACACACGCTCACAGCAATTTATATCTTATTTATATTTTTGTATGTTCCGGAGGCTGCAGCGTTGCAACGCGTTGCTGCAACGCCTCAAGCTCAAGTGTGAGTCGTGTCCTCCAGGGCTGCCAAGGTCATTTAAATTGTTCATTTGCATTTTCAAGACTTTTGTCATTCTCATTTCTGCATTTTTGCATATTTGCATTTCGTATTGTTCTTTGTGTGTCATCCGTAGACTGCATTTAAAATAAGTAAATTTAGTTATAAAAATAATTAAAAAATGTTGCTCGTGACGCAAATGTAAATGTAAATGTAAATTGAAATGAGGCAAATGTCCGCTAGCAAATTTGTGGCAGGCTAAAAAGGTCGGAGCCAAAACATGAATTGGCATATGTCGTGGCCAGCCTCGTCTAATTGGGTTTTGTTCTCCCCAGACACATGTGGCATGTAGTATGTTACTCGTACTTATCCGCCTTCCTATTGCCAATGACGTTGATGGCACTTAAAGTGCACTTAATTTGCTCTCACAAACACACATAAAATCTCGAATTGAGCACAAACAACAATCACAGCAACAGCAACAACACTTGTAGATACAAATGAGTGAGCTGCAGATACATTTTAGAGGTCCAGCCAAATGTTCAGGTATTCCATCAAAGCAACTGACCGTCTAACGATCTGTCTGCCCAATTTGCTTGAATTATTCAAGTCCTGAGTGCAAAGTTGACAGATTGCACGTTATTTGAGAAGTTCAAGCTATTTCTTTCACCTTCACTGCTTGTAGATACTTCTTCTCTTAACATAAGGCGTGTATAAAGTCCCATTTTTTAATATGTTCTCATCCTAAATTTTCCTAGCATGGCTCTGTAGGTAATATGTTTTTGCAAGAGACAACTATCTGATAAATAAAGGTGGCTGAATAACTTTCAAGTTTGATTATTTGCTATGAAATTATGTTAAACTAATATAGAAAAATATGAGTAGAATGAAGCTCGTTCTCTATTTTATACCCGTGACTTAATAATTTATTAAGTGGATATATTGTTACAATGTATATAACAGGAATAACGAGGAATCTCCGACCTTATAAAGAATATATATATTCCTGATCAGCATCAACAGCCGAGTCAATGTAGTCACCGTATGAACAAATGCATCCCAGAGACTTTAAGAGCTAGAGCCACCAAATTTGGAACATAGACTTCAATGGCGTTGAAACAGGTCAAGTTTGTTTCAAATTTTTTCACGCCCTTTTCTAGTCCCGAAAATCGTGAACAACCACCACACCCACAATTTTTCAATATATCACACTATTATTGCTAGCAAATCAGAATATGGGAAACTTCTTGCTGAAACTTGTTAATGCCCCGATTTGTATAAACATGTCTGTACAACTCATTTGTGTATAATTGGATCAGAGGAGGAGGTGGGCGATAGATGGTGAGTAATGAAAGGGAGGGGAAGTGAGGAGATGGGAGTGAGGTCAGTCAACATGACATTTTCATGCTGAATTTACAACACAGCGTCAACAAGATACCATTTTCAATTCAACATTTGCATCACGCGCTGCTTTTCCGATTTTTACCTGGTTGGTTGCCTTGCTGACTTTGAGTGGCAGAAACATTGTCAATGAATCGGTTGGAGAGAGACAGAGGAGTGGAGAGGGGAGGAAAGGGAAGGGGACTGGGACGGGGACGGGGCAAAGTGAACTGAGGAAGGACAAGCTATGTTGTAGGATAGATAACAATGACACTGACGAGGTTTTCAGGTTCAGGTTGTTGATGTTGTCGTTGTAGTTGTTGTTGCTTGTGCCGTATTTGTTTGTTGTTCGATGTAGAATGTATTTACATAGCTACCTATTTGTTTAACCATTTTATTGTTTATTGACCGCTCTGTCAGTCATGTTGTGGCATTATCATGTAGCATGCCACTCGGGGGTTTATTGTGATTGTGACAACAAATCGCTGCTGATTCAGATTTTGATTCTGATGATTCAACAAGTGCTGCGACTCCTCTGTGCTTTAATTACTAAGCATATTTCAAATGCCAATTAAAGAAACCCAGAAAAGGGTCTCGGATCTAGGACGAGGATAGAATCTGGAAAATCAATCATACGCCAAGTGTGTCAATATGTCAAGCATTTCATGCTGACCTGACCCGGCCATTGTTTGTGTCCCTTTTGTTTTATTGCGACCAAAAAGGTTATGTATAATATAATATAATATAATATAATATAATATTTTTTTATTCTGATTTTGTGATATTACGTTGTCGTTTTCTTTGTTGTTGTCGTTGTTGCTTGCCTTCGGGCCATGCTGTCTAAACAGAAGTAACCCCATTTTTTATTGGTCAACAAAGGAGGCTCCGACAAAGCTGACCTCAATACACAAAGCAAAATAAATTGCAAAATGTGTTCTCAATGCAAAAGGATGCAAAATAAATTCACCGAGACGTCCTTTTCGACGCCCCCACACACAAGCAACAAACAACAAACATACAACAAACAACAATGGAAAAAATGGTCAGCTAAATTTTGAGACACAACTAAGGTTGCTTTTCCGAGTTAAGTGCAAGTTTCAAGTGGAAAGTTAGCGGGAGAATCGAATGCACTTTATTTTGCAACTGGAAAAGCTGCAGAGAAGGATGGAAGACAAACTCTTTGCGTACTTTATGGGCCATGGAAAACAATTTGTGAAAACCTCTCCATAATAAATTTCCTCTCTATTTGCATTTCCATTATTATGATAATCAATTAAGTGGCAAATGGAG
Source organism: Drosophila sp. st01m (assembly GCA_018901795.1). Classification (NCBI taxonomy): domain Eukaryota; kingdom Metazoa; phylum Arthropoda; class Insecta; order Diptera; family Drosophilidae; genus Drosophila; species Drosophila sp. st01m. The sequence continues at coordinate 1,557,480 of JAEIFG010000269.1, forward strand.
AAATACTTAAATCGAAGTAGCCCCACGTTATATAACAGTGTATGCAGCTTAAGAACACTTTGGACAACTATTACGTCACTTCTATAAGAACAACACATTTAAACACTTACAAAGCTAGTGAGATGACTTCTTAGATTAGGTGAAGTTTGGAGTTTGATCCGCATCCACAATGTGCATATTGCTAATTTCATAACTCGAAACTGTTGCTTATTGTCATCAAATGGAAGTGTAAGTGTGTGTGTGGTAAGAGTTCTGCATTTCACTTGCAAATGGGGGAGGAGAACTGGCCCATTCGGTTGGGTCCATTTGGGCCAAATGTAGCCATTAAGACTGCACATAAAAGGCAATAAACACAGTCGCTTCAAGGCGTAGTTTATGCCATTTGCCATTTGGCAGGCAGCGAGCGCACATTGCAGCGCTTTAAACCAAATGGCCAAATGGTTAAAATGGCCAACAGGCCCGGCGACCAATCGACCAACCGACCACTATTCCATAGCGCACTATGGAATAAAATTCAGTTTTTCTGCCTTTGTTTCAGATTTTGTTTTCTTTAGTATTCGACATTATTTAGATTTTCTTAATCTGACTACTCTGGACAGAACAAATACAATTATTTTAAGCCTTTTCGGAACTTCCATTAATGTTTGAGCCTCGAACAAAGTCAGCTGATTTGTGAATTACATGTGATCTAAAGAAAATTTCTTTGATATCGAGAGAGTGTGAAGATATAAAAATGCTAATCAAGTTAGCTTAAAAAAGTTATTTTAATAGATTTTGGTATTTCTGTTTGTCTTGTCACGTTTTTTTTTAATCTAAAATCTATCAAGTTTGTTTGCATTCTGTTGAGTGTAACTTTCGTGGTGAGAAGGTCAATATAATAACACAAAACAAAAGCGTAAATTCTAAAAAATAATGGAAATTTTAAGTTATTGGCTTTAAAATTTGATTTTGTAGAATTACACTTTTGTATAGGTCACTGAGGGAGATGATCAAGATGAGATTCAACCAAAAAATCATAACGATCTTAAAATATAATATAGCCTAACAAATGTTCTCTAAATTCTATAGTTTTTAATAAATATTTTTCACTTCTCTTTGTAATGGGATTGAGAATGCAGCGAGGTCAAATTAAAAAAGAAAAATTAACTTTACTTAAGTCTAACCAGTGTTCATACCAAATTTCAGGTCTCTAGCTTTGCATTTTGAGATTAGTGTTAAAATATCGCACTTTTCTTACCATAGTGCAACCGACCAGTTGACATTCCACTTGGGGATTTCCCCAAGCCAGTTTCCAGTTGCCAGTATGGTTCATAGACTTCTTACTCGCTTGGTGGTGTTGTTATTTATGTCGTTGTTGTTGTTGTTGCTTTTGCAATTATTGTTGTTGTTGCTATGGGTCTCGTATTACGTTGCCTGGCTGACTGTTGCCTGGCCAAGGTGCTTTGTCTTAATCTAACGCTCAATCTATGCAACATTGCACTCTCTTCCACCCTTCTTTCTCTCTCTCTCTCTCTCTCTATCAGGCTTCATCTCTATTTCTCTGTGTCTCTGGGTCATTTATGTTGATTCTACCTGCAGGGGGTATTAACGGCTTCAATTAAGCAGAAATATTAGTAAATTATATAACGCGTACGCCTCATGGTACAACCAGCTTGACTATAAAGTAATCAATATGGTCAAAGTATATATGTATATGTTTAAATCAACTGGTAGATTCGGAGCATATCTTCTATATCATATCATGCAGAACAGAGTTGTGCCTCAAATAATTATCATTACTTACTAATGTTATTAACAAATAAATGAATGGTATTTTTCACTAGCATTGAAATTTTATTAATCACTTAAATTATAATTGGGGTTTCCAACCGAAAGAATATCGGTTTCTGTTGGGGTTAAGGTTATGTCAGTTATGTTTTATTTTGGCCTATCATTGTGTATATTTCAGTTTTCTGTTTCGGCTTATTAAAAAGTTTGTATGTAGCCCAAAATTATTTGATATCAAAAAAGTTATATGTAATGGAATCGACAATTGAATTGAAATCAGAATGACAGCGAAAAACGATTATTCAGTGAGTCAAAACTAACTGTTTTACATAAATCGGTTTCGAATTGGTTTTCCAAATGAATTTGGTGTTTCAGTTTCGATATAACTAAAATGTTTTATTGGATAGGGTTTGAGTTACAGATGTCAAAATCAATCGGTTAATACCGGTTGCGGTTTCTTTCCTGATTGGATTTCATCGGATGAAATAAATTATATAATTAGAAGAAGACCTGATTGACCGGGACTTCACTTAAAAACTCCATATTAGCTCATTATCATTTCATTTTCATAATACGCATCATATAACTTGTAAATAACATAGATATTAAATAGTGTAAATAGTTAAGATTAGATTAAGTTGCCCAAAAAGAGTAATAGTAAGCTTGTCGAATTAAAATATAATAAATACTACGTATAAATAGAGTTCAATTTAATTTCAATAGTTTTCTTAAACTATGGAAAGTATTGTCAGTGGCAAGACTCAATACATTCACTTTGAAGTGTCAAAAGAGCTATCCTTGCATGCTACTCAGTGAGTCAGTCAGACAGTCAGTCAGTCAGTCAGACAGTTAGTGAGTCAGTTAGCTAGTCAATCAGCTGTTTGCCTAAGACTTTCATTAAAAATGTGCCTAAATTTTGATGTGAGCTCCAAACTTATGAATGGCAGCAACAACCCCATCGATCGGCACTTAACCCCCGCTTCCCCCTACCTTACCCCTCCCCATGTCAACTAGTTGTGTGTGCTTCAAGTGTCGACGAAAAGAAACGTGAACGGAAACGGAAGTAGACAAGCAAAGGGCTAAAATAGAAACACACAGTGTCAGGCAGTCAAACGGGCAGGGGAGCAGGAGAGGAGGTGTGGGGAAGGGTGGAAGGGGAGGAGCGGGGAGGTAGCGGAGCATGTGCTGCAGATAGCTGCTTATTAAGGCACCAACAACGATGGCAACTACAACAACATCAAGTTGCGTATTGCCATTTGCTCCACTTACATAGGAAATCAAACGGCTTTTTTCCAAAAATAGGAGAATTGCCAACATTTTGGGTGGAGGGTAGCAATAGGGGTAGGGGTAGGGTAGGGGTAGGGGTAGGGGTAGGGTAAGGGTTAGGGGTAGGTGCAAATAGTTGCTATCAAAATGATATGTGTTTGTGTTCATCTAGCGCGTGTCACGAAAAATGCAGCAATAAATGGATATGATAAAATGTAATAGAATATACGTGTAAGAGGGGAACAAATATATTAAGCGTTGCGATAATCAATAATATTTCCGGCGCTGACTGGTTATAGATATTTCGTACATCCCTGTGCTTTCTTCAGACTATCCACACAAGCGTACAATACATATGCCTGTCAACCATTCAATTCGAAAAGTCTTCTTCTTGTGCTTCAATTTTATTGACAAATTTGCATGGCGATGCCTCTGAAACTGTTTGTACCAAAGTGAATACAATTTGGCGCCCTCGAGTGCTGTCAATAAGTACATATGGCTAAATATATATTTATATATATATATTGTGTGTGTGTATAGCTTATCAGCAAACAGCAAAAGAAATATTGAAGAGCTGACAACCAAAATAAAATAATGCAAAATGGAGGCAAAGTCAATAACCTGTAGATTTCAAATTCAATATTGAGTATGTTATTGAATCATTCATTGTACATTATTGGCTGACTAACAAAGCAATTTCAATAATAAATTATGCACATTTATGTAAATCAATTCAATTGCTATTTCCAAGGCTGACCTCACAGAACCGATAAAGTTTTTGATTGCCTCAATTCGGATCATTAACCAAGTCTCGACTCCAAACCGTTTTCTATACGGGTAAATAAATAGTATTTAATTATCATTACCTTATTATTTCAGCTTGAAAAGAAATTCCAAATATAATAATAAATCATTTGCCTCATATCGTTGTATCAAAAAATTTGTAATTTTTGATTAAATAACCTTGTAAAATTAAGAAATTAAGAGAGGAAAGAAATAAAGGTTTGAGAAAGTAAACTAAATAAAACAACAATGATATAAAATAATAGACATATGCCAACAGTAATGAGGAATAAAAGTACGATTGGATTAGTTTGTGTGTATTTAAAGTAGAGCACTCTGCGGTGCAACTCTATTATTGCAAAGATAGAGTATTATGTACTATCAGCTGGCAGAGTAAGCCAGTTTCTCTAAACGCACGCTAAATTAGCTTCGAAAGTTGAACATTGGGGCTCTCAGAGGCTAATACTCATACTGGCATGTGCAGCATTTTGTGGCAACTGAAATGAAAAGCTGGAAACAAATAAAACGTTGGCCAAACCGCCACAAAAGTCAACTGAAAATAAATTTTAATTTTAATTTCAATCTGAACAAGCACAGACAAAAGCCAAATGCGGCAATGACAGCGGCGGCATTGAAAGCCACCGCCAAATGCCGCTGTTGCTGTTGCTGCCACTGCTGCTGCTGCGTCGACAACTTTACGTGCCACAGCTGCCACTTCTGTATGAGCTTGTATGTGTGAGACTCACACTGTGAGTGTAAACGAGTGTGTACGAGTCTCTGTGTGTAGTCTGACGGCTGCCAAACCCAGGTCCCTCGGCGTCTGTGTGTGTGAATCTGCGTGTGTGTGTCTGTGTGTATGCATATTGCACACAAGGGTAAACTGACGCAAAAATGACTTCATCGCGGATGTTCCTTAGTTCGAAATCTCACTAAAAATGGTTAAAATCGAAATATTAATTTAAATCTTGCCTCTGGTGAATTTATCATCCAGAAACACTTTCAAGATACGTTTTTGAACAATTGACAGATGATTTAAAGCGATAGCATTTTTAAATATATTCAGTATTGATTTAATTTATCCATTTTTTTACCGGTTATTTGTTGAAATATCGTTTTCAGTAACAATAATTAATTCCGAACAGCGATGTAAAAAGAACATCACAAGAGAAAGAATCCATATTTATTTGTTCTATTTATAACCTTGCAGAGAGTGTTATGTTTTCCAATATTTAATATTTAGGAGGTGAACCACTCCATTAATATGATACAGTCTCTTGATTGGGACAACGATAAAGTGATGTCCAAGTTTCAATTCTCTAAGTTTCATTGCGAATTTATCTGATTCCATTTTAACCTTTCCGTTTGATATTCAGTGTTGTCACATCTAGATTGAATAACTTCTAAAGCAGTTAGCGCTATTTAAGTTTAGCAACGTGAGCTCTGATAAGTATGCTGTACATTTTATTCCCTTAGCGCTTAAATATATAATTAAATGGACTAACAAGTTTCACATAACCGGGAACTTGACTATCGTGTGTTTCCTTGACTCATTTTCCTCTGCACCACAAAGATATTTAAATCGAAAGATTTGCAGAATGTCCTTACATGTGCATAGTACAGACGAGTTTGCAGGGAGATGTGTGTGTTCTTCTTAGATATTCATGCGGCATGAATGAATAAAGCGAATCGCTTGTGCTGCTTTCCTTTGCCTACCTTTATCTGCCTTTGTTGCTCGTTTGCCAGCCCACATGACGTATATGACGCGTTGTCTGACTCTATCTCTGTCTCTATTTTTCTCTGTCTCTGTCTCTGACTGGCAGACGCTTGACGTGATGTCTCCTGTGGCCAGTCGGATCGCACGATTTGCGTAACTATGCACAAGTTGACTCATTTCCTTCACACTACGCGTGCTTATGTGTGTGTCCTGTGTGTGTGTGTGTCCGTATGTGTGTGTGTATTTGTGTCTGTGTGTGTGGGTGAGTTGGGTTTACCACAAAACAATTGTGGGTCTTTTTAATATAACGACACACGCCTGACCAACAACTGTAATTAGCTAACTTGCATAATTTAAGGCGGTCGCCAGCATTTTACACTGTCTCCCAAATGTTAGCAGACGCCTTACAGGCCACAAATGGCTATAAGTTGACAATTCGCATTGTATTGATTTTGTTCATGGTTTTTTCTGTAACTCAACCAGCGACTGCGGAATGCGTCATTTCGGAGCATTAATTGCTTTCCTCTAAATTCCTATTACCTCTATCAGGTATTCCGTTAGCCGCTTTAATTTGTGGCCAACACGCAAAATGTATTTAACCCGCTATCACGCCATCCAATGAACATTTTATTCTTTAACCTTTTGTATTTACATTGTACAAAAATGTGCACAACACATTTTCAATTAATTGCATGTGTAAATATATTTAAAATATTTGGTCCGTCCTTTTTCTCTGGTTTCCATTTAAAATCAGTTCCAAGTTGTTAGTATTGCATTTATATACTTTATCATTCAGAATCGCAGTTAACACTTGAATTGTTTTGGAATCTCGTAGACAAGGTTTTTGTTCTAGCCTTGGTCCATTTTTATTAAAAAACAAGTCGGAAAGTTCAGGTTGAAGGAACTTAATTCCCTTAAAAATTAAAAAAGCTATTACCGCAGTTAATTAGGAGGATAGATACATAGTATAAATAAATAAGTAAATAACATATCTTAAAAACTGTGTGTGTGGTGGATTTTCAAGAAGACTGTGTGCCTCAATTGGTTGCTCTAGCTCTTTTAGTTTCTGGGACCTTAGCACTTTCACAGACGTACAGATCAGAAATATATATACTTCATAGGGTCGGAGTTGCCTCATTCTCTATGTTACATACATTGTAATAAACACAATACCTTTATATTTATATTTTATATTTATGTATTTATATATATGTATTTTTTAAGAAAATGTATCCAAAATATTTTATATTTTCAAAGTCAAATTTGTACTAAATAAATATATTTCAGACCATTCAATTATGATTTTTAACTGCTCTAATATATATTTAGTATGAAATTAACTTACACAGTTAAAGAAGCTGTCTTAGAAATATATGACAGTTTGGATTAAAATTCTTGAAAAGTAGCTCAATTATTCGATTGTCTTTTAGAATTATATTCATTTTTGTACATTGAGAGATAGTTGAAGTATTCCAGTATTGATATCCAGTATTTGTTACCAAAAAAGTAAAAGTGAAGCTATTAGGGTATTTGATATTGGGCGAACTATGAACTTTGCTCGTCTTGATAGACGATCCACCGACTTGTCGTCATCAGGTTGCATGGAGCTGCGGGTGCCCCAGAATATTGTACGGGCGTTGCCCAGGACTGAGTTTTAATTAGCCTAGAGTGCGTGTGTTGGGTCAAAGGCATCAACAAATTGTTATATAAACACACACAAGACCCAACAACAAAGTGTTTTAAGGGCCCCTAACATTGTCGCCACTCGCGAATTTTGTACTGCTCTAAATAGAGGGGAGGTGAGGGGGAAATAGGAATAGAAACCAAATTGGGTTAGGACAAAACGGCAGAAGTGAAAAGTGCCTGAGGAAATGAAATTAAGTAAGAAGGAGCGGCATTGGGTTAAAAGGATATGTTAGCGCTTACTCTGACCCTGAATGTTTGTTGAATGTTGTTCGGCTTTCGGCCCACACTCCGATCCGAACCGGGACGAGCCGAATCGAACCGAGCCGAACCGAACCTAAGCGGAGCAAGCCTCAACCTCGATGAGCCACCAGGGCAAATGTTAAGGTTACAACAGCCCAAAATGAACCATTTTTAATTTGCGTGTTCACGACAAAATTGCATGTGCCAACATTAAAACAAACAACAATGAAATGAAATGTTAAAGACTTGCAAACAAACTGAAACACAACATATGCAATCAGCGTCAAAATGAATAAATATAGTAAATATATATGATAAATATATGAATATCGTTCATCCACTCAAGCAATTCTCCTACTTTTGGCGCATCGTTAACTTGATTATTATGTTTGATTTTACACCGAACTTTAAGCTCTATGCGATGAAAATGTGGGGACGAAAAGATGAAAATTCATGGGCTTTCTTCCTTTCCTTTAGCTTTTGCTTTTGCTTTTCATTTTTTTTTTTTGTTCTTGTTGGCAGTTTGAGAGTTCGAAACTTTTGTCAGACATCTCGAAGGATTCAAAGTAAAAGTCAAATCGAAAAGTTTGCGCGTTTTGATTGTTTGATGATGCTTTTGAAAAGGAATTTGGGAAAAGTGGGCGTGGCAACGCGTTAAGATTGTTTTCAATGGTTTTTTCGCTCTTACTTCATTTTTTATACCACAAATCATCCATAACGAGTTGCGAAATTGATTAATGATGAATAACTTGGGAGTTGAATGCAATTGAAAAGTGGAAAAATAAATTATTTCTCTATCGAATATGAATTTCTTTTTTAATATCTTGATCAATTTTCTACGTCGTTTATTTTTCAACTTTATTAACAAATATTATCATACTTTAAATTTAAATCGCCTACGAGTTGGGCCTTTAATTAATTATCATGTAAGATTTGTATATATAATTGGGGGAAATATAAAACATTGAATATTTTGAATATTTTACTCAGATATCTGAGAAAATAATTGATGATGAATTAGGGAAATAAAAAAGTTTTTCAATTATAAAATATTATCAAATAATTCTGTAGATTATTAAAGTATTTTTATAAAATTAATGATATTCATCACTTAATAATTTGTGCGATATAATGAAATACCTAACCTAATTCTTTTATTTGGGCCTGTCAATGAGAACTTTGCATCCACGTTGTCCCTATGTTAATATATATATTAATTAATTTGTATTATTCTACACTCTTTGATAACCCTTTTACAGCCTACTCAATAGATTGTGGCATTCAATAGATATGTCTACCATATAATTCATTATAATTTTAAGTACTGTTACTACATGATTGTCGTGTTCCTTGCAGCAAATCCGTCTTTATGAATAAGTTTAGATACCAGAAAAAGAAAATGTTGTCGTATCGAAACGCAAACAAGTGAAAAGAGATTGCAACCATTTAATTATAATTTAGAAAACAAAGCAAGCTTGTAAAATGTAGGCCACCTAAAATGAATTAAACATTTAAGAGAGTGTGAGTGAGTGTGTTCAATCAACTGTCCAAAATTGTGCATGTGTGTGTGTGTCTAGGAAAAACAAGAAAAGATGAAGAGAAGAGAAAAGAATTCTCATTGAATACGGGCTTTAAGACGCTTCCATGTAAAACTTATCTCAAGAGCAGAAAACACAAAACAAAATCTAAAATTTTAAAATATAAAAAATATATATTCCATTCAATTGTTTACATGTATAGTATTGTGTGTGTGTATTTGTATTTGTGTGCTTACGATTTAGGGGCTTTTTGTACTCTAATGGACACTAGTTAGACAATTACAAAACAAATATATTTATTATAAATAAAATATGCAAAGTAAATTTTATATGTAATCCAGGCAGCTTTTAGCAAACAAAAACACAAAACACAAAAACACAAAAACAAACAACAACAGAAAAGTATAAATTTACTAAGTTAATTATTTTGTTAAAACGCCCTGAGTGAAAAACTTGAAAACTTGAAAAAGGATAATGCAGAATATAACAGACAATACGCCCGATAATGGAAAATATGCAATTCGATTGTGAGAAGAAGCATATTTTTGAATGTTTAATGTTTATAGGCAGAGAGTCAAATTATTTGTAAAAACCAAACAAAAGCCCAAGAAATACAAGAAACTTTGTAATAGACATCAAAGCGATAGCAAATTTTTTGACACATATATACACAAATTATAATAATATAAATAAATCTATATTTTGATAAGCTAAGAAACCGCAGCAAAAGGAGAACAGGATCAAGAAAGGATCAAGGAAATATGCACAAAATGAATTTTTGTTGTATACCGTAGCCCAAGTGAACACAGGCTTCTGTTTAGTTAGTTTGTATTTAAAAGATTAAAAGATTGTTCAACGTTTTTTACTTTCGATGGTTTCAAGAGGTTCATTTCAACGATTTTGTATGTCACTCAGTTGATGCTTAAGCAAGTAATCCAAAGTACAATCATTTTTGTCAAACAGACACGAATCGTCAAACGAACAAAACTAATACATAATTAACAAAGTGCACGAGAGAAGCGAAGATATAGAACATTAATATTGGATAGACATCAACGATTGTTACGCATTTTAAAGGCTAGGTACATTTACAGGGACAACAGACAGACGTCAAGACAACCAAATAAACAAAAAAACAAACTTTTGCTAAGAATTTTTAAATTTATTTTACACAGGCTTTATATGAGCAACCGAAAAGCGCTGCAATTTGAGGTTAGTATTGCTAGAAGTGAGGTTAGGAAACGGAAAATTCACCTGCGAAAGTTGAAGTGTGGAAATACTAAGATTATAATTTCTAAACTGGCAATTGAGATTAGTAAAATAAATATTGAAGTTAGCAAAGTAGAAAAAAGTGTTTAGAATTGAGAAGTGCGAAGTGAGGTTAGAATTGTGTGTGTGAAAATTATGGAAATTATAAAAGCCAAACTCAAACCGAATGTTCATTAAGTGTAAATCGTTAGTCTCTAACCAGAGCTACACCTAAGCTCAGAGCTTAGATTAGAGCTTAGCTTAGCTGATCTTAGCGAATCCAGCAAGATGTATGCAGCTGCCGGTGGCGCCTCGCTGGCATCGCGCCAAGCGCGTCAGCGCCAGCGTCAGCAGAAGAAGAACCAACTAATCCAAGCGAAACTACATCCACCGAAGGCGCCTGGTGTCGGCGTGGGCATCGGAGGCGCTGCCGATCAAGGTGGCGCCTCGACCCCGACACGCAGCCAGTCGCGCCAGTTCCATCAGCTGCCGACCAGCTATCTCCGTGCTCCTCAGCAACCGCAGGGACGCAAGCTGAGCGCCACCTACACGCAGTCCCGATCCTTGCTGCCGATCGACGAGGCCAGCGACTCGCAGTCGGTGCTGCAGCTGCGCATGCACTCGCACACTCATGCCCCTCATGGCCACAGCCACGCCCACTCGCATCTGGGCGGGCACGGGCATGGGCACGGGCACAGCCACATGCATCACAGTCACGGCGGGACACCAATGCAGCCAGGCATACAAACGCCCATACAGACGCCCTATCAACAGTTCGCCTCCTCGCACGGACGCGCCTCACCGAGACTTGTGCATCGTCACAGCGGCAGCGGCAGCAGCAGCGCCGGCTTTTATGCGCCAGCGGCGGCGGCAGCAGCAGCAGCAGCGGGATCCGCTGGCGGACAGCTGCACAAGTCGGCAACGGCAACGCTGCCGCTCGTCTCACAGATGGAAGCGACGCCGCCAACGACGCCCGCGTTGCCATCGGATGCGGTCGGCGAGAAAGCGACAGCGATGTCGTTGGAAACATCCGCCGCCGTCATGGCCAGCACATCCGCAGCAGCAGCAGCGGCGGCGGCAGCAGCGGCGGCAGCTACGGACACTGGCGAAGCTGAGTTGGAGCTAAGCGGCGCCGCAGCCTTGTTTTTAGCCCACCATGATGCAATCATTGTAACGCCGGCCACGCCCATGGCCTCGCCGGGTCACGTAGCTGCCTTGAAGCTGCGACGCGGCGAGGACGTTGAGGATGACGAGCTGCGTCAGCCACTGACCGCCCAGGATGCCGAGGACGCCGATGTCTACGACGAGGATGCCGACGAGAGCATGCAGCCGCCCGCAGGTCCCCTCGAGCGCAAGTGCAGCGTCTACCGCATGCGACGCAGCGACGCCTTCGAGCAGAGCGACGGCGTCACCGGCGGACTGAAGCGCCAGCTGCGCGAGCTGCAGTTCCAGCAGACCCAATACGAGCCCCTGGTCAGCGATGAGCCGCAGCTGCTGTTCAAGGGTCTGGCCAATGGACGCAAGTGGCAACTCTGCGCCTACTGCGAGGAGGGAATCTGCGTCTGTGAGCACATCGAGGTAAATCCGAGCAGTTCCCGATACCGAACCAGGCCGATCGGATTGCGCTTGTTACTCTCTGTTTGTATTTGTAGCTGTAGCTGTATCTCAATCTCTAACTGTATCTGTGTCTGTATTTCTGTATCTGTATCTTTATTTATGTATGTATGCGTGTGTGAGTGTGTTCCCCTAATTATGCATGTCACTTTTAAAGACTTCGCTTGCTCATCGTCCAGTTGCATTTTATCTAAGAGATATTTGTATGTATTTGTATGTATTTTATTAAAACCCTTAACTTAAATGTGCTTAATACTAAACATGCCCAGAAGTCTTATACGTATGTTTTATGTACTTTAAAGTTGTAAGATTCTGAAAAAAACCAGACGAATCTCGCTCTTAAAGAACTTTCATAGATATTAAATATTTACGTATACTATTTGTATGAACAGCATTAAAAACAGGATTTATCAAAAATTGTTACTGATATTTGGTATTGCCGTATGTGGATATGTTAGAAGCCATTTTTAACCCTTGGTATTATAATGTTTTGGTAACTCTATTCGTCGTATTGAATGTATCAAAGTGTCTATTTATTTTGAGCATAAGCGTAGTAAATGTTCTTGATTGTTTTAAGCATTTGCGGAATACATAGAAAAGATTAAGGGAAGATCTACTCACTTTTGATAATGTTCTTCAGTGGAAAATCTGGATATCAGACATTCTTCTGTGATTTGATTTTTTGTATGATGTGTCATTCGATTTGGTAAAAAGGTCTTCAAATATTTATTTTCCTCTAAAGTATAACAATTTAATTGGATATGCAAAACAGTCGAATAAGAATTAAAGAAAACATTAAATCTGGAGATCATGCAATTATTTAATTGTGATATCATTAATATCAATATCATTAATATCATTCCTTTGATATCATCAATATCAAGGCTGTGACTTCTTGCTTACTTACTTTAATTCATGTTTGGTTAAGTACATATTTGTGGCTGTTGTATAAATTATTTACAACGGCAAAAAAAGAAACACAGTTTAAAATCAGTCCTAGGGATTGCATATATATATAATCCCCCGCAATGTACACAATATGGAAATATTTTAAATTTTTTTTATGGATTTAAGCAATCAATGAATAAATATATTATATATGCGATTGTCAGTCTTCATCATGACTTTGGGTAACTGCAATTGAGACTTAAAGGTTAACTGCTCTGCTTTGAATTTAATTTTACACTGATTAAATAAAAAATAGATCCGCCAACAAGGGTAAATTTTGTCGTAATACCTTGAAAATATTTTAAGGCGAAATCCCAAGAAATGTTTGTTGAAAGCTTTAACACTTACTCGCTCGCCATGTGTGCCACAAAATGTGGCACTTCTTAGCTTTCGCTTAGCTAACTTAAGTAGCCCCATTTTGTTGCGATGCCATAACTGGCGACAACAACAGCAACAACAACAACAACGTATCGGAAGCGCATAATGTTCCTTTGTATCGGTCTGATAATGTGAGGACCCGAAAAAAGATTGGCAAGCTGAAAGACGCCCACTTAAAAACGTGGCGCCGCTTGCCAAATGTTGTGTAAAAGGCGAAAGGCAGCACCCAGAAAGTGTGTCATAAAAGTGCAACATCCAATGGCTCCGAAGGTGGAAGCGGAAGTCGAGTGGTGCGGCAAGGGGCATTCGGCATGTGACATGTGGCATGTGGCATGTGTCATGTGGCATAACCGCGTTGCGATTTTAAAGTTTCATTCATTTTCACCCAACGAAAAATGGCAGCAAATTAAAAACTTAACGTGTAGGAATTATTTGACTTGCATAAGCAGCTGCAACATCAACACCAACAAAAACTGCCACACTATAAAATATAAAAATTATATTTGAACAAATTAAACAAAGGGAAAGTCGACGAAAATTAGTTGCAAAAAAGCAAACAGCAAAAGCAAATGGCGGCTAAAATTTATTATATTCTACACACACCCGCATTTCCTCTTCCTGCTCTTTCTTTCTCTTCTTTCGCTGTTGCTTTCCCTTTCCCTCTTCTTGTCGTTCTCTTTTGCACTGGCTGAGAAGCCACTTAGGTCTGTAAAGGAGACATAGCTATAAATATATATATGTTCATATAAATATACCTATACACAGTATACGAGGGCAGCCTGATAAGTAACCGAGACTCGCAATTACTTTACATTTTATCTTTTGTGATTGTACTACATATAATCTTGATTGAACAAGATTTATTCTAAACGACCTTGTTAAAAATTCTTCTTGATTCTTCATTATTTTGTTAGACGCCTTTAAAAACACCGAACTGTTACATAAGTTGTTATAATAAATTGAGTTATGAATCAACCCTCGCGCATATATGTACGCAAGAGCTTCTACAAAAATAACAGCTAGTAAATTAGCTGGAGAATAGTGGAAAAGTGTGCGGCAAAATGGCGGACGCCAAAAATGTGAAAAACTCAAAGAATAACAACAAAAAGAACATTATGAAAATGCCAAAAGGTAAAATAAAAATAGGTGTAAAAAACTGGTAACACAGTTAGTTAGAGTGTATGTGTGTGTGTGTGTGTGTGTGTATGTATATCTAAGTTGGGATACACTAAATTAAGTTCTTCGCCATGAATAATCTATTATGTTAAGCAAGATGGCGACTTGAGTTAGTTAACTGCATTACAATAATTGCCGAAATTCAAATTGGAAAATAACTTTATTAAAAATATTGAAATGGTTTCAATGTTTTTAAATTCAAAAAAAATGAAACGAAAAAAATGAAACGGTCAAACAATTGAAATAAAAGAAAATTTTCGTAAATTACTGATTTACTGAAAGAATAAGTATGCAATTTAAGGGAAACCCTTGATTAGTAAATTCTTAAATAGATATCGGATTTTTTATCACACTACCGATTTATTTGTTGGGTAGCTTATTTATTTATTAAAGTAATTGACAACAAATTGGAATTAATATTTAAATTAATTTACACCTCTTTTTGAGTCTTGTCTTGATTTTTTTTAAGTGTTAACAACAATTTATCCAAATTTCGGACTGATATCCCAGTGAAATATAGAGATTATTGTCTCATCATTTTCCGAAATGAGACATGGTGCATCGTTATATATGTCAAAAGGAAATTGCACTGATCTAATGTTGATCAAACTTCTTCATTTTATAAGATTCACTTAACTTATATCTGTGGAACAGAATTTTCAATATGAAGACTTATATTCCAATTCAATTGGTAAAGACAAATAAAGAAAAAATACGTGAATTTCAATTCAAAAGTTCAGTGCTGCAGACTAAAGTTAATGTACTCCCTATATTAAAATAATAATTATATTTAAACTCTTTAAAATAATGAGTCTGTTAAATATTTGAAAATAGACAGGAGCGACTATTTAATTTCTCTCTAGAAATTATATCTTAACTCTAAATTTCACCAAGAAATTATCTGAGTCCATATATAATTCTGAGTAATTATAAGTTATTGAGTAATCTAATTTATGAGTCGAACTCTCTTATACAGGCTCAAATTTAATTATTTAATTATTATTAATTGAAAGGCATTTCAATTAATGGTGCTGCGAGTATCGATGATTAAATTCGAGCAATTTCGATGCAATCAAGTGCAATTTGCTGACCATGAGATACTGATACTATCTTTCAGCAGGACAGAACCAAGCAATATATAGTACTCTGTCCCAGTCGATTTACGAGTAAATCAAATCGTTAACGCTTAAGTGCACTGCCCGGGTCGGACATATATATGTATTGTCCCCTTTACCCGTTCACCTCTTAATGCCCCATGTGCTCTTCCGTTGTCCTCAGCTCAAAAATTGTCATCGAGCAGCAATTTAATTTTCAATTACGCGATGGCTGCCAAAAAAATGCGACTGTTGTCGATGGCCGTTCCAAAATTGCAGTCTCAATAATTACTCAAACTGTCGCCTGTGGCAAGCTTCCCATTCCCATTCCCCTTCCCCTTCCCCATTCTCCCCATTTCCTTGCCCCCTCGACGTCCTGTTGTCCCTTTCACTGGCTGCGCGTGTTGCATGTTGGTGACCAAGGCTCACAGGAGACTCGTTTGGCTTGGATGGTTTTATTCTTTTCATTTTTTGGCCCGTTTTTTGTTGTTTGTTGTGCTTGGGTTGTTGTGTTGTTGTCGTAATTGTTTGTCAGGCTTGTCGTTCGCTCTTTATTGTTCTTGTCGTAATTGTAAATGACATATTGAAGTCCCAGTTACCCCATTTGCTATCTTTTTTATTTCCTCTCTCTCTCTCTCTCTCTCTCTGTGTGTCTCTTTCTCTCTCTTTCACCCTTACCCCTTAATTCGTTCTGCATTCAATGACAAGTCACAATTAAGTGACAATCAGTTGGTCACTGCAAATCGCTAAGCGACAGTTGACTGTGTTTTCAAATTTTATAGCATACTTTGCGGCTGCCACGCTGAGAAATTGAAATTCAGTTGCATAATTCATTGACTCACATCCATATAGCTACAATCTTTGTGGCAACCGAGACAAGATAAACGAGTTGCGTTTATTATAAAGCCACATTTAAATTCATTTTCGATTTTTCTCTCGTTCCCTGCGCTTCGCATTGTAGACGACGCGTCGTCTCCGCCTCTCTTAGCAACGATTTATCTCCAGTTTGTCCATTTCAAATATACTGTATGGTATATATAATGTTCAGATGTTTGTAAGGATGTGCCGATTGTTGTCGCTGCTATTGACTATAAAAAGCATTTAAAAAGTCACAAATTATATCGTGCTCCCCTCAAAACTCAATTGCATTTGACATTTTTATGGAGAAAACTTTTTAGAAGCTGTTTCAACAATGGATTTCTCCAATGTGTTGTATAATGCTTGTTTCAGTACTTGCAGCAGCATTGCTTTATGGTGCTGAAATACTCAATTACTTACCCGACTGTTTAAGCCAAGTCAAATGCCTCAATAACTTGTGGTCAACTCACTTCGGTTAGCAAGTACGGCTTAATCGCACGGTTGAATAAACAACAAGCGACAACCAACCACACATATAGCACACTCATACCAACACACAAACACACATGTAGTAAGATACGCGATTGCTTTCGACTGTCAAATAACATGGCTGACAACGGCGTCAGTTGCCATTTCTCACGGCATGGGGCATATGCAAATTTTTCGAGTCGATTCATTGGTTTTAATTACCTGTAGACAAGGCACTCATAACACCCCCTCCCTGCGTACCGTTCTACCTTTCGAGCCACCCCAAGTAGCCCCAATTGACATGTGAACAAGCCAGCGGGCGTTGTGCCAAAATTGGCAATACCAAATTGTATGCGAACACTGAATACTAAGTACTGATTTTGATACTGCATTTTGGGTACTCAGTGCTCAGTGGTGAATGTTGAGTACTGAGTACTGAGTGCTGAGTACCGAGTAGTGCTTGTTGCATTAATTAGCAAAGGGCCTGCAACTCTGTCGACTTTGTTTTAACTACTGACTCAAAGTGCAACAGTCGATTTGTAGTTGTAATATGAATATGGGTACAGACCCATTTGTCTTGCAGTTATTTGGCAATTGGTATTGGTTTCTCACAGGCAACTTATCCATGTGCAAATACAACCTTTGATCTCTTATAGATTTATTCAGAATTGGGGCACTATTCGACTGCACTGGCAATTAATTTGAAAGTTCACTTTACTACTTTGCTCTTTGGCGAATATAAAACTCAATTCAGTTATACGCTTCAACATATATATAAAAATTTCCATTTAATAAATATTAATTTATGAAAGTGATAACTTATTTATTTACATTTTTAACTTGCATTATAGGAGAGTTATAATAAAAAGAAAATCTAAGCTACAGGCCACGAAGTCAACACAATTACAGTAGCAATTCAGAAAGTTATATTCGCATATTATAAAATCGGTTTAGCAAAATATGTATTTATATGTATTTATATATCGATGTATTTGCAAGCACTATACACAATTATTTACCTATTTTCTCAATGGCAGCTATATGGTAAAGTAGTTAATTTGCAGCAAACTTAGTCAGGATACAT
Source organism: Drosophila sp. st01m (assembly GCA_018901795.1). Classification (NCBI taxonomy): domain Eukaryota; kingdom Metazoa; phylum Arthropoda; class Insecta; order Diptera; family Drosophilidae; genus Drosophila; species Drosophila sp. st01m. Next base: position 1,575,342 of record JAEIFG010000269.1, read on the forward strand.
AATAACAACACAGATGCAAATGCTGTAAGTTTGTTATAATTTTAATAAAGGTCAAATGAGTTTGTATACTAAAACCTGATTGCAGACCGACCGTTTTAATGGCAGCCATAACCGATTTTAAGCAACCCAGATTCCTATTCCATTAATTTGGTTAAGATGTCTCTTCTAAAAAAAGGTTTTTTGTTCAGTATCTCAACAATTATTGTACTTTGAATATTAATATTCCCTTAAAACTTGCAGTGCCAATTGTCTTTGTTTGGTTGACATAGTAATAAAAGCGTATATATAAAAATTGTTATTGTTATAAGTTGTAAGAATAGAAATTTAATATTTGCGCAATTCTGCAATTTGTTGTTGACTTGTATTATTGAGGAGAATTACTTTCGTACTGCACCACACATTACAATGGCTTTATTAAAAGGTTCTTAACTAAACCATCTATGATCAGATGTCATTTTTAACTTGTTCGTAGAAAAACATCTAATGCTTATATAAATTTATGCTATAAACTCAGTTTTTTTCTCAAAGTCAGTAGGGAAGAGGGTTGAAGATACCATTCCAATTTTCTGCTAAAGTCTGCAACTATAAATTTAAGTTTCTTATAAATTTATGTACAATTTATCATGTGTATACACCTACAAATATCCGATACATATATAACCGATTTGTAATTAAATTCCCCATATCTCAACTATTAAAGCATATTGTTAATCACTTGTTACAGCTTTATTGCTACTGGCTAATTAATTTTTGTTATGTACTTAAGCTTAACTGATTCAAAAGTTCTCTCTTTATTTTAATGCACTGAACGGAATTGTTCCCTTTAATGTTTGAATTTTAGATTTAACCAGCATTCCGAATTGCAAATGACACTTTAGTGTTTATGATTTTTATTAAGCAGTTTGTAATATATAGTTATTTGGGAGTACTCGTATATCTGCAGTTGTCTGGCATGTACACATTGGAGAAATCTGGTCGCAATTAATTTTCATAGTATGCTTATGTTGTCAGCGCGACATTGCTGCTGCCGGCTGCAACAACAGCAACATGTGTACTGTACACATTCAACAAAACGGTTCCCTGCAGTGCGGATTATCGGAGAAACTCTAGCGAAATTCGTGGTGACTACTAGGGACTGAATCGCAACGACAGCAACACAATTTCTCAACGATTTTCAACACTGCATGTCCGGCTAACGATTTTCCTAGTACCATTGCAGTTAAAAACTTGCTAGTACGAACTTGATGGGATGGGAAAGTAAATATTGCCGACTGGATCAGTGGATATGGTTATAGTTAACAATAACAATAACAATATCTCCTTAAATGCTTTAATTGTTTGCAAATAATAAGTACTACTATATATATTACAATACGTACTAACACATCGGGAAAAACCTGAGCCACATTAGAATATACATACTTTTAAAAAGAAAAATCGATCTAAAATATATATATGTATTTATATATATATACTAGCCGATATATATATTATATATATATATATTCACAATTCACAGAAAATCTCAGTTGATTCTGTTTCCATCTATGTGTAATGCAATTTTTCTGTTTTTCGTTTAATTCGCTCAGCACCTAACGATTGAGCTAACTACTTTTGATGTATCACAGATACAGAATTCGATTTGGCTTGAATCGAGCCGTACTGCAGGGCTGTCTCTGTATGTGAGTCTTTCTGTCCACGGGTATGTGTGTGTTTGTATCTGTGTTTAATTGCAAAAGCGTAGCAATCTTTTAGGCTTCGCTTTTGTTATGTGTGCTGCTGCTGTGACTGTGTGTGTGTCTGTGTGTGTGTGTGTGTGTGTGTGTGAGTCTGTGTCTCTGAGCGCTATGTTATTGTCTATTAACGGCCCTGACTGCAGTAAGCATGTGTGTGTGTGTGTGTGTGTGTGTTAGTGAGTATGTATGTATGTGTGGCTTTTTCATGAATCTGTATTTCATTAAAATTTCATCTGCATCGTTCAACGAGTGACTTTTTCCGCTTTGCGCTGTTGAATTATTGAAATTTTCGGGTTCGCAGTTACCAGTTCGTTTCAGTCTCCACGCTGGGCTTGCAACTTGCCTTCAGCTCTAAAACTGCATAAAAAAAGATGAAAATAAAATTACAACAACAAAGGAGAAGCCTCCGGTTGCCTCATGCAGCATTTGCATATGAATTCCAACAGCTGCAGCAGTTTTCTGTAACTTTTCTGATTTTGAGGGCCGTGAAATGCTCTCTGACACATTCATACTACCATATATGGTACACACACATAACATACAACTCATGCACACTCACACACACACAGATATATCGTTTGCAAGTGCTATATAGCAGCAAGTCTTGACTGGCATTTGAATTATGGCTTAGCAGTGCTGTAACATGGCTTAAACGAGAACTCTATGCCATAAATATTTGCTATGTTTGCATTACTCACAAGACTTTTGCTAGGGATTTGCAAATGGCCTGAAAAACTTTGCACTTCTCTTGACTTTGAGCCCATGCGAAAGGCAATGAAAACCCAAATGCAACTCTAAAAGGAAATGGGGAAGGTGGTGGGAAGGTGAGAGGGATGGGAATGCAAAAGCAAATGGACTGCAAATTGATTCAGCTTAACTCAAATATTAAATTATTATCAACGTCTTGGAATCTCGCTAAATAAATGAGAAATTTTCTACATATGTTTGTATTAAATTTATATATATGTGTTCTGAGCCAATTTTACTTTCATAGAAGTAATTATTATACAAGTCGATGGTAGGATTTCACGTTGGGATTATTCGTGTATTCCCAAAATAAAAATCACTTAACAAAAGTTAAGTTATTACTTTCACAAAAATTAATTTACGTTTTATTACAATGAAAAGTAAAACTTAATGTTACTAAATTTATCTGAATCTAATGGAAAGTATAACTTTTTGGCCATGTTCTTACATTTAGAAAATACATTTTCTCAGTGAAGTTAATAAATTTTGCGGAACACAAATCACACAAAATCTCTTTATAATAAAACTTGACTGCATCTAAAAAAATTCTTTATATAATAAATCATATTAAATTACCTATTCATCTATAACATATATTCAAAAGACCAACCATAAATAATTGAAAGAATTAGATATAAAAATTAAGTCTGATATGAATATAATAAAAATAAAACTTTTCTGACAATAGTAGAAAACATTTTAAATTTATTTTTATATCATTTACATTTTCTATTGCATATATTTTTATTATTTTTCGCAATGAAATGGACACATATCAATTGTGAATTTTCTACATATTTCATTAAAATATTAGTTAATATTTCCACCAAATAGCAAGTTTCGAAAAGCCACATGTTACTATTTATAAATGCAAATAATTAAAATAACGACACATCTTTGGAAAATAGGATAAAAAAAAAAATTAATAACTGCAACATATGTGATACGAACTATAAAAGTTATTCAAACATTTTCTCAATCAACATGGCAGCAAAAGCAGAGCAAATTAAAGCAAAAGCAAAAAAGTGTTTAATTAACCTATGGAGCCATAATAAAAGCTTTAAATATATTTTCTACACAAATAGAAACTGTTAATAATAATAATAAATATAAAGTATTAAACACAACGCACCAAATGTGATCGAAAATAATAAAAATATTGAACAAAAAGCACAGAGCAAGTTAATTGAACTAATAAATAAATTCAACAATATTGCCTTCTTTTTTACATACCAAACTTAAAAGAAAAAAGTAAACAACACTAACAAATAAAATCAATTGAAATACAACTAGTGACAATTTTTCTACGTACACATTACCTGTAGGTTAGTTAGGCAATGCATAGACAAAGTCTGTCAATCGATTCCGGTTACGTGAAAGTGCGCTTACGTTAACGTTACGCCAAAGCGGGCAGAGGTCAAAACACAGAAATCAATAAATGTTTATAGCTTTCAATGCCAAAATACAAACGAAAATGAAATCACCAACGAATACGATGCTGCGTGACGTAAACGCAACGTAGCAAACAAAGCTATAGCGTTACGGTGCGCTACGTAACGGCAAAGCAATAGACAGATAAATAAACACCGCATTACAATCAATCCACACGTCATTGCCTTAAGACTTACTGATTCTTACGCTACACGTAACACGTAATACGTTACGTGAAGTGTGTGCGAATTCAACGATTACGTCAACAGTGAAGCGTCGTTCCCGATAACGACAACAAAAACGATCGTTACATAGCAGCTCACGTCGTCGCTGGACACGCAACAGTGCCACCTGTTGGCAACAACAGCAGCAGCAGCAACAACAGCAGCAGCGACAACAACAACAACAACAACAACAACAACGACCTAACGGAGCTAGCAAGCAGAGCCGACCACTGGCGATCAACGCAGCACATCCTCCGCCCGCCACTCAACTGCGCCAGGGCTTAACCACTGACGCAGTTCCTCAATAGCAATAGCAACACCAACAACTACAGCCACAACCACAACAATAACGGCACAACACTTAGATAACAACAGCAACAAAAAAGGAAATTCTTGAAATACTCTTTGCTTCTATATATACATATATTTCTATAATCCTCCTCCTTGTGCCTAATCGAACGTGCGCTCATTATACGTATTCTTTCATCGAACGTTGCGTTAACGTAGCTGTGAGCATTACGTGACAATTTGTTACGCAATTGGATGCAGCCAATCGATTGACCTAACTTGAATTGTTTACGTGACTTTTAGTTTGACGTAATTAAGCTCCTAAAAACGTAACCTGTATCATACCATTGAGTTTGTACTGTACACTTAACGGAAACCCAAATACGAAAACAAGCACAACAACAGAACAGGACAAAACAGAAACAAAACGTAGAAGACGCTGTGTATATTTTGTACGTGACGTAACCGTTTGACGTTGGGACCGTTTGACCGTTATACCGAAACCGTTTAACCAAAAGCAAAACCACAACAAACAAGATGCAGGCCGCATTGATGCTAAGATCGAAATCTCGGGTGGCGAGAAGAAGAAAGCTACGAAAATTAGGTGGAAGACTTGAGTTGCCTAGTAATGTAGCAACTAAAGAAATAGCTCCATTTCCTCGTTATCCACCTGAGTCATGGGTAATAATATAAAATACCAACAAAAATACAAAAAAAAAAAAAAAAAAAACAAATTATAATTAATTTATACCACACTCTTTCTCTCTAAATACTAGAAAGGCAAAGTACGAAAACCATTCAATTGCTTTCTACCTCTTAACTACTCGATTAATCAAATCAAATAAGAATAGAAAGATTAAAAAACAACAATGAGCGCAATCTTTTTTAAAAGCCGTCAAATGAAAATCATCAGCTAAAATGAAATTCTAATGTCCAATTCCCGAAAACCACTTAAACTGTAACTTAAACCGAATACGAATTAAACTCCAGAATCTCTATTCTCTCCCTTAAAATCTATACTAAACCCCTCTCTCTATCTACCCCTCTCTCTGTCTCTGTCTCTGCCTCTGTCTCTACTGTATCTCTCTCATTACCTACTTCTCATTATCTCTCTTACTCTCTCTTTGTCTCCGTCTCTCCATCTATCTCTATCTCTGTCTCTATTTCTGAGTCCAAGACACACTCCATTATAATTTTGTCAAAACCAATAATTATCTCCACAGAGCATTTGTTTTACATAAGTAGTGTGCCTAGAGGTTAAGCACAAGTTCTACGCTAGGTTTTACTTGCTAGCATCCAAGTTTATTTATTTCAAATCTTATACTTACTCTTGATCCTGATCCTGATCTTAAACTTGAACCTTGCAAATTACTTTAACGTACGTCCCCAAATAGTCATTGGAACCGCTTTGGAACGTACATCATTTCTTGTTCTCTTAACTAAGTAGTGATACAAAAAAATATATTCGATATATGGAACTTTAGATATACTAATATTTCAAGTCTTGAGCGCTCTGCCAGCCAACTACTTAATGCGCTGTACAATTAGCTTAAAAACACGTATTTTCCAACTCTAAGTACTTAGTATAAATATAATAAATATTCAACATTTCTCTAGCGCTTTTGCTCTACTTCTAAGACACACCTACCCAGCCTTTACTCTGTCCCTGAACGGCTTACTCTATTTCTGTCACTCTCTATCTCTCTTTCTCTCTCTCTCTGTCTTTTTCTCTCTATAACTAACAACTATAAATCCATTAACTTTCTAGCCTATAAATCTCTAAATATCTATACCTATATCTTCACTTTAATCTGTTCCTGTCTCTGTCTCTCTCACCTCACCCACCACACAGTTAGCTTTAAATGTAGTTGTACCACCCGAAAAACCCCTGCACAGCCCTTCCACCCCACTCCACCCCTGCAATCGAAGATCAAACACTTTCGCCTACTTTGCACTTGCTTCAATATCTATCCAAACTCCAACTTTCTCTTTAAACAAGAAAAGTACAACGTGTGTAGCTCTTCACACCACAAAACAAAAACAATATAATGCGCTCTTTCTCTTTCAAACACACACGTTGCACCTTTAATTAGCCCAAGTAGTAATCAAGAAATATCAAGCGAAACGCTTCCTAACTAATTGTATTTCACATAAAACTCAAAACAAAACCTAAATCAAATAGTAAAACGAGCTATGAAATATCAAATACAAATTACCTCCATAACAAATATAAAGCACATAAATCAATTTGCGATATACACTCTTACTCACACTCACACACACACACACACACACACACTATCACAACATACAGTCTCACATATTTATATGTTCAACTCACTCGATACTAAACTATTTCTACACTCTATCTGAGGATACTTTGTGGATCTCTAGTGATATGTATAGTCGCATTAGCTAAAAAAAAATACTCCCACCTCTCTCATTTACATACACAGACACACACACTCTCTCTGTCTCTCTCTCTTTCTCTCTCTCTATGTCTATATTTCGCGCTGTCACTTTCGCTTGCTCACACTTACGTAACGTGTACGTAACGTGCGCTACGCTACGTTTTTAATATGTCAACACATAAAACAAAACGAGAAATTCTTTTCACGTATTTTTTACGTTTACGTTATTCAATCTCACACACTTGAGTCTCAATGTCGTTGCGATAATACGTAAACCAATCATTACATTACGTTTACGTAACTCTTTTTTTGCAACTAGAAAAACACATACGTAACAACGCCACCGGCGCCAAAGCCGGAGCCGCCGCCACCACCGCCGGAAGTAAGTGACAATAAAAGAAAAAAAATTTAAGAAAAACCCATTTCCCATTCACAACTCAAAAAAAAAAGAAACAAAAAAAACAAGCAACTTGCAACATGAATAATCCTTTTGCCGTTTTTGAGCGTTCATCACGTGTATCTTTTCTGTGTGTATGTGTAACGTAATGAACACGTACGTAATTGCCGCAATATGCAACAACGTTGTGCCGTTTACGTTGCCGTCTTGCAGTTGGTTGTAATTTGAAAGTACAATGAAAATGCCTGTAAATAAATTCATTGCTTTTAGTATAATAATAACAGCTGTCTATTTCTCTTACATTACATTGTTTACTCTTATTTCTCTATCTGTACTATATGTAATTGTGACTGTAAATGCTTTTTGTTTTTCTTTTGTTTAGTGTACTTTTTAATTTTCTGCTACGCATTTGCATATAAAATATTTAAATTACTTTTTTGGTGTGCATTTGGTGTGTTATTCTTTCTCCTCACCATTCTGATTATGCCAAAGCCAATAAAATATTTTAAATATTTTATAAACTGCAAAGCAGGGACGTAGCTTATGGGATATTCGCCATTTGAAAGAAAACAAAAAAAGGAATTGCATTGAATATTTACAAGCATTTTCATTGCTTTGATTTGAACGACCTATATACGTTTTTCCCCTCGATGCCATATAAGTAGAGAGCAAGCGACTGTAATACTAGAGTTGCCAACCCAACTTTAGTCAGACTCATGCCATTTACATACACACATTTGTATATTAATAGTAACATAATGCGAGCACACAAAATATTTTACGTTCTTTAAACAATATAATTAATGAATTATTTCAATTGAATTTCTTTGAAGTTAGATCCAAAATTTCTTTATTATTGATTGACATAATTTAAAACTTATATTTAACAATAATTAATCCATTAAAGAATTAAATACAAATTAAATAATAACCACCACAGACGTGTTCTCAAAATCTCTAAAAATCATAATTGTTCCCAATGCTTTTCATTTGGTGTCAATGGATAGAGAAATATTAATAAGATTTAATGAAAATTACAATATTGCGAAATAAATCTAATTTATCTTACTATTAAATGGAGCGTAAAATAACAAAATTAAATAACATTATAATTATCAATAAAATATGTTAAAATTTTCTACGTATTTAATGAATTTAATTATATATAGAGTATAAAAATAATTAATAATTTTGTTGTAAATTGAAATATGTATATTTACGGCAGCCGATTTTGTGACTTTGAAATTTCAGAAGTGATTTTAAAAATTCCATAATAATCGATTCAAACTGTGTGTTTTAGGTATTCAAAAACTGATGAGAATTTAAATTTGGGTGTTGCCAATTTGAAATTTTTTCCACTAGATCAAGAAATGTTGCATCGAGAAAACTTAAGCGCTCCTGTTCTGTAAATGTCTTATAAATTACTAGTTTGAAGAAGTTTAATCATCAAAGCATCGGCACATTAAGCATAAAAACGATACATGAAAAGAAAAATTCGTACGAAGAGTTCGCGTATTAATTACTTTTTTGAGATACCTCGATATTTGCAACTCTTTCTACTATTTTTCGAAATATTGACAACTCCATACATAATTCTTTACGATTTTATATTTTAATATAAAATGCGATCTGAAGTTTAAATTTTCATCCAAAATAAAAATTTATGAATAAATATTATTCAGATTTTAGGGCATGTGTCTGTAAAGGAAAATATTTAACAAAAAAAGATTTTTAAATGGTCATTTGTCCAGTATAAACTGCAATATTAAAATATTTTGTGTGTGCATTTAAACAGCATTTATTTAACTTTTAGTTAATAATTTAGATAAACATAAACATTTTGTTCATCTTTAAGCTTTACTTTGATTTGTAGTCATTCCACGAAACCAAACAACATACAATACAAATCAACAAATATCAACAATTAAATAAAAAGAAAGTATGCAACATTTACTAACAACCAGAACAAACCACCAAAACCAAAAGCCAAGAAATGACACCAAACACAAAACAAGCAACATAAAAAATGCATTTTAATCTATAATTATGAAAATGGTATCAAGTTTTCCCAAAAAGATTCTGTAAAGCTTACTTGCCTCTCATTCCCGTTTTCGATCTAGGAGCTCAACTTGATTCAATTGCGAAATTTGTTCCACAAAGTCAATTGTAGAAAACAAAGAAAAAACCAATACGCTCAGCTCAATACAATAAGTAAATATAATTTGAATGTTTTACAAAAAGTATATAAATAGAATTTTCGCCTTGACAATCCAACTGCGATCGCCAAAGCGAAACACATTTGCCTCAAATTGAAATGTAAATTTTAATTTTGGCTCAACTCATAAATATTATTTATTTCTTTTGTGGAACATTCACATGTTGAAGCAAGCGCTGAAAACTAAAAAATACAATACCAAAAAGAAAGATAAAAATACTAAAAGAAAATAACGAAACGTGTACGCATAGGAAAAGGTAAAAAAACGGGGGTTGTCGGGTTCTATCGATTATTATCGCTTGGGTTTCGTAAGTTTTTAAAAATCTGCCCAATTACAGCAATCTGGGTAAGTCGGAGCTGGCGTATTATCAACATCGTAATAACTTATTAAATGCGTCATACCAAATAATGTGTTTAAGTAGTTTAGAAAGCCTATGAGTTTAGCTTTGCCGGCCCATCCATATGTACAAATATATTTACTGATCCTTTCTGAAAATTAAAATAAATTAAACCAATAAGATGAAATTTATTTAATCATAAAGAAACCCCAATTGTAAAATCATTTTGTTTTTTATTTTTTTTATACATGAATACCATACAAAATAAGTTAAGATATTTCTGAAATACCTAAGCCCACAAACTGGCCCGTAGCATTATAACTAATCTTAAAAATACTTATTGGGATAGTTTCAAGCGTTTGCTAACATTTTGCTGCATACATTTCGATCTTGAAAAACCCAACTTGACCGATTATGCATCACATTTACATGTTTATTATTATTTTTAGGTTTTCTTTCTACTTACACTTGCACTTGTGGAAGAAAAGAAAACTACTATTATTATCTGCCGATCATCTTTAATATTTTATTTTATGATACATGCACACACACGTACACACAGACACACCGACACGTACATGAAACAAATTGCTTATCATTTCTTCTATTTTTTGTCTATCTCTCTCCTCCCTTACTTCCTTCTCTTACTCTCTTACTCTCTCGAATATTCAAAGCACGCACCAAAAATGTACCAGAAATACACACATACTAACACTAACACACACACACATACACACACACCTAACAACTTACTGTTAATTTTTCTCAACGCAGGTACGCGACATCAAATTACAATTTATCATGCGCTCTTTCTCGCCCCTCTCTCGCTCTCTCGCTCTCTCCGCGTGTCAATCAATACAAAAACGCCTTAAAGTATGCAACGCACTTGCCAAAAACATATCAGAAACATTAGGTACAGTCAAAAATAAAATGTTTCTCAACATTTAATTAACTTATTGGTGTCTAATCGTCTAATCTCAATGTCTCTCTCTCTCTCTTTCTGTCTCTCTAAAATATATTATATTGTATATCTTATTCACTCTCTCATTTCTCTCTCTCTCTCTCTCTCTATCTCTCTGTGCTGTGGGCCGTGCTCTATGTGACTAAGACTTAGTAGCGTGCTAGGTTTAGTACATAGCTTACAGCTTATATGAGTATGGCTGTCCGTCTGTATGTGTGTGTGAATGTATTTACGGTGTCTGTGTGTTTGTCTGTGTGCGGCACATCGAAAGTATCGTTAGGCCAGCAACTATCGTAAAATCGTATAATTTTCTATCAAAAAAAATAAAACAAACATTTCTCTTGCATGTTTGCATTGCCTTGCGCTCATTTTGAACATTAAACAAACAATTCTTGTTGATGTCTCTCACTCTCTTGCTCTTGCTCTTGCTCTTGCTCTAGCTCTTTATCTATAATCTATCTCTATTATTTTCTCAATTTTATATACGTTCTATAATCCTCTTTGCTTACTGTTTGTGCGTTGCTCGCATGCGCTTAATTATAAAAAAAATATTTGATTTCATTGTCGTTTTTATATACATTATTTGGATTCGTTGTTTATTTTATTGTTGACAAGTGGGCCTGCCAGTAATTGCATGGCATTTAACGCGAGGCTGCCAACCTGCTGAAAAATAACAGCAGCAAACGATTTTTAACATACTACATACTATATACATACTACACATGTGCACTCTTTAATTGAACTTTAACTAATAACAACATGCTTTGTTTAGTTTTTGTGTGGTTTTGGCAACGTCTTCTTGAAATATGCTAGCGCACTACAAGTAATTACGGGGTATTCTGGTACTGGTTTAGATAGAACAAATATCTGTAGACAGATAAATCCTAACTTTAACTGAGAGATACTTGACCCCATCTACAAGGCCAGGCTTAGATAATGACACTTTACTCCAGTCTTCCATCGATCACATCTTACGATTATATTCCATAAAATCTTCAAATTTTCGCGGTAATTCTTCTCACTCGCGCCTGTAAATATTCGTGTCTAAACATTGTGGTATTTCAAGTAAGTAATAAGGTAGTAATATATTTACATCTGTCTTATTTCAACTAAAATCGTAAAGTCTTTAAGGATTACACATTATACGAAAAATTCTTCGAAGTTTCAGGACATTTCTTTGTCAGGCCAACGAATCAGCTTCACTCAACTGCAACCTCTTGGTTTCCACACCATTTCTATAAACCCACTATAACCCACTCTGTCCCAATTTGATTCTCGAGTTGAGTTGAGTTTTAGTGCTTGGCGCAGCACTTTTAAAAATTTGATTGCCAGCAATTTATGTAACATATTTCTCTACTCTCTTCTGCACTCCGTTCCACCTCCACTCACCATCACCTCCCCTGGATTTTATGTGAAATTGAGTGCAGCAAACAGCGATGGGACAAGAAACGCGTATACGAGCGTAGACCAGCGTCCTGGCTGGAATTCTCTTTAATCAACCCGCGACACTCGTTCAATTAGCAGCACATTTCACCATCCTTTGGCGTCTGAATAGCCAGTCGACAATCATTTGACATTTTCATTTGCAATGGAATAACAAAAGAAAAACTACAGCGACGTTTACATTTCATGACCGGATGTACCGCAAAAGAAAAACTAAAAGAAACGCTTACTTCCGCTCACCGAACTGTGCGTCCGCTCTGAAGCAGAAAACTCACACACCAACACAAAATCACACACACGCAGAACACATACATACTTAGCAAGAAAAGGACTTTAATTCGCGGTGCCCACGGGGTAGATCCTGCCCATAGCCTCTAATAGCCCGTTCCATAACTACAGACTTTGAGCCGCTGTTCCAATTCCAATTCCGATTTCATTATACAATCTGCGCTTTTTGCCTCAGCTTCCTGGTTCCATAACAGAACTTTTCCTCCACAGTTCTTCTTTTGCGGTTCTCTCTTTCTCTCTCTTTTTTTCTCTTTCTCTGAGTATCATAACTTTGTGGAAATGTAAGGGACAGACATCGCCGAGACAATAATGTTCATTGCAGATATATATTTTTGATCACTGTCATCGATTGAGTCCGTTTTTCCTATGTTCTATTTCTATAAGCTCCAGGATGGGAAACTATCTTATATTTCTTAATGCTAAAGTTCAGTTCAGTGTTATCTATGATGATTTTTAATTTATTCAACTGTTTTCCATTTACTTCGACTATTTAAGCCCAATGAATTATAAGAACAAAAGTCTTTGTTAGCTCTTCAAGATTATAACTTAAGAAAATGAATAGATTAATACTATTGATTCAAAATAAAGTGACATCTGTATTATAATATTAATAAAATTTTATGTAATTTTTTTTCGCATCATTAATTTTTATAGGGTATTTCTAAGCTAGTCATTCTCGACAATACATTTTTAACTTGTTTGCCTTTAAATTGTTTTGTTGGACTTCTTGCAACTTTTCTCTGTATTCTGGTTTTTCCTTTCCTTCAGTTGAATTGCTACTCTAAGCATAGCCTTGAAGTTTGTGTATGCTGTGTGTGTGTGTGTGTGTAAGTATATATGTATTTTGTGTGTCGCTTATGTTGTATGTATTTTACACAAGCCAACTAACTGAATAGTATTTGATCTACTTAAAGAATTAGTGATAATGTTAAAACCTATAAAACTTCTTAAGAAGCTACAATTAATAAATTAACTTTTCTTCAGTATTAAAAAACTTACAGTCGAAGCAGGAAAGGTCGAAGAATGTTGACTTTTTGTTTCTAAGTATTTAATATAAATCGTTGCCAACAACACTAAAGTTTTCTTCCGAAAATTGACTCTCCACTCATAAGGAAACCTGATTCGGTCAGCTTAAAATATCGAACCTGTACCAAGTTTCGTCAACATAGTATTAAACCTGAGGAACAAGTTTGCAAACGTCTGATAACTAAACAAACTTACTCGTCATCCTGATCATGAAAGTGCTCTGGGATCTGCCTCATCCTTTTACAGTTTTAATAGATTTTAATACACTCCAAAATCTCTGAGACACAATGTATAGTAATACAGATAATAATATATACTTCGAAGAGAAAAAAACACCACTGATTTAGATTTGATGATGGAGCTCTGAGAAAGTGATTTATTTTAATTTATGAACTTGTGGTTTTCTTTGAGCATACTCGACTGGACCACCATGCGGTTGCCTTTGAAGTGACCAGTGAAATTATTGGCCCTAATGAACTGCTATAGTCCAGGTTGTAGACCAGGTCCTGACACCTAACACCCAAGACATCTGAGGCCTTGGGTCTGGGGTCTGAGTCATGTGCTCATTTAATGCTGATTTGTGTAGCAAATTTAGTGCAAAGCCTCTTTAGAATGCTCTCACCAGTGTCCCTGGCCGTGTGCCAGTTATGGGGTCTCCATAAAGGAAGAAACATGCTCCGCATGAGCTGTGAACACCTTGAGGCTTTTTGCCTCAGGGCTGCGACAGCAAAACAAAAGAAGCATCAACACTCGCCAACCGAATGTGATGGGATGTTGAGGGGCAACACTTTCAGTGGCATTTAGTGAAATTGCCTGTAATGTCTCTATGGCTGTCCCTGAGTGGCAAAGCATCTTCTCTCCTTGTCTCACTCTCGTCTCTCTTCTGCCATCCAGTCAATTCCATTGTCTAAGCGCCACTGCTGGAATAAGGTTTTCCCTTTTTTATGTGCTCTTTCGTGTGTCAGTGGCATCTGCAACCGCTGCAGCTGCAACTGCATTTTTCATTAGCCTGCGCACTTTATTCTTCAGTCCGTGCTCGAGACTTTGGGGCTTGGCTGGCTGCCCACCTGTGTGATACCCACCTGCCTCAGGCTTTGCCACAGCATTTGATTGTTGATTTTCAAGTACATTTTGCACTTGATTCGAATCAGCTCCGAATCAACTAAACTGAACTAGTTTGTTACTCTATTATGTAGGTTAAAGTATAGTCGCACTTCGGTTGTATCTACTTTAAAGTTACTAACCAGATCTGCAGACTGCTAAATATGGTAGAGTAATACCGTCATCGCTTGTTATACAATGATACAATTCGAATAGAACACATATTGAAAGTAAATAATGATTGTTGAACTTAAAGCAAAGAAAGGTCATATTAAATTTAAGAATTCTAACGCTTTAGACCTTATGTAACAACAAATTGTGTCATTTTTTCGACAAGTCCAATCAATATATATATATTTACTAAAGGGCCCGCTTTTGCGTCCTTGCTTTGCTCAGACGCAGCCCCACACTTAAAGTTTCAAAATATTTATATTAAAATGTTAATTTAAATATTATAATTTAAATTATTTCGTTATTTCTACAACACCAAAGGGCGAGAAATTAAAATATCTCGCCCTTATCAACGTAGTGGCGCCATCTATTGTTGCTGCGCCAACTGACAATAAGCCTAAAATTCGGCACGGATCAGCCAATTGTACATGGATTTGCAAACATGCATTATTAATTCGACTTAAATTAATATTTTTTATTTTCAAAAATAAATTGCACTTGAAGATTTCAAAAATGGCTTCTAGTTCGATCTTATATGCATAACTGTGCGCGCTGCCAACTCATTCAATTCAGTATCAACACGAAAGTTTTATATGTCGAATTGGGTTAGTTCAAACAGCCCTTTATTATGTATGTATGACAAAGAACGCAATATAAATCACTTCTTCGTTCACAGGAACAAAACAACAACAACATTCGCGATCTTGCTCGCACTTACGCACTTGCGAGAGCGAATACAAAACAAATGCCATGGCTCTCTTTGCAGTCGAGTCTAACTGTTGCTCCCTGGCTCTCTTTCAGTCGCTCACTATTAAATTGTGTACGTAACGCTTTCAATGCTTGTTTAGCGAGCTTGCATTTAATGCAATTTAAATTAATGTTATATATTTTTTAAAATAGCTTGCAGGTGAAGTTAAAAAATAAAAATACCCACATGAATCTTTTAAAAATTATTCTGATTTAGAAAAAAGCTTCAAATCTCTAGGATATGTGGTTTGGCCATGGCTGTGATATATCAGTCAGTCAGTCAGTAACTTTAAACTTTGACAACTGTAAAACATTTCATGATAAATGCGATGTTTGACTTATTGTATAAAAAAAGTTCGTGTTTTTTTAGATACCTTAAGCAATCTCTAAGGTTATAATTTAATCCGTTAAAATTGGATTTCTATTTCAAATAGCTGCCGTAGAAAGGATCGGCAGAGAATCAAACTTTTGTATTAAATATGCTGTTGTTTCTTGAGATATATGAACTGATCTCACAGATTATTGCTGGTTGTGTCTGATTCTGACTTCTGGTTTACTTCTTACTGCGTATAAATGAGTTACAGATATACGACAAATGTTGGTCCATCTATAAACACCGTTTATAAATAAAAAGCCAAATTAGAAAAATCTAGGCGAAATATAAAAGTTGGAACCGCGATTTATGGGAGCTAGATTGCTCTTAACAATTAAAGTGTTGTTATTACCGTTCTACTTATCCGATTTTAGTGTGATTGAGAATACATCAAGAATATATATATACCTTATAGGGTCGAAGATGTTGCTTTTTCCCTATTACTTACATTGCAACGAACAAAATATACCCTTTTACTTAATCTTTAAGTAACCGGTATAAAAGCAGGTTTCGTTCGAAAAATAGCCAAAAGTCGGATATGCAAGTACTTAAGTTTATCTTGAAATAATCATCCTGTTAACTGAAATTAAGTTAACTTCACCAATATGTTAATCTTCCGTATATGATTTGAATTATTAAGTGCATTTATAGTTCGATGAATATATCAATTATTTATAATACTCGTGGATCTGTAATTAGGCATAACAAGTGTTACATGTTGTGGAAGTATTTACTACAAGCTAAAAGCAACAAAGGCCAAAAGGCAAACAATAATCACAACAATCTTGAACAATCTAAGGTATTGCAACAATCAATAAAGTCGCCATAAATTGCTGTCGTTAATGTGTTGTACATTTCCTGTGCCGCCTGTGTCATGTGAGTTGCAACTACATGTTAATTTTCGACGCGACCACAATTTATTATTATGAAACAAATCAATGACGACAATCTGCGTAGGCAGCAAATCCCAAACCACCGACTAATTATAATTATTGAAAGTTGTGCCGTACACTACAGAACAGATAATTTGCAGTAAATTATTTCAACTTTACTCAGTTAAGGGCTGGGTTTAGATGTATCGAACAGTAATAAATTCTCTGCCTCGTCAAAATTTAATTGAGTCAATCAATTGAATGTAAGCCATGTTAATCTAAAATTCTTTTCAAGAAGAGTGCAGTAAAATTATTTTGGTAGCCTGCTTAATTTCAAATTGCTATTTCTGTTCCTTTATTAAAATATACAGCACACGAAGAATTTGATCTTCTGTTAAATTTCTTAATACACAGCTGAATTCAATGTATTACAGTTACGCGCTGCTAGGGTGACCATACTCTTAAGCCGGCGCATCGAACTTCGATTTGTCATTAAAGCTTGAAGCACATAACATAAAATTTTGCAGCGCACATTTCGGAGCAGCTGAAAAGACTTCCGTGTGCGCTGTTCATTAGCGTTTTGTCACCCTCATTTACCAACAACAAGGAAAATGGCAACAAAATCTAGATTAAAGCAAAATGAAAAACAATGGAAAAAACGTAAGAAAAAAGCGATGTTTTTGCTGTAATTTCAACAACTTTTTTGGTGCGTCGTTGCGTGTGCTGAAAATCGCTGAGTGATAGAGGAACCAAGGGAGGTAGTGGGGACTTCCAGGCGTTGGAATAGTGGTTGGCTATTAGTATATTTAAAAGTAACTTATCTTTTGTGATTAGCGATTAGTTCTGAAAGGCTTTGCTAAAAGGTGAAAGTTTAATGGACACCTGGCGTGATCCAACTGAAAAGAATTTGCAAAAATAAAAAATGAAGAGTGTAAATTTCAAATCCATAATATTGGCATTTTTAATGTGTCACTGTCACACTGTCACAGTTGACTTGACAATAATCCAATACTTATAACAATTGTATTTGTGGTCACACAATTGGCAAATTATATATCACTTGTCTATAATTTTCGCATTCGCATTCGCATTTCGCATTGAGGGCAACCAAACATCAAAACGCTCAGCAAACACACCTGCCACGAGCGCGGAGTCAACTGTGAACTGTGAACTGTGAACTGTGAACTTAACAACAACTTTTTGTTTTCTGCAACCCCCTTCGTGAGTCCAGGAGCTCACAGGCTGCGTGAATGCGTGTAAGTTACTTTGCAACACTGCTCTACTGTGGCGCCTCCGTCATTCGTCAATCAGCGTCGCAAATTGTTGATTACACCTATTACAGGAGCAACAGCAACAAAAGCGACAACAACTAGTCAAGGGCAACATACAACACAGTTACAGCTACAGCTACAGCTACAGTTATGTGGAGCAGTCACTACCGATCGATAGCCTCCTCCATGTGGCTGCGATTTCGCACACGAAAAGCAACCGAAACCAGAAACAGAAACAGAAACGGAAACAGTAACTCCGCCGAGCGTGCGACCTGATACTTTCATACGCTCGTATATTCGAATATATATACACATGTATAAATATATATAATATATATGCAGACAAGCAACACCCAGATATCTGTTGGCTTCCTATATAGGACATTCTCTGCAGCTGTATTTGTGTGTGTGTGTGTGTCACTTTATTTGCCTTATTACTAACACGCAGCATATTTAGTAGCTGGCTTAGCGGCAGTCCCTCTGCTTATATAGTACAGTATATATCTCTATAGGTTTAAGGTTGGGGGATTGAGGATTGAGTTTTAAGCGTCCCCGACTCGCGACCCATTAAGAAAGTCTAAATGTGAGTATGTCTGTGTGTAAGGTGTGTGTGTGTGTGTGTGTGTGTATGTGTGAGAGTGTGTCTGTGTGGTGTCTTTGTTGAAATGTTGTGTGCAAGTTGAAATGGCATTGACTTTTGTTTGTCTGATTTGCGGCGAGTTTACTTTAAAAAGCAAATAAAGAAATAATTCAGATATCGCATATTACGTGTCCCTCCTATTCAGTGTAGATGTTGAATCACTCAGTTTATAAACGTAGATTTTTATTATCGAATTAATGGCAGTTATATTTTCAGTGAATCATAGTATATTTGTTAATAACAATTTAAAAACTGATCAACAAAGATTATAATAGCTCAGTTCAGTCGTGTAACATTATTTAATATATAGTATTTTAAAAAGCTTGTGATTTTTTCTTGTTTTATTATTATTTCATACTTATAATCATTTAACAGCCAAAGTAGTCGATTAGTTGCCGAATCTTCTATTACGGTTTCCTGAGGATCAAGCAATGACTTCTATTATGTTCTTGAGGTCGTTTGACAAACCAATATTGATCTTAAATTTGTCTAATGATCCCATTAGATTGATTCGAAATGATATTCGTTTCGACTAAATATTTTGAATCAAATATATTAATATTTATTTATTGAAATCATTTTATAATTTTGTTACCCTTATGTTATTATTTTCTCGATGAAATCCAAGAGTTCTGTACGTCAGGAGCTCTTATTTTCGGGGCTTACTTCATTAAGTCTAAAATATTGCATGACTGATCTGGTGAATGATATATACATATATAGCTGTTCTTTATATTACTCTGAGAGATACTCGCGAGCTTTGCAAGTTACAATAGATTCAGCTGCGGCATGAGAATTTTATTTTATATTTAAGCATATGAAGTTCTGAATACCCAAATATTTTTGTATGCAGTTTTAAATGTGTCTTGTCGTCTGTTGATCTTTCTCTTTCTATTACAAGTATTATTTATTGTATTTGTTTAATGTTTTTATTTCGTTTGTTTACATTGTCACCTCTCTCTCTCTCCTTCTATGTCTTTTACCTCTTTAATCATCTCTTTCCATTTACTTGATGTGTTTTACGTATTATGTTCTCTTAACCTAACTGTTAACTGTTTACTCTCCTACTTAACTCAATGTGTGTTTATGCCTTTCATCTAAAAAAAAAAAAATAGAGAATTACTTAAATCTTTGAACAAGTTATTGGTTGTTCTGTTATTTTAAATATTGTTGTTGTAATTGATGGAAATCATTGAAAGTGTAACCCAAAACCACAAACAACTTTATGAAATTTTATATTGAAATGAAAATTGCAAATTGGAATTTAAAGTTGATTGCTTTTGCATTAGTCGTTACTCTTGTGACATGAGTTGTACTTCTGATTTATTTCTTTTTTTTTGTATGCTTTTAAGAAATATATATTTGTTATAGAAAAAAAAAGAAATGAAATACTAAAAAAAAACCCACCGAGCGATGCTCTCACAAAGCCAAACTAATCACAGTAACTGTATATATTTTCTATGCATTTGCCCCACCACCACAACCAACCACCAACCACCGACCACCGACCACCGATAACCGACTACCAACTCCACCCACTCCACCGCCACCAACACCATCCGGCCACGCCACCGCGCCAACTGTGTGTGCGTGTGTGTGTGTGCGCGCGCTTGTGTGTGTGCGTGCGTGTGTGTGTGTGCGTCCGCGTGTTGTAATCGTCGCGTCGCTGTAATCGATATCGATACCAATATCAATATCGCATACGCCAACGCCTTTGATGTTCGTGCCCACTCGTTGTCCATATCGATAAACTCAACTCGAATCGATACGTA
The DNA here is from genome assembly GCA_018901795.1 of Drosophila sp. st01m. Taxonomy (NCBI): domain Eukaryota; kingdom Metazoa; phylum Arthropoda; class Insecta; order Diptera; family Drosophilidae; genus Drosophila; species Drosophila sp. st01m. The sequence continues at coordinate 1,595,794 of JAEIFG010000269.1, forward strand.
TCGAATTGAATCCTGATCAATTCTATCCGTGACACGTGACACGTGATCCGTGGTCCATCCCCAGTGCGCTCAGGGACGTGCCGCTTGGTTGGAGCGCGGCCGACGCTGCAGCGTCCAGGAGCAGCAACAACAACAGGCCACCTGCCACCGACGCTGGGTGAAACGTAACCGAGTAAGTTCTTCACGTAGAGCCTCTCACGTAGCGCTGTGTAAATACCGTAATATCTGCATCTGCATCTGCATCCGCATCCGCAACAACAACAATACCAATAACAACACAACAAAGGCAACAGCACTTTCCAGAACCAATTTATATCACAGGAATCACTGAAAAGTAACCCCTATTTTTTACCTCCATTGCACCATTTATCTCCTCAACTGTCTCAATTAGTCGTACGTACGGTTTCTTTTCGATCCCACCTCGCTCTAAGCAATATGTTCAGCGCATTTGATTCTAGGTGGCGCAGGAATGCTAATAGAAGTCATAAATTCGTTCTTATCATTATTATCATTATAATTAGTCAAAAGCTCAAATGCCAAACATTCCATTTCATTTTAACTGCGATTTTCATGCCCTTTAAACCATATAAATACGATTCTTTTCTACTCATGAGTTTTAACCCTAAATATGCAATTCAAACTGTGATAACATCGAAATATAATTACTTACTCTATATTACACTAGACAACCGAAATCCCTCTTCTTTTAATCTTTCCCAAAAACCATTTTATCAAATTCAAGGAGAAGCTAAATGAAAAAAATTATTATACCATAAAAATTTTATTTCAAATCAGAAGTTTTAGAGATATGAAATGAGATAATTTGTTTAATTATTGATATTTACTGTATGATTAGTATTTACTTTAAATAATATATATAGAGTTTTAGAAAATTTAAATGATTTGCCTTAGAAACAATTTTGAAGTTATTTTTTTTTATATGATACAGTGAGATGGTACAAGTTATATTCCTATTACATATAAACATTTATACCATTACAATATATCATGTGTATTACTCAATTATCTTTATTTACTTGCATGGGAACGGAGATAAAGATCTGATCTTGTTATTTGATCCTTCATAATAATACATTTATCTCTCGCTCGACAGATACAAGACGCCTCCTTGGGTGGCTCATCGGATGACGAAGATTTCCTGGGCGTACTACGAGGACCCAGCACATTCGCAAATGCCTTTCTCTATGTGGGTCTTGGCACAGTGGCGCTGGGTCTGGTTATTGCCTTTGTTGGGACCGGCGAGAAGGGTTTTAAAACAGTGGAGCTAAGACTTATAGGGCCCTCTCTCATAGGCAATACAATTGTTGCACAATATTCAATTGTTATCCACGTACTCATTTGTTTTCCCTCACACACAGGACTGGGCCTAATCTGTTGCATTTTACGCATCCTCTTCTGCATCTGCCCATCACACTGCATCTCATCCAGCAAGAAGACTCGCAAAAAAAATGGTAACAAGATCGATGCGGATCACACCACATCTCTACTCCGCAATGAGAGCAAACGCGTTTCCATAGCCCGAGGACCTACAATGCAGGTAAGCAGGGAAGTTTAAATGGAATAGAATAGAATAGGTTATTACCATCATGAGAATGTGATTTATGGTTTTAAAAGATGGCTTTGTCAACACAAATATCCAACGGTTACTCGAAATATTCCCATCTACAATCAGATTCTATAACACAAAGCTGAAAAGGAGCAATCAGAACAGACTAAATTAATGTTGAACTGTTTAATGAAACTTAACGATTTCAAGTTATATAATAGTATATTTGAATCAAAAAGCCCGAATGAGTTTTATTGAAATCTATCTTGATCTATCTTGATCTAGATAATCCTTGCTTAACTTTTTTTAATATATATTTTCTTTTCTTTGATTTGGTAAACTTTAATTTTAATTTAATTACATATTTTTCTTTAATTTCGTAATTTTTAGAAAGTTTCATTTAAAAGTAATATTATGAATCCTCATTCCAAAAACTTTTTTAATGCTATAGACGTTTTGTAACCAAATTCACAAAGTCTCTTTCAGAATATACAAATGTCTCTCGTGGATTTGCCTTGTATTCCCATATTTATTTATCAATTTACATATTCTATATACACGACCACATTAATACGAACTTATATCAAACTAGTCAAGAAGTTAAAGTCAGGACCATGACTTAAGGAATACCCGCTATATTCTTTTATTAGCTAGATTGCTTTATAAATTAAAAGTGATATTACTGCCGTTCTGTCCAAGCGATCCTAATGCGATCTTAGCTATCATAAATACATACATACCACACATATTTACATTGCAACAAACACAATATAATCTTTAACTTAATTCTTATGTCACGGGAATAAAATAAAATCAAATAGCTGTCATCTGAACGATTAGTTGGAAACTGAACGCAAGAGTATTAAATCTTAGGAGTACCAAAGTTATCTTCTTTTTGATGTGCATACAAATTGTCATAATTTTATCAATCTGTCTATAGCATACAATAAAATTATTGTTGTGATAACTTTATCAATGTCTTAAATACAATTTGAAATATTGACCGGTCATGTCTATAACAGATATGTGAATTTATAATCTAATTCGAAATGAATACGGTCACACTTGTAGCTTGATTTCTTTAGATATTCCAATTTTTTAATGCTATATGGGTTAACCGATCCTTATGCGAATTAGTCGGATGATATATTATAAAAATATATACTTTTGGCTACCAATGATATGCACTTGCAACAAACACACATCACAATAAACACACACAATATACCTCTTTACTTTATTTTTGAGTAACAGGTATACAAAATTTTAAGTTATCTTTAAGAATACTATAGGTACTTTGGGTATACATGCATTCTTAGGACAATATATTTTATATAAAGGGTGGTGGGAACAAGTAATTGAAATAGTATAAATAATAATATGTTCTTGATACTCCCTTCGTTATTCAGCCAAAGTATCCGATAGCGCACAAGCGCAGTCAGAGCAAGATGCTCAATGAGGGAATGGAGGCACTCCGTCAAATAGCCACCACATCGTTGTTCATGCAGAACGAGCAGAAGACCGCCAATAATCGGGTGGTGCCCATTATCAATGAGCCGGAGTGCATGGATCACATGGGTGGTAAGTCGAATGGAAGAGACAATTCATGTATCAATATCTCAAATCATCAAATCGATTTCATCAGCAGCTGATGCTCCACTGGAGATGAAAAAGTTGCAGACAGCTCTGAACATGTGCGAGATGAGCGATGAGGAGCAGGACGGACAGATGGAGCAGCAGCATGCCAAACGTTCGACAACAACAACTGCCGTTACGAGTAGTACCACCAAAGTCACACCAACAACAACAACGGAAACAACAGAAACAACAGCAACAGCAAGAAAAACCACAACAATTTTGAGCACTGTAGATGAAAAGCCGAATAGCAAACTGGTGCGGCAACGTGTCGCACTGCAACAGCAGCGTCAAAAACAACAACAACAGCAGCAGCAGCAGCAGCAGCGACAACAGCAACAAGATCAGCAATTGCAGGAACAACCGGAGCAATCGCAGTCGCTTTCCTCCTCATCCACCGTCAGAGATTCATTGGATGGCGTTGTGGTCTTCGAGGAAACATCGCTGATGGACACGGAGATTGCACAGCCATTGACAACGACAGCGACAACATCGGCAACGACTACAGCGGCGCCACTGCCGAGCAGCTGCAGCACCGGCGCCATACCAAGACTCAAAAGCAACATCGCAGCATTCAGCACGCCAGCGCAACGACCCGGCATTTTAACGGGTGCCACGCCCAAGACAACGACAACCACCTCCAGCATCACCACCAACACACGTCTGACCAGCTCACAGTCGCATCCGACCAGCTACGATCTGCCGCCGGCGCAGCCACACACATATTCAGCCGCGGCGACGGTTCGTGGTCCGCTGGGCATGACGCTGACCGGGTCGAGCTCCGTCTATGCCCTGCCCGCCAGTCGAATCAGCGGAATCGGGTTAACGGTGACACCCACTGTTAATACAACAACAACAATCAGTTTGTTGCCGCTGCCGGCGCCTCCAACGTTATCCACATTGTCAACGTCCACATCCGCGTCCACGTCCACGTCCACGTCCATACCCGGTCAGGTGTTGGAGCCATCGAGCATCGCCACCACAAGTCTGAGCATACTGAAGCCACTGACGGCGGCGACAATGGCAACGGCGACGGCGACGGCGACAGAGACGGGATGGCAACGGCCATCAACGGCCTCCTCAATCACAACCACGTCAGCGTCCTTATTCGGCATGGATCACAAATCACAGCCGTCATCCGCCAACGCAAAAATGGGGCGTGGCAACGCACTGCTGGCTCCGCCGCCCCCTCAGCAATCGGCCAGCAAGTTTGAGCCAGAACTGGTGCTAAGCCCAGCAAAGCTTGGCCAATAAATAATGCGGCAGTTAGTTACGATTTTAGTTAGGATTTCATGCAGCCACAATCTAGGATTTATTGGGTGTATGTGTGTGCGAGCAAGTATGTGTGGGTATGTCTGAATGTGTGTATCTTCGTATGAGTGTGAAAGTGTGCATGTGGACTATACCATAACGCTCTCTTTTGAATGTGCCACAAGAACTAAACAAGAAGAAACGCCCAAAAGTCATGTTCTTAGTTCCCAAATTGCCATAAAAAAATATATCGCGTATTGTAATTTTGTGTCTTTCTTTTCTCCAAATCTGGTTAGATTTTTGTCTATTTCGATGATTATATGAATCAAACCAATGCTGTTAGTTAAACCTTGGACCCAAACCCTTTTCTGAAAATATTCTCGGTTTGATGGCAATTATATATTTAATATAATTTGAGATTCAATGTAAAACTTTTAAAAATAATAGACTATAATCTTAAATTTGATTCCATATTCCATTAAAAAATATTTAATTGCATTAAAGTGATCTAAGGCCAGATCCAAGTTCTTTGGTCTAGTGGCTATACGAATCGGAACCGAAATGATTAACGCACATTTTCACTATGAAGTGTTTTCTTTTTCTGACATTGCAGACTTATTTACATTTAAATACAATATTGCGAGTTGACTTAACCAGTTTGGGGAAATTCGAACATGACTTAAGCAACACTATATTATTAAAAAATATATAAAGCTTTCAGTGTCTATTAATTCCCTAGAGCTTGCTCCTTTGAATGTATCTTTCATAATTTCCAGAAACTTCTCCAACTGTTAGTACCGAATTGAATGTATTCTACTTTCCGATCCCACTTACGTTTCCCAATTCCACGGCAATCAAATGGTCAAGTACTCATAAAAATTGATTTGAAAATAAAACAAGAGAAATAAATTGCCAACTCGCGCTGTCTATCCCTAAATTAGTCAGGATATTATAAAGTTTGTATACCAACATATCGTTAAATAAATATACAACAAATAATAGAATACGTGTAACAACAAGAAGAACTTGGATGAGAAAAACCATCGTGTCGTCCAGTTGATGTGAGTCAACTAAGAACTACAATTCAATAAGCATTTCTGCATGGGCATTATAAAAGCTAATAATAAAAACATGAAGCACATAATATAACTAACTAGATATGTATTCTAAAAGTGAATGTCGATGTAGTTGAATGTAATAAATCTAAATAATATAACAACTACAATGGCCCAAGTTGAACAATAAGTAGAAACAACCGAATGAGTTATAAAGAAATGTTGAAAGAGCTCAATAACTAATTAATATAAAAAGTACGGTTTAATTTTGTTATCTTGAAAGAATTATTAAATTTTCGAAAAATTCTTTTCACATTTTAATGCACTTTTTAAAAGCTAATGCAAATTTCAGATCCAAAAAGTAAATGCTGGCTCTTTCAACTAGCAAATCGAAAGAATATATGAACTTAAAAATAAAAATCAACCAAACAAGAGATTAAAGCTAACTAACATTTGGGCAAATAATAGAAACAATTCAGTTGAATAAAGGTAAAACCAGACAAAAATTAAACTAATAGAAAACTACGAGTGTAAAGATAAATTATGAATTAGTATGTATGTCAGTAATTGTATGTGCAGAATAAAAACAATATACATAAAGAAAATGCTATAACTTGTTTAATTAAATGAAATTTTTTTAAGAAGAGACAAAATATGAATATCCACTATGCCGTATTCTAAATGTTCATTCAGTTTGTTGACAACGTGCGTCTTACATAAATTGTTTTCATCGTTTTATCCCTTCATAGCCTTAAAAACTGTTTTGAATTTAGCGCTGCTATCATTCCTTGAGGGCAGATTTCAGAGCGCAGCCAACTTCGCATTGGTTGACATATTGGGTGCAGCCAACTTCGCATGAGTCTTATTTATGCGCGCAGCCAACTTCATGTACTCACTTTGTATGCAGCCAACTTCACATTTTCTCAGAGTGCCTGGTCACCTTAAAATATAAAAAATATGCCATATTTATGCACAAGCCTAACAAAATGCAAATAAGGATACGAACTGAAAGAAAAACTTTAGCAGAAATAATAGGACAGTCATTATAGTGAAATTTCCTAAACAATATATAAAAATAAATAATAAGTTTTATTTCGAGACAGAAATCAAAACATTTGCAAATAATAATGAATTTTTTTAGATATTGGGCAAATGCGAAAATAATTTTCAATGTTTATTTTAGAAATTCAAACCAAAAAAAAATTGGTAAACGAAAATACTTTTTTGAACAAAGACGTTTAAATAAAAGAGCTAAGCATAAATGGCTTTTTTTTTTATGTTATATCTAAAACGATGCCTAAAAAAAACAAAGTATTTCAATTTTATTTTCATATTCATATATTTCATATTATTTGTTGAAATTTTGTCTTGCCAAAGGTTGGATTCATTTGCATTAATTATCTATGTTTAGGTATAACGTCGAATAGAAATTTGTATGATAAAGTTGATTCACTTTGAGTTTCGCGTACTGTTTGAAACGTTTTCAGTCAAGCTGCTAAAAAGGGGATTTCTCGAATTGAGACATATGTATATATGTTTGTTATGTGTGTATGCATGTGTGTTATAAAAAGATCTACTACAACAATATTATCAGTATTTTGTGTGTACCCATTACCAAACAATTCAAATATAATGCATTATTTTTTTTATCAATTCAGTCTTGCCATGGCTAAGCACATGACATCATAATCCTCTTTATCCTTATAATCTTCAGTTCAAAAATTTTCCCATCATGAATACCTAAAGTTTGGGTTCAGAGCAGCATTTTAAAGTGCTCGTAGAGGTTATAAGGATCTTCGTTTAATTCATTTAATAATATTGTATATCTTGAACTATTTGTTCATGTTATGTTAGAATATATGTATACATTTGTATGTATTTGTTGCTTGTTTGTGGGCATTGACATTTAAGATCTACTAAATTGTTGAATTCTAAATTGATTAATTGCCATTTCTAGGGATTAACGTAGACACCAAAAACATGAGTAATTAATATAAGTGTAAGTCTCTCAGTGTGTGTGTGTTTGTTTTCATTATGTATGTATGTTTTAGAAATGTATTATTGCTTCGTGTGATGGATCTCTCAACTCATTCTTCGCTTAGCTGCTTCAAAAGGCCTACGGGCGGCATTTAGGGCGCTAGTTTAGAATATTCCAAACTAAGCATACAAATATTTTTATTATATTTTATCATCTTTCACATTTTTTTGGTTTTGTGCCTATTCATTTAAAAATCCCTGAAAATTGCTTCGCGCTGCCTATGACTTTTGAAAATTGTTTAGCTAATGTGTAAATCATTGATGACATTTAATATGTATTGTATTTTTCACATTAAAGCAAAGTTGTTGATTCATTTTTTAAATGCTCTATGCGCATGGTTTATGTATAATAATATATGTGTACATATATGTACATGTATATATCGTATATATATTGTGCTCTAAAAGCATATTTCAAAACTGCTTGATTTATAACTACGCTACATACTATAAGTTATCATTTGTTTTGTTACACATATATTTATCACACCAATTTATATGCTGGCGGGTAGTTGCTTATATAGATACAAATCTTATGTTTATCAACATTATTCACAGTGTATCACCCTTGCGCTACAGTGAAGCCTGACTTAAAAGTCTACAAAACATTGAAATGCAAAGGTAATCGCTACAAATTATAAGTACTTTAAGTACATTTACACGCACACATAGTTATTAATTTTAATATACTTTGTATTGTTATTTTCAACATTTTTATATTGTATTCCTTTAGAGCTGCTGGAAGTTCTGTACCTCCTTCCATGATTCTCCCTTTCTTAGCTACTATCACTTTTTACTACGAAATGTCGTGTAAACGCATCCAAATTGCATTTAGCAGAGCATTCAAAAGGTTTTACAACTAGTATCATAGCTTTTTTGTGAGTATTGCTTTTGTTTTTACAGGGTTCCATTCGTTAATCTATATATATTTCGAATAATTATAAGTGAATACTTTTATGCTTCAACTTGATTGTAGCTGCATTTGCCTATAAATATTGAAAACAATAAATTTAAAAATATGCATACGGAATATAAAAACATTACCTGAAGAAGCCTGCAAATCGAATTTGGTATAAAGCAAATTAAAAAGAAAACAATTATAATTTCATGTGAAAATCAAATGTTTTGCATGTACTCATATTGTGTGTTATAAAAATCGTAAATAAAGAAAATTAAGAAATTAGCTGATATCCGACATCTATAATAATACAAAATCTCAGCGGTACAGATGCATTTAGATCTAAACAATGATATATAAGATTGATAAATTTATGCAAATAGATTGTTATATAGTGACAAATAATAAATTCTTGACTAAGTATTTATTTAAAGTACTCGAGAATCGAAAATTGTATGAATTATACTTTTGGCCTTGCCAAAAGGTTAAACATCTTGGCATGTCGAATCGAAAATAAACTCGTTTCACTATTATTTCATTTCAAATTCACAGGAATGAATCAGTAAGTTAGAAAAAAATTAAACACATTCATATAAATCTATTAACTGTGGACTAGAATTATATACAACATAATGCACTTGAGACTACTCAACTAGTTATTTATATGGCTAGATGTTGTGACTGAGAATCTTGAGAAATGCTTATAACGGACAAACAGACAGGTCAAAGAACGTATTATTTACAGGAAGGACATGCCAGACCAACGACGACAAATAATAATATATATATATATATATATATTCTATAAATATATATATTAAAATAGAGCGACAAATACGAGAGATCGTGTAAAAGTGGACCAAAATTGTGAGTCCTAAGATTTCAAGCTATGTTACATTATGACAAATTTGTTTATGTTTGTATGTATATGTCTTATTTCTAGATATATCTGAATAAATGGTATATGTTAGTTTATGTATTTTATATATATATCGTTTAAGATTTGATTTGACTTGTTGATTGCCTACAAGCTAGTAATACCTTAAGTATGCTCTAAGATTTCTACATTTCATCGTATATATAATTATCATATATTACATGTATTTGTATATGTTAGTTGTGGGTACAATTGAATAATATTGCAAAAATTTCAAATATTCAGTTTCAAGAATTATATGCTTATGTTTTTTGTGTGTTTTAAGCTTATATACAAAAATAATTGCTTGTCTTCACTTTGTTATCATATAATATTACAATTTGAGTTGTCATTTTTTCGTTTGGGGGTTTTTGGAGGGGGTTTTAGGTAGGGAGAATTTTGCGACTCTCTTACATGTGCTACATCTACAGTCTATCGAATTAGTATATGTATATGTTTCCAAAATGAAGTACAACCCAAACGAATCGTCAAATGACTTTGGCCGAAAAGCCTAATATTGATTAAATGTTCCCAATTTCACTTTCGCAATCATTTTATTGAAATACATAATGCGAAAGTGAAACCCGAAACGCTCCTGTAGTTTTCGTTTTTGAGTTTGTTCACATATGTTAAACAACTTTATGTACATTATTTCACCTGATCTAATACTGAACTCAATATCTTTTGAATGTTCAGTACTTAATACATTTCACAGTTTTTTACCGTTTGGTTTTTCTTGTTCGCGTTTCGTCTTATAAAGTTAAATATGATTAAAAGTAACATATGTATGTATATATCTGTATATTCTATATTCTATTCGCATTGTCCTTCACATTCAGAGTAGCCCCTTGGCGCCGGACAATCGATGTCGATACCGATGTCGACGCCGAAATCACATGAATCATCATTTGAGCGTATTGTATATGTTATCCTCGCCAGCCAACTTCACGGTGGTTATATGCTGAGCATTTGCAGCTAAATGTCGCTCTCCTAGCGGCTCCTCGCCCAGATAAACTGTATGGTAGCTGATGGCGCTTGTGGCGGGGGTGCAGTTTATTTCTACACGGCTAACGGACTGCGGTCCATTGGGCTGATACTTCAGCGAAGCATAGTCACCATCATCATCATCCTCATCATTGTCGTTGTCGTTACAGCCGTTATCATCGTCGTGTTGTGGCAGCTGTGTCAGCTGCGTGGCGCCCGAGAAGCTATCACAGGTGTGTGAGGCGCAAATTTCCGCATAGATATTCTCCTTGGCGTAGTCCACAGCGGCTGGGGGTTGAGTTGTTTCCTGTTCAGCCGAATCCTGGGCACTGCCCATATTGGACATGACCAAAGAGTCGCGAACACTTGAATAGGGTAAATCATCCTCAACAAAGGAGCTTGGCGAAAGCAGGGCAGCAGGTGACAGAGCAACCAAACCACCAAGTAAAGAGACTCCGCCTGCAGCTCGTCGACCAGTGATTGGTTCCTTGCCAAGCTGTTGCTGCTGAGCTTTGAATTGTCCCAGACTGCGCTTCTCGCGCTCTGCTTCATGAAGCTGCAGCTTTTGCGGCAATGAAAAGTGCCGCAACTGATGCAAACTGCTTGAAGATTTGCTATACTGACGCGTTTTCACATGAAACTCATTGTAGAGCTTCTCTGTGATGAAAGATTGAGGCGGTGGCGTCTGATTTTCCACATCCTCAAGCTCAGTGCCCGCCTCGCTGATGGCGTCTGAGTTTCCATGGGTATTATGTGTAGCCAGCAGATCTGGCCGCTGTTGCTGCTGTCGTTGGCCATTCAGGAGCTCAATATCTTGTAACGACATCGATTTCTGTAGCAGCGTATCGAGCGATTTGGGCATCGAGCTCCGATCCACGTTTGTGGTTAATGTCGTCGTCTCCGTCTCACTGTCTAGCGATTGTGTATCTGCCTGGGCTGAAACATGACATACATCATTGTTGGCATCGCCAAAACGCTCCTGCAAAAGCTTGGACATGTCCGTATATCGTTCCATGCTCATTCGCTTCGCCTGCACATCCAATTGCGGATCCACTGGACAGGATTTAACAGCCTGTTGCTGCTGCTGTTGCTGCTGCGTTTGTTGTTGTTGTTGCTGCTGTCTGCGAAACCACTTCTTTTTGGTGGACTGAAAAACCTTCATGCGATCCGTGATGCGATTTGTGCCCTGTGCTGAAATGTCGTTGTTGCTGACTAGCGATGCCGCTGATGCCGCTGCTGCGGCCTCTTTGGCTTCGAGCTGCTCTAGATCCGTTTTACTTAAAAATATTATCGAGTCTTCCTTCTCATGGGCTGAAGTATTTGTTGATGCCGCCATGCTGCTCTTCTCGCGTCGCAATAGCTTTGGCAAATGCAAGGGCTTTAGAATTTTGAGACCCTCTCGAGTTTTACTGCCAGAACGCTCGCTTCGCGGCAGCAACTCAATCTCCACCAGCTTAAGAAACTGCTCGCAATTGAATTGACAAAATTTGAGCATATTCTGGACATAGGCATTGGCCCAACATGCGCTGCTCCGAGTCGAATCCCAATAGACACTTAAGCAGTTGCATTTCCCGGCTGAGATACAATTTTCTGAGTTGCAGTTGCAATGGCTGCGTTGTTGACGGTGGCGATGACATGTGGGCATCTAGCTCCTCAATGGGGCAGCCAATGACCACATCCTCCTTGCTCACCTGACTGATACACAGCTGCTCGGGTATCTCCGTTCCAGTGGGACCTGAAATATACCGCAACATCAGCGGCAATTGCTTGGCAGCGGACACCAAGGCGCCCAAACGATGCACACACTCCGGATTCAGTTTGCGTTGTGCATCTCCCAGTTTTTGCAGCAATTGTGGTATGCCCGGCTCAATCTCATAGAATTTACCCTTGGTAGAGAGGGGTACATATATGACCTGACGCTGTTCGTTCAACAGTTGAGCGTAGCGACCTTTTTCCTTATCGCGTCCCATGTAGCTGACGCCACTTGTCACATGTGACTTACAATTACTGAGATTATTCGACTGATTGTGACCATTCTGGCCATGCTCCTGCTTTCCATCCTCAAAAACAGCCATCAGACGGAACACCTGTCCAGCACGCGCCGTTGTCTTTACATACTGCGGTCGATTCTTGCTGGGCAGACATCCCTCATGGCTTGGGCTATTGCTGGATGCACTGGGTGTCGATTCGCTAAACGCAGGCATATTATCCACCGAGGCGAACTTATAGACTCGCTCCCGCACCAGTTGCATTAGTGATCCATACTGTGTGGCCGTTGGCAGACCTTTCTCATTCAGCAGCGAGAAGTAGCCTTAAGAAAATAGGAAAACAATATTAATTAGTTTCAATTCATTAAAGCAGTAATATATTCATGTCGTGTAAAATGTACATATTTGTATCTTATAAACTTCTTATCTTTGTCCAGTGTATTCTAAAAATAGTACAGATACTCTTAAAGTAGTCTTACTCCTTTTATAAAATCATTTCAAATGCTAAATGCAATCAAGAGCATTAGACTCGATTTGACAATGTATTATTAGTAAATATAATCTAGTTTTTTTTAATTAAACAGATATGGACAGCGCAGGCATATCATTATATTTTTATTTAATTTTAACTTTAAATAAATACTTCATTAGAGAAGCAAATGCAACTACTTAACATAATTAATTAAAAAAAACACTTAATCCAAAAACTGTTGTTGTTTTTGGGGGCAGTTAAGTTCAGCTTTTTTTAGCAACACTGATGCCATGTAAACAGTTAGATCAGCAGCAACATCTGCTAATTGCATAATATTTGCTTATTGCATTGGCTCGGTTTGCGCCTCGTGGCTTCAAGTGGCTGTGAAAAGTCACATGGAGCCAACAATGGGTAGGCCACAAATAAAAAAAAAATCTTGCATCACAATAGAGATGAGCAATGGTTGTGATTATTCTACTGTAACACAGTCTGTATGCCTCTGTCAGTCAACCAGTCTGTCACTATATCAGTCTGTTATTCTGTCACGCACATTAGCAATCCAAAGTAAAACAAAACTCATAACTTTTACACTCCTCCTATGTGGGCCACTTAAATGCTCGAATAGCTCAGTAAATACCAAAATTACCCAACTGTTTGAGCCATGTCATGAATAAGTCATGAGAATATGACAAGCTAGGCACTTAAATTACGAAATCGTTTTAAATCCTATTACTAAATAGTCAATAAAAGCAATTCACCACGCTAATAAGCTAAAAACAAACAACAAGTGAGTAAAATATAGTAATTAGAAATATTGAGAACTTTTCTGTTTGTTTTTGCAAAATACAAATATTTACAATCTTGCAGAACCAATATATAAAATAGACTATGTTCAATATTCAAAATTCGCTGCATATAACTATATCAGGCGTAAATAATATTCCTTGGAATATTGTCATCTGGTCTAGAATTTTGTTGCAAAAAAAGATGCACTATTTAAACTGTTTACGATCTAGCAGTACAAATAAAAATATTTAAAATATTTGGTTCGTAAAAACAAAATGTAATTTATTTTACAAATGTTTTTATTATTTATTAATCCAATAAAATGTAATTAAAAAAAATACCAACTTTATTACAAACAGTGAGTTATTTATTTGACTCAAATTCTGTTGAGATCTATATCAAAAGAATAGAACTTCTGTTAATATTTTGATTCGTTTTATGGCTAACAATGTTAAGGTTTTGATCCAGATAACCAACGGTCAGATGTTAAATATACTTATAAAAACTTGAAATTCAAGTCGAATGAGTTTTCATGTTTATCAAAACTTTCTCTCATTATCACAATATTCTTGAGCTTACGTTGACACTATTTCTACATTTTATGTCGACTCAATTATACTATGAATCATCTTTTATGAATATTAAGTCGGTAAATACTCGGATGTACAAGTATGTTTTATAAATTTTAGGAATACTCGTACATTTAATTATCTTAGACATTCTCGAGAAGATTGGACTGTTTAAATATTTATTGCTTTACTCACCGGAAAATTCCTGGGGTATGAGAACAATTTTCTTGCGTTGCGATGTCTGCGATTTAGCATTGTATCCATGATAGATATAACGCTGTCGCACCAGCCTGTAGAGCAGAAAGAGTTCATCGTGATTGGATGGAACGTGGATACTGTTGCTGTGGTTGTTGTGGTTATGGTTGTTTCCACTGCCACCACTAGACGATGATGTGGTACCAGTGCCAGTGCCAGTGCCAACATCATTGGTGTTGTTGTTGCTGTTGCTGGACTGCTGCTTTAAACCCGCTGAGGAGTTGCTCGATGCTGCTGTAGACGATCCATGCGATGAGCTCGACTGCAGTGTCTCATTGGAGATCTTGCTGGTATACAAAATGCGCACAACACGGGGCAACGAATACCGCTCGAGAAATACATCAACAGGAAGAGGTTCCTATTGATAACAGCAAACAGATGAAGTGCGTCATTCAATTTAATTCATTCAATAATTAATATTTAAAATACTCACCTCGCTACTGCTACTGCATTTTGATGTCTTGCTGTCGCCAGTGGAGTAATCGCCGCTGCCATTGAGTCCGCCACAGAAGCCACTGTAGCCACCGTAACCATTACTAGCAGGGCAACCACCTGCTCCACCACCGCCCAAGCCATAGCTACCATTGGCGCTGTTGCGCTGCCGCCGCGCAAGACGCTGCTTCAACTCGATCTCATTGCGACGCGCCAGACGCGCATTCTCAAAGTCTGCCACGGAAAACATGTTGGAGCTGGTGTCGTGGGAGTTAAAGCGACGCAACTTGGGCTTACGTGCCTCAGCAGCTGTGGCAGTCATCGCCAATGGCCCGTGATGTGCGCCAGGTGGGGCACCTGCAAGAACAATGACAAAACGCAGGTAGGCAGGGCCCAAAGCAAAAGCATTAGTAAGGCAATTAGTATATATGTATGTAAGTACTATATGAATGTGTGTATATAATTGTCGCCTCGTCTGCATTCGGACAAATCCCACACAAACCGACACACACTTGTACACATGTGCACTCACACACAGAGAAGCACAGTAAATGCGAAAAGCAAACAGTAGATTTTCAAACTGTTGCCAAGCGCAGCCAATTTTCAGTCCACATGATTGCACAGTGGTCAAATGCAGTGCAGAATTCATTTTATAAATATCATCGACATTTATTAATCAAATATTATTGTAAGTATTTGTGAGTTTGTATAAATTACAAAATATTTAGAAAAATCTTATAAACATTTTATAAATCCATTTAAAATGCTCCTAGCTATCCAATAGATATATATCGAGTCGATTAGTCAGAAGAAACTCTCTACAATTCAAGAGAAGCAAATATATGTAAGGTAGTAGTAGTTGTTTAAATTCTTAGTCAAAATTCAATAAACATAATTATAGAAATATCGAAATCAACTGAAATGTTAAATAGCTTTCCAATTAGTATAACCACTACATTAACTATCAATGTTTCTGTTTTACAAATAATATATATCCTATATTTCGTATTAAAATATTCTTTAAAGTTTAAACAGATTTACGGACTCCAAACGTTATTGTTTTAAAGTAACAAACAAGATCTTATATAAAATCATATCTTAATTTTGCGATAATGTTGTACAAATTTTTAGCTATTGTTTTTCCTGTTCGTGAAACATGGAAGCGATATTATATATCGATAAATTGCTAACACTCCATTAAAGCGGAACCCGTGCTATAAAATGGAAAAAGTTAGTGAGAACACAACTAATTTTGGATATTGGATGACTCCAAATTTTAAAATATTTGCAATTTAAGATATAGTAATAAAGATTGGATCGCCTTCAATGACATTTAAATCCATTCACTTCCGGTATTTAATTTAGATTAATAGAATGGTAACTTAACCTAAGCATAAGGGATTATATTTCCATAAACTTCCTATATTAAAGACAATATATTAAATAAAAAGATTATAAAAATAAAAAAAAAAAAGGTGTATGTATAGTGCTAATATTTTATTTTTCTTATTCAATATCGGGTTTCATTTTTATAAACAGATCAAGGTCCATTCAATCATTTTTTTTCAAATTAGTGTGAACGAACTTTCTACGAAACCAGATTTGCCGCTCTATGAGTATGTTTCATATTCGTGTGAGTAAAAAAAATTGTACGTGACTTTTCAAAATTTTAATACATTTCAATTATTTAATTTACATTTTAACATGAAATATTAAAAATAAAGAATATGTATCTGTTCAATTTTCAGTACAATCACCCAAAAGATTCAAAGTTAAGAAACAGTGAAGCCAAGATCTTATTGAACTTACACTTAAGTTTCTGTTTATTAACCAATTGATAATTGGTGGCTTATTTAACATAAAGAAGACTATTAAACATGTTAAATAGTGCGAAAATCAGTTTACAAAAGCTGTTCATTAAAATATAATTAGTGATTGTAAGGCAACAAAGCGCATAATATGAATAAATTTAAAATAATATTAATAAATCTTATTTCAACCACAAACATTTATTTAATAGCAAAACAATCGTCATTGCTATCATATCTATAGATTACGTGATCTAATCCACTGCATGCATTGTAGTGACTAAGTCCAAATTTTACATCGTATTTTTTTATCGAAATAGAAATACCCAAATTTAAAAAAAAAAAAAAAAAATTATTTGAAAACACAATTTTAATCAAATATTTTAATTAAAATATCCGCGAAACTTAAATAAAATTCCTACTATTTCTTGTACCGTTTCCAACTTTACCAAATAATTAGGTGATTTACTACGGTTGCTCATCAAAAATTTAACGATTTTAACTTAATTCTGTTAAATCAAAAATCAATAATCGTTTTCGCAAACTTCGAGTTGTCGATATTTCGATGTACTTTTACATCACTAATGTATTGACTCAAAATCAATTAGACACATGCTACTTGATAAATGTCCGCTGTACTTCTATTTAAGATAGCTGCTATTGCGTGAGTTTACTGTACTATTATTGTTGTATTTTTGCTGTGTCAAGTAAAAATTTATTTCCTTTTTTATTAAGAGAATATCATGTATTTCCTCAGGTGAGCAAGTACTTGACTTTAATGTTCTATTTTTAGTTTATTACCGAGTCAAGTACGCCTGCAATTTTTATATGTGTACAATACATACTACATGTTCATGCAAACATACAAACAAAGTTGTACATGTATTGTATTAAATGAGATTTCATAAACTAAAAACTCCTCAACGCAATTAAAGTTTAAGATTTCGATTTTGATTACTTATTGTTCGATCGCTGCCCATTGTCTGTTGACTGTCGCCGTTTTTGTTGTTACTATTGTGTTGTTGCTATACTATTGATGTAGATGGTTTACAGGTCGCTTAAGCTATTACTCACTTTAATTGCGCACATTTGGCTTAATATTGTTGTATACCTAATAAATACATACATGTGAATACAAATGCAGGCGGGCAAAACCGGGCGGAAAACGAAGCAGCGCAAAGCAAAATCACAGTGAAATTATTGTACAATAAAACAGAAATTAAAAAAGAAGCAAGAGAAAAATATGTAAACGTTTTGAAATTTTGCTTATCTTTTGTGATATATCAATTGCAACAACAGCTACAACAACTGTGCCAAGTGCTCGGCTTTCGGGTGGGCGAAGAAGAGGTGGACGCTCGCCGTTGTCGTCACGTTTCTGTGGAATTACGCGAAGCAAACGACGCGAGCGCTGATCAAGAGGGAGAGAAAATAGGCAAATGCAAGCCAAAGCAGCAACAACCACCACATGCAAGTAATGAGCAGAATCAAACAAATCAACAACGTACAACTCTCTCGCTCTTACTCTTTTACTCT
Source organism: Drosophila sp. st01m (assembly GCA_018901795.1). NCBI lineage: Eukaryota > Metazoa > Arthropoda > Insecta > Diptera > Drosophilidae > Drosophila > Drosophila sp. st01m. The sequence continues at coordinate 1,613,980 of JAEIFG010000269.1, forward strand.
CGCGTCTGCTTTACTCGCTATTACTCGCGCGTGCCTTGCCTTTGCCTCACAGAATACATACAGACACATGCATTCATTTGTTCGATTGTGTTTGTATGAATGTAACAACATACATATTTATATACACACATATGTATGTACATTCATACATTAGTATTTGCATCCTCACCCTTTACGCTGTTGCTTTACTTACCGTTACAGGCTGCAGTGCTGTTGCCAGGCACGCCTTGGGCTGCAGCTGCCACTCCCCCTCCGATTGAAGTTACCGCCGAAGCTGCAGTGTTCCCACTTGCTCCAGCTGTGGGTGGCACTGCGCTAGCCGCTGCAGCAGCTGCCATGTGTGGACTGCTCTTCACTAGCCAATTTGCCAGATGACGTTGACGCTCGAACTCAATGTTGGTGCGCTGCATTTTGGCTATTCAAAAATTGTAGTTGCGATTTATTTATTTTTATTTGTATTGCGTTCACCGACGACTGCGTCGACAGCAGCGACGCGTTGCCGTCGTCGTTATTAACTACCGTGCGCGTTAAGCGTCTCGCGTTGTCAACTGTCAAAAGCTTACTGACGCTGAGCGTAACGTAACCAAAGTACAGATCGCCCACCGCGCTCCCAGACGCGTCGTCGTTGTCGTTGCCACTGCTGCTGTAATGAGCGAATAAGAGAAAAACATCATGAGAGAAAAAGTTTACATAAGTGAGCGCGCAAAAATATAGCAACAACAATGTGCAAATATGCACAGCCAAAGTGAGTAAGAAGGATGTTGATGTTAAGAGAGAGAGAGAGAGAGAGAGAGTGAGTGAAAGAAAGAGTGCACGAGTGAACGAGTTGTTGGTCTATGGCTGTGTGTGTGTTGTGCATAAATTAAAATTGGCCTGCGTAACATTGCTACCGATGACGACGTTATCACCCAGCTGCGATTGAAATGCTCGCGTCTCGTGCTTCGTTCGTTCGTTGATGTGTGCAGCTTCGCTTGCTTGTTCAATGTCGCCCCGCACCTTAATAGTTGACGCCCCCACCAACCCGCTCGAGCGAGCCAGAACGTCTGGCAGCGCAACGACCAGGCGTCATCTTCAAACGTTACGCGACAATGTGCGCGTCGCGGTGGGGCGGGTGTGACTATGACTGTGTCAGGCCTAACGTAGCAACATACATTATTACACGGTAAGTATGTACACGTCAATACAGTAGGTCTCGGCATATTTCACCCATTTTATTATTAACTTTGTATGTGTGTTTTGATTGAAATGGTTAATATAGAGATGATTTTTACGATTTTGCTTAAAGTTTTATACTTTGAAACTCACGTCTCATTTTTTTTGACGTTTATATACATAGTATATTTCATTCATCTTTCTCGTGACAGGGCGAATTCATTTTTTGAGTTACGTACATATATCTGTGTTTACAATTTATTTGTATCTCCTTTGGATAAAATATGTTTTTATTTAAAAATTTTGTAGTTTGCACGACTTTTGGGTCAAAAAAAAGCTGAGAGCCACTGTATTCGCATGCATACATACTTACTTACATATGTATGTGTGTATTTACATATATATTATTGATATTGCTTTTCTCTTTTGCTTTTATATTCTTTCTTAGAAGTGGTATCACAATTTTGTCATAGTTTTGGCAAAACATCACAACGGCATATAGCCAAAAAAAATATTGATACAAATGTACGTAGTATTTACTACATACATACATGTAGGCACATGTAAATACAATGTAGTTCATATGAATATAAATATATACGTATTTAAGTGTTTGTTTGTATGTACTTGTTCCGCATGACGTGTTGAATTAAGCGATTTGTCGACTTACGTCGCATTCAACTTCTGTTGCCAAGCAAATTTTATTAGAGCAATTAAATTGGATTGAATCACTAAAAGCACTACACTTAACTGGTTGGGATTATTGAATTCTAGAATGCCTGTGCATATCTGATTGTACAAATATTTTAAGCTGCGATGATAGTTCAAAAATTAATGACAACTTTGCTGTCGCCATGTTTGGGTCAAAAACATGTCAATTGGTAGCGAGGAGCAGAGAAGATTTACTAAGAAATGCCGAAATTCAAATTTAAACACACAAACACTATTGGCACGAGACATATTCATGCTGTTTGTTTGTCGAAAAATTCACTTATGTACATATGTATGTACATACCGAACAGCTGTTAAAGATCAACGTATGTATAGATGTACAGTTCGTCAAGGAAGAGTTTAGATCGAATAACATATGTAACTGTTTTTTATTTATTTTTAATGTAGTAAATTTCACAAACTATTTTTTTTCAACTGTTCACAATAGAAAACAACAATAAAATATGAAATAAATGGAAATCCATAAAGAATCAAATACGTATTTGATTGTGTAAATCTTTGATTTTGTCAAAACACTTTCTTGGCTAACTGTATTAATATGTACATAGTGCTACATACATATGTATTTACTCGTTGCGATTCACTGGCGTCGCTGGTTATATTCACAAGCAATATGTGTCTTGTTCTCACACACTGCGGTTTGTATGAGAGTGAAAATTAGACGGAAACATTTGTGTATTTGCCATTTCAGCTTAATAAATGCATTCAGAGTAGCTTTAAAACAGCTGTTTTTATTAGAGCTGTCTTTCTAAGGGAAATCGTTATAATTTTCCTCTTATTTAGTTTTTTTTTAAACAAACCATTTGTTTACCTTATGATATCATGAGTATTTTTGCCTGGGTGCATTGTTTACGTAATGATTCATACCCATTTGAATAAATTCCATCGGACAGCCTTGAGAAAGCGTATGCGTAGTTCGATGTGTTATGCATTCCGAACGCAGCACATAAAATAAAATGCTGTCTTTGTGAAAATAAATTGACGCTAGAAATCAAGGGGTGTTCCCTATTACGTTATACTTTTTTAAAGAGAGCCTTGTTAATTGCATTATAGGGTATTTGCAGTTAGCTGCAGTATTTGCGGAATAAGTTCACTTGTTCATTATTGAGTCTTTAAATTAATCACTCATTGCAGTATCTTTCTATTCAGTTGTCGTGATCGATGAAAGATGAATAGGTTGATTAGTTGCTTAGGAACGATGTAATTAGGTTACAACTGTTTCTTGACAGTAAAATAGTGAATTGCATTTGAAACTTTTAATTATAGTACATGGCAAAGTCTTTAATGTTTCAGAATTTAATTCTTATTAGTGATGTAAAATACATCGAAGTATCGACAACTCGAATTTTGCGGAAGCGATTATTAAGTTCTTCAAATCGATCTTGTTCTTAATATATCGAGTTGATTAAATCGATTTCCAAACAAAACGAGTTTTTTATCATAGCTTTTTCGCAGAATAAAATTAATTTAATTTAATTGTTGATGAGCAATAGTAACAAATTACCTCTAAATATGACAAAGTTGGAAGAAAATTTCGCGGGAATTTTGTTAATAAAATGTAAAATAAATTTATATAAAATTGATTAAATTTAAACTGTCCCACTGCAAGACGACCTAATAAGTTTACTTGTAAGAGTAAACTTTAAGATCTCCGATGTTAAATGCTTCTTTGTTACTTGGCACAGCAATTTGAATGGCAAAGGGTATTTCAGCATCGACGTGTCAAGTCAATCTATTTTCTATTTTTACTGTAGTTGTTTTTTTAAGTGTGAACGCGCACGCAAAATTGCAATTAATTTGTACACATATTAAAAAGATGTTTGGTCTATAGACCTAAATGTATGTACTCACATATTAACTTAAGAGTATACACTAACACACAAAAAAACGTCTACACGCGCTGAAAGTCTTATGACAAAGGCATATTCTAGGCCCAAAGTTGTTGATATCCAATTAATTTAAAAACATTTTTAAAATAATTTTTAATTATTAAAACCTTCTACTTACACTCCATTATCTCTTGAAGCAGGTGAATTCTAAAAGTCTTAGTAAGCAATTTGGTTAAATTAGACAATACCTTTCGATCAGTATATAACTCTATGCAATCGGACTGTCGGATTAAATTTTCCATTCTTCGTGTATATATTGCGAGTCGCCTTTCGCACCCTTCCTGCTGATTTCGTCACTAGTGGTAACTGCTTGTCGCAGTGAGCTTAGTACATAAAAATATGTGGTAGATGTCAATCCGTTCGTCACCTTACCACATCTTATATTATAAGAAACAATTTTAATATATAATCTTTGAATGCTGTCTCAGACCTGAGGCATAATGTGATTATCCAAAATGTATGCCAAATTACAGATATGAACTTATCAGAACTAAAATGTGTTGTATAAAGAACACATTGCAAAGTGATAATATAAAAATGTTTCTTTCACTTTCTGTGATTTTTACAATGTTACGAGTATATTATTTTTTCACAGCAGTCACGATTTCTTCGTATAATTGTGATGAGTTGTAAAGTTACTATTATTATACAGTAGAATCCGGTTATAGCGAATTTCAAGGGACCGACGATTTACGTCGTTATACCCGGAAATCGCACTAACAGAAAGGTGGAAAAAACATTTTTTTTTGTTTATTTTATGGTTGCCATGTTCGTATTTTATCATCATCATGCGCATTTAGTGCATTAACTCACATTTGGCGAATTTACGCATTAAGTTTTGTTGGAAAAAAGCAGAAAAAACTTGAAATATAACGGGACATCTCATGGAATATGTCGCTAAAAGCGGAGACGTACTGACGTACTAACCGGCGGTCCTTTTAAATAACTTTGTATGGGGACCAACCAAGCCATCGAGTTTCCGTCACAATAACCGGACTAACGCTATAAGCGGAGTTGTTATAATCGGATTCTACTGTATTTAACTCTAGTAGGTATGTGGTTTTGTGACAAGGCATTCAAAATTCGGTTTGTTTGACTTTTTTTATTCACTCCACCTTTTTTAATTTATTTATTTTTTCCCCTACGCTTTGTCAACTGTTTCGGTTGGGCTAATGAGCATCGGCCATTCCCGAGCGCCTCAGGTGTTTCCCCTAGCATATGACGCATGGAGCGCGGCTTGGCGGGGCTTGAGGTGGTTTTGCTAGTGCGTTGGGTTCGTTGTTCGTTATTCGTATATTCTCTATTTGGTGTTCTATTGTCATTGTCTATGTTTTCTTAAATTTTGTTAAATTCATTTCCATGCGTAGCTGTTGCTGTCAGCCCTGTTGCCTTGCCGCCCTGCCGCCTTGCCGCCCAGTCGGCCTGTCAGCTGTCGCCGCTCTTTTGATGAATCACAGGCCTGGCCAAACAGCGCTAAAAATACATGGGTACACATAGAAAATGCAAAATTCATGGCCGTCGTTGCGTGGAATGCGGTGAAGGCGGCTCCGCATCTACTACAAGCTGGCAAATGAGCTGGCGTTTTGGTGGAGATGGAGAGGGTGAGGGTAAGGGTGAGGGTGAGGGTGAGACAGGGAGTAAGATCATTGTTTAGTAAGATGTGCAAAGTTCAAGCGCCGCTCAGGTTACGCAATTATTTGAAATCTGTTGCCAGGCGACGTACCGTTGCGGTCTGTGACTCAGTTAGTGGTTGTGCTACTACAGTTAGTCAGTTAGTGGTCATCCAAGCGGCGTCAGGTGGCACAGTTGTCAACTATCATATTGGTAGACAACTCGGGTCAAGTTTTTAGCCAAGAGATCTTTAAACTCGTACCATGCGCAGCATGGACAAGCATCTCATCACATTGGCCACTGATAGAAGCTCAAATCTATCCCTAACATTCTCATATATTGTAGAAATTTTAACAATATTTACTGCATAGTTTCTTATTTCTTTGGACATGTGCTTATAAAACTATAAAGCAAGTTAACTGATCTAGCGCCGTTAATAACAATTCAAAATTATAGTCTGACAGTAACTCGAAAGGAAAGTGATCATCTCTGTGTTAATTAACGATAAAACTAAAATTAGTTTGAATATATGAATATAAAACATGACGATAACGTCGACTGCGCAAAATTATAATTTGTCTGCGGATAAGGTTTAAGAGATTTGTAAAAGATGCGCGAGTAAAACCATAAATGTATTTAAATAGTTATTTTTTGTAGCTTAACTAACTTCAGCCCACTCTTTAATTTTTTGAATATTTTGTGTCCCTTGTCACCTATGCTGTCTGGAAAATGTATAATTAATTTTATGATTTTAACAGAAGAGTAATAATTTATATTAAAAAACTTTGCATTGAAAAATTAATGGGACCAAGATAAAATAAAAACTAGTCGGAAAATTAAAGTCGTGACCCCGACCTTAGGAATTCCCGTTCAATACTTTTTGGAGCTCAATTGCTTTAAAATTAAAACTATGAACCGATCTTTATGCGATTAAGTAGGATGATAGATAACAATAATATATAACGTTAGCTACCAAAAATAACGAAATATCTTGAAAAATTGTGGGTGTGGTACTATTTAACAAACTTCGAGGGCGGAAGGGGGCGCGAAAAAAGTTAAAAAAGTTGTTCCTGTTACATACATCATAAAAATACAATATTCCCATTTACATAATTTTTAAGAGACGAAATCAAATTACTTCTTGGTTTTTAAAGCAATGTTATTCTATTAAAAGCAAATGTAATCTTGTATACAAAATTTAAATTAGATTTAAGATAATATTATAGGATTCCTATTGAAAGCTTCAAATCGTTGCTCCATAAATAATATTAAAGGTTCAGTCAATGATCCTGAATAACGCAATCAATGCGAGGCTAATTTCAAAATGTTGGGGAATGCTGTGCACTTTAATCCTAAGAAATCTTTTAATCAATTGTTACATAATGTTGAAAACAACCAAATAACAATCAGAACAGCAATTGACTTCGGCAGTAATGTAATCATGTTAATATAATTTGTTCTTTGCAACAAAACCTTAACTGTTATTCTATTATTCCATTGCTCCATATAATTTCTAATTAAGTATTCATTGGAACATTGTGGTGGTATATAGTTTGTATTTGTAGAAAAGGCCAAAACAGAATGCCCCAGACAAAAGCTTCTTAAGACGTGGCTTAAAAGGGCCCGTCTGTGGCTTTCTGTGCATAGCTCCGACCAATTTCCTTAACTCCCAACTCTTTGTTAACCCCCCCTGTCCCATCCCATCCCTGTCAAGAGCGGGACCATGTTATTGCATTCAAGTGCAACTAATCGACATATGCTGGTCTATTGGTTTCGGCTTCGGGCTTGGGCTCGGCTTCAGCCGGTGTGTAGTGTAGTGTAGTGTAGTGCGGGGCGGTGGGTTGGGAAGATGTGGTGCGGTGGCAATTACGTCGCTTTTGCATTTCGCATTTGATGATGTGGTCAGCCAGGCAGCCAGCCAGCCAGCCAGCCAAAGAGCCGCAGCTCGGCCATGTGATTGCAAATGCGCCGTTAGAGCAGCAGGGCACGGTGAGAACAGCATGTGGTCACCTGGCAAGCAAATATGCAACAATACATATAGAAAAGTATGTACATACGTATGATCTGGATATAGGGAAGGTAAGTACTTGTGTGAATATGCAATATGGACGTAACTTTGCACGTTTATGTACTAAACGAAATTGAACGATGGACAATTATTTATTAAATAAGCGACCGAGAAACACATACAGAGAGAAGGAGAAATGGAGAGAGGGACAGAAAGAGAAACGAAATGACAAGAGAACGGATGATGATAAATGACGGATGATAATGGGGGCGAGCTATGAACTGTGAGAATGTAAAGGAAATGTTTATTGCGAAATGAACTTCAAGTGCGATTTTTTATTTGACTTAGATAATGAATTCTTAGACTTAAGATTATAAATTAATTCACCTTACGAAATACATGTACTTCCTACAATTGTATAATAAATATACATATTTTTTATTTTCAAATTTGCTGTTTCATGGATGATATGATATAAAAGCATTGTCTGAGCAAGACAGTTAGGGACAACTAAGAAAATGATTTATTTTAACTTTTTTTAACTTAACTTTTAAGTTGCAATTTTACCGGATTTTTTTGAGTTATTTTGCGATTTTTAAAATATATCGTTAAAGTTAAATGGTCAAAATTATATTTTGAATAGATATTGCTTTTACATCGTATCATCCAGAACTTAAACAGCAGATTCGATTTAAAAAACCCATTTTCGCCCCACCCTAATGTACATATGCGTCAATTAATAATGATCATTTGCTTGTAAGTGACAAGCAAATAATATATTTTAATTTAACATTTATTTCGCGAAATTATTGTAAATACTAATCAAAAATAAAAACACTCTGGACAATGTAAAAATATAACGACGATTCGTTTATTCATGCAATTATGTCACGAACGTGATTACATTTTATTTTCTGAGCAAACAATTTTGTTTTTTAGAGTAAATCTTTGTTATATCAATACTAATGTTAATAACTGTTTATCGAGCACTTGCTACTTTTAATTTTAAAAACCCTACTGACTTTTAAGATGGATGTGAAAACATTGGATTCATAGAATTTTGAAGAATTTTCGCAAAATGGTGTTTTTTTTTTTTACTGATTTGCTATTCTTCATAATTCATCATATTTGCCAATTCTAAATCAATTTTACGGACTGACAGACGAACATGAGTATTTCGACTCAGTTTCTCACGTTGATCAAGAATAACTATGCTTTGTTGGGTCGGGACTTACCTTCTTCTGGTTGTCACATACACACACCAAAAAATTTATAGCCTTTTAAGTACCAGGTCTAAATAATGGGGTTTATGCAGGGTTATGTTAATGCTTTAAGTTTGTTGAACAGGGAATGTTACTGAAATTGAGATTGAAATTGGTCAAGGAGTTAATGTTCGGGTTTGGAAGTTTATGGATTTCTGGAAAGGGATTACGCCTATAGATGTGTGGGGCACAGGGAGGGCGCGACGTGAAACATGGATGTCTGTGGCGCCGGCAGCTGTTCGCTGCTATCTGCAGCTGCGATTTATTAACAGTTAGCTGACGTTGTTATTTTAGTTGTACTTATTTCAGTTGTTAGTGTTGTTCTTGTTCTTGTTGTTGCATTTCGCAGCTAGCCGAAAATTTATGGCCTGCAGCCACATGATGAATGATTCTGATAATAATATTTTGTTATTGCTTTTTGCCTTGGTAGGGTTTTTTTTGTTTCTGCCGTTGCAGCAACTTTTGACTGCGTTTTCTTGGCAAAGTTTTGTTTCCTTTTTTGGGAAGTCACCATGGAGCCAAGGCTCAAGACCTTGTCCACAACTGTAGAAAGAAATGGACGGGAGTGGAGATTCTGTTGGATTTCTGCTAGTTGCCTCCTGCTGTTAACCTAAAACATTTGGAGTACTAAAAAAAAATAACTAAAGAAACATAAACCAAAGTAATAAACTAAAGGTTGAAACAAGAAATTTGTCTGTAAATATTAAGGGTGCAAGTGGGCACATTCTTCAGACATATATTGATAGATCTTAATATAGACAAACATCTTGACTCATAGACTTCAGAACTCGAGGCATAACAAATATTAACATATGTATATTATTAACATTAAATGTAGAATGTGGGGAAAGTTAATAAAATAAAATTAAAAAATATATGTAAAATCTTGCCGTGTCTGAATCTAGAAGTGAAACGCAGAACTCTGCGTCTGAGTCTAACATACCAACCATATTTCAAATAATTGCGAGATATGCCCTCGAATTTAACACACTTGCAGCCCGAATTTTTAAAAACATCGGATTTTAAAATTTGACCAACAATTTAAATAAAATCTGATGCAATTGATTCACGTGGAATGGTGACAGAAGAATGGGAAGAAAAAGAAAAGCGCAGTGCAAGTACAGTAACGTCGGAATATTTGTTTATTGTGTGTATCGATTGAGAACTTCCAAAAAATCTAATTTCACACCGAAAGACTATAAAACAAATAAAAGCATATGCCATAACTAATCCAACTCCGACGGAGAATTGTAGGCAGTATCGGGAAGACCATTTTATAAAAGAAAGGGGATCTTTACCACGTTATGGCAACGCAATGCAAACAAACATTTTCTGACAAATTTATGATGATGGAACTTTAAGTGATTTTTAACGAGCGAGGGTGGGATAAAAGTCTAGAATATGTATGTAAGCTGGTCAGAGATGAGCAGTTTAGCAGTAGCCGAATGAGCATCACTGCAAGCAAGAGAAGTGTGAGAAAATAGAAGCATTAACCAACACGGACGTAAACATTCGCACGCAGAAATTCGGCGTCACGTAAAAGTTGCAAGAATAGTCGCTATTAAAAGTCACCAATTGTTATTATTAAATCAAAAATTGTTTGTTATTAACTCATGAATATATATAATAATATTACTTTTAAATATATAAATAAACACTTTACATTATGGGGGTCAACCGATCGTGAACACTTTACATTTGTAAGTTTAGTGCGTGAATCATAGAAAGTTGTTGCTGAAAATACGGAGAGACGAAAAGCTGATGAATTGTGTGATATATATATTATAGTATGTTGAAAAGCCCAAATCCTAAAAACAGTACAAAGTTGAGACTCATTTGTCAATTTCTGCTACTACGCAGTTGCATATTTCTGATTGTAGTGATCTCGTGATGTGTATGTGTGACTGTATTCGCACAGAATGAACTCGGTGATGCATGCACCAACGAAGAAAAACGGAAAAACGGCGGAAAAACAGACCTAAGAACAGCAAGAAGAAACAGAGACGAAATTATCAGCACCGCTCAAAAACATAATGTATACTGTTGCAGAAAAAGTTGAGCAAATGCAAAATCTGCTGAGAATGAAAATCGAAGTGGATGAAAGACGGAACAACCAAGTGACATTTGTGACGACAATTTCGAAAAAATTGTATCGAAATACGATGAATAATCAATGTCGGTTAAGAGACAATTCGAGATTTTTGAGAGAAATGCAGACGCCTACGAACTTACGGAGAAGCAGAAGTATGTGCAAGTGAGAGGCAAGATGGTCGGTGCAGCAAAGCTATTTATTGAGTCGGAATAAGTGTCTTAATACGAGGAGCTGAAAGATGCTGTTATCGAGAAATTTCAATGCACGAATCAATGCACGAAAATATGTTACAAATGAAGAAAATTGCAATAATTGGCGATGCTGAAGATGGCCTTGACATTAAGAAAGAGTACAATAGTACGTTGCAAGTCGATCAGACCACTGAAAATGGAGTTTGATATTAACGAAAAGTTAAAAATCTGTGAGAAAAGAATGAGCAACAGAAATCAAAGATCAATATTAAACAAGTGTTGTCGGCAGAAAGGAAAGATCAAAGACAACAAACATAAGTAATGTCGAAGTCGATTGTCTGGTAGATACTAGATCAGATGGTACAGTAATGAAAGGAAATGTTATGGACAAAATCAAAGATGTTGAACTGATGAAAACTACTTCGATTCTGCGCGGCTTGGGCAATGTAACAACTCAGCCGATTGGTTGCTTCACTGTACAAGTTATGGTTGGATCAGCAGTGAACAGACGAAAACTTTATACTTGTGCCTAGTTCGAAAATGAAGTGTAATGTATTGCTCGGACACGTCTTCATCAAGATATTTTGTATGATTGCAGACAAGCGTGGATATACCTTTCTGAATGGAGAATCAGACTTTATGGCAACAGATGAGTATAAAATGATTTACAAAGAATCGTCTTTAACAGTGCCGACAAAGTATCAAGAGAGAATCGAACATAGTATCAGAAACCACAGAATGTCATAAAACAGATGGTTCCAGATGGAATAATAAAGCCGTTTCGCCAACCACCTGCCCGATTGTCTTCATACTAAGCTGATGCAGTTCAGACACAAGTTGAAGACTGGATGAATCTTTGTCAAATGTGGCGACGTTGGGGTCAAAAAGATAGATGGCGCATTGCGAGTTTGCGTGGATTACAGAAAACTAAGCAGCACGGTCCCAGTTGATTGGTTCCCAGTAGGTATCCTGGAGATCATGCAGCAACGTCCGTATCCAGACTTTGAGCTGAAGGATGGCGTACTTTTTAAAGCAATTGCTGTACAACGAAGACTTGTCATCTGAAATAGATAACGAAGAGCAGGAGGACCGAAAAATGTCGTAGCGTGGAAGTTGCAAGAAAAATCGCTATTAAAAGTCATTTAATTGTTATTACTATATTAAATAAATAATTGTTTGCCATTAACTCATGAATATCACATTATAGAAATATTACTTTTAAATATATAAATAAATACTTTACATGTATATACAATAATATAGAATAAATGTGCAGATTCAAATAAATACACATAAACAAGTAGATAAATGGAATTACGTAAAGATGCACAGATAACTTAAGGTTAAGTTGAGAGAATCTGCATGGAAACAGAATCTAAAATTGTTGCTGTTGCCGTTGTCTAATGAAAGCCAAAGATACAAGCAGTTGTCAAAGGGTTGCTGTCAGGTCCAGCTGTTGCCACTGTTTTCTGGGGAAAACTGGCATTGGAGGAAAGATAGAAAAGATAGGAAATAAAGGGGTTCGTTTAAAGGAGCAGCGAACAATTATGAATTTATGTTTACGGACAGCACAAACACACTCACTCGTAATGTTTAAATAAAAGCCTCATTTAGCGGGGTGTTGTCAAATTGCTTTTCCCTCACTCCGTTACCCCGCCTGTTCTTGTATCCTCCCCAACATCAACGCCAAGCCACCTGTTCATCCAACTGTAAAATTTATTGATTCGAGCATATAAATTGTGTTCCGGTGTGTGTAGAGTCTACGAGAGCGTCGACTCCAATATGCTGCAACAACTAACTAGCTATAATTAGAGAGCTCCCGAGTCGATGAGCCACACAGAGAAACTTAAAATAAAAATATACTAAACTCTGGGATACCCTGTCATACATATAGAAATTATAAAACCATGTGATGCACAATAAACCATTACTAATTCTCTTTATACATAGATTATTTTCATAAATTTACACTACTTTGTCAGTAGTTACAATAAATGTAAAACTGTTAGAACTTAGTTGACGGAAGTAAAAGGCTGTAAGAAAATAAAAAACATACAATATAATATTACACTTAAAAGTATATTAATTTTATGTTGGGTATACAGACCTGTATGCGGTCTTTCTTCTCAATCTCAACTACCCACAACTAGTAAACTAGCTTTTTGCATATACCTGATTGGCATGCATTCTCATTGAATTATTAATTACGTAATGTGAAACCAATCAGTTGCAATTTGCATATGTAATCTGACTCACACGCGCATAAATTCATAAGGCTAATTAGGCTCCTTTACAGTCCAGACAAAACAATGGAGTGAGATTATTGTAAAAATACTTCTGATATTTATATATGAGAGTAGGGCGTTAACATTTTAACCGCAAACACATAAATAGTTGTATGTATTAATATTTATTTATATTTGTAAATATATTTTTATTCAAATTTTATTTTTATTAGTTTCTGCGATCAAATGGCAACATTATCGGTTATAACCAGGGAATAATACTGGAATCGTTAGCAGAGCATTTTGAGTTCTGGAATCGTAGTGTTTTTAGAACTTTGTTTTATTTGTTGTCTTCTATTATTTGTTTTTCTATTTTAAAATTGAAGTTAGGGTTGTCTCGACAAAGTAGATACATAAAGTACGTACAAATGTACAAATCACGTGATATATTTAAGTTTAAAACGATTCATTTTTATTCAATTTTATTTGTATACCGGAGTTATTTCGGAACGTACCGGAACCGATATTTTGATTTATTTGATTATAACAAATAATTATTTGTAATGGAAATTCGCACACAATTTGGATTTGAATCACTTTATCTTGAGTATTCAAAGCGATTATCTCTACTTGCACAACCCCAACTGTTATCTATTCTTAGACATAAGCATTATAAATATTGACATGATATGAACCGCAGTAGCTGTTCCTTGGGAAGTACTTTTGCTTCTCTGAAATTCAGAGTGTAGTCCTTAGTCGGTAGGTGTGATGTTTGAACAGCACTCGAATGTTGCTACTTTACTTACTTTACATTCTTTCTACTTTTCTTTACTATGGTAATGCTGATGCTGATGCTTTGCTTTGCATTGTCTTTTTTATGGGCACTGTTTTCATTTTACTTGGTTTCAGCCATAAAACACAGCTCATCCCTGGCGTTAACTGAGTCTGGGTTATGGGCAAGAAGATGCACTGCAGCACTTGTTTTAAATTAGAAGGCAGCACAAAGCGCTAACGCCAATGCCCTAACGTTTGGTGTTGTTAACATTTCTATTAACATCCTAATGGTGTCGTATATTCCTCCATTATTTTTTATTTGGCTTACATTTATTTTTCTTTATCTTGCACTTTTCATATGTACTTAGTGTCTTCTCAACTCAATCTCTAACATTCCAAACATTTTAATATTTTCTGCAAGTATTTTAAGGTGCGTCAAACGCTTACGCTGCAAAACCAAGTCACTAACTTTAAAGCCTCTAGCTCTTATAGTCTCTGGGATCGTCGCGTTGAAAAAGACAGTTAGACAGACAGACAGATCTAATTCCACGTAGCTGTTGACCAAGAATATATGTATATATATTTATTATTCACTCAAACACATAATACTCTTCTTTGTCCATTTTAATTTTATGCCGGGTATATAAACAATTTATTATTGTATGTGTAAGATTGTCAGCCCTCTTTAAAAAAGAAATCCTGTTATGTATTTTTTTAAAATTGTTTGTTTATCACAATTCGAATCATTTGGTAATCACAACAGAAAACCGATAATATATTTTAGTCTTCATATTGAATTTGCCACGTTGAATTTAGCTAGTCTATCGTAGTAATTCACATCAGTCCCAAACTAGTCGAAACTGAAATTATATTATAATTATTTAGATCACGTTCATTCAAATTCATCAACTTAAATGTTTGACTAAAAACGTCCCACTTGTATTAATTGTATTAAGAACTTAAAGCACCAACTCTAAATAGTTTAATACAGGTCCAACGCCATTATACCATTAATCAATTTTAATGCGATTGAATAGAATGATAGATAATAAAAAAAACTAGTTGGGATCCCGACTTTAGGAATACTCGTTACATACTTTTAGGAGCTTGATTGCCTTGATATTAAAACTATTAACTATTGCTCTCTGACATAGACAGACCGACAGATGGACATGGCTATATCGACTCGGCTGTTGATACCGCTCAAAAATATATATAGTTTATAGGGTCGTGGTTGCCTCCTTCTCTCTATCAAATACATTGAGGCTAGTGGAGAGCTTTTAAATTTTATTTGATAGACAATTATTATTGAATTGTGATTAAATTAGAAGTTTCATTTAAAAAGCGATTAGCGATTCAATCATTTGGAATTGGCTAGTGATTTGGAAAGTTGGACTCCAGTGACAGACAATAGAATAGCAAATTGCGAAATGGATCTGTTACGGCATTACTTATGCTCCCTTCTGTTTATCATCAGTTGTGCACTGGCTGAGTATATGATACATGTGGATCAATTTAATTTTGTGCCCGATGATCGAGAGATAATCGTCTCTCAGAGTTCCTTTATTGAGCAGGACGGCAATCGGAGCTATCTTTCGGGTCATTTGGTATTCAGTAGATCACTTAATGATATCAAACTGTTTACCTCGTTGGATATAGCACGTCCAAAGCTTCCACGTGTACGCCTTTTCGACAAAAAACTGGATGTGTGCTCATTTTTTACAAACGACTATCGAAGCAAGTTTGTTCGACAGATTTACAACAATTACATATCATACCTCAATGCCGCCCCTTCTTGTCCCCTTAAAGCGGTGAGTACACAATTAATAACTATAGTATTTCTTAACTGAATTTTTGTTTCATTTTATCATTAGCACTTTAATTATAGTCTTTATCGTGGCTACGTGGATGATCGTTATCTTCCCGATTTTCTACCCGATTGTAGCTTCTTTATGAAGTTCGAGTTTTTGCACAAGTCAAATCGAGTGGCCCACATGATTTTTTCGGGCCACATTAGACCTGTATCCTCCAAGGCGGTAGCTCCCAAATTAAAGGTTAAATTGTAATCAAATGATAATAAAAATTCAAGCAATTCTGAAAGTTCAACATTATTGGACAAAGTTTTTTAGGGAAGCAGGTCTATTAAGACACTTACACTTATTGTCAGTTACATACATAGTACATAGTACATGCAATCACGTAGAAATATAATAAGCGACTTTTTTTAATAATTTCATCGATTTTTTTTAATATGGCAGTGCGAGAAAGCGATATTAATGGTAAGTATATTGCCAAAATTCCAAATATTCTTTGGTTTTGAAATATTTCTTTGGGTACAAAATTAAAGAAATAAATTTGTTAATGTACTTTTAAATGTAAAAATCTTTTTAAATTTACATTTCAATTATTTGAAGTACCAGCATGTGAAATATTGTGTGTCACATTTAAATTAGCAAGTTCATTACATTAATTAATATGTATAAAGCTATTTTCAAGATCATATAGACATTAGTACAAAATAATCATTTGGTTAATATATTGCGAAGGATTTTATAAAGGTGTAGAATAAGAATTTTAAATTTCCTTTAATATCGGTAGGTTTAGTATTTGCAACTAAAATTTAGTAATTCAATCAACGTTTTTAATTTGCATCAATATTATTACTCTTTTTCTAATTTCCATATAAATGAAACGAACTTTCAAAAATATATCTGACTGCCATTTAAATCCCTCTTAAAGATCTACGAGGGCAATTAATTTGACTTAATCACAACTGTGTTGGGAAATAATAATCTTGTGATAATATACATAAAAATGTAATAATAAATCGCCTTATTATCTGCATACTCAAATAACATTTTACAGAATTAATTAGATGTTTCCTTTTGACAAAGTATGTATAGATTCAGTCTTATCAAAAGTGAAATATCATCAATCGACCTAACATAAAAAAAAAATTATTAGCTCTGGTAATCAATGTTCTTTTTTATTTTGTTGATAAGTAATTATATTAATGTGGACGTGCGAACTAACATAGCTTGTGAGCAATTGCAACTGTCCCACAGAGAGTGGTAATCTATTTTAATATTGTATAAAATATACCTTTGCACTTGTCGAATCGAAACGCTCACTGCACATTGCCTGTTTCATCTGTTTCTCATTAGAAGCTCATTATTTGGTAGTGAAAAAATATTTATTTCCTAATTATGTGATCAGAGAACACTTTGAGTTCATTTGTCGCCATGGCTGGGTGGCTATGGTTCTGGTTCTGGTTGTGTATCTTGTCTGGATTAGCAAATGGAAAGCTTAAGGAACGAAACTTTCGATTTGTTATTGATACATTCAAGCTTAAGTCAGCATCTAAGGGATTATTCGAAGATTATAATTGTAAAGTGACGCAGTCTCGCAATCGTAGCTATTTAACTTGCAATTTTATTCTTCAACGTAATATTGATCAGGTTGATATAGACATGCAATTGGACATGCTTAGGCCCAACGGTCAGATATTGCGCCTCTATAAAATACGCATGGATGCTTGTCAATTTCTAACAACTGTACATAAAAATCCTTTGTTTAATATATTGGCAGCAAGAATCATGAACGTGTCAAATGTAAACCTAAAATGCCCTTTAATATCGGTAAGTCTAATAAATTACCAGTTCGGAAAATACATAGATCTCATATATTGATTTTTAATTTTATATCCACAGCATTTTAACTACTCCGTTAGTAACTGGCATTTGGAGGAAACAGACTTCCCCAGCTATATACCCGAGTGTCAGTTAAAAGGCCTTTCAAAATTCTATACCCAAAATAATTTATTAATAATAATGTCATTTTTGGGTAGTGTTGTCCATAACAAGTAACGACTACAAAAATAAAGAATTTTAAGCTACTTATCTTTTATTTAGTTAAAACACAAGTAATTTAGCGTAAATAAAAGATGTTTTAATGAATTATACGTATTTCCTACTTATTAACCGGCGATGCATTCTAGGTCCAAAGACTCATTATTTAAAATGTTACTCATATAAATCCCTTTAGGCAGCAAAACTGCCTAATATGAATCAATCAGAAACATTTTTTTTTAAATACACCTGACAACTTAAAAAGAATTTTAAGTGATTAAAATTGTCTTTGGTTCTTACAATTTACTTTTTTTGATTGGTTTTCTTCTATTTTAAATGATTTATTTGAGTCTTTCATAAAAATTTGAAAGACTGCACCTAAATCTTCAAATGAACAATTACTAGTCATCGCTAGTGAGATTTTTAGACTCCCTGAAATCAATACAAATAATTTCCTATCTTAAATATATCAACAATTAACATATCTGTTACTTGGCAGACAATCGTCTGTTAAATGTGTCGCAGAATTCAGACAACAGTTAAGCGATCGAGGGTTCGAGTCCTGAAATGGGCAGGTCATTTTTTAAACAATAATATTATATTGACACGCCATATTCATTTTAAGTTATATGTGTAGACTGATTTAGCGCCCAGTGTCTAAAATTTTTTTTTTAAATTGGGTTGCACAAATTTCTTTTTATTCTTTACTTATATTTTTAAGATATTGTTATTGTTTGGTAAATTTCTTTTTACATACATATTGACATTTGTATTTATGCCAGCTTATTGATATGAATGTTTAGCTAGAAATGATCTTTTGATGAAAATATAAAGTGAATAATAAGGGACTAATAGCTTCTCGTATCCAATCAGCATTTGGGCATATTGCCTATCAAATAATTTAATATGATATAATTATTGGCCGAATATGGTATACTTTAATAAGCATTGCAATGTACACGATCATTGAAGCGGTCGATCATTAAAGCGAACGATCATTGAAGCGCACGATCATTGAAGGTTTACTGTTAACCATGAGAAGTTATATTTATCTTTGGCTCGTATTCATTATTGCGAGCGTAAAATCAGAAGAAAGTTGTCAAATTGTCTTGGACAAAATTATATTGAAGAACTATAATCCCGAGCTTATCGATGAGGTAAACTGTCACGTATTACAACTCAATAATCACAGCTATGTTAGCGGGCTGCTGAGAGTTAATCGCAATATATATGAGATGGAGGTCCGATGGACTATGGAGATAATCAAGTTGAATAATCAAACAATGCGTCTCTTTAATGTGCGCATGGATGGTTGCAAATACTTGGAAGGCGGACATAAAAGTAAAGTCCTCAACACATTTCTAAAAACTGTTAAAAGTCATGTATCAAGAGAATTGTTTTGTCCACTGAAGCCGGTGAGTACAACCTATGTTGTAATATTAATACAGACATAAATAAAATAATATATGTACTTAGGGTGCATCGATTTTTTCACAAAAGTGAGTGAACAAAAAAGAGTTGCTCTCTGAAGTGAGCAAGTGAACATGTTCCTTTCAAGTTGTTCTTTTTGCTCTCTTGTTGGGAGATTTGGCGTTGATTCCGTTAGCTCATTTTGCTTAAGATTCCCAATGAAGGAATCAAAGCATTATCATTAGTTAATCATTAAATTTAATTCATTTATTTTAGCTAAATTTATGTTGAGAATTGACAATTTATTAAATTATATGAAAACGCAACTTATATAATTTTTGTATATTTACGTGAAGTGCTAAGAACTAAACAGAACAAGAACATGTTCAACTAGATGAGTTGTGTTTACTCAACATTAACCCATCAAAATCTATGCACTCTTATCTACATGTATGACCTTTATATTTTTGGATTTTCAGAACTTCAACTACACACTTGAGAATTGGAATATTGATGTTACAGCTGTTCCTAATTATGTACCCGAGTGTAAATTTCAGGGATTCGTCGAGTTTTATTGGAAAAAACAAAAATCAGCCAGCATAAAATATTACGGTCGGGTAACACGTAATTGACCTAAACTGATACAAAAAACACACATAATTGGAACATTATCTAAAATTGTTATAATTTGCACATATATTAAATATCATAATTTCTTTATGAAATCAACACAAATACTGCAATGATTGATTTTGTTCAATGTTTGACATTTTAGTTTAATCGTCAACTTCCTCATGGCTGTGTGGTATCGGTTGCTCATAATTCTTGTTGTTGTTTCATCTGAGAAACGTAAATTCCAATTAAAATTCGATGCAGTCAATATTAAGCACTGGGATCTACTTGAAGAGCTTAAGTATACTCTTAGTAAAGTTAATAATCGCAGTTCCAAAATTAAAATCCAACTTTATTTCTCAAAATTCAATAAAGCATTTGAAATAAAGGATGTGTTACTGGTTTTTTAAAGAAGACTTCCCAATTTATACATCATTCGGCATATTTCAGACCTTCATGGAATATTATATAACAAACGAAAAGATTTTTCGTATAGTGACTAGATGTCAGGTGATCTATTAAACAATTTGACAGAACCAAATAACTGGGCAATTAAATGTAATTGTTTTTGAATCAACAAGCAAAGTTAGTTATTAGTTTCACGCTTATCTTTTAATCTATTGAATTTCATGGTTCATCTAGATTAAAATAATAATTTGTACATTGTTAGTCGTGTCGACCTTGACATTTAAAATACAAGCGTCTACATATACATAAGTCTGTTAAATATAAAGATGCTGATTTTACCCTTTAGACTTGTATTTAATAGAACACGTAAAACCATTGAAAGCTCGATTTTAAGGTACATTAACTAACATTATCGAATTGGTTAAATCAACTCTCATGAAAAATTGACAGTTTACTAGAGTTAATTTGAATATAAATTTCATTCGCAAGAATTGTATATTATCAAGCGTTTTGGACGACTGAGGTTCGACAAAAATATCATTAAAGCCTTTACAAAAATCACATCCCTTATTGGAATATTTAAGAAAACATTGAAAAATCTGCACTAAATATAAATGATATATATCAGATAATAACTAACTCTCATTTGTTATTGGAAAATGTTTCATAATTTTAAACATATTAAAAATCGATTATTGTTCAAATTAATATTTTTGTTTGATCAAATTCAATTAACTGTATGAAAATCATAAACAGTTACTTATTGGCACTGAGAATGAACACTCGAATTTTGGCTGTTTTAATGATGACTTTACTATTTCGTTGTATACTGATCGCACAGGGTGCAAAGGTAAGTAGAAAATTTATTAGAAAACTAGTTAAAAGACAAAAGAAGGCTAAAGATAAAATGAATATAAAAAATACTAAGAAATGGAAGGTTTCGAAAAAAAATTAGGAAAGTTGAACATAAAATGTTTCATAAATAATTTTCTTGTCCATATATGTGTAACAACAAATTAAAATTTTATCAGCCAAAACTCATTGCGTATTTTACCAAACTCAAATGTGTGAATCAATGGCCGGAACTCGTGAAAATCAACTGCCATGTGAATCAGACAGACAAAAATATTTCTGCGTTATATGCAGAAACTATTTTCACGGAGGATATACAAAATCTAAATGGGACTTACACTATAGCAATTGAACGTGGTGGAAAGTTTGTTACTTATACTACACTAGAGTTAAACTACTGCACGGCCCTGCACTTGGTACATAGTCAAAGTTTAATCCAGATACTATTTTCCGAAATTCGGCGTGTATCCAACTTTCCAATGGACTGTCCATTAAAGAAGGTTAAAATATTTTCTTTGATAAATACAATTTGTACGACTTAAGCTCTTATCCTTACAGAACAAAACATATCTCGTAAATGGCTTCACACTTGAAACAAAGGTAATACCGATTTATATGCCCGAAGTTTCATTTAGATCGAATGCTACCTTTTTAACTAATAACCGAGAACTCTTGTACGTTACAAATTTCGGTCGAGTGACCCGGAAATAAAGAAAAGATGATTCCAAATATATTAAATTTTAATAATAATCCGCACTTAACATAACATAATAGTATTGAAATAAATATACCCAAAAGAAATTGTCCCAATTGTAAAACATGTCTTTGAAAAAAAAATTTTTTATTTCATTAATTATAAATAAGTTATTTCTATTTATGCGTTTCAATAGACTTCTAATGCCGTAAATTACAAATTTATAACGAAATGCAAACTTGACAATTAAAGCCTTTGAAGTTTTCTACCAAATATTTTTGAAATTATTTAAATTTCTTCACTAGCTTAAAAGATATGATTTTTGCAACACTGTGGCTCGCACCGCGATATCTTCTGTCATCAGGAGTTTGTGGCAACCCTGTTAGCCATCTATTAGTTAAGCAACACTATATGTTAAGTTATCGATATCTATCGCAGCTCACTTCACTTGAATTCTTCTTTTTGTCTGACGCACATATAAAAGCTCGCGCCTAATTAATATTTAAACGTTTTAAGAATAAAGATAATAAAAGCTTATTATTAGAGAATAACTAATGGCGTATTCAATTCGCCATAAGTTACCCGTTACCACGCCATCTTGCGGCCACTATCGCAAACTTGCGCCTGCTTCTATAATGCAGCATGAGAAAAGCATCGGATAATTTGGTGAACAAGACCAGGTGCACTCAGGATTCATAGTTCGATGCCGCGCTTTAAGCGCATAATGCAAGTTTGATTGTAACATTAAAGCAATTACTTAAAAGAATACGAATATCGTGAAGAATTTCTGATTGTCATTAGAGGTGCCTATACGATGATTATACGGTATACCCAAATTCTAAGTTAGACCTCATACTTTAACATCATCATGCAACGTACGCATCGATGGATTTGTTAACCCTGTTACTACACGCTTGACAAAGTAACTAGCTAACTAATCGACAATCTGTGCAAGTCATTGTAAATCGGTGAAAATTCAGCTACGTCCGATTTAGGAATCTTTGAAATTTGGATATACCGACCGAAATCTCAGTTCACCTTTCTGTGACAGGCGGAATGATCTGCTGTTTTTAAGTTGTATTAACAACCGATCATAATATTAAAAACATTTTCCGATCGTGAATTACAAGATATAAAGGAGTTGTTAGACATAATGGTTCTTCACCGATATCTAATGGGACTAATATAATGCATAGTCGCTGACTAATTTATAAACGGTTCGCCTAAGGGGTAAACGCAATTTATTCTTTGCGTCACCAAGGCTGGGTGGCTACAGACAATAAGTAAAAATGGTATAACACCATTTTCCATACCCTATGATTTTTCATGTTCTGCTTCTTTAATCACTGATATCGTTTATGCCGAGACATTTCGATTGTTTAACTTATAGCTATATCTGTTTACTGCTCTTATCATTGTCATTGTGTGTAGAATAGAGGCTGAAGATAGAACCCATATTCTATCCGACGAGCTCAGTTAAAGAAGACAGCGAAAAGTACAAGAGCTCCGAGAGTTTCTCAAATTCTCTTTAATTCTCACACGCTTAAGACTTTCAAATGGGCACGTTAGCGTCGTGGTGAACTCTTTTAATAAATAATCCCATGATACCACCGATAAATATGTAAAACTTTGTTAGAAACATTCCTGATTTCAACGTAATGAATCATGGAGTTGGTTATATCAACTGATAATAAGAAAATTAAAAAAAAATACAGTATTTAAAATTCTTCCTTGCGCCAAAGTTTTTAAGATAACTTAAGGTTAAAAGACAGGTCAGACTGAATGACATTCTAGATTAAATAGAATAAACATATAAATATATGTATATATAATATATAATAATTTTGTGTGCTATATAATTGACCTAAAATCTAAATCAAATGATTTGTCAATTTTTAGCATCGATAAGTCATTTCTACGATATATCTTCTTATAAATGACCATTATTTTTATGTTTAATGATCACAGTAGATGATAAGTAAGGCATTTTTTGACAATCTTGTAAACACTTTTTGTAGAAATGTATATTTGTTTGTATGTACGTGACTCGTAAAAGTTTAGTTTTCTTCTATTTTAATTACAAAATCATACAAATAACGTAAATATTAAATTTAAAAAGCCTAATCTTAACACAAATGTATAAATTAAACTTAACTATTCTATCTTAGTCAAAACCACATAATGATCAGCAAGGGCATTAAATCTTCGGCATTGCGTGAATAGATACTCCTTTTTCTTGTTTGTAATTTCTGTTTTTTTTCTTTTGTAGAGAAAACTTGATTACAGGTGCGCTAATTTAGTTGCACGCGAAAAACACGCGTGTAATCAAAAACGGTTGGTGAAGTGGCAACCTTTTCTTATTTTCCTCAACAGCTGCAAGTAGTGCCACCGAGTACTATGGTAAGTTTGCCCATTTTTTGGAATAAATGCAATACATAAAATTATTTATATATTCAATAAATTATAATGCATTACATAACTAATTCAAATGCCTTATTACTTAACTGTTTAATGGAAATTAATATGTGTCAATATTGTTGAAATGTGGAAAAGCGTGAAAGAGTCACCGATGTTGATAAACTTTCGACCAATATTTCAGGAGCATAATTCTAATTGAAATTCAAATGATTACTCCTGATCAGGCGACATCTTGTCAACATTTGCAGAAACAGTTCCAATTGATATTATAGGTTCAAATCGAAAATCGAAATAAATTGAGTTATTAGATTGATTCAAAACAATGGTCAAATGAACCATAGTACCATGTTGCGAGCTGTAACCCTTAACTCTTACGTTACTCTTACCCTTACGCTTTAAATTGGAGTTCATTGCATGTCATGTCGGCGGTTGTTCGCCTCTGGGCGCACAATAATTTAATTTACACATATGCAAGTACATTTGTGTGCACGTCTGATTGGCTGTATGTGTTTTTTACTTTATATGTTATGTGCAGAACGCAAAAAAGTGTGCAATAAATTTTTAATTTAAATCAAGACATCACCCACCCTTCCAAATCTTATTAACATATGATTGCAGCACCCTCACTTACCTTTCGCTGGTGATTTAGCAGACTTTTCGTACGTCTATTCCAAATGGTTGACTCCGAACATGGCGATGTCGTTCGCGGAATTCAAGTGTCAGTAAAACTGCAATTGACAAAAAATTTGGAAAAAACATTCGCATGAATTCACATAGTACGAATATAATTTAAGGTAAAACTTATTTATACTTTAATTGGAAATAAATAAAAATAAAAATGTTAGATCGAAAAAATATGTGAACTCTACCAAATCTACTTTCCGTGGAATAAGTAAGAACAGTTCGATAGTTCCTGATGCAATGGAGTTGTACAAATTCGAGTTATAATGTAAATTTGGAAATAACTCGTTATTTGATTCGTAATATACGGTCAATTCTAAGATAATGTCACAAAGAAACCATAGTTCACAAAACAATTCATAGTCCTCGTATTTTCAGTTGATAAACTAATTTTATATTTATTCTGTATTATTGGATATTCAAAGTTTTGGGGCATGAAATAACTCGTTATTTGATTCGTAATATACGGTCAATTCTAAGATAATGTCACAAAGAAACCATAGTTCACAAAACAATTCATAGTCCTCGTATTTTCAGTTGATAAACTAATTTTATATTTATTCTATATTATTGGATATTCAAACTTTTGGGGTATGAAATAACTCGTTATTTGATTCGTAATATACGGTCAATTCTAAGATAATGTCACAAAGAAATCATAGTTCACAAAACAATTCATAGTCAATCCATTTTCAGTTGATAAACTAATTTTATATTTATTCTATATTATTGGATATTCAAAGTTTTGGGGCATGAAATAACTCTCGTCTCTAGACTTTCACCTCATGAAGAGATTTCTACCTATCTACCACAAAGTTACGTTACAAATGAAAGTGTAGTGTTTTTGGAAACTGTGGTTGTAACTAGGAAATATTTAAAACAATTCGATTTTTCCAGTTTCAGTAAATTAATCTATCGATGTTTTTACTGTATAGCTCGCTCAAATACATAGGATAACTATTACAATTATATTTGCTAAGAAGTAACATTCGGGAAATTATTTGTTGTTATTCGTAGAATTCATTTCCATGTTAATCTCCCGGCATAGCTGCTCGACAAGTTTATTGGACTGCTCCATATCGTGGCGCAGTTTGGTGAGACTGATTTGCATACGGGCCATTCGCACATCCCCAGCCCTGAGCTTTAACTCCTGGGTTGTGGTGAAATCCGTAGTCTGTCGCTGGCCACCCAAACGCACTCGATTAGTGAATGTAAATTGTGAATTGTTGTTGTTGTTCCTTGAGCTAGAATGTGAGCTGGGACAAGACTTCTTGTCATACGTTTCTGGCATTATTTTTCCCCTAGCTTTTGAATTCAACTGGAAATTTAGTTGGTATCCGATGCCTGGTTTAACTAATAGAGTAAAACATATATCGTATCGTTTAGAAATTATTATTCATGACACAATTAAAAGCGACTGCTTCGACAAAGTGAACCGAATGCAAAGCAGTGGAAACTCTGTTAAAAGAAGGAAGCGGGTATGAGAATAAAGAGGAGGTATGACTAAATGTGGGTGGATGTGTGCACTGAACCAAGACACTGAGCTTTAATTACAATTAACCGCAAATGATGTACAGTCTGCGGTGACGCAACCGGCATTGACTTGCGGTCAAGTCTCGTGAATGAAAACTGTGGCAATACCATATATATGGTATATATGAATATGCAATCACTGTGAATATGTTTACCTTTATATTCATAAGTAAAAGACAATAAATTCTATTACTAAACTTTTTTAATAAATAAATAAGTGTTCGTTTAAATGTATGTAATAGGGAGGAGGAGGAAGGTTTTTATTTTTCTTATCTGCTTATTGAATATACACATTTTACTTAAAATTGAAACAGGACAGTAGACGCGCATAAACTTATGTATAAGAATTTGAGGCTTATAAGTTGGTATGCTTTATACCATAAGCTGACTAGTTTATATATTATATATATATTTGCAATTAAAAACAAAACAATTGTTTAATACATTTTTTACTATGAGAAATGAATTGCTAATCTTACCAATTCATTAACTTTAATTCCATATCGTCCATTAATCATAATAATATAGTAAATACATTCAATTTTTAAAGGCAATCATCTAAATTTTGAAAGCTTCTTGTTTTGATAGGTAGTTGTATATAGTATGGTGTATATTCCTAAAGAACGTGTGTGATAAAAAATCAATGGAGTTTAAATATTTTACTATTATTAAAAAATCTGTTAGCCCGATGTATATCCACCGATCTTAACAGTGATGATAGATTTTGAAGCTACTATATTTAGGGGTTAAATCGCAATATTTTTAAACTCTTTGAGTTTTCTGACCCATATTAATTTTTAGTCAAATCATTCAAAAACGATTCAGAAGATTCGAAAATAAAGAAAAACCCACTTTCGCTGCATCCCCTATATATAGGGGTGTTCTAGAACTGTAAACCAACCAAAAACGAATAAACTCATGAATTTTTAGTTGGTTTGGTTGATAGACACGAAAATGGTCTTAAAGAGGATTTGAACGAAAACATGAATATTTATTGAGAATTAATGAATAGGATTTAACTTAATTAAGAGAGGCCTCAATCTGAAACCAAATAACAAATGGGTGTATGTCACATGAACGTATTTAAAATATAACTATGCATATGTGCATGAATCAAGAAGTAGGGGCAGGGTAGGCGGAGAAGAAGGAGAAGAAACGACGAGGCCTGAATGGGTCAGTTCTGGGGGCTGATAAATTCGAAGCGCGTCGACTTGACTCGAGCATGCAATTAATTAAAAATACATGCAATGTGAAGTGCCTCAGACATTTTAATCCTTTAGCCATTGCTGTCCAACTTGCCATTAACCCCTTTCCATGTACTCGTCTCCTTCAGTCGGCTGCGAAACGTTGCAAGGAAGAAAGACTTCGGACCAAGCATATCGGACCACGTATTATAAAGCACCACTAAATGTATTAAGGAACCTCTCATCTCTCCTCTCCCTCCTTCTCCACTGCACTTACTCTCTTTATCTTACAGTAACTGTGCGTGCACGCCTCTTGGTTGCTGATTCACGCACATATCCTGTAGTTTCCATAGTTCCTTGGAGTCCTCCGGTAACGGGCGTTCATTTGTAAACAATGCTGTCGTAGAAATCAAATAGCGAAGCGGACAAGTACAGTAACAACATGCACATCAACGCAAGGACATCAAATAAAGTTAAGCAAACAAGAACATTAAGTGCATGGATGTTGGTTTTGGTCCGGCTTCCATTCCATCTTCATTAGGATGGACCAGGCGACCTGTTAGATCACGTTTTTGACTCACTATTATTGATTTTTGCTCTGCTCATTTTTCTATGAGGTGTAATCCCCCACCACTTTGTACCCTGTACAAAGAGAAATATCACGGAAAACGGGTTTATAATATATATGATTCAAACCATTGAGCAAGTTCAGTTGTTTAATTTTATGAATAAATTATAGCACCTTCAAAAACGCCAAAGCTTATCGCATGCATTAAACGATACACGATAAATAAGATTTGATTTTGTGATTACAATTTCGTTGTCAAATTAACAAAATTAACAACATTTCTAAAACGCGATTTAAGGTTTGAATGTATCTCACTAGTTTTGATTAGCTAGGCAACACATCAAAGTTATCTACTTATTTTAGAATAATCTTTTTATTCGAATCGAATTTCTCTGTGATTACACATATTTTATTCATTATAACTATTCACATTAAGTGCAGATTTTACAGCCAATAATTGTACTTTATGTCACATATTATGAAATTTCTTTAAGTAACATCGCAATACCATGATGAACACAATCGGCGCTAATATAAAGAGATAGATATATTATAAAATATATATCACAGGATATGCGCCAGTCGTGAACATTTTAATTAGAGCATTCCTATTCAAGTCTTATTTATTATTAGCTTTTTCTATATTTTTTGCTACTTGCACCTGATATTCTTCCTTTGTCTTGCGGACACGCCGACCCGGACAAAGTGTCAAATGCCATTAAATGTCAACTAACAGCAGGACAGGAGCAAGCAACGGTACACAAGTGGCCATCTAGGCAGTAGAAGCCCAGCTACTGATTGCCAGGTAACTCTCAATATACCAAGAAGAAGGGCAAATGGAAAGAATGGATGGCGATGCGGGGGGATGGTGGATGGTTAAGAGTGAAGAGTGAATAGCGGATATTTCACTTACCTTTTACTTTTACCATGACAAGTGGCAAACGCTCTGACAATGTTTTGACGACTCTGGCAGGTGTAAGCGGTTCTGACATAAACACACACACACATATACACTCTTGCAATGTAGATACACATACAAGTATAAGAAATTAGATGGAATGTGTGATGGGTGTGGCAAAGTCAACACAAGAAAATACATATCTTATCTAAATATACTCGTTCTAGCTGTTCAAATATTTTGAGTCGGTGCCACACAAGAAACTACTCACGATGACTAAACTCGGAAAACCCTGAACAAAGCACATACAAACAGAGATACACACATGAATTATGAATTAATATTGCAACCTGGGACATATTGACAGTAAGTTCATGACTTATCAACACTTCTAAAAGCTATTACCTATTAAATTCATTATCATTATCATTATCTAAAAATAACTTTGGCCACACAAATTTAATTATAAACAAATAATAACACTAAGCAACAAATATTAACTCTTTGTTTATTACACCCACGAAACAAACTGATTAAAAATCAGACTATGGCATGAGAAGAATTTTCATTTTCTAAGTTATTTAAACTAAAATTACATTTCGTGAAAAATCAGTTTCAGTGTAAAACACTTGTTTGATTTTTTAAGATATTCTAACTAAACTGATTTAATTTGCATCTTTGTTACTCATCCAGGCTCAAATCGGCTTACTATATTATATTGGAGTCATGGTACCGATCGGTCGAAAATCAACCTTTTTTTGAAATCGGATTTGCAGGGTAGGTTTGTTCATAGAATAATAACTCCACATATTTTGTAAACTATAAAAAGTATCATTCTACGCGTAATAAGCTATAATATAAAAGAAAATAAAAAAAAAAAAATTATATTTTAGGCTTACAAATTATGTAGTTTTAGGAATACCCGTTACATTCTTTATGAACTTGACAAGGATTTGAAACAAACTTACTTTGCTCCAATGCGATAAGAGTATGTCTGTCAAAATTGGATGCTCTAGCTCTTATTGTCTCTAAGATCCTTTTGATAGACAACCAGATGGACAGACGGAAAAGTCTATAGCGATTCGGCTGATACTGATCAAGAATATATGTTATTTATACTTTATAGGGTCGGAGATGCCTCCTTTTGCCTACATTGTATCGAACACAACATACCCTTTAACTTAATTTTTAAATAACGGGTTCGTTTAATAGGCAAAAACATAAAATTTGTTGGGCAACTTAAGGTATATCTATCAATAATAATCCATTAATCTATAACAATTAATAATACCGATAGTATGTATAATTATTTTCAATATTTCAACATTATTAAGACAATCTTAACAAATTTTTACATCTGTGAGCCTAATGGGATAGAGAGAGAGAAAGAGAGAGAGACAGACAGTGATAGACTATTCTAATTCAATTTCGCTTGCGTATGAGCCAATTTCGAGACTCATCCGATTCTCGTAATGAAATTCTCGATTGCGTTGCCAAATTATGGCAATAATCGTTACATTGATAAAATTTTAAATCGTCGACTTAATTGAATTCATGCTGAGCGCTCAAGTTGCTCAACTTGTAGCATCCGCATGAGGCAGATACCAAACTTGCAGCAGGCGATGACAAACGAGCGAGTCGAGTATTAGGAAACAAACAAGTACTACAAACTATATTTATGGGATCGCTTTTTGGAATCTCCGGCCAGAGAAGGCGAGCACAAAGATTTTTTGGCAACGCCTCTACAAAATTATCAGAAAACCTCCTAAATTAAAGGGACAATTGTGACTTTAATAAAATAAAGCGGTAATTCGATTTGATTCTAAACAAACTGTATGGCAATGGTGATTGCATTTTTTTCACTAGAAAGAATAAAGTATAGTTGACAAAAGCTCTTAAAACTGTTTAAAAACTGTTCTACAATCCGATGAGCCGTGATTTAATGCCACCAATCAAGTCTCAGCATTTTCGACTACAGATAATAAAAAACAAAATCAAATAACTTTACGGAATAAATTCAAATAATTAATTCAAATAAATTTGAAGTGGTTTGTGGAGAAAATGTAAGGAAATGCAATTGTTGTTTGGCCGAAACATATCTGTAATCCTACAGTTAGTGTACTACAGAGTATACTACGTATTTATTTAAATTTTAAACCATTTTTAATATTCAAAATAAGTAATACAATACATTTAATAAAACTATAAACATATGTAAAATTAATATAAACTATTATACTATACTATATAATACAACTATACATGAACTTAAAATTGTAAAGATGAAATGTAAAATTTGAAAAATGTTAAGGCATTTAAAAAGAGGTTTAATTGATCTATCATTTTTTGAATGAATTGCGGAAGCCGTACAGCAACCACATTGCAGAGCTGTAGGGTATGTTAGAATGTGTAATTTAAATTTACAATTTAAAAGGCGACAGTTGCGGGGAATGGACTGAGACGCACAGAGGAGACTTCAGGCTGAGTTGTTTTGCTTCAGCACCTTCAGACACACAAACAGCAATCAACTGGCAGACTGGCAGACAGGCTTTGGGCGTTTGGGTCCTGGGCCCTGGGCAGGCGATGGCAATGGCAATGCCTGGCAACAGCATCCTCGTTGCACACACACACACACACACACACACGCACACACACACACTCTTAGGCACACGCACACATGATGTACTATGTGCGACAAAATCAATAAATTGTGTTTGCTGTTTTTTGTCGTTGTTGTTGTTCGTGCCGTTGTTGGGTGGCTGCCCTGTAGCAAGATTTTAGCCAATGTCCAACCAATATAAATCTTCGACTCGCTTAAGCCCTTTAAATATTATTATCAATGGCCAAAGCAAAAGCAAAAGATACATGCACCCAGAGGCCAGTGGTTGCCTCTGTTTGTGGCAGGTGTCAGAATATGTTAAAACCGAAATGGAAATGCCCTAGAGCATGATTATAAGAAATTCAATGATTTAGTTGTAGTTATACTCGTATTTTGTCAGACAATAATTTAGATTGTTTTCATTTTAAGTTTTAAGCGTCAATAATTGCAATTGAATATAAGAGAAGTCGCTTTAAAAGTCGTGCGCAATATCTTTTATTTTATTCAACTTCGATTTTGTTTCAAACTCATTTATCAATTCGTATCTATCAAATTCCAGTAAACTTACACATCTGAATTGTTAAAATATAACTTGTGTTCTAACTCATTCGAATGAGTGAAAATTATTATTTAAGATTGCATACAGATCAATTTGTAGTTGTTAGAAAATTTCAACTTCTGAAAACTAAGCTGGCAAAAGCTTCTAATGCACAATATATAGAATAAATTATTTAATATTGCACTGCAACAATATTAAAGTTCCTTTCAAATACTAGAAAACATTAGTAATGCAATTCAGCTAATCACTCTGACTACATTTTAAATTGTTAAAATTATGGAAGTCTACAATATCGTTGTTTATTCTGCTGTAGCAATTCCATCAACAACTATTTGGTTACTTTTAAAGCGACTGTAATTACAATTCCGCTTTTATAATATTATCGTTAAATAAAAGGCCATAATAAAATTAATAAAAATAAAGAGTAGTGAAAAAGAAAAATTAATTGATTTCTTTATTTCTGGAGAAAATTAATTGGTAAATATATAAATATATAAGTAAACAAACTAAGCAGTAATAAAATAGAATAAATTGCCACTTATTGTATTTTAAAATAATTTAGCTATGTCTCTGATCACCTCTAGATCTATAATAAATCCCAGTACCTTAAAGCTGATGTCCAAAATATATATATGCAAAATAATATTAGTGCAGTAGACCGTTATAATTGTCATACTAGAGTGAAACGAGTAGATTGCTTGGTCACGAGTCGACTGGTCGAGTGTTTGCATTTGTTGAGGAAGTTGAGGAAAGTGCAGACGGTTTTGGGAAATTGCTTAATTTAGCGCAAGAAATTATCCACTATGCGAACCGAGTTGACTAAGGGTTAAATCCAAACGACAAACGACAGAGACAGAGACACAACAGTTTGAAATTTGGTTTAAAAAAAATGACAACAAGGAAAATACGACAGATACAAAAGGAAACACAAATACACAAAACTTGACAACACTGAAGTTCGACTTTGATTTTTACCACTTTTTCACACATACAAAAGAGCACACACACACATACGGGCAACAACAAAGTACAGTCTCTTCAGCTAAATTGATCATCTAATCTAAACGAAATGCCCACCCAGAGGAATGAGATTCATAACGACGGCGCCGCAATGGTGCTGGATATTGAAGGCAAGGATTGTGAACTGAATTCAAACCCGAAGAACATTGGCTGGAATATCAGGAAACCGGACACAGAGGACACAACACAACTGAATCCACCAAATTTTTTTGCTGAAGTTCAGGAGAGTCACAAACAGATAACTGATCGATTTGTGGATCTGCTCAATCTCTTCGAGGATTACTCAAAGATCATGGAAAGTGAACAGGCCCATTTCAATCCACAGCCCAAACTGAAACGCACTCAATCCGAACAGTTCACAGCGGCGCACACGCAGCCTGAGCGTAAGTTAAAAGAGCGAATTGCGAGGGTTGTCCGAAACAGTTTCGACCTCGGAATGAAGCAGCCTTGATAGACCTGATATAAGCTTAAGTATTTAGGTTATAGTTAGGGTTCATTTTACTTTTTTTTTGTGCTTTGGAGGTTTCTGTTTCAAAGTACGATTAAGTTTCAAAGCTTACAATAGAAAAATAATTGTAAGATCTATTTATATTAGTTTGATTTATACGCTAACCAGATATTGACTGTGTGATTATGCACATCATTCTCGTATATGGTAATATCATCAAAATTGCAACTATATCGAATGGTAGTTTGAAATGTAGTTTGATAATCGATGGAAATCTGGTTACTGTTGTAGTGGAAATCGTACTTGCGGCTTCTTTTGAAGCCAAATTAAAGTGCTCGATAATTTTACATCTGTAATATTGATAAGTTCAATTTATTGTTGAACGGCTTAAAATAATATCGAAAAGACTGCAGTATTCATCAATATATGGTATTGTATTATAACTGATAATAAGGTATATTTCAAAACACAGTATACGAGATATGTATGGTAATGAGATATTATTGAATGATGTACCATATATAAATTGCATGTCTTCTGTTGTACTAACGAGAGTTTCTCTGCTACACAGCTGATAGCAGTGAGCTTCTGAAGGCGACTGTAAGTCTCAATCGCATGCAGCTATCAGATTGCACGCTGCTGGGAATGCCCCGCAAACTCACCTGCGAGGCGTGTTGTCAAACCTCGTGGATTGTGCTTCCCGACAAGGAAGATAGGAAGAATCTACTGACGATACTGGAAAAGCCAAAAAGGTCTGAAGAGAAGCCACAACAGAGTCTAAATCCGGATCAACATACCCTGCATATTGAGGTCGAATCGGTTAGTTCGACATCGGCGTTGCAACGTGCTCCTCTGCGTCAGCGTTTGTGGCAGGTTGGAGTCGAGGCTTGGCAATCGCTAATCGCCTGTTTCAACATGATGGGCGAGAACTTGACCTATGTGTTATTTGTATTGCTGTGCATGTGGTGTCTATATTTAATAATTGCCCATTACTCTAGCTTCTTGGACTCAAATCTCACTCGGAAATATGATATCAAACGCACAATGATTCGTGTCCGAGGGCAACCAACACAGACATGAATCGCACTCGTTTTTTGGACCAACAACTGATGTGTAGTATTTTATTAAAAGCAATTTGTGTGCCTAAATGTTATTTATCGAAACATGCTGGGGGTACAACAACACATTATGGCGAGACTACAGTACAATGCAGAAGCAAAATCTGTCAACATATAGCAGAATCGATCGGCTAACGGGGGTCGATTTTGTAGACTCGGCGTCGCCACGGAGACCGCATCGATGAAGATCGTCTGACGGTTCAGTTCGCAAGGTGCTCTCCCAAGTAGGACACGATCTCCAGGCGTTGCTACTTGCGGATAGCGCTTTCGGAATCGTGGTTGTTCCGTTTGACAGGCGATGTCACTAAATGTCTTATTCAATTTGCCATTTCTTCGATAAATTTCCAATTCATCACTAGAGCTATCTAAGGGATAAACGGCGATTCGTTAGAAATGGCTTGAGATTCGAAATAGCAAATGGTAAAAGCCTAGGATCCATACAAATCAATATTTCTATCGTTCCTTAGAATAAATTAAAAATTTACCATCAGCCAATGCCGGAACCAACCAACTGTGCCATAGTTCTCTTCGTTCCTTCATAAGATTATCACTTTGAAGATCGCGTTGAGCTGGACACGAACAAATGGGATTAAATGCACTCTTCCGATTAATCCATCCCTTGTCATGCGATACGCTGTCAATATCTATCTCTTCATCATTTGGACTGCAAGGCATAATGCCTAAAATATCATAGAGCCTTTGGCATGGTCCTGGATCATTGTGTTCCTTGATCGATTGCCTCTGATCGATAGCCTCTTGAACTAAATCGGCTATCAGCGTGTCTATGACGATGGCAGACTGTGTCTCCTTGAATGCCATGAGGTGATTAATTTTGAATTTTCTTCCAAACAATTTTTATAATGTAAAACAAACATATTATTATCAAAGTAAAATGTCATCTTGACACTTTGTCGAACAATAATGATTTTCGTTTGAGATCTATAAAATATTCGAGTGCAAAATTAACAATGAATAATGACGAAAATAAAATGCAAGACGATGAGAAGGTAGATCATCAGCCCCATACTCCAAATCTTCTCCACCTGGCGGATGCTCAAGTGGGTGAGACCGAAACAGATGAACCCATTCCAAGACATGTCAGCTTCGAGATGCCCAGCAGCTCCGATCAGTGCCAAAATCTGGATGAGGCCAAGGCACTAGTCCAGGACATGATCGAGAGCATTTTGCCAAATTCGGAGCCCGATAAGGTAGCCAGCACCTCCACATTGACTTCGCTGACGAGGTCAGACGATGATCGTCTGCATCGCATTCTTCGGCTGCTCGATCGATATTCACGCAAGCTGGAGGCCATTGAGGAGCAAATACAGAACGCCAATCGTGAAGCACTTTCAAGCCAGGGCGAAGAACGGTCGGGTCAACGGGGGAGTTGAAACAACTACACAACGAGCTTGCCACTCAGACGCTGCCATTGAATATCCAACGTGTGGACATGACCAGAAGTCGGGGAATTATACAACATCGGCAACAACAACAACAACATCAGCAGCAACAGCAGCAGCAGCAACAGCAGCAGCAACAGCAACAGCAGGTGGAAATAATACCGCCCTGTGAGCGTAGACATCATATAATTACGATCAGTGCCAACAGTTCCTCACATTTTGCGACTCCCACTCGGCGTCGCACAATAATGGGCCGCATTGGTCACACTTTGGGCGACTTTGCAGGCGCTTTGTGTTTGTGCCTTCAGGTGAACAAGGATTGCATTTTTTGTCTAGGCTTCTTCTTGGCTTTTGTGATCAGTGCCAGTTTCCTCACTGCCTTCTTTTATCGCACCATCAGCCTGAGCACGACACCCGTCCGTGTGCCGATCGATACTGTGCGTGTCACTCCGTTGCCATCAGCCGGTGAAACGGCCACACTCCGTTTTAACGGAGGTTATTACTATATCTACAATACTCATCGACAGCATTTTGTATAATATGGTATTTCGACTGTCTTAAATTTGCCTAACGTTTCATAAATGGTTTTTTTTAAAGTGTCGATTCAACGATTTTTCTTTTATTATCAATATTTATCAATATGTATTTACTATTATCAAATTGAATTTATCTGCTACAGGACTGAGTTAATAAGTCACTATTTTCATCACATTTAACTACCAAATAAAGCGATTAATCCATCCGTAAATCATAAAAGATAAACAAGCAATAAGCTTCTAATGGAGCATATAACTATTTTGGTAATCTAACAGTTCTTCATTTAAAATTGTTCGACATAGTGTGTCAATTTAAACTCAATTAAACTGAACATTTAATACATAATTCTCTTCATTACGCAAAATCCCATTGATGTTTGTGATGAAATAACAGTTTTAAACAGACTCTCAACATGAAAGCCAACGTTTTGTTCGCGATAATAATGGCTCTGTATTTTAGTTCTAAACTTCTGACAAATGGGGCAAGGGTGAGTGATAGACTTGCAATCAAAAGAAAGGCACAAATATAAAATTAAACAATAATTATTAAAAAAAAGAAAGTTTAAACAATTTTTTAGAATCTACATATATTTACATAAATCCCGAAAACTTGATAGGCAAAAAATGTCCATTACTAATCTTTATTATAGATATGTTTATCAGTTCATTCTTTAATGTACTTCTTTGGCTTTAACAAATAAAATGATAAATAAGAATTACATTTTATCATACAATGATTTCGAACTTATTTCGGGCCTCGAGAACTCGTCTGTTCAAGTGTTTAAGTGGCTTAAATACTCTCCCTTAAATTTCCCTTCTTAGCGCAAAGTATTTGCAGACTTCACCAAATATGAAATTGAAAATTTTCTACCGGAGCTAATAAATATCAACTATCATTCCAATCTCACTACTCAAAATATCACAAGTCTCTACGCTAACTTCACACTCACCGAAGAAGTTAAGGCACTCAACTTGGCCTTCAGTTTAAGAGTTAAATATAATGGTAAGTATTTTAATTACTCTAACTTGATGACTGACTGCAATGCAATGGCTTTGGCGCATAAACAGTATTTGGTTCAGGCGGTATTCTCCAACTTACGTTTCCATTCTAACTTTCCGCTGAGCTGTCCGTTCAATAAGGTTGTAATACAAATGTTGCTTCAAATTCAGCGGTCTTTAAACTTTTTTCATCATTTCAGAGCAAACTATATTATTTAAATGACTTTAAAATTATAACAACTATAGTTCCAAGCTATCTACCTGCCATGTTATTTGAAACAGACTGCAAGATCTCCACCAATCAGCGTCTAATAGTTCACATAAAAACTGCTGGTAAATTGCGTAAATTGTGAAGAATATACAATATATACAATATTCAATGGATTGAACCTATTCAAAAGTATATGAAATCACATATCTACTGAATATATCTAAATATATATCTTCTGAATTGATTTAACAAAGTAGTTTGCAATTTTTATAAAAGAATAATGTTGATAAATATTCAAAATTGTTCTTAATATTTTTTAAATTAAATGAAATCAGTTTTGAATTTGATAGCTTTAAAAATATATAAACTAGATATTTTTGTTGTAACTATAATAAAATTCCATTATATTTTTTTTAAAAAAATTAAATCTCTGTGTTTTAAGGAAGACTGACAGCCGAACTGTTGGTTTCAAAGGCATAGGGACAATTTGAATACATTCCGCATTTTACTGTGGACAAACGTCACGTTTGTTTCGTCTATAAAGGACTCCGCTCTTTGTGATGCTCCATTGTCCATTGCCCATCGTAAGTTGTGCGTTTTTGTTCGATTTCTTCTTTTTTTTTTTGTGTCAGGCGTCGTATTTAACTTCAACTGACAATGGGTCACAAAACGGGTACCATTCCACTGAGCCAACTCGTGGGCAACCGAAATTGGCCACAAAACGTTCATCGCCTGCTGTGCGGGCACATGGAGAGTCCAAAAAACTGTTTGGCAAGATGCCAGCGCAGAGGAATTATTGTTAATATAGGCTGCCCGGGCAGAGCTAGAGTCAGAGTTGAACAGAACAGAACGGAGCTGGCAGGCTGACTGTCCTTTCGGCGTTGAATGTAATTTATTTATGCGAAATATGCCAAACAGTTTGAAAATTCAACACTTCTCATATACAAGATGAAAAATAACATTTCGATTATTTTATACACTATACGAAAGAGGTTACCTACGGCTAAGTGGAAAGTTATAGCAGCTGACTTTATAGCTGAAAATGAGGTATAAGATGCAGCATTAACGACAATCAGTCTTATCAGAATAATAGTATTATTTCAGACTCATTAGATGAATTCTAAAGGAGAGAGGTAAATTTAGAGACCAACTGAATAGAACGACATCCCACAATTGGTATGATGTTTTTAAAACATTTTCAAGTCACACGCTCCCCACATTATTTTTAAAGAAATAATAATTAAATTATTAAAATAATTAAATTTAAAATAAATTTCATCACATTTAAAATAAACCATTAGGACTAAATTTTTGAATGATAAAGTAAAATTGATTATGTAAAAGTGATGCTAATGCATCAAGGCACATCTCTGCATCAATGTAACATTATGTTGTCTGGCTTTTAAGTTTTAACAGACTTTGTGACAAAGATAATATACTTCGAACTCTCTGCAAAATAAACGCAGGCCATATGTGATACATTTTATTGAGTCCTCCGCTTTTTGAAGAATGTAGATGGGTAAAACGGATAAGCTATATAGATAGTAAATTTAGAAAATAGATTTTCTATTTATT
Organism: Drosophila sp. st01m; assembly: GCA_018901795.1. NCBI lineage: Eukaryota > Metazoa > Arthropoda > Insecta > Diptera > Drosophilidae > Drosophila > Drosophila sp. st01m. The sequence goes on from JAEIFG010000269.1 coordinate 1,653,487, forward strand.
TATTCTTGTTATTTTTATTCTTTTTGCACTGTGCTGGGACAATTAAAGCTTAAGGAAAAATGGAAAAGAAACTTCCAAACAATTTGGACAAAGCTTTCAAGTTAAATGGAGAAGGGATACTTTTTAGGTTGATGTTTGGGTTTGTTTGGGGGTGACTTCGATGTTTGAGTACAATGGGTGAGCAGAGCGACGCGCGTTTCCGCTGGCAGGAAATTGAATTGCAAGAGCACGCGAAATTACATCATTTTGGAACCACGGTAAACAATTTCCCGTTCACCTGGCAGTGTCGTTTTTTCACGGATTGCGATGGCGACTGGCAACTGGCAACTGACGATTGGACTCTGGACTGGGAAGGTGCACAAATAAAATTTGACAAGCGAAATGTTGTTGCTAGGTTGCTGCTACCTTGTTAACGACAATTTTGTGCGAAATATATCAATTTCACTTTTTGCAGTTTTTGTTTGCGATTTGAAAAAATACAAAAATAGTATATAACATTCAAATAGAAATAATAAAAATACAAACACCTCGTTTGCCATATCGTGCGGGTACTTACACCATCTACATTTCGTTTGGTCCCCACATATCTCAAAAGGCAAAATGGCGGCGGGTATACAAAAAAATAATGATAACAGAAAATAAAAAATAAAAAACAGTAACAACTGGCAATCAAAATGTCTGCGAGCTCGAACCAGAGAATGACAGCCAGCATATGGAGGGATAGAAATACGTTTATGAGATAGGGCGGCTTAAAAGGTTTCAACTCTGGAACTGAATCGAGTGGATAAACTTCACAATGATTTTTCTAGTCACCTCTTATATAGATAAAGTCAATTCAATTCACCTTGTTTATATTTATATTGTGGAATGGCAACAACTATTCTAAATCTATCTATAAATTTTGTTGTAGACTAAGCAAATTTTACACTGATTCTTCGTTCCACTTCTCAACCCCGAGCCACACTTTTTATAGCACTAAATTTGTTTCGAAAATGTATTAAATAAACTACATACACATATCAATAATTTTATTTAATCTAGGTAAAATCAGTATATTAGGTCCTTTACAAGCTCAAAATTATTTTTATTTTATAGAATTAACATATAAAGGAAAATTATAAACAATTAGAAAAGTTGAAGAGATTTTGGTCGAACCGAAGACTTGTGGTTAAGGGCTCATGAAATTAGATCGCTAAGCAAGCCGATCCGTTATGTTTCAATATGCTATAGATACAGCAATATAACTTATGAAATTCCTTCATTTATTTCAGTTTGCAGCCTTGATTGAAAAAATATATTCAACGAAATTCCTTTTCAATATAATAAATTAATAAGAATCTTTAGAATTATGTGAATTTCGCATCTGAACTTTCATAATTTATTATTTAATCAAACTTAAAAGTGATGTGGCAATTTAAAATATTAAAGCGACCCTCGTGTATTTTCGCACGTATGCTGTTGCAAACTTAAGCGAAACTCAGTCAATGTGCCACTCCCACTTGGCAGCCCTTCTACAGCTACAACAACTACATTTGCTGCCGCTGCTTTTTCGTCTTCCTCTGCGTCGACATGGCAACGCTGTCAGTTTGAAAGGATTATTGCCACTTGCCGCTTGCGGCGAACGTTCTTAAATGTAACACGTTTGAAACAAGTTTAGATACGTGCGCTGGTCGTATCTTTTTAGCTTGTGTTTGGGTTTCAGCTTCAGTTTCAGTTTGACTTTGAGTTTGAGTTTGAGTCGCTTCTTTGGCTATGTAAAAAGTCATCAACGGCCCATTTGGCCAGCCAGCCCAGTCAGAGATAGCCCGAGTTAGTCAGCCAGGCTAGGCAAAAGCGAAAAGCGAAATGACTGCGACTGGCGACTGGTGACTGGTGACTGGTTTGACGGGCTTTTTGAATGGGCCCGCGGTCTCAGGCCACAATTTGCCCTCACTTCAGTTTGAACTCTCTGTGGCCGGCAAAGAGCCCCAGCCAAATAGTCGTAAAAATTCGCGATAATAAAAAAAATAACAAACTGCACAACTCTTGTGATGCTCTACGTAAAATAACCAAACAGCCAAAATTAAAAAAAATAAGGTAATAAAGTTACTGGTTCGTTTTTTGAGAGTTGTTGGTTAAACTAAAAGATTGATTGAAGACCCAAATATCAAAACCCAAAAGCAATTCCAGTTATTCCAAATTACAGAATTTTTGCACTTATTTCAAGAATCTGCGAACGAAAAGCAGAATCACTATAAAGCTAACTGACCAAATACCCGGTTATTACGGATCATTGTAAACTCTTAAAATACGTGTCATTATTATTATTACAACAATTGTGTACTCCATACTCTGGAATATTATCTTTAACAGAGTTATATTATAATCAATTCTTTTCAATTGCTTATAAATTATTCTTGATTTTTCGAGGCACACACCATAAAGATAGGGATCTTTTTGACATCGGGGTCGATATTTATAACACAGTCTTTACAGTCTCTGTTATAAAAGATTATCATTTTTTTAACCAATTTCTTTCCTGTAAACTATTTAAACAAGTAGTAACTTGTGCATAACTTCTTTGAGAGTAAAAAGACTCTTATAATTTATTTATTTAAATAAAATGATTAATAATAAAAAATCATTAGTCCCTTAGAATATAGTGCAGATAAAATATCTATAGCATTTTTAAACTTATAATATCTCGCAATTATTTATGTGTGCTGCATACAAAATAATACTACCCTTTCTGATGAAACTTTAACTAACGGTATGAAAATAAGCAAAATGTTGATAAGCAGATCTTAAGCTGACCATTTAAAGCTTTTGACAAGCATTTTGAACTTAAAGTTAAGACTCACCTTTAAAAGTTGGACGGCCTCTGCCTCTGTCTCTGCCTCTGTCGCTGCCTTTGCCACTGGCTTTGCTGTATATATGCATGAATGTATGTGTGTGTTCGTGTGAGAAGCTGCTGCTGCTCCTGCAGCTAGAAGATGATGTTTATGTTGACGCTGACGTTGACGCTGACGTTGCTGTTGATGTTGATATTGTCGATGATGTTGCTGTGCATCCTGGCGGCCATTTTGTAAACATACAGCAGCTGGTGACACAAAAGTTCTTCAATTGCTTAACTCACATGTTTGTTGCTGTTGTTGTTGATTTTGCTGTTGTTGTTGTTTGCTTTGTTGTTGTTGTTGTAGTTTTAAGTTTATAATCAATTTTTACTAACGGGTTTCGGTCCAACACTTTGCCTGCATGGTTAATTGATCTATTGCTTTGTGTTTATTGTTGTATTGATTTACTGACGGTTTTTTAATTTCGTTTTTTTGTGAATAAAAAGAGGGGTACGGAGAATCTGGGTATCTGTCGAGGGTTATAAATCAAGTTTTCTTAATGCTTTTCGAAAGGCCCACGCATAGAGTCAAACGGCAAATAGTTGAGAAATGAAACAAATAGAAAAACACAAATTAAAGTGTAATAAAAAAAAGCTGTTTAACCACTTTGTTGTTGTTATTATTATTTTTGTCTCTCCGCTTCTGCTTCTTCCACTCTGTGCTTTTTTGACAATGTGCCACAAGAGCGACGAAACAGCTGAAAAACAGCAACAGACGCTGGCGAACCTTTTGAGAGCCGGTTTCAAACAAACGCAGAAAAAACCGAAACGAATCGAAACGAAAAAGTTGCAAAAAATGAAATAAAAATAAAACAAAAAAAGCAACGTCTAGTTGCAAGTGACGTCGACAGGCGGACGTAGAGACGTCGACAGCAGCAGCAGCTGATTTGCGAAGCGCGCTTTTAGAACTTGAGCAAAGGACCTGCAGCCGGGCTCTAAAAGCCTCAACGATATGTCAACTTATGTAAAGCTTCAATGCGAACAGCAATAGCAGTAGCAGTAGCAGCGACTGCGGCTGCGGCAGCAACAGCAGCAATAACAGTGGCAGCGACAGCGACAGCGACTGCAGAAATGAAAAAACAACAAAAAGAAGTGCTTTCCGGCATGTGTTAACTGCAAATGCTCGGACATGTGGGCAAGCGAGATGGCAGCAATGCAATTTACAGGCCAAATTCAAAGTAACAGCCTATGACGGCTATCTATGTACATATGTATGTGTGCTTTTGTGGGCTCCTGTGCCTCAGTGTGTGTGTGTATGTGTGCGTCGTTGTTGGCGTCTGCGCTTTGCTCGCACAGCTGAGAATTGCTGAATTGTTTGCTACTACTGACAGTGTTGCCATTTTGGCTGCTTTAACTCTAATTAGCAATTCTATGATTGCACAAGCTAGAAAATTACAAGAAAATATTTCATTGTATCAGTTTGATATATTGCTAAGCAACTATAATATGCTTAAACTAAAAATCAATATCTTCTCTGTCGAAATTACAAACAATTTGGATAAAAAAGAGAATAAATATAGATTAATTATTAAAAAAAAGCCCAAAATTATTATTCACTGTAACATATTTTTGCTGTTGCTGTTTCTAGCTACTTATTTTTTAAGTTGATCAATTTAGCCCTTTATATTCTGTCAGCACTGACTGTTGCTGCTGCTGCCACACGCGCTGTTGCTAGGTGCCCGACTGCAAAAGCTCAGCTGTTTTATGGAATGACAGCAGAGCGGGGTGGAAGTCTACCTGACTGCCTGCATGCCTGGAATTTGTATTTGGCATAGCAACCCATACGTAACGGTTGAGGTGGTCAACGGTTTTCCCTATTGACTGGAGAAAATCCCCATTAATATGAATGCATGTTATTTAAAATGCATTGGAAACGAAGTCAAACTGGTTACCAACTGCAGCTTCAGCAGTGCACAGTGTGACAAAACTAAATCATAACAGCACCGCGCGTACTACAGTGCTGTTTAAGGACTGTCGAAGACCTTGCAATGGATGCGAGGCACACAGTAAATATCAAACTTTGCGGTCCCCACACCCTTGCCCCAAAATTGCAATAACTTTTCACAAGTTCTCTCTATTGCTCTTCTCGGTCGCTCTCTCGATTGCTTACGCTCTCTTCTTTCTCTCGCTCTCCCTTGTTTGTGCTCTTCGACATACCACACAGTGCAAACCTGTTTTATTGTTTAAGAATTTTCGCCGCCCGCCTGCCACACAGAACACTTGCCACCAAAACGTAACGTTTCACAACTTTTTTTGTTTATTTTTTCATGTTTGCTTTTCTTGCTTTGTATTTGGTCTCTTCTCTGTAAGGTTACTGCTACCGTTTGGGCTGCTGGTCGCTGATATACCTATTGTTGTCGTTGTTATTGTGGTTGGCGATGTTGGTCTTACTGTATAACTGAACGACACGCGACTACACCTACACATATTCTCACATACACACACACACACACATTAGCGCGCGCGCTCAAACACTCACACAAAACGAAATGTAAATGACTGAGGCCAGCGGTCTCCACGTCCGCGCGCGACGATGAGAAAAAACGAACTGAACACTGAAATCGTTGTAGCTGCTTGAAACTGTTTGGCATTGGCAACATGTTGGGGCAATTTCCACCAAATCTACAGAAATTCTAAGCAATCAGCCAATTGCACATCTAGGTCTGTATGAAAAGTTGCGACACTCTTCAAAAATCTTTAGTCACAATGCTTTTGCAACTTTTATGGCAACCCCCTCACCACTGCAACTTTAAATACAACCCAAAAATGAATTGATAGCGCATGTGATATTATTGGTTATTGTGGAAATTCCCGTGTATTTCGTCTGATTGTAAATTAATTGCACAAAACCGTTAAATTTTTTTGTTTGAATGCATAAGCGCGAAATATTTAACAAAATAGAAAACAAGAACATGTCAACTTATTTTCCTTGGTTTGTTTCTGTACTAAGCCCGGGTGTGTGTCATAACTGCTTCACTTAACGAACAGTTCACTTAACATAACAGCATATTCTTCGTCAAATTTTAACACTGCTGTAAGTCTTAAGCGCTAAAATGGCTGTTTCCTGTCAGAAAGCCTCCGAAATATATCTGAAAGTGCGATTAAAAATAGTGAAAATATTAGCACAAATTATAGCAAGAAAGGTTTGAAAGTTAAGTGAGGAGCAGTTGTTAAAGAGGAGAAACGCGCTATGTTGAGTTAATGTGGAATGCAAAACTTTGAAAAAAATAATTTAATGAAAATTCAAAATTCGAAATTTGATAAAATTTAGGTGAAAGGAGAAAAGTTACAAGAAAATTACAAAACTCTACCAATAAATCTAGAAAATTTTAATAATGTATAGTTTCGCAATTAGGAAAATGTCAAAAATATTTACGTTTACTTGGTTGTAACTATTAAATTAGTAATATTATTAGAAAAATATACCTAAAATATAATTACAAACATCCATATTTACGTCTAATAGTAGTTTTCCATTTTATCTTGCAAATTACTTACCCAGAGATAGCTATACAATCGTTAAGACGGCAACAGTGACAAGTAATTCTTTAAACACAGTTGCCAACTTAGAGATTTTTGATATATGCAATATTTTAGCTATTATCCGAAAATCTGACTATTTTATATAAGTCTTCATCTATGTTTTGCTATTAATATTTATTTTCTAAAAAGCTGAATGCAAAAACATATTTCAATGCATTTCAGGACTATCCTCCATATATGACTCATTAAAAAACAACAGACATTTTGTGATAATTTACCATTTAATTTACATGAGCATAAACATAAATCCAAAAAACATTTAATATAATTAATAGCTAAGTAAGACAAAATATTTGTATAGCTAATTAAGATAAGATTAAAAGGCGGATAAACTTAAAGCACTTGGTAATAATTGCTTAGGGTTAGGTTCTGCATTAATTTATACATATATACCATATATATATATATATATATATAAATAAATATATGTAATTTTTATATACAAAGGACAATAATGGGTCCATGTTAACAGTTTTTGTTGCAGATACATAAGTACGAGCTATTGCTAGAGTTAATTATAATCGTAATTTCAAATACAAGCTCCAAGTTGTAGGGATTTCTTTAAGTACATTTAAAATATTTATATATGTTTACTTATTCAGAGACTCAGATAGGCCTTTGTTTGGATTTTTGTAGGTTTGATTTTCTACTATTTTGATTGCACTATTACAAGAAAATGAAACAATTTATGTACAACAGAGCTCAAACTTTCAAGATATTAAAAATTTCCATAAGCTTTAGCTATAGCTTTAGATATGTCATGAGAATTTGTATGTACAATATTAATATATTTGAAAAAAAAATTTAATTCAAAAATGTTGTTTCCTTTTCAGCTGACAACTAAGCAGAATCTTAATACTTAAGAATTGTGAAAATTGTTTTAAAACGAAGACATAATGTTCTTATAGTTTGTCAGAAAAATAAACTTAAGTCTTACAATCTTATTATTATAAAATTTACAAAATAGCTTATTTACGCGATAAATTTGAAAGAAAACTGTATGATTTATCTATAGCACATTCCATGGAGAAACTCTGTTGCAACAATCTTGTTTCATAGTTTTACTATAATAAGTAAGTGAATAAATAATTCAACATATTGTGCATAAAGGTACTTTGAAGGGGTTTTCTTATTTGGTCACTTCTGGGCGACTTTACGTCGACAATCTCAACTTGGCCAAGGCAGAAGTATTGCGTCCCATGACTGCCCGCATATGATCCCGCAGATATTCACATATCGAGGAGTAGTTCTCATGATGAGCCAATTCCATGGCCGTTAATCCATCCGCGATTCTTGAGCAGCACATCGCTGCCGGCGGCAACAAGCTGCTTGCAAACGGTCATGTGTCCAAACATGGCGGCTGCATGGAGAGCTGTCTCGCCATTGGGAAGGATGCCCAAATTGGGTCGATATTTTAGTAGCACGGTAACGACCGAGGCGTGACCCTTGTGGGCTGCCTTAAAGAGGGGAGTGGCGCCATCGCAGCGCACGGTGTCGACATTGGCGCCGTTCTGGAGCAGCACTTTACAGATGTGATCATGTCCCATTTGGGCAGCAATCCAGAGTGGACTGGCGCCATCAATCCGCTTTATATCCATCGATGCATGCGCCAGGATCAGCAGGGACAACACCGTCCGGTGTCCATTCTGTGCAGCTATAAATGCCGCCGAAGCGCGATCCTGAAGTTAAAGATACATTTATTTTGAACATCAGTTCAAAAAAATGATTCTTTCAAGAGCTTACCTTCATGCAGGCATTCACATCGGCGCCGCAGTCCAACAACTCTCTGATAATCTTCACATGCCCGCCCTGGGCGGCCACAAAGAGGGGCGTGCCGCCATCCAATGACGGTGTGTCCACCTTGGCGCGTGCCTTCAACAATATGCGAACCACATCCAAGTGTCCGCCCTGCGCGGCAAAGAAGAGTGCAGTGGTTCCCGTCGATCGGCGGGAATTCAGCTCCGCTCCCTGTTCCAGCAGCTCCAAAACACAATGGATGTTACCACCGGCCGCAGCCAGAATAAGGGGTGTGGTGCCGTCCTGCGAATTAAAGGCAGAAACATGATTACATTTTGTGTTTAGTCGGTTGACTACTCTTTCTTCACGAATGCTCATCTTCAAAATGCTCTGCTTAAGGATTCTCAACAAATGGATATTCTGTACCACACTGTCATCATGTTTAATAAAATATATTGTCAATACAATATTCCTGAAAATTATATTTTTGGTAAAGAGTCTTTACTAAAGACTAACCATATTGTAAACTCAGAGTTACCCACGTAAAATGCAATAAATAAATTTAAACTCAACAATGGGTACCAGGGAAGTATGAATATTAAAGATACTGAAATGTCCGTAATAAAAAATTAAGTTTGTATAAATATATTGCTTTAAAATGGGTTTTGTCTCCGAAACTTTTTAGCTCACCTAAAATAAACGAAACATCCACGAAGACTAATATTCTACGAAGTTTAATAGCTTAAATGAGTATTGACGTTTGTTCTATAAATCTGTTAAAGAAACACAAAAGTTGGTGTTTCTGAAAAACTTTCGAATGCCAAAGGAATTGTGGAGAAATTGCATAAAATTTATAATTTATTGAATGAAAGAAAAGTGTTTTTAAATAGTTAAAAACTGAATGAAATAAATTTTAAATTTATTTATATTTTTTAAAATGAATGGCATCGAAAGTCTGTTGAAAAATAATAAATCTCGGACTCGAAAACTTTCGAAGTTGTGTGTGATAAATTAAAATAACCATGATTGAGCACATATAGTATATATAGTCTATTCAGGACAATAATAAGTGTGTTTCTATTCAAAACAGTCATTCAATCCTAAAGTTTGATTGATGAAACTTTATATCTTTGTTACGACATTTCATATTGACTTTCATATTGGAAATTTAAACACCAAATGTGTTTCCTCAATATTTATTTATCTTAATATTATATATCCTAGCACCTACCAGGGCATCTTTATTATTAATGCAAATTTACACATTTGAATACTTATGCTATACACGTTAAGGTTTATCTACGTACTAATTTATTTTGAGTTTGTACTTTATGCTGTATTATTTTTTATACTATTGCTGTTTTTATATTATTTCTATTATTTTAAAAATGTTTTTTTGTTGCTGTAATTGATTGAAGCGAGATTGAGAAGGAGGTGTGCGAAAATGAATATTCAATGATATTTATTAAATGAAATCGTCACGCGAGTTTTATTACATAAGGTTGTTAACAAAAATTCGCTAAATTGCGCAATATACAAACATTAAAAAAATAGAGAGACAAATAATACAGCTTAAAGTTAAGTTAACACTGTGTTTACAAAGGTACGCACCAATTGGCAAAGAAGTCGAAAGTGCAGCAAAAGCGAAGTCAGAAATGAAATAAACTAAAACTTAAATAAAAATTAAATTTCACTTGAAGTGCAGTGAAGCACGAGTTGCTCGAATGGATAAGCTGGACACAAATACCGATGCATTCAAGCCAAGTGCTTAACTGTTAAAGTGCTCCAACTGTTTCGGGCCAGTGTGCCAGCTGTGTTGGCCATAACAACAACTACACACAAGGGCACCAAGCGGGACAGTCGGACAATCGGCCAGCTCGGAAAACTGCAACTACGTGACTGGGCGCTTCCCTCTCCAAGGGGATCCCAAGGGGCATCAGTTACTACGAGTTCTTCGTCGTAAATGAGATTTGTGATTTCGCTCTTGATTTTCACTAAGCAGCACGCATGCAAATCAACACGAACGAGCAAACGAATGAAAATAAAACAGTTTTACTTTGACTGGTGAAACTGAAATCGCAATTACAGTTGGAATCGTTGAAATCGTCAGACGCTCAATTAAACAATTAAAGCAGCTGGCAATATCTCGTTATAGAAGCAGTTAAGTTAATTGATAATGTATTGTTTGATTATTGCGACAAGATTTTAAAGAGAAGGTTCCACAATCAAGTCTTTTAGAATATCTATAAACTCTATCTATAAAGTAGTTGAACTCATTTGAATTTTTAATATAACATATATTTTATTTTCTGCAAATAGATAATTACATCAGGATATATTTAAAGCTTAAACGACACTGACAATAAAATCAAATTCTCAACCAAGTTGCGTTAATAAATACTAATAAATAAATCTCGCAAAAAGAGATTTAAATAACGAAATATTTTACATTTTGAAAAACTATTTTCCTAGTTTGAGTTTCTTTTAAAGTCAGAAACATTTTAATAAACTAAATGAGTTTCACAAATTTAAAAAACTATAATTACATCATAATAATAATGTAATGCTTAATTGAACCGGCACTAGAAGTTCAACAATAAAACTGTTACGGTTATCAGTTTCCATCGGTTTATACCGCTTAAGTTCCTGATAAAAAAATACATACGTACATATGTTGACCTCTGGAAAATACATACTTATAACATCATGGCCTACTTACAGTTAAACCTCTGTAACCAGCTGTTACCAGCTGCTCTAGAATACGTAGAAAAATAGCAAATGTCACATTTGATATCACTTACCTCATCCTTACAGTCCACATGCACTTTTCCGGTGTCGAGAACACGTCGCAACTCAACAACATCTCCACGAAGCGCTGCCAAATGCAACATCACATCCGAGGGAGTTTCTTTCTGTAAGAGTTCAGTTTTGTTTTCTTTGGTGTTGTTTTTCTTCTTCATTTTTTAAATAAACAAATCAATTAACAAGTTCAACATTGGCAGCTGTCAGAGGCATAGTTGGCACTTGACTAATAGCCCCTAAGTTGAAGTGGCAGCAACCTATGCCCATGCAACCCTACAACCCACACGACTTCTGACTTCCTCTCGGGCGCCACTCTTAAGTAGCACTTATCCAGGAAATTAGTTTCACTCGCTTCCCACAACAAATTACAAATTATAGTAATTAATGTCATAGCCGGAGTAGAAAACAAAGCGGGAAAAATCAACTGCAAACATCATTTCAACAGTCCGAGCAGCGGATGTGGATGCATTTTTCTTTTGCCTTGTCCGTACACTTATTAACCCTTAGGTGGATAGTATACATTCTAATACACGAAGTAAATAATATCACAATGATAACCAATGTGAAAGTAATCGTACCCAAATATGACCCTCCACTTGGAGAAATAATTATAAACGTACAGTGGAAGTTTTGCTTTTGATTCCTATGCCTATTATATGATACACTAAGGTAATACTGATTATATCTGTTTACGGCGCGTTGGATATAAATTTGCTGAGAAATTGTTTTAAATTGTATTTACTTCATACAAAATATGATATAGCCAAATATTTTAATATTAATAATAGCTTTTCTAAATTTACACTGAATACTCAACATTTTGACTTGTGCATTGGATTTTTGATGTAAATACAATCTTTGTATTATTGCTTACATTTAGAAAATGAACTAGGGTATATTGTGGTCGCTACCTTCGAAAAAAGCGTTCTGACTTGTCATTTATTTGATGAAAAGAAATATTTAATTTATATATTTATAATTTAATTAGTTTAAGTGACACAACCCGCTATAATAAATCGCTGTACTATTTTTTATTCAAATTCGAGGCTAATAGTTTTACGTGCATAAATATATATGTGATGCCAGCAATTATAGCCACTCAAAAATTAAGTAAAAATTGTCCGAAAACTGTTATTTGAAAAAAAAAAAAATTAATGCGCCAATGTACCAAAGAATAAAAAGTGTTCAATTTCAAACGTGGCTACATCAGCCTCCCCTGGACTAAAGGAGTGTTAAATGCAATGCTCATAATGACGATTGAGTCAGCGTGAGAGCTTAATAATGCCGATGAAATGGAAGAACAATAAATATTTAATCTACGAGTACTTAATATTGTCATTGTAGCAGGAAAAGTGTCAACTGTGAGTTAATGAAGCGCATTGACTCAAGTTGGGGCACTTGTTGCAGCCACATTAACAATAGCCTCACATTGGGGCAACAATGCGAATGCGCATCATGATGATGCTGTTGTCTAATGATAATGATAATGATGACTATAATATTAATAGACAAACTGAAATGCCAGATGCAGCAGGTGAGTAGCACTTTAAAAGCTTCAGACAAGCATAAGACACGACTTGCCAGCTTGCCACATGCTTGTGTCACCTTTGTGTGGCAAGTGTGGCAAACAATAGTCTTGGTACCTCTCAAGTGGTTGCTTTAGCAATTGCATCAATAATTAAGTGAGCTTTTCGAGAGTCTCTCTAACCTGCCCAATCCCATTTTATCTTTGCTGGCCAAGTCCAAAGACTCTTCAAGCGACAACCCAGCTAAAAGCATACTAAATAATGGGTTCTTCAATATTTGTTTGGTTAGTCAAATAAATAAATTAGACGAGTATCAACCTGATGCATGCGAATCTTTGTTGTCTTCTGACTACGAAGTCATATATTGTTGAGCAATTTATCTATGTGTGTCATACTAGTTAATTAATGAGTTGACTTTAGCAAAATAGACTTAGAAATATTTACAGTGTTTTAGCGAAACCAACCACATAATACTTTGAAATCGAGTATACTCTTAAAAAGATACAGCACATATATTTATTTAGAACCAACTTACAATTAAACGAAAAATGCATTCTACTAAATCTACGAAAATCCAGTCGGATTTGGATAAATTAATGAAACATTTTTCTATTGCCTAGTATTTTGACTGTTTTCTTTCTGTTTGTCTTTTATAACTTAGTTTAGTTCCTAATTTTTATGTCTTTGTTTTTTTAATGCTTAGGAAAATAACAGCATGATCAGAACTCTATATATATTTGCGAATTTTTTTAAACATCCTGAATTTATTATCAGCGAAAGATGTTTTTTAGATTTGACTTCCTAGAGACAATTCCTATTGCTAATTTAAACTTTTACCGAGGTAACTCACACGAATTTCGAATATTTTTTTAAGGATATACAAAAATAACTAGAAAAAGCTAAGAAAACAAATTAAAACGATTCGAAATAAAAACAAATTCATCAATAGGAAATTTAAGAAAGTTGCAGTTTACAGATAACGGTAAAAAGTATTTGAAAGACAATAAAACCTTTTTCTAAATATTGTCTTTAAAATTTTTTTCCAGTTTTTGTCTTTCATGTTTTTATTTCCCTAATTTTCTAATAAGTCTAATTTTGGTTTCCCAATATTCATTTTCAGTTTAAATGCTTCCTAGTAATATTTTCCTTGTTATTTTTTTAAATTTGACGGGTTATTGAACCTTTTCCGTTTCATTCTTTCCGAGTTTTATATTCTGAATAATATATTTCGACAATCGGATCGGGTATCAATTATTGAAGTACAAAATATGTTTTCTATCTTTTCATTTTACAAAACAAAACCTTACATCATTCCTCATGATAATCGCGTCTAGACAAGCTGCCAGGAGAGTTTATGGATTTTAAGCAAGTCTAAGCGACTTTTATTTTTAAACGGGTCAAACTTACCTTTAGTGACATGTTTTGGTTCCTTCTTCTCTCTCGCTCTCGCTCTCGCTGACTGTCGAGTTCCTTGTTTGGCGGCAGTTGCAGTTGCACCTGCTTACAAGCCCGTTACCATTGACCGATATTCAAACTGTAACGCTGCCTCTGTGGCAGCAACAGCAGCAGCAGCGTCGGCGACGAAAGACTCCAACAACTTGTGGTAACAGTAATAGTTCGACGACAACAACGATATATACGTATATATTGTAACAGTAACACTTAGAGTACACAACAACAATTGCATCAGCGGACAACTGGCACCGATCAAACCAAAGCAACAACAACAACAACAAATACAGAGATCATCACTGAAGAACCAACGAACCAGCAAAGCAAACGACCAGTTCCAAAGTATCCGAGTTTAGACGCTGCAAATAAAAAGCAAGTCGATTCACGGGGCACATCAAAATTAAGTTGCAAGCTGCACAGACTGCTGCGAATTGTTAGTTGCAAGTTGCAAGTTGCCAGCTGGGAGCTTCGGCATTTGCCCGGGTCGACAAGTTTCCCAAGCAACTCCCCGATTAGAATGCAAAAACAAAAACAAAAAACAGAAAAGAAAAAGTCGCAATCCAATTGCAAATTGCCCTGGGCACTTTTGCACTTGCAGATAGGATTAAACTATAATAGATCCCAAGTAATAATAGAAGACGGAACGAAAAATACAGGGTATATGAACTACTCTTAATAACTATAGAATCATACGAGTATTTACAATCACAATATTGTTACTGCAAGTCTTTCGATTATTATAATTTAAACAACTTAATTCTAAGTCTATATAAAGTTTACTTTTCTACAGTATATTATTCTATTGACCAGTTTTATTTTATTTCCATTGACAAGTTTCCCTTTATAAATAATTATAAAAAACCGTAATTACTTTTATCTATGTTTCATAGCTTCCTATATCTAATCTCGTACTTCTTTTTCGTAATACTATTTATTTTTTCTTAGATATTCTACAGTTTTTATCGGTATGTTTTAACCTGTCCTTTCGCTGGCTATCTTAAATGCAACTGCTGTTATTACCGAGCAATTTTTGTTCGATTTGCACGCCAATCAATACATATTATAAATTTTTAATCCTATAATTTGTTACATTGATTTTGAATCGCCATGGCAATTGACAGGCTATAGGTTAGCGGGTCTGTCAGGGGTCTTTTTAGGGTCGAAAACGCAGGCAATGCCTTTACTTTGCTTTGTTGGCAAGTATTTTAATTGCATTTCATGCTGCCACATTTTGCTTTGTTTTTTATGATGCTTTTTATATTTTGTATCATCATCATCATCATCATCAACCGCCTTTCAACTTTTGACCTAGAAAGTGCTTTACTCCAAGTTTTCTTCATGTGCTTGCTACCAACGTCATCAGCAGCATATGATGAGGGCACGCATTTTGGTGCTGACATCACAGTCTTCCGACATGTCTTTAATTTTCTTTTATTTTCTTAGTTTTACTTATTGTTAGTTTTAAAGCTCTAACTCACATTGTGTGCTCATCTCAATTACTTTGTACTTTTCTATTTTAATTGAAAATGATTTCTTTTTGACCTCACATTTCATTCCTTAAATTCCAATCGGATTTCATTTATTGCTTTCAAAAATGTAATTAAAATTCGGTTAAACGGTGCCGTTAGTTACCAAGGTTCTAGGTCGCTAGTTATACTACGAGAACTTGAGAGATAAGTTCCTATCAATAACATTGTTATTTCATATGATAAATGCTTTATACCTTACAACTTGCTATCGGTCAGTTACAATCATTGACTACGGTAATCATTTGGGTTTTATATTCTATTTTATTACCAAAAATTCAATTATGTTCTTAAACTACTCAATTCGATGCACGTTTGCCTTAAGTTTTCAAAACAACAGGTATTTGTTTTTACTTTTCCTCTATTTATTGCAGTGCTTTGTTATTGTTTTATTTAGTTTATAAATAGTCGCTTACGACAAATATATGATCTCATTTAAGGCGAATAAATTAGCATTTTTAGTTTTGCATTATGCAAAAATCACACACTCACACATATGCACGCGGTAAAGGTCAAGAAGCTGGGCGACAGACCCGTCGGTTATGAAGTCTGTTCCAGAATGATACAAACTATAACGTACCGAAAAAATACAAAACACGCCGCCAAACGTTCGGCTGAGCAAGAGACGTGCAAGCACCGCTCACAATAAAAGTTGAAATGCGACTGAAAAGCCAAAGCAAAAAGTATCGCAGCAGAACCTGCTCGAATATGTTTATATATATATATTTAGATCTTCAGACGAGCTCCACCTATAATATATATGTAGAATATACATAAATGCATAGTTTTGGCTAAAATTGACTAAAGTTTTTGTTAATATGCATATTTTGATCAAAACTAACGGAAGTGCCTAACTGAAGATCTAACATAATGTTAATATTAAGTGGAAATGTCACAGTAAAAAACAAAGCTCACTGTTATCGAAGTCACTCACACTGATCAAGTAAATACCTTTTACACTGTTATACGATTAAGACTATTAATATGTAACGTATGTATAATGTTTATACATGTAATGTATGTTTATAGAAAATGGATTTATTTTCATTGAATATTAATAAATTGTTATTATGTTAATGCGAGTTCGGTAACCGTATCGTGTTGTACTTAGTAACTATTTTTTACCGCCACAATAACGGAACCATCATTAAAAATTTACTGCCGCACACCGTAAATTTGAAAATCATAACCAGACGTTTATTCACAATGAAAACAAACTCACATGCCCCCGCTCAGCGCCCACACACGCACAAACTTAAAAATACACACTAAGTTGGCATAGCAAAAAAAGTCCTGCGGCCTACCATTGACGGAAAATCGACGTTGACACCGGATCAAGGACACCGACAACGCAGCCTCTGTCTAAAATCAATACTCACATACAGTAAAGACCCTGGGCCCGTTCACAAGTAATTTATGTTTCGCAGCAATAATTGCAACTGATTTTACTATTTGGGTCTTACGCGAGTATATTCTATGGATATTGGTCCAAGGAGTGCACAGCTACCGACTTTACAAAGGGCGCTAAGGCCAACAAAGGTCCGGCGCCAATTTTAACGCGATACGGCCAAAACAATTTTGTGTTAAGGTCGTTAATAATCTGAGGGCTGCCACCCTGGCTATTTTCCGATCTGGCAACTCGTACCGCTTTAGTCAAATTGCCATAATGTTGTTACCATGAAAATTAAACTACTTTTAACATTTTCTTTTATTTTCAAGCTAGAATTTTATAAATCTTTGCAGAGTTTTGAGAGTCTTGTTATTTTACAGATATATTTAAAAAAAAAAAATTTTATAACTCTGTTCTGGGGGAATAAGCTTCAAACCTTCAATATAAAACAAATCATTATTTTTTGAATTGTAAATAAAAATTTCATACAACTTTTTTTTATTCCAAAAATAATGAGTTTTCAATTTAATTTACCTAAAACTAATATTTAGTTATGTAACGCCATCTGTGTTGCATACTTAGTAACTCTGTTGAAATTTGCTCCTCAATTACCTTTATTCTGTAGGTTTTCAGAAAAAATGTGCTAAAAAGTATTTAGGTATTTTACACCGCACTCTATTTTGAATGCTTTCCGACCAAAAACAGCTATTTTTCATCGAAATAGTTAGAAACATTTTGATGTCACATTCTACTTGTAAAAACAAGCCATAGGTGACGCTGCGTTGCTGTGTTTTAATTTTGGGTATTGTGAAATACAATATGCCAAAACATTTGGAATAAAATAATAATTCGATTAAGATTTAAACTGCGAAATTAGATAACATTAAGGTGAATTTTGGAATGAAAGTTTACAATTCGCCATCCCAAGAGGAGATAAGTTACAAAATTTATTTTAAGAAAAACATAAACAAAATTTAAAATTAAATTAAGGTTTCAAAATTAAAAATATTTCAAAAATACTTACGTTTTTTTTGCTTACGAAGTTTAACTACAGGCAGAACTAGCTATAAAATAGTGGCATATAATTTATGGCATATTCTCCAATTTTGAAGATAGAAATTTATTTATGAATTAATCTTAGTTTGAATTTGGCCGGATTTTTAATCTTAATTTAGTATATTATAATGGACTCGAAAATCACTGTAAGATAATATGACTAAATTGTCCATTCAGAAGAAATTAAACGACTGAACGGAATCCTCTATCAAAATATATATTCTTCACATGACAAAAACGATAAATAAATTTGCCAAAATGACTGCGAATGATACATTCGATAACAATATCGATACATTAGGCTGCGAAATTTATGTTGTACTCCACTCTTCTTTTCTATTAAATCATATTTTAACCAAAACAAAATTAAAAAGTTGTAATTTTAGGATTGTTTTTAAACAGTTTCAAATCGTGCTAAAAACAGAAACAAAAATAACAAATAAATTTTTATGGGTTATCCCCAATACAACGCATTCTAGTATTTATGAATTCATCGATATTTTTTTGCAACCCTATAGCGCAGCCAACTTCACTCTTTCTCTTTTCAGCCTCAATTGTCGAGTGTTGGTCGCAAATTTGTAAATTATTACAAAATGTGAGTAAAAACACCATAATATGCTTTAAAAATCGTACAAAGCACTAATAAAATGTTACCCTATACATTGCAGAATAATGGAGAACGACGCCGGTGAGAATGTTGATTTGTACGTGCCCCGTAAATGGTAGGTGAAGAACACGTGTTCACAGACAGCAATATATTATTTGTTGCTCATTTTGATCTGAAAATTTGGGGGAAACAAACAGTTCTAATTCGACGTATTTTTCCCAGCTCGGCATCAAACAGAATCATTCACGCTAAGGACCACGCTTCCGTGCAATTGAGCATTGTTGTTGTGGATCCCGAGACCGGTCGCCAAACCGATGGCACCAAGACCTACGCCATTTGCGGAGAGATCCGTCGTATGGGCGAGTCCGACGATTGTATTGTGCGTCTGGCCAAGAAGGATGGTCTCATTACCAAGTAAGTATCTCTATCAAACAATCGCTAATATATTTATTAATTTTTGCCATTTTGTTTTGCAGGAACTTTTAAACAATGTACATAAGACTTGGTAATAAAGTGAATTCCTTTTGTATGTAACGTAAAATACGTGAACGTTTAGTTTTCTTTAATATCATTGGAATAAATAAAGTGGCGCAACCGAATCATCCCGGAATGTAAAAACAAAGTTGATTCTATGACTACTCAATATGCAAGAATTTCCTGACCCTAACGATAGCATCCCTGAATGTTAGTGTATTTACAGATCCCAAAGTCGATGATATTGGATCTCCAGTTTAGAAATGGAGATTTAATGCAATTCGTCGAATGCAAACTTTTTTTTTTTAAATCATTGCAGTATTTTCGTTAGCATTTTCAATTAAGATATATCTAAACTTAGAACCTAGAACCCAGATGCGATCCAGCATGAATTTGATAGAATAACAAAATCCTGATTTTGATTCTCAAATACCGCACTTTAACGATGCACAATTTGCAGCAATAAAATATTATTTTGAGTTAATTAAATTTCTTAAGCTAATAAGAATTTCGGAGTTTAAAATCTATTGTAATATCTGTTCCAGCAGTGCATTTTTCGCATTGATTAAATTAAAAGATATTCGCCAGCGTCTGAAGAGTCTGTTGATTAAACGTCTTCATTAGCTATTAATCCTCCGTGAGACCGATTTGAACCCAATATGGTTAAAACGTATAATACAGGCGCAAGTGCATTTTATAACGAATATTTGAAAGATTGTTTTTCAAGACGCCCAAAAGTGTTTTCGAAAGAAATTTGAAAAATGGTCATTCATTTAAACGTTAAGACTTAGAAATCTAATATATATCGTTTTTATTTCAATGCATTTTTTGCCAAATGGTTTTTGGTTCATTCATTAAACTTTAATGCTAGAATTTTGAAAATGTTTTCCGAATGTCAAGCTATATCGAACTCAAATCAAACTTAATATAAAAAAATCGCACCTTCATTAAATATAAAGGCTGCCAGATGATTCAACTATCGATATTTACTTTTGTGGTATACAATTCTGCCACCCAGTTTTGGGACCAAGTCTGTTTTAAAGTTTTCTTTCATAAAAGAAGACCAAATAATGAATAATAAATGATGTTAAGAAAGTTCGCTAGTTTAAGGCTTGTTTTTATCGTTTCCACTCAAATACAGCTTTCTCCGAAAATGTTGGCAGCTCTAGTGATCAGTGGTAAATTTACAGTGTTCAAAAGTATCTCAAAAAGTATTTAACGACGCACGTGTTTTGACAAACGTTTTAATTATAACTCTGCCCCTCAGTGAAGCACACAAGCCGAGAGGTTGCATTTAAATTTTTGTAAAACTACAAAGAAAAACTTAAAATGGTGAGACCCCAAGCCTTTACATTTAACAATTTACATGTTGCGATATAATTTGGTAATAAACAATGTATTTTTTTAGACCGAGGAAGTGAACCCGAAAGCATTCCCATTGGCTGATGCTCAGTTGACCGCCAAGATAATGAACTTGCTGCAGCAGGCCCTTAACTATAACCAGCTGCGCAAGGGGGCCAATGAAGCCACGAAGACACTGAACCGTGGTTTGGCTGATATTGTTGTGCTTGCTGGCGATACGGAGCCGATCGAGATTTTGTTGCACTTGCCGCTGTTGTGCGAGGACAAAAACGTGCCGTATGTTTTTGTGCGATCCAAGCAGGCATTGGGACGTGCATGTGGCGTGTCCAGGCCCATTGTTGCTTGCTCCGTGACCACAAACGAGGGTAGTCAACTGAAATCGCAGATTACCTCCATACAGCAGGAAATTGAAAGGCTGTTAGTTTAAGTGAAGAGTTGACTCTTCAATAGAAATTGGTACAAATATGTAAAACTGTAACATTTATTAAAGCGTGTATTTTGTAATACATATTTTTAATTCGCTGGTTGTATCTTTATTTAGCCTATGCATTAAATTATAAATATCGATATTTCAGTCGATAGTGGTCGCGCATGCTTTCAAGTGTGCACGCTTCTCAACACTATCTAACAGCTGATTTAAAATGTCAAAACGTTCGCCGAGTGAAATTTGTACAATTTCATAGGAATTTGGGAAAAACCTGCGGATAACCCACAACAACTAACAAAAATGCCTAACAATTCGCATGATTTAAGAAAACATTTTTATCAATGCAAGTGACAAACAGCATACAAAAGCAAAAAACACAAAGCACGCAACGCCAACAATAACACCGACATCGATAAAATTAAACGTCTGGAAACAGACGGCGGTGCCTCAACTACAAGTGCAACAATAATAGCAACATGAAATTGCTAGGAAAATACGTGGATAAGGGCATGCAGGGGTAAGCTCAAGTTTACCGAAATCATTTCAATAATTCCCTTAATTAAATTCACAATTCCTAATCCTAGCAATGTGACGCTCATGCCCGAGGAGTCAGAGGATATGTGGCATGCGTACAATTTAATCGCTGAAGGCGATAGCGTACGTAGCACAACAATTCGCAAGGTGCAAAATGAAACAGCAACTGGTTCATCGACTAGCAGCCGCGTCCGCACCACACTCACAATTGCCGTAGAGACCATTGACTTTGATACACAAGCCTGTGTGTTGCGTTTAAAGGGACGCAACATTGAGGAGAATCAGTACGTCAAAATGGGAGCCTATCATACGCTTGATCTGGAACTGAATCGCAAGTTCGAGCTGCGCAAACCCGAATGGGACACTATTGCGTTGGAGCGCATTGACATGGCTTGTGATCCCACCCAGTCCGCGGATGTTGCAGCCGTTGTCATGCAGGAGGGTTTGGCACATGTTTGCCTAATTACCGCAAGCATGACATTGGTGCGTAGTAAAATTGAGGTGTCCATACCGCGCAAACGCAAAGGCAGTGTCCAGCAGCACGAGAAGGGATTGGCCAAATTCTATGAGCAGGTCATGCAAAGCATATTGCGTCACGTCAATTTCGATGTGGTCAAGTGCGTCCTGATTGCCTCACCTGGCTTTGTGAGGGATCAGTTCTACGATTACATGTTCCAGCAGGCCGTCAAAATGGACTATAAGATACTGCTGGACAACAAGAGCAGATTCATGCTGGTCCATGCATCCTCCGGCTTTAAGCACTCGCTGCGAGGTGTGCATTAGTTTAAGATTATTTAGTGTCTATTTGTAATAATGTTATTCATTGCAGAGGTGCTACAAGATCCCGCGGTGGTTGCCAAAATGTCCGACACGAAGGCTGCCGGCGAGGTTAAAGCATTGGAACAATTTTACATGATGCTCCAATGTGAACCTGCCAAGGCATTCTATGGCAAGAAACACATTCTCCGTGCTGCCGAGGCTCAATCTATAGAAACCTTGCTCATTTCTGACAATTTGTTCAGGTGAGTGAATATCAATAAGCACAGCTGTCGTCAGATAAATATACTTAAAAGAACGAATTATCTCTTTCAACTCGGTTTAATACGTTCTTTCGCAAGCACTTTAATGTATATATGTAATAATAGGCATATTTGTGTTTTATATACATTATTCGGATGAAAAGCATTGTTATTGATATTGAGCGAAAAAGTTCAGAAAATATGAATTCTTTATTTGTTGTTTAGCTCATCTTTTAACACTGACCACAGACGAAATTCTGATATTTTGTTTTGCCCAGTTTTTTGTTGGCTTCTTCAAAAGTGTTTTAGTAAATTTGTATTTGTTTAAAGCACAGCAGTAAAATCCAAAACGACACAAAGTTGGCAGTTAGTTAATATGATATTTTGCTAGCTCAGCTCTACTATCTTCTTACCCTTTAGACAAAGAAATAATAAAATGGCTTAAGCTTCATTATACCTCAACAAGTGCTGCTACCGTTGTTGTAGTTTTCAACATTTCGATCGTAATATGATTACAACTTACGAGTTATTTAATTCATACAATCAGTCGGTAGTCTAATCAACTGTACTCATTCTACTGAACATATAGCCATACGACAATTTCAAGTTTAATCAAGCAGAAAGATCAAGAGCACGATCGTTGACAATCCCGCAGCGCCAAACCTTCAACTTTAACAAATTGCCAGTTTTGTTTTGTTTTATTGTTTGCCATATGGAGCATCTGTTGGTGCGCTAATTGTGTTGAATAAAGCTTGAGCGGGTCGCTTTGTGATATAAAATATTAGTATCGAAAGCATTGGAATGTGTAAACAGTGATAATGAACATTCAGTAAAAGCATTTTTAAATAAAATATATTTCTTTTATATTATTTGTAACTTTTTTTGTGCTACGGATTCAAACTCCCTTTCCATGATGATTAAGAATTCCTAAATTATTGTCCTATTGTCCTATTTCCTATTTTGAACTTTTGAATTTTCGAGTTTTTGATAAAAACGCTAATTTAGCAGAAGAAAAATCCGCTAAAATTGATACCCCGTAGTTTCTAAACCATAGAAGCAACAGATATGTTCTATATATCGTTTGGAAATGATTTTTAAGTGCTTTAAGGTGTACCTTTAAGCAACTAAAGTAGACCGGCTAAACTTAACCAGAGAAATAAGCATTATTGGCTTACATTTTGGCAGTTTGATAGAAAAGTAGCTCTAAAAATTAATTTCTAATATCATGTGGTATGTACTATTCCCTTTTTTTTTGTTTTTGATGTTTTCTTTTCTTTAAGATATAACGTGTTAACTGAACAAACGTTGCACTTTGAGTAAAAAAGTTGAGCTTCTTTATACGAAAAAAAAAAATAACTATTTGTCCTATGATTAATGCCATTTTACTTTTGAAATTATTATTTACTTATGGTATTTAAAACTTGTCGTCCTTCGCTGCGCTCCGGGTCGTTAGTTGATGCCCGGAGGAGGAGGAGCAGCAGCAGAAAACTTCTTTATAGAATAGAGAGATGTATTTATTAAATTTAATATTACTCGTCACATCATTACATATCAGAAATTTTATGCTAGAATGTGTTTTCGTCACTACACTTTTACCTCGAGTAGAGATTTTTTTGTGTTTTATATTTGTCAAATCAGCTGAAGACATAGGATTGGCATTAATTAGAAATACTTAATTCCTATCAAGCAGCAAAAATATATATTACATTGGAATACTTAGCATGTTGTGAAAAGCGTCCTTTACTTGATCATAGCTTTGTTTTTATTCTTATATTATATTTGCTGGTTATTTTGTGTGTCATCTCTATTCTTACTAAAACAAAGGTAATCATATTCTCGTAGTATGTATTTAATTTTAAAACTGATTACCTATATTTAAAGTGTGAGCACTTTATACCTAGTACGGATGAAGGGTTAGATCTTATTCGAACCAATTTGAAAATTCAGATAAGCTAATGTATTTTCTAAGTTATCTCTTATATTTCCACTCCCTACACTGATCGTGGATCACATATTGTGTAGCACATAAACAGCTCGCCTTTTGTTTACTCCGGGTTTATCTGAACCACTTTCAAATCTTCTGTCTGTCGTAGTTTTTGCTATGCCATTTACCCATTTAAAGAAAGCACATCCAAATCGCTAATTTGATGTGTCCCCCATGATGTGCTCATGATCAAGGTTGTCTCCGTCTCGAATGGGCAACAAATGCTGCCATTTTTGGCTCGCTTTGTTGGTTGTCTGTTTTGTTTATGTTTCATTTCGATTCTGAATTTGAATCTGAACCGAAATCGGAATCGGGTTTGGAATCCGAAGCTGAAACGGACAAAGTGCCCCTCGCATAGCCCGTTTAAATTTGTAATGAGCCGCTGAAATTCCATTTTATTGTTGCTTTTGATGTTTTATTATTGTTTTGTATGCAAACTGCGTGAAACGCAATTAAATAAAGTGTTATTACGTTTGACTTACTTAGAAATAATGCTTAAAGGTCTATACAAAATGTTTTATTTGTTAAATTTAGCACGTTTAATCAGTCCCGTAAATTGTAGTTCAGTTTCTGAGGAAGAGATTCTCCAGCGATCTTACACAATTAAAAACTATTCAAATCGCAAGTCACGAGGGTTGCCTTCATCGTCGGTGTAGTTGTTGTTGTTTTTGTTGTTTTTGCTGTTGCTGCTGCTGTTGCTTGTGCTTTATCTAGACAGTTTTGATTGCTGTTGATTGTTTCGCAATTGATAAAGACAACGGCAAATGAAAAGAGAGCACACAGATTATGTGTGTGTGTTTAGTTAAAAATATGCTCTTGACTTGATGATGAAATTGATTTGATTTACCGTCTGAGATTGTGGTTGGCCCGCTGTTGCTGAACATTCCATTGGTTCTTGTGTCTCTTCTGCTGCGCCACAAAATCATCCGAGTCTCTGCCTCGATGTGCACTACAATTCTCCACTCTGACCCTCTGTTCACTCAGTAAAAGACGCTTGTAGTAATCATCCAGCGTCTCACGCAATGGCAACAGTCGGTTAAGACTGGAACTGGAGCTTTGGCTGGAATTCGAGCTGGAACAATGGCTGGAACTGTGCCCACTGGTACTAGACGGCAGTGGGCGGCACCTTTTATAGAGTCTATCTTCACACAGCTGCTGCTCCTGCTGCTGCCACAGCGGATATCCCAGCTCAGAGATTATGTAGTCCGGTTGTTTGGTGAGCATCTTGGTCAACGATCAAACTTGTGTAGGAACTGCAGTGGAAGGGAATGAAGTTAAATAATGTTAGAGACTGCTCGAGTCTAAAATACATTCTTCTCTCATTCTACATTCTTCAGTGTCTGCTATCAACATTTTCGGCAAGCTTATCTTTATTATCATTTATTTATTTTAGTCAATGCTCGAATTACAAAAGAAAACTCATTGACGGTTTTAATTGACTTTAAATATACATTATTATCCACATAGTTTATCAGATCAAGTCACTTCAAAATAGCAGAAACTTTACCAATTCGTTATGAATATTTAAGTATCTACTTTATTTTTATGGCAAAATCTAGCTCAAATTGTATTGCAAAGTATCCTACAAATTTATGAATATTGGGTAAATTTAGTTTTAGTTATAGCTGCTTTAGGATTTGGGCTATGCGATAACTTTTTATTTTTCAATTTAAGAATGCAAAAATTCAAGTGGAATCTTAGTTAGAATATATTTAATTTCCACGACCATTAATTTGACATATAATAAAGTGTGAAAGTGTAGTTATTATGAGTGACGATTTGTATAGTACCAACAAAAATGGAAATATGGTAATATATTTCACATTTTCACTAAGAAACCATAAAATCTTAAGTAATCGATGCTAGTCATGCCTAAAAGAATATGTAGTACTATTTCAAGTAGTAAACGTTTTGTAGTACGCCTTTCAGAACTCAACAACGGTTTCCCCGACTTGCTATTCTATTAACCAAAGAAGACAATTCCAATTTCCAGTTGCAAGATGTTCTACTTTCCAGTCTTAAGTATTGTGTATTGTGTTTCTATTTTCACACGCGTATTAAGTACGAATATATTCCGGTTTCGTTCAACTCGTAGTTCTCTCAGTTTCTCCATTTCATTTACATTTTACTGTATATTTTACTGTACATTTTACTGTATGCAGCTCGATTACCAGAGTCTGGGAATTTTGTATTTAAAGTGTATCAGATTACAACATGAGTTTTGATTTACACGGCCTAAAAGTCATTAAAATTTGAATGCGCATGTAAATTTAATATGCATATGTCAATTATATGTGCATCTGTGTTTGTATTTTTTATCTGTATCTACATTTTGTATCTTTTTCGAGTTTTGCTTGTGCCATTTCTTTGTCTCGAGCTTCTGAATCGCAAAACTTGTGCTAATTATCATTATTATACTGAAAATACTCAGTTGTGGGCGAAAAAGCAGCAACGTGAACAACAACAATAATTAGGAATTTCAATCTATTAAATCGCACCGTTTATGGTTCGCCCTGGAGGCAAGTCTGAAACGGTCAACTCTTGCAACCATTTCGATAGAATACTTTTTGTTCTTATTTTGTTCTATGATAGACACAACTTGTGTTCCACATGGGGCCCCCTCTTGTTTAGTAACATGATCCACATTTGTCGAGCTGTGACCAAAGTCTTTGACTGCTTCTTGAATATTTTTATGCCACCGCCCGCCCATTTCCCCCTTGCTTCCTCAGCGCTGTTCTTTTCTTTATTGCGCTGTTCTCTTTCATTGGATTCATTTTTCTCCGATTTATCTGTTCAACCAGTTTTTCTAGTCTTTTGTTTTAGAGCGATTCGGACCACGTTAAGTGCCCTGCAACGTGCCCCTATTTACAGTTTTGCAGCTGTGACTGCTAGTTGTTGTTACTGTTGTGTGTGTGTGTGTGTGTGTTGTTGTCTCACTTGTGTGTAAATATTGACTGGGCAAAAACACTTTTTTATATTTTTTAATATTTTGTACACGTGTGAAAGTTTTACTGCTTTATTTTGGAATTATGCAAGATGTAAAGGGCCTCGACTGGTTTTACTTTTAGAGTTTCACAATTTGCTGGTATACTTGCTGTATTTGTTTCAGATTATGCTCTATTTTAATGCTTCCAAAGAAATGGAGATTAGAGTTGTAGTGTGATACATATATATTTATAACCGAGAATAATAATAATTACCAATAAGTATTTTTAAGTCTATTTTATCTAACTTTTGGACAACAGGGTCTCGTATTTTGGCGAATTGATCATAACAATGTCAAGGGCTTTTCTTACGTATTCAGCAACCCATATACAACTTTTCCAAAAGTCATTTAAATTTGCGACCACTCTTTGAAATCAGCGATTATTCAATTTCTGCATTAGATGACAGTTCGTTAATTGAATTTATCATAAAAGCACACATCATTATTTGAAGTGTGGAGAGTCTTTGATTAAAAACTCGTATTGCGAGTTTTAAATGAAGCCCCAAATGTATTTTATGTTACTGGCAGTTGCTCCCATTAAATGTTGTCGAATCTAAACCTGTTTTTTAAATTCCGCCATTTCCAGACAATTCCCGAAAAAGATGCAAATTGCACACAGTTTTCATTAAACAATTCACAAGTTTGCCAAGTCACAAGTTAAACGGGGAACGTCACGAGAACATCTTGAGGCCAGCAGCGAATGTGACCTCCTCCCCCTTCCCCTTCGATGTGACACCCGCTGGTCATGGCTCTTTCACCTACGTTCCGTTAATTCCATTATAACAATTGATTTCATTGTGCAATCATTGTCACGCAACAACAGTAACAACAATGGATTCAATTCATGATAACTTGCGGTTAACGGATGAGTGTAAAGATACACAGGTATTTCACAGATACATTTACAGATACAGATACAATTGCTGCTGATGAATGTTGCCTGTTGCCTGTTGTCTGTTGCACTGCCCAGCGCTGACTCAAAGCTACAAAATTCCAAAGACGTCAACGGCATTCACTATTAATGCTGCTGCGCCGGTTCAAAAACTTGATTTCTTTCTTCTGTTTCCCCCTCCACTTGCACTTGACATGGACAACAACTTTCACTTGTTTAATTTTTTTGTTTTAGGCACACACCTTTTGATTTCTTTTTTGTTGTGCACTTCTTTTTCTGGGAGGTCTTAAATGGGGGCTTTGGGTTTCTTAGCACCAATGTCTTTAGCGGGGCAATCGGCACAATGTCTACGCTTCGTTTTTCTTAACGTATTCCACGCTCGGTTCCGATGTGTTCCGCGCCGCAAGAAAGCCGCTTTGCAACTAATTCTACATGTGTAGACTCTGCAGCGGTATCTGCTGCTCTCACACGCTCTCTTTGAATACCCTGTAGACTCTGTTCAATAGGGCTATACAAGTGCTTGCAGAAAGTATTTCATTTTTAATTGTTTAGCACTCTAACATAGAGGGGGTTTTAATATTTTATTATCAATATTTTATATGATTTCTTTATATTTATTTCTATGAATAAACTACAAATTATCAAATGCATATGATAAACCACTTCTTAATTTTCCCACAATTGAAAAAAAACTTGACTCGTTAACAGATTAAAAAAGAAACTCAAAATCAAAAATATCATATATCTTATTAATTCAAGTAGTATATTATGCGTTTTTCATTATTATCGAAGAGAAATAAAAAATAGTAAATTGTTTTCTGGCAATGTGACTCGATCGCTAGATTCTACACAGGTCCGACAGATCAACAATAACGGAAAGAGCTCGGTGAGCCAAGTTACTCACTGACAAAGAGTGCCATTGATATTTATCATTGAATATAACCAACTCAATCGACTTTACCTTAGTCTAGGAATTTGATTTGCCCAAACGATTTTGATTCAACTTATCTGATTTGATAGACACAATTTGGATTTCTAGTCAATAGCTTATCTTCTAGTTGCTAGGCACTGGGTATGATATAGTCTTTCATACTCATACTTCATGTTTGTTGCTTGTCTTTTGCGGTTGCTACTACTGCACGTGTTGTGGAACCCATTGACGTGTACTCTCACGAATAGCATCCACATGGTGTACGAATTGATAAAACGATCCATAGCTAAACTGGTCACACTTTGCTCTTTGACTCTCTTATGTGGTCAGAGCGCGACACAAGAGAGAGAGAGAGAGAGAGAGAGAGACACTCATGCTGCTTTGTACCATCAATAAAAATAATAATTGAAATTTTACCTGCGCTTGTTTTTTTCTTTTTGCTTTTGTTTATTTTTTTTGCATACATTTATCTTAGGAGTTTTTTTTTTGTGAGTTTCATCTTTGAAGCATTAACATTTTAAGGTTTTTGAACCTGTAATTAAACTGACGACTGCTAAATGCTTTATTGTAATGTATTCGTACTTTCTGTGTGTTTTGACTTCAAACTTGCATTTTCTATCGCAATTACCTCGGTGTCTATAGACTATTAAACGTAACCCTTGTCGCATTTTCTGTTCCCACAAATTCCCGCTAAGCCAGACACCTCAATCATACATATATTCATGCATATACATATGTAATGTATAGGTTCTCTCATCACGTGCCATGACTAAGCGTTTTGCTATTTGTATTGAGTAGTCAACATCTAGCATCTAGTATCAAGTAACTATTTAGATGTGCAATATCACGTACTTTGAATCGTAATAGATATTAATTGATTCGAATATAATGCGCTTTCAGGGTTTCACACCGATTAGTTGCTATTGCAGCAAGATTTTCATTGAATGTGAAGGTAAAAATTCCTTAAGCTGTTCTTCACATATAATAGGGATCTGAACTTGTTACTTTATTTTGATTACGTTTCCTATTCTTTCAGTTTGCAATGTAATTGGTTGAAATTTGCTTAGGTTTCTCTGGAATATTTTTAAATAACTTCTAGGTTTATCTATAAACTCAATCAACGCATTCATTCAATACATTAATTCATTCATCATTAAATACATTGAATGATTCGAATGATGGAACAGTTTTTCCGGCTCAGAGTGCATATAGTTTATTGAATATTTCCTGAAAATATTATTTAATTGCAATGAAATAATCAGATTCTTTGTTAAACTCTGCAACACCTAAGAGCTTAACAAAACTCCCGTAAACTTTGTCTTTTTCAACATTTCTAGTCTTTAGGATCAATGAATACTACAGCTGGGACAATCTATATATATTTACAAAATATTTAAGAAATCTGACATTTCCGAAACAATAAAATATATTTTAAGCCAGTTAGTATCTATTGCGTATATATCCAGTTTTCACTTTCGACATAACTTAGCGAAAGTGATAATCTTTAGGAGACATATAAATTTTTATAATATAGGAAATGAAAACCTTAACAGTCGTGATTATAAATGTTAAGCCGTTCCAAAGTTAACTCTTCTATTTCTTAGCATTTACTTAACAGACCGTATATATATGAATATAACATCACCATTGTTCTTTTTTTTTCTAGGTGCCAAGACGTAAATCTCAGGAAAGAATATGTTAACTTGGTAGAATCAGTGCGCGATGCTGGCGGTGAGGTTAAAATTTTCTCCAGCATGCACATATCGGGAGAACGTAAGTATTATATATTATAGCTTGTACCATAGAGATGGTAACTTAAAGAGAATCGAATATGTGTTATGTTTGTTCCATTTAAAAAATATGCAGTTTTCTATACTTGTTGCTAAAATTGTGTGTGTGTGTGTGTGTGTGTGTTTGTGCGTAGACCTCCCTCTGTCTAATGACCTCGTTAAGAATTCTATTTTTAAATGGCTCGCATTGCATATGTGCACACACAACACACACTTGCATTTCTTGAAGGAATCTCCCGCAATGCAATCTGTACGAAAACAATTTTTAGTTGGACCTAAAAACCATTGAAAATCGTGTGCTGGGAACACTTTCAATTTTCAAATTAATTTCACTTGACGTTAATTAAAATTGCATTTTACATGTATTTTTGTGCACATATTTGTTTTTGCTTGCTTTAAATATATACCAAATGCGCTTCTTTCGCGGCTGCTTGGCAAATGACTCACGTGTCGCAATTTATTTGATTTTATTTTGTTCTTATCAATTGTCTGCGACTTGGCAACGCTTTTTGCCAATTCTTACTCGTAAATGGGTCGCTGTGGTATAAAAATAGAAGTCAATACTTTGTAATTATATGTTGAACAGCTACAAAAAGGGGAGTATAAAGTAGTAGTTTGCTTGAATTTAAGCATGTCTTATAATAACCAGTAATAAATAAATGCGTTAAGTTGTCTCACAATTGTATACAGGGTATCTACTTTTCGAGCACAAGCACATTTACTAATGACTATTTACTGGATACAATATATTTTGCATATCTTGGTTGTCTTTTAACACCACTTGAACATTTCAACATCATTTTAGGTCTTATCGCTTCCTTCTCAAGTGCTTTTTTACTTTCCACATTATAATCAGCTCTAAATTACTTATATAAACATTGTAGAACAAGTGTAAACAAAACGAATAAGAAGAAAAAAATAAAAAGACCACTTGATTTTAATTGTGTGCAGATAGCTGGATTATTTCAATGAGTAAACTGGAAAACTTCTACTTGAGAACTCAATAAAGAGAACAGAAGAGAACACAACCTATACTAAACTCAAGCGAATTGAGTAACTCACAAAGTTCACACAGAATGCATGTCAATTATCGTTGTAAATTAAAAAAAATTATTGAGTTCTACATAATATTAAATGCTTGTATCATTAGCATATTGAAATGCAACCATTTTGTACCCCCAAGTTGAATGTTAAGTTCAAAACTGACTCAGTTTGTTAAGGTAGAACCGGTGAACCTTGAATTTCTCAGTTGTAACTCCTACGTCTAGTGCAAAAAAGAAAACTAAAACTGGTTCTTGTTCTTGAACTGCATTATAACTTTGTAAGTTGTTGTGGTAATACCACTCTTAAATCGACTTCTTAAACAACTTTATTCTAATTGACCGGATGTCTAAATTGACAATTAATTGGGTTACATTAAACCACTCACAGAAAGTTCATAAAATTGTTCAAGTCTAAGCGAAACTAGCTCGTAGAGTCAGTAAGCACAAGAATTGAAAGATGAAGCACAGCGGTATTTTCTTATACGCTGCACGAGAATGGAACAAACGAGTGCAACATGTTTGTAGTACAAACTTTGTACGAATGTATCTCCTTTTAGTATTTAGAGTGAAATACAGGGTCTTTCTAGGGTGTAGTCTTTCCTACTAGCTTGTCGAATAAAATGTGCATATTCAGTCCTAACGAAGTGTATCAAAACTTGCATAGTTTATCGCGCCAAATCATAATTTATGATACCGATGCTATAGTTAGAAAGTAGTTAGTATATATATTTCGTTAACTTCTTCCCTAATTCACTGTTCTTTTAATATCATTTTACAGAACTCGCTCAACTAACCGGCATAGCGGCTCTTCTGCGATTTCCGATGCCCGAACTCGAGGATAGCGACGATGATGATGATGAGGATGGTGCGGCGGGTGGCGACGACAGCGATAGCGATTAGGAATCAACCTTTAGCATTTTGAAATATAAAATCAACTAAATATTCGATTTAGGAACAAAAACTGCGAACTAGAGACTATTGGAGCGGAGTTTAAAACATAATAGTACACGATATATATACATAAAATCATTTATATATATACATATACATAGAGTAATAGGTACTATGACAGACTTGGACTGTGTCAGGGCATATACAATATACGTCTACTATATACAATTCTAGTTTTATTTAATGATATACGAAAGGCGAAAAGCGTTAGTTCAAATTATGAAAAACAAAAAAAAAAACCAATATGAAATATAAATCAGCTAGATCGTTAATACAAGTGTATAAACAATGCCTTTAGCTATTAAACAGTTAAACTTTCTTTAAACAACAAATAATACAAATCTTTTATTAAAACAATCAGTGTTCAGTGATTGCAATTAACATACAATTCTTTTGATATTATTGTCATCTTTTTTAACCAACTGTTACCAATTGTTACTTTTGACTGCGCAATTTTTGTTAATACTTAAAATATTATGATTTTTTAAAAATTTCACGTGTTTTTTCACAATCTATAAAATTTTAATAAATACGAAATATTAATTGTTCGCAGTTTTATTTTACAAATAAATGGACATAACTGTGCAACAGGTATTTATAAAGGATATGGATAGGGATGACGGTTCAAATCGGTCAGATGACCAGCAATCCAGCTAAATGCTGGAATGCCCTAGTTAAATTAAATATTCATAAGAATACTTTAGTTTGTTCCGGATTCTTATACCCCTGACCTTATATAAAGTATAGGGGTCCATTAAGTTATATGTTTTCTTGTTTTCGAATACAGTATAGTATATATAATATAGATGGAGAGGAGCCAACACTTTGCATCTGTAGTTTCACCTAACAGAATGGGGTGTTAAATCTTCCTTCGAGGTGCCGCAGATGACTTTTCTATCTTCTTTAAAACTGTCGTAATTTTTGATTGGCATTCAAGAATAGTATGACAATGCAGCAACAAAACATGATTTGTTTATATTTTTAGATTTTATTGTTTTAGGTACAATCTAAGCCTAAGGATCCAGACACAGCTTATGGAATACCGAGAGGCAGAGCCGTTCACTTTGCGCTCAGCTTGGACGCAGCTGCAGCAGTAGCGGCAGCCGCTTTGCGCGCCTCCCGCTTGGCCGTCTTTTTGGCCTCCTTATCATCGGCATCAATATTGCGACGCTTTTTACGCAGCAGCCATTCCTCTTTCTCCTTGGTCTGCTTCTCGCGGATCAGTTTGCGGAACAGATTGCGATGACGTGGCTTAACCATGCGCGCCTGCAGACGGTGTTCATCCACCTCGGCCTTGTGCACTTGCCGTTTGTTGACCTTGTGCACTTTACCTGATTGTACGGACATTTTCGCTTTCTAAAAGGGTACAAGTATTAAAACAGAGTGTTTAAATTTGGATTTGTATGACGCACCTCTTGCTGCAGTCGTCGGGTCTTTTCATCAATCTCTTCTTCCTCTTCATCTTCGCTTTCCTGATCAAACTCCTCATCGTCCGTAAGCTCATCTTCTTCATCTTCATTAACGCCGTCAGGTCCGCCGTACTTCTTGTATTCGGCCGTCTCCTGTTGATATGCGCGCTGTAGCTGCGCATCGAGCAGTTCCTGTTCAACTGCATCCTCCTCTGGCTCGACAGCATCGTCTTCAGATTCATCATCGCTTTGAGCTAAATGATTTGCCCAATATAAGTATGTTGGCTAAACAGGATTACCTGCTAACTTACCATGCGTTTCGATCAGCGAGGGGTCAAGCAACGCTTTCTCCTCGGGAGGTATGTAGGATTCGCGGTTTGAATCGACAAATGGCGACAAATGTGGCGGCAACTTTTCACCCAGGAAGTACTTGTTGGTGGGCAGCAACTGTCGCTGATTAACGCAATCGAACAGCCATTGTGGCTGTATGTAATCCCTGGAGATGTACTGTGTGCTCAGGCTGGGTCTGTCCACGATCTGATGCGTGATGGTCTCATCGTTTTCGTCATAAGTGGCGCCTGCAAATACGGATGAATCCCAGGATACTTTTCCACCAAAGGAGCGTATTATGATGACCAGCGGCTCTCGTGGCACTTCGCGATTGATAAAGAATTTTAAGCCTTTAAAAAGTGTGCGCAGACGAGACACTTCCTGTGCGTCCTGTTTCATTTTGATGATACGCTTGGAATCGCCATCCTGTTCTAGCAGTTCCATATCAATTTCTGGCTCCTCCTCATCCTCCTGCACTTTGTCTGTGCGTAGCAACTCAAAGTTTAATGCAGCAATGCGATCTGAAACAAAGCTGGATTCATCATTAAATGTATCCTCGGTATCCTGGAGCACACTGCTCGGAAATTGTGGTGGATAGGCCAGATTCAGGCCATGAAACAAGCGGAAGTTGGTGAAGCCCATCATAATGGTATAGAATTCCACAAATATGGACATGACTTTAAAATCCACTTCCTGACGAGACTGTGGCTTGAACGGATAATAGTGTGGAACTATCCAGGTGACCTTCTGCCCCTTGATCTCTGCTTGAAAATAGTAGCCCTTAATTGATATGAACACCTTGCGCAGCGACTTCGATGCAATGATATAGTGCAAAAATTCGATAGTTAGACGTCGGCACAGATTCGATTGCTCGCGTGGTATCAAATGCAATGAAGGAAATGTGCTGAACAGAAACAGCAGAGTCAGACAATCGTCTAGATCCTTGAGCGCATCAATAAAAGTTGGATAGCGTTCCTTTACAATGTGATCAAGCTTAATCTCCGGGAACATGGCCAAGCGACGTTTTAGATTGCGGAAATCCTTAATGGCACGATCACGGCCAGTTTTCTTGGCAAAAATCTACAAATTAAATAAGAATATCTTTTGAATAATGCTCATTATGCACATTAAGCAGTTAGTCAAGTAATTGTTTTTGACGGATGTTATTCTATTTTTGGTTGTTTTTCGAACCATTTAATATGAAAAAATATAGGTTTCATTTTCTCAAATCAATTATTTGTATTTACCTTGTAGTCACGCAGCGTCCACACGATGGACTCGTGCAACAGGAAGCGAATGTCCTTGGCATGGTACAATATTTTAATATCCGATGAGCCTTTCTGTGCGCGACGTCTGTGTTTAGGCTCGCGGGGGTAAACTCCCTTGAGGATGCACAAGCGGCGAAAGTCATTCAGGGAAAGCTGCAGTTTTCGCAGAGCTGCTCGCCGACTGATGTATTGTGCGGCCTCGCCAGACTCGTACTGTAATGAATCCGGCAAATATATTATAGCATATGCAAGTAATGTAGCGAAGTCAATAGACTTTCATTTAAGAATCGTACAAAAATAACCTCACAGTCAGCGGGAGCTGTGTGTTGCAAATATTGGCATTCTTACCTTCTTGGGACGTCTCATTTTATATGTAGAGTAGCACAGTTATTAATTCGGCTAAAACAATTGCGCCTTACAGCAGCGATTGTATTTAGCAGTGTTTTATTTTTATTAAAAACACGCGCAGTATCCAAAACACACGTTTTTGTGTTGTTGGTCGCGTGGGAAGGGACTTGTGCTGCCAACTTGGTTTAAAAGGCATGTCGAAACTAATACCAGGTTGGCATGCTCGTGGATTTATCCCCATCTCCATATTGTGAGCAATTTTCAAAATGGGTTAAAATCTGAAATATCTCTAATAAAATACTAGATTTTTTATAAGTTTTTGCAGATTTTTGTAAGAATTTAATTACAGATTTGGATTTGACTAAGTTATATCTTTTTCTATAATATCTCCCCGGATTCACAGCGAACTCCCTGCATTTATAAACAAATTTTGCTTTTATTATGAACTTCCATCAAATTCTTTATTCTTTTGCGCCTTCTGAGATTGTGATCACAGTGTGGCCGCAATTGTAACGCAATTAAAAAATACCAAAATGTGCCCAGCGCTGCCAACTTTAGTATAAATGGGCAGCAGCATTTTATGATTTTGATCGTGATTTAAAGTTTACAAATGGTTTAGGAAGCAGTAAAACCAACTTTGCACAGCCAATGCAATATCAGGGTTTTTAACAAACAGAAAAGAAAAGTATAGTTTTTGGACAAGCGTCATATAAATACTAAAAGTCACGAGAATATGGATATTAATATATAAAAATTTCGGCAACTTAAAAGTATAGGACATTTTCATACTCGCGTCAGACTTTTTATTTTAAATTTGAAAATTTATAATTAAAAGATTTTACTTGACAATGCACACTTTAAGAATAAGTATCGCAAAAGCGGAGGATTATAAGCTAACGACGCGTGATAATCGACAAGGACGTTCCCGAAGTTAACGGAACCTTTCAATCAAATCGGAGCAATGCGAAGAGTCCCAATTCTGAAAGAAATGTGCGCGTTCAATTTAAACTTCTTAAAATACTGCAGACAATTAATAAAAATTAATGCAAATTGAGTAACGGAACGCAAGTTGTATTTTCCTTTCGCATCAACATTGGTCAAAACAGTTAGTTTCTTTTAAAATATATGTAGGTTAAAATAGGTGTTTTTG
The DNA here is from genome assembly GCA_018901795.1 of Drosophila sp. st01m. NCBI lineage: Eukaryota > Metazoa > Arthropoda > Insecta > Diptera > Drosophilidae > Drosophila > Drosophila sp. st01m. The sequence goes on from JAEIFG010000269.1 coordinate 1,690,896, forward strand.
CTTGGAAATTCAAACACTTTCTCTGCCTTTTGGATAACTCATTTTATTGAATCTGTTTTATTGTTTTTATAGGTAGGTATTGTATTGAGAAAATAACATACAGTCTAATTTTGTTGTATTATATAATATACGTTATATATTAGTTAGTTTGAACATTAACATTATATATTTTTTGTTTGCAATATGCTGACTGCAATTTTGTTTTACAATTTGTTTTTGCTGTGTCATAACAAAAGTTTTATTAAACTGTCAATTTATTCGATCATTTTTCGTTTGCTGCGGCTCTTCTTTAACTCGGCGTTGTAACGGTTTTCATTTTGTTATTTGACTCGTTATCTGACTCGTTCATCAATCATGTGAATGATAGAGTTTGTGTCAGTGTTGGTGTTGGTGTATTTGTTTATAGATATTGTTATTGTTATTGTAATTGTTATAAATGTTTACGATTTGAATGCATCTGAGTGTAAGTATTATTTTGTATATTTCACCTAAATAACTAGTTAACATTTTATCTATGTTATATACGTAGCTTCGTTTTGATTTACATAAGTGTCGTTCCGTTTGCGCCCCTCTCTGCAAAATGCGTATATTTGTCGTTTTACTCGTATTATATTCGTATATTGTGTGCCATACATATGTCTGTAATACTTAAACATACATATTCTGCATACATACACGTATGTATGCACGTACATATATTAAAATTGACTATTTATTTGATTTCCTTCTAGTCCTTGTGGTTATCTTTGAATTCATGTGATAGATGTGGTGAATGATCGGGATGGGGAATAAGGTGAGCGTGGTGTATTTTGTATAAAATCTAAATGTTTCCATTACATATAATGTATACTTCTATAAAGTAAATAACATTCTGTATTATTGCATGGCTGTTTTAGACTCGTACGCAATTGCTGTAAAGTAAAGCCGAAAACATTATTCAGCAAGTTTGGGACTCCCGGTTTATCAATCCATCAATGCGTCACTTTGTTTGACTGGTTTGCAGCAACATTCTTTGTCCTGTCCTTTAAGGTTTACATTGTACAAAAATACAAACAGTGCCGTGTCGATGCGTGAATGGGAGGAGTATAGAAAAAAAGAAAATTGTAAATCCTTCAATTTTGTACGGATTGATTGAATATTGAATGATTGAATATTTTAACAGCTAACAAATGGAATTAACCAGTCCCGTAGCACAGAGTTAAAAACTCAAACACGATTCTGTGTTCTTAAATTTGGAAATTTGCATTTACAATCTGTTGATCTGTTGTTGTATTTTGTAGCTTGTAATAATGCAATTTACTATTTTTTGCCTTGATTGTAAATGTTCAATGTGCATTTCGAAGAAAATCAAATATAAACCCGCACATATCATTAATTAAATCGCCATAAAAGACAATATTCTTATACTATATTCTAACTCAATTTTTTTTTATGACACGGCGCTGGGTACAAACATACGGATTTAAAAAATCGAACAATGAAAGAAAGAATTTCAAACTGAAAACTATTATTATATCTGATTCTATGATTTATTTGGTGAAACTTAACTCTTCTTTTTATATTATTCATATAAATTATTTGTTCAATCTTATGTGCTAAAAGCGTATCAGTTTTAAAAATAATTCTCTTTTATTATAATACTCTCATGTTCACTATTTTAATAATGTATGTACTAGTTACACTTTCAACGGTTTCTCATTTAAAAATAACCATACATATATGTATATGTGTGTGTATATACTCGTATGCCTGTATATGTGTAAATGTAAAATGTAAAGTAAAACTTGCACAACAATTTAACTCAACAACACAAAATCACTGGTGGGTAAGGAATTGTTGTATTACATACGACGGCTATGTTTTTTTATTTCGTTTTGGTTAACGTTCTGCTTTTTGTCTTTTTGTCTTGTGTCATTTGTTAACGGTACCAAGTTGGTTTTGCCTGCCTATTAAAAATAATATACGCATTGTTCTTGCTGTTGTTAAATGTATCATTACAAATTTGAAAACTCTATAAAAAACTTTAAATTAGTCTACCCATATGTTAACTATTACTTTATTTTACTGGATTCTTTTTGAATTAAACGCTATTATAGCTAAGAGCTGTCGACCATCGCTATCGTTGATTGCTGCTTACAAAAACAACTCAAAGTAAAGTCGCGTGCATGCAAATGGAATCTGACAGCTTTGCGATTGCCTGCGGACGAAAGCTGACGGCTATACAACTTGCAATCGCTACTCTCGCTGCGTTTTAATTGTGTTTTGCTTCTTTTATATATTTACTTATAAATTTTTTTGCATGTATTTATTAATTATACAACGGACGCAACTTGAAACATTTTTTTTATGTATATGAGTACACATACTAGTATATTCGAACATAATATATGTATATACTGGGTTATAAATATACAAAATTAAAAGTAAATTATTAAAAACATTATTTAACAAATTTTCGTTGCAACTATAGGCAATATCTGTGGGTATATACAGAATACAGAATATATGTATATATTCAGTTACATATATAAAAATCAATATACATATTTATTTTTTGCATTTATTATATTTATCGTATATAGAGACTGTATAATAATTATAGCTAATTTAAAGCTGAAATGAATGATTATGTGTGCTTGTTCGATACAGACGATTGTTAGTACAATTTGCGGGTGATTCAATTGGTATCGAGGTCTCAAATCATCTGTTTACTTAGGGTAGATTATAGCAGTTAATTAGTTCCCCTCTTGTATGTGAGTCTGTGTGCTTATGTATTTGTATATGTACTTGTATTGTTAATTACGTGTTTGCTAATTTCATATTATATCACTTCTAGAAGTTAGTATTTTTTGCCAATTTTTTACTTAATGTTATGAAAATAATAATTTATTTGGTTCATACTTACGGCTCTTTTGGCTGTAACTCAAAAATTTTGTTCTAGAATAAAATTAGCAGACACAAGAATTGTACGCGTGTTGTGGTTTTTTTTGTTGTTTGTTTTTCAGTTTTCTTTAATTTCAAACAATGATTTTTATTTTATAAGTTAAATATTTCATAAAGTATATACTGTATTTATTAATTTTATTGTTATTATTATTATTAATTCTTGCTTTGTGACGCTTTATTTTCACTTTCCTTCGTTTGTTATGAACAATTTTACTAATTTTCAACAATTTTTTTTTAAATTTCCATTTGATATATTTTTTGTTTTTACGCAATTATTCAACTTGTTAAAAATCTATAACCATAACAATTTCTCATATATATATTTATTTATATATGTATATGTCTATATATATATATATACACATATAAATAATTTTCTTGTATATATTTTTATAATCTTATATAATTTGCTTTAAAGCAAGACTTATACGACCACTTGACGGGTGTCTTTGTTTGTGTATGTGTGTGCGTGTGTGTGTGTGCGTTTTACGTTTTCACTTAGGATCTGGGAATTAGATGTAAGATGATAGATCGACCGATGTTAACTAATCTGAATTGATCGCTGCTTATTGTTTGCTATGTACGAGTTAGTATGCTAGTATATTCTTTTGATTTGTTGTTGTCTTTAGTTGAGTAGTACTTTAAATGTTAAATGTTAAATGTTAACAGGCGATTACATTTGTTTTGTACTGCGCTCTATGGATTGAACATTCGTATATAGAGAGAAGTGCCTCGAAACGAACCTCTATCAACATTCCATGCAGTTAATTAACAATTTCTCATAAATGTCGCAAGTAAGTTGATTTCATTTATCCTTATCCTTCTGGAATAGTTATACTGTTAGTTCTACGATTGGTTTAGTTAGCCTTCGTACATCATAGAAAAAAAGTGAGCGCGATATGTTTTAAGTGATTTTGAGAGTGTTTGTATGAATAAGTGTTTTTGGTGTGATGTACTAAATGCGTATGTGTTTAAGTTAAGTATGTACGTATCATTTAATGTATATATGTATGTAAGAATGTATATATTTATAAGTATGTACTTGTTAATTTGGAAGATTATTGTTTAGTTTTAACCATATACAGTTTGTATTTGCTTTGTTAGTACTGGAAGTTATCTCTCTTCAAGTCGAATCAACAAGCAATCCAATGTCACTTGCTGTAATCTTTATCTATTCCAAACCATATAGATCAGTTAGTTGAAGAGAGTGAGTAAAAACACAAGAGAGCGAAAAGACTCGGGTACTTTAAGAGAATAAGCAAAGACAAGGTGTAGGGAGGAGAAGAGTTTATATAAAGTTGGAATAATACAGAATCAGTTAAAAAATAACAGCGCGAACTTATAGAGAGGACTGAAGAGAACGGAAAGAATTAAAATTAAACTCACAACGAGAAATATAGAAATATAGAAATTAAGAACTATTTTCTCATAGAACTGTGAAATGGACTAACATCACTTTGATGTTCTTCTGTTTCGTGTATTAATTGAAAATGACCAGGTTAAATCTGCTTCGCTCTCACATGTGTGTCCCTCTTCAGAATCGGGTTTGTTCTCGATTTGGCCATAAATAGTATGTTGAATTATATAGAGTGTGAGTTAGTGTCATATTGTAGATTTTATAGAGCATTTGCCAAGCACAGTAGTTAGCGTGACGTACTTAAGGTATGCCTCGTGATATTATTATACAATGTCCTTATTTAATTCTTATTTGTTGTCTCACTTTTGTTTTGTTTGTATTTTGTTTTTTGGTTTTAAGTTTTTGGTGTTCTCTGTTAATTTCTGCACTGTATTTGTTATGCACTCTTATGCTTGACCATATAATTATAATTAATTTGTGCAATAATATGCACTGCACCACCCATGGGGTGTAAGAGCAGACACTTAATTTCCTTTCTCTTGGCATATGAAAGTATGTATATATATGTAGTTATATCTGATGGCTTCGACTATAGACTATGCAACACTGCTGGGGGCTATTTGTCTCTTCTTCTTATTATTCTTCTTCTTGTCGAGCTTTGCAACATTTCATTATATTCATTCTCTTCGCTTTTTGGCCGTTCTATAATATACAGTTTCCAATTTCGTTATATACATATATATAAATATTTATATATATATAAATATTTATATATATATATATATATATTTTATATATATATATATATATATATATATGTATATGGAGATATATATAATTATGTTGTATATATGTATAAGGTTATGTCACTGCCACTAGTTCTCATTTAAATGTTATCGCCCTTGACTTGCTGTAAAAATTATTGCTTTCTGTTCTGTGTGTATTTTTTATATAGTAATTTTGTATTTTTGTGTTTTTGTATAGAGTATTATTATATATCTGTAAGTTGTTGTTGTTTTCTTCTTCTTGATGTTGTTTCCTTAACTTCAATTTGCGAGCCATTTGCAAACGATTTTGGGTTATCTTTAGATATATTGCCTACTTAAGATATAGTTTATATATATATACTTTTATATTTTCTTCATTATGCTTCTGTTTATATATAAAATATATATATGTTTATATGTATTGTATATAAGTATGCATATATGTAATGCGATTAATGTTAAATTTTGTTCATTTTTGCTTGCGGCCACTTTTACGAGTTGTCGATTTACGATATTCGATTTACGATTAAAGGTTTAGTTTGGTTTGGTTTAGTTTAGTTTAGTTTAGAAAAATGTTACGTACTTCTAAATAAGAGAGCAAGTTTTTTTGTTCTTGTTTTTTAATATCGTTTCGTTTTTTTCTTTATATGTCGTATATATATATAAATATGTTTATATGCTCATATAAATAGTTTTATATAAGTATATTTGGGGGATTCATTAAGCAAAAAGTATACGAAATTATTTATATTTGGTTTCGTTCTCGAATCTTTATGAAATATATCATAAATATTGTTTAAATGTTAAGTTAAATTTAACAATCTCTGCACCTTTTACACGCCAACATGAATCATAGGTAATAATAATATTAATCATAGTAATTAGTAAGTTGTAAAGGTTTGATCGAGCATCATGTTTAAAATTATTTATGGCAAATGCTTAGCAAAACTTTAAAGTATTTTTATTTTATTTATTTTTATTTATAAATATCCCTTATACTTTTCTGGATTTACCTTTGTTTTTTTTTTGCCTTTTGAGTATAGGTTTAGCATATTTGAAAATTTTGTTGTTTTATAAGTACGCAAATCATTACTTAATCAATATAGGTCAATATAAGTAAGTATATATATGCCATGTAAGTGTGCGTGTGGAATATAAGATTATATAGTTTATAGGTCTTTTGTAGTAAAACTAGACTGACATAAAGCTTTCTGCGAGTTTCGACTCAACAATTTAGTAGATCGGGGGAATTCAAAATAGTTGCAGAGCGACAAGTGCTAGTTCAAGGCTACAAGGACTTCAACACTATAAAAACAATAGTTCAATTTGATAAAAGCAACTTCATTTAGAATACAAGTCAACAAGAAACTACTTGAGATTTTGTGAATCGAAGAGTTGTTAATTAGTAAGAAGTCTATTAATCGTATTGAGGATGGCAAACATTTAACATTCAAGTATCGTTTGAGATACATATTTGGAATATAGAAAATAGCCATCTAACACTTGCACTGCTTTAATATATGCTCAACGTAATTTCTAGACTTGTCTATAACTCGATTCGTAACATTTATAAGGTGCTTGTGCCATGATAGACTTATTTGCATATAAGTAATCGTAATTTTTCAAAACAAATCGCAAAGGTTTAAGTAAAGTAATTGATTGGGAAGCCATTTCATTTGCCTTTTTCTAATTAGTAAGTAAGTAATCAATGGATAAGATAGTAAGGTTCATAGTTCAAGTAGAGAGTGATATAGGGCTTGTGTTTGTTTGCATTTTAATTTTGTTATTTTTTTTTAGCTTTGTTTTGCTTCAAAAGCTGCGGCTAAACATTTAAAGTAAATGTCTTTATTTGTGAAATTTTTTGGAAAAAGGAAAAAACGCTGCATGTGTAGCACTAACTAACATTTTTTTTTTTTGGTTTGTTATTAACTTTTTGTTTGGTTTTCTTTTGTTTTGGTTTCGGCTTCGGTTTCGGTTTTGCTTTTCGTTTTCGTTTACTGTTTGTGTTAAATTGTGAGTTATTTGTAACAATTCGATTAGTTAGCTAGTCCATTTCTTAATTAATTCTTTGTATTTGTAATTAAGTCATTAATTTGTTTTGTATATAAATTTAGCTAATTGGATATTGCGCGGTTCCCTCGGCAATATATGCATATGATCCTTGTCCTTGTGCTGAACGCTCTTAAAAAGGACATGTGATCAAATCATATTCGAACATCAGCGATACAGCGACAAAGACAAAGTACAACAAAAACATGGTAAGGCCCAGACCCTTGTTCATGCGCCAACGGAAGCAGGCAATTGACAGCACCACAAAAACGAGCATCATAAACAATATGGTAATGGAACAGACCATGCCCACCGAGTTTACTTCAACGGGCGCATCGTAGATAATCCCATAGAGCAGCCAGGGTATCGGCAAACTGCATTATCAAACACAACAGTTAGTCTCAAGTTATCTGATCATCATCGTTCATGCAATATTTTGTATCTTTCGAATCTTTCTCGAATCTCAACTTACCCCACAGTTACATCGAATATGTTGCTGCCCACCGAACTGGATACAGCCATGTCGCCGAATCCCTTGCGTGCCACAATCACCGAGGTTATCAGATCGGGAATGGATGTGCCTGCTGCCAGGAAGGTTAGGCCCATCACCTTAGAAAATAATCGAAGAGTTGTGATTTATATAAGTTAAATATTATTATTTATTATTACACTAATTAATTAATCAGAATATACAACCAATTTAAGGATATAACTCTTTTTTTCTTTTTAAATAAATGTTATTTATTATGATTATCTATCATCCAAGTTAATCGCATCAGAATCGGTTAAGCAGAACTGCAATAATGTCTGTCGGTCGGAGTTACGACTATAGTCGTTGCCATCAAAAATCTGAGTTAAGATTATATTTAATAATTATTCTATCACTAGAAGGTGTCAACCCAATAAATAGGATATACAGATATCTTTTTCCAGTTAAATTTCGTTTAACTTATTACATTAAATTGCGATTGTGGGCTTCAGTTTAACTAGTATTTGTATGTATTTTTATTTTGTAAATTTTATGAGCCATAAACCAACGTTAAAAAATATAAAACTCCATATCAATAGATTAAGTTATGCGTATCGATATAGTTTCTCAAGAAGGAAAACTAATTTGTTAACAGATAATTATATAAAATTGAACCAGAGGCCCTTTAGAATATCTTAACTATACCAACTTATTAAAGAGCATTATGAAGCATTGCTAAGCATCCTAAAATTTATCATATCAGAATCGTCAAACGTTATATTTTTAAAGAAAGTTAGAGTATCTATACACTTGAATAAATTACAATAATCAATACAGAAATATCTGCATATTTAAGTTGAACTGTGGTACAAACTAGACTTAAACTTTCAAGTTGAGCTCACCGTGGAATAAGGTGAATTTATTGACTTACCTCGGGTGGTATGCGGGCTGTATCCCCAGCGACATTGGCCCACCAGACCATCAGATAGGAGAAGGCAGCTATCCAGACAATGGACCCTATAAAGGTGACCGGAAAGAAGCGTTTGCCACGCGGTGTTCGCGTATCCGGCAATGTTAGCCACATTGGGACCAGAAGTGGTGCGACCAGGACGTAGGTGAGTCGTTTTCGGGCCGTATCCGGCCAGGCCATGCTGAGGGGCTCCGGTTCGTCCTCGATTTCGGGCGCCTTACATTTTGCGAATGAGCATAGTATATATATACGAATATTTGTGTTATATAATGTTATTGAACAAATTAGTGCAGTGCTTTAATTGAATCGTTTAATTGTTTATACAATAAATGTTGACTTAAGTTAGGAGTATATCGTCTTTTTAGGTAATATATGTGTATATAAAAAATATATATATTTATATATACGAGTATGTGAAATGAATAAATGAGTAAAAATGCTGTATGATGTATACATATGATCAATGAGCTTATCGATCTAATGATACAATATCATATCATATCATTTTGCTTGATTGCGAAATAAATTCCCAATTATAGGCTGACAGATCGAAATTGGGAGAGACAAACAGAAGTCAAGAGATAGACAGAAAGACAGAGAGGGAAAGGGAGACATAGAGAGAGAGAGAGAGACGCACTCACAGACAGGCGTTAAGAGCTGAGCTTAGCTGTCATTTTGACTCTAGTTATGAAAGTAAGTTCGCCTTTAAGCAAAGTTAGGTAAGTATAGATGGTGCGAGAAGTTAATTGGGGCCAGAGTAAAGTTAATGAGTGCTGTACGAATCTTGTTAGTAGGCAGTGTTGTACAAAACATGGAAACATACTGATATGCACTTACTTTCTAGTTAATAGAACAAATACTGACAAATACTGCTAACGTGCAGACAGATATGTGATTTTGGAATTCAGCATCTTAGCTTTTGGCATGCGCATTGTATTTATTATTATTATTATTGTTATTATCATTATCATTATTTTTGAATGTGCATGTGCAAGAACACAGACACGGCTACACACACACACATACACACACAATGGATGCGCATGAGCACAGCCCGAACTAAAGTCGATCACAAAGTGTTACGAAAAAATAGAAAGTACAGAACAGAAATATTAAAATTGTTATTTTAGATGCATTAATGCATGATAGAAAAACTAATGTATTTATCACTAGAGTGTTATGCTACATTTCTTATAAGCGGCAATTAAGCAATGTGAGTGAGTTTACTCTTACAGTTTGCAAAAAGCAATCTAAATGATGTAATATTCTAGATTCTTAATTTTTTATTGCATATTGTATTGCTAGAGTTCTTTGCCTGTGGCGTCTGTGGTTTTATTTAACGCTCCTGTGCAGCAGCTGGTTGATGACACGTTTCGAATCAGTTTACGCATATTAAAGTACGTATTTTCTTCAGATTACCTAATGAGTCACTTTTGTGGAACTACGGTAAATCATAGTCTGTTCTACGAACAGCATTACGGATGCAGTTTTGGGTGCGACATTATGTATCCGAAAAGTTTTTGTTTTTAATTTATGATCGCATGATTCCTATGTCACTTTGTGAGCAAGGAAAATGAGAACATTGATGGTATATTTACGACGTGTATGATGTATGCTCCGTAACGGTTAACCGATTGAAAAAGGAAACCGTAACGAAAACCGCAATCGAGACAAAAATATTTGTATTATGTAAAAACCGAAAATTGCAAAATTGTTATACAACGATTAATATCGGTTAAGTTAAGTGGTTATATTGTAATGTTATAATTGATTTAATAAAAATGGTTTATTCTTTCAATTTGAACAATATTATTAATAATATTTATATCATTTTTAAAAATTAATACAATTCTTTTTCACAAATTCAATATGCTTTTAAATCTGATTGTCTACATTTTTAATTTTGTTTTTCGAATTTATGTCTGTATTTCGAAACCAATAAATATAAAAACCCTGTAACCGCTTCGAAACCGAAACAAAAAGGTTTTGGGTAACCGATAACCGATAACCGAAATGCGAGCATCAGTGATTTTGAAATATTGTAAGTAAGACACATTTATGGTCTGAAATATGTGTATTCATAATATTAACATTTTGTATTTATTAATATTATCATGCTTGTAGCGACAGTAAAGTAACCAAGGTATTCATGTGACTATATTCTAAAATTGTATACCAGATTAAATTTCTTATTGACTGTGTTCACTAAATGTAAAAAGGTCGCTCAGCTTACAATAATCAATTTACGATATACAAATAATGTAAATATAATGTTAAGGCGTTCCTAATAATATAAGAAGCCAGTTTAAATGGAATTGCAAAAATACTTCTATAGTCTTTGTCTGATAATGCACAATTTAGCTCAGGAATGCATAATCAACGGTTGCAATATGCATATTTTTACGAGTTTTAGACCTGTCAGTTGAACAACATTGCATTGCATTGCATTGCCTACCCATCAAATTATAGTCACGGATATAAATAATTGAAAAAATCATATGATTTGTATGCAAATTAATAAAGTCGATTGCCTCATCAAACAGACATTTTGCGTGCCAAAACCTATGCCATTCCCATTGTTAGCCTTCGCATTCCACTGCACAGGAGCGTCTTAACACATAGCAAAGATATACAATATGTATAGTATGTATAGATATATATTTTAAACGATACTTTAATTAAAAAATTATAATAATTATATTTTTATGCAATTTAAATAGAAGAGAGAGTAAGATAGAGAGATAGAGAGAAAGAGAGAGAGAGAGCAATAAAATTGTTTATGAAACTAACTTTGATGCTAAATTTGCGTGTCTGAATTTTGACCCTCTGCTCAATCCAGCTAGGACGTCGACCACTTAACGATGGCTTTTGATATAGAATTGAATTTAAGTTAAGATTTGATTTTTGTACGATTTTAAAATATTTATTGTATTTTTGCCATTTTGTTGAGTTATTAGCTTCTGATATTTAAATAAAAGTTTATTAATAAACCAAACTTTTTTAACAGAGTTACAGAGAGTTTGAGATAGAGAGGTAGAAAGATAGAGCTGGGATATAGAGAGCTTTTGTAATGTGTAGAAATAGTGTGGGGAGTTTTTTGTTCGGGTTATTACATAACAAACACATAGAACGGGAATCAAACACAATTACAATTTTTAGTGAAGGACAATCGAGAGAGAGAGAGAGCGAGAGATAGAGATAAAATAAATGAGGACTTATTTGAAATTCATTTTTTATTATGCTTTTAAATTGTTATGTGACTCAGGCCCAACTCGTTCAGTGTGAATTGTGAGTCGATTTTCAATCAAATGTTGAATAGCCATTGAATAATCTTTTGAATTTTGTTTGTTTGCTTTGTCATCTTTCTGCACAATTCAAATCAAATCAAATCAAATCAAATGGAAATCATAAAACAAACAAGTTAAAACAGTAAACTTCGATGTCCGAAGTGACATTACCCTCGCAGTAAGTTTAAATATAAAAAAATATATTTGATATTAAAGTTAATGCAACTTGAATTTAATTAAATTGCATTTTAGTATTTAAATTCAATATTTCGGACAGTTCAAATAAATATCTTGTTATATGTAAAACAAAAAGAATAAAAAAAGGTGTTTGTTTTAAATATTCCAAGTGTTGATTGAATGTTCAATTGAGAGTCTAACTTGCATGGCAACGGACATTTGTAACCACATGAACTATGACATTTATTGGATCGGTAATGTCTATTTTAATGCGTGAAAAACTTATAATGACATCTGCGAGGGTATGAAATAACGAATAAAAAACCAAGTAATAGGAAGCTGCTTGTCCAGTGCTTGCGCCTATGCATAAAAGTGTATCTTTCAGCAAAATCGTCAACAATAACAAGTTTTAATACGATGTCTGAAACGGCACACACACAGAGAGATACATACGAATGAGGTGTAATGGGTGTAATGTGTAATGTATAATGGGTGTGGTGGGTGTGTTTGTCGATGGCACAGCGTATTAAGTACTCTATATGACTTGGCGCGTGGCAGCTACATTTTCCATGAGTGCCTTTGAATATGTGAATAACTGAGTGACTTCATCGAGCAGCAGCGCAAATATGAATGAAAATTGAACGAGAAAATCAAAGCAAATGTTGTTTCGATTTAACAAAATATTAATAAACAAATTGTGATATTTATCTAAGGCGTTTAGTCAGTATTCCTTTAATACTGGGGACGAGTTTAAGCTCAAGATACAAAGCAATTGAGTTCTTCCGAATGTCTTCTTTTCTGTTTTCTTCAAATACGATAATCACGAATCGTAAATTGTATGCAAATTTCGACAATTCCAAATTAGCTCTTTTTAAGAATTTTTCATGGGGAGTTGAACATGACTTTTATTACACACACACATACACACAGAAGGGCCGAGAGATAGGGGGAGATACACATTGAGAGATAGATAGATAGATAGAAAGATGAATGGATGGTGGATTCGAGAATAGAGAGAATTACGGTTAAGGTTACAACATAAGGTTAAACATACATAACAAAGGATCGTGATAAGTTGAGGGGTGAGTGTTGCGCGTGTTTGTGGGTGGAAAGTTTTATGGAAAGTTATTTTCAAATATTGTTTCATATTGAGTTGTAAATAAACACAAAAATTTCATAAAAGTCACACATAAACGTTGCATAAATACACGGACCGCATTTTTGTTTGTATTTTTTTTTTGCTCGCAACAGTCTACAGTAAAGTTGGATTCAAAAACTGCCAATAACAGGATTGGGGAAAATACACATAAAAGAAACACACAGTAATTTTAGGAAAAACATTAAAAATATACGATTGAAATATGGTTTAGATTCAGTCCAAACGCATTAACCAGTTTATCAATCTATCAATCAATTAGCAATGTAGAGAAAACATGCCAATAGCTAAAATCAATTTCAAAATAATCTTAAAATATGTTGTTAAACACGCTTGAACCTCGTTTTCTAAACTTTGATTTTCACAATTTAATTAAATTAAAAATTATAAAGAGAGGAGAAAATTAATATTTCATTACGGTATATAAATTTCAACACTTTAATTTACATTTGTAATAGAAAATCGACAATTTCGTATGTAGATGTCTGGTTTCACGATTTAAAAATATTACGACATCTGACAATACGATATTCGATGCTACGACATTCGATAATACGATATTCATCTGCGATTTATTGTATGAGGAATGCAGCGCATTGTGTGTGACGCAATTTCAATTATTATTCGTTTGAAAGAAAACACAATTAGAAAAAAGAAAATTACGATAAGTAAATCATTTAATGAAACCAAAAATTCGATAAATCATGCCTAAGAAACTCATGAGCATTATATCATTAGCATATTTCAAATGGATCGTAGTTATGTGTAAGTATAAATCGGAACAAGGCCATAACTTACCGAATCGAGAGTTGTATCGATGTTGCCATTGGGACGATCGGCCAACGTTGTTTCCTTGAGATTAATCTTAACGTGATTGGCCGCGGAGGTGGTGGCGCCACCCCGTTGCGGCTTTGTGGCATCCAGCAGCACTTTAAGTGAGGCAATGGCATGCAGCTGTGTTGCCTTTTCGTCCACTTTGCCTGGAACATCATCTTTGTCATTGTAATTGTGTGTGGTTTTTGGGGGAGGTGTTCAATAAAAATGCAGTGTTTTCATTTCATACACACACACACACACACACACACACACATACACAGTGTGTTGGGTATACGTGTTTGTACATAAGTGTGGTGTTTTTAGAGGTGTGTGTAGTAGTAGTAGTAGTAGAATAGTAGGCGGTGTAGTGTTGTAGTTGTTGGTAATATATTTTGATTGTTTGCACACAACGAATTGAGTTTTCAACGCAAAATCCAAGTGTATTTTATATTTTTTTCGAAAAAATAAATTGAAAAAAAAGAAGAAGAAAGAAAGAATACAATTGCATCGATTAAAAATGAGAAGAAAACGAATTAACCCAGTTAAATATATATTTTGTTTGTTTCGATTTTTTTTTTAATTATTACTTTTTTGTTTCGTTTATTTTTTTTACGTTTTTTTACAAGCAAATTATAGCAGGTTAATGCCATTTGGGTTAATTAGACGAGTATATTGAAAATATTTTATACAAAATGTTGATGTCAGTTGCGAAATAGCATTTTGGAGATTTAAAGGTAATAGTTTGTAAAAGTTATAGTATTAGCTAGAAGGTTAGAAACTAAACTAAAGTTAAGGCATAGACTAGAGCGAAGAGCGAAGAACGGAGAGCACAGAGCACAGAGCACAGAGCACAGAGCGGAGACGGAAAGCGGAGAGCAATGAGTTGTATGAGTAGACAGATTGTGGCACAGACAAGAACTGAAGCATAGTTGGGGACGCACATGAGTATTACGGAGTTGACGGTGGGTTTTTAGTATTGGATGGGCGGCAGGGGGTAAACTTTACTAAGCTACAGCTAGGACTATATAAAGTATATGTTAATATAATAGCTAGTCTAATACACTACTAATATTTACCGTGTTGAGAGTCTCATGGTTAATTGGTCTAACTTGTTTTTAAATCATTTTTCGACTTTGTTTTTCTTTTTTTTTTTTGAGTGTGACAGCAAACTTGTGTTTTGCACTAGCTGGGAACTGGGAGCTGTTTTTAATCGAATCAATTAATTTTAAAATTTTGATTGCAATGCGAATGCAAGTTTTTAATTAAATTTTTACGGGGGGGAGACGGACTGGTTTTTATTATTATTGTTTGTTTGATTTTTTTTAGTTGTTGTTAACAATGTGGCATGAAGTGATACGTTTTTGGGTCTCAACTGACAGCTATTCTCTGACCCCAAATATGACACTAACATTTTGTACATACATATACATATGTGTTTATATTTAAAATGTAAATTCAGGGACTTAATTATAAGCTATCTTACAGCTAATAGTAGTTTAGTTACAATAGTTTGCATGATTATGTTACTTCCACTTCACAAAAAGAACTTCATTAAGTCATGCTCTTTGGACGATCCAAGCGAAAACAAATGTTGAATTATGCATTGTTGAAACACTAAAATATTGTTAGCAAATGAATTATATTGCTATACTTAGATTATAACTAACAACCTGTCTCATAATTTTGAGATTGCGGAGATTAACAGCACGATAAAATGTCTATAATTTTAATTGAACATCTTTCGCAAGTAAATCTAATTACACATAGCAACAAGATCATCAAGAATCGAAATAATAAAATGATTGAAAATAAACTGAAACGTTAAAGGTTGCGACAGTCAAGTGAATATCTTAATTATAATTGTGCACTTTCTGTTATAAATGACTGCAATTAGAAATTCAGTTCAATAATTATAATATGTACGTATTCATTTTAATTTTAGGTCAACAACTAATTTAAATGAGCTTATATATTTTAATATTGTTAGATCAAATTGAAAATTGTAATTTGCATATATTTCTTCAGTTATTATTATCATAACCGATCAATTCCGGTTTTATCCAAGTAAATTCAACATTTAACTTCAAGCTGTTAATATTAACCAGAGTTACTTACATATATAAATTATTTGCTAAAATTTGTTTCAATGTTTCAATGCATATATTATCAGAGTAGTATTATAGTGTATATAAATCACATTTTAAAACATATGTTTAACGTTGTAAGTACAATAAACATTCCAATGATATGTATAAATACAAGAATGTATAAACGTTTAGACCTATGCAAAAAACAAAAAAAAATAGAAAATATATAAATACAGTAAAAACAACCCGCTCGACTAGTCAACGTTAACTTGATACATGCAGGCACCTCGCTAATAACTTGTAGCTATTAAGTACAATTGAGTATCTGGGTATCTGAGTATCTGAGTATCTAGGTATCTGAGTATCTGGTACTGCTCTACGAGGCCCAAGCCAATTTTGAACAGCATTTTTTAAAGCCAATTGTACTAGTTGCTAAGTAATTACAATTAACACATACAACATTCAACATATTTATATAGAAATATATGTGTATTTAATATATGTACAATATATATTATTCTGTTATTGTCACGCGTCAAAGATGACTCCGCAACAAAAAACACACATCAACTCTTCGAACGAAGCAAATGGAATGATAGCAACGAAAACAATCTTAAAGATACAGATACAGATACAGATACATATACACATACATATGTAGTAAGTATGTAAGTATTTAAGTCGATTCACTCATTACTAAACCAGTGTATTCGACAATTCATATTCATTAATGCCACTAAGCTGCGCACAACATTCTAGGAATGTATTCGAAATAAGAGATATACGAGTATTATAAGTTTATTTTGTTTTATTGATATGTATATAACGCATATGTATATTGTATATAAATGTAACTCCAAACTGACATTGAACAACATAAAATATTTTCGTTACTTTGTTTTGAAATTTTTTGGTTTTTGTAATTTTTTTAAATTTTTTTTTTAACGCAAAATGAAATTACAAAATGACAAAGCCAAACAAAATATCTTGAAAATTTAATTGCTTTTTAATAAGGCGTAATAAGCAGTAGCATCATAACTAACAAAAAGGCAAAGTCAAAATATAATAAGTAAAACTAAAAATGAAGCAATAGTAAAATTTGTTTTTCTAAAGATATATACAAGAATATTCCTCAAATTTACATAAATAAGAATATTTTTTCCATGTACACTTAGTTCAATTTGATAATAAGACATAACAAAATGTAATTTAAGTTATGCCCATTAAATTTTACCCATTAAATTATTCCCTAGCAAATACGCAACACAATTGATTAAACTGAATTCTATTTAGGACTGTGTTTTGATTTATTGTAAAAAGAAACTTCTCAATTTAGACCAATTGAGTCTAATTATTTATGTTTTAGTCTTTTTATGGTAATTTGGCTGATGTCTTTATGTCTCTAACATGTTAAGAAGATGGATTTAATTAAAAAAAGTATTTATATCAGACCAACGGGTTTCTAAGGCACGGATTTCTGTAAATATCTTTTATATTATATATATATTTTATAAATAACTTGAGCTGAAAGCTAAGTTTGTAAGTCAATTCATATTGATCGAATGTATTAGTTTTGTTTGAATTGCTTGCCTAGTTGTGTGCACTGCAATTTGTAAAAGAAATTAAAAGAATTCTAACACTTTGCACTCAAAAACCTTGGTAAACGCCCCAATGTCGACTTGGCCCTGGCTAGATTCAATCGCTTCGACTTTACCATAGTTTTTGTTACAGTTTTAGTTTCAGTTTCAGTTTCAGTTTCAGTGTCAGTTTCAGTTTCAGTTTGTCTTGGTCTGTGGGCCATTGCCGTGGCAACACAACTTGTCAGTCCCATACATATTTACGAGTCGTACCCCCCTAGACATATCTATATCCATACGTACTAATCATACCCAGTCAGGCAGCCAGCTTTGTGCCTAATACATAATAAATCAATGCGAGCACGTCCGGTGCTTTAATAGAAAGTCCAATCGGACCAACCGAGCGGACCGAGCGGACCGAGGAGAAGACGTGACCCGAAATGTCAGTGGATATATTTTGGGTGCCAACATTGGAGCAAGGACTGCTAATGGAACTGGGAACTGGCAAATGTGAAATGTTAACTGTTAACTGACAAATGAGGGGGAAAGGGAGTAGGGAGCGCCTAGACTTAGACGACGCTCAGTCTGGTCGACTTTGGTAGGTCTGGTCGTGGTAATTAGATAAGTGGCCTCAAGGTCAGCCCATTAAAAAAGGGCCAAGTAAATAAACAAGCAAAGAAACAAACAAACAAACTACCACAGAAATGAAATGAACTGAAATGAAAGAAAGCAACCAACACATGTAAAAATATACCATAAAGAGTAGAGAGTAGTAGTAAAGAGTAAGTAACTTCTTACTATAATAGCAAGTCAAACATCCAATTAGGAAGAAACACAGAATATACACAGAACGGACTTTAAAAACTGAACACAAATTATTAACATATTTTATTTATAATATTTTTTTTTTTTTTTTTTTTTTTTTTTTTAGTTAGGTATAGAGTATAGTAAGTAGTTGGTATTATGTATATTTTGCTTTTGTTATCGGATGTAAGCGTTGGGAATTGGCATTGGATTCTGTAGTTATTGTTTAAGGATTAAGGAGGAATTCGATTTGGTTTTCGGGTTTCGGGATATTTTTTTAAATTAATTCCATTTTCTTTTGGATTTGACTTGACTTGACTTGTGCAAAACACACTGTGACAAACTCAACGGACTTACCATCATGTAGTGGATCTATCGTGTGTATCATTAGCTGTAATAGGCCATGACGGAATTTTGCACCGGTCTGAGTACTACCAGCGGTCCCACCACTGCTATTACCTGTAGCGCCCGCATTGCTTGTACCGGCTGGACCCGAACGGGACTCGCTGGCCGCTCGTGATGTCACCGAACCGCCTGGCTGGGTGGCCATTGATGTTTCCGATGAATTGGCAGCGTTACTCTGAAGTGAAGGAAGAATGGATGGACGGGAGGTACGGTTACGGATACGGTTGCGGTTGTGGTTACGGTTACAGTTACGGTTACAGTTACGGTTACGGTTACAGTTACGTTAACGATTATGTGAAGAGTAAAGAGGTTTTTTGTTTTCAAAATTTTCAGTTATTCATTGAATTTTGTTGGGAGTTTTGTTTTTTTTTTCCAAAAGAACAGTGTTAAAGGTTTTTTTTTTTTTTTTTTTTTTAATGTTTTGTTTTGATGTTAAGCATTTTTTTGAGAAAAGGTGAAAAGAAGAAGAAGAAAAGTTTATTATTGCGATTTGTATAAATTTACAGTTGAGTGTAGAACATTGAGCGTTGTTCTTGTTGTTCTTGCTGTAATGTTGTATGTATTGTTGTTGTAGTAGTAGTAGTAGTTGTTGTTGTTGTTGTTTCAGCTGTTGTATTGCTTAAAGTCTAATCGAATTATAAAGTGCAATTAATTGTTAGCCAATATTTCCAAAAAGAAAAAGAACTTAAATAAAAAATGATAAATGTAAAAAAATCAAGTTCGTTTAGCTTAAAGTTTACCACAATATATAATACAAATACTTAGCGGACCACATAACTTGCAAAGCTCTTGATCTATTAACTTGGCCAAGAGAACTCTCGAGATTTAAAAAGATCGTTTGTCTTGAAAACAATGCTGTGACCAAGTGAAGAGATATTCTATACAAAAAAGTTCTGTTCGAGTTTTTGTTTTTGTTTTTGTTTTCGTTTTGGTTTTCGTTTTTCACGATGTAAGGTGCAACAAATCAAACGATATTTCAACAGTGAGACTTTATATAGTATACGGTATATACAGCTGGGATTGGTGCATACAATTGGATTCATCGGGTGTAAACAGCAAATGTAGACCACAGTTGATTGTGTGGTTTCTCTCTGGAAATGCATACATTCAATTTACTTCTGAGAAACTCAGGTTTTCTTTGGCATTTGTTTGTGGTTTTTCAGTTAACGGAAAGCAAAACAAATTCATAAAAAATTCAGACATTTACTTGTACAAACAAATTAAAATATAGTACAATTAACTTTAAGCTTTTGTTAAACAATTTTCATTTTTTTGTTTGTTGATTTAAATTTTCTTTAGTTTGCAACTGTTTTTGTTAAGTATACATACAAGCTTCAGTTTTTCAATGATTTTTGGTTTATTAAAGAGAAAAAAATATACATATATATACTTTTTTTTGTATTTGTCAAAGCGCAGTGGGAAGTTTTGTTGTATTTCATTTTGCCTTCACTATAATCAAGAATGTAAAACAAATAAAACATAAAAGACATATTCGAAAAAATAGACTTATACACATGGAGAGCATACATTAAAAGTGGATTCAAATCAAATGTAATAAACTTAAGTCGACGACTTATGACAGGCGTAAAAGGAAAGCTCTAGAAGTGCGAAAAGAAAACGGAATCGAAAACCAAATCAAAATCAAACTATCTAAATACGATATAAGTATGTGATATATGAGAATGACTAAGTGATAATTATTATAATATAGTAGATGCATGTCAAGTACAAATACGATTATGACTACAGCTAAGAGAACACATTGCAATAGGTATATAGTAGATGGATTGTTTCGAGATACATAGTATGATATACGAATGTGTTATGTGATAAATTCTCCCGTATGTGTAGATAGTATGCATATAATTACAGAACTCGTTAATCCAGATCCCATTCATAAAAATGTGGAACTTGAATGGAAACTGGGGCAGGTGTAGGGCGATTCAAGATCAAACGTAGCTAGAAACTAACTAGAAACTAACAAGCAACTAAGTTGAGGCCAATTAGCGTGTGGCTCGTGCCCAGGTGAACTACCCCATGGCTTATAATAATGCTAATTAATTGCCAAGTCATGTTGTTTTTGCTAGTTTAATGGGCCACACTCATTCGCGTTTCGATATATAGTAACTCAGCAAATGACGTAAAAGCCCGGAGGATCTATGAAATAGGTGACTAAAAATAGTTGAGACAAAGAGAGTCTGAGTTGAACTAAGAGATAGGACAGCAGAGAGTAATAGAATCACTCAAAATTGTTGAAATCTTGTCGATCAATATGAATCTTTCTTTTCCTTCGCTTATTTCTCCTTTTTATATTTCGTTTTTTGTCCAAATTGCTGTGGAATCATGCTGAAAGCATTTTATAATAAACGCCAGTTACTTCAGCTGCTTAAGTCACATAATAAATTATTTAAACACGCATGAATCATTTTTGCACAATTTCAAAAACTCAACTCAAGTTCGAAAATTTCGCCCAGGCAAACAAAAAAAAAAAGCCGAACGAACTCGAAAACGAAATCGACATCGAAGCCGAAGCCGAAGCCGAAGGTAAAGGTGAACATTTACAAATAAAAAAACACACTCGACCAAATGATCTAAGAAATGTAAATTGCTAAATACGTCAACATTTGTATTCACATATAGTTAGATTGAACCTGGGTGACTGAGTGACTGAGTGACTGAGTGACTGGGTGACGACGATTAGAGAGTCTCGACAGTTCGATATTGTATTATTGTAACTCAAAACACGACTCAATTTGTCACTCAACCTGTTTGGCGATTGAATGCAATCGGCATCACCTGTGTCTCAATCCAAGGGGTAGACCCTCAAACCAGTTCCAAGAATTAATGCAGATATTCCAGGGATTTCATTTGACGTCGATTTTGTTTACGTTCACAACATACTATATATACGATATAAGTATTTAAAACTGATACCGATGTTGTCGAGCTGCCCTGATAGACAAATGGACAGAGTCGAACTCGATGTCACTTTGAGTCGCTCTATGTCTTTGTCTTTCTCTCTCTCTCACTCTTCGTTCTCCTTCCCTGTCTTTGTCGCTGTCGCTGTCTCTGTCTCTGTCTACGGCTCTTTGTCTCTCTGTCTCTCTGGCTTACTGCCTCTATCTCTGCTTGAGCCTCAGCTGTGCTTTGAGCTGTCGTGTGAGCTGGCTGCATCGATCGTTGATTTTGTCGATGTCTGTGCGGGGTTTTCATTATATAGCAGGGTTATGCGCTCTGTGCACATCATTTAGTAACGAATCTTGAACCCAAACACAACGAATAATCGCGCGCGCACGCGTTGTTTGAATAAACCAATTAAATACAATATTCAACAACAACAACAACAGCAGCAGCAGCAGCAACAACAACAGCAACAACAATCAACAATCAACAATCAACAATCAACAGAAATGTTTCAGAAAAGGATTATCGAACTGTTCACATTGTTATTTTATTGGATGGTCATAACGCCAGCGATCTATCAATATTGTAAAACACAAAATTGGATACGATGGGATCTGAATATACCATTTCAATCATTTTCGGATCATGCAACATTCGCGCTCTGCCTGCTCGCTGGCTACGTGACCTTTTATCGCATTGTCATCTTCATCTATATGAAGCTGAAAGTTTGCGATGTGAAAATGTGGCATCAACTGAAGAAGACGCAGGAGGATCCCGAATCGCAGTTGAATGATAAATCCCACTATCAAGCCATATCAACAGAGAACCTGGACACTGTCGACGGGACAACGACAACGACAACGAAAACGGACAAGATGATGCCAAAAGTGATACGCACCATTAGCCATCCGCTGTTGGTCGAAAGCGATCTGGCCCGCATTCACATTCAGCACGAGACGCGTCCATTGCGCAGTGCGACATTGCCGCGGGAACAACAACAACAACAACAACAATTTGGCAAAAATCAAATCTCTAGTCCGACACCGAGTCTGCGCTCCGCTCCACCAGTGCCCGCCACGCCTCCCCGCACTCCGGGCCTGGCTCGGAAGTTTAGCCACGGTGTCATCATGTCACCAGACGTCTTAATGGGCACCACACATCACAACAACTTGCACCACTCACAACCGAAGGCAGCGGCTAAGACGTGAGCCGAGTGAACCGAGTGAACCGAGTGAACCGAGTGAACTAAGTGAACCGAGTGATCCGAGTGGAACGAGAGATCGGAATGAATCAGCATCCAAGTATTAGCATTAGCTGCACACCAAAGAACGAAACACTCCACAAGTTTTAGACAATTTCGAATTCAGATGAGCTGAATGACTAAAATGTTTCAAATTTTTCAAATGTTTCCATTTCGAGAGTATCGAATATTTCGAATATTTCGAATGTTTCAAGACATATTTCGAAAGCTACAAATAGTTCTTCTTGTAACAGGAAGATACAGATACAGTGAATTATTTAATTAGCAATAATTTACCAGCATACATATTTTGTTGCATATTTATTACCTAATTGTAAGTCAGATTTTATTATCTGTTATCTATTATAATGTACATGTATTATTTTCGAATATATAAAATATAATAAATATATAATATAATAAATATAATAAATGTTCTCAATGTTAAAACTAGTTATTTTTATGATTTCACACTTGCATCAATTGAAGTCTTAATTGCAAAACAAGAGACTAAACTATAATCGTCATATAGTGTATTGTTTTTGTTTGTTTACTGAATAAAAATAACACGATATTTTGTGCGTGGGTCTTTAAACAGCTTCCGTTAAAAATTTGAAAAGATTGTGGTCAGAAATCGAAATAATAATATTGAAGAAAGAGACAATACACAATCTGGAAAGACAAATGTCTTTTTAACAATTTTGGAAATGGTTAAATCAGTTATTAGAACCATAAATAGAGCTAGGTTTAGGTTCAGAAAGGAATCCTTCAGATAATCAGTTTCATATGTGTTATTTTATATTAACAAAAATATATTTGAAGTAAAGTGTAAAGTTTAATAAGGTGCGGTTACACGAATGTTAGTCATATTGCAAATTCTTTATAAATAATGTTCTTTAATCTTTACATTATATATTGAAAAGAAAAATAAACATTTATGATTAATTGATTAATTATAAGAAAGGCACTGAAATACTTGACTTTAAGAATATAATAAAGTATTTGATGAATATTCATTAAATTTTTAAGAATCGCAATCGCATTTCAGGAGTCATTGTTCGTTTTATAGGCCCATCCGGAATATCCAAGTGTTGCATACTTATAGACCGTGCCTCCAAATCTTTCCTCTCGATTTCTTCTTTGAATTTAGTTTCAACTTTACGCACTGCATTCTTATCAAATTTTTTCAATTTCTTGTACATGTACATGACAAATCGATAGAATGTTACAAAAACCATTATGTTTACAAGTGTGAATATAAGTACTGCCCATATTGTGTCTCTCAAAGCACCGAAATCCAAATTCAGCCATTCCTTTCTTGTAAATTCGTTATAGATATACGGTGTAAACCTAAGCCAATACAGTATTACAACAAAGATTTCCAAGAACTTCTTTTCTAACATGTTGAAAAATAAACAGGCGATACTTGTTACTCAAGTGAGCAAATTCTACGAACTAAACTAAAGTATACTCATAATACCTTCAGAAAACAATCGTATATTAAAAGCTCTTTTAAGGCTACTTAACAAATGATTTATTTATAAATAGCCAGTGAACATTATAAAGCTGTGATTATTTCAATCCGAATGAGAGAGAGTTTCTCTCCTTCAAAGTTTATTCCTATGGAATTTTCTCATAACTGATGTCTGCTAATTTCTTTTTAGATTCGATTAATACGACGTTGGATATGCAATTTTTAAATTAATTTTCGAAACTGGTGTACTGTTTAAATTACATTTTGTCCAATTTGTATTGCTCAAATTTCTTAGAGTAAATAATAATTTACTAATTTAATATAAAATATCAAGTCGGAAAGGTTACAGTCGACAGCTCGACTATAAATATACCTGTTACATACTTTGAGGAGCTTGTTTTTCTCTAGAAATTAAAACAGCTATTACCGCCGTTCGTTTCATGCGATCTTGATGTGATTGTGTAGGATAATTAGGATAAGGTTAATTAACAAACTTCTTCATTAAATTAATATTTTTTTAAAAAAATGTTCATTGGATTCCGTGTGCTAATTTTTTGACCCTCTAGTTATTATAGTAGTCTCTGAGATTGACTCGGTTGTTGATGCTGATCAAGAATGTCTGTCTCTCCCCTTTAAATACCTATCAACAAACATAAATAATAAATTCATATATAGAATCCCAATCTGATATCCTTTACTAAATGCACATGTTTCACATGCCCTTTTTAAAATCTGTTAGTAATAATATTACTCCTATCTTAATGTTTATATTATTTATTTGACGAGCTTTGTTTGAATATAAATACAAATTGTGGTCTCTGTGTAATCACAAATGTGATTAACTTTATATTTACTTCCGGCAATCGACAGAAAGAAGCATTTAGTTGAATTTGTGAGTGCTAGGAAAACTCACGCATTCGGATCAAGTGAAGAAAATGATAAAAAAGAATATTGTTGAGTTTTTTACGCTTTTATTATACTGGATTGTTATAGCACCATCAGTTGTATATCTCTGTTTGGATCAAAAATGGATTGAATGGGATCAAAGTCAAGTTTTTAAATCAGTAAAAGGCTTTGGCATATTGGCCCTCAGTCTGGCAGTAGGTTACGTGGTGGTCTATCTGATTATTGTGCAAGTATATCTATGGACACAAAGTTACATGATGAAAGCGTGGCACAAATACGAAACAAATGTCGAAATGCTTAATGCGGAGAGAGCGTATTCCAGAGAGCAGAATCTACACTATGATTATGCCACACAAGAAGAGTGCCAATCGGACATATATGAAGTGGAAGACGTAGTTGATGGTCATCGAACACCGTGTCGTGCCCCAAATATTCCGCCACGTTATTACAGGAGGCCAATTGAGCGAGTTCATGATACAAAACGGAAGCAAAAAAAACAAATTCTTCGACCAGTTCTCCCACCACCCTACGAAGAACCAGAGAATTAGACTTGGAGAGCTCATAAAACGAGGAATAAAATCGTTGATAGAATTGTTGTTGAACTTTGATTAAAATCAACTTACTTTGCAATTAAAAATAAAAATTAAAAACAATTAAAAAGATTCTCATTTTACTAATTATACAATTGTGCAATTAATTTTTGAATACCCCAACCAGATCAAACTGAATATTAAAACAGTCGGAACAGTAGCTATTTATATTCAGCAGCATAATGTAAATAAAAAAATCATATTAATAAAAATATTTCCATCTTTAAAATATTTCTAAATATTGATAAGACATTTAAAATAATAATATTGTGAAATATTGAATTGCTATTTGCTTTATTGTAATTACAACTATGAATGCAAGATTGTGAGTAATATTTGATTAGTCAATAAACACAAAACCGCAACATATAACATGATGTATGCGATATAAAAGCTGTTTCCTATATTAATTAATTAGTTGTTTGAGTGCAGGCAAGCTGCTCGTATTAAATATGTTTGGCAAACAAATAGTTGAAGTGTGTACGATAGTGCTGTATTGGGTGCTTTTTGTTCCAACGCTTTTGTTAAAAGTTCTGAAAATAGAGGATTTACAGAAACCATTCGATTATTTCTTTCAACACTCGGACCAAGCGCTCTATTTAATCTTGGGGTATTTGGTTACCTATCGCATAGTGTTATTCATATTCATAAAACTAAAGTCGTTCGATTTACGATTGTGGCACAAGTTGCCGGCAACCCAAGCAAAACTGAATTTGGAGCTAATGGAAACGAAATCGTATTACGAGACTCTAGATCAAGTGGATGGACCACCGGCTACCTTACACTACACCACTCGTAAAACACAAAAAAAGAGTGCACCACCAACCCCTCGAGCAACTCGCCAACCACCACAAGCCATGTTGGAGCTAAAAGTCGACGAAGCATCCTCATACTATAATCATGTGGGTCGACCAGCAACTCACGGATTGTATGGCACTCTTCCACACAGAAAGAATGCACCGTCTCCACTACGACCATTACTGAAAGACCGTGTAGCTCGAGCACCACCAACTATAAAAGTGGAATCTGAGGCGGAAATATATGCGTGTCCGCCTGAATAATCTGAATACGATTTGACCGCTTAACTTTTATTTGTGTACTTCTAAATTAATCATCAGAGTCTAACCTATTCTACAGATAATATTAAAAACAAAAAAATGCGACAACACCTTGAAGACTTGCTGAAATGTCTAGTTTTGCTCAAATGATAAAATATTGATACCTAAAATTGTTGTAATTGAAAATGAAAAAAAGTTAATTTTCAAAATGAATAAAAGGTCGAAAAAAATATCTACATGAATTTACTTACTGCTTAAAAAATATACCAATAATTAATAGATTTATCGCCGATTTGTAAAATTATGTTCAAGAATAGAAATTTCTGACCTTCCCTCTAAAGCGATTTTCGTCACAATCTCTAGAGACTTGTGAAACGGTTCCTAATGAAGTTTAAAATATAAAAGTTACTTGAAATAGTTTAAGATTATTTCAAATAAATTTTAAATTGATTAAGATCTCTTTCAATTAGGTCAATCATGGAGTTTTGATACCATCTTGCATGTTATATTCACCGAGTGCAGCACAAACAAATGAGATATTAGGATTAACTTGTAATATATAATATTGAATACCATCCCTTTAAATAGTAATCCAGATACCATCTTTCTGTCGCCATTAGTTAACTGTTAAAAAAAAAATTAATATCTTGTGCAGCTCCAAAATTATTCAATAGTCAAAGCACTACGACACATGCGATTGGGTGAGGGAGAGAGAAAACTTGCGATTAATTTGCGATATTCAAGTTTAGATCAAATTCTAGTTCAAGCTGTGTGCAACGTTTCGATTGGCTGCATGCAAAGTTAAATTGTATTTGTTGTAGCTTCAGTGTGCGTGTGTGTGTGTGTTGTGTTTGAGTGTGTGGGTGATGTTGTATGTAGTAAATGGTTAAACAAGTCAGAAGACGCATAACAAATGAGAAAGTGTTGAGTAAATAAACAAATGCTAAGCACTAAGAATTGAATGTTTTAGCTAGAGTTAAGATTGCTTAGCGCATGAGGAAAGCTTTTACAGAAAGTGGTTGAAATATAATAAAAAATTGAAAGATTGAACGATTGCTTAGTCTAACCAGTTAACAGTGCACTGTTGACTTTATTTTACATTCAACTGTTGGCAGTTGAAACGAATTAATTGTAAACCGTTGGAAAACCCAAACTCCATGATATTAAGGCAGATAGATGAGTCAGTCATATATAGAGCATGATCTAACTAATTTTCTTATAATTTATGGATGTCAACTATTAAGTTATTTCCCTTAATATTTTACTTATAATTCTCAGGTTAACCTTGAGGGAATTCGGAAATATTTCAATGTAAAATCACTCTGGACTGGTTTTAAGAAGAAAATTGAGTTAAACTCAAAGTCAGGTGAAATTCAAGATCCACAATTATTGTCATCTCATCATCATCATCATCATCATCATCATCATCATCATCATCATTATCTTGTATTCAATGCCAAAGACACATTTCGTGTTAGTCATGCAAGTTTCATGTCCGATTGCAATACAACGACAACAACAACGCCAACAACAATAGCACGTGTGTCCCTTAGTCATAGTAACTAGCACAGCTGTTAACTGGTTAGTGTCAGGTTGAAAAATGCATTGAAAAGTATTAATTGGCCAAAGTAAGACAAAGCATACGTCAAATAAAATGAGAACTAAACGAAATGATATCCTGGCAAAGGACTTGAATTATCCTTTCTTTTTTCTTTGTAATTCTTTATTTTTGATTTTTTTGCAGACAATTTGCAATTTTGGTTTTCTTTGAAACGACATTCATTATCATATTTTTTTTAAATCTTTTTGTCTTTTGTAATTATACTTTTTGAAAGAATTGGATTTTGTTTGCAAAAAAACTTCCCAACTACTTACTGCTGGCATAAGTTGATCTGTACTTCTGACGCGAGTCACCTTGTTTTTGGTAATCATCTTCTTGACGCAGTGCTCCACCTGCACATTCCACTTCATAAAGGTCACATAGGCAATATAGATGGTGAACAGGATGAGGGCCTCCCACCAGAATATGCGATTGTCGCGAAAAAAGTAGATCAACACCAGCAAACTGATGCTATAGAATGAGCAATCGCGGAATAGTGGCCACCATGTCAACGACAATACAGTTCTCGAGAATAGTGCGCACATCCCAATCACGAAGAGTATGTTAAAGACAGCCGATCCGACAATCGTACCAATGCCAACATCATCGAACGACACGAAAACGCCAATGACACTCGTGAAGAGCTCTGGGGCACTGCCTCCTGCAGCCATAAATGTTGCGCCGGCAACATCGTCAGTGATGCCGAGCTTTTCAATGATTACGTCAAGGGAAGGCACGAAGAATTCATCGCAGACAATTGCCAGCGCCACAAACATATATATAACACCGATGATGTGCAGGACGACAGCGCCGTTCTCAAGCTGTTCTTTCGTGAATAGATCTTTTGGAAATAAGGGCGTTTTCGTGGCGTTTGAATTGTCGGTTATCGTTTCTGGAATGAGAGAAGAATATGCAAAACAATCAGTAATGTACATACAAATTATAGATCGAGTTTAATATCGTAATAGAACATCTTAAAATATATCTCTGGCGTTGTCGATACATAAAAAAAAACAATTGATTATATTGCAAATATTGAGAATTCTAATTTGAAAATGCAATTGTGAAAATCGAATTGTAGATATTTCGATGTATTTTCACATCACCAAAAATATTGATTATTTAATAATACTGATAGCTTAAGTTTTCATTGGTGAATGTACTTTCTGAATGAGCAATGTTATTTATAAACTAAATATACCATATTTACAATAATTGCTTTTAAAACAATAGAAAATCTTTAATTTAAGAAAATTACTTCGATATATTTGCTTTGATATAGTAAACAATCGGGATGAAGCGAAAAGTCTTTGGTAATACTTATTCACTTAATTCGGACAAAACTGTACATTCAGTTTTATTGTGAGTAGCGACTTTATTTAAACCACAAGTAATATTGATATTTAAACTAGAATCATTTTCTTAGCTAACCTGATTGATTTTTTATACGCTGTGCAAAACATTGATCTAAATACCATACACCTTTATTTTTTCATATATCCTATCTTAATTTAACAAATTAGCTAGACTTTTGAACAGTGAATACATAATACAAATACTAATAAACTTATTTGTTAGATTCTTTATGAACAAATAACATTTTTATACGCTCTATATAAAATAAAGAATTGTGACCGAATTGAGAAATCGAAATAAGTGAGTTGACTCGTTTAATCACATTAATATTTAATTCTTTCATCTATTCATTCGCCTTAGAAAACAAGTTACTTTTGTTATAACACAACTTTAATATGTGT
This sequence comes from Drosophila sp. st01m, assembly GCA_018901795.1. Taxonomy (NCBI): domain Eukaryota; kingdom Metazoa; phylum Arthropoda; class Insecta; order Diptera; family Drosophilidae; genus Drosophila; species Drosophila sp. st01m. The sequence goes on from JAEIFG010000269.1 coordinate 1,721,292, forward strand.
AAATAAATAATGTTATTAGAAAATCAAAACTTCACTTGAAAAGAATTATAAGATCTTTAGTATTCTAACATATTTTCAGCTCCATTAAGAAACGAAGGAAAATAAAATATTTCTTTTCAAGGATTTTTAGATTTGCAATAATTTGTTGATAAACACTCGATACCATCACGATTCGAATAGATAGTTTTAAACGAGGAAGCCTGACCTTTAGTTAGATAAACGCTCCCAAGACACTTAGAGCCGGCACTTTTGAGAGGCATAAATACCGAAGTTATTGCTAAACATTCATACAAATACTCACACTTACAGTCATACTCATACTCATGCTAAGTCTCAGTTCAGTTCAGTCTCAGTCTAAGTCTCAACTCCCCAATTACACATCCTCAATTAAATAGCTCGACCTTTTGCTGGTTGCTGATAAAGACGGGGGAAAAACGCGCGCAAGTCGCTGGAAAAACGCCTGGCAAGCGGCGCCTTTTGAGAGATTTGCCACATGGCAATTAACCTTAAATTATGCAGCACATTTTGCAACAATTAACAGATTGCAACTGCAACTGCAACTGCAACTCCGATTAGCAAATGTAAATGTTTACCATTAATTTATCAATGTGTATATTTACTTTTGTTGCTGTTGTTTTTGCTGCTATTATTGTTGTTGAACTCGTATGAGCAATCATTTTGGCGCGTGTGCCAAGTAAATAATTGGCGCGTTTTTAATCGCCAGCGGCACAATCAGTGACTCTCCACTTGACTCTCTTGACTGATTCATGTCATTATTCTGTCTAAGTTGTAGTTATTTGTATTGTGTCTGATTTGTCACTAAACAATGTAAATGTTTTTTTTTGTTGTTTTCATTTCATTTTATTTTTACATTATTGTTTGCTCAAGAAATTCTTATCACAGTGGCGATTATGTTGCGGCATCATTTGTAAAGAAATGCGTAATTATACTTTGTACTTTGCCTATAATTAAGTGCATTCATTTGTGGCTGTTGACTCACATTTTGTGGTTTGCTTGGGTATCGGTCAACACAGAACTTTTCTCTCCACTATTTGAGAACCGGTTTCAAGCTACAATAAGAGAAACGGGGCGAAACGAGCGTCTCATTCTCTCAATTTGCATGCAGTTAACAGGCGACCCAAACCACACACACCCCACACACACCTTTCACAAGTTGCAGGTGAAACGCCCCCCCTCCCCCTCCTCCCCAATTGCCACCCCCTTCAACAAAACAAGGGTTTTTAAAAAACTCAACACGGGAACGTGAGCTATAAATCAATGCTATAAATGAATCACTTGCCAAATGCTTAATGAATGACGATTGCTGCACATGTCGCGATACCCTGTAATAGTTGAGCATTTAATAATTTAAATATCAAATGCTAATGAGATGCGTCATGGTCAATAGATTTCTGTAAATATACGCTTTCGGAAACTCCCAAAAGCACATGCTGTTAATACCCTATAATGAGTAGTTGAAATCAAAAGTCACATTTAATATTTAATATATACCATTAGCTTTCCATTGAGAGTACTCTGTAATTTAGTCCCATGTCTGAAACATGACATGTTCGTGATACCCTGTAATTAGTAACTCTGTAAGTATATACTGTGCATACACAATTGGTCAAATCAGTTCTTTTCCTACAGGCTTTGACTATATCTTGTGATAATATAATAACGCTATATATTTATTCAATGTTGTTGTAGTCTATAACAATTATTCTTGAGAATTTTCTAATCTATTTTGATCTGAGTAATTATAACTATAAATCAACTAACCACATAGGGTATCTTAAAATAAGCATTGTAAACATTACCGCCGTTTTACTTGATTTTTATTTATTCACAGGTAAGATAATTTGTTATTTACTTTGTCTAGATGTGGGCGTTCATTGAATAAGCTACAGTTAGATTGGAGGCAACGCTTTGAATATCAAACCAGATCATCGAGAAATTGCAAGCATTAAAAATATGAATACATTTATGACTAACTAAATAGTTAGAGAAACTGTCGGATCACTTAACACTCAATAGGGAAGTAATCGGCAGATATAGGAACTTCAATATTAGAAAACAACTTAAGAAATTCGGCTTATTAACATATTCAGAAACGAGAAAGTTACATACTGAAATCATTATCATTTTTATATGTTATAAATAAGATTATAATAAGCAATCGACAGGAACAACTTGAAATATAAGTAAACAATTTATTAATGACAACTCTGCTTATAAAAATAAGTGTAAAACTCAAATTATATTCTGCTTTATCTTATGAAAAGTATAACTTTTAGATAATTGATAAGATTATATTATTATTATATGAAGAGAAGCACTCGGCTCATATAGGAAATTAATATATGAGTAAACAACTTATATCTATTCTGCATATATATATACTTAATATGTAGAAAAGAGCAATTTATATAATGAATACATTATCTTAAGAAAAATAAAACTTGATGATTATACAAGAAAATGTACATTATTATGTTAATAACCTAAAAAAAGTTGATTTGTTGTATTCAATAATTTTAAAATCAAAAATAAATTATTTTGAACTCTGGCCTTTATATTGTCTTAACATTAAACATTTTCAGTTTTGTTCTTTTAAACTTGATTATAACTTGATGCATCTGTGACATTTCTCCACAAACGAGTTAGGTAATAAAAAAAACCAGTAATTTGAATAAATAATAAAAATATTGTTGTTGACTTTGTGTGTGATTTAAAATAGATAATAAGCAATGGGACGTATTTACTTAACATTTCTTAAGATAACAATAATAGCAATTACGCAGACTTCATAGTAGATAGTACAATATACTATCTACAGAGATGCCAAGGGGGATAATCGGAACAGTGACAAGTTAAGCGGGAAATGCTATATAACTTATTGAGGATAGTGGAGAGCAATGACTAGATAATATGCTGATTGTTATTCTTTATTGTTATTATTGTTTATTTCTTCTGTTGATTTAGTTAGCATTTTGTGGCAGGCCCAGATGTGGGCGCGTGTCGTGTGTCGTGTCGTCTGTCTGTCTGGCTGAGGAGGCAGTCAACTCTTGACAAATGAAACCAGTTTTCAGTTTCGAGTGCCAAGTGCCAAGTGCCAAGTGCCAAATCCCATAACAATTTGACTAGACACATATGCATTTCGCAGCAGAGCGTCAGCTCAGAAAGCTTCTAGAGCAAGCCACACACACACACACACACACACACACACACACACATATATATGCTCAAAAGACACACCTACACACACTCTACCCATAAACTGACAATCTCGTACGTGATATGCGTCATTCTCATTCTCAAGTCAATTGTGAGAGAAGAACAGAGCCGCAAAAAAGACGCGTTCGTATTCGAAAGCGCAATCAGTTGCAAATTGAAACTCGATTCGTTCAGATGGCAGCAGCAACATTCGCAAGTAATCGCAGTCCAAAGCTGTACATCAGTCGTGTCACCATACAGTTGAGGCCTCCCCAATCGGTGGCGCCTCCGCGTGTCTACGAATGGCGCACGCAAGTCTCCACCATGACACCAGTGGTCGAGTTGCAAGCCGATCGCAAAGTGGTAAAGGAAACGGCCGTCGAACGCATTAAGCAATATGGTAGCACAACAACAGCACCAGCAACAACAAAAGCGGCAGCAAGTACACCTATGTACACGCCCCCACGCATCACCGGCTATGAGGCGAAACTAGTGTTTTTGCCCGAAACGCTCGCCAATTTCTTTGAGGCGGAGCGCTTTGCCAACACCTGGAATCCCTGTAACAACCCTAGAACAAGAAGAACAACAAGAAGAAGAACAACAACAACAACAACAACAGCACCAGCAACAACAAAAGCGGCAGGAGCTACACCTATATACAGGCCCCCACGCATCACCGGCTATGAGGCGAAGCGAGTGAATCTGCTCGAAACGCTCGACAATTTCTTCGAGGTGGAGCGCTTTGCCAGCGGCTGGAATCGCGTGACTAAGTGAGATGAAAATGGCTGCGCAACTTATGTACCCTATATTACTATATATATGTATATATACCCCATATATATATATATGTTCAAACGCCTGTACTCTAAATATTAACCCATTATGGGTCAACTAAATTGTTGAGCGACTTGCGAATGTCGTCAAATTCAAAATTTAATAATAATAATCCGTTTGTAAAAAATAATAGTTATAATTGAACAAATAAAAGTATAACTGGTAAATAAAAAAAAACAAAATGTTTTTAGTTTATTTATTTATTTATTTTCAGAAATTTTATTGTCAACATTAAATTCAAATAAAACACCAAAATTTGCAAAGAGTTCCGTTTGATGGTTTTAATCTGTAGAGCAAGACTTAAGGTCGACTCGTGAACCGGTTTATATTCTCACTAAACCCAATGTTTGTTTAATACAATAAAAATTTCGTGTATTGCATAATTTTTTTTCTTGATTTATTAACCCAATTAAATTTTGTTTGAAATAAAATTCGAAATTTGTAAGAAATGTAAATTTATTCAAAGACTTAAAAATAATTCATTTGATTCAAATGCATAAAATGTATTACTTTATTTACTTTTCAAACCGAACCTATTTTATATAGTAGATAATTTCAATTTCAGTAGATAATTTCAAAGCTTGTTTAATTTTACCAATGAACTAGTTATGTAAATCCGAACTTTAGATCGAGTCTTATATCGAAGTAGAAAATCGACAAGAATAAGAATCGAGTTGTCAAAAAATAGTTTTATTTTTATTTTAAAACGCAATTTTAATAACGAAATATACATAATATAAATCATATTTTTGTAGGTTATTTATTGCAGTCATTTATCAAAAATTGGACCTTCTAATTAAATTCTGCAAATTAACTACGATAAACAAACCACAGTGAAAAGTGTATTTTTTCTTGGAAATCGATTCAACCAACTCGATAGATCTTAATACAAATAGTCGAGTTAAAGTATTCGATACTCTCTTCCACGAAAATCGAGTTGTCGATATTTCGATGTATTTTTACTTCACTAAAATCAACTGATAGACTTACATAGACTGATTATAATGTTTGCTATCATCTCAAGCATTTTACTATTTGATAAATTTTAAGTTTATTGTCTTGGTTATTTATCAAACCTGCATTACAAATTTGAAGTCTCATAGTTTTCTAAATTATCAAGTTATGCGAATTGGAAACAAGGACAGACGAAATTGCAATTTTATACTTTATTATTTTTAGTGTTTCACAAATGTGCAGATATCTATAATACATGTTCAGCATTTTTTAAAACGGCTTAAAATCCGTAGACTTTTAAATAAATTTTCTGGAAATTTTTGAAAGTATGAATATAATGATAGTGTGCTATAAATTTAGAACAGTTCGATTCTATCATTAAGTTTAATTTCTCGCTCTTAAATAATAGTAATTGGAGTCAGAAAATCTTCTGGCACAAATTTTTTATTACTTTTAATTTAAAGCATTAGGTTAAAACTCTCAACAATATGTGAACATCTTAAACCATTGATTGATTAAAGAAACACAAAAATTGTTTTCGAGTTGCTAGCGATTCGTGGAGTATCGGCTTTAATTTTGTTTTATTCTGCGAATTCGACAGTTCGATGACAAGAGCAACTCAATGGGTTAAGATTAAGCGTGATTAAACGGAGCACGATAAGAATATAAAAAGTAAGCGAAAAGTAAAAGCAAAATCTGTTAACTCTTTTTTTTTTTTGCTTGTTTGCTCATTCGCTTTTTGTGCGACGTCATCAATGTGCATAAATCACGGCTGAACAAACGCACAAAATTACACGGACCGAGCACGTCGTTCGCCATGGCCGGAAGTTCATTATGGGGTCTACCTCGCCCTACAAAGCGGAAGCAAAGCGAGCTCTAAGTATGAGTGTGTGTAGTGCTCTCACTCTCTCTCTCTCTCTGTGTGAGTGTGTGTGTGTGTGTGTGTGTGTGTCGATAGTGGTCGCATGGTTTCACGCTTTGAAGCAGCTGCTAATTTATCAGAGAGACAGCGCGCTTTGGCACGGCGCAAGTTTCAAGGTAGTTCGCGAATCGATTAGCGGCCGCCAAAAGTTCTGAATTGAGAACGAGAGCGGGAACGGGAACGGGAACGAGTATGAGAACGATATGGAATGGGAACGACGAACGAAATGAAACGAATTGGAATGTGAAATGATAGCATGAACGAATGAATTATTGGACGAAACGTGCAATGCACATGCAAACTGATGGCCAAACGGGAGTGGGGAATTGGATAATGGCATCGTCCCTGGCCCGCTAGGGTTGTCAAGTAGCTGTTGAATCAATGCAGCAAAATGTGAATCAACTGTGCCAATGTGTATGTTTTTGTGTGTGTGTGTGTATGAGTGACATCGTTGAGCGAACCACTTAAAGATTGTCATATAAAGTTTACGAGTTTCAGTTACGACCGGCTGTCGATGGGCTTGATGTAGGTTCGTTGCAACAAAATTCTCAATCTCTCAAAACCTTAAACCCTCAAGCTCTCATACACTCAACCCATTGTCCCGCAGACACACACACGCACACACACACACACTCATTTTGCACATTTTGGTAGCTAATCAACCTCAAGGAATTGTCCTTCGGGAAGCAGCTCATTGCAACCATCCGACCATAAATTGTTGGAACTTTGGTCCCAAAAATATTATAGTACCCCTTCTTAACTAATAGCATTGCAAAGTGTCTCTAAACTCAACTCCCAACTCATTTTACAAACAATTTCTACGGGCATCCATATTTAACTTAACTATGACCTTTAAAAAGGGTTAAGCAAAGCATAACCCTTAAAACTTTAAAGCTGTTAAACTTTTTGAAATATATTTTAAATATTAAGCATAATATTCATTTTGCAAGTTTCTCTAATGACAACACACCGAAAAAACAGAAATGATCTATTGGCATTCAAAGAGAAACATACATTAATTAATAATCACTAAAACTCAGTTACAGTATAAATTTAATGATCATTTATATTTAAATTTAAATTTTATAAATATTAAATTAATAAATTTGATATGTGATCAAATTGATGCCTATTAATAGGCATAATGTGTTTTATTAAAATTTCTGGCATCTTTTATTCTTTTCATCTATGTGCTCATTGTATATTTTAATAATAATAGTAATTTAAATGAGCACAAACACAAATGTGAGAATAAATATATTTTAAAAGTGACTAGTGCTTTTTAATAAACAGCAGTTAATTTAACAAATGTTCAAATATGCAACAGTTTATAAAGTGTTTTAATTTACATATGTAATTCATATCTGTAGTCATCTCAAATAAAATTGTTTAACATCATTGAATAATTCCATTTGATTTGTATTTGTATTTCGCAGAACTTACATTGCACACTTCGTTTCAGATTTCAGAATTCAGATTTAACCCAATTCAACTATCAAAAGGTAAATAAATCATTTAAATGCATGACAAACAAATTGAACCAGTTAAATGGCAAGTGTAACTGTAAATGTGATATAAAATTCATTAATTATGCATGAAAATGAATTTACTAAAATAAAATCAATTCACTCAACAAATTAAGCTGTCAACTCGATTTTATGATTAAATTGTAGTTATTATTTATTTCAGGAAATTAATTATTTGTAATACATGAGCGATACTCGTAATTGAATACAGATACTATATATTATACGTTAACCAGTTTATGAATGAATCACAGGTGCGATAAACCCCATCGGAAGATTTCCGGAAGAAAGAACTGATGAATCAACATTTGTTTGGCATAAATGCATTGACTAAAATAATTCAGAAGACTCTTTGAGATTTGGAATATTCAATTGATTCGAATCACAGTCTAAACTTACACTCAGTATCTTATTTAACATTAAATTAAAGCACGTATTCCCAATAACTTTTAACGCTGGGTGAACGGTCACACTGGCAATTAATGGCCACACACACACACACACACACACAAATACAGAGAGAAAACAAAACTGGGGAATGTCAATAATTAAAAGTCGGCCAAATGTTGTCATTTGTCCTCCGAGCCGCAAAGCGACTTCCTGCCACCCACAAAACTTTATGCCAAAGCACACACACCAGCAAATACAACAGCACACTCAGCAACACATACACACACATACCAATAAACATACAAACAAACATGCACAGTGGTATTACCGTGTCGTGGCGTGGCTTTTAGCATGCAAGTCACACGTCCTTGCGAGTCTTTTGCCATTGTTGTTGGCATTTTGATTTATCGATTTAAATTTTGTGCTCCGACTTTGTTGGCTTTTCCTCTCGCTTTTCCACATTAGCAGCTCAATCATTATTATTTTTTATGTGTTTTTCTTCTTATTTTCTTTTCATTTCTTTTCATTTCCATCTTCTTCATCTTTTTACATGCCATTTAAATACTTGTACTTAGTTCTTTTTGTCGTATATTTTTTTTTTGTTGCTTTGCTTTTGACCGCCTGTCGTTTGGGTCGAGGTCTTTTGGGATTGAGCTTCGCTGCTGCTGCTGCTTCTTCTGCTTCTTTGTCGCCACCCACGACAAGCGTCGTTAACAGTCACGTTAGCGTACGCCTTGCACACACACACACACACACACACACACACACACACGCGCGCGCGCACATAAGCATGCTTGATAAACTATAAAAACATTTCAGTGTGTGTTGTTGTTATTACAGTAGCTCGCGCGCAATTTGGGTCGATGGTAAAATAGAAAAGCCAAAAGTAAGGCAAAAACTCACACTCACTCACTCACTCACACACACACACACATACACAGCAATTCCAACAAAGGTCGTTACGAGCAGACCAACGCACACTGGTCCCAAACTCCAATTTTGTTAGCAGAAATTTAATATTATTTTTAACATTAAAAATTGATAATGGATTTTAATTTTAAATTCTTATTTCAAAACTGGCTGAATAACTTTAATTTTTAATTTCCACAACAATAAATTCAAATCAAATGTTTTACTTTGATTATTCAATTCATACTTTAGAATTTAATAGTTAGTATTATTTCAATTTTTATAATAATCAATTTAAATTTAATGATTTGATTTTGACTTTTTAGTTAATATATTTTTGCTGAAAAATCAACATATAATTAATATACTCATATAATTTTATTTTAAATCTGGCTGAATAACTTTAATTTTTGATTTTTACAATAATAAATTAAAATCAAAAGTTTTATTTTCATTATTTAATTTAACTCAAAATTTCTTATTTCAATTTATAATAATAATAAATTAAAATTTAATGTATTGATTTTGCCTTTATATTTAATATATTTTATTTAACCCATTTATTTTGATTCCTTACGGATCCTGCTATTAACTTAATAATGATCTGAGCCATAACGTTTGAAAGGTCAAAGCTACGAACTTGAAATTTTCAAATTACATACAACAGGGCGCAATAAAAAAGCACTATAGTGGGTCCAATTAGGATTATTTTTTGACCAAACCGAATTTTGTTTGATTCGGACTTCTTCTCATATGCCAATCATTTGAATGAATTTTAACCAGGGACATAAGTCAAGACATATCGGACTAAATTTGACCGAAATTCGCATTATTGAATTATTGAAGAAACAAAGAACAGATATATCTGTAAGTGCTCTTTTCACATAAAACTAAAATTGAATAAAACAAAGTATGCAATCGTTAATAAGGAATAATTTATTTTGTTTTCTTTACTATCACACGAAACACAATTTAACCTTTGGCGTACAACAAAATTAAAGTAATAAAAGTATATTAAACATTACATTAGTGAATTTAACAAGTTTATATTATTTATGTCATGTTTCCTGGTAACCAATATTATAATCCTACGCCAGTTATATTCTAGCAAGCTTTTCTAAAATCTTCGTAATTGCATTGATTATAATTTAGAAAATATAAATTAAATTTTAGTCAATTTGCACTGTCCTATAAAAAACTGACAAGTTCTTAATAATATGACGCATACGCAATGTGGGCAAGAATGTGTTGAAAATATATTCGGAATTTTGCGCTTAGTTTTTTAAACTTTATGAGACAACATTTGTTGAACGGGACCAGTGTGAATGCACATTTATTTCTATATATATCCATGTATGCACACTTATGCACCTATAAGTGAAGAGGCGGAGGTGTCTGCCCCTTTCCCTTTCTCTCTCTCTCTCTCTCTCTCTCTCTCTCTCTGTGTCCCTCAATGTAACTTGAGTTATGTTCACGTTTTGTTAGTCCTTTTTGAACATTTTGTGCTGCTGCTGCTGCGCTGTCTCATTCGCAGTCGCAGTCTCAGTCGCCGTCGCCGTCACAGTCGGTTCTGTCAGTTCTGGTTCAGGTTGTGCTCTGGTTTCATGTTAATTGCTCGTAGCGTCGCTTGTTTCGGCAATCTGCGTTAATTTTAAAGCTTGATTTACAGACTACAACTAGTTATTGCTGTTGTTGCTCTTGCTTTGCGGTTGCAGCTCAACTGCAATTTGCGCCCTAAAGCACACAACACAATTTTTCTTTTCGCTACTGCCCTTGTTGTTGCCGTCATTGTTGTTGTTGTTGTTATTTCTGTTTCTCTTGCTGCTGTAGTTGTTGCTGTTGCTGTTGCTATTGCTATTATTGTTTCTTCTGTACCCTGTCCCTGCATGAGGTCAGAATGGAGCATATGTGGATGTGACTTTGGGCATATTTACTTGGTCAGCAAGTCGGGGCTGATAAATATTTGCATGCCATTAATTGTACTTTATAGTTTAATTAAAGTATGCAACTGAAATTGTGCTATGAAGAGTATGCAAATTGCACTCAACATCAATTTTAGTGCAGTAATCAACCGAATGCTTTACATGTTAAACTATATTCAATAAATATATCTCCCTCGCTAAAAACTAGTTGGGGTTTTAATATAATTGCATTTTAGATGTTTTGAAGTTTGTCTGTGTCCATCTTTTTAATCCAAAACATTTTGCAGCTTAGAAATCATGAGAATTTAAATATTTTCAAAACCAAAAATAATAAAATCAATAGGCATAAAATCGATATACTAAAAGTATGTGAAAGACGGATTTATTAGTTGATCCTGAAAATATGCTTTACTTATACTTAATATCTGTGAAATCATTTCGACAGTGAAAGCCAAGTTTTATTAATTTAATTAAATTGAAAAAAGATTAATCTAAGTATACAACTGAACAAAGATTATTGGAACAGCTTGATAAACCCCGAACTTATTATTGTTCTATTGTTCGAACCAATGTATCTACAATTCTTCTACGTTTTGGAAGTTTGCAACATTGCAAGCAAGTAATAAATCTCCACAGAGTGATTAGGTAGTCGAGTAAACTCTCAGCAATCCTATTTAACTGCTATTTGTTTTCCCATTTTTGTTGTTGTCAGCCACTTTGGCGCGTGTGTGTGCAGCAGACAGATGGACAGATAGAAAGAGGAGACAGACGGTAGCAGCGGGAGTGTGTGATGAAAGGGGAGGAGGACGGAGGATGGAGGAGAACATGCTAGGGAGACAGCTCAGTTGAGTCATTAAAATGAGAAATGGCTCCAGGGTTCGCACGCCTAGGCAAACACAATGTGCCACGTTTGAGGTTTAATTGTTGTTGGCCAAATTGTGTATGTGTGTGTGTGTGCTTGTGGCACATATAGTACAAACATAGCACACAGCGAGCTCAAAGGTGAAAAAAGATTTTCCAACTTGACTCTACTGTAATAACAAAATGCACAAATGCAGTTGATATCGTACAAATTCTCGGACATTCCCTTATTCGATGTTACTATAATAACATATGTGAATGTTGGCAGTTGTTTAATTGCCATCTGTTAATTGTTCTTGCAAGTAATGCGCATACGTTATTTATAAAGCTATTTATGACATTACGTATACGCGCTGCACAAATGAGTTTTCCCTCCAGGCAAATGTTCCTTCTAGGGCAATAATTTATACAATTTCCATAAAAAATCCCCTGCACTGACAAATCTTTTTGTTACCATCTTTAGATATATGTTTAGAAACAATTGAGGCAAGTTCTGAAAAAATTCTATATTAAATTATATTCTATGGTTGATGCGTTTTAATAATGAAGTGTGTCTTAACACAATTTGCTTTACAAATTCTCTAATTTAAAAGTAAAGCAGAATTCGTGCTTTTCAAATAGATTATCGAGCATAAAATGTTTACTATGAAATTACACATCTTATTTTATAAGAATGGATAATATCTGGATAAATATTGCGTAATGTAAATTAATCGAGAATTCTGGAAATTCATTGTATCCTTCTAATGTATACTATTTTTATCAAATATTATTAAATATTGTCAACTTTCCGTACATTAGTTTTGACATTTAATGCATTAATTTACTTTATACATTTATTTTTTGTTACTTGACGGTTTAAATAAAGACTGAGCTTCATTCTTATCAAATTTGAAAACAGAGTTTAGATGACCTGATGGTGATAATATAATAAAAGAAAGCTCCGAGGTCCAGATAAGCTTGTTAATTCCAATCTAATGACTGGAACACATATATTAATATATTCGTATTAGCATTAATATATCGTATATTTTATGATTTTATCAATAACTTTAAAAAGTTAATTAATTTTGAAAACTAACATTCTGTCGCACTTACAAATATAGGTATGTTCCACAAATCTCTAATAACCCAAATGTTGGTGCTTCAGAAAACAAAAGTATTGGCTATCATATTTCAACATTATTGCATTAATTAAATGTATTTCTATTAATTTTTACTGTACGATATATACCAATAGGTAATAAATATTTTAAATATTTCAAATAATTTAAAACAACAGATATTTGTAGCTTTGCAAATACACATATGCATGAGATTTCTAAAATCTCTGTTTATCTCTGTTAAATACGTTCAATAATTGTAGCATAGTCAGAATTTTTCTAAGCTACTTTTAAGCATTCAATTATCGAGAGTTAGGAGTTTGTTAGAGTTGATTTTACTAAATGAATTTTAAAAAAATCTTAGTGCCGGTTTTTCAATGCTTATGATATATCAGAGATATTATATTCAATGTCGCATTTTATGAAATCTCTTTGATATAACATTGAAAAATCTGACTTGAAAATACAACTAATATTTGTCGTATCTAAATTTTGGTATACACTTTTTCTTACTTAATCTGCTTTTTATTTTCGAAAACATTGCTTATTCAAATCTTTGAGTTTTATGATCAGCTTGTCTTTTAGCGACATTTTAAAATCCATAGAAAACGAGAAACTCGCATAAAACTCTTTGGACAATATGCAACTCATATTGAATTTCAGAATGATGGGGAAAGGAATTTAATATCGTCTTTGTCATCTGCACTTCAATTGTACAATTGATTGTCACATAAATCACTTGTATTCAAAACGACTCCCACTTCTGCTCCCTTCCTTCCTCATTCTTATTGCCTCATTTAAATAAAATTGCTATTAGTCATAGAACAGGCAAAGGACGAAATCACGCATACGCACAGTGTGACGTGCTTGCATGTGGACTTGTGTGTTTGTGTGTGTGTGTGCTACACTCCACTCAAAGTGGAAAGCTGATAAAACTTGCACTCACCATTGGTTCTATGTTGATTGGCCGCATTATCCCCATCATTGGGCCGAGCAGCTCTGCTTCCCCCTTCGATTCCCATGGCGGCAAGTATCGAATTCATATGGGCCTCCTCATCCTCCTCCTCGCCAAACATTTGCTCCTCGGATTGGTAGGGATACAGGAGTTCGGCTTCGTCCTCGTTCGATGTTTGCGATGATTTTACTTGATAAGTAGGCGGCACATCGGCCACGCCTCCCATGTTATTAACCGTCACATCGTTATTTTGCGCCGGTTGATGTTGCTGCTGTTGTTGTTGTTGCTGCTTGTGCTGTGTGGCAGTTTTGGGCTTGTGGCCCTGGACACTGCCCAGCAGGGGGAGTAGGCAGAGCAGCAGCAGAATTAGTATGCAATTAAATGCCTGGCCACGCCCACCGATTGTTTTGTGGGCTTTGCTACTGCTGATTTGGTTTTTTCTGGTAGTTGCAATTGTTGTTGTTGCTGTAGCTATTGTTGTTGTTGTTGTTGTACCATTTAATGTTAATAATACTAAGCGTTTTAAAATATTTACACAATCGACAATGTACGCGCACATTATTGATAACAAAAGCTTTGCATGGTGTTTGGTAATTTGTTGTTTTTTATTTTGAAGTTGTAGTTGTTGTTGTTGTTGTTGGTTTTGTGAATTAGCAACATTCGTATCTGCTGCTGGCACTAAGTGGCAACATTGGTGCGCGCTTCGTAGACGTCCGCGTCGTCGGCGACTGTTGAAATCTATCGTTGTTGTTGCTGTGTACTTACTGACTGCATGTCCGGCTGGCAACATGTTGCTAAAGCGCATGTTGCTAACGCCTATGCTGCTGCTGCTGCTGCTGCTGCTGTTGTTATTGTTATTGCTATAGTTGTTGCTATGAGCTTTAGCTGGTTGTTGAAGCTCTTGCTGCTGTTGTTGCTGTTGCTGTTGCTGCTGCAGCTGTTGCAGTTGCTGCTGTTCTTGCACTAGTGGTTGCTGTTGCTGTTGTTGTTGTTGCCGCCATTGTTGTTTGCTGCATGTTGTTTGCTGCAACATTGGACCCGTTAAATGTTGTTGATGTTGTTGTTATATATTTTTGTTGCAGTCGCTGTTTGCCGATGTTGTTGCTCTTGTTGCTGTTGTTGCAAAACCGTTTGTTGTCGTTGTTTTTGTTTGCTGAAACTTTGAACTCCGTTGCGCCGTTTAAAGTTCGCTCACTCCTCACGCTCGCTCGCTCTCTCTCTCTTCCTTCCTTCTCACTCTCGCTCACGCTCTCTCGCTCGCTGTTTTTATTTTATGCCGCACAACTTTTGCTCATTGTTGTTGTAATATCACACTAAATTTACATATACTACTATACATAAATAACAATTAACACAACACCACACTAAATAAGCAACGTTGTGTTGTTGCCGTCGTTACTGTTGTTGCTGCTGCTTCTGCTGCTGCTGTCGTCGGCGCTTGTCGCAGCATTTCCACTACGCACACGTTGCGCTCGAAATTGGTAACGGCTTTTGGCCAGGCCATGTGAAGGTATATCCTTTTTTTTGGGCAACGCTACGTTTTGTATGTGAGCGTGTTTGTGCACGCGCGCGTCTGTATTTGTGTATGTGTGTGTGTGTGTATTTGGAAAATTTCCCTGAGTTTTGCCAGTGTAGCGCGGACCAGCGGAGACAGCACTGGGACCAGACCAGCAGCAGCGCCTGGACAGCACGACTAGCAGGACAGCACTGCTGACGTTGTCACTCCAGTGACTGGTGACTGCCGATTGTCGACTACCGAATGCCGACTACCGACTGCCGAATGCCGAATGCCGAGCAGGCTGCAGGCCCTGCTGGAAGGGATACGACTAGCAGCTTTATGGTAGTCGGTCCCCTGGAAGGCTTGTAGGCAGTCACATCCAGATTATGGCAGAGAGAATAATATGAAGTAGTAGGTTCTATTGCTGTTATTGTTATTATTATTATTGTTGTTGTTGTTGTTGGTGTTGTAGTAGCTGCTGCTGCTGCTGTGCTGCGCGTGCGCTACATTTGTTTACATTTTCGTATTTCGAATATTACTAGAACGAGCTGTTAAATCTGTGGAGAGAAACAAAGAAGAAAAGAACAAAGCAAACAGTTAGATTTGGTCAAATAGCAGACAGAGACGTCACAATCATTGGACAGATCACTTTACTCTTTTGCTGCAATCACGCACTAAAACTCAGTTCAGCACAAACACACACACACACACGCAGATACACACTCTCTCTCGATTACGCTCTCGCACACTCTCTTCACTTAGCTTTGATATTTCCATGCTTACGCTCTGCTGCTTATCTCAGCATTCTTATCGCTGCTCACGTTTTGGTTTTTTTTGTTATTGCTTTCGTTTTCTGCTGCTCCTGCTGCGGTTGCTGCTTGTGTTTGTTTTTTTTTTTACGCTTACAAATTTTACTTTCATTTAGTTTAGTAGGTAACACTCATTCCTTCACACCCACCCACTCCTCATTTGTTCATGCTCCTTCTTTGCCTCTCTCACTTAGTCACTCACTCACTCTGCTCACACTGCTCACTCTCATTTTTTATGTAGCTGCTTGTGGCTGTCTATTGCTGTCTCTGGGCTCTATGTGCGGTTACGTTCATTGTTATGCTTTGAGTAGCTGCCGCTAATGTCCTATCCCCACCCACTTTTCTATTTACTATACTGTGTGTGTGCGCTCGCATATATATATGCAAACATGTGTGTGTATATATGTGCGTGTAGGTGTTTGTGTGCGTATGAGACTCGCATATTTTGCTCCTACCTTTTTTGCTAGTATTTTTAGACATAGGCTAAACTCTGACCACGAATTTAGTCTCGTTGGGCCTTATTATTAATTATGGTATTTGATTCTCTTGAGGTGCGTGAAATTCTGTTGCCAATTGCGTAACATTTTTGGGCCTTTTCTCTAGGCGCCTTTACATAATTGCACATTAAATTGATTAAAATTCGTAGTGGCAATAAAGACCATATAAAAATATTCACTATTGCTTAAGGTAACTTTCTGCTAATTGTGCTATGTATTTGAATTATTAAGAGATGTATTGAAACTTCAAAACCAAATAAGACATCTTTAAGTTAATTTATCAAATATAGCTGCGATTTCAATAGATTTGTTTTTCAGTTTGCAAATCTTTATTTATTTATTACATTTATTACAATATTTCCGCAATACTTTGGGACTTGAAAATAACCCTTTACCAAATATGTATTTTTGGTTAACATTAACTTTAGCACCAAAAAGTATACTACGACAAATGTAATTTATTTTAAATATTGCCATGTTAAATAAATATTTGCAAATTTTATTTTAACTTTTCGAATCATTATATCATTTATTTGCTACGCAAAGAGCACACTTTAAGAAGGGGCGGTGCCAAAAAATGAAAAACCTGACTACCAAATTTTGGCTGCCTATTAAATTTTGTGTCTTGGCCAAAAGCACCAGCAGCAGTAGCAGCAAAAACAACAACGAATCACTTTGCACACTGCAAAACGTAAAAAAACGAAAGCAGCGTTTTGACCTCTTTACGAAAGGCCTGAAGGCACGAGAATCCACACACATTCACATAAACACACACACACACACCCAAGCACATACACAGTCACACATTCACGTACATATTTGATACAATAGCATTAACATTTCTGCACTCACAATGACACACTCTCACACACACACACACACACATACGCACGCAGCCACACACACGAGCGCTCTGCCAGTTTTATTGCTTGATTATATAAAAATTTGGTTTGTATTCAATTTTCTGCAACACTTTTCAATTTGATTTTGCATTTGTTAAGCGCTGTGATTTTCCGTTCCTGTTTTTATCATATCTATAGCGATCTGTTCCATATCTTGTGGCTTTTTAAAGTGCAATCAATTTTCAACACCTCACACAGTTACAGGCAAGCACACGATTAAGAATTTCTGCACACACACACACAGACACAGACACATGCTCAAACATATAAATTGAAACAACGAACCGTCCGCTTTTTGGTCCTGCGAAGATGTTGTCAGCGCAGCGCACGAAAACGTATTGGGTCCT
Organism: Drosophila sp. st01m; assembly: GCA_018901795.1. NCBI lineage: Eukaryota > Metazoa > Arthropoda > Insecta > Diptera > Drosophilidae > Drosophila > Drosophila sp. st01m. The sequence goes on from JAEIFG010000269.1 coordinate 1,738,937, forward strand.
GTGCCAGCGACCAGTCACGAGTCTGGGGCCATAGCCACGAAGTCAATGGAAGCCAAGCCGAATAGACGCGACACGACGCGATGCGCAGACGAACAGCAAACGACAGCGACAGCGACAGTTTCCAGCGCTTGCTCTCGCAAGGGAGCTGAGTTATTTCAGCAAACTACTATCGTACTCCTCTCTTTTCTTTCTCTGTTTCGTTGCGCCATGTTGTTTCAATTTATATTAAATTTTTTTATTATTCTTGCATTATGCAGGCTCTGGTAGTTTGCTCTGCCGAAATAGCAGCTACCGCAAACCATCCTCTTATATTACTCTCTTATACACGCTCCCGCACTTTCCAGTTTATGGCAAACATTCGCAGAGCAACTGAGAGAGAGCGAGGAGAGCGGAGAGCACAGAGAGCGTCAACAAGGCACAGGTAGAGTATGCTGCCAGACAAAAAGACAGGCTGAAGTATAAAAAAATAAATATAAAGAGAACGAATAAACGTGCACGCGTTACAAAACTTACAAACAGTCACACACATTCACACTTACACAAATACACACACACACTCCAATATACGGGCACATCCTCGCACAATTGTATTGTGATTATGCCCGGTTCGGTACGCCGCATAGCTTAGATATTTCTACGCACAACAATGCGACGTCGTGGTCCCGTACCCAATCCGAGGACCGCACATTTTCTCCCGCTCCCATTGCCGCTCAGACTCCTGCTCTCTCTACGTATTTCCCATTCCCAGCTGCCCCATTGATAGCCCCAGTTCACAATATCAAATATTAATAGAATTTAGAAAATAAATCGAAGTATACAACGGATTGTCTATACACTGCCGTCAATACACTTCGGTATTTTCACAAACATTTCATGCTAACAAAAAGTTATAAATAATATTAGGTAACTCTTTTTACTTTTACTTTCACAAGGGATTAAAATCATTACCGGAACCCGTAACTATTAACCGATTGAAATTGGTTATCGTTTCAGTAACAAAACACAAATTTTGTATTTTACCGATATTATTCATATCGAAGTAGCAAATTAGGAACCTATTAATGTGGGACGGTTATTTTTTTTTAAACGAAATGAAATTTTTAATTCAATTAAGTTTCGATCTTATTAAATAGATATTTTTTTACATTTTAACTTTAACAATAACTCTAAATTTATTGTTCTTTTCTTGCTTAATATACAGATTACCTATAATAATTTTGAAAAAGTATACTAAGAAGTATAGTGCAAAAATAAGGATTACTAAGCTGGGAAACTTTTAAATAGGTAATGCAAATTGGGAAACTAATATTTGAAAGCCAAAAGTTATGAACTTTATTACTTGCAACGATACGCACAATAAAAGAAAGTAATACTATTTGGAAAAATAATCCTTTATTTGGCCTTTTTTTCATAAGTCATCCGTCATCTATATATATAATTTTTAATTGTTTCTTATTATTTTTGTTAGTCTTACAAAAATATTTAGATTTTGCAAGAGGTACGAAACCTACAAGTATCAAGTTGCACCTGAATCCACAAATTATCGACTCTTATGTAGAGTAAAGTCGAAGAAAAAAATGGTAAGAACAGAAAGCGGAGCAAAGTTTTGCACGTTTGTCATAGAAGTGAGCTTAAATAGGCGTTTAGATCATTTATTTTATGCACAGTCTCATAATAAAAACGCCAAAATATATCATTTGTAATTATAATTTGTGGGCAGGCCAACAGAAATTGGAAGTTTGCAACATAGATGAAGCTAAAGATAGAGCTGAAAGGGCAGGTGGAAGCGGAAGGAGAACAACATGTGGTCTGCACTTGTCAGGGATAAAGATATTCTTCATAATATCTAAACAAATGGTCCAAGTCAACTGCGTTCAAACAAAAGAGTTACATAACAATAGCTGGACATAGACATAAGACGTAAAAACCAAACTATGGAATAACTCTGCTTTACTTGGAGATGCCCTGCAGCACGACATTGTGCTTTTAACCTGAAAAAGAAGCACAAAAGTTGATTGTTTCAGCTATTCTTCTTCATAAGCTACTTAAATCTTGATATGTATATATATCTGCACTTTTGACTTTTGAAGTCAATTTGTTTGTTGTTGGTAAAAATACAAAATAAATGAAAATATTAAAGAAATAAATATAAAAGCAATTAAATGATCTTTATTAGAACATTAATATAATTCAAACAAAATAATTGAAAATAATAAACAAATAAATATAAAAGCATTTAAATGATCTTTATTAGAACATTAATATAATTCAAACAAAATAATTGAAAATATTAGACAAATAAATATAAAAGCATTTAAATGATCTTTATTAGAACATTAATATAATTCAAACTTGATTTAATAAAAATGAAAGCTTATAAAAAACTTGATATTTAAAGTGCCGAGAAGTGATAAGGCCTCGATAAAACAGAAAATACGTTCCGCTGTTATTTACATTTTTCCCCCGTCTTTTATACTATAAGCAAAAAATACAAACACTAATAATTTTGTTTAAATTTAAAATAAATTTGTGGAAGTCTGTTTTTGCGTCTTTTAAAATATGTTAAACAAATATATTCGACATCTTATTAACCGCCACATTTCGATTGTTTGCAAAGCCAGTTATTTTCGAAATCTCTAGAGATTTGTGAAATGTGTTTGTAAAAACAGATAATTTGCCGTATTTCAGAACAGTAAACCAGTCGAAAGTAAATCATAAATGTATAAGTCTTGGTTAATTTTAGGTTGGTTTGTTTTTTTGGAACGCCTCAGTTTTATTATTATTGCCAGCAAATTATTCTAAGATATTATTGGTATCAAAGCTTTGAACATTTTATAGAATCAAAGGAATTGTTCTTGAAACTAAAAACACATTTTTTTCTTAAAGAATTGAGGACTAGGATGTAATTTCAATACTGATTTTTGAAAAAAAAATCTTTGAATTGACTCTAGATTTAGAGCTTGGAATACCCTTATTGAGAGAAGATGAATGCACCCTAAAAATGCTTTTAAAACTTGAGTGATTTATAGAAAAGCTCAGCCAAAGACTTGATTAAATACAAGAATATCGGTGTATCGGTAATTTATCCGAATATTCGACAAAGCACAGCTATCCAAAAATAGTCACCAAACAACTCCTGTTATTTAATAAAAATTCTTAATTACGAAAACAATTACAAACAAATTTCAAATTAACTGCTGCAAATTGATTAGTAAATGCAAAACATTAACTAAAAAAATCTTAAACTGCCGGCAGAATGTTAAGATATTACACAGAAATAGATTAATTGATGAACAAATAGGTTTTTTAATACATTTGCGAGATATGAATATCCATCATTGCAATCAAATTAATCTATATTAATTTAGCACATGCGATCTGAGCTCTGCAATCATTAGTAGAGGGTATATCAACTGCTCCCCCGATTCCCCGTCTCCCTAGCATAGGATATGGAATATATAGATGCGGGCTTGTGCTTTGTCTAGATGCTTAATAAAGCATATAATATGATTATTAATCAAATGTGGCGTATTGACTTTTCTTCTGTTGGAGGTCGCAGTTTGAATGTAGGGGGCAGGTGGAGGGGAATGCGGGAATGAGGAAGTTAAATCATAAATCAGATTTTCGGGAATAATATGAAAGCTTAGCACCCTGTGACGGACACTGAGACTCCGATTGGGGTTGGGAGTGCGATTGGCTTTTATGGCACTTTGTTTGGATTGTAATTCGCTTGACAGCTCAATGCTGTTTAATAGCATTGGGCAACAAACTAGCTGAGAATATTTTTTAATGAATGACGTCGTCATCGTCAAGGACATCAACCACCCAGCCACCCAGCCACCCAGCCACTGAACCACTAAAACACAACCCCAAACCCAAACCCAAGGTCGCAAACTGTTTTGTGGCTTGAGCTGGCGGGTGGCGCACAATTTCAATGAACTTTGATAAATCGCTCTGGATGCGGGGCCACACACACACACACACACTCACACACACTCACACACACACACACACAAAGCCTGTGACGGATACGCGAACCACTTTTATACACAAAAACACACACAGAAAGAGCTCAACATGGTTGGTTGAACTTCCTATTTTGGTTTAACCAACAACAAACTCAAACCAATTTTCCCAATCCTCCGTCTGACGAAAATGCTAAATTTTATTTTTAGATCTACGATTGTTACTTGACTTTGGCTGACTCTCGGTATCCGTTTTAGCCTCAATTTGTGCCGTGATTATGCAAAATGCTTCTTATATTTCACTAATTCTCCTGGCATGTCTCTTATTATTTGTAGGTATAAGTCTATATTGGATGCCGAAATCGATTTAATCAATCTGAAATACTTATTTTAATTGCAACCTACAAGGAGCTTAATGGTAGGCATTAGTTTGATATTCAGGACTTTCTCTAATACTATTTTAATTTCACAGCATCCGTTTAGAATCGATTGTAAACACAGTAAAAGGAATTTCTACTCGGAAAGGTTTTAATAAGTTTTAAAAAGAATAAGTTACAAATCGAACAACTATCAATTCAAATAACTTAGTAGTGTTCAACAACACAAGAAAATGATAAAAAGAAAATATCAAAAGTGCATGCTTATCTCTGCAAATAATTAAAGAAAATTCGATTAGGATGAAATGTTTAAAACGCACTGAGAAATTATTCACTTGAATCATTCTCCCAAATATTTCTCTCAATCTGAGCCGATCGACTGCAGAGTGAAGCTATATCTTATCGATGGGATTAATACACACAACGCTAACTAATTAATTCTACTAAACAGTTGAAAAGAGTACGAATTTATATTGCTGACAAGTCTGAATAGTAAGAAAAGTTTATTTTCACTGATCAAAACCAAGTGAACGAACATATAGTATCTAATAAAAAAATACATATTGGCAAATGATTCAAATGATTCCATATAGCACATATTAGACTGAGCGGAAAATTGATGCGAGTGTAAGGAAAAATATATTTAGAAAAGTAATATAAACGTAAGCGATAGATTTTCGATTGCTGACGCAAAATCGAGAAATGTCCAACAATAAAATTAAATATGTAGTATATAACATGTATTCTAAGTACTAAAAAAATTTCTATGGAACTGATAGAACTTTACGAAATAATTTCTTACAACAATTACTTTTGGCTTCCATTATTTTAATTTAACAATAAAATATATTGAAACAAAAAGTTGTTTTTATAAGTAAAAGTGAAGCTGGCTTATGTTCGAATCTGACTTACATAGTATAATCAAATACCACATTGGGATCTTTCTTCGAAAATCTAATAATAAATTATTAGTGATTCGTTTTTATTTATCATCGCAGAACTAATTCCATTTTAAAATTGTTGTGCTACGTCAATTGATTGGTTTAAAGTAAGTATTGTTTAAAGTATTTCTGTCAGGAGGTTGTATAATATATGAAAGTCCTCTCAAAATTAAAGCTATAAAAAAACACAAAAATTAAGTAATAATTCTCAAAGGAGTGTCGAACTTTTAGTCTTTTTTCAAAAAGAAAATAGAGGAAAACTTTAAATAGAGAGCTAGTTGGCCTGTGAGCGATCTACCGAATATGAATTTAAATTTCATGAATAATACTATAATTTTCTTTATGCTCTAATCTTGACAGAAATCAAAGGAATAAAAGGCTGTTAGATGTGTTTTAATTTGTTTGAATTTCTGATCCGAATTTCACATTCGTTCAATCATTTAAAAATTAGACTCCACTTGATTATCTTTCAAAAATATGTGAACATTAAGAAACTTTATTTCGAAACAGGAAGAAATGTAAACATAAGTTTTGAATGGGGTGATCAAGACTTAAGTAATAATTCTCAAAGGAGTGTCGAACTTTCACGTCTTATTTTAAAAAAGAAAATAGAGGAGCTTGATCTACCGAATATGAATTTAAATCTCATGAATAAAACTTTTATTTTCTTTATTCTCTACACTTGACAGAAATCAAAGGAATAAAAGGCTGTTAGATGAGTTTTAATTTGTTTGAATTTCTGATCTGAATTTCACATTCGTTCAATCATTTAAAAAATTAAACTCCACTTGATTATCTTTCAAAAATATGTGTACATTAAGAAACTTTATTACGAAACAGGAAGAAATGTAAACATAAGTTTTAAATGGGGTGATCAAGACTGAGTGGAAGTATGACCATGCTTATTCTTATTGTAATTGTGGTTAGCCAAGTTATTCCATCCACTCATTGCGATAAACACCACGTCGTCCTTTCCGTTCAATTTGCATATCTTATTCGCTTGTAAACAATTCACTCGAAGCCAAAGGACAGTTTATCGGCAGAGTTAACCGCAGCGATGTCTTATCAACTTTATAACATGGCCCTAAGCACATATATAGTACACAGCTCCTCGCACAGTAATACGTGGGTATATTTTTGCCTCGATGAGTGTGTGTTAGTGTGTGTGCCCATAATTACCAGACACTTGAGCCACACACACACACACACACAAAAACACACCCACATACATACATACTTAAATCCTTGCCTTTGAGTAAACAATTCCAGAGAATTATACACAGCCACCATTGAGAGTGTTCTCTTCCATCCCCATCTCCATCTCCCTCACTCTCACACTTACAATTAGTCGCTGTCTGGGAAGTTTAATGCATTTGAGTTTTGTGGAATACATTGCGCATACGCCATGTTGTGCACACGCAATAAGCGCCTGCATAAAAAGCCAAAACCAAACCTATAGCAAGACAGACAGGGGAATACAAAGAAAGATATGTAGAGGGAGACAGGCTAATATTATATAGAGTAGAGTAGCAACCGCGTTTACTAGCCATTTCAAACGCAACTCATCCCCGAGGAAAAGGCTAAAAACACAAACAAACAAGAACACAACGGGGCATAAAAAGCTGTATAAAATGTTGCAATCAGTTAATTTAAGTGCAAGCCCAAACAGCGAGCAGTCAGCAGCAAGAACAGCAACAATGCATAAAACAATAATAATATACGTCTGCACGTATACCCTGTAAATTGTCAAATAAATAAAAAATAAACAAAAATTGTGAGAAAGGTTTAATGGAATTGAAAAGAGTTGTAAATATAGCAAAAAAGAATTAAGTAACAATAGCTAACACAATAAATATATTATATTAATAAGAATACACAATATGCTAAAAGTTATGAGATCAACTTTATGTATGAGCATAAGACATCAACACTTTTGAGTTAACTTGAAAATTCTTCGTAGTTTTTCACGTTTTTCAAGGTCAAATCTGTATTGAAGGGAGATCTTCAAATTTATAAATATTTAAGAAATAACTACAGTATAATTTACTTTTAGGTTAAGACGTTTTCATACTTAAAAAATTATCATAATCGTAATTGTGTGAGATCTTCTAAGTTTACTGAACTCAAATATAACTTATATTTATGTGATTGCAAAACTGTGGCATGACATTTGGATCACTTGAACGATTATTTGGTATATTTTAAAGCCGAAGTTTTCCCCACATCACAACGTCACGGAATCTTTGAATAACCTTTTCAACATTATGTAATATGTACATATATATATATATAAATATTTGTGTGCAAAAATTTTTACAAATTTAATATTATCTATTTTGTATTCTATATTTTTTGTGCATAATTGCGTTTTAATTAAATATTTTTAAAAAACTTGATACTTGTAGCTTGATTTACAATTTTATCGACTATTCGGCGACAATTTTTAGTGACATATTATTTTGATATAGAACTTGAATCCATATTTGTATTTATATGTTTATATGCATAGACTAATGAAGATCAATACAAATTACAATAGCATGTCGATTATTTTGATTGTGATTACTTCTCTGCTTTATGTTTAACTCCACTTGAAGATAATGTAGCTAATACTACCCCATTTTATGCCTGCTGGTATTCAAAGGGTAGCAGGAGCTACAGTCACGAGAAGGCAAAAAAATGGAAATATCAATGTATATGTGTGTGTGTGTATTTGTATGTGTATGTGTGTGTGTTATGTATTTGTATATATATAAACAAACACGCAGCAGGGCAAGTGAAATCAACGGGCTTCCAAACTGTGGCAAAGGGGGGGTCGCTTATAGAATGAGGTGAAGGGGGGGAGGGGGCGCTGGTTAAAGACTAAAACTTGGGCAGGTTTTGCCAGTTTGCTTGCGGGCAGACCAACTAAACGCTCACATACACAGATACACGCACACACACACACACACACACACAGAGGGCACAAGTGGCTACTAATGCAAATAATTTACAAGTAGCAAATGTGGGCGGTGGGCGTGTAACGTGACAGCAGCAGCAGCAGCAGCGACAGACGTCGAGGCGAAATGTCGTCAACAAAAAAAAAAAAAAGAGAGAAAAACAAAAATAAAACGAAAACGAAAGCAAGAATAAAGAGAAGAAGCAGATGACAGAAGAAAGAAAAAAAAAACAAGTAAAAGGACATTATGCGTCTTTTCACATTTGAGAAAAAGGACAAATTTGTAAGGACAAGTGTAAGTGAAGGAAGCATCTCCTCCCTGTCCCCCCCTATCATCACATTCAACACACAGATACACAAACACACACACACACACACACACATACACTGATGTACTTTGTGTGTGTGTGGATAAAAATGTTCACAAGGCAGCCGCCTTTTTGATGATGTCGAGTGAAAATCAATGTGCTTAATTTGTGGAAAATAAAAGGAAAACAAAATGAAAAGTCGTCCTCGTGAAAACTATGAAGGAACAATTTTATTTAAATGCGGTACACAATTTGCGGCATAAAGTAAAGTTTAACTTTAAATTCTTTCTTTACATTTTCAAACATCATTGACGCATTTTATTCCCTGTTCAAATAGATTTGTTATCTCTGTTATCGCTTCACTCCCCCGATTCACCTGATTTAACTTAAATATATATTTCATATCATGTTCGATAATCAAGCTTTAAGTTTCTTTTGTACTCTGAGCAAAATATTTCTTAGCACATGGAAAACTCAAGGAGAAAAACTTTAAATTCATTTGGTTTACATCTGGTCTTAAATTTCAAAATAAGTTAGCATAATTATCTTATTTAATAGACTTTAATTTGAGAAAATTATAGTTGTTTTTATTTAAACTAATTTTAAAAATTAGTTTATACATATTATTCTTGAATGAGAACAGTAAAAATAACATTAATAAATTTAATAAATGTTTTTGGTCAAAATTATTAAAAAAAATTTAAGTTTATGGCTCTGCTGTAGAAATTTTTCACCAAAAAATTTTGTCATTCCGAACGGCATCTCTCTGATTAATACAAGCAAGTTCATAAAATCTCAAGTGACTATTGAAAAGAAAAGTAAGTAAGTAAAGAAAAAGAAATTTTCGGAATTTCTGAAACAAAAAATTAAATTAAATTAAATCAAAAATCATATTACATTTTAAGATTGAATTGATATAAATTAATGTTTAAAAATATACATTTATTTATGTAAGATGTGACTTCAAGAAAATTTTCGAAATCGAATTCTCGGAGTGATTAGAAAAATAACCTCAGTATCATTATCCAAAAAAATATGGCAGCAAATATATAAATAAATTTGATTTTACAGCGCCAATAAATATGCTTTATGTAAATTCATTGCAATAATGTTATTCGGAACATGTATTATCTGATCTCTTATATTATAGATAAAATAATGGCAAAGAAAATACAATGTGAAATTGAAAATGTAGAGAAATTCTTTAACTTTGGCTGACTGACTTTTCAGAATTTTTGCGGAGACGTCGACGGCGGCGTTGGCGCGTGGAGGTAATTGAAGTGACGTTTATGAATGTCATCCGTCAAGCACTCAAGGACATTTACATACAAACACACACACGCACACACACACAGAGAGAGACACAGGGACACATGCGTGGGGTGTTTGGTTGCTTGACAGATGCGCGTTACACAGATTTTTTGTATACCACACCAATACGCATACACACACATACAATACAAATACACAAATACACACACACACTCGTGAACACATACATGCACATGTTTAAGTCAGATGGCGCATACGCCGCGTTGTCCGTCTATGTATGGAGGATGTTAGCTGCTGTAATTGTGTGAACGTCTCTGTGTGCGTGCGTGTGCGTGTGTGTGTGTGTGTGTATGTTTATGTATGTGCGAAACAATTTAAAAATAAATACAAGAAACTAGCGCATAACATGACGGTCGCCGGCGTGGGAGGGTGAGAGAGGAGATCGGGGCTAACCGCGAGGGCAAAATGATAGATTGAAAAGGACTCGAGAGAGAAACTGAAGAAGGACGACTACTCTGCACTCCATCTCGTTCTTGTGCTCGTTCTCCTATTTCCCTCTATCTCCCTCACTCTCACCACCTCTCAGTACTCCTTATGAATTTTCTTTTTTGACAGTTTTGTTTGTTTGCTATGAGAAATTTAACACGTTGTCAGGTCTCATCGGTTCATATGTCATTGTCTAGTTACCGTTGGATCGTTTTTCATCATCCTAATGATTTGCGTTTTTCCAGCTATTTTTCACTCAATTGTTTTTTTCTTCATTTATTTTGCCTTTTCAATAGTTGTTTAGTGACAGCAGAATCCAGACTACTAAATAGTTGGGTTCATATATTAGTTTTTCAAATTTTACTTACATCGATTAACTCAAAATACATTCTCAAAGTAAGAAATACAAATTTAAATTGAACAGTGTCTAAAAATGCAGTATAAACAAAATATGTAGAAGTAAGTTTAAATGTATTGTACAATAAACATTGCTTTCTTCCGAGAGAAATCGTGATTACCCGAGATTTCATTTAATATCTTCTCAAGTTTCAATAAAAATATCGGTTATGAATTTATTTATGGTTTCAGTTATCAATTTCGTAATAATATAAAATAAGATAGCTGTATTAATGTTAAGAAAAACGTTAATATATATACAAAAGTTCATTGATTTCGAATGTATGTATTTCATGTATTTCAAATATTCTTAAATAATTACATTTAAAATGGAAATTTAATTTAAAAAAGGTTTTTACTCTTTAAATATATAATTACATTTAATTCTTAATTAAAATCGGTTACTAATCGGTTATATCGGATTACATTTTCTTGGTTTTGGAATAATAAATGGTTTGTCTCAGTTTTTATTTTAGTAGCAGTTTCAAATTTCATTCGGTTAATATCGGTTAAGGGTTATAGTTTCGTTAACAAAGCAGTTTGATTGATTGATTTGATATTTTTATTTTTTAATATGAATATGACATATGATATTTAGAATTCTGACCGCGATCTCTGCTTTGAAACCTACATCTTGAATAATAAATGACATACAAGTTTTCAAACTTTGCACAATGATTAATTTATACATCGACAAACATTTTATGTGTTGTTATTGTTGAGTGTTCGTCGACGTCAAAGAAGAAGCGGACATATAGTCTACAATTAATCAAAAAAGAAAAAGAACTCGGTGAACCAATAAGTGACTACCGCTAATCTAATCCGTTCTTGAGTTGTGTGGTATTAGCAAATTTAAAAAGTCTTGTAAATGCTCTTAATCATTTTATTCACTATTTTACTTTCTTGTAAAGGTTATTCAGAGAAGTAAGCTCGTTGCTGAAGTTTATTTCAGTTCGTACAAGTTGCATAACATTGCATAAAATTGTTTGGGTTAGAAATAGGATGAATCATGAACATTGAAAAGCTACTGCCAAGCGGATGGTCAAACTATAACCACCGTGCAAATCTATAATTTAGATGACTTATTCTAAACATTACCATTTTCAGACTAGTAGCTTTAGAGAAGTATATTTACATGGTATGGACGGAATTAGGTTTTCTCTTATCAATTTTCGAAAAATCGTTGTATGGAAAAAAAGAAGTTTTAGAAATGTTATAAAAATAACGTTAATGTATAATTTAAATATTCTTGTATTTAAAAAAATTCAACTTCAGATTGATATTCAAATTCAAAATCAAATAAAACTTGAAATGATTACAACTCTAAATGAATTAATTCTTTGATTTATCGAATGATCCGATCCTGATAGGTTCTTAAAATAAGAGGTACGCTGGAAAGAAAAAGTAAAAAAAACTGTGTTTTTGCATAATATATAAATTAGTACAAATCGTCAAGTATTTAAATACAAATATATTTTATTTAATTGGTTTTAGAACTGACGTTAAAATTTAAACAATGAAATGGTTTTTTTTCTAAATTAATCCAAGACTTGTACCCAAACCTGGTTTTCAGAGCAAGTATAAATGATCCGAGCCTTAAAACAAATTTTGGTGGCTTGCAGCCGCAATAATTTGTATTTTGTTCGCTTTGCCAACTTTTGAAACAACCCATGCAGCTGGCTTTCGTCTTGTTTCTTAGATGCGTTGCATGCATATGTAGATGCCACAGTTTCAACCCACTTGGCTTGTCTACTAATTAAAATGCATGCAATAACCTGAAGCCTTTGTTGCCGCATTGTTGCTGCCGAGGTTGTTGCTGCTGCTGCTGATGTGGCTGTTGTTGTTGTCGTTGTCGTTGTTATTGTTGTTATTGTTGCTCGTATGCATGAAGGACGCACAACGTTGACAATTTACACAAAGTGCTCAGACTTGGACTTAGGCAGAAGCATGCTTTAAGGGTTATGAGTTGCAAGTTGAGGGGTTGAAGGATTGAAAGAATTCTTTTAAGGCGATTTCTTCTGCTTTTGATTTTATTTTTTTCGTCTCGAGCCAAACTATTGATAGCTTTGCAAGTAGCATTTTTAATCGTCTATCATCACGTTTATTTTAAGCACAAAAGCTGTAGAAATGTCCTTGCACTTAGCTCGACTGCCGCAGGATCACAATTTTCAACATTTCCATTGGCACATACAACTTTCATGAATCCAATTTAAGGCCCCAAATGCAGCAACTGTTGCTGCCTCGAGCTGCTGCTACTGACATTATTATTATTGTTGTTGCCCTGATTGTTCCACGTGTTGCAACCAAAATTAATGCAAATTTGCATAATAAATAAACACAATAAAGTGCAACGCGCAACAGCAACAAATTTTTGCGTGACTAACACAAAGTGCTGCGCATTGCAGGCTCAATTTCAAATACCCTGCAATTGCGACCAAGGCAGGTATATTTACCTAGTGAGAGCACCAAGCATATTTATGCATTCGCTCAAAAAATATTAATTTTTAATTCAATATAAATATATATACGTTAGCATAAACAACCAATATCTTTTAACATGCTTTTGCATTAATTTAATTAAATTGTCATATTGCGTGTTTTATTACAAGGTATTCCACAGTCGAGCATTGGCATCTTCATTGCATTCTCACTTGTTGTTGATACTATTATTGTTGTTTGCTTAAATTATACGGCAGAATACAGAAAAGCGATTTAGGAAATTGGAGTGCTCCATGGGGTTATGAGTAGATTGAAGTTGCTGTTCAAAGGGCATGTCTAAAGGGCTTCCCCAGCAGAACCAATTTAGGCGATATGGTGCGAATACATTTAAATACATACTATATGTATATGAGTAGAGGAAATGCGTATTTGATATTTTTAATTCATATTTTATCATATTATTGAAAATATATATAAAATATAGACCGGTTTTTAAACTCATAAGAAGTTTAAAACGCACATGCATGTCAAACTCAATTCTTTAAGAAATTATCCTTACACATATACGTGTATACATAAATGATATACATTGTCCATGATTTACATAACTTATATCAACATAAGCTTAAAAACAGATATAACCTATCAACTTTGGAGACTATTTTCCTATCCTATATTCAATTGAGATATTTGTAATACTTATGTGTAGACTAACTTAAGTGTCATTATATAATAAATACATAATGTAGAGTGCAATATAACTAGTTTTTTTATCCAAATGTTAACATGAAAAACAGAAAAGTTTCTTAGATCTACTTTTATAAAGAGTAAAATGTGAATATTAATTTCAATTATTTTAGTTGTATTTAAAAATGTTAGCTTTAATATATCCAAGTAATTTTTAGTTATTAGATCATATATAAATGCAAAAGATCTATATATCAAAATTACGGATTTTCTTAAGCGATAATACTTCGCTCAATAACGATTTTGTTCAACAATATTTTTATTTTCGGAGCTCTGTAATATTTAGTTTTGTTATATCTATTATTTCAGGCTTCTTGGACCATTGTGTATTAAGTCGTTGACACTTTATCGTCGTATTGTTGTAATTTAACAATGATATTTAAAAAAAAACATACTTATAAAACAAATGCTCTTTTATATATCTTTTATTTAACGGGTCATTTAAATTTAAGCGTTTCATTCTGTACGAACTTAAATATATTTTTTATAATTTATTTAATTCGTGACGGTTCACCTTTAACTAAGCAGGGTGGAAAAATAAACCGGGTTTTCGAACTAGTTCTATTTGTGGCAAGGTTGGTGGTCCTAACCATAGAGCCAAGTTCTGAATGAACAACTTTGCACTTAAGTTTTTGGTTCACTGCGTACAAGCGTAAGGAATCTCGAAAGTTCGATCGTAACTTTACATTATTTTCTTTATTTCAGTCGCAACACTTACGACTTATTATTTTATCAAGATTTGAGGGCAATTGGATACCCAAATTCAAATGCATAACGCACTAACTACGCAAGTGACCTTGAAATGCGCAAAAATTGCGAAAACTTTAAGTTAAAGTTTGACAATGTATTCAAATGTATACACAAAGAGCTACAGACATAAATAGATTTGGAGACAGAAAGACATAGAGTGAGAGAGAGAGAGAGAGAGAGTCTGTAAGTCTATGTCAGAAAACCGGTTATATTGAACTTGACCCGTTAGCGTTGCCCCCCTATTGGTTACCTGATTTCCCTCATTCCCTCTTCCGATGGTTCGTTCGTTGTGGCGTGCAATAATGCGGTATTAAGTAATTGTTTACAAACAGTATTCTAGAAGACCGAAAACGAAGAGGAGGAGAAGTGGAATCAGCGACAGTGAAAGAATAACAAAAACAATAACAAAACCAACAACAGCTGATGCTTCCGTCATACGCTTAAGCTTTTGCACACACGATCGCCGGCAAAGAGCTTTTAGCGCGAACGTAAAAGCTTTCACGTTGCTGGCAGACCAATTGCCTCGGGTCTAAGCTAGTTTTAGTTTGGAAATGAACGCGCCGACAACGCGCGGATCTTGAACTCTTTAAATAAATATATATATACATATATATAGTAAATAAACTGTCGGCGTGACAATTGATCGATTGTTTTGATTTCTAGTTTTCTAGTGAGTGTAAGTGTAACATCAACAATTTAAGATTTCATTCAACTTTTCGCAATCGGCAAACGCCACAAATGGAAATGGAAATATGTTAGTACATAAATATATTTATATGTATATGGTAACATATGCATATGTTTGTTGACCAACCAGTATAACTTGTCCAACAATAGAGTGATTGATCCATTGACCAAAGTTTACCGCATTTTCCATATAACAATCCCTATAATAATCAAGCATCGTTGAATGGCGTGGGAAAGATCAGTGCCGGATCATCAAGTGCTAATTTGCCAATTTATTGTGCTCAAAGAACAATTGATAATTGAATTTGTAATTTCTATCCTAATCATCAAACAAACTTAACAACCAACTATTGCGCTTTCTGTGTATACAAACTTTCCATAAGCGACAGTTCAAGTTTAAATTACTTCATCACGATCGCTGCAAAGTGAAATCTTCGCAGTTAATTGAGTTATGTTTTATGCGCAAATCGTTGGTCTCAATTTAATAAAGTCTTTAAATGTGTCTTTGACTTTATTTAAAACCATAGAGTTGTTGTCTGAAAAGTAGGAACAGTTTTGGGTAACTTTAAGCAAATCCTTAATATCTTATATATTGTCTTCTTAATTAGTGACTTAAGATTTTTGTATTTATTATTAAAATATATATAAATTACATAATATCTACAAATAGAGAGTCAACAAATTCGAACAATGCAACTATTTTCCAAAAATAGTCATTTAAATTTTTTACACACCATTTTAAGGTTTAAATGTCGTATACTTAATGACGCACAAGTGGATTAGTTCTAAATATATATAGTAGTCACTAATCCTTTGTTGTGTCAGCTAATGACAGCTTCCCTAGATGTTATTATTTGCCGAGAAATTTCAAATTAAGCAAGACGGCAAATATTTTAAATAAATAACAAGTGATAAGCGTTTAATGTTCAGATTTGATGTTTTTGATTGACCCACTTATTAGCGAATGTTGTAATTCCTAATTAACTATAATTAATACCCACAATAAATATACAAATAACAAGAGTTCAACATTTATAAGCTTAATTCATTGAAAAACCTTTTCTTGACACTACACTCAATTAGTGTTATTAGTTATTTTATATATATTATATTGTTAAGACTTAAACATTTTGGCGTAAGTTCTCTCTGTTATTTCCGTTGTCCTCTCTTGTCACTTGAGATCCTATTTCATTCATTAAATTCAGCTATCAAACTAGTTTTGATAATTGTAAAAATAATTCAACTTTAATCATAATAGTAATATACGTTATCGAGAATTAAATATCTTATCTATTACATTTTTATGGTATTCAAAGAAAGTATCTTATAATAACACTATAATTGTTTAATTGGCATACATTTAATTAATGCGTTCTTTTTTTACCACCTTTACGTTTTGCAGCAGTTCAAAAAATATCTTGAGTAGACGCCAAAATACCTTGCATCAGTTTTGGAAAACTTATTGCACAATTGCAACAACCAGTTAAATAAATTTAATAAGCATATGAAGTCAATAAATTAAATCCAAGCCAAGGAATCTGTATACAACTAATTACGCATAATTTATATGAAACCACAACAATGACAAGCAACTCAAAGTAGATGCATATACACACATATATAGACGCATATAATACAGATCTTTGGAAGAGCAGTACAACTCAAACGCTGATTAAGATCCACATATAAACAAAATATATAACAATTGTAAAACGTCGGAAAAAAAGGAACAACTTATCAGCGCGCGGAACATTAAAGTGAATTGTGAAAAACGTAAGTGAAATCGTAGCAATCATACAAAAGAAAATTAAAAATAAGCATATAAAATGCCACAAATTTTATTATCAAAACGAATTTTATATATTTTTCGTGTGTGTTTCTTTCTGTTGATTTTAGGAACAACAACTAACGGAGCAGGCCGCGTGGCACTTGCTACCGAACTTACAACATTTACAACATTCCGCAAGCCGTTCAAAGTGGGACAATCTTTGGATAACTACCTCAGCACCACCGCACCACCCAGCTCCCAGCAACACCACCACCAGTTACAATACGCTGCATGCGAAACATCAAAAGTTACGATTACAAAATATGTGCACAATATTGTTAATGCAACGGTCAACAACACTAACCGGCAGCACAGTCAGTGGCAGCAACAATATGTTGCTGCTGTTGTTGTTGCTGTTGTCGCTGTTGAACAGCCACATCGAACTGGTGGATGGCCACAAAGTGACGGTAAGTTGTTGGCTAACTGCAAGAGACCAACATTGCCAATTTACTAGACGGGTTATTGGGTAACTCCCTTTTTGTAACTGTTTCACACTGCGTATACTCAATGCTGGTCAAGCATTGCTTAGAGATTGCATTTAGAAGTAATTTCCAAAGCAAATTGTTAAATTTAACATTTGTGAAAAGTAGTCAGGCTTGAAGCAGCTGTGAATTTTTAAAATATTTAAGCACTTCTGATTCGATGATGATTGTCAGATATTTTCAAATAATGACACATTACTATAATATACTATAGTTATAATATGCATCCAAGTCTTCCCGATTTGCACCTCTGATTAGTCCGAACTCTAGGAAAAGGGAAATACTAACATAAATCTATCAGAGCTGAATATATTTTATAATAGTGCTACAAACTTTACATCCCAATTAAATAATATACTTATATATCAAATATAAAATATTAATCTACGATAATAATAACAATTGTGTTAGTAACATCCGATTTGGCAAAGGATCTAATCATTATCTATGTTTCAGAAAATGTGGAAGTAATCAAATGTACTTTTCCGATAAGATATCGTCCACTTACTCATTATAATTATGGACTTTGGCATAAGTGGATGACCAAAAAAAAAACAAAGTACCTTTTGATTAAAACTTTCGATACGAGTCAACAAATTTATGGCAATCATAAAGTGAATAATTCAAATTTAATAAATGCACCGATACAAGTAGCTCAATGAAAAGTTTAAAACAAAGCAGCAGCAAATACGATCCACTAAAGATAATAAATGAATTGCATTGAATGAACTAATTGCGACTATAGATTGTAATCTATAAATATTAATCATAGAACTGAAATAAGTGTGCATGCCATCAGCGGAAGATAAGTAGTTTAGCTCATCATTAAATAACAATTACACATAATTCTATAAATATGAGTAATCCTCACATTTAGAGGAAGGCATCTTGCCTTCTTCTGACTTCTCAAAGTTTAACTACGTTTTATAAAGTCCATTCGAAATTAATCTAAAACACAGACTAAAAAAAATTAAATAGAAAATATACACATTTTTTAGAATCGTTTCATGTTTAAAAATCTCGAGCAAAATAGATAAGATAAATATTTGAAAAGTTTCACCCAAAAACAGAAAATTTGTGTAATGGAAAAAATTGTTTTAAAAATAATTTCAGTATTTTAACTTTCAAATAAAATGCCGGCCAATTTGGAAACAGGCTGCAAATGTTTGAGGATATCTTCCAATTCATTAAAGATTAAACGAAAGATCCTGTCAGATTTGTAAAAATTGCATCTAAGTGAGAAATTTGCCTTGAATTCGATCTATACAATAATAATAAAACATACTTAGAAGTCATGGGCAATCAACTATCATAATTTATGATCGCAATAACAAACATACCCCTTAGTGCTGATAATGTTTGAAGGTTGTGCAAATTTTGAATGGCGAAAGCTCTAGAATCACGCGCTTGAGCTAAAAAAAGAAAATAACAAACATAATACTAAAAAATAATATGACATTTAGAAGATAGAGAACTATGCTCCATAATAGAATGCTTCCGTAGACACGCCTGATTAGCAAAAATATAAACGGAAAATGATTATAAATTCTACACATTCACTCAAATAACATAATAAAAGTTCCCAAAGAGAACAGCAATATGTATGTATACATACACGTAGCACACACATACGCATATAGTTCTTGTGGGGGCCACGTATGTATGTATAGCACATATAGTATATGTATAGAACAGCTGCCCGATCACCCGATCAGTGGGCGACAACAACATCAAATTAACTACAGCTGGTCGTGCCAAATAGCCGCAGTATTGACTGATAAGAAATGAAAGCATGAAAAACCCCTTATCACAATAACTACAAGTACGAGCATAACCCCCGCTGATATCATCGACCGTCAACTGATCGAGAGCTTTGCCTGCCACGCCTCTAACATGCATTGACACACGTCGTGGGCTGATTTCAAAGTTTAGCCGATGACGCGCTTTGTGTGCTTGGACTTTGCCTATTCCGATGTCGTTGTTGTTGCCGTTGTCGTTGTCGTTGTCGATTTCGTTTTCGCTTTTCTGTCGCTGCTGGTGGGTGATGCGTTCGGGTTTCTTCGTTTAGTTCCATCGATAAGTCTCAGAACAAATATGTAGGTGTGACAGGGACAGAAAGAGCCCGCACGCAATCATAATGAAAGTTTATTTTGTTGTTCTTTATACTCTTGCAAATGGTATAATAATATTGTCACGAAATTTGTAACTCAATAATGCATTACGTGGCAGACTCCTTATAATATATATATTCTTGATCAGGTCGATAAACAAGTGTGATATGGTTTTGCCCATTCATTCTATCGATTCTCTGGTCGTATGCTTTGAATTCAAACTGTTTCTTTGTTTTCGCAGATGTATAACATATAGCAAAAGACATCGGAACATATAACTTTTTAACATTTTAGATACTAAATATTTCTGTTAACCGTGCAAGACTTCAAACTTACTAAGAACGTTTAGTTTGAGCCATAAAGTGAGAAAAGTTTTCGATTTGCAGTTCGCTTTCAGAAGGCTCTAAACGTAGAATTATTTATATTATGTAAGTTCAGTTGTATACATAAAAAATTGAATTAAATAATCGAATCGTTTTTTTTCCTATTTACACAATAAAATATAAAAAAGTACTTAATTATTGTCATTATTCGATTTAAAACAGAAGCAATAAATTAATAGAGGAGGTTCGGGCTCAAGGCGTATATAAAATGAATAGTTCCGTTTGTAATCCAGTTTGGAAAACACAAAACTTGCTTGGCCGAGAACTAGTTTACGACTCTGCAAGAGTATTAAAACTTCGGCCTGCCGTAGAATAACTTATTCTTTTGTGTTTGTTTATTTAAGTGTATATTTTGCAAAAACGTTCTAATCGCAATGTGCAACCGAAAATACGAGTATCTTTATAGAGAATCTATAAACCCCTTGAACTTTGGTTTTTATTATTCTACGAGTATCGCCACGCACGTCAGGCATAATAATTAATAAAACACTTGTAATTACTTTTATTAAGAGTTCCACCAAAAGCATTTCATTATCTGTGTACCTTAAAATTTGGTGAATTATATGTTAAATGATGGGAATTTTAAAGGTTTCGGCATTCAATAGTTGAAAGTACTTCAAGGTCAGACTGTTCTTAATTTATATATATTCTAGATTATTATGGGATAAAGTTGTTTATGCTATTGTAAATTATTATACGAGTACTCATAAATGCATTCAATTTCATTTACAGGCCAGCCTCATCACGAATCACAACTATCCAGTCGAGGAGCACACTGTGCACACACCAGATCATTATATACTCACCATCTATCGTATACCCACCTCTCCAAAACTTCTGAAACATAACGATACCATTCAGAAGCCTGTTGTATTCCTGCAGCATGGCATACTTTGTGCATCGGATGATTGGATCATTAATGGTCCGGAGACATCGCTGGCATATATGTTTGCCGATGCGGGATACGATGTTTGGCTGGGCAATGCCAGGGGCAATACGTATTCCCGCCAGCACAAGCATATACATCCGGACAAAACGGATTTCTGGAAGTTCAGCTGGCATGAGATTGGTGTCTATGATTTGGCTGCCATGTTGGACTACTCGTTGGACGTGAGCAACTCCAGTTCGTTGCATTTTGTAGCCCATTCCCAGGGCACAACAACATTCTTTGTGCTGATGTCCTCGCTGCCTTGGTACAACGAAAAGGTGCGATCGGTGCATCTGTTGGCTCCCATTGCCTATATGAGGAATCATTCATTTATTCTATCCAAATTGGGTGGAATTTTATTGGGATCACCCTCGTTCATCAGCTGGGTATTGGGCAACATGGAACTGTTGCCAATTACTAGCATACAGAAGCTATTATGTGAGCATGTCTGTTCCGAGGGCTCAATGCTGAAATTTTTATGCTCCGGTCTTCTGGATTTCATTGGTGGTTGGGGTACCAAACATCTCAATCATGTAAGTACACAAATTTATAACAACTAATGGAATTAAATATAATTTTAAATTCCTTCCTTAAGACACTGCTTACTGACGTCTGTGAGACACATCCAGCTGGCGCTTCCACAACACAAATCATCCACTATTTGCAGATATACACCTCGGGAGAATTCCGTCAGTACGATCATGGCAAGGAACAGAATCAGATCATCTATCAACAGTCGACACCGCCCTCTTACAATGTCAAGAATATTAAAAGTTGTGTTAATATGTATTATAGTGACAATGATTACATGTCGGCAGTGGAAGATGTCGAGTATCTGGCAACGTTATTGCCGTGTGCTGAGTTATATCGGATACCTTATACCGACTGGAACCATTATGATTTTTTGTGGTCCGTCAATGTCAAAGAAGTGATAAATAATAGAATAATAGATAAAATGCTTAGCTATGATATAGAACACGCAACGGGCATGAGTTTCTAAATATTAGACTTAAGTAGCATTGACAAAATCCAAGATTAAAATAAGAAATCTTTAAGATATCAACGAGAAAGTCTGTAAAGTCTCTATGTAAATAATATAGTTAGCAATGAGCGTGTGCGTGATATATTTGTTAATAATTAACATATAAGCTGCTAAAGGTTTGTGAAAAGCTTGTTCAAAACTTAAATAGCTTTATATACTCTGTAAAATAAACATATATATTTCGTTTTGGAAACACATTTTTGAATAGCTGGCAAGTAACAAAGACAGGTATCGATAACTTTAAGTGCAACTAATTCCGATAACATAAAACTGTTATCTTAACATTTCATCTTATGTTACAAAAGATAGCTGTGCTGCCAGAAAAGCACACAAAAAATAGATGAAGATGCGATGAAAAAAAGCTATAATTCCAGCCAACTTATTTTTTTAGCACAAATTAAAAATTTCCATAAATGATGCACAGAACTAAAAAATTTAAATCGCGCACTTTTATAGATTGTGATTCTATTAAGTGAGAAGAAAATTGCTCATGACGATTAACGTGGTGGCAAATGTGACACAAGATGCGTATCTGGGTTCAATTTTGAAAATGTAAAAGTGATTATAACTTTCTAATAAATTAATAAAATAATGGGAATTTTTGAAAGATAGTTAAAAAAAATAATTATTTTATTGACAACATTCTAGAGATAGATGGTATATATTTAAAATAGCCAGATTTTCCTAGCAAACGAACTATAAAAATAGCTCTTAAATAGCTAAGTTTGCAACAGTGATCCACATAGCAATTTACACTATTAAACAGACTTTAATAAGATGCTTCTTATTATACCTTAAATTGGCACATATGATTTCCAAGTGTACAATAAAAGAATTTAATTTAATCTACAAATTTGGTGGTTGCCGCCACCGTGATCGATCACGGTACTGTGACAAGTAACAGATACTCAAGTATCGCACATCTCTAATGTGTATTCTCTGAGTGTAGAACGCAAGTAGTTAAATTTTTTCACAGTGCTGCTACACAACAACAAATTCTGTGTGCCTAAAACTGCAAAAAACTGGTGCTTATTAATTGCATCTTTGCTAAATAGAAACTGAATTGTTCATATGTAGCAGGAAAATACAAATTTAAGTTAAAATGGGTAGGTAATAGTAAACAAATTTGTATTTCTGTCTAAGCCGCAGTACTCTGCCATACCCTCTCACCCCCTTCGGAATGACAATCAACAGAACCAGGGCTTCAGCATGATGTAGTCCGAGGGCTGCAGAAAACCAAACGACAACAATGCTAAAATATTTTGAATTTCGACTGACTATTTTTCACCTCTCCAAACCTTGCAGCTTTCCAATCCATGGGCAGTGGTCACAAAATGCTAGTGGAAATAACGACGGATGGCGTGCCTAAGCTCCACTGTCCCGTTTGCAACAAGGCGCTCATCTCCCTAGCCGGCTACGTGAAGCATGTAAAAAAACATGACCCGCCGGGCGGATTTCAGTGTCGACACTGCGATGCCCACTACTGCCATGAGGAAGAACTGAAGCAGCATGTGTCAAGTAAACACAGTGCACTCACCTGCAGCCTTTGTGTGGGAGATGAAGTTGTATTCAAAAGCAAGGCGGAACATGATGCACACGTCGAGGAGGCGCATCAGGATCGCAAGTTCAATGTCTCTTTGGACACCAGTGAAAAGCCTTTCAAGTGTGAGGTACAATCTCTGTTTTACTTTGAGTGTTTTCTGGTTTGAAATCCTCCTGTGTCTTTTAGATTTGCGGAAAGTGCTTTGCAGACCGTGAGAGTTGCTTAACACATCATTCCGAGCACATGAGTGCGCTGCCTGTGGAGTGCAAATGCTGTGCTATGCGCTTTTCCTGTCAGTCCAGCTTGACCAAGCACCAGCGCAAGCGTCCGGATACATGCGGCAAGTCGGAGCAGCGAACAGATCGGAATCGCAGTAGGTGTTCCAACTTATATATCCATAATTGCCAAGACTAACAAGAATCTTTCACAGTGCCAACTCAAGAGGAGTCCTCAGGTCTCACTGCTGAGAAAATCGTGAAGAAAAAGCGAGGAAGGCCAAGGAAATGTAGCAAACCCATCGCTGCGTCCTCGGAGGATAGCGAGGACGATATGCCATTGGCCATCAGACTAAAAGTGCCGGCTGCTCCACAACTAAAACAGGAAGTCATCAGCAGCCAGGAGCTAAGTGATTCGGCTGAGGAGTATCCTGACTTTGAGCCCAACAACAGTGACGAGGAAGATGCCACGCAATTGAAACTACCCACTCCGGCCATGGTCAAAGTAGAGGCCATAGATCCAGACTTTGAATACCAGGATGCCAGTCTATATGTCAAGGAGGAGGGAACCGGAATCGACATATACAGCAATGAAAAGGATAAGCTCTTGGATGTGCTGCTCAGCACGGACGAGGGTGTTAAGCCATTTGAGAACCTTAAAGTGGAACATGGAACGGGCATACTGGATGAGATCGCTGCGGTGCCGATGACCAAGCGTAGTGGAGCTGATCAAATGGAAGAGGATGTGCTGGCGCTAAGGGAAACGGAACCAGACAGTGCCGACGATGATGACTTCGATCTGCGTCGATCATGCAAAAAATCCAACGTCAAACGCAAATATCGCAAACGCGGTACAGCTGTTTCATCTCCGCAGGAGCCCACAGCGGGACCACGACGAGTGTCGAAGATATCCAAGAAGGAGCTTAAAGAGCGTCTGAAAATGTTGAATAAAATGGAGAAATCCTGGAAATGTCCGCACTGCGTCAAAATATATCACATACGCAAACCATATGAAAAACATTTGCGTGACGATCACAACCTCAACGAGCAAGAGATAAGGGAACTTTTCAAGGATGTCGATGGGCATGCAAAATTGGACGAAGAAGTCTTCAAATGTAAAATATGCAGTAAAATCTATTTAGTTGAGAAACGATTGGAAACACACATGAAAGTGCACGGCAAGGATGGTAGCCTAACATTCAAGTGTCCTTGCTATTGTAATCTCTTCTTTGCCAGCAAGGAATTGGCTACCCAACATGCCCACCAGCAGCACAAGGAACTGCTCTACTGCGAGAAGTGCGACAAGTATATGACCGGCCACGACAGCCTTAAGAATCACGAAAAGAACTATCATGCCAAGAAGGAGCCGCGCAATTTGCCACGTAATCTGATCTGCGACAAGTGTGGTAAAAAGTTTAGCGGTCGCACTTCTCTCTCGGATCACGTGCGCTCAGAGTGCGGACGTATGCCTCTCTATGAATGCACCGTATGTCGCAAACGACTCTCCACGGCAGGCATTTTGAAGACGCACATGCTACTGCATCAATCGGAGACTCCCTATCAGTGCGACAAGTGCGGTAAGACATTCAAGGTTAAGGCACAGTACAAGTCCCATCTAAAGACACGCCACACCGACTACAAGCCCTACAAGTGCCATGTGAGTAGTGATTTATCCACATTGTTCACACTTATCTTTAACCATTTGTCTTTCTTTTCTATCTTGATAGCTCTGTCCCAAGGAGTATCCGTATCGTGAGAGTCTATTGACCCACATGACTGTACACACGGGCATTAAGCGATTCCTTTGCAATAACTGCGGCAAGCGCTTCACTTGCATCTCAAATCTGCAGGCGCATCGCAAAGTGCATGCAGATACTTGCGGTCAGTTGCCATTGAATGCGAAGGCCACACAATACATGGGCGTGCAGCGTGGAAAACTGCTGATGGGTGCTAAGCCCGAAGCGGGCATGGAATACGAGGAGACTAAAACGCTGATTGCTCAGGACGTAATTGATCGGGATATGCCGATGGCACAGGAGCTCAATTTTCCATCCGACGGCGTCGCACCTCTGGCCACCGTGCCACTCAACTATGACTCGTCGCACCTGGTGCCGCACATCGTACTGCAGACAATGCAGGCAGAGGCACGACACCAGGATTAGGTTAAGTTTAAATTAGCGTGTAGTATACTTAAAGAATAAAGACGCTTTTGTATATTGAATAATCATTTTACTTAACTTAAACGAATAAGACTTAAAGTTACTCTATAGAATTGATATACTATTTAGTTTAATCTAAAATAGGGCTGTTGGAAGCGACCAATGGGCATGCGACCTTTGCTGCGCAACCGTCGCACAGCCTCTCGTATGAACTTTGGTTGGAGTGCACCCGATTCGCCTTGTGCCTCCATTACATCAAGTGCTGCAATTTTAAAACATGGTGATTATCTTTTAGATCCCAGATGAGGAAACTTTTTGTCTTACCCTCTTCCACTACCTCGCCAACAAATACTTTGGCAATGCCGGACATGGCAATAACCACATTTTGTGACACCGAACAGCCAGTTATAGTTTGCATCAATCGCTTCACAGCTGCTTTTGGGAACGCTGATCTGCGGTACATTTCATAGCGATCCAGTTGCTCCTCTGTGAAGTTGGATACCAGCACTCTACGATTATGAATTAGATAGTTTGTCACTAGGCCAAGTATTGAATGCCGAACTTACTGCATCCGCTCGCGTTCCTCTTCTTCGAGCTCCTTTTTAGTCTTCAACTTCTTTTGCGACGGCTCGCCGGAATCACCGTCCACATCAATGTCGTGTTTGCTATCTTTTCCATCGGTTTCTCCATCATTTAAATTGCCCTCGCCTGTGTCTGAAGTTTCACTGTCTTTGCGGCTTTCGGGGGCTGTGTTGAAAAAACTTTAGATCCACATCATCATTGTCGCTTAAAGAATTTTGTGTGGGAAACAAAATTTCATCCATTTTTAATAAACGTAAACAGCTCAATTGTTATCGAGTCGATAACTTGAGATGTCATTAAATGAGCAAAAGAAAGTTGTTCATTGAAATAAGCGATTAAACAAGTTCCACTTGAATATCTATTTTTGACCAGTTTCAAAATTTTCTGTTATTAATTCGCGCAGTGCAGCTAGATCTAGTTTTTTTCAGAGTGCAGTTGCTAGAATTCAAAATTGCTATTAACCGAAAATCTTTATATTTTATATGTATACTGTACCCCAAACAGTGTTTGTCAACTCTTCAAACATCAAAACAAAGACCCATTAGTTGTTCTATCAATATTCATGTAATGAAAATGAACGAGTGAGCTATTTCAACAAATTGAACTAGAAGTCCAACATTTGTAATCAACCCACCGCCACAAGCTATCGGTATACATATTGTAATTTAATTATCGGTCATATAAATTTAAATAGAGAGATGAATGTTATGGTGATATCGATGTGATATCATTTGGTGATTTTGTGGCTAATTTTTCTTGACTATATTTTTAACGCATTGGTAGTTACTTGAAAGGAAGCAGCGACGTTGAGTGTAAGTTTTGTATAATCGTGAGTTGGTCATATTAGTGAAAACAATGTCGCAATACGATTTAACTTTCATAACATGTTCAATCAAGTTAGCCAATTTCAGAAATATATTCAGATGTCATATAGGATAACAAATTATCGATAATGTGCTCAAAAATATCGAATATAAATAGCATAGCATCACTAACCTCGTGTTTTCCTTTCATCGCCATTGCTTTCTAGCCGCAAGTTAATTTCGCAGTTTTGAAAATACATACGTAGATATGTCTGCCGTGGAGACACCAAAAGTTGAGGCCGTCGTGTCCGAAGTTGCTGCAACAGCAACCGGCGAGGATGGCAAAAAACAAAAGAAGCCAAAACCGAACAACAAGAAATTGCGACAAGGTGAGTGACCTGCCAATTGTAAGTGCACTTTTACATGCAGACATGCCCATGTATGTACATAAGTGCAGACATATTTCACATGCGCAATTCAATCATATTTGTATTTATTCAGAGGCTGCTGCTAAAATAGTGTCTGAGGGAGGCGAGCCGGCCGCAGACACAAATGGTGATGTGGAGAAAATTGCGTCCACAGGCACACCTCAGCCGGCGAAAAAGAAGAATAAGGGCAAAAAAGCCGGTGGTGGTCAAACAGATCCACCAACTATTCCCATTTCTGAGCTGTTTGCCAATGGTAACTATCCCGAGGGCCAAATAATGGAGTATCCCACGCCAAAGGATATGCCCGATGATCGCACAGCCAAGGATCGGTTCACTTCGGAGGAGAAGCGCGCAATAGACCGCATGAACAACGATATCTACCAGGAGCTGCGACAGGCAGCTGAAGCGCATCGTCAAACTCGTCAGTATATGCAAAGTTACATTAAGCCAGGTATGACAATGATACAGATCTGTGAGGAATTGGAGAACACCGCACGTCGCCTAATTGGTGAGAATGGCTTGGATGCCGGTTTAGCCTTTCCCACCGGATGCTCGCTAAACCATTGTGCTGCCCATTATACCCCTAATGCGGGTGACACCACGGTGCTTCAGCAAGATGATGTCTGCAAAATTGATTTTGGCACACACATCAAAGGACGCATTATTGATTGCGCCTTCACGCTGACATTCAACAATAAGTACGATAAACTTCTCCAGGCTGTCAAGGAGGCAACTAATACTGGCATTAAGGAGGCCGGCATTGATGTTCGTCTATGCGACATTGGTTCAGCAATTCAAGAGGTGATGGAATCGTATGAAATTGAACTGGATGGCAAGACTTATCCTATCAAGGCTATACGTAATCTGAACGGACACTCTATTAGCCCGTACCGTAAGCGATAAATCCGGGTTTAGAATAATACGGCTTAGCACCATCAGATGATATTTTTTCTTTTAGGTATTCATGCTGGCAAAACTGTGCCGATTGTCAAGGGCGGAGAATCGACACGCATGGAGGAGGATGAGTTTTATGCGATTGAAACTTTTGGCTCCACAGGTCGTGGTCTGGTGCACGATGACATGGACTGTTCGCATTACATGAAGAACTTTGATTTACCATTTGTGCCATTACGTCTGCAGTCTTCCAAGCAATTATTGGGTACCATTAACAAGCACTTTGGTACCTTGGCCTTCTGCAAGCGCTGGCTGGATCGCGCTGGCGCAACCAAGTACCAAATGGCCCTTAAGGACTTGTGCGACAAAGGCATTGTCGAGGCCTATCCGCCACTGTGCGATATTAAGGGATGTTATACCGCTCAATATGAGCACACCATTATGCTTCGACCAACTTGCAAGGAGGTCGTATCACGTGGCGATGATTATTAGATGGAAAGGAACATAACGAGTTTTGTCATTACAATTAATGTCATGCATTATATACATAACTGATGTTTATTTTATATAAGTTCATTCGATTGTTGAATTTGTGTAAGAGTGATGCGATTTCAATATATTGTGTATTGTGCTAATCATTCACATAAAAAATATTTATTATTGAGTATTTATTGTTGACGCACGGACGACCCAGCTCCACGGGGAAGCAACTCATCCCAGTTAAGCAAGTAACTTTGAAAATCTGTTTTACTGGATGCCTTTCTACTTTTATAGGCTCTATAGTATTGAACAAACCATTTGCCCGTCAAATAGTAAAGAATTTCTATATAACTGATAATACTGAAGCCATACATCAGTGAGAGAATTCCGCCAAAACGATCTGTAAAGAATGAAAGATCGAAGTAGAAAACAAAGAAATATATTTTGAAATTTAGTTGGTACTGGATCTCGACTTGGATTCTCGGAGTTCCAAAATCGTATTCTAGATAGGAATATAATCAACTTAACTTTTCATAAAATGTGAATTTAATGATAATATCCTTTATATTCTGTATTTCTATTTTATTATAAAGGTCCTGTTTTACATTATAAACATCACATGTAATAGCAAAAAAGTATTTTGCATCCTACTTATGAGCCAAACTGTCTTATATTCGCAATTTAATTTTGTAAAATGCAATTAATATTAAATAGGCGTTGCCAATTTAATGTTCTGAAAAGCAATACAAATATTTCCTTAATTAAATTAATATAGAGAAAAGAACGATATTACAGTATTTAACAACACAAAACTGAGACATTGTCGTTTCGGGGCAATCTTGTTAATCTAAAGATAAGATTCCTAAGTTTTCTGTGACGTCCTGAATCTAATCAATGTTAAGTCTTCAATTTCCTAAATTTTGAGTTTTTATTTCGCCTACAATCCAAGTCAAGTCAGTTTCAGGGGATTAAAGAAGGGTAGACTCAACTCAACAGTACAACCCAATCTCCAACCATATCCATTTGTGTGGCTTGAGCAAAACGTAGTCTGAAGAACAGCTTGATTACAGATAAAGGGCGATCATTTGTCAATCCCTTTCTAGAAGTAAAACATAGCTTAGGTATATAAATCAATTAACTTTATAGTTGACTTACAGCAAGCCATGAAAATAACCGGATGAATTGAAAGTCTTTCGCAGTGGAGCCACATTACTAACGATATCAAAGTTGACGCCATCGCAGGTGGGCAGACAATGTTGACATTGCTCAATACTGGATGCGTCATCCTGATCGTCATGCTGCACATACGGATACTCCGTGTAGCCATACCATATGCGCTTCCACCTCATCAGACACGGTAAATCCAGCAGCGAGCAGTAGGTGACGTTTTTGAAACTACCTGCCATTGGTGAGGACGCACAACCGCAGTGCTGAACCATGCTCTCAATCCGACACAACAACAGGCACTCGTCCAAGGAGTAGTAGGATCTACACTGTGTAATTGACATATAGTTAGTAAAATAGTGTTTACATATTTTCATAAAAATTATCTACCAAATAACAAATTTAAAAGAAATTTCAATAAAAAGAATTAATTAGTTTATTAGAGTGCATATTTTATCTTAAAAGTATAACTAAATACTTTTATTACAATCATTATTTAAAGATCAGAGCAGTATTCTACCCCACCGCAAGTATCTTCGTCTTACACTGAGAAGTAATTTTTTTTAGTCTGTTATAACCAGTGCTTGATCTTGTAATTGAAATCTTTATCAACCAAATACCAAACAATACATATTAATGGATTGCAATTGGTCCCCTTACGGAAACCATAACCGAAACAAATCCTATTTATTACACCGAAACCGAAAACGATAACCGATAACGGTTATCAACCGATTCATGCGTAAAAAATGCGGACAAATCTGGCCAAATTCATTGTATTAAAAAAGAGTATATTTAATGTTAAACCACTGAATGAATTTATTTAATTTGAATTTACTTTTCACTCATATAAACCACACCATAAATAAAAAATTTATCTAAAATAAGTAATTCATTAATGATAGTAGACTTTCGTCACTTCAGTTCATTGACTTCGAAAATATTTTCAAAATCTCTGAGATTCAAAGAACTCGGATATTTTCAAACATTTTCAAAATAAATTCTACCGACATACCTCGTGATTCTGCTTTGAAAATTCTTTCATAATTTCCTATGTGAAGGTTTTATATCTTAAGCACGACCACATTAATAAATAATTATACAAAAAAAGAATACTATAACAAAAAATTTTATAAGAAATTATTTTTTTTTTAATTGTTTAATTTATTTATTTTAGAAATTATTTAAGCGTTGAATCCGTGCATTGCAATTGTTGTACCATAACATAGCAGGTCGACATGTAATAAGAACCAAACCTCACGCTATGCGCATGAGGACTAATAAATTGATAGGTAAAGTTGACTTTGCCTGGGTGGGAGGAGGTTCGAACTCAGTTTCTCGAACCGGGTTCTGTTTATAGCAGGTCGGCGCCTCTAACAACAGAGCCACTGGACCACCATAAGCAATGATTGTACTAAAATTTTAACTTTGTCCGATTGAATTGAGTTAAATACAAATTATACTTGTACCCAAACATATTTAATTTGACCAATTTAGCTAAAAAACAAAATACAGACTAACTGCTAAAAATGATCAATTAATTTTTGTTCAAATTGTATAGTTTATTGGTAAGGTCATTATTTCATTAAAAATATACTTTTAAGTAAAAGTCCATATGTACATTCACTCACTGATTTAAAAGCCGCCTGCCCTCCTCGGGGAAATAACAGCGTCGCGTCTGGGCAGTTACACCACGCACCGCAACGGTGCTGTCAAAGAATTTAGGTTGTATGGGTACTTCCACGATGGTATTGTGATCTACAAGAATCCC
Organism: Drosophila sp. st01m; assembly: GCA_018901795.1. Classification (NCBI taxonomy): domain Eukaryota; kingdom Metazoa; phylum Arthropoda; class Insecta; order Diptera; family Drosophilidae; genus Drosophila; species Drosophila sp. st01m. The sequence goes on from JAEIFG010000269.1 coordinate 1,771,056, forward strand.
GCCATTTGTATTGGACTGAATTGTCGCATAATCTTCCTGGGGAAATATTTGCAGCTGAAATGACCAAACGGTATAATAAAGTTGGACAGATTTGAACCTTAACCTTAACGCATAAACACACTGTAATGGCATAATGTCGATTATGCTTACCAACACTGTTACTGTGACTGTTAACACTAAGCAAATTTTTTTATTTTATTTTATTTATGCTTTATTTCCCTTAATATAATTTTTTTTTTTCACTAAAGCTAATGAAGAATTTAATTTTATACAGAGTTTAGCATTATTTCGCTTTTCAACTGAATATTTAATTTAGAATTATTTACATTATATACATTATATACATATTTATTTTCAAGGAAAAGTGGGAGAAAAACCTTGATTTGAAATTTTCTTAATACTAACTAAAAAAAAAACTAACTTAATACTAAATTGTAGTTATATATTGTTGTACAGTTGGGACTTTAGCCATACTGTGTACATTTATAGTGCGAGTATAATATGGCAGATTTAATAGTAATTTTAATAGTTTATTTTGGCATATTTGAATTTTTTTAATATGAGTTGGTGCACTTTTGCCCCAGATAGAACTTCCATACATGAGAGCCGGCCTAAATATGGTCTTAAAAATGATAAGTTTATTATCAATTGATAATTTTGATTTTCGATTAATGATTGGGTACAATATTTTAATTATTTTATTTATTTTATCAATTGTGACTCCAATATGAACTTGAAAAGTGAGTTTTTTATCGAAATGTATCCCTAAATATTTAACATTGTTCACCCACTGAATAGAATTATTATTTATATGTAAAAAGCTATTAGGCATATAACAAGGTTTTCTTCGTTTTGTGAAGAAAATGGCGCTGGTTTTGTTAGGATTTATTTTAATTTTCCATTTATGGTAATACTTCTCAAGTATGTTAATATAATTTTGAAGACTGTTATTAATTTCATTGTATAGCACACCAGCTGTGTAAATGGCTGCATCATCAGCAAATAAGGAAATCTTACAATTAGATACTTGTGGTATGTCATGTGTGTAAATGTTAAATAATATAGGACCCAAAACTGAACCCTGCGGAACTCCAGCTAAAATATGTCGCTGAGTGGACTGGTCTCCATTTGTGTCAATATAAAATATGCGTTGCTTTAAAAAACTTTTAACTAATTGTACAAGATACATTGGTGTTTCAATTGTAACTAGTTTGTACAATAGTCCTTCATACCAGACTGTATCAAATGCAGCTTCAATATCCAGTGTGACTAACCCCACTGACTGTTTATTTTGTAAGTTTTCTTTAATGTAGTTCTTGAGCTTAAGGCAAGGTATTGTGCAGTTCATTCCAGTTCTAAATCCATATTGAATGGAGGGTAATACATTGTGTGTATGCAAAAAATCAACCAATCTAACCTTAATTAGTTTTTCCAATATTTTTGACAATCCACTCAGTAAGCTAATCGGTCTGTAACTATCAGGTCTGTTGGCAGGTTTCCCTGGCTTTGCAATAGGTATTACTTTGGCGACCTTCCATGCATCAGGAAAATAGCCAATGCGAAAACAGAGATTGAATAGCTGACATAAGAAACTAATAGCAAAAGCAGGGAGATTTTTTAGACAGATATTGCGTATGCCATCAGTACCTGGAGATTTCCTTACCACTAGACCTTTAATAATATTTACAATTTCAGAGTTTTGAACTTTTAAGATTTGTGGGTTAGGGCTGTTGCTATTTTCAATCGTCTGTAATTTCGTTTTAACTAAGTTGATTGTTTCAGTATTTGAGTATGTATATGTTAACTTATACTTCTGTTCAAAGGTGTCAGCAAGAATTTCAGCTTTTTCTTTTCCTGTAATGTAATATGTATCTGCAAGGGAAAGGGAGGGTATAAATTGCTTCCTCTTTTTTAATGCCTTTGTTGTGTTCCAGAAAGTTTTACTACACTTATCTAGCTTTTGCAGTTTATTGTTCCATTGTTCGTTATTATGTATAAATAACTTTTGCCTAATAATATAGTTTAGTTGATTACATTTAGCTTTAAATATGGGCAGTCTTGTTCTAATCCATTTTCTCTGAAATATATTTCTTATTTTGAACAGTTCACAAATGTGTTGGGGAATCTTGTAGCTTCCAGATTTAACTTTTTTGTGTGGAACTGATTCTCGAAAAGCAATATTAACTGCTTCCGTAAACGATTTTGCCAGAAGATCAATTTCAGTAGTTGAAGCTGAAGCTGAAGAATTATAATTTGTGAGATCAATGTCCAATAATGTATCACTGACAATTTCCTTAAACTTTATCCAATTTGCTTTGCTGATAATTGGTTGGGACCTTTCAGTAAGTAAGATATTAATTGAATATTTGAAGACTATTGGTAAGTGATCAGAAGAAAGATTGTTTTCGACTGTTGGATTATTAATTTGACCAGGAGATTTTGTTAGGCAAAGGTCTATTGTGGAGGCCTTTGCTTTGTGGCAGAACGGAATATATGTGGGATGATTAGGGTATATTATATTAAATTTCCCTAGATCTGAAATATCATTGAGAATGTTACCCCAACAGTTGGCTCGAATACAATTCCATGCCCTATGACGAGAGTTGAAGTCACCGCAGGTTATAAAATTACCCTGTATTCTGGATATTTTTAATAAGTCAGACTTATATTGACTTTTCAAATGGTTTCGATCTCGTGAATTATTACATGAGGTCAATAAACATTTTGCTGTGTTACCAGGGAAGTACATAGAGTATATTTTTAAACTATTATTATTAGTGTTAGTTTTAATTTTAATACCAATATTTTCTATTAGATGAGTTTTTAAGTTGGGAATTTGTTCATGGTCTATTTTGTTGCTCACAATAATGGCAACACCACCACCTCGGCTTTCTATTCTATCATATCTATACACAGTATAGTTAGGTATATTAAATCGATCAACTTGAGTAAGCCATGTTTCACTTATTGTAGCTACATGAATTTCATTATCTTCTAAGAATTTTAGAAGTTCTACTCTCTTGTGTTTAACGGCACGAGCATTCCATGCCATAATATTTAAAATATCAAGTGAATTATTATTAATTTTTGCATAAACATATTTAATTGCTAAGTTAGATATTACTTGAAATTGTTCTCCTTTACTGGAGCAGGTGCTTAGGTTATTTATTAAATCCATTAAAAGTGAATTAATTTCCTCAGGAGAAAAAAGGTCAGTTTTAGGTACTGAATCGATAGGTGATGTTGAAGTTTTGACGAGTGCATCTCTATAGCTGCCTTGTATTAATGTAGAAGCACTCTTAATTTGAGCAGTCGAAGAGAGCGGACTTCTGGAGATCGCATCGTTAAGAGTATTGCTATGTTTTGTATTATGCATTTCAATGTTGCTTCTTTTTATTCGCATTGCCGAACGTTTGGAGATCAAGTTGATATAATACAAACGGCATGGACAAGTCTTATCAGTTGATGGGTGTTCTCCTTTGCAATTTGCACATTTTTTGATGCTTGTGTTTGTACAAGAAGCTGTTGCGTGGGGTCCGGCACAGTGTGCACATGATGTTTTGACTGAGCAATTGTTTGACCCATGTCCAAATAATTGACAGTTGTAGCATTGTGTTATTTTGTTTTCGGATTTTATCTTGTGATCCCATCGTACTTTCATATGGTTGATATATTTAAAGTTGTTACGCAGTTGTTGTACTGTAACGCTTTTATTTACAAAGTAAATAATGTACAGTAAGTTAACATAATCAGTTTTTGTTTTGTTTTCCACTAATTTGACATCAGTGCATTGCAATCCCAGATCAATAAGCAACGACTTTACTTGGTCTGTGGGAAGTCTTTCCAATCCAGTTAGGACGGCCTTATATGGTTTTGTAGCTTTGATGTCATAGGTATAGAACTCCCAGTTAAGTTCCTTGAGTTTTGTTGAAAGCTTGTCAAACTTGTCCATGCTTTCCACAAATATTTTAATACCAATAGAGATTGTTTGTAAATAATATTTTTCAATTCCAAGGTGAGACATGATATCATGAACTATTTTTGTGTTTTGCTTAATTAGAGTAATTGGAGGTGGTTTAATTTTCACTTCATCATGTTTTTCAGTGTCACGAATATTAGAATTTTCATTTATTTCTAGGGTTTGTAGTGGACGATAATAGTTTGTATATTGGCTGGAGGCAGTATCTGCCCCTTTAGAAATTTTCTTTTTATGTTTATTCATTTCAACAGTGGCAGATGCCAAAGCATCGCCATTCAATAGTTTAAGTCGCTTAATTTTGATTTAACGGATGGGATAAATGAAAGAATAAGAACTGATAAGAACTTTACAGCAAATGCAAGTAAACGATCAACGAATTAGTTATTGACACAACCGTTCGCGACGAGAGCTAGTCGAAGACTGACACTAAGCAAATAATTTCATTTTTGATGTCTTTCCATACAAAATCTTGAAAACAAAAAGATAGTGAGCGTCAAGGGTATTTTATAGTGCGCATGTTTTACGTTTCGTTTACTGAGCAAGCAACGAGCTCTGGCAGCCGACTGAACTGAAAGTCAAAATAATTTCCCTCGCACATTGCGTCCACGGCAAAAATTTCCCGTGGACCCAATGTCGAGGCATTTGCTTGGCCACTTTTGCTTGTATGAAATGAGTTCTCTATAGGTTATTTGCTTAGTTCCTTAACGGAGAAACACAATGTAATGGCATAATGTTAATCATGCTTACCAACACTGTTGAGCATTACTCGATAATTTAATTTGGTTTGAAAATGTATGGTATTGTAAATCGACATGGTATATTTTATTTATAAGAATTTTATGTTTTAATTTAGTAATGTTTATTTTCTTTAAGATATCGAAAATAAAAAGACGATTGCAAAACATCTATTATCTAAATCGAAATCGATATCGAGTTCATTTATGCTCAAAGGCGTAAATCAAAGAACAATTTTGAGGGGTCAATTTGCATTGACGGTAAGAAAAAACGGAAGTAAGTGTTTGATATTACAAAATGTACTTATTTGATACACAGTCTCACCCGAAATGCCGTATTGCTAAAATATGTCTGTGTAAAGTCATCCGCCGTTGTGTCCTGTAGCACAAATTGTATGCCATTTAGAATGGAATTTGATTCGAAGATTACCTCTGGCAAAGCAGCCATTTCAGCATCATCCTGAGCACGTTTAGATCTGAACAAGCATATATTTCATAAACCCAATCTCCATCTCATGGCATTCTACACTCACGGATATAGCGAATAACTTGGACGTCGATAGTTAAATATGCAGCACACACCCGACGAGGTTGCACGTTTTAGAAAGAGTTGACTTGTGTTCACAGGCGTGCCATAGATTATCCCACGCAGCACCAAGTCACCACAGTCTGGCGATAGCTCCCGCAATATGTCATGCACCGAGTAATCGCTCCCATTGTAGTAATTGTTAAGCACCCTGTGAAGTTGACCCAATTCGACGATGTCCAACGGCGTCTCATCGTGGGCATTCAGGTAGAAGTTGGCCAACGCCAGCAGGCGACGCGCCATGTCGTCCACATCTAGGGCCAATGGAGGGGAATCCAACGGGGAGTCGTTGCCATTCTTGCCGGATAGTGTAGACTGGTGAAGATAGCTGTGGATTAGATTTGACATTAGCATTCAAGTCGAGCGTGAATTCAAATGGTGTTCTCTGCAAATTCATGATAATAATAGCCACAGTTAAGTTTCCGACTTTAAGATACCCGTAAAATATGTAATTATTTAACGTCGACCTTAAATTGCTTGAAATTAAAAATTAATTTATAAAAAATAATATTTAAAAAATATTAAGTAACAATTAAACAATATTAGTAAATAAATAACCCAACTGATATTAATAGTTAAGTGCAGTCGTCTGGAGTAATCAAAAAATTGTTTCACAAATAAGTATACAAAATTTTATCTATGAATTCTAAGCTGCACTTATATGAATACTTCATAGTTCTAGGCGCTTGTGTAGATTCAAAACTTGAAATGATTGACAATTCTTTAAGACCATGAGGATAAAACAATTTTACCGAATTTTGAGTATCTATATCTTTAGAAACAAAAATTATCTGAGTACTGGTAATAGGAATTAAAATTAGTTTAATAATTCGAATAGTCTCTGAGAATAAGGTGTTCTTATTAGCGCTGTCAGTACTTTTTGTAAAAATTGATTCCAAAAAAAAAACTAGTTGGAAAGTTAAAGTCGGACCTCAACTTTAGAAATGCCCGTTACATATTATTAGTAAGCGTGATTGCATTAAAAATTAAGTCTATTAACTGCTATTACTGCCGTTCTGTTTAACCGATAAACTGGAATGGTGGATACTAATTAGAGATAACTTTAGCTTTCAAAAACAGCGAAATAATTTGAGAACTGCACGTGAAAAAATTTAAAACAAATTCGTTTTGAATGGGGTATACAGAAGTCTGTTTGCAAATTTTGGTTGCTCTAGGTCTTATAATCTCTGAGATCTAGGAGCTCACACGGACGGACGGACAGACAGACAGATATGGCTAAATCGACTCGGCTGTTGATGCTGATCCAAAATATATATACACGTGGATATTTATCATGTGTTTCAAAACTCATGGCTTATGTTATATGCAAAACAATGTTATATGCATTTTTCGCTAAAATATATCAAATTTGATTCACAATGTTATATGTACCGTAACACAATATACCCTAGTATTTTGCAATTAACACTTTTACTTGTCGTTTAGTGATAATGATCTTAAAACTGAAGCATTCATCTTTGTTTAGGACTCAGATCTGAAAAGCCCCATATTCTTTATGATTTCAGTAAGTACGAGCAGTACAATTGATTTCATAAAGAAAATAACAAATGAGTTGCAATTTCGAATGCGCGTCACTTTCAATGATTTATAATAAAGGTGTTATTTGATAAGACACGCTTATAGGAGCGTGTATGTTATCCCCGTACTTGACAAAATTGACAAACTGCAAGGACCATAAATAAGATGCTTACACTTCACTTATCAGCTACAATCTATCAAACACAAAGAATCTAGCGACAACAAGTCAAGCCTATATAAGACCACAACTCCACATAACAAGCCTCATATCAACGACAACCATGTCGGCGAACAAGTGTCTTCTATTCGGTCTCTTGGGCCTGTTGGCCACCGTCGGAGTAAGCCAGGCGGAACGGGTTCGCTACGACAACTATCGCCTCTACAAGGCCAATGCGGAGAACGAGAACCAACTGGCAGTACTGAAGGACTTGGAGGGCTCCACAGACTCTATTATCTTCCTGGATGGAGTTCATATTGTAGGCGCTGATGTTCAGATGGTTGTGGCACCACACAAGGTACCCGATCTGCTGGAGCTGCTCGGCAAGGCGGAGATCAAGTATGAACTACAGTCGAAGGATTTCCAAAAGTCAATGGACGAAGTCGATGAGAAAGTTGCTATCAAGGGACGAGCTGCATCAAATTACAACTGGGCTCAATACTATGAGCTGGAAGACACATACTCCTGGATGCAATCTTTGGCTAAGCAATATCCCCACGTTGTTACACTGATCGAGGGTGGCAAGACCTATCAGGGTCGTTCTATTCTGGGCCTGAAGATTTCCAAGAGCGGCACTGAGAAGCCCGGCATCTTCCTCGAGGCTGGCATTCATGCTCGTGAATGGATCGCTCCTGCCGCCGCCACTTACATCATTAACCAACTGCTGACTTCGGATGTGGCATCTATTAAGCAGTTGGCAGATAACTACAACTGGTACGTGATTCCCCATGCCAATCCAGATGGTTTCGTTTACACTCACACCAAGGATCGCATGTGGCGCAAGACACGTACTCCTTACGGTAGTTGTTTCGGAGCTGATCCCAACCGCAATTGGGGATTCCATTGGAACGAGGTGGGCGCCAGCAACAGTGCCTGCTCGGATACCTATGCTGGTCCCTCGGCCTTCTCTGAAATTGAGACCCGCACACTGTCCGAATACCTTAAATCGCTAAAGGGCAAGATCCAGCTGTACATTTCCCTCCATGCTTACTCTCAGTATCTGCTGTATCCCTATGGCCATACTAAGTCCTTGCCAGACAATGTAAAGGACTTCCAGAAAGTGTTTAATTCAGCCATCGCCGCCGTCTCCAAGCGTTATAACACCAAGTACACTGGTGGCAACATCTATGATGCCATCTACCCGGCAGCTGGAGCCAGTGTTGACTGGGCTTATGGCACTCAGGATGTGCGCATGGCCTTCTGCTATGAGCTGCGACCTGCTTCCAATAACTACATTACAGGATTCAAGCTGCCTTCTACTCAAATCATACCTGCTAGCGAGGAGTTGTTGGACTCCATTGTGGCCATGGTTGGTGAGATCAAGACCTTGGGATACTTTAAATAAGATCTTCGAAATAAAGAACTTACATTTTGGCAGCATAAGTTTGCATTTGTTGTTTGCTGATCAAATTCGAGCTGCAAACAGCGATGGCTGGAAAGGGACTGTTTGCCACATGAACCAGATTAGGAGCCATATGGATTTCAGTAGGTTGGTCGATATATTCAAGTGTCAGATTGACGATAACAATGTGGGTCGAAACCACAATCGCAGCTAGAAAAGTTAGCCAGAGTGTTCTGTCAATAGACATTATAGAATTAAATTAGCTAGGCCAAAACAAAAGACGAATTGGAGCATTCAGTATCATCTACTCACTTGGCATAACGCACAGACGTCTCGAACAGAAAGGGCCGTAGTCCACTGATATAACTATTTCGCAGAAAGTCTTTAAAGAGTCGATGACTATTCGATTTTACTTCAGGAATTTCAGCCATTTGGACGTCTTCTTGTGAATAGTATCAGTTGTGGAATAAATCAATTCCAAAATGTCTTTGGAATCGGATTTGATTTGCTCATCAATCAGGTCGCATGTCTAAGATCCGTCAAGGCCTGTCAAAAGATGATTGATTGATGTGCATTAATATGCTCTGAAGGGATGGACTACTCAGAAAGAATAAAGTCTTCTCTTACTGAAAATAATTGGGCTTATATGAAAACTATTTACTTTGAGACTACTTATTGTGCTCCTTAAGAATATTTTTAGTAATGTGTACTTAAGTCAATCTGGGAAACTTTAGGACTTTGTATAATAGGGTGCATGGATTTTAATGTTCCACGAAAAATTAAAAAGTGCTTTTTTCCAAAATTTTAAAATCAATTCCTTTCCGGCTTTTTGTGATGTATTTTTATACCCTTACTTAAAAATTAAGTTAATGTATGTAACAAGGAGAAAGAGGCATCTCCGACTCTATAAAGTATAAGTCTTGATCAGCATCAACAGCCGAGTCACTATAGCATATCCGTCTGACCGTCTGTCCGTTTTCTTTGAGGAACTATCAGATCTATAGCAACCAAATTTGGCACACAGTCTGCGTTGGAGTAGGTCAAATTTGTTTCAAATGTTTGCCACACCCGCAGCTTTCAAGATATAACGCTATTATTGGTAAGAAACATGTTATATTATTATTGTCTATCATCCTACTTTAGCGCATTAAATTCCATTGTGCACAATGACAGTAAAAGCACTTTTAATTATTAAAGAATTCAAACTCCTAAAATAATGTAAAGGGCATTTCTTAAGTCAAGGACCCGACATTTAATTTTAGGACTATTTTTTTTATAGGTTTAGCATATTATTATTTGTATATCTTTATTGTATTTAGTCTGATCTTGGCAAAATTGGTATGAAAGCTATTTTTAGGACCAGAACTTTTAATAGAATCAGAGACCGAATTATCATATATATGTATACATGTCCATGAAAAAACTAAAAGCTCAGAGTTTACCAACAATAAGCGGGGAGTTAGAATTTCTTTCAGTGCTACGGTTTCTGGTTCATCCCAAAAGTTGAATCTAGAAAAATTGTATTTCAACAAGAGATGAAGACCGTCATCAACAATCCAACCTTAACACAATATTTTCTTATGGAAATTTGAAACCGTAACTGAAGCACCAACCAAATCCAAAGTTTTTATTTTACCGAAGCCGAGGAACTAAAATTATTTATTGTTATTACTTAGTTATTAGCAACCGAAAAAGTATACGGGTTGTTCCGGTTCAATTAAGCATTAAATTCAATTATGTTGTTGAGTTGTAATCTACGTTTAATAATCTAATACAAGAGGTTATCTTCGATAACAATATTTTTCAACAGTCAGGTTCTGTGAATTTAGTTAAAGATAATCCTAAGTCTCTAGGTAATCAAAAAGGGTTGGAATTCGCTCAAAGAACTTAACTTCTATGCGGCTTTTGAATATGCGTATTCATACAATTTATGAACTGCCAGGCATTAAACAAATACACTTGATAAACGGTCTAGGTTAAACCCAACTGGTTTATGACCAGCTTAAATATAACTCTTGCTTTCGAAAAACTTAAGAAAACTTTGCTGATTTCCAATAGAAGTTTGTAGCGGGCACAAAATACGAATTGGCGATATTTATGATATTTATACCCCAAGAATCGTGACATTGATAAGTTTTAATCGCAGATAACTAATTTTATTCTATAATATTTATGTTCACAATGTAAGCGCAAGGGTTATAAATAAGATTTGGCTAATTGTCTTATCGCCGCTTATCAGCGGCGATATGCCCAAAACTCAATAAAAGTCAATTCTGTAGTCGTGAAACCTCATTCCAACGACAACCATGTCGGTGAACACGTGTCTTCTATTCGGTCTCTTGGGCCTGTTGGCCACCGTCGGAGTTAGCCAGGCGGAACGGGTTCGCTACGACAACTATCGCCTCTACAAGGCCAATGCGGAGAACGAGAACCAACTGGCAGTACTGAAGGACTTGGAGGGCTCCACAGACTCTATTATCTTCCTGGATGGAGTTCATATTGTAGGCGCTGATGTTCAGATGGTTGTGGCACCACACAAGGTACCCGATCTGCTGGAGCTGCTCGGCAAGGCGGAGATCAAGTATGAACTGCAGTCGAAGGATTTCCAAAAGTCAATGGACGAAGTCGATGAGAAAGTTGCCATCAAGGGACGTGCCGACGCCGAATACACATGGCAGGAGTACCATGAATTGGAAGATACTTACAATTGGATGATTACACTGGCTAAGCAATATCCCCACGTTGTTACGCTGATCGAGGGTGGCAAGACCTATCAAGGTCGTTCTATTCTGGGTGTCAAGATTTCCAAAAGCCTCTCCGAGAAGCCCGGAATCTTCCTCGAGGCTGGCATTCATGCTCGTGAATGGATCGCTCCTGCCGCCGCCACCTACATCATTAACCAACTGCTAACCTCGAAGCTCGACTCCGTTAAGCAGTTGGCAAATAACTACAACTGGTACGTGATTCCTCATGCCAATCCTGATGGATACGTCTATACTCACACCAAGGACCGCATGTGGCGCAAGACACGTACTCCTTACGGTAGCTGTTTCGGAGCTGATCCCAACCGCAATTGGGGATTCCATTGGAACGAGGTGGGCGCCAGCAACAGTTCCTGCACAGATACGTATGCTGGTCCCTCGGCCTTCTCCGAAATCGAGACCCGCTCGCTGTCCGAATACCTTATATCGCTAAAGGGCAAGATCCAGCTGTACATTTCCCTCCATGCTTATTCCCAGTATCTGCTGTATCCCTATGGTCACACTGGTGATCTGCCTGATAACGTCGAGGATTACCGACAAGTGTTTGATGCCTCAATTGCCGCCGTCTCCAAGCGTTATAACACCAAGTACACTGGTGGCAACATCTATGATGCCATCTACCCGGCAGCTGGAGCCAGTGTTGACTGGGCTTATGGCACTCAGGATGTGCGCATGGCCTTCTGCTATGAGCTGCGACCTTCTCCCAATAGCTTCCTCACTGGATTCAAGCTGCCCGCTAATCAAATCATACCTGCTAGCGAGGAGTTGTTGGACTCCGTTGTCGCCATGGTGGGTGAGGTTAACAAATTGGGTTATTTCAAATAAATTAACGTGATTTTGTAACTTAAGCGTTTGTATTGTTATTTATTTGTTAATATTATTAACCAATTGCACTCGTATGAATGTATTTAATTTTGATTTAAATAACGAGAATTTGAGTATACTGGCGTCTACGCGAAACGAATAAAGGTTTTCCTTCAAATGTTATTGCAATGTTGACACATTTCAAAATGCATGTTAAAATATACATTCTAGAATGTTAACAGGTGCTTGTAAATAATAAAACAACCCATTGCATTTATTTCCTCGTCTTTCTTTATGAATCTGTTAAATTTACGGTGCTTTGCTTTCAAAAAATTGAAGACATTAACGTATTAAGCGTAAAGGGAATTTCATAATGGGCATGTTCTCTGTTTTGCTTACTGAGCAAGCGACGAGCTCTGCCAGACAACTGAACTGAAAGTCAAAATAATTTCCCTCTGACATTGCGTCCACGGCAAAAATTTCCCGTGGACGCAATCGCAAGGATACAGGGATACTTGGATACTTTCAGTTGTTTGAAATGAGCTCTTTATAAGTAACTTAGGTTGTTTATTTAGTGGTTTCTTGCTAATCAATTAAGATAAAAAAAGAGTTGCAATTTTCTACATAACAGTAGCGTTCCAAAATGAGTATAACATTGCTCTAACATTTTACATTAAAAGCACATTGTTAACAGATTTCTTGCGTATACACGGGTGATGGTTGAAATTTGTTACATTTTATGAATATGACTTATAATATGAATATGAATTATAAAAATTAATGAAGAATATTAAGGAGAAAACCTATATGTTTTTCTGAACTCAAACATAAAATTGATTTTAGTTTTAAAGAAAAAAATATTTAATAAAAGCCATAACACATTCGGTTTGTCGTGCTAAAAACCTTTTTTTGTTTTCGAAATTTACAAATATTATTTATAACGTAAGTGCCACAAGTTGAAGTTTCAGTCCACATTCAAATTGATTCGAAAATTAGTCTCGGTCTCTATTGATATAGTTGAAGATGGGTCGAAATGTCAGGAAATACACAAACTCAAAGGCAGTGACAATGCTAAACCCAAGAAGCAGACCCAGCAGACCGCCAAATGAAGCTGTAAGTGATAATATTATTATAATCATATTTAACAAATGAATAAGAATAATGATTCTACAGCGTAGATTACTCACCGAGTGCTGAAAGCCAGTTCTGAAAGATTTCCATGCGATATCTGGTAGACATCAAATCGCTAAAGAATACATGAACCAGTATGCTATCGGTGTGATTGGAACTATAGATAGTTAAATGGAATACAAGGTGTTATGCTAGGTTCATACTATTTCACAAGTTAAAAAAGCTGATATTTTCTTGTGAACGATACTTGTCAACATCACAAAATTTCGCAATGTTTATAAAAAGTAAACTATCAAAAAGATCGTGATCCACAAGCAAAGACCACAAAAAGAAAAAGATCAAGCTATTGGCACACTCAGTAAAGAAATTAATTAACACTTAAAATCTCAAACTTTCTTTTTGTCTTGGGAGTTTTTATTAAATTGTCAATCCCAAAATCTCCAGACAATATAACGTTTAATATGTGTCGAGAATTGATGTCTTGCAAAAAAATAGTTTCAATCTGTCGAAAAGGTTTTATTCGGCATCCCGAATATTGAAATACCCGTTACCCCTGAAGGCTTGAATGTTCTTAAAAATAAATTTGCTATTACTGCTGTTTTGCAGAATAATAGAAACTAACTCTTTATCATATTTTTTACGTAACGTGCAACGTTGGGGTCGAAAGGATTAGGAATCTAAAACAACTTACCTGCTGGTCATTTTGTTGGCAGAGTAGTTAATATCGAGTCTGCCCATGGTGCTCTCGGAAACATAAAGATTTGACTCACAGTCTGGCAGACAGTCACAGGGAAAGCTGACTGTGTGACGTACAATAGAGAGTGGAGAATCCAGATTGGCCATGGCCCGAGAGTAAAGGCCTAAAAACAGAGAAAAGATTCTGATAAATTGTCATTCTCTGTTATAATATATTATTTTCGTCTCACGTTTGCTCTCAATGACGCAGTTTAAATGTAAAACCCCGCAGATCTTATAGCTACCGTTGTTAGCAACGTAAGCAGGAAGGCAACCACAATTGTTCAGAGTCATCCGCATTCTACACTCGAACATGCAGTTGATGAAGGAATAACGCCTAAGTCCATCCAACTTCCTTTCACTGCCAAACAGGCAATTCCTCAACTTCAAGTCCATGCGACGTATATCGCTAGTTGCATATGTGGACTCTGGATTGATGCGTACAAAACTTTCGCGCGTTGAGGTGACCACCTTGGTTTCCGAGTTCTCATCCGGAAAGTTGTGGGCATTATGGATGAGCAGACGGAATCCAAAGCCGCTAAAGAATGTGCCATAATAATCAGAGACCATTGGGTCGAGCAGCACGGATAATCCAGTTGGATAGCCACAGCCTGTGACTCGATACGGCCGCTTTGGCACCTGATAAGCAATTTTCCTGTCATATACAAAGTTATCTTTTGAGTAAAGAATATACTTAAAGTAGCACACAACACTATTATAACTAAATATAATCGATCCACATAAAATTATATTTTAAATTATTGATGGTTTTCAATCGAAACTTTTTTAATTAAACAGATTTATTTTTAAATCATATCGGTTAACCTTTTCCGATCAGTGATGAGTTAAAAACAAAGAATCGGGACTTAGGTAAGTGATTACTAAAAATAGCAACATAAACGGATTTAATAATGCACTAGAATAATATGTAATTTTTTCAGCTTTCACACTTTTTTGTAATAATTAATAATTTCAAGTACATGAAGACTTAAAAAATTTAAGTCAACCTATAGTGTTTATTTTTTAAGAAATTTTTTGGTTTTTGTTAGTTTTTACTTCGACTTACTTTGGAAAATTATTGGTCAACGCACCAAAATAGTTAAAACTACAGCAAATTCCCTCCAAGGTAATGATGCGCTGGAAGAGACTTTCACAGCGTGTATTTATTCCCTTCCAAATACAACGAGAAATCATTTCTAAGCAGTCCGGCGAGAGTTGATTCGACAGCTCTGAAAATGTGATATTGTTCAGATTCAATATTTTGTCATAGATCTGCAGGGAGTTGTTGGTGATTGTGTGGCCCACAGGTAGAAGTGTTAAGTTGAAGAGTTGTTGCAGATGCTGAATCGAAACATTGGGTGGAAGATGCCTATAAAGACGATAAGATTTAAAAGATAGGACTTAGTTTACAAAATGAGAAACATTTTAAGTATTCCAATAAAACTAGACTAAAATGATTTAATTTTCGAGATACTGGGTCAAGACCCACACAATTTTGAACATAAAATACAACTTTAAAAAGCAATTTATTTATTTTTAATTGAAATATATTGATTGTTCTTTTTATGTCTCTTCATTTGTCATCATTATTCGAGAATATATTAACTGTTTTTTAGTTAAGACTGCTGTCGACTTTTTGTTTGGTTTTTCTATGTTAATTACATAAATTTTTTTTCTATATATTTCTTGTTATTTTTTGAGATATCTAATCCAATCTCCCAAAATATAAATTTGTACTTGTCTTTCTTTCTAACCATATTTGTTCAGGATCGGTTGAGCATCATATTTTTGTTCATTAATATTATTATTGTTTTTATTTTTGGGATATCAGGTTCCCTAGCCACATCTACAAAGTTTTTGCTGATACATTGAACGACATACAGTGGGAAAATCTCAGATTATGTTGTCGAAAATAAAGATATTAAGAAAATGTAAAAAACTTTTAATAGAAAACTTCTTAAGCTTTTAAATTACTAATTTTATTTTGTGATTCAGGTTAGTTGGTCAGTGTTGAACATGTGTACAGTTATTTTTTATGGCTTTTTTCTTATTTTAAAATGAGCACTTTTCTGCACACAACTTTTACTAAAAGATTTGTTTATAGAATGCATATATTTTTATTTACAATCGCTTACATTGAAAATGCGACTTTTGTGCAGGCTCTTGACTCACTGTGCGACGCGTAATTAATATTTTTGTGTAAATAACAAAAAAAAAAAGATATTGCTTATCATCTATTTTCCCTCGAATTTTAAGGGAAAATAATCACAAAAATACCAATAAATGTGAATTTTTGCATCCACATAATTGATAACTGTTAAACTATGATATAGTCAAATCTTTCACATGTCGACATTAACTTAAAAGGAATTGGCATTTCAAATGCAACTCTCTATAACACATATAGATTTTTGCTGAACACATCTGATTATGTTGCTCAGTCTCTAACTTACATGTTCTTAAGCAAGCTCAACGCTTTGGTCTTTGAAATCTTGTTGAAATTGCAAATGGATACAGCCGGGAAGGGTATGTTCCAGGTGGGGAAATGTGAACTCTCGATGACAGTCACTGTGGGCGTCTGGCGATTTGCATACAACGAGACCAGGACCAGAGATATCGAGGCTATAATTGCTGCCAGGACAATGAAAAGCCAGAAACACCGCTCATTGCGACTTATGTCCTGTCGTGTGATGTAGCTAAATCCATGCAATGATGTAGTCTGACAATAGTTGCGCAAACTTTCCGTAAACCAATTCCTAATCAGTTTTAGCTGATACAGCTTCCAGCGCCGGCGACTGTGGATGCGACTGGGAACTGAGAGAGTGGCGTCACTTCTGCTGCTCCTGTGTCCATCTGTTGGCTTTTCCAGCTGCTGTTGTGATTGCACAACGCGCAAATCAAAGATGCGTCGCTTCTTGAACACCATTTCGACCAGTTGCAAGTGTGTCGGCCAACTGCTTGAACTTGGCCAACAAATAAGGGCAGCTAATTAGCCTGTCCTAATTACCATTTGTCGCCCCAACTTGAAGACGACGTCGACGTCGCAGTCGATAGCGCACTTGCTGTCGAAGCAACCAGTTACATGTGGGTCGCACACACACAAAGAATATTAGCTCGAAGACCGACACGAAGCTACAGCCCATAAACAACCCCGTGATGCCTCCAAAGGTGCCTGTTCCGTTGTGATATGAAATGATATATACTTAGTTAAATATATAGGCCTAACAAGCTCATTAGAGTGTCTGTCAAAATGTTCGCTTCTATAGGCAATCTGTTGTCCATACATAAGTCTAACTTTCTTTTCTATTTTACTTACTGTCAACTCAATGCCTGCAGTCAAAGTCTATTGTAGTATACAGTATTAAAGGTTTCTCAGATGAATTTCATCTTTTACATGTCTATTAACCGGGATTGATTTTATACATATGGTTTTTAGTTAATAGAGAATGAAACGCATAAATTTAAGCGACTATAGCAAGTCTTTTAAATATTCTCCGAATCGGATCATAAATATTTCTCTTAAACTGATTTCTTAAATGTGTACAATAAACATATTTGATTTGAATCTATGTGGAGTTCGATTATTTGAATATTTCTTATTCCTCTATATTACTGTCTTTACTATTGTCTCGTTATTTATAGAGCAGTTTGACTGTACTTGCCTATGAAAGTCAGCCAGTTCTCATAGACATCCAATCGCAGCTGTTCAACGTTCATCGACTCAAAATAAATATGAAGTATCAGATCATCGGAGACATTCAAGTTGTTCAAGTTCCTGCCGAGTGAAATCCGCAATGTATTCGTCGAAGCTATGGAATAATAAATTTATACTTACATTAGACCATCATTGCTGTTAGTTATAGAATGTGCGGTATCCAATTTGGCCACATCGCTGTGAACTTCATAACGGTAGAACTGACAAGGTGGCAAGCAGTTGCAATGTAACTGAAGATCCTCGAAGCTGAGATCTTTAGGAATTTACAGATTTATTACTGCTTGGATAATGGCACTAGTGGGGTAAGTTCTTACCCAGATCCTGAAAGCACTTGAACTGTTCCACTTGGCACAGAGGCCAATCCCATCTACTTGGCATATGGGGATGCACACAACCGCAAATCTGATAGATCCTTTCACTCCGACACTCGGCTAGGCAATTATCCTGGCTATAGTTGGAAAAATAGAACATCCTCCGTTCATGGGATAGATAACAACGACGTTTGCCAACAGGCAGGTGCCCAAGGTCGGAAGAGGCGTGAGTTCTAAAGGCTTTCACCATCAACTGAGACTCCGTGCCACTGGGCAAAAAGATGCGCTGTGTGGCAGCATCAATTGTCGTTTCTGCCTCATGTAGAAGCAATTCAAACCCAGCTGTATGAGTCAAAGAGCTGCCATAATCCTCGAGCATTGCAGCCAGACGAATGGTCAATCCCTTGGGGGAGAGTGCGATCTTTGGCTGACTCCTCAGGCTGCAACAGCGACCTTCACTGACGCTCCAAGTGGTGGCAAACTGCTCGTGGCAGCTCTGATTTTGAGTCTGCCACTTGCAACCCAATAGCTGTGATTCACACAGTTGCGGTGATAGCTGCTCCAAGAGCTGCGACCAAGTGGAGTTGCCTAGGCTCAAACTTCTGAACCAAGTCGCATTAACAGGTCCTATTCTCCGGCTTGTTAGCCACGGCAAGAGTTGCAATGTTTCCTTTGCCACATTCCACTCCTTAGCCTTGATCAGGAGACGCCGCTGGGACACGCGATTTAAGCTGCATATCGTGACGGCAGGAAATGGTATTGGCTGCTCGACTTTTGGCTGCATCATGCTCTCTATATAGCATATCGTTGGCGTGTCCGCAGTCATTGCATGTGACATAATGACCACGAGGAGCGAGAGAATCAGTGCCGTGCATATGAAGATCCACCAAAGGACACGTTGCCAGGTCTTGGCTCCCACAAACAGATGGAAACCATGAATGCTGGACATTTCACAGTAGATTTCAAATCCCGTCTTGGGCTTGCATAGACCATCATCGTTGCGCTCTCGTAGAAAGCTCAAGAACCTGGGCAGCGGAACTTTCTCCAGTCCTTTCGAGAGTTTCGACCGCATCTCGCGAAACCATCGAACAAACTTCAGGCGTTTGTAAAGCCTATAACACTTGGTATTTGATTTATCGGGGTTATCGAAGCATTGCAACGTCGTTGACTTGTGCGGTCTTTTGGGTCTCAGATAGTCCTCAAAGTTGATTTGATAGATGGTCTGTTCTGGATTTTCGATCGACATCATAGATAACTTTGGAACTAAATCGCACACTGAACGCAAGATAAAGTGGTTGTCTGTGGCACTCAAAATACCTATAAAAACCTCACCAACCCAGCTGAGCTGGAAGATCTCAATTAAGAGCAGTATACGAATTATCCACGATGACTAATAATAGTCAGAATTTATTTTTTTTTTTCGAAAGCTAAGGAATAATAATATTCATTCAAAGAACGTTTTAAATTTAATTCGATATATTAAGATGTATTTATATATGAACATTAATGTGTTTCTTTTTGTTGTAAATTCTTAAAATTCGTTAATATGTTATTCCTATTATAATAAAATATTTAAGTTTTATGACCCCGGAGAGAGGTTTGAAATTTTAAATTTCTGTCATTTCAGGAACTCGGAAATTTTGTTTGATTGCCTTTATAATCAATATCACATCATATATTTTGTTTTTTTCGGTTACACTAGTTTTTATTTTAACAATTATCTTAAACAGTGTTAAGTTTTCAATATTTTGAACAATAGTCAAATTTCATTTAAAAATTTAAAAATATTAATTTTTATTGGTTAGAAAAGCCAGTTCTCTGAATTGAAACTACTATTTATGTGCACTAAAGTGTAATAATTGGGAGAGTAGAATTGCAAATATGATTGAATATTCTTTTTAATAATTTAATAATATGGCATAAATAATCTTCAAGAGCTGCGGACACAATACCAAAACAACTGTCGAGATTTCTATTCTTGTTGTGTAACGATAATAATTTATTTCTATAATAAAGATGTTTTTATTTCACTTTATAAGCCACTTGAGACGTTTCCTATAAGCCGATTCGTTGTCAAAAACAATCTAATGTGTGTGAGTCGACTGCAATGGTTTTATAAGCAGGAATCGTAAAGGTATTGCCGGGCAACTCTAAGAATCATTATCGATACACCGCCTTCAAATATTAAGTATACGCATACACGCCCTTTAGATGTTAAGCATGTCAATAATATACGTATTTCCCAGGCAGTTCATTGCGTATAGTTTTATATGCAATCAGCACAATGCAACACTGGTTACCTTCACACCTGGGAAAGCAAAACCAAAAAAGATAAACAAAAATAATGACAAAACAATTAACCATTTGTTTATTAGTGGGAAGTCCGAACTACACAGCGATAAGCATGGTAAATAAGTATTATATGAAAATCGTTTACATAAATATTGTTTTCTATTCGTAATTGTTTTTATTCCTCATATTACATTGTATATCAGCATTGTTTTAATTTATCTAATATTGTCGTTGCTATTTGCACTTTGCACACATCCAGCTACTGATCCAATGCACACTTTTATCAATATTTAAAGACATTGGTAATACACCTATTTAAATATTCAACTCGTGTCATGTTCAGCTGATCGTTGCAGCTACTTACCGTCCCCCCCCTGCCGAATAGTAATTCCCGTGTTCCTAAAAAGATACATCAAAGTCACGCGCTAATAGGGCGTTAGAACTGGATATGGATTTGGATTTAGACATGGTCATGTGATTCGACAACGGTCTCGTCTATCATTATTATACTCGTTAAACTCATATGTATATGTGTATATGACTCGTAAATGATTCATGAACGATCTCGTCAATCATTATTATTATACTCGTAAATGTATAGACATATAGAAATTACTATAACCCCTATTCCCTGTTCCGACTATATACAAACACCGAGTGTCATGAGAATTATAGATAAGTCGAAAAAAACGACTGGACTTTTTGTCAAATATAACCGCAAAAACTTTGAGTTTTTTAATAGAGATTGATGTGATTTCCAACATAACCTAATTTCGTTTTGAAAATACATTGCATACTTTTAAGTGCAACGCAAAAATTCCAGACTCGTGTGTGCAAATATTTGAGTTAATAATATTTACAAAAGATTCTGCTTTCGACTGGGACAAATATTTGGCTTCTATGAAAATTGAATGCCATAAATTTACGCGGAATTGACGTTCGCATGGATTTAATTAATAATATATTTTGTTTTTTCATTTCTTTTTGTTTTTTTGGCATGGCACAAGGCACAAGGCACAAGGTTGCCCAAATATGTACACGCTGTGTACTCTAACGATATTTTAATAAGTATTCAGCGAACATTTCATTCATTTAGAAGCCACGTGCCCGACATCATATGTCTGGCTGATATACCGACATATCGACATATATAGTAAATGAGTAACCAATATACACGAGCATTACAAAAATGATGTGCTCCGATGTTGTGTGTCGAATTGACAGGGGATATTGGCGTGATCGAAGTGGGAACTGTTATTGTAATCCTCTTGTGAACCCAAAATTATAACATAAGCAAGCGTTTTAAATCTTAAAATACTTAATTATAAGACATCGGTAGCGGTAACGGTAACGGTAACGGTAACCATAATGTTATATTGCGTCATGTCAACGGTAAAACCTGCATCTGATTGCAATCTGACCGACTGACGTGTCGCATGGGCTATTTTTGGACCTGCGTCTGTAAAATTAACTTTTGATAAGCCGACGACTCAGTTCAGTTTATGGGATGGGTAGCTGACACTGTTTTCCCTCTCCAGTTTTTGACTCTGCTCACCACCCCCCGCAGCGTATTATCAGGCGATTTTTTATATAGACGCAGCGCCTCATTATTATACAAAACTAGGGCGAGGCTAATCTTTTTCGTGTAATTGACGCAAATTGAATATGATTCGATTTTGCAAGCTTTTGTTTTTGATTTAAAAACGTTCCATCCATCCATCACTCGACCCGACTCTGGTTAATGCCGAGCTTCGTAATTATATCGGCTGAGTCAGCATTATCTAAGTCCTGGCAGAACGTGCCTTGTTATTATTACATTTAACTCAACCGTGTCATTGATACAACGCTAAGTGTCGTAAATCTTTTATTTACTTTATTTTAATTCGAGAAATCGTCTGATTAAAATTATACTTTTGATGAACTGAGCAGTTTTACGGATACTACGTGCTAGACAGATCATTGGTGGCGACGTAGAATTTGGAAACTACAATTTTTCTTGGGAACTTCAGATTACACTGAAAATTTTCATTAGTTTATTTCTTATAATCTGGTTTCTTGAAAATCTCTAAGTATATTATTTTTAGGGAATATTTTAATTGTTTTATAAGATAATATAGTTTATTTGTTACTTGCTTTATTTATCTAAAAATATTATAATTTGCATCAATTCGAATGCCTATTTATTCAAATAATAAAATACAATGTACCAGAATCCTTAAGTGTTATGCTATAAATATTAAATTTTAATGATTAGATTTAAATTTATACGTTTTTCTTATAAGAAAAATAACCAAATTAACTTTGACAAGAACAAAATAATTTTTTTGAAATAAACATTTTCTACATATAATTACTTTAGTATCCGGATAAATCCTCATAAACTAATTATAGTAATATTACTGTGCACAAGTAAGCCTAAAATACTCTGCATTTAGGAATCAGGAATCAATTATTCAAGACCTTGTGCTTTCGATTTTGGGAATGGTTTTTCATTGTATAACATAAGCAGTTGTAATAAATAAATATTGGAAAATTTCAATGTTAAGTTTTCTCATATTTCGTGGAATGTCAAATGAACAATAAACTTTCTTCACAATTGATCTAGCAATTTTCTCAGATAAACAATATAAACCCAAATAACATTGGCCTTGCTATCTGATTTTCGATATAAACAAAAGTATAAGAAATTTTTGATCATCACCGCATTAAAATTGTTGAAATGATTCTGAATGCGAAATCCAGAAAAGAAATAGATTATTTACAAATTGTGAGTTACGATCGATGCTTGGCAAATGCTGTTTTCCTATTATATTGTATTTAGATCTATCAAAGTGTTTTCTCGCATATAAATAATTCAATTTTGTTGTTTTTAAAATTGATTTATATTTTATTATATGCGTTTCGTACTTTTGTGTATTTATTCAATTGATGTTTATTTTCGTTTTTCAGCACTGTCATTAAATTTGAGCATTTAATTTGGGCGTGACCTTAGATTATCACATCGTTATTCAGTTTGCATACATATCTACATATATGTATGCACGTAGCGTAAATTTTTTTATATTTATTTTTGTTGGTATTTCTTATCATTTTGGCTCGCGCCATTCACATGTTACTAAGCTATTTTTAATATTTAATACGTAAGCGAGTATATGAATATCATTGATATTTACGAACAAAATGTGCTGAGTGTAGCTTCACAAATTAGCAGGTTGATAGCCCCAAAGCAGGAAAAAACAAATGTACTTTCTTTATCAGCAATGCCTGTTACCAGGGGCAGGACGTTCCGATAGACAAAAAATAGTTGCTGAGCATTTCTAAATTATACTTAATGGTCTTAATGGTTGTGTTTTCGCTATGGCTTTTCACTCACTTGAATTTACAGTTCTATGACGTAGTTGGTCAAATTATTTGTTGCTATACCCTGTACAAATTCGATTGATGGGGCTTATGATAATTCTACATATTCTATTTAGCCGGACATATTTTTCATCAGACCTTCTAACATAAAATAACTTAAAAATAAGTTTAATTCGGATAATAAACATATAATTTTTAAGTTCTAATCGCTTATAGAATGTAACAGTCAAGAGTGCTAGGTTGCTAGATAACCCGATTATCTAAATAAACTACACATGTATGTGCAACAATACATATTGAATTATTTGAGTGTCGAGTACATCATATCATAATGTCGAGCTGACCGACCCTAACACTTTTTCTTATCAAATACGTAATTGGTCAGCCCATGCTTGACAGTTTCTTGGAAATTTCTTAACAATCTTTAAGCCGACAATTTCTGTATAATGACGCACCAAAATTTGAATCTTCAAGAGTTGAAAATTCCGGAGAAGCTTAGGATTTACGTAGCTTCGCTTAAAATGTGAAATGTTCAATCTAGTTTCACAAGTACAGGACACATTAAATCATTTATATTTAAGCCATATATATGGTATATGTTATATATATATATATATATAGACAGACGATCGACGCACTTAAATTGCGCGGTCAGCAATCAGATTCTATGCTTTGAATTTCTTGGAAAAATATTGCAATTAAATCGAATGCTTCAAGGTTAATAATTTAAACCAAAATTAGACTAACTGTTTATCCTTATTATTACTAAGTCAAATTAAGATAATAACACATTTATTTTTAATTGTTAAATTGATGAGAATAAATAATTTCAGTTTGGCTAAGAAAAGAATTGTGCATTTTGCCCTGTATTCAATATTTGTAAGCTAATTAATATTAGAACAACTTAACTCAACACCAAGCTAATAATACTGACTTAAATATAGCCGTAATTAATAAGAGGGTTTGATCATCACACTTTATAGTTCAATACATTTGCACTTCTACTATTTGTGATAGTCAGATTTTCAAATACTTGACAAGATGTAAATGGGTTTTAATCTAGTTTGCAAAAATGTCCTCCTTATTTGATTTTTGTGATAAGTTTCAAGATTCAAAATACTGAAGTTCAAAGAAATATATGTTTTTTTAGGAAAGCCTCTTTAAAATGTATTTCTGACATATTCAAAAGAGTCAAATAAATACTTTCTTTAGGAACTAATTATCAAATCAAAGTTGAAAAAGAATTAAGCTTAGACAGTCAATTCAACTCTGCGTGAACCATAAACACAATGATTTGTTTTACTACAAGAATTTAAAAAATGTATTAAAATTTGTATTGTAGAATATTTGCCGATTAATTATTGTTTAACTTGTGTTTGTTTACCACAGAGCTAACGGTCTGGCGCCGGCTGTTTATAAAAATCAACAGTAACATATTTGTGTACATCTATGAATTTGTGTGTTTAGAGTTGGCAATCAGCCTTACGCACACACACATACACACATACACACATGCACACATACACCCACACACTGCACAGCTTGACGCTCGCACAACAAAGCAAACATGTTAATGAGGCAACGTTTGTTGTTATGGTTGTTGTTGCTGTTGTTTTCTACTGCGATTGTGGAGCTTAACACTATGACGTCAGTAGAGTCATTGAATTAGAAATTAATAATCAGCGCCATGTCAAAATTATAACAAACATTTTATGTTAATCAGTGCGTGTTAAGAAAACATTTCAAAGAAATGAACAAATATTTCAACCGAGTTAACTGAAAAATGTTTTGAACGCCTCGGCGCGGAAGTCTCACTGATTTAACGAAGTGATGCTACCTGAGTTAACTATTAAGTTACAATTATGACGATCAGCCATCTTCCTCCCCCACCCCCTTGGCCAGTAGCTCACCGCGAAGCGCCATGTTGTTGTTTTAGTCTGAGTCCAAATGCGAATCGGAGTCGGAGTCCGATTTCGATTGCGATTGCAAGCCCGTAAGCTACGATAAAGTCGCGAGATTAAAAAAGTCAAGTGACACGCAAATGCGTCAATCGAAAGCGCAAAAATACAACAACAAAATATCATTTAAAAAAAATGATTAAGCAAGCATATGATCTGTAGAATGTCGAAAACTTAATGCACTTACTTCTAGAGAGCCATTAATAATGAATATTGATCAAAGTAATCGAGAAATTATCCCCTTAAGGAAGTTCAATACAATAAATTTACACCATGTTTTCATTTTCCTCCTTCGACTTAAATATTTTAATTAGAAAATTACACTATCCTATTCTTCAGAGATTGGCAATTAATTCTAGCAATCAATTTAATTAGCTAAAAAATCAAATTAAAAAATTTGTTAAATAAAAGTAGTGTTTATTTTATTTAATTGCGCGGTCCTGTGGCTATTGAGAAACCGTTACAGTCACCAAACTGTCAAATAACTAAAACTACAATTTATAAAATAACAAATCTTTATAATCTTTATAATAATTATTATTATAACAAAATTGTTATAGATCATGTAGCGGGAATGAAAAACTGAATTATTTTAATCCATTCTAAATACAAAAAAATTTCATATTAAGACTATTTATATTTAACCAAGTTAGAATAATGCCAATATTTTAGAGTATAAGTATAATACAACCGTCAAATCAGCTCAGACTGAGGGTAAAACAAAAGTGTGAGCTGAAGTTGGATCGCTGGCATCTCTGTCGCTTTGTCTTTGTCAGTTTTTGTATCTCTGTCTCTGTCTGTGTCTTTTTCTTTGTCACTGTCTACCGATGGTCACTGAGGCGAACAGAAAGCCACTCCACGCGTCACTCCACGCACTCCCTTCCTCTTCACAGCTGCTGCTGATGATCATGACAAAGAAATGTCAGTAATCTTTGATGTTCCGTTTGTTTGCTCCAACGTATTCCCCTCAAACGTCGTTTCTCTCAGAAATATTTACGTTTGACGTCAGTCGTTTGAGGCTTGGGCTTTTCACGCGGACTTCCACGAAGTATGATGCTTACTCTAGATGGAGAGAGAGAGAGAGAGAGAGAGAGGAGAGAGACAGGGTAAGAGAGTGAATGTTACAGCGTCGGGAAAAGCTTTTCAATCAACAGATCTGATGAATTGATAGAGATGGGTAAATTGATATGCAGTCCAAGAATGCAGTTAGACCTCTTTATAATGTCTGAACGCGAGGCGAGTATTATGAATGAATTCTATTCGCTTTTGAAGATGAGTAACTGTAAAAATTGTCACATGAATATTTAGTAAATTTCGAATTCTTATGAATTTAAAGGCGTCACGGAATACAAAATATCACATCAATATTAGAAGTAGGAAAGGCCTTAATTCTGTTGTGAATTTAAAACTAACTGTTTGCCGTAAACACGTTACTTCTATCAATTTTAAAACAGTAACAACTGACGAGAATTTTAGTCATATGGTGAACACCATTTAAATCATTGACGTCAAAACAGGTATTTCCAAACAGCTGGTAAAATACATTATCAGACCTTAAATACTAAGTTTTAACTGTTTCAGTGCTTTGACTTTAAATATAAATGACACTTGAGGTTAACCCTTTAGATCTACAAATGTTGCTTCTAAATTCTTGTAAGTACCAAAGAGCTTCTTAGATTTCAAGCATTAGCATATCTAATCCCTTTCAGTTCCTTCGCAGCTTCATCAAAGTTTTATAGAATAACAGTGTGTTTTAAAGAACTTCAGAAAGTTATTCAAAGGTCGGAATTGTTCTCTTTGGGACACACTACATTAGATAACTGAAATTCTATTTCATTGATAATGTGTTAATGTCTTTCAGTGGAATCGAAAAATCAACAAAATTTTTATAGTTTTGAGATCTTTAAATACCCACCAGAACTTATCTTACTTCTCTTAGTAGTACAAAAATAACGCAACAGAATTTCGCCTTTTCATTAGGAATTGGAAACCAACCCGATTCTTTGAACTATAGTATTTCGCAAGTTTCCGCTGGTTTCTCAACATTGCAATTCATTTAGCTTGTTCATTAGAATTGCACAGCCTCTATTTGAATGTAAGTATTCCCCATTGCCCAATACAAGGCACTTATCTCCGGTCACGTGCAATTGTTAAATCTGTTATTATTGTTGTTACTCATACGCCACGTTGCAGTGCGTCGTTAAAGTTCAATGCATTCGGAGAGGGTTCTTGAGTGTGGGGCGTACATGAAATTTGCATTGCCATTGGCTTCGCATTACAATGGGCGGTGTTTGACGTATGTGGTTGCCATGTGGAGCAATGGGAACGAACATATAACATGCAACAACTACTCGCACAAGGGCAGAGGAAGGCAAAGAAGAAGAAGTAGACTCTCAACTTGGGGGGTTTGTATGTCACTCAACATGAGACTGACGCACATCGCGGCCCCGTCCCATAAATATGCGCATTTTGCACTCTCCCTTGCGTTGGCCATGAACCGCGTGGCCTGGTGTGGGTGCTAGAAAGGGGGAGGCGAGAAGGGGAGCTAGGTGAGAAGGCAGACAGAGCGAGAAAGGGAGAAAGAGTGAAGGAGATGTACATATATGGTATATAAAGCTGATGAAACTGGCGCAGATCTTATCGATGTTTGCATAATCCCCATTCCCTACCAAGAAGCTGCGCAGAAATTTACCCACATATTTGCAATGCAGATCGGACCATTCCATACGTCTCGAGTTCAACAATTTCGATAAACAACTCGCAGACAGTTCATTGTCTGAGTCTGACCTTAGATGGCGCCATATTCCAGTGTTCGCCTGGATGACGGTATATCTTCATCTTTAAGAATCCGATCTTATCTATGTTGCGACGTAACCCAACTACGCAATGGAAATATTTGGGGAAAGTTAAATTCATTTTCAAGTAAACACATTTTAAATTGTAAATTTTATAAGAACAAATATTTGAGCACAGAACTTTATTTAAAGAGATGATATTGTGATCCTTTTAGTTAAAATTATATAAAATATACTAATAAACAAATTGCTGATTACGTCTTGAGTGTTACGGGTGAATCGCTTGAAAGCATATGATTTAAAATTTAATCAGATACAGAATTAGTATTACAATTCATTGATTATAAATTGATAGTATACAATATGCATATAATATGCATATGTTATTGGTTCGTCGTTGATTGAATCATTTTATTTTATTTCGTGGATGACCAAACAGATTCTCTCTCATTTTAGAGTAAATAACTCTACCAAATCTGAAAGTACATATATGTATGTTGTATAAACATTTATTAAATACATATTTTTATAAAGTAAAATTTCCTGTTTTTTTTAAGTATTAACTGCCTCACCTTTTTAATATAAACGTGTTGCTTGCGTTATAAGATCGTATTAGATAATCCAAAGAAATAGAAACAATACATAATGCGTCTTCTGTTTTGCAGTTCTATCCTCGGTTTGCAACTATTTACTAATATTGGTATCATTCTCTCCCTCTCTCTGCTCCATACTGACTTTCCAGCACATGTTAAGTGCGCTCTCTCTCTAGATCCAGAAAATCCTTGCTCATTGCGCTCTCTCTATTACAATTTGCTTTAACTTGAATCGTCCTCTCACACTCTCTTCATACATATGTGTACATTCATACACTCCCTAAATCGTTAAGTGCTATCCGCACTCTTTATCCGCACGTTGCGCCCACACAGTGCTCTCGTTGTTCTGCACCCTCTCAATCACACCTTCCCGCAGTCACAGCTACGCTTAGTATTTCACTTCGTTGCGCTCTGAGCACGATCATGCGAACTTTTCGTTAGGTTCGTTCATCGTGTGCTTCGGTGTGCTTCGCGTGCTTCGTGTGCTTCGTTTGCTTGATTTGCTACAACACAAAACTGGCAGCCATATGGCTAAACCAGTTAGTCGTCTCACAGAGCTGAACACGCCAGCAACGTCTCTACTTGCGTCGAAAACGAAAACAAAGTTTATGAAAAATATAAATATCTCTGTTTCGCGTTTGTCGTGCCAAAAAGATTAAAAAGTAATTGCAGTCGAAACAACTGTCAAGCAAAAGTGTAGTTGTGAGCTGTGCAAGAAAGATAAAGCAAAAGAAAATAGAAGAAGAAGCTAAGAAAAAAAGAACGAACAGCAGACTAGAAAATACATAAAGAGAAAATGCAAATCTGTTGAGCATAAGGAAAAAATCAAATACACGATTATACCGTACATAACCTGCTGTTAACTGTAAATCAAGTGCGATAACTAGAACTAAAAGCTAAATGACTATGACTTCAACTGTGCTGCAGCGTCCGGCAATAACAAAAATAACAACAACATCACTGGATAAACAACAAACAGCAAAGGCAACAAAAGCAACAACAAGAAGTCGCAACACAATGGCCTGGTCCCATGAGAAATTACGTTTCTCATGCATCGATAACATTGGTCTGAAGCAGCTATGGAAACTGATTGCATTGGACACGGCTAATGCAACAACTCCAACAACCAATAACAACAACAACAGCAACAACAGATCTGGCAATGTAGAGCAGCCAAAAGCCAGCAGCAACATCAACAACAGCAACATTAACAATGAGGTAAGTTACTGGCCAAAAAGAAAGCTTTACAAGGGAGTCGAACAAAATGACGACTGTGACGTCAATGCAAAGTTACATCCGTGTAGAAAGCAATAATAGCAGAGAAAGTGACCCAAGCATTCGCCAACCCCTTCCCACTCAATTTATTGCGGATCTTTATTTGTATCTCTATATTGAATACAGATCTTATATATATAGAGTATAATATCTTCGGCATGCCAAAGATACCCATTATTTATTGTTTATCTTTCGTTTTGTTGAAACAACTGTTGGAACTCGAGTATTCGCAATGGCAAAAGCTGTGAGCTCTGTAAATAAGCCAGTGGCAAGACATCTGCACTGGAATTCCAGTAACCCACGTAATGTCAATTTTCATACGAATATAGCTGGCGCTAATTAAGACAACAGTCTCTCTTAAGCGATGTACATATTGTATAGATAGTATAACATATACCATATAAGATGGGTATAGAGAAGCCCCATTCAGTCATCTGGCTTGCAGACAACAAATCAATTCATTTTATTAAAAACAATTGAAAGGCTTTTATTATTAACTCATGTTGCTGCTGTTTCACATCAATTTGACACTTTTGTTGTGTGTTGCATTATAAAGATGCTGTCTATATTCGTGAAGTCCTTTCAATCACTTATAAAAGCTGTCAGTTTATTAACCTTATTGTGGCCTTAAAATAAAGTTCATAATACATAATATGAGTATTTCGTGTCATCCTATACCCTGTATTGGCAATCTCGAGGGCATGCAACGATATATTAAAGTGATATAATAGCCTGTTTAAGAGGATATTGGCCCTCATTACAGAGTATCTCATAGTTGCGCTGTGCATTTTAGTCTGAGCAATTTCTTACTGTGTACGTTTGATCACTCGAAAATGTTTAAATTTCAAGTGCAGCAGCCCACGCTGTCATTAGATGCTCGGCTCAGTATTATCAGTCCCAGCTATAGCATTTAATTCATTTAGATTTGAGCTTTATTTTGATTTTTTGTTTTTTTTTTTTGGGATTTCTGTTTTTTTTTTTTGTTGAACATGGATCAAGACACTTGATAAGTTTGCTTATTGCTATTGTAAGCTATTGCTTGTGGCGAAGGCTATCTGTGAGCTAAATGTGGAGTAAGGTTCATGGCAGTGGTGAATACCCTGTAAATTCGATGAATGTATAATATTTCCCATTTCTTAATGGAACTTACTTAGTCACAGACCCTCAAAGTTCATAGAGACAGGCTTGACGTAATTTTATATTCGAATATTTCATTGTGAGTCACCTTAATTGTTCGTGGAAATCAACATTAACTGAAACCAAAAGAAGTTAATGATTTATTATAGTGTCTCAAATTTAGTCATAGGATACTAAAATATTTGTAAGAGAATGTAAAATATTTTAAGCTACGCTTAAGTTACTTTTTTATTTTTATATATTTCTTTTTGAGATGGTATGGAGTCAACTATTTGACAGCTGCTAATGAATTAGTGTTAGTGTAAGCATAAAAGCTTCTAACGATATTATGATAGTATTGATGCTGTCGAATATCAGATTTATAGGACAGACACGAGTCGAACTCGTTGACCCTGCGATCGTCTTCTTTCGCCTCGTTTCATATATCGTAGCTGTGTTGCGTTGACTTAACGTTATGTTTTATAACTCATAACTGGTTTTTGGTTGGGTTATACCTCCCTATCTCTTCCCCCTCCCCCCTCACCCACCACACCTCTCTCCCCCCGGCTGTCAATGCATTGACGTCAATGCAAATATAACAACTTGTGACTTTTTGCCGCCCGTCTCCATGCAGACACTCAGTCTTCCCATTCCCATTCCCATTCCCATTCATTTGAACGAGGGCTGGCAACCACCTGCGATCCTGTTTCCCAATGTCAGGGTTGTGTTCCACAAAAAATTAAAGAGTTGCTTTAACTGAGTCACCTACACCTACAGGCCCAGAAACTAGTTTACACTGGGATCTGCCGGAGTCAAGTGCATATAATCCCCATGACATTTCCCACATAGGGTGTCAATTTAGGGTAATGAAGGAAATGAGAAGAAGAAAAACTGGCCGAAAGTTTCAATTTGTCAAAATCGGCCAGTTGATTTTGTTTAATTAACAGTTCAAACGCTTTGACGTCACATGCATAAATTTACTCAACACAATATTTATTTTCTTGTATCATTTATTCTTTTGTTATTGTTGTTCCTTTTGTTTTATTGTTTATGGTTCTTTGGTTTCTCTGTGTTAACACGTTCAGCCCGGGGGCAACACACAATTTTTTAAGTAGTCATAAATAAACACTACTAAACTGTTAAGTTAGTTAAACAGCGAGTTAGCTAAAAATAAAACGGCGCGATTTAAAACGCGTGCCAATCGCACTCATGTCGCGCCTGCTCACTGAAGCGTAGGAAAATAATGAAAATGCTGTAATTTTATTGTTATCAATGTCACATCTAATTATTGTTGCGGCCTGTGTGTCATTTTATTTTAATTTCATTCTCCCGATTAGCTGTCAAAATGTTATTTACTGAGGTTTTCAAACCACAATAAACAAAACAAAAACATTAAATAATGACATATAAAAATTAAAAATTATGTAAGTACTATTATCGAGAGCAGCAAAGTTTTGACATTTGCCTTTGTTGTTTAGCACTTCACTTAAAGCCTTGTGCTAATTGTGGTATTAAAATGTGTACTAAAACACCAATATCCGTTACAGTCTACGTGCTAAAATGCACAAACTTCAACGTAGTCCCCATTAATAAGTTAATTGCATTTTACATAATTTATGAGAACGTTAGTAATTTAGCAAGACACGAGCCCAATAAAAATTCGAAATCAATTTGATCAATGTGACGTGTATACAGCTTGAATTCTATATTTAAACCTTGTCAACTTTAACTAGCTTTCCATCTATGTCATTCTGTACCAGTCGCTTATGTAAAGGTCGTCTCTGTACTAAAAATAAAGTTTGCAGCACTTGAAATGCATGTTGGTTAATCGAATTCAGTATACGTTGTTGGACTGCGCCTTAAGAATGGAAGTTGATTGACACCTGAATAGACTGATTTGCATTTAATTGCTTGATTAGCTAACATCACATTTACGCTTTATTCATGTTATAAAATTAAGTCTGATACACATCAAATGTATTTAGAAGAGCTTAGGAGCTAAAAATTGTTGAGCTGCTATTTATTTCTACAACTGCACCCAACTTAATTAGCTCAGTTAACGCAGTGTCATAAAATGCAAAATGGCTGCCGCAGCTAGCTTAACAAGCTCATAAAATAATTTGGCGCTGCCAGATAGTTTGACAACAGGTCTGCCAATTTAAAATGCAATTTAATTAATGAGTTGTGGTTTGATAATATTTACATAAAACAATGGATTGTTGAACCACTGTACATATATAGGAACCTTGGCCAAACCGCTACTATCTAAATCCGTTGATAGGCGTTATCTTTAAACCAATATATGCACTGGTATATCCGCAGTATGTGTGTATGCCAGTTAATGCCATATTCATTTATAGTAGTACTCAAACATTTGCACTCACAAAGCCAGTCATAAAATGTCAGCTCTCTAGTTGTGACACAATCAAGCACACTGTGACTACAGTGGGTCATGTATAGGGGCAAGCGTGACGAATTTGTGCTATTAATGCAAATGTTGTTAGCTTATGTAAAGAAAATAAATAAACATTAAGAGTAAACAAACTAACAAAAACAACTCGTGCCAAAGTTAATCTAAGAAGAGACGCAGTGCTATCGCATGTTACGATAAGGGATAACTGATAACAGATAACTGATAGCAGTGAAATCCGAGACCCAGCAGCCTATATAAAGATGATCTTTAGAAACAATTGAAGCACAATCATCCACAGTTAGTTTAGTTGAATTAATTAAAACATTAGGAGTTCGGAATCAACATCGAGGTTTGATTCGCAATTCGTTATAGCAAACCACTTCCATATAAGCTGATAACTTTATTAAGCTTCAATATAACAACAACAACAATAACAACAACAATAACAACAACCAAATCTGAAATGACAACAACAAGATAATAAATACAAACATCTTTGCATACTAAGTGACTCATTAGGGGGCCCGTTGGAAAGCCACACACATCGATGCGGAATGAGAATGGGACTCGAATGGGGATTGAGAATGTGGTATGGGCACAATGAGCCGTTTGTAAGCCATATGCGAATTGCAGGCAGCGTACATAAAATAGAATTTTTTGCACTTTGCTTTTGCATTTTTATTGCAAAATTAAGAAGCTTCCCAACTCTTGTGTCATTCTTCACGCGTGAGTCAGGCCAGATTTGGATTTGATTGGATAGTTTTTCCAGTTGGAATATAAGGTTACTTTACCGGGTTTACCACAGTCGAGCAGTTAAATGTAGCTTACACTCTTTCATTTTTTATTTTTGCTTCGGGTTCAAACAGTGCACTGACATCAAACTACCCTTCTGATCTAATTCACAGCACCTAACCATAGCCTACGATAACTGCGACAATCTGGCCGACTATTTGAGTCTACAAAGAGCCGACCAGGGTCAAAATCAACAGCACATGTCATTGCTCAAGTTCTTGGCCATTGTAAGTATTTACTCTGTCCTCTGCCTTCTAAGTTCCCCTGTCATCAATTTAAATTATATGATGATAATGTTCTTTGTAATGATTGAGCGGTATTAACTTGTCCTGGACGCTTCCTGCTTGTAACCTCAGACAATAAGCGAGTGATTGGCATGTTGCTTGCATTAATTTCTCATTACATTGAATATTAAATTTTTGTTTGATTATTTTTAATCTTGAGCACACGGTAATAACATCAATACTTCATTCAAAATTTTCACAATCGATCGACTCTTGCTATGAAATGTCTCTCCTCTGCTTCTCTTACTTCTTTTCTCTCTCCCGCTCTCTCTCTCTCTCTCTTTCACTCTGTTTCTGTCGCTCTGTTAACCAGTTTCATCAGATCCGCCTTCTGAGCTCTTGTCTCTGGGGCGTGATATCGGTGCAAGTGTGAAAATGTCTTTATCAGTTGGTTTTATATATTAATATATGTATCTACCCGTAGTATAGGCAAATGAACTTGAGCAATGACTTTGAAATTAAATAAATGGTGGGTTAATTGACAACATGTGACTAGAATAATAATAACCAATTTCTTGGCATACTGATCTTAATTAAACTCTGCTTAAAGCTGATATTAATTCTAATATCTAGTGTAGAGTAGACTTAATAAGAATTGTATTGGGATATCATGCGGCATAGATTCTCCTCAGACTGCAAATATCGGTCAACACTTTAATGTTGTCTGTCAAACAACAATTATTGTCTGACATAGTAGAATATAACTGTCACTTTCAATTATGTTTTCTGTTAGCTGCAGTCATTGATCAAGCAAAACATTTATTATCCGAAAATATATTTTAAATTGTTTATTTGTATTGATTTTGCGATTGATTGAAAGCTTCACAAGTTTTACTTAATTTTTATCCTATTTAAATTCGTTAAAAACTGTAAAGTCTATATAATATCAAAATCTTGGTGTTTTTGTATTAATAAATTCAAAAACACATAAAGAAAGGCACACAAAATGGTTTTTTTTTATTAAGTCGAAAGTCAAACCTAACTTAATTCTGTCTAAAAAAATGTTTCGATGCTATTGGCCACTTCCGATTTTAAGTCTATCTACTCTCGATTTACACCTTTCTCATCGCCCTGTTCTTTACTCTTCATTGCAGAATGCCTTGGAACTGAGTGCACCTGCCACACCCTTGCTCCTTCAGCAGCAGCATCAAAAACAGACGCAAACGAAGCCAGTCGGCTGGATGCAGCTCTCCGGGCATCCCGAAAGGTAATCATCCAAACTGAATGATCCATAATAAGTGAAATCGTTGCTAATCATAGTTTTTGTTCTCTTTTGAATTGCAGCATTGTGCCCACCACGACGGGTATTGTGCGGAAACGGATCGCTGGCATCGAGGATAGCGAGGTGCTTGCCTATCAGTTGATCTCCCAGGAGCCAAAGACTTCACAGATTGTTCCCGCGTACTTGGGACTGCGCGAATTGCAGTCACAACATTATATTGAGCTGCAGGATCTGTTGGCTGGTTTCAAAGATCCGTGTGTAATGGACATTAAGCTGGGCAGTCGCACATTTCTGGAATCGGAGGTCAGCAACACGACACTGCGTCCGGATTTGTATCAGAAAATGATCGCCGTGGACGCGAGTGCGCCGACACAGGCGGAACACGAGGCACAGGCGATAACCAAGCTGCGGTACATGCTCTTCCGCGAATCGTTGTCCTCCTCGCACTCCAAGGGTTTCCGCATTGAGGCGCTGCGTCTGAGAGGACGTGCTCCCTCTTAAGGATCTGAAGAAGTGCCGCAGTGGCGAGCAGATATCACAGACCATTGAACAGTTCCTTGCCGCACGCAGGTCCGTGCAAAAGGAACTGCTCAAGCGGCTGAAGCACATCCGTCTCGTCATCGAGCAGTCGGCCTTCTTCAATCGCCACGAGATTATCGGCTCCAGCATATTCATTGTGTACGACGATCATCGCGTGGGCGCCTGGCTCATTGATTTTGCCAAGTCGCGACAGCTGCCGTCTTATTTGAGCGTCAATCATCGCAGCCCCTGGTCGCCTGGCAATTGCGAGGAGGGTCTACTCCGTGGCATGGATGAGCTGATCCATGCCTTCGAGGAGGTTTACGCTCGGAGCAGCAGTCATCGTGGCTGTCTCAAGATCTGAATTGAGTTGTCAGTTGTGTGCTCCCAACGTGCTAGCAACGCACAGCCACGCCCACCTATATTGGCATATTAAGACTGATTCGCACAACAATGCATTATTGAACAGATCTGGATCTGAATAATAATCTCATTGCATCTCCACAAACACACACGCACACGCACACACACAAACACATCCCAACGCGCTTTGGCTATTTTCCATATTGGAAGCATCCATCTAAGCGTTTGTGTTGGAATATGTACATATATAGAACGATTAGTATTGACCACCAAGCAGCATTTGCTTGGTTGAAAACAGGTTTAACTTCATTTAAGAATTAAGTGTAGAAAAAAAGCAATCAGAATTTTCCAACTGTGAATTTGTACGCAAGAAATAAAATCTCAAGAGAATAAGATGAAAACTAATTTATAAAACATTTAAGTTTACCTGTTTATTTTCTTATAACATTAACTTATTTTCAGCTGAAGCTTAATTATGGTACATATACATCAAA
The DNA here is from genome assembly GCA_018901795.1 of Drosophila sp. st01m. Classification (NCBI taxonomy): domain Eukaryota; kingdom Metazoa; phylum Arthropoda; class Insecta; order Diptera; family Drosophilidae; genus Drosophila; species Drosophila sp. st01m. The sequence continues at coordinate 1,808,387 of JAEIFG010000269.1, forward strand.
TATTGGGATGTTCCGTAATTCTTACGAATGTTACAATTCACAACTTTTAAGGGATTACATCTACCTTTAACAGTTTTCATAACTTATTACATTTAGAAGATGGAACATATTTCATACTTGAATAGACTGAAGAGTAATTGACAGTCGTAGATATTACAAGGTGCATATAAAATGGTCTGCATCAATGCTAGAGTAAATATGACCCTCCGATATCATAAAGTCCAAAATGTTGCTGAAAAGATATGTATATTATTAAAGCCCAGTACAGAAAAGCTAAGCTGTTATTGAACTACAGTATGTTTCATGCTATTTTACATGAGCCCCAAATTGTGTTTGGCAATGTGTTTATACTGTAGTTCACAATTTCTTAAATCTATTTTGGTAAAAGTGAAGACACTTACTTCATTTCGGATGCACTTATATGCGAGAATTTGGATTTCAACTCGCTGCGGTGAATGCCCTCCTCGGACTGTTTAGATTTGATTGCCTGGAATACAGCCAGCTGTTTGCTGTCCAGACCAGCCACCATGGCATTGCCTTGGCTGGAGGTGAGGCTGGACGTCATACCAGCGGCGGTGCTCGAGCTGGTGTCACCCTTGACATGGTACTCCTCTGCCTTGTACCTGGAATGCAGGGCCTCTAGCATGTGGGTGCACACCTCGTTGGGATCCAAGACATTAAGCAGTTTAAAGACCATGAGAACTTTTTGACCCGCTTGTGAGCGCACTGATCCATAGATTTTCACATAGTTATTGATCATGACATCGGGGGCGTTAATGGCATCGCCCTCTTCCAGCCAGTAATGGGCATCGATGCGTCCACTGTGATCCTCCAGAGAGTACGTTATCTTCGTCGAGGATGTCTCAATGTTGCGCACAATTCCCACAGCGCAGACCAGAGCGTAAGTTACATCAAACATCTTAAAATTTCCCTCAGGCGATTCCTGAATTTGTTTTACCAGCAGCGAAATGATTCCCTTCAAATTGTTTACATTAGTCACTTCACAAATGCAATGCGACAATACTCAACAAACCTCTCCGGATGCTTCTTTGGTGGCACCCGCTGTTGCCGTTTGTGTGGCATTAAAGTCGCTGACTTAAAAGACATAAGATCATATTATTCTCAAGTCTCTCAACGTAAAATTCTTTAACTTACATGAGTCGTTCATTTTGTCTATGCAGTACGGTTTTAATGTATAACTTGATGTAAATTATTTAGTGCAAGCCGTACCAATTGCCAATCGCGCCAAAATTGTGAAATGCGTCTGATACGATACAATCGTTTAAGTCAGTTTATCGATATCGTGCGATAAGGAATACGATTAAAGGTCACACAGTCACATTTCATTGTCACAGCGTCACGTTGCAATGTGAACACCAAATGAATGAATACTTTCAATGTAAGAAACAGTGACAGATTTTGGTCACATCATTTATGGAGTCTGCTTTTGTTTTTATTTTGGTATTACAGTATTGAGCTTATTTGGCCATCTAGTGATGCATGTATTAATTGTAATATGTATATAGGGTATGTATAGGTGTGACAATGTAACACTGTGGCAACCTGTATTAATCATACCGTGTATGACGCGTTAAAATGTTAGTGCTGCCAACTTGTTTTAAGCCTCAGCTGACTGATGTTTAGCTTGCGAAACTGGTAAAATCCAATATTAACAGTGGAAATAGTAAACAATAGTAAACAATTTTAAAATTACCTTATGAATACACTGCGGCCTTGTGGTTGCAAAGGTGTGAGAACCTGTCTGACCTGTGAGAAGGACTTTGAAATCACTAAGCCTTCGCTGCACCGGCAATTTCAAGAGCTGGAATCCTGGTCATATTGTGTGCAATGCAAGCGTCTCTACGCCGGATGGGACACACAGGCGGTACAGTCGGCGCATCCAGATCACGAGAACTCAGTTGGTCTGCCACTGCCAGGCATATTTGTGCAGGAGTGTTTCCTGTCGCCCGAAGAGGGCGCACAGCTGATATCTGACTTGGATGCACTCCCATGGGCAATTTCTCAAAGTGGTCGACGCAAGCAAAACTTTGGACCAAAGACCAACTTTAAAAAACGTCGCCTGCAGCTGGGTGCGTTTGAGGGCTTCCCCAGTAGCACCCGCTACGTTCAGGAACGCTTCGAGTTGGTTCCGCTTCTGCGTAACTTTCAAACAATCGAACAGTGTTCGCTGGAGTACGATCCAAGCAAAGGTGCGAGTATAGATCCACATGTGGACGATTGTTGGATCTGGGGCGAACGCGTCGTAACCGTCAACTGTCTGGGCGATGCCGTGCTCACGTTGAACCTTTACGAAGAGCAGCAGACAGGGAAGTATAATTTGGATTTGGTGACACAATACGAGCAACAACTGCTGGAGCCACTGCTAACTCCTGAACAGCTGGCATTCTACAAGGGCAAGGTGTTGCGCATACCTATGCCAAAGTGAGTTTTCCCACAGTACAGAGTTGTAAAAATTGCTATTGATTTATTAGGACTTTAAAATTTCGAATATATAATTCATTCAAAACTAATCATTGAAACAGAAGTTGCACATTCAAGAAATTATTTATGTAATTGTTAGAAACTTATTCAGAATTCTTATAAGCTACCAAATTTGCATTAAATTATTGCTATCATTTTTATTTTCAATCCAAAAAGTTGGATAACTTTATAGTACAAAAATATAATCAATTGAATTCGAGTTAATTGCAATGTATTACAGCTCTACATGAGTTCTGGTTTTTTAATTTTTACTAATATAACAATTGTTTCTTTCAGTCTCTCGCTCATTGTGCTTTATGGTCCATCTCGGTATCAGTTTGAGCACGCCGTGCTGCGTGAGGATGTGAGTGAGCGTCGCGTTTGCATTGCGTACAGAGAGTTTACACCGATGTATATTGATGGTATGGATAAAGGACAGGGAGAACCCGTAAGATTACAATCACAATTATTTTGGAAAACGCCAGAAGCAATAAAAACTGTCTGAAATCCATTAATTGAAATTTATTTAAACAACTAATTGTATTCAATGGTACTCGGTAGCCCACTTTCCCTGTGAGCTGGACGATAGTCCAGAAGGGCCACTTGAGCGGGCAGCTGGACACCATGCATTCGTTTGAGATGAGCACGCAGATTACTACTGGTGCTGAAGCTATTCATGCAGACAACGCACTGATGGCTATTTGCGTGCTTGTCCCGTATGTGGGCGTTGAGATCCTTGACTTTTTCAAAAGCAGTCGTGCAATATTTGCATACATGCGACCTGCGCACGTGTGTTTTCAGAAATTGCTGCGATGCATAGGCCAGCGGACAGTATTTGCACTTATAAATGGCCTGGCTGCCGCTGGGTTCAGTGTTTAGCAATCGATTCGTCTCGTTGTACTCGTCCAAGTTGTCGTGTTTTAATTCAACGGCTGCATAATCCAGAGTACGCAGTTCATAGCTTGGAAAGCGCACCAGATTCTGATCTATTTCGGATTGTTCGCGTTCGTCCAGTTCAGTTGCGGGCAAAAATTCCGATACTATAAGCGAGTCCTCGTTTGCTAATCTCTGCGAGGGTCGTGCCAGTTCTTCCGGTTGCAGCTCTATAAAATCCTGCGGCAGTTGTTGATCCTCCTCCTTCTTCACAAAGAAATCCATATCTGCTGTCACAAGCTGTATGTTATCATCAAATATTTGCTCCCGCTGTTCACATAACTCCAATTGAGCTTCATTGTACAATTGACGCAGTTGTCGATTGGCAATCATCAGTTTGCTGAAGTAGGCGTAGTGCACTAGACACTCCTCCAGGCAGGCATTGCAAATCATTGGTAGCTCCGACGTCAAATCCAGGGTAATGTGATGCTGGCAAGAAATTTGATCATGTGTTTAACTATCTTTATTTTACATTCGTAAAGAGTAAAGTGAACTTACAAACATGGCCTGCATTATTTCGCAAATTGTGTGCTCCTCATCAACATCAGCATCATTCGATTGTCCTGCAGTTATAACTTTATGATCTGTAATGTCGACATCTGCATTGTCAACAAAACAAATTCGGCACAATTTTCGCAAATCAATGTTCATTGTTTATTATGGATTTTGTTTTAAAAATTAAACTATTTAATTCTTTTGTATCATTTAAAATAAATTCTTCGAACAGCTGATATGCCAGGGCTGAAGCAGTACATTAATTCCGTTAACGCAAATTGAGGTCTGTTAAACAAACCAAAGTCGATAGCAACAGTGGGTAGGAGAATTATTATTATTATGCAATATGTATTTATTCTAATTAAATTTCGCAAATCTCCTCTATATTAACATTTTGTGCAATTTGATATTAATTTTTCCAACGACTGTAAACTGATATGCCAGGGCTGCTGGCATATGTTAACGCTGCTGTTAACGCAAAAGGGAGTGTCGTTACATTAGCTACGTTAACCTCGCTAGCCAAAGTAACATTGACGATTACTTTAGACGAAATAATCGATATTTTATACGTTAAAACAAACAAAATATTATTACAAAATGCATGATTCTCTTTTCAAAATAAATTTTATTCAGTTTTGTGTTTTGTTTTTTGCAATCATTTCTCTCGATTTTTAAAGTTAATTTATTTGTTAAATTATTTAATTCCTTTTCAGCTTACAATTAATTATTATCGTCAATGTGACGAAACTTATTTGTCTGTCAATAATACTTATTGACAACAGACTTTTGCTAATTTTGCGGATCTTTTGTTTTGTGTTTTTTACATGCATAAATTGGGTTTCATTTTTTCATTTGCGGTAACGGTTTATTTATTCTGCAAATAGCTATTTAAATTGAATTGATATTTTTGTTGTTCTGGGATAGGCGTTGGGATTTAATTTAACGGTTTTTCTTGTATCTTTGGGCGGTGAGTTTTAGTGCTTAACATTTGCAGTTTATAACCTAGTTTGTTTGTCTTTGTTTTTATTTAAATGCTAATATTAAATATATATATTTTAAAGTGTGATCCAATCTTTCTTGTTAATGATCTATTGAGACTTTACTTTTTGTTTACCTGCATTGACATGCAAAAAATAATATAAAATAAATATAAAACGGAAGTCGCTGTTTGAATTGTTGAGATGCTCTTTATTGAATAAGACGAATCCGTGTTTGTTTTTGTGTTCTGCATGTGTTTGTGTGCCAACCTTTATTAATTAGAATTAGCATTTAGTTTACACTCTGATGTGAAGAATTAGTTACTTTATTTTGTCTTGCAAACATTATTATTATTCTTTGTTATATTCTTACCAAATGATAAAATGTATTTTTCTATCATTCATTTTTGTCACTTTCTAGCCCTTTTAATTTTTTGCCTTTTTTATCCTTTATTACTTCTTGCTGTAATATTAAATTCGTTTTTAGTTGCCCTCTCCTAATGTAGGACGCTTACTTTATAGTTATTTTTGGGTTTAATCATTTTTTATAATTGCCTATTTAATGCTATTAGTATTATAATACATACATGTAGACTTCATTCTTTTAAAGAGTGTAGAAAATGTTTTTGTTTTGTTTAAAATAAGCTTCTTTTTATCAAAAAGACATTCATACACATATATAAGTACTAGTATATAGTAGTTATAATTTTGAGCTTAGTTGCTGAAGATTATCCCTAAATTAATTATACAAAAAAATTATAATATAATTTAAATATTTTATCGGTCTAACGCATATGATTACAATTGAGTTTCATTGCTAATTGCGCGAATTGTAAAACAATTAAAGAAAACAGAAATGTTATTTTTTTAAATAGTTCTATAAACAACCTTAGGGGGACAGACATAGTTATCGGTAGGATTACGCATATTTGGCGTAAGTAAAAATTACATTATATCAAATGCAAATAATACAATACATATTCAAAATGAGTGCCCTGTAGCTAGTCGTATATCTTTCAGATCTTTAGTTGTTACTTCCCACACTAGTGAGGATTGATTAAGCACTCATATGGATATTTCTGGGTCTATCGTAGGATTGGCTAAGTGCAATTTTCAATGTGATTTTTATAAGAATTTGTTTAAGTAACATTTCGTCTGGTATCTAACATCAAATGAGATGTGAGCACAATTCTGTTAGAAATTTACAGAGATACAGAGAGAGATAGAAACAGTAAATTTGTTTAAAGTACGGTGTGAGGTTGGAAGAGGGGACTAACTTATAAGTACATTGCAGGCTGTAGACATATCATTGGATAGAGCGAGTACGTGCGAGTTATACGGCAGTGTTTACGATTACATTGCGAAATATTCAACATGTATTCGTTATGATAAGGAGGTAGGTTTTATATTTGATTTACTTTTGTTCTTTTTTTTTTATTTTTGTTTAGAAAACATGTACTTTAAAAGGTTTTATAGGTGGGTTTTTGAAAAGTTTTACAATCTGGGATCTTTTATTTTTTATTTTTACCGTAAATATCACTGTTTCGCTTCAAAGATAGTAGTTAAATTAAAAAGTGAAAGCTCATACTCGGAAGAAGAACTTCAACTGAAACTTCAATTAAAATTGAAATTAGAAATTGGTAAAATTTCCAACAAAATTGTGATGTCAATGTTTATGTAACATATGTAGTTAGTCTGGCTGGTTGGTTTTTTTGTTTATTTGTTTATTTGTTTGTTATCTTCGGATTTTCATTTGCTGCTTTTGCTAAGTGTTAGTTGTTGCCTGTTTCCGTTTTATTAAAAATATATGTATTTATATATTTTATGTATACAAGTATATGCGGTGATATATGTGTTATAAAATATATATACACCGGTTTTTTTTATTGGTATTTTAACTAATTTTCAGAATCCCATACTGCTAGTTTTTAATTTTGACTAATTTCATTTGGTTTATGCAGAGACTATAACTTGCGGCTTTTTAGTTTCGGATGTAGTATTCTCTCAATTTGCTATAATATTTCAACAATAAATTTTCTAAAAACGGCTTGTTCAATGAACATATTCTCAAAGTATTCCTTTTGTTTTATTTGGTTTGTTGTATGTATGCGTTTTAAAAATTATTTATATATGTTACTATTTTAATATATATATATTTATATAATCATATTCATTATTATGTGTCAGTTTGTTACCATTTATGCCCACCACTTTACTATTCTATCCACACAACAATTACGCACGCTCAAAATTGAATTGAATCATAGAATCAAAATCAAAATAATGTTGCTTGCTTTTTCAAAAATTATTTTAAACATATAACATAGTTTTAAAATTATTAAAATCAGTATTTAATTCGAAGACATTTTGTTAATATCAGAAGATTAAATGAAATACTTTTGGTCCACGTGATGTAAACACAAATTACAGACATGTATTTAAAATTTTTATAAATAATTAAATCTTCAATTTAGTATTGCAAAGGATAGTTAAATAAGGTCTTCTGCCAAATATCTTACACTTTCCTACTTTTAAAATGGTTGCTGTCCCTTGTTTTTCTTCGTATATTTATTTTGATATTTCAATTGTCAATTAAGTGCTTGAGTGTGCGTGTGTGTATGTGGAGTGTGATTGTGTGAGTTTTAAATACATATCTAATGTCTCATAGGAACAATCTCTCTTATATACATACATTGTATAATGTATTCGCCTCTCAGTGTGTTTCTTACATAAATTATAACAATTCAACGTAATTAACTTATAACCTTGTCGCACACACACACGTACACATGTGACAGAATGTCAGTATGTGTGTGTGTGTGTGTGTGCATAATTGCAATATTTTCTTTGACCTTTTGAAACTTTTCTATTTTTATGTGTATTTGAGTGTGAGTGTGTTCCTTCTGCTATTACTATGCAAATGGTTTTAGTTTTTGTATATTTCTCTTTATTTGGTAATTTTTATTATTTAACTTACTAAACATTGCACAATTTGCTTTTTATTTATTTGGTTTTGTTGTACGGCAGTAATTTTTGCTTTGTTTTATTTTACCTAAAATATTTATCATAGTACACACACGACATTATGTGTTATTTTCCACGTTCTTGTTTCTATATTCCATTGCGGTTTCCTTTCTTTTTTCTTTTTTCTTTTTTTTGTTTCGACTTAAAAATGTAATTAACAATTTGTATTTTTTTATCATTTGCTTTGTATTGAAGCAGCTTTGCTAGTTTTTGAAAGTGAACTTAACTTAATGCCTCCTCATATACAATAACTGTATACATCATGTGTGCATGTGTGTGTGTTTGTGTGTGTGTGTGTAACTTAAGTGTCTAAATTATGCTGTCTTATTGCACGATTATGTGCGGAGCGGAGAGCAGCACAGTTACCGTTGCAATAATCGTAAAGAGCGTAAAAACAATTAAACAAAATCTGTGAAAGATAAGAAAAAGACGATGAATGTAACAGTGTAGCTTGAATTACTGTTGTTTAATGCACACAAAATGGCGGCGAATGCAAACTGTACGCCATGTTTGCTTATTAATGCCACGTGTTGTGCGTGTGTTTGTGTGCTTTGGAATGTGGCGGCTCCACGACTTGCAAACAACCGGAAGTTGTGTGGATGTGGCTGTTGCTTTTATTGTTTGATTTAGCTGAGCGTCAGTTGAGGTCACACAGTGTTGCCCTACCAATTGTTGGCACTGTGCTTGTCAACGCCGGCACTAGGAATTATTTGAATCAATCTAAGAGCCAAGTTAGTGGAATTATAAATAAAATTGAAGGAGTTGTCTAAATAATTAAAATTAGTTTCTGCTTTCTCTAGATAGAAAATTAGACACACTAATCGAAATAAAATCAGCTTTAAACACATATATGAATTAAAACAAGAATACACCTAATTGTCAACTAAATCAAGCAATATATTTTTTTCACATGTTAATAAATCAAATTTGTTGATAAACCTGATACTTGTAAATCGTGCATTACCAAATATCTTGTGTCATATTCTTTATAATTTCTTGGCACTGTGAATAACGATTTTAAAGAGTTGTTTTAGAAATCAATTTATCGATCAAAAAATATTGTATTTATAAAATAATATCATTGCAACAAATTTATATAGATTTGAATTTAATAATAATTTAAAAAGAATGTATATAAAGTATTTCAGCCCCTGTATTTAAATAAATATATTATTTCATTCACTTTAAATATACATATATATCATTAGTATCGGTGAGCTTCTAAAGATCAATATTTACAAAAGTTTTATTTTCGTCCCTTACGAATATGCTGATAATAATAACTGATACAATTGCATATTTCCTATTGCTATCTATTAATCATATCAATTATTAAGAAATTCGAAATATTTTAAGAGATAGAAGAATTTAAAAGTTGACGGTGGTGAATTATCTTAATTGTGTATATCGTCGAGCATGATGTCAAAAAATGAGGTCATCAATTAAACTGTTAAAATGCCTATTGGTGCACGATCTCGATTGATTCAAAAATCTCTAGTTGGTTATAAAGAAAATGTGCGACGTTACCTATCCACAACCATTGCAGCGAATTTCCAATCGCTTATCAATTCCGCTTCATCGTCAGCTTTGCGCATGCGCGCTGTTATAAATTGCAATTCTTTAAGAATTAAGTGTAAATCTTTGTGGTTGCAGCCTATTACAGTGTGGTGTTCCTCCACCGTTGTGGGTCGGCCGAAGCTTCTGCAATACAATTATAGAGGCATTTCAGAAACTAATAGTATAATAATTTCAAAAGGAATACTTACGCCGACGAACCGATGGCGGTCTGTGATCCTGATATTGTATGACGAAAATCGTCATCGATATCGAGGACATTGGCTAGTAAGGATTTGGAAGATCGTTCCTTCAATTCCAGCTCTTTCATGCGATTGCTTAATAATATTGATTTGCGCGTGATCTTGCGACCAGGCCGACCCATGCGCAGTATCCAGGGCAGCCATTGTAGGAAAACGGATTTGATCTAAAAAATGAAGGGATTTGCATACGATTTTTATCGATAAGCCATGTGTTCGATCTGATCGATTACTGGATACTAACCCACGGTGGCATTTCGTGTATATCCGCTGTGCGATGATGATAGTTGAGTACCACAACCGTTAGCACCACGGACGATGCAACCATGAACATGATACAGTTGAAATAAGTACCTAATGGTCGATGTTTTGTGTATGGATCGATAACAAGAAAAAGGAGAAAGTGTTATTATATTAGTATGCTGTTCGATTTATCTCACATTTTGCACAACACTAAAAACTGAAGCTTTCAAATAAAAATTTATAACAAAACAGCATTTACATTCCGTTAGTTAGTTTGTTCATGATAAGTAGTTTGAGAATTACAGTGGATCAAGTTTACTGTGTCATTTTGGTGACAAGCAATTGCTGTGATTTATCAGATGCGATACTACACGATTTAGTTCACAATTTATACATATTACAGGGTATTCAGCCATGCATATACCTTAAGCGATACACGTTTACATCAGGTATTCGCATTCATTTTATAGTTTTCATCTACTTTACGATTATTTCATGCTTTAGTTGTGCATTAAAAATAATTAGTTTAAAGACAAATTCAGTCAGTCATAAAATCAGCAATTTTCACTATAATTATAAGCAGAAAGTTTATTAATTCGATATTTATTGTATTATGTTGAGCTTGTTTTACATTCCCGTGTGTCTGGGATAATTTAGTTGGTTTGCTCTACAAACTCTAGTAGAAACTCAAGGTGTCATTTATCACATTTTGGTTTTCAGCATACAAAAATATCTTTTGCTTTGACACCAAAAGTTGGTTGTGTGCAAAAACTTGGTTAGAAGTGATTGGGGCGAAGAAGCACAAACATTTTACAAGGCTTCTTTGAAGATGAATCTCATCGTCGGATAGAAACGGTTCTGTTTTGTAATTAATCGATCAAATTGGTGTGTTAAATATTTACAAGCTGTAAGTTTATAGCCTTTTTTTTGCTTTTCATGGCTGACTTTGTTTGTCCTTAAATATAAAAAAAAATTACTAATATAAATAATAAATGCATGCATTAAATATTTGATTTATTGTACAAATTGAACAACTGTAAGACGGTGTGAGTTGATGGATTCAATTGCTCGGATAAACAAATTGTTTTATTTTTAGTAATATTTTCGTAAATTATGTAAATTGAATGTTATATATAAATTATTTGAGTATTTACGGTATGCTTACTGAATTGTTTATAATTATTTTGTTTTAAGTAAAAAAAGGTTTTATTTGATTTAAGGCGTATTACTGCTCACGATTTAAAATAGTTGTCGTTATTTAGTCAGCTTTTGATACTTGGATATGAGGAATTTTAAACGTGTCTCATTTTGTTTTATATAAATAACTGTATATTGTTTTACATACTTAGTTTGTAATTTGCATAGGACTTTGTACTATATTTGTAAGATGTTTTTAAGGAGGATAGATTGGGTACTACTTAAGTAAGTTATACAGAACACCCTCAAAAGCATGTCAAAAAAGTTGTTAGATAGTTTTTGTGTTTATCGGACTAAAAGAGATCTCGTTGTACCCTTGCAGATGTTTTAATTCTTTCATGTGCAAATCAATAAATAATAACCTCTAAAAGTTAAACTCAAATTTTAACTGGTAATACTGACCCAGATTTTGTCAAACATTTTCCGTGGAAACATTATATGGATATTTAAGAAAAGTATTTTTTTTTATAATATTTTCGCGATCAGTCAACATATCGATTTGATTTACTTTTTAATATATTTGATATAATTGTAGTTATACATTTTTAGCACTCTTGATATAACCAGCTTAAAGTTGATCAAAATCTCTTAAATATCTCTTTTCATTTTAATTACTAATTTCATATCAGAACCTTTGTATGAGCTGAACGAATAACTCAGATAGCTATGATAAAAATATAATAATAATACCGATAAATATTCCAAAAATTAATATTTTAATAATCTGTATTGTATTCTGTATTCAACAAGTTCTGCAAGGGTGTTTGTGTTATTACTTATGCAAATAAGTCAAGTTTTATTTTGCCTTTTGTTGAGCATTGGATCTTAAGATTAAAAGAGGTTCAGCCAAAGTCTAAAAAAGCGTTTGATATGATTGTTGGGAAATTTGTTGGGTAAATCTACAGCAGCCATTGGAAAGTATTTGCTTTTGTAATGTTATCCGTTGGAGTTGTTGTACTTCATGCTCTCGTTAATGTTCAGTTTTTCAGTTTTTACCTACTTTAAACGCACCGCAGAGTAGTCTGCAGTCGCACTAGTTAATTAATTTTGTACAAGATATAATTTTGATTTTAAGCAGAAGATTTTTTATTTGGAAACTTTTCGTTTGCTACATTCGTTTTTAGCAGCTAAAAGAGAAAAGATATTGGTATTTATAGCGCTAGGAAATTCTGGATTTTTTTGTCATTTTTTTTTAAATATAGTAAATCAAAAAAAATTATAAATATTTGAGAAGGTGCTTGTACTAATACCTAGCAGCGGAACGGCCTCGCTCGTCTTTGTTATAACATTACCGACCAATAAAGAGAAAACTGTTTGCGAGAGTAGAATTGTAACACCTGCAAATATTTGGTTCGAAAAATGATTGATTGAGTAAAAAAATTCCAAAACGATATTGAAGTGTATTAAACGGCCGTACTTAAACTAATCGTCAGATTAGCTGTCAAAAAGTTGTGTTAGTTGTATAGAAACAGTCGATATGATGATACCACGTAGAGATAGAGAGGAGGAGAAAGATACAAAGATTGCTGATACGAACTGTAAAAGATAGGGAATTCTTCTATATTTTATTTATTATAAAATAATCACTACCTATTTACAGCTCGGTTCAAGCAAGATTACAGTGAGGGACTTTGCTAAATGATATTTTTTGGCTGAACCTTTTTTGTTTTTCCATCTTTTCTATATGCTTTATTTGAGGGTGTTTGTGCTCAAGTGCTACACATATTTACATAAGTACCATTTAAATAAAATTTTCTGTTTATATGCTTTATTAGTATTCTATAATATTTTGATATAACAGTGCACTTTATTAATGGGCTAAACAAGTATCAATCCAAAATAAATAACAAGCGAATGCAGAGATACAAATTTGTGACCCATTTTTGCACAGTTCCAAAATAAAAATAAAACTATACGAAATGATATTTTTTATTATAATATATTTTAAGTATTAGATTTATTTGTTTGTTTGTTTTCAAATATCGATCAAAAAGGTTCTCGAGCAAAAAATATCATTCCGAGAAATGGGTCAAAAAGTGTAAATATGATGACTGTGTGATAAATAGAAGCAGTAAATATAATGGATGTTTAGTGAATAGTATGCAGCATAAAAATAAATATCTTGTGATTTGGTGACTTCGAAAGATTGAAGGTGGTCATGATAGTTTATATTGTATATTTTTAAATTTATGGACTTTGAAATACTTTATGTTACGTGGTGGAATATTGGGTGTACATTTTAATGATAATTATATATCTTTATATATCTCGGGGTTATGCTATGCGTATGCAGTTAACGTTTCTAAATAAGGTGAGGCATGAGTGAGTGAAAGTGAGAGAAACAAAACGAAATAATTACAAATCAAAGCTATTAGCAAAAATAGTTAAATAATACCATAAGAATAAAACTTCTTTCTTTCTTTCATCTTCATCGATCGGCGACGTTAGCGGCGATAATATATATATATATCTCTTATCGGCATTTAATTCAATGGTTATTTCACAAGTATTTTCCCAAACTCACTTGTATTGAAATCTGTCTCATAAGTATCTTTTGTAATTACATTTTCATTTGGCATTGAAGGAGTTACATAATTGCGAAGTGGAAATAAGTACAATCTGTCTGTACCGCATTAAATATATAATATGTATTTAGAATATATAAATGTATATTAGAAATTCAATATGTTGTTGAATAATTACAGAACAATGTATTCATCTTGTGTGCTTTATATCTGAATGCAATAGAACCATGACAGTCATTGTCTTTTGAAACGGAAATTTGATTAAATTAATTTAAATTTGCAAATGTAGAATATAAAATTGAGTCATCTTGATAGCTGAAAGCCTTTCAGATTAGGATTAAGAAATATATGCTTTCAAAATAGGATCTTTTGATTTACAAAGAATTAAATAATCAGAGGAAACAGTTTAGACATTTTTTGGTTGCAGGAACTTAAGTGAAAATCTGAGAAGTGGTTTAAATTATTTTATAAGAGTTTTTGGAAGTTTGAAAAATATTTAATTTATGAAAGAGACATTATTAGTTCTATTGCACCGTAGAAAAGCAACACTAATTTTATTTTAAGTAAAGTTGGAGTAATTGTACTGAAGTGAATTGATTGTATCATTGGCGTAGCTGTTATTAAATAGTTTAGTGCTGGGTAGTTTCTACAAAATACTTATAATATATATGTTTTATAATATATGTATAAATCAGCCACATACCAATGACAAGTGAAGAAATTGAAGAGAAAGTTTTGAGTAATTAGGAGTAATAGATCAGAAGAGTTGTAAGTAGATAACGATAGCATTTAAAAGATTTCTCGACGGGTTTTACGTTGCTCAATTTGATTTTTTGTGATGGGTGGGGTGGTAGTACCGTAGCACTGACATTTGGAATGTTATCCGAAGATATTGATTTAAAAAAAGCGAACGCAAAAGAGGAGAGAGAGAGAGAGAGATGTGACGTAGATAGAGAGTGTTTGTGAAACAGAGATAGCAACATAATAATATGATTAACTAAGAAACGGCTTCATTTTATATATATATATATAATATTATTTCAAGTTCAATTTTCGAACAAAACAGAGAGATAGACGGAGCGAGTGAAAGAGAGAGATAGAGAGCGTTAGTTAAGTTGGTTTAGTAATTAATTTAAAACTTGTTGTAATTAGTAAACATATTACGAAGTACACAAATAACATTTAACAACTTTTGGCACTTAGCATTTTGTATTTGTTGACTTTGTTTTAGTTAGACTAATGCTTTATTTAAGTTTTAAAAATTTGTTGTTTGGTTTTTGGTTTTAATTAAGGATTATATATGCGAACAATTTAGCAATGTGTGTGAATAATCATAATTGATATATATATATAACAACAATAACAATAATATTTATGGATATATATAGATATATATATATATTTATAGTATGTATGTACGTATATATAAATCATATTAAGTAATTTGTTAATTAACGTTTAGATTTTATTGTTTTTTGACAAATTTGAATATATATTTGCATTTGTATGTTTTTTAAATGCAATCGCTACCTAACAAGGGGATTGCATCAGATACTTGGGGCAATGTCTCAGCTACAAGGTTGAGAAACACTGTGAGCGATAGAAGAATTGTAACTCCTGAAACAAAAGAATTTCGTTTGATAAAATACAATATAAATAATGACAATTAAATGAAATTATAAAACGTATGTTGGTGTTGTTTTTTTGTGACATAGAAAACAAAACTCCAATAAAGACATATCAAGGGCATTTCACAAGTTCTGTGTTTGTTGTTTGGTATGTTGTGTGTTCAAGTTGTTTTCGTGGTTTAGTTCGCTTTTCAATACGTCGTCGTAACTCAATGTTATTCTTATGTTGTTTTCAGTTCTTTTTTCATTTTCAATTTTAAGTATATATTTAACATATACCTTAAATGGATTTTACTTTGATATCAATCTCGATCTCGTATGAAGTGTGATTGAAAAGTGATGAGTATGCTTGTATGCTTTGAAGTTGACTTCAAACTCAAAAACTGGAAGCGGAAAGGGAGGAATGCTGGACATCTTTCTCAACTTAAGCGTTTGTAAATTGTGGGTATCTTTGTCAGGGGTTACACATACAATATATAATAATGCAAAACAGTTAAGGGTCCGTTACACGAAGCTTTCTCAAAGTTAAAGGTATACATGTGGAATATTGTGAAATTTAAGCGCAATTAAAAAATATTCACATTGTGATCATTTATCAGGGATTATTTTCAAAACATATATGACATGAAATATTCGCTTACACATAGTAATGATTTCAGTCATTGAATTTTTCTGTGTTTTAGTTGTTTTTATTAGGACGATTAAATGGCTATGAATCTAAATATCACATCCAAAATTTAAATATATGTATATTGAATTTTCTCGAAAATCAAATAAAAGTTCGACGTCTATATCTAATCGATAGTGTTTTTAAAATTAATATCATCTTTAATATCAAGAAGATATGATCATTTATCATTTAAACAGTTCTATAAATATTGTATATACATTTGTGGATTAAAAAATCATTAACCTTAGTAGGAAACCACAATTTTTCTAAATGGAAAATAATTTACTTCGAACCGAATATTCTTTCAAGGCAATTTACTTGAGCTCACGACCGTACACGACAACAACTTCCAAAAATTGAGATAGGTCAAGGTTCAAAAAGGAAGCTTGCTTTTTACAGACAAGTTAGTTTAAGAAAAACTTTTTCTGCCACTGCTACTGTTACCAAAAAAATATATTACATATTATTTGCTTAACCAGTCATCTTTCCTTTTTAGTCTCTATATCAATTAGAGCTTACTATAAAAATTAGAAATGCTTTTTTATTTTTCTCTTTTGGGGATAATTCACAATTATATATAATTTTTGGAGTTCTTGACTGAATTCTCAAAATAGATCTTTGATGCTTAAGAATTTGAATTGAATTTGTACAGAGCTATTGCTATTATATAGTATTATCCATAATTGATACACGAGATTCGAAAATAATTTCCCTATTTTGCTGCACACTATTGTGAATTTGTTAGTTAGTTAAGTTGACTCGAGGTAGATTTACAGTCAAATATTAACACTAAACAACACAGAAAGCAGTTACTTGAATGTAAGGATCAGTTTTTACTTTTTAATGTTTTCAATTAGTTCTGAAGCAGATACCTTTTTTTAAGTGCCTAGACAGTGCCTTTAAAAAGCATGCTTTTTTATTTCAAATTCATACCTATTTGAATAATATAAAATTATATTATTAATCAAGTTTTGTTTAAATACTTAGAACTATGCCTTTTAGATGATAAGACACTTTAAACTTTGTATTTGTAGATGGCTTTAATTAGTTGAGCTTGTACCTTTGATATTCTTAAGATTTTTGTTTTTTATAAATCAGTAATTATTGTTACAATATAGAACTTACAATCTAGAGGGTCATCAACGAGCTAAAATAACTCTGAACAATTCTAAATGTTTGGGCACTAATTTTCACAATATTCCAGCAAATGAATGCGTTCATTTCGCATCTTTTCTTGTAGTTGGTTTAACTTTTCAAAAGCTTAGTGGTGGTAAGTACAAGGTGCACAATCTTCCAACTTTTACCCATTAGTTTGTGCAGAGAGGAAGGCCACCGAAACGGCAGTGGCAAGTGGCAAGTGGCAAGTTTTGCCGTTAGTCAGATGAGAATATTTTCAAAATTGAACTGAAGTCTGGCCGATGTCCTTGCTTTACTGCACTTCTCTTTCAGTTTTTTTAGGATTCTTATAATTTTGTTAAGGGGCGATGAGTTTAGCACTACGTGTCGTCAATTTGCCACGCCGACATGCGGTCCATTTAATTTGAAACGTGTGTCCTTAGTTAAATGTGACGTCTACGGGCATTACTTAGGAATTTGCACAGTGCATGCAAATGATTTGGTCCAACTCTCATCTGTGGGTCGTTGTTGGAAGTTGAAAGTTGGAAGAGTTCGGAAGTGGGGTCGGATATAATATGACATAATATGAACGCATGATGAGCGATACGATATTATGTGGAGTTGCAAGTCTACCATCTGGTCAAATGGATCTGCATTAATGCAAGTTCAAATGTTGCGCTTTGATTTTTTTTTTGGTTTTTTTTAGCTTTTCGCTTAGTTTAGTTGAGTTTCATTTTTAGCGGGAAGTTGTGAGGTTTGCGTTTGTTCGGGGGGTGGTTTCATTATTTAATAGACGGGATTTTACAGGTGAGTAAGTATGAGAGTTTTAAAGATTTCTTTTGGCATTTTCGTATTTATATTTTGAGCAAGTAAATAAATTTACTGATGGTTGGATTGGATTTGAATTTCTTGTGAATTGCGGTTGTTCAGTTTTGGTTTTCTTATGTGACTGGGTGCAAGTACAAGACAGTTCTTGCCAAAACGAGATATATAGCGAGTTAGTAAATTAGAGAAATACAGAGAGAGAGAGAGAGAGAGAGAGAGAGAGAGCGAGAAATATTTATATAGTGTTAGTAGTATGGCTAAGACTCAGCTAAGCAGGACTTTTGTCTATTGGCCTCGTATGTTGTTTGTGGCATGCGATTTGCAGTTTTTTTTTAATTTTTTATTGTCGTGTTGTTGCTGTTACGTTAAGTTTTCATTGACTTTGTGGCTTTTGTTGTTGTTGTGGTTGTAGTTGCTGTGGTTGTTGTTGTGGTTGTAGAGCTGCGTGTGAATGTACTTACGTCTGTACAAAGTGTGTTTTATTTACAGAGTACGTTGTTGTTGTTCTTGTTGTGGTTTTTATTTAAATGCAAATTTGTCAGCTTATAAGTATATCAACTTCAATAAATACCTACCAAATCTACAATGCATATTGCTTGTGTATTTTTCTTTCTTAGTTTACTAAATATAAGCATTAACATACTATATACATACATGTATGTATTTATGTTTGTATGTTTTGTTTTGTTTCCTCACATACATGTTTTTTCCTCTCTACTTTACCAAGTATCAAAATAACATTTGGTTGCGTTTTGATTTCATTTCCTTTTATTTTTTTAGCCTTCAATACAAACCTTTGCCATATATATACATGGATGTGCACCTATGTATACTATATATTGTGTATTGCAATGGTATTGATATTCGTTGTTCTTTTATACATACAAAATCATAAAAATATATATATTTTTGTTATCAAATATTGCAATTGGCAGGGTCAAACTGGCAATTTTTATCAAATTAACTGGGCTACGTTTTGGTTTGTGATTTTCCTTCAGTTTTTTTTAAATATAATTTCCAATTGCCGATTGCTGGTCATGAAAATATACACAATACGCAATAGTTACACAAATCTTGGTAAAATAAAGTATTTAGTATTGTGTTACAAATTTGATTTGTGTACCATAGTAACAAGATACGATTGCTCATAAAAATAATGCAGTTAGGAATTGAATTTTGAAAGGCTTTGAGGTTTTTCAAAGTATTCTTTTCATTTTAAAGGATTAAAGTAAATAACAAGCGAGTAGTCAATTTTTTGAACCTGTTCTGAGATTAATAAAAGTATTATTAGTATTAGTAGTTAAAGTATTATACCGTATTCGAACGTTAGATTCCTTTTCAAATTAGCAATGTTTATTTGGTTATCTAAGCGGCTTGATAAAATATGATAATGTTCAATACATTTGATTGAATGTTCGAGCCAGCTTTTCTAAACACATTTTCCCTTGTATATAGATCAATGCTTTTCTAAGTTAAAATAAATTATTTGTAGTACTATTGGAATAATATGTTTACATTTTCATGACCTTAGCTGTGGATTCTATCAATATCATATTGCAATTTGATGTTCTCATGTTTAGGTTTGTTCATATTTTTTTCTGACTGGTTGGCGCAGTTATTGGCCAATTTATTGTAACGTTTGAAATTTGGTAGCGAAAAAAGGTTGTTCGTTGGATTTGTTCATAGTTTTGGTTATGTACAGTTTAACTATTTTGTTTTTAATAATACATTTAACAAGAATATTAGTATATATAGAATATTTATTAGCTCTACATTTTAATGCGGTTTAAATGCAGCTATTTTTTATTAGTACTTGATGATTAGATTTTCAGGCAATAAATGCGACCGGTCCCAGCATGAAAATGATATACTACTCTATATATAGAGAAGCTTATTTACATGATGAACGTTTTGGCTTTAGTTTATTGTTATTTGTTTGTTGTTTTTAAATATTTTTTTCTTTAAGAAATCAATTTGTCAGGCTAAGAACAAAAGAGTGAAATAAATGATACATATATGAAAACAAATATCAGCTAGCGGCAAACACGTAGAAAAAACAAACGTATCGACAGAAACAACAACTCATAAACTAAGTGGGTAAATTTGGGGAGGGGGTAGGGGACAGCTTAACATACGCTTTTCAAACAGCAAGTATGAAAATGGAAATATATTGTAAATGAAAATGAAAATGAAAATGAAAATGATAACGAAAACTTTTCATTGCGATTCGATTATCGATTATGAATTGTGGTATTGGTATGTGTGTCTGATCCAGGAATAGTGAGTACTGATTCGTTATTCGTAATTCGTGGTTCGTGGTTCGTGAGTGTGCGTGAGTGTGAGTGTGTGTGTTTCGTGTAGTCAAATACCAATTATTGTCAGAGCTTTTGATGCGCGACTACTTGGATCATCTGATTTCAGTAGTAAATAATTAAAATATTAGTAGAATAGTAGGAGTAATAGTTGAAGAAAGAGCATTAAAAATGTTTCAAATTAGTCAGCTAGCTAAATGATGAGTATAAGTAAGCAAGAAGTATTAAAAAAATTGCTCCATCTGATTTATAGGTACTTTACATTTGATAGACAGTAACATAGAGTGACAGAGACAGATATAAATATGCAGACAGATAGATGGAGAGAAATGGACAGGGAAAAGAGAGAGAGAGAGAGAGAGAGAGAGAGAGAGAGAGGGAAAGAGGCGGTTAGATAGCTGTGAAGAATTCTTGTTTGGAGGTGTTCGTTGGGTGTGTTGCTTTGGTGTTCGGTTTTAACATGGAGCTATTTTGCAAAGGAGCTATTGTCCAAAAGTTCCGGCAGGAAGAGAAGAGTATTATTAGCTGGCTGAAACTGAAATATTGTTGTGGCACACAGTTAAAGTCCAGAAGTTATAGTATCTATTTGCAAACATACGTACAGAATTAAGATAGGTGTGTGACATATTATATTTCATTCTCCATTCGATTGATTCAGTGTACTTGTATTTGTTTGTGTCTGTATCTGTATCTGTATCTGTGTGTGTTTATATTCAGGATCTGAATAATTGGTATTTTGTTGTATCGAATATTTGGTTAGTATTTTTTTTGTATTTTTTGATTTTTCTTTTTTCATTGCACTACTGTAGTAAAACTAATATCAACTAAAAAGAACAACAATTAGAGACAGCACATTTTTGGAATTGCCTCATTTTTTGGTTTTCTCATTTTTTTTTTGAGGTTAGGATTTGTTTTTTTTTTTTTTTTGGGTAAATTTGTTAAATAAATATCGTGTTTGTGTACCTATAAGAGGAACAGCATCCGACGTTGTCGGCATAGACTCAGCAACAAGGTTTAGAAATACTGTTAATGATAGTAGTATAGTTACGCCTGGAACAAGAGATACAATAAATACTTATATAAAAACAATTTAAATGAAACGCCAAACGTAAAATTGACTGAAAATTTAAAGACAAAAAGTAAGTAATTTTATTGAACAAATTTCTTTATTTTTTTTTTTTTTTTTTAATATTTTAATTTATATTATGTTGTTTTTAAGAGACATTTGTTGTAGGTCTACAACATTGATTTAGCATGTGGAGAGTGTTGCCTTTTGCAGTAAATATTTTCAACATTTGATTATATAAATTTGTTTTATCAATTTAAATGTAGATCGAATTCCTTTGCAGCAGGCATCACCCCTTGTTATTTTACGTTTACTTTGTTTTTTTTTTACTCAATAATAAAACATGCATTGCTTAGACTAACTAACTTTGGGATTTTTTTAATTTATTATTTCGTTGTTTAATATTTTCATATATGGTTAAATCCAGCTAAGCCTCATTTCGCTACCGCTGCTTTACCTGAACAAAAACCATTCGAAATCCCTAACTAGATATTGAGTGGTAGTTACAACCACACGCTGAAAAAAGCTTATAAGATAAAATGATATCATATTATATATAACTAATTGGGTCATTGGGTCAGTCAGTGTTGGAAAGTGGTTTCTTATTGTACTATTCATTACTTACCCAGCGTTAGTTTTTCGCCTGAATCGGGCGGCAATGTAAAGCCCAGAAGGGCCATGGATGATATTAGCACGCATGGCACAATTAAATTGAAAAAATAATATAAAGTACGTCGGCGTATTTGTATTGTAAAGGTGATATCGACATATGGTTCTGGGCAGCACTGGTAGACTATGGTATTCTTCTTTCCGGGCATGGCTGAACGATAAAATTGACTATTAGTAATTCTCGAAACATTAAAGTCTTATGACACTGACACATTGACATACAATTATAAACAAATATCATTATATAATTGCGTTTTCTTTTCTTGAATACATATATTAGCTAGATATATACATTACGAATCAAGAAAAAATAAAACTTAAAGTGAGCGCAGCAATAATAAAAGGACCATCAAGCAATTTTGGATACTTATTTGCTACATATTTGATATTTGGTATTTGATATATATACAAAATGACAAGAAATCATAAATATCTTAAATATACGCATTTAAGTAGTTTAAAGACATTTACACATGACAACAAAACACAGATAGTGAAATAAGCATTAGGTTTATGATGATTTTTACTAACCAAGCAAGTACCACTCGCCATTTGTTATGAAATCGGAAAGATCCCCTCCATCTTCGGAATTCAAAACCAAATCCAACTGATTTTTACAACGATTTTTTGTTTTTTGTTTTTTTTTTTTTTTTGTATAGTTTTAAAAAATTTGTTTGGTGACAAACGAATTTTTGTTTGTTTTGGGATGGTTGGGCAATGTTTTGAGTTTGAGTTTGAGTTTTTTATATTGTTTTGGAGAAAAAGAAATGTAACATTTTTAGTTTTATTTATTTTATAATTGAGAGTTCATTTTTAGCCACGTTGAAACAACATTTATGTACAAAAAGAGCATGTGTTCCAGGTGTACGAGACAGAGCGAGCAAAAGAGAGAGAGCTTTTTATTATCAATTTTTACTTAAGTTACTAAATTTGAAATTGCGTTTTGAGTGCAAGTAACGTGAAATATAGTAATATTATATGGTATTGAGAACCTCATTTTGTTTCACTTCCATTAAGAGTCTTTACATACGTCCAAAATATTTCTTAATATTGTTATATATCTTCTAATTTTTGGGCGTGGTTTGGTCTGCTAACATGCAAAATAGGTGAAACTGAATTTTTATTTAAAAATGTCTGCGGTCTCACACATGATTCCATTTCTATAAAGCCCAATATGTGTAACGTCCAATGAAGGAAACTACCGTAAAGAGTAGTTGAAATAGTGCATTGGCAACACATATAGGGCCACCTCATTTATTATAACTGTTAACCTAGGTGTTGGCTAAAATATTCAAAATCAGTTTTGAAAATTTTAGCCAACACAGAACCGTTATTATTGTTTTTCAGTGCTTTGAAACACTTATTACTTTTGGTTTTGTAATTCGCAAAAACGCAAAGAATTGTTCGACGTGAGGAATTGAAAATAAACTGGAAGATATTGAAATTGAAATAGGGAGAGAAAGATAGAGAGAGAGAGAGAGAGAGAGCGAGAAAGACAGAAAGAGAAATTGGAAAGCATAAACGAAAGCAATTCGAGTATTATGACTCTTGAGTAACTAAGTAATAATAACCGTCGAAACTCAGTTGTTGTATAGTATCTAGTACCTATCCACACCTATTCCAGTCTAATTCTATATAGTCGCCTCCCCTTTCCCACCTATGTATTTTGTTTGTTAATACCCTGTGTGTTTCTTTCTGCCCACCGATCTGATTTGTGCACGTGCACGTGTGCGTGTGCGTGTATTATAGTAGTTGTTGTTTTCTCGTTAGCGTGTGTGTGAAAGCGTGACTGTGACCTCTGTGAATGGTGTGACCAGCCATTACTGAACCGTGTGTCGTGTGATAGCTCTTAACTGTGGCGTGTACTGTACTGTACTGTACAGTACTTGACTGTACTGCGATGTGTACTAAACACTTTACCTGATTTCCATCGTAAGTCCAACTACCGAATTTCATTTCGCAATGTTGGTCATCAAATGGGAACCACGTGATGTCTATCTTGCATGTGCTCTTGAAGATACCAGGGGGCACGTACAGACAACTGCCGTTATGTTTGACCACAATGTTGGTGTGATACGTGCCATCGAATCCCTCATCCGCGCTAAATTATTGTACAATTTTTTATGTATTATTATATTTTTTTTCTCCTTTTTCGGTTTTTTTTTTAAATTTAATTTTGTTGTAAATAATTCTGTTTTTTTTCAATGATTTTGCTTGTTTGCAATTATTATTTATACTTTGTCTTTTGTTTCATGTGATTTGCGCTTTGATCGATTTTTTTCACTTTGACTAGTTATATAAAATATTATTGGATAGAGCTGGGAGCCAGGATAGTTGTGTTATGTTTAGTGTTTGAGGGAAATATCAGTTTAAATCTATACTTGGTGTTGTTGTGTTTGGTCTTAAACTAATACTAGACTAAGTGTAACATACATAATTGATATATTTTTCAGCAATATAAAAGGTTGCATAATCTAATACGTAAGACTCTACAATTTATTTCTATGGGACAATCCATTTTCTGGAATAAAACATTATTTAATATCTGCTAAAATACAATAATTAAATTGAACAATTTACAATATATAAATTGTATTAATATGAACTAAAATGTTAAAGAATGTGTCAGTTTATCTGCCTTGATATTTACAATAAAATCAATTCATGTGAGCAGAATCACACCTTAGGCTTTCTCTTCATATATTTTCTTCAGATACAACATTTGCAAGATTGGGATGTATGATTTTTTAACTCTACAAACAAAAAGTCAAATATTTATGTTTAGATTTTCCCATAGATCCCATATTTAAATCGATTATAATTAATTAGTTAAGTCTTTTTCAATTGCATAAAACATTATCAAAATCTATCCCAGTTATTTGTTCAACCAAATGTTTGTTGGTCAGACACAACATCTACTTATATAAGATATCCTTAATATATATGTACCATATATCTAATGAAATTTTGCAAGCCATTAACCCAAGTAAGCCCAATTATTTGGTGTAGCAAATGCCAATTCTGTTGTCAGCACTTTTGACTGCGTAAATTTCATGTCTTAGATACAATATCTGCATCTAACTACATACTGTATCTCTGTGTGCATATGCAAATGAGACTAACTAAAATTTGCATGCAGAGAGCCAGTCACAAGTGGCATATACCATATATAGATACATACCATATGTATGTACTATATATTTATATATGGGCTAATATAAATACTATATTTTTAGAGACTATATCTCATGACTTGTACTTTTGGATGTGCTATTCGGTTGCATTGAAACAAAATGCAATTACTTTTATTTGGGTCTCAAAAACTGTTGCGCAAACACTTTGTACACAATTTGCATAGATATTTTGAATTACGAGCTGTTTGCTATCTTTTTGTGGTCAACCAATTTGAGTTTATATATATATGTACATATAAATTCGAATGTAGAGAGTGTGCTGGTTGTTGGTTGTTCGGTTTGGGGTTGGGGTTGGTTTGGGGTTGCTACGCACTTAAAATCATGGCGATTGTGATTTTGTGGTCATCGAGTGCATTTAATTGGCCAACATACCACCTGTGTGTTGGTTGTTGTCAGTGTGGCATGGGGCATGTGGCATGTGACATGTGGCAATAAGCGTAGCTTACGTCCTGGTGCTGTGGCATTTAAGTGGAATTTGTGCCCCGATTAGCGGCTGTTGTAATGATGGGTTAAACACGAACATGGCCCTTGTGCCACAGGTGCACAGCTGCTCCGGCTTGAGAGATTGTGGTCAGCACCAAGAGCCGTGCAAATGTGCCAACAACAACGAAGTCATTACCTCCAATTTAGTTAGTGGATCAGACCATCACCTACATTCTTGTCAGAGCCATCTTGAATTATTATTGCTTTTTGACAGTGTATTTGTGGAGATATTTTAAAACTATATTTTTCCGACCGATGCACAAAAGGTCAAAAATCCGTTGAAATAATACTTAGGTATATTTCATTGCAATATTTAGATTTACTTTAAAATATTAAACTATCGTTTAGATTATTATTAAAAATTGTACGACTGTTTACGCAAATTACTCATACAAAAAGTTTTTTCATTTCAAAATAATTGATTCTTAATGTACTTGTTTTGGAATTTTTAAATATACATTTCTCTTAATGCCATTATTATTTCTGTTACGTAAAAAATATGTTACGTAAAAAATATGGATACGGGTATATTGTTTTCGTTGAAATGTACATATGTGTATGTAACTGAAATATGTATATATTCATTCTTCGTAAGTATCAACAGATGAGTCTGTACGAATATTTTGATCTCAGAGGCTTTAAGAAAAACCTTGAACAACCAAATATGGCGCAGAGTTCTATAAGTGAAGAGAAAAGCAAATCAGAATAATAAAAGATTGACTTGGTGAGTAACCTTTTCATTAGAATTTTAAAATTCATGTCTTAAATTATATTCAATCACTGGTTAAGAAGTATGACACTTAATACATTTGAAATTAAAAAAATGTCGTATACTTTCGAAACACATTCATTGATCTGAAAGAGCGATGCAAATTTCTATTAAAATTCCAAATTTAGAAAGTTTTGGTATCATTTTAATTTCAATTGCCATGTTTTCATTAGAGACTTAAAAAACTTTCAGCCATAGCGTTGTAATCAGATATACAATAATTCTGTAAGTCCTTAAATGGCCTGATAAAAAAAAAACGTTTAATATTTTAATTTGGACGTACATTTAAATATGTAATTGGAGCGAAGTATTTGGCAGCCTTTGCATTTGCCACGGCCTTGGGACTTGGCTGGTTTGGCTTGGCTCAAGCAAATAAATGAAATCATTGCCAGACATTATTAAAATTGATGTTGGCCTGTTTCAGACTTGACTTGACCAGTAAATGCGCCCAAAATGGTCGACGGTTCGCTTCGCTAAGCCACAACCGCTGTCAGTCTTATTTGGGTTGGTTTTGGTCCCTTCGAACCTTCCAACTTACTATGCTTATAAACTTGCACATGCTTTGGAATCTGCTTAGGCAAATACCAGATAACATTGCAATTAATGTAAAAGCTTTTCACTCCCAACTTAATGTTGTTTATACCCTTGCAAAAGAAACTACTTTTGATTTTTAATTTGAAATGCTTTAGACATTTATTATGTATCTAAGAATCAATACATCCGATGTCAAAAATTGTTTTATCAGTATATTTTTTTGTTCACTTGGATTCTCTTTGCATTTTATTCCTAAGAAACGAATTCATTTTATTTAAAATAATATTTTGGGTGTTCGTTTTATTTCTGATAATAGAAAGAAAGCCTTTATTTCAAATTTAAATAGGAATTGTATGTTGCGCTTAGAATCCCATTGTGTACATTTGGAATAAGCTTCTCATTTTATTTGAATTTAAGTATTTCAGTTTTGATTGTTCGAAACTAAATGTTCTGTATTGTATTCTATTGGGACTCCTATTAGTAGCCTTTAATATCTGCAGTTCGTAAAAAGTATCTCAATTAAACATCTTTCGGTTGGAGCGTATAGATGCAATCATCATAAACAAATTACGAAAATTGATTGGAAAAGGCGTGGATGGGTACCACATAGCTGGGAACAAGGCCACAGCGAATACAAGCTCAATTCGGAGTATAAATGTGAGTATAAATGTATCTGTATCTGTATTAGTAGCAGTTGTTGTATCTGTATCTCTAAGTCTTGTCGTCGCGCTATTGATCCAAATGATGGCCACACATTAGCAGCACTGTCGACGCATATAAATTAGGCTAGCAGGTCCACAAATGCTGGGCAACTCTGGCTGTCACCACGGCCAAGACAAAATCGAGAAAAAAGAATTAATAAATTAAACGAAATGAATGAAAGTCAGTCGCCAGCTGTTTCTCAAAACTAAATCTCCTTATTTGAAACGTAAGACGTACATTGGTTAACGATGATGGTGATGAAATGTAATTGAGGCCTGTAAATTTGCCAAGACTCAGAAAGTTGGCGAAATTGGTCCGAAATAGCTAGCGAGAACATCCGTGAAATTGATTTTGCTACCTCGACTTTGGCTTCTCACTGCGCAAGTTCATTAGTAAATAAAGTTGACAGCCAGAAGGTTTTCTGGTAAAGCAAGATACACGAAATGTGCGTGCTCATGCCACGCCCACTGCCTCAGGATCATCTAGTCCATTTTAGTCCGTTCCTTGATATTGATATACTGATTTCCCCAGACTCCTTCCAACGACTACATGGCTAATCAATATGCATTTTATTCTTGCCCAGTTCCCAATGCCCTAGTCGAAACTAATGTACCATATGTAGTCACCTCTCATTGCCGTCATCCATTCCGTAATCAACACCGGATGCTGCGTGCCAGACAAATTAAACCTGAGCCTACAAGTCTCCTAGATAAAGTCCTTAATTCTTAACTGAACTGTGTGTCGAATACACTGCTTGAAAAACTAAACGTCAATCATATGTAAAAGGTAACTAAGTAAGCTGCAGTGCAGATCTCACAAAGAAATAACTTACAGTTAGTCTTCCTCTTCTAACTATCTTATAAAAAAATGCTTGACTCTCCGCCAGATGCATTTTACCAAATTGTGTGAACCTGCCATATTTGTCTTCATTTGTAGACCAGCAAAGTTGATGTTCAGCTTAACGCGCTTTTTAGTTGCCTCTCTGGATGTCGTCGCGTGTATTTGTGTGTGTGTGTGTGTGTGTGTGTATGGGGGCAACCAGGGGATTTGAGGCATTTAAGTAGTTTTTAGTCGCCAGTTGGATAATTCTCTTCTTTTATACTTTTATTGCACTAGCAAGAAATTTTGACATTTAAGTTATGGCTTAAAATGTTTCAGCTCATTTTGTTACGAAGCTGCGTTTTTGCCACAGAGTTGTAAAAGATTTTAGCACGCAGCTCTAGACTATTTATATAGTGTTTTTAGTGTCACCGTGAAACTTAATAAATGGAACTGGGAAAGGCTTTTAAAATATACTTTGTACTTAAGGTTTGCTCTCTGTCAACTTTATTTTAATTGTGAGATTATATATTTTATGTCTAAAAACCCAGAGTATCGTTGTTATTGTATTTAATTTATATAATTTTATTTTGTGCTGTTTGAGAAAACTCGATATTTGCAACTCAATTTTTAAAGCGATACTTATTTCTGTCGATTTTCTATTTCGATGCAGAATAAGGTTTAAAATTTATATTTTATCACTAATCTTTTAGTGATACACCTTTGCTTAAAGCTAAAAGGGCTATAGTCGTAGATATGAATGATTCGAATATTTAATTTTTACTGGCCAGAGAAAAATACCTTGTTAAAATATACAACTTGTTATTAATTAATGTATTGTAAATATTAGCGGAAACTTAATTTATATATAGTATGTTGATTTAGACAATAACATTGTGATATATGGGTGTTGAATATCATATTGCACATTGTACATGTTGGCTAAGAATTTGCTTGCAATTTGTGTACACTTGAGATAATTTAACTGATATTTGACTTGCGGCTGTCTCGAAATTTTAAATAAAGTATATAAGCTAAGCTGACATGCATCTAAGCTGAGCTTACAGCAAAACTTAAACTAACTTACAATAGCTTAACAGAAGTATCATATAAATGATTCGGTTTGTATTTGTTGTTGTTGTAGTTGTTATAAGAAACTTAAAGTGAAGACTTAAATTGTGAAATGAGTACAGTTATGGTATTGATAACACGAGATAATTGTTAGAACTGAACATCGACTAACATGGGAAGCAGAAAAATACGAGTATTTATATATTTATAGACACAGTGAAACACAGCTAAATAGAACGTAAAATTGCACACACAATCGACATTGATAACAATTGATTACTTGGGTAAATGATAAACACACTAGCACACTCACATTCTTCCGCACACTCACACTCAAACTCATACACACTCACAGTTATTAACTTGTTTGCTAACACTGAAAAACATTTATAAGCTTACCGCCAGCAAATGTAAATGGACTGAGGATGAACATGATATGAAATGGTAATTAATGTGGCCATTTGTTATTTGCCAATTATCGGAGCAAGGAAACAGACACGTACGATGAGTTAATACGTCTATCAATTGCTGTTCTATTTCTATCCGGCAATTGGGGAAATAACATTTTTTAGCGAACTGTATTCTTCACAGCTGAATGGGTTTCATTGTTGCTATATTCTTATTTATACTTTATTAAATTTTTTGAGACTGTTTCTAAATGTCATTTCATGAAAAGTATTTAATAAATGCATCAAAAAAAACTATTATTAATTTTCAGTTTGTTTTACTGTTTGTATAATTGTTAGCTTTTGTGTTATTGCATTTGACGCACTTTTAAATTGCTTATCAAGAAAAAGCGATATCAACATGCATATTTGTTTTTCTGGCTTCGAGAAATTGTTTCGCTTGGCTTATGGGGCGTATGATGCATGTGTCGCATGTGAGGCAAGACCGTTGGCAGAGCTGAAGCGGCATAACTTTCGGTTATATATAAACTAGGCACACACAGTCATATACATACATACATAGAGGCTCACACACATAGACATATACACAGTTACGGATAGCATATAGTGGGTTATACATATGGTACATGAATAGGTACGAATACGGGAATAAAATCGTATGTTTTGCTAGAAAGCGAATGGAAATAAAGTTGCTGGAAAAAATTTGTACTTATTGTTGAGTGATTGATACGTGAATTAGGAAAAAGTTTGTCTGCAATTGGAGCGTGATTGGAATAAAAGTATTTAGCGCAAAATTCATTGATGAGCTGTCCAAAGAAGTTGAAATGAAAGCAAATTCAGCATCGCCTTCGACAGCAGAAACATCTAACAGTTTAGCTTGAAAAAGGCGAAGCATTTTGCTATAATTGAGCACGTTTTACAACTCAATTATTCGGTTTGTAGATACTACAGTTTGTTCTCAAAAGAATAGAGAATACAGAAATTGAGTTTTAGTCTGTTTACACTTATAGCAACTACTTCAGTATAATTAAAGAAAATTTTCTTTAACAAGTGGTAAAGAATTTGAACTTCAATTTATGTGCAATAACAATTTTTTGAATGTTTTTATTACAGACGTTTAATCCTACACCATTTTTCAGGAAATCCCTTTTTTAAGTAAATATGTTTTAAGAAGCAAAGTATAGATATCCAATATATCTTTATTAGAAGGTTGGATTAAAATGGCAGTGTTCTTGAAAGAGTTTCGATTTCAATACTTTAAAAGTTGTAAACGGTAATTTAAATTTTAATTATATTGGAAAGCACATAGGAGCATCGGCTAGCCGAGCTTCTGTCTCTTTTTAGATTTAATATTCAATTTTTCACAGGTGAAGTATGTAAATAGAATAAGTTTCTTTTTTAAATTAAGACATATGTTTTAATTCTGTTTAGTTCAGCTAATATGATAAAAGAAAAATTCTCATATGACTTAAATCTGTATGAAAATATAGTTTTAAAAATATTTTTTAATATAATGTTGGTACATTTAGTTAATCTTGTAGTATGTGTGTGATGTGTATGTGTATGTGTATGTGTATGTGTATGTGTATGGGATGTGGGTTTGCAGTTAAATAAATGTTTTGGGATTATAACTTTTAAAGGTGCCAACAAAATTAATGTTTGCAATAATTTGTTGGGGCACTTTTGGGATTAGGATTAAATATTTGATATTTTGTTTTTTTAATTTTTGATTGGTATTAGTTATATATGCGTATTTATTTAGTTGCTGTTTAGTACGAGGGATTTGATTTCTCATGCACAATACTTGAAAATCTATTTTGCCTTTTATTTTATTTAATTTTTTTTTTTTTTTTTTTTTTTTTGTTTTCTTGTACATTTGATTGATGGCTAAATAAATTCAAGTACTGAACGTCTAACCAGAAATATTACACCAGCATATTGTTGAACAATCTATTATATTGGTTATTGTCTTCTGCTTGGAAATAAGTACAAAAAGAGCAAACAATATTCTACATATGCATTGACTATACAGACCACATGAGATACATAAGTACTTGTTTATATAGTATAGGTAGTGCGATCTGTTAAGGTACGATATATATATATATATGTATATCTGTATATATTATGAATCTTTAATTAAGTTTTTTCAATTGTTTCGAACAAACTACTTGTATAATATTCTGGTTAAACAAAGTGTTTAAGTTTCATGGAGTTTAGTCAGATTTTTTATTTAGGCTCTAGCTTTTTCGGTTTAGTTGAGCTGTTCAGCTGTTAGTAGTTTATATTATATGTATTTCAGAGTTTATTTGTACGTTCGGTTAGCATTACGAATCCAATTACAAAGTGAGGCCCACATCAACGGCAAGCTGACAATGTACAGTCCCACTAGAACACCACTGCATGTAAACTACTCTTATTTGAAGTAAACAACATATTTTTTTTATTTTTAAGACATGTTTAGGTTGAAGAATATTTTGTTTTTCATTTTTGTAACTTGTTTAGTCATTTGTTCAACATAAACATTGAAAGCAAATTAAAATTTTGGGTAACATTGAAATACAAATACAAAGAACTTGGTAAGACAAAAACATAGACGTTATGTTTAGTTTTCGGCTTTGCTTTTGCATTTTTATATAAAAGACACACAAACAATAGCGAGTGGATAATGATACGCTTATAAAATATTATAAAATATATTAGATATAGTACATTAATTATATTAGAATTTTTTTGTTTGCAAATAAATCAAATGGGAAATAATAACTTAACTATTAACATATTCGGTTATAATTACATAAAATATGCAGAATAAATCATATTTTCAGTACATTTTTCAAGAGCATTGAAGATCGTATCGCTTTTAATTTCGATATTTCCAGAAAATGTATAAAAAATGCAATTTTATGATCCGAAAGAAGTTCAAATTCAGAATAACTTCGGTTCCATCAAGTTTATGTTAACTTCGATTTCTTGCAAATATTTTTATTTTACATGATGGATCAAATTTTGCCTTTGAGACTATGCTATAGCTTACTCCAATACTCCATCGAAATATCTGCTAAGTAATATTATATAAACCACTAATGAACGCAACTAGCGTTTTGTTTATAAAACTAAAGTGCACAAACACCTACAGAATCGATATAGTATATTAATTCTCTATAGTATATGGTTACAGCAATTGTAAAATTAAAACGAAAATATACAAAAAAATACTCATACAAAACTCAACTATAATCTGATAATAATTAATTTTTAATAGAGTTAATGCTGATGTTCAACAGCACACTTACCATCGATTATCGATAATTTTATATTATGTGTGGTTATTTTGTTATTTATAATTGAGAGTATAATATATAGTATGTGCTGGCTATAAATAATGGCTTCTTAGCGCGAAATCAACATTTATTTTTTATTGTAGTTATCTCACAATTTTTCTTTTCTGATTATCGATCGGTTTATCGACTATTGTTGCATTAATAAGTTGCTTGTCGGGGACCTAAACTGGATACTTTGGGAACTTACCTATTATACATGAGCACATCGGGTTTCCACAGTTTGTTGGGTGTGATGCGGAGATCTTTGACGCCGCCATATTCCGTTTCATTCCAGCGCAAATTGTAATCGTTCCATTCCTATATTACATATAAAACATGTTTTAGTAACAGCACGCATTTAACAGTTTGATTCTAATACAGAAAAAATAACAACTATATTAAGAAATTATTAATCGACGTGATATGATAAGAAAGTGTATTCTTTTGAAATTGAGAGAAATACAGAGGCAAATTAAGCAAGTATTAAGAATATGTACATACTATATATGTGCACATGATAATGACAGAATATAATACGGAGCACATGCAGAAAGAAGTATCATGCTTAGAAAGCCAAGTTCAGCTACTCGCAATGCAATGTTACATTCACATGTTAAATCACTGTTTAGCTAAATGTTAAACGTTAAATGTTAAGTGTCAAGATGTTGGGTTTAAATCTAACAAAACATCAATAAAATACAACAAGTTGACATTCAAATTGAAACTAAGCTTTTGCAATTGTTCCCACACACTTTTACACCCATACACAGATGCACACATCAACACACTCACACAGACACCCACACATGCATAGACGCCATGTTTTGTCCACATTTCACTTGCTACTTCTCTTATTGCCGAGAGAATTGTACCGCGAATGCTTGATCCTGTCCCGTCCTGTCCTGTCCCGCCCCGTTCTGTCCAAACCTGACTTGTGTCTCTCTATCTTTGCCGCAGGACTGGCCCCGGTCCTGGGTACAGGACACCGTCATAGTAGTAGGACTAGGCTCAGTGGCAGTGCTTTGTGTCATTTTGCGGTTGTCGGTCTTTTGTTGTTGTTGCTGCAGCTGCTGCTGCTGCTGCTGCTGGTGCCACACAACTTGCAACTCGCGCTTTGCGCTTAGCGTTTTGTGGCATGGCCTACAAGTGGTTTTTGTCATAAGAGCGACAAAGTTTTCCACTAGTTTTCCTCTTCTTGTGCTATAGTTGCTCTTCTTAGTTATTACAGTTGTTATTGCGGGGCTTGTTGCTTTATAATTTACACACATTTGTGGCGTTTTTAGAGCAAGCAATTGTCTTGCTGTCTTTATGCAACAGATCCCTTTTTAAATCACAAAAATTTAATTACATGCCATGGCATTGTACTATTCCATTTGAAATTATACATATCACAGGCCTTACTTTAAAATCTTTCCACTTTAGTACTGCTATTGTGGTGCGGTTTTATGACAGCTGTAAAAACAGATGACGGTACACACAGACAGTCGAAATATGTTTGTCCAGGTTGCCTCCCCGTTGCATCCCCATTTCGACTTTCACGCAGTTTTGTGGCATGCCATGGGACCAACCGGAGCATTTCATGTAATTTGCAATGTGGCAATTAGTTTTCAGGGCAGTTTTAAGTTCCCAATTCTAGCTGGGATTTTATTACAAGCCTATTATACTAAAAACTGGAGCAAAATTAATTTCAAGCTTGAAACTTGGTAAACATTATTGAATCGTAGTAGATTTTACATGTTTTGGAACGTTAAATTTATTTAAAAGTAATGGTGATCAACGTTTTTTTTCATTTGTATTATTGCACTTAATATGTAATTGGCTATAGAAATCTTTATTATGGTCTAATATCTAATAATATATTTACTAATATCTGAAGATAAGTTATTTTAAAAAATTTTGGGTTTCACTTAGAAATTCCTTATAATTTCATCGTGTAAATATTCGAAATGAAGATCGAAATAATGCTCAAATATTACACGTCAGACTTTATGATGAAACCATCAAAGTATCCGCTTTCAACTGTCCATCAAAATGTGTATGAGAACATTTGGCAGGCACACTTCTCGGACTGTCCTTCACATGCAACATTTAAATTACAATTGCTGTTCAAGTCGTGAATTGACAAACATTTTGAGCACAAGTCAGACTGACAGTTTATAAATGACACATCAAGCCATCAATCAAATTGTCAGTTGGATGCTTAAAACAACAAAATGTTGCACGAATCACATTTTGGGGTTTGGCAATTGCCAAATCGAAAATTACAAATTATAAGCATATGTACATTATTACTATACAACATTCAGCCTACACATATGCGATGGGTCTATATCGCTGGAAGCGTGTTATGTGTTTACTTCCTGCGAGAAGGGAGAAACGAGAGGAAGGCTGAAGGCTGACGATTGAAGGACTAGTGTGAGTCCAATCGAATGGAATCGAATCGATGTGTTAAATAAATAATTTATTTAATTTCGGAAATTGACAGGACTTGACGAGTGTTGAACAAGCTCAATGCCAAATATAAGTACCATAATTCCATGAAAAAATTATGCTCAACTTTATCACCCCTTTAACACTTTCGTTTAATAATGCACATATGTATCATATAACTGCAACGGGTATGAACTGTCCAACTATGCTTAAGCATTGACTCGAACTCGTTATGGTTCTTTTATTTTGCGCGTGCGTTCGGAACGGACGTTCAAGTCTGATAAACACTTCGGGTTATCGCGACCGAAAGTATGCTGATCGTTTGTGCTTGTTTGGTTTTGTGCATTCGCAGGTAGTGACCGAATGGGCCGGCTGACTCGATTGGTTGAATTCACGTTTTTTGCAAACGATCCGAACGTATGTAAACGGGTATGTAAACGGGTAACTAGAGAGGCTGCGCACCCGATCGAGCCCATTGCGTCTGAACTGCTGAGTCTATTGGGTGAATGTTTCACACGCATGCTCGAGCAAACACGATTATACCCGTTGCAGCTCTCTGGTATGTAGAGCAACATATATCATTTTTGCCAATACTCTATCCAAGGGCTGGTAGTCATTCAGCTGCCTGAATATTCAAATTGAGATAATTGTCTGTTGTATTCTCCTCTCTATAATTTTAAACTAAATAATATCGGAGCAATATAGAGATCTGTATAGTCCCTTTATTTGTTTTCGGTTTGTTTCGGTTGTTCTTTACAGTCTGTTGGCTGTTAGTTTAGAAGGTCTTGTTAGTTGTCATATCATGGAACTGTTAACGAAAAACATCGTTATCTCCAGTGAATTACGGTAAGAGCATAAAATATTTGGATAAATGGTCTCGGCAACATTTTTAATTCTTTTAGAGGCCCAACCCAAACATGCATTTAATTTCATTAAGTCTTAAACTAGCACAGATCAAATAAAAAGTGAAATACATAAGACATGCGATGGGAATTATCCGGGCTTATGGCACGATGCAATTTAAAATATTATTTATGTTGTATGTATCATGCTGAAATTGTGTTTGGTTGTTTTTAAGTATAGTTAAATTGTTGCTGCTGCTGCTGTTTAGAGTTTTGTTTTGTCTGGCATTGTTTATGTGTTGGTTTTTTAGTTGCTCTTAATAAATGCGTAACAAAAAGTTGTTAAACAAAATGAATATGGTATTAAGTATTCCCCAGTAAACGCTTAAACTAAAATGGAATAAAGAAAACTATTTCGAAAAGCGTTTTCTATTGAAAATTGTACATAAAACTAATAATAGAAGAGAATTTAATAAAGAAATCAAACTGCATTATGCTTTAGCTAGATTAATAGTTAAAGATATGTTGTTGTAGTAGTAGTTGTAGGTTTATTTGTTGTTGGATATATGTGTAGTAGTTTAGGTATATTTAACAAAGCGCATTGATTTAAATATGTACTTCGATTTAATTCAATTGTATTTAAAGTATGATGTTTAAATAATTTATCACACACGTTTGAAGCCACGCAATCAAGCTATTTAGTTGTCTCACAATTGACAGATGTAACTTTAATATAAAAGAAGTCAGATTGGAATGGAATGGAAAGGAATAGAAAAGGAAAGTTTGATGAAAAGTTAAGTTGTTTGAATGCTTCACAATAGCTGTGAATGATCAAATGTATAGAATTGGGGGGTTAGAAAGTTTGGATCTCTCAACAGAGTTTATTTCAGAAACGAATCAATCAATGAACTTCAATCGAAAGTGAAGTTCAGAGTGGATTCTCATGGATTCCAATAGACTTAAAAGGCTTCTTGGTACAACTCTTAGCAGAGGTTTGGCCCATGTGTGTGTGTGTATAAATTACGAGCAGGCAAAACGCATTTCATTAGCTATACCTAGCGGCAATACTAACTACATACTAAGCTTAATTGATATTGGTAAGCTGCTTGGCATAGCTAAGGAAAGGTTTATGATTCTATTTATGATATGATATTTAAAGTATATGTGAATTATTATCTACATATATTTATTTATATTGGTATATAGCTAGATTTATGGTTTTTATGTTTAGATGACTTTGAGTTTAAGTTGAAACTTACCAACGAAAGCCAAAGATTCGTTATAAGTAGTTGATTTTTCTCGTCCTACAAACGCATTTTATAAAATTTGTTTACATAAACATAAACAAAATAAATAATATATTATAATCAAAATGAAAGAACAAAGCAATGTAATGTAATAGTAAGAAATATAAAACATAATTAAAGTGAAAAGTAAAAAAGAGCAGAGCATGATAATAGAAAGTTTTTATATATATTTGTTTTATGAGTTTACAAGATTTTGTTGTGAATTTTTTTGTGTATTATTATTGTTTTTTATTTTTAGAGCGACTGAATTTATGACGCTTTTTTAAACCTTGGAATTGCTACGATTTGGCTTTAATGTACTTGACTCTATAAATAAAATATAAGTATATACCAGAGTTATGCGATAGGTTTGCACACAAGTCTCGTAGAGTGATTCAAATGATTAAATTCAATACTAGGATTTGAACATACATATGCAAATGTAAGTGTAATTAGCATGTCGCAATCACAAAGACCTAATCAAATAGCACAAATTCTATCAAAACTTTTGTTAGCAGACACACAAAAAGCTGGCCAATAAACTTACTTTGGCCAAGCTGAATGTCCTTGTCATGAAAGAAAGAACCAATAGGGAATTTAAATCTGCTGGTAGACTTAGTATACATAATGTACATACAATACACACATAAAAGGACATAGACAGTGTCCTTTTTCGGTATGTCCAATATGCCAATTTGCTTAGCATTTTATCTGATGTGGGCTGTGTCTGTGCAATAAAAACTTTTCAACTAGGTATCAAAACCCATTTATCTTTATACAAATTTTAATTAAAGATATTTCATGCTGGCCTATTGTCAGTCAGTCGGACAGAGGGACGGACAGACAGCTGTCAGTTATGCCGTATAGAATGATAGATATTTAATTTATGTACTATTTCAAGGTGGTTCCGGCAATTGTCGTTTACGTTTATAATGTAGATGGAGTTGCCTCATGTCTCATTCCGCATCCTGTCTTTGACATTTCTCATATCTGCATATGAAAGCCAAATGTTGAGGTGACTTTGTCATTAATAACTTGAAAGTGTAAACACAAAACAAGAGCAAAAACAAAAAAGCAGAGAAACAAGGAGAAGAGAAGTAGAAAAGGCAGCAACGTCGTTGGGGTTGGGACCAAAACAACTTGGCCCAGTTAGTGTCTGGCAGCAGCTGCAGTAACGACTTGAGCCATTAAAAGATACATGGGGAACTGGGTAACGTTTTGGCTCAATTTTGAGGCAACTCTGTAATCATATGCGGCAAGGGAAACGCGAGTGTGGGGAAGGGAGGAGGACCGGGAATTCCCTACTCAGTTTTGAGCCACTTAACGTTTTGGGTAAGCCAATATGTGGCAACTTCCTTTCGACATCAAATGCCATAACGTCTATATGTATATGTGATATGTGATATGTGATATTTGCCGTTGACACCTTATAAAAATGGCGGTTTTGTGCAAATTTCATGTTTATGACAGGCTGTTTGTTAAGCGCACTTCCGTCAGGGTTGCCATCCTCCCCCAACTACGACGCAAGAGGAAAGAAAATACAGTTTGAAGTTAGGACAGAAGCCGGGACACGTCTCCGTACGTTTTGGAAATGTCGACAACGTCAACACCAACGCATACTAATGACATTTCTGGTTGATTCTTTTTCGTTTTTCCTTTGGTATTCGCTTGCAGTTGGTTTTACGATTTGATAACTAAATATGTAACGATGCTATTCTTGAATATAAATTCTTCATTCGAGCTCTGACTAGGTCGAGTTGGACAAGCTCTAGGTAAAAATACTTTTGCAGGTGTATTAAGATTGAATAGATCTTTTGATATTGTAGATTCGGAAGTTTGGAAGTCTTATTATCGTGAATATATTCTGGTATTTTCTATCACTAATTTTTAACGTTATTACATTATATTTAAAATAGGATAAACTGAAAAATCGAGTGACATTAAGTGACCTTTCAAAGAAAAGAAAAATGGCATAAAGAATGTTTACTCTTCGGTTAATTTTTGGCAAACATTCAGAAAAGTTGAAGACATCATTTGCAACAAATGACATTTGCTTTAATGCTTACACTTTGTAGCCGGTTGGCTTAATCGCATTATATTTGGAAGCATATACTTTTAAGTACGTATGTTATTAATGTACTGTATATATGTACATGCACATTATGTAAAGCAATTGTGAAAGTTGTCGAGACAGCAAATCAGCGAGCACGTTGTTATTGCCTGCATAAGCTTATAGATTTATTTTGCATTAACGTGCCAAATTGTTTTTAAATGAGTTTCTAATGAGCCAACAATTGCCGTTGTTGTTGTCCTTTGTCCCGAGTTCCCCTGGCATCCCTTGTTTCTCCAGACTCCCCCGTCAGTTCCCTCAATCCAGTAACAACGCCAAAATATATAGGTACCGAATTTTATGATAAATGTACCAGTTAACTTGCTCTAAATCGTGTTTACCCGCACTCATACATATGATTTTTTCAAGGACAAAGTTTGTTAGTCCTGCCATATGTGTTGTCGTTATCCCCTTCCTGCGTTTTCCCATTGTTGTTAATGTCGAGACAAATAGGTGTGTGATAAGTAGGTTCAGTTTTGTTTAGATATAAACATAAGCAAATTACATTTACTTAATCATTAAAAACAATTATGGAAACTATATCTGTATCTATAGATAAGTTTAAAACGATATTTACATAAAGTATTTAAAATCCATAAAGAATACATCAATTTTATTTAACGAGATGTTGGAGATCTTCGATTTTGGATTGTAAGGTTCAACAAGGTGTTAAATGCTCTTCAATCACATCCGACTGGAGGCTGCACTTCTCACAAGGGTCTCTCTTGCATTGTCTAAAGTGGCACACAATCTCCTAGACATGTCCCTTTGACACATGTCCAGCCATGTGTATGGGTTTGTGTGGCTCTGTGGCTGTGTAGATGGTCGGGTGGTTGCAACTTGCAACCTGGCAAAGTCATTACGAAACCACCCAGTGACTTTGTGGTGTTAGCCGAAAAATGCTAATGACTTTATTTCTCAACTTTGATGTCACCATATGCATTTTAATGTCGTGCCGAGGAGAAAAGTGGCCACATAGCAACGACTATGGCTTTTCAACGCCTGAAAGTATCTGGGAAGGACACTTTGCCATCTGCCTGGTGTCTGATTGCATTCCCAGCAGCTGACTGACATGCCGGGGCCATCAATGCCAAAGGATCATCACCATAATCGTCGACATCACCATCACCATCATCATCATCAACATCAATTACAAATGAATCTTCGTATACTGAACGCTGAACTTGTCTTCACACCATGCACACTCGCAAGTCCTGAAGGTAAATTGCATATGTGCATAGAATACTGTCGATCTAGTCTAATGAATATTCATTACACAGTGAACATTTAGAGGTTTTTTGTATTTAACAACACGAAATTAAAACGAAAATTGAATCTACAGTGCACATTGTAATAATACTCATGTGATACAAGAGTGCATCGAGATATCGATTCGATTGAAATCAATTCATAAATGGTATTTTAAGTGTATGAAGTTGGCGAGTTTCAATGCCATGCAGAGTTTAGTTAAATGAAACTTTAGGCTTACAAAATAAGCCTATACAATGTGCAATGTATATTTACCATATGACGAAAGTAATAGAGTGTCATCTTGATTAAAGAGTGTTTTCTCAGTATTTCGAGAGCAATGGAATTTAGGTTAAAACCCGTTGACTCTCAAAAGTAATATATGGCAAGGGCAATTATTAATTAGGAGCATGTGTGCCCGCTATTAATTATTAGTAAGCTAATTAGCGTAATTGACAATGTGGCCAGGTAAAGTTGAAAGTGTCAGAGCTGAAATTTCTAAAGCTGCCGGAATATATAGAGTTGTATAATTTATGCGGTTCGCAAATCATCAATTTCTGCGGTTTTTCCGTCTATCTATCAATCTGATCGGTGCATAAATCAGGCTGTTGATTATCTAACTGAAAATTGCTTGAAATGCAATAAATAATCTATTTGCAATGCTTTAATTAACAGTTACAATTACAAGAGCAATACATTAATGCCAAATCGTTCGGGTTGGTTTTCTTTTTCTGTTGTTATCGGTTAGTTAAGATTTAAATATGTGTACAAATTTTAAATATATGGTATATTTAGATATACAATGAGAACAGCTATGGTTTAGTTATTTATTTAAATGCATTTTTAGTTAAACCACATGCATACTGTTCATTGTGTTGCTTAATAGTATTTTTTATTGTTTGTGTTGCTTTTTAAGTTATGTTTTTTATTGATAGCCTTGCAGATTGTTGACTTTGAAATTATAACATAATCTTTTGTTTTTTTCTTTGGCCAACTATGTGAAAC
Organism: Drosophila sp. st01m; assembly: GCA_018901795.1. NCBI lineage: Eukaryota > Metazoa > Arthropoda > Insecta > Diptera > Drosophilidae > Drosophila > Drosophila sp. st01m. The sequence continues at coordinate 1,850,585 of JAEIFG010000269.1, forward strand.
TCAGCTGACTTTGCAGAGATTAATTAACACACTTATTTAGCATAGGTACGATCTGCAAGGGTATTAAATCATCGGCATACCGAAGTGAGCTGTTCAAATTGGTTCTGTTTTCATTTTGTATGGCATTTAGTTCTTTTGTTGAGAAACGATTTATGACATGTACCCAGCAATAATTAAAGTTATTTAAACATAATCTGTACCACACATACGTATAATTAGTACATGATTAGTACAGACACTGAATCACTCACACATACACTCACACACTCGCACACACACCGAAAAGGGGGTTGCAGCTAAACACGAAAATGAAAAGTCTTCTAGAAATGCACGAGGAAAAATTAACATCGAGTTAAGAATAATATTTATGGTTATTAGTTTTAATTAAATGCATATTAATGTTTGCTTTAATTTGTGTCTAATGCGCCTAACACCAGTTGTTTGTTATTCTTCTGTGTACTGCCATATATATATATAAAGGTACATATATTAATGCTTATTTAGAAGTTGATGGTAAAATGTATTATAATTTAATTAAATTATGTTTTAAATATATTCAACTTATTTTATTCAGTGGTTCCCTTTAATTTTTTCCTTTCAGATGTTTTTGCGATAAAATTACAACAACTTAAGCGCATTCCGTATCACGTTTTTATCGGGTTGTCATTTAATATAATTACATTTTTATCTGGGAAATTTAATGTGTCATAAAATGTTTTGCACAACAATTAAGCGAACGAAATATTCATTAAAATTATAAAATATATATTTTCTCTTATATGAATATAATCACACACAGACTAAAAAAACGGCTAGACACGCGCTTTAAATGTTCATATTTTTTTAGTGCTTGTTTCGAATTTCATTTTAGATTGTGTATTTATATGTATATCGCTTTGCTGGTTTTGCCCAAATTGAAAATGTTGTTGCTCTCATAAATATTGTGCTAAAAAAGCGCTATTGATTATATTGGAAAGGGTACTCTGATTTTGATTTATCGCAGTATATTAAGGTACGCGTTTTATTTATGTGATTTTGAGTAAGCTGTACACGAAAATACCAGAGATAGTTTGAATCGTTATGAGAATAGATAGTTAATTCAATTTATCGAATTAATAAGCTGATCTGACAAATTTATATCAAACGATGGTACATCCCAAGGTTTAGAAATGAAGCATTCTTTGTATTTAATAATAATTTTATTTCAGTAAAATATTATTTTTATTAAATTCAGTGAAAGAATTAATGCTATTATTTTACGACGATTAAACTTTATTATTTGAAGGGTATTTGCTAGTCGAGCAGTGCTACATTAGTTGCGTTGATTTATTTGTTTATGCTTATGCCCTTTGTCAATTTATGCCAATTTAGCAAGAAAGTAGCTTTTGGCCGTATGCCAAAGAGTCATAACGAGCAGAAGTCCAAGTCAAATGGAAATGTATAAATCAAATAGTGTAAAATTGAGATTGGTTCGATAAGAATAACGCACTAACGGAAAAGCAACATTTTAAAATTTATTTTTTTAATTTAATTTTAGGTTTTAGTTGAGTGATTGCCATTTGCAGTTATGGTATTAACAAATAATTGGTGTTTTACAGCAAAATATGTTTCGTTTTTATTAATTTATTTCACACACATATCGAGACAACACATATTGGATAAAGGAGCTCCCAAAAGAAACAAAATAGAAATAAAAGAAATGCTTGTGGTTATTGGAATCTAAATAGTTAGTAGCTTTTCATTTGCCAAAAAGTAAACACATAAATTATAGCAAATTGATAAGAGTAATTGAAAGCAAGTTTAAGACAAATAATTATTCCTATCAGTTTTTAATAAAGACAAACAGGTGCTAGACAATTTGACAGTTGGTACATGTCACTTACCAAATTTAACCACGCATTTGTGGTCAGAATCTGATTCTTTTCGTCCTATAAGAAACGCAAGAACTCGTAAATTTAAACTGTTATATCGTTTTTACATTTTACATTTTCAAAAATTTTGTAGTTGTCGCAACCGTCGCTCCGGCTATACAAAAATAGTATTTAAAATTGTTTACAATATAAAAGGTATTTCTTATTTTTATTCTCTCATTATCTTATGATAATTTATATATCCGACGATCCTCCACTACATCTTTGCCTCTAATATCTCATATTTCATTGCTGTCCCTTCCCGGTTAGCAAAATTCATCAAATAAGCACTTTGCATTTGGTCAAAATAATATGATTATTTTTTAATTTACGTAAATGAAAAAATATCCATAAAGTTAATATAATAAATAAGTATGCATATTTACAGAAACAATTAAAAGTGTAAATTTAACCAAGATTTATAAGTTCTCATTATATTCGAATACAATGATTAGATTCTGAATTCGAAAATAAAACGGCTTCCAAATAAATTCATCATATTAGGGTTTTTAACCAACGAAACGTAGTTACTGCCAAAATATTGTTGCTCTATTTTTGAGATAAATGCCAACTTGGTATCGCAGTGTACATTAGAAAATATAATCTTTTAAGCTATCTAAAATATTAAATTTCAGCATAAAGTAATTCTTTTATTTGAAATTTTTGACATGTGGATATTCTCAATGAAAATGTGAGTATACATATATACAATATTATTTTATTGAAAACCAATTAAGCTGAATTGTTTTTTAGTTGATACAAATAACGAGAAAATATGCACGGATGATGTGGAACCTATTGGACAACCAGAAATATAGTCATATAAAATAGAAAAGAATGATTTCAAATGCCATTGGTTTGCTTTTGATAGCAATTGTAATTGTGTATAATATTTTAAATAATAAATAAACGAAATGTTAAACTGAAAATAATGGAATTTGCAGAAAAGCAAACACACAGTTCCTGTATCTCGATTTTTTGAGCACGGGTACATGTCACTTACCAAGGTTAACCACAATGTTGTGGTCATAAGACTGATACTTCTCATCCTATACTAATTATGTATATATCATTTCTATAAGAATAATCCGTCGCAACGGGGATAAAAGCTCCACATGGCGATAAACTGTCTTATTAATTGACATGATTAACATATAATTTGATTTCTAGTTGATTGATGTTTTGCAACAACAGTTGCTCCAGTTGCAACAAATTCGATTGTCTTTTTCTCTTTCAACAAATGAGGACTTACCACATCGATGATTTGTTGCAGGGTCAACCCGAATTTTACTTCCAGGGGATCCGATTCGTTTGCAACAGGTCGCTCCAGTGTGTTGTATGTGGAGAGCAGGTGATTTAGTAAACGCTTCTCATGTGGTCCCTGACAGCTTTCTGCAATGATATTAAACATGAATGTGAGTCCAATTAGTTATGGTTTCTAAGCAGACACACAGAATTGATGGGAAAACTCTAATTTATATTTATGGCGCAGCACCACAAAATCATCTAATAATTAAGCCACAGTAATTGACAGCTCATTCAAAAGCTATTAAAAACATTTTGACTCCCTACGACGGCGATTTTGGCAACTCTGTCGCTGCCGGAAAACTACATGTACAGCAAATCATTTTTTGACAATATAAACTAAATGATATTTAATCTGAAACTATATTTTCTTATGGTATCGTTTTTTTCATTGAATTTACCTACGTTTATTTTAGACACACTCTATCCTTTCTTCTGATATTTGCAGATGTTATATCTTATTGTCTGCTCAGCTTTTATATTGAAAAGTTATTGAATTGAACGAAGATGTCGTCAATTCGCTTTTAGGAATTCAGCGTATACTTGATAAATTCAAAGTTTTGCGCATACGCCGCATGGTCGCAACTCTATGTCGCATTGTAGATGCAGTGGTAACCTGCTGCTGTCCACATCACAATATGTGATGCAATAGTAATAAACAACTTACTGACACAGCACACACATACACACACACACACACACAGTTGTAGATGTACAGTCTCATCAGATTTGCACGTTTTGTTAGCAATTTTTGTGCCATTTTCAGCAAGGTTAAAAAACGCATAAATTTTTAAAAGGAAGAAGAAGAGAAAATAACGCAGAGAACTCTTAAAAAGGTGCAAAAATGAGAATCACAGCGCAATGTCAAAAAGTGTAACAAAACAAAAGAAGCAAGAATAAAGAACAGGACAGAGCAGATACGAAATGAAAATGGTACAAAGAAATACCAAAAGAAGTTAAATAGTAGTAAATCATGCAAAAGGGTGACCCAGGAGACTCACCCGCAGTGAGTGTGTATCTGTGTTCATCTCTGTCTGTGTGTGTGTGTGTGTGTGTGTATGACCAAATGTCAACTGCAAAGCAAGGACAACTGCAGCTAGAGAAGTTTGCACAACATTCGCTCAAGGACAAACTGATCAGGACACTGAACGTAACTGGGTCACACCACACAATACAAATGAGTTAATCATATATATTATACATATTCGAGAATATATGTATATATATATATGTATATGTATTTTAGTGGCTCTTACTCCAAATTGAGAGTCCTTCACATAGATGCCTGCATATTAATGGTTCATATAATAAACAGGCGTCCGTTTTCAGTCACCTTGACAAGTTTGTGAGAATTCGTCGGTGGTTTGTTGGTCAGTTCCAAGTGGTTGACTCAGAGCCATGTCAAATTCATGGCCTGTACGTTGCCCAATGTTCAGGCTTGCATAATTTACAGTTAATGCCAACATGAATTCGATTGCACAGCCTGACAGCTCCCTAATGCATTTATGAATGAGCTGCTGGCACCAACATTTTCAACCAGGCTCAGACCGTGTCACAGGCCCACTTGGCATGGCCCTGACGACCTGGTCAATATTTACACTCGAGTCCGGACACCGAGTCCGTGCTCGTCCATTGTCCGTTGCCCGTTGTCCGTAGTCCGTTGTTCGTTGTCCGTTGTCCTAAGTCCCTTTGTTATACTAGCTCCATTTTATGTCTCTATTTTACTTGACAATATTGCCGTGAGCTAAGTAGCTTCTTGCCCCTTCTGTTCGTCATTTCGCCTAATTGCGTGTAAATAGTTTTTGCAATTGAGTTGTCAATTTCCGACGTGTGGCAGGTAAACGTGTCCTATCCTATCCCATCCTATCCCAACCTATTCTGTCTTTCTCACCTCAGTTTACCTCAGCTCGTAAATTGTAAACGCTTTCGTTTTTGGTGCTGAGCTCAAATATTTGCCATGGCCGTTTTACGGTCGTTTATAAAGCACTGTCGCCTGCTTTTTCGTTGTGACTGTAATGCCAACGAAAACCAAACGAGACTTTTCACTTGATGTAACCACTTAATGTAAAATTGAGATTTCAGTGCTTTAAATTGTATTTTTAATGACAATAACACATTTACTCGTTTCGATTAAGAGTTTACTTTCTCTCTTTCTTATAAAATATTAACTTAGAAAGCTTTGAAATCTGGCAAAAATTTGGGCTGAAACATCTATCTCTGACCTATACATTTTAAAGATAATTGCAGTTCTTTAAAAATCAATGGCTATATAAAAATCATTTCGATACGCATCTTATCTCGAGACCCGGAGCCTTCAACTGACCACCGAGATCAAGTGTTAGCACTTCTTTGAATAATGTTCTTAGATTAAGAACAAAATACCGAGCACAATACTATAATACTATAACTATAATATCGCTTCAATTAGCAAAGTTTGAATTTTCAGCACTGATTAAAAAAAAAATTCAGTATTGATAGATATTTTCTAAAATGTCTATCTATTGTCGCAACGTATTTCGAAAAACTTTAAACTCTTTGGTGTCACTGCTCGATTTGTTTCAACGTTAAGCATTTCCATATTTGATTTGAGCTGAACGAAAATCTGCCAGAACAATTACATGACAAATGAAAACTACGTCAAAGAAATCTTACTTTATTTTAAATAAAATAAATTCCGAAGTTTATAGGTTACTAGTGGGCCCGCTTTTGCGTCCTTGCTTTGCTCGGACGCAGATCCCCACTTAAAGTGTCCGAAATATTTATACATATTAAAAGGTTAATATAAATATTATTATTTAAATTATTTCGTCATTTGCACACCACTAAAGAGGTAAAATGCATATTTTCATTTGTCGCCCTTTTTCAACCTAGTGTTGCCATCTAACAATAAGCCCGTAATTCTTTACGGATTGAACATTCATTTTTAATTCGATTTAATAAATATTTTTTATTTTCAAAAATAAAATGAAGGTGAAAATTTAAAAAGAGCTTCTGATTTTATCTTATAATAGTGAGCAAATAACCCACAGAGAGTTCATTTCATACAACCAAAAGTGTCCAAGAAAATACCTACTACTATGAAATACCCTTTACGCATGAAACGTTATTGCCTTCAATATTTTTGAAGGCAAACGACCGTCAATTTAACAAATTCATAAAGAAAGGCTATATAATAAGTGTAATGGGCTGTTTTATAAATAAAAACATTTTTTTTAATGTAGAAATTTCTTAATAAAACATTTTAATGGTACAGGTTATTAGAGACTACATACAAAACTTAAGGGGCAGCCCATTGATATGTACAGACTTATGTATGACAAAGAACGCAATAAAAATCACTTATTCGTTCACAGGAACAAAACAACAACAACATTGCCGATCTTGCTCGCACTATGCACATCAGAGAACTGCAATGAATCAGAACGTTCATGATTCAACTCGTTCGCGGAACAGTGTAATCGAATCAACTCATCGGAGTCTTTCGAACGAATTCGTTCAAATCGCATCTTTCTTTGTGAACGATAGGCGACTCTATCGACTATTCTGTTATCGAGAAATTCAACTCAACTCAGCATCAAATGTTGCGATTGTGAGTTGAATGTGAGTTGAATGTGAGAGTTGTTTTTCAAATCAATCGCGATCATGATTCAATGATTTGAAAATGATTCAAAACGACAAAGTATTTTTGTATGAAATTCATACTATGAATCTGTTTCTTTTACTAAGTAAATGTGCGCGTGTACATACATACACACGTATTACGTATTTATTATTATGCATTTGAATACGAAGGCAATTATGTATTAATAAAGAATTTTTTTTATTCTGTTTAAATTGCAATATAAATTATCTCACATATAAAAATAAAATAATAATTGATTAATCGCAGTTATATATTTGAACCATAAGTTAAAGTTAAAGAGAAAACAGGCACAAACTTGTTGAAAATGTATAGTGCTAAGTTATATATGTATTTAATCTTCGATTGAAAATGAAGTTAAGGGGACTTAACAATTTTCGACCCCTATTTTATTTAAAAAAGTAACTTATTTTTATTCGACTTATTGTAAATATTAACTTATTAAAACAAAATGCACATTATCACTATTCTGAAATTTCTGTAGAAAGAGTTTAGAAACAGCAAGCTGTCAACGGCTCCTGGCCCAAGTTTCCGTTTCTCTGTTATACAATAATATTCCCGGCCAAGCAAACGATCTCTCGGCCGCTGCACTGCTAGCTGGCATAAAGTGAATCTGCATTGCTAAGACAAACAAATTCGGGTACTTGCTTTGGTTGTTTTTTCACCACACCAAAATAAATACAGTACCTGTTGCCTTGTTACAGTTATTGCGCAAATTTCCAAAATACTTGGGAAGCCCGATAACCCTGCAGGCAAAAAATATTGTGACCTTTACTACCTGATACTTAAAATACGCATAGTATGAGGTAATTCCGAACTACAAATAGCCCAAGAAGCCATCAATTGAGTAAAGTTTTATGGTCTATGTGAGTTGAGTCTGGTTCTTATTCTTTGCCTGTATAAAATTACAATAGTTTCATTGTATTGTATCATATTGCATTTGCGTATATATATGCACATATAATTGCCTCTACACTTATTGACCTCATATTTATACGCAGCGAATAATTATTTATACATACTCGTACATATTTAAAAGTGTTCTGCCAAAAATCCTATTTCATTTATATACAAACACGTATTTACATACATAAATATATTTCAGTGAAGCGAAAACACTGCAGCTTGCACGCTGAGTGTCGCTCATATTTCAAACATGTCGCTGAAATGATTTATGAGTAGATGAAACAAATTGAATCAACTCAAATCAAATCCACCACGAAATTTCAAATCATGATTTGTGAGTTGATTCAAAAAACGCTCACGAAAGACTCAGCATGATTGCGTGGTGAGTTGATTCAAAATAAGCGTTCACGATAAACGATTATTTGAACGATTCGTTCAGTTCGCTCACGCAAATGAAAACAAATCATAACAATCTAAATCATCGATAAATTCAGATCGAAAATTTCTGATTCGTTGCAGTTCTCTGATGCACATGCAAAAGTGAATACAAAAACAAAAACTACGCACATGCAAAAGCGAACACAAAAACAAATGCCATGGATCTCTTTGCAGTTGAGTCTAACTGTTGTTCTCTGGCTCTCTTTCAGTTGCTCACACTAAAATTTTGTATGTATGCGTACACACGCATTGAACGTTTTCAATGCTTGCTTAGCGAGCTTGCATTTAATGCAATTTAATTAAATGTTTTTTATTTTTTAAAATAGGTTGGTGGAATTATAAAATAAAAATACCCATACAAATCTGGAATTCTTTTTTCTGATTTTAAAAAAAAAACTTTAAGGGTCTAGGTCTTGTGGTTTGGCCATGGCTGTGATATATCAGTCAGTGAGTCAGTGAGGACAAAGCATTTTATATATATAGATAAGTTCCTTTTTAGTTCTAAAAATTGGAATTAAACTCCACCGATTCTTGATTCTCTTATTAACTAAAATTTCTCACAAATAAAATATTAACTAAAATTTCACACACATAAAGGGAAATCGCAGTTTCGGTTGGATAAATGTATTTTAACATTGTTTATCTAATATTTGACGACAGTATTACTTGGAGATTAAATAATGTGCTCTCTCCTTTGGACACTCCTACTCCTTTATTAGGCACAAGTGCGACAAGTGAGTGATATAAAGAGTGATGGAGAAAGGAAGGAAGATATTGAGAAAGAGAAAGAGACAAACAGACAAAGAGAATACCTACAATTTGTAGTTCGAGTATTTCTCGGCTTAATGAGATGCAAATAGAAGCACAACAAACGCGACTCGAGCAACAACAATGACAATAAGATGTTGTTAATTGTCTCCTAGGCATTGTTGTTCTTGTTATTCCTCATATTGTTGTTGTTATTGTCGTTACTGTTACTGCTATTAACATTTAATTAAACGCCTTTTGCTGTCAAAAGCACGACATGTGCTTCTTAGTCCTCGTAATTACGCATCATTTTCACTTTTCTAAACGAATTTTTCACAAAATTTCGTACATACACTTTTCTACATATATATCTATCTCAGACCTTTGCTACGGTTGTCCCTTTTTCGCCAAGTCTCTGCATTATTGTTTAATTGCAATTAGCGCGAAGCAGGCAGCTGACAAAATGATTATTACGAGCTCGCGTGTGTGTGTTTATGTGTGTGTGTGTGTGTGTGTGTTCACAGTCTATGCATAATGCAAAGGCCATGCCGCGTCTTAGAACAACATCTCGACACACACACACACGTAGACACACTAACACTTATACACATTGCAATTAAGTTGCAAATGCCTAGCGCCCATTGTCCTTGTTGCTGTTATGTTTCTGCTGTCGAAGAACGTGTTGAAAATATCTCCTTGAAGTGTGTGCCGCCACTTGAAACTTCCCTCCTCCCTCCTCTCGTCATCCTCCCCCACCCCTCATCAACCCTCTTGAGCTGCTTCCCTTGCTTTGCTGCTTGAGCTCTAAGTGCTTCCCGCCTGGAGAGTGTGTTAGATTATTTTAACGTGTGCTTTTCTCTCTTCTACCTTATTTTCGCATGCTTAAGTAGTTAGTTTAATAAACTGCATTTTTTTTCTTGGTGTGTGTAGTTAAGTACGTGGAGATTGTTATAGTTAAAACTACATAACTTTATAATTAACATAGAACTGATTTTGCATTTAAAATTTAAAAATGCTTCTTTATTCTGTATTCTTTCTCCAATGAATTTCCACATATTTTAAATTAGTTTCCGAGTTTAAAAATTAGCTCAATTCAATAATTTTTTATTTTTTTATGATATGATTTAATTCTTACGGTCCGGCTTCTTACTGGTATTAAATATCAAAGATCAGTGTATTTACGGCTTTGCATAGGATATTGAATACAATCAATTCGTTGTGTATTTTTCTGTAAGAAAGGCTGTAGTAAACTTAATTCGACTATAAGTCATCCTGTATTTATTCTATTTAAAAAATTGTCTGTGCCCTATTTTCATGACCATTTGTTAAGCTCAAGAAAATTTTCGGGACAACTCTGACCAATAGTATATGGATATATAACGTATGAAGTCTCTGACATATATTTTGAATTAATACTAATATTTATACTTAGTCCACATTCAAAATCTCTAATTTAATACTTTTGACGAAGGATTCAGTCAAATTAAAAAGCCTAGTATACACAATGTGTATTATACATATATAAAATATCGCACTTCTATCGACACATATCGATAAATTAATATCAAATCCCGTTACAATCCTTGCAACTCAATAATCGTGAAATTAATCCTGAAAGACACGTGCTATTTTATTTGGGAAATTTTAAGTGTGGACGGCAGAAAGCAACTTGAAGGGTGTGAAAAACGACTAAAATAAATACGATTGTTCGATCTGATTGTAATAAATACCTATAGTTTTAAGCCTACAATGAAATATAAATGATTGCAGAGGATGAGGCCTTGTGGTATAATTTTAATTGTTTAGATATTTCAAGCAATCTGACAGCATATGAATTTGAACTGGTCAAAAAATGTATGACTTCTCCTTTAACAAAATGGTTGGCATTCGGCACATTGTGTAAATAGATCAAAAACAATCTCTATTTTAGTAGGTTTTAAAACAGACGATATAATTTAAACAATAAAAATATTATTTTTGTACCAAATCAAACCAAGACTCAAGTCCAAGCCGTGGGTTCAAGTCGCATATAATTCGGTTCGCGAACCAAACCAAAGTATTTACTATTGTTCTAACCACCGAACCGAACCTTGATAATAATCAAGTCTGACAGTTGAGCATTACAAATAAAAGCTCTTCAATTTACTACCAGATCCCAAAAGTCATTTGCATAATATGAGTAAGCATAATGACAGCATTTTCCTACGAATATACCATATTGGATATTTGCTGACCTTGCCCAAAAGTAGAGCCACTTAAGAGCTATAAACAATCGACACACTACTCTACAAATTTCATTATTAGTTGAAGTACACATATATGTAGGCATAATGTGCCAACTTCTGTGCACATTTCCATAGGAATCTCCAATTTCATTCTATACTCGATTATCATTTCAGGGAACCATTTAGTGCAAAGAGTTTTATGTTTTTAAATTTTTTTTTTTGAGAGAAAGTTGAATCTTTTCTTATCCACACTTCTCTCTCATATTAAATGCATATCGTAATGCGAATGTGTAAATTTTGTGTTAGCTGGCAGCAAAGGGCCGCGTATGTTGTGGAGCAACAACAACAACGACAACAGTAACCACAACAACAACTCGAAGCAAGGAACATGGAGAGGCAGTCGCAGAGCCTAACATTGAAGAGGACGCTTTGGGGGAGGTCATGAGTTTGTGTCACGTTCGCGACTTCATTAGAAATTCATGCATAATAAGCAGCCAAGTACACACACACACACCACACACACACACACACACGCATACACTGAGACACACACATAGCCATACTGACACACACCCATGCACAGGGAGTGTGTGCATCATGAGAAGCGCTCGGTTGCTCTTCGGGGTCGCTCGACTGCTGGTTGCTGGCTGCATAAACAAGCGCCCAATGTCGGAGCTAATTTTATTAAAAAGGCAATGTTGAGGCTTTCCCTTTTCCTCTATACGAGAAAGGACACTGCGCTCTCAGTTGTGAATTCGTATTAAAATTGACAAATTCCTTGGGCACTAAATGCAATAAAGATTGAATGATTAATGTAATATCAATATTTGCATATCTCGAAATAATGACAGCACTTGTAAATGCGTTTGAGAATATTGAAAGCACTTTTAATAATGAACATCATCAATTCTACATTAGTTAAAAATGGCTCAGCTTATTTGGAATATTTGGATGAAATTTGCGTTACATTTGCTGCACAAATGCACTTATAATATTATTGATTACAAATAGATTTCATTATTGAATTTGTCTCTTTATTATCCACTCGAATTTGTCCTAAAGCGGAATTAATCGAGCGTTGCTTTCATTTTTGTGCATTCCATGAATTATTTTAGATTGAAGTCAGAATCTAAGCATTCCTATGTACCCAGAGAAATGTTGCGTAGTGTAGTAAGTGTATAGTAGTGTAAGTATATAGTAAAGTATGGTCTGCTTATGGAGTGGTCTACTGTTGTCGGCACATAAAAATGCAGCTCTGTAGCATAAACAAACAGCCTGTGCCTGCCCCAGGATGCTCCTACTCGTAGTACATCCACGCACGCAGTCGACACATGCCAAGGATACTGGGAATAGGACCAGGAGTGGGACCATGAGTAGGAGTTGGAGTAGCACCAGTTGTTGGAGTAGGCCCAGGACTAGAGCTAGTGTATCAGGGACTAGCATTAGCATTAGGTAAAATTTATGCGGCACGAAGTTAGGCGAAGCGCTAAACATACAACAGAAACGTATATATTTGATTTTTTTTACTTTTAATGCAACTTATTCATGAGCGTATTTACTATGCATTTATTTTAATTAGATACATAAATTTAGTTGGCATCACTTAGGCAAATTATTGGCACGGCCTAAAGGAATGCATCACTTTATTGTGACATGGAAATGTTGTTTAACATTTTATATCCCCATGAACTCCTTATGCGTAAGATAACATAATCCCTCCACGGTACATTTGTATATATTATAATTAAGGAACATTATCCAAAATATTATCTTTTAAGCTACACATTAGGTTAAGTTCAGAAGAAACTGAACGATTCCTAGTGACTTTAAGATTAATGAATTATAAATAAATCAGATTTTGAAAAAAAAAAACATTTTATTTAACAAAATCACTCAATTGGACTAGCGTACTATTATCCTTTTTGGACAAGTTAATCTAATCATTAATTTTTTTAATATCTTTGTTATTTACAAGATTATATGTGTATGCTATGCGTACTATGGAAAGTAATGATTATGAGCGAATATCAGGTCTTCGTTTCCGATGACTAGCAATTCGTTGGGCTGCGATGGTTAGTCACCTAGTCAGGGTATTGGGATGTGATTCTTTGCTATCTCCTGAAGTTTGTCTCCAATTTTTGGCACATTCAGACCGCGTGCAATATTTCTGTCTCTCATGTACCAAGGAGCGCCTGTGATCTTGACATGGAAATGTTAAAGTTATCATAAATGTGTTTTTAAGATTATAAAGGTTGAATCGAAAATCTACCTATTCCTTCAAATAAATACAAAATTAAAGATACTGATGTTTTAAAATAAATTATAAATGCAAAACGTTTTTTATATATTTTATATTTTTATATTAAGTCTTTAATTTATGTATTATAGATTATAGACTTGATCTTAAGATATTTCGCTGTTATTGGTAACAAATTTTATTTATTATTATTTTCTATCATCGTACTTAATACAGTAACAAAAGTTGAAAAGAACAGCAGCAATAGAAGCTTTCATGCTCCTAAGTATTCATATTTAATATCTTAATATTACTATCTTAATATTATTTGAAGTATAGGTTTGAATGTACATCTCAATCTTTTTAGCTGACTTATTTTAGTCGTGTCGAAATAAATATTTAAGTAACTTTGGCACCTTCTGTAAGAAATCCTTCTTCATTTCATCCTTATTTTATTTCTTACTAACACGTTAATAACCATAACATGTACATGAAGAACCTACATCATTTGTGGTCCCTTCCAATGTTTTCCCTAAAAGCAGGCAACACTTTTTACTCATTTGGATTTTGTTTTCAATTTCGAGAGATCTTAAAGCGTGAATCGTTGTCCTATATAAACATGCGGACGCACGAGCACTTTAAAGTGAACCGCACGATTTATGACGCTCAATCTAACCGCTAATTTATAAGGCTTAAAACCCAACCAGCGCTTGACAGTTAAACTAGGCGACGCGTTGCTTCGGTATATGGGAACATGTCACGCCCATTCCCAGCCATTTTTCGTTTATGCCTTTAGTGAAAACGCTTTACGCATTTGAAATTTGTTGTGGCTTACACACGTTGCTTTTCAAGTTCCCTCCCGCGTAGGAGAGAAAGAGATGGCACACACATATGTATGCAAACATATATCTACGTGTATGTTTATGTATATGTGTAGTATACATATATGTATATATATATATATCATATGATTCTGTGTGGGTTATATGCGTGCATGGATTTGGCTCGCGGTTTTGGCGTTTGTGGCTCAACACTCGAAAATTCAATTTTTATCACCGTTGTCAGTGTTTTTTTTCCCCTGAATTCAAACCGCATAATTTAATGTTTCAAATGCCTTTTAAAGCACGTTTGTAGGGCGTGTCTCCAAATTTGCATGTAGAATGCAGTAAACATTATATTTGAGAAGCTTTGTGAGGATCTTGTTGACTTAAAAATATTTAAATTTTGCAGCAGTTGATTCTCCTGGATAATTCATTGTCAGTTTTTAATAGAAATTGGTGAAATAGGGGCTAAGTCTCTGAACTTACAAAATGTATTAATACTACTAACATTGGTGGTCCAGTGGCTCTGTTGTAAGAGGCGCCGACCTGGCATAAACAGAACCCGGTTCGATTAACTGAATTCAAACCCCCCATCCAGGCAAAGTCAACTTTACCTACCAAGTTATTAGTCCTCATGCGCATAGCGTCGTCCTGCGATGATATGTTACTATAATTGCAATGTACGGATTCAACGCTTAAATAAATAAATTAAGAATTTAAAAAAAAAAAAAAATTAATAACATTAATCGGTTAAAAAAATATCTGGGTTCGAGTTCTTACAATGCCATATGGAAAAATCTGTTAAATATTACGCTAAACTTATGCAATGACACTCAAGATGATTTTAGTCGCATGCAATATTAAATAAAAACCAATGAATAAATAAATTAATCGAATATATTTGAAATTAACAATATAAATACAGAAGAGCCCTCGACTTATAGTTAAATAAAATAATGATATATACATGTTTAATACTCACATTATTTTATACAAGTTACATTTTACATTTAGGCTAGACGAATATCAAAAGTTAATTTTAGACTATTCTACAATTTAATGACAATTGAAAATTAACTAGTCGCAAAGTTAAAGTCGGGACCCAAAATAATATTAGCTATCAAAAATAAGAAAATCTCAAAAAAAAAAAAGAAAATCTGTGGAAGGAGGCGTAGCAAACAGATGAAAAAACTTTACTTGCTCCAACGAAATGGGAGTCTGTATGTCAAATTTGATTGCTCTAGCTCTTTAGTTTGTGAGATTTAGAGGTTTGCACGGACGGACGGACATGTAAACATCACCTCGGTTGTTGATGCTGATCAAGAATATATTTTATAGGGTCGGAGATGTATCCATCTCTCTGTTATATACAATACAATGTCAAAATCACAATTCACCCTTTTACTTAATTGTAGGTAAGGTAAGTAACAGGTTTAAAATTTAACAATAATCTAACATGATCATAACTGCTTGAAATTATATTTTTTTTTACTGTATGAAGTGTTCGAAAAGAGATTGCGGGAGCGTCTCATTATCATTAACATTTGGCATAAAGTACAATGCTCCCATTTGGCCACACACATTTATTCATGAGTGTGCGAGTTGAGGGCGCTGAAGCATGACAACCCTATAAATTGCCGCATAGTTTAATGGCGCTCGAAAAACTTGTGCCAAACTCACAGAAACCCAACGGAAATGCCACCCATCTACTTATCTTTGTTCAGATGTGTGTGTCTGTGTTCGAGACATGCCTAAGTATTGGTAACAAAATTAAATGTGCGCTAAGTAACGAGTGGTGTGCGTGTGTGTGTGTCTGTGTTGAAGACTTTCCGTGTCGTGGGCTGTGCATTTACTGGGACAAATTAAAAGCACTTTGGATTTTATTTTATGATATGATTTCTATGCGAGTCTCTTGAAAAATTATGCATATGCTAGAAGTCAACGGGCAGGTCTATAAATCGTAGCAAAGCTCCTCTCCGCTTCACTCCCCCTCCAGTCCACTCCGCTCGTAAGTGATTGTGCACACAAACTTGGCAACACTTGCGGAATGCGAACAATGTTGCAAATTGCTTTTGCTACGACTAAGAACTTTCCAGACAACTTCAACAGCGTTCGGAGCGTTCTCTAATTGGAATGTTTACTAATAGATTTCAGAAAATTTATTTGTTCATTTATTGATTGAAATATTAAAGACTTTAATTGGTAACTTCTGCAGCGACGAATCCAAATGGGAATCAGTTGAATACATAGAATCTTTTGATATTAATGAACGCTTTTGTTATGAGTTAATAACGAAAATAACATTTATCCCAAAATGAATTTTAATACCCGATTTTTCGCTGGCTAACGTTATCTTTAATTATAATCAGTAATCGCATTAAGGATTGGTTAGACCAGTCGGCAGTAATAGTAACAAACTACTACTACTCTTTTTATATATAAATTAAAGTTAAAATGAGACAACTCTCTTCTTTTATCATATAGGGTAACCAGAGCACCTAGGATTGATAATAGCGCTTTCAGCTGCCCATTAAGACAAATTGGTATGCCATTTCAAGCACAAATGCAGTCTACCCCTTTATCGAACTGGGCTCAAAACAACCCCAACTTTGACCAAAACTTCAAGCCAACACTTAACAACTCATTAACGTTTGTACTGCGCATTTGGAATTTGGTAAATGAAACCAAATGTCTGCCTATTGATAGCAATTGATAACTATTGAGCACACGAGCAACGTCGTAGGTGTGTATAGTAAAGCTTGTATTGTTAGGGTAGGTGGGAAGGGGGAGGGGGGGGGAGGGGGAGGGTTGAGGAGAGGTCGAACAAATGAGGAAATCCCAGAAAACCGACAGATTAAATTCGTATTCCACTTGTGCAAATGGTTGTGGGCATATGTGGAAAGTAAGTTGGCTTCCCTTGAATAGGGTGGCTTAGTGTGAGTGTGTGGGAGTGTGTGTGTGTGGGTGTGTGTGTGTTTATGCGTTGGTCATAAAGTTTGC
This sequence comes from Drosophila sp. st01m, assembly GCA_018901795.1. Lineage (NCBI taxonomy): Eukaryota > Metazoa > Arthropoda > Insecta > Diptera > Drosophilidae > Drosophila > Drosophila sp. st01m. Next base: position 1,867,813 of record JAEIFG010000269.1, read on the forward strand.
CACATGTGAAACAGGAAAGTCACAGCAGAGAATTAGATACTACCCATAGAGCATTTCATTATTTATGAAAAGGCAACGCACATTATACACACTCACATATCACGGTGACTGCATGTGTGTGTCTGTGTGTGTGTGTGTGTAGAAAGCGGAGGGAATTCCTGAGTAATTTAGAGAAAATGTCTGTCGCACAGTGGCTTCTTCGCTGATTCAGCTAGTTACCCCGAGAGAAAGCAAGTGAGACAGGGGGGAGAAAGGCTGACAAATGTAATTTTGTGTAAAAATTTTCATGAATGAAATCGTTTTTGTCGACTCACACAAAACACACAAAACGCACACACACACTCACAGAGGGGGACTTGTTAACAATTGTGTAGCATATTTTTGGGGGGCACTCGAGCATGCCACATGTTGCCAGTTAGTTTCTGTCCAGTGCCAAGTCCAATCCCAATCCCAATCCTAAACCCAAAACCCAATCCCAGTTCAAGCTTCAATCCCAGGCAGGCAGGCGAGCAGGCTTAAAAGGCCGGATTAAACGAATGCTCAGTAAATTCTCATTTTCCCTCTAGGCTCCCCCACTCTCCTCCCCTCTCTCTCTCTCTTTCTCTGTCTCTCGCTGTGCACTTAAGCACTTAAAATTAATTTGACATTTTTATTTACTGAAAAAACGCACAAATTGAGCACATACATAACTTGGCAATGCCTTTAAGCCGGCAAACTTGAAAGCTGGCCACATTTTTGTACCTTATCCAAAAGGAAGCCTCTAATGTCTAGAAGCTTAACGTTCATAGATCATAATTCTATGCAACTTGTGTGTGGCATGTGTCACTTATTGCGACATTGCCACATTGCCACGTTGCCACATTTGTTCAATTGACCAACCCTTACTATACACATATTGGTCAAATTACTCGACTCGATCTCCAACTCGAGTCGACTTCATGTGCTGTGTTGTGTTGCAAAAGTTGAAGCTTGATTAATGATACAAAGTTGCAATGCGATTGCAATTGGTTGCGAATTGACATCGACGAGAAAGAGAGCGACAGAGAGAGATGAACAGAGAGGCGGCAAGCGAGTCCTGGGGCTATAAGTGTAAATGCATTGTTCTGTGTGGTTCTTTTCAATTTGTCAGACTACAAACCAGAACTGTCGCACATTCTTCACAGTTTATGTTCCATATTGCCACAACATTTATCAATTTCAACGCCGGTGACAGATTCAAGCTGAAATGCAACCATTAATATGATTTATTGCACTTGATTAACTTGAATTTGTACACACCCAAAATTCTTTCATTTCATCCTGCATTTTAAAGAAATATTAAATATTAAATTTTCATTTTTCCGATTTTCAGTTAATATTTAATTTAATCTTTAAACATTTAAAGCCATCAATCTTTTGCAAACTTTTGCGAACAATTACTTAATTAATTATGAGTAAACTCCAGTCGTATACTCTTTCAGTTAAATAACTCAGGGATCTTCAGGGATAATTTAAAGCAGGGAATTAAACCGAAGCTACTATTTCGGTAACAGGTTCTTCTTTCGGTTTCGGTGTCTGTACCGGTACAACAATTTAAACTTCCATATTTTAAAAGATTTTTAAACAATAATTTATTTTAACAAACATATAGAAACACATGAGATTAACTAAATTTATGTTAAAGAACTTTATATATATAGGAAAATCACATAAGAACGTATAATATAATTTAAATATCTATTAACCGATTCATCGATTCTTAAAATGTAATTTGTATCGATTTATTCGGTTCCAATTCCGGAACTAAAATTAAAGAATGTTCCTGGATTTTGCCCTTATTTTAAGTACCATATACGAGTGCAACATAAAGAGTCTGTGTTATAGGCTAACTACTTTGCCATGCCTCCGTTGCACTCCCCGGTTGCAATGCCGAAGCCGTTGCAACAAACATGTCTTAAATTATTTGCAGGATTTTGCCGAGAATTTCGACCGGCAACGGCAGCTGCATAAATTTTATAAATTATATTATGCAACTAAAACTATGCAATATGCTGAAGTTGGACGCAAGGAAGTGGTAGGTGGCAGGTAGCAGGTTGCAGGTGGCAGAAATGCAAGGTAAACAAATGTGACAAAGTTTTGTTTTGTTTTATATTTCAGCTGCTCATAAATTGTAAACTGATTTGAAGGCGGCGGCCTCTGAAAAGGTTTTGTTGCCTCTTTTAATATTAATGGAAACAAAGGCGTGTTGCAAACACCTTTACCCCCAACCCCCCACCTGATTTAGTGTGTATGTGAGTGCGTGTGTGTGTGTCATTCATTTATGCATGTTGTGTACACATTTGATAGCTGTCAACACACCAGACGTGGCAGGCTGCTTAAGTGCCCTTCATCATATTTTACGAGTATGTTGCATGCAGCACACTGAACGGTACGGAACGGAACGGAACGGAACAGAACTTTACGAGCTTTAGAAGACCAATTCTCAGCCTGCAGAGTGGCAGTGGCATTAACCTGACACATCCACGAGTACGAGTATGAGTACGAGTACTCGTTTGAGTACCTATTCGAGGACTCGTTAACGCGTCAACTTGAACTCTGGACTTTCTGGGTCGGTCTGAGTTCTGGCTCTTTTATTTCGCAGGAAATTAACAACGAGTAAAAATCGGTAAAATTCCTCGATACAGACAACATTCTGCATTCACTTTTCCTTCCTCCCCTCTCGCTATCTCGTCCTCTTCTCACTTCTTTTACATTCGACATTCCATTGAGTATCATGGCCCTAATGGCTGGAAACAATGCTACAAGCCGTTTACGTCACCAATAAATGTTCAAATAAGCAAAGTTATTTACAGTTGGCAGCAGTTGCTTGACAGCATCAGCAAAAGGGGGCAAGTCTGCGGGGCAGGGTCAACGCAGGCCGCAATTGTAGCTCATAAAGCAGTGCAAATGCTGTTGGGCAGCCAGAAGGGAAACGAAGGGAAGTCTAGTAGGCCTATAGGTTCTTTCGGTCGTGTTAAGCCTTTAACTGCGTAGCCTGACCAAATTTATTGTAAATGAGTCGCCCGAAAATGCCATGAAAATTGCCGAAATACCAGTGGGTCGCCTCGAAAGTTTGCCATAATAATAAAAAGTTTCCGTTAAGGAAATTTTTGGCAGGATTTCTGAAAAAACTTTTAAGCTTCGGCAATAAATTTAAGGCGAAATCAAAAACTTTTTAATATTCAAACTATAAAATTATTTAATATCCTTAAGGTTTTACTTTTCTCAGTTGGTGAACTGTTAGGAACAAGGTATTTATATTTAAGAAAATGCTTAAATCCCATTGAACAACTTGTTTACCAGACAATCTATTTTTGAAGTAACAAACTTTATTACATACCTTTTAATAAATAGTATACTAGTATATGAAAAATACCTTTAGAATTATATATATTTAGTAGAAAAGGATGTTGAAACAGAAAGAGAACAAACTCTTAATTTAGAGAAATAATTAGCCTTTAAGGTATACACCTGTCGGAAGTAGAATATTTAGAAAGTCTCTTAGGAAAATTTATTCACGAGTCAACTTATAAATTTGTTGAAAAATAAAGTTTTATAGAATAAAAAATATTATATAAGTAATCTCAAATAATTAAAATATTATTCGGAATTTAAGTCAAAGTTGTTCTTCTTAACATAGACATTTGTTATAATGTTTAGTCAGCAACTCTTGGAATTCCCCATGTTGCAACCTCAAAATGTTCGCGTGTTTCGTGTTTTTTAACGATGCTCGGCAATTACAGCCAAATGAGCTCGAAAATAAATTCACATTAATTGTTGTTATTTTGGGCAATTTGCTTTAAAGTCTGGTGCCACTTTAATTGCTCAACCAGGCGGTATATACCATCTGGCCATTCCCGTCTCCATTTTAGTTGAGGCCTATGGAGGCCCAAAAACAAAAAAGCAACTACAAAAGCAACAAAACCGACCAAGTCGCGGCTGGTTGACTGTCGTGGTAACGCTCTGGCGACACATTGGCTAAACGTGAGGCGAATGTAAGGACTGAGGGCTATGGACTAAGGACTGAGGACTGAGGACTAGAGACATGTCGGAAAGTAGCAACAGTTCAAGTACAAGAAGCAGTCGATAGACAGATATCCTGTGTCTAGGCGACATCTTAATGTCGTTCGACTGAATTTTCCAATAATGAAAATTCGATGATATAGTGGACCGTTTAGCAAAATTCGGTCATGAAATATAAGATAAACGGAAAAAATATATAATATGATAGTTTGATTGATATATCTCCAGACGGAGCAATAATCCTAGTTTTAATCCCAATTCTTTCAATGACACAAAGAGCCGATTTACACACAAATTTTTTTCGGATGTATAAAACAAAGCTTGATGCAATTTCTGTTAAATTAGTTAAATTTTTCTTACTTCATCTTAATTTCCGACTGCGCCAAATATGCTCTGGATGCTTACATAACTAAAATGCATATTTTGGCGAATCGGTAGAGTCTAAATTCCGTATATATACCATCTGTGAGATGCTTTATACGGTCGTGGCTTTATCGACTCGGCTGTTGATGTCGATCAAGAATAAACTATATACTTTCTGGGGTTAAGTTACACATTTGGCACAAACTTAATATACCCACAGAGGGTATACTAAAAACAAAGGAAGTCGAGAGATTCTGATTCAAAGACATTGTCATAGTCAGAGTCAAAATCTGAGTTGAAGTCAGTTGCTTCGAGCTGCACTTGAGTATGTATTTCACTTACGGCTTTTATGGCAATTGGCGTGAAAATTGTAAACTGCATTTGTATCTGTGGATCTGTTTCCATCTACTATCTGTATGTGTGTGAGTGTGTATGTGTGGCGAAATGTGTTGCATTCTGCTTTCTCTGCTGTTATGCCAGTTGACTAAATTGAGATTCAATTGCCGGCACATGGCCGCACGTGGGGAATTGTCGATTGTCGTTCTAGATGTTGTTGCTGTTCTTCTTTTTTTGTCGCCTTTTGGGTTTGTGGCACATTGTTTATGCATGTGTAGTTCGCATTGGGGACCTCCTAGCAGCTGTCTAAATAATTTATCTACAAGCTTGTTGCAGGCAATTCAATTGCCCTACTGCTTGACTCACAATACTATATATGGAACTTAACTTTTGCTTTATTTTGAATTTAATTAATTGATGTACAACTGATTGGCATTTGATAAGCCTTCTGTAATACCACCCGCAGCCCATGGGCACCACAATCGCAATTGCATCATAAGTTACCACAAAATGCAGCTCAAATATGCAAAACGTGTCATGCGCTGCGTATACGCAATTCGTGTAACGGAGCTCAAACAAATTGCGGCACAAAAGTTCTGAGAGAAGGGAAAGTGCAGAAGTATTGGGGTAATAGGAATCTAAACATTAAGCTTATTTTGTAATACGCATTATATTATTGTCAAATCAATTGATTTGCAGTGTGTTGAAATCAGCATCAACATCAACATCAACAACCAAAACAATAATATTAAATTGAATGTAATTCCCTTGGGCAGAATTATTAAATGCCTTTCAAACGGAATCTCTGAACAATTTAAGGGATTATTAAGGCAGCAGATTATACGAGATAATCGTTCTATTTCATGTTTTCAATATGAATATGGAAATCCTTTGACAATTTAATCAGTTCAATAGTTGTGAATAGAAACTATTGTAAATTTATGCTTCGCAGTTCAAAAAATCGAGCTTTTGACCTCCCAATTTTGACAAATATTAACATTATGATACGAATATCACAAAGTTCGCATTAAAATGCTGTATCATTAATGCAAATAACGAAGAGTAAACCACAGATTCTATATTTAATACCTTAGCAATGTTTTCTGCTCTTAATGCATGTATTATATAAGTATGTGGATGATTATATTTACAACACAAAAAACGAAGTTCTTAGAATGTCTTTAAAAATGTTTTCACAAAAGTTTAATATCCTTTTGACATATTTTGCCACAAACATAAAATTATCCGTTTTTAAATGTACAATTTAAATTTCTCGACTTTGAATTATTGAGCTGGAATTTGACAACGAAATATGAAATATTCTTAAAGAGTAATGCCTTCATTAAGAAATATCCTGGAAAGGAACTTTTCCTTTTAATTAAAATTTTTGATTTTAGGTAAAATAATTTAAATTCTTGGTTTTTTTTGTTTAATTATAATTATTCAATCTAGAAAAGTTGAACTGTATTGGCTTTAGTACCCATTTTGGAATATTAGAGTCACGCATTCACTAAAAATTTAGATTTAATTTTCGAAGATTACTTAAGAAATTGCTGCTGTTGCCGTTGCCAAGCAAATTTATCTCAGCTTGTCTTCAGTCATTTTTCTGTTTATAATGTGGTTCCATCTCGCTTTTTGCTTTGCTGTTTGCTTTTGCCATTTCTCTTTTATTTTTTGTGTTAATTTAATTAGTGGCAATGCCATTTATGCGCTGTACTCCCCAGCACACTTATTTCCAGCTAGCTCCAGCACATACATCAAACAAATTGCTAAACCAAAATGATTAACTCTCTGATGCCGCAAACAACGCGCTCTTGCCACATGCTTCCAGTCTGAGCAGTTGTCTCTGTTAGACTCGAGTTGGTTGTGTTTTGACCATATGATAGAAAGGGGTAGGGAAATTCGAGTGGAAGCTGCTAAACCAAGGGAATCAGCAACAGCCACGCAACTTTCTGCTGTCACTTTGAGTACATTTTTCATTTTGTATACTCTTTAGTCATAGAGTGGAGACTATCAGGACAAGTATATACGTTGACCATATTCATTTGAAATGTGTGTATTTATGTTTTCCTATTCATTTATAAATATAGTTTTATCTTCATATACTTTAGAATTGATGATATAATGACAAATGCAGAAAGGAACTTTAGAGAACTTTAAATAGTTAATTCAACAATTTTCCACTTTGTAATGGTCACTTTGGTAGTGAAGATCGTAACTGCCTTTTAGGAATGTCATACCAAGCGATTAGAGTATTCCGCAATAAGTAATACTCGCGGAATATTTTGATATTTTCTACTTATTATTATTTCGCATTGTGCACTTTTGTTGAGCAAGTTGACTGGCTGGTTGGCAGTTTAGCTGACTGGTTGGATTCTATGAACATTCATTCATTTAGTTATTCATTCAGTCATTCATTCATCCGCCTCTGGCAACACTCACTCTGCTGAGTGCTCCTGCGGAGACAGAGATTAATGAGAAGTGCCGCATTTAGTTAATTTTGACAACTGCTCCGCTGACTATGAGTATTATTTCTATGAAAGCTGCGCATTGAGCTGTACATTTTGTGGGTAAAATTTAATTGCCGCCAACACCAGCCAACAGCATCAGCAAGTGGCCTGCATCACGCCCAGATCTGTGTTGCCCGGATCCATTGCCCATTTCAAACATGGCCAACTTCTCGCCCAGCTCATTATGTAAGCAAAATTTCGTTTTGCGACTGTTGCTGCGGTTCATTAAACTTTTGAGTTTCATTTGTCATTCCGTCGGATGGCGAAGGGAATGACGAAGGGAAAGGGTAACGGAATGGGGATAAAGGAAGTCGAAGGATGAGGTCGATGAGGACAAAGAGTAGGAGTTGTTGGATTCATTGCTGACGCATTGTTTTAATTCTCGTATAACAATTGAAATGTATTTGTGAAATAAACTTTTGTTTTTATTAGCTGCCACTAGCGAAATACATCCGACTTTTCTCGATTTATTTGTCATGTCGTTGAAGCTTGTAAAAATTTGGCAATTTGTCACTGAAATCACACTAATTGGCTGTATCTGTTAAGTCTAAAATCCTGTAGCCAAATTATATGTCAGGTGAGATAGTTAAGTTCATTAAAGTATGTTCATTGTCAGAGATTATATTGTGTAGAAATAAAGGAACGTTGAGTATAAATGTAAATACATTCCATCTGCTTCAAAAGAAAACTTTAGCATTTAATTTCAGATTTTTGATCAGTTTATTTGCGAGAAATATCACATTTATACAACTAAAAATCAAAAGTTAAGTTTTCTCAAATTACACCAGCTGTTGGAGAGTTGTGAATAATAATTTCATTTATCTCTTTATAAGAGCATAAAGACACACATTAAAATAAATACTTACTTATTTTAAGTATTTAGTTACTTTTAAAATTAATTTAATAGAATAAAATATACGTTGCACTAAATTTTAAGATCTCATTTTTTATTCTCTTAGATACTATTAGAGCTAGAGTCACCAAATTTGGCAGGCAGACTACTTTAACCTCTACACAAGTCAGGTCTATATAAAATGTTATTTTTGGTAACTAACTAATCGCGAAAAGATCAGTTGAAAAGAACGGCAGTAATTTTGGAAGCAATCATGCTCCTAAAATATGTAACGCATATTACTAAAGCCGGGGTCAAAACTTTAACTTTCCGAGTAGTTTTTGTTTGCTAACGAGCCTTAAACAGTTTCTTAGCTTTAATTCTTCTGGTTTACACTTGCAGAGCTGAAATCTTTTTGCCCACTCGAGTTGTAACCTTGCCAAATGTCCCTCTTCTATTTTAAGTAGCTCTTTCATCGGGTTCCTTCGCGGCACTCAACACTTAACCTGCCTCTTGGCCAACTAGCCAGCTACTCGGCTCATTACCATGGCCATAGAAATGGTAACAGGTAACAGGTACGAAGAGAACGAGAATGGGAATGGAAATGGTGTTGCAAATGAGAATGATGATGGTAATGGGAATGGGAATGAGAATGGTAATGGGAGAGGTAATTACAAGTAGTGTGATAGTTGCCTTATATACATAAAATATATTAAATACATATAATGATTAAGAGGAGGTGGCAGAATCAGATTCGAGCATTAACATGAATATAAATCTCAATAATATTAATTGCAATTCCTTCAATTTTGCTCGCATTTGTCGACTTTTGTGACTCACATTGCTTTATGCATTTTAATTAAAGTTTATTACTGTGAAGCAGGCGGTGCACCAACCGTTGCACCACTCGGTGGGGCACCACCTTCGGTTGCCTTTCATTCACCTCGAGTGGCTTTGGGCTGGAGGAAAAAGTATTGTGTCGGAAATGCAAACGCATCCCTTATTGTGATCCTTGACAGGCAAGGGCGTGACGAAAACCAAATAGCCGACCAAGTTAAACTTTTGTTAATGAAAATAATGCAATTGCAACAACCACAAAGGACTTTAGCAGCAGCAGCAGCAGCAGCAACAACAGCAACACCAAAGACAACAACAACAACCACGATGAATGCATTTCATGTGTGAACGTGCTTGTGGTTTGCCATGACTGGCTGCGCTTCCTGTTGCAGGGAGAACGGAGAAGGGGCAGACCACCGAACAGGCGGCCAAAAACTTTTGGCACTCTCCCCCACATGCCCTATGACCTCCTCTGGTCGTTCCTCTCAACTGTCTGCTGTCTATCTATGGCCTGCTCGGTGTTTGTTTAATGCAATTAAGCGAAGCGGAAGTAATTCTGCCAGCTGCCTGTTTGACAGACTCACTGACTGACTGACTGACTGACTGACTGCTTGAATGAATGGATACAGCTTACTTGCAACATCTCAGTCCAACTTTCAGGTCCCTGTGCCGCCTATGCCAACTGCTAATGAATCGTTGCACTTGCCGCGACGCGTTACCCGAAGCCGACAATGGCCAACAGCTAAACAAAGGAAACTGTCACAGGAAGCTATCATATTATGCACTTAGCCATACCCTGCAAAAGTGGAAATTAGAATATTTCAAAGAAAGTCGTTTGGAACTCTCGAAATGTTACACAAAATAATTTGGAAGCTGCTGGTCAAAGATTAGTTAAGAAGCATCATTTAAATAAATGCCTAAAATATTTAACAGTTCTGGTAAATCAACAATTGACATTAATAACATTTCTTAATTTCTATTATTTAGAATTAATTATAAGTTTTCAGTTTCTGATTTCAAACTAAGGCAAATTCTAAGCCTTTTTTATTTATATTCATTACAATAATAAACTGTATGCTTAAAAAATACAAAACATTTGGCTTTTCAAACAAATGTGAGTATACACTCATTTTTTTTTAATGCATAGAACTTATTCGCTTGTACTAAAATATAATAAAAATACAAGCATTTTTATTATATTACACTACAAAATGTAAACAAGTAAGTAATCAGTTAACAAATTTGGATGCATTACATTATGTTTGAATAGTTCTTTAAAAAGTACTTAATTCTGGGCTTTTATATGGAAGTCTTTCCATCTTTGACGGGGGACTTATAGACTTTGGAAACACCTTTAGATTACGTGGTATTGAAAAAGTTTTGCCTTTTGTAGCCTGCACATTTTTTATTCAACTGTGGCCAAGTTTTAATTTCTTTTTCTTGCGCCCGGCATTGTTTCCGCTTCTTGGCAGCTGGTGAGGCAGACAGTCAGTCAGTCAGTCAGGTTGCTGCATGCAAGTTGCATCCTACATCCTACATCCTGCATCCTGGATGGTGAGTGAGGCAAGTTGCCTGAAGTTGTTGTAGCGGTTTCGTTGCCATTTCCTTTTGTTTGGCTTGGCTTTGCGGTGCATGCTAAAGTGGCTTCAGTAGCTGCAACATCCACTTCCAGTATCCTGTTGCCACTTCTGCGGTCTCCGCCATTTGTTATACATGCGTTGCGGAAGCGAGGGTGTATATGTGTGTTGTTGCAGCTGTAAAATTTGATTACCAAGAAAAAGCAATAATAGCGACTGCCATAATTATTGTCGCTCGGCTGTTTGTGGCCCTTGGCCTTTTTCGTACGGTCGTCTTATGTGGCACTCACATTGCACTTTGTTGCAAGTGCAAAATGTTGCTGGCAAAACAAATAAACAAAGTGCAAGAACTGAAACAAACAACAGCAGCGACTGACAAGTGAGGCGTCAACTGGCAGCACCACAAACTATAGCCATACGTTAGCCAAGTTTATGCCACTTTGTTATAGCCCACATGTAAGAAAAGGCTGTGTGGCAACTGCATACGAAATGCAAGTTGTAACTTGCCACAACTTTTTCCCTGTCTCTGTCGCTGCCTCTATCTCTGACTCTGACTCTGAGTCTGTCTCTGCTTATCGCGTGTGAAGTGGAACTCACGCCCAGGTACAGTCAGCGGGGTGTGAATTGTTAAACTCAAGCTCTGAGATGTGTCAGGAGCTGTTGACTGCCACTGGAATCGATAGCTACGTAAACTGAAAGCTTAACAAGCCGAGCTGAGCAGATAAGCAGCATACAACAAGGCTGTGAATCTGGATCTAAGCAAACGTGCTGAAATCAAGAATTCAAGAATTTAGTTCGTGATGTATGAAGATGCCTGCAGGCTCGTGCACAAAATTAAATAGAATAGGAAAATCTGAGAATTAAAACAGATGAAATTCCAATAAACAGAATTTGGTTTATTTTTAAGCTATATTTGTTTTGTATTCTGATGCATTTGTTGTATTCATTTTAAGTGTTTTCTAGTAAATCAGTTGCTTAACATTATTATGTTATGTTAACTATGCACAAACCCGTTGCTCACCAATAGCATAAAGCTGTTAAATGATTAACAGCAGGACTGCAGAGCTATACTGTAATGCGCTTATTTGCAATTAACATTCCTCTGTTATCTCAATGTAATTAACAGTCAACGTCAGTTATTGCTTGAATATTTATATTCTTATTATTGTGATACACAATACATTATCGAGTTGAATAATATAATGCAAAGTGAACAGAAACGGAATTACGTTCGCAAGCACATTTAGCGGGGAGAGATCTATCCTTGGGGAAAAGTCCTTTCCGTTGCGTATATCCTTTGCATAGTTAATCTAGCATCTAGCACATGCCCTAACTATATCCTGTGGCTTACACACACCATGAGCAGCTGTCAGACGCGGTTTTAAGCGGCTTCGCCATTTCAGTTATTGCCTCATAATTTAAATGGGCAAACCAAGCAATAATCCTTAATTGCTCATTTTACTTGAGCATATTTTCTTGATGCTAGAGCTTACAGCTTAGGACCCTGGGCGAGGCGTGAGCGGGAAAGATTTAGCTTTACCTTTTCATTTAAAATGCCCAGCGCAAACAAAGTTAACAACGAGCGAGGGGGGACCCTGCAGGGTGGGGGCGGAGTGGCAGGTGTGAAACTTTGCCAGCGCCTGTCGCTGTATGCCTCGTTTTGCATTATGCATACACTCAACCTACACATAACCCACAATTTTAGGCCTTTCAGCGACGACCGCGTGTGTATTTACTTTCAGAACGCCAACAACTTAGAGTTGGGGCAGCGGCACAAAGATGACGACGACGACGACGACGACGACGACGACGACGACGACGACGACGCCTATGTCGACGGATGTGCACTTGCAATTTACGTGCAACGTGGCGTATGCAAAATATTTGCATTGATAAACAGCTCAGAGCACAGCACTTGCCAAGGAAGAGTGTGTACTGCGTGTGTCTACTGATGTGTAAGTCTGTGTGTCCTTTGTGTGTGTGTGTGGATGAGTGTGCCCTATGGACATTGTACAGTGGCCACTTAACACAAAACAAATTTGCATATCTAAAAAAGAAAGCTTTTTAAGCTTATCAATTGAATAAATTGAGTTAAAACTATTTAGCAGAATGTTTAAACATTTTATTATTTAAACTGTTTAAATTTCCTCTTAGCGAATTTGTTAACCAGTCGATTGATCCACTTATGTTTAAAAATAAGCTAGAGTTTAAGATAACGTCTTAAAGAAACTCTTTCTAATTAATCCAATTAATTTATTAATTTTAGTTGTTAGATTGTTATGCACAAAAATTCTAAAAAAGGTTAAGTAATTTTACTCAGTATTCATTAATTTACTTACTTACTACTTTAATATGGTACCATATTATTCAAATTAGCGTGTTATATATTTTAAAAGTGCATGAAATTCCTTGTAATACGATTGGAATCGGGTATTTGTAATACTGAGATGCATTTAGAGAATAAGGATTTAAAATTTGAAGTATTTAATTGTGGCAACTTTTCTCTGAACTCTGAAACTTATAGAATCAAAATTAGTCGCTGAATCCCTCCAATTTTTACATTAAATAGGGATCTAGTTCTAGATATCTTTAAATAAAATTGAACTGAAAAAACTTCTTTAAAAATAGTTAAAGATATATAATATTTCAGATAACTTCGGAATTAGATCGAACCTCTTTACCATAAAATAGATTGCAACCAATGTGCGGTGCACTCACGCTAAAATACACACAGCATATACACACATCGCAGCACTTAAAGTTTTTCATTTAAAGTTTTGAAAGGTTTCCTGCACCGGAAGACAAGAGTGAGAATGTTTTGTGCTGCCGCCTCATTTTCGCGCATCTATGCTAAAGGTTTATCGATTGTCAGTTTGAAAGAGACAGAGAGAAAGAGAGGGGGTGGAAAGAAAAGCAGAGTATTGGAATTTTTATTATATATTTTTCAATGGCAACTGCCATTGAGTTAAATGCAGCTGCTGAAGTGGCCTTTGCGGCTATCCTCAGATGTGTAAAGGTAGGGGCGTTGAATTTATTGAATATTATTAACCATAACACCCTGTGCCCTTCACCCCTCTCCCTCTTTCTGCATCCCACACTCATGCCCGCCGTGAGCAGAGAAAGTTTTGCTAATAAAAACTCAACGACCTTCACAGTTCTGGACAGAATTACAAACACTCTCTCTTCTTTAATTGCACAGTTGAGCGAATTCGTGTAACTACAAATAGTAGACAATGAGATAGTGATATATTGACACACTCAACTATTGAGATACTGAATCACGCAGCAATTGCAGTTCACAAGTCAAACAAACGCCTTTTCCATTTTCATTGCCTCTTTTAAGTCGTGACTATGCGCATCATTGAACACTGAAAACAACGAGAACAACGAGAACAACAACGAGAACAACAACGATAACAATAACAACAACAACAACCACTGTTTAATGAAAAAGAAGACGAATAAGCAACTGCATGATGGCATCCTTATGAATGCATCAAGAACGGAACTTAAATATGTACTATATGCATATATGTAGAAATTTTCCACAGACATGAATAGACTCATATCTCGGCTTGGGATGCCCACGTTTATGATTATTTCACATAATAGACATGCGAACAGAGAGACTGAGGCAGAATAAGACGATATCTTGCCAAAGGATGGGAAAAGAGCCGCTTTGAGATTATTGCCGGCAACCCCAACTCTGATTAGCATCCAAAATTACCGGAAAATCAGATTTGTTGTGTCGAATTTCAGAGCTGTCGTCAGAAAATCTATCCGTTAATATAAATTAAAGTTGCCCTTAATATTTCTCTTTTTTCAGTGAATGAATGAATCGTTAATGAGTTTATGTGAATAATATAATAATTAAATAATATTTAACGTTATTGGTATTACAAATGGAAAGCACAAAAGAAACATAAAGAAAATCAAATCAAAGTCTTGATCTTAAACGATGTAAGTATTAATGCATTAAAATGATTATTCTATCTTTAGAATTCTAAGTGCTATCGTTTCACCTCTATGATAAAGGAGTTCCTAATGAGTTCCTAAACCAATAAGTTCTTAACAAATACAATAAACTCCTATGCACTCCATTTAACGGGTATATGAAAAATCTATTACAATCATGTTGAAAGTGATATGGAATATTTTTCTATCATTTCAATAATTCGAACATGAAATTGATATAATTCTTAAGACTTCCAGCTATTTATTTTTAATATTATTTTTATGTCTTTTTCTCTTCTACAGAATTTCATTTGCTTTGGTTTGTCAGCACTTCTGACAACTTTTGGCTGAGGTTTGCCCTGCTTGGCAATGGCAAATGCAAGAGATGCATCACACTCACACACACACACAGAGGCACACACATACAAGCACTCGTGGACAAGTTGTGTGTGACGTGAGTGGTTTTGTGGCAGTGTCAAGTTGCATTCAATAACAAAATTCGTGAGCAAAATAACATAAGTGAGGGACGTTGTGCTGGGTTACAAAACTGTAAAGCAGAGCCAGAGACACGATGTGAGTCCCAGAGATACAGGGCGACTCGTTTATAGTTTACAGTTGATATTCATTGTTGTTGGACAATTGTAGTTGTTGCTGTGGTTGTAGTTGTAATTGTAGTCAGTCTGTGTCTGTCGCTACATGTAGCTGGGGAAAACAATTTAATGATGTTGTAGCAGACGCATTCATGAGTTTGTCGATGGTCGCTGCTTCTGTCCGTCTCTCTCTCTCTCTCTCTCTCTCTCTCTCTCTTTCTCTGTGTCTGTGTGTGTGTTGTGTATCTGGTGTATCTGTGGCAACTGTTGAGCCGACAGCTTGCACAGCATAAGTAGCTGCCCACATGGGGAATTTCGCCCTTTTTCGACATTATTGAATTGCTCAAGAACCTATAAAGTTTATTTAGTATAAATTATTTAAATTAACACGTAAATTGCATATAAAAGTGGGCGGAGTGCCGCCTTTATTCTGGATTCTACAATATGAAAATTACAATA
Source organism: Drosophila sp. st01m (assembly GCA_018901795.1). NCBI lineage: Eukaryota > Metazoa > Arthropoda > Insecta > Diptera > Drosophilidae > Drosophila > Drosophila sp. st01m. The sequence goes on from JAEIFG010000269.1 coordinate 1,883,312, forward strand.
TGAAATATCAGGAATTATCAGTTGGAATCTACCATTTTATAAGAACCTTATTGTTTTTCTATATATTTAGGTCTATCTATACAGATATGATAGACACTAGGTATCTGACAACATTGGACTATAATATCGTATAGAGAAATATGTATTTAACTATTTTTTATGTACTATGAACATTATTGCCTTTCTTTATTTTACTTGGAATACAAAGTAAATAAAAAGTTTAGCTACAATGTGTCATATTTATTATGGTGGAATCTGGTGGACAATTTTATTAAATATTCATTGAAAGTCTCGAATTCGTATCAATTTTATACAAGTAAAATGATCCTCTTTTGTACCCAATTACGAGGACAATACGATAGCATCCTACAATTAAAGCGCTTAATCACGTAGTAGAAGTCTCTGAATTGTCTGCATAGAAAGCTTTTCAAATTATTGTCGAGTTTGATTAGATTTATCTATCGCGTACTTTTTTATTGCATAAACTGATTTTGTTCTGCTATAATTTAACAGTGGCGAGCTCTGTTAACATTTCTGGTAAGTAACATTGCAGTTTGTACATTACCTGTTATTAAAAACATATTTGTCAATTTTTAAAAACAGAATTTATTTCAATAAATCGGAAAACTCCCCATAGTACATAGCTGCCTTTCACACATAAGTAGTTTGGAAAAAACGTGTTGCATAACTTTGTGCGCAGCTGCATTTTATTTACTTAACTTGGCTTTTGTTTTGCCATTTTGTGGACGACGCTTCGCGACGTTCTTAATTAAACGTAATTAAAAAGTTAGCTTCACACCCATTTGTTAACGCTCTGCAAAAAGCCACTTCCTTTTCATCCCTCAATTCCAAGTCTCCCATACTCCATCCTCGAAATTACATGACTCGACTCCTTCCAATGCCAAATGATGATGCCAAGTCAGCAGATTCTTCCTGTCCTCGCCTAATGGCTCCAAGTTGTCCAAAACCACCACAAAAACCTTTTACTTTTTTATGAGTTGGCCTGAGCAACCCCTTTATGGTCACTTCTGAGCATTTTTGCGCATAATTAGACAAAGTTCGCTTGGCAAAACTTTTACGGCCGCAACTGTGAACGGACTTTTCGAGAACTTCGTCTCGAACTACTCGAGGACATTGTGCATTGTGTCTTTAATGTTCATTTCACAAAAATCACATCACACGAGTTTCTGATGTAGCTTTGCATTGATTTCAATAGAATTAAATAGAAATCTTGCAACCATATTTGTATTACTAAATTACGATTCACTTTAGCTAACTTAAAAATTTATTTAATAATATTTTGTCTTTAAAATAAATCTCTTGTTGGTATTTTGGCTTGTAAAATAATAAAATATATGTTATTATCATTATTTCGTCAGTAAATTGGAATACCATATTTGAACTTGCCTTGCCCTTAAAAAAGATTATTTTTTAAAGTGACTATAAGTGAATGACTGTTTCAATTAAAAATAATAATATTATCATTATTTAACCGGGTATAACTTTCTATCTTCAACTCTATGTATTGGCATTTATGTCAATTTATAACTATGTTCTTATTAACTGAGTAACTTCAAAGCATTGTAGTAGTTCCTGGGAATCCTCCACACACATAAGCAATAAAAATAGAAAAAACTAAATCATTGCTGTTGCACACGTGCCATATGAGAATACTGTATATATGTGTATGTATAGTTTAGTAAGAGCATAAAAAGAGATATTCATAATAATTATTTTTATTGCCAGTTTTGGCACATGAGTCACCTAAGCGGCTTGAATCACTCTTAACTACCCTTAACTTCCGCTCGGTGACGAAGGCTGAGAAGTCCGAGGAGCAGAGAAAGTGGATGGGAAATAAAACGAATCGCATCTCTTTCAGCTGCTTTCAATCAGCTTATTTTCTCAGAAATATTTTTATCTAAAAAGCTCTCAAGTGATTCTCACTCTCTTATTCTCCTTCTCTTTCTTTTGCGCTCGCTCTATCTCTTTTTTAGATGATTGAGCATTAGAAATTGATCTGTACGTTTATTGCCTTGTTTGGCTTAGCCTTTGGCCTGTGTTAGTTTTTTATGGTCAGAATCAAAACCTTGGCCGGACACTGGACACACACACACACACACACAAACACACCTGAACACCTGTGTGTGTGATGCTGTTTATTGCTTTCATATTTCTCGCTTTATTATGGCTCGTAAATACTTTGATGTGTCAACGGTTTCAAGTGATTTTCGGGTCGCATCTTAAAGTCTAACATTGAGTTGTTGCCAGTCAGGGTTGCCAGATTGTTTGGTTGTCTGCCTCTGGCTTTCACTTAGCATCATCAACGTGGCCTTAGTGTCAACAACATTTTGCCTGTTCGTTAATTGATGGCCATAATGCATACAGTGTACCAGCTACCTCTCTCTATTCTCTACTCTCTCTCTCTCTCTCTCTCTCCCTGTTGGCTGCTTCAGCTGACAATGATTTTAATGGCTGCTGGCAACGCGTGTTGTGTTGAAAATTCAACCAGGCATAGACAGATTGCTGTCATTTTTAACACTTTTCGACGACTTCTTTTCTTACTCCAATTTTCTGCGCCTTCAATTACATGAATGGGGATGAGCAGAGACTGTGTATATGTGTGTTGGTGGTATTTGTAGCATGCAACATGCCGAAAATGTCTCAAGTGCCTCAGGGGAGCTGACACTTTGATGGCACCCGGCCAGTGATGTAAATTTAGCTATTTCCCCGCTAAATTGTTCAATTAATACTATTTCCAAGACAAAATATTATCCTCGAGCACCTCAAGGTGAAAACAACCAATAATGACATTCTCTTCCAATACGCGAATACTTCCAGTTTATTAAATGGTTCAATTTAAAGGATACCTAAACCTTTTTGGCCGAAGTGGGTAGCTAGTGCGATATGCAAGTGAACAATGCTTAAACTCTATTTAGCAGATAAGGTATTTAACTGCTCAACTCATAATTTATAATATGAATAGCAATCACTAACAACTACGCCGGAAATATAATCGTAATCTTAATTAAAAAGATTGGTTTAATTGCATAAGACGATATGTTTACCTTACTTGAGAGGCTTTCAAAAAATACTGGATTTAATCAGTAAAAATATCGCTCATCTACTCTACCTCTATTTTAGCTAACAACAAATGTTCTGGCTATTTCTAGCTGTTTTCAAAGGGTAGGTCTAGCTTTTTTTTTGATTGGCAACACTGCACTCGTCAGCCAAAGGCTGCAAAGGTTACACACATCCACACTCGCACACCCACTCGCACACACACATTAGCTTCCATATTTTCAGCTGCATATTTGCACGTGTTGAGGTTTTGTGTTGGCACTTGGCGCGTGTTTTTCGCTTGAAGGTCATTTCCATTTTCAGTTTCAGTGTGAAAACGAAAGCAGGGAGAACTCGTAGAGCTCGTAGAAAATAGCGTTTAAAGCCCTTTTGACGGCAACAATCCCAAGTTGTTTATAAGTAACTTAAATTAAAACAAGCGACGGCCTATGCAAAGCCGTTGAAAGCAACGCAAAAGGCAAAGCCCAAAACCAAAACCTAGAGAAAAGAGAGATGAGAGAAAAGAGTAGCAGCAAAATAAAAAAAAGCACTCACAGGAAAAGGGACAGAGCAGCAATGGAAAAAATGACGGTTACAAATGTGTCAAGGTCCTTTGGGCACTCGCGGATTTGAATTTATAAGCGAACGAGACGAGGCACATGGAAGAAGGAGAATGAGGCGCAAAGCGGAGGTTCTTATCCTAGGGGCTAAGTCAGCGAGGAGTTGTCGCCCCGGACTCGCCACGAACTGAAGTCGCTTCAAGTGGACGATGGCACTCATAAAACAGATATTAAATGAGATACTGCAGTGCTAAGTCCGTGAATTGCACTGGCAACGCAGCCGCTATTAATTTAATTCCCAGCTTAGCTGCAAAAAACGAAATTAAACCGAGCGAAAATTCTTTGCAAAATGTTCCCTTTTGGCCTTAACAAGTTCAAAGAGCAAACTGGTTGAATGCCGACACATACACACACACTCACACACACACACACACATTGAAAAAGGGCTGCTCGATTGAAGGACCCAAGGACTCAACAACCTGCATTCAACTGGGCAATCGTCCATTGATCGGGCGAACCACTTGGCCACACATCGTATGTGTAATGCATACACACATATCTATCGGTATGTCGGAGTGTATAACAAATTATATATCTCAGGGCTGTCTCTGAGCACTTTTAAGTCACTTCCAAATCGCGTGCTTTTCCACATTCACGCCGCAGCCACCTGGACGTATGAGCAATGTGCATTCATCGACGGATTGCTCATACGCTACGTTGGCTGGCGCTGGCTTTAAACTGCACGCGTGACACTGCAAAACTGTTCACTGTACGCTGAGTGGTTTATTCTGTTCAACCTCTTGAAATGTTTCGGTCAGTTTACCACATTCATTATCTAGTTTTCTGTGCAGACCATGAAATGCAGCACAGTTGGCCAGAGCTTGGTTATTGGTATTGGCATTGCTATTGCCATTGTCATTTGTATTGGTATGGTTGTGCCATCAGAGCACTGCTTGACGAAATAATTCAAATTTTGTCAAATGCTTGCTCTTCGACATAACGTATACGTAACATGGCATAACTCATACGCCCCGATGTGCTCGACAGTAACACATAAATTTACCCAAATGCTCTGTTGGTCTTTTGATGCACTAATAAGACAACTCAACTCAGCTCTACTGTACTTGTACAGTGCTTGCAACTGTTGCCCACCCATTTGATTTATACTTTGTGTGTGCATGTGTACAATAAAATGTCTTGTCAACATTTCATAACTCACTTTGTATGACTGCCCGTCGGCCCGCCTGCCCGCCTGCCTGTTTGCCTGTTCGCCAAACTGCCGACGAGTTTTCCTGTTTGTGCATGACCAACACAATGGCCTACGCCCCAGACACCTCTTTCAATCTCTCTGTGTGTGCGAGTCTGTGTAAGTGTGCGTGTGCACGTGTGTGAATAGCGGCTAACAGACACACACGACTGTCTGTCTGTCTGTCTGTCTGTCTGCCTGTTTGCCAGCCACTTTCTCCACCCCGTGTGCTGTATGTCCCATTTGTAACTGAAAATGCACAACGTGTAGTAATAAAGCATTTTTCATTTAGTTCCACATCGTAGTATTGTCTCTGCCGACGTCTCTGCCTGGGTCTCTGTTGCTGCGCAGCTACTAGACGGCAGATGATGATGACTTTGTAATGATAAACAGCCAGTCAGGCTCAGACTGGGACTCCGACTCAGAAGTCAGTCATAAAAGTCATGTGTTAATCAAAGACCACACGGAAGAAGCACTTCAAGTTCCACTTGATCATGACACAGATATTATGACTTTGAAATATACGAGTATTCAATTGAAATTAAATTCCTATTATTTTCTGACATATCAATTGTTATTTTTATTGGCTGTTTTCAATAAATGTGAAAGAGTAAATTGATTTTTGTCAAATCGACTCATATAGAAAAAAACTTAAAATCTGGTCTCTGTGCATGAATGCCAGGAAATAAAATACATATTTATATATACTATTCAAACTAGAAAAGGGTTTTGTTTTGGTTTATAACTTACTAAACCTTTTAATCTCTATCTCTAAAAGCTTTCTTTAAAGAAGTTGCATTTATTAATTTAAAAAGCATTGTTCTCTGGATATTTGAGTTGAACTTAAAGAGAGAAGTTCGGATTAAATATTAAATGCTAACTTTTCAGCTAGTTCCTCATGCATCAATCCTTTAATCTATCTTATTAATCCACAAATGAACTACTTCATAACTTAACTAAGACTAAATCGTATGATAGACAACAACTATTCTGTAAATTCTCTCAAATAATAATCTGGCACTTTAGTACAATGTTTTAGTGTTGAGAATGTTAAAGGCCATAATTGACTTATGACTTAATGGAATCTCTCACTATAAACCACGATATAATGTTTTGGTTAACCCAATTTTAGCATTTAACAGCTCATATCAGAAATTTCATTGAAAGTCGAACATATAAATACGTATATTTGTTAGTTAATTTACTAAATTAAATTATGCAAGACACAAAATGAATCGTCTACAATGTATCTCAAAATACATCAGACAATTTGGAAGACAGTCAATTAAAATTTAGCACTGTTAGGTGTGTGCTTTACATTATCTTGTTGTCTTTTAAACAATTCTTTCTGTTATTTGCTAACTTCCTCCTGTTTTGTTTCGATTTCGATTCCTATTTTGTTTTCTTCTTCTACAAACCGCTCGACTGTGTGTAATTTTGTTGCAAAAGACCATCAAATAGCAATTTTTACGTTTATCTTAAGTGACATTTATGTTTCCCAGTGGTTACATTTTATATCAAACTGAAATTGTCGTTTCTCTGCGTGACTTTGCTTTGAGTTCGGGCCAAGAAGTGCCTAGAATGGGCCGACTGACTCGCAAAGTGAATTTTTAATGACATTTTGATAAGTGTCTGGACGTTTTGCCTTCTACCATGTTGTGGGCAGCACTTATATTATAATATAAATAGAAAAAGAAAAATGGAAAATGGAAAACGGAAAACCGAAAACAGATAACACAAAACGTTGATTAAAAGCGACATTTTAGTTGAAGTAATTTTATTCTATCTATGCCAAAAGAAAAGCAAAGCTTCAGATTTAGCATATCTCTTATAAACCTCGAGCGCAACTGAGAAATCTTATTTTCATTTTTGACCCTGTGCAAACTGATGAGACATCTTGTCAGACACCTTTGTGTCATCGAAAATAAAAGAATTAAGTTATAATGTACATTATAAGGCCGTTTCAGCACAATTACTAGGTCGCTCACAGTCGAGTTCGTCGCGTGTAGTTTATGCACTAGTTTGTTTTTGCCGAAAGATGGTGAGCTTTAAGATTTATTGGCTTGTTTTGCCAATTCTTTCAACATAAATTCTTAATTTAAATATCATAGCTTGCCATTTGAAATAACTTTATCAAATTCTATGCAATAATTTTTAATAAAATAGCTCATAAATAATTGCGGCATTTTCGAAATGAAATAAAATGTGAAAGACACAAGAAAATGTTGTAACATTTTTCATTTATAGTGCGTTTTGGCATGAGTTTAAATTTATATTCAAATATTTTACACTCGCATATGTTGCTGTGGGTGTAGTTGTGTGTGTGTTTGTGTGTAAGTTTGTGTGTGCAATGCACATTTGTAACCTAAGGCTATTTGGTCAACAACGTTAGCAATCAACTCCAGCCTCAACCAGCCCTTCCCCTCCCTATGCCAACAAACTACGCCCATGGCCATCGATCATGACGGTTTCTGGCCCTGAGGGAAGGGTGACGAAATGTGGAAGGTGAGAGGTGTAATGGTTGTAAGAGGTGTAAGGGGTGCAAGGGGTGGGCAAATGCACTTGATTTCAGCACAAAAATATCATTCAATTGTCAGCACTATAAATGTGCGATCATAAATCATGTAGACACATGGCCACGCACACAAATAGCTCAAAATAATACAAAGCAATAACAAACGACATCAAGGAACATAAGTAAGAGTGCTGAGAAAAGGATTGATGTACTTCACGATGTCCTGTAGGGAAATTTGAGAGAATGCTCTTGTAATATGATATCGTAACATTCATTTACATATATATATTTAATCGCAATATTTTACTATCACAAATTTATAATTAATAATATATTTGATTTTATATGTTAACGATTATAAACATTGTGTTACAGTTAATGTTAATTTCATTACGTGTAACACATGTAATTACATATATATTTAATCGCAATATTTTACTATCACAAATTTATAATTAATAATATATTTATTTTTATATGTTAACGATTATAAACATTGTGTTACAGTTAATGTTAATTTCATTACGTGAACAATTTGCAAATCAGATATGTTAAAAGCTGATGATGTTAATTAAACATTGAGTGTTATTTATGCACTTTTTAAGGTTTTATGTTAATTGAGTACTGAGATTTTACAGTCAACCTGTTAAGTTTTATTTAATTTACTTATCCGAGTATACGCTCTCAATCGCTAACATTTACAGGGTGTGGATTCAAAGAAAACAGAAGAAAAAGGTGCGCGTGCCATCAAGGACAATGCGTTAAAGGCAAAAGGGCTAAGGCCACAAGCAGCTTCACTTGGCTAAAAGCGTACATATACACGCACACACACACACACACACACACACACACACACACACACACACACAAATACCTCAATACCCCAGTGTGGTGAGTTAATAATTTATAAATTTTTGCTGCTGAAGCATAAAACGAAGTTGGAAAACCAAAGTCAAAACCAACAAAAGCGGAATACAATAAAAAGCACACATAATAAAAGAGCAGCCAAGTAAGAGAATTTCCCTCTCTCACACTCACAGACACACACTCACACACACAAGTAAATATATTCATATATGAGTTTCCTAAGCAAATGGCGCCAGAAATCGAATTGTGTTGTGTTATTGTTTTTTATATTTTGGTACTTATAAGAACCAAAGTACATGAATTCCACTCGAAAGTGGAAGAGTCGAGAATATTCTTAAAACATTTACACAACGACCTTCTCAACTTCATTTTGTGGTAAACTTGAGTAAATATATAGAGAGAGTGAGAGAGAGGGGGGAAAGGAGGTTGATTTAGTTCTCTGCAGCTCTATGCATAATTAATATTGACACACTGTGGAATGCAACGCCAAGGCTAATTTTTGTGTAGGCGCATGCATTTGCCACATAAATCAGCTTGAAGGCCTCGACACTGGCAATGTGCACCATCAAGGGGTGACTGTGTGGAGGGGGGAGGTGGCGAACTGTATGGGGTAATGGGTGCTGGAAAGCGGCTTGGCTAAGTAACATAGCTGCTTTTGTTTTTTAAGCAACTTTCTAATTGCCACTTTGGCTCAGACATGTATTTCGAGTGTGGGACCGAATTGGTGTGTGTGTGTGTGTGTGTGTGTGTGTGTGTGTGTGTGTGTGTGTAACGTTCATTCATTAAAACAAACTGCCGGCAGGCTAAGGAGCAGGAGGAGCAGCTTTCTCGCTTCTAACGACAACAATGAAAACAAACTGCACGGCAACAAAACAACACAGACACTAATACAGATGCTGACATATACATAAAAACATACACACAACTTGCAGAATTGCAAAATGTTCATCCTGTGTTTCGGCTATAACGGCAGCTTGTAGTACGCTACGCCAAAAAAATGACGCTTCAACAATTTGTTATAATTATAATTGTCATAAAAAAACATTGGAAGTGGACAAGGCAGAAATTAAAATAAATGCGATAAATACAATAGTAATAAGACAGTTATTAAGTTGAAATCAATTTTTATCAATATAATAAGCATGACAATATAGTAAGCATTTTATAAAAATAAAGTATGAAATTGATGGAAATTGTTTTTATTTTTTCTTTCGTAAAGGAGCTCAGCTCGTGTTCAACTATGGACTCGAACGGTACATCACTTTAAAGTAAGGATCATGACCGAATTCTCAGAACCTTAAAGCTACTTTAAAGCTCGCAAACGAGCATAAATATAAGAAGTGGAATTTATTGAATTATTACACGAATTAATGAGATTGAAGATTGTTTAATTTCAAATTTTAAATGATTATTATTACTGTGTATTAGTATCATATAACTACCAAATTTGAGATTTTACTCAACAAAATTATTTTATTCTTAAACAAGATTAATTTATATGTAATAATTATTTAGCTACAATTTATTATTAATGGCAATAATTGTAGATTAAAAGTAGCTCGTTAATCTAAATTGTACCAAAATATTATAATAACTTGAATTACTTCCCTTGCTTAATTACCAAAAGTAATTAGATGGTAATAGCGTCATTACCATTTGGTATTGCAACAATCGTTGGGTCTCAAATTCGCTCACGTAAGCCACGTGCTGTGTTAACGGCATACATTACAGTTACATTCTCCAACTGATTCCCAAGCATTGCGAATGTTTCGAGCGGAAATGGCGTCAGTTCAAAATGGAGACTGCACTTCCCATCTCAGTGGGATTCCGGTAGCCTTTCGGACCGTCGGACCGTTGGAGCAGTGAAAGTGTTGCACACATTTAAAAACTTCTCAAGTATACCTAACGGTCATCATTTCACATAAACTACACACGCACACGCACACACACACACACACACACATGCAGACATTGATAGAAAGAGCGAGAGCATGAGCTCATATTCATTGTTTTACTGAAGAGAGGAAGGAGAAAGGGCTGCAAGGGACAGGGATGGAGACGACGTCCTTCCTAGGCAATGGCCGCTGGCTACGGCTGTAACTAAATAGCCCGCTGCTGCTCATTGTTGTTCTTGTTGTTGGTGTTGTTTGTCTTTTCTGCAGCTTCTTCTTTATCTTTATCAAGCTGTGTTTCCAGCACACAAGTGGCAAGTGAAAATTTTATTAATATATACATTTTTGCACTTTTATTTATATTTTGCGAACAGGCTTCAAACGAGTTTCTGGCCGTTGCAAGGACAGCTCGCTGACTTTTTTCTAGGATGGTACGCGGCAGTTTCCCTCTTACGCAAAAGTTCAAGGACTTTTTAGCATTTATAAAGCAATTAAAATTTAAATGAACAGTATTTCAACTGACGGCAAGTCGGAAAATGTTTTTAGCTTACAATTTGTGACATGCAATGTCATGAAATATTTATGAATTATTAACTGTTAAATAATTGTTGGCGTTTTAAGCGTTTGGGGGCCACCATTTAGCCCTTGGCAAATTTAACCAATTTCATTTCGTTGTCGTTTCTGTTGCCCTTTTTGAGCTGAGCTCAGCAAACAATTAGCTTAATTTCAAGTACTTGCCACGTGCCTCATTTAAGTGCTATAAATACGTATACAAAATACGCGAGCTACAACTACTGGTATTAAGTGCTCCAATATTTTGCAGCTGCTGCCATAGTTTCCTATGAATCACTATGGTAATAAGGTTAAGCCAGTCCTTAAATAGTCAGAATGCAAATTATATTCTTTTAATTTGTTTTAATAACCATAGCATTTTTAATTAATTAAAGAAAACCATAAATATCCTATAGAAACAATAACACATATAATTTTTTGTTGTGATTGCAGTTATTTGATAATCCTTTTTTTTAAGTATGCTTATCTTTTTAAATTAAATTATATTTAAATTAACAACCCCTTAAGTACATAAATATAAGTCGTTAGGGTGCTAATATTTTGTGAGCTAAGCAATTAAATTTTTAAGGTTGATTTTCGAACAAATTAGAGACACACAATTGTGAGTTTGGTTGTGATATTTTAAGATCAACTGACACTATCAAATTTAACCTTAATTTTTGACCACTAGTAGTAAGATATCAAATACATCTTTGGCTACAAAATGTATTAATACGATAATATCGTATCTTAATTTATTTTGATCGAATTTGTAAGAGAGATCTAAGAAAATGAAACTTCATACCTAGAATAAGATTTTTAAGAGGTCTTAAGAAAACAGAGATAGATTAAAAATTTGTTAATTAAAAGATTCAACTGTCAATTACAAAAACACAGTTGTATTTATTATTACTACTTTAAATTGCTTCTGCCGTAGTCAAGCAATGATAAAAATAATGTTGTTTATTTTGTACAAAAAAATGAGATTTCCTTTACGATACAAGAAAATTAATAGTTCTGTTCTTAGTGTTATTAAGCCACACGACACTACTTTCGCTTATATGTATGCTACAGAAATTTACATACGCTACATTCGCATTTGCATAGTTTTCGTATGAAAAAATAGAACCATTGGCTTAGTTCATATTAAGATATAATTTATATTGACTGAGTGTATTGGATGTTCTTGCCCCTAATGGTTGCCATGTGCCGCGGCCATTTTGTTGTGTATGTGTGTGTGGATGGATTTTCATTATAAAGATTTTTGCATCGTTTTGTTTTGAGCGCATTTCAATTATGAAGAGGGTCAGTTTTAAAAGTATTTTTACAACATGCAGCCACAGCCAACTGTTGGAGGAGTATTAACTTTACTGCCGCGACTGGGGCCATAAATTTCACTTTGCCGTTGTACAATAAATGTGTGTGGGGAATGCAACAGAAAAATCCTGGTTCCGTCGTTGTGCAACATGCGATCGTTTTGCTTAAATTGAAATAGAATATGACCAGTCACAGCTCCGGAAAAGGTCAATACAAACAATACAAAATGAAATAATAGACCTCGATTTACCCTTTTCCATTCCACTTTCATTTTTTCAACCGAAACTAAAGCATTTAGATAAACATTTCGATGGAAGACGGTAAGAAGATTAAATCACTTAGCAACAAAAAAAATAGTAAAATTAACAAGAATTGGCGCTTATTTCTATTAACTGATATATGAAGGTACTATAACTTTTTTTAAAGTTAGAAGTGCTATGTTGTTAAGAGTTTACTCTTTATTTCATTTAATTCAAAGCAATCTTACATTGATTACATGGCTACGTAAACGTGCTGGTTTCGTAAACAATTATCAGTTAACAATTGCTTATTCTGTTTCTCTAATAAAGAACATAACCTTTTTTTGCTTGAAGTCTACATTTCTGTTAATCTTTAGCAGCCCTGGTACTCAATGGCCGTAGTAACTGTAAGACAGTAATGACAAAAACAATTGCTACATTAACAACAACACCAACAACGACAAAGACAAAAACAACGACAACGACAACAACAGAAGTAGCAGCAACAACAAGAACAGCACAAACCGTTTGTCGGCATTTAGACTTAATTTAAATGCAAGAGGAAAACAAAACAGCAAAAATGGAAAAAGCAACACAACACAAGACAAAAGTCGCTTCCCGCTGCCCGCTGCCCGCTGCCCGCATCCCGTTAAACGCAACGCAAAACGTAACGTAGCGCAACGTAACGGCTGTGCAAGGAAAAAGTATAATTTATGTGTATTGTGTTGTGTTTCTACTGCTGCTCTTGATGTCGTTGTTGTCGTTGTTGTTGCTGTTGCTGTCGTTGTTGTTCTTATACATACTTTGGCACAAATGCTCATTTCATCGTTTAACTTGGCAAGGGCACAAAGCTACATGCTACAATTGAATTTGAGTTAGCCGGGGTAAGCACACCCACACACACGCACATATCATTCCATATACATATGTATATACGCACATACTACACTCAGCGGGCTGCTTAACCCAATTCACTGTCGCTGTCGCTGTCGCTGTCGGCGTTGCCGTCGCGTCGCTGCTGCTGCTGATACACACAACACAAGTGTCTCAAGCATAAGCCGCAGTAAATGCTGCCGTCGCGTCGCTGTAGACGTCGCTGCCGTCTGCATATTCGTTGCTACAGCTGTTATTCTTGTATATAGTTGTTGCTTTTTTTTTTTTTTGTTTTCGACAGCACGTTGCCTGGCAGCCAGCAGGCGTTGCCTAGAGTTTGGCAGGGTGCGTGCGAGTGGCAGCTTTTCACTTTTGCTTAGACATTTGCGGCGAAATGATTTTCAAAATTTTGTTTTTGCCAAAGTGCGAGAGTTGGCTTAGAAATTGCCCCAACTGCCAGCTGGCAATCTACTACGAGTACATGAAATTTTATCATGTCTTACTGAAATGGATTGTTATGCCAATGTTGTTTAATATACATCTGTAATTGTGGCAAGCTCATTATGTAAAATATGTCTCGTTCTGTTAGCGGATATTGCATCCCACAACCCACATGTCACACTGCTGTGTTATCGCTCACACCAGCGCTTTTAAAAGTCATGTTAACAGATGTGCAATTATGTTAATGCCTGACAGACATGTTTCACTCTGTTATGACACTCTTGGGCATTTTTCTGCTTTCATTTTTGCGTGTTATTATGTCCATTAACAAAATTCCTAATTAAATGTATATGTTAAGTGGTCAAAATTATTTATTAGACTCTACCTACATATAATAATATATTCTTATATTTATTAAACTTCATTTGCGGTGCGTAAATCTTAATTTTCTGATTAATATTATATTGATATTTATTATGTATGGAATACTTATACTTTTGACCTTTTCTTGGTGCTACCCTATTGGGGCATATCCAAACAGTTGGAAACAATTCCGAGAGTTTCATTTGCTAGAATTAGCATCTTTTGAGTTTTCCCTCATTATTTGCTGCCTCATTCAAGCCTGTCATTCGCCCAACAACTTCTACACCCGCTGTCAGCTGGAATATCATCATCATCAGCATTATCATCATAACTACCAACAGTTCCCAACTCGTCACCCAACCCATGGAAAACTCACGCCTAAACCAACAACTGAAGTGCGCCATTTGTGGATGTTGCTCTTGTTTCACGAGTTCCTTAAATGAAATCAAAGTTTTAGCTATGATTAACTTTCCCCTGGCCCTGGAAACTATGTCAAGTTTAAAGCCAATGGGAATCCGCTACACATAGGGGATGCGGGAAACGGATTGAGAGAATGACGAGTAGAATGATGAAGCCGAGAGGGTTTGCCACGGCTCGTTGCTCGATAGTTTTGCAATGTAATTTTCTTTATGATTTTCCATGGAAAACTCGTGCGTGCGTAAAATTGAACAGCCGGCCTCCAACTCGCAACCAACCAACCAACATAGAACGATTACCCTCAATGCACACCATTCTTTTTTTCTTATTAGTTTCGAGTTTAAAGCAAAAGTCGATTCGGAGGCAACTTTAAGCTCAGTTCACCCGAAAGAAGAGGAAGAGTTTGAAAGGAAGCTGCTGAAAGGAGTTACTTTTCACAACAGCCTTTGTCACAGTTCCTTTTGGCCTCATCAGTTCCGTTTGCCTTGTCCCTTTGTCTGTCTCTCCGGCTCTAAGGGAATGTGGCCCATTGTATTTCAGGACTGCAGGAAATGCGTGTGTGTGAGTGTGTGTGTGTGTATGTGTGTGTGAATGTGTGGATTTGTCCCTCTGCTCTTTATAATCAACTAAAAGCCAAATAATCAAAAAGTCAACACAATAGTTCACCAGGAGCAGACTGTTGACTTTTGTCGTCGACATTTTCATGCTCTTGCATGAAATCTGATTAATTATTAAGTTTTCCAATAGCAATTTTAATTGACAATTCAACGCATTCTTAGCGGGCTTCCAATTAAAGCGGTTATTGATTTTAACTTTAGGCCAAATAAAAAAGTTTTAACAGTTTAAGACTTCAAGAACAATCCAACAACGATACTAGAAATGTTTAAGAGACATAAAATCGATAAATATTGACAATATATTAATTTCTTATGTCATATTGAGAATGAGAATGAACTAGTTAGAATAAGTAGCATATTTCTAGGTCCTGTGGCAACTCTTTAATGATAAAGTAACGGCACGTAAGCCCATTCTATGTCTGATGTCATTCTACATGAGTTGGCTATAAAAAATCAATGAGCGCATGAGACAAAATAGTTGCCATCTGGCAAAGAATAGCAAGAAAATGTGTTAAAGCGTTTTAAAGGTTTATCTTCGTGTTCTTTTTTCTTTTCCTCTTTTGCCTAATCGACCTTCTTGGCCCTTTTAAAAAACGAAGCAAACTGTGTATTGCTTGGCTGTGTGGATAGTGAACTTATAGAAAAAAGTATCTAAGAGGCTGCTGAGTCGAATAGTGGGCATGATGGGAAGTGGGAAGGGGAAGGGGGAAGGGGGAAGGGGAAGGCCGTGCACACAACATGTTGCCTACTTTTTGACATTTTCAACATGTGTCCAATGCCTGGCATTATAAGAGTGTGTGCGTATGTGTGTGACACACTGTGTGTGTTTTTTGTCGCTTTTCAGCGTTGACGTTTGCGTTGATTTTTGACAGCTGCCTAGGCGGGCACAACACCAAACGTCAAGCACACACACACACACACACACGCACACTCACACTGAAAACAATAACAAAAACTTGTTACCAAAAGTTTGAGTCAGATTGCCTTGCCCAACCCCTACCCTCCCCCTTTAGTCTGTCCCTGATTCTCTGTTATTGTTACACTTTTGTGCGTTATATGCACACACTTTTTACACATATCTCTAAGGTTTATGTCAAGGTTTTTTATTACTTTGATATGTTGTTCATCTTTTGCTTATTCGCTTCCCTTCCCCCATTGTCTTTTATTTTATTTTTCATTTTATACATGTACTTGTAGAGCTTTATACTTGCGAAACATTCCATTCCATTCCTCTTGTTGTCTTTACTCTTCTCTTCTGCTCCCTTTCACTTCTCGTCTTCTCGTTTTTATGCCACATGAATTGCAGTTTAAAGTTGACAGCAGGCGGATGTGCGTACTTACCTGTAAATAAGCAAAGGTAAACGAAAAAAAGCTGATTAAATACAAGCACAAAACTTAGAGTCTCTAAAAAAGGTGTGTGGAATATGGAATGTGGAATGAGGCAGGGATAATACACTTCACATTTATTGCGTAATATCAAACTCAGAATTGCTCATGCCTCACTTCCTCACGTAACGGCAAATGGTCTATTATTAGAGCATGCCGATAGGTCTTAGCCCAGTTAATATCACTGAATTGCACTGTACGCTTCATACACATATGTGAACAGGCGATAATTGACCTGGATTTGAAGGTTATCAGATGTTTAATTTCTTTAGATATTCGGAGAACTCTTGATACGTTAAGAATTGCATTAACTTCTACTTTATATGTACAGCACTGACATCCAAATCAAAATCTATGGAAAGCCAATATTCTGAAGTTATTGAATTACTCTTTTAACGATAAGAAATTTGCTCTTGTTCAATTAATGGTAATTTTATCTGCTTATTTTTGCATTTTGTAATTAACTTTGTTGGATATCTTTTATAAATAGAGGGAAGTCGCTGTTAATCGGTTGTATCAAAGATTGGTGAATTCTTCTTGTTCTTTTCAATTGGCTATAAACGAAATCGAACTTTTCTAACTCAAAAGAAAACAACTACTTGTGAATTGATATATTTTAACACTTATGAAAACACAGGAAAAAACACTAAGAAACATATAATAATAGAGAAATACTTTATATTTGAAAGGTTTTCAATTTCTGATTGAATTATATCTAAATAGCAGTACATCAAAGATTTATTTTGACAAAATAACTGCAGTTTTTCGAAAATAATAAAAGGCTACTAATTCACAGTTCACTCACTCTAAAAATTAATTCAAATTGCTCTCCTTATGCATTTAAACTCATTTGGGTGTGATTTGATAGGGAATCCCTCAATTACCCAGCCTACAAGGATATAAAGTCTTTGGTATTCCATTTGTGATATTATTTAATTACCTGTGTATTGCAATTTAAATAATTGGAATTTAATTATTCATTGATAGATTAAAATTAAAGAGCTTTTCATAAACATATTATGCTGAGTGTGAGGACTATATGGTAAATATATAATCTTCTAATTTCTCAAATGCCTAATACCTTTTAAATCCAGTTAATTAAATACTGCACTTTTGAAGTTTTTGAGGTCGATGTGTGTCTTCTGGGAATTATTAAAGCAAGATATCTATTAGAACTTCTACGTGTATATTTAGTTGGATTCAGTGAAGCATAACTCTGCCAAAAATGAAGTTTTCAAATGAACCAAGATATGTGATTCAAATGCAATTGCAATCTCTGTTTGTTCAATCAACGGTAACAACAAAGTACAACAAACAATCTGTTATTAGCAGATGCAATGAGTGAAGTTCGTTCGATTATGTATCTATCTTATCTTAGCTGAATTTCACCCGTCGGAAATGGAAAAGCATTTAATGCCTAGCTTATGTTTTGAGTAAGCGATGGATCAAAACAGTATGAAGACATTAAAGCGATTTGGGAAATTATAAATCTGTGGGAAACTTATTTGAAAAGCTCGGAGCAAAACTAAAATTTGTACATGGAATCAAATTGAATCTAATATTAATATAAACTTCATTAACTATTTATCTGCTACACTTAAAAAAAAGAACATTTTAAATTAAGAACAAATTTCTAAGAATAAGAATCAATAATATCGCAGTTCTTAAAACTTGAATTTGTACGGAAAGAAAAGTTCGTCGTAACTCACAAATTTCATAATAAGATTTGAAACAAACAACTAAACAATATGATGGTCCATCTAGATACAGGGTATTCCATAAGTGTAGCGAATCAACACTGCAATAAAACAAGTCAAATATTGATACATATGACACGACACACGCAGGCGGTTGAGTGACAGTGCAATTGGGGGCGTGGCATTGTGTACCTGACACACAAAAACCAATGAAAAAGGAAATACGAAGAGGAGGGAGAGGAAGGGCAGGAGTGGGCGGATGAGAGAAGGAAAATGCTCGTAAAAAATAGGAAAAACTTTCTCAAAAACAGCACGCGCCAAACAAAGCAAACAATTCTGTAGATGCAACGAACGCAAAACTTGACAAAAGCAATTGCAATTGCATCACAGTGTTGTTGCAAGTGTTGCATGGGATCCACGGGTTAGAGTGGGGAATGGGGCGTGTCTGTTGTCGTACCACAACAAAAGTTGTTGACAATAGCAAACACGTTAACCAACAACTTTTGGCACGAAGATAAACGCAAATAAATTTGGCAACTTGGGTCGTTTTTTGGGCCCAGTGCAGTTTCTGCCCAGTCTCAAAGTGCATTTTCTACAAAGGCGACCATTGAGCCCGTATGACAAACACTGCCTGTCGCTTGTACACGCCCGTATCTAGACAGCATAAATATATATACAAGTACTAGTATTTGGAACACAAAGACTGACCACAACGGGTTAGGGCTCTCCTAGGGGAAGAGGGGAAGAGAAGAAAATTAAAGAGTCTGCAAGAGATTTCATATAACCACAAATTGACATGCATTGAGCGTTTTATCAATGCCCCATTTTATTGCGTCTATTCCCCACCCTCCCCTCAACAAGTCGGCGAGTTTTGCAGAGATTTGCGGACGCATGACACTCATAAGTAAAACGCCTGCAGCATTCGAGGCCTGTCAAGCTGAAGGAGCAAAGACTTTCAGCTTAAAGAAGCAGACAGGACAAGACAAGACAAACGGTAAGGACAACCACAACAACTGGTCAATACACATAAATCGCCGTGATGCTGTGAGGCTGGGGCTGAAGCTGGAGCTGATTCTGTCTTTTGCACATGCTTGACAGCAGCAGCTTGACCAAAAGGCAATCCATACTTTTTCCAGGAAGCCGGACAGCGTCAGCTTCTTCTTCAGCTGTAGCTCGATTTTGGTTGAGCAGTCGAAACTCTAATAAAAACAACAATAGCTACACATACAGCAGTTGAATCTGAACGGATGTCAACGAGGGCTGCTGAAACAATATACTGTATTTTATCATAACAGAATTTCTATGAGGGTTTAAAACCGGAACCGATTACTTTATTTATTTTGTTTATAATAATCTCATTTAATAGATAAATTTTTTTTTAAATTATTGTATTTCTTTGTGAATCAAAATGATTTCAATATTTTGAAACCGACACATATAAAATCGATAACAGTTACGACACCATTTTACAAAGATTTACGTAATCGATAACCGAAAGTCTAAATTCGAAAAGAACCGAAACCGATATTCGTTTTGGATCGTTATATATATAAAAAATTATATGTAACAAATTTATATGAACAGTAAAATCTTGTTAAAACAATATTAATTTAATAAAAAACAATATCAAAGTCGTCTAACATTTTTATATTTGAAGTACATTATAATGTAAGGTCCATTTCAACAATGTTTAATTGAGAGAATTTTAACATGATCTGCTTAGAGCTTGTCAGAATCGATACAAGAGTTCTTAATGTAGTTAAAAAAATGTTGATGAATTTGGCATAAATGTATAAAATATATTATCTTAAGCCAGTTATTATTTGTTTTGGCTTCGAAGAATTTTCCTAAAACGTAATATGATTATATTAGTTTAGTGATGAAATCAACTATAGCAATTAATTAAAAAAAAAATCCGACATTTAATATTTAAAATATCTTCATTTTGTATTTGGCGAAATTTAAAGATGCTTTTAAGAAAACATTAACATTGGTTATAGATAATATTCTAATACATATCGGGACTGATCTTTATTAGCTGTGCACGGTGGAATTTGAACCAGGTTTTCCGAACCGAAAAGCTTTGATTTATTACATTATGTTTACCATAGAAGACGTTCCAATGTAATGTGTAGCTGTTTTAAAAACGTTCACTACTATATGTCAAGTAGATCCAACTTGATTAAGGTTAAGTTTAATACTTAATACATGTCACTAGAATAATTATTTTTTATATGAAAACAATTTATTTGGTTAAAAGATTTTCAGATGTTACATTAAATCTGTTTATTAATTTACTTTGAAAAGTATTGGTTAAAAGTTGATTTGCAATTAATATTAAAAATTGCCAAATACTGATTTTTCCCGGACTCACTTAACTGAAATCAAACTTAAGGTAAGAAAATATACTTTTCCTCTTGCTTTGAATTCATTTTGTTTGATGCGACCCTCGAAGTGTGTTGCCCACGCTTTATATGTCCTGTTCCATATTGGCTTGTTATTGACAGCGATGTTTTTGTTGTTCTATGCTTCTTGTTGTGCTGTGTGCCTCGTTTTTATGTCAGTTTAAGAAACGAGCAAAGCTGTCGACCAGTCGAACAGTTAGTCACCCTGCCACAAAGGACCTGACCAAGGAGACCATGAGCAAGGGAAACAACAAGAAACAGCAGAAGAAGCAGTAAAAGTTGGGAGAAGAAAGAACTAAGGATGACAAGGCAATAGCTAAATTGTTGTCTATAAGCCGAAATGTTGGATATATCTTAGAGAACATTAGGCTCGTGGCCTGTCCGTTCAGCTGGCAGTCAATAAGGAATTTTTGGTCATATTTATTGGCACACCATTGCGTATACGTAATGTGTGCAGGAAATGAAAAATGTAATTAAAAAAGTTTCCTTTCGCCTCGTTTCGTTTCGTTGCGTTGAGTTGCGTTGCGTTGGGTTTCATTTTCCCATGTTCGCCAAGCTTTTTGTGGTGATAAATGTGGCAACCAACTGAACAATTTGTGGTGCCTTTTAAATGTGTGCCATGTGACAGGCGACTGCTTTGGGGTCGGCATTCAATCTGTTTTAGTTTTATGTGTGCCACACTCTCTCACACACACACACATGCACACGGGTGCATGTAAGAAGTGCTCATTAAAACATATCAACAAGCTTTATAGACGACGTCAACAACGGCGTCAGCGTCGCCGTCGCCGTCACCGTCGACGTCGTCGTAGCGACAGCAGTTAAATTCATTCATAAACTACGTGACAAAACGAACGGAAATGTAGATGCGGAAATTGCCAACAAACACATGCTCAAACCTATATACACACACTCACACACACACAGTCAGAGACACAGACAGAGACAAGCACACATGCATCTCCCATCAGCATTGCTTACCAGACAGTCTGTCAGTCATTCAGTGTGTCATTCAGTGCTTCCGTGAGACAGACAGTCCGACAGACAGACAGACGACAGACTGTCGGCCTGAAGGTTCAACGTGCGCGAAATATTTTCGCACTCGCCGCCTTTGCCTGGTATTTACAATCAATTTTTAAAATACCTGCATGTACCGCAAACCGCATCAAATATACCCTGTAATTTCCAACATTTCATTCAATTTACTCTGCATAGTACGGCACTAATTAAATTTCCTTCTTAATTTTCCTTTGCCCTTTGCCCACAAGTAGTTGAAGCGCAATTAAGAAAAGGATATATATGTTGCACTATATTTTTCACGGACAAATCATTATTGTAAAATCAATTCCCACTTCACGCTTATTAAGCTCAATTATGTATTAACTCTTAGCATATTTTATCCTTCCGTTTTAATTATATTTGGCTCTTGGATTACATTTCAAAACTAGCTTAGTTGATGAATAACCTATTATTAAATATTTATTCAATTTCATTAAATATAATAACTTTTTATAAGTCATGTAAACCGTTTATTTTAATCTTCATTATTTAAACAACTATATATGTGTTTCGCTCTTGACTTTAGACAAATTGTGAATGCATTTGCTTAAGCATACTCCATGTTTATACAGGGTATTCTGTAGCATTGCCGGCCCAACACCTACTCGGCTGCTCGGTTTTTTTATGGCCCAGCCCGTCGAGTGTCTACTTGAGTGTAGCAAAACGTTGAATTGCTGTGCCGAGCCCAAATGGTTGTGGAGAGGCGTGCACGTTGCAACCCCTTCCCGCAACCCTATTCACCACTTCATCCCCCTTAGCCTTGTCAATTGGCGCCCCAACAAGCATATTACATTTGCAATTTTTCCTCACTCGCGCTCTCATATTTTCTATACGTAAGTCAGCAGCAAGGGGAGAACAGTGGAGGGAGGGGAGGGTGAGTGGGGGCGCTGTCAGTGGAGGCGCCGTGAAATCTCATAATATTGATAGTGCGCTTTTGGTAAGGATGTAAAAAATCAAGCGTATTTTTTGATTGCATCCATTTTGACCCCAACATGTTCTGTGGATGATGTAGGGGGTGGTGAGAGGGGGGGGGGGGGTAGGTCATGGGATATGGTGATAAGAGTTTCGTATACAGGCATAATGTTGTTCGATTTTATTTGTATTTTATAACATATTGGTATATTGGAATTTCGTATATGACAAACAATTGAGTGTAGTACGTTTTGCTATTCTCTGTGGCAGTGGCAGCCACAGCGACAATAACAACAAATTGATGCAGGTCAGGCCCACAACAACAACAACAACACGAGAGAACAACAACACTGCTATAACAACAACAATAAAATCCCACAATGAGAGTACGAGTGTTTCCGGCAGGCAATCCTTCTTCCTCTACACTCGTGTCTTTTTTGTGGGAAACAGTAAAGAAACACAGCAAGAGAGACAGAGAGAGAGAGAGAGAGAAAGAGAGGAAGAGGGGGAGAGCGCTTATTGCTTGGTTCAATCAGAATTGTATTGTCTTTTTTGGGGGCTGGTTCAGAAATGGGAATTGATGTTGGGTATGTCAATCTGATTGCTTTCTGGATGGCACTACCTTTGTTATACTTCCCGGTTAAGGCCCGAGAAAAGGAAGATGAATTGTACTGGATGTCAATGAGCCATTAAGATCATTTAATTGAAAGCATTCGGAAATACTGTATGCAGCGATGAGTTATTTTATTGGCTGGATGTCCTTTAACCAGATGCAATTAAGTTTTTTATTTTAAAATTGTAGTATACATTTTTTATATTTAATTTTATTTGCAAACTTTTCGAAAGGGTTCGAGGACGACATAGGTTCGGTTCACGAACCGGTTTGCAGACCACCAAACTCCAAGGTTTTGCTTTGAGTCGTGTTTCGAAATAATACAACAACATATTGTTATAACAATATAACCTTTATTCTTAGTCTTAAAAGCACTTAATTTCTTAATAAAAAGAACAAACTTTTTAAGTAATCTAGGTTTATTGAAAAGTTAAAATGAGAATTTTTAGTTGCACAATGCATTAAAAGCATTGAATTTAATTAATAGAATTTAATTCAATAGATCTATTCACGTGGTTCTGGTTCTGGTTCGGGTTCGGGTTTACGGGTTAAATAATATCAAAGGTGCGGTTGCTTACAAAACCGAACCGAATTGGTTCCACGAGGTTCGGTTCAGAACAGATTCGCAGCCTTGTTATGAATAGACTGCATTGAGCTTGGTTATTAACTCAATTGGTTGCAAATTCCAATTATTTGAACGTATTTGATACTTTCAATGCTGTTCATAAATCGTTCGCTGTTCCCCAACTGTGAGTGAGTATTGTAGTATTTTAAGAAGTAAGTTACTTACTAACTGACAGGTTAAGCAACAATGTTCGCTGTCAATGTTTCGGTTGAAGGCCACAAGGGGGTGGTGAGGTGCTCGCAGCTGACAGGAGTGAAAAGCGACTCGCAAAAGCGTTCAACTTAACAAGCCACTCACTAGTTGACCTAATTCAACCTTGACCCATTTCCACGTTCACGAAAGCATCGGTGTGAGCTTTTTTCAATAGTTAAACATGAACGCAAAGCAAATTTAAGCAAAATAGATAATTGAGTTCGCATTTTCAAATTTAATAAATTGATAAGATTTTAAAGAAATGCAGTATCGAAAAGGTCGAACTATTAATAATTGCATTATCATAATATCCTACAGAGGTTCAACAAAATATTCAGAATCTGTGAGAATGTTACTTACTGCTTTTCTAAATAGTTAGGATAGTTTGAACCGAAAGGTCGTTCAGCGAATTTGTTGGGATAAGTTGGATTGATTATTTATTTTCATAATAATATCCAAAAATCATCACAACAAATTTTAAAGTTGTGAAATATTTTTCAAATTAATTCCAAAATATGTTTTGAAGCAGATCTGATCGATTTACGAATTGGCACATATTTGTATTTTGCAGTGTATATCTTCTTGCTGTTTAGCCTTTTTCAATTTTGCACAATAGCATTAGTGTTATATTATAATTTTGTGTTGATTCAACTCAGCGCGGCATTTTAGAAATTCACATTACAATTCCATTATTTGTTACCTGCGCAAATTACGTATACGCAAGGTGGCACAAAGCAAGCCCTAGGGGACATTCGAATCCGAATACGAATTGAGAACTGAGAGTAGAAAATAGAGAATTCCAGGGCCGCTGTTGAGCCCTTGTGTGGCTGTGTGTGTGTGTGTGTGTGTGTATGGTCCATAAATGTCAAAGTCAATGCAGTTGGCAGAACATCTCGGGGCAGCACGAGCTGTTGACTCAAGGTCTGTGTTGGTGGGTGTTCTATATAAAATATACAGCAATACGAGGTAGACGTTTTCAGATGCGTGTTAACAAATTAAACTTTACTTTTTCTTTCTTTTCGTTCTTTCTCTCTTGGCTTGTTGTTGTTGAATAATTGAAACGATAAATTTTACACACAATAAAGCGCTAGGAATTCAATAAAGTTTACAATTTGCACGGGGCGGGCGAAACAGTTGGGGGGCGTGCCACAATTCAACGACATGTATAACTTGTATAACTTGTTGCTGCCTTACACACACGCACACCCACACACACACCCACGCACAGAGCTGCATGCATAAACAGTATTTTATGCGCACACAACACAACAATAAAAATCACGCATGAATTTCATGTGTTTACAATGGACATATACACAGCCCCAGAGTGAAACGCCCCCACTGTGCCACTTGCATCAACAACTGAAAGCTAGCTGAGTTTGTGTGTGACTACGTTGGAGTGTGTGTGTGTGTGTGTGTGTGTGTGTGTGTGTGTGTGTGTGTGTGTGTGTGTGTGTGTGACAAAGCAACGTGCGACGCTTTGGATAAAAAAGGTCGTCGAACAAAAAACCTCAACACGAGTAAAACAAAATGTAATTACAAGAAGGACTTTCAACAGCAGCAGCAGCAGAAACAGGGGAAAGAAGGCAACGGGCAACAATGCAATTGTTATAATACCTGAAAATGCAACAATGTTGCATGTGGGTGTGTGTGTGTGTGTGTGCCAATGTACCACAGTATGTGTGGCAGTCAGTGAAAGTGAAGTGAAGGTTAGCTTCCAAAATGCGTTGTTTCAGCTCGCTGAGGCACGTTGCAGTAGCCACAAGCTCGGTGCTACACTTGAGCTTTATTGCATACATTAAGGGGCCAAGGTGCGGCACAGAGCAACTCACACGCACACGCACACAGCAGCACACATTTATATATATATATACATATAGTACAGAACTATAACCCATTCGAAATTGCACCTGGGGGAGTGTGTGTGTGATTGTGTGCGTGCGTGCCGGTGTGTGAGTGTGAGTGTGTCTATTTTGTTAATGGACATTGTCGTTTTGTAGCTCACAACGAGTGGGAGAGAAAAGGAGTGAGGTATGAGGCAGTGAGAGCGAGAGGGAGAGAAAGCATTGGATTGTTTTAGTCAGTGAGGAAACATAAATAATGCCACAAAGCCTGATGAGTATATTATACTACAATATATACACACAATCCGGAACAGTTGATAAATGACCACAAGATATAAAAATTTGTTGCATCATATTTCGTCATAGAAAATATTAAAATTACTTCATAAATGACAAAAAGATAAATATTGAAATGACCATTATTTTTTGCTGTAGTTCATCACATACCATTTTACATAAATTTAAAACAATATTTATACAATTTACAATTCGATTTTAAAAATCACATTGTCATTGTATTTATTTATTTGCATTTCCCCTTTTCACAATATGTTTTTCAAAAAACTTTATATTTACTTATACGTCATTAAATATTTATGAAAGCAGAGTTCGCAAATGTTAATTTACATTTTAAAGTTGTCCGTCAATTAACAGATATTTTCGGAGATGTGAAATAGACTTTCGAAATTTTAAATATAATTTTTTATTTGCTATTATTCCATATACTATGACTTTTTGTATTACAAATGGATCGTTTTTATTTTTTTTGTAGTTAAGCTTTACTTATATTCCCAATAATCATCTGACAATAAAATATGATATAGGAATTTTAACCAACTTTTATTGTCATTAGTTGTGATTGATTTAAATAATTCAAAAAATATTCTACAAACAAGATTTTAATTTGAAAATTAACCGTTTTCGTCTTAAAAATTCATCAAGAACATAAGAAAGTTAGATCTAGAAAATACAACTTGATTTTAGGAACATTTCAAATAAATCTAATTCCCCAACTAATAATAATTTCTAAATATCAAATTTTTTACAGTTTATAAAAATGTATAATATTTTTCTGGGTTGTTTTTTTTATATAATATATATCTATATTATTTACTATGTTTTTACTTGCAATCAAATTTGGCTCACAGACTTCTGCACACTTCACGTAGGTGTAGATTATTTAAACATTTTCTCCCGCCCTCTCCGCATCTGCAAATCGCAAAATATCTCCACAACCACAGTTTTTAACATATTTCGCAAAAGTTGGTTAATATTTTATCAATTATATATTTTTATCTTCCTTCTTAATCGCCTAAAGATCGGTTAAACAGAACGGCATTAATAGCAGCCAAGAGTTTAAAGCTACACATTAAGTTAAGTTAAGAAGGAACTCAACGATTCCTAGTGATTAATGAATAATAAATAAACATCTGCACAACTAAAAAAAAAAAAAAAAAAATATTAATTACAATATCTCAACAAACGGTCACTAAACTTATATAAGTGTGTGTGTATCTATACGTATGTATGTATATATACGTTGTGATGTCAATTACTTATTTAATAACAGCCTTTTATTGATCGCATTTCGATTTGAAGTATTACGCTGTGAAAAGTGAAATGTTGACATTTCGAGACACCATTTAAATCAAATTATCGACATAATTAGAGATCATTGCACTAATAGACTTTTAATTGGCACAATGTTAATATTTAATTGCATTTCTTTTAATACTTTGTACCCGAGGCAGTAAGAATATTCAAATTATATATAAATGCATATATTCGATTATTCTGTCTCAGGACAGATTTACTTAAAATTAAAATAAAAGTTTGAGTTGGTTTTCTTTGTGAGCAGCAATAAAATCACAGCGTATTGAAATATGTGTATATGTAACAGTACCAAATATCGCCTCTTGTGAATATAGTGTTAAACTTCTTGCTTTAATTCTTTCAACATTTCGCTACTCTCAGTCTGCTTAGCCTTCACTATCATTTTGCAACTAAAGTGGTTAATTTAATGCTATTTCAGCCTTACATTACCTCTAATCAAGCTGATGCTGCAACGCAGGTCGTCCCTCATGTGGCATGGCACTCAAGAAGCAGAAACGTACAACATTTTCTACTCATCATTGTTTGGCACTTAGTCAGACAGCGACGACAGTGACGACAGCGGCGGCGACGGCGCCGCCACAGTTATGCCGATTAGATGAAGAGACTTCTACCTGCTACCTGCCACATGCCACATGCCACACTGACACCCAGTCTCGGTCATGTACTGCTCTTCATATGGCTAACGAGCAGCTGATATGACAAACGCCATTTGGCTTTTAGTTAGTGGGACACACACGCACACTTACGCACTCACACATGCACACACATTAGGGTGCTTCATTTTTTCCACATATATTGGTCACGCAAATTCATAATCCTAGCCGGCGTTTTTGGAGTCCTTGTTATTTTAGTCCTTCGATGAACGAAAATTATGTTTCAAAGACAATTGCTTAATTGATTCTATGTAGTCTTAAATGTAATGATACTAAATATCTTAATTAATGACTTCAGTAAAGATGTGCCAATTCTCATATGCCGAAAATTAAAAACTCAATGAGCGGACTTTAAAACTTTTCTTCATCTTAGAATTGACCGTAGATTATGCATTTGGATTACCATTTTTCCATTTTTTTGCCCTTACAAATGGATGCACCCTAAAACACTTATAGTACATAGGCCAGGTGCATGCCACACGACCGCTGTCGACCCGCAACCTTTCCAGCTGCCGACAGCATCCTTGACATGCTTGTGGAGCGCCGTGACAATTGTGCCTCAGTTTTAGGGTTTTTGGTTTGAGTTCAGATGATGGACTTGTCTACCACAGTGCACAGTGAACAGTGCACAGTGCACAGTGCAGTGTGTGACAGTGGCTGTATTTCTTAATTAAAACGCTGCCGTTTTGGCTCAATTAAAGCTACTGGCCACGCAGCAGGTTGCAACTTGCAGCTAACATGGTAACGCACTTTGCAGCTCTTACAAAACATTTGCCGTGTTGACAGGCAATAATGGCTTCGAATCTCAGTTGAATGTTGCACACAACACACACACGCACACACACACACACAGACATTGATTGTTAAAAGTTGAAGGCTGAATGTTGAATGTTGGTCAGGTGGCCGCAACTTCAACGCACGCAGACATAAAGCGCATAAAAAATTCAACTGTCTGTCAATTATGAGCTCAACACAACGAGAAAAATACACACAAACACACACTTGATGCTGCTGTAATGTAGGTTCAAATACAGGCGTGTGCAAAATAATAAGCACACCTTGAAAAAATATTGATGTTACTAACACTTTAATTCAGTAGAGTTATTAGGAGGTAAATGAAAGGTCCATTAAAAAGTTCCCGTGAGTTTCCGTGGCTACCTATTTAGAGTTGCCGACGTATCACTTTACTTGAATTACAGCTTAAAAGATAACTGTGATCGAAACCTACACTTACATGCCTCAAAATCGGTTACATCGCTTTTCTGAAAAACTTGCCACGTTTCTAAAAATGTAACATGCTCTATATACTAATTAATGTCGAAAATAACAAATCTATAAAATCACGATGATCCTATGGGATGGGAGCGTCTTTATATAACATGCTTCAGAATTCGCTGGCTTTACTATAGTTTTACAGTTACCCAAGTAAAGTAACCAGAATTATATAATATGAACTTACATAATGTGCAGAATGTACATAATATTTACCAACGAATTAAAAAATTTAACTTCAATATTCCATAAAATATAATAATATTACTTTATTTGATTTAAAACAACGTTAATTGTGAAATTGTGCTGTTCCTATAATTTCGCACACGTCTGTACATACGCAAAATATTTATATATATATATTTATTGATATATAAGCAGTTCTATACACACACACACACACATACACATCAAGACGAGAAAAATGTATTGAATGAACCCACGCAGCATTCGAAGCTTTGAGTGAAAGAGACGCACTCCGTCCGTCTGCACGCTTGCTCTCTCGGTCTCTCGCGCTGGAATTGAGCGTAAAAATGGGCCAGAAAACGGGAATAAACATGCGCATCCCAGTATATCCTTGAAAAGCGTTTCGCACCGCCTGGATGCGTTGCTCGTTCCAGAGTTTGTTTTAATACTATTTTCTTACAGTGAGTGTGTGTGTGTGTGTGAAAGTAACTCAATGCCAGCCGCACGCTCTGTGACCGTGTAGCAAAGTCAGTCATTGGGTCGACCGGCTCGACTCACCTGACCGACTGAGGCCTGTTATCTGCCTGCCGCGTACCCCGCTACAAAAATCCAAGAACCCGCCACGCTGTTAATGTCACCATGGAGACAGCAGCTGTAGCTGTAGTTGTGTTTTGTATCTGTATCTGTAGCTATAGCTGTAGCTGTAGCTGTTGCCTGGGCGCCTTCGCGTAGGCTATGCAAATCGCCGCACAGCAAAAACACAAAGGTATGAACTCGCGTTGTGCCTCAAAATTTGCATGTTTGCTTCGGTTTCTTTTTGTATGGCTTGAATGTCAATTGTGTTGGCGCTGTCTACACACACACACACACACACACACACACACACACACACACACACTCACACACTGAGAGAGTGAAAGAGAGAGCACGAGTATTTATACACACATTCACATTCGCATTCATTTAGGCTGACGATGGCATTGCATACATTAAGGCGCCGTGGCGCCGCGGGCTGCCAAGAGCCATTGGGCTCTGTTTGTAATTCGCTTTGTAGTCGCCTTGGGCGCAATTATTTCTTTTTATTTTTTTTGTTTTTTTCGCTTTTTACCTCAATGAGGAAACTCTTCTATTTAAACGCTTTTAGTGAATCCATCGAGTGACTGGCAAACAGTTAAGAATTGTGAAGATTTTAATTTGATATTTAATTATTGCTTCCCCAATTGCATTCGTCTTTTTACAATTCGCTTGAAAATATTTTAAGGTGCAAGTCTCTGCTTATTTTTGTATTTCTTTGTGTGTTGTGTCAGTCAAACGCTATATGTGGAAAGCATGTTGATTAACAGCGTTGAACTTTGAACAGTTTGCAGAACTATGTTAATTCAAACATGTTGTTGTCGATTGCCTTTATTAAAGGTTAATCGAATCAAAATATTCTGAGTTCACTGCAAATTTTGAAGATATTTCGGTAGAGTTGGAAAATTACAACTGATTTGAATTAATATAAAGCAGAAGCTGTGAACGTTACATGTCTGGCTCTCTATTTTTCTTCTTTTCTGTAAATCAATCTCATTAAATTAAACCTCTATTTTTTAGGTGTCATAAATTACTTGAACATAGATATTTGCATCGCGTCAAAGGAATGCAATTGAATGAGGGAATTGAAAATATAGTTAAATAATAGTCTTTGTTTTTCTATATTTATCTATTCATTCACTGTGATCTCAGTACATATTGATAATCGTTTCAGATCATGATTCTCCACTTAACATAACATACAAGAGTTAGCAGCCATGGCAGATCATATTCGTTAACAGAACAAACAAACAAGGCAACCACCATGAAGACATTATATAAGGTGAACAATATACTCACCACACTGTCTATTTTGAGTCAAAATTAAATGTAAAAGTGACTAAATAAATTACAGAATCTGCTTATAACATAACATGAAACTGTAAGCATTGCTATGTTAACTACATACGAGATATATCAACGAATATATTTGAACTACTCTTTTGAATTTATCCTTAATAAATAAATGTATGTTATAATATTAGTATAGTATAGTTTTGTCAGGGCATTGCTTAGTCGGTTATGCCTTGCATTGTTATGCGTGACATCCCATTGTCGAGTACTGTCATTTATAGGTCTTTTACTTGTTCTGTTTTTATGACATTTTTAAGTAAGTCGCAAGGCGCTCGAAAGTTTTTTATATATATATATTTTTTTTTGTAATTGAATGCGTTAAATTACAGCAAATTTATGCCTATCAAGCTTGGCTCTTGTTGTGTTTTCGCGTTGTTTGGGAGACCCACGAGTGCCGTTTACGGTTATTTAGGCGCAGGCAGTAAGTTTTTTTTTACGATCCAGCGACGAGTGGAGGGGAGAAAGTCGGGGTATTGGCCATATAAAAAATGCTTATTTGCAAAGTTTAGTGGCGGCAATCCTGACTCATACGCCCTACAGGTGCCTCTGGCACTCCCCTTCTGTGGCCGGGGCCCGGCAAGACAGACGACGTCTTGGAGATTGGAGCAAGGTTACGACTAACTCTAAATCCGATCCAAGAAGCTGAGGCAACGTTCAGATGGCGCCACGGAAGTGCAGAGCGCGTAACTAAAACTTGTTTTTCTTACAGTGCAGCTTGCCTAACGACAGACTAGAAGATGAAGGGGAGGAGTACGACTTCAACTTTGACAACGGGCAACGATACGGATGAAACGGACGGTTCTGGTGGCACAGTCGACTTCTGCTCCTGCTCCTGCTGCTGCTGCTGCCCGCTGGCGGCCTTGAAAGTTGTGCGTGCAGTTGGCACAGGCCACCGACCTACCATCTCCCCCTCCACAAATAACGTGGATTATCCGCTTTACCTGCAGGCGTCGCGACGTTGGCAGCTTCCACAGGGAGCAAACTTTTGTGGCAGTGGGTGCCAAGTTGCTGGCGCTCAAACTTCCCTCGGCATTTTGCTTACTTCTAAAAGCACTGTGGCTCCCAAATACTCAAGCTAAAACTTGTATCACCCCCGCCAAAGTCTTTTTATATTTTGTGGTTTTAAGTTTTTGGCCAAATTGTTGTGTACTTCAAATCAATCGTAAAATTGTTTACTGCTAAAGGGATTTATAAAAGCTTAAGTTTCGATAAAATGGCTTTTAATTAAAAATTAATTATTCAAATCAATTCTGAATTAAAAACAGTAAGTATTTAATATCAATTAAAACCAATTTTACAATATTTTCAAATTGTTCTGTGCTTCAAAGCAATCGTAAAATGGTTTACTGCTAAAGGAATTTATAAAAGCTTGAGATGCGATAAAATGGCTTTTAGTTGAGAATTAATAATTCAAATCAATACTGAATAAAAACTAGAAAGTATTTAATATCAATAAAAATCAATTATTCAATATTTTTCAAATTACTCAGCTACAAATTTAATAACATAAAAAAATTTGAAACAATGTTTTATTAATTATGGAAATTCAAAGAGATGTTTCAAATAGTATTGATGTTGAAAATATTAATCTATTTTTATAATTTTGAACATCGATTTTCTTACAGTTATTTAAAGAAGAAAATGTTTCTTGACCAAAAAATAAAATTACATTTGAAGAAGTACAAAGTACATCCTTTAGTATTTGGATATTTTCCCAAATTTGTTCTTTTCCCACCCGATCTTTCAATTTAATTTTATTTATATTAATGTTAATGTTAACCGTTAGGCCGAGATACTGCCAGCACATGCATAACAGTAAATACATGGGAGTTAAAAGCGTCTCGAACGAAACTTAAAGTCAGAAATATGTTAAGGACATTTTAAATGTATTGTCGTTTAGTACTGTCACGTCAAAGCCAATAGCAATTTATGTGATTTAAATTTTCCAGAATGTATAAAATGCCTTAAAAACAAAATATATTACCAACAATATTGAATGTCCCCCCACTGTAAGCCCACTGAGAGTTATTGGAAGCAATGGTTTCAAGGTGCGCAGAGCCGCTCGAATTGCCATGAAATTTATGCGTTTGCCAACTGGCAGCAGCAACAACAAGTTGACAACATTCGGCTGAATCTCTGAAATATTGTATTTTCCCCTTCCGCCAGATGTTTTGCTTGTTGTTTCCCCTGCTCGTTTCCATCTCTCTCTCTCTTCCAACGTTTTTGCCAATTTTCAACTGCTGATTTTCCAATCAGTGCACACTTTGTTACAGCTACGCGAAGCTTATTGAAAATATTTGTCCTGGCCACGAAGTCGAATAAGAATTCGTATACGAATGCGAATGCGTATAAGACGCCATCTTCATTAGTATTTGTCTTGTTCTGACAATCTCTGAGGTAGACAGAGGCCAAAAGCATTCAAAGACAGCAAGCATGATGTAGTAAGAGACAGAAAGAGAAAAAGTGCGAGAGAGAGAGAGAGACATTACGAAGTCCATCAAAGAATTCCCGGTTAGCTCCCACAGCGATACTTTAAGTATAACAGCAACAACAACAGTCATGTCATAATAAACAATAAAATCCTTAAAGAGCGGCAGAGGACAGACAGTTATGAAGAGTCTGAATGGCAGCTCCTTGACTTGTTTCCACTGGATGGAACTATTCGGCATTAGCCTGTAACATAACCTGTTCAAATATAATTACTTATTTCGAGTCACCCTGGAGAATGACGGAAAGACCCAGCAGAATGAAATTTTGACACAACATACCTGAGACAAATTCATCGTGCAATAAGACGACTTTTCGCGAAATTTTTATTATTGATCATCTTAATTAAGTATTTCAAATTTTGTAGGGAAGCTTCAATACTGAAGTATAGTAAATGAAAAGTTCGTAAAACGATTTTGAGTGCGTATAAATGCAATTTAGGTAAGTTGAGATGAGTGGAAGGTATAGAAATGGTTTTTCTTAAAGAAAATTGGAGATGTTATTGCTCTTCATCTTAATTAAATATTTGAAGTTTTATTTCATCATAAGACAGCTGAAGCGTCTGTTATACATTTAAGAATGCGATAAGAAAAGCATTTGATACAAGATAACTTCGTACTTTAAGCGTCAAATTATAATAAATGTTGTGGGGGTAAGGTCATTATTTTCTGAATTAATTGTTGCTCGCAAAGTCCTTATGAATGATGCATAAACAAGATTTCAGAAAAAAATAAAGAAATTTAACTAGTGTAGTTGCTTTATAAGAAGATTACTAGTATGAAGTAAGAATTATTAAAGGGGTTTTCAAGTTACTTTAATTTATTATTAACCTCATTTTAAATGAGGATGTCATTTAACCAAAATGTACAAATTTGCTGAACTACATACTGATGTTGATGCAACTAATGCTCCGCACTTAAGTGGAAACAATAACTGCGGAATATGGCTAGAATTGAGAAAATTGAGAATCTTGCGTTGTGCTTGTTATTTTTGACAACAGTGGATAACACATGAGACTCCGGCTGCGCTTCGTCGAAGTCCCCCGTCGTCCTAACTCACCCTTAAAAAAGCCAACCCAACTCAACGAGCCAGAAAAAATAACTTCTCGACTGAATGCAAGTTGAAAAAATATTTGAAAAAAAAAACCGAACCAACTCAAACGCAAAAGCATTGGTGTGTCAGTTTAGATATATGTGTGTGACTGTGTGTGTGTGTGTGTGTGTGTCTGCCTCATGCACACTGGGAAAAAGCTGTAGATTTGAAGTAGGCCCTCCTGGGGCTCAGTCTGACAATTGTACGAGCAACTTTTTTTGTAATACCCTGTACTCACAGGGTATATATAAATAATGGAAAATTAAGCAGAAATATAAACAAAAGCTCTTAGAATTGTATTGACAAGGAAAATTCACATACCTAATATAGAAGACCTTGGAATTTGTTCCGCCTTTATTTTTTTAGTGTTGGTTTATTGCATTTACTTGGAATGTATAATATCAAAATTTAATCCTTTTGTTCTTTTTTTTTGAGCAAAAGTAATTAATTTTGTTGACTTTTATTTATTTTGGTCAAGTAATGATAATGGTTTGAGTTTAATTATTTTACTTAAAACTTTTGATTATCCTTGAATATTGAGAAATTTTAAAATCAAAGCTGAGATTGTGAAGTAATAAAGCTTCTGGTGTAATTCATTTATAGTCGAACAATTATCATATGTTTTTTTTAAAAGAAAATAATCAGATTTTTAGTCAAATTATAAATACGAATTATTCAAATGTACTTATCTTACAAATTTTTAAGAGTATCTACAAGTCACGTGGTGTGAAATATTTCTCTTATTTCTACTGGAATATTTGTCTCATTGCCGCGTATTATTTTTTTCTTCTTTGCCAATTGCCGAGCACTCTCGCGAGCCAACTTGGTTGGGCAAACTAAAAATATGAACAAGTTTGGCTCGGAGCGATCTCCAGCTCCTCAGCTCCGCAGCTCCATGGCGATGGTGACAATGTGAATTTATAGCTGGCTGCGTGGGAATTTACCCATGTAGCAAGTGGAGACACACATATGTATATGGGTATAATAGATAGATTTATACATGCGTATATATACTATATTCTCATATGTATCATGTGTGGCTTTTACATTTTACGCTACGTTTTCTATTTGTCTATTTGTCTGTTTGGACTGTTTAAAGCGCCGTGAAAATGTTGCAAAAGAAAATTGAAAAATCCGTTGTGGAATTGAATAATGTGTCGGTGGCACAAGAAGGTAAAGAAGTTGAACAGTTTTTGCAGTTCTCGCTCTCCCTCGCCATCTGTGTGGCATGTTAGTAATGTGTCAAGAAGATTTATGCATAGTCCAGGGAGTTGTGCATTTTGAATTGATAGTGGCACACAAGGATTTGTGCAACAGACTTTTACAGTGAACACAGAAGACAACAAAAAATATTGTATGTACACGTATAACTAGGAGAAGAGGGCAACGAATGATATATATAAATATAAGCAATTTGTATTTTGTATAGAAATTAGATCAGAATTACTGATAAATCTTTGTTTTTGAGACAAGTTTCAAGATATCATATATATCATAAAAAACAAGAATGTTTTTCAAACATAATTCGAATTGACCAAGATATAAAAGACAGGCCCAAGTAAACAATCTGGAAGGTTGGTTGAGAAAGAGACAAAACAAGCTAGCAAATCTCTCGTGATCTTGTGATAATTGACCTTGAATTTATCCCGCTTCTAATTCGAACTTCTCCGAACAATGGACTATGGCACTATGCATTTGTCTCAACTTTGCGATTTGTGAGTTAAGCCTCGTAGTTCTTACCGTTTAATCAATGCGAAGTTTGTCAGTGCCGAGAAAGAGTTTTTAGCAATTTATTTTACACGAATTAAACCATTTTCCTCAAAAATCTACCTTTACCTATTAAAATGTAACATTGCAAATAACATTAACAGCTAAAAGTACTTATTAGTCTTCTTTTAAAAGCTGGCATCACTTATACTTATACTTATGAACTTTAAATTTACTTTACTGATAAATAAATTTGATAGAATCTGGAATTCAAACTGCACTTAGCTCGAATTAATAATAACAAATGGATTCATTTTCAATTTCCAAGTGCACCCATTTGAATCAATGCGAATAAGGTATAAGAGTTGCATTTCAAATTCAATTTTCAGGTCATTCATTAATTAATGTTTACAATTATTTAATTAAGGCAGCTGAAACGTTTGCTTGGCTTTCATTAAGCACTCAGAGATATAAGCATAGATACACACGGAGATAGACAGAGAGACAATTGTAAAAGGTAAAAGTGTGATAAAAGGCAAACAGAACTGGCGGATGAGGGTGGGAGGGAGAGGGGGAAGGTTGGTAGGGCAAAGCACTCACCTTTAATTATCACAAGGAAGATCAACACGACAAACAGCGTGCACGACAACGACGAGTCCATGTCCTTGGTTTTGTTGTTTGCGTTGTTTTTAGGTTGAATTTGCTGTTGTGGAATGTCCCTGCCCCCGATGTTTTTCCTCTTGTTGTTGCTGTTGTTGTTGTTGTTGTTGTTGCAACAACGTGGTTGGTGGTCGCCCTGGTTTAAGTAGCCTGCGTCGTGGCACGTTGCTGCGATTAACACTAGAGCCAAAAGACAATCGCGTCGAGTGGGTCAAAGTTCACCGCAGCACAACTGCAAGTTCCTGCCTCTTGTTGCAAGCTGTCACTGCCCAGCTTAATGAACTTAATTAGAATATTTGTCGTGTATTTTTCACTGTACGCAATATATTTATTTCGTGTTTTCTCTTTATTCTTATTTCAACATAACTTTTATTTTTTATACATCTATTGCAATTTGTTCCAAATTGTTCGGAAATTCTTTAATCCAAGCAAACATTTGCCAGTAAAATCTTTTTCATTCTATGTATATTTTCTGTTTTATATAATTTATAAGCTTGTCTTTCAGATATTCGGCTGCTGTGGTTTATTTGCACTACTTTTATATTATTTAGCTTGAGGTTATGGCTGTTGCAAATTTAATTTCCAGCTTTCTGGTCACGCATTTCAGTTGGCTCTTTTTATCAGAGATGCAGTTTGCTTGCTTTTCGCGTATTTCTTTATAATTTACATAAATCGCACTTGAAAACTAATTTTTAGAGAGCTTAAGAAACCGTGAGTAGCAGTTGTTGTTGATCCTATATTTTGATATCTTTTCTATTTAGATTTTCTAGTTCAGTTAAATATCGTTGTTTCGTTTAGTGATGAAATCTTGCCTGTAAATATAGAAATTAATTTCTTTAAAATATTTTATAAACTTAATAATTATATTTAATTGTTAATCGGAGGTGTTCCAAAATTGTAAATCAACCCAGTTCCGAACCAAAATATTTTATGTTCGATTGGTTTGTATTTCCCAAACATTTTTAATTAACAATAAAATCAATAATTTAAATTCTTTCGTTTATCATAAATTTATATATGTATATTTGTATATATGTAAATTGGTATAGGTAACGTAAATCTTAAATAATTCTTCAAATCGAAAAGTAACCGATTAAACTTGAGATTCAGTCAAACAATATATTTAAGAATGTTCTTGAGGTGTAACCATGATTGTCAAACTAATTTATAAGTATGTATATCTGTTTTGAAGCCTAAGATTTTTCATATGTATATTAATGCTGTTTTTAACATTTCCACATCCTACTTTAGTATATTTTGTAAACCGTGATCGTAAGGGTATTTTAAAATCGATACCGATGTACAAAATACCGAATACCGACGTTCATAAATTGGGCGATAACTTGAGATCCAAATACAGAGTGAGCCGATACCCTGTTAAAGTTATAGTATTTTATGTTAATAATTTGGTTCAACTTCTTCTTGTTCATATCTGTTAATACTATTGTAAGCTACACTAATATTTCTGAGTTCTTTTGATATTTGATTTAAAGTTTCATTCGCAAATAAAAAGGTTGAAAATTCAAACTTGGTTTACAGTTATAAGTATCTTATTTTCTAATCCTCTTTGCCGTTGCGTTCTATCCGCAACTTTCCTCCTATCTTTTGAAGTTTATATTTTTGGCCGCAACTTAGCGGGCTGCGGTTACTTTTGAAACCCCAAATGCAAATGCGAAATTCTTTTTTGAGTCGTTAAGAAGGACAAAAAAATGTTAGCAACTGTCTTTGAACCACGTCGAATGCCAAAACAACCACAACGAAAAGTTAGCCATACTTAATGTTTAATTAAAATGGCTTCACTGTTTAACCCTATTTTAGGCTTTGACCTCATTTTCGAAAAGCGCGCCTGCATTGTCACCTAGCTGCCAGGGACATGAGGCAGGGGCCATGTGGCATAGGGCATGTGGCATGAAGCCTGGTCCCTTACCAGCCCTCGAGGCGTTCACATTGATTAGTTTTTGTTTTCGGTCAACCAACTTTAGTAAATTAAATCAATGAATTTGCGTAAAAGCGCAAAAAACAAAATAGAAATTAATTTTGAAAAACAAATGAGAAAATATTGTAAGCATGACGCAAATTAAAAATCCATAAAAAATGCTGCCAAAGGGGCGTGGCCGCATTGCGCGTTACCGTGATGGGAGGGATCATGGGTCGAGGGTACCCGCCCCCGCCCCCGTCCCGCCACGCCCCTGACTCTGACTCTCCCTAACTGACTGAGAAATGCAGTAATTGAAATACATGCGGCGAGGCTGCGTGTAACGTTGCCTCTGCGCACGTAGCAAGCAGAAAAACGAAAAACAAAAAACGAAAAACCAAATCAAAACATAAAACAAATACAATGGCAACAAAAATACCATAGCAGGCATCGCACCTTTATTCCACCCCAGAATAATTTACACTTGCACGAGGTATGCAAAGGACTTAAGGATACATAGAATCGTGGTAGGTATTATGGATAAGACGTAATGCCTGTATTAAATTTTTGTTGAAACAGATGAGAAGTTGCTCTAAAAGTGACTGCAGTAAACTGTCAGAAGTAAACACATATAAAGAATATCGTTTAAGATAGAATAAGCTTATTTTCTTTTTTGTTATATAGAGGTATACGTGGTAACTAAAAACGCAAAACAAAATCGTAAGAGAATAATCTATTAAATCTATTTTTTAGCCATTCCAGTCGTCTGAAAATTTAAAATAAAACTTAAATTATACTTTCAACATTTCGGTTGATCTGCACAATAAATAAATCTGAGCCTCGATGTACGATTGATACAAAATTTTGGTTTTTTTAATGTTGTTATGTTATACACTTTTCTGGCAAAGCAAATATTTTTGAACTATACATGATGCTAATTGTCTGTGATACCACGAAGTAAATAGCCTACAAAGAACTCATCGCATTCAACTGAAAGTGTGAACTGGTGAAGTTTACTATGGACCTGAAGAAACGGAAAGGTCGTGTTCTTATAAACTTATAAACTTATTTAACCTTTTTAAAACGCTAATTGTGGGTCAAAAAACATAGTTTAGTTCCTTACAGTTACAATTTTAAAGTACTCCAAAAAGCATTAAAATTTCTTTTCAAACGATATATAGAACGATTCTGTAGCTTCAATAGTTCGAAAACTTTGGGTCTCAATTTTAACGGGTTTTAATTTTTTATTCTTGCTGTATATATTGTTAATAGAATAGAAAATCGAATTCGTAATTTATAGTCAATTTCATGATGTTTTTACCAAGGAACTACAGTTCAAAAATCTTTTCTGACGAATTATTATTACAATGTCTTTTCTATTTTAAGTCCGATTTTGAAAATATTACTTTCCAGAATTATTGTCAGAATCAGGACTTTCAAAATTCTATACAATCAATTGTCCTTAAAACATTCAAATTTTCGACAATAGAAAACTAAGGAAATTGATTGTAACACTATAATTTCTTGATGAAACATCTTATTCCGAATTTAAATTTCCATTTTATATGAAAAAAATTAATGCACCCTAATATATACATTTAAAATCGCCATTTGTCTTTGTGTCCTTTTCTGTGTTTTCTTTTATGCATTCTCTCATTCTCTTGCTTTTATATTGTCTATGACCGCGTCAGCTGTTTCTGTAACTAGGGGCTTTATGAGTTATGTGGCAAATGGCGAGATGGCAATGGTAACAGCAACGACAACGGCGACGACGACGTCAAAGGCGAAATGAAACGAAATGAGTGAAAAGTTTAAATTGCAGAAACTCAGCGGGATATACACGTTTTCAGTTGGGTTCTTTGGTTTCATGTGGGGGGTGTTTTTCTCAGATGGCTTTGCCCTTGTCGCGGTTAATTAATTTCAAGTTTAGTTTAAAGCATTTCGCGTTCGTTTTGTTTTTTGTTATTTGTGGCACAATGCGGGCAGGTGGAAAGTTTTTAAAGTCAATTTAATGGTTCGCCAATGCCTCAGTTGTACACAATGAGCCTTGAAATTGAAGGCACAGTCGAGTCCCTGAACTATGTGACCACAACCCATTTGGCCAACAAAAGTTGCAGCCGCTTAGGCGCGACTTACCAACAACAATAACAACATTAACAACAATAACAACAATAACAGCAACAGCAACAACAACAAGAAAAGTAATCGTATGGGGGTTAAAGTTGAAGGCGTTTATGCCCCAGATGACAGACTTTACACCTCGAGGGCTACATTTTTCACACATTCTTCGTACATTGGCAGAGTTTGTAGTTTCCTCCCTTTCCCACAGTGCCCCACAATGGTGTTTTCCTCGGTTGTTCGGCTTGTTTGCATAGCTCGACCCAGGTAGAGATAGGGTAGGGGATAAGCTTCTAGGCGCCCGCTTTGTCACCTGTAAAAGCTCTCTTCATAATTGAACCCTCTGGCATACTAACAGCGTTCAGTTTGTTTAAATTTCTGGTCTATCAAGGGGAGTGAATTCACCACAAAATCGCTTTTTTGGCGATTTGTTTACCTTGGCTGCAGTTTTTGCTGAACTTTCCTATAAGTCGGTTGTGAAAAATGAGTTTGCAAAAGATAATCATCTGCCAATTAAAGTGACAAACACTAAGTTGGTCGGAAATCAAATTTGCTTATCATCATATAATATATGACATAAACTAAAAAATTATCAGTTTTTGTTAAATTAAAAAATTACCTGGGTTGTGTTAAGCTAAATAATATTCAGCCTTTGCTCATTTGAATTACAACTTTATCAATATTGAATCAATTAAAATAAAGAATATACATTTTTAAGTAAGAAATTAAAAATGTCTTTATCTGAAAACAATTTTAAAATTTTATATTAAGAGTAAACAACTGATTGAATTGAATTGAATGACTCCAAATAATTAACAATTGAAAGCATTTTTAAAATATAATATAAAAAATTATCAGCCTAGACATAGGAACAAATTTTGCATTTGCATCCTTGAAATAATTATTAATTTAAATAATACCTTTCTTAAATTTATAATTTACTTTAAATTGAATTGCATGTTTATTTTCGAAAACACTTCTAATTGTATCACTAAAAGAAATCACTTAACTACAAAATAAACATTTCAAACCCAACTTAGGCAAAGAGCTAATCACCACATATAGTATTCCTCAGTTTAAATGTAATGCAGCTGAAATAAGTGCAACGAACAAAATTTATGTACGTTAAAATATTTGTAGTAAATTTGTGTTGGCAAAAAAAATAATAATAAAAAACACGCTGAGTGGAAAATAGTTTTTGCGATATTCATTTGAAAGGCAGTCACTTGCTGGCTGGTGGCCTTTGGCATCAATGCAGCAACCAGCAGCTAGAAAAGCATTCAGCAGCACTAACATGCCGATAAACACTCTCTTCCACACATACACACTTTGAAATACACACACGCACACACGAACAGAGAGACCGCATGCAAATATTGCCATGCATCGAGCGTCAAAAGTCATTTCGGCAAATAGTGCTGCATACTTTTGTGCGCGCGTTTTCAAGTGCGGTTATTGGTGCTCTCTTAAAATACTGCAGGCTAACGGACGGGGGAGCGTTGGAGGAAGGGGGTTTTGGGTGTGGAAAGGGGAAAGGGGAATGATTGCACTCATGGCCAACAATGGCTTTCGTTATCTCAAAGCCAAAACAACAAGTGCTTTGCAATTACAACTAAAGCAAAATGCAGATATTAAGCAAATACACTTAGAAAAATCCATTCATTCTATAATTAGCGCCGACCGTTGAATTTATTCGGGTATTTATTTATATTATAATTAGAACTTAAAAATTACAAGTATTATCATCATAAAAATATGTAATATTAACGTTTGTTCTTAACTTTTAAGATTGCTATGTACTTAAAGTTAAATTAGGTATAAATCAATTAAAAGTAAATTAATTAAAAGTATTCCAATAGCAGGTAACAGAAATAATAGTTCGATTTAAAATGAACTTAGTTAGAATATATGAAATTTAATCGG
Source organism: Drosophila sp. st01m (assembly GCA_018901795.1). Lineage (NCBI taxonomy): Eukaryota > Metazoa > Arthropoda > Insecta > Diptera > Drosophilidae > Drosophila > Drosophila sp. st01m. Next base: position 1,926,554 of record JAEIFG010000269.1, read on the forward strand.
TTAAATTTGAGATTTAAATAACTTGATGTGAGATTTATGTTCTCACCTTTGTAAACTCCGGCCTTAGACGGCTTTTGAAGTCGTTTGTACTTAAATATCCCACATTTACAACTTTGTTTTATCTGTGTTTACTATTATATAACTTTTATTTCGGCTTTTTTAAAAAAAAAAAAAATAGATATTTATAAATAAACGTTTCTATAAACATTTACTTTTAAAATTGTTTAACTATTTAAAGTACAGTAAATTTATATTGACTTTAAACCACTGTGTCTCAATAACTGTCAACGCAAAGCTTTTGTGTCTTCATGCCCTTAACTGGGTCAGAGAATCATAGTCAATGATAGCTGGAATGTTGTATGTAGTATGTCTGTGATGATGAAAGCAAAGAGTGTCTGACATTATAAACAATTTGCAGCCATTGGCGCAGTTTAATTAAACTGACGACCAAAAGAAGCATTTATATTCAGCTATAATCTATTTGGAGAGCTGTTTGGCCCAGCTGCTCTTACCGCTGATTTTCCCTTAGTTGTTGCCCTGCTGCAATGCGAGTGTCATACTATTATACAGAGCAGAAGTACACAAGTTAATTTCATGTTGCAAGAGACTGGCGCAAAGGAAATGGCACTGCAAACAAAGCCAAAGACAATGGCAGGCTGGAAACGTGCGTCCGTAGCTCGAGGACACATACACAGATACACACAGCCCACACATACACACACCTACTGGGCAACAGGGCAGCGCACAGGGAGAAGAGTCGCTCAGACAGAAATTAAATTGAAAATGTTCTACGTGCAACAGCAACAGCAGTAGCAGTCTAAAAGGAAATAAAGCACAAGCAATGGCTATAAAAAATGTGCAACAACAAGTGGCCAGGCAGAAGGCGCAGGACACGGCAACAATGAAAACAACAACAACGACGGAAACAAGTCGGCAGCTCATCTGTGTTATTATACAAATGCAGGCAGTGCCCTTATAAGTTGGAAATTGTCTCAGATTTAGCGAAAAATGAGCAAAAAAAAAAGGAGTATGCCCTTTTCAAAGTCTTAAAGAACGCATGGAAAGGTATTCCTGAATATATCACAAATTTACTGGATTAACTGCCTTTTATCTGATTCTGAATAATTATACTCTTTTGAAATGAACATTTGTTTAGTAAAAATTTGACACCAATTATTAAGAATATATATAAATAGAAACGTTTTAGATTATCCTTAAGGAACTCATTGAAATTGTTTTCTTAAATATATTACAATTTCACTGCCTTATAAATTGAAAACTAACATTAGTAAATATAAAATACGAATAATTAATGATAAAATACATGTTCTTAAGATCATTAAGAATAACACATTAATAAATAAAAATAATGGCAATATATTTATATATAAGTAAAAATTAGCATTGAATAAATTGTATTACTTTAATCGTATTTGTGGGGATGCTCATTTCAGACAGAGTTTATAAACCCAAGTTTTATAAAAGTAAAATTCATATCTTAAGAGTGTCAAAATAATGCAAATAAATTGTAAATATATATGATTAGACGAAATAAGCAATCAAATTCACTTAAAAGTTGTACAATTATACTTCATAAAAAAAACTTCTTCCTAACTTCCTCCTTTAATTAACTCTATCGTCTATATGTGTACCACTTGCAACTGGCGAGATTTAGCTTTTAAATCTTTGTTGTCAAGTGAATTGATAAGATCATGTCTTTAAGAGTATATGTTTTTTAAATACAGATATATCAATTAAATTCACAATGTTAATAAACAGCTAAGAGAATTATAAATAAATAAATTAATCAGCAGATATTAGTTTTAGATTTAAAGAAATCACAAAATATGTTTACTCAATTTTATCCAAAATTATAATGACTACAATTATAATAGTTATGACTAAAATAAAATAATATATATTAGAAATTTCTAGAATCTAGCAAATTACCAAATTCCTTATTGCAATTAAAACACCTTTTGCTTCTTTGAATAGCGTGATATTTCAAGAAAAATATTTAATTAAAGTATTCTGAACTGTTCCTTCAAAAAGTTTAAATTTATTCCATCAATTTTTAAATGGGAGCCCCAAAAATTAACAATGAACCTTTTAATAGGAACTTCAACTCATAAGAGTAATTTGTTTGGTTGATGGCCATAGTATTAACTTTTGTGGTGACCTGAAGTGATTTCCCCTGTGAACGACAAGTCTAATCACATAGCCATTATACGCAGTGGCATTGGCTATAAAACAGCAGCTGGTCAGCTCTTAAAGGGCCAAGACAAACAATGGGATGGGATCCACAGCAAAGGAAACGCTCGACATTATTTAGGTTTAATCAGCAAAGCAGATTTGCATTGGAGCGTCAGTCACTCTCTTCTGCGAAGTGAAGTAAACCAACTGGAATTGAAAGATAGACCCAGGGACAGGCGCAGACATAGAAAAATGGTTAACTAAACACACACAATCCTCTACACACACACATACACCTCGAACACATACACACAGAAAATAGAAAAACATCAAACAAATGGCAATCTCCTTGTTTGGAGCGGTTCGGTTTCGGTTTCAATCCGCTCGGTTGAGCCAAGAGCATAAAGGCAAAAACTATTATAAACTGTTGACAACTGGGGAAATGAACTTTCAGCCAAAATGACAAACGTCTGACAAGCTTACCAGCCCTAGTCGACCAACCGACAATAGTTGTTTTATTTTCCAAATGTACTTTCTTTTTTACGTAAACTCGAGTTAAATTGCGGATATAATCGAGCCAAATAATCACATTAGAAAGGATTACATGAAAATCCTTAACAGATGAATATATATATATTCAAGTAATAATCCAAACATTTCAAATGTCAAGTATTAAGAAATCTCTCTTATTCGATTTTTTATTGTAATATTTTTTATTAAATTAAATTAAACTCAGTATATAATACTAAACTTAATAATTGCTTAACGAGCTACTGTGCCATTAAACATAAATATGTGTATATGTATATGCATTTAAATAAAAGTAGTATAAAAAATTGTTTTGAGATTCCAGAGTAGTTAATCAAACGCTTGTTAAAATGTTAAGCTACACATAAATGTATATTTATTCTCTTACTTAGATAATTGAACTCGAATCGATTCGATCCAATGACTAATCAATTACATTTTTCCATCCAAACTGAAGTTCTAAATATTTTATTTGAGTAACCAAAGAGAGTTTGCAAATAGTAGATATCATATTTGATGTACACTCGGATACTAAGTAATTCCTAATCTACGTACATAAAGCGAACTATTTGACAAATTAGACTAGGAATATTAAACTGGAAAACTTGTAATTAGGAACAGGTGAAAACTCAAAATATTGTAAAGTTTACATTTGTAATTCAAAAATAAATATATCAAAGAATGACATAAGATAAAAATTCATAGATCCAAAAGATTTTATTGGAATCGCGACACATGTTTTTCATTTGGTTAATCTCCAGAAATATTCCAAATGAGGATTTAATTCTGTGTCTCTATGTCTCTGTGAATTCGTATATCATTCCCGTTTGGCTAATATTTTTGATTACAGGGTATAGAAGCTGAAAATAGTTCCAAATGAGTAGAGCGTTTTTTGCCTTAGCAGTAAATTGAAATCAAATTAAGCAACTCTCGTTACGAATCAGCAGAAACTGCATTCGCCTCGAGGCAAGAGGCGAAAAAAGACATATCGAAACACGTTTTTTCTTAATCCATTACGATAAATTGCAACAATTTTGAGTGTAAAATTGTGTTTGTGTCTGTGTGAGCGCAAATGTGGTCCATCTAATAGAGCATTCGAAAATCGACTGAAAAACCAAACTTCAGTCGTGAACCCAATTTCCGTCTCTCTTTTCACTTTTTGTGCCCGGAATTCGTAAAGTACATGGGTATATTTTATTTGTTGCAATATATGTAACAGGGAGAAATCACATCATCGTGAGTCTCTATTTGAGAGTGAAAATTTCCTATTATTACTATCAATTATTTGTTTCACTCATTTTCAACAAGATTGAATGGATATCAAATTTATTAATAATTGAAATCAAAATGTTTACATAGTTTTCCATTTTTGAGTGCTCCAAACATTTTTATTTCTGATCAAAGGTAAATGTAAATTATACCGGTAAGCTTTTTTAAAATTTTCATGCTGTTTCCCTTTTTTATCGGACTAAGAATGCATTGAATTCATTTATGTAAACATTATAGATTGCAAACTAGATGCCAACCTTACCAAATTAATTTAAGTAAATTATGAGCATTTTTGTGTCTCAATTTCGCTATCAGTACAGAATATCTACTAATAAATTAAAAAATTATAGAAATTTAATTTTCTAATAATATTATTGTGAAATACTCCAGTTTTAAGCACTCAAGAAATGACAGTAAAACGAAGTTGAGTACATTTGAATATTTTAACAATAAAAAATATACTTGGAGAAGTTAAGTTAAGATTTGGTAGCGATATTATCACCCTAGTCGGAATAATAATTTATTGAAAATGTTGATTTTATTTATGACTTTCGATTACACTCTTCAAGAGCATGAACAATTCATCCTACTGGAAGTGTCATAAAAATGTGAAGAAATTTTTGTGAAGCAGACGTGGATATTTACATTTTATTTTAACTTAATTACATTTTATTTATTCTATTTTGGTAATCTGATTTTAATTTTTTTTTATTTTGCTTTAAATTTGATTTTTATTTTTAATGCATATTCATGTGTCGGCTGCACACAACACGAAAATAATAAAATGAATAATAAAAAATTAAATATAAGTAGATTTTTATAGAGTACCGGGTATCTAAAAATCGGTAACTTCTCCGTACAGTTCTTTCTTGTTATTTTCCTTTTCATTTTTTGTTCAGCTAACGAAAATTGCTTTCGCTGATTTTTATTGGATTTTCGTATGTACCTAATATGAAATTCATGACAGAGAAAAGTGCGACTGCAAACTGCCACAGCCACTGGTTGACTTTGCCACAATTTGCAGTTGCTTCAACGCAGTTTAATACGTTTAAAAAGCTGGCTGACATTGCTGAGCTCAACGCTTTTTGACTAGTGCGTGGCGGTCGACTCTCGACTGTCGACTGTCGCTCTGACAAATTGATATCCAGACACTTCTTATATCAAAGTTGGCATTAACGTTTTGCTATCAAATATTAAAACTATTATTATATGTGTTCCAGTGATATTAAATTATATTTAAGCAAGCATAAAAGCTCATTTAATGTGCCACATCATTTGTGAATTCACTCTTAAGAAAAAATTTACTTGAATATCACATATGTTTTTCGATAGTTTTATAGTCGACTTAAACCAAGGTCTTAAAATATATCAACGATGTTGTCAAGGCATTCTCTCTATAATATATATTCCAACAGATTTTAAAGCAGCATAAAGATTAAAAGAGTATTTAACAGAAAATGATTGTGTCCAAAAATATTACAAATAATAACCCAAATTCCAAATCTTCGTTCAATTTTTCACCAAAAAAACTTAGTTCTAAAACTAATTCCCAGTCCCTGTGCCTTTTTGTGTTGAAAAGAGGATATTTAAAAGAGGATAACTTAATTTTTAAGTTATTATTATTATTGAATTATTAGCATACATTTAGTGTTACTAATCCGATCCTGACAAAATTGGTATCAAAACTCTTGACAGCATTTTCAGGACACTCTAAATATTATAAAATCATGGTATTAATTGTCTTTAAAAAATTATCTTCACATAAACAAAGACTAGAACCACAACATTCTTCAACCTTAAAATCGGGAAATAGGTATTGATTTTGGAGCTCCAATTACTGGGTAACAAAATCTTAGAGTTGACTATAAATTACAAATATGGTTATTCTTTATTTTATAATATATCTTTAAAATTGGAGATTTAGCTAGTAGTTTAGAAGAATAACTGTGTTCATGTTATGCATGAATATATATAAATATATATATATATATATTTTGTCTGAATTGTGCTCAAAATTGTGTGAAAATTTAATTGAATATTTCGTTAACTTGCTAAATTTAGTTATAATTCGCTTGGAAAGTCTGAATATTTTTTTGAGTTGTTGCAACTTACCCAGTGAATGCGTTAAGTGGCATTGTTGTGGTTGTGGATGTTGTTCTTGTTGCTTCTCTAGTTGCAGATTTAATTTTCCTAGTGGTCGTTGTTTATGTTCTTGTTGTTTTTGTTGTTCTTGTTGTTGTTTTCGCTGTGGCTGCAAATGCAGCTGGCAACAAGCTGCGGCCTTTTCGGATTGGCAATGAAACAAACACAACAAAATTGTTGATGAATGTTCCATAATTAATATAAATTAATAATTTTTATAGTTCTTTTTTTAGTTGGGTTTTTTTATAGTTATGTTTTGTTTAAACTGGTTTTATTTGCATAATTAATGAGGATCGTTTAATGTTGAGCATTTAAAATTTATTTATTATTGCCATTTGTTGTGTGTGCTGTTGTTGTTGTTGTTGAATGATTGAGTAGCAGTTGCAATTGATGATTGGGCGCTTGATTGGCTGCTTGGTTGCCTGATTGATTGGATCGATTTGGTATTTGTTGTATTTTTAGGCTGGGGTTAAATTGAGTTTGCATTTTTGTTTATTAACGTTGTTTAGTATTGTAAAGATGCAAATACAAATACAAATACTGGTACAGAGATAATGATATTAAGAGACAGACGCAAATTAAGCTGGAAACTAGTATTTATCATATTCTATGATATTTAGTTTTTTAAATTTTTGACTTTTAACTACATTTGATTTTATAAATATGAACACTTTTGTTATTGTTGAATTTTTAAGGTGTTTTTTACTATGCGCTTTTTTATTGTTGCTTATTTATGTGTATTTAAGTACTTGCATTTTGCATTTACTTATTGTATGTGCTGAACGATTCGAATTTTATAGAAAAAATTCTGTATAAATTGTACGCATAATTGCATATTATCTGTGTGGCATTTAAAAGAGAGATTAAAAGAGAGAGAATTTCGCATGAGTATTTGCTATATTATATAATTTAGTATTAAATTTTTAAATATACTAACTAATTCAAATATGAAAATGAAAGGGAAAGGGAAATAATCACTTGGTATTAATGTTGTAAATATAAGCTGAAACTTTATACAGTGCATGTCACATAAAATAGTTTAACTATGCTTTCGCCGATTTTTAAACGATTGTATGTTAATATATTTCAATTATTATCAAATATTGAGTGCAGCAAAATAGAATTTCAGAGAAGAAAGTACATTTTTTTATTTCCTCAATTTCATACCATAAATATTATCATTATTTATATATACATTTTTATCGCAATAAGTTTAATTAATTATTTAAAGCTTGAAAGTATGCTACGTTTTTAATAACTAATTAAAGGTATCAATTTGACTCGTATGTTTCACATTAATGTCAATTTCTGTATTTGTTTCAATACATTTCTTCACATTTTATAAAGTACTTTAATTTTGATTGCTCATGCACTTGTGGAAAATAATAAATTTAAAAAGAATAATACTCCACTTTAAGTCTTAATTCTGTTCGTTTGTTTCAACTGCTTTTAAAGATATGAAACCAAAGTCAAGTCAAGTCAAGAGCCAGGTAATCCGATGATATTTGTTGTCTCAATACAATTTGCTGATGAACAAAAGTTTGCCACAAATTAAGCTGCAGCTGTGCAACACTGCACGCAATTTGCCGCATTATGGTGCACGCTCGGCAAAATGAAAATAAATATGCTTTTCAGTTGCTTTGCACAAGGCATCTCGATGCAAAAGAAAATTGAAAGCTGTCGTTTGTGAATGACAATTCGATTGAATGATTCGGGTAATTGTGAGAAAAGAGAAAATTTTATATTATAGGATACTGAAAAAGTATCTGAGATCATTGCTTCACTTTATGGTAAGTGTGTTGGTTTCTGGTACCGCGGTTAGTAATGAAAAGTATATCGGATACCACTATATTCTTTTTAAGTCGTGTTTTAAAACAAGATGATATCTTAAAGAGTCCAAAATAAGATAATGATTTATTGTGAAATCATATCAATTCCAAGCTTCGAGGGATCTCTAAAAAGTATATACAAGAATATCTTGAAGCTTTTACAATTGCCGCACTCACAAACTGTCACAGCCCATAAAATTCAATTCAATACAAAAAGCAATTTGCCTTGTCACGCCCAAAACTCATGCCCATCACGTGCCACGATTTACTGACAAAGTTTCAAGGGTCGACACTCAAAAACTGTAACGAAAGCAACTAAACATTAGTTTAATGTGCCCCCCTGCCTCCTGCCTCCTGCCTCAAGCCCCTTCCCGCTACACACTGAGGACATTGATAACTATAAGTACCCTGTGTTTGGATAGCTGAGCGCAAAGTTGAACAAAAGTCACTTTAAGCAGCAGCCATTGAAATTTCCGTTATGAGAATGTGCCATCAAAAAAAAGGATAACAAAGACTGTAAATGAGATAAGACAAAGTGAAAGACTAGATAATACCCTTATGCAGATGACAAGAGTTCACTCAAACGAATTATTTCTGTAAATGTCGATAATGTCGATAAGATATTGATTACATTTAGCAGAGCATTTTTACAACGATTATACCATACGTTTTTTAATTTTAACTAATAATCAATATAATTGTTATTTTACTTTTTGCCAACTGCTTTTATTCGTCTATATTTAATTTAAGAAACGCGTTTCAAAGCAATTCTGCTAACCTTCAAAAAACACTTTTAAATATGTGCTAAATTTTGTCAACTTTTGAATTTTTTTATATATATTAAGTCCAACAATTTGTTTGTTAAATTTTACATAAATATATATCTAACAATTTTAAAAGCTTTCTTTGCATCGAACACATTTTCGAAGTTAAGTAATTATTTGTTGAATTAAATTTTTTGAAAAATGTTATTTAAGTTTAGGTTCTCTGGAAAAATGTGTCTACTTTCATAGAGAAATACAAAGAACAAGCCCTTATACTACGGAAATTGGAGTTCTCCGATATAAACGAGTTTGGAATGTAGCTATTTACAGTAATGCAGGGAACGAAACTTACTACCGATAAATTTCGAAATTCAATTGAATTCCGTAACTCTAATGATTATTCAATTCTTTTCATTCAACATCTGCCCAGGGGCTATGTACCTCTATTGTTATCTCCTTGTGTTTAATATACCCTCTAAATACCCTTTTGAGGCAAAAAAATGACAAAAAGAGTTGAGCTACTGACCAAAAAAAAAAAAAAAAAATAGACGAAAATAAATAAGGGAGCGAGAAAAATCCGAAAGGGCGAAGAAAAAAGAAATCACTCGACTGTACTGTGTTGTTGCGGCTGTTGTGGTTGTTGTGATTGTTGTTGGTAAGAGAGAGCGGTGTTATTTATGCGAATTTCATTGTCTTGTCTACTCACTGCCCTTTTTATTTCCGTCTTTGCCTCTACACAACAACAGAGTCAAAGGAGAGTTGAGGCTTTTGTATGGCATACTTTATGCTTAAGGCGTTATCAAACGTTTTCCGCGCTGTTACGCCTAACAATACCCTATATCTGACTTTAAAAGAGGTATGTGTACACTCAATGAAAGCAATACATGAATGATTTTTATCCAGACATCTTATTAAATATTAAACAAAATATAGCTGAGAATTGAGAGCTGCATGTGTGTGCGAGATTGTCTGAATTCATGTTATCACTTCTGTTCTGGATATCGACAGTTTTATCTCTTGTGTGTGTGTGTGTGTGTGTGACTGACTGTCTGTTATCAGTTCAGAGAACCCAGCGTCCATTGATGGAAAATTTGAGCACATTTTTACAAGCTGAGAGCGCTTGTTTTTTTTTTTTTGTTTTTGTGTAGCTTGAGTGAGTGAAAAAATAATGTCGAGCGCTTGGAAGGCGCAGCACGGCTCGTACCGAGCGAACTGTTTACACTTGGAAGCGAACGTAAACGACAACGGACGAGGACGAGAACGAGAACGAGAACGAAACACTGAGACTGCCAATTGTTGCAAACGCCAGCCAGCCAGTCAGGATAACAGACAAGTCCTGTGTACCTTTTTTTTTCTTTTTTTCTGTTTCTTCTGTTTTTTTGTTTTATTTTGAGTGGAGATTGTGGGAGTCTGAAAGCTTCAGCGACGAATACAAAATATTTATGTACAAGTAAATTGGCCAGCATTTGCTTAAAGTCCTTTCTTTTTTTAATTTTAATCTCGCACACTTAATTAACCCTTGTTTTGTCATTGCCTAAATATCTGCGCACGAATATCAAGAAATGTTCCATAAGTGTTTTATGGTTGGCGCATGATATCGAAGTACGAGTGCAACTCATACGTGCCACATGCTGTTGTTTCTATGTTTATGTGCTCCAATTCCCATTCACATACATACATGCACGCATACACGCATACATACACAAAGGTCAACAACAATAGACTTGCAAAAAATATTTGCAACTTGTTTGCTTTCACTTTCGGCTTTGGCTGTGACTGTGGCTGCTGATTAGAACGGCTTTTGATCTCTTCGGATGGAAAACTGTTAACCAAGCGTGCAACACTTTGCGGCAAGTGCAGCAACAACAACCCTAATCAAACATAATGAGCAATTAAAAACTTTTTTACATTATTTCAATCGTGCCACCGAGCGAACTGCCTGCCTACTTACTGCCTGCCTGCCACACTGCTTGCCCGTTAAAAATAACAGCAGCAGCAGCAGCAGCAACAGCCACAACAAACATCGACAACACATTGCGGAGTACGCGTCCCGTGGCACGGATTGAGCATCAAGAGCAGCAACCATAGCACCAATGATGGATGTTAGCTTACACAGGCCTCTGTTCCATTGCTTGTTTGCCACATGTTGAAACAACAACTGCGAGCACAGTCACCGCCAATGCCACTGTTGCCACTGTTGCGGCTGTTGTTTGACATTTGCCTGGTTCAAAATTGATTGCAAAAAATGTGAGGCAATTACTCAAGAATTTCTATACTCTTAAGAATGTCCTTCAAATTGCAAAGTGATTTTTTTTATAAAATTAATGTGCATTTTAGTTGTCCAAATTGATCTTAAATAAATACTAAATTTGATTAGTCACAATTTAAACAATCTATTCATTTTGTGTCAAAGAAGATTCCAACAAATCAAATTTTATAATCAGCGACGACAAGAATTCCATTAATTATTGCGTTTGTCAATTAGTTAACTCTTATATTTATAATATAATATATATATATTAATACTTCCCTGTGGGTAAACCATTCTGTAATAATAGGAAATTTATATTGATATTATTTAACTCATTTGCACAAACTTCGATTGACTCAAATCGCTTTAACTATGTAAATATCTGGCATTATTTTTAAAAATACTGAGAACTCAGCATTGATATGCCCGAGATGCAGAGCTCTTCTGCGGAATATCTTTGCTTTGATTGTAGATGAAGTTCAAGAACTATAAAGTTCTGTTAAACTACTGAAGTTGCTGGGAATTGTGGTGGTTTTTCCCTTTGAAGTTGCGCTGAGAAGAGAAACAAAGCAATCCTTTTGTGGTAGAAACTTCTTTGAAGGAGCATTCAAATTGCAACCTTTTGCCCTCTCTCTCCCTCTTTTCTGCTCTCTCGCTCTGTCTTATCCCAAGAGACTTGAGTTACATTTATGTAGTCCTTATGAGACTATCTGTCTGTCTGCCTGTCTGTCTGCCTGTCTCTCTGTCTGTCTGACTGTCGCTGCCTACTTCAGCTATCAAATCAGGACCTTACCTTCCTCCATCCTCTCTTGCTCCTAACTCCCACTCGCACTGTTGTTGTGGCTAACCGAAATGTAGTAAATCGCCAAGTTACATTTAGTGCAACAAAGTCGCGTATCATATGATGAACATAAACTTGAAAACAGAGAGAGAACGAGTTTATAGAACAGGAAAACGTAAAGGAAATGCGAGAAAAGGTTAAAGCAGGGACATGGCATCTCAAGAGGTGTGAGGGGAATATGGAGTAGGTATGGGAAAAAAGCGCCAAGCTCAACAAAAACTCGATGCTGGCGACGAGGCAAAGTTGTTAAAATCAAATAGAGACGAAGCACAGGACGAGCAGTAAAAGTGCGTAAGGAAAAATAGAAAATGGCAACAGCCAAGAGGAATAAGAAAAACGAATAACGAAAAACGAAAAAGATGCTGGTGAGCAAAGAAGGAACGATGACGATGTCGAAATTAATACGAAAAATCACATTAAAACTTCCACAGTGAGACGAGAAAGGAGAAAGGAGACACGAGAGCTGAGAATGTTTTTTTTAGGAGGGGAGAGTTGAAAGCGAGTTGAGTTGAGTTGAGCTGAGTTGAGCGTTGTCAGAGAGAGTTTCGGGGGCGAAGCTTTTCGGCTGGGTTAAAGACGAAACATATTGTGCGTAGACGCAAGAAAAAAGACGAACAGGACGCACAACCAGACACACACACAGACACACACAGAGACACACACACAGACAGTGAGTTGCACAGACAACGTGTTTATGTTTAAGTGTTTTGGATACACAAAACGCACGGAAATATGAGGGCGGCTATTGTGGAGTCTGGGAAGAACTCTCTCCCAAATACGCACACTCACACAAAGATACAGAGACACACACACACCTACAATTACACTTACGCATGCACAGTTATATGCTATATATACAAGTAAAGTGGAGCAATTTAGACGACTCCATGTGTATTGGTGTTTTGTGCTTTCAATTTGTGTTTTAGCATTTAGCTGCGTTAGATGCTCACACACACATACACACACAGGCACAGCACCGCAGAGATACAGAGACATACATATACAGTTTTTATGATGTCTACACTGTCGCTTATCAGCCAGGCAGGACGCGACAACAACAATGGCGGGAAGGCGAGGACGAGGACGAGACCCGAAACAGTGAGCAATGTTGGTAATAACTTCGGACCGGGCTGATTTTAATGAAGATAGGTTAAGCAGAATGACAACTGGGGCAGGTCTACAGGCTACTGTTAAGTGTGTGCACATACATATATATATTTGTATGTGTGTGTGTGTGTTTTTTCTTGTTTGCTCAGTAGCAGGTGAATGCTAGTTGTTGTTATTGTTGTTGCTGCTGCTGCTACTTTTCAACTAAACTGGACACTGATAGATGACATTGACAAGGAGTAGTTGAAGAAGAATGTAGCCAAAGATGGGAACATGGCAAACGGCAAGAGATACAAGATAGAAGGTAAAAGATAGCAAAGGAAAGTTGGTCCAATGGAAACTGCACACAGCTGCAATCTGCTGAAAACAATCAGTTATCAAATTCGACTACACTATATCACTCTCTGGCATAATCAATAAAACAGAATAAATCGAATATAAAACAAGAACTAACTACTTTTGCATAGAAAAAACGATTTTGTCTGCACTTCAATTTATGGAAACAAAATACTAACAATACATTAAAATAACTACAAAGTCGAAGGTTGCATTTCATACATTTATACTACAATGGACTTTTATTTCATATACTTAATTGGATTTAAAAATTAGTTTTGACAGTTCTTGATGGACAGTTAAACCCGATCTCCAAAAATAAACAATTGTAGAGCGTCACACATAAAAATGTAATAAATATGTATATAATTTTTGTTTTTTTAGCTGTAACGCAAAGTACATGAAGTTGAAGTGTTGATATATTTAAATGATAAATGTGTGCTACATTAAATTGAGGTAGAAATCAAAAGTTGGTACACTATTTTTGAAAACGACACATCTCTTTTTAAGTTAATAATAATAATGCCATTAATATAGCAGAAATTGAATTTACAGAATATATCCCTTGTTCCTTTAAGGTATCTTATAGAGTTCGGAAAATTCAATAAAACACGACAATCGCCTAAGTTCTGCAGTTGATTCTAGAAGTAAATTAATATAAATTTATTTAATTGACATATTCGCCATGTCAAAACAGATGTAGAATGTGTATAGAAAATGTGGCAACAACATTTTTAAAATTCGTAACCTTAATGACCTTTGTTCGTGCTGTAAAAGAAATTATGCCAAGAACAGGAAATTTAAAGTGTTTTCACAGGAAAAACGAACTGAATCGCCCAAAAGCGTTTCCCAGAACTGGATTAAAGATTATGCTTGCATTTGAACATTTCTGCAAATTACAAAGCCAAGTCAGCTCATTAAGTTACTGAGCCTAAGGAGAAATTCAACTGCTTTTATCGATTTTTGTGGGTCCTTCAAATTATTTAATTTTCACTCTACAATAATTTCGCAGGTATTTTAAGGAAACAAATAATCATAATTTAATCAAAAAGAGTATAAATATTTAACAGATGTCAAAAAATGTAATAAAAAATTAAAATCTCCTTTTTTCTAATTAAAAGCATACGCAATATATTTGTTTTCCAAGCCATTCAAGCTTGGAATAGTTCGTATTTAATTTAAACTTTGCAAAAATTATTAAAATCGGTAAACAATATCATAGAACAAGCAAGGGAATGATCGATTAGAATGCAGAAAGTATGAAGAACTTTTTAATCAAAGAAATTCACCTTATACCATATGAATTGCATTTTACCTCTTTACAAATTATATAAAACTTATCAAGATTGGTATATATATAAAAATATATGGCAATCAGAAGAACAGAACAATCGCTTCACATTTGAATATATTTTTAACAACACAGATCTATAAGGACAAAAAACAAGCCGCACTAAATATAATTAATTTTTGATTTTAGTAGATAAGCTTATTGCATTTCCAATAGTTCGAAAATTTAAACCACTTTATAAGAAGGATTTATTCCAAACAATAATAATATCAATTATGATGAAAATAGTATTATGAAATTTTTGAAGCTAGAGTAAATCAGTTGGTGAAAAATGTAATAATGTTTGATATTGCAAAAATCAAATTTTGATTTTGTGATTTAATTAAATTTTACTGTAAAATTCCATGAAAATGTTTTGCTGGGATTTAGCAAATTGATGTCTGCCAACTTTAAAAATGCAATTATGAACTACAACTTTTAAATAATTTCAAGAGTTCTAAAAGTTCTCAAACAAAACATAATATGAATTAAAACAATTAAATAACAACTAAAATGTTCACAGCAACAGAATCTGCATAATGACAGGTGAAACTTGTTTGCTGTGTCGGCATCATCAATGAAATTGATTGATGATAAATCTGCTTGCCATACAACAGGTCACCGAAATACAACAACCACAACTAATACACAGATACATTTAGTTGACAACGCCTTAGTCAGTTGCTAGTTGGCGAAAAAGTTTTCTAAGGCATTATTTTTCTGCCAAATTGAATGATAAGAAATGTGGAAAGGGACTGATTCGAGGTGTGTGTGGTCAGCATAAAAGTTTTTCACATGCGACTACAACTGATTGATAGTAGTGCAAAAGTTAATTGCATGTGTCCAGGCACCAACAACTTTCAACAATTCCAACTCGTACAATCGCCCCCTAAAAAGCTAGCAACATTTGTTGGTCCTTCAAATATTTTGTGGCCCAGAGCAGAAACCACAAAAGTGCAATTTATGTGCGAGCATTGAAATCTCGACACAATGAAATTGCAATTTAAAGTTGTGTGTAATTAAATTTTAATTATCGCAGCAGCAGGCGAGAACACAACTCCGACAACAACAAAAAAGTATTGAAACAATTAGCTGGTAAATTCCCTCGACTCAGACATACCCTGTTGACGGATTACTAACACTTTTACTTAGATACAAACTCATTAAAAGATAACTGTATGATTTCAGTGTATTTAGGTAAATTTTAAAATAAAAAACCTTTCGATAAATGCATAAATACGAAGCTGATCTAACAAATATTGCGCATACGACATGTAAGCAGCGGAATATTTATTGGGCGTAGTAGTTATTAACCAAATAACTGACAGTCGGACACAAGAAAGTGTTAAATAATTCAAAATTTCGCAACAATTAAATTTTTGTTCTTTATTAAATTTATTTAAAATATAGTATTCAAATTTAAATCAACCAATTATATAATTTGGGCATTTTTCCAGTTTCATATAAAAATATTAAATATTAGTTTGCCTCATTGTTATCAACAGTTTGTTAAATTAAATATTAAATTTAAAATATGAATACAATTTCTATATTTACCCAAACACAAATTAAAACAAAATTATGTAGTTACTTAATGCTCTTTAAAAATCTGTACATTTAAATCAATAATTATAGAATATAGATTTACTTTTTGAAAGTAGATGCTATAAATACTTAAATTATTTTCAAAGAAAATTGATATATTAATATCTGCACTAATTAACAATTAATAGATTTCAAGAGAAGAGAAGAGAAGAGAAATGTTGATGGGAAACAAGTTTTAATTGCAAATTAATTCTTTAAAATTTTGTATGAACTATTAAATAACATTTTTAAATATAATTTCGCACGAAAGTTAAAATTAAATTCACAGTGTCTATTTGCTAAGCTAACTTTAATTTAATATAACTTATAATTATATTTTTTATTGTGACAATGTCATTCAATCGATTGCTTTTTATTGTGTATTAATTAATTTTTTGTAAATTTAACTCAAAAATACAGAAATTGACACACGCTGCCTACAATTTCCCTCACAAAAACAGTTTGCTTTAGCCTCCAATTTCTCGAAAGGCGCAACAATTTATACGAAATGGAGGGGAAAAAATCATAGCATACTTTTAAGCTGTTGCACCAAAGCCAAAAGTGAGAAAACCGCAATCAATTGAATGCAGCTTTGGTGCAACATATTTATGGAGATTGAGAGAGAGTTCAGATTAGTTATGGTAGAGTGGGTTTTTACCTTAAAATTTGTTAAGAATACATTTTAATTGGTTGGTTTAATGCGCGTGCAAAATGTAAAAATTTATTTTTCGTATGCAATTCAAAATTGGTGTTGACTTTATTTGCTGTTGTTATTGTGAACACACTTGAGATGAAGTTGGACCGTACATGCATATACAAACACACACACTCAGAAACACACGCACACACAGTGACAGACAGAAACGCATACACACATACAAATACACTTACACACACACACACACAACCGAGCGCGCGCGGGAGACGTCAAAAAGGCAATAGAGAAGTTTATTGTTGTTGTTTGAGGGGCAGTTGTCGGTTAGAGGGGGAGGCACGAGGCACGCACGTATTTCTGTTATTGTTGCAAGCACCTTAGCTTGATGTTTCTTATATATTTTTAAATATTATGTATTACTGCATATATTTTAGTTAATTCAATAAAATTTGAATATTTTTGTTGTTTTTCTTTTCTGTTGTATTATTTTTTGCACAAACTGTTGGGCGCTGTTGAGACGTTTAAACGAACGCCAGAACAAACGCGGCAGCTGCGGAAAAGTGCGTCCTATCTGGTTGTACCCTAACGACTTAATGCGCTCAACACAGCTTTTCACACGACCATGGACCGGAGCAGAGACAGGAAAAACCACGCAGGCACAGGCTGGCCACAGTTACAGGACTCGCCAAAGCTGCGAAGCTTCCAACACGAAGATGGATCCCACAATCACAAAAATTACTCACTCAGAGCATTCTTCTTTCTCCCTTTCGCACACGCTCATACTCTCTCTCACTGCAGTCCATCTCTTCTGTATGCTGTGGCTCAATTTGAGTGAAAGCTTCGCTCACTGGAATGTTTACAGTTGAGCAGAGCAACGCCGGCAGCGACTGAGACAGCGGCAGAGACAGCGACGCTAACAGCGTGGGTGGCATTTGTTACTACTGCTGATGCTGCTGCTGCTGCTCAGCCTCTGCCTTGGCAGTTGGTCAATGTCTCTATACCTGCGAAAAATAATGGATATTGTGAGTGAGTGTGCTTATGTGCGCGTGTGTGTGTGTGTGTGTATGTGGGAAACTTGCTGCTCGGCAAACTTTTATTAATGAGCGACAAGTGTGCCCAGGCTACTGCAGCCACGCTCAACATGTGCGCACCAGCATAACCCCTGCCCACCCTCCCTTGCTGCCATGCTACGCTTGCCACGCGATGAAAAGAAAAAGTGTTGTGCCAAATATGACACTGGGACCCGTGTTGAATGCCTCGCTTGTTAATGACTCTCTAATATTTTAGAGCTAACCAGCAGCTGTCCCGATTGATCACGGTAAAATCACAAAAAACTGTTAACTAAAATGAGCAGCAACGGCGTGAGGCACAGTGGTGCAACAGTTATGAAAATGTGCTAAAAATTTAAAAACCTGTGCAATTTAACAAATTTGTTCGATTTTTATAATAGCAAACTTTAACAAATATTTTGGTGCATGAAAAGTACACAGACTCGTTTATTTATTGGAGCTATTGCTAGAATTGTGTATTATAGTTACCAACTCAAATAGTTGTATTAGTTGGATATTATTCGCTTATAGCTTATTGTTAAGGTAAGCTTGCAAGTTTCATAAATTCTCAAAATTGTGAGAAATGGTTTTTAAAAGCTTTATTTTTCAGATTACCAATAGCTCAAAATGTCAATTGTCACGCAGTATTAAACTTAATTAAATTATTTTTAGAACACTTACTCTTGTCTGATTTTACAAAAATACACGACTTTGCTTTATTAATTAAAGTTAATAGATATAAATAGTTATCGTATATCGATTTTTGCAGAGATTTACTTAACAAATAATGTTATTCCTGATAATAATTGATTTCATCTAGCGATAAGTGCAGTTATTTTTCGGAAATTTATTAAAGGTGAGACGTTTTGCCGACTAGCCAAAGATCCCCGTCTCTATTAAATCATTATAATTTATGTGTACATTTACAAATCACTTGCAATCCACTGTACAAACTGCTTCAAACATGAATTATGGGAACCAATAGAATTATATGCATTAATACGAATTAACTGAACTGTTCTTGTTGTTTTGTAAAGTGAAGGATATACGAATTATATGTATTATTTATATACTGTCTATTGTGGAGCCTCCGAGGTAATTAAATGTGTACATTTTGGGTCAAATCACAGCTAAACACATATGCGACTAATTCTAATTGCATTAATCATGTTAGAATAATTAATTAAGTTAATAACAAGTCAGCGTTTAGACCTTTTGCAATTGGACAAAACGCTCGCGCTTATATTGGTCCATGTAGCTGTCCACAAACTGAAGACGTCCTTCGTACTTAAGATTCATAATTGTCTTGACCATAGGCGGATGGTCGTTGCCCAATTCCAGCCAGAGTTTTCCTCCAGGACGCAAATGCTGGCAGGCCAGATCAAAGACCAGGCGAGCCACACGTAGACCATCCGAGCCGCCATCCAAGGCATTTAAATTCTCATAACTGGGGGAAACAATATATTAAAATCAAATTAGTTTTAAATTTAACGGAACTTACACAACCACCTCGGGATGCAAAAACTGAAACTCATCAGTCTTTACATATGGGGGGATTGGATATAATCAAATCGTATTGCTTATCCTTCAACTCCTCCGGCAAATATTTGTCCACATCCATGGTATGATTATAGACCTTGAACCGCTCCTGCAGTCCCAGCAGTTTGGCATTTTCCCAGGAGAGCGCTGTGGCCACTTTACTGCGCTCAATACCGGTGGCATCCACCTGCGGCAGTTCGTGCAGCATGGACAGCGACATGGCACCCGAGCCACAGCCCACCTCCAACATATCCACGTGCTTAAAATCCTTATAGTTCTCAATCACCAAACGTACAAATTCTTCGGTTTCGGGACGAGGTATAAAAACAGTTGGCGCCGTCTTCAATGTAATGTCCATAAAATCCCATTCGCCAATGATGTGCTGCAGCGGCATTCGGGCACAACGTGCCTCACAAAACCGCTGAAAATCCGCCAATTGCTTGGAATCGAACTGAAGCTGAGAAAAATCATCGGCCACAGTGTTCTACATATATGATAGATTATGCATGTAATTCGGAAAAAAACTTCGTTTGGTCTTAATACTCACGAATTTCTTTTTCAGCACATGCGACACAATGCATTTCAGTGTAAATTCGATGTCTTGAACGCCGGCGTCCTTCAATTTCTTCTCCCAGCCACTTAGCGCCTTGTTGACCTCGGTTAATGATCCAGCAGTTTTTGTTGTTTTTGCTGTTGTGCCACTTAAATTGCTGCTAAGCGACCGCGTCACCATCAGCAATGGTCGTCTTATATATTTAAACATTTTTTAATTCAGCTTATTACCTAACTATATTGACTAACAATTTTGTACTGATTACAGGTCACAACGCATGAAACAGCTGACAGTTGGAGCTAGTGATGATAGAATTACATCGATGCATCTTTTATCGATTTTTCTGGCGATGTTTCGTGATGTTGTACGATATTTTGCTGAGACCGATGTTCATCGGAACATCGAAATTTAACAAAAACATCGGTCGCTTAATCTCAATTATTCAAATTCAATAATCAGGTTAAGACCAGATCGAAGTAGTTGTATTTTATGTTTCCAAATACTCGACAAAAAATACATTTCCTTAAAAGGTTATATTTAAAAAAAATTGAGTGCTACGGAAGCAGTTATAATTGTTACAATTTTAATTTTAAGCATTGTTAATCAAAAATACTGATAAGCTGAATTTATTGTGATAATTCTTATTTTTAACATTGATAAATTAAATATTTGTTATTATATTTGAATAACAAATATGATATAAAGGCGTAATTATTGTTTATTTGCAATTTGTTTAAATTACGATAAGAAACGGTCTCTATAGGTTATTTGCTTAAAGATAATACTGCGTATGTCGATGATAAAAAACAAGATCTATTAAAAAGCTAACAACAAAGCGAACACGACAATAATTATGTAAATGAAAAAATTAATTATTATTATTTTATTATAAATATTCTTTAATTTTTTAAATTAAAGTCATAAGCTTTAGATTTTAGGCGAGCGATTTAACGACAGAGCTAACAGGCGAAAACAGGCGAAAAAGCTGCCTAATAATATCAGCAGATCCGAAAAATGCTTAAAGGCCGAGAAAAAGTACGAGGACTTGTGGCAAATCAAACCAGCTATTTACAAGGTAAAAGAACACAATGAAAATCGGCCGAAGAACAAGGAAAATCTGAGGAAAACTGAGGAGTTTCTCCGAATATAAGATGCAGATGGCTCTACTGGGCGAACCCACTTGGTGAGATGACACTGCTTGACGAAGTGCTCAAGGAATCTGGGCGTTTCACTAAGGATCTAGAGCGGCTAAACGTAAAGTGTCTCCTGTAATACATATGCAATATCTCTTAATGTCTCAAAATGATGATGCCAGTGCGTCCTCTGAGATTTTACAAGTTGATAAAACAGAAGTCATAAAGCAACTCAAAGCCGAGAGCAAGGATGTGGAGGAGATAAATCTTATACGTGAATTAAGAAACGGGTATGATTTATTGATGTTTAGTAAAAAATACAATCAATTTAATGATATGTCTCTGCAGCTTTAAAGATAAGGAAATAAACTGTGCTGACTCTCAGTTTGCCGCAATTTACTTGTTATGGACGAGCCCACCACAACCTTGACTAGAGATAATATTATATCAGTATGTGAAGATCTCAATACTATTGTTGAGGAGCGACAGATCCAGTCGAATTTCATGTTGATTAAAATAATTCACGATGAGGATTTTTTACATCCCTGGGCAAAATTGACAGCTATCTAAACTCCCAATGCAAATATGTAATAAAATTGGCGGAAATGAGTGTGTTTTCACTCACGTAACATGCAAATAAAAATTTCAAAGCTTATGGATTGCTGATAGTTTTGCAATTCTCCTGTAGTTAGATATATCCGACATATAGAGCGGAAGACGAAAAGACCGCAAGGAAAGAAAGATAGATAAAGTGACTTAAGTAAATGAGTAACAAAACACAGCTAGGCTTGTTGTCAGAGCCAGAATAAAGACAGTTATCGGTTATTTTAGCTAAAATAATGGAATTGGATGATGAAATATTAATGGGAAAGGCGAGGAGTAAATAGAAAAGAAGAAAATCTAACTTTTACTCGCTTATTCAGTTTATTATAATTACTGAAGAGCCTAACCGATAAAAGCTACGAGAACTCCATTTTTGTTGTCTTTCAGGAATTACTTTACATACAGTGTTTGAATAAAATCCAGATATCCCAAAAGCTTTTTGTTGAAAATCACATATAAATTATAATAGTTAAGAATCAATAGTTTTATTCATGTATGAGGCACCCCGATTATATGGCGGACTCCTCGAATAGTTGTCGAATGTGGCAACATATATTAAATAAAAAGGAGCCTGAGATCCGTGCCGTTAATTGCTTTGAGCCGCCAATTGGGCAATGCGTCGACTATAAACTCAATGACAAGAAACAAAATGTTTCGGTACAAGAGCCGAGTGTCGTTAAGGACTTTACGAAGCCTGAATCTCCAGTTCGGCGTCTTATAAACATAGAAGCAGAGTGTTCAAAATTACCCAATAGTTATAAACCTGAAAAATGTTGCACACTTCAGGATGAAAGCGCAAATCATTCGCATAATCTATGTTCTACAAAATGTAGAGCATTAATTACAACAAATCTAAATTCTAAAGAGGTAATTATGAATTCTTATCAGGCTGTTTTTTCTCCCACCATACATTGTATATCTCATAGTACCGCCAACGATCTCGGTCAAAACCAAACTATAAACACACTTGCGTTCTCGATAATGGAACACTGGTCGGTCGAGTTTTTCCCATGAAATTTCGCATACGCAGGCAATTTTCAGAATGTTCCGACTGTGAAAAGGATCTTAAACTTCAAGAAACTGTAACGGATGCAAAAAATGTTATATTACTTTCAAATTGCTGCAGGGTCGATATCTATCCAGAAGACAAATTAGAAAACTGGCATATTGTGTCTGTAGGAATGCTATCGGGAGATAAGAAATTCTCGAAAAAAGTTATATCCGAAGCATGCGAACCCAAAAAGGTTGAAATCGTTCAAATTAAAGAAGTAAAGAATGTCACAATACAAGAGTCTAAGAAAAAAAAGAAGAAAAAGAAGAAGAAGAAGAAAGGTGCTAAAAAGAAAGGAAAGAAGATGAAATAGAAGCTGACTTTTATGTGAATTACTTCCAAATGTATTACAAAATCACGCCCAGGAGATTGGCTAAGTGTAGTTGGAATACTTTTTGAAGTAATTCCAATAAAAGAAAAGAAGACAAACCAAAAGGTCAATTTCCAATTTATAAAGAAATAAGACCTACAAAATTAAAAATAAATATATTCCTCAATAATAATACTAAAATCTTCTATTTTAGCAACTGAAGATAAAAGTTAAAATGTCATGTGTAAAGAAAAAAAATAAATAAATGCCATGAAGTCGAAATAAATAACAAATTCAGAGTATACCATTAAATTCAAATGAAATTAATAATTTATTGAAAATTATTTTATTTTTGGTTTACAAATCAATGAATCCTCAATGTAAGTCATGTCCCCAGCCAACTTAATGACCTTCTCAAACTCCAGGGTCTCGTCTAGTGCATATCCAGACGTGTATAATGATTGCCATAATCAATAAGACCACCTTAGAATCAGAATAAAGCAAATAATTATATTTTCTGTATACTTAAGCCAAGTAATGATCAAAATATTCCGCATGAAAATCGGGTAAGTTCTGAAAAAGTTGTAAAAGTTTTAAAGTTTTTATAAAAGTATCAAGTGTAAATTAGGTACGGACAATATTCAACTAATTTTTATAATAAACTCATTTTCAATGAATGAAAAATATCTGTTTTTATTTTGGCTGAGCTTCTTTATAGTGATCTCTGTGAGTTCGAATAATGTGGGTAAAATCTTTTCCATGTCACCAACTAACATAACATCGAAAGTTTTACCAGGTATCTGGGTAAGTTGCTGAGTTGCAATATCAATGCATTTGCTGAAATCCACGCCAAAGGATTCGACATACGTGTCTCATTCCCAATGTCCAGCGTCTATCATGTCGCTGAAAGGTGCAGCTAGAGCAAAGGTTTCGTTACTTTTAATCGTAGCAAAAGAGCCCAGCATGATAATATCGATCCTGGAAAAGGTGTATGGAAGCCCCGAAAACATTGCATCGGAACTTATGGCAAAAGCGTTTCAAATATCCGCTGTCAAACAACTCTCCGACTTCGAAAACTTCAACTACAACGTTCACAATATTTCAGCAGCACTAGAGTATACCCAAAATACGTTAATCGACATTCAAACGGTCATTGGAAAACTGTCGGAGCATTTGCTCAGAGAGTGGGGAACATTCTTAAAAGAGGAGAATGTACGTGCGTCCTGTTGTACATTCATGAAGCTGGCAGAATGGTCACAAATACAAGCAGACTTAATCACGACGTTTCGTTCTTCAAGAAGATAACCGAAATCAACAGTCAAACCGTATTAACTGCAGCAGACCAAAAGAATCGTCAGGATGAAGATACAAGCCAATCCAGACCGAAAGCTAAAGCAACGTGTTCAATCTGCAACGAGGACAATGCATGCATTAAGTAAATGCAACGTATTCCTGAAAGCCGATGTGAAGAAACGCTGGGATCTAGCTAATAAAAGCTAAGCATGCTACTGCTGCTTAAAATATCACCAGGGTCAATGTAAGAATAGACAAACTTGCAAGATTGACAATTGTGAGATATTCCATCACAACTTACTTCACAAATCTCCCGCACAGCCAGCTACTACGCCAACAAACATCACAGGATGCGTTTCAGAAACAAATATGAGAGCATTGCTAAAACTGTAACTAAAAGGTCAACAGAAATTGTAGCGTTTCTTGATGAAGGCAGCAATTCCACACTCATGGATATGACGTTGGCAAGAGAGCTGGGAATAGAAGGTGAAGTCAAACCATTTTGCTTCAATTGGACAAACGATGTCTACAGATACGAAGAAAAGGCCGAATCGGCAAATACCACACTTAGTGGAAAAAATGGATCGAAGCACGTACTAGACGATGTATGGCTGATTAAGGATCTCAATCTTCCATTGCAGCATGTTGACTACAATAAATTAAGCGAGCTTGTGCCGAAAATTTGGTAAACGTTCAAATTCTGCAAAACAAGCAACCGATGCTCTTGATTGGTCAACGACATGCTAATCTTATTGCTACACGAGCAGTATTTGATAGTGACACGAGCCGGCCAATTTTATCAAAGACAAATTAGGCTGGGTGGCACATGGTCCAGTTCAATCAAAACCAACGATATCAAATTATACTTGTTGTATTGTAAATGATGATAAGGTGGATCAGCTGATCATACAACAATTTGTTATGGAAAACTTTGGTGTTTGTACAACAAAAACAGACAAAACCATTGCAGCAAATGATCAATTGGGAATACAGATTGCAGAGTCAACAATTCAACAGTGAGGCAACAAATACATCATCAGTCTACCATGGAAGGACAATTTGGTCAAACTCCCAGATAGAAACCGATGGTAGCAACGTCTCAAATATTTGGAGAGGAAACTGCTCAGGAATGACGATATGGCAAGAGCGTAAAAGAATGAAATTCAGAAATTGTTGGAAGAGGGTTATGCTAGCCCTCTAACAGACATGGATATTCTAACATCGCCAAAACTATGGTTTCTACCACATTTTGCTGTCATAAATCCAAGCAAACCCGGAAAGGTCAGACTAGTTTTTGACGCTGCAGCGGAGAGCAACGGCACTTCCCTAAATAAAAATCTCCTAACAGGCCCAGATTGGTCGACATCCATTGTAGGAGTCCTGATTAGATTTCGAAAACACGCAGTAGCAACGGTTCCTGATATTCGTGATGTTTAATCAAGTACAAATTCAAGAAGAAGACAGCAGCAGCACAGTGCTTCCTATGGAGAAACCTAGAGCAAAATAAGGAGCCGACAATATACAGGACGACTGCCATGCTATTTGGAGCAACGTGCTCACCGTTCCAAGCTCAATTCGTGAAAAACTACAATGCGAATAAATACATACAGGAACACCCATATGCAGTAAAGGCAATTCTGGAAAATCACTACGTCGACGACAATCTAGATTCCAAACCAGGTGCTGCAGAAATGATCGAAACTATAAATAATGTCATCAATATACATTCCAAGGCTGGAAACTACGCAAGTTCATTTCAAACATCCCAGAAGTATTGCAGGCTATTCCAGAAGATCTTAGAGGTAACAATTCGATAGCTATGATTGGGAGCAAACCAGATATGCAACAAAAATTCTCTGAAGGTTGTGGGATGCAAACGACGACTACTTTACATTCTCAAGAGCAACAATGCACAAACTGACCGGGGATCTCATCAATGGTCTCATAAATCCTATTTCCATTAAGGGACGAATCCTGATGCGAGACATATGGGAGTCCGGAATTTGCTGGGACGATCCGATCAAAACAGAAGTTAAACATAAATGACAAAATTGGCTAAAGACGTTAAAGTTAGTCGAAGACATAAAAATCCCAAGGTGTTACAGCGACAATCTACCCACAGCAAATCGTATTGAGCTACATATGTTCAACGACGCCAGCGGCAAAGCTTATTCATCAGCAGCATATCTAAGGTGCTGCTACCAGGAGGAGGATAACTGCAAATACGATGTTGCACTAATAGCATCAAAGGCCAGGGTGTCACCACTAAAGCAAATAAGCATTCCAAAGCTGGAAACATTGGCTGCCGTTCTAGGATGCCGACTAGCTGAAATGGTTCAAAAGGAACTACAAATTGAAACACACCAACGTTATTTCTGGACTGATTCGCGAACAGTTCTGGCATGGATTAATAGCGACAAAAGAATGGAGATATTCGTCGCTAATCGAATTGCAGAGATATGCGAAAAATCGTCAAGAACAGAATGGCACTGGGTGTCAACCAATCCAAACATCGCTGATGTCATAACACGAGACAATATACCAATACAGAAGCTGCAGTATTGGCTCACAGGCCCGGAATTTCTGGATACATCGGAATCTACCTGGAAAAAAGAGTAAACAATAGTTGAGCACGACAACGAAGCAGAAATTATAATGATGGTACAGCAAACTAAAAATCCCTTTAAAATACTGTTGGAGAGGATTTCCAACTTTGACAAACTGATCCGTAGCACAGCTTGGGTGCATAGATACATCTACAATACATCGCACCGAAACTCTGACAACCAAAAGAGTGGTGACCTACAAGTGGATGAAATCGAATGGGCAGAAGAAGTATGGTATAAAATCGTACAACAGGAGTCCTTTCCAGATGACTTGGAAATGCTATACACTGGGAAACTATCCTCAACTCTACGCCTAACAAAATATTCAGTTTACCTGGATGCAAGCAACATTATGCGAGTGGATGGCAGAATTGAACGAGCAAAATCATTATCAGCACGTACTAGAAATCCTATTATACTGGATGGTAAACATGTGTTTACACAATTGTTGATAAAAAAGATGCACAAGGAGGCTCAACATGTGGGCACACAGGTGGTAGTCCATCGCTTCAAGGAATCTTACTGGATGCCGAAGCTAAATCGGTACATCAAATCCATCATCACCACTTGTGTCTGGTGCAGACGCAAAAAAGCAAATCCAATAACACCAAGAATGGGTATTCTACCAGAGGAGCGATTTCTAACTCAGGAAAAACCGTTTACAGCAACTGGAATTGACTACTTTGGTCCGTTCCATATCAAAGCAATCACTGGAACTAGGCATACTAAAGTTCTCCACAAGCGCTATGGAGTAATCTTTACGTGTTTAACTACCCGAGCAATCAACGTGGAGATAGCACACTCTTTGGATGCTGGGTTGTATAGCAGTGAGAAGAATGATGGCACGTCGACGTTCTGTAAAAGTAATTTGGTCCGATAACGGAACTAACTTTAGAGGAGCAGCAAGAGAGTTGCAAGAAGCCTTAGAAGACCTGGATGAGCAGCACATCCAAACTAACCTGGCTACGAACAAAATTATTTAGAACTTTATTCCAGCTAATGCGCCAAACTTTGGTGGATGTTGGGAGCGACTCGTTGGCTGCTTTAAAAGGGCAATTGAAGCAGTCATTTCAGTAAACGCAAATCCCGATGACGAAACACTACAAATAATTTTTATGGAAGCTGAATATCTGGTCAACAGTCGCCCA
This sequence comes from Drosophila sp. st01m, assembly GCA_018901795.1. Lineage (NCBI taxonomy): Eukaryota > Metazoa > Arthropoda > Insecta > Diptera > Drosophilidae > Drosophila > Drosophila sp. st01m. The sequence continues at coordinate 1,954,668 of JAEIFG010000269.1, forward strand.
TACATAATGGAATCCGACGATCCCGACGATGACATCAGCCTCTGCGCGAATGATATTTGTATTCCTCAAAGCAGCACAATCTACAGTCCTGGCATGTTTGAAAACATCAACATGTACAAGCGTTCGTGGAAAGTATCTCAACTTCTAATCGAGGCATTTTGGAAACGCTTCATGAAGGAATACCTACCGACCCTAATCCACAGATCAAAATGGCATCTAAATGTGGACAACCTGAAAGTCGGCGAAATTGTTGTTATGAAGGATAGCAACATCCCACGAGGAGAATGGCCACTCGGCTGTATAGAAAAAGTGTACCCTTGCAAAGATGGAATTGTACGTGTCGTTGATTTGAAGACAGCAAAAAACACCTACCGTCGTCCGGCTAATCGTCTATGCAAAATTGGGGTCCAGCGCTGCGACTTGAAGGATCGTGCTGAGATACAGAGTCAGCACTAGAGGCTGCTATATGTCGCAGCTAAAAATCGATAGCACGAATGAACGATGTATATCTATAGCTCGTGACAAAATAACAGAATTACTTTAAGTTTTAGATGGCTTTCCATCACTATTATTATGAGTTTTGAATTGTTAAAGTTCCGAAATTGAATTGAGACGCAATAAAGTTTGATTGTTAAGTTTTGTTCAACAAAGCGCCTAATTATTTAACAGTATTAATAATTAATAAAAACAAAATAAATCCAAAGTCCTCGAATAAACAAACTGGTCACAGCTTTATTATCCCAGAACTTCAATTGCTTATATTTATTAATTTATTTTAATTACTTATCTTGCACCAGCTTATTCTTATAACCAATCTTTATCACTTATCAATTGAGATAGTTCGTGTCTCAAATGCGTCTAAGATCTACACGCATGCACACACTCGCATATTATTGTATGCATGCGTGAATTATAACAAAACTCCGTGTCGAAAAGCCATGCATAATGGCAATATTCATCTCTCACCCTCTTTCCACATACATGTTCTTAAGTAGTCAGACGGAGACACATATAGTCGAGCATGCATGTATGCGTGAATCTGACAATAAGTGTGTGCATATGTATGTATAGGATCATCTGAGAATTGGCAACATTGCTTTGTCAATTCGATGCCACTTTTTAAATTTTGTATGTAAACTAAAATACCCTGTAGAAGTAAAAAAAAATATCAAGATTTTTCACCCTTAAAAAATATGTAACATTCATAAAACAACATATTTAATTTATTTTATCGTCATTTATTATAAATTTATTTCATTTTTGGTGTTTTTTCATACAAAATATTGATTACAAAAAGGTAGTAAGCGTCAAGGGTATTTCATAATGAGTTCTCTATAGGTTATTTTTTAGTGTTCAAACTCAATGAACATTTTCATTGATTTAGGGCATTAATAAAAACATAACAAAAAAATTTTAATCAAATTTAATTATGTTCTTTCCTTTCACATTTTTCCTAGGTAACTTACCAACTGATAAGAATGATCTATTCCTATTCATTTATGATAGATTTCCGTTCGAATCAGTAAGAAAAAAAACAGTTTGTACATTTGTAGATGCATGTCTTTTAAAAATAACTTTTGATAATACAAATATCAAACATGTATATTGCACAAGATTAAAGAAATTGCACTTAGGCATCTGGATCATCCACTTTGGGTGCCAGGTAATATCTTATGTAGCCGTAATCTTCAATGGGATATTCGACCAGCAGCGGAACGTCTGCAGCCATTCCAATCTTGACCTTCTCTGAGAGCGAAGTAGCTCGTGTGAAGGTGTTTAGGTATCGTCCAGCGAAAGAGAGCGTTACTGGTTCCTCAACTTTCAGATTAACATCTCCCTTGGCCGTTTCACTCAGCTTTATGTTGGCTGAACCCATTTCTCCATTGGCAGAGAATTTAATGCCATCTTTGGTGCATGCTATGACAACGGACTCGCTGAATGTGCTCAGATCACGACTAATGCGGGCAAACTCTGTGGCGGGCATGTGGACCACGCAGGCGTAATCCGTATCAGGAATGCCCAGATGCTCCTGCTCCAAATTAAGCAAACGCAACTCGTAGTCCGCAGTCCGCTCCTTGCCAGCCGACTCGAAGCTGAGCTGCACTTTGTCTGCCTTGTCTGCAGCGCGGATAGTGACAGCGTCATCGCCACTGGCGCACTTGAGCACCTTGGCCAGTGACTTGAGATCCAATCCCAACGACATATTCCGATCGCAGCGATACTTTTCAAAGCAGTCGTTCTGTAGAGACATCGCCACCAGTGACACATGCGAATTGTCCATGGCTTGCAGCTACAAGATTTTTGGCAAGTGTTTTGTTTCCATTGCACGAATTGTGAGGCTTACCTGAATTCCCGAATCGCTGCAGTCCAATGTGCACTGGGTGAGAATCTCTTTAAGTGCATCCACAATCTTCTTTAGTAGCGTTGTGTTGCCCAGACGCGCCTCAAACATGATTGCGACTCTCCCTGTAACTAAGTACAGCTGATATTCATTTCACAATTCATATAAATAAAAACATTGCAAATAATTACAGTTAATGCTCGACTATGAAATTCCCTGTAGTTAAATATTGCAACACAAGGAAAGAATCTTGACAGGATATCTATTAACCGAATCGAAGCATCATTAAGTACTTCTGACAATTGTAAGCACAAAATCACTTTGAAGCTTTCAGCTGATTTTATTATACATTTTTAAAATTTAATCTTGATACCAAAGCATTTGTGTCAGTCGTCATGGCCGCTGGATTCGCCGAAATATACTGCGATTTAAGCTAGGGCTGACATTAATGTAAACATCGATGATAACATGGTTGTTCAATTGATAGATTTCGAACATCGATGTATCATTGTGTGATTAGCTGTTGCGAAACATTAAATAAAGTTCATTTGGTTACATTAATTTGGAAGCCTTTATGTTGGTTAATATATTATTTTAATTAAAATACAACAGCCTTTGGACGTAATCTTTATTTCTATAGAGCAAGAGTACATTGTATTCGTTGGAATGTGTTTAGCTGTAAAACAATTGTCTGTTAAATCCGTGCCAGACGCTGTCGCAGAATGACACCGGTGCTCACATTGAAAGTCACACATTTTTTTGCCAATTGATTTTGACGTGCCTCTGTGGCTGCCAAATATGACTCTCTGTGCCCGAGTGTAAGCCCAACTTAAGAACAAGGGAGCAACAATGAACCACTTGGAAGGAACTAGTTCACTTGCTCACTTTAGTGAGCAACTCTTTTTTGTTCGCTCACTCATGAGCAATCCGACACTATTTACTATCAATTGTTTGGTTGGAATATTACAGACATCTAAAATGTTTTAATACCACTTTGCTGATAATCACAATGGCTGAACATGGACAAGAGAGTTATGAGTTAAAGATTCCAAACGCCAGCAATTGGCAGTTATGGTGTAGACTTTGTGCAAAGGACGATCTGCAAGGCAACATTAATGTGTTCCTCAAACAGCAGAGTGCTTCAGGAGATCAGGTTGAAGATGTCAACGGAGCAGTCAGCGACATGGCTTTGGCCACTGCCATCGGCAAATACTTCTGGGTTAATGTAAGTGCATCGGATTTGATTGGACAGATTGTGTTTCATATAAATGTTTTGTAGATAACACGCAATGAAGAGCTGCCGGAAATGATATGCAGTGAGTGCCTCACATTAGTCACATCGTTGGTTAACTTCTCGGAGCGAATATCCCGCGTGCAAAAGCTTTATTGCATACTTCAGAGTACACCCAAGGAATCCGTCAACGTGTCCGAGTTGCGTGCTAAATTTGGACTGCTGGAGGAGCCGGAGACGCTTACCGAAGTGCATTATGTGGACGAGAAGCCGAAGCTTAATGAGCTGGAGGAGGTGGCGTTAGAGCTGGAGAATCCGCTCACGCCGTGTGTACGAATCGTGGATAAGTTTGAGGAAAACGAGGAGGCTTGCAAAACAGACAATGAAATGACACCAGCAGCAAAAGATGAGCAAGATGGAGAAGACGCTGCTGAAGATCCGGAGAAGGAGGATGACCCAGAATATGAGGATGCAAACAACGAAATATTGCTGAAGCTCTCTGATGCTTACAGCAACGATGACAGCAATGCCTCCAGTACTGTCAATCCAAATCCTGCTCATCTCAAGTCCAGCAATAGCAAATCCCATCAGTGCAGTGAGTGTACACGTTCCTACGCCTCGCCGAATTCCCTGCAACGCCACATGCGTCTAGAGCATGATGACAGCGATAAGACAGCCAAGCTATTGGCATGCAAGTATTGCGAGAAGACGTTCCGTTTACGCTATGAGCTACAGCGTCATATGCAACAGCATCTGCCGATGGCCAAGCGCAAATTGTTTCCATGTGCCAGTTGTGACAAGAAATTTACAACAAATGCCTCGGCACAGTCGCATGCCCAGTATATGCATCAGGATCGTCCGCGTCCGGTAATCTGTGAGCAATGCGGCGTTGCGGTCACTTCGGTATCTGCCCTCAAGGAGCATATGCTGATCCACACGGATTATGCCCCCTACGAGTGTGATGTGTGCAAGAAATGCTTTAAAAGCGAGAACCGATTGAAGCGCCATAAAGAGACGCACGATCCGCACAAGTATATCTGTCCAGAGTGTGGCATGCAGCTGAATTCACGGCCAACGCTTAATCGCCATCGTCTGGTGCACACGGACCACATGCAGCACAAGTGCGATTACTGCGGCAAGGAATTCAAACGCGCCAAAGCCCTCAAGAATCATCTCGTCCTGCATACGGGGTTGAAACCGTATTCCTGTGATTTTTGCGATCGAACCTTTGCCAATGGCTCCAATTGCCGGACGCACAAGAAAAAGTCACATCCCGAGGAACTGGCTGCCCAAGAGGCAGCTGGCGGTGGCAAATCCTACAATCGCAATATCCCCAAGCTGGAGGCGCTTAAAGCATTGTGAGTATAAAGAGGATTACCATTTATATATTGATAGCAACATCAATTGCGCTTTCCCATTTGCAGCACCAAGAACAAGGATAACTTGTCACCGGTGGCCACCAAGCAGAGTGGTTGCTTTGCCTTTGGCAAGAAACCCAAGACCCAATTGAAAACAGATGCCCTGGCTAGGCCCAATCCCGACCAGACAGCTGCTGTCGGCTTACCCACAATAGAGAATATTTATAATCTATGAATAAATTATGAAACGAACACATCTAGAGTCCAGGAGGACCAGACGGAGCAGTCCACAAAATGTGTGTTTCTATTAATCTCCGTCTGGGCGCGCATTTTGAATGCGAATCTGCCGATGGAGTTGATGAGCTGCGCATGTGCCAAGCAGTGTTGAAGGATGGTCGACAGTCACCCCCATAATTTAAGGGTAGCACCAAGTGCCCAATATCCTTTATGAAGGAATTTAGTTCAGTTGACAGCGTGCGCTTCCTCGTGTCTGCTCCGAGTGGGAATTTGTTGAAATTCACTGAAAATCAAACGTGTAAACTGTATAGTTTTTGCCATTGTGAAAATTATGCGAATTTGTTTAAATTGTGCTATGGCTACATAATGCCAAAATGCATTAATTAAAGTGTACAAAATCAAAATTGGATTTTTATTTTTGTGTTTCGAGCGGAAAATCAAAATGCCCAAAAAATCGATTTCTCACCAATGAAAACAAAGTGGATTAAATACCGCACTTTACGCGCATGCAGCACAAATAAAGTGTAAATGCATTAAAAACAATCAAATCTAGCTGCTTAAGTGACCAAAAGTTTTAAATAAAAGTCAAAAACCGTTTAAACAAATGCCCAAAAGCCAATATATAAAATAGGCAGCAAATCAAAGAAAAAGCCGCACACATTGTAAGTAACTAAAGAAACAGCACTTTTTTTCAAGACAGGTAAAACAATTCGATCAATCATGGTACATAAATTGTTGCGTCGTTAAGCAAAACACAAAATAGTTTTTTGTTTAAACAATTGCAACAAACTAGCAGCAGCTGCTTTTGTTTGCCAGCCCTGGTGTCTTTGGTTTACAGTGCCATTTTGAGAACTTAACATTGCCATGTTACTTATGATAGATTAACATTAAATTAAAGCTAGGGATGGAAATCAAATTATTAGTCGACTCATTTAAGGTAGGTGAAGATTAATCGCAATAAAGCGAGAATACAATAGTTGATCAATCAAATGATTATTTTTACTTCAACATATTTTGATTTTACATTAGGTTGTGCAATACAATGGCCATTTAGTACTCAACTCAATAGGGAATTGAGTAGCAATAGCATGTCAGTATCACCCAAAAAAGTGTCGGCACTCCTTTTTCATTAGTTTCCAATAAATGTGTTAATCTGCCACCGTATATTTTGTATTTCCGTTCAAATAGTGATGCGATTATTTGAGTGTGCAATCGATTAATGACTAAATGACGTAAAATGAGACCAAATAATCGATTAGTGTGTATCATATAATTAATCGTTCCATCACTACATCGTACCAAAAACAAAACGCAACAACAACGCGCCGTGTTCGCTGGGCCACAGACGGTGCAAATAAAAAGTGCGAGTTTTTCCGAAAATTGTGTGCAAGTAAGTTTTCAATTAATATGCATTCATATTGATGAAAACTTTGTGGAATTTTTGACGATTTGTGCTGAATACGGTTATCTCATAAACAGTGAGCTGCTGCCGTTGTCGCAGTCGGCGTTTTCACTTGTTTTTACGCACGTACCGCGCTGTGTGTGTATGTGCAGTTGTACTGTATACTATGTGTGCTTATAAAAAAATCGATTCACTAGTAACTTTTGACTCTAATTGTGCATTTAAACAATTAAAATGCAGCGGTATGTATTGGCAAACAGAGCGCCAACAGCGCAGATAAACATGTGTGGCCAGATAGTTGCTTTGTTGTTGCTGTTGCTATTAGTAGTAGTAGTAGTAGTTATTGTTGTTGTTGTTGTTGGACGAACAGGTCCAGACGTGTGGCGTAGGCGGGCCTGAACGCAGCCAGTTTATGTTTTACAACAACAATAACGTCAACATCAACGCGCGCCAGTCGAAAGTTGAAGCAACAGTGCATTCTAATTGGACTCTGTCCCCTGCTCTATCCCCCGCCCCCTGATCCATGTCTCCAGCGAACGAGACGAATAATCACAACAATAACCGAAAACAGCAGCAGAAACAGAAACTAAAAAATCAAAGAAAAAAAAGAACAGGGCTACAAACAAAAGTTTTGTGACTTAGTGGTACTTACCATCTATGTGCGTGTTCTTGTGCGTGTGTATTTATGCTTGTGGAAGCCGCGAACCGCATTATCCTTTTGGCTTGACCTAAATTGCAATGGCCTCAGCAGCATTAACTTATTTTTATTTTCCTTTGGCTGCGTCTTTTGTCTGAACTTTATTGGAGCGCTCGTTGCAGCTTCAACACTCTCCACCCTCCCTCGTCCGACCAACCCCTGGTTGTCTCTTTTTGTGCTGTTGTTATCATTTAATGTGCGGCCAGTTAATTGCTCCTCCCCTTTCATCTTGCCCCCGGTTAAAAATAACTTTGCTGAGCTGTCGCCTTCAACTATTTTATCAGTTGAACGTTGCTTTTTCTCTCCATTCCTTTCGAAATTGTTCACTTCTCTCATTTTGAAAATTAAAATTGTTGGCCCTTGCCTTCCATTCTCTCTGTTTCACCCCCTCGACTCATTAGTTGGCAATTATGAGCCTGTCAAAAGTAAGAATTTCCTTATTGAAATTGCTTCTTTACAGGCCCCAAAGTTAGAGCCGAAATCAATAGGACTTCCTAGAGTTGTTTATTTTCTATTTTCTCTTTCTGTTCCTAGAAATGACTTTTAATTTTCGGCATCTAAACTGAGTGATTTTCATTGTAGGGTAGGGTAGGTTATGGGGGAGCAATTTAATTAGTTGCTAGGCAATTTTTAAGATTTATTTTGAACTGTTCCTTTGAGTCGCACATGGTATAATTTTTCGGAGAATTCACAAGGGTTGCAGTTCTTTTCTTGACTAGGGTCAGCATTTTTCTCCCTTAGCACATAGTTTCATCGAGGATGATAGGTTTCTTAACTTTTCTATTAATTTAACATTAAAAGTAATACGTTATAAATAATTCAACGCATTGATATTTTCACAAAATAAGCAAAATTTTGTAAGATAAGTAACAATTGTATTCTCTAGCCTGTTTCGGCTTTCACATTTCAATACGATAGCTTAAGCCAATTTCTCTTTAAATTTCTCAGAAAACATTGCCTACGAAATTGCCAGATATATACTATATTGAATGAAAACTTTCAGAACAAATAAACTTATTGTACAGATAGAGTTAAAAATGGTTATAATTTGAAAACCATTTTGAAGCTTTGAATGTCGTCCAACTGTCTTTATAATAATTAGTCTATTTTTAGAGTTAAGGCATATCTTTTTGGAGTGTTGTTATCGACAGGGTTTAATTACAAATACAATATGTTTTGGAAAGTAAATTCGACAAATGTTTTATATTAGAATGGAGGTGTAGGCATTACTTCTTAAATAAATTAATTATAATAAATTTTTTTATATTTTTATATTTAATATTATTAATATTTTGTTTTTACTTTAATTTTTATGTTATTTTGAATTTACTAGCTGAAATGAATTCAATTCGTTAATTCTTGCTTAACAGATAAAGCAAATGTTCCTCCGTAAATACTAGCCGTAAGAAATACTCAGAACAAATCTGTATGTTAATTTCAAGAAAATTATCAAATTCTTTTCAATTTATAGTGGAATTGTATAGTTGGACCCTTTAGTTCAAGCAGAAAAAGGGATTGAGTGTTAAAAATTCAATTAAAGGATTTGGTTTCAGTTCTATCTGCGATTTCTTGGCTTTAATAGTGTCTTCTTAAGATTGTGGAAATTGAGCATTATAAAAACTTACCGGAGATCAACTTTTATTAGTGTTGCACCTTACTGTTAAGACTCTATTTTAAAAGTGCGACTCGAGTAGCTTGTGACAAATTCAGGGAGTAAATTTGTATTGTTGAATGTGTATTTATTTCCTAGTACTTTAAGGGTGTCCAGACATAAATTATCAGAATACATTCTTATTTATCTGCTTAAATATTAAAATTATGAAATACATATATTTATTTTAATATTTTTATGAGAATTTAATTGATGTAGTTTTGTTTAATTCAGTAAGTTATGTATTTGACAAATATCATTTGTCTCTAAATTGCGATCATCTACTTATTGTCTTTAACAGTTGTGGCGTTTGTGGTTTTGATTATATAGAATACATAGAGTCATCAATCATAATCGATCGATATTCCGAGAGACATCGAGACATATTCTACATATCTTTTTACTAGCAACTATTATATTTCAAAGCATATGTCTTGTTTACTCAATAACTTCATGGGTACAAAATAATTTTATTCACCTTTTTTTTTTAATATATTTTCATTTTAATGATTTAAGTTAACATCAATTTAATTGGTGTGGCTAAATTGTCATCTAACTCCCAATTTTAATTATTGTATTATTTAATTAAATTCACTTATAGAAATATAAATAGAATTGGCTGCAAATGGAAAAAATATTTGAGAAAGAATGAGCAAAAATAATTTGCATTTACGACTGGACTTCAAAATAAATGCTTAGGCCTATCAGAAATTAAATGTTTTCGGACATAGAATACATGCGAAAAAACCATTTTACATTTTGAAAATAATGGAACTAAAAAGGGGCGATTCATTTATTTATATGGAAATCATTTATTTGGCAAAACTTAAGTTTTCCTCAAATCTCAACTAAGTGCTGCCAACTTTAATGCTATCTGTGAATCCATAATTTTCATTACTCATTGAGTAACCTCGATTTCATCTTTCTTATCGCTAATGTTAGCTCTCTCCGCTCCTATATAATCTAAGACAGCTTTAACTGTTGAAGTCACAGGGCTTATACGTTTTCTTTTTTTTTTATAGTTCGAAGAACTTGTAGAGCCCACGCTATGTAATTGTGACTCGCTCTTAACTTGGCCCATAGTCAATTTGTTATCAATGTGTTTCAATCGCTTTGGCTTAGTTTGGCTTTTAGCAGCGTCTACGACTAAACCCAAATATAAGCCACTTGAAATACGCATACTTAAGAAACATCATATTGATAAGCTTTGGCCAACTTTTGGCAGGCTTTTGCTTTGCTTGTCTCTGTACAACTTATTTTCTGTTTATTTCATTTAGTCGCGGCTTCTGTTTCCAAAACCTTGGTCAACTTAAAGTGTGTTGTAGAATTGAGATAATGGAGATAGTTCGGGCATCAAACAAATTTATTTTGTATACAAATAATAATTTTAACCTCTTACATTTATTATTATTTATTTGATTTTATTTAGACCTTTACCGATTTATTGTGCATTGAATTCAGTAGAAGAGAATTGTTTGAGCTTCAAAGTTATTAATTTTTTATAAAAAATAATATTCTCCATCAGTTCTATTTGAAATTTGATTTAAATTAGTTAAAAGTCGAAATTAAAGTTTTTCCTTATATTCTAAAATAAGTAATGTTATTATTTAAATTTGTACTTATATCTATATCTTATAATTCACTGTTTTTTTCGGCTACAACTAATTTAAAATGTTTAAAATTCCAACTTGATTTATTTTAAATATACAATAACATTCTTTGTTAGCTTCCTAAAACAACAGAAAATTCTTTTTAGTAACTCAATAGTTAAGTTTCGTGTAAAATATTAATATATTGTTTTAATTATTGTAGTGAGAAATTTTCTTAGTTAACTCTCTTCCGATAGTTGCATTAGAGCATTACTATGTTTTTCTGCAAATACATATATTATAAATTTTAGATTACAGTAATTACATTATCTTAAATATTATTATCTGAAATTTTGTTATTTAAATTTTTACTTATATTTATAGCACTACAATTCGATGTTATTTTCTGCTATTATAAAATGAAAGTTATCTGCAATAGACTTTCCGTTTATAGCATTGAAGCTTACGGGAGCTTTACTTGTGTAGAGTTTAATCATGTCTCGTCTATTTAGGTCGAAAAGCTTAAACTATTATATTTTATTCTACTGTATATTGTAAATAACGCTTTTAATGTTTTCACGCTACACGGACATATAACAAACAATAACAGTGTAAAGCTCCCAATGTTCTTGAATTGTCAACATTTCTACAGTAGGACTCTTTGCGAAAATTGAAACAAGTATTTCATATTCAAACCGTCCTATTCAACAATTTGCAGTATTATAAAAATATACGAGTGAATTCAAACATTGAACGTCTCAGGGTTAAATTTTTATACTGAAGTTCTGATTATACTAAAACATTAGAGTATAACTATTATAATCTTGGCTGAGTCAACCCTTAAATGTGTCTTGCATGTTATATTATGTGAGAAACATTGTGTTCGACTGATAAAAATATTGTACACCAATATTAAATATTACACTGTTATTTCAAATTTCTGAACATCAGTTTATACCTGCGAAAATTATATAAATAGTATACTGCAGAGTAAACCTTTATTTTGTATTTGTGATCCACTTTATAATTGTAATTAATATTGGATATTAAAAAACAAAAACTTATAATTACTGGTATTATTGACATAAAATGATAAACTGCTCTAGCTTTAAGAATATAACACCTGTATCTAGGAATATAACATTATTGAGTTCCCAAATTGTCTTTTCGATCCGTGTTATATTTATTTTATATACTTTTATCACATTGCCAATCCCTCGAGTAAATTTTTTCAACAATTTTCAGTATTATAAAAATATACGAGTGAATTCAAACTTTGAAAGTCTCAGAGTTCAATTTTTATACTGAAGTTTTGATTATACTAAAACATTTTTAGAGTATAACTATTATAATCTTGGCTGAGTCAACCCTTAAATGTGTCTTGCATGTTATATTATGTGAGAAACATTGTGTTCGACGGATAAAAATATTGTACACCAATATTAAATATTACACTGTTATTTCAAATTTCTGAACATCAGTTTATACCTGCGAAAATTATATAAATAGTATACTGCAGAGTAAACCTTTATTTTGTATTTGTGATCCACTTTATAATTGTAATTAATATTGGATATTAAGAAACAAAAACTTATAATTACTGGTATTATTGACATAAAATGATAAACTGCTCTAGCTTTAAGAATATAACACCTGTATCTAGGAATATAACATTATTGAGTTCCCAAATTGTCTTTTCGATCCGTGTTATATTTATTTTATATACTTTTATCACATTGCCAATCCCTCGAGTAAATTTTTGCGTAACTGTTAGATATTTTCGACTATGGATATAACACTTCTCATAGCAAACTGTGTAATACAATTGAGCATATTGTAATACATATAACAATGATTTTACGTGTTGTGTTTGTATCTCAACTTATAATTACGAATATTATGTAATGGTATACTGCAGTTACATAATATAGTATAACAGTTGTTTTTACAAGGGTATCATTTTACTGTTTTGTTGTATACCATGCTTTAATATTATCGATTCTGGTATACAGTTGTAGCACATATTAGTATATAACAGCAGTTCGCAGTGTCAAAGCTTTATTGTGTTCTCAAAATGACGTTTCAACCCTTGTTATATTTGTTATATGTTTGTTTATCACATTTCCAACCCCTCAAGAGCAGTTTCTGATGTAACTGTTAGATTTAATATACACTATATAACATATTGTAATATAACAAATTTATGAAAGTTGTTATATTTGTTATATGTTCTGCACATGTTTAACAGATTTTGCATAGACATTTTTATAATAAATTGGCGTATGACTGTTTAACACAATGTATCATATTGTAATATTTATAACTAATTGTATACTTGTTGTTTTTGTATATCAGCTTATAGTAAGGAATATTAGATATTGGTATGATATAACTGTTATATTTGTTATATGTTCTGCACATGTTTAACAGATTTTGCATAGACATTTTTATAATAAATTGACGTCTGACTGTTTAACACAATGTATCATATTGTAATATTTATAACTAATTGTATACTTGTTGTTTTTGTATATCAGCTTATAGTAAGGAATATTAGATATTGGTATGATATAACTGTACTTATTTGTTGTATACCACAGTATTATATTTGTTATATGTACGTTTATAATATTACCAACTCCTGAAGAACCATTTTTGTGTAACTCTTTGATTTATAAAATGGTTTGTATAACACTGTTTATACCAAACTGCCGTGTAACTATAACAATACGTTTGACATTTGTGTTTGTTATACGTTTATAGCATTTTTAACTCATTTGAAAACTCTCCAATTTCGCCATAATAGAACTTTCCCCTGTTTTGAACATTCTTTTACATTTCTTTTTTTAAAATCACCCCCAGTTTGTTAATATGGCAACACACCATAAAGAAAACATTTTCACTCAGATTGCCATAAAACTTACCCCAAGTATGGCAGAATGAACTCAAATCAACCCCTGCGTGCGCAGTTTCAGCTCGAATTACCCCACGAGCAGGGATCTGAGTTAGAACACACCAAAAAGGATAACATTTTTACTCATTTTGAAATAAAACTTGCCCAAGTATTTTAGAATTAACTGATATCTACCCCTGCCTGCGCAGTTTCAGCTCGTATTATCCCTCGAGCAGGGATTTGAGTTAGAACATAAGCTAATGAGTTAAATGTGTCTTCACTCGCTGACAACTTAAACCCGCCTTTGCGCTTGGCTTCTAAAAAATGGCACGCATATAAATTGCACGTTATTATCCTTGCAACTGCAACAAACGGACGCTTCCCTTGACGACCACATTTTTTCACAACCAAAAAAATGAAGAAGAAAAAACTGAAAAAATTACAAAAATAGAGAGAAATATTGTAGTAAAATGGCAAATAGAGAAAAACCAAAGCTTTTACTTTAATTAAATGCGTGCGTGTTCTGGCAAGTTCCAATTTAGAATTCTGTGCTCCGTTGTTGTTACTACTGTTGCAGTTTCTGATTAACGGCAGCTGCTTTGGTGCTTTGCTTTTTTTTTATTCACCTCCTTCGTCTCCTCCTCGTCCTCCTCTCACAATTTCGAAACGCAGAATGCTTTGCATAGCATACTTTTATGTTGATTGAGTGGGGCTTATCTGGTGTTCTCGGGCTGCTCGCAAAGCCCTTGCAGTTATAACATAACTCATATGATCCCCCGTTATGTCAATTGTAAGCAAATCAGCGCCGTGGCCCATAAAAAACCGCAACCGAAGACAAATGTTATTATTAAAATGGCCTCCGCAAATAAAAAACAATGGCCGAAACGCGTTATGCGAGGGCTTCTGTAAAAATGTGTATCTCTGAATCATGAAGTTACATTAAGCAAAATCCCGGTGCTCCTATAGTTTTCAGAGACACAAACATCGTATAACATAAATTGATTTATAAAATTAAAAACAGATTATTTTAAACAATAAACAAATAAATTAAAATTTTTTTTTTGTAAATTAATAAATTAATTTAATGTAAGTTTTGAATTCAAAGTTTTCTTAAAGATTCAAATTTAAAAAAGAAAGTTATTGTCATTATCAAAAGTTAAGAAATTATGTATTAACATTTAAACGGGACTAAATACTTTGGTATTCATAAAGTCTGTGGTTGTAAAGTATGCTCCTAAAATTGTGAGAGACTTATTGTTTCGGAAGATGTTCAGAGTCACAAACATTGAGTAATATTAATTGATTTATAATTTTAAATGTTTATAAATTTTAAACAATAAGTAAACAAATAAAAACTTATTTAAGAAATGTTTATATTTAACAATGAATTAATAATTAGGGCTGTATCCAGTTTGAGCTTTCTTTTCAAAGGTATTCAGAGGTGCAAAACGAAGAAGCAAGACTTTACAGACAACCCTCGCATGCTGATGCCCAGCACATCCTTTAAGCAATAAAATATCAAGCTAAAAGCCCTTCAAAATGACAGTGAGTTGTTGTTGTTGTCGTTGTCGTTGTCGTTGCTGCTGCTGTTGTCATTGCTGTTGTTACTGATGTTGTTGCTGTAAGCGGCTGCTATAAATTTGAAGTATTAAAACAGATATCGAATGGATTATTTTTAATATATGACCATGCATACAGTGCCAGCCAAAAACTGCAGCCTGGCACTTTGCGGGCGTAGAGCCGCCTGCCAAGGCGAAACGCAATTAGCCCCGGTTGCAAGTGCCCCACACCAGCAAGCCCCATTTGTTCCCGACACCGCCCCCACTCTCGTCCACGTCTCTTGGTCTGTGTAGGCAAGTGGCGCTACAAATTGCCATCAGTTGGATTCACAAACACATTCACATCCTTAACCGCATCCTCATCCGCATCCGCATCCGCATTGACATTGCCAGTGCCAAGTTGATGCCGGCAACAACGCAGCTGGCATTTTCCGCTACGTAATCCTTTTATTAATCCCCTTGGCTTGGGCTAAGATCCTTTACACTGCTGTTGGCACTTTTGCAAATCATGAAGAAGAAACCAGATACAAGAAAAAAGAACACATTTCTATGAAGATGCCAGTTGTTGGTGCTTGACTAGCAGATATCTGTTGAGAAAGTCCACAATTCGGACCTGCACCAAATCCCAAAAGCTGATTCTGTTAAAAATCATAGTCTTTCTAATTATTTACACCACGATCCCAAACAATAAACAGAATCGGTTGGTCGATTGACCAGAAAATACTATAAGACGTTAAATTACAATTTTAAGTTTTCTCAAAAACATTAATTTAAACAAAAAAACTAAATTCATATCTTATTTATTACAATTCATTACAAGCTTGTTGTTAGTGTGTTTTATACGCTATAATACGTTAAATTAAACTTTTAAGTTTTCTCAAAAACATTTATTTTAACTAGATAACTAAATTATTAACATATTTATTACAAATCATTACAAGTCATTTGTTACATTGATTCATTCGATATTGAATGACTGAGCTTAATTCTGCAAATTAGCTACGATTAACAAAATCCAACTGTCGATTTTCACGGAAATTGAATTAACCAACTTGATATTTTTTGAAAAAGCTTAAAAAAGTAGTAGTAAATAATAGAAGCACTTTAAATCGCTTCTGCGAGGGTCCAGTTTCCTATACTTGCATTTATTTTTACATAATTATTATAAGAAGTTTACTAAGAAATTTAAAAAATTAGCCTGAAGGTTTAGGTATGTACATAAAGATCTGTTTTCAGAATTGTTCTAGGAATCTAACTGTGCTTAATATGACTAAAAATTGGCAGGGTATTAAAAAAAAAAACGAAAGTAAATCCAACATAAAATTAAGATAAATATGTGGGTGCGAAACATACGCAAAATGCTGAACTCTCATTTTCTCTTCTCCCTGTCTCCTCGTGTAGATTGCCGCCTGCTGGTTAGTTCACAATTTGTTGCAAATGCTTAGCGAAGATTAAAAATTAATTGCCCTGGGATTGGGAATTGGGACAGGATGGTAACAGAAAGAGTGAGAAAGAGAGCCGGATGAGTTGGGGAAAGAGAAGGGTGAAGAGGGGGAACCCGTAACTTGGCAGCTTTGCGCGTAATTTGTGTTGATTATTTTTGTTTGCGTAACAGCTGCGCAACAGTCAAGTGCGTATTTCTAGTCGTATGGTTTTTTAATAAAGCAAATTAATCAGCGAGCCTGGCGCTGAGTCGAGAGCCTGTAGTCACCTTACCAACACCAGAGGCAATAAACCCCTTTTGAGACCCCATCTCCCCCTACCCTCCTCCCCACACACATTCCATGTCCATCTCCAGCGTTGCTTCAACGCTTTGTGCAAGTTTTGAAGAGCGCGCAGCATTAAAAATTCAAAATGCACTTAACGAAGCATAGCGCGTAAACCGATAGCCAGGACTCTCAACACAAGGATAGTAGTAGCAGCCAGGACACGAAACATGGACACGGAACACGCCCTAACATCCTTGCAGTCTCACTTTCCACCACCACCCTTCACCTCCTTTTCCTTCTCCTTCTCCTTCTCCTTCTCGCCCAGTAGTAACTGAAACCCTTTCGAGCGCTACACGACCAACGGCATTGTGGATACTGTGAGTCACTTTGGCAGATTACGGTAAACCGCTGAAAGGCAACTTTGATGAAACTCTATTAGTATCAATAGAGTAAAGCTTCCTACTTAGTTATGGATAGATAGGTAACAACATCAATGACGTACCAATTTCTTATTTCCTTTATCTAATAAAGCGCAAAATACAAAAATTCTAGTATTTCCAAAAAGTACTGTAAAAGACTGTAAAATAAGAGTTAATCATGCAAGTGCCGTAGATAATTACTTAAAATTAAATGTAATCATATTTTGTATAATGTGAGAAATTATTTTTTTTATTTTATTATTTTTTGGTAGTTCACCTTGTTGAATTTATTGAAAGCGATTTCAAAGCCTTTCATTTAATGTACACTACCTATAATAACAAAAATTGCTTTGCAGTAATTTTTATTGATCTCGGAGTTACGAATAAACTCAAGCAAATATTTAAATCACTGTCATTTAAGTCGACAATAGTGTGGAATACAATTTAGAATTGAATAGTTTGTAGAAAACAAAGACATTTATTAATGTTTAACTTATTCAACTGAATTTACGTTTTTCGTAAGATTTTTAAAAAACATTCTTTCCAGTATTATTGTTACTATGACATATATTTGAATATTACACTATTTTTCTATCATTTTTGCGATAATATGTCTTTTAGTTAGTTTGGTGAATTTATACAATTTTCATTTAGCAAATAGCAATACAATAGCAATACTTAGAATAATAAACTAAATTTACCTTTTTTAAGAGAATTTTCAGTTTGATTTTATTTTACATTGCTTTTGAATAATTAATATATAATCAGAAAGCCCTTAATTTGAATAATATTCTAGGGAATTTGCCAAGTCAATGCAAGCTACACTTATCATTACTTGCTCCTTTCTTATTTGTTACTGATTTTTTCTTTTTTTATTTTAAGGTTTACACCCAAAGCTGTGGGTCAAAAAATATTGTAAAATCTCTTTGAGTTGGCGGCACTTTATCAACATTAACGCAACTTGTTTCGCATTTTGCTTTCAGCTCGTTCTCGTTGTTGTTGTTGTTTGTATGTTATTTTAGCCTTTTTCACGCACCACGCGACGGGGTTGAAAAGTTAATTCAATTAGCTTGACTCTGCCACTTAAGCTGGCTTTTAATAATAAGCAGACAGTTAAGTATTTTGCCTGAAAACTGGCGGATTGCCAGCCCTTGGGAAGGGCATATACTGTGAATATAGCTGGAAGAGAACAGTTTTATATAGAAGTTTACAATTTTGTGAATTTTATACCTCTTTAAAATGCAGAGAATTGGGCATGATAAAGCTGTGCATGTCTATCTAGAAATTCAAATACTGACGTGGATATTAGAATTGTGAAATCGCTTCGATTATAAATTTTGTTTAGGTCAAGAAACAAAATATAAACAATTCTAGGATGCAGATTTATTTGATCTCTTGCAATTAATTCGAAATATTTAATCACACTGGATTTGAGTTGAGGATTTTAATGAAATTATATTTTGATTTAAATAAATTGTTTCCGACAAATTAGTCCAAGAGTTAACTGTTTACTTTTAGATATATAATGTAGCTTGCTATTTCAAAAGAATTGTCTCCAGCGTATTTTCTAGCTGATCAGGACTATTCGGTTAGCTCCGCTCACGTTTTTCCACGGAATTAAGAACTAAACAACTTGAAACTTTGGCAATTAAGCAATGAAGTGTTAAAAGCCATAGCCATGCCATTGCCAAAAGGGGTGTGTGATGCCGCATAAATCATAAGGCCCACAATGTTTGGCAAGTGTGTTAAATGTCAATAAAACGAATGCTGACCCAAAAACATCACGCTGTTTTAATGTCAGAGTCCACACTGCGTATGCTTAATAAATGACATATTACCCTATGCCATGGGTTGTCTCGATGTGTGCGTGAGTGTGTGTATGTGTGTGTGTGGGCATGTGTGTTTGTGTGTGTGTGTGCGTGTGCTTTGGGGGCGTATATCTGTTTGTGTGTTTGCGTGTGTGTATATTGCCGTTATTTGCCTTGTGCAATTGCACATAAATCAAACAAAACATTTCAATTGAAATACTAGACGCTGTAATTTCATAATTATATTGTCATACGCGGACAGAGGAGCACTGGATCCTCCTCCTTCTCCTCCTGCGGCTGAAGAATCATCTTCCTGCTGCTTCGACGATGATGATGATCATCAAAGCATTGCATACTTTTGGGTCGTTGGCGCTGTGAGACTTTGGGCGCGTTTTCATTGCTTAATGAGTAAATCGTAAACTAATTGCAAGATAATTAATTTTAATTATTTGTGTATTTTACTCGCTACACCCACCCTACTGCCCACCATATCGCCCCTTTCTGCATGATATAATCAGCTGAACACACGGACCATTAAAAGCACATTAGCTTGTTAAACGTCGGAATTGTTGTTGATGGCAGCGGCAAACTCAACTCAAACTCCTGTCCAGCACATCTACAGCAATAACAGACGCAACTACAACAACAACCATATCAGAAACAGCAACAACAACAACAACAACAACAATAATAAGCATTAGAACAACACACGTGCTACTTTTGTTTGTTGTCTTTAGTTGTTCATACATCATTATCATTAAAGCGTTAAATTGTTTAGTTGTTTTTCCCCCGATGTTTCTATAGTAGTTGCTGCTGCCTCTGTTGTTGTTGTTGTTGTTGTTGTGAAAAGATGAGGGCATTGCGTATCGTTGGGTATTGGGGAAACCAGGCGGGGAGTTGGCCATGTTTAAATGATTTGAACATTAAGGTTGTGCACAATTCACATGAACCGAGTCTCAAGGGATTTTACACAGCTGATGAAAATAACATGAACCTTGTTAACGCATTTCTTGGATTATTACCAAAATTGTCGAAATGCGTAAGCATTAACATAATGACAGATGGGCTGCAGTTGATTAGTCAAGAGACGCTTGTATGTATTTAATTTTTATTTCTTGAAATTTTAAATTATATTTTAATAGTTATGATAAAGTACAAACGTCATTGCACAGCGTTCCTTAATTTTATCGCAGAGATAAGACACTTTGGAAAATAACGGTTTATATCAATATCATGCTCTTTAAACATCATTCGTTGCAAATAAGTTTTGGATGTCATTTGAAGTCAATTAATAAAGAATAATTACAGCTTTTCGCTTTAGTTTTAGCCATAGATAATTCGCGTGTAAATGTTAAAGTCTAAAGCAAATCCAAATTAAAGTTATAAAAAAATTAAATGTCTTATCTAGGAGAACTATTTGGTATGTTTTCTTAATTAAGTACATGGACTTAACATGATGTAAATAAGGTTTTTTTAATGTATTTGTTTCCAATAGTGAAGGATTTTACATAAATATACATGTTTATTACAACTAAAGACTATTCCTAACACAGCAAATATTGACCAACTTTAGCTTACGATTAAAGGATGAAAACTTAGGAAAAATAAAATATTTGATAAGCTTATTATAATTTCTGCAAAATAATATTAAAAACTGATTAATGAGGTGAATCTTTATAATTAGCTTTAAACAGATATTTAAAACAAGTAACCTAACAGTAAATTATTATGCTTATGTTAAATATAAGATTCGAAAATGATTTGTTATGAATAAAATAAACATTTAAACGGTAACGGTTAACTGAAAAATAATAAGACCTTTAGAATCTATATATACAACTTTTTTGTATAACATTGTTGAGGATTTATTGTATTAAGGAATTTGTTAAGGAATTAAGGAATTTGTGATAAATAATTGTTCTAAAAATAGAATCCGTTTTTAAATTATTTTTTCGAATTTCGATCGCTTAACTTGCTTAGGAACTAGACGAACCTACATACTGTGATTGGTGAACCTTATTCTTTTGATGATATAGGCGTTAATAAATTTATTATAACACCGACTCGGCTGTTGAAGTTGATCAAAAAGACATGTCGACCCCTTTTTGCACAATAATAATAAGTACGAAAATATAAATTTCTTAAGGACACAGTTTTTTTTTTGATAAGATATTTTAACAATTTGGCATCGAAAAGTTATTTTCATAAAAATGGTTTTTTACGATGATTTCTCTGTCTCTCTCTGTCTGATACGCTAACATTTTGTAACAAACTCAATAAACCCTTTGTACACTTTGAGTACAGGGTATAGAAGAAAGCCAATGTATAGTTCCACCTGTTAAGCTGACAGTTAATTTTGTTTCATTTGCGGCGAAGGTAACAAATTAGCCACGAGATGTGAAACTTTCTGGTTACATATGAAATTTTTCTTGTCATTCGTTGCAGATATTTTCAGAACTTTCGGCATGTACATAAATACATACATACAGTTACATACGGTCAGATATATATACACTTGTATGTCTAACTTTACATCTACATGTACGTATATTGTTTACTTTGTACATGTCAACATTAAATATTCATGATACAGTCAGATAGAGTCTGAGAGGGAGTCCGAATGGGAGTGGTAATGGGAGCGGCGAAGAGCGGGGAAGTGTGGTCGGATGGGATGAGAGGAGTGGAGAGGGTGGGGTTGGGTGGGGTGGAATGAACGGTTTGCTGAGATGCCGACATGAAAGTAACATCTTCATACGCAGCGCAAAAGTATGCTACATTTTTATATCTCCGCCCCGTTCGTCTGTATTAGTTTATTTGCCGTTACACGCTCAGTTTGCAAGCGATGATGAGGGATGAAGAATTAAAGCGAGAGGGAAGGTGAGAGTGCCATTTGGCGCTGCCATTAATGTAGCCGCTAAGTGGCAATGTCATGCTAGGCTAGGCCCACTGTGAAGCCGGTAAAGGCGGACCAACCGCAAAAAGCCAACTGAAGATTTCCGGCTAAAAGGGTGCGTGCCATGGCTAAGCTCAGCTGTGATGCGATGCGGTGCGGTACGGTGCGGTGAGGTATATTGAGGGTCTTCTGCTGGATGGTCCAAGGCGGTTACGCCTTTGCATATTTCATAAGCAATTACTAAGCGGCTTTTAGGCGTTGGCATTGCGTTGAGTATATTTCAAATAAAGCACAAACAAAAACATAAGAAAAATTGGCTCAGTTGACAACACAACACGCCCGCTAGCATTCAACGCATTTCTGCAAATAAACACACACATACACACACACAGTGCACTTGAATACAACAATACCAAATGGCTGGGCATATAATTTATGATTACATTTTTATGACTACACTCGTTGCCTCTGTTTCTCTCTCTCTCTCTGTATGTGTGTGTGTGTGTCTCTGGCTTTGTTCCTTTTTTTAAGTCATTGCTTCCTATTATTTTGTTATTAAATTACACGCAATTGCCTTTCGTTGACGTGTGTGTGCGTGCGTGTGTGCATACATGACAAGTGTATGTCTGTGTGTGTGTGTATGTGTGGTTGATTTTTATGACTTTAGCTAAGTTCAAAGTGACTGTCGTCTAACGTCTAACGTCTAACCTCATACTCGTCTACTTCCTCCTCCCTTTCTGATTACAAAGCCATTAAAAGTTGATTTCATTTTATGAAATTTGCGCGGTTTTGTGACATTCTGATTTTTCATTAATTTTCTTACACATCTTTTTTTTTTTTGAAGTATTTGAGATGTTTGAAGTTTTGCGTAATATTCGAATTTTGAGCTTCTGCAGTTATGTGTTTCTATTAATAAATTTTAAAACTAATATAAACTTGAATTGCAAAATATTCACCTATTTTCATTTTACTTTCTTTCTTAAAAAATAGTACATTTTTTTCTTATTGTTTTCGTTTAATTCCTGAAATAAATTCCTGAAATTTTACAAAATATATTTAATTTAATAAATATCGCGTAAAGGTGTATAATGTTATTATTCATTTAACAATTATTAATTTCAAAATTTTTTTCAATAATTTTTGGTTAATAGGTTGGCAGTATTTTAAATAAAATTAAATAAAATTTTAAGAAATTCCTCGATTATAAATTACGTTTTGTATTTCATAAATATTAAGTAAAAGTTTAACCAGTTGGTTTGCATTATTTTAAATAACAGTTTAAAAATAACTTCATTAAAAAACAAATTACATGATTTATTTCATAAATATTATTTAATATTTTAACTTATATAGAAGCTTTATTGTATTCAAAATTGGTGTGGCATATTTTCACCTCAATATTTATTATTATTTATTTTTAAGTTAGGTTACAAAACTGCTATAAGAAATCTGATGGATACAATTAATTATATATTTATTGAAAAATCCATTAACCCACTTTAATCATATTGTATCTTAAAGCTTGTTTGATATTAGTTAAAACAAATCAAACAAGCTCCTTAAATGGTTTAAAATCCGGATTCTATGATAATTTTTGACCACCACGCACTCAAATTTAAAAAGAATGTTCCGTTAACATATTTGGTGCGATTTATCTTGAGTTTAAAGTAAATATCTACTAAGTAAATACAATTTGCTAAAGAGCAGCACGTCGCCAACATTCCTCGATTTGATGGCATTCAATTTGGATCCATTCAGTAGTTTTCTTTTGGGACGAGCATGCTCAGTCGATTATCTTGTATCTTGTATCTAAACAAAGGCCGACAATTATCTTAATGCCAGGTGGAAGAAATTAATGTGCTGTAAGCACATTTCAGCACAATACCCGGTATAACTAACGAATACAACGAGTGCTATGGTCATGGACTTGGGCCTGATAGTAGATGACGATGTCGCACTTAATCTGCGATAAAGACGGACCCGTCTTTCGGTCCGTTCTACGCAAAAAAGGTATCTGCAGACAAATCGCTCTTTCTGCTAGGGAAAAGGGCATGCGGAAAGAGAAGGAAAGAAAGTGGAGAGTGGTGAACATTATAAGAACTGGTTGTGGTCCCTTTTTATGTTGTCCTGTGCTGCAAATGTTGTTGTTGTTTTAGCTGGGTGTCATCTATTTGTATTTTTATGTGCTTAATGTCAACGAAATAATTGAGTAACTCTGTGGTGTGTGTGTGTTTGTGTGTGTGTGTCTGTGAGTGCGAGACAGAAAGGGAAAGGAAAAAGGTAGAAAAGTGCAACTGTTGTACCTGGAAGGAGAGGGGAAGAAGTTTTGTTTGTTTTGGACAACTGGGCTGCTGACAGCTTGACTGAAATGGAAAGTTAATGTTTATATCTTAACGGGGAGTGTGGGCAGGAAAATGCAAATGTCATGAGGTGGAAATTGCTTCTCTATTTCATGTTATCATCTGCAAAGTAAAAAATGTGAGACACAGGTGTTTTTTTTTTATTTTGAATGGCAGAACACTGACAAGTGTTAGTAGAGATCGAGCATTATATTTATTTATTTATTTATTATTTATTTATTTACAGAGTAAGGTATTAGTTTAAAACTAGGACCTAACTTAATTCTAGCATGGCAACTAGGGCCTTCAGCTTAATATATATATATATTTATACCATAGTTAGTAAAACATAGTACTGGAACTTGTTTGCAAGTAGTAAACATGTTAAAATCAGTTCATTTGTGATATTATCTTATGACCCTAATGCAGTAAATTATATCATTTCTAACAGTGGAGTTTGAACACCAATAATATATCCGAAAGTAAATTTTGGAAAAAACCAGTCAGTATAATATTCTTTAGACAATTTGGGGTCGGTTTTGTTATGTTTCCTGACATTGCATAATGTTTGCAAATGTATAAATACATTCATATGTTATAAATATCAAGCAAATTCTTTTTCATTTGTATCCGTATTAAAAAATTCAGAGGCTTTTGTTAATTGTACCACAAATGAATAACAAATGCTATGGTTACTCAACTTTTCGTATTTACATTACATATTTAATTTATAATTAGGATCTATGTTGACAGATAACTGTGCTAAATTGTTTATGTCAATTAGTATATTTATATTTAACATATTAATCTCTAGTTCAAAAATGGAAATTCCTTTAACATAATTCTTTCAAATTAATAGAGCACAAGGAACAGAAGAAACGGAATCGATTTCACATATAAGAAAAGTGCAAGGTATTCTGCATAAAAGTAAACTTAGAGCAAAGTTGTAGCTACTTTCATGGCTTATACATTTTTATAGTTCGAATCTGAGTTGGGCAAGAAATTCATACAGCTACTGTTTGTGCTATTTGCTTTGGTTTTTATGGAAAAACTCTTTAGTCTGCTTTTAGGCTTTATGTCTTTTCAATGCATTGGGAAAACAAAAAACCGAAACGAGCAAATTTTATGTGCACAACAGCGGTCCACCTGTTTGGCATACGAAACTAGTCAAAACACTTTTCTCAGCTTTTCTCGTTTCTTTTTGTTTCGTCGATGTTTTTTTTTTCACAGATATTATATTTTCGGTTGGCATGGTGCGTGGGAAAACCAATTTCCTCAGCGTAGCACTTACCGCTGTTTTTTTCTTTTTCTTTTTCTTTTTTTTTTTCGGTAATATGACCATTTTATGGCACACGCATGTGGTGTATGTCTCTCCCCGTGTTTGTGTGTGTGTAGGTGCTAAAGCTAAACACGTACTAGCATAGCCTAAAGGTAGTTTTAGCTACCTCTTGGTACAGCACCACCTGCCTTACTTTTTTTAATGAAACAATCTCAGCAAATATGATATTTTGTATGCAAACATGCAAAATATTACCAGAGCCTGGGCACACTCGTAAAACCAAATAAGCTCAGCTGCCGCCCCCATACTGTGCCCAACTTTGCCCCACTGTGCCCCACCGTGCCGCACTGTGTGGTGTGGTGTCTGTTGCTGTGTATCTCGTGTGGTTCGGTGGCTGCGTCTTACGTCAAAAGACAAACAAACAAATATTTGCGCTGACAATAAGTTGAGCGAAGCGCAAACGTAGAAAAATAAACTGAATTAAATACAATGTTAGCGTGTTCCGGATATCAATTTCGTCGCAATTTGGAATTTATCTGACTAAAGACTTATAACATTATCTTAAATAACATTTCAGTTTAGACGTTAATATCGAGTAAAATTAAAATATTTTATTGAATTAAAATTGAAATAAATAAAATATTATTTTGTAGCCGAAACTTGAACTTTGAATACACTCTAGAAATCCGAAGAATTCTTATGTTTTCAATCAAAAACATTTAAATTGTACAAGATTTATATTTGAAATACTGATTAATAAATTGAAAAAAAATTCTAACATATTTATTGGTAAACTTCACGAAATTCAAAACTACAAAGGGTTGCAATAAATTGACAATATAAAACAAATACTATCATCAAATTACCTACAATGCCTTGTCAGATGTCAAACTACCGAGCCAAGAAAGACAATTCTCAAAAGGTGCTATCCACTCGAACTCCCTCTCAGACTCCTACATTTCAAAAATATATATTTTTATCCTATATACATACTGTGATCCACTGTGATCTTTCTTACTTCTACCTTAAATGAAAAATCAGGTCAAGTCGCCACTTAAGGTAGCAGAGCACTTGTTTGAATAAAGATACAAATTTGAAAATAAAAACATATAGCAACGAATTCCTTTTTTGAGAACACCCCCAAGAAAACAGAACTCCGCGAAGTCAGCACGCTGTGAAGCGCATAGAATGGAGCAAAGTCTGCCTGCTTTTTCAATACATCAACGCATTTTGAGCGGCTTTTATGAAAATTTTATGTTTTTAGTTGGCAAACGCAAATTGTCAGCTGCATTTGAAATGAGCTCGCGTTGAGCAGATTGCGCCGAGAACCCTTTGATAAGTAAATATACAAATTTCTCTTATCAACTCAGTGAGGACACGTGTCCTTACGCTTGTGAATTTATGTGCATGGTATGTGTCGATATGCGTATTAAATATGTATTGTATATCAATAATTCAATATTTATTTTTACTTTCCGTCATTTTTTCTCTCATTTTATGCTCACCGTAAGTCGTAACAAGGAAATTTAATCTTTTATTTTTTTTACACATTCCTCACTCTGCCGTCAATTGTCGTTTGTTTTTCTTCTTGATGTATTTTTTGTTGGTGTTCGTGTTGTTGTTGTTTTTTTTTTTTTTGACAAGCCCTGAAACCCAATTAGTTGACAACGACCAAGTTGACGTTGAAATTTGACATCCCAGCAGCGAAATCAATTGAAAATTGGAGTCCAAATTGTATTTTATAACAAACGAAATGGGAGCATCAATATTTTTCTTATTTTCTTTCATTCTATCTTCCACCTTTATTTCTATTCGCCGAGTGGTTCTTGAGTTCTGCGTGCCGGACAATTGATAATCAAATCACAAGTAATGTAGAGTGTATATATGTATATATGTACATGTGTCTTATCCTCAGCAGCCTCGGGGATATTTGGCTGGACAACCTGAGAAACTGTAGAGTATAAAGACATCAGGCGGTTGGCATCATTATGTAGTGTTTATATGTATTAAATAAAATATAAAATAGATTTAATAATATAATATAAAATTCAAGAACGATGTAAGATACTACCGTGCAACATCTGAATTGCAATATAGATTTGAGAAATCTATTAAAAAAATCTAAACATTTTTCTCTGAATGTCTCAAGGACTTTACTTGCATACTTAACGCTTTTGGTTGATTTCCTCTGTTCCTTTTTTTGATATGCAATAAGCAACCATTTTATTTAAATAGTTACAATTAAATCTCTATCTTTATTACACAAGTTACTAGTTGTATATGGCATGGAGAATGCCATTATATTTGTATTTTCATGAAACGAACTCATTTCCTTAGAAACTTTGTATCTTGTATCTCTTATCCTGTAAACTATTGCCATAGTCACTAATTACAATTGCACGCTGTCTATTCGTCCACTCAGCTGCTGTTGCTCCACATTCCACCCTGCAAAATGGACATGAACGTCTTGTAGCCTCCAAGGAGTGGACAGTAGAGAATTTTAGAACTGACCAGTTCCAGAGCTGTCCAGCTGCCCAGTAGAGTACAGTTCGGTTGAGTTCCGTTCAGTGTTTGCCAACTAAGCTGTCAACAAATTAACTGTAACGCTCTCTGAGCTGGCCAACATGAATGGCCTGGTCATGTTTTGTTGCCTAGTTTCTGGCGTCGTTGGGCCGTGCACATGTGTCGTAAATTGCATGCCCCAAAGGAGCTGCTAAAGCGCCGCCAGCAGCTGCTTCCACTCCACATATATTGAACAATTAGCAAGATGGCTAAGACCCCCAACACCAACACCACCAACACCAACACCAACCCCAACCCCAACCCGAACTCCAACAAAACAACTAAAGTTGCTCTTCGCTTGATTTAAATTTGTTTCATTTTTTTCATATGCGCTTCAACCGAGGCATTCAGCTTTTCTTAAGAACTATACAACGTGAACAAATTTTTTTGAGACTTTCTCTCAGTTTATTTATAATTTTGTTTTTTAATAGATATTCCAAAGCTTCTATTTTTCAGCGACATCTGCTGAACTTTTTTAAAGAAATTAAACACAATTATTTTTGTGACATTTTATGTTTGGTATTTTAAAGTTTGCGTGTATTTGGTGTGTCTCAAAGTCTTTTAAGAATTTGAAGTGAATTGTGTTTAAAAATAACTCTGAATTTTAGTTATGTTTTATACAATTATGAATTTATTTTTATTCATTTAAAAACATTCCATTATCATAGCTTGCAATGTTTTTAAATTGGCTTAGAAAGTGATTGCTCTTCAAAGTAAAAAAACTTCAACACTATAACCTTTTAAGCCTATGCGATGAAAGATATAAGTCAGAATTATTTTCTAAAATACAAACCATATTTTATATAGACGGATTCAGCTAAAGATTATATGGCTATAGCTATATTTTACTGTTGAAGTTGAAGTGAATATTGTATCTAGAGTATTTAATCTCTGACAATCCTGTTCATACTTTGTGCTTTCATTTTCTTTTTGTGGACTGAGAATATGGAGGGTAGGTGGTTGGGGTTGGTTTTCGGTATAAACGATATACATTTTGTATAAATAACGGCGCTACGTGCGGTAATGATGGCGACACGTGACAAGCCAGCGAAAAGAAGGTAGACAAAAGGCGCTGAAATGAGATATTTTTCGGTGAATATTTATTATGGCGCCTGGGCAGGTGTATAAATTTGCATGAGCTACTGCGATATGCCGCATGTGTGTGTGAGTGTGTGTGAGAGTGGGTGAGTGTGTGTACAGTCGATGGAGAAACAGTTCACAAAGCACTGCATAAACAAATAAACAAACAAAACATAAATTTTTGCACACGACAATATATTCGGAGTAGGTGGGCTCTACAAGCCGGATACCCCCTCAGCGTGGTATAAGACAGGGTGTCTGGTGAAAGGTGGAGTGAGGGGGGTGGGGGGGGGTACCTCCTTATGCGGTGCACGTTCCGTTGCCTTGGCCTCCGTTTCCGCTCTGTGCCGTCCTGCTGAGCGTCTTTGCCAGGTCTTGACATTGGCTTTGATAACAATAATAATAATAAGAAGGTATAATAACAATCATTTTGTGCCCATAAATGCTGCTGCATGCCTCGACCTGACCCGCCTCTTTTCTCCCTCCCCTCTCCCCGTTTCCCAACCCTCCAACAAGTAACTCGATTCTTTTTCCCTTCTTCTCTTTTTTATTGACTGGCAGTTTTGATGGAAAATTGGTTTATTTATAGCAATATTTTTATATTTATTGTTGTGGCATATAAAAATTCTTTAAAGAAATAAATAACAACATATATTTGAAGAGGCCTTGCATCGAAAGAGATTTCCAAGTGGAGAACTGCAAAAGATATAAAGAAATGAGAGTTCGTTGTTAGCATTGAGTTTGTTTATTATAAATACATATTTGTGGACTTAAAACTAATCAAATTATTTTTTTTATTTTATTTCTTATTCTAGCTGATCAACTCGTAAGTTAGAAGAAAATCACAAGAGAGCGAAATTATGGCGAAATTTAATAACGTAAGTAGATCATTTTTATTGTTGTCTAAATACTGAAGAACTCACAGTGACAACCATTCGTAATAATGTTAATCAAAAAAGATATGCAGTTTTATAACATTCTATTTTCGGTATAAACTAACATATTAATAAGCACATAAAATAATACAAATTACACGATGAATTTCATGATTTTCACAGTGATAATATCATGATAAATGAAATGCTCAGCTGACGTTTTGTGCAAAAATAAATACTATTATGACCTTGTTAAGTGTGTTGACTTTATCGTTAATGATTTTGAGGAAAAGGTCAATAAATATGATTGTGCCTTATATCTCTAATATTTTTGTATTATACTGCCTACAAAATACTTCTTTTCAAGTCCTTAGATGGCCCATTATATATTCACACACATTAAATCTAACGCATTTTTAAAATATCCTTAGGAACGATGTCTTTTACTGTCTTTTTGAATATTTCTTGAAATGATTACCCAATGGTATTGAAATTTTTTTGGGACTGATTCAGACTCTTTGTAATTGTAACTTGTATTCTTAGACATTCAAAGTGAAAAAAAAACATACGGTCAATTTTCTAATATCGAATGCGAACGAAAAAATATGTTGTAACACTTTGGAATGTTAAAAAATGTGCGAAACATACAGAAAAAAAACATAAATAATAAAAAACTAAGTAAACCTGAAGGAATATCTTAATTCGACAAGCATTAAAATGTTATGCTTTGATCTTAATGAAATATATTATTTGATTCGAATATATAAATTTTATAAGTATAAAGTACTTAATTTTTGATGTGTTTTATTTACCTCCTATGAATTATATTAAAACTGTTTTAGTTATTAATACTTCGAAGCTAAAAGTGCGATGTAGTCAAGTATTTTAATAATGAAAACACTACATTTGGAAGTTTTAAAACTGACAAAAGTATAGAAAAACTCAATCTATTTAGTGATGCACTCGGTCTGCTCATACTTGTTAAGATATTCATGAGTGAAATGCTGAAGCAATAACTTAATGTTTCTGGAAGAAAGTATCATAAGATTAGTAATTAATTTTAAAATATTTTTGACAAATTGATTGTCAATGTAGTTCAAAATTGAAACTGATTTCAGTGCAACCTGGAGGAATTTTTGATTTTGATTTATTATCATTATCTTTTTATGTTAGAATAGAGTTTTCGTCGAGTAATTCCATTTGATGGTAATAATATTGTTAAAAAAAGAATGTTTGAATATTAGAAATTGTTTTAATTATTCATAAACATAATTATCAAAGATCTACAAACTGAAGCTACTCGAACAACTATTTTTATTTTTTCCATTTTCGAAATCTTGAAACCGAAATCTTAATAATTAAACTTATTTAGTTGCAAAGTGTTTCGCATTTTTGATAATCTTGCTCATATTGAAACTTTTAAAATGAACTAGAAAGTTTCTCACAATTGAAGTGCAGGTGTTGGTTAAATATAGAAACCAAGCTCATCTTCTTTTTCGAATCTTCTTAATTCGTTTAGAATTCCCAAATAGTTTAAACACTTGCTGATTGATGATAAAACTTGTGGCTTTCGGATTAGAATTCTAATTAATGTTTAATCGAGCTGAGTTATGATAATACTGTTGGTTTTAGTATTTGAAATATAATAATTGTTTAATTAAATTGAATAGGAAAATTTGAACAGAAAATTTCATTAGAAATTTTCGTATGGATAAGACAAATGATCCGCACTAAAGTGATTTAAGTACATTTGCATATCCATGTCCTTTTTGACCACACACACACACTTTCTGTGGCCCAGCTCATTTGTCAAGTGCTGTCAAATCTTTTGGCCACATTTGTACGACTTATACAGCAGAAGCTCTCGTAACTGGATTCTATGATTTGACCATTAGTCGTTAGTCGTGTTTGTTACGTGCCAATGCAAAATTGAGGCAGCTTTTCAAGTGTCTAGACTGTCGGAACAATGCCATTGCAAACAGTCAATTGATAGGTAAGACAGTGAGGAGGATTTAGTGAAAAGGGGGAGGGAGGAGTGTAGATAATTACTGTAAGCATATCGAATGGGGCTTTCTTGTTTTTCATCTGCTTGGCATCCATATGACAATCTATTCATAAAGCAATCTCATCTACTCGTGTGTCTGTGAGTTTTGGTTATATGCGGGTAGCTGTTCTTCCCCCACCCACTCTTCCCTTACCTTCCCCGTTTACTCTTAGTGCATGCGCTTTTGTCCAGACATTTGCAGTTGTAACTTTTTGGGGGGCCAAAAGGATATCGGTTTGCACAAAGGCAACAAATTGAACTGGTCTATTTGCAAATGAATTGTGCGTGTCTGTCCTGCGTAATTTCGCAGAAAACTTTCAGTTTCATCCCCTCTCCACTCTCCACTCTCCGCTCATCTCGTTCCTGTTTAACCCAGGCAATATTTAGGCAAATTGCAAACACACACGTTTCAATGCTTCAAATAAAATAAGTAGCTCATATACTATAAAAGGGAACAAAATGAAAGAAAAGGATTCTTCTGTCGTTTGTATCTCTCTCGGTATATGTGTGTGCGTGTGTGAAACTTTTGTGAGGGCTTTCTTCCTTCATTTTTCTTTTCTTTTTTCCCCTTTTTTTTTTTGATGTTTCAAACGCTCAATTGCTGTTGGTTAGCCAGCACTGACTGCGTGCTCTGGTCGACAGTCAATTGAAAATGAAATTGCTAAAACTTGCCAGCAAGTCGCTAAAAGCGACTGTCTCTATGTGTCTCTGTGTGTGCCAGTGTGAGTGTGTGCGTGTGTGCAAGAGTGTGTACCGGCATTTTGGCTCAAAGCAACGTGCGGACAAGCATGCATAATGAGCTGAAGGTAGCTTGGAAATGAAATTGGTAATCGAGCTACTCGAGAGAAGTTGTGTTTGCATGCGGGCCAAGAGTTGTTACCTCAGGAAATTAATACTAACACTAGACGCACATAAAAGTGTGCAAAATCCGATGCTTATAGCTACGTGCCAAACTTTTATCGTTTTCGTTGCACTATGGTGCCTTTGATGGTTTCTTTATCTTATATTATTATGTCTCATGTCTTGCAGTTAACCTGACTCTGGAAAATAAATCTATAAAATGAAAAAGATTTTAATAAACGAGAACAAGAATTCTAGAAATTTGTTACGACAGATATTTGCTATGTGATCAATGATATATTGTATATGATATAATATGTATATGATATATGAATGTCAGACCCCTAATACATACATATATATGTTCGGTTTGACTTTTGTATATTAAAGTAATTTTTAAACCGATATTTCCTATTATTTCTATGTTATATAGCGGTCCGATTTGGATTATATTTTACGAACATGTTTGTAGCATAGTATGTAGAATAATTGCAAATTCACGCGTCTTTTTAAGTCAATTTCAAATAAATCAGGGCCCACATATAATATATATTTTTTTTATTACAAATAATGATTATGATGAAAGTATTATTAAATTGCTCAAACCCAATTGAATACTCTTGATGACAAACATAAAAAATGTAGACATAACATAATCATTACCAAGTAACATTTTTAATATAATTTATAATGATTTCGGTGCCTGGCATTAACATTATAAAACGAATGCCAAAAACTAGATTAAAATATCTTGCTTTCTACTATTAATTTATTCCAAAAAAATCGTCAAACGTACCATAGTGCGGGGGATTCCCGTGCTAAAATTCGCCCCTTTTGATGAGCGTCAAGTTGCAACTGAAGTTGCAAGGGAAACATTCTCTCTTGTTGCTTATCATTGACACGCTTTGTTTGTGTTTTTTTTAAATAGATTTTCTTGCTTCTTGTTTTTTTGTATTGTTTGCTTTTTTTCGGTTTTCGTTTTTTGAGTGCATTTGCTTGTTGCGTTGACTGTGCAGCTTACAGATTTTTACGATTTAACTCTCGTGTTTTGCTGCACATGAACGAAGCGAAAGTTTTCATTATTGTCACAAAGTGACAGATTGTTCTGGCAAGAGGAACAGCAACAGCAACAGGAAAACAAAAGGATCAGTGCGCTGAGTGCGCTATGTAGTTAAAAAGGATTAAGCACCATAAAAAGCGAACATAACGTGGCTATATAACGGAACAACAAGAGCCTTTTACGACAGCTTTTGGGCCAACTTCTTAGAAGACACCATTGCCAGTTTATGGATCTTGCTTACAACTTCAGATGCATAGATAGCGTTAGAAGTTATGTTAATAACTAACGATTTGGTGTGTAAATAAACAAAGAACTTGGAGTTGTTTGTCTTGTTGGTGGGAAACAGAGTTTAAAATATGTTTAACCAGCGACACCAAAGAAACATTAAATTCATTTAATTTTTAATCGTTGACTAAACGCAGGATCGACTTTTCCAATTTTCCATTTTTTACAATAAGTTTTTGAGAAATTTTTAAGGTGTCCTTAAATAAATAATATATATATTACAAATGAGTCAACTTTAGATACTTTTACAATAAAGAGAACATTAACTCTTAGATAACATAATTTTGAAGTCTAGACTTGGGTTGTCAATTATTTTTGGTTCTCACTAAATTTAATAATAGTTTTAGGTTATTGTTTTAATCTTTATTTAAAATTGGGATTGTAATATTCTTTTTTTTAAATCTCCAGTTGGTTCCAATTAAAATTATACCTTAGATATTCAGTACTTTTAAATTACTTTGAATTAAAAAATCAATTTTTAAATTTATTTAATTGTTACACTTGATTATCAAATAATAATTTGAAATAGTAAAGTAAATAAACATAAGTTATTCAGACTCTAGGCTTAAACTTAACAAAGAATAAAAAGATTATTCTATTTAATTCGAAATTTAAAATTTTATAGTGTCAAAAACTTACCGCAATTTATCTGAATTAGTTAACTTCATTTGCTCAACAGTCTCTTCAACCGATTATTTGTCTTCTTGCAAGCTCACAATTTGGATATAAATTTTGTACTTAAATGTTTCTTCACCTGAAAAAAAATTAAAAAGGAAACCATTATTAAAAGTTAAAGCAATATTAATCTAAGTATTTTTGAGATACATAAGTCGTTATTACTATTAAACTGAATACGCAAAAGGAATGAAGTTTAGTAACTGAAATATGGAGAATCAAAAAAACATATAAATGATTTGATACAAACATAATGTACAAAATTAAACTGATTCAATTCTGTAAATTTGTTAATGCTTAAAGTAATTGACAAGTTTTGAAATTTAATCTATTATAAATACTTTTTTAAAATAATACTCTTTGCTTTTGGTCAGCCACAAAAATGTTGGCAAATATTTTGAGTCGAATATGTGTCAGAGCTAATTCTATTTGACTTTTTATTTGGTTGAATGGATGTGGCCATTTGACATTTCCATTTTTTGGCTTTTAAAACGAGCCAAAAATTCCAGTTTGTCGTTTTCCCATTCGCATCAAATTTTAAAATGATGAGCAATATTTTATTTTTATTATTTTTTGAATTCTCATTGGACAAATCGAATGGAAAATTCATTTGCATGCTTCATTTTGGCAATCATCCCAAAATCCAACAACAAAAATACCCAGTATTTCAACAACTAAACATAAGGTAGTGCTAGAGCTCTAAGTACATATGGAATAGTTATTTTATGGCCTTTCAGATATTTCCCTAAGTTTTCACTTTTCTTCTGTGTGGCTTTACCTATGTTTAATTCTATTTAGTTCAGCAAAACTCTTGGAAATATTGACAAATTTTAATATATTTTATCTAGTTCTAATATCCGTTTTCTACACACATAAAATAATAATAAATTGTATAGGATATCTGCTAGTCGCGTTCACTTGTACTTGCTAAAGGACACCAATTTAATATGAATTTCCCTGAACGATAAATCGCATTAAAATTCCACACTAAATCACACGCGCAACGGCGAAAAGCACTAAAATTTTCATTTTATATAGAAATTTGACAAATTAATCAGTTTGATTTCTGCCCACGCTCTTTAATTGGCCTTATGAATGAGCACACTCACACTTACACACACTCACACACACACAGACACTCCCACACAACAACTGAAATCGCTCATAAAAATTTATCACGCCTACAACTGTGACTCGCCGAGGATAAGCACAAGGACGCGAACAAGAACAAGGACTCTGACGGCTAATTCAAACATTCGAATTTACGTTAAAACCTCATAAAAATTCGCGCGCAAAAAAAAAAATGTTATGAAGTTCATTTGTTGTTAGAGTTGTGGGAGGAAGGGGGGGAATGGAAGGATATTTATACTCACATGAAATGTGCAAAGGACTCGCTATCAAACGGCAGCATCCTGCGGCGCTGCTGTTGCTACTTTCGCAGTTGCTTATGTTTTTTTTTTTTTTTTTTTGTGCTTTGTTTTTCCCACGGTGGCACTGTCGTTTACATATCGTCCTGCTGCAGGATCTGCGTCCGTGTCCGTGTCCGTGTCCTGGGCGCTTGCCACGTTTGCCGTCTAAACGATTTACGACACTTTTGCCAACTGCTTTGCCGCACACATTTGCAATATTGTTTCTACTAACTGTGCGTTTGCCACAGCATAAGTGTGCGTGTGTATCTGTGTGTTATTAGCATTAAACAAAACCAACACTCACACACACACACACACACGTACATGCACAGATATCCAGAGAATGAGAGTGTTACAAAAACTTGGCAAAAACAGCAACGAATGCCGCACACGTTCGTTTTTATTATGTTAAATGTCTCCTGGGGCCAACAGGACAGGACGGGGGGCAGAACGAGTAGCAGGACAAGTTCTAGTACCACAGTAACGGTAACTTGTGCCGTCTGCTTTGGCTTAATTTTTCTTGTTCTTTTCTGTTGTGTCTTCTTCTGTCTTTTTGTATTTTCCTCTTTACGCTGTAGTTGCAGTTGCTGGAAATGTTCAACTGTCACTGCGTCTGTCACATTTCACATTTCACATTCATTCAACTTCAGTTACAGGCGACTCTCGCCACAACGTATTTTATTTGTTGCTCGCGCCAAAAAGTATGCAGTACAATTAGCCGACGCACGTTATTTTCTTGTGTTTGCACCTGCCGCTTTAAACACACAGCACGCCGCTTCAGTCGAGACTGACACTGCGTTGCCCACAGCCTGTGCGAATTGCCAACTTCGGTTAATTCACCCACACACGAACCCGAACTCGAGCCGACGAAAGCGACGCGTCGCGAATTAACGCATCGCTTCGCTTTTCCCGAAAGTCTGACTGTTGAGTTCGGCTTGACTGAGTTGAGTTGAATTTAGTTGAGTTGAGTTAGCTTGTGTTTGATTCTTTGCTGTTCGTTGTGGGGCGCTCTCTTTGCAGTTTGAGTGAGTTGAGTGTGCCTTGCGTTGCGGAGTTGAGTTGCAGCTATCGCTTTGCTCTTGAGCCAACTTTAAGTTGCCTGTAGTTGTTCTCTCAGCTCAACTTAATTTCAATGCGAGTGATACTTGCCATGAAGAGTGTCGCACTTTCTACTCATCGAAGTTGTTGCTCTCCAGCTTATTTCCCTTTAATGTGACATGTGAAAAGAGAGTCACTCTACTCAAAGTGGCAGTTCCTACACATTTCGACTGATTTTTGCTCTTTGAGCTAACTGAGAAATTACTTGGAGTTATTTTTCTTTGAGCAATTGAAGGAGTAATAACAATTTGAGTACTTTAAGCAACTCAATGGTGCTTAAAAGAGCAACTTTGACTAAACATTGCAATTGAAATAAGAGTTGTATTAAGTTGCCAGTTGCAACTGAGTTTTGTTGAGTCTAAAGCTGCAGTTGTTCCAATGTATTTTTATATTAATATTTATAGTTATGTTATAAATTTAAATGCTTGAAGAAATTCATAAATACGTTTTATATAGTTTCACAAGGGTAAAGGGATTTTTAAATTCCTGCCACATATCTTTTTTGTTTTTCTATTCAGATTAAATATTTAGGCAATTAAATAAATTTAATAATTTAATAAAATTAACATTCGAATATGACTAACAAAAAACTGATGCAAAATGTAACACATTCAGTTTCTCTTTGGTGTCTTCCTTGCGAGTCGCGTTGTCATTTGAGTAGCTAAATAGTTTTGAGCTTTTTAAATGTTGAGCAATGTTTAGAATTATATTAAACAGTAGCTCGACTCACATTCTCTTTAGCTGCATATTTTTTGCATTCTTGCAGTGAGTTACTTTCATCTCTCTCAATTACCCTCTTGCTTAAACGCACTCAATGTCTTTCACTCGCGCTCTCTGTTTTTAGTTATGTAGCTCTTTGTTAGCTTTGAGCTACATTAAAAGCTGAAGCTCTGTGACTCGTCTTGACATCGTTTTGAGAATGAAACTCACCACGGCAAGTGCCGAGCTCCCGAGCGACAATTTACGCTCGTTGTGCCTCGGGATTCGAATACTCGCGCGCATACACACACACACACAAACACAAAGACAGTCGCGGACAGCTCGCTACGGCGGCTACTGAGCCTTGGCCAATCGTAAAAGTTTTGTACGTATTTAGTACAATTTCGGGATTTGGCAGGATGTAACGAGCCTGTAAGAAACTGAGCGCGCTGTGTGTGACAAGCAAAGCAACAACAACAACGAAAACGACCACAACAACTAAAATACAACAACATAAAAATTAAAAAAAATTTGATAATTTCTTAAACAAAAATTGTATGAAAATTCCAAATATAAAAGAATCAAGAAATGCAAGCAAAAGTGATTTTTGATTGCAAGTGAATATTGAAGCCGTCAATCGTCTTCGGCTTGCCTCGGTTATTGTTCGTTGTACCCCACTTCGCTACCCGCTATCCGCTGCGCTGTCCGTCCCGTCACACGTCGTCGTGTTTACCGCGTGCCGGTTAACGGGTTTTTCGTTGGCTTTAACTTTTTTTTTATTTAGCTTACCAATGCGGCAGAAACTAATTCTACACCTAAATCCAGATATGGGCCCTACAATCGATACGAAAACTGGTAAACATGAAATTCATATGACACCGGAAACAGATCTCTCTGCGTTTCTTTTGTGTGTGTGTGTGTGTGACCTCCAAAATGATTGACACAGTTACAGCTGCTTTTTTTTAAGGATTTAAATAGAAGAGCATAAAAGGGGAATAAACAAAGCAGTTCAAGTAGGAAAATATATATAAATCTCTAAAGAAAACAAGGCAGAAGCGACAACTACAGATTTTTCTTATAAACATTGATATTGAATACTCAAAGTATACAAAATCAAGTTCATAATAATGTGGAATATTAAGTGCAAATAGTATTTATAGTAGGAATGTTCAGCAAATTCGGATTACTATAAAAATTGATGGCCTTACAAATCATCGGAATTGCACAAAGTTAATACGAGTAATTTGTTTAAATTCAGCATTACAATATATATTAAGAAAATTAAGTGAAAGTTAAAGAATGTAATGTTTGATTAGGAATTTAAATTTATATTTAGAAAATATATATACTCTGGCGTTTTGTAATTTTAAGGGTATAAAAGTTAACTGGCTATAGAAATAGAAATGGTAAAATGACAAGAATAAAAAAGACTTTGGAGAAAACATATTTTAATTATATCGAACTTGAAAGTTGTATATTCGAAGTAAGAAAAGAAAACTTTAAGTCTAATTAGAAAATAAAAATAAAAATGAGGACATAAATATGAATAGGAATATTAAGTGCAATAAACAGCATAAAAGTAATGAGAGCAGAAATAGGGAAATAGATTAAAATTGGGACAAGATGTATAACCTTTTCCTATTATACGGAAAGGCAAATTTAATGTGAGGCAAACCTGCAAATATTTGTGACACTCTCCTCTTGTCAACCTCTTCAACTCGAACATTCCGCTTAATTTGCTTATGCAATTCCAAACAGAAATTCTTATGAAAAAAATTGATAAAAAAAATGTGAGAGAAAAGAAAATGCTTATAAAAAGTAGCTCAACAAACGAAACGATTTTCACAGCAATTGACAGGAGACGTGTAGCAAATTGTGAGCGAGAAAGAGAGGGGAAGAAATATAGAAAGTGAAAGAAAGCTGAACCCAAAATCAAAATCTGTGCTTGCTGTCCCATGTCCTGTGTCCTGTGTCCTATGTCCTGTGTCATTGTCCTGCTGCTAGTCTTGGGTAATAGTGTCGTTTCCTTTATTTGAGCCCGCATTGACTTTTATGTTACCTTCTTCTTTCTTTCGTTGTTGTTGTTGTTGCTGTTGTTGCTGTTGAACGCACACACAATTGAAAATTCAATTGATTTACAAAATGAAGTCGCTCTCTCACTTCATACATTTGTGTGTGTGTGTGTGTGTGTGAATGCGTTTTATTTTTTTGTTTTTTATTTTATCTATTTTCATTTTCATTTTTACGAGCGGAACAACAATTTTTGGGCTGCTTTCGGGTTTTCGGCTTAAAGCGACCGTTAACTGTTTTGGCCGTTTTGTAGTTGTTCTTTTCAATTCAAAGGGACTGTAGAAGGTAGAAGTGAGTGGGAGGGGGGGCGGGGTGGTAGAATTTCACGCCCCAAATTTCCTGCTTTTGTTTTGTGCGGCGAAACTAGCATCACGTTTGCGGCAACTGCGACTGATGGCGGCCAAAATGAGTGCAGTGTGTGTGTGTGTGTGTGTGTGTGTGTGTGAGTTTTGTTGTGAGAACGATGCGGCCTAAATCGTTTTAGGAGCAGTGATTTCTATATTTTTTCCTCCTATTTTGTGGGGCAAAGCCGTTGAAAGGTTTGCCCTGGACATTGGCTTCAAGTTTGTGGAAGACACAAAAGAAGAAGACCGAGTGGGAGATGAAGAAGAAGTGTGAAGGATGCGCTATAGATTGACACAGTTTGGGAACAGTTTTTGGAAACATAGGCAGCTGCCTGCTGGCCAAATGAGAGAACTTGGCCAATAGCGTAAAAAAATGTACCGACTTGATTTCCAGCTCGAAATGCAGTTCGTTTAACGCTTTATGCTCAAAGTTGGCTTTAAAATGGGCCATGAATTTTGTCTGTGTGAAAGACATGTTTAGAATATGCAACTGATAAGACCAATAAATTAGTGATTGCTAAACTTATGCTAATTATAAATCAGATAACTGCGTGTGGTTTTTCTGTCGATTTATTTATGAAATTAAAAATAAGGTTTATTGCATTAATTAATGCTAAAAAGTATGCTATAAAAAAGAGTTGGAGCTTTAATTAAAGTATCAGAGATTGAAATGTATTAGTTGAAAATATGTAGAACAGCAAATGAATTTGGAGCTCAAAATAGAGTTAGAAATGAATATAATATTTACAAATTGTATGATTTTTCGTTGCTGAAATAAACCGCAAAAAAAGATATTTAAAATAATCACTGGAGTACAATTTAAATGTATACTCAAATAATAAAAATATACTCAATCTGAGGAATTTAGAAAATGTTTATTGAGACAAGATATTTAAGAATATGTAAAGTTGCTATAAAGTTGTTTTGCACAAATACATTTGTGGCATCATTATCTCAAACCTCAACCTCTTTTCGCTTTTAATCCGATTTCAGTTGCCTTTATAAATAGCAACTGACTCCCTAAGCATTTTGGATTTGTAAGCGAGGGGAGAACATTTACTTGGCACATTAAAACAGAAAATCCACAAGCTTTGTTCCCTTCATTTTTGCTGTTACTTTGTATCTGCTGCTTTTTATTGTGACATCCTTTCATATGCTTTCTTGGCATCCTTGACCCAACTGTATTGTGCTTTACGAGTCGCATTGATTGCTTTGCCATGGAGATAATTTGTAGTTAAGCCGAAGAAAGCAGCTCAGTTATGTTCAATTTGTACATTGTTATGGAGTTTTTTACCCACTGTAGTGTTGCCGGCAACTAAGAGATGCCTCTTGAAG
This sequence comes from Drosophila sp. st01m, assembly GCA_018901795.1. Taxonomy (NCBI): domain Eukaryota; kingdom Metazoa; phylum Arthropoda; class Insecta; order Diptera; family Drosophilidae; genus Drosophila; species Drosophila sp. st01m. Next base: position 1,996,449 of record JAEIFG010000269.1, read on the forward strand.
CTAAGCAGGTGTTTTGTTGTTGACAGAAAACTTTTGTCGGTGCATTGCAATTCATTAAGTTGCTTTAACACTGAAAACTGAATACTGAATTCTGAAATCCATTGGACACCCTCATTCCCTCATTCTGTCATTCGGAGACTCATTCTCATTTCATTTCTCCCATTCTCCCAGACTCCTCGTGCAAGTATTTTGTTTAAGCAACTTTCCTCGTTTTGGTGTCAAGTGTTTTTATTAGACCCAAAGCAAAAACCAGCAGAAAACATGAAGAATATATACTTAAAAGTAGAAGCAAAAAGAAACGAAAGATAGAGGAAGCAGCAGCTTCTGAGTCGACAGCTGTGGCAAAAAGAGAGCAATTTGATTCTACTCCAACTTTCATCTTACTCCACACGACTCCCTCTATATAAGCTGTCGCCTATTTTGACTATTTTCCTGCATTGTGTGTGCTTTTATGAAAAGCTGTTGCTTTTCCTTCACTACACTGCAAAAAAGACCGAAACATATATCTTAAATATATTGTTTCTGAAATATGACAATTTTAAGAGCACATTTCTAAGAATTTCAATCTAATAATAATAATATAAAAAAATCTCAAAAGATACATTTTTTTTTATTTGAAACCCGTAAATGAATGCGCTCTTTCGAATTCCACAATATTAAAGGAAAATTCTATGAAAGGCATAATTATGTCAAATAATTTCAAGACTGTAAAATTTGTATATTTATTAAAATAAAGCAGCAATAGAAAAATTAAGAAGTTTAAAACCATGCTCATATTTTGTTAAAGAGTTGAGTTAACTAAGAGTTTTTATAATACAAACTTGTTCCTACTTTAAATGTTTTCAACTTTAAGAATTTTATGCTCTCAATGTATTTTTCAAACCAAAATTCTTAGTCAGTCTTTTTGTTGTCAGTGTACACAAGTATTCCTCTCCATGTGCGTGTCTATGAAAAGAGAATTTAAATAAAGTTCTGTGGCTTGCACGCAGATTTTTTTATTTCTTGCTTTTAAAGAGAAAACTTAAACTCTCCCTCAATGGCATAACACGCATACGCCGTGTGTGGCAAACTAAAGTTATTTCCAAACATTTCTGCTTCTTAATGCTTTCGCTGTGTCTCTTTGCAATGTCAACATTACACATTGATGACATTTCCCCTTTGTTTTTATTGATAGCACAGCAGTTGCTTTATCAGATGTCATTAGCTTAATTGACAAAAAGTCAGCAACGTTTCTTTTGACTGCGCAACTTTCTAAATGTCAAACGAGTAAATAAAAGAAGAGGAACATAATAAATGTGCTCAAGATATATCAATTGCAGATGTCATCTATTATAACTTTTATTTGTTGATAATATTATGAAGATGAAACTGTTTTGTTTATCTAAATTAATTACGCCTGTTGTAATTTCGACATCTTGAATATTTATTGGACATATTTCTAATAAATTAATAATATTCGTTTCTTCGATTTTCTTACTTTCGCTCTCAGTGACCATTTTTTTTTATCTAAATTGGAATATAAATTAATATATTAACCCAAGTATAGAAAGTTCATTAGCAAATTATTTATTTAAACTTGCAAAATTAAAAATAATATATAAAGTGAATTCGCATCATTAGAACTTGATCTTACTATTATTTTAAATATTCTTTTAAAGTTAAAAACAAATGACGTAATATGAATTTTAAATTAAATTAATTTTTATTTTATGGAAATTTAAAATAAATCTACGGTAGGTGAATTTTGGGACTCTGAAAAATGTAATCTCTTACATTTGAGTCGGGTTCATCTTCAAATGCATTTGTCTTACATATAACTAGATTATTGGTTTATTATAAATGCCTGTGGAGTTAAATATTCTTAAAGCGTTAATTCTATTGATATTTCTCCTCATTAAAAGCTCTTCGTAGTTAAGTCCTGCTTTATTCCTAACTATATACAATTCCATTTAATATGGTTTCATATTTGCATAATAAACTCAATAAACTTGCAATTTTCAAGTAACATATTTCAACTTACTCAAGTGATATCATATTGAGTTACTAATGATACTTTGAATACTTGACACACTTCAACAGTTTGTTTTATAAACTCTTCTCCTTTCCTGTTATAATTTCTATAGGAATTGTACTCTACTGTCCTTTAAAAACTTCTCATCGTTGAATAGACGTAGTCAATTTTAATTGACAGACTACTTCGACGTATTATAAATCTTAAGAACTAATCTAGATCTGTTGGCCAATATGTTGATAGGCTTATTGAATAATATATCCTCCTGCATATATATGCATATGTGGATGTGAGATGAGTTCCTGCAACATTTCAAGTCCTTATCTGCGCTCGATAATGACAGCCCGTGTGGCATAAAACCCATTAAATCACCGAGCACCCGTGCTCGGTAGGCACTTGAAGTTGGCCACCCTTTTGTACATTGTAGGCGTCTGAATAACCAACCGCTGTTGTTGTTGTTGCTGCTGCTGTTGGTTCTTGGTTGTTGTTGACGTTTGCAATTGGTGTTGAAAACTTCAGTGGAAATTGGGTAATACGCTCAACGATGACGATGACGATGACGACGACTGCATTCAGCATTAAGTGTGCCCATCTCCCTTGCCTCTCTCTCTCTCACTTTGTCTGGCTCACTCTATCTCACTCGATACCTTGCTGTCAGTAACAAAGAAAATTTTAATTTTTGTAGAATGGGCAGCTCCGGTTTTGGAGTCTCCGTTTGTTGGTTCGGTTCGAGTTTGGGTTTGGGTTCGGTTCGTGCCTGTGCCTGTGCTTACAGCAAAAGTGCGATGGTAAAAAAATCCAATTATTTTAAAACTTTTGACAACTGCAACAACAACAACAGCAACAAGAACATCGTGAACAAGCGCTAGCAACAATGCATGGCTATGAAAACAATAAGAAAGGCAACAACCAAGCGAAAGAGAATCAAAAAAAAAAAAAAAAAAAATAGAAGCGAGTTGGCAGCCATTATAACTTCACTTGAAAAGTTTAATTGATTTTTACAAGTGCATATAGAGCATAAAGCTTACATATAAGTCTGCATATATATACATATTATTTAATGGAGCTAGAGTACGTGTGGTAATGACCACGCCCACCTGCGGCTATGGCCTCTTTTTTAGGACTGTGTGCTGCAGTTAACTTGTTATTCTGCCTGTAACCAGTTAAACTAAGTGGGTAGCACTTTCCCCTTCCGAGTCTCCAGATAGCAACAATAACACGCAGCACTATGGGAAAATTACCGCTTTTTGTGCCTTTCATTGTAATTTTATTGTCATTCAGTATCTCACTAGTGTTTTGATTTTCTAAAGCTGAATATTTAGGAAAATAAATACAATTCTTTTACTCTTTTCGGGACTTTTCTTAAAGCATGAAACATGATTAAAATCAGTTTTTTGTATAAATTGTTTGAAGAGATGCTTAGCATTTGTGTTTAAATGTGTTCACCTTCTGTGTGTTTTGCACATTAAATAGTTTAGATAATTTTAAGTTAAAAGGGTATTAACAAATGCATTTAGAGTTGAACTTTTTGACTGTTCCAGTATCTTGAAAATATCACATATACATATAACTATATCTTTTAAAAAATCTTAAGACCCACGTTGGTCCAACTAAAATTTATGCTAAATTTTAAGCTTGATATTTATGCAAATGTATCGAAAATTCTCCCATTGTGCGCAAGGCAGCTAAGAACTGAGGAAAGCTAGAAGAAATCAAAAGTTACCAGGTTCATGCAATTGCGCAGTGACTTTTTATTTACCTTTTGGCAGTGCTGCCAACCTGTCTGTCTAATGGAGTGTGCAGAGTTTAGAAGTTCAAACGACTCTTGAGTTTAAGGCATTTTTAGCTTATTTTAATTGCCACAACAGTTGTTGAAATCCTTTTTGTTGTTGCCCCTAAAGAAGTGCAGGTAATGATAGGCTGTTGTCCTTTTCTTTCCGCTCCATTCCGATCCGTTCCCTTTCTTTATATTCCTTTTCTCTTATTCCATTACTTTTCAGCTATGCGTTGAGACATGCAATAAACTAGATTTTACTCTGATTAACTAAATTGAGAGTGCTGCTCGTGAAAATTGCTCAGTCAGCCATTTACTTTAATTTATAGTTATTGTACTTCATTTCTTTGCTAAATTAAGACTAGGACAGCTCAATCTCATACACTTTTCTAGTCATGACTTTCTTATTTCAAATATCGATAGCAATTAGACTATTGGTTTAATTTTAAAACTGTATATGAGCGAATTACATATACTATACATTTTTATATTTCTTATAAACGTTCATAAAATAAAGTATTTTTTAATTGGGTTCCGAAACTCAAACATTTAGAAAATTGAAAAACAGAAAATGAATCAAGTTTAATTTTTCCCTAGATCATATTTTATTTATAAGAGGAGCACAGTGTATTAGAAATGCAATTAAATATAAATTTTGGGTTCTAAACACTTTACTCTGTAGTTTTTTAATTACAGTTATAACGCCTTTTCATGAGAGATGAGTTCTTATGATTTATGTTCTTAGCATTTTTTATTTTTTTAAATTCTCATTATATGATGAAGCGTTTGAATAGATTTTTTATAGGAAGTGAAAGAAAAATAGCTGAAGAAAGCTAATCTACAGTTTAAACCGATCATGAGTTATCTCAAAATTAAAAACAAAAATTATTTTAAACTTTGTTATTGGTAAAACATAGATAACACCATATTAGTTTCATTCAGCAGTTATTACCATCGAAGTGTTTTTGTATAAAATGCTCAAATGTTGCCTGTCTATTTAGCAATTATAATATCTGGTAGATTTCGGTCTTACAGCTTAAGAAATCGAAGATATTAACACACAATCACACACACACAAAGAGACATAAAGAAAAGAGAGAGATCTGTGTCTGGTTTTGTGTCCTTCTGTCATGTAAAAGGATAACAGAAGAGCTGCATTTCTCTTAACCTTAGACTTCCTCTCTTTTATCTTGCAGGCGTCAACAAATCGAAAAAAACAACAATTAAATAAATTTCTAATAGAAATCAATCAATAATAATTAAAGAAATATAATAGAATATAAAACTGCATATCCGTATATAGTATAAGAGTTCTTCTATATGTATTTAGTTCAACTTTAAGCAGGTAAATTTCTGGTCGTTTAGTAACAGTTGCTTCCCTCCACATGATAACAATGATAACGCTGATGATCTTGCTACAACAACAACAACAACAACAACAACAACTGGAATTGCTTCAACAACAACTGAACTAATTATCGCATATGCATAATGCCAATACAACTGAATACAATGTACAACCTGCGACTGGAAAAACAACAACAACAACAAACACAACAACATCATCATCAACTGAATCAACGATGGGCGTGACAATGAAATCTGTTGGTTTATCGATCAAATGCTGCTATATAATGCCAATAATGTAATGATGATGATGACATCGCATTTATTAACACATCTTGTTATATCCGATGATTTTCGGCTTGCGAAAATGTATTTAACAAATGATTGAACAATCGCTTTCAATCACGAACGTTCATAAAACTAAATGCTAACCAAAACTAAAAAAAAAAAAAACATAACACGAATAACTAAAATAAAATACACACACACCTACACACACACAACACAACACAAACACAATATACAACACATCTGCAAACGTGACAAAACTCTACTTGCTACAACACACGCCAAACCTTGAACAACGCTCTCTGCTACGACACGCAACGCAACTCAATTTTGACTCTCTGACTCTCTCACACAATCCCATACATACATACATATATATTTTATTCTGCATGCACAATTAGCGCGTGCAACGTCGCGACGACCAAACAAACATTTGAGAGAGAGAGAGAGAGCGTCAGCCAAGAGAGTAAGTCTGATCAGCTTGGCAAACCAAAAGACAACAAAAAGGAGAGCGATTGAGCAAGAGTGATATTATAATAGAGTATTCGAAGCTGTTGTTGTTGTTATCAACTGCCTCTTAACTGCAACTGCAACTGCAACTGCCACCAATCCCCCCCTTCCACAATCTGTATCTCTCTCTCAACGCATACACAAATAATGGGTCTGCAGATGGCAGCCACTTTTGTTGCAGCCACATTCCTTGTAGCGTTGCTTATCTGGACACCAGCGACCGTTGATGCAGTCCGTGAGTACAAAGAATTCAAATAATTACTAGATATATAAACTATAAAGTACTATAATGTACTATGTAGTAATTTCCACTAAATAAGTATGCATGGATTTAAGCCTTGCAATTTATTTAAGTTATCTATAAGTTAGCAGAAACTTTAATTTGTTCTGTAAGTATTTTATTTGGTTTGAGGTTTGTAGACTACTTAAACTGACATAAAATAAAATATATTTCTACGAAAAATTAAATATGTTTGTGGTAAAATATGAAATAAATGGAAATTAAATTGATAGAACATTATAACGACCTTATTCAAGAGAAATATAACATACATTTTTAGAAAAATATGAATCGATTAGAAATTATATAAGTAGAAAACTATAATGGACTTCTTCAAAACAAAAAAAAAAATACAAGTAAATAAAGTGTTTATTATGTATAGGGATATCCAACAAAAGTTGACCACATGTTTAATAAATTTGGGATAATTTTATAAAGAACTTACCAAGATTAAGAAATATGTGTAAAGGATAAGCATTACAAGATCTGCCACTTATATTACATTGGTTCATTGGTTTTTAGTAAAATACTTATTTTATTTGTTTATTTTTTAAAACCAGTTTGCATTACATTTTTCACAATTTGAAATGTACTGAAAAATTATATAGGTGAAAGAGCAATGCAATTAACTTTTATATGCTCTGAAAAGCGTGCATATATTATTATTGATTCGATATTACCATCAGCTAATTGCATTTTTTTAAATTATTATTGTAGCTTCGGTAATGTCTGTAAATACGCACTTATAATTTAATAAAAGTTGATAAACTCTGTTTCACCCTGTGATGTTAAAATACAATATTATGATGTACGGATTCTTCACTTAATAAATATGAAGAAATATGAAATATAAATATAAAATGAAAATCTTATGCTCTAAACAGATTCCTCTGTGTTTCAGAATAATATTTTGTGTCTCTAAACGAACTAAACATTTTATATTTTGTTAGCTTTCGTACTAAAGGCGACCTATTTTGATAGTTTGATCAGCCGAATATTTTATTTAAATACAATCAAATTCCCAAGAAGCTTCCTTGTTGCAGTGTTGATTTTCGATTAGTAGCTCATGGCATCACGATACACTACGAAATAAAGTGTAAGTCTACAATTTGATTGCTTTTTAGTAGATCAAATCAAATACTTTTTTCTACCTATTAATCTTTTAGCAAGTTGATTACCTAAATCCTAAATTTAAGTCTCCTCAATTGCAAAGTTCCTTTGCATGAATTAATGTGAAACTCAATCACTGACAATTAATTCACAACTGAAACAGCTGCATTCCCTTTTACAATTTTTTTTTGTAATATTGCTTCGACTTTTGGCTCAATCAACTGAAAGTTGTAAATTTCGAATTACTTTTGCAAAAGTCCCACACATGTCTCTTGCCACACACACACACACAGGCACACGCACACAAATAGAGAGTGAATCTACTTTTGTAGCCATATTTCATCAGTCAGCCAAAGGTTTCTCGGAGTTAGTCAGTGGAGAAGGTGGTGGTGGAGATGGGGGAAAGTGGTAGTCGTAGTTTTAGGGCAGCTTATGGCTTAGCGTAGCAAAAACTTTTGCTATATATGTTAATTATGGCGCTGCATTTATTTGAGGCTTAATATAGCATGTCGTCCTCATATATAGTTTGCTCGGTTTGTCAGTTTCCAGTTCCCAGCTCTCAGTTTCCCAGTTCCTGCTTTTAGGTTTATCGCGATTTTGGCTGAAAGAGAATTTTGCTGGTGCTACCTAATTTTCGATGTTGCCGCTGTCGCTGTCGCTGTCTAAGCGAAAACTTTTCAAATTATCGTAGCATCAACTTTTTTGTGCCCTCATCTCTTGACTCTGTCGAGAATTATTGCGAATGGGCTGGAGACTGAATCGAGCCTGCCCACAAGTTGTGGCAAATTAATTAAAACTTGTTGCAGCAACCAAACCAAACCAAATCAAACCAAAAAAAGTAAGAAAGTATAAAAATAAATATCAAAATGAGTTGCTGATATTTGCGTGGCATTACGCATTTTGTTGTGGTGGCTGCAGGTGCATGGAGATTATAAAATGAGGGCAGCAGGGGAGGGGGATTGTCTAAACAATTGTCGACACAATTTCCACAACACTGGGCGTTGTATCATAATTTTAACAAACGACAAATTAGCCGGCAAATGTTTCCGTCTGCCAAGGGAGGGTGGAGATGAAAGAGGTATGACATGAGGGGATGGTGGGTGTCTGGTTGATGGGAGGTGGGTTGGTGGGGGTCAAAAAACCATTTACATGCAACAGCAAACAGTTTTGCATATGTTTTAAAATTCCCTCAAACTCTGCCGCTTGACGCTTCCACAAATGTTGTTGTCTAACGGTTTGTCGCTCTGTCAACGCCTATGGCGTTGCAACAAGAGTTGCAACTCGTACTGCAGGGCTCTGCAAGGGTCTGGGGCTGGAGATGGGGCAGGGACAGGGACAGGGGAAAGGGACAGAGGCAAGTTTTGCTGAAAAGCCGCAGCCCGCAACGAGTTGTACAAACATTTCACGCGGCAAAGTGCCGCATAAATTTCAATTTAATGGTTTATACGATTCTACACACACACTCTACACTACTCCACACACACACACACTCTTTCTCTCCCTCTTTCTCTCACACAGACAGAGAGGCAGACAGACAGTTAGAAAAGAGGTGCGACAAAACGGCAAAAAAAACTTCTCTCGTCCAACAGGATGTACATTGTACAATGTGAATGTCTGCCTCTTTTTGCTGTTGTTTTGTGCATTTTGTTGTCATTCGTCGTTTTCGTTTTTGCTCGTTTTTGCACTATCCAGTCGCTTGTTTATTAGCCCAATGCAATGAAGCAACCGTGTGAAAGGTGCGCTCAAAACAACAGCTCTCGGAACCTTGCAGAAATATGAGCAACCTGCTACTTGACACCATTTGCATATTCTATCAAAATGCACAGAGATTTACGAGAATACCTTTAATTTCTCCAGCAATTCAAGTTTGTTAATCTCAGCATTTCAAATTGTTCGCCTTTTTACATTTGCTGGGACTTTATAATTTAAATTACGTACATATTTTTGGAATCGCAATAAAAAAGGCGTTTTAACATTGCAATCTCGATAGAATAATTTTATCCTTAATAAAGAAATGTATTAGATTAATAGCGTTTTCAAAATGATTTATTCAATTTATTTATAATGTTCTTCGACATTTAACTGTTATCTTGTTTGAAATAAAAAGAAAAAATATTTCTTTGCACCTCAGTTTTTCAGTTTTTTTGTTGATAGCTGCCAATGTTCGTTATAATACATATTATGAAACAGTTATTTAAATCTATCGCTACTTTAAACTTTCAAATCTCAAAAATAATTATCATCGAACTTTCATAGAAGTTTCAAAATCAAAAATAACAGATCATTCAAAAACTAATCCTTAATTAACGTCAGTTCTATCCAGATAAAATAAATATATTTTGTTACATCAGCTAAAATTCTATTTCCAAAAAAAGGTTGAGCTTTAAATATACACAACTTCGGCGAATTTTAATAGATGCTTTGAAGCTATTCTTGAATATTTTGAAATATCAAAAAATTCCTACAGACTCGGTCTTATGTAATTAGCTAAAAAAAGATGAAAGTATTTATGCGTTTTGGTCGTTTCGTTTACTTTGCTGTCACTTTCAATTGTCAGCGATGAAGGCAGATAAATGTTGATTTATATGACCCCAGTCCCTCTGGAGCTCCTGGACATTAATGTGTTGACATTTGGGACCTCTCTCCAAAAAGAGCAGAAAAAAGAAACTAACAGCATTTGACTGTAATCATCAGACACACACACTCACTCACACACCCACACACCCATACACACACAGGCACACGCAGTAGTAATGAAAAGTAATAATATTAAATTAACAGAACTCTCAGGAATTGTTGCCGCTTTGCTTCGCAGTGCTCGGTGTGAGTGGAAACTGGGAAAGTGGGAAATGGGCCCGGGAAATGATACTGGGCCTGTTTTTTCCACTATTCTTGGCTAGGCGAAGGCAGTAACATCTTATTTATGGTCTCGTTTCTCGTAAAAATTTGTTATTTAGATTTATGGCGTTTTGCTCTTTGTTGTTGCCACATTTATTTATCTGCTTTTCTTTAGTATTTTCTTTTTTTCCCTCTTTTTTTCTTCGGTTTTGTTCTTACTGATGCCACTGAAATTTTAGAGCCACTTTGCTTGGTCACTTTGCCAGAACAACAACATTAACAACATTTGCAACGAGAGCAACAAAAAGCAAGTGTGATAAATGCTAAAACATTATTATTGTTGGCAGTTAAGAGTGTGTGCGACTACTTCTTATATAGTTGTATCTGAGCATGTTTGTCGATCTAATGATATGCGGCATTAACAAAATCGCATTCGCATTTCAGTTCCTCTGAAAAAACTGTCTTGGGGCAAGTTGAAGATTCTTGCGCGGAGCTGAGAAATCATTTCGTTCAATCTGAATTCTGTTAGTTCGGTTTCACTGTTATTTGCAAATATTATATACCATATAGCTCATTAACGGGACAACTTTATGTCTCCCTTTATATTTAAGCCAGAGACCAGGACAATTATAATTTTTTATTACAAAACTTAAGGAATACAAGTTAGTTTATTAATGTAATTTTACTCTTTTTTGATGTTTTTTTGTGCCTCAATTTATGTATACTTATAATTGTTATTTGCGGTGCCTGATATTAACAGAATAATACATTATTTTACTAATTTATCTCATATAATACAGTTACTAAATTAAGCTTAAATTAGAAACTGAAACCAAAAAAAATATCTAAGAAAGTTCAATAAATTTTATTTGAATCCACATTTTCTGAATACGATATTAGAAGAAAAAAAATCACTATTTGAATGTGTAGAATAATGGTTAAATAATGATTTGAAAACGGAAAAGAAACTTGTAGCAGTTAAAAAGGAAGAGTAAACATAAGAAAAAGAAAATAGAAAAATAAAAGAAAAAAAGGTTGGAGATAAATCTTGAATTTAAACAATTTAAAATATCTTTGAGCCTTTGAGCGAGATTTCTCTTCAAACACAATGACATTATGCAAAACTCGGCTACTCCACTTTTTACTATAAGTGCCACAATTTGTGGCATAGCACTGCTGCACACAGTTTTATACCACTTGCTGCCAGTTTAATTAGAAAAAATGTTAATTTAATGCTTCGGTGGTTCGCTTGGTTTCTGTTGAATTCAGTTTCCTGGCCAAGTTGATGTGCCTCTGTGAGTGTTTGTGTGTTTTTTGCTGCCACTTTTGTCTATTTGTTTGTTTCCACCTAACCAGGCTGGTGTGCAAGAAGTGTGCCACACACACACACACACACACACATACATACACTGGCAGAAACCAACAACAACATGTGCTGACCAGAGCCATATGTTCGTGTCATATTTTGCTTGTAGCGAACAAATTTCGACATGGCCCAAAAAAAATGAACAAGCGAGATCTGCGTGATTAGGGGAGTATAAACCAGATGAATACCCTGTGAAATACAGTCGAACATGCGCAATCCTATCAGAGATTATTACTTTTATTGCAATTCTACTAAAATTGCATTTTATCAGCACTACTTTTTTATATTCTGGCGAAACGTCGCAATTCCTATTATCTTTATTTTCAATGCTAGTGAGATGAAATAATCATTAGCAATAAATGATTAAGAAAAAGTATTGCTTATGATAATTATTATTTTGATGATTATTATATTAGATCAGTCGAAAACACTAGATAATTAACTTACCCTATATTGTATTTTTAATATTTTGTATTAAATTTTAACAATTTTTTGCTACATTTAGAGTCGTCGAACTACAGTTTGAAAAGTAACTGCGTGCACTTAAAGAGACTGTAAAAATCTGTTACATAAATTAAGCCACTAAATATATTTTCTAATAATAATTGTATTAAACGAAGGGATAAAAATTAAAAAAATACCTCACATGAAATCATAATTGTTCTAAGACAAAAGCAAACTAAATAAATTTTTATTCTTAGTCTTCAGTTTGTTTATCTATCATATTAGACGAAAGGTGTCGTTTTTATCATAAAATAGTATGTAAACTTCACTTCTGAAGGATCCTAAACTTTGATTGCCTTTTGTTGAATTTTTAAATTTGGAAAACAAATAGAATATACTCATAATAAAAAAAACCTTAAATTTTTTTGGAGAAATACTTTTGAAGCGAGAGTCAATAGAATTCTCGAATTTGTCTTAAGTTCTTAAAACAGATAAAATACACCCATAACTTCAAAATAAACGATTTTAAAGAGAAATACTTTTGATGCTAGAGTCAAGAGAAGTCCAGACTCTTTCTTAAACATTAAAAACTGTTGTAGAAAATAAGCCCAAAAAAATAGATAAAAGTGCATAAACTAGCTTTATTTAAAGCCGTTGACAGAATTGTCTTGAATAGTTAAAATCATGTATATGAGAAGGGTGTATCATAAAAATAGATGCTATGAAATGGGTCACATTTGCTGACCTTAGACCTTTTGACACATCAAACATTTTGCACGTGCCCTTTTTCAACTGCAGGTTACAGTGTACGCGCCGCTTTTATTTAAAAGTGAAAAGTTGTGTGTGTGTGTGTGAGTGTGAGTATGTTTGTTAAATGATTCATGACTCATATGAGTTGTGTGCCGTTGGCAAAAAGTGCTTAACTCGTAATTTGAGCGTTACGTGCAAATAAGGCCACTGAGGCCGCACTGGTCGCCGTTTAGCAAGCAACTGAAAAAGCAACTGAAAAGCAACTGCGACCGAGCAACTCAGTGAAACACAATTTGAGTGCATTTTATTGTAGTGCTATACAGAGTTTGTAGTTGCTGTTGTACGGCAGCTGCACATGAATTCTATATAGCAATATTGCAGCTGATGAGCAGAAGGTTTTCGCCCTCAACTTCTCCAACGGAGCTGCGCCTCTGGCTTCTCTGGCATCTCTGGCAAAAGGGTCAAAACTTTTAATTAATGTTTATGGCTGCACTGCGGTGGCTCGGAAGCTCTTTAAGTACAATTTATTTATTATTATTTTTGTTAGGATCCAGCCGGCTAAGACAGCCCAAAAAGTGGCCCAAACAGGACGTTCTTAGCAGCCTAAAAGCAGACAACGCAAACGCAACGCAACGCAACGCAAAACAACGCAGCGCATTTTTTAATTAATTTGTTTGTGTCTGCCCTATCCACCTATCCACCCCCTCCCCTCCCGCCGCCTCCTACAACCCTCTCTGTCTTAACCACGAATTTTGTGGTTTGTTATTGTTTTTATTTTACTTGGGTTGGGTCTTACATTAATCAATTAAGGTGCGCTAGCAGCTATAAGTACATGAAATTTTAATTGCATTCCTTCAGAGTTTCCCCAGACATTACACACACTTTTATTCGCCTTCTTCTTCTATAATTTTTTCTTTGTAGACGGTGTGCGTGACAATAAAGTTCATTTATTTCACTTTGACAACGGTTCAGGGTTACAGCGCAAGGTCTGATATATATTTTGAGGACCTTTGAGTCGTTCATTTTTCTAAGGATATCATGTTCTTTATTAACTATACATTTCTGCATTAAATGTTAAAGGCTTAGAATTTCAAGAACCAGAATATTTAATATGTTTTGAAGAAGATTGTAGAAAGTAATCACCGTAATTGATCGTTTCAAAAATTATAGTCTTCACATATTAAGTTGCTATTGAGGCTTTCAAACTAAATGTTCGAATAACTAAATTATTGATTACCTTCAATTAGACACACATTAAGTTAAATACTTCAAAATTAAGTCAAATTACACCTAAAAAGGTTCGGCTCGGATAGCAAATAATTACCTACATTTTATATGTATTCTAAATGTGCTTAATTTTAATAGTAAAAATGTTGAACAATTAATAGTATTATAGTAAAATAATAACTACTTTCTACGCAAATTCCTGAGCTTTGAAGTTTCGGGAGCTGTTTTTGCGAATCGATCTGAAACGCATTCAAAGATAAAACTCAGCATACATAGTTGACAAGTTAATTTTCCTGCAGAGACCATTTTATTTCCATCACGTTTGTGTGCAACAATTTTCATCTACTCATATGATACTTATATGCATGTTATATGGTCCAACTACAAGTAGATGAAATATTCATACCCGAAAATTTCATCGCCCATCGTTGATAATCCCAGTCTCCCTTTTTCTCCATGGTGGATGCGTGTGTGTTCATTTATTATTTTTTTTTTGCCTGTTTCTTTTGGGCACGCAGGGGAATAATTACAAAATTTATGAGCACGGCAATGGGCGTGGCCTTATAATTGTCAATTGATGGGGAGGGGCCACAGTGGGTGCCTCATAAAACTGAAGTAGTTGCCAGTCATTGTTGTTTTCTTTCTGTTGTTGTGGTTGACTGTTTCTGTTGTTGCTTGTCCGTTTGCATGTCGTGTGCACACGACACGCCAAGGGGTTAAGGTTCAAACGGCACGTGCTACGTCTGCTTTGGGGCACCTCGATTCTGGCTAGCAAATCGGGCATCGGGTTTTAATAAAATGCGCATTTTAATGTCATTATTTTTGTTGTGTTTTTCCTCTGACTTAAATCAGCAGCAGAAGTTGGAGTAGAAAAAGGCAAAAGTGCAAAAGACGTCAGCAAAGCGGGCAATGCAAATTGCGGACATAAAAAATAAACAACATGAAACAGGTGGCAAGGTGGAATGGTGGAAAGGTGGCAAGGGGGTATGTGGCACAAAGTGAAGAAAGCGAGAAACGCCATTCGCAAAGTGAGCTATTTTTGTATGCCACACAACAAGAGGGACAACCAACAACAAGAACCTGCTGCACTCTCCGTGCTACTTTCCTCCACTAGGTACACTGATAAAAACAAGGGGTTCTAAAATCAAGATTTTATCCTGTAGTTGAGAATGAAGAACATTTAAGAACTGAAAGACATCTCAAATACTTTTACTATTAATATGGTTAAACATTCTTATGTTTTCAAAGCCACCAATATAAGTATAGGTTATAATTTATAGACCAAACTGTTTTTAATACTCAAGAACTAAAAAAAAAACGGCCAATTTTACATTTAATTGTTTCTATTGTTTCATTCTGATTTATATAAAAACTCCTCTAATATATCATAATATGATTTGCCAACTTTAACATATTATTGCCATTATTGCTCTCAAATAAATGACGAAATATTTATACTTTCCTAAAAACTTAAAATTTTTGATATTACCATATATTAAGAACTAAATTTTTTGAGATGAATATTCATAATAAGTTGTTCCCAAAATGGATTTATTTCAGAAACAAATGATTTGGATGTTCTTGATTTGAGAAGTTGGTATTTCTTTTCAGTGTGTCGCTTTTCTTTCACCTTCCCCCTGGTCCCTGGCACTTTGGCAGCCAGACAAAGCGACGGCATTGTCGCTTTTGAGTTGCATAGTTGACATTGTTGGATTTCCACAAAGGTGTAGCCGAAGCAAGCGTCAGGCAACAGGCAGCACTTCCACATACAGCAGGAGGCAACAAGCTGAAATGGGATGGGAAAGGGGAAGGGGAAGGTCACATACATAGCAAGATATCAGCACATTTGATTTGGTTTTTGCCTTGTATTTGCTTTGCACACAGAGTCAAGGTATGTGTGCGTGTGTGTGTGCAACAATAACGTCGTTGGACACTTGCGACTGTTCATCTTCACACCTCATTGGTCGCCAGGTGGCGCCACTTGCCACTTGCCGAGCACCAAGCAAACCTTGTTTTTACCTCTCATGTTAACCTCATTTCCATACCACCCCCCACCCTTTCTTTCTTTTACTCTTTATTCTGCGACAATCCATCTATATCTCTTTGTTGCCATATTTACTTTGGCTCTAGTTGAACTTTGAATGAGTTGACAGCTGCCGCAGTCAACTGTTTGAACTTTATTTTATTTATTCAATTTATTCCAAGAAATTTAGTGTCTTTGACAATTTATCAAAGTTAAAAAAAATGGAAATAAATCGTTGAGCTTTCTTTAATTTGTACTAGTTCTATTATTTTGCATTTTTATATCTTTTTCTAAACTTAGCAAAGTTTCAGGTTTCGAATTTTCGATATTTTCCTGATTTATACTCCTAAAATGTATTTTATACATTCATTTGATATAGATTTTGACTTATTTCTAATGGAATTGTTATCTCTAGGCCTCTCTGAAACCATAAAACTCAATTTAAGCTATTTGCTTAAATTTAAAGTAGTTTTAGAAAACTTTCATTAGATTGTCGGAACATTATAAAATAATAATAACTTCACTTAAAGCGTGTTTTTTCAACTTCATTATTTCTTGTGCAACGTTTTTCAACACTTTTGCTGCGAAGCACAAGCACAAATTGAGGACAAGTTTATTTTTTGTCAGCTCCTTTTCGCAGTCGCAGTGTGACCAGCACTTAAAGCACACGTCGCATCCCAAGACCGCGCTTGCCACCTCAATCCGTGCTCTTTCCCCCGATTCGGTTCGGATCTCTCGCACTTGGTTTGCATTTTGTATATGACGCTCTAACTAAGTACTTGACTGGAAGGATTCTTGTGGGTGACGACGTTGGTGGGGGAGGTGTTGGCTGTTCATACTGCACCCATGATGCAAACTTTCCAATTGTTAAAACTTTGCACTTGAGCGATTTTTGTGTAGCATATTTTTTGGCATATTTGCGCGCTCGCATGTACCAAGCACTTTGCAAAGAAAACTTTTCAATGTGGTAACTATCACACACACACACACACACACACACTAAAGCACAGACTCTGATGTACATATATTGCCGCAGACACAACTATTAAAAGCCAGCAGCAGCCGAAAGAAAAATGCATAAATAATGTAGGCAAGGCGAAGCAAAGCTGCTGGCAAAAACAACCAGACAACAACAAGAAATATTAGTTGCTACATTTCAAATAACGAATATTTAATGCTCTTATGCAAGTGTTTTAAATCAAATTGTTTGCAGAGCATTCAGACTATAAGCTATCTGTTCAAATATCCAAATCCGAAACGTCAATTTTTTAATCTTTATTTCTTTAAAGTTCAATTCTCTATCGAAATAAACATAAGTAAATTTGTACTAAAAAGTTTTAAGATAACAAAAATCAAACAATCGAGTATTTTATGTTTTAATATATTGCAATTGTTGTGCCTCTTTGTTTTATTGTAATAACTGCGATAAGTAGCGTCTTTTATGTGTTTTTTTTAGTAAAAAAATATATAATTAGCAATAATACTGTTTAAATACTTTTTATTCCCAGCAGTGGAGTATTTCTAAATGATCCTTTACCTTGGTCCTTTGTAGTGATCTATTATTATTTTAATTCTTAACTTAGAACCTTTAAATAAATTTAAAATTTTTTTTTGCAACTTTAAAATAAACAAACCTGTATACCTATTTTTTTTGAAAATGTTTAATGTTTAATTTAATTTTCGTCACAGCATATATTAATATAGGATATAGATTTTTATTCACTTTGTATTAACATTTTAAAACTAATTCTTGGGGTTTGTGTGTGTGTGTGTGTCTGCATTTATAGTATATGTACTCTGAGTGCAATCTTATACACTTTAAAAAAAAGGACACTGCCTGTGTCAAGTTGACAGTTTTTCTTTTTGGCTGGCGCAAGTTCTTTTCCACACATTATGAAAAACTTTCTTCTAGCGCGCACTGATAAACGTTGTCCCCCCCTTTTCCCTTTCCCTTGCCCTTTCCCCTTTCGTATCTTCCTATAGCACTCTATGAATGAGTCGCTGTGTGTGTTGTACTTGTGTGTGTGTGTGTGTGTTTGCATCTAAGTCAACACAAACAGACAGAGGAGCAGCGAGTACATTAGGTAAATGCTTGGGTGGTGCTCGGAGTTCGGCTGCGTGGGTTTCGGTGGGTTTTTGTGTGGTTTTAGTTGGTTGGTTTGGTTTGGCTTGGTTTGTGTTTTGGTGCGTCTTTTTCTCTACTTCAGGTTCTCTTTTTTTTTTCTTTTTATTTTATTTTTTTTTTTTTTTGGGCGCTCGCCTTGCGTGTTCGCAGCGCATTTTGAGTTACCTTTTGCCAAGTTGTTCGCTGTCATGTTACGGCAATTTTACGCCCTCGCCATTTCAGGGGCAGCAGCAGCAACAAACACAACAACAACAACAAAAACAGCAGCTACATCAACTGAGCTGACGACCTGGCGACAGAGCTGCCGTCGACTACAATGCTAAAATGTCAAAGCAATTCAACATTATGTTTTTTCCAGCATTTTCTATTATGCAGCGAAGCGTGCGTGCGCCTTGGCTTATGCAGCAGTTTAATGCACAGTTCCCTCTCTTGCCCCATGCCACATGCCACATGCCCCATTCACCCCATCGCTTTATGGTCGTTGCGCCTCCGGTTGTCGTTGCAGTTGCTATTAAACCGCAAAAACACACGTCCAGTTGCAGCAGCTGCTATCAAACTTAACCACTCATGAGCCTCATCTCTGACATAAGTCAGACCCTGTACTTTAAAACTAAAAAGGACCCATTTATATTATCATACGAATTCCGAATATTTTTTAAAGAATTACAAAAGTGTGGAAAAGCAAGATATGGATGAAATGAAAGGAATCATGAGGTAGGAAATTCAACAAAAATGAATATTCGTGTTATCAGAATTAGGGAATTATTTGTTGAATGAAAGCGCAAACAAGAAGACAAATGTTTGGAAAGTTAAGATTATGTTATAACGACTTACATTGCAGCTTAAATTGTACGTTGAAAACAACTAAAATTAAATTAAATTTTTAGTCAAAAAGGAACACAGTATTAATGACGTGATTCGATAAAGCGTTTTGGATTCTGACTGCTAAAAAAGTTTCAATAGCCAAAATCAATCAATTTTATTTTCATATAATAAATAGTAATTCTAATTTTAGTTAAAAAATTTTTTAATTTCATATTAAATGCTACCTCGTTTTGATCTCAAAGTTTTTAAGTTTTTTCAAAAGTGCTGCTAAACATTCAAAATATCTCCTAAATTCAGATAAACTACGTAACTTTAAAACTTTAACTTTAAATAGGTGAGTTATATAGAAAGTAAATTTCGACTGTATAATAATCACTGTCTGTTATATCCATGTTATTTTCTCTACAGGGTCTATCACAGTCCAGTTTGCTCGACTGTAGCATTACCTAGTAGATTGAGCTGCATTTGCAGAAATTGATGCTACAGTTTTGGTTCACAGTTTCACTGTATGACCTAAGCAATTTCCCATTTTCCACTTTCCATTGACTTCATCCCCTTCCCCTGTCTGTGTAAATATATGCGAGTTGAAAGCTTGAAAACCTGAAAACTAGAGAACCTGAAAATCTGAAAACCATTTGCCATTGAGTGCATTAATTTGAAATTATGCCGAGCTACGCAAATATCGCACAGAACATGGCTACTTTTTCAAGTGTGCAGCCTTTGGGGGTTTGAGTTCCAGTTGCCATTTTGGGATTGGAATTGGGATTGGAATTGTGGCTTGGGTTAAGTTTTGTTCGGCTTGCTTTAAGCATTTAGTAATGCGGGCGTTTTAAGAGCTCTTATAACGAGTTGAATTGGGTTGAGTTGCGGTTTTTGTTGTTGTGTGAGGGTGTGTGTATGTTTGACATTTTAATATCTTTTAATCAAATATTATCAGAATTATGTATTTCATACACAAAACAAAAAAAATATAATTAGAGAACAAATTATATTTAATTAAATTACCAAGTACCAAGTGTTGTTGGGAATATCCAGAATATTGAATCTGTTTCTAAGCGATGAGCTTAAAATTTCTAAAAGTGGTTTTAGAAAAACAGATATTCGATTGGTTGAATTGACAAAGATAAGGATTCAATCAAACTTGGCTCAACCGCAAAAACGATTGAAATAACCCTTATCAATGCCAAATAAAAAACAGATGCACGACATTCAATTAAAAACTTAAATTTCGTTGATTTTGGCCAAGTGTCAATAGCATAAGTGGCTAAGCAAGTTGACTAATTACAAGGCTTGTCAGAGTTAATAATACATCAATAATGAGTGTGAGCGAGAGAGAAAAAGAAAGATGGATAGAGACAATGCAAGTCAATTAGAGCCGCTGTCAATGACAGACAAACACGTGCGAAAAGATGTGAATAAAAAGGAAATGTAGGAAAAATTGTAGTTAAACTTTAATCGTCAGTTCATTTAAAAATTAACAAACTTACTGTGCGAGACAGCAAAAGTAGTCAAATCAAAGGAGAGACTGAGAGAGAGATGGTGGAAAAGCAAAACAGTTACAACTGTCAGCCAAAGGAGCCAAGTTAAGTAAAACGGACTTAAAGTTTTAACAAGCTACTCGCTCCAAGTGTCTGTCGAGGGAAACTGTTAGCAGCGTGAGTAGATGGCAAGTTGAAGGGGATTGGGAGTGGGAGTGGGAATGGGAGTGTGGGTGGGGGAGAGGGGCGTGTCATTGCGGCTGGAGGCGCGGCTGCGAGGCGCTAAGCCCCTTATGGATCCCAAGCAAAAGAGGGAGAAGATTGGGATGAGGGAGGGAAGTTTCTACGCTGTGTTGCTTCTTGCTATTTACTTATTTTGTTTGCATTTACTTAAATCGGATGAAAGGATTTGCTGCTTAGTGCGCGCGACTTTGTTTTTCCTTTTTGCCCCCCTCACTCCCCCCAGTCCCCCCTCCCACCACTCTATTTGCACCCCTCCCGCAATTTGTTCTATTCTGGTATCTATTGCCTGCTGGCAGCAATTTTAAATGAACTTTCCGTGCAAAACTGTGAGCATTGTGAGAAGCATTTCAATTGAGTGTGTCACAAAATGTTGTTAGCACAATTTGTGCACTGGTTTGTCCCTGGATTTATGTGGTCATTGGGATCGGATGAACCCGCTACGGCCCAGTGTGTGTAACAGATATGATGCTCTCCATAACAACAACAACAACAACAACAGAAACCCCTCATCAGCTGTCACCAGGCAACATTGGCTGCCGATGAGAGGAGAGCGGAGAAATGGGAAGATGTCCCGAGGTAGAGTATAAAAAGGGATCGCTCTGACGCTTATAATAATGACAAAGGCACAAATCACTGGCAAAGGCTGCTCAAGTTGTGTGTATATTGTTGTGCGTTGTGCTTATTTGTAAAATCCTTTTTATGTAAATAAATTTCAGCAAGTCCATTTTCAACATATTTATGCGCCATTTTACACACCAGGACGAAATCTACGAACCCAATTCGGTCGACCGTCTGTAGACATTTCGCTCCATTTTTTCTCTCTTTATTTCTTTCTACTTTTTTCTTTAAATCCCATTAAGAGAATCTTTACCCAAATAAGAAAAATGAGCTTTCAGCGCATTAGAAAAGAAAATAATCAGCCGAAAGACCAACAACCAACAACCAAACAACAAACAACCAAACAACAAACAACCAACCAACAACCGACAACAACAACAACGTCGACAAACGACAATAGCAAAAGTGTAAGGTAAATTTACTGTTGACATTTCATTTTGTTCATGGAATTTGTCTGACGGTTTATTTCTTTTCTCTCTCTCTCTCTCTCTCTCTCTCTACCATTTCATTTTTATTTTCTAAACTTTGTCTGTTTTCTTGTTAGCACCCGTTTTCTCTTGTTCCAACGGAAATTCTCAAGTGTTGTTTGGGTCAATGACGAGAAATGGTTGAACTACAAATGGCATAACCAAAAGTGGGCTGAACCTACTTATACAGTGTCAACGGAAATTATTGTCAACGGTGTTTGATAATCTTGAACGGGTAACGGGTACTCCAAATGTCTCAGATTTTATGTGTATTTCAGGCTTAAGTTAAGCTACATTTTCAATGAGCCAAATTTCAAAGAAAAAATATCTCAATTACATATAAAAGATATAATCTTTGAATAATCGATTTCAGTATTATAAATGCTGAGCTTACCCAATCGATATCGTTATTAACATCGAAGGAAGTATTCTGTCAATTTCATTTCGTATCCGACGCCTAATCAAATATCGATCAATATTCAACCAACTAAGTAATAAAATATATGATATATGCATCCAAATTAATCTAATTTTGCTGTTAAATATTGGAGGGCAAATGTCACAAAAGTACACAAACTATCAATTTTATCGAAGCAACAAACTATCAATATGAAATTAATTTTTTTTTAAATAGTTTGCATATATTTTTTTCCGTTGATCTAAATTTAAATATTTGTATTATGAGAAAAACAATATTTATGCAAAGAGTTTTTAGACATATACTAATTTGTAAGCGAAATAATATTTGTTGTCAAATTAAAAAATGATTAATATTTAATTGAAAAAAAGTCGAATATATTTTGAAAAACAATGATTTCACCTAAAAAAAAATTATTGAATTAATTGCGTTATATAAATCGATTACTTTGCAGTTATTTTTGTTAAATTGATTTTATTTCGCTAATATAAAAATTCTTTGTTTAGGTTTCGGTTTCAGTTAAGGTTTTCGATTTCAATCGGTTAATACGGCTAAGGTTTTTATCCTTGATTATTACTCAACCCTTAAAATGCAGTGTTTTTTTTAAATTTGTTTCCCCTAAAGCGCTGATCAAAACGCTGTAAAAGCTTTAATAGCTTTTAAAAACATTCATACCACTTTGAAGGGTAATCCAGAATTGCCAGCGGCATTGCGTTTGACCTTTGACAGCGGCAGCGGCAGCGTCAAGTTTCTAGGTTACATCATAGAGAAAAGTGTTCTCTTATCAGTTGGAAATGGAAATTAATATTTAATATGCGCACATTTTTATTATTTTCTGTCTTGTTTTTGCACCCCGTCCCAGGCGGTTGAAAGAGCTTTGAAATGTTAGACGCTGCTTAAGCCTCATTAATATATAATGAAGGGAATATTACGAAGTCCGTCGGAGCGAAAATGTGACGTTAAATTAAGGGAAACGCAACGGAACGCCTTGGAATGAAACGGCATGAAATGTTTACTGACTTTTTCACTACAATTTTCAATAATTTCGATAGCTGCAGTTATTTCGAAGAGGGGCAAATGGGGGGCGGTACCGGACGGCATTGATAAGCCAAAAAACTTTTACCAGCCCGCAAAAATCCCCAGAGACAGAGAAAGCGAGAGTGTGTGAGAGAGAGGCTACAAATTTGTTGTTGTCTTGTTCTATTTTTTTTTTTTTTTTGTGGACAACTGGGAACTGGGTTTTAGTCTGGTCGCAGCTTAAACGCAGACAAGCAAAACTTTTTGGCCGCAAAAGTTTTAACTGGTTGGTCGTCATACTTGTTGCCCCGCACTGTTTCTGTGTGAGTGTGCGTGTGTGTGTCTGTGTGTCTGTGTGTGTGTGTGTGTGTGAACAAGCTTTGCAAGCAGCTGCTAAGACAAACATAAATTATATGCCATTGTCCAATGGAGCGCGTCCGGGACCACAAAGTTGCCTCTAATGATGCCACATTCAGACATCTATGGGGCCAAGCGGCATAAATTAGCCAAAAACACACACACACACACACACACACACAGAAAGCGAAAGACATGCATACATACATATATTGTGAACTGGCAGGCAGGCGCTAGGTGGCGCTCTAGTTCAGCTCAAATTAAATGTTAATTTCATGCCATCATAATCACCGACGTCGCACAACCAACACACACATGACCTCATTAAGGCCAACCGCTGGCCAACAATTACAACAACAACAACAACAACGGTAACAGCAACAGAAACAATCAGAAATAAGTTGAATATCGCTAGGATTAGAAAGTGAACGACTTCAAAGTACCCAGCACAATTTCAAGGAGTATTTTAGGCTGCAAACCGGTTTTAAATCCGCTCCCCACCGAAAAGTTCGTTTTGTAGAAAATTTTAAAATATTTAACTTAATTTCACAACTTTTAAAAAACAAAGTGAGAATGTTCAAAGTTGGAAAGCTAATAATTCAATATGTTTGTAGGTTTATATAATCCAGGAAAGTTGGATAAGAATGGAATGAAAAGCAAAAGTAACCAAACTCGGATAATTGTTAAAATTATTTTGCATTATTTAACACTAGTCTCAAGATTTAATAATAATTGATTTTAAAAAAAAAAACATAATAAGTGTAGCATTATGCACTATATTTTTCCTTTCTCTTAAATTTAACATGTGTACTATTTCTATTATAAATTAAAGATTTGAGTGTAGTTTAAATTCTTGTTTCTTAAAGTCTGGCAAATGTTTGGTTAGTCTGTCATACCTTATTGACCCATATCGCGGTCAGGTATAACATCACGAACAATGTCGGGGCCATATAATAAAAGGCAACAAGGACCGACCACATATACAGCAAGCTCTCTCATTTGATGGGCAGTTGCAGGGGCGTGGGTAGGGGGATTCCGGGGAGGGGGTTCAGTCTTCGTCTATGCCGCGGTCGCCACGCTCTACAAATAAACTGTAAAAATGTTTACCGACAATTTTCTACACAATTTTACGCCGTGACAGCAGGACAAAAAGGGATGGTGTGGGGAAGGGGGAAGGGTAAGGTGGGTGGGAGGAGGGGTGGTGAGGAGTTGAAGGGGGTGGGCGTTGGTCTTGGCTAAGAATTTTAGCAAATTAGACTGCGCATGAGGTCATATTAATGTGGTTAATTACAATAATTAGAAATTTAATTAGGGTGTGTGTGTGTGTGTGTTTGTTTGTGAATGTGTGTGTAACGGTTCACCAAGAATCGAATTCACATGTTAAAAAGCTGTTAAAGAGCTCTACGCAAACACACACCATAAATACAAAACAATATAATTTGTATTTAAGGGGTTTGGTCTTCCAACCAAAATCAAAAGTAAAGCCTGAAAAATAGTTGGTAATACCCTCATATGAAGTGGGAAACAGTAAAAAGGAAAACAGTAGACGGCCAGTTAAGTTGGCAATGCGACAAACACTAACTGAGTTGTTGTGGTTAATGGGTTGTAGTTCCATTTTTTTTTTTTTTTTTTGTTCTTTCCTTCGCTGTAGCCAAAATGGAATTAGAACTATGCAAATGGAATTTCATGGATAAGTGAGAGAGAGAGAGAGAGAGTGAGTGTGAGAGTGAGAAGTCGAAACCAACTAATGATGATAAATTTTCATATAGTTGTAGCGGCATTTTTCGTATAGGCAAAGGGTTGACTTAATAGGGCTTATAATGATTGTGAGAGTTGGGTCACAATCTGTGTACTCAGCTGTCAGAAATGTGCAAATTCGGTATTTCAGACTATTTTAAATTCTTGAAAATTAGTCGTATAATACGCACAAGTTAAGCACATTTTGAAAAATATTATAATTTTTAAGTGTATTTTAAATATTATGACGGATATTTAAGCGCTTTTTAAACATGGCGAATTTGTAATAACAAACAAAAAACATTCTATGTCATTCAATATTTTAAAAGATCAAGTATGAACAACTTTAACAAATATATCTTTGAAGCTGTAGCATGAAGAGTAATTGCAATTCATCGAGTTAATTGTTATAGTTATTTCAAATTAAAGTTATTAATATCGATTGCATATGATCTTAAATTGTAGAGACAGTGAAAGCTATAGAAGTTTTTTTCTTAAATCCATCAGTATTCGATTAATATAATTAAGACTGTATAAATATATATTTATTTGCTCGATTAAAGGCAATGTTTTATCTTTTAATCAATAACTTTTTTATTTTGGGAAAACGATTTGAAATTGTTTCAATCAAGATTGGTAGAAAATGTGAATATTTTTGCAATATAAAGAGTTGTTTCGTGCTTATAATAATAGCTAATAACGTGTGCAGAAAACAAGTATTTTAAGTATTTTACGAATGTAAATTTCATTTATAACTTGACTTCATTTCGCTCAACACAACAATTACATTCAAATATAACCGTTCCGCTGAATTATAGCTTAGAATCGGAATCGGTTCGGAATAGTCGTATATCATACATGTATGCCGAGTCGACCCCTTCAATTATTTCTTCAACATTTACCACACACACCAATTGCGGTAACCGGATAATAGACTATATATGTGTGAATGTGTGTGTCTGTGTGTGTGTAAATGTTTGTGTGTGTGTGTGCCATTTTATGGCCTGTTAGACGGAAATGAACAGAGTGTGGCAGAAACATGCGTTTAATTAGACTTTTTACATGTCATTGATTTGCCACAAAAACCCACACACAAATAAACAAAATATATTATGCCCCACCTTTTCGGCAGCACCCTCAGAAAATAGCCTAAAGCCGTGGCATGCCACGCATAGCTGAAATTTTTATGTGCAATTTGATTTGTGTGCCGCACTTTTTTGTTGTTTTAGTTTATTATATAATGAATATTTGCAAAGGCATTTGCCAGGCGTCTTGTGCCGCGTGCCCCATGTCCCATGCCCCATGCCCCTTGCCCCTTGCCGCATGTGTGTGTGGAGGGGGCACATAGCTGAGAGCAGAGAACCTGGGATGTACATAGATTTAATTTGTGTATGAAAAATTCCTTAGCTCTGCTCTCTTTCGCT
Organism: Drosophila sp. st01m; assembly: GCA_018901795.1. Lineage (NCBI taxonomy): Eukaryota > Metazoa > Arthropoda > Insecta > Diptera > Drosophilidae > Drosophila > Drosophila sp. st01m. The sequence goes on from JAEIFG010000269.1 coordinate 2,023,126, forward strand.
TTTTCCGTCCCTCTGTCTATCTCTCTCTTTCGCTTTCACTTGTGCAGCAGCAAAAACAATTCCCCAAACGAGTTGGGGCAAGTTATGTTGAGTCCCTGCCTCCATTTGTGCTGTTCGTTTTACTTTTCTGTGCAGTTGTTTAGAGGATATGCATAAGAATGCCTTGCATTTCCGTTTCAGTTGTAGTTGTTGTTGTTGCTGCTGTGATTTCCTATTTGCTGCAACTCCTTTGTGTGTGTGTGTGTGTGTGTGTGTGTGCTTTAGTATGTGTGTGTGTGTGTGTGTGTGTGTGTGTGTGTGGCAAGTGGCATTGCGCTGCGAGTTGATTTTATGCTTTGAGCAAAGTTTCGTTGCATATTTTAAGGCTGCCTCTGCCCCAACTGCAACCATAGAACGAACTCGGCAACTACTACGTAAAACAATCAACTGCGATTTGTTGTAGAGCAATTGCAAAATTATGCAGCGCACCACAGCAACACCGCACCACCATCTCAACATCAACACCCTGGCATATTTCTTTCTCTCTCGTGCACGGCAAACGTTTGTCAGTGAACTGCCAGACGGACAGACAGACAGACAAACACTTGGGCATTTGAAATAATTTGATGTTTTTCATATTTATTAAATTCAGCCCTCAGACAAACAAAGGCAATGCAAAGGCAATAGACAAAGTGCCGGCAAATCAATTACACCTACCACTCAACAGACCAGCACTCACAACATGAGTTCCATGCATGCGAGGGCGGTCTAAGCAGTACTTTTTAGTAAGGAATTAATGTGGGACACATTATTTATCCCATCCACTTTAATATACTCTTTTAAAAATAAATTCTTTTAATTTCATCGGTCCTTCAACTTTTTTAAAGCTTCTAATTTATTAACTTTTTAAACCAGCGTTGACTTTATATATGATCTTTTTTTAGGGAGAATGATACTTACCATTTAACTTTCTTAAACGACAATTAGGTGCAATTGAAAATTGAGCAATTAAAAAAAATCAGACTTTTTATTTGATTTAGCAATTAAAATAAACTACAAATAGAATTAGAAAGAGATTACATTTAAGAAATGCTTAACGCTTTTGCTTTTTACTAAATGCTTTTTCCAATTTCGAATTTGGCCAGCAACTTATCGGTCGACCCTCGATCAGTCCACCATTGAGGTGTTGTGCCGAGTTCGTTGTCCGTTTTGTGCAGTGCCTTGCATGTTGTGATCCGTATCTTTAATTAGAGCGCCGCTTGAATTGATGACGGCTGGAAGTCAGCGGCTTGTTTGTAGCCCATCATCAGGTAATTGCCTGGCAGGAAATGCATATTCTCTGCAAATACAAATGTGTTTTCGGCTCTGAAAGTAGGCAACCAACTTTTGCTCGATTTGTTGAACCAATTCCCGTGCCCACCTCCCGTTCACATTCCCATTTCCACTCCCTTCGCTTACTTGCCGTTCTTTTCGCCATTGATGTTTAGGAGGCAGCACCATCATCATAATCAGGCATCAGCTGCTTCACTTGTTTAGGGTCACATCAACAGCCAACATGTCAACCTCAAAAACCGCAAAGTTGGCAAACAACTTTTAAACCTAAGAAAAAGGAAAATTCGGTCTCAGCTTCGATTGAAAATCAACACACACACACACACACACACACACATGTGCAGACACACACATTTACTTATTTGGCGTTGTGAAATTTAATAAAAGGAGCACAGTGGTCTGCAACTGATTGAGAAATGCCAACATGACATGGGTTTGATATGTGGTGAGTGGTTGATTATCAAGATGAGGAAAGGGGAAAGGGAGTCTGAAATTTTGTCATCAGATTGATATTTTTTGTTAAGTCTTTTTTTGTTGTTTGTTTTCCAATCAAGCATTTTCCATGAACGGCACACACAATTGGGAAAACTATTAAATGAAACTAAATAAATCAATTTCTAGAATTGTAATTGCCGTTTGTTTTACTTTTAATTGAATATTGCTGAATATGTACATTAGTTTGCAGGGTTTCAGGTACATACACATTTTAATGGAAAACTCGATTAGAATAAACATTTACCTACATATTAAATTCGAACATAGCTTGAAATTTCCCATTAAAAAAAAAAAATTAGAAACTTTTTGTAGCTGAGTTCAGTTTAAGTTCTAAAACTTTAAAAATTTCCTTTGCGAATTTAAGCAACGAATAAAAAATACCCTTATTCTTATACCTGTTCGCTTCACTCGCCAATCCACAGCTCATTTAATTGTACCATTTGTACCTCATCTTATTTATTTTACAATATTTTTTGGATCGTTATTAACTACATTTTTCGTTGTGTGTTAAATTAAGCTAGGAGCTTGATTCCCCTCCTGTGTAAATTTTAGCACGATGAATTTATCTCAACTATGTTTTGCTAAAATTTTATCCTAACATTTGTGCTGCACATATATTAGTCAGTCAGTTAGAAATTACAGCTTATATGTTTTGATTGTAAGTAAAATTTCGACGAAATCAACATAGTTTGTGTGTATTCAAAATATTTTCGAAAATGCCTTGGGTCGTCACTGTTCTAAACCAATGTGCAATATTTGTTGGCTTTAAGGGCAGATTTTGCTGCAGCGTCATTTTCAAATTTCGCTGTTGATAAGCACAAAAATCTCTGAGTTTTGACTTTAAATTTGTATGTAAACAACACACCTCGCCTCCCCACACACAAACATATATATAAATAAATATTTATATATAGAAACAAGCATACAAACACACACACACACAGAAAGAATATACAGTGCCTCTCACGCAGTCACTTCAATGTCAAGCATCAGCAGATCCTGGAAAAACAGCTAAGCTCATCAGCATATCAATGGCTGGCTCTGATTTTCTTTTTTTTCTCTCTCTCCCTCTCTCCTTTGCACTCTCTATCTCAGTCTTTCTCTCTTTTCGTGTGGATTTTAATTACAAAGGCGTCTGTTGTGGCTCTTGTTAGCTGTTGTTGCTGTTCATGTTGTTTGTTGTTATTGCGGCATTTCTAATTTTCCGCTAGACAAATTTTATATGACTGAATTATGATATGAACCGTAGCCCTGGCCCGGGTCCGAGTCAGAGTCAGAGTCCGAGCTCTCGTCCAAGCAGGTTCAAGCGTTCATAATTTGAAACCTTAAACGTTTTCAACTACGTTTTTCATCTATTTTTTTATTTTATTTTCTATTTTTTTAATTAAGCCAACGCGTTTAAAGCTGACGACAGAAATCAAAGTTTGTAGCTGGCGTCTAAAATTATGCTAAACATATGCCGAGCACAGCAGGATGATGCTTGGTAATGACAAGGACCTTCAGTTTGGCTTAAGAATTGCCTGCTCAGCCAGGCAAAAAGGACAACAAGCTTTATTAATGTTTTATGTGTATTGTGTGCCGCATACTAAGTAGTCTGGAGTAGTGGGAGGACCTCTTGACAATGTCCTCACAATGTCAATTGAAAAATGTTTGTTTGACCAGCAGGGAGGGGAGTCATTCAGTGAGTCAGTCAATAAGTGAAGCTAAATAAAACTAATTAGTTCCAATGAGCAAACAGAATGAACACCTGCAACAAGACCGAGACAAGCATTTTTAATTAAACACACAGAGATAGCGGGGAGAGAGAGAGAGAGAGCGAGTGTGTTGAGCGCTGCTTGAGGACAATAAAACAAAAGGAACCCAAAGTATGCAATGAAGACAATAAAACAAAGACAGCTTCAAAGTATGCAATGAAAAGACTGCAATTAAAATTCAAATAACATTGCAAGGCGAAGGACAACTTTGAAAAGTGCCAGACAATTTCAAGGAAACCGCCAAAAACGCACACAGAGACACACGTGTCATGAATCACACACACAGACAGACACACACACACACACACACACACACAGCATCATACATAGTAAATGTAATAAAGCTTTGGTTGGCATCCATTTCAAAACTCTCATGTAGCATACTTTTCCGAGCACTCGGCGCATATTGCGTTTTGTGGGGGTGGCAGGCTTTTTGTGGTTGCTGTGGTGTTGCCCCTTCAACCCCTGCAACACTCCATAGTCATTCAGCAACGCACCGCTAGCGTCTGGCAAACATCATCATATTCATTATTATGACAGTTGTTGTCACAATTAAAACAATAACAAAAACAAAAGTCGTAAGTTTACATGGTAATTAAATATTTTAATATGCCCCTGCGCCGCGTCTCCTTTCACCACTCATCTCTCTCTCTCTCTCTCTCTCGCTGTCTCTCTGCCCGGAGTGTGTGGCAGCGTGTGTATTTCTCATTTTGGGTTTTCGGTTTTGGTGTCTCTGCGGTGAGACTGTGTTGAGACCGAACCCAGCTGGCAGCAGCACCGCTGAAGACAGCAGCACCACTGAAACTCCTGATGCTCCTACTGCCGATGCTGTTGGCGGTCGTTATGGTGGCAACAGTGGTTGCAAATTGCCAGCCAGCCAACAGCCTGTGATAACTCTCTTTTATCTCCCCCTTCTCATTGCGAACGCAACAAAATTATTGTCATTGTGTAGCATTCGCCCCGTTGAATTTCACTTCATTTATTTCTTTTTTGAATATGCACTGCCAAAAATGCTTTTACAGCTACAGTCCACAACGAGAAGAACAACTAGAAATGTGCGCTCTCCCACTGTAAGCTTTCAAAGTTTCAACACTTAAATGTATGTTGTATTTTGTATGTGTTAGTTTATCATACACTTGAAGTTTTAGAGACTTTATTTATATATTAGAATGCCCAGAACTAAACTCAGAAACAAACTAGAGACAGAAACGAAACGAAGGAAAGCAATGCTGAAACTTTAATGTTGTAATATAAACAATTAATTTTCTATTTAAAAAATAAATATATTAAAATTTTTGCTGCAGCAATAAATAAAATGTTGACATATTGAAAAGAATATTTCTAAAAAAATGTGTATAATTAAATAATATATTGAAGTTCTATTAATACAATTTAAATAAACAAGGTATGGAAACAGTTACTTTGACAAATACGAAGTTTTTATAAGTTTTTCCTACTTAAATACATTAAATAAATTCTTTTTCAATCCTATTTAAGAGAAAGGAAGACCGAAACTAATCTAAATAATGATCTCATATAAATGCATTTAAAATATGCTACATTTTATTAAATAATGAAATGATTTCGTGCAGTGTAATTTTAATCTTCTAATTATCAAAGTTGTACGTGTTTATATTTCTACACACACACAAACACACGCACACTTATCATATTCACACACTCGGAATGTTGTGAGTAATTTTCATCTATTCAACTGTTGCTCAAGTTTTACAGCTCTTTTAATATGTGTGTGTGTGTGTGTGTGTGTGTGGTGTTTGAGTGTGGAAAGGTGTGTGTGGGTGTGTGATTGAGCTGAGCCGTTTAATTACAACTTTATTTTAATATTTTGTGCCATGTCGCTGCTGTCAGCATTTGTCAACTTCATTCTTCATTTTGCGCAATCTACTGCGTTTCACTCGCTCCTCTCTCCTCTCCTCTCCTTCTCCTCTTCCTCTTCCGACTTCACCTCAACTGCTGCTCAAATGGCATTAATTAATTCAATTCAGGCCTGTCATTTCCGCAATACCATCGTCGTCGTTTTAATCTGATTTGAGCACGCACTTAGGCGTTATTGAATTTAAACTTGTATATACGTCCAAAGAATATATATATATATTTATATATCTGTATTGCTTATTTCGGTTAAGTAAGAGAATTCATTCAATTTGTGGCCACTAAATCAACCATAATAATAACCACAACAAATGGACCAAACCAATGAAAAAAAAAAGAAAAGAAATAAGAAACCCTAGTAACGAAAAGAAAGAAAGCAGGAATGGGAAGAAAAGCTAAAGCAGCTAAACGAAAAGCAAGCCGCAAATTCAACGCCCAATTTTTGCCGCACTGCTGCTTCCGTTGTCAATAACAATTTACGGCAAAAAGGACTTGGAATAGAACATAAAGCGATGGCCAGGACAATAATCGAAAACAGCAGCCGGTCAGTAGAAAATATATTTCCTTTTTTCTAATATTAATAATCCTGGCGTACGCAACGAACAGCGAACGAAGGCATCGCATCTCGATATCAGCCGAAGAGGTTCACGGCTAGCAAGAGGCAGGAGGGGGCGGGAGTGGGGGAAGACGTCTCTGGACCAGGCCAACAAATGAGCTTCGACAGGCGTGGAGTAGGCGCTCCTAATATGTCACTGTTGGTGCCAATAACAATAATAAGCAGCAAAACAAAGCCTAAAAGCTGCCAACCATAAATTCTGAGCTGCTGCTTTGTTGCCACAAAAGGGGGCAGCATGAAGCGAAGAGGTGGGGAGACCAGGCCGCAAAGCTGCCAAAGACGTTGACAATGTCAGTATGGCACTGAGTACGGTGAGGGGGAACGGGAACAGGACGGGAGCACAGAGCCAGCGGACGACCCTTGCCAATTTCAGTTGCAAAATTTATGAAAAGTTCAATTTATTATGCGACATAATTTTTGCACATAGTTGCTGTAGATAATACCCTGTAGCTTGTAAACTGCCGCGGTATGCACGAAACGTGAATAACATATCTTAAATGTTTGGGTTGACAACATTTTTTTTTTAATTGAATGCACGTAAAAGTAACTCAAATATTTAATATTTTTATATGGTTTTTTAAAAAGATTCTGACAGACAAATAGTTTTAAAACTGACAGTTAATAAAATCTCCGGAAATTTTGTCATTTTTGGCGATTTTTTATTGTTTAATAATTTAGAAGTAAAAATATGAAAAAAATAAAAATAAAAATCTTAAAATGTAAAATAATAATGAAAAAATAAATAATATAATCAGTTAGAGGAAAAGCGCCAATTTCAAATGTCAATGCCAGTTTTAAAGTATAAATATATAATATTAATGTAATTTCAAATTTAAAAAATCCGTATAGTATAAAGAGTAATAAAATAAATATTATATACCTAGTTTAAATAAATTTTTTGAAATGTCAATACTACTTTCAGTTTTTAACTATAAACTCGATATATCGACTTGAATATACATGTATTGTGCAAATCTCGATTTGTTTATGTCTTTGCATCACTTTGTCGTATAAAATACAGTATAGAATTCTATTAGATGTTAAAAATCAATATTAATCGAACTTTTACAACACTGAAACAAACTTAATAAATTTTAAATATGTTTTCAAACTGTATTTATTTGTGCAATAGCTGAAGTAAAGAATGAAATTTAATTATACTATGAAATTTCCAAACCATGCACTACTATTTACAGAATGTAAAAATCAATTGCAGACTAGAGTGTCTGCAACATTATTTGATATTTTATTTAAAAACTTTATAAATTTTACTTGAGAATTATTCACACATGAAAAAACGTTGGCATATCAATTTTTATGCCATGCGCACATGTATTATTTTAGCATTTACATATGCGGGCATCCGTCTCATTGTGGATCTGAGTGTGTGTGTGTATGTGTGTGTGTGTGTGTGTGGATGTAAATGTGTGTTGGTAACATATGCCATAAATTGCCTGAAGTGGCCTCTCAACTTCGTTTGCTGCTTCTTGATGCCGCCCTTAGCTCAACACCGATGCTTTAGCCTTATTGAAATTTTACTTTTCTTTTGACTTTCCTCTTTCAGTTTTATTCTTTTTATTTTTGCTCATGTTTTGGTTGTTTATATGCGGGCCAGACAATAACCCACTCGGTATGGCATCAATTTAACATCAATCTATCGATATGTGCACACACACACAGACATACAGAAAGAGAGAGACAGAGAGAGAGAGAGACAAGCTCACACATATATCTTTTACACCGATGCTCAAAGTTGATTTGCATACGAATAATTCTGGTCTTATTTTCCTTTTGCTCTGTTTGTTCTCTCGTTGCTCTCAAAACATTAGCTGCGAGTTCTGAATTTCACTTGACTTTTACATCTAGTGCAGCTGGTAAACAAGAAATTTTCCTTTTTCCAGCATTATGCTGAGTTTTTCTCTCTTGATCCCTGGCGTTATAGTTCACTGAGGATTTGTGGTAAATTGAGTATTTTATCTTTGATTGATTACAAATGAGTTGCAAAATGTGCTGAATTTGGAAATAAATACGAAAAGGAATATTCGAGGACTCTTACAAAATAATAACCCTTGAGTGGTATTGTTTATTTAAATTGCAATCATTTTTCCTTTTCACATTTTCAAAATTAAAGACTTATCCATTTTTAATGTAAATAAAATTGCACAATAACCGATAAGAAATCAATAAAATGCAAATGTTAACCGAATAAGGAGACCTTATCTGCTTATAATTCAAACTAATCATTGCTCAAATGAAATCTCACTGTCTTCAATACGAATACTGACAGTAATAACTGTGGGCAGGTTACGTTTTATCAGTTCAGAGCTCTCTTTCATTTATTCTGTCTTCTCATGATAACAACGCCCCCTTCACTGCTACCTTGTTACCCCGCAGCTGGGCAGAATGATAACGCGCCTTTTGGCTATAATTGCTTTGCCTTTTGATATGCTGAATCATGTAAAATAATTTCCTTATTGGCCAAAAAAAGCCGGTCGTGGCCAAAACGTAACTTTTTGACAAAATGCCCGATTCGTCTTTTCGAGATTTTCCCCAACCCAATAGAGAATGACTGTATGGTTTTATTTTTTATTTGTATCTATGCTTACCGTTAATCTGGCTTAAGGGTTTGAAGTTATTCTGTGCTTTTAATTAATGAAGCTGCTAAGCAAAGCTTAACTAATTAATTTATTGCCAACAACAAGAAAATATTTTTAAGCCTAAGAAACCATGAAAACAGCTATATACCATTAAAAGGAATGAAAGCATTTCAATTATTTTTGACTAATGCTAATTCAGCGAAAAATGCACAAGATTTTAAGGGAAACGAGCGAAAGGAAAGGGACAACTTATATTTTATATATAATAAAAAGGCAATATTTATCATTTTCGGAAACATTGAGTTCTTGGGTGCTTTCTAGAGAAGACTTAAGACCTATAGAAGGTTTTATATCATCTGGAAATATAAGAATATTTACTTCGTGATTTTAATTATATAAGTGTCATTTGTCAATTCCCTGACATAGAATAATATTAAACAATATAATTTCGACAATTCTCAAATCGCAAATCAATCAAATTTTAAATTTGAGACTTAATAGAAAATTAGTTGAGTTACATTGAATACATTTTAAAAGCGAGTGATGATCTTTCAAGGAATATATTTAAAATGAATTTAAACTGAAATATTTTAGTGACAGATTTTACTTAGAAACTCAACTTTGGATAATTTTTAGTGAAATAAAAATTGTAATTAATTGTTTTGTAATGTAAACTCTAGACGTGAAACTATTTTACGGAAGGAAATATAAAGCATACTTTATTATATAAAATATGAAACTTAACTTCACACATTTTTTCCACGAATTGGCCATAATTATGACTTAGCCAAGCTGTTATATGTGACAGCAGTTAAATAAGATATAGAGATAAACGGCGACTTGATGTTACTTATTCAGCATTCCTTTCTTATCGGCGTTTGCTATCAGCTGTTTCTGCTTCTGTTTCTGGCTTTTATAACTTTACTTCTTGCATAACTTGCACTTTCGCCAGCCACATACCAGCTCTCTCACTATTTGGCTGAGCTTTCAATTGCTTTTTGGTGTCCATTTGTTGGCGCCCCTCGTTCGAGTTCCGAGTCCGGAGACCCCTGAATCCAGTGACTTTGTGTCCCCGTTACGTATACGTAACAATGCGCGCACATGACCCCTTTTGCTTGACCTCACTTATCTTACTTAGTGGTTTTAGTGCGCTCGCTTGCTGCGCTACAACTTGGTAACAAAAACATTTATAGACAGTGCCTCTCCCTACGGCAATCCCTCTTGCAATCCCCTTGCCAATGAATGCTGCCACTCAATGATCTCTCAACCCACTGCTGATATTTATGTGGCCAGCTGCTTGGCATTAGTGGAACTGGCTTTTAAGGCGGCAAAATGTTGTGTACCCCGCATGGCAATAATGTGGGCAATGTTACACACCCTCACCTCCGCCTCCTATGAGCAGGTTCCCCTTTTGGTTGCCACTTTTGTTGTTGTTGGTTAAAGGCATTAGGTTTCAGGCCACAAAAGCTTAGGCTTTCGTCTCCCTCGTCTCTGTCTTCGTCTGTCTCGATGTCCGGCAAGAGTTTTTGTGGCTGGCCAATGTACTGTTGTGCGTGTGTGTGTGTGTGTGTGTGTGTGTGTGGGCAATAAACTTGTCACTTGTTATTATCGTCTTAATCGTCTGGGTCGCTCAATGCCATTTGCTTTAATGTTCCACCAAGTTTTTTAGAATCTGTACTTAAAAGTACAAAGAGTCTGCCCAGTTTGTCAAATGCGAAATGTGTGCAACAATTCCATACAAAGCAGCTTTTTAATGCCATGTGTCGATCCAAATGTGTGAGCAATAAATAAAAGCTCAAATCGAGCATGCAGCATATTGCATGTGTTCAAAGCATAACGGGTAGAGCACTGTGAGCAGCAGCAGCAAAAACGACAACATATTTACCATAAATTATATATTAATCAAATGATTGACGCTTCTGATATTTACGCACTACTAATTGTTTTTTTACAAGGTCTATCATAGTCGATCGATCTTAGATCTTTTTGTGAACTTCTTATATATATAGTGTCCTCGCTATAATTACTATCATTGCAACATTTGCCTCGATTTGACTGCTTGACTATAAAGCTCACAACGGATTTTTCTAAGCCTCTCAAAGTCTAAAACATTCAAGTAGCCAAAAAAAATAAATAAAAGTTTATGCCCGGTCTCAGTATTTGAAACATTTATCAAAACTGAAAATGTATCTAAATATTACGATAGCAGGAGTGGGCAGGGAATCCCCCCACCCCCTTGACAAAGTTGTGAAGCAGAATGTTCATGTTTAAAAGTAATGCGTGTCTCGGGCCACGTTACAAAGTTGTGCAAATGCCTCAACGATCCGACGACCTTTATAATCTGTTCGCGCCACGACGCATGCTGCATAATAATAATAAAGAGGCAAAGTCAAAGCTCTAGACTCCGACACAAACAGTTACAACAATAACAACAAAAGCGATTCGAGAAACAATAAAACAAAGAGCAACCCGTAGGCCGTAGACAGAGTCAAAGTCAAAGGCAATGGAAACAGCAAAAGCAAAAGACGTTGCATACTTAACGGCTGATGTAGCTGTCGTCTAAACATTCTTGATATGTCGACATCGCTGTGTGGGAGGTCTGATAAGTGTACTATAAGGGTGACTGTCTCTTAGTTTCTTGAATACCTAAACAATGCTAGAAACTTGCGATTTAAATCTGCCGCAATCTGAGCAAGTTGTGAAATTTAAAATATTTAATCTAATCGAAGTTCTATGTAAGGATAAGAATTTTGACTTGATTGTTGATAAAAGGCAAATCGAACAATCAAACAATAAAGAAATGTTCAGATGTAGATTACCATGTTATAAGCTTATTACCATTTCAGTTCTCAATCAATTTTGATGAGAAATCTTATCTTAATCTCTTACGTCAATTTAATCAGATTGAACTTCAATGTAAATATTAATGCTCAAATCATCACTAAAAAAACCTTATATACTTGTAATCGATTTTTAAAACTACTCTTAATTAATTGAGTATTTTGAATAGTATTTAATTTTTTTTTTATAAATAACTGTCATTTAATAAAACTGCTTTTTAGCATTGACAGCTCAGCAGTTGTGTTATCTTTAAATCCTCAGATTTGTTGTTAATTATTTTTATTAGTCAAGTGAATTTTCTCTTGATATTTAACTCTGCAACTGCTTTTAAAGTTCAATGCTCAGCTTTAAGCCTGACCATTGGGCATTTTGTGAGCTTTTACTTTTTTCCTGCTGCAAAGAACTTTTAGCTTAGTGCAATGTTTCCTCTATAGAGAGAGAAAGAGAGAGGAGAGTGAGAGAGAGCGAGTATTCATTCTTAAGCTGAGTGTTGCTAGTCTGTAAGTAATTTCTGCTATTTATCAAGCTATGACAATGCGGATTTGAAGGCAGCTAAAATGCCAACAGACAGGCACACCCATACACACACACACACTCACACACACACCCACATAAACTTGAACTGAGAGAAATCTGGCGAACTTCACTTATTGTTGTTGCCACACTTAAAAGCGTCCTCTACAGTTGCCACAGGCTTAGCCCCGTCTTCTGCCCCACACCTCTTCTGCTAGCTTTGTTTAGCTGTTACCAGTTTCTTGCATTGTTTTTGCTGCTGTCGCGACTTAAGTGTTGCCTGTTGTTTACCTTTGTGCACATTTAGCTGGCAGTCGTTGTTGTTGCCAATGGCATTGCTTCATCCAAGTGCTAGACAAGTTTTTAGACCCTGTACTTAAAGTGAAAAAAAGGTTCCTTGATAATGCCAATGAACAAGAAAATTATAAACTTCAAATTCGGCATGCTCAAAACTAAAGGTATAACTTTACCTTCTAAACCCAAAGTCTGGGATCAAGATTTGGTTCGATTTAGTACAATATATTTGTATCACTTCCTTTTTTCTTGATTTTGATTGTATTCACAACAATTCAAATTTCGCTAGTAATCTGAATTTATTATGGAATTTATTTATGAGTGTCTTAAATAATTTCTATGCTTAAAATACATAAAGTATATCAAACTATTAATTTTCGAACCGAACGCATTGTTAATGAAAGTTGTTCGGTTCAGGCGCTTAGCGTAAAATCCCGAACCGAACCGGCCAAAATAATAAAATAAACGATCAATTTGAGTTGTGTAAAATATGAATTAAAAATGGTTCTTTTTTATCATTTTTGATTTAGTTTTTTTTTTTTTTTTTTGCACAGGATCTCTCACAGTCGAGGTTGCTCGACTGTCGCCCTTGTCTACTAGTTGTTATACCATCAGCTCAGAGAGAGGCAGCAAGAGAGCAACTGCCCAAAGCTTTTTGCCAGCTTATAAATAACACAAATTAAACAAAACAAAACCAAGAGAAAAATGAAACTTTGATATGAGGCAAAAAAAAAGTTTCTAGCTTCATCTTGATCATTAATACATATATATATATATACATACATACATAGATATGTACAGCATGTATAAACTCAATATAATTTCTGTCAAAAGTTGAAACTAATAAAAGCCAAAAGACATGGCGTCGGACTGGCTCTCTTAATGCTAATAATAATAAAAGTTTTCAAACTGTAGGCAAAGTTTGAACATTGTCTCACAGATCGAACGGGGAGATGGGGGCGGTGGGGATTACTGCATCAAGTTGACAGTAGCCTGGACTATTGTCCCGTTAGTCCTGCTGCACACACATCAAATACATATCATAAATATTATGACAAGCTCAATAAAATATCAAAGCCTGCTTACATGCGTCTTTACGTGAGTAAAAGACGAGACCAAAGACGCAAGTGGAGACTGAACTAGTGATGTGAGTTTGGATCAAGACCTCAATGTGGATGTTCATCGATGTTGGTGTGTTTTATATTGGGACAGGAAATCTTTAAAAATACCTATGAAGTTATCGATATATATTAAGATAAATTATTAAGATGCAAGTATACAGTATATATTCTTCGCTACGACGTCAAAATAATTCTAAGTATAATCGCTTTCGCGTAAATTGAGTTGTCGATATTTTATTGTATTTTTACATCATGTTAAAAACTTCGATGCATCGATCGTGTCCGATGTTTGTTAACCATGCCGTTTCTATAAATTATCTTTAGGTTTAATAATAACTGATATCGTTGATCAAATATTTATATTTAATAAAAATAAAAAAAATTCTACTTAGAGCATAAACAATTTGCAACGTTTAAAATTCAAATTATTACGAAATATTCAATTGATCAGAATTTTTGCTGAACAATAATTACGATTAAAATCATTCAGAAATAATTAAACTACCAATATTTTTGTTAACCTTTGACGCAACGATGAACATCGGTATCACCAAAAACATTGCACTAAATAAATCTCTAGGTTGGCCAGGAGTTACCGTTACTGTTACCGTTGCCGTAACTTGTGAGAGAGAGGAGGGTGTGAATATTGCCAATTTGGCAAGTGTCTGCACAGTTTATGAAATTGCCAGGTTGTCTACAAGATTTCATTGGTGTGTACAGAGTGTACAATCATAAATTGCCTAGGCCTAGGCCTAGTCCTATTCCTATTCCGAGCAAAAAGGGGACTGCGGTGCGGGCTGTGGCACGTGTATTGGATCTCATAAAGTTTGCGGCATTTTAAGCCGAAGCCCAGCTTACGGCGTAATCCTGCATAGAGAAATAATGAATGTTGGGCCCCATGTGCCCAACGTCGTCATCTTGTATCTGTAAAAAACAGCTAGACAGACAGATAGATAGATAGCTAGATGGATAGGTGCCTAAAATACAAAGATACAAGCAATGTAAGTGTGTGTGTGAGTAATCCCCATTTAATAGAACAGGCGTGAGACTAAAATTTTTGCGAAAAATATGCTGCGGCTTATAAAATGCTGGCAACGAACCACAAACTCAAATAGTTTTAGACCCAAATCGACCCACCACACAGCAACCGCAGTCAAGTCAACTTTGCTGTCCTTAAGGCAACTTGAACTACTACAGCACTTGCCCTCTCTTTTTGTCTCTCCCCCCTCTGTGTTAGTCTCTCGTTCTTGCCACAGCACTTGCTGACATTTTTTGGCCGCACTTTACATTATGCCGGCAGCAAAAACTAATTATATTAAAATGTCATGTAAAATTTTCGTGTGTTGGCAACGGTCAGTAATAGTTGTCAGTGTGTCACACTCCCTTTCCCTCCAATGCCTTTCTCTCTCTCTCTGTGTGTGTGTGTGTGTGTGTGTGTGTAGTTTTGGGCCATTTAACGCTGACTTTGCCAAGTCATTTTCGGGCTGGCCAAAGCAATTTTTTGTTCGACAAGCTTTGCGTTTTTAGAACTTCTTCGCAAATTATGTAGAAAACTGCAGAAAATTTGCATTTTTCATCTGGGTCAATAGAATTTTAAAGCAATTTTTAAGATTATTAAAATGTCTAAATATTAAAAACTTATAAGTTAATAAGAAAATTGTAGGTCAATGAATTTATTAAAATTATGTAGATTTTTTCCTTTATTATAAATATTAAATTTAAGCAAATCAAATTGCAATTGCCGGCTGACAAAATAGAATGAAGTTTAAAGATAGAGTGGAGACAAATGCAAATTATCTCAAACAATCAGATTGAAGATAAATATTTAAGCTGCAACCACATAAATTTTAGAATAGGTTCGAAAGGTTTGCAAATACAATTCAACAAGATATTTGCATTGTTTAAGTTCTTTTTCATTTTTTTCTACCAATTAAATTATGTAAACATGAAGTTTTTGTAAATAATCTAGGTTTATATGTCCCATATATTTAAATGCTGTTTATTTTTATTCATTGTCTTAAACATTAGTCTAAAATGTTCGGGTTGCTTCTAAAAATTATTTAAATCGTATATTTAAATTTATTTTTTAGAGTCTGTTTACTGCTAATGGAAACCATAAATAAATTTTTTTTGTACTCGTATCTAAGCTTTATTTAGCTCACAAAAATGCCATGAAATGTCATAGATTATTTTTCGATGTATCATTAAGAACTTTAAATAACTAATGATAATTTTTAAATCCACAATACAAAGCTGTACCCCATCGTGCATCCCCTATCCACTGTCGCTGTGTTAGGCTTATTGACTTGCAGATTGTGGCCGGGCCAAATTGACATTTGTTATGGCCGACAGTTGACAGCTGATTGAGAGATTTGTAAAATAGGGCAAAACTGGCATTTTGCTTGGTTAATGGCTTACCTTTTTATCGGTTCATTTAGCTGATGCCAAAAGTTAAGGGTCAACGGGCACAGCACAGGAGCGCATCTGCACTACTGAACTGGGCCCAAAAGAAGGCGGTCCAAGTAAATATAAAAAACTGAGCTATATCACGTATTGTAGTTCGATTGAAATGGCATGCCGATATTAATAAAAACAATGCTTGAAGTACAGGGTCACGCATGACAATACGAAGACCAAGACCAAGTCCCTCCCCTGACCAAATGGTCACACTTTTAATTTTGATTAATGATTTGCACACGGCCCACATCATTTATATGCCTGACTGAGCAGCGAAACCTGTCGCTTGATAGGCCAAAAAACTTTATCCAGCATCTTTTTGGGGCAACAGCGTCTATCGATTTCGTCATTTGATGAATTGTTTAATGGGATTTTGTTGACACTTCGTTTTTTTGTTTCACTTCCTCTTCCCCCTCTCGCTCTTTTTCGAGGAGATCAAAGCTGTGACAGGACCTGAAGCTTGTGCCTGACGATTCACGTTGCCCTCTGTTTGTTGTACAATTTAATTAAAATTTAACATTGCATACTTGCATTCTGTTACGATATAATCAGTGCCACTTCTTCAGAAGAGGCAGACAGAGAGAGAAAGAGATAGATGCGGCAGCTCGGCTCTCAGATCTCTGTTCTCAGCTCCCTATTCGAAGTGCTCAGTTTTCAACTTGCGTAAACTTTATTTTTATTACTCTTTCAAGTAACATTAAAATTTAGTTGCATACGGCACGATACCAACGCCTGGCATTCGCTATAAAAACTGCAGCAGAAAAACGGTGATAGACTAGTAGACACCCTGAAAATATCTTTGAAGATTTCAGTAAAACTTTTATAGTTTTATTAAATGTATGCTGTATTTGATAATTCATCCTCATTCTGACAGCTTTTTAAATGGCACAACTTTTCACGGCTAAACAAACATTTTGGTTTGTTTAGTTTAATTTATCATAGTTTTCTTGTACAAATTTATAACAATGGTTCGAATAATAGAATCGATTTTTCTATTATATACTTCAGTATGTCAAAAAATTGCAACATAAAAGAATGTAACTTAACTGACAAAATAATATAATTTTGTTCCTTAAAAATGGTTCAAGACATCAAACCAAAATGAATATAAATATGTGGAAGGTAGCTCTGTACGGCGTATTCATTTCACTGTCATTTCTTTCTACAGGGTATAGGCGTGCTGCAGTTTATATATTATTTGCAGTACAGCGTGTCCAGGCACCAAAATCGAGGCGTTCTGTTTCTTAGACTCAGCAGATTTAGCAATTCTATGCCAAAGTTGCAGCATTAAAAATACACAACGCTGAACGGTGTATGGGGATGGTAGAACTTTCAACTGCGCACTACAGAGTTGCAATTTTCCGTCAAATCAGGAGCGGAATGTGGAATGCAGAGGGCTTCGGGGGGGCTCAAAATGAAGAAGTGTTGGGTAGCAAAATGCAATGAATCGTTAAATTTAGCATCGTATTTCAATGCAATTCAGTAAAACGAAAATGCTGCTGATGCTGACAGGTGAATTGCTGCTGTCAGTCAACAGAACGACAGTACGTGCGAGCTGTGTGATTGATAAGGGCAGAAGGGGTGAAGAGGGAATTGGGTATGGAATCCTCTGAGTAAAGGACTCTTTTCGCATTGCATTTGACTCATCTTTTTGCGAGGCTACTGATAGTTTCTATGGAATAATTTGTCGTCAGCACACTTACACTGACACACACACACACACACACACATACAGTATAGTAAATATAACCAGCAGCTTAGATTCACAAGCCACACTCCCGCCAGTCTCCCGAACTGTCCACTTCTTCAAGCACTTTGCAGATTAAGCCTTTCCTATTACATCAGAGTCGAACCCTAAAATGTTGGCAAATTTTCCACAATTTCCGCCCGCACTTGCCACTTATTAAAAAGTCGTACAGATGGAATAGAAGAATGTTGGCTAAGGAGGGTAGAGTAAGGAAAAGGGACGTCGCCCGGGGGAGCTTAGAAGTAGCGTCATAAATTGCCCAGGCCCGAAAACATTTGCAGGCCTAACTTTCTCAACTTGGGTTAGGGCTATAAAAAACAGCTGCATACTTTACGGCGCACAGCATATGCTGATTTTGAATGCCGTCATCCCCCCCAGCCTAGTTGTAGCACCACTCTCTCGCCAAACTCCCTTCTCTCCATGCACTCTCTGTAGAGGAACACCTTACCGTCTGTTTACCGCACGAGGTCAATTTTTATGAGCATTTTGGCATATTGGAAACAGGGCCAAAAGTTATGGCTATAATTCTACAATGTTCCAAAAACAGAGGCGTCACTGCAAAAGGGGTTAACAAGTGAAAAATTTGTGGAGATTCAGTAGGATTTAGAAAAGTTAGACTCTTAATTGGGCTTGACATTAAATATATGTTGCTTCATATACAAAGCTGTTCCGGTTTTCATTTTCACATTTTCCCAATTTCATAAGATGTGTTTTCTCACGTTGCATTTATGCTAGGTACTTAAATATTTACATTTTCGGTTTGTCAGACTTTAATTTAAATTTAATTCAACAGTGAAACCCGGAAATGGCCATAATTAAAATTATATTTAAATAAATACTATATGTAATACTTGAATTATAGATCACGTGCGATAGAATAATAAGTATCTCATTTGCATACTTCCAAAATAATGCAGGTGGTTCGGATGTGATATAATTGGGTTTCTCTTTCAATTATTTAAAACATTAATTTAACCCAAAACAAAGATGCTATTACTATTTCCCTCTGTTCAATAAAGTATTATTCATATTAAATGTAAAGTTCCTTTTGAAATAAGTTAACAAAAACTCTGCAAGTTCAATGTTGTGTTTTGTTATTTCTTGCAATATCCTCCACATTCCACACAATTCATATATGTTGGTTTTAAGCTATCTACACTTTCATCATTTTATGCTCCCTTGACGATATCTACTGCCTATACTAATTATTAAACTACGTCCCTGCCTAGCAAAACGTATCAGGAATATTTTTAACAAAATCAATTCGATTTTATATACATATATTTTTTCCCACAATTTTTTTCCTTTTGTTATAGTAAAAATGTTAGTATTAATTTCCATATAAATTGCCAGGCTGACTGGTTATCGTTTTGCTGTAGTTGAGTGTGTATGTGTATGTTGTGTGTGTTCGTGTGTATCTATAACTGCACATTTCAAACGTTGAAATCAATTTGCACATATCAACAACGAAATTGTTTGCTCGCTCTATGGAGCTCAACCCCCAACTCTCAACTTCTAAATCCCCAGCCAGCGAATCGTGCGAAATGAAAAATCAGCAAAAACTGCACGCAAGGCAAAAAGTCGGTTGCAGTTTAACTACACATAGTACATACTACATACTACATAGATACATATATATACATATACATTTGTTGTCCCCATATCAAATCAAAGCAGACCTGGCGCTTCTACTACTACGATATCTATGGCATCTACAAATTTCATTTGGTATTCCTTTAATCTCTGTAACA
The DNA here is from genome assembly GCA_018901795.1 of Drosophila sp. st01m. NCBI lineage: Eukaryota > Metazoa > Arthropoda > Insecta > Diptera > Drosophilidae > Drosophila > Drosophila sp. st01m. Next base: position 2,042,516 of record JAEIFG010000269.1, read on the forward strand.
GGCAATACTCTTCCCCTTCTTCATCTCCTCGCTGAATACAAACATAATTAAATTTATTTAAATTTTTTGCTCTATGTCAGGCAACAACCACATTAACAATGTTGGCAATCCAACAAATAAACAGAAATCCCAGTTTTATGGCTGTAATGATACGATTTTTATGACTCGTCACGCAAGTGTCTGACTGTCTGTCTGTCTCTGTCTCCGTGTGTCTGGCGCTTGGCAATCAAATTGTTTAAGCAAACATAAAACTTTACAAATGCGCCAACTGAGAGAAAAAGAAGAAACGAATGAAAGATGAAGAAATCGTTGTAAATTTGCTTTGCCAACTTGTGGTGATGTGGATGTGGATATTGCGGGGTAGGTTGGGGTTTTAGCTCATTACAGCCACAAACCAATATGCTTATGGCTGCTTCTACTTAGGCTATAAAAACTGTTAACGTAAGCGTAAAATGCTTTCAAGTGCTTCGCAAATCCAGCGACGACGCGTCTCGACGTTGCAAGCAACAGCAGGCAAATCATCTTCATCTTGCCACTCAGATCCACAAAATTTCATTGGGCATTTTATAATGAGCAACAGCAAAAGTATGCAATTCTGTTGGAGAATGTTTTCTCTAAAAATCTTGTTAAGTGAGACCTTATCTAAAACAGTTGTTTTATTCAAAATTAATTCCATGAAATTGTTAAAGTCAAATTTTATTATTCTTCATAATTTATATCGCCAACCTGTCACATAACTAGAACAACAGCTCGAATTCAACACTGATTTAAGTAGTTGAAGAAATATTTTTCTTTCTATAATATTTATGGTTTTAAATGAGACCCTCCTTCATTAATTTAAATTAATTTCTAGGGAGATTTCATGAAGCTGTTCAAGTCAAATTCATTTGTGACTTTGTATTCTTTTGATAATCGAATCCTACAATATTTTTCTACAAAATCGTTTAAATAGCTATTCCATAAAGTCTTGAATTGACACTAAAAATGATTGAAGTAGCATAGTACATTTATCAAAACAATAATTTCCACTTTTAGAGGGTTTTTGCTAGGACTTTTAACAAGTAACTAAGTAAGTAACTAAGCGAGCGAAGAATCTGATGCGGTATTCGATTATTACCAAGTTATCCAAGTTGGTATTGAAATTTCTTATTTATGAATTTTGGACTCTGTCTGCATAAGTTTCATTCATTTAAAGAACTTACCACATTCGTATGGCATTGTTTGATTTTGTTTGCAGCTAATTGTGTGATCACAGTCGCATTTGCAAGTTTCAAACTTTGAAATTTTCTGCTAAAGTTGAGGTAGAAGCAAAGAGACATGTGCAGTTGATTCGGACAACTGCTGTTCTGTTGATTGTTGGCTCAACTTAAAAGCCACACACATATCACGCATATTTTTTGTATTTTCTTTTCATTTTTCGAGTGAAACATTGAACGCAAAACTTGGCAAATGATACCAAAAAGTATTCGGTAACAATAACAACAATGACAATGCATTAGCAACCAAATGGTCTGCAAACTTTACATTATTTACAACACTCCTACTTACAATGTCATTAGATTTGTGACAAAAGCAACACTATTCATTCTATTATTTCTTTCTCTTTAGTTCTCCTTTGTTCTTGCCTGAAAATCTTGCCTGATACCAGTTATAACAAGACTCGAAGATCTATGCGCAAAAATCTAAGAACTTGTAATGCTTTGAATTTCATAAACAAAACATAAATATATATTATTTCAAAATACCTAAACGAAATTTCAATCAGTTAATGGTTAAATCTCAAGCTATTAAATTTTATAGTTATAGTTAGACTCTAAAAATAATTAGATGTGTATTGAAATAAATAAATTTACCTGAATTCTACTATTTTAAATTTAGGTTGTTTCTTGGTATTTAGAAAATTTTAATGTATCTTACATTCAGAATCATTTTCATAACTAGGTGTATTAGTTTTTTAAGATATGGATTCCAATATTTGATTATAAAATTAAAATAGTTTTAGAAGACATAAAAATTTATTGTACTTATGTATTGAATAATGGTTAACCATTAACTTAAGTTAAGAATAAGTTTTACATCTAAGCTTATGAAACCACAAACAAATTATAAATGTTGAAAATATTAAATAACTGATAAACGCGTTAATCGGAAAATTCGTGTCGCTGCGTGTGTTTTAAAAGTAATTAACCCGTTGACGACCATTTACAGATGCAAATTTTTCGGATTTTCCTTATATACAATACCTGACACGTAAGTTTGCTGCTTGAGAAAAAGTGCAGCGATAATATTATATATAAAAAATGATGGTAAAATGTGCATGCAAACGATAATGAGAATTTAAGATTTAAATTGAATAAAATGCATAAATCGAATTGATATGTTGAGTAAACTACTTTACACACTGCCCGGAAAAGTGGAATAAAAGGTGGCAGGACGAAAACTCGATTGGACAATTGGCGATGTCAGTGGGGATGGGAATGGGGATGCAAATGGGAATTGGAATGGGAGACATGACAATATTTCGCTGCTTGTTTAACGTTTCGTGATTTTTGCCAGATTTTTAATGTCACACACACGCGCACACTCACACATGAAGATGTAGCGTTTCCCGTTCGTATCTCTGACTGTGTGTGTGCAGCACGTACGCAGTGCTGCCTTTGTACACACATACATACGTATGTGTGTGCCACAAACAACATCCAGCGTTGTATTGACAGCATATTGTGACAAATATGTAAAGAAAAAATAAAGAGAATAAAAATAAAAACACAGTGAGCCGGGAAATAAAGCGAATTCGCTGCAACAGCAAGAGGGCTTTAAAATGTTGTTGGTAATGCAGCTGCCAAAACACACATACCACATGCATGTATTTTGCATATATCGCTTATTGCTGTGGCAACAATTAAGGAAGTTCAATGGCTTTGCGTTAACTAGAAAAAGTGTTGCCTACTTATCAGCGCCAAATCGTTTGACCACTTTGTAAAAATGAGTTGTGTCGCTTTGAACCGAACAACTTCAAATGAGCGCGGTATTAAAATGAATGAATAAATATATTAAAAAAATTGAAATATTTTAATATTTTTTTGTTATTTTCAATGCTTCGTATCACACAGGAAAATAGAATCAAAGAAAATCATTATTATTAATGATACATTTTGTTCATTTCATTCAAACGAACAGGACAACATTTTTCAATTTGCTATTGCAGTTGTCCAGTGACTCTGTTGTTAGACGCACCGACCTTTCATAAACAGAACCCATTTCGGAAAACTAGGTTCAAACCCCACCCAGGCAATGTCGGAAATGTGTAAACTTATCTGTCAAATTATTATAAGTCCCCCATGCGCATAGTGTGTGAGGTTTGGTTCTTTTAATTAAATGTTTACCTACTGCAATGTATGCTTAAGAAAGATTCAAATTTGCAAAATGTGTGCCCTGTTCAATATATTGATATTTATTTCCTATTTTTAAGTTTTCAAGAAGTTAACAGCAAATATTCTATTTTGGTCTTTCGTTCAGAAAATCCAACTTTTTCTTTCTCTCAGCTTTGCTCCCAAAACTTTCTTTTAAACTTAAATATATATTATTTAGATTATATATTCAGTAATGTATCAATACTCCCTTATTGGCACTGAAATTTCGGGCTAAGAATATATGTTATTGGCTAATAGTAGCTTTACTTCGTGTTAGTTAGGAAGAATAAAAGTCAACATCCTTTACCGTTATCAAATTTGATTCAGGTGTTCAAATTTGCTTACCCAAAGTGTCAAGAATTAATTAGCTATTGTACTCATTTTTGGGTACCGAGCTGAAAATAGTTGTCCTGCCGACGAACATCAATTGTTGATATATTTTTGCTAACCTTTCAATTGCCGTTCTTTTGCCACTTCCACAGATCCGCCGGAGATCATCAGGAAACCGCAGAATCAGGGGGTACGTGTTGGAGGCGTGGCCAGTTTTTATTGTGCGGCACGTGGTGATCCTCCACCATCGATAGTTTGGCGCAAAAACAGTAAGAAAGTTTCAGGTAAGTTGCAAGCGATATATGCTATATGGAGAAAGGTCATGACACCACAAAATTCACACATACTCGTATCCTCATGCGCACACATTCTAAATGCAGGCACTCAATCGCGTTACACGGTGCTGGAGCAACCTGGCGGCGTTTCCATCCTACGAATTGAGCCCGTTAGGGCGGGACGCGATGATGCGCCTTACGAGTGCGTGGCTGAGAACGGTGTGGGCGATGCCGTATCCGCAGATGCAACTTTAACCATCTATGAAGGTAAGTGGCAACACATACAGCAGCCAAGACACCATGGGATCTCTGGCTAATTTTTTGTTCTTTTCTAACTCAAAATAATTGTAACAACGATACACGATATCTCAGTTTCATTATTTGCCTTAAGCTTACAACAATAGTAGGAAGTTCATATAGAATAAGTGGATTAAAACTATCTTATAAAAAGAATTAAACTTACAGACTTGCCAGGCAAATATGCTACATATAGGCAATTAAATCTTTTTCAGGTATGAGTGGTGCTAGTATTTTGGTTTAGTTAGAAAATGCTTGAGAAAATGTAATAAAATCATTTTTACGTAGAAGATAATGTAAAATTTTAGTAGGAGAATGCACTTTCAAATTATTGATATATTAATTTCAATTGATTTCAATTCAATGTTTGATACACTTCATAGCTGTATTGGGCTGAGCTTAGCTTGCAGATATTTTCCAAACTATGTTCTGACTACAAATTTATACAAATTTAATAGCTAAGTTGAACATCTGTTAGCGATCTGTTAAAATGATCAGTACGAAACATTAAAGACTTGTGTATTTCTCTAAAAAACTGAGTTAATTCAAACAAATGGGCAAAGCCTCCCATAGTGCAACCATCCATCTATCAAACCATTCATCCATCCATCCATAGCATATATTGCAAGTGCAGGCGCCTTAATTGCAGCCGCAGTCGACATCGTAAGGTGGAGGGGATGCCCATGCGGGGGAGTAGGTTGGATGGATATGGGAAAGTTTTAGCGTAATGTAAGCAAAGTTCATACATTGATTTTGAATTAAAATTGGGTAAAGAACTTTACATGCCTTAGCGTAATAGCAGACACCCCGTTCCCTTCTCCGTCCGGGTCCCCAACCATCACACATTTCCTCATCCATAACCATTCCCTTGTCTACCCCAAGGGGTAACTGCAAAGTTGTTTGCCAGCTTGTTTGTGTGGCTTAAATTACTTGCCAAAATTTACTTTTGCTTATTTACAACTGTGCAAAGGATAAAGTTTTTGCCTAAGCCTAATCAAGTCTATGCCAAGGGAACGGGCCAGAAGTTTGGACCAAACTCTTACTAGCCCTGGCAATTGAACTAATTTGGTTAAACTGAGAGAGAGCCAAGCCCGACGAAAAGTATTTATAATTTTGCACTAAATTATAAACAGCTAAAAGTTCGTTTTGTTGGTTTTTTGCCTTCGCAAATCAATAACAAGCATTCTTGTTAATTCCATCTGCAAAAGGGATGAACGAGCCAAGAGTCTTATAACTTTTGGCAGCTCGAACAATTTTAATGAGCTTAAAGCAGCCTTAAACTACTTAATTAAGTGTGCAGTAAATTTATTTGAATTAATCGCTCGCTAAATTAACACAACAAAATTTGCTTAAAGACAAAAAAGAGAACTGAAAATAAAAGTTGCAAAGTTATAATTATATTGATTTAATAGTGGGTTTGCAAGTGATCAAATTTGTGGTACTATAAACTTATAAATTGTTGATGCAACTAATCAGAATTCTTGTTCGGAAACCACTAAAACAACTTTAATTTGATTACACGTTATATTATTTATTGTTCGTTGAGTGAAGTTAAACAAAGTTTTTATGGCGTTAACAGCTTAGAGTGAGCTTAAACGAATGTGTGAAATGAAACTGAGTAAATTATACTTATAGACAACTATTTTACCATTTAACCGCATATGCAAGTTTACTTGTAAATAATTTAGTAGTATTTACGAAGCTAAATTGGACTTTGTAATAATTCTAAATTTATGTTAATTTAGTGCTTTTTATAATTTATTTTCTCTTTATATTTGCTTAATATGTGGTACATAACATTTGCTGTTGCTTTAAATATTAAAGTCTAAGCAATATTTATATAAAGATGTATGGATGTAATCTAAGTAGTTACATATTTTACTTTTAAAATATAATAAACAATTTTACTCAATTTACAATATGAGTCAATGGAATCTAAAACACAAATTTGATGCAAGTTAAACAATTCAATTTCCTAACATACTTTGGATTTAGCTATAAGACTATTAAATTTCTGATTAACTTAAATATATAATATTCGATTTACATTGTTTGCTAGACATCCAAAATGTTGAGCCTCATATTTCAGCTGAATTGGGAAAATTTTAGATTTGTGCAATTCTCTGAGCTAGTTTCGCTTCAGCAGCCATTTTGTAAGCGGAAAATAATTATTGGCGAGGGTAAAATGGTTAAAAATTTATGCATATGAGGCGTATGAGTAATGTGCTGTACTTAGCCGTTAGACTGCAACTTATAATTTACTACTGTCTACAGGCTGTTTTGTAGCTTGTTTGTCGTTGTTGTTATTGGTGTTGTTGTTGTTTATGGGAGGTGGCGACGCCGTGGTGCCGCGTTGCACCGCAAAATGTGTGAAAATTGCACGGCCAGGTGGAAAAACATATTTTGGTTGATACATTCCACTCACTGTAGGTGGCATACACACACACATACATATTCCCGCACACCTTGCTGTGTGCATTTTTAGTTGTTAATTATGCCAGTTGATTATGCTTTGTGCGCCCTGGCGCCAGGTAATTGGTGTGCATTTGATTTGTGGCCGCTTGTAACGCTCCTTGATAGAGCTCCATCCCATAGCCGTAGAGTATATTCGAAACTCATAAAACGAGGGGAAGTAATTAGTGTAGTTTAACAGCGAGTACATGCAGACTGAAGGTAAAAGTTGCCATTAAATCCAGACCGTTTGTCATGAACGTATTGAGCCGGGGACCAGAATCAAGCTGCAAATTTAGATGTACATGTTTTGTCAGGAGCCACATCTATACACTGAAAAAGGATAAGCTTTTAAGACATTACTAATATACTGAGGATGTTAAATTTAAAAATTTCAGTTCTTAATATAAGAAAACAAAATTTATATTTCAAGAAAATATGATAATGTTATGTTTTAATAAGAAACTGTTGGTAGTCGAATATTAATAGCAAGGAAAAATAAATTTAAGGAATATTTTATATATCACCAAGTAAAGAAATAATGGACATGTAAAAAAAACTTGTTTGTTAGAAATCGACCTTTTTAAGAGATGTTCTAAAATTTAAATTTTATTTGTTGATGCATTTTTTGTTGGCCAATATTCATAGTTGTGGGCCCAAGTTCCTGATTTAAAGCAGACTTTTTCCCAGTGTACGTGTAATATTTTATCGCAAAAACTTAATTCCTGTTCAGTTTGTAAATCTTTTGCCAACATTTATCCAGTTCTTTTCATTTACTGCCGCAAATTAATCGCATGGAAGTTTTTCTCTTCCACTTTTTGCTCATTTCCATGGGATGCCTGCATTTAGCTTCATGTATATCCATCATCTATATGTATGCATATATCATCTCATATAGCTCACCTGCAGCTGCACAAACGCCAGGAGCCTTAACTATTAATTGCTTTATGGAGCAGTTGAAAAAAGGCTGCGGCTTCTGTTGTGATACTTACATCATCTTTTTGCTGTAACCAGGGGTATTATCAATATTTTGAGACATTTTGCGAGATAGATGAAAAAAAAATATTTTTCTGAAATTTGCGGCTGTTCAGTGTTCTGACATTTTTAATATTCATTGAAGTTAATTAATATTTTTAATTTCTGGCATACTAATTATGTTACAATATTGGTGTACATTTTTTAATTCAATGTAGAATTTAAATTCTTAAAGTACAAACAAAAATTTGTATATTCAATTTTAATTTAACGATAATTTAGAAAACGAGCTACAGGAAAATTTAATTCTTAAAATACAAATTTGAAATAATTATTAACCCTGTTCCCAGGACACACCCTTCAAATAATGCATCTAAGGTTTTTTCAATTATCCAGTGGAATGTAGTATATGGGAAGGGAATTCAATTCTCGGCTTGACCTTCACTTTGTTACCTGTTTTCCTGTTGGCTTAAAGTTTTTGGTGTGATAAATCTCAATGTAAAAATTTGCAAGCACACACACACAGACTCGCGAGTGTTAAAATAAACGCGGCAATGCCAATAAAGGCGCTCTGACACGCCCACTGTGTGCTGCCACATACTGCAACGCAGAGGCAAGCTGCCAGAGTTGCCACCAACTACACGCCAAGCACGTTTGAGCTTCACGTGGAAGCATTTTTAATCAAAATTCCCAACAGGCTAAAGCAGCGCGAGATCAAAAACACTTGCAACGAGATGTGCACCAGCATGTGTGTATGTGTGTGTGTGTGCGTGTGTGTGAACAGGTATGTTTGGGGTTGTATACACAGAGCGAAAATATCAATTCGCACACTTCTTACCTGAGTTCAAAAATTGTAGTAAATTAAGTATTTTCAATAAATACTTAAGAAAACCTTAATGAAGAGAAATAAATAAAAATCAATTTAAAATTAGATAAAGTCTTTATCTATCTTATTTATGCTTATTGCAGATTTAACTGAAAATATTGTACACTTAGCTTGAAGCATAAAATGTTCTTGAAGTAACTAACTGAAGACTTAATTGAAAAATAGAAAATTATCCCCTTACATGAAGTCTTATTCCTTAAGCACGATCCATTTAAAAATTATATTCAAGCGAACGTTGGAACTGTTACTGCGGATATTCACTGTGAGATTCCTTTTCGCAACCGAGTTCCGAACTCATTGAAGTAAATCTCTTAAATAACCAGAAATTAGTGCAAATATTTTTGAGTTTAACTTGGTTCAATATTCTTTACTCATATTTAAGGATGATATAATCTTGTCTAAAAATGTATTATAGCTAATTTCTAGTAATGTAACAATACAATGAAATATCGACAACTCGAGTAATCAAGTAATTCGACTCTATAATTAATATTGATGATCTTTCGACTTGATTAAATCGATGCTCAAGAAAAATCAAGATCGTAATAAATTATAAAATCAGCGAATAAATTTGTTCAATAAAATACAATACATTATTTTGTGATCACAATTGCGTTTTTAAATAAATAAGAAAACTGATTAGAAAACTCAATATGTACAACTCAATGTTTACCGATATATCTATACGTATTTTTGGTGATTTTCTATAACGATTTAAGACTCGATCCAGATTTTGGATTTGCATCACTGCTAATTTCGAATTTGTACTTAAATGTTGCCTTTACTCTCTGTGTAGAGCCGCCGTTGCTGCTGCTACTACTCTTATTACAAGTCGCCACAAAGCCGTCATTGCCACCTTCTGTACACGCACACACATGCACACACACAGCATACACATACACCGCTGTGTTGACGGAGTCAGAGTTGGTCGGATAGATTGCAGCAGCTGCAAATAACGTGACTCTGTCTCAGCAGCTAGCAATATCTCTGCTTGTTGCTGGGTGTCAGAATGGCGTACATTCAAGTGGGCGTGGCATCAGTGCAGTAAATCCTTTTGGCTTGCAGTTTTATGCAGTGGCAACCACCAAAAAAGAAAACAACAAGTAAAACCAAACCAAAAACCAACGACGATGCTACCAAATTTTTTTATTTATTTTTTGACATATTTGCGTGTTTTTGTTCTGCTCGTTGATCTTGTTGTTGTTGCTGTTGTTGCTTTATGCAAATATCGAAATAAAGATTAGTTCGCACATTCCTCTACCGCTGCAGCTCTATATATCTTTTGTGGGTGTGGCTTAACGCCCTCCTCTTGAGGTGTGCGTGTTGTGTGTGTGTGTGTGTGTGTGTGTGTTTGTATTTATGCGAAAAACGTTTAACTAACTGGCGGCGTTAGTCGCTGCGATTTAGTGCTAATGTGGAAAACCAGCATCCTTTTACCGACCCCTATAGTACTTTCATCCCCTATCCATGCCTTTTCCCCGTTGCCAGCTAGCTTTCCCCTTGCCCTAGAAAGCCCTGCAGCTTGCCTAGCATAAAATTTACTGTTTACAATTTGTTGGCTGATTGCTGGCGCTTTGCTAAATTTATTGCATGCTATATTTATATTCCCCACTCCCCCTCTCCGCCTCTTAGTCCCGTTTCCTCCTGCAATATACACACACACACACGCTGTCTTTTATTTCGCTGTGTATTTATTATAATGTGCTGCATTATTATTTTCGTATTACGTATAAACTACAACAAAAATAAAAGAAAACAAAACAAAAACAATGAAGTACTGCAAGTTGGGGTAAATTGCGACACTCTTGATGGAAATTTTTGAAATTTTAATTAAGAGCACAAGAAAATGGCGTGGAAATTCAAGAGTTCTGGTTAGAAAACAAATACAAATTGTAAAGCGCTTAACTGGTTGCAGCTAAAGAGTTATTGTGTGAGAAAAGCGAATTTTAAATTAATAAATCCAAACATGAGAAAAAACTAGAATTTCTATGTTGAATCTTTAATTAGGTAATAATTCAATATTTCAATATTGTTTGTCAATCCAAATATATAAAAAAAATTCAACTTAAAATGTCATAAATGTCTGTGTTTTCAAGCTCCAATACATAAGCTTTCTGGCAAAAAATTACTTCATTTTTCTTTATATTTGACAGTAGAAATAAAACTTGCAAACCCTTAGCAAGATTTTTATATCTTTGACGAGTCAACAATTCTTTTTTCAACATGCAAGTAAAGTGATATTTAGCCATTGTATTTATTATTATATTCTCGCAATGCGATTGGTTTATTTCGTAATCCAATGCAGAGAGACGCATAATCTTGAAGTTACTGAAAGAGTATGTTTTATTGATTAACAAAGTATGTTATTTCCAGTATATTCCTATCCAGCTGCTGTGTATATATAAGAATAAGATGTAAATAGAAAATATTTATAAATAATCTTTTGTACTTATACATTTTAAACATAATATTGAAAATAAAATATATTACCGAGTTAAGAATCTATTCGAAATCCTTTTAGTCAATATCAGAGTTAAGTCTAGACATTCGACAACAACAATAACATCAGCAGTCGCCAAACAGAAACACAAAAACGCAAACAATTTGCTTGCCACAGTTGCCACACCTACACGCCCCAATCGGGTGCCACTTCCGCAGTCGCTGTGCCGCTTCGAGCCCTCTCTGCTAACCAAAAACAACAACGGCTACATTATAAGCTGGCCAAAGCGTTAGCACAAATAAATTTCATTAATTGCCAGTCAAAAAACGACGTCGCACAGAGATTCATTAATCTCACTTTATAGTAATAAGCGGCTTTGGTGGTTACGGTTTGGTTTTTGGTGGTTGGTGATTGGTGGTGCGAGGTTCACCTACCGGTAGGACCATTAGTTGGGTTTGATTAAACAGCCGCCTGGACACTGTTTATGGCTCCAACTCCGCCTTACAATCTTTTTCTATCTACACTTGTTGCAAAGTCAAACGGCAACGTCTGAGCACAAAACTTTATCCTTGGAATTTGCAGCGACCGCCCGTTGCGCCTGCCCCCTCCTCTCCCCTTTAAAGGGTGTGGGCTCTTCGACTAACATTGACAATACACTGGGCGCGTTTAACTGGCCAACAGGATGCCTGGCCAGAACAGTCGCCCGACCGACCGACAGCCACTTGGCGCCGTTTTGCCGTTTGCGGCTGCCTAAAAAGTCATATTAATAATGAAAATTGTACTGTAGCGAAAAGTTTAAATGGGAAATTTTGCAGGCAAGTACGCTGACTGCCCTGCAGCAATGCAGTGGCACCAAGCTGTGCGCAGCATCCCATATACACACAATAAACTGTGTGTATATGACTGTGTGTGTGTTTGAAAGTTATTGGGCTTAGAGCGCTTTGCGCTTAATATATGATATAGCATAGTGAAATAAAAGAGTGAGCCAAAGAGGAGAGAGAGAGAGAGAGAGAGAGTGGGATAGACACATTGTATGGAATAGTATGCTGTAAAACTTAACTAAAGCTGCAACTTGAAGCACAACAAAGTTATGCTAATAATAAGTGCGTCTGTGAGTGTGTATGCCCAACAACCTCTTTCGAGCTGAACAACATTATGATAACGACGTGGAATTTGTTTGCAATTTGTTGCTTTTGCAGTGCCATACTCAATTAAAGCTGGAATCACAAAAATATTCAATAAAAAGCTTAAATCTCCCGAGTTATTGTAGTTAGACATACAATTTTTGTATTGTGAAAATGTTTGGTTCGTTGGTTCGATCAAAATAACACATAAACTCAAGGTTTGGGTTCACATCTTCGTTTTATTTAATACAAAAAAATACTTTTATTATTAAAACTTTTTCTTAACTTTATAAACCATTTATATATACATAATTGAAAAAAAAAATTATAGGTTTGGAAGTTTTAAATATATTCAAAGATTTAGAAATTATTTATTTCAACTGAATATATTGAAATAAATGCCCTATATTCCAAGTACATAATATTATTTTATCTGCGAAACGGATTACAATATATAAGCCTCCATTTTGACTGAAAATAGTGACAAAGCAATCACTTAAATCTTTCACATTATTTTTGACAATTGTTGGATGTCAGAAGATGATGTGTCAAATAAATTTCATATATTTAAAAATATGTTGTTTATTATGAAAGCATAAATGATATATTCACGAATTTTAAAGCACTTAAAAAGCTCTTTCCACTTAATGCAAACTATGGAACATTAAATGTCCGTATATTGCATATTGCATATGATTTGTGGCAGGAGAAATGCAACTGTGTGGCGAAATTGGTAAAGGAAATCTATCTGTAGAACTCTCTACATACAAACGCTAAAATGATATGAGTATTGCAATAACTAAGCTCTGACTTGCTGGCATATCTACTTGACTGTGGGTGCGAGAAGTGGGCAGGAAAAGGCGATTGGGGAAACCCCCTTGTCGCGGGTGTAACCACACGTAACTATCAAAGCAACTTCGTCGCCAGCAACGTCTTAAATTGAGTAACATCGTCGTGCAGCCATAGAAATATAATGCAACAGAGCTGTGTGGCAGCTACTGGGAAAGTTGCCCAGAAAATTGTTGCAAACTAAATTGAAAAATTGGTAGTAAGACGAGGTAGAAGAAGCTGAAATATAGTACAAAAAGTGTGCATCATGGTAGCTGAAGCGAATGCCCTAATCAAAATTGCAGAATAGGCTAAAGTTGCTTGAGGTTTACAAATGAAAATCGATGCCTATCAAAATGGAAATTGGATATTTGCCAGAAAAAAATATTAAAATGGGAAAAATAAAGCATAAATGGACATAGAGTTCTTAAATAATGAAAGAAATTCTAGCGTTTAATTTGTTTCTTAAAGAAATTGACGCGCTAGTGAATATTTTTTTCAATTTCATCTTAATATATTTAATCTCATTATATGCATATAAGATCAGGGTACGGATTTTCTATTGTTAAATTCTGTCCAACCATATTTCCAAATTTCTGATCCGACTATCACAATTTGATCAGTTTACCTTATACTTGCTAAATGTATTCTAACTAATTTGTAAGTAATTACAAATTTGAGTATTAAAATAGAATATAAACGCAGGATTAGTTGTTGCAAAACACATTTTATAATTATAACTTAAATAAAATTGGTTTATGGTATAACTTGAGTTTACTATTCTTTCTCAAAGAATTTGAATGTGTTTTTTTTTTTTTTTAATTATCGTACATCTGTGTTATCGATGTTAGAGTATTTCATTTTCAATGTATTCGGCAGGCAGAATTTCTTGTATGTCAGTTGCCTGGCCATCAATAGATTCTCCATATTTCACACCCCATATTCTAACCGACTGGCCCCCCGCCCCCCTCAGTAACCTCCTGCTGTCTGTCAAGCAAGTGCAAGTTTTTCGGTATTAAAGTTTCAGCAGTAATGACGTTAAATAAAATTGGAAGCGACTTAAAAAAATTGAGCTTTTATTGGCTTTCGAAAATGTAAAATTACTTGTTTTTTATGCCAGTAGACACGTATATAACAGGGTTCTCCTAAGAGAATAGCATGTTTTACATTTGTTACATGCTATATTTTATATCCCCCTGCCCCATTTCGTCTTGAATGAAGTTCATCATCATAACAGTAAACGATGCGCTCCAAGTGCAGCCCTAACTCACAAGAGAAACGGTTTTGACGCATTGCAGTGAATGGATTTGATGTCTATGCCCTAAAATTTAGATGGTTTGTACAGAAGCAGAGAAAGAAGGAGAGCGAGAGGGAGAGAGAGAGAGTGACAGAGAGAGATGGCTATATTGTGGAAGAACAAGGCGGGAGAGCCAGCGAAATAATATATTGCAGGAGGAGTAGAGCAAACCACTTGCTGCTAAATAGTTGAACATTACGAATTAGACTTGATGTGGACCAAGCGCCTTAACAATAAATTGAAACAATTTATGGTTTAGGCCAAAGGATTCAAGTATATGAGACTTTATTGCTAGGCAGACTTATGTGGCCTTAGATTCGAGTCAAAGCCAGCCTCAAATCGCTTTTGCTTACATATAATGACTACGGCGAATATTAACCAGCCTTGAGTATACTAAATAAATAACAAAATTACTTTAAGAAAAACAAATACTGTACCATAGTAAATATAGATAACCGACGACTACGCGCAATGCTTACTAAATTAAAATGCACATTTTGTATGGATAATTGAGGGATTCGCTCCTGCTTGCTTTTTTGCTCGTCAACTCGCTTAGTGTATAATGATTTACATCTATTTTAGTCATTATCGTCAAACTCTCGAGTACTACTATCAAGTAATGAAATTAAAAACTAGGTATCCAAGTGTGGGCTGCACTTTTATAATACTATGATCTAATGCCGTCCTTACCTATTATATTCGTACCTTAGTCGCAACGTTTAACTAGGCGACGTTTGTTCTCCGGAGGGGTTTTTGGTGCTTGGGGATCCAGGGAATATGCGGGAACAGAAGCAGCTGCTTATGGGCTCAAACTCGTCTCATTGTGCAAACAATGCTAGCTCAAGCATAAACATAAAAACACATAAACAAACGTACAATAGAGTGAAGAATGTTTTGGGACATATTCTTAAAGCATACTTTTTGTGGGCGCAGCCTTTGTTTGCCTACATTTTGTGTTTTAGCTTTGACTTTGGCCTCATTGTTTTGCCAACTGCATTGCTAAGTTGCCTTTGTTGTTGCAGCTGACACAAGAGCATAGACTTTAAATAATACATGCTCCTTGCTAATGCTCATGCCTCTAAAATTAAGAAGAATAATGAAAATATTTTCAAAAATGTCTACAAATTAGGCAAACAATCAAGTTGTTGGACTGTTGAAAATATTTTTCAAGAGATAATAATATAAGTATTAAAACTAAAAGCAAACAAATATAAAACTTAAATAAAACATGTTTATTCACATTTAATACTGCATGCACTTAATTTAAGTGGGCTTAAGTTTCGTGTAGGTCTAGAGGGAACAGAGAAATTAATTTTGTTTAATAATACGGCGGTATCTATTTCATTATTTATTAACTTAAGTAAGAAGACCGCACCCAGCATAATGAGTCGGTTATTAAGAGTGGGGAGGTTAATTAATAAAAGGATGTCAAGGAAAGAATTGAAATGGGAATTAATGCATTAATAAATAAATGTAGCTCAGTTTTTTGTATTTATATATTTGCAAACAAACAATAACAAACAACAAATTCATTGTAAACTAGCAAATATTCATCTTTTAAATAAAACACAAGCAAAAAAAAAGAATTACAAAAATAATTACATAGCCATTTTCCGTTAATATGTCAATTTCTTTTCTGTATAGTATATTAACCGACTGAATAACATCAAACAATTCTAGTTGCAAATCTGTTTAGCAAATTTTAAAACAAATCTGATCTGTGTGAAAAAAGTATAAAAACCACCACCAAAGTTGGTTACTTGAGCTCTTTTTTCTGAGATCTTAGTGTATGTACTGTCTGATATTGTAGAGAACATATAAGTCTCTGTATTGACCTTAAAATATATCTGTTAACTGATCTAAAAAAAATGTTTTAACATTAAGATATTAGTCTTCAAACGTTTAGTCTAAAAAATGCGTTAAGAATATAAAATTATTAGAGTTATAAAATACGTTACAAATAAGAGTAAGGATTTATTATAAGAAGTAATGTTCTTAAGATTTAGATAAACCAAATTATTATTTCTAAATATACAATTTGTATGTATTTTTGACATTTTTCGTAACCTCGCTTGCCTTCAACTGTAGCACGTCTCATATTTCCAAACAATTTTAGATTTTTATTCTTATATAAGGAACTTAGATGTTTAATATTAATAGTCTTAGTGCTGCTAATTTGGTCTTAAAATGGTCTTATTTTACGAACAAAATATTTAAGATGATTATTCTTGATTGGTCTTTTTTTTTTAGTGTATATATGTTTGCATATACTTGTATGTTAGTATGCATATCCACCACTGTTTACGTGTTTGATGCCTCGCAGCCAAATTAGATTGACTGATGGATGTGGGTTTTGGGGCATACACACACACGCACACACACACGCACACACATACACACGCACACCTCAGCTCGTATCAGTTGAGTTGAGCCCATGCACTTGACATGCGAGCAGCACTTGGCCTGACATACGATGCCACTTGAGAGATATGTCTTTGTTTCCCTTTTACATTTTGTTTGCTTATTTGTTTATTTGTTTGTCGTCGTGTTTGCCTTTTGATATCTCAACTTGGCGTGCGGCTTAGCGACAGCACTCCTCGCATGGTAAATCGACGCAATTCACCAGCTGGAATAAGGGAGGGGAAACAGTTTGAGCTTCAGTTGGAGTTGGAATTGGAGTTGGGGCTCTAAAACATCTCGTCACATGATATTTCGAGCATTGTGGTTGTTTATTTATTTATTTTTTTCATTACATGTGTAACAAAGTTTTGCATTCGCTTTGAGCTTGTCTCACACATTAATAAGCCAAAAGCAAAAAAAAGCAAGGCGTGCCTTTTTTGTCGTTTGTTTTTTATACAAAGTTTTCACTTATCTGTCATGTGTTTTGCGAGTGTTTGTGTGTGTCTGTGGGGTGTGGCCTGCCTTGGGTTATGCGGGGTCATCCTTGTCAAACAGTTGACATCTGGCATAAATCGCGTACTGAAATTGAAAGGCGTAACCTATGCTACGGCTTATACCAACAGTAAAACAATGAAAAATTGTTGAAAATATTTTTTTAGATTGTTGGATTGCTGTTATCAGCGTTCAGCACGTGATTTACTTTCCTGCACGCTCGAGAGGAGAATGAAAATCTCTCAATATTTCTTTAAAAAATTGCCTAATTTAACTCGGAAACGAATCGAATTTATTACATCTACATAAAATACATTTATAGTATATAGTAGGTCCTGATTGACTGACTGACTCATGGAATGACTGATTGACTACATAATGAGCATATCGTGGGCAAAGGGTATGAACTGGGAAACCGAAAATCTTACATAACATATACATTTTATTATTTTCGAGTATTATTACGATTAATACACAAATTTGACTGTTTTTCTTATAACTTTCTGTTTTAGTAATAATGTTTTAATTTGAGACAAATTTCAGTAACAAAGCATTGCAATTGTTGTTACTTTGAACTTAGAGTTGACTGGTTTAATTGAAGACAAGACTCACATCCAAACACTAACCAAATTATCAAATAACTTGCATAGTCAAAGCTCCTATCCAATTGAAAGCTAGAGTCAAGTTTTACGGCAAAAAGTTTTCTCTATTTTTCACTTTCCACACAGTTGTGGCCCCTCAATTGCTGTGCCAGAAAATTCCCTCAGCAACTTTCGCTTTTAGATAAAAAAGTAATGCATTTATCTTTTCTGAACTTGGCAGAAGACGAACAAATAGGAAAGCAAAGCATCCGAAGAATGAGAATAACATGAAAATATTATCAGAGAAAGTATAAATTTGTTAGCTTAATGCCAAAACAAATATCCGAATTATTCCAAAACAAGTTGATTTTTTTACTGTGCTCAGCAATTTTTGATGATATTTTCGATGCGGCGCAAAGATTATACAAAGTGTTAAATGAGCTGCAAAAAAAGGTACAGAATAGTGCGAAAGCGTTGACCAACACTGGACAACAACTACGCGCAGGAAAGGGCACAGTGAAAATGTCAGCTATTTTTGTTATTATTGTTTTGTTGTTGCTTTCTTATCATATATGAAATATCGCATAAACTAACGCAAAATGTCAAAGTTGCAGTTCAGGCAGAAATGTCAAAAGGGTTGACAGCACAGCATGGGGGAGGGGCGGGGTGTTTTTGTTGAGTCGTGGCTTGTGGGTTGGCCCTTGCATGATTTACGATGTTCTATCAAAATGGCGACGCATAAAAGTATGCTATACTTTTTTAAATGCAATGCACAAAGCGAAACGGCGACTGTTAAAAGTTAATCAGTTGTTGTTGTTGTTGTTGTTGTTGAGAATGCCAAATGAAAAATGGCTCAAACGTTTGCTTGACATTTCATTAAAAAACGAATACCAGAAGGGACAGACAAGAGAGCATTAAAAAGAGAGTGAGAGAGAGAGACACTTACACAGTCAATTGCGCAAATCTCAGACTCAGTTGAAGATGCAAAATGGTTAGAGAGAAAAACTCAGCTAGGGAGTGATTTTTTTTTTTTTTTGGCTACTGTGCCTTCATATCCTGCAGCTCGATTATAATTTAATCTAGTGTGGTATGTGTGACAAACTCACGATGCATGCGACGTGACACAGCCGCCATTTTTCACAGCATTCCACTCTGCATATGGCACGGGAAAAAAGAGACAGATGGAGTGAGTGAGTGAGACAGAGAGAGAGATAGAGTAGGGGATGAAGGGAAGGCAAAGGACCTGCAATGTGGCATGTGGCGAAATAGAAGTGTCTGTCATTTTTATAAATAACATTTTCAGTAGATGAGTGTGTGTGTGCGTGTGTGTGTGTGTGTACAACTTGGCAGTGTGTCATTGCCACCAGAATCTAAAAACAAATGACAAAAATGTCAACAATTTTGTGCTCTGCATTGTCATAACGACGACAAGAAACGATCCTTGGAGTGCTTTTTGTTGTGTTTCAATGTATATGTATTATATATCTGTGGAAATGTGTATGATAGAGTGTGTGTGTATTGTGCGCTTATAAATACCAATAAATATTTGCAATTTCCAACGCCAACCAAAATACGACACACAATTAAAGTAATTGCGCAACTGGCAATGGAATTTCAGCAATTCTTTGTTGTTGCCGCCATTGTTGTTGTTGCCGCTGTTGCCGTTGTTGTAGTTTGTCATTAAGCCTGCAATTAAGCCATTTATGCCAAGGCAGCACAAAAATATTAAGCACTTTGCCAGGCCATCAGCTAACTTGGCGTGAACTTGAATTTTAGCCTTTCGACACTTGCTACTAATTAAAGCTGCTTAAAGCCAAAACTTGAACTAATCATGATAATGTTAATGATAATGATGATGATGATGATGATGATAGCTCTCCAGGCCATTGTAAGAGGTCTATGTTTTTGGCCATATCAGTGCTATTTTTGCCCTAAGAACATTCTTTTATAGCTGAAGTGTGTTCGTGTGTGTAAATGTGTTTGGTTTCCATAGCTAATGAGTGTTATTCATGAACAGAAAATCAGAAAAGTTCTGCATTGAATTTCTTCAAGAAATTCTGTTGAAGTTTTTGCAATTTTTCTTGCATGTTTTTGTAAATTTTGACATGTAAATTAATGCCAAACAAGCAAAATGATGATTAAGCAACAGCTTTGTTAATATGAATTTCTTGCTAGTATTTGCATATTATTAAACTTTGTATAAGTAAAAAAATAATATTAAGACTTAAAAAAAGATGATATTTAATATAACTATATTAAATAAATAAATACATTTTCGGGGAATTTAACTTAAGATCTCGATTTTTATTGAAAATTAAACAGAATGAAATTGATTTAATGCTCACACCGAGCCGAAAAAATTAATTGAGAATATTTAAAAAGAAATTTTTAATATCATTTTAATGTTAAACAATTTGTAATGTAAAATTAACTATACAAATGATTTCCAGCACCAAAATGTTAAATATTAAATATACCTCAAATCTTCTACGCAAAAGTTTCCTCTGAATTTTTAAAATAATACTATATTATTTAATATATATTTACATTAAAACATGTTAACATTTAAATTACATTCGTATTTTACGACGATACGTTATCTGCCATTAAAATGTGTATTAACTGTTGCAACACTTATAGCTGGAGGAGTATGTAACATTCCACTTTACCCAGCGCAATTGGAGTGCTCTAGATTACCATACTTTTCAGATTATACTTGCAACTTATGCCAAAGCGTTTTTCCCGGGCAAATGCACAACAACAAAAACAACAACAAGACGGGGCCGCTTAAAAACCTTCCGCTCATTATAAAACGCAGCTCCGCAGACCATCAACCTCATCTGGTGCTTCTGCTGCTGCTGCTGCAGCTCCTTCTGTTGTTATTACTGCCGTGGCATGCCTCACGGTTGCCAACGGTGCAACAGCAACAGAAACAGCAGACATCCCCATGCAACATTTGCCACACGTTGTGCTTTTCATACTTTTGTACAATGAACGCCGCTAGCCTTGAGCCAACTCTACTGCAGCTTATGTGCCCCGCTCCACCCCGCAACCCCCCTCTCCATCGACCCTTGCCAAAACTCAGGCAAACATGTTCCATGTGGAACTGTCGCTTGCATTGCCCACACTAATAAAAAAAATATGACAATATCGAGATTTTAATCACAGAACTATAAATTTTGGCCTAAATAATGTGTCGAGAACATAAATTTCTTAGAGTTAGAAATCATCTTCATATCTAACAAGACTAAATTCGTATTAGTAGAATTTTCTACTCTTGTTTAGTTTTGATATACTATATATATTTCCTGAATTGGTATTAATTTAAATGTTCGTTTAAACGTTTTGAACGTTTTTTTAATTTATCCCTTTTTATTTATATTTATATATAAACATATTTTGCTGAATTGGTATTTATGTTCTTCCTTAACATGGACTCGCACCAATGCTTTGGATTTTAAGCTGACCAAAGCTTCAAGGGATCACTACAATAGGTCAAAATAAAAGGACATAGTTATTTCTTTATTTAAATGTAATTTTATTCTTATAATAGGAACCACGATTTTTAAATTCATATATGAAATTCGGTCTTTAATTTGTCATATTTCGAAAATGAAATAATTTATATAAGATGAATGTATTTGATTTTAGAAGTTGGTGTTTTTTACAGTGCAAAGACTCAACTCAGTTCGCCCATCTTTTGCTTACAATTAACCTCAAAAATGAGTTTCCATTAAAAATGCCCCAGAGTCATCGATGTGTCCTTTGTGCATGTGTGTGTGTGCTACACACACTACTTTTTCCTTCCTTTCTCCACTCCTGTGTCTGTGGTAACTTTACGACAACGCCACGTGACGTATGTTGAGCTGTCAGTTGTGTTTAATGTGCTACGCGTTGGATAGTTTTTTTTGCCATTGTTGCTTTTGTTTTTCTTAGTTACACTTGTCCATCTTTTCCTTTCCTCGTCTTGGGCCCCTTTTACACATTCGGCTTAATCCTTGCACTTGTCCTCTTCCCCACATAGAAAATACCGAAGCAACATTATCGAAATTGTTGTGAAAACCATGTAAATTATGTACATCTCAGTAAGTACAAAAAATTAAACACAGTTAAGCTTGTCTTGCAAATTTATAAATGTAAATTGTAATCAAAACAATGACAGAAGCGATAATAATTTGTTAATAATAAATTAATTATTGAATTCAAAATATTTCTTAAATTTTAATCATCGCTTCGGCATTAGAAATGTTTATTTAGTTTTGGGCCTGTTTCCGTTTTCACTTTTCGCAAAAAGTTAGAAGAAGTGAAAATGTTTAAACTGTTCGAACTTTATTTTGAATTTCTGAATTTAAGTCTGACAATGTGAAAAATAGAAAATTTTATGCAAAAATATACATTTTATGAAATTTTGTAAAAGTTATAGGAAAATCGGAACGGCCCTGATATTAATTAGATTTCGGTTCAATATGCTGGGGTTGCATAAGGCCAAATTCATCCAAATTCCGTACTCAAGTTTGGTAAAAATGTATCAAAAAGTCTCCCTGTCAATCGTTAGCAAAATAACCAGAAATTTTTATGCAAAATATCAAGTTGCAAAATGTATGTAAATTTTATGCTTTGAAGGCAGTTAATGTAAATCTCGCAAAAGTCTGCGAGTTTTAATTTACAAAATTTTAGTCTAATGCATACAATTTATGTTAGACAAGTCAAATTAAAGCATATCTGAGGAATTATGAACTAGCACATTCAAGCAAAGTGCAATTCATTTTTAGTTCTTGCTTTTTTTGTACTTTTCCAATCTGCTTTTCAATGTGGAGTCTCAACCAAACAAGTTTTTCTTTCGTCATTCACTCGTTTATCTTGCGTTTCTTTTATAAATTTAATGTGTCCGATGCATGTTGCATGTAGCACACTCATGTGTATGTCTGCATCTGTGTGTGACTGACAGTAGATTATAAATTCCTCGACCTTCGTCAGCAAACAATTTAAATTTTCTTTGTGCCGTTGCAAAACAATTAGACGCTCGATCAGACTAATTGCTGCTGCATTAATCTATTGATTCAAACCTCACATCCATCTCAAGCACACATCGCAGACAGCCAGAAACTCTCACATTTTGTTCCTTTTTTCTGTTTTGGTTTGAGGCGGAGTCCTATCCATTTTAAATTGAATTTTAAATTAATAAACGTTGCCGTTGCATCAAGAATTACAAATTTATACTCGTCGTGCATGGCGTCGCCTTTGTGGCAACTTAGCTCTTGTAATTCTTCTTCTTTTTTTATTGTTGATGTGATTGTTTTTTATGTTGTTGGCAACGTCGCGTTGTTCTCGCTGGTTCCTGTCGTGCACTCCTGGCATTGTGTCCAAATCTATGCACATTTTTTTGCCGTCTGCTTGTGACTACCGCTTTATTATACCTCTTTTGATACCCTGTTGAATTTTTATACAGATTGTAATATATTACTGTTGACATTTATTTTCGTAGGAAAACAATTAGAGTTATAAATATTTATCAATCAACTGTTTTTTCTTAATCAAAAATAATGATAATGATACAATGCATTATGGTTAAATATAATAAATAGCCTTTTTTCTGGTTGAACTTCGTGTATTTTCACTTATAATAATACCTAATACCGAATTATCAACTTTACTTAAAAGAGTTGCCCATGATCCGAATATACGTGAATTTAATAATACATGCGACATCGATTTCAAATATTATTATGTATATAAAGATTTTACAGGAGATTCAGGAGTCGCGTATACCTCGATTGGAAACATTACGATGTTCACTTTATTCTTTTGTTGCATATAAATCTTGGTTTAGCCGACTGCACTTTCTTTGCCCCTTTGCCACATCCTTTGCATTGCTCGCTCTTCTTTTCTTTTCTGTTTTTTTTTTTTTGTATCGCTTTCTCGCTTGTATTTTCTTAATTTTTCTTTTCTTATTTTGGTATGTTTTGCTTTTGTGGTTTTAATTCTATTTTCAGAATAAATTGTTTCGCTACACTAACATTTTACAGGACGAAGGGCATTTTACAGTTGGCTGCTGTTCGTCCTGTGTGGCATGCAGCTAATTACATTTGCATATCTATGGCAAAGTGAAAATGCGGCCCAATAGCAGACAAGTTTAGAGGGAGAGGGAACCCACTCAACAGCAGTTGGCCAAAATAAAAACAAAGTTTAACTCCTTTTATTTATTTATTTTATTTTTTATTTGTCTTGTTGTCGCGGACAAACGTCAAACTCTGCTGCTTGTCGTCGACTCTCAGTTATCGCTAGTCGCTTTGCGGTTACAATCAGTATAATTATAAACTTCTTCTAGCATTGCTTACGCATTTGCTTTTTGTATATACAACAAACGCGAACAACAACAACAATTAGAACAACTTTGACGCGTCCAAGACACAATGGTACGTTTGAACCTTTTTTGTGGAATAAACGTATAACCCAAGAACGAAACATTACATATACATAACATCATCGTAGCAAAATTCCATCGAGAACTAACCTTATGAATCAAATAATTATTTTTATTTATTTGTTTAATGTAAGAAATTTGCATACATTCTAAAGAATAGTTGAAATTTATTTTGAAAAAAGCAATGACTTCTCCCCAATAAAATAATTAATTTTAATACTGAATTCCACGCATATTAAACGTTTGGAATAATAACCTTTGATTACGTTTTTAGTTTCGTTCACCAAATGTTAATCGATGAACGTTTCCGGTTACGGCTTTGACTCCTGTTTTAAATATTGACTTTATGCCAAAAACATCGTGAATCGGACCATAGTGCAGGCATGCAATTAAATATGCACTTGCCATCTTCCAGTGCATTGTCAACTTCCTATCGCATCGCAGCTGTCATCACAGATGGCCACGCCCACATGCACGAGTGCTTTTCACTGAGCGCTGCGTTGGGCATTTTGTTAATTAGTCTATAACTAATAAGAGAAGAAAACTAAAAAAATCTTACACAACTCAACGCTCTGATTGCTTGAGAGTTTATGTTGCTGTCAGACTGGCAGACTTACCCTCCTGCAATAATGGATATAATGGCTTCGTCTTCCTGTTGTTGCACTTGTTGCTGCTTGATTTTCAATTAAATATATGCCACTTGCCAACACAACGCATTTCACTTAGTAGAAAATCAACACCAATGCTTAAAAGTAGGCAACATTTTTTTGTTTAAATTTTGTTTAACTAGTTTAAAATCAGCAAAAGTACAAATAGTGGCTAATAAAACAAAGTGAGAGTGAATTATGAATGAAATTGAAAGTACATATTTTGAACTAATAATACTTACGTTTTTACAAAGCATTGACGGCAAATCCTGTGAGTTTCCTTATTTAATTTAACATTTTTCTAATGTCTAGCAGATGAACTCGCGGATATTTTTTACCATTATTAAGAGGTAACTTCTTGAGGCGAACTGGGTTGACATTTG
Organism: Drosophila sp. st01m; assembly: GCA_018901795.1. Taxonomy (NCBI): domain Eukaryota; kingdom Metazoa; phylum Arthropoda; class Insecta; order Diptera; family Drosophilidae; genus Drosophila; species Drosophila sp. st01m. The sequence continues at coordinate 2,067,759 of JAEIFG010000269.1, forward strand.
GAGGAATGTTTGAATATTAGTTTTGAATTAAATTAAACGATTTACTAATTGCAAATAATCGAGTTGATGTAATCGAAAATAGACTCCGCAGAAAATTGAATAATAGTAACTGCTATAAAGGCGACATCATAATAGTGTTGATTATTTTTGTGATAAATATTATTTATGTATAATTTGAAAGATTCACACATTGTGGATCTAGTGGAATTTTAGATTTATTGCTCAAGCCTTTAACTAATTTTCCAAGTTTCAATTGTTAATTGATGTGTGTAATTCAATAATTTTTTTTAAATTATTTTCTGTATTTTGAAACTACGGACCTCAAATAATGAATTTATTTACTTGCAAGATTGTTTCCTCATTAGACTACTTTATTTAACTAATGTTATTCTCTTTAGTTCGTCGAATTAACTTCTGAATTTCGAAAGAAATAATCTGAATAGGAATTTCAAATCTCATCGATTAATGTGCATTTCCCAAAGGTTTTGGACGCGTAATAACGTCAGTTACTATTGTATCTGCCACAAACGAGTAAATTAATTAAATGAACTACCTTTTCATGTAATTAACAAAGCCCCAAACAAATACAATATTACTGACAAAAATATGTATATACTATAGTAGTTGAAAAAATGTTTGGGGCAAATTTTTTCTGTAACTATATATGCAACAGCATGGGGCACAAAAGTTAATAAAGCTAAAAGCATGCGGCCAATAATGTTTATAAATTTAATTATGTAAATGTTTGGCTATAAAAAAGAGAACAGCAGGCAGAGAATGAGAGGGAAAGAGAGAGAGGGAAAACGAGAATGGCTGCCAACGAGCTGAACATCGAATAAGGCAAAAAAATTTAATAGATGTCAAGCAGAAATTGAAATGCGAATACCAAAATAACAGAGAAAAGTTAAATATAAATATAGCAACAAAAAAATTGTTGATACATATTGAGACAGAGACAGGCATAGAGGTAGAGACAGCGACAGGCAGAATATGAACTGTAGATCAGAATTGTTGAACCCATTCAAAAAGCTGAAAATGTTGAATCACATATGAAATTAATTAAATTTTTTCGGTTTTCTGTGTATACGTTGGACATTAAATGTCTCTGCTTTATGGCTGTTACCTCCAAAGTGAGACAGATGGAGAATGAGGGAGCCAGAAAGAACAACACCATCCGCATATACACGCACACATATGTGTAAACTCGTTTGTATGTGCGCATTTCCGTTTGGTTATTAGTTTTTCTGCGGCATTTCCGGCATTTTTTATGTGCAAGTGTATGTGTGTGTGTGTGCGGTTTCATATACGTGTGCGTATGTGTGTGCGGAAATCAAGGTGCTGTTGTTGTTGTTGTCATGTTACTGTCTTAATTTAACTTGCAACGGTTAATTAAAACAACAATAAAACCAACAGAGACAGAGAAAGAAATAAGAATGAGGATGAGAGAGAGAGAGAGAGAGAGATAAAGGGTAATAAGGAAACACAAAGAGAGCTGCTGATGAATACAATATATTTATGGAAACTTTTGATGCTTGGAAGTAACCAACGAATATTTTGGGTGTACTATATGTAACCTATAAAATGTTAATATTATTTATTGCATATAACTATTACATTGCTATTTATACGTGAAATTGGATAATACCATTACATTACTATTTATATATGAAAATATATTAGTTAAAAATACAAAAAAATAAAAAACTATTATTATTTCAAGTTATTGCCGATGAAATATATTTTTTATCATTCAAATTGATTTAACCTAAGTTTTGGCTTGACTAACGAAGCAAGTATCTAATTAGCCGATGTAATAACTAAATTGTAAATTAAAATTGAAATTGTTATGGTTAAGTTAATCATACAATTGATGAACTTCAGACTAAAACTTTTTTCTGATTATTTAGAAAGGGAACGTGTTAATAATTAAAGTTTAATGTTTTTATGCTCTAATTAATAAATTGACTTGAGATTCTGAATTTTATTTTAATGTTTAATATATGAAACATAAAAAATCATCTAGTAAAAACTCTTGTAAATAAATAGAGATAGTTAATAATAATAATAATGCAACATAATGATAATGCAATAAAAATAATATATCCGAGCCTGGGCTATTTATCAATATACTTAACCGTTGCTGTTGTCCGAGAGACCAGGGTTGCCAACATGAGTCGCAAATACGAAGGTGCATTTAACGTTTGCAGTGCCAGTCGAGCGTTGCACATTTTATGAGAATATATCCAATAAATAATATATTTACACACTCAGAGAGAGAAAGAGCGGGAAGAGCTACCCATAAAGTGAACAAAGAGGCGTCACTCAATGATGTGTGTGGAAGGTTCAGAGGTGAATGGTGGCAACATTGGCAACATTGCGCAAATGCAATTATGCAACTTTATGCAAGTCTATTTTAATGTTTAACATGTCATTTACATATGAAAGATTTAATGGCAGCGCATTGAATTGAAATTGCACTGCCAATGTGATGGCCCGTCATTTCAGTGGCAAAAGGGGCAATAGTGGCACAAGGGGCAGAAGGTGCACAGCACAGGGGAAATATCAACAGCAACAACAACAACATTCGGCGTAACAAAGAGCCAATTAAAAGGCTAACAATGTGCGCTCGTGGCCCAAAGTTTTTTAATTATAACTTTAAATTCAAAAACATTTAAGCCGAATATGAATGCAAAACGCATAAAAACTCCACTTTGTTGCCCATAAAAGTATGCTGTAAAATGTGTGTACCTTACACACACAAACACACAATCATACATTTGACCATTACGACAGCTGGCAATGAACTAAACAATTGTAATACCCTGGAATATAACGTATCTGTTAGTCGAGCAAATTTGGCATACTCAAGTTTCAGATTTGCAATTGTAACTTATATATCGGATCCTTTATTTATTATTTACCCCACAATAGGAATAATTAAAATATTTTTATACATATTATTCATATTTTTATATGGAGGCACTATTTAAGACCTTCACTTATTTTTAATATAGTGTTTGGTAATTCTTAAAAATATTTCTCCACCCTGTGATGTTACAATACAAGATACAATATTATAATGTAGAGATCACTTAATAAATAAAATAAAAAAAATCTATTTAAGACTGTGAATAACAACAATTCATATTCTTATCTATAGCAAAACTTCCAATTTGTAACTCGAATTTTTGTAGGTTGTTAAAATTAGGATAACTTTAAGCAGAACAAATATTTTTGTTATGTTTATTAAAGTTATATTAATTCAACGTTCGAGCCCTTGATCATAAAGCTCTCACTTATGTGGTGAAGATGAAAAAGAATATTTGAGTGGTAGGGTATCTGCTAGTCAAGCACATTTGACTTATTGTAGCCTCGCTTAATGGTCGGCACTGTTAATTGCGTGCCATAAATCTGTGTACAGCAGACCTCAACGCCATCATCAACCTCAATACCAGAACCCATTGCCAGTTGCTTTTTTTCACCCAGTTTTCTCCATTTTCATTTTCATTCATATAACGCATACAGTAGTCGTATTGTAGTGAGTCGTATATATTTTATAACTCTCACTGTTCTCTCTGACTATCTCCGTCGAAGATGGTGGGGGAGGGGGAGGGGCAACAGCAATAACAATAACAACAAAATAACAAACAGACGAATTGCCAGACAAAGTAACATGTTCCATGTAATTAGTTTCAAATTATTTATACATGAACGCGTATGGCCTGTAAAAGGTACCTAACGTAAAACAACAACATCAGCACGAAAAAATAAAGCACTCATCAACAAAAGCCACAAAAAAAAAAACACAGCTTGAGGCGATGTTCGCACTCTGCATCGTGTTCATCTAAAAGCCAGAAAACTGAGCACTAAATGAAAAAGTTAATATAATAGTCAAAAGATTCTCTTTCTCTATCTCTTTCCCTGGCACTCTCTACATGAAACGTGAGATAAATAGAGTGGACTCACATAAGAGAAGAAGAGGAACGAAGTATAGTAGATAAACTTGGTTTATAGTAAGTTTAATGAATCTACTGCTTCAAATTTCAATATCTTCTTTCTACTCACTCTAAAATTAAATTGCGATTGTATTTTAATACCAGATTATTTTCTTTTCTGTACACTGAATTCTATAGGTACATATTCCTCATCGATATTCTTTTATTTAAACTATTATTTAAATTTAATTTGGTGTCGATCTGTCTTGTTTATGATCCCCCTTTAAAGCAATCTTATATTTTCTAACCATTAAGTAGAAACTTAACGATTTTTATGTATTCCATTTCCCGCACTCTACTCCTATATACTAAATTATAATTAAATAGTGATATAATTAATAAGCTTTAGCTTGAAGCTAAGGAAAAAATAAACACATATTCGTAAATAAACCAAATGAAATTATCACTGAGCTATCACTACTATTTTCCTGATTTCTAAAAATCATCAGCAACAATCCCGAAACCCGGTCGGATCCAATAAAAATAATATAATATTTCTCTGTTATTTGATGCATCTCTTTTATCGATACGCATTGATTTGTTTATTAAAGTTAACAATGAGAAATAAAAGGTAGCAATGAATAAATGTTTTTGCAAAGAAGAAATACATTAAAAATATCATTTGAGATATAAAGAGAAGTTCGTTTCCTCATTTCGTTTCAGTGTCCATCTCCTTTTAAATTTTAAATACATTAATTTTCGCACTTTGAATTCCAGCTCTGTTTGTTTTGAAAACATTTTTAATATAGCTAATATGCTATCACCTCTAACTGCAACTCCGTTTTGGCCATCAACCCATCCATAATCATGTGCTCTGGCCAAATCGACATTCCAGCATGTGGGGCATAAAATGTTATTCGACAGGGTCGTAAAGTTGCCTGCCTTTGACTTGGGTTTGGGTTTGCGTTTGGCAAGAGGCCGCAAAGTATTTATTTGTTAACTGGTTTAATGACGCCAGTGTCGTCGCAGCTGGCAAGGCCCCTTTTCGCTCGGGGCCTCATAAAATGCGTGCCACGCACTTTAAGCCGCAAAAATGCAATTGCTCTTTGTCTGTATGTGTGTGATTGTGTACGTGTGAGTGTGTAAATCATAGCATTTTGGCTTTAAGCGTTAAACTGCGCAGCATTAACTGGCACTCTGCCCAGCTGGAGGTACCTGTATTTATACCTGCTCACAGTTAGGGACATGCCAAGGGACTGAGGACTACGAGGAATGGTAGAATAAGGGGGGAGGGAGTGGCATCCGGCGCAGCAGCTGCGTTTCAATAAGCACATAATTGAATTCTGATCATAAATTTGCATTATGGCCGTAACGCGGGTTTCTGGCGGCTTCACTTTGCTTTACTTTGCTTTTGCTTTTGGGTTTGGTTTTGGTGTTGGTTCTGGTTTTTCGCCAACAGCAGCCCAACAATATATAATTTTCCTTTTTTGTTGCGTTGGCATCACGTGGCTTATGGCATAATTTTACCCAAAACGCACATTTCGTATTGGGTTCAGGCAACAGGGAGAGATACTCATAAAAACGTGCTGCATGTAAATATCCGAAAAGCCGCGCAGTTGGATGGATGCCAACAATCGAGACAGTTAAGGAGAGAGATGTGTTGTAGTTGAGAGAGGAGAGAGGAGAGTTGAGAGTGTCCACATAAAATGGAACAATTTATGGTCGAAACACTTTAATTAGTTACTCGCCAATGGTCAGATCTGAGTGACAATGGGCTTAGTTTGGTGTCACTCAAGTAAATTTTAGAATGGGAAAAAATAAATATTATACTTAAATTTGAGCTTAGATTTAAATCAATGGAAATATCAATAAGTTCGTTCTTAATTCTTAACAAGTTAACAAATATAACAAAAATCTAACAAATGAGTTTTCTGAAAACGTAAAGCATTTCTATCGAATTACGAACTCTCTACAAATGATGATAACTGTGGGCACACTTTTAAGATCCGTTCTAAACACCGAATTTAAATTTTGACCAATTGTTCTTGTGGCAGGTATATGATATAGTGGACCGATTTGAACCAACTTTGCTCAGAATATATAAAGCAAGCATAGATGATTATTTTATCAAATCGGTTGATGTATCTCAACCAAAAAAAATTAGTTCTTCATACTAAAGCTTGCTTTTCGTTCAGCTTTATGATATAGTAATCCGATCCAAAATAAAAACAAACTTGATCTGTACGGTATCCAAGAACCAAGTTTGAAATTTCCATCCCTTATAGTCTTGGACATCGAAGCGTTTAAGCAAACGGACGGACATGGCTTAATTAATTGGATTGTTGATACTGATCAAGTAAATATATATATTATTTTTATTGATGCCATTGTTCGTGTAATAGGCAAAGATTTGAAAATAAAATTTGGTTTTATTGACTTTATAATTTTAGGAAAACCGATATTTCTTTTGTTTGTTGTAAAAAGTAATTGTCATCCAAATTTCTTGATATAAATCTCTATAGAGCCTTACTGTATCTAACAACAGAAATGTATTATTAGAGCAACTTTAGTATTCTCAGAACAGTAAACAATTGAACAACGCATCTTATATGTTGAGTTCTCCATACCACAAATTTATTGTCATATTAGTTTGCGAGTTTTTTATTATCAAAAATAGTGGTTAGAGATATATATATATTTTTATGAATATAATGGAATATATATTGAGTGGAGAGTTGTTGATTTTCAAAACAAGTTGGCAGCTCCAAATTAAAAAGTGATTAACTTAAAAATATTCTTCAAACTGATTTAACTATGTAGTACCCTACATTTGGATACTTTTGTAGTTAAAGTTTTCGTTTCCGTTTTTATTTATAATTGAAATTGTTTACTTTGTAAATGTGTGTGTTCAATGTGATGATTCAATCGATTCACTTGTTATTCAAATATGCAGATGCCTTCGGCTCTTTCCCCATGGCATTATTTGTACAACTGTTTTATTCCCAAAACACACACACCAACACTCGTAGATATATGTGTCTATTTATACAATTTCATTTAGAAGCTCATTGACTACCAGGTAAAGCATGTTTCAAATATATTATTGCCGTATTTATCTAATTGCTCATCAATTTTTTGACTTGCGGCTCAAGGCACAACAACAACAAGAACAGCAAGAACAAGAACAACATGGATACATATTTCATGTGGGAGTCAACGAAACCATTTGGGGCGTGTCATACATTTCGCATTGATTGTTTTCAATACCACACAACAAATGTGTCTGTCAAAAATTAATCACTTGCACTTAGTAGTAAACACCCACACTCACACCCGCATTCACTCACACACATTGACATGCAGACACACATATATACACACACACATAGACACACACTGAAAGACAATGCCTACTACACGCATTTATAATTGAATTTGGCTTTTGTTATTGCTTTAGCTGCTGTTGTAGTTGTTGCTGTTGTTGTTGTTGTTGTTGTTCCCGCTCTTTTGTTTTGACGTTGTCTGTCCAAGTTGGCAGGTCGACAATCGATGGCCAATGCGACTGGCAGTCGCCTGAAAGCACGCAATTTATTTTCATTTCTCTAATAGACTTATTTAGACACACACCGTAGCAGAGAGAGACAGAGACAGAGAGTGAGAGAGAGGGAGAGAGATAGATTGAAACAAGCTGCCTGCCAATACGCGTGTGTGTTTCGTGATAAATTATTTGTAATTTATTAATTTATTTATTAATTTCGCCGGTGGTTCTCTTTTTGTCTGTCCAACTTTGCTGTCCTTCTCCATCTCTCTCTCTCTCTCTCCCTTTATCAACTTCTTCATGCGCTTATTTGAACATATTTGAACTCTTGTCACGGCATGTCCAGACCACGAGCTGACTTTAAAGCCAATTTCATCTTAAAGTCCCAATCGTATTATTATTTATTAAATTTACTAAAGTGCTTGCGTTTTAACTATGAAATTCTTCATTATCAAGTTTCATCATGTTAACTGTAAACAAGACAATTCTATCGACGCACTAGATTTAAATTGATGTTTGTCAACACTATATCAATCATTGATCAACATAAAACAACATCATTGATCACTTTAAATTTCTTACAAAAAGTAAAGCATACTTTTCAGCGTTTGTTTTTCTTTTTGTTACTCCCAAATGATTTTTATGGTTTTCAGCACACGTCTTAAAATGAGCTAATGAAAATGTTAATTTCATAACGATAATAATGAATATTTTTATTTTTCATTTTATTTGCGATTTTTATTTGCTTCAATCCAGTTGCAAGAGTATCTCCAATTCGAGTAAAGTTTCTTTTCTCTTCCACTAATTTTGCTGCTCATTTAACTTTCTGGTTTATTGTATTTAGTTATTTTGTTCGTTTTTCTTTTTGTTGTTGGGCCTCATTAACAAGGTCAGCAACAATACAACAATATGAAGGTATCGATGCGGGAAAATATATTTAAGCCATATCATAACGATAACGAGATACATGCAATGCAATATGTGAGTGTGTAACATGTTTTATATCAAATGGAAAATATTCGTAAATATCCATATATATTTATATATAAATGTATATATATTTAAATATACTAATTATAATCCTTTAAAGTTACTACAAACGAGGCATAACTATAGCTTCTATCTTATGTATTTAAATAGTTTCTTTGTCTTTATTTTTTCTCTATTTTTGTCTTGTCCCTGGTAACTTAGTTCGAATCCTACTCTTACGCACTACAAAATCTGTTATATACCGGTTATGTTAATCTTATACGCTAATATATATGCCATTACCAACTATAGTTGCCCTACATACCTTCTAAAAGTGCTTCTATTACCTCTAATTATTAATGTAAAAAAAAAAAAGGAAACATTTATGGTAAAACGTCTAAGCAATATTTCAGGGGGAGACATGAATTTAAAAGAATGTTTCCTATTTAATTTATTAATTTTTATAGATCACATTTCGGATGTTTCTATTCCATGCGATAGTAACGTATGATGCTTTTGTCGATACTTTCCGCCGGTCCCCATCCCAAGTTCACATGCTGTATCTGTGTGTATCTGTGTGTGTGTGTGTTTGTGTGCCCGTGTCCAGGCATTTGTTTCTGGCCGGGCTCAGTGTGCAGTCAGTGGAAATGCATAAAAATGAGTCATAAGTTTAAAAATTTATAAAATGCGCCAGCGCATAACTGCCAACAGCAGGATTCCCAGTAAAGTAACAGCAATAGTAGTGGCAACTGGCACGAAAAAGGGGGCGTGGCTGCTGTGTATGCCATTTGCAACATTTCTTGTTACATTTTACTGGCAGTCAGCAGGCAGCAGGCAGCATTATCAAATGTCTACGACAAGAAAAATTAAATTAAACTGTAGTGAGTCGCTGCCAGAGACACAGAAAACGACAAGCAGCACTGCAAGTGTGAGAGAGCGAGAGACTGAGAGTGTTAGAAAGAGTGAGAGGAAGAGAGTAGAGTAGAAGAATGAGAAGACGAAAAAGTGAGCGTGCTATATGTTAAAATAGTCTTCGACAGGCCATGGTCTGGACAGTGAAATTGAAGCTGCAGCATCTAAGACGGCCATCTTCCGGGCCGCCTTCGTAATGCAAACTTAATAAGATGTACGTTGGCTCCCTCTCGTCGGCTTCCTACACTGGAAAAATACCAACTTATCAAATCAACATTCATCTTAAATATGTTCTTCGTAAAATAAGACAATTTTAAGAGCAATCTACTAATACTAAGACTATTAATCTTTAAAATTGCAGCTCTTGATATAAACAATAATAATCTTAATAATTTAAATCTCTGGGGAAGTATACGAACGGCTGGTTAGACTAGGCGCTTCTGTTGAGAGCTGTTCGAATTCCAGTATATTTAAGAAAATAACCAAGTAACAAAATAATTTTAGAAATATATATATAAAAGGTATTAAAAATTTGAAAATCTTTTTTTAATTATTATTAGTCCAATTAAATTTAACGAATAATTATTCTTATTAAAAGAAATTGGTTTTATTGAATATGTTCTTAAAACCAAGGTTTGTTTTCTTACATTAAGAATTTGGTATACTAACCACATTTTTTCTTAACAAATATTCGTAGTTTTGAGATTAAAATATTGATCTTTGAACATTTTTTTATCAGTGTATAGGGGGAATAGCTATACTCCTGCTTCTCTCCATTCCGTCTGTCTGTCTCGCTATCTGTCTGTGCTGCATTTCGTCTGTCAGTGGATACACATGCAACTATCACGACTGCCCTGACAGTTGGACAAACAGACAAGCCATCTACTTCTACATCCAGTTCGTCAGATTGTCCGTCCGTGCATCTCTGTCGCCGTATCGTTGCTCGGCAAACCGACGGACAGCTCGAACAGTCAGCAAATTGTTGCCATATATCTGTAATCAGCAAACATTTTATGCTTCAAACTGTACTGAATTTTGTATTAACACTGATGTGGTTCTAACTCCGTATCTGTATCTGAATCTGTATCCCTGTGGTAAACCAATGTGCTGCCAGCTTCCAGACGAATGTTGCCTGGAGTAAGCATATAACAGATTACAGTTTATCAAAAACTGACGGCAAGTGTAAAGTTTCTTATTATAATACTTAACAGCTCTGACTGTTATATCGCAAATTAGAAATATGGAGCATTAATTGATTATGGAATATTGCATTTATCGACCTAGAATCTGATTGAATAGTCTAATTGTAAAAAAAACTTAAGTATCCCAAAACTCAGATTGGGAAGTCTGTTAATATAATATATATTATTTGTTCTATTATTTATATTATTATATATATATACCAAACACATCGAAGCACATGGTAAAGAACGTCATAAATCTGTCAAAAATAAACTTTAAATTATAAATGGCTGATGTTGTGTTAATAATGTAAGTTGAGAATATTTATTAATTTATTTTATTTCATGTATTTGTAGTTGCAGTATTGCTACTTTATATTGTACCATGTGCACCAACTAATATTACAAAAATAAAAATCCCAAATACATATCCTACGATATTTAAGAAAAATTGTCATAGTTTTGGAACAAACCCCAATCCCACTAAATCATTTTTGACGCAATTTGAAAATTATGTGATATTATTCTTGGAGCTCAAAACTTTGAAGCAAGTCGGACTCTTTCTTTAAGGCTGTCATAACTCTAAAGGAAACACGAATTTAATGAAAATCTTGCAGTAAAGAGAAATGTATATAAAATCTTAATATGAAACGTTGATCAATATGAACATTTCCAAATGTCTACTCGTATATAGATCTCTTTGAATGTATTTAAGCAGCTTATCAATCTTAAATTGTACAGAATCGACTATTCTTTTGTCTATCTTTAAATTTGCATCATTACGGAATACTTTGAGAGCACTTTTGGCCCATTCAACGGGCTCTTCTTCTTTTGAAAACAATTGTTTGTCAGTCCCAAGTGTTGAGTACTATGCATGATATGGTGTATAGTGTACACTGTGCACAACGAGGACTGCTAAGAGCGACAGCAATTAGGCAAACGTTGGCCCTTCATTAGGCTGATCAATGGGCTGCTCGATGTCACTTGTAGTCAGGCAGCATTCACATGTGACATCTACACACACACACACACACACACAGAGTGTGCATTGATATGTATATATCTGTGCACTCGATTGTATGCCACATCCTTTTTGCCAACAGGAAGTGTTGACTGGCCACAAATTTGCCGTCGTCTTGTGGATGAAACTTTGTTATATCTTCATTCAACTTTTTTATTTTTTCTTGCATTCTTTCCTCTTGTGTTTTTTTTTTTTTTTTTTTTTTTTTGTGAATGCCGCTGGCACTTGCGGCTTTATTGTTGGTATTGTCTAACATCTTCAGCAAGTTGCCATTTTCCGGCTGCTGCCACTAAAAAACGGTTATTTACTCTGCTTGTAGTCGCCGTAGGCTCTGTTTTCTTAGCTTGTCGCACTCTCTTCTTATCCCTATTTCCCCTCAATCTCTCTCTCTCTCTCTCTCTGAGATTGCCCCGACTCCCTCCGACTCGTTACTTTGGCTGGGTGTGCCTACTTAACACAATAAACACTCAATTTTCAAGCATGTTTTGTTTGGGATTTGGCTCCGCTACGAGTTCTTCTACTGGTTTGAAACTTTGCTAAGCAGTCTCGCAATTGTTTACTTTGTGGTGGGGGATGATGATGGGGAGGGGGTGGAGGGATAAGGGAGGAGGAACCGAGTCGAGGCCTATAATAAATACATTTAACGTTTCGACAATTGTTGACTGCTGGTGTTTTGATTTGTTTTCAATTGTTTGCTTCAAAAGTTTCCAGCATAATTTCTAAAATTTGACACCAAGTTTAACCACCACTGAATAAATCTTTAGTGTGTTTCCACTTGATTGCACCAAGTTACAGAAGTGAAGATAGAGTCATAATATGGTATTGGAATTATTTGATTTTAGTCTCAGAATTTGGTCTAAGAAATGTGTCGAGAACATACAATTCTTGAACTCTTTTAAATAAGTGCAAGTTTCTTTAAATAAGAGCAAAAACTTTTCTTCTCAAGACCACAAATTAAAACTATCCGGAAAGTTGTTGTTAAACTGTGGATGAGCTGGTATTTTGATTTGCGGAGGCGAAAGAAGGTGTAGAACAAATTTTAAACAAACTTAACCTGCTCCAACGCAATATGAGTCTGTGTTCAAAATTTGGTGGCTCTAGCTCTTAAAGTCTCTGACATCCTTTTGTTCACACGGACTCGGCTGATGCTGATTAAAAAGTATATATGACATATGCTTTATAGGGACGGATATGCCTTCTCCCTTTATACTTTTACTTGATTATTTTTTTAATCACGGGTACATAATCATAAAGCTACTTTTTAGTTGATATTTACCTAATTGTTGGTTTATTTCAATATAAATTTTACTTTAATGGTTAGATTTTTTCATGGATGTTTCTTGGGACGAGTGAGATTTGAACCAGCGCTGAATAACCTATGACATTCCATAACTTTCGGATGAAAATTATTTGAAGAACAAAAATATGAAAGATGAATGCTCTGTATTTTCGAAGTCAATCTTTTTATCAGTAATGAAAAGCTTAATTACAATGGAGAAATAAAATATTATATTAATATTTTAACATCTTTAGTTCTGACAATCATTTAAGTATCAGTTCAGCTTTATTTTAAAACCAATAGATTCTGTACAATTCTGTTCACTCCATACAGAGTGTTTTGTGTTTATGTACTTAATAGGAAGATGAGAATATCTTCAATTTACACACAAAGTCTTTATAGTTATTACTAAATCTCTCCTACTAAGTCGCTCCAATTTAAGACGAATTCAACAATAGATACAATTGTTTTAAGTTGTTGAGGAAAACCATGCTAATCATTTTGAGCATTTGGAATGTCTACAGTGCATTTAAATTAAGTAACAGATATCTCATAGTCGGGAACTCGACTATAATTTGCTTACTTACTTACTCAAATGTGCTCTAAATAAAATAAATTGAAAGCGATCTGTTATTTTATCAATATGTATTACAATTCATAAAAATTGAGGTTGAAGCAGCATGAAGAATGCTTTATTTCATGGTCTTAAGTTCTCTATAAATAACAATCTATACATTTACTTAGATGGTTTAATAATTTAGCTATGACAACAAGTTGATGCAAATGCCACAGCACCAGCTAATGCTAATGCGCTTCTACATAGCGGAAAACTGGCATTTTGACGAACTGTACGCAAAGTGTGGCAAGTGTCATGCGGCAAGTAGCAAGAGGCAGGAGTCGATCCTTGGACTGACCGCGCAACACAACACAAAGTTGTGGAAGAAGTTAAGAAAAGAAAAGGGCACTTCTTATCAATCTTAAAAATGCATGAATAATTAAAATATGCAAATTTGCCTGTGGCCAGTTCCGGAGTATCCTTAAAGGCAACCAAAGACCGAAAGGCAATCGCAAAGTCGCCAAGTCGCCAAGTCTCTTAAAGAGGACTTTATGTTATTGGTGTTGTTGCCTTTCGCTTTCGGCGTCTGTAAAATGTTTGCTATGCCAACACGAAGCTCACACACACATACACACACACATACACATGAAAAAACCCTGACCTCCCCTGCCCCAGGGCATTGGGTAAACAGCATATTTATCAGAGGAAAAACTGGGAGAAAAACGCGGCGTGAAAATGCGCCTTTGAAAGTGACTCAATAATGCAAACACCTGGCACCTGTGTGTATGAGCATTATAGCTGCCTCCACTCCTTATCGTTTCTTTTAATGTGTGTGTGAGAGTGTTGGAGTTTGGGGAAGTGTGTGTGTTTATGTGTGTGTGTTTGTGTGCGGGGGTCAGTGGCATCTAAAAGCAGACAACATGCAAATAAAGCGCTTTATGTGACGTGGCTTTTGTGCCATCTAATGATGTTTATCGCACTCAAGACATTGCCAGTCTATTGAGAAGCAGTGAGTTTGCGTGTCTGTATTTGTCTGTGTAGTATATGTGTGTGTTTGTGTGTGTATGTGTGTGATATCGGGGTGTGTGTGAGAAAGCCATGCAAACTGTGGCCAGGTGCTCGACTTTACTTTACCTTTATTAGCTAATTCATTAAAAAAGCTGTCGCTAAAAACTCCAAACAACGTACTGAGCTCAACATTGTTTGCACATTTCCCAACACTTTGCATTTGCAAGCAGTAGCACCACCCGCAGCACCCGCACCACCATCACCACCACCAGCACCACCAACTAGCAGCAACTTAATTGAAATGCATGAAAAGCCACATGAATTTGGCAGTCAACGACAGCAGCAGTAGCAGCAGTTACTAGATGCATCTCCCAACGCTGCACAGTTGGAAAAATTGCTAGAATATCTCGTATTTATTTCAAGGATTCAAATCGAAATCGATATATATAACTGTTACTATAGGTTTAGCCAAGAAATCAATTTTAGGTGCAATCATCGTTTGTCAAGCAATTTTTGATGTTAAATTTTAAATTAAATTTTAACAAGTTTCTTCTTTAAGTGAATTAAAATAATGATTTAACACGATACATACTATACATAAAACCTTTTTTTATAAAATTATCGTGAGCGAAGTTTTTAAAATTATTAACTTATTAATGCAAAATTGTTTTGAAATTCTAAACTATTAAAAAAACCTATCTTCTGAAAAATTAATTCTGTTGTGTTGACTATCGAACAGATAATTACTTGCCTGTGTTCGACACTTAAAACACTAAATTACCACAAGCTATTCTTGCCTTTTTGTACCACTGTGCGCTGCTTGGCTTTATAATAAATGCACACACACACGCACACACACATACATTGCAGACACGCACTGACGCGTTGCATTGGTCAGCGATGCGTTCGCACTCCTCGTCTTTCCCCTCGGCAATTCCCCTTTGCCATCGACACCTCTCGTAACGCTGTAAATGAAGTGTTCGCCAGTTTGGCATGCTTAGAGCTTTGCACTGTCCTCTGCGTTTTAGAATTTTTCATTGCATTTTCAAATTGGCAACGCATAGGCAACAACAACAACAACTGCAGCAGCAGTAACAACAGCAACAATGTGCCCATTGGGAGCCACTAAAACAACAGCAACAACAGCAACAACGACAACAACGACAACCAACATCAACATCAAAATCAACAACTTTTAGTCCTTAACTGAAATGTCGTTAAACCAGCGTGTGGTGTCTGCCGAGGGAGAAGAAGAGAGAGAGAGACTCGACTGCATATTTTTGGTTAAGAACAATGCCAAATATTTGACACCGGATTATGCTTTAAATATGCTCCAACTACAGCTAATAACGTTCCCTTTAAATCCTTTCCAATTTAAAAGAAAACTAAAACTTTGGAAATTTTATAAGTATTGACTTTTAAGCAGCTTCCTAGAGCTACATAGAATACGTTACTACTCATTAGCTTTTAATTATGTCTTTGCCGACAAGCATCTGAAAATAGAAAGTCTTAAAAGAAAGATTCCTCACAAAAACAAACTCAATTTTCTATCATGAATTGCCATTTTGGTTTTTATCGTTTGATATTTCCATTGTAATTTCGTTAATTTTAAATATTCATTTAATTTTCATAATTATATATAGTACTAATATTTTATAACTGTTTCAAAGTGATGAAAATACATCGAAATAGCAATAGCTCGAACTGCAAGGAAGTGACTACTGAGCTCTTCAACTTGATAAATTTTTGACGATCTATCGAGTTGATCAATGAAAAATCGACAGTTGGCTGCTTAGAAATATCGATTTTTTCAACATGTTTTATTTTTCGATATTTATTTCTTGTGTATTTCGTTGTTAAGCTCAAATTGATAAATTGAAAATTAAATTAATATATTATTTTATTTAACAAAATTTCTTAATTGGACTAGCGTACTATTTCCCTTTTTGGACAACAAGCTGTGAGGCAGGTGTAGCATACTTACCTGGCGTACAGGTTAACCGTGATTCTTAAGGCAGTTACTCCGAAGAGAGACTTGGCCATTGCAATATTCGGTTAAGTTGACCTCTGCGATTATTCCTAATGTGAATAGGCCATGGCGTTCGCGCTGTCCTGAAATTTTACAATACAATACATTCAGATTTCAAAAAATATAAAGTAATAGCAAGGTGTGTTAAGTAATTACCTACCTACAATTACTCCTTAGTTCTCAGAGAAAAGGATTTATGTCGCTAATTTCAATACCTTGATTATATTAGAGTTCATAAAAAAATGATGCTTACTAATTAAATTGTGTTAACAATTTTGAAAGATTACGCGGCCTTTTTAACTGAGATAAATCTCAAATCTTGGGAGCTGAAAATTGTAACAAATTCAAATAACGACAGAATATTAAAAACATCGAAATAAAATAGTCGATAAAATTAGTATTTTAAATTTGTTTTTTTTTTTTCAAAAAATTGTTTTGTTTTTATTTAAAATTAAATGCTCAGTTATTTGTAAAGAGTAAATGTGTTGGGTTCAAAAAAGGCGTTGTACATCACCTTTTTTTAAAATTTATGTATGGCATTAAAATTTTTTCTGGTAGTACCAATAAACTGTCCAAAATAAACCTTCGTAGTTGTATATTGGTTTGCGATGCTACAATAAAAAATTTGTAATATTCTTTGGTTGGGAAAAAATCTGTTACTCTCGAAGCGTAACGGTATGTTCATATTTGCACAGAGCTTTATATTTGGTACTCTGTTTGCCTGCCTGTCTTTCTATTTGTCATATTCTCTTTTATCCCACAACAAGCACGAAACGTAACCACACACAGACACAGACACACACACACACACTCATGCACTCATACAAATTCACTCGCTAAGCAAGCAGAATACACTTTTGTGCATTTGTTTAATAAAAAGTTTTTTTTGTTAATTTTTGGCACAGTTTTCAATGCGTTCTGTTGCTGTTGTTGCTGTTATTGCTATTGTTGTTGTATGCGAAGAAGTGATGCCGCAACAATAAATAAAGCACCCAAAAACCAAGCAAGAGAGGAATATGTGATGGTTGGGATGGATGCTGGGTCAGAGGGAGGGAGATGGGCATAGATGCAGACGAAATATGGCTGAAAATGTCAGTAGACTGAAAGGATAAAAGGGACGTTGAGAGGCGGCAATGATGGCAACAGCAACGGCAGCGTCAAATGTCAACATCAATGTTGTTTTTCTTGTTTTTGCATTTATGCACGTATGTATTATGTATGCATGTACATATGTATGCATGTATGTATGTATGTGTGAGCACATTATAATGCATACATATGCAGTTGCGTTTTTTGTCTCTCTGTTAAAAATTTTAATTTCACGCTAAAAAACACAAACAAAGACAGGACAAACCAACTGATAGTAAGACAGGCGCCTGACTGCAGGGTGAGTGGTAACTGGAAGGATCAGTGAAAAGCAGCTGACTCCCTCAGGTTTATTGTAGTTGCTGCCGCTGTTAAATGTTTAAGCACAATTGGTAAAAACAAGTTTAAAAAAATACTAGTAGGAACGTTAAAGTTGGGGCACCGACTTAACGAATACCCGTTACATACTTTTAGGGGCCTGATTGCTTTAAAAACTTAATCTATTATCAGCATTTTCTGTCGTTCTTCTTTATGCGATAATATCTTTAGATAATAATAAAAGATACCGTTAGTTATTGTAATATATTGAAATCTCTGGGTGAAATGGGTGATCAAGAATATATACTTTATAGGGTTGGAGATGCCGTATTTTTCGTGTTACGAACACAATATACCCATTACCTATTTTTTAATTAACGTGTAAAATAAAAATACAAGAGTAGGTTTAAGAAGATCAGGGACTTTCAAATGCGTTTTATTAATTGAATAAAATTGAAATGAATATATTGGTAAATTGATAACAAATTGTTGTGCAATAAATTAATTATTCGCTGTCTAAGATACGTCAAAAATTCAATAATTCGAGCATTTTTAAAATTGGAAGCCACAAATATCGGTTCCTATTAAAAATTTAATCAGAGCTGTAACAAACGTATGGATCATTGACATTTTATGCACTTCAAATTTATGTTATATTTTATCACCCTGTTTTTATATAATTTCTTAAATAAAATAATGGAATTCCACAGATTTTAATAATGTTGTCAAATGGTTTAGCACTTACATAGCACAAACATATCTGTTTTAATATATCCATATCCTTGCTTATTAGATTAAATTAATAATTTACATAGAATTCGTAACATTTATCTTCATTAACTGTCTATTCAACTTCCTTTAGTTTACACCTTTCGAAATTGTTGTCGAATATACAAAAATATAATAAAAAAATGATAAAATTATAAAATATAAACAAACTAATGAAGTGGCACAGATTGTGAGTAATTTTTCAAAATCCTTAACAATTTAAATGCATTTATTTGTGAAAGCTCTGTAGAAAACACATATTGGATTAAATATATATGTAGTTTGATAGACGTGGCAATGATTATCTATTTTAACTGATTATTCAACTTCATTTAGTTTGAATTTTATGAATACATTGTCGCTTTGCATTTATAGGATATGCAAAATCAAAGGCAAACGTCATTAAATAGTGGGAATGCCACTCCCTTGCAAGGTATGTCAGAGGAGGTGAAGAGGGAGAGATATGGAGATGGAGAGATGGAGAAGGTTAATGTGGGAGTGGCAACAGCATCCGGCAGATGTGCAACGGCAGCTGCCGGAGCTGCAATTGGACCAAAAGTTGTGTACTGTAGGTGGCTGGGGTGAAGATTTGAATGCTGGATTTAATTGGAAAATGTAAATGAGCTTTGTTCATTTGAAAGATGCAGTCGAGAGAGCAGCCGCCACTTGGTTGCAAGTTGCGGATTTGCTTTAAACCGGCCACACACACACACACACACAGACACACACCCAGTTTAACAATGCGACTTCAACTGCGAATGCTGCGAATGCGACTGCGAGTGCGAATGCCAAGCCCTTAAAGTGTGCCACAAAAGAAAATTGTCACAAGGAAAAATGCTGACCCCGCACACGCATGTGTTTGTGTGTGTGTTTTTGTGTGTGTACTGCACGCCATTGTTTGACTTACAAAATGGCGTAGAAAGCGCCAACAAAGGCAACTGTGCAACGTTTTAAAAAACGGCAACTTCCGTTTATAAAAGCGTCATGTAAAACAATACTTTATGTGAGTATATGTGGGTGTGTGTTAGTGTGTGTGTGTGTGTGTGTGTGTATCTGCGGCATATTGTTTTCCAAAACTCCCACATCGTTGCTTTCATATTTTATATACCTCATCCCTTAAAAATCTTTTAACACGCCACATACACATATTTTTGTTGATGTTGATTTTTTTCCCTATGCACCATTATTTTGAAACGCTTTTTTTAAACATTCTTGCGACTTTTCTTTATGCATTGCAGGCGATAAAACACCCGCAGGATTTCCGGTTATAACCCAGGGTCCAGGCACACGCGTCATCGAAGTGGGTCACACGGTCCAAATGCAATGCAAAGCCATTGGTAATCCCACACCCAACATCTATTGGATCAAGAATCAGACAAAGGTGGACATGACCAATCCCAGATATGTCATAAATAACGGTGAGTAAAATAAAACAATTAAATAAGTTAAAATACATTACAGTCGAGAGTCTTGAAAATATAATATTTGGAGTGTGTTCTGTCATATAGAACGGTTGTGATATATTCTGTATAAGGTCACAGTAGCCATCAGTAATAATCTCAGAATAATCTCAACCCTTTCTCCGCCGGGTCATAAGTAAATTTGCACAAAGTAACAGGTTATAATAAGACAATTTTGAAAAGCTTCATCCCAAATCGAAGAATGTCTTTTAGTTTGATATTTCATGTATAGTATTTGCAATGACAATGACCAAAGGCAACCTGTCAGTCATGAAATCAAAGATATAATCAGTAATTCAAGCATATAGCATATCAATTCCCAATCTGTCATATCTTTTACATATCAAAGTTATTGTTTTACATGTTGCCCCTTTTTTCTCCTCCTGCCAAATTCGAGTATATCAACATTCATTTTATCTATTTCTTTGATGTTTATCATTGCGCATATATCCTTATCATTCATGCCAGGAGACCCCATTCCAGGGTCTTTCCCAAATAGAGTCGACTGTCTTCCGCTGAGTAAAGAGACTTTATTTATTAAAATTCTAGTCTTTGACGCTACCTTTTTGGTGTTTAATTTTTTTGCTTATTTTCCATTTATAGTATTTTGCGCTTACGCTCATTTGAATTTCTTAGGAGTTTACTTATGCTCCGACGCATTTTGTGTCACAAGTTTTTCGGCGCTTAGTTAACGTTTGACTTTTGCCAGCTGCTCTGCCCTGCCCTTTTTCCCTGGCCATTTTCCCTGCCATTTTCTGCTGTCCTTTCCCCACCCACCTCATGAAACATCTGCGAGGCCTGACAAATGGCAAAGTTGGTCCTTGAAAATGGCGATTGCTTGCACACCTTTTTAGTTCGTGGGCAGCTGCGGCTGCTACCTGTTTTATGAGCCAGCTACATAGTTGAGATCTTATTAGGTAGAAACTTTACAAATGTCAACAGAATGTCGCCAGGTCCTTTAATCAAGCGGTCTTCCTTAAGAACATTGTCCATGGGACTGGGGAAGTTTCACTTGGGTTTCACTTTGGGCCAACTCTAATTACGGAAAATATGCCCGATGATGATAATAATGATGATGGTGATGATGATGATGGTGATGATGATGATGTCATTAACGCTGACATGAGACACATCAAACGTTGCCATTTAAAAACTAACAAAGCCGTCAACAACCGCCATGACGCGACGCGACGCGACTCGATGCGACGCGACAGTGCGACGGTCATTAGAAGCACAAATATTGACATAAATATTGACATTAATATGCATTAAAAGAGTCCTTTTAAAATGACATCAATGGCCGCGTTGACAACACCAAAACCGACAGAGCAACAGCCGCGATAACAATGATTATATTTGCGTTGTCCATGGGGAGTTGGTCACTGTTGGATAACTAAGCTGGCTGGAGGGGGGAGAGATTTCAATTGCATGTGGCAGTGGCAGTGACAGTGGCAGTGACAGGCAGAGCACCCGACGAGGCCCCAGAACAATGCCTGCCCGCCTGACATGGCCATGTTACATTGGTCGCCACAGCCGGAAGCCAGGTCTGTGTAGGTCCTGGTTCTCAGCCTGGTCCACCTCGAAACGTGTTGAGAATGGTAAAAATTGCAAAGTGCTCGAACCAAATGCTAATGAAATGGACGCTCGCTTAATGACAACTTGCTAAACAATTGACTTCTCACACAAATAAAGGTTAGGCCAGCAGCAAAAGCTGTATGCCCTACTTTAGTATTTTATTTATTTGACATCGAGTCAATAATTTACAGATTCAAAAGCAGCGATGTGGCTTAAAGAATTATCCTTATATAATAATTAATGATATTGAAGAAATGCATTCCAATGCTACTTAAATTTCATTATATTAGCTAGGAAAAGCTGCCATTTGAACAAATCAGAATTTAATAAAAATTTTAATAGTGAAAGCTTTGGACTACATATAATTTTTCGGAAAATAATAATAATATTCATAAGTCTTTAATCTTCATCGTTAAGTTGCCTGAAAAGTGAATAACAATATGTTAAATGTGTTTCTATGAATATATTTTAAAGTTGACAACTATCAGATAGCTAAATAACACTTCTAAAGTGGATATTTCGTATCCAATAACCATTGAATGTTGCAATTACCTAGGCAAGAACTAACCACTTTGTTTTAGTGGTTGTAGCGCATTACAAATTAAAAACTGTTGCAAAAATTTCCCCAAGGTAAAATCATTTTTTATGGTATATGGTATGTGCTCTCTGCTCTGTTGTGCACAACCGTCCGTCCGACGGACGACTACTAAAATATCCGACCTGACCTATTCGTATTCCAGCTGAAACAAATTCTTTTTTCCTTATTTCCTTATTTTCTCTATGGTCTCTGGTCGAAACTGGCCGGGCAGGTCGACTAATTTAGCGTAACACGAACAAAAGTGGCCGTGGACTTTGCGGGTTAAATTAGTTTTACGTGGGCACAAGCAACTTTCTAGAGACTTTCGGATGGATAAGGGAAGTTGTCGGGTTTGGGTTTGGGGGAGGGAAGGTATTGCAGAGGTGCCAGCAGACAACAGACAAAGGACAACGGACAACGGCGCCATCTTTGGCACGTTAAACGAAACGTAAAAATATTTCCGCCAGCTAAATATCCTTTTGGGTGCTCTAAACGTCTCTAAGCGGTTCCTTCTGCTCCCGCAGCAGGTTCTGTTTCCATCTGTTGTCTTAAAGTAGGTTTTAAATTTATGAAAATGAAATAAATGTTCGCTTCAGGCGCGGACGGGTTACGTTTGCATCCGTTTGCTTTCATTCGGTTCAGTTTCTGTTTCTTCTAGGGATTTGGATTTGGATTCGGATTCGGATTCTGTTATGCTCTGCTCTGTTCCCGGTCTGCATAGTAATGATACATCTATATATATTTCATAATAAGTTATGCAAGTCATGTGCTGTTTTATTCAATTAGCACTTTATGGTCCTTTATTTTGCAAAGTCCCTCCGCATTGCCGCTTCGTGCCCCAACCACAGGCAACCGAGCAACCGACCAACCGAGCAACCGAGCAACCGACCGACAGTTGGACTAAAAAGGCAGCTTGAGGCGCGTTGATTTTTCGGTTATACGGCCGTCGCGTGCTAATTAAGACCCTCGGGAGGGGTACGTGAGTTATCAAAATGAAAAGTAATTCGACATAGTCGCACTTCACATAGCTCATTGTCATCTCCTGCATCTTCTTCTTCTTCTTCTTCTTCTTCTTCTTCTTGGTCCTCGCTCTTTGTACTCGCTTCATAATTAAATTAGAACTTTATTATTTTAATAAAATGCCCCGGGATCCATTCTGCCTTTACTTTTCTCCTTTCTTTTTCTCTCTTTTCTGCCTTTGTCGTGCCTATTTTAGTTGCAATCATATTGCGCCTTTGGTCACACCCAATTTGCTTTAAGACATTAATCTGATTATTATGGACCCTTATTGTGGATCTTCTGATTAGATTTGCCCAATGCGTCTTATAGGTCCAACAATGTTATCGATTTTACGGGTAATTTAGGAATGAAAGAAGTGTAATCTTTAAAAAAGTAAAATTGTTTTCTTTATTCGATAATATGATAGGGGCATAAAAAAAGAGGACTGAACCTTATACAAATTTTATATTATCCCAACGATTTAACTGTTTCAACACTTTCGGCATTAGATAATATATATGACATGACTGAATATTAAACTTAGAACTATATATAATAACGACGTATTTATTAATTATATAATAATAAACAGATGCCCTGTATTATTCTTTTGATAACTAAATACATTTTTAAATTGACTTTAAGTGCTGTGCGAATGTATTTAAATGTGTACTGAAGAGCTTATGTCCGCTGTGAGAATATTTTGAATAGTCCTTTAAAAAGGTATAAAGGTTTTCGTTGTCTTGTGAATGTATCTGCATTTGGTGCTTAGTATTTGTTTTTGTTCTTATGTTTTCTACTCACCAGCAAATGACAACGGTTGCACTTCAGTGCGCAAATACATTTATAAATATTTTATTTAAAATTACTTCGGGGCATTGCCGCATTGCCGTTAATAGTTAATTTTGTCCACAGCGAAGCGTAGGCTGAAGAGCTGTAGAGAGACGAATCGACCGAAAGACCGAAAGACCGAGCAACAGAGCTACCGTGCGACAGACCGACAATAATATTGAGGATAATACCTTTATTTTTATTCGCTTGCCCGCCAAATAGTCCCTGAGGGCAATGTTCAATAAAATAAATAAAATGAAAAATAATGCGAACAAAAACGAAAGCAGAAGTGCAAAAAAAGAACCTGCATTGGCTTGTAGTGACCATGTTCTTCGCTTTTAGAAGGGTTCAATGCGTCTGGGGAAATTACTTTATAACTGGGTTGGGAGCAAGGGAAAGAGAGAAAGAAAGAAGGAAAGAGAAAGCTCAAAAGGTATAGCGAATATTTTTCAAATACCATAATTTGGCTTTTAAGCAAAAGAGGCTTATCAGAAATTGGTTTTTGCCTTGCCAATTGTCTTAATAGCAGCACATGGAATGGGCAATGAGCTTACGCACAACTTGTACAAGTGTCACCCCCGAGTATCGCCCTCCCCCCCCCCCCCATTCCCCCTTTCAAATTGGATAGAAATTGCCAAGGGTTGTCGTAGACTGACCTAACAATTGAATTTTTATGCTGGCAAGCCAAAGTTTATCCCAGAAATTAACATTTTCTTATAGTTCGTATAGAACAAAGCTGGGAGTTGAGTTGGATGGATATATAAATAATTGTTTAAATATAATTAGAATAAAAATTATTTATACAATATAATGTAAAGAGATAAAAAAAATGTGATTTTAAAAGTTTTGGGATTTGTTGAAGTTATCTTAAGAAACTTATTTTATTGTATAGACAACAAAGTGCAATTTAGACACTAAGTATTTTCAAATATTAAGAATGTGTGGAGCTTTATGATATTGCTGTGAAACCCAAATTTAAGCTAGTAAATACCAAAATTAAATATTTTAACAGTTTTTATGCTGAGAAATAAGAAGATGCTGGAGATAAAGCAGAAAGGCAATCAATTTCAGTGAGATCGAATGAAGTAAAGGAAAAATTCGATTGCACAATTGAAATTCTTTTTTTATATACCATATTTCGGAAACTACAATATAAAGTTGAAGTGGATAGATCTTAAGTCTTAACTAGCCGTATATGCAGTTAAATGTTTATTGTGTCGTGTCGTCAGCACATAAAGTCAGGTTAATCTTTATGTTTGGCAATTCACATAAACGAATACACCTTGTCGCAGTCTCCAAGCTGAGCTCGGATTTTTTTATGCTCCGGTTAAACTTAAACTACACTACCTACACCAACTTTAAAAACAAGCAATCGCCGTTCTTACGCGCTCGACGAGGCCAACTTCAAAATAACCAGGCGACTATAACTTTAATTGCTGTGCCCATCATTACAATCCCCCCTCCCTCCCTCCTTACCGTAACAGTCCGCTCCTGCGCTTGAGTCGGGAGGAGGCGGGTCGCAATTATTTACTTGAGCTGTAAAACTGTAGTTAAGGCAAGTCAACTTGAAAGCATTTGAGAAAGTTTAATGCTTAAATTATGAGCTACCCACCCCGCCCTATGCTCTGTCGTCCCATAATCCCAGCGTGTCTCGTCGTCGAAAGAGTTGACAGTCACTTTTGTTGAAAATGAGACAGTAATTGCCCAAAATGTGCATGACTAGAGAATTGTGGAGAGGAGTGAGACGGAGTCGGCACTTGGGAAGGACTCCCGTTGCGGGGTCAGTTAACTTCTTTCCTTCATTTTGTGGAAGAGGCTCGCTTGATAAGTCCGTCCATTGGTGCATTATCAAAATTGAAACTTTTCACTTTTATGGTGGGCCTGTCCCGCCCATAAATGTCACATTGTTGCCAAAAGACGTTGAGGACTACTTAAATTAAAGCATAATTTAATTAATAATCCCATTTGGCCACCCAGCCGAGCAAAGAGCAAACGCCTTAGCGGATCTGGGATTCAGCCAGGCGACAAGTTATTCGTCTCTCTCCCACTCTCTCTCATCTCTCTCTCTCTGTCTCTCTGTCTCTCTCTCTGTCTCTCTCTCTGTCTCTCTCTCGCTCTCGCTCTTTCTATCTCGCACTCTGTGTGTGAGACCGGAAGTTACGAAATATGAAAATGACTGCGCAAGCGGAAGTGCAGTTGTGGCATGCCACATGTGTGCCATGCACATAAAGAGAAGAATTCAAAGTGGTGCTGGCTTTTGTGAAGAGGGGGGAACCATTTCGTGTCTGGGCGCGTATTGGGAGCACCATTGTCTCGCGCCTGTTGTTAACGGCAACTGTGGCACAAAAGACGACAACGCGTTGCCAACACGGTTGCCCTTTTGTTCCCCGTTGTCCTCCCGCTTGCTTATTGCTGTGATTGACTTTGGCTAAATAGTCCATGTGGCCATAAAAAGGCAACCCAACAATCCTGCAGCACTCGTTGCCCAGCGATGCGTGGCTGCTACATAAAGACGCCGCATTGAATTGCATTTTGTTCGTAGATGTGGATGGGAATCTAGATGTGGATGCGGATGTGGAGGAGTGGTTCCATTTCTTGATTCCGGAATGCATACCATTACCATGTTTGGCATTCTAATTTGCATAAATGTGGCTCGTCTCGCCTCGAGGTATGTATTCACAATCAGATTCCTAAGATGTGCGAACTGGTTCGGAAACTAAACCAAGTAGATTTCTGCATTCGATATTTGTTCAACTCTGTCTTGATACCGATATCTTGATTTCTTAAATATTTGGTTTCAGAATATGGAACCAACTTCCACTCACTTCTTCAACGAAGACTTTAAAAAACCAATCAGCTAGTAAATACAAGTTAATCTACATTAATAATAATTAAATTAAAACTAAATTTATTATCTCATTCCAAAAAAAAAAGAAATAAAATTTAATAGTATATTGCTCTCATTTACGAAACGGGTTTTTAAGCTTTAAGCTTTAGTCTTCTTTTAAGTAAACCGAAAATATAAGTATAGAGGTAAACTGTACAAAAATAATTCCAAGATAATAAAACATCTAAGCTTAGCTTATACTATTCCAATATACTCTGTTCCAATATACTCAAGAAACAATTAATTCTATATAGAATATTATATATATTCTCAAGCGGTTTTTGTAATCTCTAAGTCGGTTCACCTTCAAGGACAATTTACTTATTTGTATTACCAAATTAAATTATTTTGATATCAAGCCAAATGAACCAATTTCCATTTGGCTTAAAATCGGTTCGCCCGCCGTCTAAAAGCCAATTTTCAGTCTTAGCACAACGTTGCCAGTTATTTTTTTTATTTTTATGGGGCTTCAAAGAATTTTTAATTTTTATAAGAGTTACACGGACACTCACACAATCACCTACACACTGTAGCACACAGGGGCAACTGGTAAAAAAAAATGCCAGGAGAGACGACACCCAGATGCATGCAGCATAGCTTAATTTTTATTGCTACAGTCAAAGCACACTCACAAAGTGCTGAGGCTGCCACTAAAAAACCCTTACATGCGACTACTTACCCTTGCCCTCTTCTGACTTGTGTGTGTGTGTGTGTGAGTGTGAGTGTAAGTATAAGTGTGTGTGTGTGTGTGTGGCTTATGTTAATGTTTTGCCAGCTTGCCAGTAATTTTAATGAAAGTTGCTTCCCATAAATTTTAATCAAGTTCTTCGTTTGCCGCTCTGGGAATTTTGTACCTTAAAACGAATGGCAAGCGAGTGTATTCGTTGATATATATAGAATACTCGTACTGCACATTTGAATATTTCGATTATTTAAAATGCAGTGGCATTTAATGGTTGTTTGAATGGTTCAACGGTTTCTAAACAACAATAACAAAAATCGTTTGCTCTGGAGCGCAACAAGCGTAATAAATGTACAACAGCAACACGCCAAAAAGTATGCAATAAATTTCACAACAATCAACTTTGATGCATGTAGGTGAACGGCCAACAGCAACAATAACAACACCGACAAATGCAAAATAAAAAATACAAATAAAGCTGAATGTGAAACGTTGCATACTAAAAAAAGCGCGCCACAATCATCTAGAATTGTGCATCATTTTTAGTTGTTCTTTTTTTAGTATTATTTTACTTTTATTTTATTTTCTCCTGCTCTTTTCTCCTATTCTGTGCGCTGCCATTTCGGTATTCATCTCTATCCACAAAACAACAAAAACACATACATATAATAAACACAAGTGGAATATACAATATTTTGCAACATTTAGCACGACTCGACACAGCTACGATTTATATATATTACATACATACATCTACTTTCCGCTTCCTGCAGGGTGGATGGTAAAACATCGGAGGTGTGGCAAAAACACGAGTCATTAAAATGATTCACTCAACTGTAGTATGTGTCGTCCCAGTACCTTATTTATGTTCCCTCCAACCCGTATTTTTTCGACTGTTGAAAGGCAACAAACCAAAACAGACCACTTTTCATTAATTGCACATACTCATTTGTATTAGCTGCATCTCTTCACCTTTTCTTCATATTTTATTGACCACAGTTATTATTAAATACGTATATATATGAATAATCCATATATACAAATTTCACAAAATCGTATTTTAAAACCAAGCTTGTGGAATCCATTTAAAATATATTTATTATTTGACAACAAATATTGTCAAGTCTAAAGTAATGATTTCCATAATTAAGTATTACTGATATGATATGCGCTTATAAAATGTATTTAGTAAAATAAATCAGATGTTGTGTTAAATTACAATTTGTGATGCATTGCTATGCATATATGACTTATATTGAGAAAATATTTCTACAACATTGTACAACCGCATGTTAAGTAACTGAAAAAAGTGACTTTTCCGTTTCAAAGTTTCTGTATATTCAGAAAAATGAAAAACAATAATTGTAAAAAATCTGTATAGCAACTGAAATGCAATCGCAATACAATATGTGCGCTTAAAGAGTGGCCAATTTTTATCGCCCAAACATGTGATCTATAAATAATGAAGCGATTTAAATCTGAATATATTTTATATGAAATGGTGCAAATGAATAGTTGCCATATATCATTCATATTTTATAACCTGACTATTTATTGGCCCACAAATATTCACCATACAAGAAAGACGTATAAATCGACATACAAACATAACAAATTTTAAATTGAGGCCGATTAAATGGGGGGCTATCAGAGCGTAACTTGAATAATCAACGTTAGATGATTAATTCAGCATAATTGAAAGCATAATATTGCATATGCTTATATATATTTTGATTAGAAATTGAAAACATAGTGCTCGCAATTGGGAAACTTAATATGGTCACCAAGATCGGTTTTTGTATTTAATATTGAAAACGATTGCCAAACTAAACTAAATCCTGTCCATTAGGGAAGGTATAAGAAAGTAGATTAAGCTATTAAACTGTGGACTGTAAAAAGTTAAAATTTACTTACTTAAATAGACTTTACAGGCTTAGCCCACGAGTATGATAAAACATAACGGACATCCCTTAAATTTAATGACTTATTGTTAAAAACAATCACACACTCGTTTCACATTGAGTCATAACTTGATGGGCCAAAACTGTTGATTTAAAAGCAACAATTTATATGCATTTGCCAGAGTATTATGGATTGTCTTATAGTCTCATATTCCGCAGTGTTATGACATCTGAATTAGCCTCGTAGTACATATTTCATTTTTTATTGGTCATATAAATATAATGCGAAGGCTTTAACACTTTATGACACTTTCTGTATACGTGTGTGTGTGAGTGTTATTGTGTTTGTGTGTGTATCATTCACATTAGCTTAATATGCCGGAAAAGTGCGCTCGATATTTAATAGACCTGAGGCAGATTGCCAATGCGTGCAAGAACAACACTGTCATAACTTTTATACGGCCTTTAAAATCGTATAAAAATTGTGTTAATTTTCATGTGTTGCATCTTCCCCATGTCGCCGGCTAGTACATAAAAAGAAGGTAAATTCTGGCCATTTTATGAGTCAATGAGTATAATGTGGATTTTGGCCGTTAAAGTCGAGCTACAAAACAGGCAACAGGCAGCAGACAACAGGCAACAGACAAGACCAAAGCACAATTTGACTCTTAAGTTTATTGATAAATCTAAGATTTTAGGAGTACTCTCATATGGTACGTCTACCCGAAAAGAGTTCCTATTAAAAAAAAAGGAAATAAACGTTATTTAAGAGTTAGATTCATAAGGATAACTGGTTTATTTGTGAAAAAAAATTGGTTTCCAAAAATAATTTTTAAACTCATTTCGTACACTTTAAATATATCCATTAGTTGCTCTAACATTTCTTCTCATAAAATGAATTTCTAAATTTATATAACAAAAGTTGCATAATTGTTTAGATTCACATTTTTAGGGCTTCCAATTCTAACTTAAATGTTAGTAAAAATCCACGCTAGTGACAAAGAATATCGAAAGCTGCTAAGATGTTCATAGTTTGACAGATCACATATTTTGACTTCTAATTCGTGTAAAGGCTTCTATTATTGAAAATATCACTCAATGTATATTTTATAGTTTATTTATTATTACTAGTTTTTTAAAAACTAAACTTATTTAGTAACTTATAACTTTCTAATAATTTTCAGCATTTAAATACAATTTCCAATTTTGTTTAAGTTCCATATGTGTTATTTTTGATCCATGTTTTCAACAACATTTCTTGGCAAGTCATCTGCCAAAACTATTCTAATGACATCCACATTCCTTGGCCACCGCCTTTTGGTATTTGGTTAAATCAATAATGTCTTTGTCTAGGTATCTGAGTATTGTTATTGCACCCAGTACAGTGGGCACACAGCAAGGTTTGGGCAGATGCGGCTGCTTCAGATGCATCAGGGTTTGAACAATCGCATGATTCGTGGCATTCATTTTGTTGCCGAGTGGAAAGTTGCAGTCACCGCCACAGAAGTACGCCTCGAACTTATCGGGTGCTATGATCCAGTGCATTCCCAGCTCCTTGAAGTCGACGGTGAAGTTGAGACGTTCACAGGACTGCGGCGTCTTGTAAAGAACCGGCGGAGGCATTCGAAGTCCACTTGGCAATGGAGCATTATGTTTTTTCCTCAAATCTCGCTTAATTCGCAGATTTTGTACCTTGACCAGCAGGTCGGGTCCATTGAAATAACCGACAATGAAAGGCTCTAGGTTGGAATCTAGTCCCGCTGTTTGTGGTGCCACCAGACCCGCATCTGGGGCACTTAAATGTGCCACATCCACAGAGATGCGCAGCTCATGGAGGCTCCTGTGGAGCAACCAGGAGTGCAGTGTCTGTGTGAGATTGAACTCCAGCCAACCCTTATAGCTCGTTGTGGTGTTCACAGAATGCAGAATGCGATAGACTGGCTCGTCACCACTCAATCCCTGATGACTGTAGATTCTTCTATAGATGGACACTGTTAAGTTTAGGTGTGTTTGGTTCCACAGACTGGGCTGCTTATAGATACGAAACATTGCCTGAACTAGCGTCAGATCCTTGGGAACATTATTCGTAGTGAAAGTTATATACAATTCCATCTCATTGCTTAACTCTGACCTCGGCTTTAACCGACTGGAGAAGGTTAGGATGCTGTTACAGTTGGCAATCTCCTGTCGATCCTCGCTCGTAATCAGAATATCATCGTCCAAGGAACGTTTGTGCCGCTGATGCAACACATCCTGAGGCTCCTGATCCTCGTTTATCTCATTGTACACCTCCAGCAAGAACTTCGAGGCCGAATTGTGGAACTTTGGCTGTACCATGCGTCTGGTCCTATCACCCAAGTCTAACAAATCGATCATCTCCAACTGTTCGTTGATCGCTGGCGAATCCATAAGTGTGTTATCACCCAAGTCCAACAAATCAATCATCTCCAACTGTTCGTTGATCGCTGGCGAATCCATGTGTGTGTTAACTGTTAAATATGAAGTGCTTTGCACGCTCAAGAAGCTCGAGAACAGTAGTGATAATAACAACATGATAATGCTTACAGCTCACTGACTAATCAGTAACTGACTTCAATTTCTGAAGATGTCGTGTTTTATAGGTAAACAGGTAGTCTTAGAGAGGACTAATAGGTAGAACTCTGGTTTATGACCTGTTGAAGGTGATAAGGGTTAACTATCCTGTTCAAAATGGAGGCAGATTAAATTACCTCGCTTCTACCTAAGCAAAATGTGATTTTTCGTGGGTTTATTTAAGTCGGGATATGTAAGAGTCTGAATCAACCTTTTCATAAGCCCGGCCTGAATCGGTTGATAAAAAGGCATCTCAATCATATTGTAAGTACTTCTCGTCATCCGAACAGTGTCAACACTTTACTGTTGTCTGAACATTACAATAATTGTCGAGCACATGGATTTAAGATAATGATGTAAGTCCGAACTTCGGATTAAGTTTTAAATCAAAATTAAAAGTTAACAAAAAAAGTTTCGATCGGTATAAAACAGATTTCTTTATTACAAGTCTTACATTACTAGCATTAATAAAAAAAATTATTAATTTCAATATGTAAATATAAGGAAAAATGAGTTGTCATATACATAGCATACTTTTATGATGTAGAAAACTATGTTAACAAAATATGTTTACCAATAAATGACACCCTAATTGATTCTGTAATATTGCCCTTTTTCAGGCATTCTACAAATAAACAACAGCCGCGAAGAGGATCAGGGAAAATATGAATGCGTAGCGGAGAATTCCATTGGAACGGAGCATTCGAAGGCGACAAGCTTGTATGTGAAGGTCCGTCGTGTTCCGCCAACTTTCTCACGTCCTCCAGAGGCCATCAATGAGGTGATGTTGGGCTCAAGCTTAAATCTATCCTGTATTGCCGTCGGATCACCAATGCCAGCTGTCAGATGGACGAAGGGTAAGTCTAAAAATTGAACAAGCTTCTTCTTAACACTTACATTTCTTCTCTTCTCTGAATCAGGTGCACATGATCTGACGCCGGAGAATGACATACCGATCGGACGGAATGTGCTGCAGTTGAATAATATACAGGAGAGTGCAAATTTTACCTGCATAGCTGCTTCTTCTCTCGGCCAAATCGAAGCTGTGTCCATGGTCAAAGTGCAATGTAAGTGAAGCGTCACGAATAATATTAAGCAACAATTCTTAATAATTAAATTTCTTAAAGCGTGAATTAATTTCATCAAAGATCAAGCTTTTATTCTATTTAAATATAATAAACGCACATGTTAAGATTTTCAACAAAACAAAAAATGTTTATATATTTCAATTATATTATATGTTTCATTTCGAAATGTTTAACTATTAATTGCAATTATTAAAAAGAGAAATTGACATTTAAAATTAAATTTACCCAAATTAAAATATTAAAGAGATATCTTAGTATTTTTTGTTACAAATAAACAAATAACACGTATATTCAAACTTGTAGATAATTCAAATGAAAATAATATTCATCATATTTTTTCCTTTTTTTTTGATAATAAATATCTGGTAAAGTTTGGTTTGATTTCATTCATTTAAATATCTGTTTTCTAGATTGATTTTCTTTAATTTGCTAATAACTAATAATAATATGCATATATTGCCTATCTCAAATTTAGCCCTGCCCACGGCTCCGACGGATGTGCAGATCTCTGAGGTGACCGCCACATCGGTGCGTCTCGAATGGTCGTACAAGGGTCCCGAAGATCTGCAATACTATGTCATACAGTACAAGCCAAAGAATGCGAATCAGGCCTTCAGCGAGATTAGCGGAATCATAACCATGTACTATGTGGTCCGTGCTCTCAGTCCCTACACGGAGTACGAGTTCTATGTGATTGCCGTGAACAATATTGGACGCGGTTCGCCTTCGGCACCGGCGACCTGTACCACCGGTGAGACAAGTGAGTAGCTCCAAACCGACCGACCTAACGATCTATTTCAAGATAATCCCACTAACTGCTCTCCATATATATATTCTCTTTATATTCTCACATTCTCTCACATGCCGCTGTCTCGGAAAAAAGGATTTTTTTCAAGCATTTTCTTTTTGTGCAATTGGATTTTATTTTTTCTTTTCTGTGAATTTTTTTGTCGGTTTTATGTAAAGTGCGCTACTAACCCGTTCTCGTAATGCCTTTTTCTCTCTCTCCCTCCTCTCTCTCTCTCTTACTCTCTGCCTATCCGGTTCTGCTTTTTAGGTGATTTCTCATTTGGTGGCACAAGTAAGTATCCTTTGGCTCAGTTCGCCAAGCCTTTTCTTTGGCGGCAAACAAAATTTGATGGCCAAAACAATTTCAATAACAATTCTTGAACAGCATTCACATAACATTATACCAATCTTCCTCAATCCTCCTCCGCTTTTCTCCTCTCATCTCCAGTCTTCTCCTCTACTTGTTCTTCACCGAAACTCGTTGCGCTTTGGGTGGGAAAACCGCTTTTAGGTAGTAGAATCAAAGGTGAATGCAATGTTTAAAAACCGTTGCAGCTGCGTCTCATAGCTAGTCTGTTGATGTATGCCTGTGTGTCTGTGTGTGTGTCTGTATGTGTGTGGGTTGAAACAGGCAGCTGCCACAAGCCCAGGCGCATGCTTATGCCCCCTGCTGCCACACAATGTTGCAGGCAACGCATAAAGTTTGCATTGTTATGCGATTGTATGAATGCGCATCAATGTCCTCATGGTTACGACCGAATGGCCCCTGTCTCTCTCACTCTCTCTCCCTCTCTTTTTGAGCTGTGCGTATATGCAACGCGGTTTTAGCCATGGCAAATACTGCGTCCTGCGTCAGCCTTTTGAATTCATCGCTCCTTTTTTTATGCTCTGTAACTTGTCGTATAAAAGTTGAAAACTTTTATTGCCGCAATTATGCTTATCGCTTGCCCAATATCGTTTCGAAATATTATTTCGATAGCAATTGCAACAGAAAGAGTAAAGAAACTAGCATCAGTCGAGCAACAGCAAAAACAGCTTCGTAATGACACGTGTCACTTTAGGTTTAAGGTTTGGATTGGGATTGGGATTGGGATTCGGTTCGATTTGATTTGATTTCAGCTTAGGTAGCAGCTGGCAAAGAGCTATTTATGGCATTTAACAAGAGAAACAACAATCGATTGCTCTCAACACGAGACAGTTTAATGAGACACCAGCGATGGATAACTACAGCAAATGTTAAGTGCACTGAAAGACAATACAAATACTAAAATGAAATACAATCGTTCTTGATTTTTCGGGGTCGATTTTTATAGAACAAGTATTAAAATTAAATTCAATTAACTTTTATTAAATTAAAAACATTCTTATATGTAAAAGAGGGAATGTAAATATAGGGAAATTAAAATGACTTAACAAATATTAATACAATACAATAAGTAATATAAAATACAATCGTTTTTAATTTAATTACGTTAAATTTTTATAGAAGAAGTATTAAAAACAAAATATATATTCTTAAATGTAAAATTTTATATATAGTTCAAAGTAAAATCATGCTTATTTTAAAAATGTAAATAATAAAAGACAACAAGTGCTTATTTAAATTGAATTCACTTGTTAAATGACACATATTTCTTTTTAAATATATTCAAATTAAATATATTTTTACTTTAAACCAAATACAAAATAGATTAAAAATAACAGAAAAACTGTTGTTTTAGCTTTAAAGTATATTTAATTTAAAGTTTATTCGAATAAATTTTGATTAATAAGAAATATATTTAACTTGAATATATTCTAATTTCTTTTTTATGAAATAAAATGTGAAATAAAAAATGTGGATTAATCCACATTCATCACTAAATCATACAAAAATATTTAAAGCAAAGTGAAATCATTTAAATGTCATAACATTTTTCTCTGAGTGTAAGCTGATTTTAAAGCAGAAAAACAGATGACAAAACGCAATAGGACTAGAATATTTGATAATTTCAAAATATTCAGGAATACGAACACTTGACTCGTGCAAGTCTCTAAAATTTTAGGAAAGATGCAGCTCGACAATCATAATATATTTTTGTTTCTAAATTATCATACAATTCTCTCGATTTTGAAACTATATATATTATATATATATATACTATATACTTTACATGGAATAAATTTATTAATTCCAATTAGAACAGAGTGTTATAATTATATTTTTAAAGTGTTAATATATCTAGATAAAATCCAATAAAAAATTAAACAAATTATTTAATCAATGCAACAATATTAATAGATTTTAGGATCGATTGTATTTCAAAAAAGATTATTCTGTATAAATGTAACTTATTTTTCGGTATACTTTGGGGCTAATGATCTGGTTTTCAGAGTCACAGAAGATTAACCGCACAGTTCGGATCACGTTATTTATATATATGGAATATATGTATGTATATTTCAACTGTTAATTTCGTTGCCACTTTACAGTGAGTGGAAATAGGTAGCTTTGGGGATTTCTTAAGAACATCTTTGCAATATCTGAGGTTAAGTTGCTGCTATCTTACATTCCAATTTTGCTGTAATACGTGTAATATGGTCTAATACATTTAAATTTAATGCGCGTTCACACACACACTCACACACACACCCACATACATTCATAGATTTGCAAGTGTATAGGCAACTCTTTAACAGCTCCTTTCGTCATGTAATAGGTCAAAGGGCTTGCAATAAGAGTGTGTATGTGGGTGTGTGGGTGTGCGTGTGTACATATGAGTGTGTTTAGGAGGCTGCTAGGAATTTAGTGCTATAAGCTGTAGGCGTGAGCATGCCATGCAAGGGATACATATTAATGGAGCGCATCCGTATGTAATGTATATGCTCTTAAATGCAGCTTACGTGACGCTGCCACACGACGCACAGAGCCAAGGAGCCTGCAGGATAACTGGCAGACAAGCAGACAGTTGGCCAGGGCAGGCAAAAGATCGGAAAGGGACGGTAATCGAGGAGGGTGGGCAGGGAGTGGAGCACATCCTGCCTAGACAGTTGCTGCCTGGCAAAGCTATTGCAATTTTTGGAGTGCCCATGTGCTGCATGCAAATCTTAGACCAGAGCCGGCAAATGGCAACCGGGTTCTATCCGGCAATGGCTTCGTGGCATACACACACACACACACACAATTACACGCTTGTGTAACAGATGAGATGCTTGCGATATAAATTGTGGGTAAAACGCTGCAGTGGCACATGTAGATATTGCAGTAAAATTGTGAGAATTGGAATTTATTGATTGGCCATTAACCAATTGGGGAGTACAAGAAAAGGAAGTGAACTCACCCCTCACCTTCATCTTCATGGATATCCGCTTGTTGCCCTTTTTCTCCCCCTTGTGGCATACGCATGTATTGGTAACTAAACTGACATGAACGCTCAATTGAGGCGATCAAATGCTGTTCCCACTAATTAGCAGTGGTTCCTTTAGCTTTCAGTAATTCTCTTCCAGCTCCTTTTTGCCAACCCTTCTGATAATTCTCCGTTCAACAGATTCACGCCTCGCAAAAGCAAGTTCTAATGCGGTTAAATAATCTGCTAGACTACAAAATACCCTTTAGACAGACTTATTCAACATTGATTATGGCACTGAATATAAATTAAAATAATATATATAATTAAATTATATACCCATACATTTTTAAAGTTAAATTAAATTTAAAATTAAAGGTAAAGAAACTTAGAAAATATTAGAAAGGGATTTTAAATCGAACATAAAATTTTTATCCAATTTTTTTAAATTCCGAATAAATAACGTAATATTCACAGAGAACAGTTGACATATATGGTGTTTTTAAAATGAATTTAACTTCAACTTCCTTTATCTTTTAGTATTTTAAAGGAAGACTAGAAATATTTGGTTTAATGTTCTTATTGAATTAAGTGTCGCATTGTTTTTCGTAGCGTATTGCATTGGAATCTCAATTTCAGATAGTTTTGAAGTTAATGTGGCTAATATTCCGTTTAACACTTGATCAGGAAAGTGTGCATAGTGTATATCTATTGCATATGCCGGGTCTCTAACGTTAGACTAGTCAGAAAAATTTGATGTGCGATGAAAGGAAATGAAGGGAGGAGACACGGGAGGCTTTAGGACTGATTTTAAGTTCGTTTTCGTATTGTTTTACAAAACAGCAAAATGCAGTTAATGTGTGTGTTGTGTGTATTCTGTTGTGTTGTGCGAATGGTGCAACACACATTATAAATGCAAAATTCGCACTATAATGCGCCGGACTTGACGTGGCAGCACAACCAAAAATGTTCACAATGACGTGAAATGCGGACGGACATGATTTGAACAAAAGTTCAGTGCTAGTATCCATGAATTGTGATGGATGATTGTTTGCTTGGTTTCTATCCCCTATCTTCCCTATTCTTCCTTCCTGCTCTTCATCTCCCTGCTCCATTTGCCTACTGTACCGTTCTGTCGATGTATTTGATTTAAAACCCCGACTATTGCCAAAATGCCGAAATTCATTTAACAATATTGCATATGCATGACTGACACTGAGCGCAGTCTGGACATAAATTGGAAAGAAATCGGCAAAAAAAATAAAATGGGGGCTTACGAATCGGTGTTTAAAGTGCATTAGATTGTAAATGATCAAAAACTATTGTCAGTCATTCCACGTACATCATCAGACGTACATCGCATCCAATGCCAATGACTAAATGAATTCAGTGCCATATACAGTTACTGAAATTGATTAAACAAACTAATTAGAACTAATGGTAACATGCGGGAAATCGCTTTATATTTAAGAACCTATTCAAATAATTATAAATTATAAGTAAAGAACTTCATATTCAAGCTGTTACTTCGTTTAGTCCAAACTTTCAACTAACTAGCATTAATTTTTTGGAAACTGAACTTTATAAAGTTAACATTTGTAGCATCCCTTTTATGTTCTATTTATTTACTATACGACATCGTTTATCATCTGACAACCTCTTCAGATAAATAGGCTTAGATTTTTTAAGATTCTTTGAATCTATTAAATTTCTGAAATATAAATTCATCTTTACGAGTAATCCAATTTTGTTTTATGACTTGTATATTTCACTAAATTTTTTGACTGTTATTTGAAGACTCAAATATTTTCGTGATAGCTGCAATTATTTCTTTTCAAACCGAAACTTTTATTTGTAAAATAGTTTCGGCTCAAGTTCGGGTTAACATTTTCGTAGCTTCGCTTCATGGTTCCGAAAATCACAAAACCTAAACGCCTTGATCCAATTTATCCAATTATAAAACTATGTATCTCCATAGTATCATCACAGCATTAAAACAAGCTTGGAAATAGCTTTCTCAATCCTTACTTTGTGTTTACAACATCAATTTTAATAGAACTATGTCTAATTGTCTGTCATTTTATTTCTCTTTCAGAAATGGAAAGTGCACCACGGAATGTGCAAGTGCGCCCGTTGAGCTCATCCACGATGATTATTACTTGGGAGCCACCAGAGACGCCCAATGGACAAGTGACCGTAAGTAACTGGCATCAAGTTTGCATATAAAACAACAACCTATACACAATGTCCAACAACGACAACGACAAGGACTCTGACTCGAACTCGGACTCGGACCCGGACTGTAGGCCATGCCAGGGGTCGACACTTTGTCACATGAAAAGGCCAAAAGACGTTAGCCATGTTCGTCAGCAAGGCGAGCGGGCAGGAGAAGTCAAAAAGCAAAACGTTTAAATGCAAATGTGCGAATGAAATCAAAGCCACACAGTTAGCCAGTTTACTTCTCCACTTCCACTTCCTCATCCCATCCAGATGGAAATCCCTCAGACTAACTTGACCAACAGACTGCCTGTGGAGCACATTGATCGATCAAAGTGCTACGCCGCAATTGTTGTGGTCTCCATTGTTGTGCGTCGTGCGTTGTGCTTCGTGCTTCGTGCGTCGTGTTGCAGCAGCAAACTGTCCTTACCGCAATGGCAAAATTATTAAGTTGGCATAATCGGAGACCACAAAACCATTTTTCATTTCTGGTTATCAGTTTCCCAATTTGAAACAGTTTATGGCCAAAATGATTGTGCTGCGCCAGCACACAGATGAATATTAATTTATATTTGAGTCAAAAGATTTTGGTTAATAAACCATTTGATAAAGTTTACGTTAATATGCTACCAATAGGAAACTAGTTAACTAATAAGTATGGATTATGAGGTCAGAATTTAATTAAATGGACATTTTGTGTATGATCTTTATGAGCAAAATAATTATTTGTATTTGCAACCATTTTCTCTATTTTCACAATTGTCGGTCAAAGACTGTGGTGTCTATATATTTCTGTCTGCTTTTTAATTATACAGTCTCGGTCAGACCTCTATATAAAGAAAATAGGTATTATCTTCATTCTGCTTTGTATTCTTATACGTAAACGTTTCAGTTGTCAGCGCTTAACTGTCACTAAGGTGTACTGAAGTCATTGACCTGACTTAAATAACAAAATAAATAAAATTACAACTAATCAGCTTCGACTTGAGTTTGAATTTAAACTGATATTCGCTTACTCATACCTATAATTCCATTCCTTAGGGCTACAAGGTGTACTACACGACCAATTCGAATCAGCCGGAGGCCTCTTGGAATTCTCGAATGATTGACAATAGCGAATTGACAACCGTATCGGAGCTAACTCCCCATGCCATTTATACGGTCCGTATCCAGGCGTACACCTCAATGGGAGCCGGTCCTATGTCCACTCCAGTTCAGGTGAAGACACAGCAAGGTAAGTGACATTGCACCAAAATTGATTGCCCAATCAAACCCAATTACTTGTCACACACAAACAAACACTCTGGAACAACACCTCTCACTCACACACACAGTGTTAGATAGTGAATGTGAAATGTGAAATGCATTGCTGGGAGAGCACTAAACACTAAAGCATGGACAATTTAATTGATCGAAGATTATGTCACTTATTTAATTATAATTTCAAATGACAGGTGTAGCGTGTTTACCGTCACTCAGGAATAATATTTATCGCCATCTTTAACTTTCTGTCAGTCATCATTCGATCAACCCGAGAAACTCAAGAATAATGGATTTCTTAATTAATTATGAATTAGTTTTCAAAAATGAAAATTAACTTTTTTACTATTCTGATTGAATTTCTAATAATTCAAGAAGCTGTGATAAATTAGAGGCCACAGTGAATAAAAAAAATTCAATTCTGCGACTTTCCAATTTCTGCCGGTAATTCTTTTAAAGTCTTAAACCAGGATTGTCAAAAATAGGCTTAAATGTATTGTACTTACATGTGATTTAAACTTCGATTATGTGGCAACGGCTGCTCATGAATTATTTCTAAAAGACAAAACACATTCGTTTCATTCTTCTCCATTTTAAGTCACTTATTAATCAAGCTTTACGCACAGTTTTCTCTTGAATAAAAGTTATTTATTGCATTTACATAAAAATGTTCACCCACTTATAAGTGAAAGTGTGTGTGTAATTCACACATATTCGCATATATATGTATATGTGTATGCATATCTATATGTATACGAGAATGCGTGTGCAACTGTGCATTCAGCAAATATTCATTAAGTTTGACTGCCGAAGCAATTGCATTTGCTGTACTTTGAAATGCAGCTTTAGGTGGGGGACAAGTATGCAGAGGGGGCTGATAAGGGTTGAGTAGGAGCTATAGTGTGTGTGTGGTAGGTGGGGTGTTCTGTTGTGCTCTGATGCGGCCAACAGTTTATGGTCTGACTTTAAATTTGTTGTATTTGGCGTATTTGTTGCACTTGTAGCGGTTTCCTAATGCGCTTGGCTTTATTTGTGCCAACTCCTGGCTGACTGACTGACGAAGGGTTCGGCTCGTTGTGCCACTGTGGATTGCTTAGATTTGCATTGGAAATAGCAGCTACAAAACTATTAAAACTATTCAAATTTCAAGTGTAAATAATTATTTTTTTTAAATATACACAAATACAGGAAAGAATTGCAGCTAATTGCAGCTGTTTATCGGATTAGACAAGATTTGATGCAAAGAGTCAACGTTGAGTGAAAATATATTTAAAATATTTATCAACAGTCAATTAAATTAAAATTGGATATTTGTTACCAAGATTTGAGATTTAGTTAATGTCAGAAATCAATATTATAATAAATGCAGCATATTATCTTATTAAAGCTAATCGTGTTTGGTGTGTTTGCTAAGATCGCTTATCGACCTCAATATGGTAATTTTCATACCGTTGATAAATTGGAAAACGTATTCCAGGAATATTTTCTGAAACATCGGCAGAATTCTGTTGATGGGACGCACGTCTATTGAAGATAGTAATTTGTAAATCATTTAAAAAGTGTAGAACACGGGAACACGGGAAGTATTATGCTAATCGCTGGTTTTGTTTTTGTGTGCAAATTTCAGGAAATATTTATGAAAATGATAAATATTATATACTGTTCGAAATGTTTATGATTTATTTTTCAAATGTTTTCTAATGAAAAGTAAATTTAGTAAATGCCCTGGAATTGAATATAATTATTCATCATAAAAAATTAAACGAAGTTTAATGTACTGTGAAGAATATACTATAAAGAGATAAAGTACCTTAAAGTACGAAAACAATACAAATAGTTTTCCACTGGTGTGTGTTTATATACCTAACATAAATAATTTAAAACAAAATTATTAGCATTAGCTAGACCAACGGAATTTGGTCAAATTGTGGACAGGTTTCTTGTTATAGCGAAGCAAACACAATTTGTAGGCGGCTTCAATTGTGTCCAAGTACGCGGGTGTGTGAGTGTATATCTGAATCATCATATAAGAGTTGGTTTGGTTTATACTATGTATAAATAAATGCCGCATTGATTTGTTTGTATTTTATTTAATTTCCGTAATTTCCGTTTCATTATTACCAAACCAACCAAAAACCGAAACCAAATATATGCGCACGTGGATGGATGGATGCTCCTGGGAATCGCATTGAATCTGTGAATCTGTCTCCCTGCTTGTGTTTGTCTGCCTGTGTGTGTGTTCGGTGAACGGTGTTCGGTGTACGGTGTACGGTGTACAGGTGTGCCATCGCAACCGAGCAATTTCCGGGCCACTGATATCGGCGAGACCGCAGTCACATTGCAATGGTCGAAGCCGACGCATTCCAGCGAGAATATTGTCCATTATGAGCTTTATTGGAATGATACATACGCCAATCAGGATCATCACAAGTGAGTTAACAATCAGCTAATTCAATATACTATGCTACGCGTACAAATAAACTAATTCAAATTAAATTAACTAATATCCACACTCACACATTTACAGGCGCATCTCGAGCTCGGAGTCCTATACGCTTGATGGTTTGTATCCTGATACCCTGTACTATATTTGGCTGGCAGCACGTTCGCAGCGCGGCGAGGGCGCAACCACGCCCCCAATACCAGTTCGCACCAAGCAATATGGTAAGTGATTAGAATCTTGTCTAATTATTAAGTTAGGATCCAGAATATCAACAACTCTATTAAGCTGTAGCAATCGTACGAGTTTTTATAGTTTAAGAACAAACCAACATAACAAAATATAATACATAAACATACAAGAACATATAACTTATAACATATATACTATTTATTATATATACTACATATATAAACATATATTTTTTAAGTTCAGTGCCGTTGAAATGTAGTTGATTATTCGTTGAATCCCTTTTACAAATACATATACATATACAGTTCTGCGTGTGTGAGTCTGTGTATGTATTGTGTGTTATGGCCCTCACAAGGAGACAGGTAAAACTCAAGAACTGTATGGGTGTGTGCTGTATATGTAAGAGATTGAGTGTGTGTATGTGTGTGTGTGTCAGTGTGTGTGTGAAAAGAAAGTGTGTTATCTAATTGCACTCTCCTGCCTTAAATTATTATTATTTCTATATATATATATATATATTTTGTATGATATGTGACTGTTCTTGTTCTCTTTGCAACTTATTAAAGTTCATATAATTAGTAAAAAAGATATTACATACACACCGGTCTAGGATATACTTAATTACACATGTACAATATTTACACCTAATTAGTTTAATTAAGTTACATATAAACCTAACATTCACAAACAACAGTCTAGTTAGGCATACTATCGCATACATAAATCGCAAATATACAAAACCAAACTAACCACAAGCTCCAACTTACATATACTATAATACTTTATCAACAGATCACAGAATATTGAATTTTACGAGTTTACTTCAATAAATCAAATGTATAGGATATTTTTTAATTTTATCAAGATGAAAATTGTTCATTAGGAAA
The DNA here is from genome assembly GCA_018901795.1 of Drosophila sp. st01m. NCBI lineage: Eukaryota > Metazoa > Arthropoda > Insecta > Diptera > Drosophilidae > Drosophila > Drosophila sp. st01m. The sequence goes on from JAEIFG010000269.1 coordinate 2,112,062, forward strand.
TTAAATATTCTTTTACCGACCTCATATAAAGTGCTTTAATACTTATTGTTTACGTTAACATAATTCTGAAGCATTCAATTCTATTATTTAAAATTTAACTCACAGTTAGTATTGTTCTTTTTAATTACATTTTACTCCTGAACTTATGCAACATATACAAGCTTTATTTTAATTTAATTCTCATTAGAATTCTCTCGAAAGACCAGATAGATAAGAGCCAACTAAACGTTTCTTATGAATCTGTAATCTGTTGATGAAAACTCCACCACTCAAATCAATATCATGGTAAACAGCACCACATGACAGATACAATTCATAATACAACACCAGAGAAAACAACAACCAATTTTAATGTAAAATTGCTTTTAAAATTACTTTTAAAATGAGATATTAAATATAAGAAGCATGGGATATGTACTAGTATTTATTTGCATTAATAATTTATGTTTCTAGTGCTTAATTATGCAATTGATGAAGAGAAAACTAAAGTCAATGCAATCCAACTATTTCTAAGCATGTTTCGCAACTCTGCATGCAACTTCAAACTGCAAGTTTCACCACAAAACCGAAATTCGTAGACAATACTCACAACATTCTCAACAGATCTGTGTCTGTGTTTAGTAATTGATTTTGAAACGCGAAGAGAGATGTGGAATAGAAATGGAAGCGGTAGAGCAAATGGAAATGGATGTGGATGTGGATGTAGATGTAGATGTGAGAGTATCTATGCATTGCTGTATCCATCACTTTTGGTTTTCATATTTGCACGTTTTGAATATATAGTACATACGGATGATTTTGCGCATAATTAAAGTTCTAAGTGGTTCCATTGGTTCTTGTGGTTCCAGTGGTTCTAGTGATGCCTGGCTTAACGATTGTTTTGCGGCTTTTTGTTGAGCACTGAGACATGAGCTTGGCATTTGTATTTAATTGACTTGTTCCTTCACTTTCTGTTTTGCAATAAATTATCACAGCTGTTTGATATCCAGTTAAGCATTTTGTATTCATCTCACCTGCACTAATTGGTATATTATTACTTTGCCATTTAATTAGTATACTATTTGTGCATCGTGCTACTGAATTACTAAAAATATATATATTCTGTATATAAATAAATAAATTTTAATTATAACTTAGTTTAGCTCAAGACATTATGTACATATTCTAAAATAGCACTCAAAAATTCGAAAACCATATGGTTTATGCAAATTAAATGTTTATCTAACTCATATGCCATGTGTGTGTATGTGCTTATGTGTGTATATGTGTGTGTACGCAGAGTGTGTGTGGGCGTGTGTGAGTCTTTAAACTAAGCTATTTAAACTTTAAAGATCTATATGTTGCATGCCTAATAAATGTGTTCTTTTTATTCGTATCTGAAATCTGCTTCTGAATTTATTTGACAATCTCTCGTAGTTTAAGTATGTATACCATATATATATATTTAGTATTTACTGTACATACAATTTTCAGCTGAAAATCGTTACCAAAAAATATGCACAATTATTTCAAATGAGAAGCTTCAAATTCAAACTTCGAGCTTCTTGCAATGCAAAAGCAACTTTAACATTATTTGCATAAACCATTGGATTTAATTACTTATGTCTTGACTATATTTGAGTTTATTTTGATCATTTAATATACCAATTTATATACCTAAGCCTATCCATTATGTCATTTATTAAACATTTCGTTTTGTGCTTTCTTTCGTTACATGTTTTTCGTTTTACAAATATTTATTTGGTCTTACCGCTAATCGCTGAACGCTATAAAAATATATAATAACAACAAATCTAAATAAATTTACATAATCTCAACATAATTTTGGATATCCCAAAAAAAAAAAAACCAAATCAAACTCAAAAATACAAAAAAAAAAAAAAAAAAACAAAAAAACACACAAAATACGTACCGTTCCCATCTATTATGTAATTAGTACCAGGTGCACCGCCACGTAATATCACGGCAATTGCGAACAGCTCGACAACGATCTCACTTAGCTGGCTGCCACCACCAGCGGAGCGCTCCAATGGGCGCATCATATACTATAAGGTGCTGTTCGTGGAGGTGGGTCGCGAGGACGACGAGGCGTCCACACTCACATTGAACATGACCCAAATAGTGCTCGATGAATTGAAACGCTGGACCGAGTACAAGATCTGGGTACTCGCCGGCACATCGGTGGGCGATGGTCCTCGGTCCCATCCAATAATAATTCGCACCCAAGAGGATGGTATGTATGCCAATGACAATCTTACCTATGCGTAAGTCTTAACTCAAATCGTTTTACTTATGTTTATGTTTTCATTATTGTTTTCCATTATTTTACCATTAGTTACCATTTATATATTCTCATTCTCATTCATGATATGATCGTATTCAATTACTTATTTTATTTATACCGTTCTTTATTAATCAGTTCAGTTATACCTAAAGTTATCTATTTCTATATCATACTAATCAACAAACTTTTTGTACGATTTTTGAATTTTGATAACGAGCATCCAAAGCAGGAGCTGCCGGAACGCAAAACTGGAGCGTTTTTTCTCCTTTCTTATGATTTTATATCTGTTAATACGAAAAAGTTGTCTTTTGTTCAGTATGTGTGTGTGTGTGTGTGTTTTTACAATATACATACCATATATTAAACCATAATATGTTCTATATGCTGCAAACACATGTTTTTTGAACGCAGCAATATTTATTAAATACCTCTTTATTTGTAGATCCTTACATTTATTATACCAATATAAAAGATTTCTGAATTAATCCGTGCTTTCGAAACGAAAAAAGTCCCTTGACATAGTTAATGGTCTCTACATTTTTTCTTTTTTAAAAAGCCTTTGATAAAAATCGTACCTCAAATAAATAAATCCGAAAATAATTTCAATTCAAGTTTGCATACTTTCCGAATGATTTCTCATTAACAATATCGCGCAATAAAATAAAATAATCTAGATTTATTTTTTTTTATTGTAACTTAACTTTTTCGAATGTTACTTTTGGAATTTATGACAAACATGAAATGCAGAACCAAAGCCCTTAACATTTTAGCCGAAAATGTCATTTTAAATTATATTTAATTTATATCATGACCCAATTCTGTCTTTCGCTTATTCCAACTCTTCAATTTTACATTTTCTTTAATTTTCAGTTTCCAGTATATTAAACTCATTAACATTTTTATTTGAATCAAAAACGAAAACAAAAAAATTTTAATTGGTAATATAAAATTGCATATTTTTTGGCGCAATTTTTGACTACTTTTTTGCACTTGTATCTCTATAAAAAAAAAGCGTTCGAAAGAACTTTTTAGCACAACTCCTATATTGTGTTTTTGTTATTTAATTGACTCTCAATCGTCTTGATGAAAGATAAACTGCATTATCCGAATTGGAAATATATTCTAAATATATAATAATTCATATTTTTTGATATAATGCATTCAACTTTTTTGTGGTAATTTGTATAGCACCTAAAGAAAAAAAAACCGACATGAGCTCTGTGTTTTTGTAAGCGCACCAAATATAATATTGTTACTACTACTATTACTTCTACTACTATTACTATATATACACAACTATCTACTGCAGATATAATCTTAACAGATTTTATGATTTTTGGGAATTTAGTTAGCTGATTGTTGTTGCTTAATTTATATTTTTATTCAATTGTTGTGTTTACTGCGTGTACCCGTAAAAGGACCACATTAAATATTAAATTGATTTATTTACATAATTAAATTTATGCAATTATAAATGTAAACAAAACTCCCAACAGACCATAGTTACCCCAACCCACCTGAACTTTCCCCGAACTTCCCGCTTTGCCACACCTTTGTTGTTGTGTACTTTTGTCAAATAATGCAAACATTTCATTGCATTTATTTACATATTTCATATATTTTTATATGCTTGCAGAGGGTTAGCTTTACCAGTTTATATAGCAGTATATCCGATGCTGTAAAGCAGAAATATATACTTATTTATAATCTTACTTGATCTAGTTGCTGAGCTGCATTCAATAATAATAAATGAATGATCATTTTTAACACATATGTTATTTGAGGCTCACTATCTCTAAGTTATAGAATTTTTTATAGCTTTCTAATTAACATTTGAATACTTAGATGAAAAATAAATGTGAACAAAAATAAAGTGTATCCTTAATAATTAAATCTAAATTGCAGCGCATCGCTTTGTAATACATAACAAATTGTGTCGTTAAATTCGCAAATCTGATATCGAATAGGTCTTTCATATGAAGTATTTAAAAAAGTTTCAGAATCCTAAGCTGCACTCTACGAGGATATTAAAACTGCGGCTAACCGTAGATACATAGATAATCCTTTTTAATTTTGATTTTGATTTGATATTTATTCCTCATTTTAAATACTTGTATATACATATATATATATTTATATATATCCACATGTTTGTTGATATTTTGTGGATATATTTAATAACATTTTGCAGCAGCTCAGTGTAATATTTTGAGCCCACTTTTCCTATCGATTTTTGTATTTTGTTTTTTTAACACACACTTTTTTGCACTTTGGCGAAAATATAACATCTTCTGCCTCCAAAAATATTTTTGCTGGGATTTTATTTTTGTATTTATTTATTATTTGATTTTATTGCTATGCAAATACGCGAACAGAGCACATGCAACAACCACAACCTAGCGAAAAACCTTAAATTGATTTTTGCACAAAAATTATTTGATTTTTGTATTTAATTTGCATTCTGTTGACACATTTGATTAAGTTTTATTTGCCATTTGCCATCACTTGCATGTTTGCACAGTTAACACATTTGCATCTGGTTCACAGTTTATGCCACTTTTTTACACCTTGCATAATGGGTGACCTTTTGTTTGCTTCCTACATTACACTTACCTTAGTTTGGTACGCCTTTTTTAAAGCAACAATAAACAAATTTTATAATTTATCTTTGCATTTTTTGTACATGTTTATTTTATTTATCAATGCAAGCTGAGCTAATATTTCAGAACAGATATTGTTAATCATAATTTGCCAGATATAATATAATTTGCCAATTATAATTATTATAAATAACGTGACAGTCTTTAAAAATATTTTAAATTATTAACTATCCGGCAAATCAGTCTATAGAGCAGACTACAAGATATGTTTTACTTTTACACTTGATTGGAAAATACACAATTTGAACACCACAGATCAGAATCTTCATCTTAAACTAAAAAGATAGTCTACATCGAACTAAAGCAATTTGAGTTATAATTTTTGGAATAATACATTTGAAGAGATATACAAATTACGAAATTTTATGTACAATTTACGTGTTTATTTTTCGAATTTTTATTTTTTTGTTCAAAAATTTAAATATTTGCGGATAATAATATTTATTAGGAATTGAATTGAATTAAAATACAACAAAATTAAATGGTTGCATCTTAGAAATTCATTATCTGAAGAATCTTTAAACTATCAAATTTTGAGAAGATAATAAGGATATATATATTATAGCAAAGTTTAGAATCTTTTTCAGTCCCCATATCCCTAATCTTTATCTAGGCTCTGGCCAACTTAATTATTATTTTGTTTGTAAAATGAAAAACACAGTTGCTTGTTAACTTGCTTGCTCAAAATACCTTTCATTCTTTCTAAGTATAACTCAATTTAGTTGTTTTTTTTGTTTTTGTGTTTGAATAATGGTCGTCACAATAAAAATTGTTGACGCACTCACTTAATATAATTTGTTAAACATAAGCACTGTAAATGAAATGTACTTAGTTACTGTTTAAGCACCTAGTAGTACGTCAACTAAGTTAAGCTATAAGCACACTCAAAGCTCACTTTGATTCTGTAATTTAATTTAAGTAAGCACTACAAAAAGCACTGCAAAACTGGAAAATGGCCGCACCTTTTGCACAATTGCCAAATAAAATGGCAGCCAGATTAATACGCATATACTACTTACTCCGTGAGTCTTCTATGGCCACTTTATTAATCATCTTTTCACCTGAGCAATGCACCCATATTAAAAGAGAAGAGCACATCAAGTTGTCTAGTCAGCACAGTATACTACTTAAAACTCTGCTCGATGCTCATTTGTGTCGTCTACTACTACTACTACTTCTACTACTTCTACTACTATATTTTAATTGTACTCAATTTAGCACAACTCAGTGTGTGTATGAATCTGTGTGTGAGTATGTGAGATGATATTTGTCTGTGCCTGTGTGTGTGTGAATATCTCGCTTTTCAGTGATAAACCTGGAGCGTTGCATAGTTGAACTTAAGGGTTAGCTCGAAAGTAAACTAAGTAAAATATTTTTTACCCATTTTATCATTCTGTTTCTTTAATTTGAATTTCGTTGATGTTGCGCTTGTTAGCTGAGCTTGGCTTTCAATGCGATATACGAAATACGATATGCATATAGCACCTGCCTAAAGCTGGGCACTTGCTTTTATTTTTTCCCATTTCTATTTTTTTGTATACTCTGCGCAAAGCAGACAGCAGTTGCCCTTTTGTGTGCTGCAGACTCACACACAAGACCAACAGAGCATCGCAAGTAACAAAAAATATATATTTAAAAAAACAACCGACCATGTAACCAAAAACTAGTCAGATAACAGATACCCCGAATGGATTTTCAATATATAAAATAAATAAATAATTTAACTTGCTCTTTATGTAATATTCTTTCATTAAATGAATCAGAAATAATAATTTAAAATGATGTCCGAAATGATTTATGAAACAGTTACTTAAATAGTGAGGCACTGTAAAAAATGGGTTTTTTTTTAAGAAAATATCTCAACTAATTATTGTTTTAGAACAAAATTACTAGCATCAATATAGACTTTACTATTTCACAATCTCTTAAATTTCGCTGAGGGTTAGCTTTGTAATTGCGTTACAATGGAGTGCGATAATATTAGTGAAAAGTCGTAAATTGCTGTTGAGTTTTGAGAGCAAAAAAAAAATTATTTCTGATCATAATTTTTTGTTTTTATTATTTTTGATCAATAGTAATTATTATTTCATAATTTTTTGTATAAGAAATGTTTTTTAAAGTTTATTTTTTATTAAATTACTCAAAGCTAATGATTATCCTTAATAAAAAACGTAAAAATTAAATATAATCATTACAAAGTAGTTATTATAAAACATAACATATAATGATTGCGGTCCTTGCAAACTTTACACATTATATTTTGGTATTTCCTCAAATAACCCGATAAATAATCTGCTACTCACTTGTAGTAATATTCCCTGAAGAGGATGATTCTATTTTATTTATAAATTAAAATTGCATAAAAAACCTGTTACTCTTTTTTTCAGTCTATAGAAACCACTAAGAATTATACTGTACTTACAGTACTTATATACAGTATACCTTTCATGGTTGTGACTAGTTATGAGGTATTCAAATGAGCACCTCGAGCATTTGTAACTTGGCTTAGGATGTGCTCGTTTCCCCATTCTTTCTATTCAGTACAACACACAAAAAGCAATGGAAAAGATATAAAAAAAAAGATTGAAAACACCTTTCAACGGTAGCATTTTAATTATTTTATATACTCGTGTGTGTGTGAGTTTGTGTGGGTTTGAATGCATATGATATGACAAGATATAGACAAAGCTGCAGTTGACATGCAAGTTGCCCCTTTACCTGCCCGGTTCAGTGTGCTACCTGGCGAACACTAATGAAGCATAATTTAACATTTCTGTGCCTCAACTTGCCTCGGAATAATTAATATACGAGTATATGGTATATTCCTCAAAAATGTAATGAACTCAACTTACTCAGTAAATACTTAAGTTAATTTAGTTAGAATTTAAAAGTGAAAACTAAGTGCGATAAGTAATTGTGACTTTAAGGTAATTTTAACTAATTTAAAGCCTTACAAAATACCACATCATATGTTAAGCTGAATAAACCCAAAAGATAAATTACAACAACTGCAATACACATTTTTGCAGAGTATCAAAGCGGGTGTGCCAACAAATATGTACATTTTGTATCATATATGTATATGTATGTTTTGTTCTGTTTTGTTCCGTTCTGTTTAAGAAATCACTTATCATTTTATCCCCGTAATAATTGCATTGAATCTGTATACTGTAAACTAAAAAGCTATATCTTATATCTTTTTTCATATATGTTAAAAACCAAAAAAAAAAACACAAATATATCTTTGCTTGGCCACTCGCACCTTGCACTACTTGCTCTGTTTCGTGCACCTTTTTTGAATGCAAACTCGAAATGGAATACAAAACTTTTGAAACTTTTTTGATGTGAATACAAAATTATTGCGAAATTTGATTTTTGAACGCAACATTTAATGGATGGTGGTTAAATTATTAAAATTATAAAAAAACATTTTAAATCTATTTAGAAAAAAAGAGTGAGTATTTTAACTGGTTTGAATATAATGTTTAAGAATGCCCAAACTAGCAACATACAAATATACATATACTTATGCTATGTATATTTATATATCTATACCTATATCTATATCTATATATACTACTATATCATACTATTTTTGTACTGGTCCACATTTGAAGACCAATCACTAAATCTTAAATCAAATCTCTTTTTTTTGTTTTTTGAAATGTTTTTTCTATTTCAATAAATCTTTTGAAAGCCCATAAAGTCAGCGAGGATTTTTGTAACAAGTCTCTGACTTCCTAATCAAATCATAATTTCTCATTTTGGATTTGAACTAAGTACTATACATAACAAATCAATGTTTTTTATTTTGCATACTAATCAAAACAGTAAAAAACGTTTTTTGAATGCTTACGTGTTTGTTTTTGCCCATAAAAATACTTCAATATGAAGTATTGAGGGAAACCATAGAATCTGGTTTCGCTCAAGTTTTTTGTGTACAAACTTTTGAACGTACTCTCTAAGTATTACTTTCTATAGCAAGCAAGGTATAAAATGCACTTCTTAATCACTTTTGTGCACCTACTGAGCAACCATTTAATTCTTTTATATACCTACCTAACTACTTACCTTCCCAACTATAATATACTATAGTACATATAGCATTTAAGCACCACTTTCTTAAAATGTATCCTTTTTGTTTTATTATATTTTGAATAAATCTGCGATGTGGTGGCGTTGACTTTGACTTGGAGCCAAGAGTTCGTTCTGGTTTTGTATATTGCTCCTAGGGTCTAAGGCAACTTTAGCAACCTTAGTGATTATTGTCTAGTTCCAACTATTCCTAAGTCTCTTAGCCTAAGCAACTTAGTCTTAAGGGCCCTAAGCCTACAAATCTTAAACATAATATAAGTTATTTCTAAGTAAGCGTACGTATTTAAATAGTCCGTTTGAGTCCTTGCTTTTTGTGAATGCCTTAAGCTAATCTATTGCTTCTTCGCCGATCGTCTATAGTGCCTGGAGATCCACAAGATGTTAAGGCGACTCCCTTAAACTCCACCTCGATACATGTCAGCTGGAAGCCGCCACTGGAAAAGGATCGCAATGGCATCATACGCGGTTATCACATCCACGTCCAGGAAATGCGGGATGAGGTGAGTTTAAGAGCTCGAAAACCGAAGACAGAAAAGTTCACTTAAGTCAGGACTGCATCTAGACATTTCGGGTCCACAATAATTGTTAAAGGTTTTTTTTATTTAATATAGAAACGTTAAGAAGCCCACATTTTTTAATGGCACCAACTTTCATAATAATTTTATTGATTTTTTTAATTTTAAAATAGGACTGCCAAGTAACCCTTTTGCCCCTTTAGCAACGCCCCTGGCTTAAGTAGAAATAGAACGCAGATATCACACTATTCCATTGAGAAAAAGAAATGAGAATCCTTCGAAAATCATCGTCATAAAGCAGTTTTTGTTTTTGGCAGCCTTTCTCTTTTTTAAATGGGAGTAGCTTAATAAATATAGAACTCACATCTCCCATTGATACTGTTAGTTAATCTGAAAAAATGATTTGACTGAATCAGATCAGGTTTCCTGGAAACAGGATTTTAATTAATTTTAATTTTATGTCTTTTATTTAAATAAGAATTATGAATTTGATTCCTATTTTTAGTTTCCAACAAAATAGAAGATAAATAATATCACATAATAATAATATTTCATATAAGAATTTTAAATAGTACTCACTTAAAAAATATTCATAAGTAGCAATATAAAACAAAATTTTTCAAAACGTCAAAAACTACCATATTTCTGAACTTTTCTATTTAATTGCTACTTTTAACTATTTTGGCTATTTATTTATTAAAAAGTAAATTTTCAAATTTTATGATTAACATATTTTTTATAAAATTTAGAAATTCAATCATTATTTAATTACATTTTATAAAAAAGTTATTTTTTATTGGTCTGGAAGTTTAGAAATAACTTGTAATCTCCTGAATCTATCTCGTATCTTAGGGTAAGGGCTTTCTCAATGAACCCTTCAAGTTCGATGTGGTCGACACGCTGGAGTACAGTGTGACAGGGTTGCAACCCGACACAAAGTATTCCATTCAGGTGGCAGCTCTGACCCGCAAGGGTGACGGCGATCGCAGTGTGGCGGTGATTGTAAAGACACCCGGAGGAGTGCCTGTCCGTCCCACGGTAAGTCTGAAGATCATGGAGCGCGACCCCATCGTGTCCATTGAGCTGGAATGGGAGCGTCCGGCACAAACGTACGGCGAACTGCGGGGCTATCGATTGCGCTGGGGCGTCAAGGATCAGACGCTGAAGGAGGAAATGTTATCCGGACCGCAGATGACCAAGAAGCGTTTCAATGATCTCGAGCGCGGTGTGGAGTATGAATTCCGTGTGGCGGGCAGCAACCACATTGGCATTGGCCAGGAAACGGTGAAGATCTTCCAAACGCCCGAGGGTACACCCGCCGGGCCACCGTCGAACATAACCGTTCGCTTCCAGACACCCGATGTGGTCTGTGTCACGTGGGATCCTCCGACTCGGGACAACCGCAATGGCCTGATCACCCGCTACGATGTGCAGTTCCACAAGAAGATCGATCACGGCCTGGGCTCCGAGCGCAACATGACGCTGCGCAAGGCGGTCTTCACGAACCTGGAGGAGCACACGGAGTACATTTTCCGGGTGCGTGCGTATACGAAACAGGGAGCAGGTCCGTTCAGCGATAAGATCGTTGTGGAAACGGAGCGAGATATGGGACGAGCTCCGATGTCCGTCCAAGCGGTGGCCACCTCCGAGCAGACGGCGGAGATCTGGTGGGAACCGGTGCCCAGTCGTGGCAAGCTCCTGGGCTACAAGATCTTCTACACCATGACCGCTGTGGAGGATCTCGACGACTGGCAAACGAAGACGGTGGGTCTGACCGAATCGGCGGATCTGGTGAATCTGGAGAAGTTCGCTCAATACGCTGTGGCAATTGCGGCGAGGTTCAAGAATGGCCTGGGGCGTCTCAGCGAGAAGGTAACGGTGCGCATCAAGCCCGAGGATGTGCCTCTCAATCTGCGTGCCCACGATGTCAGCACACACTCGATGACGCTCTCGTGGTCACCCCCGATCCGCCTCAATCCGGTCAACTACAAGATCAGCTTCGATGCCATGAAGGTCTTTGTGGACTCGCAGGGCTTCTCGCAAACGCAGACGGTGCAGAAACGTGAGATAATCCTCAAGCACTTTGTGAAGACGCACACGATCAACGAGTTAAGTCCGTTCACCACCTACAATGTGAATGTGAGCGCCATTCCATCGGACTACTCGTACAGGCCGCCCACAAAGATCACGGTGACCACCCAAATGGCGGCACCTCAGCCCATGGTCAAGCCGGATTTCTATGGCGTGGTTAATGGCGAGGAAATCCTTGTCATCTTGCCACAGGCCTCCGAGGAGTATGGTCCAATCTCGCACTACTATCTCGTTGTGGTGCCGGAGGATAAGTCCAATTTGCACAAGAATCCCGATCAGTTCCTCACCGACGACCTGGTGCCCGGTCGCAATAAGCCCGAGCGTCCCAACGCTCCTTATATAGCCGCCAAGTTTCCCCAACGCTCCATACCGTTTACGTTCCATCTGGGATCGGGCGATGACTATCACAACTTCACCAATCGCAAGCTGGAGCGCGAGAAGCGCTATCGCATCTTTGTGCGCGCCGTGGTGGACACACCGCAGAAGCATCTGTATACGTCGAGTCCCTTCTCCGAGTTCCTCTCACTGGACATGCGCGAGGCGCCGCCCGGCGAGCGACCGCATCGTCCGGATCCCAACTGGCCGTCGGAGCCGGAGGTTTCCGTCAACCGCAACAAGGACGAGCCGGAAATACTGTGGGTGGTGCTGCCCCTCATTGCCGCCTTTGTTGTCTCCACCACACTGATTGTGCTGTACGTGGTGAGGCGTCGTCGCCAGCCGTGCAAGACACCCGACCAGGCGGCGGTCACTCGACCCCTGATGGCTGCCGATCTGGGCGCCGGACCGACGCCCAGTGATCCCGTGGACATGCGAAGACTGAACTTCCAAACGCCCGGCATGATCTCACACCCGCCCATACCCATTTCGGAGTTTGCCAATCACATTGAGCGACTCAAGTCCAATGACAATCAGAAGTTCTCGCAGGAATACGAGAGCATCGAGCCCGGCCAGCAGTTCACCTGGGACAACTCGAACTATGAGCACAACAAGTCGAAGAATCGCTATGCCAATGTCACGGCCTACGATCATTCGCGAGTGCAGCTGCCGGCACAGGAGAATGTCCTCGGCTCGGACTACATCAATGCCAACTACTGCGATGGCTATCGGAAGCACAATGCGTATGTGGCCACCCAGGGACCGTTGCAGGAGACCTTCGCGGACTTCTGGCGCATGTGCTGGGAGCTGAAGACGGCGACGATTGTGATGATGACGCGACTGGAGGAGCGCACGAGGATCAAGTGCGATCAGTACTGGCCATCGCGTGGCACTGAGACCTATGGCCAGATCTTTGTCACCATCACCGAAACACAGGAGCTGGCCACCTACAGCATACGGACATTCCAGCTCTGCCGCCAGGGATTCAACGATCGTCGCGAGATCAAGCAGCTGCAGTTCACCGCCTGGCCGGATCATGGTGTGCCCGATCATCCGGCACCGTTCCTTCAGTTCCTGCGCCGCTGTCGCGCCCTCACACCACCCGAATCCGGGCCAGTTGTGGTGCACTGCTCGGCGGGTGTGGGTCGGACCGGTTGCTACATCGTCATCGACTCGATGCTGGAGCGCATGAAGCACGAGAAGATCATCGACATCTATGGGCATGTGACGTGCCTGCGCGCCCAACGCAATTACATGGTGCAAACCGAGGATCAGTACATATTTATCCACGATGCCATACTGGAGGCCATCATCTGTGGCCTCACCGAAGTCGCCGCTCGCAATTTGCACACGCATCTGCAGAAGCTGCTGACCACGGAGCCGGGCGAGAGTATTTCCGGCATGGAGGTGGAGTTCAAGAAGCTCACCAATGTCAAGATGGACTCATCCAAATTCGTAACTGCCAATTTGGCGTGCAACAAGCACAAGAATCGTTTGGTCCACATTCTACCCTATGAGTCCAGTCGCGTATACCTCACGCCCATACACGGCATCGAGGGTAGCGACTATGTCAATGCCAGCTTCATCGATGGCTATCGCTATCGCTCGGCCTACATTGCCGCTCAGGGACCAGTCCAGGATACCGCCGAGGACTTTTGGCGCATGCTCTGGGAGCACAACTCCACCATTGTCGTCATGTTGACCAAACTCAAGGAAATGGGCAGAGTAAGTGCATCCGCAATCCGTGTAATCCTTTTGCTAGCTCTGATCAATGAATCAATGCATGTTTTCTCCTGCAGGAAAAATGCTTCCAGTACTGGCCTCATGAACGCTCCGTTCGCTATCAGTATTACGTTGTGGATCCCATTGCCGAGTACAATATGCCTCAGTACAAGCTGCGGGAGTTCAAGGTGAGTTTTCCACTCCATCGGACACCTATCGACAACGACTACTAATAAGTCGCTTGACGATTGAATTTGTTCTATTTCGTATGTTTACACGTTACTCGTATTCGTTACTGTCGTTACTCCGACTGTAGAAATAACCGTCACATACTTTTAGGAGCTTGAACTTCCTTAGATATTAAAACAGCTAAAACTGCCTTTCTGTACAACCGATCTTAAGTCGCTTAATATAGATGATCTAGACAGTAACACCATGTGACGTGAATTACCATAATGCACGTTATATTTTAAGAACTGAAGGGATGCATTGCTTCAACGACATTGGAGTTCTGTGTTCCAAATTTGTTTGTCTAAGCTTTAATAGTCTCTGACATCAACGCGCTCATGCAGACGAACTGAAGACTGACAAACGGATGTAGAGTGTTGATTAATAATGGTTATTTTTTTTTTTATTTATTTATTAAGTGAAGAATCCGTACATCATAATATTGTATCTTAACATCACAGGGTGGAGAAATATTCTTAAGAATTACCACACACAATATAAAAATAAATTCGTTTAAGTCGTCTCAGAAGTCGACCGGGGATAAGAGTCTAGCAAGAAGTCTGTTATAACTAAATAATCTGTCACTGTATAGACTTGTGGGTCTCCCAATTTGTGCCTCAACTGTGTGAGGTCTTTATAGAGTGTGGAGTTACGTACATACCAGGGACAGTTGGTTATTTGTCGTTGTGCGATTTTGCATCACCTGGATGCGTTTATAATAAGATTTAGCTGCAATTCCCCAGCTGAAATAGCTTAACTTTTATTGTTAAAAACAATCAAGCAGCTAAAAGAATGTAAAGGGGATGCATAGAGTCGGGCATTGTTAGTTGTTAGTATTGTTTATTGTATAACAATAATAGCCAATAAAATAGATTTTAAAAGCAAGCAATATAACAATTAAAAAGTAGCGGGTGCTCGTCTGCATTTCGTTAGTTGTGTCAACTTGAACATCCATTTACAGGGTAATTTTGTATATTTTGTGCATTTTAACCACCATACCCTTTTAACCCACCTCCCAGGTGACCGATGCACGTGATGGTTCCTCGCGCACCGTGCGCCAATTCCAGTTCATTGACTGGCCAGAACAGGGTGTACCCAAGTCCGGTGATGGCTTCATCGATTTCATTGGCCAGGTGCACAAGACCAAGGAGCAGTTCGGCCAGGATGGTCCCATAACAGTGCACTGCTCGGCTGGTGTCGGACGCACTGGAGTCTTTATCACGTTGAGCATCGTCCTTGAACGCATGCAATACGAGGGCGTGCTGGATGTGTTCCAGACAGTGCGAATTCTGCGCTCCCAACGTCCCGCCATGGTGCAGACTGAGGTAAGATTTCAGTTTCTTCTCTTATCGCATTTATAGTAAATTGATGTATTCATTTGTGTCTTGTCTTATACAGGATCAATATCATTTCTGCTATCGCGCTGCTTTGGAGTATCTGGGCTCATTTGACAACTATGCAAACTGAGGATCAATGGCAGTCGGAGCTGAAACTGGAGTCCAACTGGCTACAAAGCAATAACGTTGTCAACTCTAAGTTATGTTAAATGTTGCAAGTTGCATGTTCGTTTGCAAACAGTACGCATAATATGCATTTACGATATACATAGGATACACGGATACCTTAACTTTAAAGTATTATAGCCAGATACTGCCCACACATAATTACTTAACAACATACATATACATATACACATACAAAAGCATATGTATGTGCATATATTTACTATATACGGATTTCTGTATTTTATCCACTTATTTATTTATCTTATCGTCCGTCTTTCCTCCATTGCCTCGGCCTTTTCTATTCTCTTCTTTATTCTATTTTCCTTAATTTTTATTCCCTTATCGTTTTTGACATAATTGTTAACTCAAGAAGACTGTTACACGTTTAATTATCAGTAATTTACATATGCGATATACACACATACTCGTATATCCTCTTTATACCGCCGTGTGTATGTGTGCACACATATATATATATATATCTACATCTATATATCTATATATATATGCACACAGTTTTTGCTCTAACTGATCAAAGTAGTCAATCAACTTGTTGTTGTGTGGCATCAACCGCACTGGAAACCTATACATATTTTACCGAAGGACTTGGTAGCTATTAGTCGTACCGCCTAAAAGAATCTGGAAACAAACAAACAAAGTAGCTCGATGATAGACAGAGGAGATGTGGAAAGTATCCAGTTTATCACATATAACATATATGTGTGTGCTGTATGTTTGTATGTGCATGCAATCAATCAATCAAATATAATATGTTAATGTGTTTTTTATACAAACTGAAAAATCCGGTTAGGTTCTATGATTATAAGACGCCTTCCGAATTACATTTTCGCATCAAATTCACTTAAACAAATGCAAGTAGAATGATTTGTCTAGTAGTTGATATTGATACGAAAGTGAAATCGAGAAGCAGTCCGTTTACTTATATAATGAAATAAATGTAAACCGTGCAATTAGTCAAAAAGTCTTGCGTAGTGCATATCTTATAAGGCAGCTAGTTTTAATTAGTTCATAGATTTTGTTAACTTTAATCGGTTAATTTTAGTTATTTCAGTACATTTCCATAGAATGATAGGAAATTATTTTTTTGCTTGATCCCTCCAACATTTAGAGATTATTCACATTTTATATCCTTCAGAGAATTGGAGATTATTGTGAACAAGCTTTGTTTATCAGAATTAAAAAAATTGTCACAGGAATTTGCATTGCTTACTTTTTGAAAAAGGTACAATTGATGTGTAAGTGAAGTCCGGAGTGATCTTTCCAAGCGGATTATGTTTTGATTCCAGTATATACCAGAATCCCTACATATACTTAGGATCCTAAAGCTAGAAAATTATGGTACCTAAAGTGTATGAAAAAGTCAGCATAGATAATAATAACCAAGCAGTTAGACAGATCAAGCGACAAGTAATAAGATAACTGTAGATAACACAACATATGTATTTTAGAATATAAAATATACATACAAACAAACATTTATACTTAGTATTATCTAAGAGAATTATAATAATGTACATAACGAAATGAAATGACGTTAGCAAAGCGATAACTAAATTATTAGCCCCGAACACATGTTAAAAAACAATAGTAATAATCCATATTTACTATACAAATCTAATTAGGTATAGATCACATATACAGAAATACATACATATATGTAATTGTAATTGTTAGCGAGTTGCCCAGAAAAGAATTGGATGAATGTTAGGAAATAGTAAATTGCCACGGACCCAGAAAGGGGTGTATTTGGAATGAATATTGAATAATAATGAAATTATAGCGATAACGATAGCAACATTAGATGTCTAGAATAATCAAAATTGCAAGCATATATAAGTGCATATATAGCATACTAAATCATATAATTACATATAAAATTACAGATTATTGTAAATTAAATCAATTTGTCGGCTTGTCAAATTTTGTTAATATATATAAATTGTTTAATATTACATATATATTTTAACAATTAGTCAGATATTAACAATTTTAAAGCTAAATGCAAAAACCGTAAAATAATAATCCAGCTACAGATTGAGCGATTGTATTTCATATGTATGTCTTTAAGGAAGGAAAATATTACGTTAAACATTATTATACGACTATATGTATCAAATATATATATATGTATGTACATATATATATATATACAAGTATTTATAATTTGAAGATCCGATCAACCAATGAACATCAATAATAAAAGGCGACACAAAATACACATTATATAAAATATATCAATTGTTTTATTTATTGACAATGGCAAAGATATATAATTAATGATATAACAGCATATCCTTTAACAAAAATACTTACAGTTTTTTATATGATTTAAAGCATTTGCAGCGTTAAATTGGATAGATAATATTCCCATATTAATGGACTATTAACTTTCAATATGATCGGGAAAAAAAATGAAAAATACATAAGTGAAAATTATTACTGAGGTTAACTAACGGCAACGTCGGGAACCGCTGGTTCCTTGTCAACCTGACTTATCTGGGAAATTATGTTCAAAGGATCCTCGCTGCGCAAATAGCCGTTGTGCTCGGGATGCGACTCAAAGATGACTTCGCCACGGATTACACGAACTCGCGGTCCATGGGCACGCGCCGTAAACTTAACCTTGCCGCAGGTATCGGGACGTAGACGACGATGTGCACGTAACCCACTGACAACCACAAAGTTTTTGTCGCATCCATAGCACTTGTAGCGCTTCATACCAATGTGACGAGACAGATGCGATATGAGTGTTTCGCGATGCGTGAAATCCAGCGAACAAACCTGGGAGATAAATCAATGAACGGGCTTAAGCTATTGACGGGAAAAGGAGAAATAAAGAAGGTGCTCTTACCTTGCACTTGAAAGGCTTCTCGCCCGTATGTCTGCGTTGATGCACCCGCACTTGTCCAGGCGTGCGAAAGCGTTTCTCACAGTAATTACATTTATGTGGCAGCTCTCCGGTGTGTATCAGCATGTGGATGCGTCGTGCACCGATTGTTGTAAAGCACTTTGAGCAATCTTCACATTGATATTGGGTCAGGCGTGTTCCGTCCTTGGATTTCGCCGGTTTTTTAGCTTCTCGTGACGAAGGCTTTGTAGGAGCTTCAGCTGGCTTCACAGGAGTTTCAACAACTGGAGATGCTGACACGGCTGATCTTGTAATTTCAATAGCTGGCACTGCATGCTCTGAAGCTGGAACATCACACGATGCAGCTTCAGAAGCTGGAACTGCAGAAGTTGGTGGTGGCACTGATGTCTTTGGCAAAGCAGAGGTATGTACCTCCGGATTAAGCAAGTCTGAGTCGGTGCCCTTTGAGACAATGGGATTAATTTCTGAAAATTCCAGTGAGATTATATTAAGACTTAGAGGCTCTGAGATGTAACTGATACTTACTCTTGTAACTTTTGACCTCCACTTGCATATGGGCAAAGTCCTCCTTTGGAATACTGTGCGCGAATGTCAAATGGTTGGAGAATGCAGAATACTGTTCGTAGCAGCGGGCGCACTTTGGACACTCCCAGTGGAAACGATGATCGGCATACATGTAGCGCATTGCACGCACCTTCTCACTGCTTGACTTTGTCAACGGCATCTTAAGCACATCCATCTGTGTGGGCAACACTCCACTGGTGCTCTTCTTTGGTATATGTAGTACACTGCCGGGCAGTGGCAACGTTTGCTCAATGCTACGTATTTGACTCTGAAAGTCTGCAATGATCTTACGAGATTCTGGCAATGCTTCAAACAAACTCAAGTCACTGAAATAGGCATTTCGATCAACGGATTTCTGTAGAGAATCAGCAGCTGAAGAAGCAATATTAGTTGGCGCTTTTGCAGTCATGGCATGGGAAAATGTGTTTACATTACTACCAATAGTGTAGCTATCGGTATTCGCATTCGTCATGTTCGGCGTAGTTTGTGGAATCTTAATTATTTTTGTATTGAGCGGCAATTTGAACACCATACAATTACTGGGCAGTACCTTCAATATATTAGACGCAACATTCGGGCTGCTTTTCGCTGTCTGCAAAACGTTTGACTTCTGAAATATGCTTGATGCCTGCTGTTGATTTTTCTCCTTCGTTGGCTTCAAAATATTAGGACGCTTTGTCGGTCCTACACAAATTGATGTTGGTAAGGACTGCCATCTATTAACTGGAACAACTGCAATGGCAAGATTTATATGTTCAAAAATGCATATTAGTTTGATATAACGAAATAGATACTATTAATAAATTATTTACATGTGCGAGCACAAATAAAATCACTTTGCTATTAGTTATAAATTAAATACGGGTTGGACGAAATCAAAGAGTTTGCGCCTATTAATCATTTATCAATTTCAATCGATATAAGAAATGCATAACACACTATTTTAAATCCTTTTGCATTGACATTGATTTAAAAAAAAACTGGGGAATGTGTAGTTTTCTGGGGATATAGAAAATCTATGGCATAAGGATCTGCGAGAGAGAAGGAGCTTAGAAGAAAATACCACAAACTTGCATGGAGTTCAGAGAATTAAAAATGTATTTTATATTAACAGTCTTTGATATCCTGCTGTTTATACAGATGTGCGAAAATTTACACATTGTGGGATCTGTCATACCTACTGTCAAAATTCCAAGGTTTTAAAATCAATAAACGTCTCCTTGTGCAAGTTAATGTGTCTCGATTTTAAATATCTTATTTCACTCAATGTAAACAAATTTTGCGATCTTTCTACGATTATGATTTATGATTTCAACCTTTTTTTATTTTGAAGAACCTCGTTCGATTTAATATAAATGAATCGTATCCGATACGGAAATTATCTCAATTGATTGCTTACACTGTATTGTGGGAGACTCTTGTCTAACGGGCTCAACTTTCGCTAGCGATTCTGCTTTTAATGGTTTCTTTATTGCCGGCAGGCGCAATTTCCCTCGCAGTTGTTTTGGCAGACTTGTGGTACTAACGCTTGGCCAGGTGACATCACTGCAAGCACTTAACTCCTCCGGTTCATCCTTTGGTTCGATTTTGACGACCGCATCCACCAGTTCAGGTTGTGTCTCCATGTACTCCTCGTCTGCATCAAGCGGCTCTGATTTGATTTCGACATCGCAGAGCATCTCAGCTGACAATGGGACATCTGTTTTAGTGGTGGCCACCAGCTCACCTACATTGCCGAGCGTGTCCACGTAGTCGATCCGACCGCATGGCTCCTTGCTGTGCTGCCGATGCAATTGTAAACCCTGACGCGACTCAAAGTGACGACGGCAAATGGAGCAAACAAAGCGGCGCACATGAATGTGACCTGTTATATGTTTAGCCAGAATAACTGAGTCTGGGAATGGCAAGAGACAAATCTGCAAGTGAAATCGCTTATTAATCGCTGAGATTGAAAACAAAGGCATATATATATATATAACTATTATAGCTAATTAATTCGAATAATATATATATATATATAACGTGAATTCCTATTGTCGGAGTCTTGACCATAGTCTTTCCGAATATTTTGATGTCAACGAATGATCGTGTTATCCGAATGCACAAACTATGTATATAGCGAGAAAATTGCACTTTGTTCAGTGGAAAGAGATAGACTATTGCAACCAGGTCTCCGTCTCGCTCTCTCTCTCTCTCATTGAACTTACCCTACAGTTGTAAGTGTCTAAGCCCTTCTCATGCTGACGGTATTCATGCTCCAGGATTTCCTCCAGCGTTTTACACCAAAAGCCACATCCATGGCAGCAAAAGTGATGATTTAGTTGGTGATTAATCTGATGCGAAGCCAGTGCCAAATGATTATCACAAATAAAGTGGCATATTTTGCACTGATATTCGCTTAGAGCGGGAACTGATGTCACAAATAACTGTAATACACAGAAACTTACACTCACAATCTCGCTGTATGTGAATATGTTTAGGTTAGGTGTTACCTTTTGTTGCCGATCGAGCATGCTCAGGCTAGCTATGAATTTGAGCTCGTCCTCGGACTTGTAGTCGTGAACTGGGACCGTTATCATATTTGGCTGCTCCTCAATTATTTTCATTAGGCCGCCAGCTGTTTAAATTTAAACTTTATATTAAATACAAAGCTAACGGTATAGTGCGTATTAATAATCTACACAATACATGCATACAAATTACACACATGCGCACACAATTACACTACAAACGCAAACATTTTTATTTACCACACGACATTTCCACATCTTGTGCGTCCTTGTCATCAAACTGCTCCAACTTTATTTTTGTATCATCAATGTCTAATTCCTCCTTTATAATAACAGATTCCTCATTCATTTCGTGGTCTTATCTTGTGCAGCCAAAAAAACAATGCGCAAAATAAATTACCGCTGCGATCAGTAGAAGTTATCGACTGCAGTCCAAGAACATATCGACTTAAAACCCGCCTAACCATGCCGATATATCGGTAAGCACTTCGAATTCAACTGCCTTTCGATTTATTTAAAATTTAAACTTTCGGTTACGCATATTGCAAAAATTTTCAATAAATTAATTTTTGTTAAATAATATAATAGAAATTAGATAAAATAAGGTGGCGATTAGTTACAATTTTAATTCTAATTAAATTAAAAAAATTCTTCAAATATGTTAAATTAAAAATTGAGAATATCTAAGGAGAAAGTATTTTAAACAAGTACTATTTTGGCATTGTACAGTAAAGCAAATAACCTATAGATAAATCATTTTGTGCGGACACTTTCATTTGTATGAAATAAGAGTTATTTGCTCAGCGATTGTACCTAAAAGTTTACGACTTGCCAGATTGGAAATTTTTTTTTATTTGGGTGGCAGCCTTTTGTTCCAAGACAGTGTTTCCACACCAGTGCTGCCAACTTTTTTGACTGCAAAGTTGACAGCAGTGGTTGCGAGTAGAGTTGGAATTTCTAATCATTTTTGTAAATCAGTCATTTAGCTCATTATTCTGCTGGTCAGTTGTCATGAATTTTGGACGATTTGGTTAATATCTATTTATCTATCTATCTATCTATCTATCTATCTATCTATCTTTCTATCTATCTATCTTTCTATCTTTCTATATATCTATCTATCTATCTATCTATCTATCTATCTATCTATCCTTCTATCTATCTATCTAACCATCTATCTATATATCTATCTTGGTGAAATTTTCTATGATCTTGATAAAAACCAACCGTCTATTTTCTTCAAGTAGTTTCAAATTGCAGAATGTGGAATGAATTTCAAGTTAATTAGAATATATAACATATGTTTATTTGTTTCAGAACTTGGTGTCTGTGGTTTTATAATCTTTCAGATTATATTAAAAAAAAAACGTAAATATACATAATGTTAATGTATTTTTAAATGTTAATAATGAAGAAATGTAAATGTGGAACTTCACGGATTTTTTTATTTTATTTAGCTAAAAAGTTAAAAGAATATGCAGAAAATTAAATTATATATGACCAACTGCAAACTGACTGAACCAGTTCGTAAATGACTGAATAAGTTCAATCTCTTAATGGCCCCTTCATTTTAACTTTTTCAGAACCAAACGACTCATCTCTAGTTGCGAATGTGTTGTGTGTGTAAAAGAAAACAACAGCACCATTAGAAAAAATCAAAATAAATCAATTTTTGAAACGTATAAATAAATGTTTAGATTTTAAAGCACAAACCAAAAGAAGATGAGTAACAGCGAGGACTCGCAGCAATATCTAAACGATATACTTGTCAAGGATGAGGACGACGCGTCGGGTGGTAAGCAA
Source organism: Drosophila sp. st01m (assembly GCA_018901795.1). Taxonomy (NCBI): domain Eukaryota; kingdom Metazoa; phylum Arthropoda; class Insecta; order Diptera; family Drosophilidae; genus Drosophila; species Drosophila sp. st01m. Next base: position 2,135,304 of record JAEIFG010000269.1, read on the forward strand.
ATACAAGATAAATCGAAGAGTTCGTATGGAAAATGGTTATTTGAATTTGTTATTCGCTTCAGATGAATCGGACAGACAGGATGGACACGGCATCATGTTGCGGGAACAGGATCGTTTTCTGCCCATCTGCAACATCATCAAAATAATGAAAGTGCCAGTGCCGCAGAATGGCAAAATAGCCAAAGACGCCAGAGAGTGCATACAGGAGTGTGTCTCTGAGTTCATATCGTTCATCAGCAGCGAGGCAATCGAGCGCAGTGTCGCCGAGAATCGCAAGACTGTCAACGGGGATGATTTGCTGGTAGCCTTCAGCAATTTGGGCTTCGACAACTATGTCGAACCACTCTCCATTTATTTACAAAAATATCGCGAGGTGAGTTAAATGCGTTTCGCAATGTTATTTTTCCAATTCTAACAGCTTTTTCACACAGTCCAATAAATCGGATCGCAATTTATTTGTGGAGAACAGCTACACAAGCGAGGACACTAATGAGACTGGAAAGCAGTAGCACTCGTCTATGGGTATATATTTTAGGGGAAGTCTCTTTTTTTATATAAATCTTTATATATAGAATCTATAGTCAAAGTCAAGTTATACTTTTACTGCAAGTAGCTTAATAGTTTTTTCATTTTATATGTATATTTTATAAAACACCAAGTACTTTTGTATATTCTACAGGTTTACATATTTGTATATGCTCAATGATATTACATAGTACGGTTAATATGTAATTTATTATCGATTTATCAAATCAAATAAATATAAAATCAAATTTTTTACGGTATTTATTAAAAATATAAAACAAAAGCTACCTAAGGAACATGTTTTGTATGTGTGATGTGTGATATATGTATGAATGTAAATGTATATTATATGGCCTGCCTTCAAATGCCATTTAAAACGCATCACTGAATTACATTAATTATAATTAGAATAACTACTATTTTAATAATAGTAGGCGCTATAACAGTAGACGTGATGCTTAATTACGAAAAGATAATTAAATCCTAGGCTACAAAAATTTGGGTTATAGACATGGGTTTCCAATAACACAGAAATACATGTATATTATTATATGATGACACGCTATTTCCAATGCTTCTCCAGCCTGACTATTCTCAGTACATATCTAATATTATTATTATATTTCTATTTGTGTTTGCATTTATTTGTTGTTACAGCATCAGGTCCTCGCTGTCCAAGGGCTCATCCTTGATACGCAGCATCTTGCTGTGATCTGTGCTATAATCATTTAGGAATATGTTGCTATCGTTGTGCCTTAAATGCAACGTGGGAGCTGCCTCCGGCAACAATTGGCCCGGCTGAGCGATGCAGTTGCTCTCAAAGTGTTTGCTACATATCTGCATTGAGTTATCCCACTTGGGTATGGGGTCGATTTTGAGATTATAGCACCACTTAGCGCGTTGGTTGCGATCCTCCGGGAAGTCGAGCAACGGCAACGTGATATGGTCCACGCCACAGACGATGCAACTCGGTGCTTTGGCGGGCAAATGTGTGGCACAAATGTGTTTGCCACTATATCGCTGAATATCTGAAAGATTCAGCGCGTGACACCACTTATGCAGCATCAAGGGATCTGTAATATAGGCAGAACAAAGATTAGGCATTGGTTTCAAGCAGCCATTGAATTTATCATTACCACTTGGAAACTTGTGCAGCTTGACGTCCTCCTGGCAATCAGGGATACAGCAGCGTGGTTGAATAGGAACTGCCACAGCTTGACTATCAGCACCCATTGGACCCAGATGAAGTGTTGGCACCGCATTGTACATGAGGCGACGCACCCCAATTAGCTGCGGATCAAAGTGCCGACTACAGATGAGCTTCGTATTGCGCTGCGATTCAGTGAAGTGCATGCCCGTAGCTTGTTCCCATTTGCGAATGGAACTTATTTTATTTGGCAGCCGAAAGAGCTTAATGCCATCACCGCGGGGACTTCGACAGTAGGGCAATGAGCAGAACTTCATTTTCCAAGGCGGCAACTGACCCGGTGGCAAAGGATCAAAGCGTGAACGACGCTCCCTTTTCACTAATGGCTCGGTGGCCAGAGAGTCGTCATCTTCGTCATCGTAATCATCGTCTTCATATGCTCCCTCTAGCTGAGTATCCTCCATGGACATAGACAGGGACATGTCCATGCCGAACTCCAACTCCTCGTTATCGCTGCCCGTCTCCAGTTGCAGCCGGCTCTGTTCATTCGTGTAGATCTGTTGCGGCACATTGTCTCCCAGTTCAAGAGTGGGCACCGCCCAGGGACGTAGCTTGCGTAGTCGGATGCAGTTGGGCTCAAAGTGTACGCTGCATATCATGGTCTTCCAGGGACGTCGCTCATCGTAAATGATCCTCAAGTTGTGCATCCAGCGCTGCTGCAGTTGCTTCGAGCGTGGAAACTTATAGAGGTGGACGCCATGCTGAGAACGCAGCCGCTGGCAATGCACCAGGGAACATTTGTCATAGCCAGACTTGACTGGATTTGTCATCGTCGTTGTTGTCTTCTCCTGCTTAATGCTGGGCAAACGCAGATCTTTCCAGCTGTTCTTGTAAGTCATAGAATTGCCCGGTTGCTCTGCATCTCTCTCTTCGTCGGCATCGGCATCGGCATGTGCACCTGCATCCTCATGCAACTGCATCTCTGGCACTAGGAAACTCAGCGCGTTCTCATCCTCATCGTCTTCCTCCTCTGGTAGCAGCAGCTGTTCCCGCTGATCCAAGTGATACTCCGAGCTGCTCTTCTGTTTATCCAATCGCATACTAATCGCCTCAAAGTCGCTGTCGAACAGCTGGCGAGGCGCACGTGGACCCAGGTGAAGGGTGGGCACGCTGCCATGCATCAGGCGCATGTTCATCAGACAGATGGGTTCAAAGTGGGCGCTGCAGATACGATAGCGCCATCGGAAGTCCGGGTCAAACGGGACTTGCGTATTGTGTTGCCACTTGGCGCACATGTCCACTGAATGCGGGAATTTATGGAGTGTCAGATTCTCGCTAGTCAAATGATTCGGGCAACCCTCGATCTGGCAGAATTTGCTGGATTTGCGTGGACGTGCTGGTTGAGGAAGACGCAGACTAACTTCACCGCCCTTTGTGTGCGTCCCACTAGGTTCCTCGTCAGGGATTAGCTGCTCCTCCTCATTGAGCACCTCATTAGCTTGCTCCTGATCCAGCTGCAGCGAAGTGTTGAACTCATTGTCGTAGATAGTCGGAGGACGACGTGGTCCTAGACTCAACGTGGGCATGGCACCACGTCGAATGCGTGACCCATTGAAGCACTCGTCGCTAAAGTGATAGCTGCATATACGAAAGCGCCAGGCGAAGTTCGTGTCCACATCCACCTGGGTGTTGTGCATCCATTTCTGCATCGCATCCAGCGATGTGGGAAACTTGTGCAGCTTTATGTTGCCACTTACATCGTTGGCAGTCACATCACATCCCCTTACGCTGCAGTGACGGGCATTGTACTTGAATCCATTGTTGACAATGCCGCCCCTACCATATTGTGACGCAGACGTCGACACCGATATCGATGGACCAAAGTTGCTGACCTGCGTCTGCTGCTCGGCGACATAGCCAAGATTTGCATCGGAATCCATTTGCTCGTAGGTGGTGCACTTCTCCACGTGCCCCACCTCGAGAAGCACTTCTAGCGGCTGCTGTGAGTTGTCATAGTCTTCTTCCCCCTCCCCCTCACCCTCTCGCTCTCCTTCCTCCTCTCCATCGGCCTCTCCCTCCGCCTGCTGCTCCTCCTCGTCATGCTGATGCTCAATCTTGACAATTGGCTCCATCAAATCTGTGTCTTCGCCTTCATAATCCTCCGGGACAAGTTGCTGGTCTTGCTGCAGAGGCTCCGCTGCCAGAAGCTCATTCATGCGCTGCCATTCGGCTTCAGTAGGATTTTTATAGACTGGCGCCTCGCCCGGCTCACGCTCCGGCAGTTCCAATGTGGGCATTGTCCAGGGCTTCAGACGGCGTGTTGTGTCCATGAAGCAACAGGCCTCAAAGTGTTTGCTACATATTTTGTAAAGGTATCGTTGGTGCTCATAGAACACCAGCTGCATATTGTGCAGCCACATCTCGAGGACATCCCGACGTTGCGGCAATCCGTGGAGTCGGCCTCCGTCTCGTGGTTTCAGGGTTCGGCAACCACGCACCGCACAACTAATGACACGTATGCGGACACTGCTGCGGGCATCCTCGTAGTTGGTGTCTAGGAGATGCTCCTTTGTGTGCTCCTCAAAGTGCTCGTCACTGTGGTCATAAATAAGGATCAAGTGCAGCGGACAGAGCTTGAGTGGCTTCTCCTCCACATTCTCTATGGCCATGTAGTCCAGCCACTTGCGACGCAGTGCCTCTCCCTGCGGCAGATCGTAGCTTATCCTCAGATAAGTCTTCTGCAGCTCCACACACTGCGGATAACAGCAGTCATGGCTGGAGCCACTCCTATTGCAATACTTCTTAATCTTGCCGCCGGCCGTTGGATCTACGCTTCGGCTTCTATGTATACTGTGGAGATCCTCGTGGCCCAACTGCAGTGTGGGCATTGCACCCAACTGAGGTCGACCATTCTCCAGGCAACTTGGCTCAAAGTGTGCACTACAGATCTTCAGCTTAGCCAGCTGCTCCTTGCCCAGCTCCAGGTGTATATTGTGTAGCCACTTCTCCGCAAGCACACGCAGTTTTGGGAAGCCAAAGAGCTGCTGCTGCACAGGATTCTCCTCTTCACTGGAGCTTACACAGTTCGGCACACAGCAGACACTGGTTACCGTCACTGCATCTGGTGCATCCCAATCAGCCGGATTAGGCATCACATCAATTTCCTCGTCATGCCCCAAATGCAACGTGGGACGTGCTCCAGGACGAAGAAGTTTCTGCTGATTGAAGCAGTGCGTCTCAAAGTGACGATCGCACACATGATGTTCGCCACATCCCATGGCTGCGACATCCAGATTTAGATTGTGACACCAAGCGATGAGTTGGGCGTAGCGTTTGGGCATCTTGTAGAAGCGTTGACGCGGTGCATCCTCATCCTTGACACATCCGGGCACCACACAGCGCACCTCGTTGATGCATCGACTGAGCTCCAACGTGGGCACTGCGTCCTCCCACAATTCACCCGTATCTGGGTTGAAGCAATGCGGTGCAAAGTGCGATTGACACACCTAGAAGAGAAATAAACTTATCAATGATTGGCCGGAGGACAGAGTTATCCAAAATTGCAATCTCGCTTTCTTAATTGAAATATATTTTAGTTTTTACTGCAATCATTTGTAGATTGAAATCTAGACCATCAGCAATAAATGCACACGAATCTGCGACATTTTACCTGGAAGCCATCGCTGCTCGCCTGCATGGAACGATGCTTGCAATTGGCTGCCCACTTGCGGATGGTGGGTCGATCTTTGGGATATGCATAGAGTCGAAGTTGCTCGCTGCGTGGTTGGAAGCAGCTCAAGACGGAGCAATAGTTCTCCCAGATGAATTGCAGCGTCTGCTTGTTCTCCTGGCTGTCGGCAATGTTGCCATTGTGCTTCGCATTTGGTATGACATGGCCATCGTGTCCCAGTTTCAAAGTGGGCACCGCCCAACTTCGCAGTTGTTTCTTGCAAATGGCCTCCTCCTCGAAGTGATCCTGGCAGACGTACAGATGCTGTGCATCAACGAATCTCGGCTGTTGCTGCGTATTCACCAGCCACTTGAGCAGCGCCGTCTCGGCGCTGGGAAAGCGAAAGAGACGCGTCTGCGATGTGGTTTGTTGGGCACAGCTGGGAATGCAGCAAATGCGCAGCTTGCCACGTGGACTCGGACTGGCACTGGCGCTGGGACTGCCACTGAAGGCCAGCTCCGTTTTAATCCGCAGTGGCAGCTCCACGGGCACAGATGTGGTCAAAGACACGGGCACCGGAACGGGCGTGGAGATGGACACGGGCACGGGCCCGGGCCCGGATATGGACATGTTGCCATCGAACTTGGGATTAAGATAGATATTTGGATCATTGTGATTCAATTGGAGCGTCGGCACAGCCCACTGCTTCGGACGCACTGGACCCAGGCAGCGTGCCTCAAAGTGAAGCATACAAATGCGATAGATATAGTGTCGGGCAGGTTCATAGGCGATCTTGGTGTTGTGCAGCCACTTGGCACAGGTGTCCGGACACATTGGTAGCTTGGTCAGCCTGATGTTGTCCGTGTACTTGGAGTAGCAGCCTGGAACGGCACAGCGCAGCTTCATAGCCATGGAGGAACTGGAGATTAGATCATAGGTATCTTGAAGCTGTCGGAGCACCGCACCTGGCAGCTCACGGGGCAGCGACACCTGCTCATAGAGCTGCATGTAGTGCATCACGCAGAGCTTGCCATCGCTGGCCAGCTGAGGCATTGGCAGTTGGAGCCACTGCAACCAGACCTGCTGCACCAGACGATTCTCGGGAAGATCATAGCAACGATAGAGATTGAGGCGGGCACAGGGACAGCTAGGCACCATGCATCCACTGGATGACGACGACGACGACGATGCCGACGCCGAGATGCCAGTGGTGCTACTACGATTGCGATAGATGTGGGTATCATCATGACCTAGCCGCAGTGTGGGCACACAATTCTCCAGGGACTGATGCTCCAGCGGCATCTCAAAGTGTTCGCTACACAGACGTGACTGGCTGCTGTCCAGCATGGGTGACAGCTTTAAATTGTGGAGCCACTTGCGCAGCAAGATGCGATTGCTGGGCAGGCGATGCAACTGGACACCATGAAGACCCGGTTGCTTGCCACAGCTAGGCAGGCAGCAGCGTTTAATCGCTGTCTGATCCGGTTCCAGCAATTTCGCTTCCGTTAGAAGCTTCCTTTTGCGGCAATGTTTCAGGCTCCAAAGCCGAAAAACCGAATGCTGCGGCTGATCATCATAAATGCCCACGGACTGGCCGTTGCAACTGTAGCTTAGAGGTGTGCTGTGTCCCAGATTCAATGTGGGAACTGCATTCTGTTTCAGCTTCCTAGTGCCCAGCATCTCGGATTCAAAGTGCTCGATGCAGACGCGTCCAACGCAATCGTCGAGTGACAGCTGCAGATTGGCGCTCCACTTGAGCAGCTGCTGTTGATCTTTGGGAAAGCCAAAGGTGCTGAGCAGATGACTTGCCGTGCGTTCCTTGCGACAATGTTTCAGGCAACAAATGGGCGTCACATTGTTCACAGGTTTTTCACGACGCGGTGCCAGTGGCAACGCAACTGGAACTGGCGATGTATCTGGCAGCAGCAGCTCATCATCATCGCCAGCTTCATCCTCATCCCCATCCTCATCGTCATCATCTTCTGTTGGATTGTCGTCACTTTGATGCTCCGCAAATGTTTCCACCAGCTCCAGTGGATCAAAATAGCCATGATCGTCCGTATCCTTGTCCACCTCATCCTTATCATGATCGTCATTATCATTACTTATTGGCTCCTCCTCCGAATCGAGCTTCTCCTGTTTGACCTTAACTAGCGACTCCATGCTTGCCTCGCCCTCCTCCGCCTCCACCTCCTGTTGCAGACCCGCCTTAATAGCCTCATTGTCAAAGACAACGCCCTCATCATGTCCCAGCTTCAGCGTCGGCACCGCTCCCGTCTTGAGCTTCAGTTTGCCACGCACCAAAAGCTCAAAGTGATCGGCACAAATGCGTCCGCGACACTGATCCGGCGTCAATCTCAGATTGACCCGCCATTTCTCGAGCAGATCCTCGCTGCGCGGATATCGATAGGTGCGCAGATCATTGTCAATGCTTCGACGCTTGCGGCAATGGGCCAGGGCACAGGTGGGCGTGAAGAAGCCCGGGATGTTCTTTGGGTTCTCAAAGATGGGTTGCTTCTGGTGTCCCAGCTGCTGTGTAGGCATTGCCCAACCTCGCAACTGTTTTCCGTCGATGCACCGACGATTGAAGTGGGCGCTGCACACACGAGTCGCTCTGTCCACGTCGGCGGACGACAACTGGAGATTGTGGCGCCACTTACTCTGCTGCTGCTTGCCACTTGGGAAGGGGAATAGCCTTGCTCCATGTTCCAAGCGACTGCGTCCGCAGCTCGGTACGCAACACTTGACATCTGTCAGTGACTTCTTTATTTTAACCTGGCAAATATAGAAAGCTTAGTTTTAGTACTGCCGACTTATGCAATGGATCCCTGTTGGTTACTCACCTTTGATGCCTTTGATGTATTCAAGTCCGTTGCCTCCGACATGCTAATGTCCGGCTTAATGTCGTCATCCAACTCCGAGTGCTCCTCCTGTTCTTCTGGCTCCTCCTGCTTGATGAATCCATGAATACGTCGCTGACGTCCGAACAGATTGCTTTGCAGCTCCGCGGGATTCACCTGAAATAGATCTTCGGTCTCTTCGTGCCCCAGCTCCAGAGTGGGAATGGAGCCAATGTTGAGTCGAGTTTTCCCAATGCAAATGTCCTCAAAGTGGACGTTGCAGATCTTGTAGCGATCGCGCTCCTTGAAACTGAGGTGTTCAAGTCGCAGATTGTGTCGCCAGCGTTGAAAGAGTGTAGGATCCTTGGGGAAGCTATTCATTTGCACCTCATCGAACCGGCGCGTCTTGCCGCACGTAGGCACACAGCACTTGAACACCGGATCAATGTATCGATCCTCCGGCTTGGGATTGTGTATGAGCTCAATCTGGACATCATCGTGTCCCAGTTCCAGAGTAGGTATCGCCCATTTGTAGAGATGCTTGGGTCCAATGCAGTCAGTCTCGAAGTGCTTGTTGCAGATGCGAACGCCGACACAGTCGACAGGATTCATCTTGAGATTGTTGCACCATTTCCAGAGTAGATCCTCGTCCTCAGTGGGAAATCGGAACAGACGCACATCCGACTGCTCTTTGGACGCATCACAGCCCTCGACAGCGCAGTGCTCCTCGACAAAAGATTGCGCTTCATTCGGATATATATCCTCATTCTGATGTCCCAGTTCTAGCGTTGGTATCGCTCCCGCACTCAACCGCTTCCCATTGAACGAGTGGGTCTCAAAGTGAATGGAGCACATGCGATACTGTTGCCGCATGGCGCCTCTTGGCCGCATCTGTATGTTGTGCATCCATTTGCGCAGCTGGGTGGGATTGTGGGGCAGCCGGAAGAGCTGAACCCCCTGACCACGTTGTCGCCGACAGCTCTCGACAATGCAGACCCGCTGCAGGCAGAGCTTGTTGGCCTTCAGCTTAGCGGGATTCTGATAGATCTTGTAGCCAGGCGGGGAGTTAAGATCCAGTGTTGGCACAGCAAGCGCTACCGGACACTTCTTGCTCAGCACATGCGGCTCAAAGTGGGCGGAACAGAGGCGTCTCTGGGCGCTTCCCACCATCGGCACCTGCAGATTGTGCGCCCACTTGGCGAGCGTAGATCGGTTGAGCTTGGGGAAGCGATACAGTTGTACATTATGCAAGGCGCGCACTTTACGACAATGTGGCAGGCAACAACGTGGCACCCACGTCGGTTTCACGATGCCAGCGCCATGGGTGGCAGCTCCTCGATTGGGATTGGAATTAAGATGTGTGCGTCGCTTATACAGCATCTGACGTTCGGGATTCTCAAATAGATTTTCAATATTGGTGGAGAGATTGAGAGTGGGTATGGCCCACGGTCGCATCCGCTTGCCAATGCAATGGGACTCAAAGTGCAGATTACAGATCCGCATGTTGGGTAACTGGGCGACATCCAGCTCTAGATTGTGGGCCCATTTGGCCAGCACCTGCGACTCCTCGGGCGCACGATAAAGCTTAATGTCGTCCACGCTGGGATTTCGCTTACAAGTCTCCACACAACACTCGCCCTGCTCCTCGCCATTGTTGGGTGCACTGGGACGGGAATAGAACTCGGCCACCTGCTCCGCCGTGGGCAAAGGATAGGCAATATTGTCATGGCCCAGGATAAGAGTAGGTACCGCCCACTTTTCCAGTCGCTTGTTGCGCAGACAACGATCCTCAAAGTGCACCTCACAAATGGCATCGTTGAAGAGCTTCGTGCCATCCGGAACGGGACGTTGCAGATTGGCACACCACTTGGTCAGTAGGGCGACATTGCTGGGGAAGCGATGCAGATTGGCATGATCTCGATCCCGATTTCGTTTGCAGACAGCAACACAGCAGGTTTCACGTATATTCAGCTTCTTGATCACATCCGGATTACGATGGATGTCGTCGTCGTCGTGTCCCAAATGCAACGTGGGCACCGCAAATGGACGCATGCATCCTCCAATGCAATAGGGCTCAAAGTGCAAACTACAGATGCGCATTCCCTTGTGCATTTTGTCCTCGGGTATCTTTAGGTTGTGACACCACTTGCGCATCTGCTCCGGCCTCCTTGGTATCGTGTGGAATGTGATGTTCTCATTGTTGTGCCGCTTACTCTCACAGCTGGGCACACAGCACACGTCCATGCTGTCGCTCACATTCAGTCCAGATGACGATCCCAGCGAGTTGCCCATTCCCATATACGATCCACCCATATCTGCGTCCACATAATGCGATGCCGAGCTGGCCGAAGAGGATGTCGATGCAGCCGAATGTCGTTGATATTTGTTGCTTTGATTATGCGACTGCTGCAATTGTTGCTGCTGCAGCTGCAACTGCTGCTGTTGTTGATTTGTGGGCGTGGTGGGTGTTGGTGGAGGCCACAGTTCATTTTCGTATATGTTGAACGTGTCGTTGTGGCCCAAATGCAATGTGGGAACAGCTCCTGCAAGTGCAAACAAATCGATTACGAATTAGATATTTCACATTATTTTATTTTATTGATCTGATATTCCCAGCACTCAACAACTTCACATTTAGTCTTGAAGGCGAACGAGTGAACTTAATTTTAGTATCTTGCGACTAACATTCAAAGTTCATCCAACGTTAATTCCGAAAAAGTTATTTCGGGGTCAGTTATAAGCACTGATAACGAACCCTTTTTGACAGTTCTCGTTTACTCCAAGACTTAGTCCCAAGAAATGACAATTTTTAAAAATCAAAAGATACTCATTTTACTTGCCTGGGGATAACTTGCGCAGACCCAAAGCTTCTTTGATAAAGTGAGCGCTGCATATTTTGTGATTCTTGCCGCGATAGACAGAAGGATCGAGTCGTAGGTTGTAGCACCAGCGTCGGAGGAGAACCTCATCCCGTGGGAAACGATATAGTGACATGTTAAAGTCCGAGGAGCGACTACGACGACAGAAATTAAGGCAGCATCGTTTCTCCTCTACATACAAGTTCTTCGGATTGTCATGGATCTTGCCGTATTGGGCGCCCAAATGTAATGTTGGAACTGCCCAGGGCTTCAGCCGAAACTTGCCAATACAACGCTCCTCGAAGTGGCGACTGCAAAAGTGACGCGGCTCCTTAGCCTGGACGGGCAGACGGGCGTTCTGGCACCATTTAATCAGACTCTTGATGTCCTTGGGGAAGTTATAGAACTTGAGATTACTCTCGCCCCGTTGGCTGGTGCAGTTTGGCATGCTGCAACGTGCCACCTCGCCGGTAGTGAAGGTGTTGGTCAGTTCACGATTCTGATACAAATTGGCAACATCGTCGTGGCCCAGATTGAATGTGGGCACTGCCCAATAGCACAGGGAATAACGATTAATGCAACGCTTAGGGAAGTGCATGCTGCATATACGAAAGGTCGCATAGCTTGATGCCGGAATATGGAACATCTTGAGGTTATGGAGCCACTGATGCAAATACTTTTCATCTTTGGGGAACGTGAAGAACTGAAGCGTCGGACTGGTGCTCTTACGGACACCGCACAGCGGCACACAGCACAGGGCATCCTCCGAATCGTCCAGCGTCGAGGAGTGCGCCTGAGGACCACCAATTGCTCCAGCAGCAGCATGTAACGAGGTATCGCTGCCAAAGGTATTGTTATAGCTGCTATCGTGCAAGCTGTACCCAGACTCGCTGGTTGAATTGCTATAGCTTCGCTCCAGCTTCACATTTGCTTCACTCTTTAGTGTTGAGGCAAACAAAGCGGCTCCATCGGCATTCGCCTGACGTTGTTGTAACAATGAATTCAAGGCTGCCGTTGCCGGCAATGCGCTGGCAGAGGCATTCGGCTTGTGATGTGGTGATGGCACTAAAAAAGAGTGAAGAAATATAGTAGTAATTAGTAGACTGTAAAATACCACTCCTAAATCAATTTAAAGCTATGGAATCGAATTATGAGGCAACGCAAGGCATACCAGAAAAGACATTCTCCACGGAACGAAATCAAAAATCCTCAGAAAAATAACCAATACGTCATGGTAAATTCGAAAAGATATAAAAAATTTAGATATCCGAATTTGATCAACATTTTTTTATAGTTTCCTGCATTTTAAATGAAAAATAAAAATTTAAGTAAAAAACTATCGTCGATAAGTAGATCTAAAGTACTGAAACTCAACTAAATCTGTACTATAAGTGTATGGTTATTTATTTCTGGTTATATATGAGTATGCTCAACTCTTTTATTCTTTCTCTATTAGATAATTTTCTACGTACATTTTAAGGAATTTTCTGTTTGCTTTTCGATTAAGCAAAATTATCACAGAACATAAGTGAAGAAAGCTACGGATTTCAATAGACAGTTTTTACTTACTTTCCATGGTCGCCATATGACAGTCCTGCAGTTTATAGTTAGCCTGTTGTTGATGCTGTGGATGTTGTTGTAGGTGCTGTTGGTGTGATGCCGAATGTGCGGCTGCATAATACTTGCCACAAAAATATGGAGCAGCTAGACGATGCTCGTGCAGCTCCAAGGCAGTTTGATACCACAAGCGGCAAATGGGGCAATCGTAACGCTGCTGGAATTTGTGTTGTGGCAAATGAGCATAAAGTTGTTCCCGCGTGGCAAACGTTACTGAACACATCTGCAAGATTAAGTTTCAAACATTAGCAATTTCAGATACAATACGCAGATCCCGCCAGCTTGACTTACGTTGCAAACAAAGCTCTCATACTCGTGCTGCATGTACTCATGCGACTCGCATTCGGCAATCGTGTCGAAGTACTTGCCACAGTATTTGTGGCAAAAGAATTTGTCAGCTCTGTGTAGATGTTTATGTTTCTGCAACTCCTCAGTGCTCATAAAGGACATAGGGCAGATGTTGCACTTGAAGTCATACTCCTGTATGCTGCAACTGCTCTCGGCTACATGACGCAAGTAGATTTGCTTCTTGAAGAACACCTCCTTGCAACGCTGACAAATGGGAAGACTTTCAGAGGAGCGGTCCGATTGCAGCTTCCGTCTCGGATAGCTGAGAGGATTCTACAAATTATCAGATAACATCAGTTAAATATTAATATACCATGAGATTATTAAACTTACCTGAACTTTCTGATTTCCATACCCCTCGTCCTTGACCGAAAGCTCCACTTTGGGGCTCAACATGTCGTCGCCGAATTCCGGATATTTACTAAAATCCGCAAAGGGAGTGTTATCTTCGATATAGTTGGATTTGTAGGCATGTTCGTCAATGGGTTCCGCTGCCAAAAACATAGAGAAAAAAAATATAATTTTATAAAATAAATATTTCACGAGATTACTAATATGCAATAAAATTGATCACAACTTTTTAGTGAAATTATATCACAATTAGGTGACTTTACACTCTCATGAAATTAATTTTAAATATAGAATTCTATTTTTGGTTTCTTATCGACACAAATCTTGTATCTAAGTTTATAAGTGAGCTAGAAGAATAATCTCATATACCATATACAAAAAAAAATAATAATAATTTAGACTCGGAAAATTGGTTGAAATGTCTGATAATAGTTTAATTAAAAGAATTCTAAGTATTTTCTTTTTTGCTGCAAAGCGAATCAAGGAAAATGAAGACTTAATATAAATAGATTAGAGCAATATATTTCAATATCATCTTAGAATTACGCACTTGAATGAGAACATGAATATAAAAAAACCACAAAAGATAATTAAAAAAATAGATTTAGGTGATAGATTTTTTAATAGAATACATTGAAATAAAACAAACAGAGAAAATATATATCCAACTTCAGATATTGATTGTTGTTATACTCATACATACACATTTCATATATATATATTTCATTTTGAGTTCTCTCTGGGCGACTATTCTGATAAGCATACATTCAGAGATAAGAGAATCAAGAGTGTTTTCTATTTTTTATGTACTGTGTAAGAATATAAACATACAGTTTCTAATTTTCCTCAGCATAGTCCAAAGTATATCAAGAAGTATAAATGATTGTCATTTCTATTGTATTTTAAATTGTATTAATGACCATTATAGGACAATGGGATTGTCTCAGAATTATACAATCGCTTTGTTTCATTAGATATTTATTAGAAGCCCCGCCCTTAGGGTATGATATTCCATTTCATACATATATGTACATCGGTTATAATCTATTAGAGAATGTACATGTTACATAAGAATCCAGTGATACACACACAATTACACAATTTGACAAACAAAATTTCATCAATAGATAGAAATGTTTGTACATAAACATTAGGGTTATAGCCGGTAATATAAAGCATCTATTTGAGAAAATATATATAAATGTACATATTGATATAAAATAGATACATACACACATACATATAGACGAAACGCACTCAAAAACAGAGATACAAATACAGATACATATACATACAGAGACCGTAGACGACGAACCAAAAACCGAAAACCAACCGAACGAACAAGCGCAAAAACCTCAGCGTAACTTAACTCAGCTACAAAACGTTTTATTGATTCGGCGACGCCAAAAACGGAGCTAAAATTACGGCTACTTACGCTATAGGAAAATGGCCCCGAGCAACAGTAACTGTTCTCTTTCCCAGTCCCTTACACAGTCTTTGACACTCTCCGACAGTGTTTTATTTCAGTGTTTGCGTGCGTCTCTACCAACTGCATTTTACACTGTAAGTGTTTGCATTTACATGCGTATGAATGTGTGTGTGCGTGTGTGTGGAGTAGGGATATCGATATCCCTAAAGCTCGATACTTACATTTTATTAGCATTTCACCGCTGGCATCGAGACTGTGTCGATTCGCGGGAGCTGGCGGCGGTGCCATAGGGTTCTGGAAATGATGTTGCTGCTGATTTTGATGCTGTTGCTGTTGATGCTGTTGGCGTTGTCTATCATCAGGCAGCTCCAATGGCTCGCTCTTGATATACGGATAGGAGCTGTGCATTAAACTGTGCGGCATATACGAGCGTTGACTGAGCTGCTGCTGATGATGTTGTTGCTGTTGTTGATGCTGCTGTTGTTGTTGTTGGTATTGCAGCAGCTGGTTGTGCGCATAGGCCACAGTATTTCCCTCAAGGTTATACCCCACCCCCCAGCAGCTCCATAATATGCTGCATGCGTGCCACCAGCTCCCGCACCGTATGCATTCATAATGTTGTTGTTGTTATTATTATTGGTTTTGCAGGGCGCCGCAAAGGCTGCTGCGTTCGGATGGTGGGGAGGGTAGGAAGCAACATGTGAGTACCAACTGTGCTGCTGTATTTGTTTATGTTGTAGTTGCTGCTGTTGCTGCTGATGGTGATGTAGTTGTTGTTGTTGCTGCTGCTGCTGTTGATAGTAGTGATGATGATGATGATGATGTGGGGGGTTGTTGTGTTGTGACATTACGAGAGAGATAATTAATTGGATTTTGGCAATTTTTTTACCGTTCAATTATTGGGTGTCGTACTGTGTTTTCTCTCTCTCTCGCTCTCTTTATTACGCTCTGTCTTTTTCATTTGGCGTCGTCTTTTATATACCAGTTTTTCAGTATTCTGCCCCCCTAAAGATTAACGTGCATGTGTGTGTATGTATCGAAATGTCATTATATTCATTACAAGTTAAATGCCATCAAGTCGTCGTGCGTAATCCAATAGGATACATTTGAAGCATTTAGCACTTGAGCACATGTTCACAGAACACCAATTGGAATTTGTTTCACTAAGCGCGAGTGTTGAAATTTTCAACATTTTTTTCGTATCGTGTTTTAGCGCGACGCGACACAACAAATGCGTGCGTGTATGTGTTGTGTGTGTGACTATTGGACTCAGGTTGTTCATGAGCGATTGAACACAAAAGAATTGCTCTTTCAAATGAGTGAGTGAACAAGTTCCTTTATGTTTGTTATTTTTGCTCAGCTGTTCACGTTTGCTTTGTTATATTTCGAGGCTTTTCAATTGAATATGAAAATTAAAAATACGTATTAAGGAGTCAGCCATAATTTTTTATTATCCTATGATCTCCCACGATAAAAATAAATTTTTTTTTACTGTAACAATATTTGTTTACATACTAATGAATATGGCTGTCATTCTTAGAAAGTTGTAGCTTTCATGATTAGTGAAGGAACAGAGCCATTTTAACTAGTGATCATATGAGCGAACTGAGAGAGTTGACGTATAAAAACAAGTAAACATGTTCACCAAAACAATGTTTACACAAGTTTAATTTGCACGCCGTTAATCGACCGGCCTCTCTTTTCTGGATGTACGCAATCCCGAAAATTATGCCAATTTGGGATGTATGTGATGATGCATTTCTAATTTATAATATTTTTTGTTTTTAATTAATCAAAGAATACAAGTAGGCTGCAAATATTGAAAGCAAATAATCGCGGCTTACCGTTAGTCGAATCGGTTAACCCAAAAATGGGCTGGCTACCACAGCCCAAAAACAGGTTGGTAGTCTGAACGCAAAAACGGGCTGGCAGGCTCGGATTCAACTCCATTTTCATATTATGATCAATCTCCAAAATGAGCTTTAATTTTAAACTCTGATTATCTCAAAGCTAGAAAAATTTAGAATTTAAAAAATATTTGCAGAAATGTGGTTAGAGCTTTTAAAAATTATTTAATAATCTATATTCAACTTGGTTACAATATTTTTTCCAATGAGGCGAACTCATAGCTTCCACAAACAAATTCGCGTTTGTTTTATATAATTGAAAATTTAATTTTCGAGCCATTTTGTAAGGTGATCAAAGTTTGACAGCATAGGCAGAACATACAGAAATAAACGAAAAACCTCACACTGCCAAGTTAACGAGACTTAAAACCTGACTCTTGCTGAATGGTAAAAAGAAATCGGCGCGTGCAGGGAAACTTAAGTTTTAGTGAATGAAATTAGCAAAACTGCAATGAATTAATTTGATAAAAATTGGAAAAACAAAATTAAGTTAAATTAAGGGTATAATTTTAATAAATGCTTGGTTCTTTTGACGACTCAATATCAGACTTGCAGGATATAAAGTAGAAGACTATGGAGAGTGCAGAACAAATTTCACAGAACTTGTGGTGGTCCGGCACATACATACGTACACATATCTCATATTTCTAAAGGAAATTCACCCTGCCACCCTTCACACAGCCTAGTATATTTTTCTTATTGTGTTATGGTTCTTAAACCAAGTTAACCCATTTAAAGAACAAATTTATGACTTACTTTACTTTATTACTTCTCTAACTATATGTTATATATGAAATATTCAAAGCTGATTATGTTAAGAGGCAAATTAAGAGCATTTATAATGTTGGAAAATCATCCAATTCCATACCTTTAACTATAATTCTCATAACTTTATGGATAGCTTGTAAAATAGACTCATTGTAAAAACAAAAGTAAGCAAAATAAAAAACATTTATTATGTAATTTTAGGACCAATTACACCCACACGTTGCTGCAATTGTTCTTTTATCATCTGGCCATCAGCTAATAAGTGTTCTGCTGCTACATCGTCAAGCGTTTCGCGCAACTGTTTCTTTACTTGCGCTATTTTAACGGAGTTCTTAGCCGATATTGGTATTATATGTTTAAATTTTAGGACTCTATTAGGTCGCACTTCCTCCGGGCATGCAGGTAGACCATTATCTAGATTTATAATGCTGGGCTTCAGCCTCATTAGTATGTCTTTTGCACCATCCTTATCCATTTTGTTTAGCAGAAGCACGCAAGGTTTTTCCAACAATGTAGGATCATAGAGCTCTAGTTCTTTGTTAAGCGCATAGATGTTGGTCAAACAGTCGCGATGCGGATGTCGTGGACTTAGTTGAAATCCGAAGATGTCCACCATGAAGAGTAGTAAGCGTGTACGTTCAATGTGCTTAAGAAACTTGTGACCCATGCCGAAATTTGCGTGCGCTCCTTCAATGAGTCCTGGCAAGTCGGCCACGCTGATGGACCGCAAATCGTTGTACTCAATGGTGCCGATCTGCGGACGAATGGTGGTAACTGAAAAGAGTAAACTATTAATAGAATTATCATAGATGGAAGTCTATATACTAACAAGGATAAGCGGCTATCTTTGGCTTGGCATTAGAAATTTCTTTGAGCAGCGTGCTCTTTCCCGCATTGGGAAATCCAACCAGACCGACGTCTGCAATCAGTTTGAGATCCAGACTCACAGTGCGATTGTCCCCAGGTCGGCCTATGAAATTGTTACCAGCGCATCCTCCAGTGCCACCGCCTGCTACTATGCAGGTGGCATCATGTTCATTCAGATCTGCCAGCAGTTTCATTTGCTCATCATAGACTTGCACTCCTACAGGCACTTCTATGCGTTGATCAGTGCCGCGCCTTCCGAAAATACTTAATTTGCTGCTGTCTTCACCACTTGAGGCCAGAACACGTTTTAACTTCAAACCTTGGGCCACCTTACGCAGCGTTATCCCTTCTTTTGCCACAAAGTAGACACAGCCGCCCTGACCACCAACGCCGCCGTACCTTGGCAATCCGTTGCCGCCATGTCCTCCGCGCACCGACAGACGCAGTGTATCCAGGAAGTTTGACCGAAAGTGTGCTCGCGCGGGCTATTCATGATGTTATTACAAACAAATATAAAACCCATTAGTTATGTACTTGCCGATTTTGTGGATTGTAATAAAAACCTAAACAGTTGCACCATCGCGAACAGCTGATCTGCTTATAAGAATATAAAGATTAGAGATGCGTCGTTCCGAATAAATGCAATTGAAATGGATCGTAATTTACACCTGGCGCTCATCTAGTTCATTACACAAAAAAATTGGCTGTAAAATAGTTCAATCGAACTTAATAGGAACGATGAGATTAATGAAGGGTCCGGTGATATTAACGGTCAACGCTAAATTCAAATCTGAACTTTTTTAATTAACTTTGAAAAATTTTATTATAGTTGCTTGAACAATATAGTTCTTTTGGTTCATTAAGCAATGTTCTTAATGCACTAAAAAGGTGAACAATGTGAGTGAGCAATAAAGTACATTTGGAAGGAACGTGTTCATTTGTTCACTGCAGTGAGCAACTTGTTTTTGTTCATTCACTCATGAGCAACAAAGCACTAAAATTAATAAATATTGCACATGGAGCCGGGTATTTGTTATATTAAGCCGGAGTAAGAATTGTTATGAAATAGTATTTCATTAGTTTTTAATCTTAATTATGTTAATTATCTAGGTACTTGATAAGTGACACCAATGGCGCCGCGCAGACAACTTCAGAAGAAGGCCACTCAAACAAAAGAAAACACGAGGAGGAAGCAGACTTTCAAAACGAGGATGGCAAGAAACGCGGCGGTAAAAAGGAACGAAAACGTGGCCAAAACAAGGTATTTATATTATTTAAACAATCTAGCAATACTACCAACTATTTTTTTTTCATGCTCAGAACCGACCCGTGTTCAAGGATGAGCGTTTCTCTCATCTCTGCCACTCTTTGATAAATGGACCCGGGGGAGAAGCTTGCAAATTGTCCAATTGTCGTTATGTGCATGATTTGGATGCGTACTTGGCAGCCAAGGGCGAGGATCTGGGCGATGAGTGCTATGTTTACGCAACAAAAGGATTTTGTGGCCGTGGTGTTACCTGTCGCTTTGCCAAGTCGCACACAGATGCGCAGGGAAGAAACATGAAAGGAAAGGACTACGATGCACAGAAGCCGCCGACCACGTGCAATGGGATCAGTGCAGGTGGGTATCTTGAGACGAACTTTGATTCTGGATTATGTTAAATTCTTTTTGTTTTTAGAATTACAAGTGCGACTGAGAAAACACGAATATGATTTTGCTCGCAGCAAGGAATTGATTAAACAAGCGGAAAAGCTGCGTGATGAAAGAAAGCTACAGACGGAACAAGAAAAGAAGGAGATAATTTTAGAGGAATCGCGTCAAGCGGATGTAGGGAATGTTGTACCAACGCCGCCCATTGGCAGTGCCATTGATGATTCTCCAATGGGACGGGATGCTCCTTGTAAACCCGTCATTGATTTTCGTGAAAAACTTGTGCTATCGCCGCTGACTACTGTTGGGAATTTACCATTTCGGCGCATCTGCAAGGAGTTTGGCGCGGACATCACTTGTGGGGAAATGGCATGCGCTGTGCCACTGCTCAAGGGTCTAGGACAGGAGTGGGCGCTGACGAAGCGTCACGAGAGCGAAGACATTTTCGGCGTGCAAGTATGCGGTAATAATCCCAATGTGATCACACAAGCAGCACAGGTGCTGCATGAAACAGCTAGCGTGGACTACATCGATCTGAACATTGGTTGTCCCATCGATCTCATCTACCAGCAGGGCGGCGGCAGCGCCTTGATGCGACGTACCAACATTCTGGAACTGGCGGTGCGCAGCTGTGCGGCCTTATCTGACAAGATGCCCTTTACGGTCAAAATGCGAACGGGTGTTTATGCGGACAAGAGTGTGGCTCATGATCTGCTCCCTCTGGTGGAAGAATGGGGCGCTTCAGCGGTGACTTTGCATGGACGCTCTCGGGAGCAGCGCTACACAAAGTCCGCCAACTGGAGTTATATTGAGCAGTGTGCGGCGCAGGCCAAACAAATGCCTGTCATTGGAAATGGAGACATACTTAGCTACGAGGATTATGTAGAGCGACGTGCGCTGGCTCCGCATGTCAATTCCGTGATGATTGGACGTGGGGCTCTCATCAAGCCATGGATATTTCAGGAGATCAAGCAGGAAAAGTTCTGGGCACCCACATCCACACAACGGTTTGAGATGCTGCGTCGCTACTGCAACTATGGACTGGAGCATTGGGGCTCCGATACCAAGGGTGTGGAGAGCACACGACGCTTTCTGCTCGAATGGCAATCATTTCTGTATCGCTACATACCCGAGGAGCTGCAGCAGTCGCCCCCACAAAAGATCAATTCTAGACCACAAAAGCATCGTGGACGCGATGAAATGGAAACTCTAATGGGTTCATCAAATGCCTCCGATTGGGTTAAACTTAGCGAAATGCTGCTCGGACCAGTTCCTCAGGGCTTCAGCTTTGTGCCCAAACACAAGGCAAATGCCTTTTAAGATGAAAAATATTGCTGTTAATATTGTTAAGTTTTAGAAAGTGTTAAAATGTAATTCACAAGTTGTTAATGTTGCGTTTTCACTTCTATTTCTCTTTGAAATATTCTACACAAGAACCTACAATCATTTTGTAATAAATGCTTTTATCACTCTATAATGATATTGCAGACTTCGAATTTCCAACACAAAGATTTTAGATTCTAATAGTTTTCGCAAGTTTTATCCACGAATACAGTTTTTAATTTCTTTTATTTGTAATGAAAGCTTGTGGATATATTTTGCAATCCGTTTCTTTAAGCTTCCAATGTTTGTTCGGATCAAATTGAGATTTTGAAATAATTTAATGAAATATTATCACATACTTTTCCAGTAAGATTTAAATTTAAATTAAATTTCTTTAGACTCAATCCAGAATCTTCCCGACCACCCTAATTCCACTTAATGATTTCATAAAAAGACATTTATTTTGAATTTATAAAATAAGAAATCACTTCAAATAGCTAAGAGCCTCCTCGACATCGGCTTTGGAGCCTAGAAAGATGGGACTGCGTTCATGAATCTTCTGGGGCACAATATCTAATATGCTAATCTTGCCATCACTGGCGAGACCGCCGGCTTGGGTCACGAGGTAAGCCATAGGATTGCACTCGTAGAGGAGACGGAGTTTGCCATTAGGTGCCGACTTGGTGGCCGGATAGATGAAGATGCCGCCGTATTTGATGGTGCGATGCACATCAGCAACCATTGAGCCGACATAGCGAGCGCCGTATGGTTTTCCCTTGGTGGGATCCTTTTTGGCGGCAATGTAGTTGTAGACACCGGCATCCCAGTCGCTGGCATATCCCTCGTTTATGGAATAGATCTTTCCCTTTTCGGGCACACGCATATTGGGATCGGTAAGTACAAATTCACCGATGGCGGGATCGTAGGTGAAACCATTGACACCACTTCCCAGTCCGATTACAATAGCTGTTGCGGAACCGTAAAGTGCATAACCGGCGGCCACCAGCTGATTACCAGGCTGCAGTGCATCCTGGATAGTGGGAACACCCTCACTCTTCTTGCGGTAGATAGCGAAAATGGAGCCAATGGACACCAGACAATCAATGTTGGACGAACCATCCAGTGGATCGAAGCAAACAATATATTTGCCCTGATTAAGAAACACAGATTAATAAGCCATGATGGCAATCTGCTTGAGGTGCAAGTCACTCACCTGTCGCTCCGTTTCCACCTCAATGACTTGCTCGTTCTCCTCGGAGACCATCATGCAGGTGGTGTACGAGGCTTTCAGCATATTGATGAACAGCTCATTGGACAGCACATCTAATTTCTTGACCTCCTCACCCTGTACATTGACATCCCCGGCGAATCCGTGCAACTTGGCAATGCCCGCCTTCCGCACAGCCGATGCAGTTGCCTTTATGGACGTCTGTATGCAGTTGAGCAGCTGGGACAGATCTCCAGTTGCCTGCTTGAACTTGCGCTGCTCCTGCAACACGAAGCGCGTCAGCGTCATCGCATTCGAGTCGAAGGCGGGTCCTTGTTGAGACATTTTCGCTGTGAATCGGAGAATACAATGTTAGTGATTGTCTTAGGAACAGACTTGATGGAAATAGCAGGAATTGGATTGCGTTAAGTGTTTCAAATAAATATACATATACTGGTTACAATGTGGAACATTCATTCTAAGCACGATTGCAGTATAAATTTTAAACATTCTTGTAAAAAAAGTTGTCACTGAAATATAAATAAAATTTAGGAAATTATTTTAGAAAATAACTGAAAAATCTGATTGTACACTTTGAGTTTAGACAGAGAACTACAAAAGTATAGAACAATTTTACACATGCTTTTTAAATAATTGCAATTGAAACATAAATATGATTACAAAATATTTAGTGGATCATTTTGAAATATTTTATAGCTGAATTTCTATTTTTTTAATATGCATCAACTTTAGTCTATATTTAAAGATTTCAATATTCATCTGTCTTTTTAGTAATCAAACTTTTCCCTCAACAATCGATCTATTTGTAGACAGGCTTGAGTGTATATTAGTTGTTATAAAATCACTAGCAATATTTGCTTATAGTCGTTATTGTTAGGTAAATTACATAATAATACATATAAAGCTATATATTTTGATTAATTGAGATGCAGGTTTAAAGTCCAAAAAGCTTTTTAAATAGGTTAAATTTGATTTAATTCTAATAATAAAATTTAAAAATTATTGACAAAACATTGATAAATCGGTTTAAATTAGAGGACATCTAGTAAGCACATTAATAATAATGTTATTCAGTTGACTCTAAAATAAAACAAAATTGACTTGAAAGGGTTTCTAGAGGATTGGGTAAACTTTAAAGCTATGGGAAGTGTGGCGCATATTGTCGGGCAGGCAGGCAGAGGAGTGCGACAGAGCAGAGGAGTGCGAGACAGAAATAGTTCACTTACAATCACCGTTACTGGCCGCCATTGTTGGGGGATTTTACTGTAAATTATGCGGTTCCTGTGTGGCTCCTTAAAAACAAACACAAACAACAAACAATGAAAATGACAACAAATTAAAAAGGCAATGCCTTCCAGAGAGCATGAAGGTCAAACGAGCTAAAAGATAGTGAGACGCTTCGACCCATCGCCACTTTTATTATCAAAAACTTGTCAGGCTCGTGCGTGTGCATGTGCTCTCGTACGTCTGTATGTGTGTGGTTGTCTACTGAGGTTTTTGGTTGTTTTGCCTATGCGATTGCTGATAACCAGTTTATATGTATTCATACATACATATGTATATATACATACATAGGTTCAGTTATTATACATATAAAACATATAGCAACAAATTGAAACCGGAACAAGCAAAATGTATCTCAAATGTTTTATATTGCCAATTTCGAAAAGCGACACGTGTCCCTTTTCTTTATTTTTGGAAACACCACATGATTTGATTTAGCATTAGTATATGTATCTTAAAGTATACATATATCTGTATGTCTAGAATATCTCTCAGATACCACGATAACATTGCCAAGTAATTTTTCTTTTAACGTTTAGCTACGACGCCGCCAGCTGACGAGCCAAAACATTTGTGGAGCTTCGTTTTACCATCAAACCAACCAAAGAACAATAACATCAACAATAATAATATAACTTTCACTTACAGGGAGAGAACGATAAACGAACCGATCAAAACAGAATACAGAATACAGAATGCACAGCAAAAGCACCGCAATCGACGGCTGTACTAAAGAGACTGAACGACGTTGACTTTCAGCTGGCAATGGGAACGGGGCGGCGACGGCGACGGCGACGACGACGATGACGGCGGTTGCAAAGTCACAACATTTGTGCGGGACGGAAATATAAATACAAGAAAGAATAATTAGCCGTTGAATGCTACACGAAGAAATACCCTGTATTAAGTTAAGCAGTTTCGATTTCGATCAACGGCTTAGGAAGAGGGGATCGGGGTTACTCGTGCTCTTTACTAATAGCTAAATGGAAGTATTTAAGAGGTAAAGAAATGTTTATATGTGTTGGATATTCTAAAAGACTCAGACTATTTTATGAAGACTGTTAATGATATTGCCTAAATAAATTATTGGGCGATTTTAAAAAACTGTTAAAGTTAGCCCTTTCTTAATGAACCCCCTTGACTACGCCATTGGAAAATACATATACATATAAATACACGCGTAACCAAAACAGAAAGAGAGAAAAATGAAGAGAGAGAAAATTAAAGAGGCAGTGCTACGTAGACTGTAAGCAAAACGAGACGTGCCCCTCGTTTTTAATTACCAGATACTGATTGAGCTAATGAGCAAAGTTATTATTCTCAATAAGAGAACCTGAATGGAAGCGCAAACATATGCAATTGTAAAAGAAACAGAGTTATATACATACATATATTGACATAATTATGAAATTATAATTATTAATTTTAGAATTCGCTCTCTGTTTGTTAAAGTGTTTTAACACATGTTATATGTATACTATTTATAAGTGTACTCATATGTGTATGAATATATGCTCCGACACAACTGTTATCAGTTAATATACTTATATTGAGCGTATAGGGTGCTTCAGTACTTATTTATAAATATTTTAGAAACTAATATTGAGCATTTATTTACTACCATTATAATTTAATCATCATACAGTATATATTTTATATATCTATTTTTATATTTATTTTATTTTTATCATTATATATGTATATATATTCAAAAGTGTGAATAATTGACATTTGTAGTAAAGTTACCCTGTATAGTAACCACTTCATCCACCAACTGCGGGTCTCGCAGCTGATAATATAGAGGCTCGACTATTAATTTGCCTTCTGGCATACTATCAATTTATATTTGCTATTTAATAACAAGTTCTTGGGAATGTATGACATTTGAAATTTTCCTGCTTACTGCTAATCTTCTTTTTATGTAGACCTTGATTTTGTCATTGCAGTCAGATTAATAAAAATATTTTATTTGATTGGATTTTAGGCGTAAATAGGAAACGAATTTGTTTTTGCATCGTTTAAATGTCCGTTTTTCTTTATACAACCACCATATTTTATATACCATATTTTATATACATATAGACAAAACCGTTAATATCTAAAAAATAACATTGAATTTCATTGACTATTACATATTGACTGTAACAATTTAATAAATGTCAACCCAAAAATTTTACTGCAACTGTAAAATTAAACCTCAGGTCAAATATGGAGGTAGGTCCCAAAAATTTCTTAGAACTACTATTCAAACAATATGTAGAACACATTTGAAAATTCTGCGTTTTTAAAACTTTATTCATTTAAATTTTTGCGGTTTTCTTCATTTTTCCGCTAATTTTTTTCCAAAAATGAGTTGTACAAACAATTCTAGATTTTCGAAGAAGAATAATTGCTCATCATTGCATATAAGATTTTTAAGTGATTTAATGCAAACAAACTGACTTTTCAGTTCATTTTAGAAAGCCCACTAAAAATTTTCCCTCCCACTTACATTCCCGTCTTTATGTTAATTTGGTAGTTACATATAGTCTTACTATGCAATCTAAAACTATATAATCTATATGATCTGACCGGGCAGTCGTAGCATATACAGTGGGGAGCAAAAGTGATTCCATGATCAACGTTTTCATGTTTGAGCTCACATAAATGTTAAACGAATAATGTAAATGACAATACACTTTTTTTTAATGGACACCTTGTTTATTTCTTACAATTAGGCATATATAGCAAAATAGAAAAAGAAGAAATGGAATAGTAACAATTGAAAAACAAAAACAAGTGGCATGTACTCAGTTCTGCATCATTTGAGAAAAAATACAAAATTAATTCATTATTAATATTTTGTCCATTTTTTCTAATATTCCTTTCGGAATATTATTCCATTCCTGTTCAACACGTCCCCAAAGATCGTGCAAGTTGGATGGGGCTGACTGATATTGTCCGAGCCGTCGCTTTACGATTGACCATAGGTTTTCAATCGGATTGAGGTCGGGACTTTGTGCTGGCCACTCCATCATCTTAAAATTTTGGTTTCTGAGCCATTCTTTAACAATTTTCGCAGTGTGCTTGGGATCCCCATCATGCTGAAAAGTGATTTCCTGCTCTGGGTAGGCACTCTGGTCAAGAAAATTGGGAAGATGGGTTTGCAAAATGCTCAAATAGTGTTCCTTTCGCATAATCCCGTCAATTTTGTGCAACGGTCCAACGTCGGAATACGTGAAACACCCCCATGCCATTATGTTGCCGCCTCCATGTTTCACGGTTTCCTTCACATGATGCCTTTGAAGCGTGTCGCCAGGTCTCCGCCAACAGTATTGCTTTCCATCCGATTGAAAACGATTAAACTTAGATTCGTCCGACCAAATAACACGTTTCCAGTCATCTATTGTCCAGTTTTTGTGTTCCTTTGCGAATTTTAGCCAAGCCTTAACATTTTTCTCGGATAAAGCTGGTTTGTGTTTTTTCACTGCTGCGACGTACCCAATCCTACCTAGCGCTCTTCTAGCTGTCCATCGACTCACGCCTTTATTTATTTCTGTTGATGCTTCTTTTGGTGTTAAAAGTCTATTTTTTCTCATTGTAGACATCATAAGTCGAGCGTCAGAGTCTGTTAGAAGGCGGTGGCGACCATTCAACATCTTTTCAGCACAAACATTTTGTCTTTTCTGCACCTTGACAACCACTGATTGACTAATTTGCAGCTTCTTAGCAATAGTGCGTGTCGAACACCCACATTTAAGTCAGGGAGATAATACTATTTTTTTTATCAGAAGACAGCTTCTTCGTTTTTCAGTGATTAATTAGAGACTAAGTTACAAATTCAACAAATCAACTTTAAACTTGTGGAACAGAGTGATTTTCTACATTCTGACAACGAATAATAAATGCAAAAAGCACTTAACGGTAAATCTGCAGATCTATTGCTGATAAGAAAGAAATAAGAGAAAAAATATGAGCGAATAACGGAATGGTGCAAAACTGAGTACATGCCGCTTGTTTTTGTTTTTAAATTATTACTACTCCATTTCTTCTTCTTCTATTTTGCTATTTACTATATGCCTAATTGTAAGGAATAAACAAGGTGTTCAATAAAAAAAAGTTATTGTCATTACATTTACATTATTCGTTTAACATTTATGTGAGCTCAAACATGAAAACGTTGATAATGGAATCACTTTTGCTTCCCACTGTATTACAAATTAGCTGTATATATTGCTAGTGGCCTATCGCATCTTTCCTGCTTCATTTGTCACTAGCACGGACTGCCGTCCGCAGTGACAGACTAAAATTACTTTAAAATAAACCTGATATGCTGATAGCTTATTCGGACAAACGGACAGACGGATGGATAAAGCTACATTAATTCGGCTATAGATACTGATCAAAAATATATTTATGTCATACCCATTTTATCAGATACAGTTGTCTGTTGCCCAGGGTGATAATGTCATCAAATGACTTTGGTTCTTCTATAAAATTCCTGCTGCGAAAGAGAAAAAAGCACAACACGTGAGAGAACTAATTTGATTAAATTGCCACAGAAACGCGCAGCGGGACAACTTCGATGATGAGCTTATCGCCTTTTATAATCAGTCAGCAGGCTACTTAACGGTGCCGCTGAAAGGTCACGAACCACTCGAAACAGGGCAGGTAGGAAAGGACAACACTACAGAGTATATGGATGCGGGTAGCTCTGAATGCAATAAATGATGTGCATAAGTGTGAAAATATCCTGCATCCTGCAGCGCGAATCTCATTCCCATTACCATTCAATCTTTCTTTGTGCTCTACACAATGTGATTTGTGTTTGGGTTGATTGACGTTGATAGGGCACGTGTTGGCAATTATTGAAAATAAACATGAATAGCTTTTCCACAAATTAAATGACATATTGTTAGGCATGGTAAATTATGAATATGATTTTAAAGATGAGGAACAAATTATATTATTTATTCATAAACATTTTGTTTAATTGAAATTTAAAAATAGATGACAGTTTTCAAGTAGGCTGCAATCAAGTATACTCAACGATACGGTCTACCATAAAAAAATTATTTGATAATAAACAAGAGATTTACAGTATGCAGATAATTTCGACGGATTATTCAGATGCAGCTTTATGACATTCTAATCCGTTTTTACTGCAGCTTGAATAGAATGCATATGACATTTCTAAATCGCCCCCCTACACTCTGGATTTCAGACAGATAGGAAATTTGAAATTCTATAAACGAGTCTATCAGCTAAATTTTGTGCATTACGAGTATTGTCATAAAGAGTTGTGTTGCTTCAGCTCTTATCGTCCTCTAAGGTCTAAGTGTTCAACTTAAAAACAAGTACACTGAAAAAGAGAAGCTTCTAAAATCAAGAACATTAATTGTATATAATTCCTTCTTAGAATAAGATAATTTTAAGATCAAATTACTAAGAATCTTAGAAAAATAATCTCAGATCTTAATATAAGAATAAAAATGTTAAATTGTTAGAAGAGTCTATGCATTTTATTACTAATTTTAAAACAATCTTACTCTTGCTAAAATAAACATTTTGAAGGAAAATTAAAATAAATACCAAGCACGATGGAATAAAAAATAATAAAAAAAAAACAGCCACTTTAAGAAACTATACGTTGTAAACAGCCATTTTAAGAAATTATAAATTTAAAATCATTAAACCTTTTTTTATAGCTAATAAATATTTTAACCTTCATATCAAGAGCTAGGTCGTTTTTAAAATGTTCCCAACAACAAGGCGTGTGTTTTAACTTTAAGAACCTAATATTTTAAAATTTATGATTTTAGAGCTCCAACGGCATAAGAATACTCGTATGTGCGTATTTTAAGTATTTTAAATACTTAAAACAGTTTTAGCTTCAGTTTAATGTCTCCAATCTTTATAATCAATCATCTTAATAAATAGTTTCTACTTATCTTAAAATGGATGGGACAAAATTTTGCAATTTGTGTAAGTGGTAAAGACGGAGTTAGACATTTTTATAAATCTTGTGAGACCAGTGAGGCTCATTGTAATTATCACATTCTTAAATGCACTTCTTACTAATACTTTTACTTACCATGTTATAGAAGAAGCGATGGAATCAACAAACATATTTTCGTTTCTAGTTTTTCTAATGTAATTTTAATTGCCATAACAACAAGCATATGATACACTTAGGGATGTGTCAATATATATTCAGCAAATGGCAGCGGCATCCTTGATTCCTGAAATCAATTGGAAGCATGCAACGCAACCACTTTGTGTTGCGACTTGCAACAAAGTGTTTCACTAAATGGCTCGCTAATAACCCGCAATTATTTTGCCATTGTTAAGGGGTACTTCAGGACTTCACCCTCATCTACCCCATGAGTTATTTGCAGCATGCGCAGGGCTTGAGAATGGGCGTGGTCCTGTCGCCTGTCAACCCTATACAGAAAAGTCGTAGTTTAACCTGATTATAGGCAACTTTTTGTTGGTCCTCAATTGGATTTGATTGCCCAGCGGACGCGCACAGTAACTCGGCTAAGGGAAAACGGAAGGAACATTTTCAAGAACCGTTCATTTTAAACATGAGTTTTATTGAAAAGCATTAATTCTATGTTTGCTAACACACCAAGATATACAGATACTTTTAGAGAAAGACAGAGAGAGCGGGAAAGAAATAGAGTGGGAGGAAGTATTGGAAGTACTTGAATACGAATCGCTAAATTTAAAATTGTTTAATGGATAATAGATTTCTTAAGTGTAACTGTGACTAGACTGACGCTCAATCGTGATCTAATTACGATCAATATTTACAGTAAGATTACGATAATTCTACAGACCTTAAATAGAAGGTAGTATGCCTAGATATATGGTATATTAATGGAGTATTTAAGTAAATGAAAACAAATTAAATCATGTTCAATCCTTAATTTGTGTGTAAACTTAAATGGATTTTGATTATTAAATTATTTAGTAAACCAGGTGATTTTACTAAATAATATCGAACATAAATACCAAAAATTAATTTAACTCCAAAATAATATATACGAACAATAAATAATTAACATGTAATTTGTTCATAGCTTAGAGTTTTTGAATGTATGAATCAAGATACCAAATAAAAAATACATTTAATAAACTGTTTTCTTTACTAGGCATATTTCCTTCACTTCGATATCTGAATATGGTCAACTTATTGACAATCTGTGACCTATGTAAGTTGATATAGCTTGGTATCTCCCACAATGTCCACATCGCTGGAGTTGTCGTCATCCTCGCTGTCCGCCTCCAAATCAGAGTAGTCATCCGTTGAGTAGCCGTGTTGCAGGAAGCACATCTGGAGCTGTTGCTGTTGGGCGGTTGAAGGTTGTGACCCACCCACTGCCAGCTTGGATTGTTTGGAGTCTGTGGAGCCAGATCCATTGGAGGCTTCACTTTGCTGCTTGCCACTTTGCTCTGTGCGTGAGAAGTCAACGGGCTCTGCGGATATGTAGGTGGGAAGCGGGGGGAAATAGGACGCAAATTTGAGAAATTTTACAACTAATTTGATTTGTGAAAACTTTAAGAAAACTTTCGCCTGTCGCCAGAAAGGCAACTAAGAGCTCAAAAAGGCTTGAGGCTAATTGGCCAAAAAGCATAAAAGTTCAACAAAGAAAGTTGTCTTGTCCACTTACCATTGGCATTGTCGCGTCGTCGCAGCTGCTTCTTGTGCTTCATGCGACGGTTCTGGAACCACGTCTTGACCTGTGTCTCGCTCAGTCCCAACGCCGTCGCCAGCTCCACTCGCTCCGGCGTCGATAGATATCGCTGCGCCTCGAAGCGCTTCTCCAGACCCGATAGCTGCGGGTCACTGAACACAGTGCGTGCCTTGCGCCGCCGGCAATGACGCAACGCATTCACACCCATGCCAAGTCCCAGCGCCAGCTCCGGCACACATCCAGGCGCCCCAAAGAATGGCGCTCCTCCAAACAAGCTGGCTGCAAAGTCAAAGTTAGCGTCACATTAATTGCATTATTCCGAGTAGTTGTTCCATAATTGTCTTCGGCACCCAAAAATAACTTCTGGTGTTGCTAATGGCCATTGACACGGACCTCGGACCCCGGACATACCTTGGGACAAAAAGTAGGGATCCACCGACTTGTACGTGCCGGACGATGGTGACAGATACCCCAGGGTCATTTGCAGGAAGCCGTGATCACTATAGCCTGCACTTGGGTACAGAACTCCATTTGGTCCACTTCCTGGAGGTGCTGGTGGTGGTGGTGGCGGTGGCGGCGGTGCTGGTGGAGGCGGTGCGGCAGAACCAGACGTCATTTGGGATAAATTCGATTCTGAATTTGGTAAAGAAGATGGATGGCCATAATGTGCGGCGGCAGCACGTTGTTGATGAGCACTGTAAATATATTATGGAATATTAACTAATATTACCAGATTTGTCTTTGCGTTTTTGAAGCTCAAGAAATAACTTCCTTCCCTCTGAATTAATACAAAAGTATCTGAAGATTACGATGTAACACTACATCTTATGTGTAAAACAATTGATTTTTGCCACAATTTGCTTCACAAGCGGATCAGCATTTCTTATAATTAAGCTCACTTGACTGTGGCCTTATCTGCTACTTTAAGCATAATTACTTTCTAATAATACATAAACTAATGATTATAAATATGACTTTATCTACTTATATGGTGAATATTATTTTATCTTTTTAATTAGATAAATCTATTTTTACATTATTTTTCAGATTTAGTTTTAGAAATTTAATATTAATGACTAAACCACAGGAATTTTATAATACAGTAGAATCCGATTATAACAACTTCGCTTATAGCGTTAGTCCGGTTATTGTGACGGAAACTCGATGACTTGGTTGGTCCCCATACAAAGTTCTATGAAAGGACCGCCGGTTAGTACGCCAGTATGTCTCCGCTTTTAGCGACAAAGTGCGTATACAGACGAGATTTTTCTTAATTCAACCGGTTATTACGGCGTACCACAAAAAAAATACAGCAAAATAAATGCCAACAAATTTAAGCGAAGTCTCAAAATTGATTACAGCGTGCGTATGCAGACCTCATGCCTATATTCCATGAGATATCCCGTTATATTTCTAGTTTTCTCTGCTTATTTCCAATAAAACTTAATGCGTAAATTCGCAAAGTGTGAGTTATTACTAAATGCGCATGATAATGATAAAAAATTAATTTGTTTTATGTTAAAACATATTACAAACATGGCAACCATAAAATAAACCAAAAAAAATAATTGTTTTTTCCACCTTCCTGTTAATGCGTTGTCCGGGTATAACGACGTAAATCGTCGGTCCCTTGAAATTCGCTATAACCGGATTCTACTGTACTTAATACATTTAAATAAATCTATTAATTCAAGAGCAAACATTTTTGGAATCTTTTAAAACATACCAAATGCTAGAGATTTAAGTTCAAACTTTCTGTCATGTTTTATGGAAATTGACAAAATTAATAGAGCTGTCAAAGTATTGATAAATAATATGGCGAACTAGAAATAAATTTTATAATGCAAATATAATAACAAACTGATTTTTAATTTTCATGTGTCCTTTTAATGGCTATCAAACTTTGATATTTTTTTAAGTTACTTCTTTTTTGCGTTCATCATAAATTGAAAACCCGAACTTTATTCTGTCAATTAACAGCCATGATTACATTCGATGTTCCAATACTAAAATAAAACTTGTTAGTCTTTAAATTGTTTTTGTGTTTTTTTTTTTTTTTTTAAGTAGTTTTATTGTATCCAAATAAAAGGCGTTATTATGATCTACAGATTCCTAACGGAAAAGCAATTGAATTAAAAGTCTGAAATTCAGACTCTTAATTATAACTTGCCTGAGTCGATATAGCAATGTCTTCCCGTTTTTCTATGCAATTAACTTTCAGCTAGATCCTATAGCTGTTTTTTCCCTAAAGCACGTATTGTCTCACTATATATCATATATTCTGTTTCGTAAGATTTTTTAATCAAACTTATTTATTGATACTTTGTGTATTATACTTTATCCTATACCAAATTTTCTTAAAATCTGATTTCTCTATCATGTGATAGACAACATAGTTGTCGACAATCTAAGGTTCTGTGCATGGGTATTCAACTTTCTGTCTTGTTACTCGTGGTTTTTAGTCATATGCATCGTAGAATCGAGCTTCTTCAACATTGACTGAATATCGCGTCGGAGTGTTATTTTACTTAAATTTATATTTTATTGTTTGTATAAAAGTAAAGAAAGGCTAAAGATCTTTCAAATGATAAAAGAAAGTGGTTTCAACTACTTTGTAATTGTATTTGCGTTTTTAAATTAAACGATATCTGATTTGAAAATCTCGATGTTTATAGCTAAATTTGTTAATTGTCAATTGATCAACAACTCGTTTCTTTTTATTTATGTTGTCTTTTTTATTTATTTTTTTTTTTTAAAACTTGATTTGCAATACATTTCTACTATATTATACTCGGCGAAGTCTAAATATAACAGGAAGTAAAGAATTTATAAATTTTCAAATCAATTCAAAGGAAATTTCAGTTGATACAAGTTTCTCCAACATTGGACTGTGCGTTTTTTGGTGGTTAACGTTCGAAAATTTACACAGTCTATTTACGATTCAAAGGGAAAGTTTTAAAGGGATTATTTGTCAGAGTAACATTTTATTTGGACTATATTGGGTACAAAGAACCAAAATAATCGATAATAATAGAAATATGCTATTTTGTTACGGTACAAAAATACCAATTTTTCTTGAGTTGAAATGAAAAACTCAAAAATAAGCGATATAGGCAACCCTTTTAATGCGCAACTAAAAAAATAAGCGAAAGGGTATATTGTGTTCGTTACGATGTATGTAACAGGGAGAAGGAGACATCTCTCGATATAGCCTCGATATAGCCATGTCTGCCTGTCTGTCTGTCGCTCAGTCCGTGCGGATAAAAGGATCTCAGGGACTATAAGAGCTAGAGCAACACAATTTAGCACACAGAATCCAAATGAGTTGAAATGAGACAACCCATAGTTTCAAGAGATTACGCTTGTATTGGTAGCTAACATTGCATATTATTATTTTTATCATCCCACTTAATCGCATTAAGATCGGCTAAAAAGAACGGATAAAGAATGTGACGGGCATTCCTAAAGTTGGGACTTCGTCTTTAACTTTCCGACTAGTTTTTAATATCATTTGAAATAATGTTAGTTTATTTTTAAGGCGATTGTATTTAAGTTCGATGCATATATCTCCTTATTAGTGATGTTCCAGACATGTAATCTACCCGAAAATCAATCAAAAATGGTTTGGTTTAAGATATTATTTTTCTATAATTTGATTAAGTTTATTGATGGCGGAAGCGAAATATCATCAAATAAGCCGAATTTGAAAGTATTTGAAAATGAGTTAATTAATGCGTAAACTTTTTATATAGGTAACTTGAAAGTGATATACATGGTAATACAAAATTTGGTTGTTTTATCAATTTTAAGTGATTGATTGAGGTGCCCTTTTAAGTGTAAATGTGAAGTAATTCATAGGACCAAGGAAATGCATCCAAGAATTTTGTTTTTTTAATATAGGACTTAATTAGAAATATTATATATTTTATTAGCCTTGTATGAAGAAACTGTAATAAATATTATAAAATTTAAATAATTTAAAGTTAACCAAAGACTCAAATATTAAATAAATTTTCATCCAGAAACAATTTAAGCATTTTGCACAGGAATAAATTCATTACTATGAGCATATCGTATGCCTTTTTGCATAAAATCAGATTTATATTTCTGCCTGATTTCTTATAATTTTAAGTTCAAAATCTCGTGTCTGCAAATCTGTAAATGTGGTGTCTGTTTTTTTTCTTTGTGTAAAAAAACTTCTTAATGACTTAAGAAGTTAAAGAATATTTCATACGAAGTAAAAAAAGAACATAAAAAGCAATATGGAATAAAATGTCGCAATCGTGCTAATTAATATTAATTAAAAACGAATCAATTAATATTTTTGGCAATCGCAAATCGCAATAAAATTTTTTAACAAACTTACCTTAGAACATTGTATTGCTCGTTATATGTATGGGTCTTCCTCTTTGAGTGCGAGAGGCAATTACGAATTGACCATAAAGTTGTAAGTCAATACCTTTTCATTGATTTTTATGTTTTTTAACTTAACGTCGGCTAACATCAGTACGGAGAAAGTTTAAATTTATTAAATATTTGAAAAATGTTAAATAAAGTTGAGATAAATTACTTTACGTTAGGGGAATTTAAAATTGTTTAATTGATGCAACAAATGCTACAAAATTAGAACCGTTAGGTTGTGTTAATGCCTTTTGTGTTAAAAATCTTAATAAGCAATAACTTAACAAATAGCAGAAAGAGAGAGACCTGTGATTTGAGCACTCGTTTTATTTGATTGTTCTCAGGACAGGGTACTTGAAATAGGTTCATACATGAGGTTCATGAGGTACAAATTTCGAAAGAAAAAAAATTTAAAAGAAAAAAAATGAAAAAAATAGACCAAAAAAAAAAAAAAAAAAAAAAATTAAATAAAAAATATATAAAAATTTTTTTTAAAAAAAAAAAAAAAAAAAAAAAAAAAAATAAAAATAAAAAAAAAAAAAAAAAGAATAATATTGAATTAAAGGAAATATGAGCTTGCAATTCTGGAATACGCTACATTTATATTTTAGAAGTTTTAAAAGAAAGGAAATTTAAAAGGAACTGACAGGATAATATGGCCCAATAATACAGAGGAGTCAATAAAATTGACTCAATATCTCCATCGAGTATTTTTAAAAAAAACCTATCGAAGTGTATAAAGATTTGAAATTAAATCGAAATAAAATGAATAATATTGAATTAAAGGAAATATGAGCTTGTAACTTCTGGAATACGCTACATTTATGAGGTAGAAGTTTTAAAAGAAAGGAAATTTAAAAGGAACTGACAGGATAATATGGCCCAATAATACAGAGGAGTCAATAATATTGATCTCAATATCTCCATCGAGTATTTTTTAAATAAACCTATCAAAGTGTATAAAGATTTGAAATTAAATCGAAATAAAATGAATAATATTGAATTAAAGGAAAATGTGAGCTTGCAACTTCTGGAATACGCTACATTTATGTTGATTTATAGTAAGTACCGTTGGCTGTGCAGGGACTTGACATAATCCTCGGTGGCATAAGCCGATGCTGAATGGCCGGGACTGATTGCTGGTCGATTGGCGGCCGTCGCTGATGTGGCACTTGGATATCTATTATTATCATATGCACTGGCACTTGATGTGGATATGGAATTGTGATTGGAAGTGGAATTTGTATTGGAGCTGCCACTACTTCGGCTGGCACTTTTCACTGTGTATTTGTTAAACTTTTGATTGTTGCTTGTATTGCTGTTGTTGTTATTGTTATTTATATTATTATTGCCGTTGTTGTTGCTGCTGGCGTTATTTAAGTTTTGAAATAATATATGCTCAATGGAAAATGGCGTTTTTGTGGTTAACATTGTGGTCGTTGTGGCGGGGCTTTTACTATTGGCAACAGTCGCTGCTGTCACCGCTGCTGTTACTGCTGCTGCTGCTGCAGCTGCTGCTGCTGCTGCTGATGATGATGATGTTGTTATTGGGCTGGCAGTGGCTCGGGCGTTGGCACTGTTCTCATTAAGCGCTGACATGTCCTGCTTAGGTATAGATGTTCTGGTATTGCCGCCGCGCTTATGTTGTTTACTCGTTGACGGTCGCGTTGAGTTTGCAGCAATCACCGCACATCAACCAGCAAATCGCTCTAAACGAGCCTTGCGCCAGGCTCAGCTGAGCTGAGTTGAAAGGGGCAACATCATGCCGTACTTGCAATACACGACACACGACACACAACACACGACGGACGACAGACGACAGACGACTCACCCCCAAAGTTGCCAATGCTGCAGTTGTTGCGGTGCTCATGCTGTCGCTTAGAGGCGCCCAAAAAGTCATATACATATATGTATGTGTAGGTGTGTGTGTGTGTATATAAACACACCCCCATTTGCATGTGTAGCATACGGTTGTCTCCCTCGCACTACGTGAACAACTCTACCCCGCAAACAGCCAGTTCAAACGACATTGCAATTTATCCATTTGTACCGCTTGATTTCTGGCCATAATGCTGGCATTTTACCTATTTATCAGATACACAGATACATCGATGCGCATATGTTAATGTATGTACGTGTATATCAAAATATATAGATATTCATTCCGTTTTAAATGGGTTAGCTTGACTTAATTGGCCCTTGCTAACCGCAAACACATAAATTGCCAACAGTTGCAACCGCTTTCGCGCGCTGCTGCTGCTGCCACTATCGACTGCGACTGCGACGTTGACTTTGCCGTTTTGCAGTCGCCATTTTGCCCATAATTAACGTGTCATGGCCGCCATTGTGTTGTTGTCTTGATGTGCATGCATTAAATTCATTAAATGCCACAATTATTATAATTAATTTATTGATTGACGGCGGAGCAACCAGACGCTCTGTCTCGATATCTGTCTGCTTGTCAGTCTGCCTGTCTGTCTGTCTGTATGCGTATATTGTCGAGCTCATGTTGCTACAGACGCTGCTTGCACAACTGTACCTCATCAGCGACTGGTGCCTAATTAAGCCTCCTAACCTACTCTTACCCTACTACTACCCTTCCCCCCGAATGAATCTCATATCTCCTCTGGTAGACTAAGCTGATGCAATTAGGCACAAAATACTTGTCGGTAATTGAATCACTTGGAATAGCCATACACGACCCATCCGAAAAGAAAAGTCCACCCAAAATAGCAGCTAACAGACTTTTCGCTCTTCTTCAGAGGGGGTGTGTCTTTGCGCCTTTGCGCAGCCAATCAGAAGGCTCTGCGCTTTGGGGTTGCCAGACCAACAACTGTTTGTCCTTGTCCTGTGCGCAGCTACTCACTGTATGGCTTGGGGCAGGGGTAGTTCACCTCAGTGTACGTGTGCCTATGTGTGTGTGTGTGAAAACAATAACGAGCAGTCTGTATGTATGCGTGAGGGTGTGAGTGTGTGAGTGTTAGTGTGTATGTCATGGATGCGACCAAAAAGCAAGACAAATTTGCTCGTTTTATTAATAAAATAAGTCACGCAAAGTAAGTCGAACATCATTATTAGGTTAAAGCCCTAAAGCGGGCGCATTAGGTGTACAGACATACATATACACATACAGGGAAAGCTTTTTGTATTTAGGAGCGTAACTCTACATACAATTACACTGGAAACAACCAGGCGCCAGAAATAAAAATTAATTAAAATACTACCAAAAAGGGAAAATTTAAGATCTTGCGAAGCTTTGAGCTAAGGGCGTCTAACGACTATAGAATCGGTTTTATAAAATTACCTTAACTTCAGAGTTTAGACAAATTTTAATTATTATGTATATTCTTTAAGACTCAAGATTACCCTTATATTATAATTAGAAATGATTTTGTGCATACTTGGTATGCTCGTAATATATGGAAGTATTTTGTTTTAAATTTTGAAATATTTAAATTTTCAATTATATTAGATTGAATCTATTATGTTTTGTTTTTAATAACATATTATCAATAAGGAATATTGAATATTGATTTAGATTTTACATATATAGAAACGTTCAAAATTTGTATCAAATATTAAATTGATAAATTACTACAGTTTTTTAGTATTCAAAATATTATTTAAGATCATCTTAGCTAAATAGAATATTAATTTTAAAATAAATTATTCAACCACATAATTAAGTGAAATACAAATAAATGTATATTCTATATATATTTTAGTCCTAAAATTAATTGTATTTCCAGCGAATAAATTTAATATTATATTTTATTTATATCATCGCGAATTAGAGATGTTGTATAACCGTAACGGATATTTCTTTGAAGCATTTCAGCTAACAATGCACAGTTACAAAATTTGTCTCAGTGTACTTGGTGACATGCAATTAAGTCGCTTTAGCTAAAATCTCCGACATTCTGCTTTCATTTAAAGGCTCAGGTAAGTTTTGCATTCTATCACCGAGCTGCGTAACGGGGATGAGGGAATTCAACGTAGTCTCTGACAAAAGCTGGCTGTTGGAGGCACTTAATCAGCGCCCCGGAACTGACATCTTCAGTTGTATTGTTCTTCATTTGACATGAACGTGCGGAAGAGCGAATGTGTTAAACATTTTTAAAGTCCTTTCTAGGACTTTTTCTAGAGTTTGTTTATTTTTCTTTTGTTGTAATTACTATGGATTTTTTTAGTTTGGGAAGTATTTGTGGAAGTTAATTCTTAGCGATGCCGCTGCACGTGTCTATCAGACATGCTAAGCCTAATTTTTATAATAATAAAAATGTAGTATCGTATTGCAGGGCAATTTGCGGTTAACTTGGGAGGGGGGAGCTACTTCCACGGGTCGTCTGTCTTATGGCAATTACAACATTTTGTGTCAGTTTGCATGGCAAATCCTTTTGAGATGAGAGGACGTCGCATTGTCTTCAGTCTGGTTTTTGATTTTTTTTTTTTTTTTAGCATAATTCCCTGAAATCAAAGCTGAAGTGTGTCAAAGATTAGGTTACAGTTTGTGAATGGTGTCGGCTTCTCAGATGCCTCGAATGTTGCATCCGCATTTCAGTTTGATTCTCGGTAAATTAACTTCTGAAACGAGTAACGTACACTCTACTCAAATAGGGGTACTTTGTTTATCCAAAAGAAGAGAAGAGTCTTGAAACAAGTGGAAACATCCTCCCAGCTCGGTCAAAGGCGGCACTTCCTTCGATAGAGGAACCGAAGGGTGTTAAAGATCTTGCTATATAATCTTAAAATAAAATCTATAAGAGAATAAAGTTCATCAGAATGGATTATTTAGATTGAAGGGGTCATATATATTATACAAATGATGAATGATCCTACTTATAAACAAATCTTAATTATCTTGTGTATTCGTAGAACGATCATTACCGAATAATTATGATTGTATAAAAATGTGATATTGCATCAAACTATATATCAATTATTATCGAAAACTCTCATACAGAGCAACGAATCGCAACCATCTTAATTGTAGGCTCTTTATTATAACCCGCTGAAGAGCTGAAACTTTAGTCAATTAATCGTTGGGTGGGACCTTTTGTCCGCCCTTTAACAGAGCTAAAAGTTTTAGCACGTACCGAGGGACTTTTCAGTTTTTCGAGGGCATTGCTTATTAAATGCCTCTTGTTGTTATCCTAGGCACAGTAACCTTTTGCCCCCCGCCCCAAATAATTAGAGCACTAACAAATACAATTACCAGTTGCCAGCAATTCAACATACACATACCCATACCCTCCTCTACCCCTTGCCACTTACCACCTACCACCAACCACCTACCCAATGTGCCCTTGCAACAAACACAACACAACACAATTGCTCTCATTGCCAACAATTGTGGCACTGTGCTGAGCCGAGTCCTGAGAGCCAGAGCATATCCTGTGAACAACAACTACAAAAAAAAAAGTTTCCCAAACGCGTGCCACATATTAAATTACATCGAAATATGTGCACATGATGATTTTCATGAGGGGGCAGTTTGTAATTTGCTGGTATTTAGTTTAGTATATTAGTTTGATTCGTCAGTCTGGTCTGTTATTTGATTTAATTTGCAGTTCGTAATTGTTGTAAAATTTGATTTACTAAATGTTTTGTATTGATTTATCTGTTAGAATAGGTTTGAAGCATATTTTATATTTTAAATATGTTTTAAATTTATATTTTTTACTTATACACTTAAAAATATTTTCATATTTTCTTGAATGCTTAAAAACAGTTAAGATTTCTGAAACTTGCACTATGCAGTTTTCAATTTAAACCAGTAGTTGTATCCATTCCTGAACTTAAAAAAATATGATAAATGATAAAGTATGTAGGAGTACATCTAAGAACAATTAAAAAAAGGTTAATATTTAATCAACTTTTAAGTGAAGAATCGTTTATATAGTATGTGATAGTTAAGCCGCTGTTTTGAAATGATATAGAAAAAAAATTGTACTTTAGTATGGAGTCGGAGTTTTCTTTGGACCACTGCTAAAAATATTTTCTTTATCGATAGATTTTACATTCTATTTAATATGAGTCATTTATTATTCGTCTCCATAAAAGGGGAAGTAAGTTTGAAGTAAAAAACTGTATGAAAATTTCGAAACCTCTAGCTATTCCTGAAATTGTTGAGATGAGTATAACTTTAAATTTACAGTTATTTACGTATTTTTTTCTCCCTACCCTTGGATTTCATAAACGTAGATCCACTTTAACTTATCTTTGTTATCACTGAATTTTGTAAAAACAAACAAATGTAATTTATTCCGATTTCAGTTAATCGTTTGACTCAAATAGATATATTTAAAAACTTTCATTCCAAGTCCAAGTCCCCAAGGTACTCTTCGCATTGTG
Source organism: Drosophila sp. st01m (assembly GCA_018901795.1). Lineage (NCBI taxonomy): Eukaryota > Metazoa > Arthropoda > Insecta > Diptera > Drosophilidae > Drosophila > Drosophila sp. st01m. The sequence goes on from JAEIFG010000269.1 coordinate 2,177,551, forward strand.
TATAAATGATCTGAAAACATTTTTGAAACATTCTTGAGTACTTATCTATACTGATGATGTTAAAATTTGTCTGCCATATAAAAATTTACCATATCACAAATTGCCTGAAGATCTTAACTTCTTTCAGTCATGGTGCAGTGTAAATAATCTGAATTTAAACTGTTTAAAATATAACGTATTGCGTTTTTATCGTACTAACCCTTTTGATAGGATCTCTTCTGTTGATGATAAGAAACATAATTTTTCCGACCATATTTCTGAGATGGTAAGTAAAGCCAAGTCAATTGTGGCTTTTATAGCTTAAGCTCTAAACATCACCTTGGTTTGTCATATTTCGGAATTTCACAAATCTTGTATATGGTGCCCATTTACATTGAATCGGTGAAAAAAAACTTTATTTTAAAATGGTTTAACTTTGCTTTGCTATTAAATCATAAAACCTTATTGATGTTCAGTCACAACTAAAGCTCTTCACCTCTAGAGAACTAACTATGCGTTGCCTGAACCTTTGGGAATTTTGATTTCTAACTATAATCTAATTTTATCTTTTTCTACTGCTAACTTCACTACACATTTAAGAACTTTGTGTCTTACTAGCCCCCTCCCTTTCCCCCCCTATTTTATTTTTTGATTTGTTTGATGCCCGGAGGAGGAGGAGGAGGAGGAGGAGCAGCAGAAAACCTCTTTATAGAAAAGAGATATATTATTTATATATTTTAATCCAATATTTCTGATTTTGCAAATTGCTACTCTATTATGTATTTTTAAACTATATTTTTTTACTTTGTCCTCTCCTGATTTCTGTTCATTGCTTTTTTGTGGGTTGCTTATAAATCATATACGAAATCTTGTTTACAATTAACTAGCAAAAGATCATAAGTAGTCTGGTAGACGAGGAGAAATTACTTCTGTTTTCAAAAGATTAAAAAACAAGCAAAGATTAGCGGTATTCCCTCAAGCCGTAAGGAATCCAAAATCTGTGAAGCTTCAAAGCAAGTGATATCAAAATCTGGAAACAGAATTCTCATAGTAATGAGAAATCTTTCGTCAAAGGAAAAGTGACATTTGATACTGGATTTTGGAGACCAAATAACTGCCTGGTTTATAAGAAAATTACTTTAAATCATACAAATATTAAAATAGTTGATAAAATTAATTTAATTAAATAAAAAATGAAAGAGGTAATCAGAAAAAATAATTACATTTTCACTATCAAAAGCCAACCAGTTAGATAGCTTGCCTCTGAAAAGAAAGCAACCAGAAGAGAATGTGTGAAAACTAGTATGCAACAAACTTTGGAAGGGGCAACTTGCTGTGCTAAAAACGAGAAATCAGCCACTTTTCATGCAAAGTAGGAATGTTCTCCTGGAAATTGAATGACGAACAGATACCCTGTACTCACTTTAACATTAAACAGTGATAAGTATTAAAAATGGACTTTAAAATTTATGAAGTCAGCAGTTCTCGGACGGTACTAAGATTAAAATAAAAACTGCTCTAAATTTGGACTCATTTTTATCTTGAGTTCTTAATCATGATACCAGGCATTTCAAGATTGAAGGGTATTGAATTAATATCACTATATTCAAATACTATTACCACTATTACTACTCTCTCCCAAAGCGGTATATAAGGCAGACACTTTTCAGTGACTTCTACAGTTTTGTTAAAGTTTGCACGAGGATGCGTCGTTTACTGCTAATACAATTGACATTATGGGTAAGCATTATAATTGAAAGCGCTTGGATATATTTCAACTAAATTCACCTCTCAATATAGAGTCTTGTGAGTGCCATACCGCAGGAGGATTTGTCGCTGATTAAGCAGGTGGAACTGTTAAGTGAGAATACCTACAATTTAATAATGCAAAACAAACTTGAGTTTTGCACATACGCAGCCAAATTAGTAGTTGATTGTAAGGCTGCCAATGAGACAGAATTGGATAGGTGGCAGCACTGGCTCGAACTGTCGGACGCCGAAAGGATTAATGTAACGGAAAAAGCGATCAAAAAATACGTTGAAAATCTTGAACACAGTCCCAATGAGCCCTACGATGACTACATTCCCAAGGAGAAACTACAAAATTTTCTTAATACATGCACAAAGGATGATTTTGGAGATCAAAAATTGAAATATCTACAACGTAAGAGCAATTTTCTAAAATCATTTGAGATTGAGGCCAGTCCCAAGTTCAAGGAAGTGACCAATGCTACAAGGCAATCCGATATATTATTATTTGAAACCTTTGATTATTTTGTGGAAAATCGAAGTGAAAATATGTTTATGTTTTTACGATCTAAGGTCATCAATTATGAGGACAGAGCTCTTTTGATTGAAGTAAAATATTTGGCTGAGGAGACTAATTTAAAAATGCAGCGTAGCTATATGAAATTCTATAGGATTGAAATAGAAAGAACTATATCTTGTGGTATAGTCAATGACACAGAATTGGAGGACTTAACGATTTTGCTAAATTTAATTAGAGAAAAGCAAGAGACTTTAACGGACGACGAATTTAAGGACCTTTCGTATTTAGTTGCAGTGAATTTGCCGGAGTTTGGCCAAAGTGATCAATTTAAAAAAGAATTAAACAAATGTTCTCCCGGTATAAGGGACGAATTAGATGCCAAGATGACCATTAAAGCTAAGGAAATTGTTGATTCATTTATAAAAAATGCCGGTTCCAAGATGAATCGAGTAAGTGACGTTACGAAACAGTCGCAAAAACAACTCTTTCAAAACTTTGAAGATGTTGCAAATCCCAAAAACGAGTTTAAAGACCGTGAATATAACTTTATTATTTTAAGGGCAACTTTAGAGTTTTTCTAATTTAACATTTAAAGTTTAAAATATGTTTTGTACATTCAATAAAGATTTGAAGAAAAATGAGGTTTAAATGCGAACGTCATAAAATAAAAACAATTATTTTCTTTGTGCAAACGAAATTTTAAATGAAAAAAAACCAAAATCATCATGTAGCAGTACATTTAGTGGTCCAGGTTAGTCCATTCTTGACAAATAAAAAATCCAATCTATTAAAATAATATATGTATTTTCAATCGTAAACTAGTGGGGAAAAAAAAAACATGATCTGCTTGCAATATAGAAAAGTGTTAATAACAAGTTTGGTGCCCATACCTTTGATAGTCTTTTTATACAGACAGAAGGACGGACTAACTTTTTTATGTTGACTCAACTACTAATGCTGATTAAGAATATATATTTGAGAGCCTTAATTCCCTGATATTGATGACTAAATACGTCTGTGGTTCAAGGGATTTTAAAAGACCGATCATCCACGAATATTTAAAGAGTAAGTACATAAAATGCGTTCTAAGTGAATTTAGTATTGTTACGTTGGAAAAAGAACATACCATACATATCTGTATATTCATGGTTGGTATCAACAGGTGAGTCGATATATCTAGAATGTTCCTTTCCTGCTTGTTCTATTTGTATAAGAAACAATTTTTTTATATTACACATTGTAAGTAAATAAACATAATTACGAACAAGCTGTATAAATGAATATCTATTCTAAAAACATTTTTATTTCATCGTGCTCAACAATATGTCATTAAACTTGACCAGTAGCTTTCATGTTTATTTTTAATAATTGCCAACACGTGCCCTATCAACGTCAATCAACCCAAACACAAATCACATTGTGTAGATCCCAAAAAGAGATTCGCGCTGCAGGATGCAGGATATTTTCACACTTATGCGCATCATTTATTGCATTCAGAGCTACCCGCTTATACATATATACTCTGTAGTGTTGTCCTTTCTTACCTGCCCTCTTTCGAGTGGTTCGTGACCTTTCAGCGGCACCGTTAAATCACCTTCTTTCTTATTATAAAAGGAAAAAAAATTATTTTTAAAATTTCCCCCCCCCCCTTTTTTTTTAAATTTTAAAAAAATTTTTTTTTCTTTTTTTTTTTTTTTTTCTCCCCCCCTTTTTTTTAAAAAAAAAAAAAAAAAAAAAAAAAAAATTTTTTAAAAAAAAAAAAAAATGCTTCGTGACCTTTCAGCGGCACCGTTAAGTAGCCTGCTTCCTTTTTTTAATAGGAAAAAAAAAAAATATTAAAATTTCCCCCCCGCGGGGTTTTTTTAAAAATTAAATAAATTAATTATTTACTTTTTTTTTTTTTTTTTTTCTCCCACATTATTTTTTAAAAAAAAAAAAAATATATGATAATATCTTGTGTAGAGTTTTCATTAAGCAACAGTCAACTGTATTCTATAAAAAAACTAGTTTTTTTTGAATATCCATACTTTTCTCAAGAGGACGTGCAAAGAAGATTTTCGTATGAATGATCAGAGGAAACAGGTAGTATTATATTTCCCCATAAAGTATTACAAGCTTTTCTATTATTTTTCAAGATAATCAAATATATTAAATTTTAATATCATTCATCCCATGACTTTTACCTCGTATATATCAATAAATTATAGTGAACCGATTCGTAGCTTTCGAGCTGCTTGCGGTACTAGCGTGGGCTGCCGTGATCAGCACTTTTTTATTTCTACACAGTTGTAAAATAAACCGCGTAGTTTATCAGCCATTCTTTTAATTCCGAAAGTTATAGTGTCCTTTAGAGCTTTTTACGAATTAAATTTTAAAACTTTTATAAATTTAAAAAAAAAACAGTGGGATTTTCCCGGGAATTCTCCTTTTCTTTTTAATTCTTTATTTAAGCGTTGAATCCATTCAATTGTGGTATTACAACATCGCATGTAGACATATTTATTTATTTATTTAATATCTTATTACAGAGTTAAAACTATATAATAAGTGTGTGTAGGGGCGCTAGCAATGCCTGCGGAGGGCTTCAGCTAGATACAATTGTTTTGTCTTAGGTCTACGAGATATATATAATATACATATGTTTTAATTTTGTTTACATTGGTTGTGTTGATCTTATTGAAAGTGTATGTACATAATTGAAGTAATGTATTTTAGTTTTAAATTCCTATTTAGCTTGATTAAATTAAATTGTAAATTCGGGCATTTTTTAAATACTTAAGAATTTTGTTAATATTATCTTCTGTTGGTTCTGTTAGTAATTCTAGTGGATTTTTATTATTAAATATTTGTTGTTTTATTTGTAAAAGTTTTGGGCAGAAGTTAAATATATTTTTTATGTTTATAGTGTTGTTGCAGTTGCATAAAGTGCAGTTGGTGGGAGTATTATTGAAGTACTGTTGGTGAGTTAGTTTTGTGTGTCCTAGTCTCAGTCTTATATATTTAATTTGATCGATGCGAGTAAATTTGTGGTGGGGTATGTTGTGTATGTAATCCTCTATGTTAATGTATTTTTTGTTTATGTTTTTGTACCATTCATTGCATTTAATAATGTTGGTTTGTTTTTGTGTCGAAAGTTGTGATTTTAATAGTTTATTAATATCTTTCGTATTGTAATTGTGTGTGTAGATTAATGGCATTTGTGTTGCCGCTTTGGCCATATGATCTGCCAGTTCATTGCCAATAATGTCTACATGGCCCGGGATCCAACATATTTTGATTCTATTGGAGAGGGTTGTAGTTAGTGATCTGATAGTTGAGGGGTAGTAGTCGTTGTTATTTAAGTTAGTAATGGAGTGTAAAGCGGACAAGGAGTCGGAGCATAGAACAAATGCTCCCTTCATAGCTTTAATCAGTTTAATTGCTTCTAGGATTGCAATTATTTCTGCACTAAGTACTGATGTATGAATTGGTAAAGTTCCGTATTTTAAAGTATGTGTTTCTGTTGTTATTGCATAGCTTGTTATATTATTTTTTTGAGATCCGTCAGTGTATAAGAAAGTATGTTTATTGTATCGGTGCTTAATATCAGCAAAAAGTTTTCTGTATATGTATGGTGTTGTAGTTTTTTTGTTGTGTATTGTAAGAGATGTGTCTATTATGTTTGGTGGTAGTGACCAGGAAGGTTGTAAGTGTTGAATTTTAAGGGGAAGGTAGGGGGTGTTATTAGATTTAGATATTATAATTATTCTGTCTATTGTTGAGATAATTTTATTTTTTTTGAATATTGGTGTTTTTTCTTACAATATTAGCAATAGGGGAATTAGCGGAGTTGATGAGACATTTTGAGAGTTTGGCTGTTAGAAAATCTCTTTTTAGTTCGATCGGTGAAATGTTGGATTCTAAGAGCATGTTATTTATGGGTGTGGATCTGAATGCCCCAAGGGACATTCTGATAGCCGAGTTGAAAGGAGATTTTATTTTGTTTAGTGTTGTTTTTGGCGTAAATCCGTATATTGGTAAAGCATATTCAATTTTTGTTAATATAATGGTTTTTGTGACATAAAGGAGTGTGCTTGTATTGCAATTAAATTTTGGACTAGCTAAACATTTTATTATATTTAAGTTTTTAGAAATTGATGACTTTAAATTTTCTATGTGTGATTGCCAGGTGTAAGTTTTGTTTATGGTTAAACCTAAAATTTTGATTTGAGAAACGGTAGGGATTAATATGTTGTTGCATGATACTTTGCAATTGCAGTTGTGTTTTCTACAAATGTGCAGGTGTTGGCATTTGTTTAATGCTAGTTTTGCTCCTGAGTAAGCACACCAGATGTTTATGTTTTCAAATAGGTTATCTAAATTGTAGTTGCTGTTTTTGTTTCTATTGAAGTTTACTATTAAGAAGAAATCATCTGCATAGGCACTAAATTTTATTTCTTTGTGAATTGCTATAGTTTGGGCTAGTCTATTGTACGCTATGAGAAAGAGTATTACAGAAATGGGTGATCCTTGTGGTATTCCGTTATGCAGTGGGAGGGTATTGGATAATTGGTTGCTTGTTTTAATTATTATCTTTCTATTATGCATGAAATTTTTAATGTAGTTAATAATCTTAGGTCCAACTTTCCATTCTAATAGTTGATTGATAATAGTGTGGACTCCAACACGATCAAATGCCTTTGAGAAATCAAGGGTGATGATTGAAGTATGTTGTTTTTTTCCTAATGATTTGGTTATTAGATAGTCGGCATAAAGCAGACTTTCAATCACGGATTTCCCTTGTTTAAATCCAAATTGATTTGGGTGTATTAATTTGTTTTGAGTTACAAACCACCAGATTCTTTTGCAATGATTTTGTCAAGTGTTTTGGCTATACAGCAATTTAAGGATATTGGCCTGTAGGAAGAAACTATGGTCTTATTTGAGTTGGGCTTGGAGATGGGTATAATTAAACTGATTTTGTAATTTTGTGGGATAAAATTATCAAAAATATTATTAAAATGTTGAACTATTCTTTTCTGTAATGAATACGAGCTATTTCTAATCATTGGATAAGAAATTCTGTTTAAGCCGGGTGTGGAACCTTTTAAAGTTTTTAGGCAAGTTTTGAATTCAATGTAAGTAATGTTCTTTTCTATCATTTTAGCTGAGTTGGATATTGTGTAATTTATGTTAGGAATATTGTATTTTTTATTTATGAAAAGATTTGAGAAGTTTTTGTCCTCTGAAAGCTGTGACCAATAATTAGCGAAAATATTAGCCATATCTTTTTTAGATGTAACAAATGTGTTATCTTGTGGGTTTTGCAGACTGTGGATGGTTTTTATTGGGTTTAAACCGCAGAAGCGTCTAATATTTGACCATGTTTTGGCAATTGGTGTGGATGGTTCTATTGTTGATGTAAAATTGTGTATGGATTCTGCTTTGGATATTTTTAATTGTCTTCTAAATAGAGCGTTTGCACGTTTGTATTTTATTATATTTTCATTGTTAATGAAACGTTTAAGGATTCGCCATGTTTTATTTTTTTCCTGTTTTAATTTGTTTAAAGTTTGGTTCCACCATGGAACCTTGTAGTTATTTTTTTGCGGTGAGGTTTGGGCTATTGTGTGGTGTGCACTTGTTAATATAATTTTGTTTATTGTTGCTGCTTCTTTGTTAATATTACTAGTTATTGGATATTTGGAATTTGTGTTGTTAGTGGTGTCTGAAAAATTGTACCAATTGGCAGTTTTGGTTTTAAAATAAGGTCTTGCTATGTTGTCTATTTTTGGGTTAGGGAATAAGGATATGAGGATTGGAAAATGATCACTACCGTGTAGATCTTTGAATATAGTCCATTCGGCAAGTGGTGCGATTTGTGGTGAGCAGAATGTCAGGTCAAGGTGTGTAAATGTATTATGTGTTGTGTAGTGTGTAGGTGAGTTGTCGTTTAGTATTATGTAATGAGATTTCTCAATAAATTTTGCTATTATGTTGCCTCTACTGTTGTTTTGTGGAGAGCCCCAGTTAGTATGCCAACTATTGAAGTCTCCTGTTATTATTGTTGGAATATTTTGTATATTGAATGTGTTTTCTAGGTTTTTATAAGAGAAAGGTTTACTTGGAGGAATGTAAGTTGAAAATACTGCTAGCTTGGTTTTTGAATTAATTTCCAATGCTACTGTTTCGAAATCGCTGTTTGCTGTAATTTCAGAATGTTCTATTGATTTGTGAATAAGAATGGCTGCACCACCAAATCGGTTGGAGGCAGTGGATTTAATCAGTTTGTAGTTAATGGGGATAGGTAAGTTGAAGTTGGCAAAGATATGTGTTTCTTGCAGAGTAATAATGTGCGGAGTATGTTTTTTGATTATTATAAGTAGCTCACTATAGTTGTTAGTATATCCCTTAATATTCCATTGGAGGATTCTTAAAGACATTTTAGTATGATAATATTTTAAGAGTAAAGTGTTAAATTAATATTATTGTTGAATTCTTGTTTTAGTGAGCTTAACTTAACTTATGATTAGGACATGGATTCTTCTGAATCTGATTTGGTGTTGTTGTTTTTAGCTTTTTTGTTGGTCGCTTTCAGTTGACGCAGACTACGTTTTGAAGTAGATCTTGGGACGATTTTTATTGTCTTTTCTGTTGTGTTTTTAATTTTTTCAATGTTGTTGTTATCTTTAAATAGGTCTTCTATTTCTTCCAGGTCGGTGTAAGAGGTAGGAGTTTTTTCCAGGATTTGTGTTGGTGTTGGTAGTGAGTTGTTTGTTGTTGTTATTTGTGATGTTGTTGAAGGTATGTTTTGAGCGATTGTTGTTGCGAATGTTGTGTCTCCAGTGTGTCTTGATTTGTATATGTTGAATGCTGTCTTATTGTCGACTTTCTCTGTGGTTTTAATGGCAATAATTTCTTGTTCTTTAATGAAAATTGGACATTTTCTATCAAAGGAGGAGTGGTTATTGCTTAGGTTCATAGTGGTACAGTTTATGCAGTGTTGTCCATTTTGGCATTTATCCATGTTCTCAGTTTCGCAGTGTTGTGGTTTTCCGCATGTAGTACATGTTGGGTCAGCTGATTGACATATTTTGAATGTATGTCCAAAACGAAGACATTTGCGACAGCGCATAGGTCTTGGGATATATATACGAACATTTATTCTATTGTATCCAATGTGTATGTATTCAGGAAGATCATGTAGAGCAAATGTAAGAATGATTAATCCGGTTTCAATGCGTTCATTGCCTTTCATTTTTGTAATTTTTCTAACATCTGACACGTGTTGTGAGCGTAGTTCAGTTTGTATGTCTTCTTCTGAGATCATTCTTAAGTCATTGCAGTAAATTACCCCTTTGCAGAAGTTAAGTGATGTGTGTTCAGTTATTTTAACTTTAATTTCGGGAGATAATTCTGAGAGCTTTAACAATTTGCAGGCTTGCTTATTATCTTTTGTTTTGATCAGAATTGTTCCGTTTCTCATTTTTTTGCAGAGTGCGACTTCACCATTGCACGTGTAGTCTATCATTTTTTTGATTAGGAATGGTGAAACATTTTCCAAATTTTCTATTTTTGATTCAGTGTTGTTGTTATACATATTCGTTGTTATTCTTTCCATAATTAGATATTTAGGTCCAAAAGAGTATTCCATAGTATTTGTTTTTCTGTCAGGTGGGTCAGGTGGTCGTTCCATTGTGCAGTTTTTTGTGTGCGCTTTGCGCACTTCTTCGCCTTCGTAGTTTTGAGAATAGGAAAAATATGCAGACGATTTATAAAGGTATTTGTTGCTGGGCCAGTTTTAAATAAATACTAAGGATTTTAAAGCCCAATACTACTAGTTAGAAGGTTTTAAAAAATAACTTGTATATTCTAGGCATGGAAAACTGAAAATTTGTTTCCTGAGATATATATACAATTTTCCAATATGTTGCGATAGACGAATATATATTTCTGATTAAAGCCAACGAAAATCCGTCAACAGAGAAGCCTAGGAAAATTGTAGGTTCCTGGCTCCTGACGCTAGGACCAACGCCGACTATGCTTTAAGGTGAAACATTGTAAAATGTTATAATAACGACACCCATTCAAAGCTATACGTGTAGATATTGAATGAATCTGCAAGCAAATTTAAATGTAAAGAGTACATATTCAATATCATAAGCCAACTAGTTTGATGGTTTGCATCTGAAAAGAAAGCAACCAGAAGAGAATGTGTGAAAACTAGTCTGCAACAAGCTGGCGGAATCGAATATGGAAAGACATTGGAAGGTGCAACTTGCTGTGATAAAAATGAGAAACCAGTTTTCCAGCAAAATAGGAATGTTTTATTGAAAATTGATTGACTAACAGACACTCTGTAGCCAGCGTTATGACACTCCAATCGACAATGAACTCATTTAAATATTAAGCAGTGATAAGTAAAAAAAAAGGTATTTTTGAAATAAAAACTGCTCTAAAATTTGATTCATTTTGATCTTGAGTTCTAAATCATGATACCAGGCATTTCAAGATTGAAGGGTATTGCAATAATATCACTATATTCAAATACTATTACCACTAATACTACTCTCTCCCAAAGCGGTATATAAGGCAGACACTTTTCAGTGACTTCTACAGTTTTGTTAAAGTTTGCACGAGGATGCGTCGTTTACTGCTAATACAATTGACATTATGGGTAAGCATTATAATTGAAAGCGCTTGGATATATTTAAAATAAATTCACCTCTCAATATAGAGTCTTGTGAGTTCCATACCGCAGGAGGATTTGTCGCTGATTAAGCAGGTGGAACTGTTAAGTGAGAATACCTACAATTTAATAATGCAAAACAAACTTGAGTTTTGCACATACGCAGCCAAATTAGTAGTTGATTGTAAGGCTGCCAATGGGACAGAATTGGATAGGTGGCAGCACTGGCTCGAACTGTCGGACGCCGAAAGGATTAATGTAACGGAAAAAGCGATCAAAAAATACGTGGATAGACTTGGACACAGTCGAACTAAGCCCTACGATGACTACATTCCCAAGGAGAAACTACAAAATATTCTTAATACATGCACAAAGGATGATTTTGGAGATCAAAAATTGAAATATCTACAACGTAAGAGCAATTTTCTAAAATCATTTGAGATTGAGGCCAGTCCCAAGTTCAAGGAAGTTACCAATGCTACAAGAAAATCCGATAGATTATTTTTTGAAGCCTTTAAATATTTTGTGAATAATCAAAGTGAAAATATGTTTATGTTTTTACGATCTAAAGTCATCAATTATGAGGACAGAGCTCTCCTGATTGAAGTAAAATGTTTGGCTGAGGAGACAAATTTAAAAATGCAGCGTAGCTATATGAAGTACCATAAGATTGAAATAGAAACAACTATATCTTGTGGTATAGTCAATGGTACAAAATTAAAGAACTTAAGAACTTTTCTCGATTTAATTAGGGAAAAGCAAGAGACTTTAACCAACAACGAATTTAAGGTCCTTTCATATTTAGTTGCAATGAATTTGCCGCAGTTTGGCGAAAAAGATCAATATTTAAAAGACTTGAACAATTGTAGTCCCGGTATAAGGGACGAATTAAAAGCCAAAATAGACATTAAATCGAAGGAATTTCTTGATTCCTTTTTAAAGAATGCCGGTTCCAAGATGAATCAAGTAAGTGATGGTACGAAACAGACACAGGAACATTTCTTTAAACAATTTGAAGATATTTCAAATCCCAAAAACGACTTTAAGGACCGTGAATATGACTTTACTGTTTTGAGGGCACTTTTTGAGTTTTTCTAACATAACATTTAAAGTTTAAAATATGTTTTTGTAATGTACAAATAAAGATTAGAACAAAATTGAGGTTAAAATGCGAATAAATAATAAATAAAAATATTTATTTTCTTTGCGCAAACGAAATTATAAATGCAAATGCAAAAATCATCATATAGCAGTACATTAAGAAGCCAAGTATTGTTTACTTTTGGCAAGTAAAAAATCCAATCCATTAAAATATTAAATTTTTAACATAAAATATGATCTGCTTGCAATATAGAGAAATCTTCATAAATGAAGATGGTGTTCATGGCTTTTATAGTCTCTGAGACTTAGGTGTTTTTACAGACAGCAGGACACTCTAACGTGCCTATGTTGACTCGACTATTGATGCTGATTAAGAATATATATATTAGAGCACATTAATTTTTTTCCAAAATGTCATCCCTAATTCACAAGTAGTAGTAGTAAGTAGTTGAAAAATTTAATCTACAATAGTAACCGCTTTTTAATATGAAAAATTGAAATATATATGCTAAAAGTCATTTGGGACACTTTGATTTTGATGAGTATGTTACAGCTACAGTCGAATTTTCCATTATTCTGATTTAATTTAAAAAGCTAGTTGTTTGTTGTCTGTGACTCATAGTAATCTATTATGTGCGATTCAAAGAACTTCCCTAATTTCTATCAGTTTATGAGTCTATCTTCTAGACTGTCATTTTCAAAATGCGCACAGGCACGCATCTACATATTTCGACGTCTTTGCCAAAAATGGAATGGGTTAAATTTTTATAATTATTGTATTGAATCTTTTTTTTATAACACAGGCCGGGCTCTACATCTGGTGTCCCAACTCAAATTTTCACCTTTGCCCGCTCTCTCTAACTACGTCTGTATTTCAAGGGATTTCAAAAGAGCAATCAACAACGAATATTTTAAGAGCAAGTACATAAAATGCGTTCTAACTTATTACTTAACTTTAAAATATTGTGATATTGAATGTTATTGAAGATCGTAACTTAGCATGGAAATTAAGAAGCATAACACTCTGTCGTTTAAACATTTAAAATAAAAACTGTTAATATATATATACGGAAATATTTAATCATGAAGAGCTGTTAAAATATAAACTCGTAAAACAATCATAAGAAAAACAAACAGGACTTAATTCAGTTAGTACAAAAGAGGTAAAAAGAGCTAGGTGCTGTAAATGATTATTGCGCTTTAAAAAACTTACGCAATGACTGAATTGAAATGTCAATGTTAACAATTGAATAAGCCAGGAGATAGGAGATAACAGTATTAAGTGTTCCCAGAATGACCAATATAACAAACAAATTTTGGAATTACTAAGATAAAACTTACATTGTATATAATAGTACTTAGTATAATAATTTTGCTATAAAGAGCTTGCAGTTTGCTTGGATTCTCAGCAGATTTGAACCAGATTCAAAGATGAGGCTCTCTGCTTTATTTCTGGTTTTTGCCTGTGCTATCGCTTACTCCGGAGTTGTCCGAGCCGAATGTTGTCGCGCCTCGTTGACGATGACCTATCGCATTTATACCGGCACTTGTGCCGATGCTGGAGGTCGTAAAGGTTCGAGAGACTGTACCATCACAGTTTGTGCCGATGGACGGGCCCAGGTGGGCACCTACTGTGGACGCGGATCTTGCAATCTCTTCGGCTGTGCTTGCAATAGGGGATGCATTTCTGGCAAATGGAAGCAAAGTTTCCTTGACATCAACAGACGCCACAAAATTGTTGTCTCAGACGAGAGTTGGAATTCTTGATGGGGAACACCAATAACCGAATATATTCATCAAATAAACTACTTTTTTTTATAAATTAAGCATTTATTTCCGTGTGAATTAAGAATTATCTCTTTAATACATTCTTTATTATTATGAGAACGCTACATGCTACTTAAAGCACTTTCAGTGTCATCAGAGGGTGACACACACAAAAACTTCAAAAACAAGAGGTCAAAGTCTGTAACAAGAGCAAATTTCAGCCAAAAAATTGTAAATTTTAAAGCTACAAGTTATTTTTATTGCAAATAGTAAGTAAATGAATATAATTACGAACAAGCTGTATAAATTAATATCTATTCTAAAAACATTTTTATTTCATACGGGCTCAACTATATGTCATTAAACTTGACCAGAAGCTTTCATGTTTATTTTTAATAATTGCCAACACGTGCCCTATCAACGTCAATCAACCCAAACACAAATCACATTGTGTAGATCCCAAAAAGATGGAAATGGTAATGGAAATGGGAATGAGATTCGCGCTGCAGGATGCAGGATATTTTCACACTTACCTGCCGATAAGATCATTATTGAAGTTTCCCCGCAGCGCGTTTCTGTGTCAATTTAATCAACTTAATTTCTCACGTGTTGTGCTTTTTTCTCTCTCACAGCAGGTTCTTTTAAGAAGAGCAAGAGTCATTATATTGACTATTGTTTAGATCACACTAAGCAACAGTCAACTGTATTTGATAACAAGCCTAGTTTTCATGTGAATATCCATACTTTTCTCAAGAGGAGGTGCAAAGACGATTTTCGATGGAATGATCATGGTAATTGATGGGAACAGGTAATATTCTTATTACCTGTATATTACAAGCTTTTCTATTATTTGTGAAAAATTCAAATATATTAAAATTTAACATCGCTATTCACAAAATTGGATCTCAGAAATTGTATAACAAAGACAGACTATAGTCCCTTGACTTTTACCTCGAATATATCAATAATTTGTTAAATTAGTAGATTTAAAAAGACGTTCTAAACTCTTCCCTCGTTACATTTGGATACAGTTGAAATTTAATTTTAAATTTATTTAAATTTTTTCGTCATTTGCAGACCACTAAAGAGGTGGCGCCATCTATTGTTAGTGGCGCCATCTAACAATAAGCCCGTAATGCTGCTTTACGGATTGACAAATAGTACATAGATTTTGCGAACATGCATTTTTAATTTGATTTAATAAATATTTTTTATTTTCAAAAATAAAATGCAGGTGAAAATTTAAAAAGAGCTTTTGATTTTATGTTATATTAGTGAGCAAATAACCCACAGACAGTTAATTTCATACAACCAAAAGTGTCTAAGAAAATGCCTACTACTATGAAATACCCTTTACGCTTTAAACGTTATTGCCTTTAATATTTTTGAAGGTAAAACACCGTAAATTTAACAAATTCATAAATAAAGGCTATATAATAAGTGTAATGGGCTGTTTTATAAATAAAAACAATTTTTTTAATGTATAAATTTCTTAGTAAAACATTTTAATGGTACAGGGTATCACAGACTACATACAAAACTTAAGGGGCAGCAACGAATGAGTAAAGCATTGTCGTCAATTCTCACAGCAGCCGATTCATATGTACACACTTATGTATGACAAAGAAGGCAGTATAAGTCACTTCTTCGTTCACAGAAACAAAACAACAACAACATTGGCGATTTTGCTCGCACTACGCACATGCAAAAGCGAACACAAAAACAAAAATTACGCACATGCAAAAGCGAACACAAAAACAAATTCCATGCCAAAAACAATTGCAGTCAAGTCTAACTGTTGTTCTCTGGCTCTCTTTCAGTTGCTCACGCTAAAATTGTGTATGTATGCGTACACACGCATTGAACGTTTTCAATGCTTGCTTAGCGGGCTTGCATTTAATGCAATTTAATTAAATGTTTTTTAATTTTTAAAATAGGTTGCAGGTGGAATTAAAAAATAAAAATACCCATGCGAATCCTGGAAATTTTTTTTCTGATTTTTTGTAAAAAAAACTTCAAGTCTCTAGGACTTGTGGTTTGGCCATGGCTGTGATATATCAGTCAGTGAGTCAGTGAGTCAGTGAGGACAAAGCATTTTATATATATAGATTAAATGTAAATAATTAGTAGTAGTGATCCAATAAATTTGAATCTTTGACCTAACCTGAAATAGTTAATTTTTGTTGGGTTCTGGCTTTTTATTTCATAAGGTGAACATTTTGACGCTCACCTTTTCAGCTTCGATTAGAAACAACTTTTGTTTGTCCTTCTCGATAAAAAATCATCAGATTTGAGCAGGAGCTATTTATGTTTATTTTTAATAATTGCGGGGTATATTATATATGGCCGAAAATACATGACAATGGGGATGAGACATAATTTCACTTGTGCATATCTTTCAGTTAATGCATCCATTGGTCGATTCAGGAGTCATGTTCATTGCAACTTGAGAATCGTTAAGTAGCTTTCTAGCAGCGCAGATGTCGATCGTTATCTATAAAAAGTGGTTTTAGGACCATAAGAACAATAATGAAAGCATTGAGGATGCCACGCAGCCTGTTTCTTGGGTAATTTATTTATATTACGTTTCCCACGTACTGTTCAGATTGAAATGTTAACTAACCTGTCTCAAAAAAGTAGACTTGATCTTAGCTAAACGATCGAGAAGCGACATCTCCAAAGATGTCAATGTTTGTCACTTTAAACGACAACGTGTTTGCAACTTGAGCACGTGCATGTTTGTCCTGTATACCTGAGGGTAGTTATTATAAGGATAGCCTACCTTAGAGTGCCGACTCAGTGTACCTTATAATTCTCAAACAGTTTAGGTCAGTCTATAGGTAAATTATATGTGGTTTATGAAATGTCTTCACTCTGGCTTCTCTTCATTTGTCGAATAAATCTTTCGCCTTTTACTAAAGATTTCCGTGGAGAGGAGCACTCTAATGAGTCTAAATTAAATTTTTAGTAGAGCCTGGCGACTTTCGTTGCTGGGCCAGTTTTAAATAAATACTAAGGATTTTAAAGCCCAATAAAGTAACTACTAGTTGGAAGGTTTTAAAAAATAACTTGTATATTCTAGGCATGGAAAACTGAAAATTTGTTTCCTGAGATATATATACAATTTTCCAATATGTTGCGATAGACGAATATATATTTCTGATTAAAGCCAACGAAAATCCGTCAACGAGAAGCCTAGGAAAATTGTAGGTTCCTGGCTCCTGACGCTAGGACCAACGCCGACTATGCTTTAAGGTGAAACATTGTAAAATGTTATAATAACGACACCCATTCAAAGCTATACGTGTAGATATTGAATGAATCTGCAAGCAAATTTAAATGTAAAGAGTACATATTCAATATCATAAGCCAACTAGTTTGATGGTTTGCATCTGAAAAGAAAGCAACCAGAAGAGAATGTGTGAAAACTAGTCTGCAACAAGCTGGCGGAATCGAATATGGAAAATACATTGGAAGGTGCAACTTGCTGTGCTAAAAATGAGAAACCAGTTTTCCAGCAAAATAGGAATGTTTTATTGAAAATTGATTGACAAACAGACACTCTGTAGCCAGCGTTATGACACTCCAATCGACAATGAACTCATTTAAATATTAAGCAGTGATAAGTAAAAAAAAGGTATTTTTGAAATAAAAACTGCTCTAAAATTTGATTCATTTTGATCTTGAGTTCTAAATCATGATACCAGGCATTTCAAGATTGAAGGGTATTGCAATAATATCACTATATTCAAATACTATTACCACTAATACTACTCTCTCCCAAAGCGGTATATAAGGCAGACACTTTTCAGTGACTTCTACAGTTTTGTTAAAGTTTGCACGAGGATGCGTCGTTTACTGCTAATACAATTGACATTATGGGTAAGCATTATAATTGAAAGCGCTTGGATATATTTAAAATAAATTCACCTCTCAATATAGAGTCTTGTGAGTTCCATACCGCAGGAGGATTTGTCGCTGATTAAGCAGGTGGAACTGTTAAGTGAGAATACCTACAATTTAATAATGCAAAACAAACTTGAGTTTTGCACATACGCAGCCAAATTAGTAGTTGATTGTAAGGCTGCCAATGGGACAAAATTGGATAGGTGGCAGCACTGGCTCGAACTGTCGGACGCCGAAAGGATTAATGTAACGGAAAAAGCGATCAAAAAATACGTGGATAGACTTGGACACAGTCGAACTAAGCCCTACGATGACTACATTCCCAAGGAGAAACTACAAAATATTCTTAATACATGCACAAAGGATGATTTTGAAGATCAAAAATTGAAATATCTACAACGTAAGAGCAATTTTCTAAAATCATTTGAGATTGAGGCCAGTCCCAAGTTCAAGGAAGTTACCAATGCTACAAGAAAATTCGATAGATTATTTTTTGAAGCCTTTGAATATTTTGTGAATAATCGAAGTGAAAATATCTTTATGTATTTACGATCTAAAGTCATCAATTATGAGGACAGAGCTCTCCTGATAGAAGTAAAATGTTTGGCTGAGGAGACTAATTTAAAAATGCAGCGTAGCTATATGAAGTACCATAAGATTGAAATAGAAACAACTATATCTTGTGGTATAGTCAATGAAACAGAATTGGAGAACTTAAAATTATTTCTCGATTTAATTAGGGAAAAGCAAGAGACCTTAACCAACGACGAATTTAGGGACCTTTCATATTTAGTTGCAATGAATTTGCCGCAGTTTGGCGAAAGAGATCAATATATAAAAGATTTGAACAATTGTAGTCCCGGTATAAGGGACGAATTAAAAGCCAAAATAGACATTAAAACTAAAGAATTTCTTGACTCCTTTTTAAAGAATGCCGGTTCCAAGATGAATCAAATAAGTGATGGTACGAAACAGACACAGAAACATCTCTTTAAAAAATTTGAAGAAATTTCAAATCCCAAAAACGACTTTAAGGACCGTGAATATGACTTTACTGTTTTGAGGGCACTTTTTGAGTTTTTCTAACATAACATTTAAAGTTTAAAATATGTTTTTGTACATTCAATAAAGATTTGAACAAAATTGAGGTTAAAATGCGAATAAATAATAAATAAAAATATTTATTTTCTTTGCGCAAACGAAATTATAAATGCAAATGCAAAAATCATCATATAGCAGTACATTAAGAAGCCAAGTATTGTTTACTTTTGGCAAGTAAAAAATCCAATCCATTAAAATATTAAATTTTTAACATAAAATATGATCTGCTTGCAATATAGAGAAATCTTCATAAATGAAGATGGTGTTCATGGCTTTTATAGTCTCTGAGACTTAGGTGTTTTTACAGACAGCAGGACACTCTAACGTGCCTATGTTGACTCGACTATTGATGCTGATTAAGAATATATATATTAGAGCACATTAATTTTTTTTCCAAAATGTCATCCCTAATTCACAAGTAGTAGTAGTAAGTAGTTGAAAAATTTAATCTACAATAGTAACCGCTTTTTAATATGAAAAATTGAAATATATATGCTAAAAGTCATTTGGGACACTTTGATTTTGATGAGTATGTTACAGCTACAGTCGAATTTTCCATTATTCTGATTTAATTTAAAAAGCTAGTTGTTTGTTGTCTGTGACTCATAGTAATCTATTATGTGCGATTCAAAGAACTTCCCTAATTTCTATCAGTTTATGAGTCTATCTTCTAGACTGTCATTTTCAAAATGCGCACAGGCACGCATCTACATATTTCGACGTCTTTGCCAAAAATGGAATGGGTTAAATTTTTATAATTATTGTATTGAATCTTTTTTTTATAACACAGGCCGGGCTCTACATCTGGTGTCCCAACTCAAATTTTCACCTTTGCCCGCTCTCTCTAACTACGTCTGTGTTTCAAGGGATTTCAAAAGAGCAATCAACAACGAATATTTTAAGAGCAAGTACATAAAATGCGTTCTAACTTAACTTAACTTTAAAATATTGTGATATTGAATGTTATTGAAGATCGTAACTTAGCATGGAAATTAAGAAACATAACACTCTGTCGTTTAAACATTTAAAATAAAAACTGTTAATATATATATACGGAAATATTTAATCATGAAGAGCTGTTAAAATATAAACTCGTAAAACAATCATAAGAAAAACAAACAGGACTTAATTCAGTCAGTACAAAAGAGGTAAAAAGAGCTAGGTGCTGTAAATGATTATTGCGCTTTAAAAAACTTACGCAATGACTGAATTGAAATGTCAATGTTAACAATTGAATAAGCCAGGAGATAGGAGATAACAGTATTAAGTGTTCCCAGAATGACCAATATAACAAACAAATTTTGGAATTACTAAGATAAAACTTACATTGTATATATACTTAGTATAATAATTTTGCTATAAAGAGCTTGCAGTTTGCTTGGATTCTCAGCAGATTTGAACCAGATTCAAAGATGAGGCTCTCTGCTTTATTTCTGGTTTTTGCCTGTGCTATCGCTTACTCCGGAGTTGTCCGAGCCGAATGTTGTCGCGCCTCGTTGACGATGACCTATCGCATTTATACCGGCACTTGTGCCGATGCTGGAGGTCGTAAAGGTTCGAGAGACTGTACCATCACAGTTTGTGCCGATGGACGGGCCCAGGTGGGCACCTACTGTGGACGCGGATCTTGCAATCTCTTCGGCTGTGCTTGCAATAGGGGATGCATTTCTGGCAAATGGAAGCAAAGTTTCCTTGACATCAACAGACGCCACAAAATCGTTGTCTCAGACGAGAGTTGGAATTCTTGATGGGGAACACCAATAACCGAATATATTCATCAAATAAACTACTTTTTTTATAAATTAAGCATTTATTTCCGTGTGCATTAAGAATTATCTCTTTAATACATTCTTTATTATTATGAGAACGCTACATGCTACTTAAAGCACTTTCAGTGTCATCAGAGGATGACACACACAAAAACCTCAAAAACAAGAGGTCAAAGTCTGTAACGAGAGCAAATTTTAGGCAAAAATTTTTAAATTTTAAAGCTACAAGTTATTTTTATTGCAAATAGTAAGTAAATGAATATAATTACGAACAAGCTGTATAAATTAATATCTATTCTATAAACATTTTTATTTCATACGGGCTCAACTATATGTCATTAAACTTGACCAGTAGCTTTCATGTTTATTTTTAATAATTGCCAACACGTGCCCTATCAACGTCAATCAACCCAAACACAAATCACATTGTGTAGATCCCAAAAAGATGGAAATGGTAATGGGAATGAGATTCGCGCTGCAGGATGCAGGATATTTTCACACTTATGCACATCATTTATTGCATTCAGAGCTACCCGCTTATACATATATACTCTGTAGTGTTGTCCTTTCTTACCTGCCCTCTTTCAAGAGGTTCGTGACCTTTCAACGGCACCGTTAAGTAGCCTGCTTGCTGATTATATAAGGCGATAAGATCATTATTGAAGTTTCCCCGCAGCGCGTTTCTGTGGCAATTTAATCAACTTAATTTCTCACGTGTTGTGCTTTTTTCTCTCTCACAGCAGGTTCTTTGAAGAAGAGAACATCTTGTGTAGATCACACTAAGCAACAGTCAACTGTATTCGATAACAAGCCTAGTTTTCATGTGAATATCCATACTTTTCTCAAGAGGACGTGCAAAGAAGATTTTCGTATGAATGATCAGAGGAAACAGGTAGTATTATATTTCCCCATAAAGTATTACAGGCTTTTCTATTATTTTTCAAGATAATCATATATATTAAATTTTAATATCATTCATCCCATGACTTTTACCTCGTATATAACAAAAATTTATAGTGAACCGATTTGCTGCTTGCGGTACTAGCGTGGGCTGCCGTAATCAGCACTTATTTATTTCTACATAGATGTAAAATAAACCGCGTAGTTTATCAGCCATTCTTTTAATTCCGAAAGTTATAGTGTCCTTTAGAGCTTTTTTACGAACTTTAAGACTCTGTATAAATTCAAAATAAAATAGTGGGATTTTCCCGGGAATTCTCCTTTTCTTTTTAATTCTTTATTTAAGCGTTGAATCTATTTAATTGTGGTATTACAACATCGCATGTAGACATATAATTATAACAACTTGATAGGTAAAGTTCTGACTTTGCTGGGTGGGGGGGTTTGAACTTGAATCTTTGATCTACTCCAGGTATATCCTTGTGTGGCTCTCTTTTTATAATTTACGCTTCAGAGACAAGTTTTGTTTGTCTTTCTCGATAAAAAATCATCATATTTAGGGTATATTATATAGGGCGGAAAATACATTCATTGATCGATTCGTTATTTATAGCAAGTGGTTATAGGACGATAAGAAAAATAATGTTACCATTGAATATGCCACGCTGCCTGTTTCTTGGATAATTTATTTATATTTCGTTTCCCATGCACTGTGCAGATTGAACTGTTGACTAACCTTTCTCAAAAAAGTAGACTTGATCTTAGCTAAACGATCGAGAAGCGACATCTCCAAAGATGTCAATGTTTGTCACTTTAAACGACAACGTGTTTGCAACTTGAGCACGTGCATGTTTGTCCTGTATACCTTAGGGTAGTTATTATAAGGATAGCCTACCTTAGGGCGCCGACTCAGTGTACCTTATAATTCTCAAACAGTTTAGGTCAGTCTATAGGTAAACTATATGTGGTTTATGAAATGTCTTCACTCTGGCTTCTCTTCATTTGTCGAATAAATCTTTCGCCTTTTACTAAAGATTTCCGTGGAGAGGAGCACTCTAATGAGTCTAAATTAAATTTTTAGTCGAGCCTGGCGACTTTCGTTGCTGGGCCAGTTTTAAATAAATACTAAGGATTTTAAAGCCCAATAAAGTAACTACTAGTTGGAAGGTTTTAAAAAATAACTTGTATATTCTAGGCATGGAAAACTGAAAATTTGTTTCCTGAGATATATATTAGAGGTGCAGAAACATATATATTATATATAAAATTTTTCAATATGTTGCGATAGACGAATATATATTTCTGATTAAAGCCAACGAAATTCCACGGGATCATGTCGCTAACGTCAAAAGAGAAAGCTAAGAAAATTGTAGGTTCCTGACGCTATGCGTCATTCGAAGCTATAGATCTTGGAGGAATATCTAAGCAAATGTAAATAACACAAATATTATTTTTATACATATGCACTCAATTATATTTATTGTTATTGTTGCTGTTTATAAAAATTGTTTTTATTTGATTAGCTGCATTTGTTGATTGTTGTGATGTAATAATGATCAGCTTTGCATATAGTAAATATATATTTTTATATATCTGTATATAGTTGTCGGTATATAATAAATATATAATTTCATATTCAGTTTAAGTGTTGAATTATGTATCATTTGCTCTGCTTAAGACATCAGTCATTATAGAATACAATTTGAATTATTTATAACTAATTTAAGTGGGTTTTGTTTCTGTACTTTTATCAAAATATATCAAATGCTAACTTATTTGTTTAAAGCTTTCTATTTAGTTATTGTTTGTTTTACACTTCTGACAATTTTCATTGTTAAATTACTCGAGTTTCAGTTATTTTTGCTCTACTCTTTGTTAAAATTTGGCAGCTGTCTAAGGTCGAAATCAAAAGTTATTTTAAGTAAATAAACAAATTCAATTAGTTTAGATGAAATTTAGCTAGTAGTAAAATTCAATTATAAACCACATATAAATATCATTTGAATGTTTTGAGTATATGAATTATAGGTTTATGTACTCACATATAAGGTAAATATTTTTGTTTTAATTTTTTTTTGCATTTTCTTAATTTTGATTTGTTATTATTGGTCTTCAATGTTTGTCTTTATGTATATAGGACAGTATTGAATAACTTGTGTATCGTTGTTTTAACTTAACAAATTTATTGGCTATTTAGAATTAAAATTCAATGGTATTTTTAAAGAGTTCTTTAAAAGAAAAAAAATCTGGAAAATGTTTTCAAAATTTGTATAAAAATGCAATTATCCTTAAGCTTTATTGTTCTTCTATAGCGAACTGTAACCTTTATTAGTCTATAAACAACCATTGTTTCCGAGGTGTTATTCTATTTAAATATGCTACCAAGTTCTACATGTCTAAAACAGTTTGAAATAGTTGAAGTGAAATTTGAGACTAATTGTAATAAATGTCCAATAAATTTGTTAAGCATACACGTTGATTAATTATACAGTAGGCTAAATAGTGTTCAATAAGCAATAGAGCAAGCTTCGAGTATTTTTTTTTTTTTTTACAAGTATTTATGAATAAACCAAAAAATCAATACTATGTTCATTAAATTGAATTTATTGTAAATTTCTTGTTATTGTTAAAAATTATATTTATTTGTATAATAATAATAATATACTTAATGCAACTCACTCAAAGTTGCGTCAAATGCATTTAAAATTAAGCATTAGAAAAACGGCGCTATCAAATTTACACTTTTAATTTAATTTCATCGATTTTTCTTTTCTTTTCTCAATTGCAAAAGTAAACAAACAAATTACACAAAAACAAATTACGCGAATAAACAAAACCGATAGCAATAAAAATGTACAAATTAACGAAATAAACTTAACGCCTAAAATTGCCCAATACAATAATAACATGCATTTGGGGCTGGGTCTTTTAGTCATTATTTTCTCGAAATTCCACTTAAAAACAAAATTTAATTTTGCTGATCCATCGGATGCATCTTCCATCTAGCGGCATTAATCTGCTTCATGTCTTTGGAACCGCTTGGTCCAGTATCCAAAATATATATATATGTATATATATCTATACGAGTAGAGTTAAATATGTATGTCCCTATACATGCTCCTGTCTGTATATTCATGCGCTTAATATATAAAATTTAAAAACTAAATAAATTATATAACGCGATCGATTCTCCTATTCCTCTTTTTCTTGTTTTCCTTTCCTTTTTGTTACTGTGGTTGTATTATTCGATGTTGTAGTTGGAAATTTGTCTAAGCCTATTGATTTTGTGAACGAGATTCGAACATCGCAGTCACATCGCGTATTGAGAATTGTGGTGAGATCTTTTCTCTGTTGCTGCAAATATAGAGAAATTTATTAGCTCAAATAGATTACTCAATATAGATATATATATATATATATATATATATTTTAATATGTAACTTAGATTTTAAAAATACGTCTGAGGAATATTATTTTAAAGGATAGTCAAGTAGTGTGAATGGATTTGGTTAGAAGGAAAAAAATTGACAAATGCTAAAAAATATCTCTCAGATTAAAATAAACAGGACTTTGAAAATAAGGACTAAATATGGTACTTCAATTAAAGAGAAGATTAAATGTAATACAAAATAGTAGGATAATATACGTGCTTAAAAGACATGTATTATATATAAGGCATTCAATAGTTTAACAAAATTAGTAAAACTTGATCCTAAATTTAAAATTAACAAACTATATAACTGTTATGCATAATCTTTTAAATTAAAACACAAAGTTGGTAAATTTTATAATAAAATTAGAAAATAATTGTTATGTGACCACTTTGATTTTAAAATATATGTATATATATACTTACTTTACGCTCGCATTGCCCTCTGTGGTTGTTGGATGGGGCATCGAGTTTCTAGAGAGGCGTTCACGTCCGATACCACGCTCGAATTTGCCAGTCGCCGGAGCTGTACATGTTGTGATGATTGTTGCATTGTTTGCCGCAAACTTCTGGGCAGCACTTTTGACACTGTGCACTGGTGGATTAATGGCAGTGGCCCCATTGCTGGTACTATCACAATTTTGATTCTTCTCATCGGATATGCTGCGCACCCGTTGAGATCCATAGTCGCTGGCGCGATGCAATGTACTTTCGGATCCGGATCCGGCGCCTGCGCGTGTCAGCTGCTTAAGATTCATGTCCATGTCCTTTTGCAGAGAGTGCATATCGCCACGTGACTTGGATTTGATTCGCAACGAATCGGAGGCCTGAAAATTGTTCTCATCGGAGTTGAGTTCCGTCTTGGAGCGTGATTTCAGAGAATCGCCATAGTATTTCTGTGTCAGCTGCTGACGACGCTCCTCCTTTATCTTATCGATGCGTTCGCGATCAAGTATGACGCCAGTTAAGACACTCTTGCGCCCGCCAGGTGGTAGATTAAGAGTCTGCGATTGGTGATCACGCGGTACATTATTTTGCTGTATCAAAGAGATTCGATTCTCTGTCGTGGGCGTCGTGATAAGAAGTTGATCCGGTTCCCCGCCACGTTTTTGGCAGATCTCCTCGGTAATGCTCATGCCCGGCAGACGCTTGGGCGGATTCAAAGTCTTGGGACGCGTAAAATCAAAGCTTTTGCGACGATTGTTCAACTCCGGCAGCTCGGGTAGCTTACATGCGGCCAAATCCTGCAACTGTTTACCTCCAAATTCACGAACAAATGCATTCTCATCCAAGGAGCGAGTTATCTTCTGTGCATTATTGAGTTTTTTGAGCGGCACAGGCGCTGGCATCACTGGCTTCGGAGCTATTGGTATGGGCAAGCTCAACTCATTCGGTTTCTTCATGGAGCCACCGCGTTGACTAAAGTCAAACATGGGCAGTTGATCCACTGGCGAGCTCTCAAATTTATTGGCCAACTCTTTGACGCTGAAAGATGGCGATTTACTGGACTGTTCGTTTGCCATGTTTATGTGATCGGTACTTGGCAAACTGTCCAGGCTGTCTAACTCGATTCTATCACAACTTGGCTGTTTCGGTGCTGAACTCAAATCTAAATCCAAATCCAGTTCAAGTTCATTTGCTTTGAGTTTCATCTCCTCGCCACGTAGATTCTCATAAACTGTTTTTGGCTTGCGCAGCTCAATATTCTCATAGAGCAACTGCTCCTGCTCTCGCTCCTGTTCCCGCTCCAACTCCAGCAACTGTTGGGTCATCTCTGCCGCACGTCTGGCACCGTCGTCCTGCTGATGTAGCTGTTGTTCCTCCTCCTCGATTTGATTGAGACTCTGATTGTGTCGCTCGTTTAGCAATTGATTCACCTCAGTGACCGAATTACGAAAGAGTTTCACCTGCTCGTAGACAATATGCTCATCAAAGTTGGTCTCCAGCAACAGAGCCGGCTTAGTCGGAGGCTTCTCCTTCTCCGGGGACTTGTACGTAATGCTAATGGTCGACTTAATAGGACTACCAATATTTGTGGGCTGTAGTTTCTGCGGTGTCAGTGTATTACTCGGCGTCTGCTCAAAGTCCTCATAGAGTGGCGAGCTGTCCTCTGTTGCCAGCAGCGAGTGCATGCTCAGCTGTCGCTGCAGATGCTGATAGCCAAACTCACTGGGCGTCACCGATTGACTAGTGTTGTCCGTAAAGTTGGAATTGTTGGGCGAGCTGGCCTGCAGCTGATCCTTAATTGGCAGCGTTGCGGCACGATTCGCAGCCTGTGGCAGACGCTGCTGTACTGGCTGCAAATCCAATGATAGCTCACGTTTCAATGCATGCATATCACGTTGCTCCACATCTTGCAGATGATTGAACTGTAAAAAATTTTACATTAGTTCTAGCTCATCAATGAGTTTATCCCTTAGCTGCAGAGCTTAGAATAGTGCTAATAAAGTGTTTTTATATATCATCAAAATATCTTATTTCTTTGACTGTTAGCATTTTAAGGAAATACTTGAACCCATTAAAACCAGCTAATTTTTGTACTAACTTTTTTAAAAGGCTATTTTAATTTCTCTTAGTTTCAGTTACGTTTTCAGTATCAATAAATTATTATATGTAGATTTGACTCATTTATCTTACGATAATCATATGTATCTCTATATCGGTAAACATGAAAGCAGATTAAAAAGAACTATTGAATAATTTGACGCCCATATCAATTGATTTGTAAGAAGAGAAAATAAATTGTGACTAGCTTAAGAGAAATGAAGTGACAATTGAAAAGTAGACCAACTAAATGGCTGAAAAACCCGCAGCAAATAAAACAAATTAATTTTTTAGTTAACTGATACTTACATGCTGACCCAAACTTTCGTGAGAGCTGCCCAGATAACTGCTGGATGCGTCGACGCCCAACAAGAGCTGCTGCTGCTGTTGCATATTGGAGGAGACACCCGAAATACCCGACATGACAGAGGTCATCATCAATGGTTCCATATCATATTGTGGTGTATTCACAGCTGAGCTGTTCTCCGAGCTCTCCGTGTCGCACAGCAGCAGCGAGTAACGAGGACTGTTCGCTGGCGTTGTGGGCGTGGCCACAAACAACTTGACTGATGTCAGATCCTCGCTGCATATCTCCACACGTGTTTTGCTCCTTGAGGGAGCGTTCACATTAACATTTCCCGTCTCAGTGCCAATTCCAATCCCATTGCTGAGAATACAAGTAAGAGAAAACTTAAGTGTGTGGCAAATGGCATGTGGCAAGTACTCACTGTATCTGGGACCTGGACTCCTGCTTGCTGGCCTGCTGCGTAAAGGTGCCCTGATAGCTGAAGCGCTCCTTGGCCGCCAACTGTTCCTTGCGCTTGGCGCCTAGCTGCACCGAAGGATAACTATAGCGTGCAGCTGCTGCTCCTGCTGCCGCATCTCGAGGGCCGCATTCGTCTGTTAGCTGCACTCCAGCACGCGCTGGCTTTGGCGGCGGATGCACCTCAACGCTGGCGAATTGCTGTTGCGCTGACGTCGGATGCTCTGGTGTGCCGGAGTCAATGAACTGTATATCCGACAGCTGATCCTCAAGCTTGTAGCGCTTGCAACAGTTCTCGGCACCGGCCGGCTCATGGCCACATGGATTAACGGGCAACTGACGTGCCGCACTCGGTGAGAGCAAATTGAGACGCGGTTGTTTCTTCGGGCTGGGATTAACGCTGTTCGTCTGACTGGAGAACTCCTCGGGACGAGCGCGCATTATACGTCGTGTAGCACAGCCAGACGCAGGCGGCACATTCTCCTTGCCCACACGCGGTGAACTGACCAACGATTCGCTCTCCGAGAAAATGCGCATCTCAGGCTCCTCACGATCAAAGTTGAGCCCCAGTTCAGATAGTTCACGAGATGGACAGGTGGTCATGTGGGCACGTTGCGGCGACTGCAACAGATCAAAGTACGAATCATGCGACACACTTCTCGAGTGACCCACAGTACGTAGACTGTCGATGGAGTTGGAGCGTATACAGAGCTCCATGGGTTTGCTGCCCAGCGCCGCGTCACGTGCATCTCGTGTCGTCTCTAGCAATTCGATAGACTTGGGTTTGTCGTGCTTCGACAGCTCCTTGCTGGCATGTACATGGGATATCTGGACAAAGCTGACGCGCGATGTGCCACTCGGTTCCTTTGTGGCGCCATCGATGATTAGCTTGTGGCCGGGTTCATTGCCTTGGCGCTGGCTACGTGTGAATATACTCTTCCAGGAGGGCGTCTTATCCGGCTTGCGTTTCTGCCAGCTGCGTGGCACCGAAAGCACCGTATGATACTTATCCGGCAGACTGGATGGTCCGCCTCCGACCTCAATGTAGGAGCCAATGTTGGAGGTGGCATTGCTGCCACTGTTGTTGCTGTGGTTGTGGTTGCCACTGCTTAGCATGTTAATAGGCAGCGATTGCTTTAAGTCACTGCTGGATTCGATGCGCGAGTGACGCTCCTGTGCCTCCTCAAGGCTTATCAGCTTAGCGCCGCCTGTGCTAAGGCTCTTAGGACGCTCTACCAGCACTAGTGACTGATCCTGCTCACGTTGCTCCACCAGCAGACTCTCGCAATCGGTAAGCGATTCCAGACGCAGCTCACCAGCTGGCGGAGCAGGCGCCAGAGCATTGCCCACAATACTGAGACGAGCATTGTGATCCTCGAGCGCATCGAAAATGTTGTGACAGTTGCGTATCAGGTACTCGGTGACCACAGCCTGTACGCCTACGCCACGCAACGCTGCTACGCCTCCAGACTCCAGAGCCGGTGATCGCAGCAAGTTGGGGGCCCAAACAATGGCCAAATTCTTATCCGTCATCCCGGTGCGTTCATGATGTTGCGAAACCTTATGCAAGTGCTCCGACAAATATTTCAATGTGCTGCGAGAGAAAAAAGAGATAGAGAATAAGCGACTTAATCATCACATAAGTTTAGTGGGAATAAATCAAATTATTTGGTTGGTTTCGGTTTTCACTTATATTCCCTTTTCCTATATACTCGTAGTGTTACATTCTTTCCGGATGAATAGTGTTTGAGAACTTTCAAAACTTATTGAACTGATTATACAGATAAAATGTACAAAGTTTACAATTTTAAGATTATATTTTTTTTCTTGCATTGCCATAATTTTAAAGCTTTGTGTGATAGAACTGCTCTTTCAATAATACTGCATATTGCCAGAGTTGAGAAATTGCTTTTTGCGTTGCAATGTTTGTTTAAAAAATCAAATTGGTTTGTTTGAATTCAGTTAAAACCAGTTCTATAACAATTTGCATTAAAAAAATTATGAATTGCTTTCCTTTATTGTTTAAGGCGAAACAAATAGTACTCAAGATAATAATATCAGACTATCCCTTTTGATAATGTCTAATGTTTTGTGAACAATTATAAGGACAATTTTAATTTTTGAATTCCTCCGAAATAACTTTATTTAATTGTTTAATTGTATTATTTAATCTACGCTTTATTTAATGCATAATTTTTCTTTCGATAATATCGATATATGCTTTGAATAATTCGCTTAACAAACGCAATAGTATTTTTTAAGTAAAAAGGGTGCACAACATCAAAATATATAAAATTATACGAAATACTGAATCTAACTCTAGCTTTTTCTTTCGTCAAGAAAATATTTGAGATGGTTTCAAGTATATTCAGAAAGTTTTTATGTAACAATTACCGATAGTGCGGAGGTGGCAGCTTAAGGACCGTTTCCTTCATCAGACGCAGTCGTTCGTCAGTTTCGTCGGCCTTCACCTGAATAGCCTCCACAAAGTTGTCGTACAGTTGATAGGTGCACAGAGGATTGGGCAGCTCACGGAAGTACATTTTCAGGAGCGAACTAACTGCATGAATATCCTGCTTCATTTCCGGATTACCAAGATCCGGAACACGCTCCTCATCGAAAGCGCGACGCAGTCGCTGAATGTTTGAGGTGATGCCCGATAGACGATAAATGCCATCGATAACGCCATAATTCTCAATGAATTCGGCACAAGATCTCAGCACCATGGGTATGTCTTGACCGCTGTTTAGCAAATGCTCCGATAGATCGCATGAGAACACACGCTCCCTGTAGATACCGCTCTGTTTGAGACGGCGACGTGACGGGCGCGATAATATAAAGGAGCGAAAGAAGGCAATTAATTTGCCATGCTTGCGCAGAACTGGCTTGGTAGGTGAGGCATCCAGGTGGCCAACCAACGGGGCTGGCATGGGAAAATTGCGCGGCACCTTATCACCAATTGTGGCCACACACGATTGTGGAAAGAATCCGACCTCGTAGAGCGACTTTTGCAGATGGGATTTCTTGCCACGCCACCAAATCGATTCAGCTGGACTGGGCATATCAATCACGGATATCATATCACCCACCTCAATGTTAATTTCGTCCGGCGCCTGCGCCTGATATCGTCTAACTCCGTATGCCGCTCCCACAGCCGGTGTATTAATCGTGCGCTGGGTTTCACCATCGGCCAGTGGAAGACGGCGTCCCTTATTGTCCAACTGCAGCCATGTGAGTATGGTGCCGCATGTCAGCGAGTCGGATGCAATCTTGGAGAAGCGTTCAAGATATTTGGCCACTGCATATTCCACCTCTGGTTCGCTCTGCAGTTCCGATTCTGCCTCCAGTTCGCACATGTTTCGTAATCCACTAATTTTGCGATCGTAAACACAACGATGCAGCATTTCGTCCAGCATTTGCATGTTCTCATAACTGCGCTTGATCAGGAACGGTTCACAGCGTTGCGGAGAAACGCGTATGATAAACCAACAGCTCTCTGGCGAGAAGCACGATGAACGCAACGAACTATGAGCCAATTCTCCGCCAATCGATTGTGATGCAATGCTGCTTCCCAGCTGCTCCGACTTGTCATCCAGTAGCTGGACCAAGAGAGCTCCCAGCTGTACACGCTCGTAGTGGAAGTGTGCACATTCCTCCAGCTTGGGAAAGCGACAAGATTTCTGATGGACAAGAATTATTAGTGAAAATGAGAGTAACGCTTCAACAAATAAATTTTTACTCACGCTATTCAATGGTTGCACCGCCATATGCCTGCTTGGCTTGGGCGGTGGTGCTCCCGGTGCTGGCGGACTACAACTGGACTCTGTGGAGGCATTTGAGATTTGTGATGTGTTCATCGGGGCAAACATTTCCTGGTAGCTGCTTCCCAGGCTCAAGTTTGGTCCGCCCAAGCTATCAACTGGAACAATTTTGAAATTCAATTGTGCACTGATTACCGCAGACGGCGGATCCGTATCAAACTGCAATGTCGCCTCCTTGGATGCATTTGACGACATGGGCGGCAGCTGGCAGTTTGTCTCATTGGTTGAGGCCAGTGCATGGGCGTGCAACTGAGCCGCCAAAGCGCTGCTCACCTTCTCGGACATGGTAAGTGTACGAACTTACACACGGTTAGTCATCTGCAAATAAATTTTCTTATTAGTTCTCAACTTCAAAGACACATTTTACTGGACACTAAAACAAAAAATATAAAATAACTAGAGATATCAAGATTTCCAAGCTCGGCTATTCCGGATATTCCAACTATTAAAACTGCTCATAGATTCACATATGACGCATGACACATATTATGCATACACCCTTCGAGATGTTTCTACAGATGCCTCATTACCACATGTTACAAGCATTCATACATAGTTACAATTTCATATATTCATCTCATATATTAATCTCAATTTATTATTAATTTTGATCAGCATTCGATTGTAAAAAGCTATAAAAATGGGCTATTAGGTTCTCGACAGTCAGCTTCGAGCGGTACATACACGTTTTCGTTATAATTAATCAGTTGATCTGTATGTTTATTTTGTAAGCTATAGAATTTGCTATTAATTTCAAACAAAATGAAGATATATTATATAGTTAATTTGATTGACTAATGACGATATACAACGGACTGATTGCATAATTAAGTAAAGGGCAATAACCCATAATGATGATAATTGATTATTATAATGTAATATTATTTAATAGTGATGAACCAATTGCTTTACTTCTTTAAAACCCTCTCAACTGGCATTGGCGGACTGAGATTCATATGACAATAAAGTACCCGGATTTCTAAGCAACAAAAACAGAATTGTTCAAATTAATGCACTTATTAAAAAAATAAATCAAAAACTAACACAGGGCAACTTAAAGTCGAGCTATTGATTCCGCTTGCACTTTGCCTTGAACATGACTCGTCGACCAGCCCATCAAGCGCTATAAATTTACAATTACTCATGCCAATTATTTATGTATATACTCGTAATTCTATGAAATTTTATAGGGGCACATCTCAACATATTTGTAATAACGATTGTATTAAAATAATGACGGAAGCCGTCATTGAAGGTATCAACAAAGCAGCCGAAATACTTGCATGACTCTCAAATCAACAGCTACTCAGCAGGGTTTGACACTCAGAGAAATTAAGATGTGTATTGTTGATAAAGACAACTTAAAGTATATCCTAAATCTGGACTTAAATAAAAACCATAGATTTTACTAAGTGAATACTTTATTAATTAGGAATGTATACAGTTACGTTAAGTTCTATTTTTCGATCACTTGCCAATTTTTAACAGATAAATAAATAAATAAATACACAGCCTACTTATTTGATTAGTAAAAAAAATTACTAGTATTTATGACATAATAAAATAGTAGCTATTTTAGCATATTAACAATATTAATTCAACTTGAATGTTGCAAAAGCGGTCCTCTTGCACGATTAAATTGTCTCAGTGATGTTGTGTACAAATTTCAACCTCCTATGTGACATAGTTTGGGCTGTGCAATGGTTACTGTGGGAACGAATAAGTGTGAGGACAGAGTCGAAAATATGTATATAAATAAAGATCAAAGATCCTTAAAAATACTCCTTTCAGAAATGTAAATTTTCATAAAATTTAAATCAGCTTTAAAAACATTTCAATTTGGATTAATATTTTTTTGAGTGTATGTTCGCATTTACTTTCTAACAGAGCGCACGCAGGTCTTTTATCAATTACCCAAGCCGGCGTTCTACTTTCTGCCAGCTGCTGTCTATGGTAAAAGCAGTGAGCCGTGTCTGGAATTCCTTTATTTGGAAGAAGGCCAGTGGCTCAGACCGCCGCTTAAGGATGTAGCACAACCAAAGCAAACAGATATACATTTATATATATATATAATTCTTTATATATATATATATATATATATATATATTTCTGAAAGTATATCTTTAAGCACATACAAAAAATATCTACTGCTTGCTTACCAGTTGGAATCAAAGCCGAGTGAGTTACCTAGCAGCGGTTCTGATTTAGAGGCGACACAAAATGCAGCCGATGCAAGCAACATTTAAACTTTCATAAATTATACTAGGGGAGAGACAGCAGCAGCAGCAGTGGAGAACGAGGGAGGAATACGACTTGCAATAGAGACAACTAAAGAGATAGAGAAAGAGACAGCTAATGCCATTGGCGTCGGCGAAATCTCAGAGCGATACGAAAACGAGTTTTGTCTGTTACAAGGGGCACATCGAGAGAGGGAAACTGTGGTGCCGGGCACTGGACACCGGGCAGCGACTACAGCTGTTGTGGAGAGAGGGGTCGACTAGGTACGTCCATCAAACTATGCAACAAAACTATTAAAAACGTTGACGCTAACGGTCCGAAAATGCAGCACATAAAGAAAATGCTAGAAAAAAAGCGCACATTAAAAAAAAGGTTAACAAATAAACAATTTGGTAAAAACAAACGGTAACGGGCAGGGAATACACAGCAACAAAAAACCAAAATAATAAAACGGAAAAACAGAAAAAGATACCCATAGATCAATGCTGTGGCTCCAAATGTAGCTGTAATAATCTCGTATGTGGGGTACAACGAAACGGGAAATGGATAAAAATCATGAATACAAAGCGTGAGATTAACATTATTAATGATATCTTTGACATTCGGTCCATTATACGACAGTGTTGGTTCGGGTCGATTATTTTTTTGGTATATCAGTTAAGGTGAAACTCATTAATGAAGTTGAAAAGTTTGTCGCATAATTGGTTAATTTAAAAACGAACAATTGATTATTTGATCCAAGATTTAAAAAGCATTACTATCATAGATAGCACTGGTCAATGAGGTTTTTGTTATACGAATTCTGAACCACAGTTCGCCAAAAGAAAAGAGGAAAAAAT
Organism: Drosophila sp. st01m; assembly: GCA_018901795.1. Lineage (NCBI taxonomy): Eukaryota > Metazoa > Arthropoda > Insecta > Diptera > Drosophilidae > Drosophila > Drosophila sp. st01m. Next base: position 2,212,646 of record JAEIFG010000269.1, read on the forward strand.
GTAGTTATGTTATCCACAGAGATTTTGTTACATCACTTTTTATATTTTCTTGGTATGATAATTGCAATACTTGTAAGTTCTTGTTCATCGTTCAGTTCAGCTCAAAAACCTAACCGTCATTGAACATAATTTAGAATACTAATCTCTTTAATAAATTAATTCAAATGTTATAAAAGAAACACAAGTAATAGAGCAGCCATCAGTCATATTCTTTCAATAATAATAACTTGTAGATTTATAAAATCATGATTTCAAATTTACTAGTAGGTACACCTGTAATAATATTCTGTTGAACACAAAACTAAAAATATAGAAATCTTTACATTACACGTACCTTTTTCTGTCATTAGCTACCATACTCATATTATATAATTATATATTAACCACCATTTTAGACAAACAAGTTTAAAATGTGATCGGGTTTAAACAAAGAGTGCTCGAGAAAAGCGAGGCAAAAAGCGAAATTATTTTGTGGTATGACCAATGCGAGAAGGTAACAAAATGATAGCTTTGAGCTAAGCGAAAGCATATTGGGACTAAGATTAATAATTTGAATTAAAGTTTGCGTTCTACACAAATAAAAAATATGGTGTTCAATCACATTCAACTAAAATAAGTTAGTTGTTTGTTTCAAGTCGAGACTCTGAGATCGACGCGTTCAAAAAGACTCTGGGACGAAGAGAGCAAAATCTACTCGGCTGATCTACGGCTCAAGAATATATATTCTTTTTGGGATCTTCCACGCCTCCTCCGTATGCTACATTAATGCGGCTACGCACTTTATTCCCACAGGATATAAAAACGGCTAATAAAGATCAAAATGCCAAATACCAAAATTTTAATCTTTACATGTTTACAGAAGTAAAAATTCTATGCTTATAAGTTGTATACTATAAAATAATCCAACTAATTGACCTTTTCATTTTAGAGAATCGTTCAATCAAAATCCAAAAGCGAAACAGTAACAAATATACCCCATTTCAAATATGTTACAGCAATTGTCGTAATTGTTGTTGCCGTTACGTCGATCGGTCTCGGTGTCTAAGAGTATATCTCAAACGAATTTTATCTCACACATTTACAACGTTTCGGCTGATTAGCTGTTTTTGCAATTGTTGTTTTGTGTGTTGCAATTGAAATTGCAGTTGGTCTTTTCGTTTTGTTTTTTCTTTTTAATTTGTCCATGCACTTTGGCATCGGCTCGATGAAGACATTTTCCCAGGAAAAACCTAACGAACGGTCAGTTAAATCATGTACGTCACTTTCTCCAATCAATTAGGCTCCATGTACATTGTGTACCTATACGTGTGTGTGTGTGTGTGTGTGTGTCTGAGTAGCGATTTCAATCGCTTACTGTGTCCGTAAACTAATTAATGCTATGAAATAACTTACTTAATATTGAACAATAGTTGATGGCTTTTTAATAGTCAGTTTTTACTTTTTTTCTTTCTTCAGTTTATCTCTCTCACGACTGACCTAATTGAGACAAGTTGGAAAGTACTTGACTATAAGACACTCTATATTTAGAAATGGATACACAAAAATGCGTCATGTCAATGTCATGATAAGCATATTAATCAATTGCATTTACAGATTTTAAAAAAACTTGGTCATGATGCTTACGTTAAAACAATTTACACACTTCACAAGCAAAAATTCAGAAGCCATTACTGCCGTTCATTTTATTTGATCTTGATGCAACTCAGTAGGATGGTCAATAATATATACTAATAAATAATGTTAATTATACAAAATAGCAATTATGTTCTCATAGACATAGGCGCTTACTATCGATTTTGATGAGGTTGCTATTGTTCGGAGATACCTCCTTTTCCCTGTAACATACATCTCAACAAATACAATATGCTCTTTTAATTATTTTTCAAGTAACGAATAAAACAAATAGTTTTAAATACAGTAAGTAATGGAATGCATTCGAAACCACTTTTTAAGACTCACTGCACAAGTTGATGTTAGCCTTAAGCATATTTTCTGGTCCCAGGGTATAAACATGAATAGTGACTGTCAGGCTGAGATGTAGTGCGTGTGTTTCCAAGTAAGTATGTTGAGATACTTGTACTCGCATTCGTAGTCGTGCTTGAATTGTATTTAATAAAAGTAAAGTGAACGTTCTTAGTTGTCTGTCTAACTGGCAGTCAGTCGCTTGTGCTAATTTATGGCACTAACTGGGTCACTACTCAATGGCGTTTCTAGAGCAAACAATTTCAGTTGCATACACGCACACACATGGACTCCAACAAACAATGATGATTATGTCGACCATAAAAGACTTACGGCTATACAAATGGACATATAGTACATATATACCATGCATAATGTGCTTAACATGCTTGGAAAACTGTCAGTCAGTCAATCCTACTGACTTGCTGAGCTGATGTTGCCGTCAACAAGTGCATCTTAATGAGACCGGGATACAGCAGCGGGCAACACAATGGGTTACCCCCATCATCAAGAGAGAGATCCGTCTTGTGTGCAGAGGAAATGGGAGGAGCTTACAGTGAAGCGTCAAGCAAATGATAGTCTTGCCACAAAACTTCGGCAATGATTCTAGTGCATTAAGTGTTAATGGTTTCAACGTTACAGATAAAACATCCCATAAAACTTGTATAAGTCGTGAGAAATTCATAAGAGGATAACTAGAAGTGATGGAGTTGCTAATGGGCTTAACTGATTAAAAGCAATGCGAATAATGCAGGTTAACCAGTTTTAGATGCCAGTTAATGAAATAATCTAAATGCTATATTTCATAGCTACAGTTAAATTTTGAGGCTTTAAACTGTTAAGGAAGTACATTAATCCAGAGCTTGAGTCCATAATTTCAACAATTTCTAAGATATGATACTTTCTGCGGTAGGACGCCGAACCACTTCTAAACCAGACGTGGTCAAGTCTGTTTTGGCAGCACATTTTATTGATTTAGAAGTAAAAATATTTAAAGAAAACCACCATCCTAGTTCGAGAGTTTTATTTGCATATGGTGCATAATCAATTCTGAGCTAAAATACAGGATTAATTCTGTTTTTTAAAGTTAGTTTTATATAAAATTTCGTGAAAAATGATTAAAATGCCTGAGAAGTGTATTTCGGGAAAATATTTTATTGTTTTAGAAAAAATTATTCTTAGGACAACATTTTCTTAAGATAAAATGCAGAATTTTTTCTGGACTCAACAAACACAGGATTTCGCCAGTGTTAGTTGCAATTTGTATTTGTTTTTAGAAGAATCTTAATAAGAAAAGCCAACATACAATTTTCTTTCATCTTTGTTTAAATACAATATAAAATATTAAGTAGAATAACTTCGAGAAAGAAATCGCACATAAACGAACATAGCTATTTATGTAAGAGAACTATATTTAATTGTACCGCAAAACAATCGAGCAATATTTAAATATAGTAGTTATATTTAATTAACCAACCGATGACTAGGTACAAATGATTCACAATTTATGCAGGTTATGGCAATTAAATTATACTATATGCATCGTATGTTTGCTATTACACTTTCAGTCTACATTTCTCATGGGCAATGACTAATGAGTTCACATAAAAAGTCATTAAACTGACCAATTTCAATGACTACAGAGCGAGTTTTTGGATGGGGCACTTCATTAAACGCTCGAGGAGGTCGACCCATGAAATATTATGTTAAATAATCTATGGGGTGTCTCAAAAGCTCCCCTCTTACTGAGCAGATTTCCAAATTGTTCCCCAAGGCTAATACGATTTCGGTTCCATCATGAAGCTGCTGCGACTTTTCTGCTACTGGATACTAATCTCTTGAACAGTGTCGTATCAATCTACGCTTCGGCTGACACTTGCCAGTCGCGAAATCAGATCTGTTTGGCGCGCTCCGCTGACTCATAAAGGGGATTTGTTTACATCTGTTGAACCTTTCAGGGAGCCAAAGAGTTGCTAGTCAATACACCCCTCAACCGCCATGCAACACTCTGATGACTCATTTAAAAGTTGTCGCTGTTAGGGAGGTTGCACTGTAATTAGTGTAAATGGAGTTTTATATTATTCAACTGTGGGAGCTAACATTTTTCATTGTGATATTTTCTTTTTTTTTTTTAGTTTTTTTAGCACATATGAACTGTGCCCCAACATTTCAGACGACTCTCTCATTACGAACATGCCTCGTAATTGTTGAGCTTACAACATCCGGTCACATAACAGGTGGCACTAAATCAAATCACTTCAGCTGAATGCTTTCAACAAAAATAACGAAATCTGTATACTCTTATTAGAACTATATTAGATGTATTTTAATTAATATTAATATATTTTCAATATATTTAAGAGAGTTGCACAGAAATTAACTTTAATAATTAATACAAAAAGTAGCAAGTTCTTGGTTAGCTTCCAATATTTTCCCAATCCATATATTATTTTGAACTTGTTCTGAAATTTCCATATATCTAATCAATATAAAAAAATTCCCTTTTAGGGTTGGAATTTTGTTTAAGGAAATTAAAAACCGTGTGTGAAAATCGGTGAATGATCTTATTATTTACATAACACATAATTTCGAAAGTTTTGAGTGATAATTCTTAAAGTTAAATTTTAAACTAGATGCACAGTTTGCATCTACGCTGGAATTCTACAGATAATTAAGTATTTCATTAACCAAATATTAAACCATTGTCTATCCTAGAACTCCTACTTCCGCATTACAAAACCCCGCATTCTTAACAGATCTACTTTCTATTAGTGAATTTCGAAACGTAAGTAAACAAATAGATGAAAAAAAAAGAAAAAAAGCGAAATCGCTCAATTCGATGGCCAAGTAAATTTTCTACTTTGACATTTATGCAGAATTTCGCCGGGGCTCGGGGCTTTGAGCCATAAAACTAAACCTAATGTCATTTAACGACGCCGTCGCCGACGTAGCTGACGTCGAAGTCAAAGTCGAGATTGTTGGGGCTTTTGCCAAGCGCACAGGTACACACAAAACTTTTTAATGGAAGTGAAAGTTTTTTTGCGCGGCGGCAGCGATGTTTAAAAAATACATATACAAAATTTGGCCAACACACGCCGCATATCTAAATAGTTTTTTTTTATTTTTAAATTTTATTGGAGCTGGTAGCGCCACCATGCCAAATGTATTAAAATAAACAAATTCAAAACAAGCACAAAAAGATCATGTGGTTAAATAGACTTGCAAACACCCTACACCTATTTGAAATATGTACAACAAAAATTTAAATATTTACTAAATATTATATTATAATTTGAAGAAGTATTAATAAAAAAATTATTCTTCTAAAAGAGCAAAATGAATTGGTTTTCTTATTCGTTTTATTATTTGAAAAACTAAAAGTGAACATAAATGTACTACATATATTACTATTTTAAACACAATAATTCCTAAATCAACCTTAAAACCTACAATAGTCAAAAATACTTCAAAAGCTTTTAATAATGACAGGAAACACTGATAACAAAATTGAATGTAATAAACAGTTATTGATCTGACAACATTTATGTAAGGATCAATAAACAGAAATTGTATTTATAAAATAAAAAAAAATAAGCAAACTGTCCGGAAAAATTCAGTTGAATCTGAGTCTAATTTGATGTTTATTTGACTACATTATCTTTCTCTTTACAATTTTATTATGAGTTATATTTTATTTATAAATCCTAATAGTATCCATATAATGCTTAGAGGGTATAACAACAACCTGAAGAGTCTAATAAAAATGTACATTATCAAATATGTAAAACAGCTGCTGGAAAGCGCGAGCCAAAAAATATTTAGAAAGAAACGTCAGCATTTGAGTATTTTAGCAATTTTGAGTAATTTAATGTTTATTTATATTATTCAACTCCATACAATTTATATGTGTGGGCTATGCATATGAATTGTTGAGTAAAGTGTGGACTTTTAACAGACGAGAACAGGGCAAAGACACGAGACACAAGCGCTGAAATTGATAAACAAATATGAATATTTAAATGAATGAAAGCTGAACTGCGCAACAATAAACCTAATGTATAAATAATATAGTTATTTATTCAGGCATACAATTTACAGATATATTTGCATATAAAAATTCCAACAATTTGCGCTAGAAATATTTCAGTATAATCTATTTTACTTGTATTTTGCCTTACGCCGCCGTTCATTTGTTTTCTGGCATTTGAATAGAGCTATGTTTAGATATCTATTTTATAAGCGAAATCGAAATGCGATCTATAGACGAGGATTTTTATAAAAATAGTTCGCATGGGATAAGTGAACTTTACTTGATAAAAGCATGTGTTGTACAATGACTCAAGATCCTGTCAATGAAAGTTCGTTAGGTTACTTAAGATATTCATTTAAACTTTGTTACTTAAGATATTCATTTAAACTTTGTTTAATAAAGAGGTGTTAGAATAATTTCTTTGAATCTGCCAGTCAAATTCAAGTCATCTATTGGAAATATGAAGCTAACTTATATGAATTTAAAGATTATGTAGTCAGCGATGAACCGCTATAAAACTAGTTTAGTATAAAAGAATAAAAAATATATATACATTGATGCTTATATTCAGAACAATTTTATATTATAATTAAATTATTTTCAATTGAAATAATTTTGTAAATATCATTTTAAATATTATCATATCATTGCTGTGCTGAATTTTAAATCTGTCTATGATTCATACGTAAAATGAATAGATAAATGTTGATTTTTAATCAATAGTGTGCAGGTTCTGTGTCACCCAGCTATGAGTCATAGTGAAAACCTTCCCCAAATAGCAATATGTAGATTAATTGTCTCACACAAATATACATAATATAAATTGCGTTACATAAAAAGGAAGCTATAAGAATAATCATTCGAAAAACTATATATATTTGGTTTATAATCATTTCATTTCAATGAATTTTCAAAAACTGGCCACACAAACAGGTTTCAAATGAGTCTACATAATTTATCTATAATAAAGTTTGAATTCGATAAATTGTTTATCATCATAAAATGTAAAATGTAGGGTATTATCCATTTTTATAGCAGCATTTTTGGTTGAATTCTCTCAACTATTTTAGTTGCAATTCATCAAACACATCACCAGCCATTATTGTTGATAGTTTTTGTTTCATATGACTGGAAGCAACACCCGAAACAACAACAACAATAACGACAGTAAGCGGCAGCAACCCGTCGAGTTGTCAGTTTCAATTAAAATCAATTGAGCTCAATTATTTGATACGCAGATGAAATAAAAAACCCGCGCGCCGCAAGTCTCCGTTTTTATATGGTGTGTGTGTGTGTGTGTGTGTAGGGGTTTGTTTTTGTTGTTGGTATTTGGCCATAAAAATGTTAAGAATAGGGGCGTGGCATTTAAGAATTTACATGCGCGCTTGTTGCAAGCTGTGCGAAATGCGAGGCACAGGTGTAAACAGCAATAATAACAAAACATTACAAACATGGCAACAAGTCAAGAGAGTATAAAAAAAAATATTCGAGTGAAAACCCACTTTTTGCACTTGCTTCTTTTACTTTTTAAAGTGCTTATCATGGGGTATATCAAGTGCATTAATTGTTTGTATTGGATTAATATATAGCGAATGCCAACCTTAGTAAGCGGTTAATTTTTAAGCGTTTATTTCGGTTCTCGGCGTTGTTTGAACAGATTGAAACAAGCCGTATTTACAAATTTTCTGAACAGGCGGCTAGGTCTAATTTTAGTTTAAGGCCAGTTTTTAAAAAACTCCTGCTATACAAGTTGTTTTAGTCAAGGTACACGCCTATGAACATACATACGTAATATACAATCTATATTCGAACAAAATACACAATAAACTAAATTTTAAGTTTAACACTCATAAATAAAATAAAAAATATTTTTGAGATAACTTTCATTTTTTATGAACCGAAACCATACCTGTATTTCAAAACCGGATATTATCGATGGCCGATACTTGAAAATCTTACTGCGAGACTAACCAAAACTGTAAGTGAAACCGATATTAGTTGCGATTTTAATCCCTGGTTTGTATGTATATAATTATAAATATAAAACTGAAAGAAAAAATGTAAATTAATTTAGAATTCTTTGCATGTTTTAAGTACGCTAACATATTATGCTAGGTAACTGCCCGCCGACCACTTAGCAGATTGTGAGGTTGTTGTTCTCGAAGAAAACAGATGTTACCAGTTGCCAGTTGGTCAGTTGTGGCTTACGGCAAAAAGGGTTTAAACACAGAGCGCGTTGCTCTTTTCAACTGTTATACGATACCAAGTAGGTAGGTGTAAGAGGTGTGTGTAGGTGTGTGCGCGAGTGTGTGGTTGAGCGGATGTTTAAGTTGAGTGCACAGCTACCGAGGCGCAACGAAATTAATCGAACGATGTGCGCACGTTATGCTCTAAACACGAGTCATATACCCTGCATGTAGATATGCATGTAATACCCACTCTAGACTCTATATATGTATAGTTTATATATACATATACATATATATGTATAGTTGTAAGCTATCTGGCAACTTGACACGTTTCGGTCTGCAAGCAGAAGCGGTCGGTCATTTTCATCGCATTGGCATTGCGCTATGAAGCTATGAAATGTGCCATAATCGTGCGCAGTCGCAGCGCGAATCTTTGGCTCAAGACGTGAGGCACATAATAATAACAGTACTCGTTATATCGTATACCCTCTTACATATACATATGTATATAAAGATATACCTAAAGTACTCACACTCACAATAATAATAAGAAAGCTTGCCAAAAATAAAAATAATAATAAAATGAAGTGAAACAAAGTTTTGTACATAGAAAACCAGAAAGAGAAAAGTCATTTTCAAAACATACTGAATTGGTGATGCTCTATAGTTTGTTACGTTATAACCTTATTATAATATTTGATAGTTTGAAGTATGTTAAAATGAAAAAATATATTAATATCTTCGACAACAGGAAAGAAAAAGGGAGTAAAGTAATTTCCTGTACATTTACATACTATGATTTTACAAATTCTCATGCATTAATCCATAACTTATACGATTGTTATGCTGGGTTTAGGGTTAAATCTACTAAGGGTTGCTTTGTCAAGAAAGGAAACATGTTTGACCAGCTTTTGCCAGCTATATTTCAGTTCTTAGGGACGAAAAGAAAAGGATTTTCTCATAATACATACATACATTTCTCAATAAGATATTTTAATAGGTTTATATCGAATTTCGAAACCTCATTCAAGTTTATATACAGAAATTTCATTCAATGGGTGTATTCAATAGTAATAGGACCCCAAATTATTTTTTAGCAGTGTATTTGCAAAAGTAAATGTTGCGACAGCAAACCAAAAATGAAAGGCCATTGCGACAGGAGTTGGATATTTGGGAAAGTAACGAGGCGACTTACAGTGCCTGTGGATGAAGAGTAACAGACAACAGGAGGCAAGGAACAGGAGGCAAGCGGCGACAGCGACAGGCGAGTGAAACTGGAACTGGCGAGTTCAATGTCAAACAGCGTGGGCTTACACAGTCTTTTTTTTCTTTTTTAATTTTTGTTTTATTTGCCACTTCCGTTTTAGTGTGTAAAGGAAGCAAGCTACTAAAGTACGGCCACACCTAAGCCTAAACCTCAAACGAACAAAAAACAAGCCAAAACAAAAACAAAAAAATAAAAAGTGAAAAAGAAGGAGTAGGCAGTCGGGCGACATAGTACTGCGAAATGGGGTGGAATGTGTTAAACAGATAGAAAGACCGACGCAAGGAAGAAGGGGGACAGGCAGGCATATGGTGGAGTTGTCTCAGGTGTATGTGTGTGTAAGTGTGACCAGCGTAGTGACACAAATGCATGAAGTGAGTGTAAAAGTAACCAAATAATACATGTATTTACACACACACATACACACATGCACATGTATATTCCCTTCTACATACCAGGAACAACAACAATAACGGCAACGGCAAAATGCGTACATTGTGCGAGCGGCGATCCATGCGTGGGAATGGGCGACATACAGAGACAGAGAGAGCGTGAGGCGACAAAAACGGATGACGAAAGCGTATGGCAGCTGCGGGGGCTGGAAGGGAAAGATGTTGGATGATGACCTCCCCCCCGCGACGAAATAGGGCGTTGTTGTAACACTCGGTAACTGTAATACTACTGCCTTTTGATTCGCAACACACTAAATTCGCGTCTTGTGAACTTTGATGAGAAAACGATAAAACAATAACACAATTAAAAGACAACGTTTTGAATGCTTGAGAGAAACAAGCGTCTATTATTTATTATGCCTTAACAATACACATACACTGACACACATTTTTAAATAGAAGAAGAGATACTTTTCTGTTGCTGCTGCGGCCGCTGTTCGCAGCATATCTTTTCTTTTGCTTTTCACACACTCACACAGGCACACACGCACAGAGAACAAGCGGACAGACACACTCACACACTCAAACCCAAACATATATATTCAGAGGCAGACATGCTAGTTTTACAGGGCAGCCGCTTCAGAATTCGATTACTTTACACACCTTAATTGCACAATAAAACACTTTTGTTTTAATGTAATTAAATTACAACATTTCAAGCAGTTTTCACTGGCAATTTGCAGAGTTTGGAACTTTTGCAATGCGACAACAAAAACGGTACAAACAACCCGGTATCCCGACACCGAACCAACCGACGACGGACTAAATGTACTACTGACGTCAATGTGACCAACACTCTTGCCAACTTTTCAATCGCTGTTTCTGGCTAGAAAGCCTCCAAAATCGCTAAGATTGCAATACAAAATAGCTAATAACGACATGTCAGCTGATTTACAAATGTCGTCCAGTGCTGTCAACTTGTTTAACGAGTCACGTCGCATGAAAAAACGGTCTGGCAGCCTTTGCTTGCAGTTTTGAAAGTTTGGGTGCTAGAAAAATAAGAAGTTTTATATTTAGGTCTATTTTGGAATTTAATCACATTATAGCCCGTTTTTAAGTTAACGCTGTCAGCCCATCTATAGGATATGACCACCAACAAAGTTCTCTCATTTGTTCTCTTAATAAAAATGTTTGTGTATCTTTACTGATCAACATTTCTGAAATAAAGAAGATCGTTTTATTGATCAATGGCACCCTTGAATAAGTATTAGTAACTCTCCCATTCAATGGAAAAGGTTAAAAGTACAACAGACCAAAAATGAACAGCTGAGCAAAAATGAACACACAAAGGGAACTTGTTCACTCACTCATTTCAAAGACAATCTTTTTTTGTTCGCTTACTCCTAAACAACACAAGTCTACTTGCAAGTTCCAACATGAATCCTCTAACGAATATGCGAAATGTGTTAAAATTAAGCGAACATGAGCTACAAAATCCTAATGGCAAGAGCTGGCATGACATGTACCGGGGCTCCGCATGGATATTTATAGCGGGATTCCCATACACACTGTCCGAGGGCGACATCATCTGTGTGTTCTCACAGTACGGAGAAATTGTGAACATAAATCTGGTGCGTGACAGCAAGACGGGCAAGTCGAAAGGATTCTGTTTTCTATGCTACGAGGATCAACGCTCAACAGTGCTAGCTGTAGACAATTTAAATGGCATCAAAATTCTCGATCGATCACTGCGTGTCGATCATGTGGCGGACTACAAGCCCCCCAAAGATAATGAAAAACTGGATGAGGAGACGTTGCGCCTCTACATGGAAGGCTGTGCACCTAAGCCAATAACTAAACCTAATCCCGAGGAATCAAAGCACAGTTCAAAGAGTGTTGATAGTGCCGATATTAAGAAAGAGAAGGCAAGGAAGAAAAAGAGTTCCAAAGATAAAAAGTCTAAAGATCGGCGGAATAGCTCCGATTAGTAAATTATAACATTTGATTACTTCAAGTATAATAAATTAAATATCTGGTTCATCATGCGAACTTTGAATATATCTATACAAGTTACAAATGTAAAGTCAACTGTACAAATTTAAGGATAAATAGAATTTAATAACTAAGAAAATCGCTCAAAGGAGCAAAACATTAAAAGAAATATATTAAATATTTAAAAGCAATGAACGTTCTAGGTAATTATTTCTCACGAAATGTGGGATGTTTTAAAGAAAACAGACTCCACAAAGTAAAATAAATAATATCCCTTAATCAGGACGTCTGTATATGTCGCCAACCAATTTGATATAATAGAAAAAGAAATTGCTGCGATACGTAATTTAAAATAATTTATTAACACTTGTTTATAAAGTAACTAGATTATTAATTATTACTATTACATTCGAATAAACCTTGTGAAAAATGTTTTCCATTCACTTTGATACAATACAATCTGGTATATAGATTCCTAATCGCTCTTATTGCCATTTTCACTGGCGCTCTCAAAGAGCGATTCCTCAGGGTCGTCGTTATTATCAGAATCATCTGAATTTGAATCAAGTCCCTCGGCCTCGCGTAGAATGCGTCGCTTGTAACGTTCATAGGCGCTGCCCTGGCGGTCGACATTGCAAAAGTCAACATCATCCACAAAGGAGTCTTGTTCGGTGTCGATTGTGTGTACATAGGGATCATGAAACGTATTGTAATCATCAGCATCGCTGGAGCCGCTGGCAAACTCATCTTCATCATCATCTGCAAAAGCTAAGGTGTTTTAATTGAACTTTGAGATGAAAAGTGATGACATACCAAACATGAATTTGTTCATTTGCTGACAGAGTTCATCATCGGATCCCATGGCGCCGACATCATCATCATCAGGATAATCGTTGGTATAGTAATTCTCCTGATTGGAGTCCTCCGAATCATTGTCCTCTTCGGCATCATTGTAGCAATCCTCCAAAATGATCTCGTCCACTGGACGAAGACTGCGAAAGCAAAATGATTTTGTATTTGTTTAATTGAAACACAGTTGCGATTAGTTATGTATTTTATTCAAGCTACGCATTTAACTAAGACTATTCACTTAATTCGACTTTAGCACAAATTGTTGTGGAATGACTTAAATTTAAAAACTGGCAACTGGCAACAAATTGGACAGGGCATGAAACGTAAAATTCGTAATATTGATCATGTTTATGCATATAAAAGTGATGTGTGTGTGTTTGTTTTCGTGTGTTAAAATGTCAACAAAAATGAAAAAAGAAGCAAACTAATAGCTTATTTAATTGATTCTGTCTTTGGAGCAACTATCTGCCCCCTGGGTTGATCTGTGATGCGTGCAGATGGGGCAAGGTGCGTTCTTTCACATCGTTGTCGTTGTTAATGTGATGGTTGTAGTTGTTGTTGTTTGCAGAAATTTCGTTGTCGTTGTTGTTGTTATGTGTTACCAGTAGCAGTTGTTGTAGTAATTAAACGGATAATACAACCTTATATAGAGAATCAATTACAAATTATTGAGCAATTATCAATATTTAATCTTTATCATTACAACTACTTATCATCTAATTGCATTTATACTGTAGTATATAAAGTCAAGGCTGCAAACCTTATCATTTTGGGGAGCGTTCCTTATATTTCATCGGTCCAAGGGGCAAACTTATATAAATTTAATACAAAGCAAAATTATTGTATATTCATAATTACGATCCATTTTTATATAACTCTTATTATATACATTGAAATTTCAATTTTTAATACTTATTATTATGCATTTTTTTCTTAACATTTTAATTTTATTTTGTTTAAAATATAAATTTAATTTTTATGTTGAGAAATTTAAAAAAAAAGCAAATTGCATTATTTGTATTTATTGTTTATATAATATTTAAAAATAATTACTTTCAATGAATCATGTTAATTTTTGCCTATTAACTATTCGAAGATCATAAAGGTAATCAGTTTTGTTTTTCAAAATAAAATATGCAAATTAATTAATGCAACAAAACAGTTACTTGATTGTATTATTATTATATTATTTATATGCTGTATACTCCGGACCGAAAGTTCTTTTTTGAAATTGGTTTTAAAGTTGCTGTAAATTTTGGCTTAAAACACCGTTTCGAAACAGTTCTGTGAGGTTAGGTTCAGAACTGGTTTGCAGCCTTAATATAAAATATGTATGCATGTGTTTACCGAAGGACTATGAAGAACGTGTACTTAGCAATAACAAATCACCACATACGCACACACACACACACACCCAGACATAAAGAGACAACTAGCCCAAAATAATGATGATGTCTACATATAGAAATTTGTGATATTGAACAATTGCTGTTCTTCTATGTGAAGGACAAACCTTAGATAGTTGTCATCCATCATATCAACATATGCCGCCTGGATCTCATTCTCTGGCACATATAAATCGTACACATAACCAATATCCGAATCCGCCGGCTGTTGCAACTGCTGTGGATGCGTTTGCTGATGTTGCTGGGACTCAATGTCCACGATTGTGATTTGCCTGTTATCAGTCGTTGCCTGTTCCTTGGTGGCTGCATCGATGGTATCTGTTTCTGTTGCAGTATCGTGCAAAGTAGTGCGCAGACAGTTGACCACACGGTATCGATTCTCTCGTGCCGTCTGTTGTGCCTCCTGGCGCTGTTTATCCCGTCGCTGGGCACTGGCAATTGCTGGATCATTTGTTTGGCGCACCAGCTCCTTGGCCGTCTCTTTGTTCAGTCGCGCTGCCGCAAATTGTTTGGTTGCGCTGTCATCCTAAAGAAAGTCCCATTTGTGTTCATTCATGCATCTCCTTTACCTCTACTCTACTCCTCTCACCTGTTTGTCCAGCGTGCCGGCAAACTTCAATAGCACTTGACTCAATTCTTCTTTGTTGTCTGTTTGCGTTGTCGTTGTTGTTGCTGGCGCATTTTCGTCATTTAGCAATCGGCGGCGTTTACCGTTCAACACAAATGCCGTATGTGGCTCCTCATCAATGCGGCGCTTTATGCGCACCACGGCCGGCATATTTATTTATGATTTTATTGTCTGCTTTAAAAGCGTTTATCTGCGGGAATTTTACAATACAAATTGACGCACACGCTTCGAACTAGTGTTGGATTGTGAGTGAACAAAAAAGAGTTGCTCACTGAAGTGAGCAAGTGAACATGTTCGTTCTTTACTGAGCACTTTTTGCTCACTTGTTATTTTTTGCTCACTATTCTATTTTACTCAGCTGATCCGTTTTGTTTAGTTGTTCTGTTTGGCTTACATGTAATGTTTTGGTCATTTATTTTATCATGTTCACTATTGTTAATTTTGTGCACTTCTCTCGGGTTTTACTCTTCTGTTATACTTTGTTAGGTCATTTTGTGTGGATTCCTTTAGTTCAGTATGAAGCTCAATCTGAACAAGTGTGTAATATGAGTAAATGGACTTTGCTCATGTTCATCTAAATGAGCTACCCAACACTACTTCGAACGGAAACTAGAGACACTAAGCAAATATTTATTTGCTTAGTGGTGCTAGAGATAAGTGCAGGCCTGCCAACTCTTTTGAGGTTTTTACGGTTTTGATAAGGATCAGAAAAATAACTGAAATTGTAATGCGAAATGCGAAATATACAACTGAACCTTAAAATCAAAATGTGATGGCAAGTTTGGGTCATGAGTAAAGACCAATTTTAATATGGTAATCAACTTCCAAAATTAACTTGATCTAACTATACCTTTAATTTTGAAGCTAAACTTGACCAAGTTGTGAATTGTTAATGTTTTCCTAAGCTATTTAAAAATCGCGACGTTTTGGAGTGTGTTTAAAGAGTGACCGCAATTTCAGGCGAACATTCCAAAATGTTATTTAAATTACATTAACAGTCACTTAACATAAATGTAATATACTGACAGCTTTAATGATATTTCCGTATTCTAATTGGGAAATCAATTTCAATTGTCTATTTAAGCACTTACTTCAGCATTATTTTTTAAAAAAATATTATTAATAAAATTGCCAATGTGCTAACAAAAACTGATTTAGATGCTTGCAAAAATGGTTTTAGGGGCGAAAACTTAATATCTTATTTGTTGACATTTTCATAATATGAAAACCAAAATTTTTAAAATTAATGCAGAGTTTCTGTTAAAATGTTGTCAATTCGTTGATATTTTTCAACTGAATTTAGCTGGTAGCTTCATTCCCCGAGAAGTTACGATCTTCAAACCTTTATCAAAAAATTTACGTTTATTTTACCTAATTTTCAAATAATAAATTTATTGTTAAATAATTATTTTTGGTATTTTGCAATTAACAATTGCCAAAATTTAACACAGCTACACAGCGCCATCTTGTGTCATATTCGCGACACGTTACTGCTCATGAGCAATTTGTTCCTGACTGAACAGAATCATAATCTACACGTACAAACCGCGCGCAATAAATTGTTTTATTTTTTTTTTTGGTGAAATCGAGAACATGGCTGTTAAATCACTATCTTAACTGTTAACTAACAGTGACGCTCTCAGAGAGCGACTTTACGATGCTTCCGAAAATTATGCTACATTCATTCATTGCCAATGTTAAGTAGTCTGCTTTTATACGCGACGGTGTAAAGTTGGGTGTGCTTCGGGGCACATGTACGTGTAAATAATTGTTTGCAAAATGTATCGTTAGCGCTTAACAGAATTACGTATACCGGCAACGCTACTCCTAACAAATTAAATCGTGTTGAATGTGACTCGCTGTCGACAGTCGTTGTGTCCTGCTCACATCCGGTGAGCATTGTTTTGTTGCTTTAATCTGCACAAGTGCAGTAATTAAAAGTGCGTAAAAAAAAATTTAAAGTCACATTCTACAGCATCACCCTGTGTTGCTGACTGTGCTGTGTGAGTCTGTGTGACTGCCGTTGTTTCATTGTCTTTTATTCGCGCGCGCAATTTGTCGTTGTGTTGGTGTGTGTGTGTGTATGTGTGCTTGTGTGTTTATGCGCTGCAATTTGCGCCCAAATGATTTACCGTTAGATTGCTATCAGCGCATGCCGCAATTATGTTTTAATTGCCGCTAAATGGTTTACACACACCTGGATTAGCTGCAACCCACGTGACAGGTGAGTCCCAGCAACCTGTGCGTGTCTTCAACAGCAACAGCAACAGCAACAACAACAACAATAAGACAAAAGACAGCAATACTAAAAAGTAAATTGAATAAAGTAATCTTTGCCTACAGACCATAAAAATATTTACGAGTGAATACAAGTATATAATATGAACAGGGTTTTCAGCATCTCAGGATCCAACCTAACCAAACATATGTTTTAGCCGCTCTTTTATTTATGAGCGGGGGCGTGAGGGGTGTCAAAAAATTTGGCATCGCATGAATCATGCCGTGCGGCCCCTTCTCTTCCCTTCTCTCCGTAATATGAGACGCACGTGCATGTGTATGTGAGTGTATGCGAATGTGTGTGATTGTTAGGTGGAAAAGGGAACTTTGGCTGATACACGGTGTGGATACACTGGATGCGTTTGGCATAATAATGAAATAATAATGTCGCCTTTGTTGTGAGGTGTCTCTCTTCCGTCAGGGCAATAAATTAATGGGCTTGCCACATAAAAAGCACCCCCCGCCGTTGCGCTACTTTTTTGTTTGATTACAGCCTCACATGACTTTGCTACCAGTTGTCTGTCGTTGGTGGCATTGAATGGGGTAGCAGTAGGTGAGGGGGATATTTAACCAATATCAGCTGTTGCTGGCGAAATTGGGCAAGCGTTAAACCCGAAAGATTAACATAAATATTCTGGTTCATACTGTTGTTTTAGCACACAATGATGAGCAGAAGATCTGCTGATAAAATGCTAATCATAAGAACAATGTTGCCGCGACAGCAGTAACAGCCACAGCAAGAACAACAACATTGACAAAGACTACATCGACAAGGATATGCCACACGCACCGGCTGCTACTGAGCGTTCCTTTATTTTTATATATACTTTTTTTTTGGTGGTAGCAAACTCCTTGAGAAACTTTTGCGCTTTCCAAGTACAGAAGTTGGATGTTTCTCCTCAGAGTCCTTAAGTTGGATATCATAACTTTGTCGCTTAGTTTGCGCAATGGTTCTCGAAATTATGTAATGAACTAATTTCATACACTTTCCAAAATTGAATTTTACCAACTGCTATAAAACCATATTTTTAACCAAATTTATTCAAACTACATATCATATATATTAAAGTACCTTCTCAACAATTTAATTCATTGAAAGCTGAAAGCTGAGCTATGGAAGTGATATATAGTATGTTAAAAGATTTCCAGATTACTTTAATTTTTATCATTATTAGTAAATTTGAATTCAAAGTTTAATTTCAACGTTTCAGTAAAGTAATCAAGTACAGTTATTTTCCATACTGCAGTTCCAATTTGTTGCACGGTCACACTTTTATTCAACGACTCAATATAGTTCCTTAACTGAAATAGACAGATACAAAAGCACCGAATATTTCTGTTAGTGTATTCAAGTTTCGTCATAGGACACTCAATTTGTTTATGGTTTTTTTCGCTTTGTAACATTTTTGATTAGCTCAAAGTTTCTACTTGGCTTGAAGGGAGGCTGTGTGTGCCTGTGTATGTGTGTGTATTGGAGTGTACAATGGAAGGCAGGAGATGCTTTAATTTTTGTTTAAACTTGACAGAAAACACCTCAGGCGTCCGATGAGGTCGAGTGTCTCTTTGTGGCTTTGACAGCCTTTGTTTTTGGGGGCGTTTGGCTACTTTGACAAGAAATTTGACATGCCAGGAGCAGTAGCATTATAATATATCCTTGTTAATTTGTCTAGGGGTTGTTCTTGGGGCCGGGGTCTTGTTCATAAATCATTGTAATGCATTTTGTTGAGACAAGTTGTTACGGCCAACATATTATGGTCATTTCAATAACAAGTTCATCAACATTATAGCTCTAATCATAAGTCCCTATATTGGCAGACAACAATCATGAAGTAAATAATAGTTAGGTGATTGCTTTGTTTTTTAAACCTTTTTTCTTTGAAATTAATTAAATTTAATAACATTGCCATGGATTTTTGGCAGACTTAATTAAATTGCAGAAAACTTTGAAATCAATTATTCAAATCAAATGAAAGAAATATAAATAGGTAATAAAATTATAATAATTTATTTATTTAAAGTAGTTGGGATGCTATTGCAAATATCAGACCAACCTGGAGCTTCAGCCATGGCGACTGGGGTCTTTGGCTAAAAATTATAATAATATTTATATAGTTTGCCTAAAAATTTCCAAGGAAATCCAGTATTTAAAAATTAAAAAAATGTAGAAATATTAGTTTTGAATTAATTCTGTACTGAATACAAATGTAATAAGGAAAGGAAAAGTAGCACAACATAGTTTCCTTAGTAAATTTCAACTAATTATATCACATTATGATCACAATGTAATCCCCTTCCACAGAATATCCGTAATCCTGCAGCTGATAGATGCACATGTCAATTGACCAAATGAAAAAATGTTGTTGTGTTTTTCACGTACAACTGTTAGGTGTGTGCTCAATTATTCATTAAAGTCGATGACTGGACAGCTGGATCGGATCGAAGGACAGACAGGAGGAGAGTTGTCAGGGAGTGTTGGATTTATATGCTGCACCAATACGTCAATTACAAAGGCAAATAAAGCACTGTACTCCAGTGTACTGTTGGAGGAGGCGTTGCACCCTTCGCACGAATCACATTAAATTTGCTCGTGCTCATTAGGGCAGAATCCTGCTGGTTGTGCTGGTCCTGCCGCCGGTCGAACTTTCCACTTTCCACTTTCCACATTCCACTTTCACTCTGCTCGGTTAGACACAATGCGCCAACCCCCAAAATTGATGATGATGCACTGCAGCAATCCACCCCCGCAGTTATCGTTTACTGTTTCTGTTTCTGTCGCTGTTGCCGTTCCCGCTCTAATATCATTTTGCAATTTGCACTTGGCAAATAAAGGAGTGATGCTGTGGCAGATAAAAACATTTCTATCCTTTGTTCTAGCCCCGGGGCAACAATGTTCCCAGCGCCAACTTTGCAACAGCAACAACGCCAATGTATTTTTGCAACCGTTTACATCTCAATGGCCAAGCATCCAAGGGCAACAATGGCTCCAAGGCTGAAACACATGCCACACATTGTTAAATGAATTATCGCCTACATCGAAGGCATCGATAAATCGCCAGCTTCAGTTTTTATACCCTGCAGAGAAGAGAAGCGTGGGGTATTTATTAGATAATCGGTATATTACCTCAGATAAAAATCGCTTCTCAAATAAAATTACTCATATAATTATTTATGAGGGTATTGCGTTCAAAGGTTGTTCATAACATAATAACGTAATAAAATTCTAGTTTTTTAATCAAGAAAGAAAACTATTTAATTCCGGTTTCTTAAAATTAGAGTATACATTTTGATTGAAAGATTGTGTGTGTAACTGGTGGAAGAATATATGACAGACTATATAAAGTATATATTTTATTGAGCAGCATTAATAGCAGAGTCGATCCGTCCATCCTAGATGCAGGAGACCAAAGACTAGAGACTAAATCCTGATTGTTTTTTGTCCGAATCGTTATATCAATCAAGGAAATCAAGTTTTACCTTGAACATCTTTTGTCTTTCGTAACCAAACTGATAGAATATGAATTTGGTTTTATCTACTGGTCATATAGCTTTCACAGGACCGATCGGCCAATCTCTGTCAAACTGACAGCATAACAATTTGGATTGGTAGCTACTCTTTAAAATTGTCTTATTTAATTTCGAATACAACTAGACAATATTATTAAAATAATATTATTACCAAATAATATCAGTATACTATAGGTATGTATGTATTCCGCACATTTTACTTTTTGAATATGCCACATAAATGAGGGTCTTACACCAAGTTACATTTTGCAAATCCAACTATATTTGGATAGAATTAGAATGAAATTTTTTCAGACTTTCTTAAAACATTGAAAAGTATAAGAAGTAAAAATGGCAAAGGCTAATTAATATATATTGTTTTCTTACATTTAATTACCATTTTTTTAATTTTTAATTTGTTTACTTCTTTCAATTTTTGAAGTTAGTTAGTTTTAATTTGTTTACTTCTTTCAATTTTTGAAGTTAGTTAGTTTTAGATTTTCTGTACAACCTTAGACTCACTACATATTTTATGGATTCTCTACCGTGTTTATCACTTTACAGGGTACCTGTTAGACAAACATATTCGACAAGTAGCAGTTGACCACGGTAGGAAAGTTCCCATGTCTGGCACGCTCAACCCTTGGGACAACCGTTGTGTTTGTGGCTTGATTGACATGATCCCAGAGTATAGCCCATTCCACTTTATCCCATTTTATGGTGTTCCATTCCGTAGTATTCCTAACCTGCGCTGTGACAAACAGCTGATTGCGTGCTCATCTGAGGTCTGGCATGATTTATGTTTCAAATTGAATTTCTTGACTTTTTGCTGGCTGCACGGACGGAGAACACAGAAGACACGTGGCCCAAGCTGTCCAAGAGCTCAAAGATTCAAGAAACTAACAGGAATTGGAGAGTAAATTAGCTCATTTTCCGGTACACTTGGCTCACGTGCTCGTTAGCAGCATTTGGGGCGAGTTCATTGACATTTGCAACTGTTACTTGTCCCCTCCTTTTGAAGACTGGGCAGCAGCTGTTTGCATTTTGCGCTATATTTTCTCATTCTGTTCTCTCGTTCTGTTATCAATAGTTGTTGGCCACAGCAAGAAAAGCATCAAGCGGCAAGTGGAAGCTCGTGTCACGTACTTGTTCGCTGATTGCCTCAAATTGTTTTTTGCCATTTTTCGGCACATTTGGACATGCGTTAAGGAGCCGCAATCCCCAAAAAAATAGAAAACTCCATCAGGGTTGCTATTTAACAGCAAATTAATATTAGTGGCAGTTAGACAGTCAACCAGTCTGACAATCTGACACTTTGCCAGTCATTCTCAGTTACTTAAGAACGATTATTTCGGAAACGCGTTACATTGAACACCCTTGCCATTTTCAGAGTTCTAGAAATTCGATGTGAACTTTTTGTTTTTAGTTTTGTTCAAGATTTGAAAATACGCTTGCTCTCACACATTTGTTGGTTACTTTGGGAGTTGCCTTGGCAGTTTATCTACTTGTTGACAGCTGCCCAAAGGGAATTAGTTATCAAAAGACGCATAAATCCATTGCAACAAAACGCTTTGCTGAACACTGTTTAAACTCATCGGAGCAACGGAGCCATGGAGCTTTGCGTCTCCGTCGTTCATTTTGCACTTTTGCTTAAATAAAATATGAGCCGAATTGAGAGCTAAGCAGATGTCTAGATATCATTCATACATCAAACAGTACGATATATTCTTATTCTTTTCATCAGAAGTTTGTAGTAAAAATATGTTAGAAACTTTAAAGATTTATTTAAGTGTAGTTATTAAAATTAAGATTCAATTCATTAAAAACAAGAAACCTATGTTCTACGAATAGTACGCAAATAAATTGAATTTAATATTCGAAATTTTCTCAGTAAAATATTTCCTTAATCGTTTAATAAAAATAAAATTTAAATATATTTCATAAATTATATCTCAGCTGTAAAGATACTATATTTAAACTCTGACTCCTAAATCTAAAGCTAGCTTTAAGCAAAATGTAAATATTCGGCAAATAAAGCAAATTATTATTATTATTAATATTCAAAATATAATAATATTGTATAGCTTACAATAAAGCACAACAAAATTAACAAATATGTATTTAGATATTAGAACAAAATGAATAGTTACTTAACCCATCGAAAGAAAATAGTCTATAATTTTGTTTTGGCTTGATTCAGAAATCGTTGGTAATTAAAACGTTTGGGGTAATAAAAACCTTTACCTCAATTTTCGTACACTTTCTATAACTAAAGTCTTGTTTACCTTTTCCGTTTCGTTTGTTCCGTTTAAAAAGGAAAGAAGTCCTTTATTGCCTTCTTCTCATTAGCACTCGAAATGTCTTGTTATTGAGGCCACGAAGTCAAATGGGTTGCTTCGTTTCACAGACGTCTTTATGGCTGTTTGGTCGTGCAAATACGCCAAGTATAATAAAATTATTTCCGCTATTGCTTAGTGGATTTCAGTTGGTTCTTAATTTTCATGTTGCCACCAGACTCTTGTGGCAAATCAAAAAAAGGTTCGCTTGATTTCGCTTGATTTCTTGACACGCGACAAAAAGGACTCGAGTTTTGCTTGATTTAGCTGCGTTGAGATAAATGCGCTTTGTTTGCTTATCGGTCGTTCAGCTAAATGGGAAATGATAAACATAAGTTGAACTGAGCCTAGACATTGACAGGCGGTGTCCCAATTGGTTCCAAAGGACAACGGCATAACACAACACGTGCTGTCCTGCGTTATGTAAAGCTATGCAAGTCCAGGACTCCAACTGCCTGCCAACTGTAGCGACAGCGACCTCCGCTCTTTGCCTTCTGCTCTGGACTCTGTACTCTGTACTCTTTGCTCTATGCTCTGCTGTCCCTGTCGCATATTGAACCCTGGTTTGGGTGTTTGCATTTTAAAACCAACCCTCGAAAAACGTTTGCCAACTTCAATTTCACTCGCTGTCATTTGAAGCGGCCCGTCGGACCCTTCACTCCCCCATTTCCATTCATAGCCAGTGAACAACAGTGGTGTAAATGTTTATCTATTACATCAAAATAAACTTGCTAGTTTTGATTTATTTAATCTGAATATATGTATTAAATAATATATATAATTTTTTATCCTTAAAATAAAATACTAGAAAACTAATATAACATTGCAAAAGTTAAAAGGAAACTATCACTGACTATTTTAATTCGCATCGTTTGCTTTATGTAATTACTTATATATTTTTTCAAGCAAGCCATGTTTTAATTTTCATATAGACTTTATAAATTGTAGTGATTTTTTGGACAGAACTCGCTCATAATGTTAACCAGGTGCTGCTTTTATTTTGGTCTTAAGACAGTGCTCTATTTGTTCCATAAATTAATAAATTTATAAATGTGTTATGATATATGATTTAATTTTGTAGCTATCAAAGTACACAAATAATAAATATAATTATGGTCAAGAACATTCTTATCCTAAAAATAAAATACTAGAAAGCTAATATAATATTGCAAAAGTTAAAAGGAAACTATCACTATTTTTATTTGCAACATCAGCTTTATGTAATTACTTATATATTTATTCAAGTAAACCAGATCATAATTTTCATAAAGAATTTATAAATTTTAGTGGATTTTTTAAATACAAAAAAGTTGACAGATCTCACTTATAATGTTAACCATGTATTGCTTATAATTTAATTTAAAGACAACATATCCAGTGTTTTGATATTTATTCAAAAAATTAATAAATATATATATGATGTATGATTTAATTTTGTAGCTATTAAAGTACACAAATAATAAATATAATTATGGTCAAGAACATTCTTATCCTAAAAATAAAATACTAGAAAGCTAATATAATAATATAATAATAATATAATATTGCAAAAGTTAAAAGGAAACTATCACTATTTTAATTTGCAACATCAGCTTTATGTAATTACTTATATATTTATTCAAGTAAACCAGATCATAATTTTCATATAGATGTTATAAATTTTAGTGGATTTTTTAAATACAAAAAAAGTTGACAGAACTCTCTTATAATGTTAACGATGTGTTGCTTATAATTTAATTTAAAGACAACATATCCAGAGTTTTGATATTTATTTAATAAATCAATAAATATATATATTATGATGTATGATTTAATTTTGTAGCTGTCAAAAATACACAAATAAATAATTGCAGCACTTTTACCACTTGTTTTACCACTGTGCAAGTCTTTTGAATATCCACTGGGAATTGACGTAGCTATTTTGTAACCCCATTTGGCCTGCATTTTGCGCGCTTTTCGATTTTGTTCCTCAATGCATAGCAATTCAGGGACAGAGGGTGTCCTGTGTCGTCCGATTGACCAGGTAGCCATGTAGCCAACGGTGCAAGTGGCCATATATACGAGTCTGGATTCAGTGTTTGGGTTTGTTAATTTTTCATTCGATTTTTTGGCTGCGTCTGCACAGTGCGCATAATTTGTTGCTTTGCCAAATTGTTGCTTTTCCCGCTCCCTCCTTCCTCTCTTGCTAAGAAAATATCAATCTCTTTCCCACTCGTTGGCAAATGTTCGTTGGGGCCCGAAAATGCAATTGAAAAACTAAAAGCGTAAACAAGTGGGTAACATGGCCAACTCGTGTTCCGCATCCACTTTAAATTTCAAGTGTTTTCCTTTCAGTACAAGTCGAACGTTTGTTTGGGGTGCTGTCCTTTTCTTTTTGATTTCATCGTTATGGCCCCGTATTTTGTTAGCTTGTTTGTTTTTGTTTTTCTTTTGAATTGAAAATCGCAGATGCCGAAGTTTGTATTATCCAGGCTTAAACTGCATAGCCGACAATTTCTGTGGCGCAGCTTAATACACACAAAACAGCCGTGTTAAGTCCTTTGCAGGCTTATGAATGAACGTAGGCTCAAGAAGTATTTGCACGCTTTTCGTGGCCTAAAAGTATGCTACGTTTAAATTACTTGGCTCACACACACAGCAACGATGTCTGCTCTTTAACACAAAAGTGTTGTATGAATTTGTAATCAGTCTTGAGATTTGGATGCCAAAAACATTATAAAGGTTATTTGATCAGATTTGAACTAGCGTTTATTTATGTTTAATGTCTACTTTAGACGTTCAGGTTTGCTTTTAAAACGTTTTTCTGAATGTAATAAAACGAACACACATATATAGTAGTAATCCACGGGCAATTCTAAGATGTTTTCCACAAAAAACTATACCTTAAAAAACAATTTCTAGCTTTATTTTTTTTTTGTTTTTTAATTCTAACAGTTTTTATATTTTTCTAAATGTCTTACATTCTATTGTATACAGTTAGAGTATCAACTGTTCAGCATTATTTGTAAAATTCACCTTTTTGTGTTTATTGCTGATTGTTTCACTTGTTTTTGAGGATAACAATAAATTTTTATTGTTGTTACGGTCGTCTTTCGCTTTCTTGTCTGTTTGATGTTGTTGCAATTTCGGTTTCATTTCTTGTACTTGGGTTAACGCTTTCAAATTGATCCCAGTAAAGAGCGTCCTGTCTTATTTATTGATTTTTGTGTTGTTTTTCTGTCCCTTTTTCATTTAGGTTTTTAGATTTGTTGGCATTTTGGCAAAGTTTTTTGGCGGCTGTGGCGATGACTGCGGCTGACAAATGGTTTGAACTTTGTCAAAAGTGAACAATATGCTGTTATTGTAGTTGTTGTTGTTGTTGCTGAGCTCAGAACTTCATTTAATCTAATTAAATTGCAGAACAGTAACTGTAAACTTCATAAAGTTTTCTCTAACAACAATCTCCCCGTCGTCTGTTATTCCACAGCAACAACATTGGGCCAAGTTAATGTCCCTGAACATTGCCAAGGAACGACAACGACAACATTGAGAATAGAGAAAGAAATTGTCATAACTATAAGCAGTTCTTGCTGTTGTCTTATGTTTAGTTGTAGTTGTTGTTATTGTAGCTGCTGCAATTAGCTGGCAGCTGTCTGTAGAAGTCGGAATTTGGATGTAATTAACCTGTTGGGCTTCAAGTTGTAGCTTCAACTTGGTGTACAAGTTTTTTGCCTTAAGTCTGTCGCTTAGTTTCTCATAAAGTTTCTGCCAAGTTTCTGTGCGATGTGAGTTTGCAAAAAAAGTTGGTGCTATCCATCTGGAATTACGATAAACTGCAGAATACTCGTTGAAGCATTTAGACTACAATGAGTTGAACAAGTTTCAAGTGCTATATCCCCTAATTCGTCTATCAAATAACGAAAAATAATAAAATATTCAATACCTATTTTACTAATTGTTCTTCGTCACTTGATCTTAATTTAATATTTTTTGTATGCATGATAATAATCCGATTATCCGCTTTTTTCATTAAAAATAATCGGGTTATCTTTCGAGTCGCAAGGGTCACAAATTACCAAGAGGATTAAAGAGAATTTCAAAATTTTTTAATGTTTTTTTTTTGTTCACATACTTTTATTAGAATCAAGGCTGGGACACACTATAATTTTCAAAAAGATTCGGTTTGGTAGCTAGAACCATACAGTGAGACTTAGACTCGAACCTTGCTTTAATTTAATACAGCAAAGTCATTTTATTGCTTACATATTTTCCTGATATTGTAACCAAATTCAATTTTGTATTAACAACAAATCGAATATTGTAAGTATTTTAAATTTATTTGAGGAAAAGGGTATATTGAGTTCGTTACAATTTATGACACAGGGACAAGTAGACATCGCAGACCTTATAAAGTATATATATTCTTGATCAGCATTAACAGCGGGTCGATATAGCCTTATCTTTTCGTTTGTTTGTCAAGTCGAATGAACAAAAAGATCTCAGAAATTATAAGAGCGAGAGCAACCAAATTTTGCACACAGATAAAAAGTAGCATATTTTACATAAAAAATTTAATTTATTTTTAATTCATTTTTATTTCATTAATTAAATGTAATTTATATTCCAATACTTTGTTTCCAATGATTTGATGATCATTTCAGATATGCATCATAGTGTCTATTTTTTATATGTAACACTATATTACTGGAGTTGCCGCTTGTTTTAAATATTTTTGTGCATAGTATGCACTTTACAGTCCCTTTTTTTTATCCGAATAATTGTCTTTAATTTTCATGACGCTTTTGTTTCGTCTTTAAATTCCAGTATGACCAATGCAAAATATCCCAAAAAAAAATCGAATATTTGATATATTGCCAAACCAATATCGCGATATAAATATATATAAATATATATAAGAGCGAGAGCAACCAAATTTTGCACACTGACTTTAATTGCGTTGAAACAGGTCATGTTTGTTTCAAATGTTTGCCACGCCCCCCTTCATCTCCCAAAAATAGATATATAACACCCCACCCTTAGTTTTTAATTTAATTTGCTATAATTGGTAACTAATAATAGTTTGAATTATCATCCTACTTAATTGCAATAGTATTGATTTAAAAGCTCGAATTAAATCGGTTTGAATCGCTTGAAATTAAAACAAAGTGCAATTACTAAGTGAAAAGTAAAGTAACCAGTCAGGAGTCTTATGAATATCTTTAACTTTTTATCTGTTTTAAATCTGTTTTTATATTTTACAGTTGAAAGGGGTTTTTCTTTGCGGCATCACTTTAAAGTCATGTACCAATTTTATGTCTCCTTGACAGACTCTTTTTAAAGAACTTTACAGAGATTCCAAGGGTAAGAAACTACTTTGTGGTACAGTTTGTCATAATTTGCAACTGCTGCACTGCATTGCAGTGCCACTTGCCGCCCCCCGCACTTGTGCTTATTAACTGCTGAGCCATTTGGAGTATTCTATGGACTTAATAGAGAACAAGGAGCGAGAGAGGAATGGATACAGGGAGGGGGCAAGCAGGGCAATGGCTTGGCATTTGCATGTGCAAGTCCTTGCTGCTTTTGTTGGCGTCGTTGTTGTCCTTTGACTATGTCGCTGCATAATTTATGACTGCTTACTTGCTAGCTATGCATGCAGTTGTGTCTTTTTTTAGCCAAATGCCACATGCCACTTGCCACTTGCCGCATGCCGCATGCCCCCTGCCTCTCGACGGAAGTTTGCTTGCATTGGCCAAGTGCTGACCCTTCAACTGAAGCGTGAGACTTCTGTCTGCTGCGTCCTGCGTCAGTGCGTGGCATGACTCTTAAATCAGCTGCAGTTCGATTGATACCACACATTTTCATTTGCATAAGCCGTACGAGAACAACAACTTTAAGCGCCTGGGGCTAACACGTCTAAGCCCCGAAGTTGCACTAACTCAATTATTAAACCATTTAATTTATATCCAGCGAAAGGTCCAGCCGATTTATGGCACCATTGTGATTTGAGATTAACATGTGCTTACCACGTACGAACACGGACCAATACCTCCCGCCCGCCCCTCACACAAATTCTCACATATATTTATATATATGTACATATATATAAGCAGCTAATAAATTTTTGTCATGCAACATATGGAGAGCAAAAGGACCTCCTAGCGTGTAGGCAAACTTGGCTGCTGTCCCGCAGGGTACGAAATAAGTTGCCTTGGTTTTAAGTCGTACCTCAATCTCCATCTTATTATTGCTTTTGATGTTGTTGTATTTAATTAGTGATATGCTTGAGGGTACCATATATCGACAATTTATTAAAGTTGGCCCATTGAGGCACTGCCAAAAGCTGTGCGTCGTTAATTTTAGCTAATCAAGACTATGACTCTATATAGCTATATATACTATTAAAAATGTTTTGAATATGTAGAGCAGAACATTGCTATCGAACTGTTGATTCAACGGGAGACTTAGACAGATTCACAGAATTTTTATATAAATTTAATAATATAGAAAGGAAATTATCTACTGGATTTACCATATTTATAAATAAATACTTAGTTTAACACTCATTTGCTTCGTTCCTGATCCTTCTATAGAAACAATTTATACAACAGACAAATATGATATGATATGATATGGGACATTAGGATACCCAGCGTTCCGTCAGTCGAAGAATTGATATCCTTGCATAGCGTTGTATTCAATTTTCAACTGATTGATCTAACGAGAGCTATATGATATAGTGAACCGATTTAAATTAAATTGGATGAGATTTTTGACTAGACTTGGCACGTAGCTAGATACATATTTTAATATTTTTATATCATAACAATTAGTTTTAAGTACTAAAGAGTGGTGAGAGCGTTCATATACCAGTTACATGTCCAATACAGAAAAAAAAACTAATCTGAAAATGCATTTTAAATTTGATCTCGACCAAATAAATGATTTTAATTCAAATTCATTATTTATAATCCCATATTTGGTTTCTCAGTCTCAGCCAAACAGATTTGATATCATTCTATTAATTTTTGTTTTAATTATTAAGTAAAGAATCCGTACATCATAATATTGTATCTATTCTATTAATTAAAACTGATTATATTAATCAGTAACTCCGTCTATTCAGCTATCTGATTCATGTCATCTTTAACAGCACTCACAATAATCCGCATTAGGTTAATTATGGGAAATTCTCGTACTTGCGTCTTACGGAATTAAAAAAACGTAACTTTCCACTAATCTAAAGGTATTAAAAGCGGATGGTGCTCTTATATACTTATCGATTTTCAATAAAATACATTCCCTTCTATACCGGGTCAAACCTCAACAGAGGTGAAGCAAGCTCCTAGAACTCCATCTGACTTCAAAAATCAGTTTAACATTTGTTGTCCTCCAATGGAGGAACTATCAGATGTTAAGCTGATAAGAACAGACACTACACTTGATCTTAGCCAAAAAGGCCGAGAAGCGATAACTCGAAAGATGTCAAGGTCTATCACTCTATTCGCCGACACCTTTAAAGACTTGAGAATTATAATGATAACGTATTTGTAACACATGCATGTTTTGAAAACCACCAAGGGTAGTTTACGTAGGGGTAGCCTACTTTAGGGTGACTTCTCCCTGTACATTAACGTTATAATTTCCAAGCAGTTTAGTTCTGTTTTTAAGTAAACTGGATGTGGTTTACGGTGTATCTTCACTCTGGCTTCTCTTCATTTGTCGAATAAATCTTTCGCCTTTTACTAAAGATTTCCGTGGAGAGGAGCACTCTAATGAGTCTAAATATAATTTTTAGTTGTGCCTGGCGATTCTCGTTGCCGGGTCAGTTTTGAATAAATGGAGTAATGGAATAATTTTAAACCATAGAGTTTCGTTCTAGTTCATCTAGAGTTCTTGAAGTTTCTTATATAACATGAGTTTTCTCCATATTTTATTTCGGAAAAATATTGATGATATAAATAAAATTTGACGAGTTCTCACTTAATATGAGTTGTGCTCCCACTAATTTTAATCATTGCATTGCATGGTTTGAGTTTAGCTGCAGTGTTATTCATTATGGTAAAATAATTTTTCTTCTTTGCTTTTACAAAGAAATATAAATTAACGGTAATAACAAATATATATCGCAATGTTTTCACATAACTACACAGGTATTTATTTTATCCTCGTTAAAATGTCTCCTATATATACATATATCCTAGCAATATAATATCTATCGATTTATCAATCATCCACGAACAATGATGGCAGTTTACCGCAAATTTTTGATAATAGATTTTAATGTTAGAGACTATCGAAATGACTTAATATAATCAATATTATAAATGGCCAGATTTCCAGATAATAGCGATTTTGGAGTAATATTTAATAGCGTAACGCAGTTTAATCTTTATATAGTCTTAACTTTTTAAACTATTTAACAAAAAAAAAAAAAAAATATTTATTTATATATTATTATTAACTAAATATTAATTTAATATATGTGGTCACAAAATTGATATATGTTTAAAGAGTTGCACTCTCCCTTAATTAAATGAACTCCTTGGTAAATAATTTTTTTGCCTCCTAGATCTGAATTAATGTAATATCGTTTTTTTTTAGAATTAAGGAAATGTAACTAGAAACCGATAATTAAAATGATTGTTTAATGTTCCACCACAGTTAATGGGTTCAACTTTGTGTGGCCCTAGTTTACATGGGCTTTATGATCATTCCTTATAGTTGGTGTTAGTCATAACTTTGGCTTGTAAAATGGTCTACCCATAAAATTTAATAAGCGTTCAAAATTGCCCCGCATTTGACAGCTGTTTCACGTCCTGTGGATCCATTTTATTTGTGTCAACGTTTATGACAGCTACAAAAGTCAATTAGCCCTGTTAAACGGGCAATTGGGCATTTCCTTGTTGGCTTTAAATGGCCAGAACGGAACTTAAGAGCTATCATCGTCTTTATTATGGTATTTTTCTTTGCCTGAGCAAGTTGTTGATATGCAGGTCGCAACTTACAGCCTAAACTTTTGCTTAATTAGTTAAATACTTTAGCAGATACTTATTTGCAGAGCAATCGAGGAGAAGTAATTCGTCTTGATGGAGATTCATGCAATTTTCTAACAGATCAAACAACATTTTATGCACTTTACTCACATTCTTTAGATTAATTTATTTAGACATGTATGTGATATGTGTGATAATTTACAAATCATATAAGCGATACTAGCGAAAATGTATATCTTGTCTAACGCAATATATAAGTGGTTTATCTTCTAACTACGTTAATGCTGATCAGATATTTTAAGCATTCATTCTACACTTTTAATCAACTGAACATCAAAGCTTTGAGATTTTCTGGCGTTCTAATATTGCTTCTTGTGTGTGGATTCAGCTTATAAATTTAGTCAAAGCACGTAGCGTAAACTTGGCAATAAATCCGGTAAGCCCAACAGTCACATATACTCTCTCTATCTTTCTCTATCTATCGCTTGTTCTCGTTTGCAAACAAACAGTTCGCTGGGCTACACGTGGCGTATTAACAATATCGACATGGGTAAACATGCCCCAAGGGTTGTCTGGGGAAAGTAATTTACACTTTTTCAGCTTGAGAATCAGATTGAAATTATTTTTTCTAAATTTTCCTTTTCGACTCTACTCTCTTTGCAGTCAAATTAAACCATTCTGAAAAGGGGAAGGACGACAAAAATTAACACAAATGTATCATAAAGTGACATATCTCGAACAACCCCCACAACAGCGACAAGGACGACAAGGACACGTGCTAAGAGGCCCTTATCCGTTGCCATTATCAGTGAGACAGTGAGCTAGTAAGCCAGCATGCCGAACCTTCATCATGTTGACTATAATCGGAAATATTCCGCAACGGAAACGATACAGGTAAGTGAATGAGCTCCCTACATTTTCATTTTAATATTGGCCAATAGCCAAGTTTAATGGCATTTAAAATGCAACTTGAGTGCGGTAATTAAAAAGAAGACGTTTATTTACGAGCTGCCTTTGCGGCACGCGACCAAAACTGGGCAGCATTTAACGCGTTCGCTTTCCTAGCTTCTCATTTTCCCACTTTCCTATTTGCCCTCCAACTCGTGTCCATTTGTCGATTTTTCACACCCAAAAATGAAGGTTTTCGGTCTTTCTCTTTGACTAGGTCTTGATTGATGTGCGCGTTCTGTTGTCTGAGCAGCTCAGCAAATTAATTGAAGAGTTTTATTGTCCTACTTGTACTTCGCCCAGAACACGCCCCTTATTAGCGGGGCAATTGCTGTCATAAATTTAAGCTCAATTTGAAGATAGAAACACTTCTTATGAGCGCACAGGGAGAGTGCAGTGTGCGGTTAACTTAATTGCTTAATCGGGTGTATAAGATGTGTCAATAGATATGCAACAAAGAGTATGTACAAAGAATTGTGTAAAATAGGAATAAAGGTTTTGAAATATCAAAAAGTTAACTTGAGACATGAGAGAACTTTTGCACATTAAGCAATAATATAAAATAATATTATATTAAAATTTACTACTGAATCACTTTTTTTAATTAATTAGTTGTTATGTCTAACAAAAACAAATTTTGTCGAACTTTTAGATATTAGTATGGAATTTTTAAATGTCCCATTTCTTCCTATAGTATTCAGTATTCAGTATTCTGTATTCATTTACCTTGTTATCATTTCTATGAAGCATTTAATATTTGTTTGTTTACGAGAAGGTTCGGTTCGGTGGTTGGAGTCATAGAGCAATCTCAGGTTTGGATCCCTGAACTATAGGTTTGGCTAAATTTGATACAAGAACATATTTTTATTGCTTAAATTTTATTGATTTTTTTGACCATACAAATTTTGTATTACAAAATTTAAATTTTTCAAGTAATCTAAATTTATTGGAAGATTTAAAATTTTATTTAATTTTATTTTTATTGAAATTCTAAAGTATAATTTCATGTATTTTTATATAATATATTATATTTATATAATTTTTATTTTTATTAAAATTCTCAAGTAACAAATTTTTATTTTTTGAACCAAACCTTCTATATATGAAAGTGTTTCGTTGCAGATTGGAATTAAGGGGACATAAAAATACAAGGTTTTGGTTCATGAGGCGGCTTGGTTTGCTTTGTTTAGAAACGGTTAGCAGCCTTTTTTATAACATCTAAAAAACACATAACATTAGTTCAAAATAGATATATCTCTTCGAATTCAACTTTGTTAAAAGCTTAAATAACCGCAGAGCATCTGCAAGTCGATTTATTAAGCTTCGTGGTTGGATATGACTTGTATGTTGTCTCAGCTTTCAGCATTCCCATGTACATTTTTTGTTGGTTGTGTTTTATTTGTTATTTTTGCACACACAATCACAAAAACAAAACCAGACCAAGTCGGCAAAGCTTGGTTCTGCTGTTGCTGTTAGCCGGGCTTTGTTTTTGCTTTTTGTTGCATACAAAACGGCGCTTCCGCTTGCCAGAGTCGAAGCTGGATTTGGAGTTGGAGCCGGAGTCAAGAAGGCATATATATCTATGTGGGTCTGGGTCTCGGCTATGAATAGAACTTGATTAAGTAGTTTCCGCGTGTTTTTATTTGCACAATAAAAGCATAAAATTTTTGCCGAGTTTGTTGCCCGTTTATTAAAGCTGGCAAAAAAGTGGCAAAGCAAAAAAGTGTGAAGTGGACGCTTTTTGTATGGCAAACGCGACGTCATGACGTCTCTGGGTCTGGTCGTTGAGACTCGGGGATAAGGGAGTCCCCGGATAAAATACTAGACATGCTGTTGCTATTTAAGCCGCTATTTTTATGGCTTTTGTCGGAATGACGGCGTTATGACTCTATTGTGACATGGCGCCGACGTGGCATAGTTAAAACTTCATTTATTTTTTTGGCAAACAAGGGACATTCAGACAAATACGAATACAACCTCGAATACTCTATTTGAAGAGCAGTATTCGCTAGTAAATAGTCGTGGATTAAATTCATCAGTCTTCACTTGACATTTTCTGTTGCCAATTAAATAATATTTATATTTTATAGATAATTCAAAATGCCTAAAATATAAATAATTCAAAAAATCAAAACTAATTTTGTAGCTTTTAATTTTATATATTATTCAGCGAAATTAAGTTTATTAATATTTTTAAATGCAGGCATATTTAAATTTATTTCTATTTGATTGCGATTGCAATCGAATCATAACATAAGTCTGATAATCTTTAAAATACTTTGTCTGCATTTTTGGTAATCTATTTTCGTATTCCCAAAAGTTTTAATATAGTTGTGTGTAAAGTATTTTCAATATATATAAAATGTAAGGAATATTAACTAAATAAGTACAAATTGAACTGCAATTACACTTTACTTTTTAGAGTTTTATTAGAATTGTTATTTTTTATATATATAGTAAAAATGTTTTTTATTTTATTATAATTAAAAATATTAACAAATAGTAATAAGTTAAATATTGATAAATATTTGAAGGTAATTACTTAAATTTTAATCTAATTCGTATACAGACTATCGCTTCAAGATGAAATGATTAGTTGTAGGAAAGATGATAAGCGTTAATTTTTAAGTTCACACTGATTAGTATTCCTAATGTCGCTTTCTGTCCCTGACCACAATCGTAATGAAAATGTTAAGAATTTTCGAATGTTCGGTTTTTACATGCATTTTCTGGACTGTCATAAGTATTACCGCCATATGCCGTCTCCAGACACTGGCCATTAAAAATGATTACAAAATGCCGCTACACGAATCCTGGTGAAAGCAACGAGAATCTTTTGGCGCTCTCCCTTCCTCCCCCTCACTCTAACTGTATAAAGTAATTTCACTTTTCGGCGCATATGCTGCCTTGCAACCTTTTTTGGCACAACAGCAAGTCTTACTCTGTCTCTTTCTCTGTCTCTGTCACTCACTCTCTCTCTCTCTCTCTCTCTCTCTCTCTCTCTCTCTGTTGTTGTTGTTGCTTTTTGAATATTTATTTTTATTTTTGGGCAAAACAAACAACATAAATATGGATTTCTCATTAAAATGCCAAAGTTTCGCCGGAGTTGAGCTGCCGGCACGTCGAGATTGCCGGAATCTAAAGCGCAGGCGCAGTAGTTGCGCTATCTATTTCTCTCTCACTCTCTCTGGGCCTGTCTCTGTCTCTGTCTCTGTCAATGTCAATGTCGCTCTCTTTTACGCTCTCTGGCAGCGAGTCACGTGCAGCTGCTTCATTGAAGGAATTTCACTGCCTGTTTGCCGGCTTATTCGTGCATCGCCCTGTCCCTCCCGTTGTCGTCGCCGTTCTTAACACTCCGGCACGACAATGTGACGCATTTGTCATGAAACGGATTTCCGGTATTCGTTGTCTTTGTCCCGAGTCCCGAGTCTTCTTTTTATAGAAGGAACGGGTCCGTTGGGTCTCTGCCTTTGACACTCTTGACTTTAGGTTTGAGGGCGCAGGATTTTCAGTGCTTGGGGGATGGGGAGGGAGAACTTGAGCACTTGGTCTTTGCCTACAAGTTGTTCAATCTTTTATGACAAAGCACGAGCAAAAAATAAATGGAATAGAGAAAAATTGTTGATTATGGCCTGCCGCAAAAGTGGCTATTTAGCATTTTAGAGTAGGCGACCTAAGGCACATATTTTGACTCTTTCTCCTTTCTTCTCTTCTCCAATAAGCGACTCTTCGTCCCTCTTTTTCTTGTCGCATGAATTTTGCATTAATTTCATTATATTGTTATACCAACGGGAATTTTAATCAACGCTTTCAACATCCATAAATATGCAACGAAATTCGACAATGATAATAGTTAATGAGCATTGGATGGCTAAATGAGCTTAGAGGGTGGGTTTGAAGCCTCGAAGGGGGGATGAAAACTATTTTGTTGTAGTAAATTGCTTTGTCGACTAAATTGCTGAGAGTGTGACACTTTGTCGGCTATTTGAAGATAATTTCAGATAATAGACTGACAGTTATTTTAACATTATCTGTATGCGAGGATTTTAAGGAGAAAATATGTGAATAGTTAAATACTTGGGTTATTTGGGGTACTCAAACTGTTAATGACACAACCAAAAGCAATTGTTATTGGGTCTATTTATGCATACTTATAACAACTAAGGGTTTTATGGGCGTCCTAAGTGGAAGTGTAAACTATAAAGTGTCTCTCATGTCTGACTCCATAAAAAACGCATTAAATCATTTTGACTCCTTTCAGTAATAATTTTTGTAGATTAAATGTCATCAAAATGAAATAAATTAATTTATAGCAAATAGAGTAATATGCAGTATAAACTGCTTTAAATGGCTTAAAGTTGTTTATGCTTTGTTAAATTGGTTAACTGATAATATAAGAATAGTAAAGTAATAAGCAGGAACCGATAAAAAGATATATGATAGTTTTTCTATTTTTGTTTTTAACAACATTTTAAGAATTATTCTGTGAGTTCCGAAAAATAACTTAAATTTACTTTAGGATTTGTTTTATAGAAAATATTTATTAATTAACTGTAGATCAAGGTCCAGTTACTGTTTCATTCAATTTAGGGATAGAAATGTATTTTAACATTAAGGTCAAAGGTCAGTTACAAAACTGTGTTAAATTGCTGCATTTATTCAGCACAATCTTCACTTTAGTGATACAAATAAATATGCAGCTGCAACAATTATTCTTACTTACTTCAACCCTTAATCTTACCTAGTCTGCATTACCTGATATTCGCCAGTAACAAACTGTAAAGATCAGCTCTAATGTATGTTACACTTTGCTTGTGGACATAATGCTTACAATTCGCAACTCGTTTTAGTGTTTGTTGCATGGAAATATTTTGAAATATTGGTGTTTAGTTATCTTTGCGCAGAGGCGATATCGTAACCAATGAAGTTCTACTGAGGTGCGATTATTGCTAGTTGAAAACTTTAACCAATACCCCGCCATGGGGACGTGAAATACCGTCCACTACGGCAATTTTTGAAAGCCCGAGAGGGCTAATATTCTAATACATTTCATAAGCAGCGAAATAATCTTATTTTATATAGTAAAATGGAAATACAGTAGAACCCGGTTATAAAAACTCCGCCTATAGCGTTAGTCCGCTTATTGTGACGGAAACTTGATGGCTTGGTTGGTCCCCATACAAAGTTATTTGAAAGGACCGCCGGTTAGTACATCAGTGTACGTCTCCGAGTTTTAGCGAAAAACCGCTTATACAGACGAGATTTTTCATAATTCAACCGAATAGTGCGCGTACCCAAAAAAAAAACAGTAGAATAATGCCAACAAATTTAAGCGAAGTCACAAAAATGTTGAGAACGTGTATATGCAGACCTCATGCCTATATTCCATGAGATGTTCCTTTATATTTCTAGTTTTTCTGCTTTTTCCAATAAAACTTAATGCGTAAATTCGCCAAATGTGAGTTAATGCACTAAATGCACATGATGATGGTAAAAAATGAATTTATTTTATGTTAAAACATATTACGAACATGGCAACCGTAAAATAAACAAAATAAATAGTTTTTTCCACCTTACTGTTAGTGCGTCATCCGGATATAACGACCGTCCCTTGAAAGTCGCTATAATCGGATTCTACTCTAATCACAATGTTAAGGTACAATTATTTAATATTTTAATTCAAAATATGTAAAAGAATTTAAATTTTTGCATTTTCAACTGAAATGAAAAAATAAATTTCTTTCGACATTTTATTGTATTTAATAGCGCATAATATTAAAAGGACAATAACTAATTTACAAGGTTTCAATTATCTTGCGGAACTATAGCAATATCGATTATTTAAAAATATATTTATATAAATCGTATTAACGATATTTTCTGTTTAAATAAGTATTAAATTGACATTTAATATGTCACTTGAGAAAAAGTTCGACATTTTTTTAAGTTTCCGCCTTTTTCCATCAAAAAGTAGTGTTCTCCGTACCATGTGTAACATATATTAAACTATGTAAATCAGTGGTGTTCCAGAAATATAAACCAACCAAATTTTTCGATTGCTTTATTTTCTAGAAAAAACCCTTATATATATTTTTATGTGTTGAAAACTTTAATTCTCTCAAAATGAAAAAAAATAATAGCCATTGGTTTCACACTTTGAAGCGAAAGCTACTAGGAGTAATAAGATCTATTTATAATGTAAACGAGATATGGAGAGTTTCTGTAGTAAATAGTAAATTCACTTAAGCACAGATTTTCCAACCGCATAGTTATCATAAAATAGTTATCTTATAATTTGCTTCAAAAATATCGATTATCGCGCCTAGATATTTTTATAACATCAATATCGATCCCCAAAAATGTTAATCAATAAAGGTATTTTAACATATTAAATCTTAAATATAATTTTAAATATATGTTAAATTGGACCAGCAACAACAGTCGCCAGGCTCATGGCTAAAAAGTTAGATTTAGACTCATTAGAGTGCTTCTCTCCACGGAAATCTTTAGTAAAAGGCGAAAGATTTATTCGACAAATGAAGAGAAGCCAGAGTGAAGATACACCGTAAACCTCATCCAGTTTACTTAAAAACAGAACTAAACTGCTTGGAAATTATAAAGTTAATGTACAGGGAGAAGTCACCCTAAAGTAGGCTACCCCTACGTAAACTACCCTTGGTGATTTGAAAAAAATGCATGTGTTACAAATACGTTATCATTATAATTCTCAAGTCTTTATAGGTATCGGCGAATAGAGTGATGGGCCTTGACATCTTTCGAGTTATCGCTTCTCGGCCTTTTTGGCTAAGATCAAGTGTAGTAACTGTTCTTATCAGCTTAACATCTGATAGTTCCTCCATTGGAGGACAACAAATGTTAAACTGATTTTTGGAGTCAGATGGAGTTCTTCTAGGAGCCTGCTCCACCTCTGTCGAGGGTTGACCCGGTATAGCACTACTGCTGGGGTTTCAGCCCACATATAAAATTAAGTTGTGGAAAAACGATGAATCGATATTTCTCATGCTTTTTTGTAATGATTCTTTATAAGGAACTTTATGTAGTGATCCAAATGAAACTCATTGAAGACTGTATACAGTCTTGTCAAGTCAGCTTTCTGAATGACAAACAAAAGAGGGTAACTTTTGATTTCGCATATGATGGGAATTCTATTTTCTTTTTTTTAATCCAAATATTAAATATTTTTCATAGATGTATTGGATATGGAAGGATAAAATGGCTTCCAAGTTTATAGACTCTATAATATTGAGTCAATTACAATAAAATTAGCTTGCAGTGCTGGGGAACTGAAGGGTTTTGCTTATTGGACTCGACATACGCCTATTATTACTGGAATAGTAATATAAACAACCAAAAACATTGGTTGTTTATCTATGTTAATATCGAAGAGTAGGCAGTACTGTCTGTCTCTTATACAGTTTTGCATACACTGTTTATTGGGGGATATTCATATATGTATATACTATATGTGCATATTTATAAATATATTTCATGTTAAAAGTCGTTTCATCGACTTCAATCAATGTTTTACATCAACCATTTCGAGCTGATAAGTCCGCATTTATATATATTAATGTCATCTTAATAAGCTATTCAATCTGTATATAAATCGGTTGAGCGGCGTTCCGAACTCAGTACGATCTTAAAATTAACAAGAATGCGTTTCATACACGTCGCAGTTAGTGTCGCTCTTTTGGTTTGTATTCCGCGCGAATCAAAGTCCGAAAAGATCGATAATACCTAAACCGCTTGCAGGTCATTGTGAGTGCTGTTCCAATCAGGAATATCAAGGATGAGTTGAAGCAGGCTGCTGAACATACTGAAATGAATATTTCTCAGGACTTTATAAAGCAAACCGTTTCCATAGCTAAAATGGCTGTGGACAATAACATTATGATCCAGCAGAATCTGATAAGTGGCAAGATTTTATTGATAAATGGCGAAATAAAATTGTACAAGATAACGATCAATTGGAGATATTTCATCAAGAATTGTTTACTATTATGTCCATACCACTATCTAAGCCAATTGACAATCCAGCATTAAAAGTTGCTCTATACGATGAGGTATCAAAATTACCAGAAATTTTAAATAATCATTATGATGAATTTAGGGTTAGGGCCAACGAAATAATTCGTTTGGCCAAGCAAGCTGGATATACCGACAATTCCCTCGAAGAAGTATACAATAGCTTTGCTCAAGCTGTCTTCAAAACTGATCGGAGCATAGGCTTTCACAATTTGATTTGTTATCTGCGTAAAAAGTGATATATTAATATAATGTTTATCAAATCGTGATGCCGCTGACTAGTTGAAAACTTATTCAAAATAAATTTAAAAATAACTATGTACAACTCAATTTATAATGTGAAATAAATTATAAGAATAATTACAGTTTTTGAGATTGCCAGATAGATTACAAATACTTATGAGAACTATGTAGATGCTACATGCGGCACGAACGTGTTATCTCATAAAATGTATTTTTGAATTGTGAATAATATAACTGAAAGCAGAAGGTTTCTATATTATAGTGATGCCAAGGAATCGGTTTAAAATTCAACTTTTAATATTAAACATATAAAGTCATTGCATATTCACGCTTATATCTATATATATTCTTATTTTTATAGCGATGTTTAGACATCAATAAAGAGGTATTTGCGAAAGAAGTATATATATATATATTTCTACTAAATATATAAATATGTATATATATTATGACGGGAAAACATCTGTTGCTTTTGTTATTAAAGTACTCAAATCAAATGTGTTGTATGTGTATAAACGATTATTGGGGGCATCGGTCTTTTACTGGTAAGCTACAATGATGTCATAGCTCAGAGTTTGGAATAACACATCACGATGCATTTAATTTGTTGATTTTTCTGCCACTTCTGGAACCTATATTATTATGTTGGGGTTTATAACTTATATAATTGCAGGGATTCGCAAGGTGTCTCAACGATTATGATTCGAGCATAAAGTTAGATATTAAATCCAAGCAATTTGACAGTATAAAATAGATTACAATTTATATCGAGCTACCAATCAATCGAAAGCAATACAGAATGTGAGGAAAGAGGGATCCATTTAGATATTTTTTAAATAATAGAATCAACATGCGTTAGAGGCATATTTAGCATTAAGTAGAAATGCAAATAAAGATGGATTGTCTCGTCATCAATTACTAAAAAAAATGAAATCATATAAAAATTCGATGAGATCAGTGAATGAAAAAATATAAAAGCATTTCTCAATGATATGGGTATAATAAATTATTATATTTAGGATCGCTGTTAGCAACAATTATAGAATAGAATGATTACATTTTATAAAGAACTGTATCATTACTAACAGGAAATATTTACAAACTCGTAAATAACGCAATTCATAGTAATTTCATGGGTTTCGGGTCGTATTTAATTAAATAATAATTTGTTGTAAGAAAAAACTAATAATGCATTGATCAAAATTAAACAATAATTGAATTATATAAACATTAATATTGAAATTACATAAAATGGTTGTAATTATGTTGTAAATTGGGATTGATTTCTAAGATACAATCTATTGAATAATAAAAAGGGTTCTTTTCAGTAGCAATAAGAAGAAATTGTTTGTGGAACACACCTGAATGTTTTGCAACATATAAACTAAACATTAATTTTTAAAGGCAATAACGTAGACTATTAAAAATATGTTATATTTGGTAATTTGATAATTTATTTGTTTTTATCACAATTTTAGGCAAATTCCCAAAGTGCTGTAATGGTATAAAAAAGGGTTCGGGCATTAGACAAATTAAACTTAATGTTACTTCATTTTGGATGGGATAAATAGGTTGGATAATGACAACACGCCGACACACTTAAGCCCAATTACAATCACACAAACACAGTTAAGAGTCACTGAAGAATTGGGAAGGTCTCTGACAACCCCCAAAAAAGAGAACACAGAAAGCCGAATGCCAACCTGACCGAAAATTACGGCCACAATTTATGTTTATGTGAGTTGAAAGTTGTGCGGAACCGCTGGATTTTTATTATACTATAGTTCAAGTTCGACGTTTAAGGCTCCACTAAAGTTTTGGCTCGCATGTAAATTTACTGTTTTAGCCAACAAACTTGAGCCTTTTTATGGGCTTGAGAACTTAGAAAACGGAGAAGAGCTCGAGAAAAAGCAGATAGAAAAAAGGTAAACCAAAGCCGTTGAGATTTGTGTATGTTTGTCTCATCGCAGTGAGCCGAAACGTTGGTCAAACTTGACTGCGCTTTATGAAGTAACCAAGTGTAATACGAGCCCTGACCCTGGACTCCTTGCAGAAACATAATTCACTTTATTATATCCTAGCCTAGCCTACTTTCGAACGCATTTGCATGCCGGACATGTACCAAGTGTCGCCCTGATTTGATTTCTTTGCCATATCCTCGGGGATTCGTTCATCTAATTTATGTTTTATTTATGCAGCAATACGATTCCTCATATTGACGAAACGGCGAAGAGAGAAACCCATAAAAATAATTCAATTAAAATGAACAGATACAAACAATGCCTTTGATTTCGGTGACAAGTTAAGCTAAGGACTATTTAAATGCCATACCATAAAATAAGATTGGATGTGTTAGTGAATGCTTTAAGAAATTATGTCGAAACTTTAAAGATTTTGGGTAAACAAATGTTTCGTTTGCTTTGATTTTTATAGAAACAATTGACAGTAGTTTTTCAAATTATTACATAAAACTAGAATTACACTGCCATTTGCTTAGACCAACAATTTGGACTTTAGTTTTATAAGAAATTCGCTTGAAACTGTGATATGATATAACCATTTACCGGTGATAATTCATTTTGCTTCGGGTACTGAAACATTGACAGAATTTCTCGTGTCTCGTTTGAGGTCGTGTTATTTTAAATGCAT
The DNA here is from genome assembly GCA_018901795.1 of Drosophila sp. st01m. NCBI lineage: Eukaryota > Metazoa > Arthropoda > Insecta > Diptera > Drosophilidae > Drosophila > Drosophila sp. st01m. Next base: position 2,256,336 of record JAEIFG010000269.1, read on the forward strand.
TAAAGATACCAATAATGATTCTATATAATCAGGACAGGGAAAGGCAAACGGATATGGCAATATCGGCCTATTATTCCCGGCTTTTTAAAAGTATATAAAATAAATTATCTTCGTGTCATAAAGCAATGACACCTCCAAAATCAACGATGATTAAAATTACATTATTTTAAAAATCTAGCACTAAAAGAGGCTACCCGCTTAACATTTAATCCTCTCCAATTAAATTAGAAATAATACATAAATATAACATGACTTATGAATTTCTTGACTTAAAAGCTCATTAAGACTGTATACTGTTTTGTTAAGTCAGCTTTTTTTCCGTCAGATCCGAGGTTTTTTGAATGACAAACAAAAAGAGGGTAAATTGTGATTTAGCGGGTGATGGGAATTCTAGCTTCATTTTTTTTTTAACCCAATTATTAAGGATTCAGCCAAGTGAAGAGGTAAATATTTTGCACGCTTGTCGAATTAAGAAATTTTGTTAAATAACTACTTTTTATTACACATAGTACAGACATATTATCATAGATAATTTTATATTTACAGATATGGAAGGATAAAATTCCTTTATAATATAGAGTTAATTTCAATAAAATTAGCTTACAGTTCTAGGGAACTGAAGAGTTTGTTTGTTGGGCTCAACATACGTCCTTTATTACTGGAATAGTAATAGAAACAACTAAAAACATTGGTTGTTTATTTAGATTTTGGAGCTTTTTTAAAATGTCTGCCTCTTATACAGTTTTGCGCACACTGCTTATTAGGGATATATATGTGTATATTTATATATATATTTCAGGTTAAAAGTCATTTCATCGACTTTAATCAATTTTTTTTACTTTAGTAATTTCGTGCTAATAGGTCCGCATTAATATATTATTGGTGACATTTTAATAAGCTTTTCCATTTGTATATAAGTCGGTTGAGCGGCGTTCCGATCCCAGTACAATCTTAAGATTAACGAGAATGCGTTTCATACCCGTCGCAGTTAATGCCGCTCTTTTGGTTTGTATTCCGCACGAATCAAAGTCCAAAAAGTTCCATAATACCTAAGCCGATTGTAGGTCATTGTGAGTGCTGTTCCAATCAGGAATATCAAGAATGACTTGAAGCAGGCTGAAACGGAAATTTCCCAGGACCTTAAGGCATTTCCTTTCCATAGCTTAAATTGTTCTGGACATTAATATTACAGATCCACCAAAAACTCAACGGTGGCAACATTTCATTGATATATAAGATATTAATCAACATTTTACGACAAGAATTGTTAAGCCTCGTGTCTATAGCTTGATCTAAGCGAATTGACAATACAGCATTTATAGGTGCTCTATACGACGAGGTATCTTAATTTACAGAAACTATAACCAATCATTAGGATGAATTTAAGACCAGGACGAAATAATTCATTGGGTCAAGCAAGATGGATTGTCAGTATATCCATTCTCTCGAAGAAGTATACAATAGCTTTGCTCAAGCTGTCTTCATAACAGATCGCCTTATAGGCTTTCATAACATAATTTGAAGTCTTATCTGCGTGTAAAGTGATAGATTAATATAATGTTTATCAAATCGTGATGCAGCTGATTAGTTGAAAACTTATTTAAAATCATTTTAAGAAAACTGTATACAACTCAATTTATAATGTGAAATAAATAATAAGAATAATTACAGTTTTTGAGATTGCCAGATAGATTATAAATACTTATGATAACTATGTACATGCTACATGCGGCACGAACGTGTTATCTCATAAAAAGCTTATATATTCATATTTTTACAGTGATATTTTGACATCATATAAGAGGTTTTTGCAAGTTGAGGGCCGCGTTTTTTTTTTAATGCATTAAAAATACCAATGATTCTATATAATCAGTATAGGTTAAGGCAGACGGATGTGGCTATTTCGACCAGTTTTTCCCGGCTTATTAAAAATAAATACACTTTATGAGATCTGCTTACACACACTTTGTAATTTTGAAGTGTGGGGTCTATAAATAGCTCCACTGATACTCTTGAAATGTGTCATGCTGATAATACTGGTTCTTAATTGTAGAGACAATGAGATGCAAAGTTTCATATTTATATAGAGTGTTACATATTTGATTCCATTTTTATAAGCTCATGTCGTTTATAAGAATTAGATCTGACGTTTTGTTTCTAGTGCGTTTTAAACGTTGATGGAAATGCATTTTATACTTGTAGCCATTAGTTTTTGCTCTTTTCGCCTGTATCCTGAAGATCTGGAATTAAACAGATGTCAATCTTCTTGAATTTCGTGCTGCTCCAGCAAGCAAGCTCAAGGATGATTTGAAGCAGACTGCTGAACAGGCAATTTTGCTGAATTATCAGGTTGCGGATTGGCTAGTTTTAAGAAAGATTGTTGACTCCATGGTATATAATTCCAAATGTTTAAGTTTGTTTTTTTTTGTGTTCGACGGTCCTAAATATTAACGTTTTAATAAAATATTACAATAGTTATACTTGTTAAAATTAAAGTGGAATGTAAGTATGCAAAACTGAATAATAAGCAATATAAGCTATTAAACAGCCCTCGACTTGGCGGTTGCCCTGTTATTTTTCCAACTAAATAGTAAATATATAAATAGAATTGTGCTGATGCTCGTAACTGTTGAATAAGCAATAAGGAAGTTATGGAATCGCCCTCGTTTGGTAATCGCACAGTGATTTTGTTTTGGGCGTAAAAGGCAGCTCCTTTGGCAAATTGCATATGCAAGTATCAGCACGGTTTGCCACGGACATGGACATTTCAGCTGCTGACATTGCAATTGTGTTCCAACTTTTGGCTTTTCTTTCGATAGCCAGGTTAGCAAATTGTTTTGTCCCCAACGCCGTTGCCAAGTCGTTTGGAAAATGGAAATGATTAATTGTTTGGGCGAACTCAAGGCACATGTCTTCGCTTGCCAAGGAATCAAGTTGTCTTGTCCCAAATTGATTGCAGGCGGTGCAAAGTTTGAAAATCAAAACACTTTTTATTGACAGCTTCAAATTTGTCGCACACTTCAGAAGAGGGTTTAAGTATGTATGTGTGTGTGTGTGTTTGTGTGTGTGTGGGTGCTTATGCAATTGTGAGTGTTGCCAATTTGACAGGATTGCCGCGGTTATTTGTCAGCTGAGAAAGGAAAGGATAACAGAGGAATTGAAATTAAAGTTACTTTTGTATTTATTCCACATGCACAGATCACATTTAAATACAGTCTTTTGTTATGCTTATCTTGATTTTATATATATTTTTATTTATTTTATGTATTATGTATTATTATGTTACTTTTTATATTATCTTATAATTACATTTAAGTTAACGATAATTCTGAAAACATTAGAGAGATATTTTTAATCGGGCAGGACTCCAAAATAAAAGATAACTCTTCTAAATAGTGAAATATAAACAAATCACCCGGTTCTAATTACAGGAATATTTAGATTTATCGCGTGAGAATTGTGAAAACATGCGCCACATTCTTTATCAGCGTGGTATTCGTAAATTATACACGTATTTACGTTTATATATTAATCAATTAGGTTTATTTTTATTTGGGTCAGAGTTCAAACGAGTAGTGCTTAATTAGTTTCGTTATCAACAACAATCGCAAGACACTGCGAAAGATCACTCGGATCGAAACTAATCTTGATCTTCAAATTAAATGTTTTTATTTGCTATGATGAGTGCTGATCGGAAATAAATATACTTTATAATACCCTAGAAATGTGATTTTACTTTATTATTTTTGTAAACTTAACTTTACAATCATAAAACGCCATCTATTGACAAAATAGACAAAACAACCACAGGTCAATTATACTGGTTTTAAACTACCGTAGAGTTCACGTTAATTTGAGGAGTAAATATACAAAGTTGTCAAAATTTTCCAGAACAAATTACTGCTGATTGCGCTAAATAAGGAAAACTTAATTTTTCGAGAGATAAGTACAGATAAAATTTCTATATTTTTATTAAATATGCTTAAATATTTTAAAAATACAACTTTGAAGTGTTTTGTCACAGCAAATGAAATGGGAGGCTATAATAATTAACCCTTTGGAAAATTTTTAGCATCGACACTTAAAAATACTATCAGTGGAAATAAAATATTATTAATATAATATTAAAAATAGGTTGTGTTTCTTTGCTGAAAAGAAAGTTGAAATGTTTTACAAATTGTTCAACGTAATATAAAATCCCGTATATATTTTCAGAATTCAGATAAAGGGTCATATTAAAAATTTCCCTAATGATTTGAATGGTTGCAATACATGCTGAAATACGATGCGAGTTTGCAAATTCCTTTAGGAATTTCTTTAGCATTGACACTCACCAACTCAATTATAATTACTGTGGTAATATAGTGATAAGGTTGAAATCTAAGCTGAATTTTGAAAATAGGTTGTGTGTCTTTGCTGAGAAAGGAGTTGCAACTTATTCAACGCAATAAAAACCAGGATATTTATTCAGATTACCCCATTTGTGAAAGGTAACATTAAAAAATTCCCTAATGTTTCGAGTAATGCAGAAACGAAAATTTGAGGTGTTAAAATTAACTAATTAGTGGTAAATTAGGTACATTTTGAAATATTTTATTCGGTCTTGTAAGTTTTTTTTTCCTACTTAAAAGGAAAATATCCAATTTGATAAAAATAATATTCCAACATCTCATAATATCTTTCAAGCATGCAAAACATACAAAGAAGATAATATATGTGATATATATTAACCAGATTGTAGTAAACTAGGAGTATTCTAAAGTTTCACAATTGAACTCATTGACCCTAATTTCCTATTTTAGACAGTATTTTTGTTATTATGAATATCCCAATTGATGTTTAAACATCCCCTTAAGTTTGTAAACGGTTGCAAACATGCCTGGACGAAAAGATAAGGGGAAAAATTCAAATCGTCTAAATATTGGTTAATTTTGATGAATCCAAACTTTTATTTTCGGACTCGTTAAACATGTTTTCACATTTTAGAGCACGTAGATTTATTCAAGATATCCCATTTGGTAATGGGTAATATTTTAAATATCCCCGAATGTCTCAACGGTTGCAAAACATATCAATCCATGTGTCCTAATATTAGTCACACTAATCAAAAATGGGCAACACTTATTTGAAGTGCTGCCATCTAATTTAAAATCTTGAAATATTTGTAGAAATTGGTTTTAGAGTTTAGAGATTCTCAAAGCTGGAGCAAGTAAAATTGGCATATTTATGGAGTAAACTTACAAAAGAAATTGCTTACACCCATAGACTTAAAGATATAACTCTCCTCTTGCCGAATTAATATTGTCTATTATTCTGTCAAATCACATAAAAATCAGATAAATTTAATGCTTTCAAGCAAGTTGAGCTTCAAAAAGTGGAAAGTAATATTTTTCAACATTTCGCGTTGGCATTTGCAACACTGAATTAACCAGAATTAAATGGTGAATATGCCCATATCATACCAGATACATACATTATACACATATTCCATTATATATACATACATTATTTTGTATTACAGTCAAACGTAGTTCTGTTCTAGCGATATTTTAGTCCGCCATACTTTATATACAAAGTTTTGTTTTATTTTAATTGCAATGCGTGTAAAAAACTTAGCTCAAAAGATTTTAGAAACAATATTATCAGTAAAAGTGTCTCAACTGTCTGTTTAGTTATTTGGCTTACCCCTTGACCCTTTAACCCCCCATCAACCCCCTCCCATCACGGCTGTTTCACAACTCAAGTATCTTTGTGTTGTTGCTTTTGCGAGGCTGTTTCTATCTTTGTTTTGCATAAATTTTCACTTTGTTTTTATCAAGCTTTTATAAATATATAGGTGTGTTTGTTGCTTGTGTGTGTGTGTCTATTTTGTCTTTATTTTCGGTTTTTTAGTCCTTGCCCGCCTGAGATTGTTCTATTGAGATAATAATTTTGTGTCGCCGTTTTTTTTAATCCTTTACCCAATGACTGCGACAACGATGGCGTCCCTTGTCGACTGCCCCCGCTCTTGTTTCATCTGCCACCCCCATCGTTTCTACCCCCTTGGTCCTTGGTCCTGACCCTGGTTGACTGCTGCACTCGACGCGACGCGACGCGACACGACGGCTGCGTTCGCTTTGGACATTTTATAGTTATTGTCGAAAATTCCCTCGATGGTTTTAGCAATTTCTGTGCCATTTACATTTTATTTTGTTGCATGTGTCGCATCGCTTGGAAATTGCGGCTCTATTGTTTTATAGTCGCAACGGGGAGTCTCTTGGCTCTGTTATCAATGGACAAACATGATGTATAGCAAAAAGTGGCTACATATAAACAAAAAAAAAAATAAAAAAATAGAAAAGGAATAAAATAAGAATACTCGAGTTGAATGAGTTTCATTCTGTTGTTCTTTAGCTTTGCAAGTCATCATGGACAGCTGAAAAAAATAAAATTTTTATGTGCGTTACTTACAAAACTATTGAGAAACTTTCGAGCGTCTAAATAGTGATTACTTACTAACAGTTTGACTTAATTAACTAAGGTCCATGTATTTAGTTTGAATATAATTATATTAATGATATTTCTAATTATTTATTAAACGGACCCAACTAAGATAAGTAACATACATTTTTGAGCTCATCTTAAGATATATTTTAATATCGCTAGTTATTCCAATAAACCTAACAAATAGATCGGCTCATTTGTGCTATTTGTCAGCTGTCTGTGTGCAGTAAAATTAAACCAATAAGTAACAATTTGGAATTAAATTTAATTACAAAATGCATGATATTTAAAAATAAAATGAAGTTCCTACTTCTTTTAGTAATCTTAGAGGAATCAAATAGAGTCTTGTTCAACAATGACACAATTATAAAATTAAGTAAAACAATTGTATTATCTTTATTAGATAAAATTTATGTTTAACATCATCAACAAACCTAAGTTTAGCTGAAATTTAATTAATCGAACATAACAACCTCTATCTCGCAACCTGTTTAACTAGAATTAAAAATGCAGAGGTAATGTACACTGTTGGCCAACATTCTCCAAACCATGTCTATAAATATTGACAACTACCTATGTTATTATTTTTAATAAGGTCTATTTAAAACAATGTTAAAATAATATAATTAAAAATTTCTTAATTGCTTTATGAGTGCTATAACATTCATTAGGCAATGAGTGCTAAAATAAAAGAAATATTTAGTTTTATTAATAAAATTTTGACGGAATATTTCAGTACTTTACTTTATTAACATTTCTTGTGAGTTACAAGGGAAAATTGCACCAAGTCTGGAACGCTTGTTGGAGAAATGTCCAGCTAATCAGGAATATTTATTTCGAGTGCTTCTCCTGTTCAACTATGACGTAATTTGCCAACCTGTTAGAACTTTGGTATCTTATTGCGTGAGGCAACTTATTTCGGGTGGAAACTTCCCCTTAGCAAAATGTCCTTTGCTAAGGGGTAAACGGAAAAGGACAACCCTCTGGCTGGTGCGTTGAACCAAGCCGGCAAATCGAAGGCTAAGGTCAATTGCAGTTGGTCGCTTCCAGTGAGCGAGGACAATGCGGGAAATTTCCCAAAGGGAAATTCGCGCAAAGGGAATTACTTCCAAATGCCACTGTTGAATGCCGCTGTCTTTTGACAGTGCTTCCGTGTCCTTTCAGTCAGTGCTCGTTGAGCAACGATGGCGCGCGGTTCGTCCTTGCAGCGTAGCGATTAGAAAATCCTTAAGAAATTGCTTGGATTTTGTGCGCGTAACTTTTACGTATTGCGAGTTGGCCTGCAATGAAACATTCTTTAACAACTGTGGATTAACATAAAGAATGTTTTGTTTTTGGTGGCGCCAGAGTGTTAATAGTGCAAAAAGAGAAATAGTGAAATTTAAATAGAAATGTTGAGATATTTTAACAACTAATTTGCAATGCATGACGACAAAGGGAATTTTCAACACTTTATGCATAAAAAATTACCTGGCGGGCAAGACGCCTAAAAGTATGCAAACACGTAATGCAAACAATGTGTTAAAGTGTGAGACGGCGGCCAAAGGAGCAAAATATGAAAATGGAAATAAAAATCAAGCGAAACACAAATAATAAATGCTAAAACATACACACTCCTCGACTGCCTAACTCCACATGAGAGGGAGAGTGTGTGTGTGTGTGTGGAGTGTATCGTGGCACTGAGGCGAAATAATCATAACCACTGTACGACATTACAATGTCTGCTGCTTTCGACTGTGGCACCGACTTCCGTTTCCTGTTTTAATGTTTACGTTTTGCGGCTGGCGGCTTCCGACGTCATGTCGCCACGAAATCGTCCTGACCTCTCTCTCTCTTCTCTCTCTCTCTGTATGTGTGTGTGTGGGATTTTTGAGCTAATGTAGTAGCATTTTAGGCGCAACAAAATAATAGATAATAAAATGTAATGTCGTCCTTTTGGCTTAGCAAAGCACATACACACGCTTATGGGACTTTAGATCCTGATGAATCCCTATGAAAGTCGAGTCGTTCCAGTCGCTTTTCCTGGTGCGTGCCGAACCTCGATTATTGCGCTTTTCGTTCCGTTCTCCTTGTTGTCGGTAATAAAAATCAGTCGGAAATCATACAGTGCCCAAATGGAGGCAACAACAAGCCATCATCTGCCTTAAATTAGATTAGATGATGTGCCATAATGAAGACGATAAGATGAGGAATATGAAGATGGAGGAGTTGATTTCATTTCACTTTAAAGTTGTGTGTGATTCCACAACATTATTGTTGATAAACTGTGATTTGTGCAGATCTAATTGGAAGTTTGTTGCTGATAATAATGCTATTTATTTTTGTGGTTTTCGTAGGAGAAATGATTTAAAAGATTATCACGGGAATAGATGTTTGAAAAACACAAATTACATGTGTTGACGGGTGTAGTGGTTTATAATGAATAGGATGTAAGATAATAGACATATATTTAATAATATATAGTACAGGAATTATTGTTTAAAGCATCAGTCTTCATTATTCATTCGTAATAATTGAATGCAACTGCTGTATTGGCCTATAGTAAATGTTCAAATAATGTTTTTATTAATAGATCAGAAGTAACTTTATTTATCCTGTCCATCTAATAATTAGTTTAATTGCACATTCGTTTAGTTTTCGAAAACTTTATGTTTTCTTTGATTAAGTTAATCAGGTAGTTTGTTTAAATTGTAAATCAATACCTAATCAATTTGATTGCATGTACTTTGAGAATTCTCCATTAATAATTTTCAGTTTGTGTGTTAAATATTTTATTAAGGCAATTCAATGTATTGTTCTTCTATTTATTTAGTTCATTGTGCTTCTATTTATTATTGAAGCAATTATATTCTTTGCTCAGCAAAGTAATTCAGTATTTATGACAAATAATTTGGATTTATTGAAACATTATTGAATAAAAGAGCCAATGATAATTGATTTATTATGTTTTGTCTGTGGAACATGAATTAAAAATTTAAAAGGGAATAAAATCCAACATCTTTAAGTCTTTGACCTGATAGATGTTTACAACATTTCTTGAAGCAACGTTTCTTTAAACATCCGTAAGTTTACGCTGGTTGCATGCCACACTCACTTGGCGTGTTTGCCATACTTATTATGCGGCAACTGTTGCCAGCGAGGTGCACAAGCTCAAACTGAAACTGAAACTCAAACTCAAACTGAAACTCAAACACAAGCATAAACACAAAACGTGCTGCCTAATTTTGAAAGATTCTTTTTTTTTTTGCCATCTTTTTATGTGATACGTGTGAAAATTGCAGAAGCTGCTTAAAGTGTATGTGAAGAAATGAGCGAAATATGTTCCGCAAATTACATTCGAGTATATAAATCAATGACTAGAAAATCGCATTCATGGGTGTATTGACGGGGCTTTGACCAATTCAATTTTCCAGTCGTAACAATTAAAGCCCCAGCGCTTTTCATGCTGCATGCGTGTTTCGTTCTATGTCTTCACTTCCGGCGCAAACCGGAAGTACTCAAGCAAAAAGACGAAAAAAGAGAAAAACACGAAACAAAATGCTGTAAGGGAATAAGACAAACAAATCCAAAATAAACAAACGCTGTCTGCTACCCTCCCCCTCTTCCCCTCTACCATAAAAATAAAAGAAAGCTGCGTATGATCCAAAAAAAGAAGAAGAAATGCTTACGAAGCGGAAATTAAGACCCACTCCAGTGAGTGGGTCCCAAACAAAGCTGCCAACTTGGTAAACAAACACATGTCTGACTCGGTCTCTCATCCTCCCCTCCCCTTTGCAACTGAGTGTGTGTGTGTGTGTGTGCGTGTGTGTAAACAAGCCCAAACATATCACATTTTAATCCGATGTAGTGGAAAATTGCGCAAGAAAATGTTACACATTGAAGAACATTGTACTGTTTCCCCCAAAAGTTGACACCGAGAAATTGATTGTGCGCCATTTCTCTCTCTAGCCATTTCTCCTAGAAATGGATTAGAACCCGTTGTAATAACTTTAAATAGCAGCTGCTTAATTAAAAAAGTTATTCTCTTCTCACCTGACATATCCAAAATAAATGTGTTTTACTTTAAATTTAATAGTCCGTAAGATTGTCGTGAGTTATGAGTTCAACACGTGACCATATGGCACTGTCTTTACTCTCGTCTCTCTCTCTCTCTCTCTCTCTCTGAATTTCTCACTGTCTCTGTGAATTAAAAAGCTACAAATTTGAGCAGCTTGACAATGGCTCCCCTAAGCAACTGTCCAACTGTTAGTCGTTCTGTAAATTTAACTTTAAATTAGTGTTAATGTTATGCGCAGCGCCTATAAATATGCAAAGCTTTTTGTTTTCTGCCGTTTTTCGTGTTGTCGCGAATATTGAATGGCCATTTCATTAATGAAGAAACAAGTGTTGCTGGTGTTGCCTCAGTTATTATAATTATTAGGGAGCTCCGCAGTTGATGTATATTGATTAGCTGAGTTCGGTTTTAAGGTATTCATAACATAGAATTTTCGACTTAAATATTTCGACATAAATATTTATATATTTATTTATATATATATCTTTAAAGATTATAATGTTTTTACTACTCTATCCAAATTTTAAGATGATTTAAAGTAAACTTATAAAACATTCAAATTATTCCACATTAGATACGTTAATTAAATTAGAGTTGATAATTTATAATCAAAATCTCAGCAGTTTTAACCAATATAATAGACATATTTCAGGCATTAATATTGTATATAGGTGTACTTAAATAAATTTGCCATATAAAGGGATTATTTTACATGTTTATCTCATGTTCTATATTGTGGTTTTATTAAAATTCCTGAAATCATGGAATATATTTAGACAAGTTACAATTAATTTGTCTTAATTTTATTATGTCTCAAAAGCAAAATTAATTGGAAAATGCAACTGCATAAAGAGTCTACCAGTTGAAAAGTCCTCTTAAATTTTCAGTTTATTTATTTTACTTCTGATTAGCTTTCTTTTAATAACTGCAGCTAACTCTACTGATTTCCTGCTTTGCTTTCGCCTAGGATCCAAGCTGGACAAACTAATTTCCATATTTCCCTTCTGTTTGGCGTCCTGCTTTGGCCCATAAATTGTCTATTGCTGTCATACTTTTAGGCATTTAATAAATTTTATGACTCTAGAGTTCGGTCCGCTGCCTCTTGTTTTTTCTTACTTCTGTAACGTTTTGCTTTCCTTTCGTTGCCAGATATTTTCTATTTTTTGTTTTAATAACATTCGCTCGGTTTTGTCCTCAACGTCGACGTCTTCTTCACTGTGGTCCGCCTGGGGCTATGCTAGCTATTTTTTATTTTTTTTCTTACTGCGAATTGCAAATGTGGGTATTTATGCGCTCCCTGGCTACAAGTTTGTCCTGCCCCATCTTTTCTTTCTCCACACAACTCATTTCGCTGCTCCCCCGAAGTTTGCAACAATCTTTTATATGAGTTTATTATGTATGCTTTTGCTTTTGCTTAAAACGTACAATTTCCTCAAGCGATTTCCGTTTGCACTGATGAGTCTTATTAAATTCGAGGTACTCCTGGGGGTAGCACATGGGCGGGGATGCGATGCGCCTTCAGACCAACCAAATTGGGCTGCCCGGATTGGGCCGTTAACTAACTAAAATATGACGATGGCTTGCAAATTGCGCTTTAATTGAATTGCGTTTAGATTTTCGTTTGGAGCGGTCGTCTTTCCCCTCTAGTCCCATTCTCTATGCATATAAAAAAAATCATAAAAAAAATAAGAGAGTTGCCAAAGTTTCGTTGCATGCAATATTTTGACGCCTGCCTCGGCGAAGTACAAAGAAAAACTCGCGACGTACTTCAAGAAAAGTCGTGGCAAGTGTTTGAAACTGTCATACGCACGTACTTTTTTCTTGCACTTCATCTCTCCATCTCATTTCTCTGCTTGTCTGTCTCTCTCTTACTCGATTTCGACAACTACAACAACAGACTTTACCACTTTATATTCCTTCGCTATAGTCGGCGTACGTTAGAGGGTGTTTTGACTTTGAGAAACGGTTTGTAGGAAAACTGGATACTTGATAAAAATGTATTTAAAAATACATTTATTATTACATCAGCTTTGTAGATTTTATAAGTAATTGACTTAACTCATATTTATTGAATTATTTCTTATTATTATTTACTATTTTTGTTATTACAAGTTTTCGATTATTTTGAATGACTTTGAAATAATAGTTTGCTGCTTAACTTAAATTGAAATGAAACCTAAAAGTTAACATTTTTTATTATCAAATGCATTTTTATCATATAGCAACTATATGATATTGTAGTTCGATATAAAGAATACTTTATAGTTGCGATTCTGCGATTTATTCGGTAACTTCTGTCAATAAAAAATAACATTATTAATTAAAAATCATATTATCTTTGTGGTTGTTCCAAAGGCAGTAAAATAAATAGTTTTTCAAATCCAAAACTGAACATTGCCGACAATATCATTTTCCAGAGCATTCTAAGAATTCTCTTCAGTTTGTCTTTTTGTTTGAGCAGCATTTTTAGCGCGAGTAGAGGGTGCAGAAAATGGAGAAGAGGGGTCGCTGGGGTCCCAAAGAATAAAAGTAAAGAACTAACGCGTTGGCCAACATCGAATCAAAAGAATTTCTAGCCAAGTTTTTGGGGAGAAGTTTGTGCAGGCGTCCAAGGCAAGGACTGAGATTGAGTGCAAATAAAATGATGTCGTGAAGTGGCGGCAACAACTACAGTTGTAGCCAAAGTCACAGTTAGAGTGCTGCTCAACGGAAGGGGAGTGAGGGGGGCATGCCCCACTTTATTTCAGCTATCAACTCGTAAAGTTTGCGGCTTTATTGGGGGCGGTTACTTAGCGAGGGGAGGGGCAAAATACCTACAGCAGAATGAGATGGAGTGTAATTTTTCTGCATGAACTCACAGAAATCACAGCCGGCTTGCGGCTTTCAAATGTTGAAGAACTGCAATTACAACAACAATAACCACGTCACAATAACTCGTAGGGAATCCAAATGTAGGAATACCCGTTACATAGTTTTACCAGCTCGATCGCTTTTAAAATTAAAACTTTTAATTGCTATTATTGTCGTTCTCTATAACCGATCAAAATGCGATTAACTAGGATGATAGATAATAATAATGGATAACGTTAGTTATACATACCTTTTTGATTTTCGGGGGCGGAAGGGCGGTGTGGCGTGAAACAAACTTGACCTACTTCAACAAAATTGGATTCTCTATGCCAAATTTGGTCGTTCTAGCTCTTAAAGTCTTTGAGATCCTTTTCATACAGACAGACAGACAAACAGTCGGACATGGTTATATCGACTCAGCTATTGATGCTGATCAGGAATATATGTACTTCGTAGGGTCGATGATGCTTCCTTTTCCCTGTTACATCCTGTGTAAGGAACACAATATACCTCTTTACTTACTTTTTAACTAGCGGGTCTGAGAACAACAACAAGCGTTGGCAAAGCAGAAATCTTGACAAGCTTTTTCCTTCACTTTAACCACTTTGAAGCTCCTTCCTTCTCCCGTACTCCAGTGTGTAAGAAATCGAGTGTCGACAGTCGCTTTGCGGCCATCGAAACCGAGAGTTGGCCGAAATGCATTGGCACCGACACGCAGTTAATAAAGATGGCAAAAGCTATGCGATTAATTATCGCAGTTAATCGAGAAAATTGGCAAAATCGAACAATCAAGTGAATTTTTAGTTGCGCCTATCTAAATGTTTTGGATATTACTACATTCGCATGTAAAATTCCATGTGGTGGTATTAACAACAATAAGAAAATGAATAAAATAGCATATGCATATTTATGTATTTAATAGGAAATTGGGGAACAATAGTTTTATGAGTAAGATGGTTAACTTATTTACCTTTAAGTGGCAGTGACACCTAAGAAAGGTCTGTTCTTTTAATTTTTCTAATTAATTGGTAGATTTTTCTGCTTCTTTTTGTATTTGTATTTTGTATTTACACGCAAACAGTGTTGTGATTACTTGAGCACACAATCCCTAATAATTCAATAAATCGAGCCCTATTTTGCAATTGAAATACATCGTGAATTGAGACAAACTAATCGATTGACATGTATTATATGATTCATCGTGCCATCGCTAGCAGTTAACCAACTGCGGTTGCAACTGTTTGTAATTAGCCAGATTTTCAGATCTCGTTGACTGCTTAACAGCGCGCAAGCTTCTGTCTTTTTGCAATTCAATTAAAAATTAACATTTTAATTGCAAATTACTTTTATACTTTACGGCAGCGCGAAGGAAAGAGCACTGAAAACTTACCTGACGGCGACACATATTATAATGAGGCAAGGTCCACTGTGGCGCCTCCGTTTCCACTTCCACTTCCATTTGCATTTCCATTTTCTGGCCATTTAATTTGATCGTGCGCCAACAATTATGCAACTTGTTGGGTTCACTTATTTCCAGTTAGTTTCCAGCTCGGTTTTTTCAATTTGTTTGGCTAATAAAACTTTTTCCATTTGCCGGGCGTCAAAGCGCCGTTTGTTGTGTCATCATTGTTGTTGCACACTTTACGGACTGTTACATGCCGCGTGGGATGATTATTAAGACATATACAACTTTCAACATTCTTCTGGAAATATTTTGCGTATCAATTTTCAAATCAAAGAAATTGTGACACATTTTTCATGTTTAATAAATAAGTGAAATACTCTATAATATTTGAAAATGAACAAAGTGTGTGTTAAACTTTGCGAATTGTGTTGGGACCGATCACGGGGTAGCTATTAGTTGACAACTCACATGTATTTTTTTTTATTGTATGAATTTCTGCTACAAAGGAATTGTTGAGTTCTTTTAGGTGAAATCAAATATTCCATGTATAACACGTCTATGAATTGTTAAACTATGTATTTAACTGGGAATTTCCTCGCACATACACACATTGACCTACACATACTCACATAACCAATATTCTGAGATATTTTCCCACAATTATTTGCATTTCCTCGTAAATTTATGGCATATCATAACTGCAAAGCTGAGCTTTTTGAATTGAACATAAAGCTTAACAGCAGAGCAAATATTTTTAAAAATTTTAAAATTTGTTCTTAAATCATTTGTGATTTAAAAAGTCTTGTGCATTTTGCGGCATGTTAAAAGAATATTAAATTATTTTAAATAATCAGAGAGTAACAAATAAATGTTGTGTTGTTCGTTGAATTTTAATTGGTTTATTGGTTTATTTCCTGTAACATCCCTGAATATGTGTTTTTATTTGAGACTGTTGTATTCTAAATATTTTAAGTAAAAATCTAGAGTTTTTGTTGGAAAATAGTTTAAAGTGGTCTCTTTAATTTTAAAGTAACAAATAACTTAATAATTGTTAAATGATAGTGAAAATACATAGATTTAGAAGCAAAATTAAAATCTAGACTTTCTTCTTTGACAAATTAAAACTTCTGAAATTATTGATAGTTAGAATTGTATATACATATGATTTTAAAAGAAATTAACACTTTTAATAAACAGATTTAAAATTTATTTAATTTTCAAACAAATTTATTTTGAAAGAAGATTCTTGTTCTAAGACTTTAAGCCGACAATAATTAGTAAAGAGTCTTACATTTAACATATCGAGGGGAAGTATAGTTTTGAAGTTCTTAAAGGCAACTAAAGTGTAGTTTAGGGCGTTTTAAGGGTCAGATTCTGTGCTCACTTCCTTCAGCGGGACTTCCTTTTGGTTGTTAATTGCTTTTGTAGACAAATTATAAAGCGGTCGAGTGGCCGTGGCTGGTGCCGTTTGTGCATCACTCAAAAACAGACAAAACCACACCCTGGTCGTGACCATGACTTTGCTCAAGGGCTGCCCAACAAACTCCAAAACAACAACAAAAAAACTACAAAAAAAAAAGAAAAGAAAAAATAAATAGAAAACTCTTGACGGTTTGCCCAGTCGTCAGTTTTAATTTAACTTTGACATGCATCAGCTCAAAAATCCAATTACAAAACAAATGTACAAAGCGTGAGCCCTTTTTTTTTAAATATATTTTTGCTCCTTTGGCCTCGAACTGAACCCAGATTCCGACTGGATTCTGTGTCGTCCGGCTAAACCCCATTAACGCCTGTGAAGATATTTATGTGTAGCCCCAGCGAAAAAAGCGAATACAAACTGACCATTGAGCTGAAGATTTATGAAACCATTAATTTTGTGAAACGCCTAAAAAGAAAAGGAGCAAATATTAAATTAAATTAAAAAGTGCAAAGAAGAATAGAATGGAAAAACAAGTGGAAAAAGTGCAGCTGGACAATGAGCTGCCATTATGAGTGGGAAAAACGGCGCAGGATAAGCAGGACGTGCAACCAAATAACATGTCCAGCAGCCGTGGCAAGTTGCCGCTGCGTCCCGATCGCAATGCCAACGAAGAGGAACAACAGCAACATCAACATCAACAGCAGCAACAGCAGCAGTTGCAGCTGGGCGCAAAACCCAAAACTACACATAAAATGTCCCAGTCCCGGACTGATAACCAGCTGCCAGGTCATGGCAACTACATGGAGTTGGAATTTGGCCAAATCGAGACAGTGGGCAGCACTTTCAGCGACTTGCCCGTCAGCTATGCCACCACCAGCATTGTGGGGCCAATGGGTTATCGGGAGCCAGCACCACCCACGCCTCCACCACTCTCCCAGATACCATCGAGGGAGTTGCGACTGCTGCACTCGGCACCAAATACACCGAGTCGGGGGAAGGTGGTGCTGAGCAAAAAGGAGCGCAAGGAGCTTACTAAACAGCTGGGCCTCGAGGACATGGGCGTTAGCAGCTCGGCGCAGTCGAGTCCCTACAAGGGGCGTGTCACGGAGCTCAAAAACTGCATAGCACGTGGACTGTTTGCCACGTTGCATCGCGGCTCACAGAAATCGTTGCAGCAGCAGCAGCAGCAGCAGCAGCAGCAACAGCAACAGCAACAATCCGAGGTTAGCTCTGAAATGCAGGTGAGTCAGGAGTTATCACCACCACCGCCGGCACCGGAGTTGGCCAACAACAATGAGGACGATGCAGCGGACTACAGTGAAAAGCTAAAGAATCTGCCGGTGCGTCAGAGGAAGGCAGCCACCTCGCATATGGATAACTATTGCCTGTTTGATCCTGTGGACTTCATCAATGACAAGGCGTTGCGGTATCCGAGCAGTGCGAAGCATGGATTGCGTGATCCGCTCTTTAGCTCCAGGCAGCATTTGGTCTGCGAGGACGATGAGGAGCTGGTGCCCGAGGTAATTTACGATGTCGAGGAGCTAGAGGAGACCATCATCATTGAGACATCCGGCGAGGCAGAGGCCGAAACGGAAGCCAGCGCTTGTGCTCTGCCCTGTTTTGAGCATCACAATTACTTTGTCATCGATCCGGGTGACTTTAAAATGGAGCCAACCATCAACATGGACATTGGCATACCGAATCAATACAGCAACGAACAGCTAGTGCAGGCCAAGCTCGAGCAGCAAACGCTGGATAAGGAACTACTTAATGAGTTTGCAACATTGCCCAGTATGTCCAACAGTCAGGAGTCAAAGGATACGGAAACCACATCCACGGCACTCGTTGAATCATCCACATCCAGCAATTCGACCAGCTCCTGTGGCAGCTCCAGCAACCAGCAACAACATCATTCGATGAAGAAGAAGCTCACGTTTCTCAATCTGTCGCCCTTTCTGCCTGGTTCAAAGAAAACCAATCAGAAATCCAGCTCGGATCAGCGTGCCATATCGGAACTGGTCACCTCCGATCACATGTTGCACCTGCAACAGTTGTTGCAGCAACAGCGAAAGGATCAACGCGCCCACACCGTACCCATCGAGTCCAACTATGTGTTATTCAATCCCGGTCCCGTGCCCAGTCGCCATGTCCAGTACAAGATCCGTAAGCCTCGCCCGATATCCACGCACAGCGATGCGGACAGTGGATTCCTATCGCCCTGTTCCCCTGATGAGCTGAAGACAAATCCAAGCATCCTGGTGCTGCAACAATGCGACAGTGTCCAGGGTTATATCGAGGTGAGTCCCCAACTGAACAATGCAGGGTACTCTGCACAGCATATTATCCATTTGTCAACTTCTTTAAGTATCTGTAAGTTTAACAAGCTTCAACTTTACTCCTAGAACTTTGACAGAGCGATCCTTTTTGAAAGATTGGATCACAGAATTAAAATATGATCAGCTATTCAGAATATTTAATTCTTAAATTTAATAATATTCTTATGAATTAAAAATCATCTAAATTCCATAGTCTGTGTATACTACATAAAAGTTTAAAATAAACTACACTAGTTTAATGTTCCCGACAGTTTTAACCAAAATATAACATAGCTCATTTTTATTAAGGTAATTCATATAGATGTACAATTTTGAAACGTTGCTTTTGTTTATTAAGTATTCTCCAGAAGAGATTTACAATAAGTGTATCAAATCGTATAGTTATAGCTTAGTAACTAACAGTTATGTTGACTTAAGCATAATTTATAAATACATATTAATATCGTTCGGCACTAAATTGAATATATGAAATTTTGGGAAATGAAAAGACATTCGTCTCCACACTTTTACCTCGTTAAGTTCATAATTTCCTTCTTACTGACTGCAATCTCATAGACTAGTTTTCAAACACATTTCTAAGGACATTTCTACATTATTGTTCAGCAGACTATCGGTTTGTTCTCAAACAGTTTATATTTCTGTGGAATTCTGTTATTTTACCAAAAAATGCTTACAACCAAGAAACTTCCCTTATTGAAAGCTATCCCTTATACTCGTAAGCAATTGTTATTATCTGCACCAATATGGAACTTCATACCCATTTACTTTGATAAGATATTTAAAGTATTTTTTTTCTATCTTAAGTCGTTATAAATGCTGTCCGATTTGAAACCTTTACGAATCGAAAGCTGTGCACCCCATATCCGAGTATTCGCATATCTTAAGCTGGTAATCATTGTGGCATGTTCAGTTCGCACTTGTCGCCATTTGCCGGCTCACTTATCTTAACGAGCGGGCAACTTAACAAGTCTTATTATGCAACTGGAAGCACCCCGGGGGAGTTGCCCAGAGTTGCTACTGCCACCACAGTGGGTAGCACAGTGTCAACCCTGTGAGTAGAAATTATCAAACATCCATGAAAGTGCAGTTTGGGCTCAGTCAGTGCAAGGCAGCCTCTCGGGGAGGTTTGCTGGGTTTGCTATCAAGGAGGGGGGATGCGAACGAAGTGGGGGTTGACTTTTGGTCCTGATGATTGCAACAATTTTACTGTTTTCTTTGCATCAAGTGGCTGCCGCTTCCATCGGCGCCTCCAGGGAGCAATCAATCCTCGCGTTTCCACTGTGCGCTTCATTAGTTTTCTGCGAGCTACCAAACATTTGTTCGACTCTGCTAGAGAAAGAGAAAGCAAATGAAACTGAGACAGACAGAGAAAGAGAGAGAGAGAGCTTGGAAGAGGGAGAACGCAATAATTTTAGCACAGCTGTGCAACGTCTTTGCGACTTTTAATGGAATTGAATTAAAACTGTTTCCATGGCTGCTGTATTTGCTTTTCTGTTGATGTTGCTGTTGACTTGCCACATACTCTTTAACAATAAACCCAGCTGCAACAGAGCTTGCCACAGGCATTTGGACTCATTTGTAAATTGAACTGCGTTCCGCAAAGCATTTCACCAAAGAAACGACCCGAAAACAACGCTTGCCTCAGATGATTGTGCCTCTGGCATCAAGTCTGCTTTCGGGCATTCAATGAAGTGTTCCGAAAAGTGTCAAGTGCAGTGCTTCTCATATTTGTCATGGGGCAGTGAAAATACTATGGAAGGGTCGCTGGGGTGGATGGAAATGGGGGTAAATGGAATGTAAATCGATGTAGCCAGGGGTAACAACCAGCTCAAGGTTAATGGAGTTTGAGCAGCATAGAGAAAGGAGAGGAAAGTGTCATGTGGCTAGTGGGAAAACACACAAAAAATAACAGCAGCAGTAAACATTTAAATAACTAAGTTGCTTAAAACTCACCAAGCGTTACAGGTAGCTAAACAGGAAAGAATTTTAAATTGTAGATATTACCAAGACAAATCTTGCAAGCTTTGTATGGTTTTTTTACTGACAAAATAACAAATTCTTTTTTATTATTTCTAGAAGTTTTTTAAAACCATTGAATTAAATACACAAATATTTTAAAGATAATGTTTTTTTTTATTATTTTCCCAATTTATTAAATTTTGGAGAAAGTTGAATTCTTTACAGTCAAGCATTACAAAACATGTCGACAAAATATATGATTTTAAATTTTCGACTCCTTTTGTGTTTTTAATTTTATGGGATCGGCACATTTTAATTGTATTCAATATATTAAATTTCACTAATTATGTTTGTTTCTATATATTCCTATTAAGAAAATGTGACTAAAAATCTATTTTTAATTTTGAGTCACAGGGTATTTCAGCGTTGATATCTGTGAATTGGTTTTAGATATATATATTCTAGTAATACATATCGTAATCTATATTCGAATCTGAAATGTTTTCAATAAGAAACATAAATTCTGAAATGAATTTCTCATTTTTTGTATTATTAGTTTGTGCACAAAATTCTGGTGCTTACAACAGTTTTGAGACCAGGATCAGAATAATAACACTAAAGATAAGCTAGTATAAATATAAAATAAATAAAATTTTAAACTCTAAAAGCGGAGACAAGGATTTAATTAAAGTTCATTTCTTGGTAAAAACATCTTATATTTGATAATAGATTTCGAATTTGAGTTACTCGTACCAGTTTATCATTATTCTGAGCTCGTACAAATCGATGCTAGTAATAATCTATTACATAGTTAGGAACTGATTAAAATTTGATGCTTTACCTATAATAAAGATTAAATTGATTGATTTTTATAGACCAATGCATATCGTTGGCTTCTTAAACAGTCCAGCTTGCTTAAAGCTATGCAACTTGTCTGTTACATCGAATGTTTGCCTTGTACGCCTCCGTTGACTGCCACGCCCACATGCCCACCCACACCCATTAAGTCAAAGCAAACAAAACGTAAGCAATTTATGCAAAGCGACACATGGCTCGCTTCCACTTGGCGCTTCAAAATACCATAAATTACCGACTTCCTCTCGCAGTGTTTTTGGGCCTAAACCAATGTGCTGTGGCCAGCGCACATACGGTAAAGCCTCGTTTGAAAGTACTATCTCAATGTTTGTGTGTTTGGCCTTCTAGCTAAAAGTCTCAATTGCAAATTGCAACGGCACTGAGGCATGCAATTTCCGTACAACAAAACAGACCGCCGGACTTTACCCGGCGACGACTGCGACTACGTTGACATGCTGTTCACCTCACCTCACCCAATTCACTACACTCCACTCCACTCCCCTCCACTCCTTCACCGTACTCCTCAGACCCTTCTGCTATCACAAAATACAAAATACACGAGGCGCTAAGCCGTCAAAAATGTCCTGTCTGGCTGCTGTTCCAATGGGGTTGCCCTGCACCCAACGTGGTTTGCAATGTGCCCGAAATATTTCCTCTTTTCGAATTGCAGTCGCTGGGGAGATGTCAGGGTAAGTCGCGTGTCGCGAGCTACTTTATGTGCCCCGTTCCCCCCTCTCCATGATGTACTGCATCCGTCTCCTCTTTCTCTCTCTCTTTTTCACTCTCTCTTGTGCCTCTGTGATTAGTCCAATAAGTTGTAAAAAGTGTCGGCCGAGCGAGGGCGAAACGATTATCTACTCTGTCCTTTATTCGATAACTTTTTGATTTATGACTGGCAATAAATGTTCAATGTGCACTTTATAATTATGTGGCGCCGGATGCTGCACAGCCCATACAAAACACATAAAATCCCATTGCCATTGCCATTGTCAATACCATATGTGCATAATTATGCTATGTAATTCTTTTGTATGTGGAAAAAAAACCAAGAGCTCTGAAAAAGAATACTGACTGCACTGTTTAATTCTCTGCGATCTCTTCAACTGTCTTGGGATCGAACAATTTCCTAATTCAAATAGTTTCAATATTGGTTTTAAAAGTAATATACAATCTTGAATTATTTAGTATTAATTATATTTCATAGTCTGAAAATAAAATAAAAGTTTTGTTTGTTATCGTTAAACTAATATATTACAAGTTAATTAAATTAATTAACATGATAGATTGTGAAAAAAATTATTATTACTTGATCATTTTCAGAAAATACCTAGCTGTAGATTTTCAATTTATACATATGTTTCAAAACTTAGAATCTAAATTGATCAATATTTATTTAACTTTGTCTCGAATTTTTTAAGTCCTCTGATATGCGCTTTATGAAATTTTCCAAAACATTTTTTTATTCATCTCTAGCATCTTTGTTTAAAATACTATTTTTTATATCATGTATTTGTTTAAACTGGTTGCTTGAAATAGTTAATATACACACTGCTGTTAATCGAACTTCATTGCAAAATTGTAATTGCAATGAAAAATATGCAACAGTTATTTCATTTGTTGTTTTACTTTTTCCTGTTGGAGAAACTATTTTAAATGAATCGTCATGTGGCATAAAAACCTTTACGCATTGCAATTATGCATCTGATCCGATAAACAACTGCAACTGCAATTGCAATTGCAATTGTGCAACTGCATCTGCAAAAGCAGCTGTCAATATGCTGGATATGCCCGTTGGGGCATTAAAGTTGAAGTTGCATTAAGCTTCAATTTATTTTCGACAGTGTTTTTCATGGATTTAATATTTTTAGACCCGGTATTCATAGGATACTAGGGGCTTATAAGCTTATGATAATGTTTGCTACAGACAGAAGGAGGCTATTTGGAGCGTATAAAAAATATATTTACTTAAGCCCGATGTAATCTGATAATTTAATTATGATAATATATTAATATACTTTGAGAATAGAATAAGGCAAGTCTTACTATTGTAATGCACTTTTATTTGCAAGATTATATTTAAATGTGTGCCATATTATATTGGGATATCCCGACTGCCGGGTATTTCACAGTCGAGCACATTCGACGGTAATGTTCTTAATTGTGGAAAGGCTTTCCACGAGTATTTAACACTTTTGAAAGCGTATTTATGGATATACATTATATAATTCTGGTAATTTAATGTGTTTTTTAATATTAAATAATTCATATATTATAACTCATAATATTCATTAATAATATGTTTATAGATACTTATTTTATCTATTTGACTTTGTGCAGGGCCGGGAATGTTGATTAAACTTTTAATTAGTTTTTAAATACTGAAGTTTTCCGGCAAAATATAATTATTCGATAAAATTAGTTGAGTGTTTAAGTCTACAGAAAATTCTTATGAAATATACTTTGATTATGTCTCAACTATTGTTATTAATCAGTGATAATTTTTCACTAGAGTTTTGAAATGCTTGAATATTCAAGCTTGAGCTAAATTATAAATGAAATATAAATGCATCTTTTATTATAAACAAATGTATTCATGTCTCAAAAATATTTGGATTAAATTACTTTAATAAGTACTAAGTTTAACTATCGATGTATAAAACTAAAAATTTGTTGTCCAGATTTACTATCAGAATTCTCAATAAAAACTTTTCTGTTTTCACAAATATCTTCATCTCATCTACCTCATATATGTATATAGTTGGTGACGAATCAAATTTCTGTATACTTGTATTTTTATATGCTTTGTGAGGGTATCAGAGCTTCGTGAATTCACAAACAAATGTACATTATTCTTTGTCTCATATTTTTGCCAGTTGGTTGATTTTAATAATAATTTCAACGCAACGAAATAAAGTATAATATGTACATTTATGCATGTGTGTATCTGTGTAAGTATTAATTTTGTGCGTTAATTTTATGGGCAGCTGGTCCGCATTACCAACGTCTGTTGCCCGGAAGTTCATGGTAAGGGGAAATGCGCACAGGAACTGAGCCGTTTAATGGACGATGGCGTTATTAATGCACATGCAACGTCGACGACGACGACGTAGATGTTGATGACGTTGAGAACATTGTCCTCCAACCGAGTCCTCCATTTCATATTTTGCTCCACTTAAAGTTTTCAATTTGCTGCACTATCCGAGTGCAAAGAATACGTTTTGGATGGCGGGTCCCGTTTGGTCCACTTTATTTAGGTGGATACAGGAGCAGAGTTCGGGGCAAGAGAGAGTCACTGGGCTCTGCACTGGGCTTTAAAGGCAGTCAGCCAAGACCAAGACCAAAACGCAGTCCCAACGCAGCACTGACAGCTAAATGCGATGCACTTATGCTTAAAACATGTCAGACGCCGTAGACAGCACTCAAACAGACGGACGCACAGACAGACGGACAGGCATACAGACAGACGGACAGAGAGGCGGATTCCGGGCAGAAGTAGACCCCCAAAGGGGAGCCCAGAAGAAGGACAGTTATGTATGGAGTTGAGCATATGCAGTTGAAAATGTGCTGCACACTTTTTTGGTGCAATCTCACGTTATTTAATGCTCTCAATGAATGATTCCTTTGGTACGACACAGATTAGATGATAGAGGTTTCTACGAAATTGGTTTACGGCTTACAGAGAATACGGAATTAGCTTTTAACTATATATAACTGTGGAATATATGTAATGTTTGTATATAACTTATTCGAGATAGGATTGCTTCATGATTACTTTATGAGTTCTCGTTAATTTTATTGTTTTTTAGCTTTATACATATATTATATTTTTGTATTTAATTTTCTAATTCTGTAATTGAAAATTTAATATTATAATATCTATTGTATTATACAAATTACTAAACTTATGCCTATAATACAATATAATAAATAGTATTATTATTTGTCAAACAATTATGGGTTTTGAAAATTATAATTAATTATTATCTGTTTATAGTTACAAGTATTTCCACATACAAATTTACATTAAAAATTTGATATAATTTATAATGCATATTAATTTCCTATGCTCTATAACTGACTGCTTTCCATGTTTATTTTTAGATTTTTGTTTCCTTTATTAATATTTTTAACAATTTACAGCATTGTAAATTATAAAGGAAAATATGGATTTTGGATTCATTTGACGAATTATCTTTATGTTTTAATTTGAATTTCTTGGGAGATCATTTATCATTAATCATTTATTTTAGGACTTCAATTCAGTTCTGATTTATCTAAAAAATTTAGTAAATATCTTTTGAACAACATTTTAGTACTATTGAGCATACCTTTTGTTATCATCAACAGTTTTGTGGCACTTTGTCTTAAAGTATTATCATTATGAAGTTTTTTGCATTATTTTTCAATGATCACGAGATTTACAGTGTTCCCTGTAATGGAGAAAGTTTTTGCTTAGCTGTTGGCGTACATCTTACCCTCTCCTTATCACCCTTTTGCACACTGTCTCCCCCTCTCTCTCTCTCTCTGTCTCTCTTTCTCTGTTACTCTCTTCCTCGGGCTTTAACTACGCCTTGCTGTCGCTCTGTGTGAAAAATTATAGCCATAATTTTTGGCCACTAACAAGGCAGTCCGGGCCTGAAAATCTCTAGAGCTCTAGTCGCACTTTGTGCCGAGTTTCGAGTCCCGAGTTGATGTTGCCAGCTTGACGCTGTTGTCGTTGTTGTTTTTGTTGTTAGTGTTGCTTATTTTTTGGCGCTTAATGCATATTTTAAAATGTTTTGCATGCTTTGGCATCTGCGCAGTTTTGGCTTATTGGCAAATTTATTTATTAAATTTTGCTGCTGGCCAGAAGCAGCCGCTTGGTTAAATCGCTGCAGTTGTTGCCGTTATTGTTGTTGTTCTACTTGTTGTTTGTGTAACTAACTAATTAAAAAGTTTTGGTCGTGCATGGCGTATTTATGAGCTGCCGTTAGCCTCAAAGTATGCAATTAATTTCGAAAGTGAAGCTCAAGTCAAACGCATAAAACTATTCGCAAATACAAAATAATTGCATTGTTGCACTTCACCAGTTCTTCTTAGAAAGCGATTTATATCCCTTAGCCAATCTGGCCAGTTATTTGCATTTGCATTTCTTTCATGCCATAACGCATTGCCCCAGGCTGTCTTTGTGCAACTGAAAGGTAAGAAAACATGGCAAATAAATCAGAACAGCATCTACAGAGACACAGATGCCATAGAGCATTGCCCAGAGACCTCAACAGAAAAAGAGCAGTCAGAGAATAGGAATACAAAGTCGAGTCAGAGCAAAATAGCTTTGTAGAGCTTATAAATATGAACAAGAACAAAGAGCTTTGAATTCAAGTCAAAGTATTACCTGAATACTCTAATTTTGAAGAGCTTAACCGACAAATTTCATTTAGTCTAAGTAATTATCGAATCGAATGGGGCTTATTTACTTTTCAACCAATCCATATATGGTAATTTACTCAATTATTACTTTAGTGAAATTAATTAATTTTTACGGTAGAATTGATACTTTCATATATAGTTTTTATATGCCAAAGTAAAATTAAAATTTTTTATGATGACACGATATAAGAATTGTAGCTCTCAAATGCTGAAGGTACTTCTTCAGAATTTAAGCTTAAACACTTTATTGCATTCTTTTTTTAGTATTGGATACATCATGTGGATATCGAAAAATTGGTATTTAAATAAAAAGGAAATTAAAAAATTGAGGAATGTTTAATGAGACCTATATACAAATGAAAAGAAAACAAAGCAAAAACTTGGAAGGTCATACAGTGATTATATAGAAATATTAGACTTGTTTTCTTTTTTATACAAACTGACGAGTTGTCATAATTTTGTTCCAATCTTTCGCAAAATTGGTTTTATTGATATTGTTCGTTAAATATTATGTGTAATTAAGATTCGTTTTTAAACAGTGCCGACAAAATTAACAACGAGATATTGCCACATTTCATTAACATGTACATGAAAAGCGTAATTCATTTTAACTTCCCGACAACTAGTTAACTTATCCCTGTGGTAACATAATAATAAATACTCCTAATATTCGCATCCTGCAAACTTTCTAAATTAACTTAGCTATTTTTTGCCTGAGGCCAAGTGCATTTGAATTTTCACATGCTTCATTTTAAGTTAGTGAGCAAAATATTGTTTGCATAACTTTGGGCTTAGCTTACAGCATACAATAAACTATGCAAAAAGAACAAGATGAAGATGGATAATAAAAAAGAAAATGGAAGGGAGAGAACGAGTAAAAACTTTTGTAGTTTGCTTTCGATTAAGTATTCCAGTTTGTTTTTGCTGGCAAATAGTTATGAATGACATTAAATCTTTAGCTTAGTAAATTGTTAGAAAAACAACAAATACAAAAGGGACGTGTACTAATTAGCAGTGACAACAAAAAATCAAGGAAAAAACTTGACAATTGGCTAGATAAACATATATTAGTTTGGCTGTGTTACGAAAACCAAAGTGATAAAAGTGATAAAAGTTATAACAACAAAACACACATGAGAATTTATGATGTGCGTAACCCCACGGCTCCCACATTCCCATCCCTATCAACCCGAGGGAGGACTATCAATAACCTGAGGGGACCATAAAACTAATGCCACAGTCTGAAAATGTCACGGGTTTAGCTGAGAGAGAGTTTTGTGAAATTAATAACCTGGTTTAGTTTTTTCCTTATCCTTATGTGTTCTATGTGTGTGTGTGTTGTGTGTGAGGAGGGTTGCTCGAGGATTTATTTGCCGGAAATAAATATTAGCCGCAGTCAAACACACTTAAGCCTACGACGTCGACATCACTGCCCATTTATAGTTTTACAGAAGGGGGCTGAGGGACACTGTTCCGAGGGGGCGGGGACGACGCTTACAGCGGGTTTTACACAGGCTTAGAGCATGCTTTACAAAAACATACACACACTCACAATGATATACATGTACAGGCAACATTTTGTTGTTGCTTTCGTATGTTTCGCAAGGCGCGTCGATTCTCATAATTGATTTTGAATTGGCTTACCGGGAAGAACAAGGGAATAAGGGATGCCAAGTAACAAATTTGATATGGGGGAGCAAGTTGCATATTGGATTTCAAAGAGTTTTCATTGCGCCAAAAAACACAACAGTATGTATGTGTGTGTGTGTATGTATCTGTGTCGTGTATGTGTGTGAATGTCTGCAAATTAATTTACCAGCTAAGATTACCGGGCATAACAACTGTCAAGTGCAGCATACATATCATACAATATAAGAAGACTCAAAGCGAATTTCACTCATAATCGAATTGAGCTCAAATCAAATTTAAAATTTCACAAATATACAAAAATACAAAGAGGAAGATAAAAATATCCAGAAGAGTTGAGAGTATTAGATAAACTAGCCCCAGGGTGAGTGCTTGTATACCTGTAATAGACCTGCCGTAGACAAAACCTAAACATTCAGGCCAGTCTCTCAGCGCAGAAATGCAAAGGGTGTATTGCTGTCATAATAACATCGAGGTTGGCTCGAGAAATTTGTTTATTTATGTATGTGAAGAAATAAACTATGTTTATCTCTGAAGATCATATTATTTACTATTTGGGTTCTTTTGAACCCTCTATTGTATTAAACATATAAAAAATAAATATTTTGTGGTCAAAAAATAATCAAATGAATATGCTGACAGTAAGAGTAGTTGTTAAATTGAATTAAGTAATTAAAAAAAATTTGCTTAATATATTGACAATAAACATGTAGAAAAAGAAGAGATAACTGTAATACACTTCATTTTTCTAAGGCAAAATTTTCATTAAGATATTAAGCTTAGGGATTTAAGTGAAATTACAATTATAGTAATCGTCTTAAACGATACTCACGTTTATTATTTGTTAAAAATATACGAATACTTTAACTACAATTTGTATAGCGTTATAATAAAAAGACAATTGGTAAATTATGCCCAGAAAACCACTATACAATCTTCTCAAGTATAAACAACATTTTAAACACCTTTGTGTGAATTTGAGACCTTATTGAGATATTAATTGGATCACCATGAGCTCAGTTACGAATAAGAAAGATAAGAAAAGAGATTCACAGATATGTTTCTCATACATTGGGAAATTTAAAAAAGTATATATGAGGAAAAGGGTTGTTCAATCAATCAAATAGATCTGCACCGCCGACATTTATAACTGCAAAACCAGAAAGTCATCCAATTGATCGATTTTGACACAAAGTAAAAATGTAATTACTTGGAATTGCAATCGATCAATTTCTTGGTCAGCCCTCGGCAACGACAGGATAAGCAGCAACAGCCGCTTGCAACCACCAAACAAAAGGCTAAACAACAAAGAGCAAATCGAGTTGCTGCCGTTGCTATTGTTGTTGTTGCTGTTACTATTGTTGTTGTTGTTGCTGCTGGGTGCACGGGCAACAGACAACAGAAGCCTTTGGCTCAAAGCAGCTGAGGTAAATGTTGCACAGGTTGCCATTGCCAACGCTTCTGTCTGTTGCAGCTTCCGTCTCTCCTGCCCCACCCTGCACCCTGCTGCCCTGCTGCCTCTGACGTACCCTGGAGTGTGTAATAATTTGTTTTTATGCCTCACCCTTGTGCCCCATTCCAGTTTCTTTCCCTTGTAAACTATGCAACAGGGTTGTAACCACCGGGGAGCTGCTTCATCAGTATCATTCAGGCGACCGGCTGATCTGAGAAAGTATAACAAATATTTATGCTTTGAGCTGTGTTATTAGATTTTAATTTCTTGCACCCATGGAAATGAAAGGTACACCCTTAAGGTACAGCCACCCCATCTCCCACCTTCCACCTTCCACCTCCCACATCCCTTATCCCTTACCCTGAAGAAGCGTGCGAATGTTACTGGGCATTCCATTTGCATTTTGAGAGGGTGGTAACGCAAGTTGTCTCCCCCTTTGTGTGTTGCAAGGTGTCATGGCCAGTAATTGAGTATGGTTTACGCTTGTGTCATCATTTTGGCATTTGCTGCAACTTGCAAATATTTGAGTAAATGCCTTCGTTAGAGTTTTTCTTTCTCCTTATATCTTTTATTTTATTTTTTGTTAGTTGGTTTCACAATGCAAATTTCTCTTTGGCACGTGATGAAAGTTGCAGGGGCAGCAGCAGCTGTTTCAACCACTTTCCGCCTTTCTTCGTGTGTAGTTTTTTCGGGGGATGCTACAAAATGACGTTTACAAAATTACATTATTAGAAATTGATGGTTTAGTCGAGGGTTCGAGTTGCGCTTTTAACAGTAAAACGTTTGAAATTTGTTAGTCGACGGGGTGGCATGTCGCAAGTTGGCAAGTTGGCAAGTGGCAAGTGGCATGTTGGCAAGTGGCAACTGGCATTCCATTAAAAATAAAAAGCCAGAAATATGTCAGCATCGCTCTAATGAGCATCAGTTACACACACAGAAAGAAGATGGAGTGGGTAAGGGTAAGAGTAAGGTGAACCTAGCAACCATTAGCTAAGGGAATTTTTAATAATCCCAACCGCATTTCAACTGGTTTCGCTTCGTTGGCCATTCACTAAGTAAATACCACATTTCAACTGCGACATAGAAACCAAGCTCAACCTCAATGCAACTTGTCGGTCTCACGCATGTTGCAACACTTGCCCCTATACCTTGCTCACTCTCACTCTCGCACTCTCTTATTACCGTCTCTGTTTCACATTGCAAATTTCAACATAGTTTAAATATGCGTTCTCCTTGCCACGTAGTTTGCTCGTTTCACTCTTTGTGGCATTTGCGTTCATTTTTAAATATTGAATGAAAAAACGTTGCAAAAACAACGAGAGCGGTGTAAATGATGCCCCAAAAAGCTTTTAAGCTCCTAAGCTATGGGGCTTGATATACGACGGGTATAGACGGGTTGCCTGAAATGTTCAACATTACATTAGTAACATACGATTTTGGAATAGTTTTTGTTAGAATAAAAAAGATTAAAAATCAACAGATTTATTAAATTGATTTCAAAGTAGGAAGCTTACGAAATGTAGCGAGATCTACTTAATTAATACTAGAATGCTTTAATTATTCTAGTTACATTTTATTCAATTGTGTGCATGGCTTTTAATAGTAACATTTCAGCTTCGTAAATGATGAAGTACTAAAAATATATTCTCAATTAATGTTAATAGTTCAACACTTTTTCTTGTACCTTTTGTGTCTCCTTTGCTAAAGTTATTCTGCAAATTCAACAAGATATAAAAATATATATAACATTTTAGAATCTTTGTTGGGTTTTCCTAATCATATTAATAATAAGTTGCAATATCATGTTGACAATTAAGATTATGGTATATACTATTTTAATTTTATTTGTCACAGCTTAACTAGGCGGTATTTTTTCATATAATTTCATAAGATCCCATTCAAATGAACTGAAAGATTTAGATCATAAAATAAATGCCATTGAAAATTTTTACTGCAACATAATAATTATGTGTATAATTTCACTAAAAATCGAATTCCTCCTTCAGCATAAATAAAATAAATAATAATAAATAAATAATAATAAAGTCTGGAACGTCGTTCTTTCATAAGATTTTTCATCAAAAAATGTCAATAACATTAATATGAATTTCTGATAAAGAAACAAATGTGTTTAAACAGCCCTCGCAGAAAGAACGTTTTTTGTGCTATCGTTAAACACAAGATGTGGGAAATATGCAGGAATCTCTCAGACCAGGTTTGGGGTGTAAATAGTAGTCAAAAGGTATTAAATTTTTTTGTGTGCGGCGGTTAGCATTGCATGAATGTTGCTGTATTTGGCATAGATTTGCATGGTAAATGGCGAGGTGCATGGAAATGGAAGAGGTGCGGGGAGCGGGCGAGAGATAGAGGAGTGTCCATAGCAGCTATCGACTGGTAACATATTGCACTTGCAACGTTGGCGCTCAAAACTTCCGCTTTGGTCAGCGACAATAAAAATAAAATGTATAGAAAACGTAAGAAAAAAATGTCAATCTGAATGCCTGACGGGAAATAGGAAATAGACTATTTGCATCAGTTAAGAGCCGGAAACGAAGGGTCTCTGGTCGTCTATTGATAAAGTGCGCATGGTACAGGTGACACTATTGTTGATTTAATTGTTTGTTTTTCATTTTCATTTATCTACTGGAGGACAGGCTCCTGTGACGTAAAGATTTCAAAGCAGTCGCACACTATTAATCAACTTGATTGGGCTTACTTAGAGGAAGGAAGAGCGTGGCCCAAGGGAAAAGCGTTGACTGCTGCCACTGTCCTGTTTATAATTAATGTGGAACACGCTGTGGCAAATGCGTGTGTGTGTGTCTACCATGTAAATCCCCAGACGCGACTTGTGTCTCGCCTTCTTCTCTTCCTTGTCGCCTGCTAATGAAATGTCATCAAGTTTTGACACCCAAATTGCAGAGACTCGTTGAAAGGCAATCTAACTTGCAGCTAAACTTAATAAGCACCCAGCTAAATTGCAACTGCAACGCAGCCAAAAAGTTTTCATTAATCTTTGCTCCCAACGCCTTCAACTTGAGCTTATCAAAATGTTTTTGGCGAAAACTTCTTGGCTGGCTCCATTACATGTACGTCATTTACACGCTGGCCACAATTAAATTGAATTAAGTTGGCTGCCTGCTTCCAAAAAATAACAAAAGCCAAGGAATTTCACAGCACCTGAGCATCGTGAGGACAAAGACTTTGTTGGTCTGGTAAAACTGCTAAAACCTTCTTCGTTTGCCGGTTGTCAAATTGATATTTGATTCATGACCAGCGCATTTGTCAAGTCATTCATCTTTTTCAGTCCAAGCCATAACCCACTGGGTGCTGCCTGGTGGTTCAGTGGATGTATGTGACTGAGTGGTTGGGTGGAGCTAACTTGGGATCTCGGTTTTATTTCGTGATGAATGGCCCATTTCAGAATGGCAGCCCTTTTGCTGTGATTTCTTGCCACGCCGCATTATTTTAGATTAAGCTTGGCAGCAAATTATTCGGGTATATTAGCTGTGTTACAATTGTCAGTAATATAACTGTAGAGATTATATTTAAACTGTATGCAGCCTGTTACTACAGTCACTTTCGTTATGATTTAACGGATGCAAAAATCTTTAACCTGCTCTTATTTAATTCTGAATTGGATTATATTTAAGTTGCTCAATTCAAATCTGGCAAGGTGAAAAATATAATCTGTAGGTATTTAGCATAAATGCAACGTGCTGAAATACATTTCATTTTTTGAAATACTGTAATAGTTGAAATGAAAACCGTTACAGTCCAATATAATTAATTATAACTATAACTTTCATTTAAATTATTATGTTTAAAACAACTTTCTTTATTTTTTACTTTTTTGAGATTTCATTTTGTTTTTTTTATGTACATAAAAGTTTTTATTACAATCATTCAAAACGTAAACTTTTAATATAAATTTATCATATTCTTTATATTGATTTAACTTTATATTTTTATTATGTTACCCCAAACACAATGGTGTAAGAAAGAAAAATAAATTATAATAAAAACCACTTTACCAATACTTCCACGATCTAACTGATATAAAGGGATGATGCTGACTGAAAATCATTTATAGCAAAATTTGATTTGCTTTCATTTGAAGCGGAACAAATTTTAAGAACACGTGTATTTGTATCAGACCCAGGGTGAGATTTATAACTAGTATTTTACAAAAATACGTTAAAACCAATGTTTTTTTAACTACACATTAAATATTTTAAAATATGAAAATATGTAAGCGAAATTGATATTTAATTTGTAGCACATATTATTAACTGTTTTCTAAATATGAAATGAAATGAAAGTTAAATTAAAAACAAATCACAAAATTATTATGCTAATAAATAATATTTTTAACTCTTTAATTAATTTGTAGAATATTTAATAGTCGTATCTTTAGTTGAATTTCTTTTACAAAGTAATCGGCTAAATTTTCGATGATTTCACTTAGATGGAAGCCGCAGGCCCTAAACATATTAGCCGTCCACTGGGTTCCACTGGGGGCACCGATTGGTCGTCGCTTATGCCGCATCATCATCAGCCATTTTTACAACAGTTACAGTTACAGTTACAGTTACGCTAACAGTTACTGTTAAAGTTATAGCTACAGTTGCAGGACCTTAGCCAAAGGAGACTTTGCTTGTTTGATAGCACGCTCACGTAATGCCTACTGTGATTGGGGAGGTGGGGCAGACGGGGCAAGTAAAACTTTTTGTGTAGGTTTACATTTCATTTTTGCACGATTTGTCAAGTCAGCGGAAATCGTGGCATGCCTATCAGCGTGCTATAAAATTGAAAAATTACTTTGCGTGCCACCTGAAATAGTCAAAACTTATGAAAAAGTCATAAAAATGCAACTCGAGTTGGTTATTTGAGTTGGTAATTTTCTTGTTTCTTGCCGCTTTGATTTGTGGCCAAGTTAAACGCAAACTTGCGTTTCCCTTTGTGCCACAGAAGCAACAACTAGCCGCAGGTGGCAGCCAACATTGTGACTTCTATTACAAAGTACAACTGTAGCTACTTCATCTGAAATACCAAACAACCAACTGCGAGCTACTTCTAGTCAGTCTGACCAAATTGTAGTGCAAATATTTTTGTTGGCCACTTAAAACTGTTGGCTGAGTTAATTAACGGCATTCTATTTCGTTTGGCCACCGCAAATAGTCAACAAATTTTCCCAATTTCCCTATTCCCCTACGTGGGGATTGCAATTCACCAAATAAACATTAGAGTTACGCCTGGAAATGTTCAAGTTTAACTAGTTTAAATAGGAGACAAGGAAGTTCATGAGAAACAAGGAATAACTTGTCTCCCTTTAAGTTTTACCCTTGTTAGGGAAAAAGTCAAAAAAGGAAAGAATTGCAATATAAGTTAGATGAAGATGTATAGGCCTCTTTCGCTTTTCATTCCACTTTTACCGAATTTCAGAAAAATGTATTTTGTATTTATGCTAAATATTTAAAAATTATCTTTTCAATTTGACTGAATTAAAATCACTTACTCAAAAGGAATCCAATGCGCAAAATGTTTCTAGAACTAAATTTGAACAGATTAAGGATTTTCACTTCTGCTTAATCTTGTCGAAAGTGAATGCTGTAAGAGGTCTGATATTATCACTGCGGACGAGAAATAGCACATTTCAAATAATAAATAAAAACGATAGGCCATACAAGTGACAATTTAAGCTCACACCTAAAACACCTTCGAAAACACATGCTTAGTAGCTTATATTCTTTACATTTTAGTGGGTTTACCGTTTTCGAACTTAATTACAAAACATTAAGTACAAAACATTTTAGGTAATTTTGATTAGAGTTTTTAAACTTACAATATTGTATCAATTGTATGCTTCTTCCACTTACACCATCTTATCGCATGAACCAGGTGAGGCAGGAAAAGTCTTCCAATGCAATTTTTTAAGTTAAGACTATACCTTTAGATCAGTATATATCTCGACCCTCAATCCGATCGGACGGTTGTAACAGTCTTTAAGTTTTTCTTTTATATACTGCTTTCGCAGCCATCGTGCTGCTTTTGTCACTAGCGTGTTTATCAGGGCTGCCAGTTTATTCATTTAACTGTAGCAACCCCTGAGATCTTAATGCTCTAAACAAAGTTTGACTTGAAATTTTGTATCTGACTTCTTCCATTCCTTAAATAGCTGGATGTTTAGGAAGATCATGAAATAAAGTTTAGCATAAATAATATAAAAATTCAGCAATTTCATACATTTTTATTTTACTACTCATTAAATTCAATTGCCAATGCCAAAAGTTTTCTTTGACATAGAAAAGAATCTTATTTCTTTTTTTTCTTTGGACTTCTAACATCCGCCTCTCCCCATGGAACATCTACATTTAGCCTATTTGTCGCATTGTGTTTGGTGCGTGTTAAAAAATAATTTCCCCAGATAATTTGACAGCACGCATGTGGCATGAGGCATGAGGCATGCCCCGGCTAATAGGCAGCCAAAAAGTTGGAGTTTGAGTTGCAAAAACTTTTGGGTAAAAGTTGTTGGTTTTTTTTGTTTTGTTTTGTCGGTTTTGACAGTAGGCTGGAAAAGTTTTCGTTGTGTTTGTTGTTGTCGTTGATGTTGTTTTGGCTCAGTGTTTATTTATTTTAATGCAAAAGGTCGTGTGTTGATTTAATTGAGCCAAATATGTTATTGGGCCATCAACATAATTGGCCGCCTGGCCAAGTTGTGCGAGTTAATTATTTGCTTAGTCCGTGTGTCGCATACAGCGTCCCCCAAAAGTATGCTACGAGATGTGCTCGTGTTGTCTGCCAATTGACTACGTGAGTCAACAAATGTGGCAGTTGTGGGGCTTTCCATATTAATTTTACATTTTGCGGCGGCTGCATAAAAATAATAATAAATAAAAGTATCGCTTAAATTGTTTATACAACCTCACAATGCTCTGCGAAAATGTATTTTTCGACAATATTTCCACATTCCCACTTCTCCGTTAGGCCTTAAGCCCCGAAACGTGACCAGGACTGAAGACCGAACCCGGTCTCGATCCCGAACATTGTTTGTTTTACTGTTGTTGTTATTCCCTTTCAATATTTGTGTGGGCGGTTGGACGACATGAAGTTCACTCAAACTTATCATTGGAAGAGCTCTGCTCTTTTGTATGTAATCAAACCCTTCCCTTGCTCCTTTATATGTGTTGCCTGTTTTCGGTTTACTATTTGCTGTTGTGGCAAAAAAAAAAGAACGAAAAAAAAAATAAAATGAAATTTTCGTTAAGCTCAGCGGCAGGTTTTTGGGGTACTTTTTTCGTATTTCCCATTTCCGAAAACTCTGCGCCTATTTGTGTAAACAAGTGAAAGTGATTTATGCATAAAAACTCCAGCCCATACAACGACCTGTCACAGAGACAGAGTCCTGACTCTTACCTCCCCCTGTTTCTCTTTCGTTTTGCTGCTCTCTCTCTCTCTCTCTCTCTGGATTCTCTTCCTACACGGTGTTGCTGTTGACTCAGGCGTATGATTGTTTTGGAGTGCCTGGATTTATGCCTCTTGCTGGGCTACCATTTTGAAATGTGTTTCAATATAAGAAGTGACTTGTGTGTGTGTGTGTGTGTGTATATGGACTAAGTGCTTATTTAAATAAATCAATTGCAAAATTTAATACTTATAAAAGTTTATAGTGATTGTGTAGTTTAAGTTCACTAGAGATCAAATAATAACAATTCTTTATTAAATTATGTATTCATTTCATGGAAGTTAACTGAAAGATGAGCAAAAGGCATTTCAAATTTGGTTAGACTGCACTTCAGTATGTACGCACCAGAATAAAGGATATTCTTGATCAGCATTAACAGCCGAGGCAAAATAGTCATGCATTTTAAATACATAGCAATGCATTTTAACATTAAACAAATATGTTAAAATTAAAAAAAAAAAACCAACCATTTTATAGATACCTAAAATGAAGTTTAAATATAGAAATACAATATTAGGAAATTGAAACAACAAGAATAATTATCTTTTATTTAATTTGTTAATATAAGAAAAAACTAAGCAATGATTTTCTGACTATATATTTGAGTTATCTTTCCGAAGACTAATGAACAATTCTATATTACTTTAAAAGCCGCATAATATAAAATATTTATACCCTGTTAAGCAGACGTTTCGGTTTAGTCCAGTCCGTCCATCTTTCCGCGCTAAATCTGGGAAGCTACAATTTCTACACACTGCACACATACTTTAGTATATATGTTAGATCCTGGTTACCAGAATCATGTCAAGTTTATTTCAAGGAAAATATTAATAATTTGAATAAATGATATGTGGAACTTGACCAAGCAAGTCAAAAATTGAAATACAAAAGAATACTGAAGCCACTATAAA
This sequence comes from Drosophila sp. st01m, assembly GCA_018901795.1. Taxonomy (NCBI): domain Eukaryota; kingdom Metazoa; phylum Arthropoda; class Insecta; order Diptera; family Drosophilidae; genus Drosophila; species Drosophila sp. st01m. The sequence continues at coordinate 2,294,580 of JAEIFG010000269.1, forward strand.
AAATAACCAAGGGCTTTAAAAATAAATATACTAGGCATACCGGTTTTATTTAATCCTTTTTTTAAGAAAATATTTTAGATATTCGCCACTGTTTCTACACATTTGAACCACCTTTCTGGCAATTTGTAAATAACACGCCAAGTAATATTCTTCGTTTTTCAAAGCAAATTTAAATTAAAGGTTTCCCAAAACAGAAAGTATAATTGTCTTTCCAACCTTTGACTTTTGTAATACATATATGTTAATGAAAAATGACCTGCAGCTTAAATAGTATTGAATTATATTATTTAGAATAGTGTGTTAGATAGTGTGTTAAATTCGTTTGTGTAAATTTTCCTCGATGCCTAGAGACAAATGGTTCTTTGATGAAATTATCGCTGTTATTTCTCTTAAAATAAATTCGCATTCAGTCTCCCAGGCAACTACAACTAACAAAGAAATATAATTACTCAGACTCAAGTTAAGAACTTAAGTACCTAATCTCTGGCCGTTTAATGTCGAGCGGTTGGGTACTTGTAGGTAATCAAGTATGTAAAGCGTTTCGCTTATGCCATATCATATTGGAGGGTATAGTACATGGTACTCGAAATATCCGTAACCATTCAAAGTAATCAAGTATCCACTCACACACCGCACACACACACACACAGCGCTGGTCAAACAAAAATAGACCCAGCCATGTCCCCAAATTAATTTAACGCTCAAATAGTAGAGGGAGAACGGAAACGGAGAAAAGGGAAGGGTATAAAGAGCTGAAAGGGTCTGTTGGAGCTACCAAAATCCACTTGAGCTGCAACTCATATGACGAGCTCGCCCACAAGTCGCCCGTTGCCAGCGAGCATTATAATAAAATTAATCTCCATTTGTTGAAGGGGCGACTCCAAACAAGTTGCCCTGCAGTCGCCGTCGCCGTCGCAGTCACCGTCGCAGTCGCAGTCGCAGTCGCTTTATTAGCGTCGAAAAGCTACTGGAGCCAAAAAGTGGCAATTATTCATTTTATGAGCTTGGCTGAGGGCAGCATGTGAACCATAAAAATTAAAAATTAGCCCCAGTCAGCTATAAGGGGATTATATAACACGCATTTGATGTAGTCAACAGCAGCAGCAATGAGGAGGAGCCACCCCTTTTCATAAAAGTCAAGAAAATGAATATTTATGCGACAACTCACGTCTGTGTTGCCTCCCCTATGGGTGGACTGCAGACCCAATCCCAATCCCAAAGTCCCCATTGGAGTTGAAGTTGGAGCTGTTAGCATTGTTATAACAAGCACATGTCAAAATTTTCGTAAGGATCAGATCAAAAGGAGAGCTTTGAAGCCAGAAAACCTGTGGCTCTCGTTGGGTCACTAGACATCGGCTTAGTTGGGGTTTTTCGGACCTTTCTTATGTACAGTAGGTGTGACTATTAGCTCTCGCTCGAATAGAGATGTGAGCGGCAACTGGTACATTTTGAATGGTCCCAGACCCGAGGCTACTCAAAAATTAAATCCAATTATCAGTTTAAGGCCACTCGCAACTCCGTTGGGGGCCAGACAGACAGAGAGACAAACAGACAGACAGACACAACTGCATATGAGTACGTAAGTGTGTGTAGATTGTGGTACACACACACACAAACAACAACAATTACAATACAATTACAACAACAGCAGCCAAATAAGTTTTGTAATGCAACAAAGTTTCATTTTAATGAGAAACTTTTGCTTATGCAACCCTTTTGAGGCACTGTAAAACCCGTCCAGGGTTGCTCACTCCATTAAATTGTGTAAAAACAATGTTTTTAGTTAAGTTTAGTTTAGTTTAGCCAGTTTTCGGGCTGGTACTTCAAGATGCTTTATATTTATATGAGAGAATAAATTTTCACTTCATTTTATATCATTACACTACTTTATCACAATTGGCCATAATCATTAATATATAATATCATTAATATCATTAATATAATATCTTGAATTTTATATGAATGAATATATATGAATTTTGATTGGATTTGCTTCAATATTTCACCAATTTATTTCAAACTGTAATTAAAATTTAAATTAAAATTTAAGACAGATTTGATCATCCTTAAACTTTTATTATATTTCAATAATCATTTTCGCTCTGTGTAAAATTAAATCAAATGCAACTTTGCTTCTAGTCGCAGTTCTTCTTAAAGAGAGAACAATATTTGTCCTCTGTAGTAGTTGAAACGTGCTTCAGACTGTTGATATTTCCTGGACAAGGATTTGCATACGATTATGTTCTAGAGTCATTTTTAAATACTCCAGGTTGTAGTAATTTGTTATCGAGTGTCTTAAAGTATCTTAGGACTTAGAAACAGACATTTGTTCTTCGTGCTTTTACAAAAACTCAACAATCAAGTGACAGCTTAAAAGAAGGCAATGCATTTGGATTTACAGGTATTTCAAGAAGGGCCGACTAAAAGCAAACAAAGATTTTACAATTTGTTGCCAGTTTACAGTGCGAAAATGTAGGCAATGCTTTTTTCTAGCAATTTGCTGCCCTTAAGCAACGATTTGAGCAGTTCCTGCAATCCTGCCAAATATCTTCTTTCTTTCATTTTTTATTTGACTTGACCTGAGGCGCACACATGCCCAAAAAATATTAGCATAAAATTGGGCAGCCCAAAATTCTGGAGCAGGCTAAAAAATGCTAGAAATGTAAATAGAATCAACAGCAAACAGGAAGGCAGTAAAGAAAAGGACAACAATGCGAAGTAGCAACGGACAATATAAGTACAGTAAAAAAGCAGAAGGTGCTCGGAAATCAACAACAAAAACAGCCACAGCAACAACAACAGCAACAACAACAGCAACACAACGACAACAGCAATGGTTGGCATAAGGGAAAAATATCATTCTAAAACGCTTGACAGCCACTTACACATGTTAAACGCAAAAGGATAACGAGTAAAACGGATATTAGAGTATTAGACAGGATGCTGGGTGACAGGACTTCTCCCCTCACAATTCCCCATTTTTTCTATCCTTTCTCTAAATATGCCCGTCAGCTGGGCACAGCAAAACCTTTCCTTTCTCCACGGCCATGGCAAAGGAATTTTCAATTCCTTAACTAACTCAATAGGCGCTCAGTTATCCGACCAGATTTATATACCCTCTGCTAGATATTTCTTATCTACAACAAGATGTGTTGTACTCTATAAATATAAATGTATATATTTAATTAGATGTTGTGAAAGTAGATAAAAATTAAATGCGATAACTTATATTATTTTCCTTGAAAATACTACGATAATTAACTCTCCAAAATAAAATATATAAATTTATATAGTTTATTCGAAGTTGCTCAAGTAGTTAAAAATAAAATTATTATGGGATAACACATATTATTTTTATTTTTGATACTACGAAAATATTTTAAAATAAATGTAAAACATAATATTTAAATATTTTTATGTTAATTTTCAATTTATTTGAAATTATTTATATTATTGAAGAAACCATTTTACAGGGCAATTGCTGGTCGACCACACTTGAATTCAGAGTTCGCAGTAATTTGCTATCTAATATGCAAAGGAATTTTTTAATATTCTTGTACATTCGAAGTCTACGTAGTCAATTTGTTGGCCAACCTCATTAAGTTATGGCTAACTGCTGTTTATGTTTGCTCAAAGCATCCTCAGCCTATTGGTTACTTAAGCCTCTTTTGGTCCACAACTCACCAGGTCACTAATTAGCCTGTTGTTCTTATTGGCATTACATATTTAAATCAGCTCCAATTAGCGTACCGCTTTTACTTGAACACCGCTTGCATACATAAGTTATATTCTAATGATACTAATGTGCTTTATCTTTCGCTTCATTTATTTCATTGCAGGTAAGCCGATTTTGAGACGTTTCTCATTGAACCATTGAACTATTGAGCACTCACATAGTGTTCTTGATAAGAATAAGATTGTAAGTAGCTTAACTATTAGAGTAATAAACAGCATTGTGACTGTCCATATTGGCAAGGGATTTACATGGAAGTGAGTAGACGAAAATTATCCGATTTGCTTTAAAAATTATTGTTCGTATATTGATTAAATCTTGACAAATTTATCTGTAATCTTGTCTACTTAATCGTGCCCTTAATGCGAATATCTCATAGAGAACAAAGACGTACTGCAATAAAGTTCGAATGAGTTTGAATTAAGTATTTTTAAAACCTTAAATTTATACTTTATTCATGTACTTATCAATCTTGTTCTTTAAATCGTAATTATATATATTTTATAATGCTCTCTACTTACTTGCATATACCAGTAAAATTATCGGGTGAATACGTGGAATTGCCTATAAATTTAAATTTCTTGACAAGATGAGTTTTTTTTTGTTGTATTAGCTTGTAAACCAAATTCTTATAAATATTTTCAAACTTAATAATTCGTAAAGGTTATTATGATTCATTTGTCATTTATAGATATTAGAAATGTTAATATCTAGTAGCCTTTGTGTAGCATATTAAGTTTATTTTGAAACTCTTACATGTTTTTCTTTAAAAACATATAATCCAAATCCTCTTCGTGAAGACCATGCTGTCACAGGAGACACGTAATCGCAGAAGAGCACACAAAAGGCGAACGCTTTTGATAAGTGCTATAGTTTTCCTCATAGTCTGGCCATTGGTTATCCTATGAGATGCATAAAGTACCCAAAGAAGTAAAATAATGGAAGCTGTCGTGTACCCAAGAGATTGCTGATTATGTGAAATATATAATAGTATAATATAGTACTGTACAGAAAGTTGAATAAATAAACAAAATTAAGGCTATAAAGGAGATTTAATTACTTACACTATGCGTACTTAACGCCTCGGGATATGCTATGATTTTTGAGTTTCAGTGGAGCGTTGTGTTCTCCTGTTTTTTGTGCGTACATTACCGTCTCATTAAGCTTCACTGTAGCACTCATTAAATTTATACATATTTAATTGACTTTATGACCAGAATCACACACACAACCACATGCCCTCACACAGAGTTGGTTCAAGTCGGCGCCATGAGGCTGCATTCTACCCTACTTAGCGCATCATAAAACAACAATAGCAACAACAGCAAAAACAGGAGAGTGCTTGCAACATATTTCTTATACATACTAAAGTATATGCTCACGCATAAAGGCTTTAATAATGATGCAGACGAACGTGCACCATGATGCTCATAATTATGTGACATGCAACCGCGATGCATGTCGGAAAGTGGAATGTACAAAGTTTAAAAATACAGTGCCAGTGGCATAAAAAATCAACATAAAATAAATGCAGAAATGAAACTACTTAACGAGGCACTACCCTGTTAGGTATTTTATTTAGTTTATTTCATGAATATTATCAACTTAAAACAGTCGCCGAAGATTTTTCAAGATATTTCAAAAAACAAATAATTAAAGAAAAATTGCAAAATTTTAAAATTGTATTTAAGTCTGAAATTAGATATTTAATTTGTCTGATATTACTTGAGGTTGCAATTAATTGCCTCCTTAAGAAAACCACAAAAACGCAACTAGATTAAATGAAATAAGTATAACTTAACTTGATAAGAGCATTAATGATGGGCGTTTTGTAAAAAGTAGAGCATAAGTACATTAAAAGTTCGCAAGATACGTTAGTGTAGACGCTTTAGTATTCTGCAAAAAAAATAATAAACTTTTTGAGAGTAATAATTAATTATAAATAAACAGTCAATAATAAAACATATCCCATTCAATTTATTCGTTTAATTGTTGATAAAAACTAATGAGTTGTATTTTTCACAAAATATAAAGTGGGATACCCCTTTTCATTGAATTAATGTGTACAGGGTATAAGAACAACACGTAAATCAGCAACGGGTTAAAGACTGTCAACACGCACGGGTCGTCGTCAATACCACAAGTCTCGTTGGCAACAATGTTGCTAACGACATGATACAAATTTGCAGTCTGAAAGTAATTTGGATCCGGATCCTTGTCAACGTCGTCGCTGGTTTTATTGATGTTCTGGGAACTGTTTAATAAGCATGTGATTTGCCGGTTTAACACATATGGGAAGTTCTTCTGAGCGCGACAAGGAACCGTTGCTAAGAATCAATAATTATCCCTTTAATATGCATTTGAAGTAACGGATTTAAACCGTTCAACAAAAAAAAAGAAAAACGGATTAATGCATTTCAGAAAATAATGATATAATAATATGTCCTAACGAGAGACTGTAAATTATCTTGCTCCGCCCCTTGTCTCCATATGTGACGGAACTTTTCCGGCTTCCGCCTGTGATCAGTCAAAAGTTTTCCAGATTTTCTCTTTTTTTCCTCCCTGTTGCTACACTTTTTTGCAATTAATTATGAGGCACGTTGACATCTTGCCTGCCGCGTTTCTGCCTTCGCCCCTCTACTTCTCGTTTTTTTTATAATTTATTTTTAGTGCCACCGCCAGTTGCACGTTCCCTATTTTGTCTTCGACATTTGGCGGCGTTGAACTTGACGCAATTTATTTTGTCAAAGATGCGAAGGCAGCAGCAGACACGCCTAGTTGCGTGCCATCGCACATGTGTCCTATACGATTTGGTTTATAAATAAAAAAATAGCTAAGTGAAGAGTCATATCTATAAAAGGACGCTGGGGAATACCCACAATGCTGGCGAGCTGCCTCATACGTTCAAGGTTCTAAATAGACCTCCTAAAACACACAAAAATCGAGTATATATAAATACATAACTATTATATAAATGTATTGAAACTGAAGCTTTTATACAGTTATATTAATATTATAATGAATTAAAGTTTAAATATTATTTTGCAGTTTCCCTTTATCAATATTACTTTTACTTTATTGGATATCTAGTCATATTCTTTTGTTTTTTTCTTAAAACTTTCTACTTTTTTTTTTTGAAATTATTTAATTAAATAATGTTAACGCGTTATCCTACCTAATTTTATAATTATCGATGCTTTTTTTTTATCAATCTTAGTCTTCTGATGGTAAGAATTTTATGTTAACCTTTCTTTTAGAAAGTATTTAAGCACACACCTTAAAACGATTTGTTTTAAAAAATTTTATACCATTAAAATAGGTAACTTTAATTTAGGGAGTCTTTATTGGTTTTTGAGCTTGCATATAGCTGAGATTTAAGTAATACTTTTTTTATTTATTATTTATATATAGACAATAAGTTAATATAATATTTGCAAACTGCATCTAAATAAATTTTTTATTAATATATTTGATACTCATATTTAAAGATCAAACAAGTCTTTCAGTCATCAAATATAGTGAGCGATTCTATAGCAATATTCGGATCGTTGCATCTTTTCCATAGTGAAACAGTTTGTTGACTCCTAATTCAGGCACTGTGTGTTTATTTAAAATTTAATTTTCAAGTGCCTCTCTGTGGCGGTATCCTATAAATAGAGTTGCCCCCTTTCGAATTTTTGTTTTTGGGTCTCAGTGCAGTGTGAAATAATTTTTGTTTGTCTTTTGTGTTAATTAACACGAGTAGTTTACTTAATTAAGCGTTGAATCTGACCGGCAGGCAGGCTGAGTTTTGTTTATGTCTGCGCTTTGGAGTTAAGTGTCAATTGGATTAGGTTTGAGGGGTTTCTTTGGAAAGGGGAAATTGTTTAGCAATCATAACTCTTGAAGTATCCACAGTTTTGTGCAATAGATGACGCTGCTTTCACGCCACATTAACTACAATTAGTCTTCATCAGGTCAGCCTGACAACATCAGCAAGTGCAACAGCAATTTGCAATTTTCTGTGGCAACAGCAAAATGAAGAAACACAACTAACAAGTCAAGACCCAGACCCCATTGCAACTTCAAACTGTACCACAGTCACATGCACATTCACATCCACATCCACATTGTCATCCAGGCCACTTAGTTGCCATGTCGTCCATGCTCAGTGTACACCTCCTCCTGTCGTGGAGTTCAATGTCGGGGGATTCGGGGCGGTTTGACGCCGTCGCTTGTCAACTAGCAAAATTGTTTATAAAAATAGCGTGTGGCAATAGCATAAAACAGCAGCAGAACCGGGTAGTTCCATATATACCCTAGTTGTAGTTCCTGCCATTGTTGTTGCAAGCATAGCAAGCGATTCAATGTTGTGAGACATGCTGCATATATTTAGATATGGATGCGTCGCCTGGTATCACACAGAGGTATTTCCCACTGGGGGTTGTTCTACCTTAGATGGATATTTCTTGTCAATGTTCTTGAGCTGACAGCAGAGCAAAATAGGTCACCATTTCATAACAATTCTACGAATGCCTTTTTAAGAATATACATATTTATTTTTAAGCAAATCCATTGAAAATTACTAGTATACATTTTTTTTTTCTTATTATTTATTACATATATTTTTGGTTAATATTAATTAAAATTTTCTGCAATTATCGCACATTGCTTATAAATTTTTTTATAATTAATTTTTATTAATCCCTTTAGCTGCAACGCCTATGTAACTATGACATTGCACTTTTCCGAAGCGGTATGCACAATATTCTTGCCAGCACTGTCGAGCTCGCACTGTATGACTTTGCATGTTGCCTGCAAATTGTTGCACAGCTAACTTTGTTTCTGTATACTATATGTATTTACTTCTAATGGTTACAACGCTAATTTTACACTGACTTGACAGTTGACTTTAGATTAGTTTCGGGGAGGGGAAGGGACATTAGTGTCCAGTTGCTCGCTTTAAATAGATAAAAGTGTAGACAAACATGTTTAAAAGACATAATTTTTTTTTTATTTATTTATTTTTGTAACGGTCAATAGTAAAATTGAGTTTTATCCTTCACGAATTTTAAAATACATGCAGTGCATAAAATAATTAAGTAGCACATCTTGTTATTTTTATTATTAAACTATTATTGTTTTTAGTATGCATTTAACAAAAGTACATACATTTGTCCAATAAAAATATTTAATTTTAAGCACAAACAGTTCACGTATCTACCTTTAACATGATTGAGAGTGGTAAGTTATATTCGAGTCGAGCAATCTTATTAATATACTTTGGAAATGGAAAAAATGATTTTGGTCGACGTATTTGCATTACATTCAACTGAAACTGAAAACTTTTCCAGTATTTTGCCCTGATATTGTATTTCATTTACATTTAGTTGTTCGCTGTCCATTGTTTGTTCTAACAGACGCATATTCAACTCTCCAACACCCCAACCATATGAAGAACATTTTCTTTTTACAACTATGCATTGTTGTTCTTACTCCTCTTGTTGTTGTTGTATTGTTAATGCTTTCTTCATGACTTTCCTTTTATTGTTTTGGGTACTCGCTGCCGTTGGCATCTGGCAGACGTTATTCTGAGCTCCCCTTTCATTAAATCTAATTGTTTATTTTGTAATTTAAATATTTTTTGTGTACTTGGTTGCCAGATTTCATATGGAGAGTTTGGGTAATTGAAAATCTAGCAAAGTTCTGAGCTGAGTGGGTGAAGATTTAATTCAAATAATTTTAAGTGCATTTTCCACTGACTTAATTTAAGTTAATCCATTTCGGTAATTCAATTTTTACATGAATTTTGAGAAATGTGTTGCAGGTCTTTCGAAAATGTTGCTGAACTTTTTTCGAGAATGTTGCAAAGCACTTGACCAAAAATAGATTATTTCTCCCCATTCTCTGGAGCCGATGCGCTGAGAAGAAAAGTTCGGATCTCAGTCTGTTGCCGATCGCTCGACCGTTGACTGAAAATACGGAAAATACGCTGTACGCGTCTAGAGAAACCGGGAAAATAGAAAAGCGTGCCCTGCATTACCACCACACACCCCTTTTGGGTGAATCGCGTGTACGCGTTTCGGTTCATTGAAATACGCGTGGTCGTTGCCATTGCATTTTAATGAATTAATTGCCGGGTATTTCTCTTTTTCTCAATGTGTGTGTGATTCTTATCTAAAGAGAAAATGTAGTGCAGCAAATGGTTTAATCAAGTGGAATTTATGTGCTTTAAAAAAGCGCAGTTAATTAAGTGTAAATACCAAAACGTAAAAAATTAAAAATGTTTCTAGCAGTAGAGTTGTGTTTATCTCCCTCTTGTTTCTCCTCTGCTGCTCCTCTTGTCAACACTTTTAATGCATTAATAGCATACAAAATGTTGAAGTGAGATTTATGCTCTGATAAATGCTCGCAGTGCTCCATTAATAAATCACTTTAAATAGCGCGAAATATAATTTAAATAAATGCAATGTTTATTAAATTGAATTTTAATCATGCGGTGAAAAACAACCTCAAAAATGAGTTAAATACAAGTGATGTGGCTAATAGAATTAACCAGAGTCTGTCGACGATGTTAAATGCATCTATTGTAAAAAAATTTAATAAAGTTGGAAGGTGGAAAAGCATAAATGGAATAAAAAAAACTGTAAAATTTCAGTCAAACATTTAATAATAAAATTCGAGCTTGGAAAAAATAGATGAATTTTTTTAATAAATAAATTTGCTAAATAAAAATTAACATCTGTAAAAATATAAATATACACAGGTCGTTTCACTAAAGATGACCAAAATGTATAAACAATGTTATTAAATCCATCTTATTAGATGATTTATTTAGGAATATTACTTAAAACATTTACTTTATAATACAATTTTAAATATTTAAGATATTCTAAACGTGATATTTCAGCAAATTAAAATTTGTTCGAATTATGATTACACAAAAAAGATCTATTCAACTTTTTATAATACTTATTTTTTTAATATACTTATTTTCCTTTTTTTTTTTGTCATATTTACCAATAATCACTTTGCAGATTAGCTGAAAGTTCATCATTGAATCTTAACGGTTTTATTAATGCATGTACAACAAATTTCACTTAGGCCTAAAGCTCTAATTATTTATGATTTTTCAAATTTGCCACATAATGTGTCAATTTACGAGCAAGATGAACAACTTTGGGCTTTAAAGCCGTTCGACACCCTTTTCTTACCCCATTTGCTGGCCTACAAATAAAGCCATTAGGTTCGGGTGTTTCCCTTTATTTTTCCCTGTTTTCTTTATCGTGCTGCCATTAAATCTTTTATTATTTTGTGTGTGTTTTGATTTTTGGGAGGCAGCTTGAAATGTTCAGGTAAAGGCTGAGAAACACAAACTTGCTACAAAAAAGTGGGACTATAGCTGGGAAGTTATATTTTTTAATACTCTAAAGTTAATAGGGAAGCTATGAAAATTATAACACAGTTGGGTTTTTAATATAGCTGGATTTGTTTATGTATTTAATAAATACTATTTATCGAAAATCTAGTTGTTAAAATCTATTAATGTATATAGGTTTTAATACATAAGCGTTGGAGTTCATTTAATAAAGAGTAACTGCTTGTCGAATATAAGTACTGCTTTTCTTGTTGCTTGTTGCCTGCGGCAAACTTTGATTGTTTCCGCTGAACTCAAGCAGCTGCTTCTGCTTACATTTCCCAACAAGAAGGCGACGCACACTGCGTATGCGTAATGCCTTGCCAAAAAAAGGGTTGCAGTTGGCAATTGTAACGCTGTCCCCTTCCTCCAAAACACCAACACTCCGCGTCAATTGCAGGTGACTCATGGCCGTTAACTTGGCCCAAACACGCAATGGCGTTAACAGCTGTTAACTGCCTGCCATTCGTGTGGCATAATAATAAGCCAAGAGCATAAAAAGAAGGTAACTGCGAACGCTTTTCCCGCTGATTTCTTGGTGCCTTTTAGCGGTAATTAAATAAAAACTTCAGTCCCAAAAATGTGTTGCCGCATAATTAATTGAAAACATAATTAAAAATAGGAGGACAAGGAAAAACAACACGAACTTTTCGTTTCGCCTTTGATGCGAACCTCTTTTTGTTGTCCCTTTTCTTTTTATTTTGTGGGTCAGTAGAATACTATAGATTGGAAATTTAATGCCTGGCTGACTTGGTGTCGATTTTCTCATTTTCTTTCAACACACGAGGTGACCAAATTGAATTTAGATTCAAGAGCTTGAGCCGTTGTTCGGCTATTTTTGGCTGGATTATCGATTTGCAGCAAAGTCCTTTTATGCCTGGTAATTGTTCAATACTGTTTGGTGTAGACGGTACACTCAAACACATACTTACCCAATATATACAGGCTCATATATGGCAACAGCTGTGTTCAATTGCCCGTGTGTCCATTGACTTGACCGCACATATCCTGCACCAATGTCAGGGTGAGTGAGTGTGTGTGTGTGTGTGTGAATGTGTGTTTGTGTGTATCCTGCGTGTGCTGCGGTCAACCTCGATGGACATTTAGCACTACACTTTGGCCAACCGGTCAACTGGTCAATTGGTCAAGCGTTTTTTCTGTGCAGATTTTATGCAAAATTAGTCAGGCAACTGATGCGTTCGGCAATTAGTTTAATGCAGCAACAAAGGCAAATGAATAACTTGGTGAAATGACTTTATTCAAGCGGAAATCAAGTAAGCTTCTAGGCATCTCAGCAATAAAAATAAAAGAAGTGCAATGTAATTACAAATAAATAAATTGAGCCAATAAAAATAATCATAATTTATTTATGTAAGGTCAACAATCAATAAGTTAGGCCAAATTACAATTCAATTAAAAGTAATGATTCAAAGATAAATAACAAATAATTCGAAATATAACTTTTAGAAATACCAAAAATAAAAAGTTAAAATCATAGTAAATAAATAAAATTCGAAAGCAATAATATAAATGATTTTGAGATTTCATTTTGGATAAAGTTTTAAATTTATTAAATCTAAATGGCGAATTATAGAAGCAGCACTAAAATATATACAAATCTTAGTTTTTATAAATTTATCTGGTGTTGTTTGTATTCCTTGACGACTAGCCTTTTTGCTTTCAATTACCGACAGCTTAGTCGCATTTTTCCGGCAACTAATTCGACCACTTGGAGTCAGCTGGGATCTGGGTTTGGGTTTGGGTTTGGGTTTTAGCATCTGGAGCGGGATGGTCTCTACCCAATTGCCATAAAATGCCAGCGGCACTTACTCACAGATAGATATGAATGAAAAACTTGCGCTAACTTTGTATGGGATGGGACAATTTTTGTTCTTGCCGGGATATTTTTATCTGATTTTTTCCTTGGGTTTTTTTTTTGTGAAGTTTCCTTTTTTGTTTTTGCTTTTGTTTTTTGGCAACTTCTGGCTGATGAGCTGAGGGCCGTGTCGCAAGTGGGTCATATACATTTTTGATGAGTTGTCATTATTAAATGCGACAAACTCCCCGCCCTCTGCAGTCGCTGTCATAGCAATTGGAAGGGCGGGGCAACAGGAAACGACGCTTGCCAAACTTTTATGCCTAAAAATACAAAATATACAAATACAATTTATTTATGTGACAGTTGGCAGGCAGCGTTGCTTTTTGTTTCAGGTTCTTTTGCTTATCAGCAGAAACTGATATATACATAAATATTTTGCAATAATGTTCTCCATATTTATTATTTATTTAGATTTCTTTTTTCACAGTCGCGCATTTATTTGTCTAGCGGGAGTTGCCACCAATTTGGTGGCATCATAAAAGAAAGAAATGAGGCGAATCGACTGAATCCATTAATTGTGACAAAAATTGTTATCAATTAATGAAATAGACACACACACGACCACAAGACAACAAAAGTCAACATCGCATGTGGTCGATTCGATTCTACGATTCTATTTCATTTCAACAGTTTTCTCTAGACTCAAGTGGGCGACAAAATTGCCACAATAAATTTGTCTATTTTGTTCACTTGACACACCTACGTAAGGCAAAGTGGGAAAGACCCTGGTTAGCTGTTGAGAAGGCGGGTTATTATACTGTAAATTGGTTCCTATTTTATTGACTTTTATCTAGACGTGAAGGGGATGAACTATATATACGGTTTTCTGAAAACTATAAAATAAATCTATTAAACACAACTATAAATAAAGGACAAGAAGTTTGGATAAGGATATGGTTGATAAGCTGATGTTGTAAGGACTAATTTCCCAAAAAATACATTTTTAATACTCTTGGTAATATGAATAATTCAGAATTTGAACTTAAATCATCTTTTCAACTATTTGAAAATTATTCTATTTCAAAATTTGAGATACAGTGTTATTATTGATGTGGCTCAGCTTTTTTCATACTTTGTGATGAAACTCTCCAAAGGTCTTATATTTAAAAATGGCTTTAAAATGAAATACTCATAAAACTAAACGTTCCTTTAAAGTTCTGTTAAGTAATTGTACAGAGATGACATTAATTGCTGGATAAGTCCCTAAGTTATTTTATAGGTGAGCAAGAAGACTGTTTACATACAATTTGATCAGCACTTTATAGTATTTTTATGGCACACATTTCGCTCAAATTATGTCACAGAAATCACCCCATCCGAACACATGACAACTCAGTTGATTGCCACCCAACAACACGTTGCCAATCAACCAATCGTTTCCCAAGTCGTGTAATGAAATCAAAGTCACTGTGCAAAAAGGTGCCATAGATTGTTTTGACATTGCTTTCAAATGTCAATCATCTGAGATTTTTCTTTGAGCTTCATCTCTTGTGACTCTCGTTGACTTGGCAAATCGAATTGAGAGATGTTTTACTCCCTCTCCGATTGGTCAAATGCGATAAGAGTCGATAATATAATCAAATTTAATGAGCTTGGAGTGAGAAATTGAGCCTCGAAGGGTGGCTCTGCACTTTGTGTTACTTATCAAAGCAAAAATTTTGGCTTAGGCCCAACAGGTTGTCATTGGTTGCTACTAAGCTTATCGATTACACTAGGCAACCAATTGCTCAGATCCCCAGTGTTTAGGTAAGATGTTAAATACTATTCCATATAATGCATTATATACCATATGTGTAAAGTATAATTGTATTTTATAATTTAAAAAATAGTGGTAACATTTTAATTGAAATTCTTCGAATTTCATACATAAAATATCTGAGATTAATTTTGAATTTCCAAGAATTTCAATTAATTTTTTAATACTACTTTAAAAATTATATTATACTTTTGTATAATATGTTTATTATGGCATATATATGATATATTGTATTCATTTATTTGGCAACTGTAAGAAGTGATATGTTTTTTTTTGAAATGAACTTAATAGCTTAGATATATCGGGTTCATTTAAACTCTGCAAAAGATTTTAAACATGATTAAATTAAATTTAAAATACTATTTTATTAAGTATTAAGTACTTTAATGCAAAATACATGTATAATTTATTCATTTAATAGACTACTACAAACGTTCTCTTTGTTAGTTTGATAATTTGGAATTAACATTATTGTTTAGATATCTCTGAGCAAATATTTGAAATACAATATTTAAGTACGAGTATTTCAATTAAATTGAAGTGACGATCAAATATTGATACTTCGAGTAATTCACATAATAAATCGAATGTATTGATATATGTATAATATATTTTCGCCAGCTCAAATACTGAAATGTTTCGGTAGAAGAAATTGCATTTCTTATTTAAATTAAATAGTGAATTTCCTTCTAGCCGAAATGGATTTCCAATGTCTGAGCTGAATAGTCTCTTTTATATTGAATGTCGCATGTTTATTGACAATTTTTGTTACCTTGTGTTATTAAACACACCTGAATGCGTTTTAAAAGTCCAAATATCGTTAGCTGTAAAGCCGCTTTAAGCAACTGGAAACCGAGAGATAAAGCATACAGCGACATATCGACCTTTTTAACTGATGTCTGACGACGCGACGTGGTTGATGTTCGATTTAACATAAATTTGTTGTTGGTGTGTTAAGACTTGATGCTACTTTGCCACCTGCCGATGAGGATGTTGTTACTGTTGCATGCAAATTCCAATAAACTAAAGTACCCAAGACGCGACATTTGATAAAGAACACAACAGAACCGAAAAGAACAGAACAGAAGGAAGACAAGATGAGAAACAACCCCCCAGCGGCATTTTTCTTTAGCATTTCTGACAAGCTATAAAATTTTTATCAGCATTACTTTTATTTTGACATTTTACTGACATTTCACAAAAGTACTCGAAGTCAAACGCCTCCACAGAGAAACTTCTACCCCCGTGCCAACCATTCTCTACAAAGTTAGGCAGACACAGTTACACAGACAGCGACTCATACGAGTGTAGATAGATAAGAGCAAAATGGTGGGCGGATAGCTTTCTCAATTGGGCGTGGCAAGGGATGCGGGGTGAGTTTTATGTATAGCAAGCGCTTTTTCATTTACCAAATGGCAGTTGACCTTTTCTTCCGTGCGACCAAATTGATTTCCAGCACGATTTGTCAACCCCTTTTTGCGACAACAACACAAACAACAAAAGCAACAACAACAACAATAATAAACTAAATTTTATCAAGCTAACAAAATTGTTTACCTACAAAATCTGCAGCAAACAGTCGCTGACAAGGGTGTCAGCTCCAATTATGCATGAGATCGGCCCTGTTGGCCAACCTGTTGTGGAGCACTTTCATTTTCAATTAGTTTTGCCTCTCCCGCCCATTTCCTTATTGAGCGCCCCAAAAGTGGGCGTGTGACTTTCAACGCCTCAAACACAACATGAAATGGGCCGAGCCGAAACCGGGACAAGCCAAGTTGGGCTCTATCAAAAGGTTGTCTGCCGTTGAAAAGGGTAAAAGTAACGGCTCTTAATGTTTATTATTATTATTGCATACTTTTGGGCGGACTCCGCCGCCTGGCCCCGATGATAAGCCTTAATGTGCTGCGGTGTTTCAATAAAACTTTATCATAATTGACATTTTAATGGTGTTGGCAAAAAAAAGTTATGTGAAAGAATGAAGAAAAAACGTTGCATATTTGCAAGCGCTTGAAGCTGAAATTTTGTATTTATGTTGCTCTAGATGCGCGCTTAAAAAGTGTCGGGGGTCCCATAAATATGACAAAGAGAAAGGTACATAATGTGTGATAAGTGTGCGGAAAATCCGATGGTTGCCCGAACAATTCACACTTAGAAGCAGTTTTGAAGTTGAAGTGTAATATTTTACGCCAATAATATGATTTGAAACCCTTCCTGATAAGAAATGTACAGTGAAATTTATAAGAATGTACATTAATAATGATTACCTTATTTACATAAATTTTCTTTTTTGACGAATTATACTAAATAAATGAACATAAAATAACAGAATACTCTTAATAGCAAAAGAAAGAAAAAAAAATAATTTTGTAAAATTATTTTTTTAATTATACTTAATCCATTTTATGAATAATCACAGAAGTTTGTTGAAATATCTTACAAAATGTTAAACATAAATATGCCAAAGAAATTAATAAATTTAAAGCAAATATATATTTTGTTTAAGTGATGTTTAATACGGAGTTGAATTCCAATTAATAAAGTTACAATCGATATATTTAAAAAGTGCGATAAAAATTTTGTGATAAAATGATGTAAAAACTAACGCAAGGGAAATATGAAAAATGTCAAACATTGCTGATTCAATTTGAAGTGGAACTTCTGATACACACCGATAGAATGTTGGCCCGATGCGTTAGTTACCAGGGCTCCTGCGATAATATCAATGGCATATCGACGCGCGACTATGCAAAGGTTTGTACCCTGTAACACATACAGATTTATACAAATATATATATACTATATACATACAATAAGGCGGGTCAAATATGCTCGTCAATAATCATACCCCAAAATCTAAAATCAAGATTTTGGTCGCAAAGGTAAACATTTTTCCAAAAACCCGTCGAGGATAAAAAATTCTTAAAGTCAGAAAACCCATCTTGGTTTTTAGAACATTTCAGTAAAGACCAAGTTCCTATTATATGAATGTTATTAAAATTTTAATAAAAAGATATTTAAATTTATAATATTTTTATATATGTTTTGACTTAGATATTTTTTATAAACATTTTTTATAATTTCGTTTTATTGTTATAATGCGGGACTTAAACTCTCGCCTGCTCGTAACAAGAGAATTTTAATGAGAGTTGACTGATTTATACTTTCATAACCATGAAAGATTTTTATTTTACTATTAAGAACTGCAAATTCTTGAATAAATATTCTAAGTATTAATAATTTATTCTTGAAAGTGTCTAATTAAAATCGAAATTTTTTAAATGTATTGGTCCAAAATGAATTTCTAACTGAATTTGACACAAATCGGTCAGCTATATCATGTAGCTCCCGTAACTATCTGTCGAAAAACTCAATTTTTTATTATTCTCAACGGCATGCTGGAGTTAATGTTAAGCCCATAGTTTCTTGGTGAAGTATTCTTAAATTTTTTCTCTCACCCATATAAATTGAACCGCCCTAATATACAACTAAAAGGAGAGAAAAATATAGGGAAAGAAACTGATTCGTTGTCTGCTGTAAATTGATTAGTCAATGGAAATTGTTTAACTCCATTACATTTTACTTACAGCACCAAATGAAGTTTAGTTACAGTTTGTTGCATGTTGTTGAAGAGTCTTGCCTAGAGTTGCACCCACATTTTCCACACACACACAGTTACACACCTATAACACACACACACACATGGAAAGAAAGCAGAAACAGGACAGCTGCTCTTTGTAAAAGCTAGGCACTGCACAGTTTATTGTTGTTTCGTTACAGTTGCCCAGCCAGGACAGAGTCATATTCAAAACAAAGCTGGAAAGGCAACCAGTCGATTCCTTTTGCTGTTTGTTGTGGGTGCCACATTCAGTTTAGATCCAGGGGCAGCATATTTGTGGCATGGACTTAACCAGTTTGCCAATGCCAATGCCAATGCGAATGCCACTGACAGTGACAGTTTGGAGTTGCAGTTGCAGTTGCATTGTTGTTGTTGTTGTTGTCTTTTGGGCACTTTATTGTCCAAGTCAAAGCCAAAGCCAAAGCCAAAGCCAAAGCTAAAGTCGAAGCCCGAGGCTAAGCCTAAAACCATTGCAAAAGGCAGACGGCCAACAATGGAACAACAACAACAGCAAGAGATACTGGTTAAAAAAATTACATAAGCAAGCTCAAAGTCTAGGCCGGGCTATTGTGGAACTCGTAACTCGGCGACAAATGGAAACTGACTGGGCTATGAATCAGGCAAAAGGGATCTTGCAAGAAGGAGAGGGGAGTGGCAGGGGGTTGAATGAGAGTTAAGCAAACAGACGGGGCAGATAGCAAAAGGACAATGCCAGCTATTTTTATTGCCAACCAAGGCGTACATAAAATGTGTCGCATGCATATGTGAAAGACAGTCCGAAACTGTGGATATGTGGCGTGGAATTAGCAGGATGAACTGTAATAAAAACTATGCAAGGATGTGGCTAACGATGTGTACAAAAGACAAAGCTCTCACAAATGCTCCACAGCAGTAGTGAAATACAAAAAGAAGTACTACACGTATGATAAACTATCCAGTTTCTAGTCTTAGTATGTTATATGGAAATGTGAGAATAATAACATAGCACATGTTCAAAATGTATATAAGCTTCCTGCTAAGCATCAACAAATATTCGTAATGTTAAATGTTTAACTGCATCTTTAAAATTATATATTTGTACAAAAATAGTGACCAAATTACAAAATACACTCGATGTATTTTTATATCACTATACAATATAAAATAGTTCAAATTAAAAAGTGTTCACGATGTACAATTTAAAGAAAAATTTTAGATGAATATGAAAAGATGGAAATAAATTGTTGACATTTTCAATGTTAAATCCTATACTATTCTTTTACTGACGAAAGTTTCATTTATGCTATAAATATAATAATATTTTACTTACCATATACATAAAATTTCATGGTCCATTTAAAATGAATTTAAGCAAAGCATTTAATATTTATATCATTCTCAGTCTCATTGTAATAATTATGCACACACACACCCAAATTCTTTGCTCATCGTACGACTTTCGCACAGATTTTCTTAACGACTTTCAGGCACCATCGTAGTGCGGAGTCTAATTTGTTTGACAAGAAAAGTGCAGGCTGTCAAATAGGAGTATTTTGTGCATATGTTGTCTGGCTGAAAGGGATTTGAGAGCTGCTAATGATTTCCTGATAACCAGCCAGAGAACTTCCTTATTGCCGTTGGACAACAAGTTGTGCAACTTGTGCAACATGAGCAGCTGTCGGAAAGTGTCCAAAGCTGGCTAAAAACCTTAATTACTGCATCTAATGGACATTTAGTTGTCATTTTAGAATTGCAAAATATAGAATGCAAAACAAGTAATTTTTATGCAAGTTCCTAACTACTTTTATCTCTATCCTGCTTTATAGATCTACACAGACTGGGCCAACTATTATCTGGAACGTGCCAAATCCAAGCGAAAGGTCACAGACTTGTCGGCCGACTGTCGCGATGGCCTCCTGCTCGCTGAGGTCATCGAGGCAGTTACCAATTTCAAGGTACCCGACCTAAACAAGAAGCCAAAGAATCAGCAACAAATGGTGAGTTGTAAAATCTTTAAATTTATGTATCGATATTATTAGAAATTGGGCCTTTGAAGTGTGATCTAGAATTTATGTTAAGTGCAAAGCAAGAAACGATTTCGTTGACTTAAACCTTGCTAAAAATTCTGTTTGGTTGGGCAATTACAACCGATATGTAATTCTACAGAGGGCTGTGAGGTCTGTTAGTTCTGTCAATTGAAAACTTGTAGTTTATTGTTAATCTGACGATCATATTATAAAGATATAGAAATCCATAAAATTACAAGTAATTAATACAATTTTATATGCCTAAGATATCCTACTTTATTTAATTCAAACGTGACTTCACGAACCAAACATTCTCCTCTGTCATTCCCATTTTCAGCACTTTCAATTTAACGATTGCCTCAACCTTAACCTTATGTTTAACCTTAACTCTCTCCTTTGCTTCTTAGTCATCCAGATATTCACTACCGCTCACCTCTGAGTTCGCGCACGTGTGAAAATCTAGAGCCTGAATTTTCAGGCTATCACCGCATGAGTCACTCCTTTTTTGCTAGCTGAAAATACGTTAATTGTTTTTTACATACACACCCACAAAGCCTTAAACACACATTGAAATGAAGGTGCATGGAAATGTGCCCCAAAGTCGCATCAAACGTGAAAATATTTTCACAATTTAATGCGTATGTGTGAACTGTGACTGTGGAGGCTTCGTCGTGTTTTAGCCGTACTTCGTTATATCATATATACCCTGTTAAATCTAATAATAATGGAAGTAAAAAATTTGGTCAGCAAAAGACCGAAAATAAATTTGTTGGAAAATAATTTTTTTGATCAATATAAACGATGATCTCTAATGTATATTTTTATTATTATATTTATCGACTTTGGGTTTAGATGCACTAAATAATTTAAAACTTTTTTTGGATTAATTTATGAAATACTTACATTATATGCAATATTCAAACCTACAAAAAGGAAAAGTAATAGATTGTGAGAATCTTACTGATTTCTAATTACATTTGACAGCCGCACAGTACAGAGTATTAACTAGTCAATCACTTCAACACAATCCCCATGTTTGACTCTGTCATTACGTGGTTTTTTCGTGCATTTGAATAGTACGTCAATTCGTTGACGTGCCGACTAACTGACTGTCTGAGTGTTGTTCATGCCGGGAAGAACACACGCCTTTTTTTCCTCGCTTGCTCGCTTTTTGTTTGCCTTTTGCCCGGGCGTACCACGGGGCGTATGACAAACCTTATGCACTGTGCACCATGGTACAATTTCCATATTTTTTTTGAATAAGTTGAGTTCTTTAAATACGTTTTTAATAACCGCAACCAAACTGGAATGCTACGTACGACAAATTTAAACAGAGCTCGCCACTGTTAAGTTATGTAACAAAATTGTTAGAGTTTTCGAGCTTCAGATAGATGAGACTAATCGAGTTCAATAAAAGTCCGATAAGCTTTGCTATTTTCAGTGCGATGTTTACTATGTGACTTATTGCTTGAATTGTATAATTTGGTCGCATTGTCCTCATAATTGTGTACAAAAGAGAGACATATCTTAGGTAAAAAATTTAAATATAATTTAGACTTTCAATAAAAATATAAAAAATGTTCACCTCATTCCATCAAAATAGTTTTTGTTATCTGCATATAATCCAAACTTGCGAGTTTTCGCGAATTGTTAAGAAATTAAATTTTATAGGACATTACTTAAGATTTTAAACTGTAGAGTTCATTCTTACATAGAACTCTAAGAAGCTAAGGAGCACAATAGTGTTTGTTGGGTTGATAACATTGAGAGAGTTTTTTGAGATAAAAGTATATCATTTTTTGGTGTGTTTAATTTAAAAAGTTTATAGAGATAACAAAAATTGAGAAAAGATTATCTTGATAAATTTTAGAGAAAAAATGTTTTTATACTAAAAAGTTTTTCAACAGATAACTCCTTTTAATAAAATTTGCATCAGATCTAAAATAAATTAAGAAGCAAAGAATTTGCGATTTGCAGAGTCGAAAATTAAGGCGAATTCTAGGGATTTTGCGGATTGATATTTAATGAACTTTTGTGGTGCTCGAGTTATTAATTAATTTCGAAAAAATGGGAAATTTGTCCATAGTGCAGTGTTGGGCCAAATTGAGTTAGTCATTCTGCTCGGCATTTGGAAAATGATTTCCGCCGCGCCAAGCATTTGGCCACCTGTGCTCCCTGATTCGATTTTGAAGCTGCTGCACTCCATTGCATTTATGAAATTTAAGTTGAAATTTAAATGAAAAATTATAACTTTTACAGCTGCTTCGCATCGTTTCTAAATTAACGCAAAGAACAAATTTTTCTTTCGTTTCGTTTCGGATTGTCTGCAATTGCGTTTCGTATTTTTTCGTCTGGTACGTGAGCAGCGTTTTAAAAATCCAAAAAGACGACGCACAGGAGTAGACTATGCCTTTTTTTCTCGATCCCATGCGGATGCTTCGAGCCTAGTTAGAAGCACAAACAAAGGCGTTCATTCTGCGGCTGCTGGCTTGGCATATTTATATCTAGTACTCAATGAAAACGGGTGAAGAATTAGGTAGTTTGACAATGAGACGGCATTGCCGATTCTTTGGGTAGTCTTTAGAAGTACTATGCTTCAAGTATTAGAAACTTTATCAATCTTTTCTAGTCTACAAATATACTGAGTTGAATGAAATTGTTTTTAAAATTGGTAATAAAAATACAGCAGACAAGTATTGAGGGACAATTTTTGTGACTTTAAGAATTTTTCGAAAATAATTAAATAGCTGACATTTTAAATACGCAGGCATTTTAAACTGCTGTTTTAAAAGATATTCTCATAAAAATCTCTATACAACTAGTCAAAATAAATATATTTGTACTTTTAAAGTTTCGTAGAAATGTCTTCAAAATTTATTCTAGGAATATTTATCGACATTCTTAAGAGAAATTCTAAAGGGTAGCTTATAGTCAAGCCGGCTTGAAATTCTTTATTTTTCTAGATTTGCTTTTTATTTACGCTGCGGCAAGTTCATTGCCGACATAGATGTATATGTATGCGTGTTATATGTGTGTGTGTGAGTGTGAGTATATATAGGAGTGCAAACAGAGTCCATGAAATAAAAATTTATTTCAACTTTGTCAGTTTTTTGGTAACTGACGTTTTGCATATTAAATAGCCAAACAGATATCGAAAGAAAAATAGGAAGAGAGTGCGGCAGATAGAGAAAGAGAGAGAGAGAGAGAGAGGGAGTCGGAGATTGAGAAAGAGAGAACGAGAATATTTTGAGAAAATGATAAGCTCAGCTAAACGTGCGATGTGGCACGTGCTGCACCAGAACCTGACAAATTGGCAGTGCGCCTTCAAGTGGGCGTGTCTCTTTCGCGTTGACGTATGTGACATGGGCGCCAAATTGAGTTAGTTGCACTGCACTGCACTTAAGCATTCAGGGGGAGGGGCTAGTGAAGGGGTCTCGGTGGGGGGTGTGCAACTAACTGACACTCCAAGCGCAAACTCAATTTGGCAATAGCTGCGGAGGAATTTTTCAGCCAAAATTAGTCCGTCGCATGCGAAATGTTTTTGTTCAAATTTTCTCCTATAGTATATATGTTTGTGTGTATGTGGGTGTGTGTGTGTTTTCATTGGTGTGAGTGTGTGTATGACAAACATAGCTCCTGCGGCTCTATGAATATTTACAAATATCTACGGGGACTTTTTTTTGGCCAGCTGAATATGCAGTCTGAAGAGTTGCACAGTTTTGAATAAGTTTTGAATAAGGAGCTTCAAATGCTCTATATTTATCTTTGGGATATCTTCAAATATCCATGCAGTTTTATCAAAATCAATTTGAAGCTTTGCTCTTATTGTTTTTAATTGATTTCACATTTATTTAGTCTTATTTCAAAAACTGTATAAGTCTTATATGTATGCTTAAATTATTCAGAAAACCGCCAATCAATTCTATATTTTAAGTCTAAATAAGTTAATCTAATATTATATTTTATAACCATAATATAAAATTATATGTTTTTAAATGCTTATAAGTTAGTAATAAAAATTCTAAAAATACAATTGGTTTAATATTTTAAAATTGAAAATTAAATATAAAAGTTATTTTACAAAATATCAAATAAACATTTGTTATTAATTTTTTGTTTTTTTTCCCAATGTAAAATTCATCAATTACAATAAATTATTTAATTTTTTAACCGATCCTTTTATTATTAAAAGTAGTTTCGATTTGCAGGGTAAGCATTTTTAAAGAATTCTTTTTTTTACCTAATTTAATTCATTTATTGAAAATAAAAGAATTATATTCAATATATTAGTTATATATTGCAATTTGTTATATGTTAGAAATGTATAATATAATAGTCAGGGTCCCTGGTTTTTAGTCTTTCTGTTTTTTCCCGCTACCATTTCAGCTTTGCTTTGAAACTATGAGCTTAGTATGAACTTCACATTCATGCTTTATGCTCTTCTGCCTTCTGTTCTTGCAGGCTTCATATCAAAATTAGTATGCTCTCTTCTGGCGTTTGGTCGGGCTTATAACAATGGCCAACGCTTCTGCCGCTGCGGCTGCTGCTGCTGGCCGCGTTTTCCATTTCAGCGCAAACAAACAAAAGCATTTGGAATATTTTCCCCATTTCCTGACTGCAGCTGGGCCATTGTTGCGTTTCATTTTCAGTTTGTTTTTCATATTTGCACGGTGAAATGAAAAATCAACGCGCTATCTGAGACACCAAGCTGCCTCCCGCCTCCACCACTTTTTGCCTCACTTATTCTTTGGAGAAAAACTCAGACCAAGACACATTCAAATAAATTCAATAAAAACAAATAACACGCAGCGTCGACTTGAGTGTAGACTAAAGTAAATTTTATCAACTTTTAAATCAAATATTAAACTTTTAGTTTTCATTTTCGTTTTCATTCCTTTCTTTGCCGCGTGGTTCACTCCAAAGTTTGTAATAAACTTTTCCCAGTTTCTTTTTCTGCTTTACAAACTTCACATGCATTTTTCTATTTTTTCGTTTCTTTATCCCTGCCTTTTCCTTTACCAGTTACTTGCAACACGTACTGCAATTTTTTACCACTTTGGTTTTGCTTGCAACGTTTTTCTAATGAGTGACGACGACAGCAGGACCTGTAGTCAAATGTGGGCAAAATCACACACACATACTTACAGGACTTAGGACTCAGGACTCGGGCAAGTTGCTTGCAATGAAAGAACTCTGGAAAGACAGAAAGTGGGAGAAAGAGAGCGAGAGAGAGAGAGGGAGAATGCAACTCTTGGAAAATCAGCGAAACGTTAAAGTGTTCAAAGTCAACTTTGACGACGGCACTTGGCAAATGTATTGGATAAAAAAACCAGCGAATATTCAAGAAATCAAACGAGCTTTAAAACTGAGCTCAAAACCATATCGTATTTTAGAAGAGCATTAAAAATAAATGGTGACTAAAGTAATTCAAATTAAAAAAGTAAATTTAATCACACCTTTACTTTTCTATTTCTAATTACACTAACAAAAGG
Source organism: Drosophila sp. st01m (assembly GCA_018901795.1). NCBI lineage: Eukaryota > Metazoa > Arthropoda > Insecta > Diptera > Drosophilidae > Drosophila > Drosophila sp. st01m. The sequence continues at coordinate 2,320,458 of JAEIFG010000269.1, forward strand.
ACATAATAAGAGTGTCGAAACTGTCAGTAAAAATTCGTATATTTATTTATTAATGATTCAAAAATACAACATTTTGATGTAATTATTTTAATTTAGAAAACTGCTATACTATTCCCAATTATTTTTCAATTTGTGGCTTTAAAGATATTTAATTCATATTTCTCGCATTTTTTTCATATCTCGTATTTCTTCTAAACGTTTCTCCTAAATTATCACAAATGGCAATCTATGCAAGCTTCACAATGAATTTTAATACCTTAATAATTTGATTTTGTTGTGTCTGTTGCTTACTCCTTCACTCGCTTTCAATCCAAACCCAAAGGTTCTTGTAAATGGCAAACAGCAGGGAAAAGGCAAACTTTTATACACATTGAGTGAACACATTCTCACATGTAAGCTTTTCCAATCAAAAATGTAAATAACATAAGAGTAAAAGAGAAATTAAATCAAAATAAGCTACGGCTGCGTCTTATATAATTGGCCATCTCGGGTCTGCCTTGAGTTCCATTTTGCCTGGATTCTGACTTGCTGGTTCAGTTCAGCGAACTAGAGCTGAGAGTCTCTCGTGACTCAATGTAAATTAAAACAACGATTGAGATAGCTACGGATAATGCTTTATTATTATTTTTTTTTAATTTTATATTATGGCAACCACAGTTGATCAAATGAAATTAAAAGTCTAAATGTAAGTAAGATTTACAAAACTTAATTTAATACTAATATCATATAACAAAACAACTGAAATATTAAAAAATGTTAAGGTCTGCGCATTTTAAAATTTAGTAGTTTTTAGATCCGTGCTTTTGGAAGAAGAAAAATATTTTTTTTAGTTTCATACATTTCCGTATTTCCATTCTATGTCTTTGACATAGTGAAATTATAAAATGAATATGTAAAGCAAGTCACAAAATAAAACGAATTTAAAATACGATTCTTAAATTGTTAGCATATTTTTACTAAATAAAAAAGTATTAAAAATCCTTTAAGTGAATAAAAATATATTTTGTATAAAATTTAAGTAAAGCTTGAAAGATTTTGGTTTATGTGTTTTATCCATCTATAATTTAAACCATCAAATCTTTAAAGGATTATTATTTCATTAACAAAACAGCATCAAAATTTAATTTTGATTGATTTACTAGAATGTTTTAAATCTAATTGATAGAGAATATGCAAAAGAAAATCGTTTTATAAGTATTCTACGTCTTATCGACTTTAGATTCAATAAGTTTCCACACCCTTTTTCTTTCCGTTGCGATTCATCGATATTTATCTGCTTAAATTGTCATGCTGGTCAAATTGAGGACACTCCCATCTCTAGCCGATTCTATCTATTGCGGGAAACGCCTTTTGTTGCCCAATTGCTATTGTAATAGGTTCTAGCTATCTTTGTTATCATTGTTGTTGTTTTGTTGTTGTTGTTGTGTGTATATCTGTTTTTGCAGTGATTGCCTTTATGAAGTTGATGTTGTTGTTCTTGTAGATGTTATTGCTTGTCTTGGCCGTTGAGCTGCTTTTGAGCTGCCTTTTCCAAAAGCTGTTTGCAGTTATTAGCACTGCAGAAACATACAAAAGTCAATTATTATGTAATTAAAGTTAAACAATAGCTCGATTAAATGCGCTCAACTGCTTTGCTTATGTCCACAGAATTTCCTACACAAACTTAGTTTGTTGCAGCGTGGATGAATGACTTGTAATATATTTATTATATGACAGCTTTTAGCTAGAGATTAACCTAAGATGTTTGCAATGGTGATTGATTCCAATTTAAAGTGCAAACAGTTTGGAAATATTTAAATAAACATATAATATACATTTATATGCTTAAGACGAAGTTAAAAAATTTTCGGTAATAATTATGCGAAAATTCATATTTATAGTATATGTTCAACTACAAACTGTGGTGCCAGCGCAATTTAATCTCAGAGTAATTCTACAGAAATGTGTGTCCGACTTCGAACCTAGGAAAAGCTATATAACAGGGCGTATAGATTTTATTCACAAAAAGAATATCCCGAATTCGTAATCTCCGATCAATTCTAATGTGTTTTTCCATAGCTCTAAAGTCAAGTTAAAACATTTAAAAATGCGAATAATAATATGCAACAGCTGAAAAGAAAATAGAATACCGCATCTTAGAGTTGACTGTTCATTACGAATTTGTGAAACCATATTAAATTTTTATATTTAATTTGTTTATCCTAATAATCGTTAAAATATACACAGTCTTTGTTCTTTCCTAAGTAACATAATAATTGAACTTTCTAAATCTAAAAATAATATTTATTTATTATTTTGATACATTGAAATTTTCAATTTGTCTTGAAATATGCCCCTAGTTTTGTGATTTGAGATCTTTTTTTCATTAATGTATGTAATATATGTTTTCGGATTTCAATTAATTATAAAAATAACGTTTGCAATAAAATTACTTAAAATTTAATAACATGAATAAGTCGAAAAGTTGCTATGGTTAAGAAAGGTAAAAAGAGAATGGAAAACACGTGATAAACTAGAAGTTTCAATACTTAAGTTTCACATAAGGCAACCTCTTTTCCTTGTACTCGTATGAACGATTCGTTAGCTTTCAATTTGTTGGCGTTATCATTAATGCATCTTTGCCTTTAGGTATTCAAATGTGGAGGAGGTAATCTGAGCACAGCTTCAGTTGATTTCAATTGATACAAGGCTTTAGGGCGTAAGACTCTCGAATGCATCAAATAGCCTCGCTCTCTTCTATCCTTCTCTTTCTGCTCCTGCAGGACCTTCATCCTATCAGCCATTTGCAATGTTCGATGTGCGATGCAGAAGCTGACGTTGGCTTTATCTAAAATGAAATCTGCTTAGGTAGCAAATGCCGACGAGAGAAAAAAGATAAAAGAGTTGCCACCGGGGGAGGCACTGAGCATATGCAACATTTGCTGTGTTCCACATTGAATTTCATTGAGGTAACAGTTTCCTTTGGTTCTTTTTAGTTTTTTATTAAAACAATATGTTTAATGTTATTTTTTATTATCTCCTGTTGTTTTTAATTGTGCAAACAATGCAACGCTTTTATGGCCACGTTAAAGTTAACAATCTCGAAAGGAGGCAAGTAGAACAAAGCTTTCAATTGCCTAAATTTAGTCGACTTGCACAAGCTGCCACACACACAAAACATCAACGAGAAAATCTGTGTTGCAATTGGGAGAGAAAAAAGTTTTGTAACCACAAATCAGGCGGTAAAAACTTCTGGTCGGCCTTTTGCACGTGCTGTGCCCATAAATTCCGCACACAAATTAAGTTAGTGTAGGAGCAGGAAGAAGGAGGTGGAGGGACACAGCAGCCAATCAATGGCCGTGCCACAAGTTGCATAAATTAACCGCTGCACGTGAACAGCAACAGCAGGCAAAGCAGAATGAAAAAAGTCACACAAAACTTTCAGGTACAGTTGTCGCATTAAAGCTCAGTTCCTTTCATTGTTTCTGTATCCGTTTCTGCTTCCAGTTTTCATTGCAACTTTTCAATTAGACCTTTAATATGCGGTATCAAAGGTAATCAATTCTTTAACTGTTATTCACTATGAAATAGTAAAAAATTAAGGAAAATGTTAAATCATTATCTTAATCTGAATGACAGAGTTGCTAAAAAATGACTTAATTATATATATTCTTAAATAAATAATAAATCAAAAATGTATTAAATTTCCCTACATTTAAACATAGCATTCATTACATTTATTAATTACATTCAATATCATTTCAAGTGAATATATTAACTTAAATTGTCTGTTCTATATAATTATATTAAATAATCGCTTAAATTCAACTATATTTCTGGAAATAGTTAAACATTTAGTATATGCACAATCTATATTATATTTTAATTTTGAATTCTCTCAGAACATTTACATTTTCGTTAAATTTCAATTTTTTTGTGTCAATTTTTAAAAAGCTATAGAACAAACATTAATAGATATCTAATTAGAAATAATTCCTTATCATTATCATCATCTCATTTTGGGAAGGTCAAACAATATTTCAAATTTTATTATCTATTGAAACAGTTGTCGAATTGAATTGTTGAATTGGTATTCGTATTTTCTAGTTTTCATATATACATATATGTATTTTCTTTCGTCACTAGCGTGAACTGCCATCCGCAGTGATGTTTATTGATTACTTGTTGTTTGTTTTGACACAACCAACAACAATTGCTCCACACTCCTTTATTTTGCAGTTGTCGTTGCTGTTAATGTTTTCCTAGTTGGCTGCGCATTCGTCAAAGTTTCGCAAAGCTTTGCTAATTACAAATGTAAATCCCCACATGAGTTGAGTGTGTGTGTGTGCATGTGTATGTGAGGATACTCTTGGACTCTGCTAGGGTTTTTGGCGTAACTCCAGGACGCCGACTGGTGCTTAACTGTGACCAAAGTCTGCAATAATTGTCAATGAAGGGACACAGGACCCGAAGCTGGGTATTAGCCAGAGATAACTAGCAAGGACATGTTTGAACTTGTCGCCTGCTGTGTGACTTGTGTTGTGCTCTTGCTTTTAGGGATACCATTTTTGAACTTTTATTTTTCACAGTTTTGTTATTGTTGTTGTTGTTGTTGTTTTTTTGTTGGTATGGCGGAAGTGCAATACACTTCAAGTGGAAACCACAGTCGAAAATTGTGGAGAAACGAATTTTCTATTTTTGATTGCAAAACTCTTGCCAAGATTCACGCACTTAATTAGACACGGCGCAGATCGGATTGGGTAGTTTCTGCCTATCCCTGTCGACTGTTGCTCCATCTGTACCTCCATCTGTACCTCCATCTCTAATTGCAGCTGCCAGCCTGCCAGGCAGTCGGATCTGGCCAAGACTTCAAACGTTACACGCTCTACGCTCCACGGCACACGGCCGACCTCATTTCCCTTCTGGCTCGCCACAAGATGCGATTCTAAATTTAGACAGATCCCAAGTATTTTACTACTTACAGAGGTACACGTATACACATGCATATGTATTTACATACAATTTGTTTGTATATAGGGGGATATGTAAATATATACACTTGCCACGAAAGCACAGGTTTTTATTCAGATTTATGAGCATCATTTTGGGTCACCGTTTTTATGGCAACTGCTGAAGGCCAAAGCAAGAGTTCATAGTAATTTATCACTTAGCTGGATTATATACATTCCTCCATCAACCCAAGAACCCAATGCGAAGGAGGTTAACAGTTTTAAAGATCCGTTGAAATTTATAGTCCATGCTGTGTGATTTTTCTCGTCTTTATTTTTGTTCTTTAGATATAGGCTTATCATATTATTAATAATAATAAAAAAATTAATAATAATAATAATTATAAATATAATAAAAACGATCTTATTGCGATTAAGTAGGATGATAGATAATATTATAAAATTAACAAGTTATTTGTTGCAAATGAAGAACAATTGTTATTGAGTGATTATAATAAATAATATTGACGATTTATTATGTAACTTTATGACTATTTTTTTGAGTTGACCACAAGTTCGCTATGAATCAAATTTTATGAGAACAACTTGGCCTACTTTCAACCAGCTGTGGCATGAGCTCAACTGTCAAAAGAGTCTCGAGTCGTTTCTTCAGTTCGAATGTCTTCGAATTGTCTCGATTTGTAATTGCTTCACGTTTTTGCAATTAAAATTTATGAAACTATTGAACTCGCCAATTTTTAATGAATGAATATTTATGCTCATTTATTTGGGTTTTATTGATTGCCAGCGAGTTATCAAATCGTCATGTCGTCAGTCACTTCTCGAGCCAAGAGATTGAAACAAAAAAGAATCAATCTAGATGTTATTGCATTTGCGGAGCCTGTGAATGGTGTGCTGCCTGATGACTTATTGAAAATTCCATTTAAAAATTGTTTACTCATTGCGCCCAGATCGATATAACAGACACACAAGCGCACACACATACTCAAATGCGCGATCAACTGTCAAGAAAATCAAAATCAAAATTGAACAGTCGAAATTGTGTTTATGTCTGGGAAGCAGAAAGCAAAACAAAAAGCAAAAGCAAAACAAACCAACAACTGTGAAGAAATGAGAATGATGAGAGCAACAGATCAGCCGACAGCTACGCACAAATATAAGTTACTCTCTGGCAACATTTCCCTAGCAACATGGAAAGTTGCCCAACATGTAGGTTGTCAACATTTAAAGATTGAGCAGCATTTGACGGGTATTATAATGACCGAAAAATGGCGAACAATTTATGACATTGTTAATATAATTTGAACTCAAAAATATATAATTTGTACAAAAACTTATAAATTTTTATAATAATCGATATTGATTTATATACAACTCAAACTAAAATTAAAAATCTCAAAAAATAAATAATTTAAGCAGCAAATATATATTATATATTTAAAGAAATATAAATCTGCCAAAACTTTATACATTTTTGTAAAATATTTCGATTAATGTAAGCATATTAAATGGTATACCCCATAGCTCGCACTCATAATAAATACATACAATCAAGTTATTGGTTAAGGAAACTTTCAAAATCACATTTATTATTTGGAACTATTTCTTTTCGAATATATTTATGATTTATTTCTTGACAAGACAATTAGTAAATAATGAGATCCATTGAGTTTAAATAATTAAACCAAATAATCAAAATGCGTTTTTTCATTACATCAAATAATTACTGGACGTTTATTATTAACGCAAACATTTACCATTAATAAATAAACATTTTAGTTAAATCGGTGTTGTCATAATCTGTCTGAAGCATTTTTGTTGCTAGCAACTCGGCAGTTTTCCAGCTACAAAACCCGCCAAATGCTTAGCAACATTCAAGCGTTTTCTCTGCAGCTCAGAAAAACATAACAACAGCAACAACAACAACCACAAACCAGTTTTTTGCCAAAAGACAACACACCCCCGCCAACAGCTGGTCGCGTAGCAGCAGCAGACAATTGTAGCATCTGGAATAGGACGATCGAACATGATCGTACAAAATACGAGCCAATCGAAACAAAACGATCAACCGTTTCGACTTACGTTACGATCATTCACGAACTTCTTCTGCAGTCGGCAACCAACTGTTGCCGCCGTCGGTTGTCAATCGAATTGCGTACGAATTGCGCTCGTTTTGTTCTAGACTCGTCTCAACTACGTAAAAATAAGTTTGTTTTCATTCGGATCAGCTGAAAACATTTGGTTATAAAGTGATGGCTAATTAAAAGCAGCTGATGACAAATAAATGTTCGCATTATGTGTGTGATGTGTTTGTGTATAATAAATAATATGCTAAATAAATGATAACTGAGCAAATTAAAAAAATATTCAATTAAAGGCAGCAACAACTATTTTTAGAAATTGTCTTATGCTGATTTCATGCAAAAATTTATTGAAGAAATTACTACAGCCAGAAGAAATTGACTTAATTGTGCGCGTTGATTGCTTTAAATGTTGCAACAATTAAAAATTGTTTGAAAAGTTTGCTCGTTTCATCAGCGATTGAAATCGTCTTGCTCCAATTGCTGGACTTCACTTTCTGCTGCTTTTAGCCACTTGAGTAGCCCCCGCATGCGGGTCAAGTAGCTGGAGACAGACTTGTCTATCGACAGAGGTAAATTTTGTAGATGTTTATCAATTTTCCGTAAAATAAAACGCCAGAAATTAACATCAAATCAACATAAACAATGACGAGTCATAAAAAAAAAAAAAAACAAATAAAGAGAAGCCAACACACAACACGCATGCCACAGAAATTAGACCCTCAACTAAGCAGCTAAAAGTCCCTGGGCTAATTATCATGACACAAACTGTCAAATGAAAGGCGTGAGTGGCACGCCTTTTATTTAGATATATTACCTACTCTCCTGCCTACGCACATTTCGTGTCCTTCTTCTATGTTAGTTGCATGCAACATTCATACATTTATGACTTTCACCGGACTCGAACTCGGATTCCATTACGGATTCGGTATTGTCCCCTTTGTGAATCGGACCTTTTGCCTTTACTACCTTTGCCTCGCCTTTGTTGTACGCAACGCAACAACAATAACATTAACAATAACAACAGCAGCAACAATTCACCTACATTCATACATAACTTGGCCTTTTGTGGCACAGGCGTGTGCGGCCAAAATAAAGTACGTGCCCATATTCCAGTTAACAGAGACACACAGCTGTAGCAAGTACAGAGGCCTAGCTGAAAGGGGGATGAAATCGATAGGTTGAATGAAATAATCTACTATATAATACCATCAGCTGCCTGTCAATCTTTATGTGATATCTAAACCTATTTCCCAAGAATTTTATGTCTTTAAAATTTTTTTTGTTGAGGCTAGTTTTAAGATTAATTCTTAAACTTATTACGCTAATATTCTTTGATCAAATCAAAGAGTAATCTCAATACTATATGTCAATTAATTTTTTCAAGATTGCATATTTGCTATTTTAATTGTTATTTTAAATTTGCCTCTTCACTAATATTATAAAAAATATTATCTATAAATTTCATTTGCAAGTCTAACATTTGCTTCAGGTTCAATTTCTTCAAATTCGCATTATGTCTCTTCTCATTAGTTTATTAGCTTTCTTTTTAATGCTTGTATCTATTGCTTACATTTTTAATGTTTATCCAACCTTCTTCTTTGAATCCCCCTCTGTGTTCCCCTCTACGTCCCTGTCAATCTTTCATGTCATGTACATCTTTTTACCTTTTCCATTTCATTGAATTTTTTTAGCTTGTTTATTGTCGCTTTGTGATGTTTAACTCTATAGAATGGACCAACCTGAGATGTTTACTATTAAATGAACCATTTGATATACAAATTACATAATTATAATTATTATTATTAAGATTGTTGCTGTTGTTACTGACGACCTTATTAGGGGGTTCCCTGTTGAGGCATTGTTATGAGCGCCTTGTCAAATTTTTAATAAACTGACACCACTTGTGTGGTTTCTCCAACACTCTGTGGCAACTAGTCAGTCAGTAGCTTTGGGTTCGTGGGGTTGCCACCCCGCTGTGCGTTGAACCCAAAGTCAATGCCGGCTATCAGTCAGTCAGTCAGTTGGTTGGTTAGTTGGTTGGCTAGTTAGCTGGCTTAAACCAGCTGCAAAAGACGGCTAATGAGCTTTTATTTATCAATGACAGCACAGATAGAGAGATGGAGATAAAGAGGGAGATGGCAATTTCGGGCGATTCATCATGCCTAGAAAGCTTAGCTCAGCTTCCCCTTTCTACCTTTCTCCACTGTCAAAGAGCTTAGCTATTTATTAATTTAACAAGATTTGGGGACATATTAAATTTAATTTCTGGGTAATTCGAACAAAGCCAACATCTTTCACGATTCAAGGTGTCCGTGGTGTTGGTTTAATTTCTGACCATTCATATGACCATATGCACCATTACTTGGGAGTCAGGAGTTGCAGCTGTCAGCTGTTGGCTAGACAGAATTAGGCTTTTTGTCTAGCCAAAGAAAATAACGACAGCAGCTGTTGCAACGGTTTTTGGACTTTGGCCTCGAGCCGCGTATGCTGCACATTGCTGTTGTCTGACACTGCCACATGATGAGTCACGATTTCCAGTGCGTTCATCTGTGTGTTGTGTTTGTGTGTGTGTGAGTGTGAGTGTGTCTCATTCAACATGTGGCATGAAAAAGCTGTGCAAGGTTAATGCTTCAATTGAAAATACACACACTCTGAAACATACCTTTAAAAAAATCTTGAACTTATACAAAAGACAATAACGTCAAGTAATATATATAAAATACATTCTAGAATGTATAAATGTGTAAGCTCAAGTTGTTTTTGTAGAATATATGTTATCTACGTTATAAAAAAGTTAAGGCAATAAACTATATCTATTAATTTATTTAATTAACATTACATTTAAAAAGTTTAATAAAAGTACTTTAATGAAACATGAATAAGCTATAGTTGAAAATATATTGATTCATTTGATATTCTACGCCGTATCTAATGCTATTATTTAAATCACCACTCGTAGCTGAGGAATATGTTTTAATTATACTTAAAATAGCTATTTCATGACTTCAAAGTGTAAAGTTTACAAGTATAGAAAGACTACAACTCTCGTAATGACGTTTAGCTTGGAAATGTTGCCTAATCTAATGCATTTTTACATTAATTCAAAACACATTTAATTTCGTCAATTGCAGCTTTATTTAATTTACTTCAAAACAGTTCTCAAAAAATTAAACGTGAAGTAAGCTACAATTGCTAATAATCAGTTTTGAATCAATTTTAAAAGCCAATCTAATTATTTTCTTTGTCAGTTTTCAATCACAAGTCAGATTCATAAGAAATCGGCATTAGCTAAGCTGCGTAGTATTTAGTCTACACTTAGTATATCATTTCTAGGGCCTTCAGAGGCTCAACAACTTCCTGCTAATTGAGTCTAAGAGCTGCCCTACTAATTGACCAAACAATTTATGGCTTTACACATACTTTCCACACCTTTTGCGCACATGCCAAAAATAATTGGGCACAATTGAGCATTGGAAATTTGTGTTTGCAAATTGGACAAATGTGTTGCGGAAGTTGTTACCAGACACAGTTAGGAGACACTGACAGAGTGAGAAAGAGAGAGAAACAGAGAGAGATAGAAATAAGAAAAGGAGGAAAACCGAGAGACAAGAGACATAGAGACAAATACCGTTGCCATTTGTCGTGCAGAAATCGATTAGAAACGTTGCGAATCGAAAGGCAAGCTGAAAGTTTTGACCGAGTTTTGCCTATGGCATTAATGTGCCGACTTAACTAACTTACAATGTGCCTGGCTGATTAGCAGCTCTCTTAGCTGGTTGCTTAGTATTGGCCGGACAAATGGCAGTTTTGGACTACTCGAAAGCGAATTTCATTTCATTGCTAGTGAACTTTTTAGTTGCGTGCACTGAAAGAAAAGACAAGCTTAATGACGTTCCGAATACAAAAAAGTATAAATAAGTCATGTTTTCTTTGAATTTAATAGTGATCCCTTAGGTCTTTGGTTAACATGGTAATGAAATATTTATAAATTACCGAGTAAAAAAATAACCTACACAAATTTTATATTTAAAAATCTTCAATACTTTTTTTTACCATGTTGCATTAAAGTTTGAGTAATTGTTTTTTTTTTTAATAATAATTAGGTCTTATTAAAATAGTTTTATGTTATGTTTCAGAAAAAAACTTGATTTCAACAAATTTTATTTATCAGTCTGGGGAAGCTAAAATGTAAGACAAGTGTTTGAAACTATATATTATTCATACTTTTGGATAAAGTGAAGTTATAAAATTATACATTAAGTCAGCTTAAGTCATTAGTCGCTTCAGTTGGCTAATATTTCACTTACTATATATCTAAATAACAGGATATTATAATACTAATTTTAGAATAAAATATATTAGCCAATAAATTAATTGCACGTTAAGTAATACTTCCCAAATTTGCAGCTATTTATACCCATTAAAAATGGGCCAAAAAGGGTGTTAATTTTTTGTTATAAATAATATTTCATTGATTTATAACAGCCGTATCATATATTGAAAAATGATATTTTCTCTTCTTTCTTTTACTTATAATGTGTTAAAGGTTACATTCGACTTGTTTCCAGTATTAATATTATTTTAACTACATAATGTCAGTACTTTTAACTTTAAAGTATCAACTTAAAATTTTTATTTGGCTTTCTCCCTATTATTTAATATGTGAAAAATTATATAACACAGTGATTTAACTTTCATTTGTATTTGTTGAATATTGTAAATTACTTAAAACTAAAACCTTAAAATCTTCTGTCCAATTCAAAGCTATTCCTTCATTTTCGAGGTCAGATTCCTTCCACGAATCTCAACTATGATATGCCGAAAAACCTGGTTTAATTTCAACGAGCTACCGCATCGATTTATGACTTTCTAGTTTATGATTAAATGTATTTTGATTGCCAGTTAGTAGTAGCACCAATATCAAAGCAAAAATCAATTGTACCCGCCGCCATATAATTAAAATAAAATTCGCCCACGAAACGGGCAAAAAACGAATAAAAAAGAAGAGAAATAAAAGTTTTGGTTGAAGTTTGCCGCCAAAACTGTGTTGGCCCTTAACAAGCCCAAACCGCAGGCTGAAACAAATGGAATCAAATAATTTGTTTACTTTTGTAAGAAATGTTGGGACTGACCACACAGACAGACAGACAGACAGACCGAGAGACAGTGAGACAGACAGAGATTTAACCGTTGCGTCGCGCTAATTTGTAGCGCCCATTTCCGTTCTTTATGTGGTTTCTTTTTTTTTTTTGACTTTGTATTGGCATGGTGTGAGGTCCAGAGACGCCACAATTAGCACCACAAAACGTTGCGGACTCAGATGAGCCGTAAATAAGGCTTGTATATCGAAGTTTTAGGCCACGGCCCTTGGCAAACAGAAAACCGCAAATAAACTGCGCCCGCATTGACCTTGAATGCTGCCCACAAGCTGGACATACGAGGGACGGACGGACGGACAGACTGTCGGACGGACGTTCAAGTGCAGCAACGTCAGTCAGAGCCTGGTTAACTGACTCATTCAGCAGGGACCACAACAATAAGAACCGGTTTAACATTTGGCCGGCGAGTTCAAAAACCTTCAACAGAACTTTTTGATGAATTTATTCGAATTTAATGCGATCCACAGCAACAATAACAACAACAGCAACAACAACTATAAGAGTTGGGGGAGACGCGTGCCATTGACTGTTACAAATTTAAAATTTATGGTACAACAGAACTGTTGAATTGCTGAACCCTTTAGGACAGCATAAAACAGAAAACAAAGAGCCGCTAAACGAAAAACCACTTAAAGACACTTAATTATAAGATATATATTTTGTTGACAGTTCCCAAGAAATCAGATGAGAAAATGCCGCTGTGACAAAGCACAGCTTAATTATTAAAGCTTAGAATGAATTTTTGTACTTAAGGGATTTTGTATACTATAGGTAAATTGTATTCCAATTGAGTCACCGAATGTGGCATGCAACTTGATGTTATCAATATCAAATAGAACGACTTTTAAATATTGGAGTGAATATGCAATTGAATGCTTTATTTTTAATAAAAATTACGAAATGATAAAAATTATATAATTGTATTAGTGTTGTGAATCCAAACTATAGATGGAGTCGTATATTGAATTAGATAATCGTCATAGATAAATATTGAGTTGACGATAAATCGGAAAACAGTAGATCGAGATGTTTATTGAACACATTTGTAGTCTCTCAGAAATCCATTTGATTAACTCGACAGATCGTCAGAAAAATGATCGTTAATCGCTTTCCGCTCATTTCCGTCCAATAATTTAGAAGTTATCTGACACTATTTGCATTTATCAGGATTAATAATATACAATTGCAAATAGTGTTGGACCTGATATTGATTGCACTCCTTGAACTATGTAAGTTTTTACGAATTTTTATATACGTATAATCGACGACAACTGAAACAATTCTGTTGCTAGGACTAAGCTTAAAACAATTGAAGCTGTCAGCACTTGGCATAAGGAACCTTTGTTGTTAGGCTCTATTAATGATATTAAGGATGTTTCCTCAATATTTCTGTCTTTAGTTGAGAATTGTTTGCTGCTGCTGCTTTTTCCTCTGTTCAAGTATCTTGTTGTTCTTGATCTTAATGACTACAAACAACTCTTGCGAAACTTTCAAACAATCCCTTAGCTCAGCTCAGCTCAGTGAAAAGTGCACTCAATCAGCTGAAGTATGCTCTCCCTCTCTCTGTCTCTGTCTCTGTTTCTGTCTCTCTCATGTTCATTCATGTACTTTGGCATTCTCTCTCCTGAAAGTTAGTCGTTTGATTCTGTGACGTGCACTTGAGCGTTTTAATGTTAATGCTGTTGCTTTGCTGATTGCTCAATGGTCACTTGCACTGAAACTCATTCATTATAGTAAACGGCATTGACTGGAAGGGGGGGAGTGGGTTGGGGGTAGCAAGAGAAACGGAGGAGAGTTGTTGTGCTGCAATCTGTGGCAACGTGTCTTATCTTTTTATCGCTTTGGCTCGCTTTTTTATTGTCTGCCACTTTGATTCACATTGTCCGCTTGCAATTTCTTTTTGTGCGCTTTTCTTGCATTGTATTTTGCTTTTTTTTGGTACGTGATGAACATTTTTTCGCGCTTGTCTTTTGATTGAAGAGGCACAACGCGCAGCGGAAATGTCAACCGGCAGCATAAACACAAGCATAAATCTTAATGATGATGATCATCATGCCGAACAGTTTGTGATAATGTTGATGACGCAGACGCAGACGAAGATGCAGCTAACCACCCACATGCAACCCGACAGCTTGCAAGTTGCAACTTGCAGCTGTGTGTCTCATTTTTCGCTTATGCAGCACGATAACAATTCTCATTCCTCTTGTGTTCGCTATTTTTTAAATTTTATTTTGACAAAATTCAACGCCTACGAACTTGACTAAAATGTAGATTTTATACAGATCTATTTCTACGTGGGATTTCCTAGGCCATTTTGCAATTCCCTGAAAATGAAAACTGACTAATTACCATCTACAGTCAGTTGATTTGGCTGTGTGCCAAAAAGAACTCATATGAAAACTGCAACAATTGTGAGTAATCTATAGAATAAAGAATGTACTGAGAAACGAGCTGATCTATATAATGACTAATTTTTAATATAGTGAATTCAACTTGCAAGATTATCGGAACTTTAAGCAATCTAGTTAAGTTTAATAAAAAAAAATATTTAAAAATGAACCATTGATATATTGCAATTTATAAAATACAATGGAATATTTAACTAAGATAGATTTATTAAATGTGTGATGTAATATATAAAGTAACATCTGGAATAAATGGAATTATTTATTACTGCATGGGATTTTTTAAGAGTGCATTAAATTACTTGTCACTGAAATATTTGATTGAAACTGGGATTATCATGAATTACTGATATCTGTATTACATTCCTATAATAATCTCAAGCTGTTGTTAACAAGTCACAACACAAATAAATATTAGTAAAGTACCTATAGATAACGTACACATTTTAAAGATACAGAATCGCAATATTTGTTTGTAAAAACTCTTAGTATCTCATTAAATAAATTTTGCATATAAATCACTTAAGCAATTGATTATGAAATAGTATATGTACTATGAGAACTCATGTGACTTATCAGTAATAAAGACCACATATCTCCCTATCTTTAACCTTTTCTTCGTTCTCTCTCTGACTTACAGTATCCCTCATAAACTCACTGATTAATTTACATCATTTGATATAGCAACACGTAAGATCTTATTAAAATGAATAGCGCGTAATCAAAATGTTGATTGAACACATTTAACATGGCAATTGCAACTTTGTATGGAGTATTGCCAATGGGAATGGGAATTGGAATGGGAATGGCCAATTCGCATGAAATTAACAAGGAAGAAAATCGTTGAGCGCATGCGTATTTCAATGCCCAATGCTCAAGACCCACTCCCCGATTCCTTTCAATCTTGAATCCTCCAAACTGAACCCTCTCCGTGGGCAGTCACGCATTTTGCGATCATAAATCTCTTGGCCAAAGCGTTGAAAAATTGTATGAAAAATGTTGCAACTGTTGCGACTGCGCCTCAGTTTGTGGCACTGACTCCTGGTTGCAAACTTGTTGTGGGTTGGGCTGGGCCTCTGGCTTAAAGGTAAAGGCAAAGGCGAAAAAGGCGCCCTGGTTTCACTATTGTTATATGTAGTACCAGAGTCTACATATTTCCTCCGCTCCTCCGCCGCTTCTTCTGGGCATTTTCAGGTCCCACTTATGACTTCATTAGCAGTCAACAAGTTTTGGAGCCTCTTGTCGAGTGTTTGCAATTAGCCACGCTTCATTGCCGACAAATCAGTTGCCATTACCATGGTTATTACTCGGTCGCTGGCTACTCAAAAGGCCCAGTCTCAGACTCAGACCCATACTATAGTACTTCCCATAAGCATGTAGTGCAGTTAGAAACATTCATTAAGATTGACAGGAAATCATAAAATATAATTAGAGACCTTGTTCTCTGATTGACTTGGAATCTTAAGCTAATTGAGGCACGCTTCTCAGAATTTGGGCATAGAATTGCTTTTCTACTATTCTGGAAACTTAAAAAAACACACAGTTGCTACCGAATATCTGAAACTTAAGACGATACATGCGCTGTTTAGAACATTTCTTGAAATTCAAGATCGTGGCAATTGTTTAATATTGCTTTAAGTTAAATTACAGCCTTATAATTTCATATTGGGTTTTATTTTGTGGGAAATTTAAGATGAAGACCATCTGGGTAATAATTTCTTGACATCTGAGTCTTTAATCAATATTCCTCAAGAATTGTGCTATTAATGAACTTGGAATGCACAGATACTTGAATTAACCAGTGAAGTGTGATAAGTGCTGAAACTATTACAAAAAGTTTGACAAGTTTTAGTCTGAAGGTTAAAATAAATTTAGCTATCAGTTTAATTGCGGACTGTTTTCATTTTATAGTAGGAAATAGTTAAATATCTTTTTTATGTTATGTAGTCTTTAATAGTTAAAACTTAATGTAATGTTTTATATAATGATGAGTAATATTTATGTACCTTTTTTGATGAATTCAGACATATGTTAATATATTTCTTACTTTAATATATATAGTACTTAATCTACAGTTTATGAGTTATCTGAGTTATCGAATATTCTGTAAAATAATTCAGCATATTCCCGTTAACTGGGTCTGCAATCAGTGGACTGTAGCACATGTTGAAAGTACATACATTTATTTTAATGGAAATTAGTTGACTGCATTAGCCCAAACTGAGAACTCTTCAATAAATTCTAATTAAATTTACATGGCAATTGCAGTACGTAGTTCGTACCAGAGTTTCTACGCTTCCAGTTTCCACTCTTATGTTTAGCAAATATTTGTCAGTTGCCAAGTTGACAGCACCAAAAACCGCAAAACAAGCAGTTCTGCCGAAAGGGAGTGAAAGAGGTGAAAATAGAGATATATATATATATATAGAGAGAGAGAGAGTGAAAGAGAGAGTTGTGGCGGAAAGAGACTAAACCGAAGGCACTGTAAAATATGCTAGTCTGGTTTTGGTTCCCATTTGCAGATTCAGTTCCGAGCGAGATACTCACATATAGATATAGTATGTCTGTCTATATGGCATGTCCGTCCTGCACTGACGATGTCTGCTGAAGACTCCTCTGACTATACGTTGTTAATATTGACATGACAAATAAATTGGCCTACTCGCTGGGGCAGAGAAGGATGGTGGGGTGGGGTATTTAGTTGGTTGGTTGGATGGTTGGTTGGTTAGTTGGTTGGAAGCTACTGCGGTCGCCTACCAGGCAAACAAACCTCAAAATAGTTTGGCAAAATTATGCATTAATGGCAGCACATCGAAGACCCCCGGGCAGGTGGAAGGGGAAGCGGTAACCGGGATGCGGTAGCCGGGAAGCTGTTCAGCAGTTAGCTAGATACGTGCAAATAATGCAGTTACAATTGTTGTTGGCCAACAACAACTACAGCGATTACAAAAGCAGCAACAACTAATTTTCCAGAGAGCCGACAAACTATGTAAACGCCGACGATTACGACGACGACAGGTGCCAAAGGGCATCATCCATTTTAGAGCACGTCTAACGGTACATTGCATGCATCTGTACACACATACATGTGTATGTGTATATATAGCTATATGTCTATGTGCACCATCAACAAATGCCAGGAACAATTGTTAATTGCATTTGCTAGTTGTCAACATGACCAGGAATACGTGTAGAACATTTTTTATGACCCCAGGGGCAATACTTGGGGGTCAGTTCACATTAGCCATTAGAAAACAGATTTCAAGTACTATTTCAAATCGGAACAGGTTTCATTCCCATGCACTGTACACTCTAAGCTACTTACAGCTGCCACCATTAAGATGCATCGATTTGTATGAACCCAACAAATTTTTAAATGGTAACCGAGAAATGTTATCTATGGTTTTTTTCATGTTCTTTCATATTTCTTATGACAAACACAACATTATTCTACTCAATAAGCAGGCACTTGGAATTGGTTTTCGAATTAAAGCAAAGGTTCTTTAGTGAAATAAACATCTAATAATTGAAAGTAGCTTACGATTGAGGGTTATCTATTTTTTGGGTAATAAATTGATGCATTTCTAATAAAATAAGTAATTAAATTTATCTGGTGTGCTCCACAAATTCTTGCAAATTTCTAATGAAATTTGCTTTTACAACTACAGGAGGATATGTCGAAGATTATATAATGAGAACGGATTTTGTCTAATTTATGAAATCAATATATAAATTTATAATGTATTTAATTGCTTCTTGTTCAATTTAATAATAAATTTCTTTGTGTTGAATAAATTAAAAAATTAATTGAATCGCTCTTCAAATATTTTGCCACTTGATATTGCCATTGTCTTTAACTATTTTTATCTTCCACATTTAATATATTGACAAACTATTAAACTATATGATATTGTTTTTAATAATGCTTGAGAGCTAATCAGTAATATTAACTATTAATTGTGTATATTCAGGAGTTTATTTTCAGTTTGTAGTTCTAGACATTATTTGATTATAAGTAAGACTTTCTGAATTCAATCTTATCATTTTCAATTAGAATTAAAAGTCCTCAAATTAGGAAATATAGCTAATAATAGTTGTTTTGAATAGTTGCTGACTTTTCAGTTCTTCGACTTCCAAGTCAGATTCCAAAGTTGAGTTTCTCTTCGTGGGCTTATTTAATTAAACGCCAACGCGGCGAGAACTTAAAAAAGATGCATTGAAACTGGTCAAATATGTTGCACAGTACATACCAGTAAATCTACATATATGAATTACATTGTAGTTGTCTTTCTGTTCGCTTGACACTGACAATTGCACGTTGCATTTACTGCAACGGCTGCGTTGCACATTGCGTGTTCAAGGGGCAAGTCCGAAACCCATTGTCCAGGGTCCGGGCTTGGAGTCTGACTATCCAGACAGACGAACAGCTGGACAGCTGGACAGTTGGACATGTTAACAGCAGCGACAACAAAACAACAACCACAACGACTGCCAAGTGTCAAAGTCAATATGCAAAAAGGTAGAGAGACAAAGTTAAATGTTGACAGTTGAGAAATGTAAGCTTCAAGGATGTGTCCAGTGCGTGCGGGCATGACATATGGCTTGGGAATTTTCTGGACTAGAGACTTCAGCAACGTACTATGTTGCGTGTGAATGAATGGATAGAGTAAACGTTGAAGAGACAAGGGAGAAGATACTCTTACGAATATGCATATATGTATGTATGTAGTTGGTCAATCGATACTAGTTACAACTTGTCTTCGTTTTGTTGAGCCAAAATTGAAAATAAGTGGAATGATTGATCGTTAATGATCTTGAAACAGCTTGATCTTTAGCTATTTTTAGTAGTTATTCACTTCATTCTCGGATGAGACTTAAACTAAGGGACTTGAGTTAGCAATGTTAATATTTACATTATTTTAAGATTGAAAATAAATGGATTAATTTGTATATATTCAGATGCGATTTACTATTTTTAAATGAGTTGAATTTGAAACAGAATTTTTCAACATAAAGTCACTGCTAAAAATTTGTTACAGATTTAGTATCTTAATATATTATTTACAAAATTTCGAACTGAAATTAACATTCATAGTTAATCAGAGATTGGAAAATTATAATATTTATATATTTGTTTTGCTAATTTAAATTAAATTTAGATTTTCTTGTAATACAGTTGACCTTTATTTGATAGTCTCTGACAACTGCTAACATGTGCAATCCAAGTCTTTAAAATAAAATTCGATTAAAGTTCTCTATGAATCATTATTTATTTAAAAATTTTAAATTTTGACTCTCAGCACTGCCCAGAAAATATATTTATTCACTAAACAAATAAAAGAGATTTATGCTCACGGAGTCAAACTTAATCAAATCCGTAATGATAACATTAAATAAATATCATTTCAGTTTAATGGATATACAGTCAGTACACATATTCATAACAAGCTTTCATATTATGCAAATTGCATTTATGCCAATTTATTTATATATTTACGTTTTTTTCCCTCACATTTATTTTTAAATTCTATCAAGCAAATGAAATTTTTGTGCGTGATGCGTGGTAAATATTATTAATTTTGCATGCGTAAGTTCATTATGCATAACAATAACAACAACAAGAACAACAACAACAACAGCAGCAATAAAGTCAGTGGTTTAATGTAGCTTATAATTAAATGTTGGCGTTGTCGTGTTGGGGGCGTGTTGCACGTTGCCTTTAGGTTCGGTTGCAAAGTAACCGCCTAACGCATTTTGACAGCGCAATTATTAAAACGCCGACGAAGTGTTCAAATGTCGCAAATGTATCTATATCTGTAGCTTTATCCATTGGCAATACAATGACTTTTGGGGGTGACACACCTCTACTATATAGGTAAGAGACTCTTGCAACCGCAACGTTGGCGTGCCAAAAATTATAGCAATCGCTGACGGCGCTTCGAAATGCAAATTTAACGCCTTTTGCTTACTATTTTCCAGAGATTTCAATTGCTCAACGACTGATGACTGTCGGTTGTCGATGTAAACCGCTGATTTGGCAATAAATGCTGACCCACTTTTGAGTTTTTCAATCTTAAATCTAATGTCACTGAGCAGAAATGTTCATTTATCTCTGATATTAATGCAGTTTTCACTTCAGCTGCAAATAGAATCAGAATACCGATTAAATGTGAATTCAATGTTCTTATTTGAAAGGGGGAACATAAACAGAAATTTCATAGAAAATAATAAAATAATATTTAACAACTGCAAGCAAGTTTATCACCAAAGTAGATAAATTTAGACTGTAACCCTTTAGAAGTTAAATCAAAATTTGTTACTGTCTCAAGCACCTCTGAACTAAAGGTTCAATTTTTTGTTCGATTAACGTGAATTTCTTTTATTTTTTAAGCATATAAGATAATTTAAATAAAAGTATTTCTAACTTAAATATTTCCATAAATATTTTTAATTATTTTAAAAATAAGGCTACACTGAAAATTAATTCATAAAGTACAATAATTTCTTATGTGAAATTAAATATTTTATTATTTCATCAGTGCAAATAATTCCAGCTGTTTAAAAAATTATACTTTACATAACGTATTATTGCTATAATTATATTCACTGGTTTGAAATGAACCTATACTTAAATTTGACTTCTTAAAATATAATATTTCAGAAAATATTTTTTCTGAACTGAACTTTAATTTGATTAAATTGGTTTCACTCGGGTCCAATCAGATTCAGATTGATTTGGAATTATTCAAAATTAGGTGAAACTTTTTTCAGTGGCTTTTAAGATGTTAAGATATCTATTGCCTGAAAATAAACATATATTCAAAATTAACTCGACAAATTATCTATTTAATCTAACTAATTTGACTTCTAAGCAGGTAATAATCTTAATGTCCATCTACTTATCAATTTTGCTTCCTCAATTCGTCGCTTTCATTTCTCCAAACCATATGCTGACTTCCGTTGCGGCAGTCTCAATCCATTAGCAGCCCATTAACGTGGCTTAAATGCATAACAGAGACAAGCGCAGTTGATCAAAGAGACGCTTATGAGCTATATAAGTGGAACACTGACAAATTTGGTCGACTGGGAGGTGGTCTAAAGTGGTCAAGTTCAAGCTGAAAACCGCTGAAAACAATTGAAATGCGCAACTATTTCAATTGGTGATTGATTTCGAATTCTAATTGATGGATCTCGCCGCAGCTGCGACCGAACCAACAAAAGGGGAAATCAAAAACAAATACGGAGTTGAAACAAATACAGACACACAAATAGAAAATAAAAAAAAAAACAAAAAAAATATACGTAAATGAAATGCAAATAAAATGTGGACAGAACATTTTTGAGTTTGTCACCTGAAACCTGAGTTGACGGTTGACGGTTGACACCTGTTTCCAGCTTGTTTAGTTTCAATATTTCATTTGCTTGCACAGTCCATTTGATTGTTTACTTTTTTGCTGTTGTTGTATCTATTGCTGTTGTTGTTTATTTAAACAACCATGGATTGGCGATGGACTGTCTGGCGAATAACATGAAAATTCACAAATCCACAGTTCACGCGTCGCTGCATTTTCAGTGGGAACCTTGAATATCTCTGGGAACGGATGTACATTCGCCAGACCAAATCTAAATTAATAGAAATATCAAATTCACGAATATAGCTTGTCAAATATTATTCTCTCTCCGCTCCGCTCTGCTCTTTCTTTTCCATTTTTTTTTGTTTACCTGTCTGTGGACTTTTACGTGAGCTAAACCCTCGCAGCAATTTTTTGTCGGATTCAAATTTTATGCCTCACACGTTTCACATCCAACCTAAACGCAGCAAGACATTTTTTTCTGGTTTCTGTTTGCCATTTTATTTATGAGCATCATAAATATATTTCATTCTTTTTAGTATATTTTAAGTACGAGTACATGCACACATACTTGGATAACTCCTCTTATGATGATCTTCTGTTTGACAGACCCCATCAAACACGAAATGAGTTGGCTGACAAATGGCACGTGTTTGTTCTCCTTTGACTTCTCATTATACACCAAAAAACTTTGAGTACATCAACCTATTAGATTGTGCTCAACCGAAACAAAAGCTGGTTTTTTGCAATATACCGATATTAAGATACGCTTTCAGTTTATAGTCATACGATGATATCGTGTCATTAATCATACAAATCTCAGTCAAGGTAGAGTCAGAATTTTTAGGCCATCATATTTACGTTTTTCGTTAATTTTTTAATGAGGAAAAATACTTTTTATTATTACCTAAACAGGTTGTCATAAAAGTCCGACAAGTTTCATAAACTCTATAACTAAGTTAGTTTACTAAGGTCAAATGATGAGATAGTTAAGACACATATATGGCAGATAAAAGCACTCACCGCTTAAAGTGTTCTCTGGAAGAGGCATTAACCATCTTAAAACTATACAGAATAAACTAACCAGTTAATAGCAGCGTCTTAGAATTAGTTAACTTATGTTCAAAACATGTGGGAAAATTGTAATTTTTTTAAAGTATTTTAGTTGTCATGATTTAGTTGTCGTAGTATATAAAAATAATGTGTGGATACACTGTATAACTATTCCTATTTAATCTTATTCCATATATATAATCATTTAATTTAAAAATATTAATTTCATTTACTGAACTTTGATTTTCCATCGTTGTGTGAAAATTGTTGCAATAATTCGACCGATGTTTTAAAGCTCACTAATAAATCAAACTAGTCAGATGTTTTTTTTTTAATTTTTTCAAAAGGGGAATCAAATTTTGTTTCAGTTAAAGGAAAATTGAATATTCAAATATTGTATTGTATTTTCAACGCGAAACCAATTTGAATACATAGAATTTATCATGCAGCTGCGACTAACTAAATAACAGTTAGTTATTCGTTTTTCTTTTATTTTAACACCCAAACTCTAAATATTATGTACTACATAGAGCATTGGTAAGTGGGGGAAAAACAAAGATTGTAGTTTTTCAGATAGCCAAATAGAGTAACAAAAGGCAGTTAGCGTACATTAGACACACACACACACACACCCACACGCATATACACATACATACACACACACATTCACAGTGCAATGGCAATTATGAGTTTGATGCAAATCAAAGCTGCCGCATCCAAATGCATTCAAACAATGACTCGATATGAGAATGGTTGTTATTCGTTTACATGTCGGTGTGTGTGTAGTGTGTGTGTTTGTGGAATTGTTAATGTGTTAGTGTAGCTTGAACAATGCCCAATGCATAAATAACAGCAACACTGGCGAATCTCAAACAGCATGAGCTAAAAAACTACCATGTACAAAAGCGTATCTAACAGATACACGCGCCATAAACTATGAAAAGCGTATGCTTATTGCAAGCATCCATGTCCCGCTTCTACCCTCTGCCATCCTTGGGGCCTCCCAGTGGCTCCTCTGCTGCTGCAGATGAGCACAGCCATAAAATATCAATTTCGTGTTACAACAAACGCCAAAAAACGAACGTAAACTTATGAGTCTGCTCTGTTGCCGGAGGTGCAATGCGAAAAGAGAGAATATAATATTATAAAATATATATCGAAATAAAATGCACAAGAAAAATAAGATATTTTAAAAATGTATTGCAGTCAAAATGAAGCAATAGTATATATTTTGATCGATTGATATATATTTCCTCCAATTTGTGAAAAGAATGTATTGCATATACGCTTTCAAACATTTTGCTATTTATTAAAAGATATACTCTTTTTGAAAATGCGCAATAAATAAAAAGTTTAATTATAAAGTCATGTAAAACTGAATCATTGCTATATAGAGAAGAAATGTCGTAAACATCAACTCTTTATAACAATACTTGCATCTACATATGCATACCCTACATTGTTATTATATGTATATTATACATTGTCACGATTTTTATCAATACCATACGAGTATCTTATTTTATGGTCATCTGATTGCGAATATTTTTTTAAAATTTTTTTTTGTCTTATTCAGTTGCACATACTATAAATTGCATAAAGGAAAACAAATATTAAGTATTAAGTATTTTTATTGTGTCACACAAATGTTATCAATAAAATATTACCAACAATTTTCTCATATTCATCTCGTTTTTTTCTCTCTTTCATTGCAGGTGAGTCAGTGATAAATTACACATTGTAATGGCTTTGGGTATAAAAAAGAATTCAATACATATGTAAATATGTTTATTTTTAAATATAAATATTTGCATGAAATTTTTAAGGGAAACAAACGCACAAAGCGATACTAATTAAATTCTGTTGTCGAAATAAACGAAATAAGTTAAAGCACTTATTAATTGTATACAATTTTGGCAGTATTTATATATATTTATGTTCACGGCGACATTGCAATAGGCAATTAGTGAGCTTAATTATTTGCCCAAATATTATCATTGACCAACTCGCAACTGCAACAGCCTCGAGTTGCAGTTGCTATAATTATAATGAATTTTTGTTTGCCTATATTAAATTCAGTACGCTGCATTTGGCTAATTGCTAATGAAGTTTGGCATCGACGCATCGCGACGCTTCAATGATTTCATATATATTTCTCTCTCTATCCTTTTCGTTCTTTTTCTGTCTCGCTTTGTCACTGTTTACAGAGTTTTATATATTAGCCTGGCAAATATTTTGATGCAACATGCAATTTTTTTCTAATCTAAACACTCGCAACCTGGGGGGTTAGTGTGGGAGGTGGGTGGCTTAAGTGGGCGCTACTTGGGTTGCATAACTTAAGGCGACAACGATGGCCCAGATAATCCAATTGTATGCCAATGGCAGCTCCGAGCCTTAAATACACTACAAGAAATTCATGTGCAACTTGAGCAGATTGAATTGTGCTAAAAAGAAAGTTGGGTTTAATTACCGACAACAATTTGTACTATTTCTTAAGAATTTTTTGTACGCCTTTTCTTGGAATTATTTCATCAATTCTGTAATGCAGAAGATATTTAATTTAAAATGTGAAAATATAATATATGATTCTTAAGTATATAATATTTTTAAAACAAATTTTATCTCAGTAGCTTATTCTATTTGTTATTAATCTTTTAAAGGAAACACATTTTGAGTGAAAATAAATAAACAACATTTTTTATCATAATTTTTGATTTTAAACTTTTTGTATCATAATAAATATTATATCTGATTTGTTTTAATTTTATGGTAAAATCACTATCAAGTAATTTTTTTATATATATCTTCTAATGGTGATAATAGACATTTGTATCAGCTACTTTCTGAGTGAACATTTTTGAGCAAAGTTCGCTTGGCACTTTGTTCAGATCATTTCTCGCAGGGTATTCCCGTGGCACGTTTCTTGCATGTTTTTCCTTTGGCCTGGCACTTTCTTCAGACGCCTTGCCACGCCTATACCGTAAGAGCAACAGCCACCGAAGGGGCAACAACAACAACGGCGGCACCTTGGCATATCAGGCAAGCTAATCTAACTAAGGTGTTCGCCTGCTGCTGGAGAAGGAGAGTGGGTGGGGCGGGGCAGTCGATGGGGGCAGGTTTACAGCATGCTTAACGCTGTGTGCAATTTGCTTGCTTATTTTGCCCTCGATCCCAAGGAGCCACAGTTCTCCCTCCCCCATGACCCTTCCGCTGCCTTGATCCTTGATCAACTTAAGCTGGGACAAACTTCTTCTATGCACGTCTGCATTTTGTATTTATTTTCTCTCTATATTTTCTTTTTCGCGTTTGTCAGTAAATAATAATAATAATACCTACATATTTAAATTGTCCCACTGTGTCCGTGTGGTTGTGTTTGTGTGTGTGTGTGCGAATGTGTGTGTGTAAGTGTAAGTGTGAGTGTTTGCCTGTTATTCGCTTTCATTTCCTTGACTTGGCTGCATTTCCTGTGCCATTGATAGCCATCTCCCGTTGTCGTTGCGTGCATTTTTATGAGAGCTCTGCCAGCAGCTTTCCACTTTTCCGATGGCTTTCCCTGTCCGCTTTACCTCTCCCACTGACTCATCACTATTTGCCATTTGTCTCCCTAGAGTCTTATCAATATTTCACTCTACAGCTTTTCATTGGTTGTATTTATATTTATATAAGTCCTTTCATTGCTACAGTTTCCCTAAATAGTATCTAAAGACTGATGCGACAGGGGACAATGTGGAGTTGCGGTGGGGAGGGGAGCGGGAAGCAGAGAACTTCTCTCAACTAAGACTTCATATTGTGCATTAGCTCTGAGCCTGTTCAATAACATTTTATAGCAATCAATTTAATGCGCCGCAGCACACGCACTTTGCCACTCGATGGACGTTGCTGTGGCAACGGTTCAATAAAAGCAGGTGGACCAGGCAGGGGATAGAGCGGAAGCAGGAGAAGCTATGGGAACGGAAGAAGCCTTACCAATGATTTGTACATGTGTGTGTGTGTGTATTGATGTATGGTGCACAAAAGTTGCCACAATTACGAGCACGCAGAAATCTTACTAAATATTTCAACGCGCCATTTTATACAAGACAATATAGCTGAGAAACGATGGCTAATAAAAAGAAATAAGAACTTTAGAGAGAGAGAGAGAGAGAGAGGGGAAAAATAATAAGTCACAGGGAGGCAGACATTGAAGCTGTAATAGAGCTGAAAACTTAACATAGTGTTGTGGTTAGCTCACAAAATGATAGGCAACATTATTTTTAATTCATATATAATCATTATTTTTATAAGAAAATAATTATTTTATAAAATTTTGACTTTTATTAGAAAAATATGAAGGAAACAATTATTGCATTTCAACTTTGAAATAGAATAAAAAGAATATGATTATTAACTTAAGGTAATTAAATAATAAGATTAGGATTTAGGATAGTTTATGTTGATACAGATGGTTTTTAAAACCCTTCAGAAATTTTTATTTAAATTTGCATAGTTATAGAATTATTTTCAACCGATGTTCCTAAAATGCCCGAGATGCTATTTGTTAGGCATTCGATATTTGGAAATATTTATAATAAAATAAATTTATATATTTCAACGAATTCCAAAATTTCTGAGTTTTCCAAATCTCAACAAATATTTTCCCACTTGTTAGCTTACAAGTTGGTTTTAGGAACAAAAACAATGGCTGTCAACATGACAAAGATTTGTTAAACAAGTTTTGAACTTTTATTGTGACACAGGGTATTTGATAGTCGAGCTATATATACATATGTCTGTCTGTAATACTTGAAATCATTCTTTATTTTTAAGCACACTTTAAAGACTTTACAACACTGCAACGAACTTTTAGTTCTTAAACCATTTTCCACTCGAGTCTTTCCCTCGACGTGCCACACGCTATCGTCACACAGATACACACACTGATATTTATACACTTGGAAGCGAACGTGGACACATGTGTCCAGTAAATTTCAATTACATTTCCTCAGTTCAATCAAATCGCAATCGCAAATCGTCTTGGCCCCGGTCAACTTTACTCTCGCTTGCCAAAATTGACGGGCAGGCAACTCGCGCGTGTTGCACTTGCAACCATTCGTAAATTGAATTTACTGACCAGTTGCACCACCCACACCAACAACCACACCCGCTACTTCCGCCACTCTCGCACCACAACTAATGATTGCCTCTGAACTGGAAACTGACTTTGGCAATCGCATTCTCAATTTCTTATCATCGTGACTCGACTTAACTCGACTCGACGACAATTGTCTAGCGTTTGACAGAGCTGCTCCTGTTTGTTGGCCACGAAGGACACTTGAAATTATTGAAATTGTTTTGCCATTTTGCAGCACGAACAGCCCCACCCCCGACCCCATCCCAACTCCCACCTCCAGCCCATTTTCATCCCAATTCAACTGTCTGCAAGTCCTTTGTGTCCCATTTTGCTGCACTCGTCTGTGATTATCGCCTTGGAATTTTCTCATTTTGAGTGATTCGAAGTATTTGTGGATTTTGGTTATTGATTTTCAAATGGCACGTCGAGTGCCCATAGAGCTGAGTCCTTCTCCTTTCCCCTATCATCACCCCATTTGCACTAAACCAATCTAACGTTCTACTTTTTACTATGTGTGTGTGTGTTTGGGTTTTGAGCTTTTAATTAGTTGCTAATTTGATGGAAAATGCATCACTTGAGTATCTTTAATTGCAAGTACTTTGACAGCTGCCAGCAAGTGCTAAGAGCAGTGGAGAAAATGAAAGAATAAATAAAGACGTTGCTAAGAAATATTATATGTAGATGCAGGATTTTGTGAGGTTTAGAAATACGTCAAGGGAAATGTGGCTAAATGTCAGAATCAGGGAAATATTTTGTAAATGTAAGAAGTGAAGACTAACAGTTGCCTATTACAAGACAGATAAGCAATAAATGTGGTAATAGAATCAAAAATGGGGAGCATCGCTTAATAATTTGGAATAAATTCAAAGATAGCTAAGCTCTTAAAAGTTATCTAATGATATTTCTGTATATCTCTGGGCTTAAATATATTTATTTGGATGCACAGAAATAAAAGGAATTAAAAATCGTGTGTATCTGAGGATAACAACTCAACATAAAAATTCAATGAATATCTCAATTATTTAAACCAATCTTATGATTTCAGTATTTTGTGAAGATTAAAGGGAAATATTATAGAGTATATTATAGAAGATAAATAAAAACTAACGAAAAAAATTTTAAAATAATAAAAATAATATTATTAATAATAATAATAATAATAATAATAATAATAATAATGATAATGATAATAATAATAATAATAATAATAATAATAATAATAATAATAATAATAATAATAATAATAATAATAATAATAATAATAATAATAATAATAATAATAATAATAATAATAATAATAATAATAATAATAATAATAATAATAATAATAATAATAATAATAATAATAATAATAATAATAATAATAATAATAATAATAATAATAATAATAATAATAATAATAATAATAATAATAATAATAATAATAATAATAATAATAATAATAATAATAATAATATCAATAATAACATAAATTATGTATACTCTTCAGAGCTTTACAAAACAAGACTATTCCAAAAATTAATTATCTACTTTACAGGTAGAAAATGTATTAAGTAGATAAACTTGTGAGGTCAAGCTTTCTTGTGTCTCTTTAAATTTAAATTTTCAACCGTTTCGCATACATAAATGACTTAATTTGCGTTCACACACCTGAGCGACGCACAGACGGACAGAGAAATGGACAGACAACAGACGGCATATGGAATTTGTCACTGATTAAAGGAGTACAATTTTATAACGAAAATAATTTTTAATTCCCATAATTAAAAGGGGCTTGGCCCAGACAAAGAGAGAGACGGAGACAGAAAAAGAGACAGACAGAGAGTGATACATATATAGAGACGCCTACGTTGATTTATGGGATGTGTCTTTAAAATGCATATAAATCAAATGAAATTAAATTTATATGAATTCGCATACACTTACCAATATATGTGTGTTTATATAAATATATTATTTATTATATGGTTTGTTCTGTGAATATGTGTAAATAAACTGTCCGATATACTTATGATTGTGTGTGTGTTGAGATCGCGTCCTCGGTCAACTCTTTAGCACCATTAACAAAAGCTTTGCCCGTTTCTGGTGTTGTCCTTCGTTGCCTTCTTTGTTTGACCGCACTTAATCCTTCGGCAAGGAGTAAAATGCACAAAAGCTGAAGAGCCAGCAGAACAGAGAACGTAAAGTGGAGAGCGAGTAGGGAGAAGGGAGTAGGGAGTAGGGAATAGGGAGAGAAGGATAAAGGGAAACGGAGCGCATTGCATTTTGCGATAAATTCGCAGCGCATTAAATGGAATCGGAGGACATGAATGGGGCACTGAGAGCTGGCGGGAAAGGAGCTGATGGAGGGGAAGTTGGGCGTGGCAGGGTGTGAAGCACTGACTGACTGACCACCAACAATGCGCTGAGCATTCTCAAATTCAGTGCGCTTGCCACACACACACAAATACAATGATAGAAAATCGAAACGCTGCGAAATCGCTCGCTCGCTTCAAGAATGTCAATAAATGGCAGCGCTGCTCGCGTCGCTGCTCGCGTCGCTGCCAACTGTGCTGCTCAACAGCTCAGCGATTCGAATCGCTGAAATGACGTTGTGTGTCCTGGCAATAAACGCCACTTGCTGTTTGTTGTCTTCATTCTGGCCGAAGAGTGTAAGAGTGTGAGAATGTCCAAACCAAAACTGGACAGGCACAGTGGGGTCTTAGCAACTCCATCAAAATGATACAATATGTTTGAAAATCGAGAGATAACTAGTCGAAAAGGTTATAGGCGGGACCTCGACCTGGGAATATCGCTTACATTCTTATAAGAACTTGTTTGCTTATTATTTTGCTAATTTGGTTAACCGATTTTAATACTTTTAAGCAGGATGATTCTTAATATACACATATGTAATGAAATATCTTTAAAACCGTGTATGTGGTGATTTTCGCAGTTTCCGGATAGAAAAGGAGCGTCACAGTAATTTATAACAAACTTGATATAGAACTAACTCAACCCTATTAATTCTAATTAAAAAAAGAAATTAATCGTGTTATTGAAATATTTTCATACTTATTCATATAGTATACTTTTTTTTTTGGAGTTTTTCTTTATCAAATTTTTTTTAATAAAGTACATTTTTTTTAAAACGTTTGGGTAAAGCCCTACAATAATTTGGTTATCTTCTTCATATTCGATACTCATTTAAATCTGCGAAAAACTTCAGTAATTATTTTATATTCAATTTTTTTCCCCATTTCCCAGATCAAAATATTCGGGAAAAACATTTATCAACATTCAAGTGATAAACAAATAAAATGTTGTTGCTGTGTTTTTGTTGAAATTGGTTCACTGTGCTAGCTAGTTTCATATTGATAAGAAACCAGTTGGGTGAAAATTGACAACTTTAATATGAACGACATTATTTGCATTTATTTGCAGTTTGTATTTATTTAAATTTAGAGGGGAAGGGGATGGAAACTGGGGCAAGGCAACAGCTGAACTTGCATCAGAATATTTATGAGATACTTTTACTTATATATAATTTTTTTGTTGATTGTGAGCATCTTTTTGGTTGAGGTATCAGCTTACGACTTGCGGTTGAATCTTTGCATGCTACTTGCAACAGCAGATGCTGCGATTGGAGGAGTCGCCACAAGTGCTGGGCAAATGCATAGTACAGTATGTATCTTTGGCATATGTGGCAACTTGCGAAGCATCAGGCAACTGCAAACTGCAAGCAGCCAACATTTGTGGCCTGCTTGACTATTGTGTATTACGTAAGCTTGGAGGGGGCACTTGCAGTTGCACTTGCCCCATCAATTGAATGGGTTGCAACTGTGCCACACACGACTGCGCGCCTGCTCATTGCAGTGAATGATTGCAGAGTTTGCTACTGCTGTCTGTAACAATTGTGTAGAGTGTGTGAGTGTGTGTAGAGTGTGTGGATGTGTGTATAAAAGGGGAATGAAGTGCAGTGCTCTGTTTGACACTTGCAGCTGTCAACGCGGCACTGATTGATCGATTGCATATGCTTATGTGATTGTTAGTGTGTGTGCGTGTGTGTGAAAGGGAAAAACAATGATTAACTGGGCCATAACAAAGTGAGGCACACTGCATTATTTTAGTTGAGGGGGGAAACACTAAAAACATTAATCAGGTGTTAAACGATGGATAATTTCGACCTTGCATAAAATAAATGTATATAAAACAAGTTAATGAAAGTCTAAGAAAATGTAAGTACTATACATGCAGGATAAAATGACAACTGCATGAAGATGTAGTAAATCAAAATGTAATGTAAACTAAATTTATGTCAACTTAATTTAACTAAAGTAATGTTATTGCAATGGGAAATATGAGCACAAAGTTGTTCAGCATAACAATGGAAATAAAATAACTATTGCAGAGTGAAACATTTTAAAATTAAATATTCCTTGTGTGTAAATAACAACAATTGAAAAAAATGAAAAAACTTTTTGTATATAATATAGCCAAAGTTCTAATTTAAATCATGTGTTTATTGGTTGCTAAAAAACGGTTTACAGATCGAACGAAATCTTTGAAATACAATAATGAAAACAGTTTTGTGTGATTTTTTCTCGACTAAGTTTTTTATATTTAATTAGAAAATGTAGAACAGTGACAGAAATTGTTGACTCCTTCTTATTGAAAATTGCTTACATTGACTTCAAATGTATCTAAATATTAGTAACTTAGATAGAAGATAGATTTGTTTCATCAGAAAGATTTTAGCAATTTATTTAAAGGGAAAGATAATATTAACAAGCTTTTTAAACTGTATGTGTGTAAAAATAACATACTGCCACATTTATATTAGATTTTCATTTCGATCACTTCAAAATTCAATTTTCGTATCAATATTAGTTGACATATTGCATATATTTTCATGATATTAATGAGCACGACGCTTAGACTGATCGATGAGGGACTTAAGAGATACATTTTGGGGCAGCTTAAGTTGCTTGTGGCATTTGGCTTATCTGCGGCTCAGAAGCAGTAGCTCTGAATGCAACTTGTTGCAGCCACAAAATGTTAAATGGTTAACCAACAATCGCCTTTTACTTGCAACACGTTATTGACCTCATTCGTAGCATAGAAGCTGATGCTGCCACACGAAATTAATTTAAATATATTGCCTCAATTTATAATGGCAATTGCCAAAAATAAACGTTGACAGCAGACGGCAAGAGGCATAGTTCAATGTATCTTTGAGATACTTTTCCCCTCTCTCTCTCTCTCTCTTACATCATCTGATTCATCTGATTTCCATTGAACTTGAACTTGTCGCTTTTTGGCCAATTGTTTGCCAAAGTCATTGAGCACAAAAAGTTTATTTTTACAATGGCAAACAGAATTCCTAGGCTAAGTTTTAACAAAGTTGGTCTCTATTTGTTTCTCATATAAGTTTTCCGTTAGTTTTAAAGTTGTGCTCCACAACTCACGACTCGTTAGAGATTCGGACTCCTCACTTCGAGGCGAAATCGGAATCGTCATCGAACTCGAACTCGGACCCGGCAAATTGAGTGCACACAACTCAGACAGACGTTTGTCATTTGTCTGCTGTCATGTCAGTTGTCAGTTTGATTTTTTGACTTCTTTTTGTTATGTATTTTTTAAATTGTAACAACTGCTATGACGACGTCCACAATGTCGAGGAATATATTTTTATATATGTATATATATTAAAATGCTATGTGACAAACAAAAGACAAATTGTTCGCTGCTGAAAAGCGTGTTGACAATTTTTTATAGATTTTGATTTGCTCTTTTTGTGCGGACGGAGCATATGGACTTTGACTCCCGTTGTGTTATCCATATCTATCCAAATAAACTAAGAGTAACTCAGTTATTTTCTTCTCTACAGGACCTTAAGTCTCCCAATTTTAAAGGACATAAACATTTAATACAAAATAAATACTTGTAATTCTTTAAAGTGATTCATTGATTGAAGCGAATAAAAAAACACTATTGCAAAAGAAACTAACTTAAGAATTTGATTGTGCTCTTAAAAGAAATTATTAATTTTAGTTTAAAAAATAATTAATATTTGAAGGTTTTTTTATTATTTAAAATGTGTCCTCTAATTAGAGCAAAAAAATAATATGAAAAGAGCCAAACTTTAGAATTAACTATTCTACTATTATTCAATTGATTTAATCCAAAAATAGATTTAAAAAATACCTAAAATCATATATATATTTAAAGTATTGAAATGACATCTGGACTCATCAATACTTCATTTGATTAATTCTAATTGTAGTTAGGAGCTTTCAAAAATACAATGTGGAAGCAGCCATTTATCAAGTCAGTGTTTGTCTTGTTCCCGACTTTTACTTTATCGAAAAAAACTCTCGTTTCTCTATAGAGCATTTTTAAGTGTAATATTTTGTTGGTTTTCCCCATTTTTTTACTCACGAGCTGTGCTACATTTTTACAGCAGTTTGACGTCTGAGCACTTTATCTTAATGTCAATTTTTTTGTTGATTCGGTTTGGGTTCTGGGCATTGAAATCTGGGTTCTGGGCTCTTGGTTCTGTCGGAAAGGGGCAGAGAGGGGTGCGGTCCGTTTGTTTCGTGTGCGTGAAGCAGTTAAAAAACGTTCAAGCAAATTTACTATAAAAATGCCATTTGTTAGCCAAGTTTGGGCTCATTTGGAATTGTCAAAATCACGACTAGGTCTCGTTAATGGCGCCCAAAGGTTAGACAGGAGATAAAATGACGCTAGGATTTACATTTATATTAGGGCAACTTAAGCTGAAGCGTTGACTCATCATCAAATGATGGTAGAGGGCTCATCATTTAAATGCCGAAAGCTGATACCAACTTCAACTCATTTGTGTTCGATTCGTTGCAGTACGACAACGTCAACTCGTGTCTACACGTTCTAAGGAGCCAATCGGTTGGTGGCCTGGACAATATTACCACCAATGACATCTGCACTGGTCGACTGAAGGCTGTCCTTGCCCTCTTCTTTGCCTTGAGCCGCTATAAGCAGCAGGCGAAGCAGACGAAATCCATTGGCGTCGGCTGTGGAGGCGTTGGAGGTGTCGTTGGAGGCGGTGGTGTTGGTGGAGGTGCTGTTCCTGCCATTGGTACTGGTACTGGTACTGGAGGTGGCTCTGTTCTGGGAATTGGTCTCGGTGGCAGTTTGAGATCATCTACAACCAACAGTTTGCTTGAGAAGCATCAACAAGACCAACAACAACAACAACAACAGCAGCAACAACAACAAACTCCACAACAATTAGCACAGTCTCTGGAGAACGGCAATGAGATGGTGAATCGGTAAGTTAGCATATATTTTCTTATTTTAAATATGTTAAAACATCAACAAATCTCAAATATTTCAAAATAACAGTCAAATTTAACTGTAGCTGCGAGGTTTTGTGCAGCTACAATGTCTTGTGTCTCGGTTATCACCTTTGACGAAGCTTAATAAAGCTTGCGTCAGAGCATTGGTTTGTGTCAATGATGTAAAATTTGTCATTGTCCGCTGTATCAGTCAGCTTCTGTGTTGCAGCAATGATTTGTATCTTAGCTAACATATTTTGACGATGGTATGTTGGTGTGTGTCAAGGCTTACTGCTCCACATCTGACAGATTATGTTAAGCTAAACAGCACTATGTTATTCTGGTTTTTGTTTTTTAGAGCAAAAATTGTTGATTTTAGTGTGAAAGCATTCGAAACATATCTGAAAGTGCGAATTAAAATGAAATGTAAATGTGTGTAGTTTTGTGATATTTCTAAGTGAGGACCAAATTGCTACTGAGGAGTAACGTGGAGGAGTAACAGGATAAACATGTTACGGAAATTCAAAATTCATGTACAAAAATTTCAGTAACTTTGCAATAAGTTAACAAATTGATAAAAATTTGAAATAAAGTTGAATACAGTTTCGGTATTTTTTGCCCCTCCTCGCGCAGAAGAAGGTATACACTAAATAAATGTTAAAAAACTCTATTTGATATTCAGAATATTTGTACAGATTCTTTGATAACTCTTTATTTAGTTTCTCAAACCTTTCCAGACATTTAAATTGCAGTAGTTACCTTTTGTAAAACAGTATTTTGTGCCTGCAGTGCACTCCACTCCTCCTAGGAGATATACGGGGTTCATATCATTGTCAACGTCTCAGATTTCCTCTGGATTTCTTTTAGTCCGTCATGAGACATCCGGTACGCAGTTTATATTCCGTTTTGACTTTTTTTTATTCATCTCTCGACGAAATTCCTAGCAAGTTTAATATGATTTATTGGTTTGTTTGCCGGAAATTACAGGCGGTTTGCTCCCGGGGGAGATTTCAGCGGCTCAAACCCTCAGAACATCTGATTGCAGAAAAGAGAAAGGGAGAGAAAAAAGAAAAGAACAGGGAATCGCCCCAAAAACGGGGCACTAAGCAAACAAAATTGGCATACTACAAGGCAGCAGGGAAAATCGAGTTCCGTCTTGGCTTTGCGGTACTTGAAAAGCAGCTGAAAAATTCAAAACATGAAGATGGAAAATTAGAAAACTTTATTTGGTCGAGCCAAGTCAAAAGCAGTTGTCGTCTCATGGTTGTATTGCTGCTTTGCTGCTTTGCTGGGGGGATGATGCGATAGGGAGGGGATTGGTTTCTTGTGCCCTTTGCAACCCTCAGGGAAATCCCAGCAGCAGACAGGAAGCGGAAGCTTTTGTGTTTCGCATACCTCCTACCAATGTGAAGCCCTTGTGCCCCCGCCTTGCATGGGGGACAGCAGGCGGCGTTTAACTCTCGTTGGGGTCTGGCTAACAGTCCTCCCTTCCCCCCCCCTCCCTATGTTATTCCTCCGCCCACTGTGGCAATGTGTTGATGACTTTCACTGACTATGAAATTTAAATGCGTAACGGAAATGTTTGCGATTTTGGTTGCTTATACCCCGCATGCAATGGATAAAATGGTATGTTAACCATAAGTAAGAATCAAGTTTAAGTTAGGGGTGGGCATTTGACACATCAAGCTCTTTCCGCTATTTTTAATAAATGAGTTGTCGATTTTAAGTTTATAAAAATGTTTGCCCCACTTGCCATATCAAGCTCTTTCCGTTATTTATAATAAATAAGTGACCACTTTTCGATTTTATAAGAAGTGTTGTTTCGTTATTCTGCTAAAATTTATTGCAGAATTTGGTTGCAGGGTATCTCCAAATCGAGCACTGGTTTCGCTCTTCCCTTTTTCCGGGCAGTTTGTGCCGCGGACTTGCAGACAAATAAATTACAATGGATTTTTATGACTGTCCTTGCGCCTAGTTTTGTGGTAGGCAACGGGACGACAGAACAAACCCGACGACAACAAATGCGGCAAGTTCATTTAAAGTTGCAACGCCATAAAACTTTCACTACGCCCTCGCCTAGTGCGTGTGTGTGTATGTGCTTTGTGTGTGTGTGTGTGTTTTGTGTTGTTTATAATGTCTGCGGTCTGGCGACCTAGACACTGGAAATCGAGAGTAGTCCTAGTCTGGAAACGACCTGCAAAAAGTCACCCCCAAAAGATTGGCGCGTACCATTAGCGACAGTTGTTGTTGGGGCGGAGGCAGGGTGGGGAAGGGGGAATGGGGAAGGGGGCGGTGCAGTAGGTGGAGGAATAGCATGCAATATTCAAAAGTATTTCAGCAGCTGATGCTCATAGTAGACTGTCACAGGAGGCAGGACAATTGACGAGTTTTCAGTACCTGACACTGATTTGGAGACGAGGTTTTTGCCACTTGCTGCCATAACATGTTGCATATCTAATTAAACGAGGTGGCAGTCGCGGAAATACGACTACGGAAATACGACAACAACAAAAACAAGAAGTCCTCGAGCAACAGCTGATGGCAATTTAATCCCGAAGATCTGGCAAAGCATTTATAACTGCAAATTGTGTGCGCCAGACATTGCAACAATATGTTGCTCCCAAAATGTATTTATAGCATTTGTAACGGAGCTACCCAAGGGGAGGAGGTGTAACGGGGATATAATGGTTAGCCCCAAGATGCTGCCGAGGGAGGAAAGGAGTGCAAAGGGACGCCATAATTGACAGCAGTCGACAAAGGGCGGAAATTCCAATGCTTGAGCTTAAGGGAGGTAGGTTAAGGGGTAGGTTTAAGGAGTATAAGAGGGGGGGGTGTAAAGCATGCACGTGCGTGTACTCTCTAATTCGCATGCATTTATGCGTGACCAGGCAGCACAGAACAGAACAAATCCAACAACAATCACCACGCCCCATGCAGTTGTCCAGGCAACCAGAAAGACTCTCAAATTGTGGCTACTCGAGAGTGTGGAAAGGACCCCGGTTGACAAGTTGTCAGATCCTTTTGGCCAAAAAGCTGCAACGATGTCCCCATCGTCTGGCTTAACTTTTGTTGTCCTGCGGGCATTCGTTCTCTTCGTTCTCTTCGTTCTCCTCGTTCTCCTCGTTCTCTGTGTGTTTGGAATTTATAATTCCATTTGTGGTTTTAATTTCGTAAATGTGAAATTAATTTTATTCAATTTGTTCCTTGGGGGAGTACATGTTTGAGGTTAGGCTAACGCTTCATTGATTCTCAATTGTGCACAGACAAATTGGCCTTGAATAAAGTGTTAAATAACGTTAAAACTGATTCTAATGGGAGTTTACTGCTCATTCATGCTGGCTTGTGGCACAGTTGATGCGCGTCTGGACTCGTCGATTATGGACTCCACGAGCAGGTCCTGTCGAGAATTCAATGCTGATATAAATATATCTCGTGTGGCTCGAAACTGTCCGCAATTATACAGATGCTCGTTCTCCAATCGCAGAAAGTTCCAAATGAATCGACGCACAATCTCAAACAAACTGCAGATGGTCTTCGAATGGTAGGGTAACAGAAAGTCGTTGTAGATTAAATACAGTTCCAGTGCCCAAATAAAACGAATCGACATATCCATAATAATGGCAA
Source organism: Drosophila sp. st01m (assembly GCA_018901795.1). Lineage (NCBI taxonomy): Eukaryota > Metazoa > Arthropoda > Insecta > Diptera > Drosophilidae > Drosophila > Drosophila sp. st01m. The sequence goes on from JAEIFG010000269.1 coordinate 2,359,489, forward strand.
GGTAATAGAACCACTGGGAAATTTGTAATGAATCGAATTTCTTAAAGTTTCCATCTCAATCTTACCTTGGGATAAACCAGATTCTCACGAAGAAAGACATGTTCCCCTTTCCAGACCTGAAACAGTCCATAGTCCTGCAGCAAATCCCACGAAGTGCAATAAATCGTTGATATAATTGAACTTAGCATATAGACCCACGTCCATGGATTCTCAAATAAATACTCGTACTTATCTAAAGGTTTTTTTTAATCAAGTAGATTAGATATGGACTTAAAAATTTGTAAAGGTTATTTTAGGATTAGAATAGTTATCCAATTTCCTCCGAATAACTAATAAATATTGATGTCATTACAATCAGCTATGTTTTATAAAGCAAATTAGAAAAGAATTGAATAATTATACAAGTATTTAGAAACCAATTAAATAAAAACAAGCTTCTTTTTGTAGACGGTTTCTTAAGAACAATCTCAATCTGATTTTTAATATAATCTGGATAATCGATATACTCAGTTTCGTATCTCTAGCTCGGACACAATGTGAGTTCTAGGTGTTTATATAGACGGACAGACTTTTCTGTTAAGACTGATCATTAATAGACCATATAAACTGTTGGATGTTACTCACCACTGGTTTCCATTTGAATGGTCGATATGATGACTGTGAGTATTGTGGAGACGTAGGTGAAAGCATTAACCAAATAGGAGGCTGGCTTCGGGTCGCTGTCCCAGATTCTCTTGAGGCACTGTGCAAATCGGAACCAGGAAGGCAGACATCGAATGACAGACATGGCATAGTCTGGCTCAAAGTCAAGGGAATTGATGCTATCCTTATAATAGCGTATGTAAAACCGGAAGAGTTGGTAATGATCCAGCAAGCAGAGCACCAACGAGTTCAATTGATCGGCCAGCCAAAAGTCAGCAAAGTTCACAGGGTAGAAGGGAGCTGCAATGATGCGTCCACAAATGCGTAGGATCCACATTCTGGCAGAGTGGTTCATGATGGGTAGGGGATTAACTAGAAGTGCCAATGGAAGAATCACACCAATTAAAGGAAAATACAGGGGATCTTTGACACCAAATTCATTGTGATGGAGGAACAGCAGCATGGATAAGGTACATCCATAACCGAATAAACTGGCGATGCCTAGGATTTTAATGGGTTCGATTGGATTGCGCGGATTCAGCTCGAAGATGAGAACATGATTGATGCCAACACTTTGCCACACATAGACGTTGATGGCAGTGAGAAAGCCAAACACCATAAGGGAAAAGGATCCTCGAAATAGTTGAGTAAATGATGAGAGAAGTTCCGGTTTGTCAAGCTTGGAATAATCTAAAGGCAAAGATGTTTCGTCTTATCGATGAGCTGCTCTATTGAATATTACTTACACGATATAATGCATATCATGGCGGAGACTATAAAGAGACCCAGGATAAGGCCCGTCGAGAAGATATGGATTGGCGAAATGGGTCTACCGAGGGGAGGAACTCTCAGCTTGGCCATGGCCTTGGTTCGATCTCCTTGCGTGATGAACTCCGTGTAGATATTCTCCACTTCGGCGATCATGTCTCGGAGCTCGCTCTCCTGGCTGATTGTGGCGGGCTCCACGTAGGTCTTGAGCCAGTACTGACCATTCGAGGACTTGATATACTTGTCATACTTTTTGCATATCTTGTGGAAGCCCGTGAGATTCAGCTGTTGATAGTTATTCAGCAGAATAAGACTAAAGTAGAACTCGCTGTAGGCCCTTCCCAGATTTTGCACACTCTTCGGCTGATCCTCCAGGGGCGGAAGAGAGGGCATCTCACCCACTTGCCCGCCAGCACTTCTGAAGATGTACATTAGCTTAACCTTGAATGTGGCATGTTTGCGACGAGCCTCTGCCAGTTTATAGTCAAAGAAGTCATTAACCCGTCGAAGCTCCTCCTTCAATGTGGTAAAAAACTCCTTTTCGAACTCCCTATAATATTCATAAGCACGATTCTTCTGACTGGGAACTGGTGCATTTTCCACAGCCTTACGTATCATCGCTTTAAGCTCCTACATTGAGCCAAACTATAGAAATGCGAGTATCTAAGAATCCTTGAGCATACGAACCGTGTAATGTATATATTGTTGCCGCCATTCGGTTGTTAAGTGATTTTCAAAAGTCTCGCCAAATTTCATTTTACTGCTATTCAACTTGAAACTAAATATAAATCTAAGATATCTTGAGTAAAAAATCAAAGCCATGGGAATATCTTGATTTATTTCAAAGGCGTTAAACAGAGTTTAGATATTTATTATTTATTTTTACGGTGGTCGTTATTACTTTCAGACATTGAAATCGGCTTAAGATAGATATCGCGAATTGCTCGATAATGTCCCACATTATAAAGATGCTCATTCTCCAGGCGAATAAAATTCCAAATGAATCGACGAAATATCTCAAGGAAACTGGTTATTGTTTTCGTTTGAAAGGGTGTCAAATAGTTAAAATAGATTAAGTATATCTCCAAGGTCCACGCAAATCGTATCAGAACGTTCGTCATAATGGCAAAGTAATAGAACCACTAAGAGATGGAGACTTTCAGAGTGTCTTTTATACGACTCAGAATAGAATCTTACCTTGGAATAAACAAGATTCTCGCGTAAGAATACGTTGTCGCCTTTCCAGACTTTAAATAAACCAAAGTCAAATTTCAAATCCCAAAAGAACTGTAGACTGTCGATATAAGGATCCCAGCTACATAGCACCAAATCCAAGGGTTATCAAACATGTTCTTGTACTTATCTGGATTAGCACAGAATTGAATTCCATATTTGTTTAGCTGAAGAACGCAAATTAATGATGTACTTACGAGACGTTTCCATTAAGATGGTGGAGAATATTACCACAATAATGCCAATTGCGTATTTGATAGTATTAAAAACATACACACTATACTTAAAATTGCTGTCATAATACCTCCGAAGGCACTGTGCCAATCGGAACCAAGGGGGCAAGCAACGGATCCCTGTGATCCAATAGTCCGGTTCAAAGTCAAACGTCTTCTCGCTGTTCCAAAAGAGTCGTATATAGAATCGAACAATTTCGTAATAATCCACCATGCAAAGAGTCATGGAAGTTAACTGATCGGCCATCCAAAAGTCGGGAAAGATTACACTATAGAAGGGAGCTGCAACGATGCGTCCAATCATGCATAAGATCCACATCCTGGCCGTACGGTTCATAATGCGAATGGGATTGATGAGCAGTATAAGTGGCAGTATTAAACACATTATTGGAAAATAGTACGGATTGTTCACTTCAAACTCCTTGTGATGAATAAAGAATATCATCGACATGGTGCTAATGAAACTCAATATGCTGGCCACTCCAAGGAAAGACGTAGCCTGTATGTGATTCCTTAGATCGATGTTAAAGATCAGAACATGGTTAACACCCTTCGTCTGCCAGACGTAGACGTTGAGAGCAAATAGAAATGTGGCAAGACCCGATGCCACAGGTCCTCGATAAAGCCGAACGAAGATGGCAATCAGATCCACTTTGTCGCGAATAAAGTAAACTGAACTCGGAGTGGGAGATAATTAAGCTACGAATTGAGTTGGGGAACCATATGAGCTTACGTGAAATGAGTATCATGGCAGCACTAACAATAAATAGACCGAGGACAACACCTGCAAAGAAGACCTGAGCTGGCGGTAAGCGTTCTCCCATTGGGGGGACTCTTAACTTGGCCATGGCCTTGGCCCGATCGCCATTTGTCAAATGCAACGTATACAGCTCTTCCACTTTGGAAATCATGCTCTGCAACTCCTGATCCTTGGCAAATGGTGCTTTATTCACGAATTCGGCGAACCACTGGGCACCTCTCACTGAATTCAAATTCTTATCATATTTCTTGCATATCTTCCGAAAAGCTGTGTAGTTCAGACTCTGAAAATTCTGCAGCATTATCAGGCTCAAATAGAATTCACTGCAGGCCAATCCCAGAGCTCGTGTATTCTGAGATCGTTGACTAGACGAACTCTGACTTGCATTTAGCTGTATGCCGATTGAGTAGAGCTTACGACGATCCTCGGCCAATTTCTGGGCATAGAAGTCCTGGACGCGAGTTAATTCCTCGTTGCACGTGTCAAAGAAATGCCGCTCAAAGTTTTGATAATACTCCAAAATAACCGTAAGAGGCGCATCTTTTGTGTTTGGTGCTCTTTCTACTCCCTCACGTATCATTTCCTTTAGTTCCTGGAATTTAAATTATTGCCAGCTTCAGTTTGATGGAGATTAAGTTGGATTTGTTTATAGATATTTACTGCATAGTTCATATATTGTTGACGCCATTCCGTGGTTAAATAGCTCTCAAATGTCTTGCCAAATTTCATGATTATCAATATCCGAATATAACTTTAGGTTTTATGAAATCAAAGTCTTTAGTTGGATCAGATGAAAGGCTTTTCTCAGGTTGCTTTAAGGAATATTATTGCTGTAGATTTCTGTAAAGTTTAAGAATTGAGTGTTCACTTAAAATATGTCAATAATTCTTCAACTCCATCGATTATTGTTATTTATATTCAACAAATCAATTGTAAGTGCAAGCGTCTGTTCATCTGCAACTCATTGTCACAACTTTAGAGTGTCCTTAACTGTTTCCCTAGAGACAGCTCGAACTGTTCATCTGCTCATCGCCATTGTCCAACATCCCCAAACCGTGTTTGCAATTTTTTTTTGACATGCCTCAGTCCTTTCTATTTTTCGCATTCACTTTTGTTTTTCCGGACAGTTCCACTCTTTATTCCACTTATCTGGGGGGTTTTTTGTCTTTCATCATGTTGTGAAGCAGCCTTAAAAAAGGGCTTTAATATTATATTTTGTTGCACGTTGCCGAGTGGAGTGGCCGCTGTTTGCTGTGCGTGCAGCATTTTGAAGTGACTGCGTTTTGTCTGTCTAAAATTCAAATTCATAAAGGGGACGACTTTGGGGGTTGGTTGTTAACTCTTAAAGCTCAGGCCTGTTACGGACACCACAAGAAGAGAGAACAAGATGCTCAATCAACACAACTCCAATTCGATTTCAGTCGCAGGTTGTCGGCAGTTAGTCATATTTCTTATGACAAACAAAGAAAATGGCGATTTAGTTGGGGACTCGTTTGGGGCAACAAAATGTGTCGTCTACAGGCATTCCATACCAAGGGGGGTTGCTTGCCGCACACACACACACACACACACACACACACACACACACCTCAACATCAACATCATCAAAGCGACCATTCATCTTCAGTAACGTGAAAAATGTGAAACAATTGCAACGATGATTACTTTTCCTACAGTTTGTTGTCGTTGTTGCTGGCAAAATGGTCGTTAAGGAAAATTGAATTGCCAGTGGGTGGTGGTTAGAAGTTGAAGTTTTCTCTGCCCAGGGGAGCATTTGGTGTATTAGGCCAAGTTAAGCTGAATTGCAGAGAGTATCACAGGTAGAGAGTTCCTGGTCCAATAATTATATGCTAAATACTCGGGTAATTAACTCCCATGGGAGGAGAGTCTGCAGCAAAAGGACTTTAAGAAGTTGATTATCCTGATGACTGGGCTTGTTAAATTTAAGTCATTTTCTCATTTAACAGAGAGAGAGAGAGAGCGGTAGTGACAAAAACTGGCAACATGTGCAAAATATATACACGACTCTCTCATTCCCTTAACAGACGAGAAAAACGAGCTGTTGTCAGCACTGTTAGCTTCAGTTTCATACCCTGTAATAATAAAACTGACCAAAAGTGTCTATGCTGCAAATGTGATCTCGAATCTATTAACATTCTGGAATCCGTCAACTATTAAACTCTATTATCTAGTTTTTAATGCATTTCTCTTCCATCAATTTGGTGAAGATTTCATTTTGCAGACAGGTTTTAAGAGCCCATGAACTCAAGTTTAAGGGTTTATCCTAAATTCCATTTTATATTGAAATTGTTATTTTTTTTTTGATTACATAAGATTATAAAATGATTATTTTTATCTCTCTTGTGCTTGAAATTATATTAGTTTATTTTGAGCCGATATTGTCTATAGAAAAATAAAAAAAAATTCAATGACACACATTAAAATTAATATACAATCACAAATACATTTTTATTTGGAATTATTTAAAAGTCATAACAAATTGAAATTAGTATAAATACATAAAATAATAATTGTTAAACTAATAATAATAAAATTTTAATGTTATTATTAACAGAAGTTCATCAGTTTGTATGATATATCTTACTGACCACTTTGACGAATAAATAATCTTTATAAATGATTACATAAATACGAAATCTGAATAGGTACGAGGTTGGCGCTCTTTGTGGCGTCTGGTTAAGAGTTGAGTAATTGAATTTCATTAGCTTGTGTTGCAGTACAGAGTGACCGCTAGTCGTGAACTTGCAAACTACATTTTCACTTGTTTTTACTACCATAGAAGCAGCGGCAAATAAAAATATTTTGCGCATAGACAAACCTTTGGACAATTGGATAGACTAACGTCCAAGTGAACAGTCCGGTCGTGGATTTAACGTTTTGTTCCACCAGTGACAAAAGGAAGTGGGGAGTGGGAAGGAGAAGGGTGGGGCGTACAAAATGAAAAGTAAACATTGCAACGTCCGTTGGCATTGAAATGATAAAGTGCGACGGTTCCCAGTACGACAAAAGGCAATAAAATGCATGCTTAGTATTTCTGAGCAGAGAAGATGAATTTGAAGGGTAGGAGTGAGGGGGCAGAAATGGTGGGAAGCAGGGGACTTAATGGTATTAGTATTAGTTGGTAGATTGTAGGTGAACCGCCACCAAAACTGCAGTTACATGTGTTGTGTCTGGCGAATTTTTTCATCCGTCTGTAAATTGTTGGAGCTCGAAAGGCTTTCATGGTTTTTTGGATTTGTATAAACAAAGATTTATTGGGTCTTATTTAGTTTTGGCGGTGCGGATCCAAATGCATTTAAAGCTTTAAAGTAAACATATTTGAACTTAACATGGATATTTTTAAAAGGCGAGAAATTGGAACGAGGGTCAAACAGTTAAAAACAAATCTTATATTTTCTTAACAGTTTTCGAAGAAGTTCAAGTGTTGTCTTTAATTTCACTAACTTCAATTGTTGATTTATGGAAACTGCTTTATAAGTTTTGCTTTTATAAGATGCACTTCTCAAAAGAGTTATCGAATTAAAAACGGTTCAAGCGTTGAATAAGTCTACATCGATATATATAACTGTAACTTTTAAAAATTTAAATAGTTTAATTATGTTTAAAGTTTTAATTACTATTTAAAAATGTATTTTATAGGCTTAAGAATATTCCATATTTCAGGAAAGCAGACACAAAATTTTTTAAGAGGAACAAGATTTGATACGTAATTTTCAGCTAAGGACTTTCTGAGGGTAGTTACTTGTCGGCTATTGTGGCAATTCAAACTAGTTAGTATTGAAAATACTCAATTATCGAAACCAATGGATCCTTTTGGAAACGCATTCGTTGCTGCTTTTAATTGGTTGCAAGTTAAGCCGCTAGTTGCAACTTTCAATGCCACCCACTGGGCCAGCAGGCATTCAATTAAAATGCACACCTTGCAGCTAACACAGCTCAGCGAGTTTTTGGTATATTGCAATTGCCAAATCACGTAAATTGCAGTCATATTTCGAAACAAGGCAATAAACTTCAAAACGACAACTCCATAAACTTGAAAATCGAGCAAGTGCCAAAGCGGCTTACAGCTTTAAACCGGTTTGTCAGCCAATTGATTGAAGTTGTCTCATTGAAATAATGCTCAATGATTAGACAATTTTCTATGTGTTGTTACTGATGTTGTTGTTGTTGTGGTTGCTGGTTGGAGGCAACAATCTTGTAACAATCGACGACACTTTATGTGACACGAAATAAAAGCCATTTGCGATAATTGTTTAGTTTGCTAAATTGCTGCGATTTGTACGCTGGCTGTCCAGTAATAACTTTGTTAACTTGGCCAACTTAATTGCTCTTGCTGTTGATCCGCCCTGTACATTGAACTTCACAATGGGGACGGTCCGAAAATGAGGAGAAATGTGAGGAGGGGTATTCCCAATAGTTGAGTGCAAGTGCAGCTATTTTTAGCGATAACTTCTCAAGTCTTGCAACCACCCGCATGCCCCATGCAGCGACCAGCTGTGCGTCGCATCGAACATGTTCGATCCGCCCATCGGTTGCAACTTGCAACACTCCCATGTTGTCTTCATTCGTTCAACGTTCAACAGTCAGTTTGCGACCGTAACGCGTCGGCATCGGAACATACAAAGTTTGCGCGTGATTCGCCGGCAAGTTTTTGAGTTAATTTTGTTTATGTTTTCATATAACGCGAAATTTCGAAAAAGGCGGCAAATTCTCGATTGTGAACAAAAATAATAATAATAATATATGTATGAGCAGTGATTCAACTAATTTATCAGCAAAAGTGCTAAATAATCAAATGTGTAAAGTGAATAAATTACGAATTAATTATTATATATTTTATTACATTGTTAATTAATAAAGTTTAACAATCAGCATACAGTCTGCATAGCACTTAAAGTTATAGATTGAAAACTAGTGATTACATACAAAAATGTATGTTTATTAATCAGCATAAATAAATTTAAATTAAAACAACTTGCAAAAATGTTCCATATACTATTATAAAGAGTATTCACAAGTTCCTTGGTTTGAACTCATTGTTCTTTAATAGTTCTCATATTTGCGTGAATCAAATAAAAATTGTTCTTTACAACTTTATAAAGAATTTTTAGTGAAAAAATAAACTTCAGCTTTAAATAAATAAATAATTGTGTTTTCCGTATTTTCCCCTGATTGCTGCATATTTTATGGCGTGTTTCGCACTCCCATCCAACCATTCAAAGTTCTTGGATTGGCCGCATAATTAACGCCTTATCGCATTGCACACAAATTAAAAAGGCTTAGAGACAGACAAAAAGCGTAGACAACTCTTTCGATTTAGCACCAGACGTCCTCCATGGACCTCTGTGTGGACCCAGACAAATTCCATTTAAGATAAGCTTCACTTCTGTATATGTAATTTATTTATAACCGCAGCAAAAATTACAAATACAAATACAAATAGAAAACAAAAATAGGTTTAAACTGAATTGTTTCTGCGGTGGAACAGAAATCAACAGAATCAACCGAAATCAAGCTTTAAATTAAATCGAAGTAATATTAAAATTTTTATAAGCCTCTATTATTATTAGTTTCAACTATAAACATTATTTTGTTTATTTATATTTGTATTTTTTTGCATTATAATTACAATACAATGTTCGAATATATCCAGTATCCGAGTACATTTCATGGAGCTTATTTACTGACATTATTTCTCTATTCTTCAAAAATATTATCTTATAGCAAATAAAGAGTAAAATTACATTTACATTCACATTACACGCAGTCCCATTTTTCTGTTATTCTATTTATCTTCACTGTTTAGGTTCTTCAATAGTTTTGTTTTGGTTATATTTTGTAGCAGATGTGCACAATAATTGAAGGTTTTCCACTGATTATAAATCTTTGCACTTTCCATTTGGCTGCTTGCAAAGCTTCCAGTTGTTAATTGTATCAAGCAGTTTACAACTTAATTAAGAAGAATCATGGGCAGATATTACTTAGAACGCCCCAACCTGAACTCATTATATGCTAGACGCTAATCTTCAGTGTCATCAGCTCATCGACTGATGGGAGAACAGGGAACTGGAAGATGTAACTAACCGGTTTCTTCAGTCTTAGAACGGCGCGTGTCTTCAATTAATCAACTCTGTCTGCGGTGGCATTCTGTCAAACATTTGACGCTGGATTTTCTAATTTCATTTTATTCGAGTGCCACTGCAGCTGGAGCCCAAAGGATTCTGTTGAATCCTTGAATGGTTCATCGAGTGCAAAAGTTAAAGTACCCAACTTGAAGTCTGGCTAATTATGAGAATGCCAGGAGTCGAGAGCTCGAGAATTTTCAATTTTCAAGTCTGCCATTGACAAACTGACAAGCTGACAAGGCGGCTGTCAAATCTGTATCATCTATCTGGGGGTGCATTGAACTTAAAGCAACCCCTGCACGGTATTACCGGGCACCGAAATCAGAGACCGACAGAAATTCGAGATATCAAAAAAAAAAACGAAAAAAAAAAGAATCGAGCTGTCAAAATACCAAACAAGCGACAGCCCAAATGAAAAATCAATTGCGGCCACAGTTCACAGTGGAATAGTGGAGAGGAGGAGGAGGAGGGATTATACGAGTAGAGTACTTACTATAGATAGAGTAGAGGTAACCGCCGACTCGAACTTTGACTAATGATAGGGGCCTCTGTCGTCGTCGTGTGAATGAGGAATGAGCTCAGATGATGCTTATGGTAGCGACACCCTAATGATTTAATTATGATAATGATATAATAGCCATAGGGTTCAATTCAGTTATGCACCTCTTTCAATGTAGTAGGTTTCGGGCCACTCATATTTGAAGTCGGCTTTATGGAAGTTTCTTGTGGTTATGGCTTTTCATGTAAATATAAAACAAATGTTGGACTAATAATTTCGTAATTTCATTTTAGATACACCATTTACATTTTAATTCAATTTAATTTAAATTATAAATAAACTAACTGAGCTAAATAAGCCATACCAAACTTTTATATAGCATTTTTTCAAATCTCTGTTTATAACTGAAAAGAGGCTTGTCTATTTCTGTAATACTAATTCTCGAACCAAGTCCATTAAAAACTTCTTTCAGAAAGAAATGTGTAATTCAACTATTTCTGTTTGAAAATTTGCCACTCTGAATAGAACAAAATATTTTAATAAATGTTAAATGCTGATATCATGAATTATTTTACAACTCATTAATGAACTAGTTCCAATAATTATACTTTAATAAATATACTTAACACTATTTATACTTTAACTATTGTTCAAAGCGTACTTGAGTTGAGTAGCAGATAATCCAACAATAGGGCTGAAAAAGTCTTTATCGAATCACATAATTCCCACTTATATGCCGCTCAGCCTCCACTTCGAAGACTCGAGAACTAATCGTTAAATTCGTTGAATATCACGTACGTTGCTTGAGCCAAAGTTTTTGACACAATTAACTGCCGCTGGCCCTTTTTGCACACAGTTCAATTCAGTTTAGATCATTTGAGAGCTGGCTTCTTATCAGAACATTGCACTTTTTGCGAGTGCAAAATAAATATGGAAAAACTTTGGTCTGAGTCTTATCATGGCAGAGCAGAAGCCCAAAGGCACTTTCAGAAATTATTGAAATCGGTTTGGAGAATGCATTTTACATAGAAATAGAGATAGAGAAGTGAAAGGAAGGGGAGAGAATGGAGAGGGAGAGGGTGAGCTGGAAATTGACGTTTAGTCACGTACGATAGCCAAAAGGAAAATTATTTAATATGCAACCAATGAGGCCGTTTGTGAAGTGGCAAAAAGTTGTAGAATGTGCTGATAATGGCCACAAGAAGCTGTAGGAAATAACCAACACAAATAGACGGGGGATGAGAAGAAAGTGAAAGATAAAGCGACAATAACCGCAAGTGGTGTGTGCGGTTATTCAGACGTGGCTTAGACAGATAGACCTTTTTTAAGGATGTCAAAATGCAATTTTTGACTGGAAGTTCACAGAAAATTAATGAGCCTGATTGTTGCCCTGACCGAGGGAGAACCGGCTTGTAACTCATTCCCATTGTCTTCGGACCTCGTCGATGTGTCTATTTAGTACATAAATCTAACAATGCAGCCGTTCAATCACAACCGACCAGCCCACTTGCAACGCCCCAAAAAACCAGACACTTTCCACTCTATTGGCGCCTGGGCACATGCAATGCATATCAACTTCGACTTGAAGTTTAACAAATAAATTTTGACGAGATTTATGGGCCAAGTCGGTTTCAGTCAGTGTCTAACGTCTCAGCGACACTCCTTCCAAAGTATCCGTATCTCAGCCGGTTTTCAAGTTGGCTTTTAATGCACCATAAAACTGACATAAAGAAAATACTTCCATCTAAATATAAACAAACGAGACGGGCATAAACACGAGACCCAGTTAAACAAATAACGTATACGTTTAAACGTGCAAATGCACGTGCTGCTCCAAATTTTCAACATCTTCCCCCCTTGTAGATGGGTTCTCTTTATATCGCACTGCCCCCCTACTCACTTCTTTTCCCCGACAAGACTGCAAGCGCTTCGCTCCAACGAGCCCAGCAGTGGGCACAATACAAAAAAAAAATACAAAAATAGACAAGTTTATGGAGCAGAAATCAACTTGAAAGAGTCTTTTAGCTTCCGCTTTGAAATGAGAAAAACAAAAAAAAAAACCGAAACTTAAACGTCGACTATGGAATTTCCTTCAATTTACTCTTTACCATAAATATTTGATCAGATTTACTTACTGTATAATACCTAAAACTCATACCCAAAAATAATCAACATTTTCATCGTATTTATTTTGCAATCTCAAATATTATCAATACCTGAGGACATGTTTATTTTGAAAATTAAACTAATTTCATACTTTAATATTTTAGTTAAATTCCAAAAAAAATATAAAGATATTTAGTAATTCAAACCAGTTTTTTCCTGAATATACATATCAAAAGTCAAAATTTGACATATTCCTAACAGAAAGAGTATTAAAATAAGATCAACTAAATAAAGCAAAAAATACAGTGCGGCGTCTTGATAATCTTTAGAGTAAAATGATTTTTATTTATACTATATGTCAAAGTAAATCAGTAATTTGTCACGCCGCTCTGTCGCAGAATAAAGATATAATGTCTCAAGCTAAATGTTAACATTTGCTGTACCCTTTTAAGTTTTACATTTGTTTGAGTCGGTCAATTAAAGGGCTTTGATAGGTGCAGCCAAGTCACGCATCTATCATAAATATTTCATAATCTTTTGACAGCTTTGAAGTAGCGCGCGTCTCTTTTTCATTTTTGGTTCAATTAAAGTTGAAAACGCATCGCGATCTTTAATAAATATTTATTAATATCATACTCACTTCAATCATGGTCTTAGCTTGTGTGGTCGCGAGATCTGTAGAGGTTTCTTTTTAGGAAATTGCCATATTGCCAAACTTCACTTCAATTTATGATCATTAGGGTGCATCTATTATTTTCTATATTATTTTTTATAACTATGATATTCTGCTAAAATCATATTAGAATTGATCGCAGATTACGAATTTGTATTTCTGTTTATAAATTTATTTTTACCTATACACATTGATGCACTCTAATGTGCATATTTATCCGACTCAAGCGTTCAAGACAACAGTTTGTTGAAGTTTTGTCAGATAATTTGCATACAATTTGAATGCATTTTGGAAAACAATTTGTCAATTTCATTACGACACATTGTCTTGCGTTTGATTTTAAGCTGATTCATAATGTTGTCTGCTTTGAATGATCTTTAGAGTTATATTTACCAAAGAACTCATAGATAAAATAATTATAATATAATATAATGATAACGAAATGTCATTATTTCCAATAAAAATTGTGTTGTGTTTCATTTATTATAAAGTAGATTAGCATAGGATTAAGCAATGTGACTTAATATTGCATCAGAAGTTACTCTACGTAATGAAAGAAATAAATTAGCTTTTACATAATAAAGGACAAATAGATTATTAGCTGTAGTTCTTACACAAAAATGTAAATGTTATAGTGACAGATTCTATTATAATTGTATAATTTTTATTAATTTATTTTATGAATCTAAAAACATAATGTCATTGACTTTTTTAACTACTTCGTATGTCGGCTTAGTTATTTTGAGAATTGTTGCACTTTCACCTCTGCTTTCTTGCCTGATGTGAGTTCCAAGAAAGGATTTCAACTGTAAATGTGACCGATTTGCATAACTCCAATCCCATTTCCAGATCAAATACTTACAAACGAGAAGTGACAAACGACAAGAACAATTTGCAACAATTTATGAAATTATGCATTCAGGCGAGACGGAATCCGAAACAGAGACTGAACCGAGTAAAGTCGAGGCTGAATCGAGTTAAATGGAGTGGTTCGTGATCTTGCTATTGTTGTTTGCTGTTGCTGTGCTCCGTTGATTGTAGTAATTGCTGCTGTGACAGTTTGATTACGCAACTGATGCGTCATGTAGAAGTCTTTCAATAAATCAGACAAACTCACGCATTCGATCTTACAACTGACTGCCAACTCTTTACCACCCGGCCACCCGGAGTGTGACACGTGTCGCATTTCTTGAATCCTTGCCCCAATTGCAACATTTATCGTAATAGCTGCAACAGCAGCAGCAGCAGCAGCAGCAGCTGTAACTTTCCAACAACCCTGTGATTGGTAGTGCTAGAACCCAAAATACAAGGCATTAATTTTTACGGCAAATTGATTAAGCATAAATTTCGCACCCTTAAAGCCAGTAAGTTGGTTTGGTTTCTTAAAAATATGACCACTTTGAGAGCATTTAGCAGGCACTTCAAACACTACAACAACCACTGCTATTTTCACAGCCTCGTGCCTGAATCCCAGTCCCACTCACGTGTCACGAACACGTGCGTATTATTTACACGCAATATTTTTTTGTATCCTTACAACATTTTTCCTCTATTTCTTGCATTTTTTTCTTTAAGGCTTTGCATCATTGTAATTGAAGTTATTGATTTTGTTCTGGATACCCGTTAGACCGAGTCACCCTGTTTCACTCGAGATTAGCCGCATCAGCAGTCATACATCAAAAATGTCTGGTTTCTGGTTTCTGTTTTCTGGTTCCTTGTTCTAACGGAAGTTCCAAATATGTTCATTTAATTGCATTAAGTTTCTGGAACAAACAACCCCACAGCAGCAGCATTCATCTTTCTGGCTCAGATCAAAGTGCTGTGCAAACATTTCTGGTCAACCCCCCAGGTTTTTCTATATAGTAAACTTCCCCCCTTTAGTCGCCTGGGGGAACCAGACATTTGTTTGATTACCATCAATTTTTACTTGTGTCACGGCAATGTCCAGTTCTATGTACGCTTAATTACAATGTAATTACATTGAGCAAATATAGGCGGGGCTCTTAGCCTGAAAGTATGCAACGGGAAACTGATGGAGGTGTGGAATTAGCTGGCTTATCCCATTAAATCAGAGGACAGGGAAACCCAGCAAAAGATTAAATCTTGTCAGTATTTACCAACATTTTTTAAATATGACTACAAACCTACAAAACTTATAAAAGTGCTCTCTCCTTAATTTCTTAAAATTTAAAAAATATGCTGTAAATTATAATAGCTAATATATTTTAATTTACACCCTAAAAATAAAACAGAAACCTTTATAACTTAATAATTATAAATAATATGGAATAGTTATACTTGAAAAATATAATATATATTTAAAAAACGAATATATTATTATAACTAAATTATTTACAAAAAGTGTAAAGTCTCTAGTCGACTTCTAATTTGCCCAAATGCCCAAAAATATAAAAATAAAATGTGCTTAAAGTGATCAAAACATCAAGAAATGTGAACGAAGCAAGTGAAACAACAGCTTACAAGTGCCAAAGCTGCATCTAAATGCCAAATTAAGTTAATATATATATATTTAATCACTACCATCATCATAATCATTACACATAATCTACGAAATGGGAAACGCTTCGTCTTCATCGCATGGAAATGGCGGTGGGAAAAGTTCACGAAAATGTCGTAGTCTTCCCAACTCACCGGATGTCAGAAGGTAAACTATAGATCATATGCATTGAAAAGCTATTAGAGCTATTCTTAATAAAACTGTTGAGGTTCTTTTGTGGCCACTAATGAGATAACGCTTGAATTAAACCAAATGTCAGCATAATAAATCAGAGCACGAAAATGTGCTTTTCTTTTGACTAAATTTGCTCAAAATTTACGATATATTTTCCCCAGAATTGTTGTGCTATTTATAAAAGTAAGAAAGCGCGGGGATATAAGGGAATGGGAAATTCTCACTCCAGTATATCTTAAGCTATTTTTGGTGCCGAATACAAACCAAAAACAAGTTGGAGGCTAATGGAAATGACATTTTGTGGTTGAGTTTTTACTTTGAGGACTTAAGATGTATACCAGCAAGTGCAAATTTTTAAGTTTTCGCCTAGTAAATTAAGAGTGGAAAGCGATTCATAATTAATGTACCGCCTCCCTCTTAGTTAGACAGAGTCACAAGGTGCGGAAAACGACACATTCTAAAGACACGCTACACTCGGGCATTGCAACGCTTCCGTCTTGGAAAATGCCTGAGATCTGTGGATCAGTTGTTGGCTCACAGCCAGACCAGGGCCAGAACTAATTTACTGGAGCCAAGCGACAAAACAACTGGAAGTTTGTTGCCCTCATCCCACAATCATTGCATAATCGAGTCACATTTCCATTTCAATATTTTCATACAGATCTACGAGAGTTAAAGTCTACAAAGTGCATTTCTGATATGTTTGTGGGAACAACCAACCCCAGAAAGGAAATTCAACCACCATAACTGAAAACCTTTTACATTTATGATATGAGTGTGATGGAAAGGCGTACCAAAGTCAATAAACAAAGCATTTGCCAAGTTGCATAATTGAAAATCCATTCGCTGGGAATCTTCAGGCCTGCTGCTACTTATCGGACAACCCTCGCCCTGTTTGCTCAATAGAGGGCTACCTATTGGTAGCAGCCTGGTTTATTTATGAGTATTTAACCAACCCCCAGACGCACACAAACAAAATGTTGTCAGCTGCATTTGCTGGGTGTGAAAAATGAAAAGCAGGACTGTGATCTAAGCCAAGCTCTCATTTGTGGGCTAGACTAGAGATGACACAGTGCGAAAAATGTCCTTCGATTATCTACTGAATTAAAAGATCAGAATGAATAAATTATTGGAGTCAATTATTTGATATGTAACATTCGTAAGTTACCATCTTTTATAGTTTTTTGTATTACTTATATAGAAACTAAAATAGTTGTGATATGTCATCTCTAATATTTATCTACAACTGATATTTATGGAGTGCAGTTTCCCATACACCTAAAATTAATTATGCTATTATGTATTTCCAATTTCGTCAGAGGGCTCTAAATATTTTAATCAGGGAATATTACCGATTTGTGTTTTTATGTAGCGCCGTAACCAAAAAAACTAAAAGACCGAAGCGAATTTATTATGTATAATTTCGTGTTATGTAATCATAATTAGTATTTGAATATAATGTGAGTTTTCTGAATTATTAAATAAAATATGGAGTTAAATCCATCTGGGAAAAATAGATTATAAATTTAAGAAAATTCCTTAATGTATTTGAATTGGTTAAATTTGAATTTATTACTGAACTAAACCTGAACCAAAAAGTTATACGTAAATCGTTTCGATATTATTTCCAGATTACAATAAATTCACATTTTGAAATTGTTCATTGGTTCACCTCTCAGATGTCTTAGCATGCGATTATTTTCGCTTTTCTTATAGTTTTTCTTGCACTCCACTCACAACATTGTGTAGAATTTATGCCTGAGTGGAAACGTGGAAATGTGGAAGTTGCTACTCGAGTTGCCAGCGCCAGAGTTGCCCACTTGATGTAGCTTCTTGTGTGTTGCTTTTGTTTGTTTGGCTACTCTCCATTTGCGGCTGCGGCTTGTTTACAACTTTTGCCCAGCCATAGACCATGCAGCGTACAACGTGCAACCTGCTGCATATTTAAAGATGTCGTCGACATGTTGCCTCAGTCAACAAAGGTGGCAACCAGGCGACGATGACGCCCGACCATTAGCAGGGAATAGCAAAGAATACTATATCTTTGGAGTTTGCCGTCTGTTAAGAGCACGTGTGTGCGAGTGTGTGTATGGAGAGACGTGTGTGTGTGTGTGTGTGTTAGCAGACGCTATTAATTGTTTCTTGCTGCAGCTGAGAAAATGTGTCCCTAAAGTCAGACAAACAACTGTTTTTGGTCTTAGCAGCCGAAGCTGAGGCAAAAGTTTCGCCCGTCTAATAACTGAAAATCGTGACTTTATGTCGCTCTTGAAAGCCGCAACTACAGCGAGGAATATGAGTCTCTAAGAATACGAAATAGGAATACAATACAATACCCATAAGAGATGACTATAAGTAAAGTATCTCAACTCTCAACTCATACTGTGTATATTTCGACTGACTGCGCGCCTCGACTTGCCAAGACTTCTGTCTGGCGGAATGTCAGGAGGGAAAGAGATTGGGGAGGGGGGTGGGGATCACACGACTTTTAAGATGAACACGTTTTTCAGCGTGTCGCATTACAATTTCTAATATGAGCCCATTTGACATGGCTGGCAGTTATAAACAAAGCTGTCAGAGCTAAGAGATTCATTTCTAATCCAAATCATGCAAAACTATCGCATTGTAGCAGATTGTTTATATAATTCATCATGGAAAACAAGGGTTCTCAAAGATACTGAGAAAATGTATATATATCCAAACTAAAACAAAGGAAAAAAATATTCATGGATATTTGGTTGGTATTATTTAACACAATCAATTGATTTTGTAAGAACTCTGCTTATTTTAAGCACAATAAATATTATTATTCAATGTTCAAGATTTTTAGATGATATCTGAAACTGGCAAGAATATTTTAGGAAAGTAAGACTTACATTTTATAACATTTATAGAAAGATGATGTTTTTATTTTAGTTTATAACAATAGTTTTAGATTTTGTATAGAAATTGTAGCGTAAATCTATTATAATAAATTTTATAAACGAATTTCAAGATTATGTTAGAGAACTTAAAACGTTATGAATGCATTGTTTTGAAACGCTGAATCTAAGAAAGAGATAGAAAGTTCGGAGCTTAGAAGTTACCTTATAAGTTTCCTTGACTATAAAGTATTTAAATATAACTCTAACACATCGATAAAGGCATCTTATTAAACAGGATACTCGAAGTATAAGAAAGAGAATCTATTTTCTCTAATTAAAGCGTAAGTCCAGATAACATACTAAGCTACTCAACCTGAAATAAACGATGTCAAAATGGGCAATTAGTCTATTCAGAAAAGTGTGTAAAGCAACAGGCGCAGAGAAATTCATAGCTAAAAGTTAATTTAGCTTCCGTTGAACTTCTTACTGACTTCTCAATTTCTTATGCCAGCCAGTTCTGAGTGCAACTCCACTCAACAGGTTTCTTTGTCAATCTTCCTGTCTGGAATCCACCTATATTCTCATTCCCTACTTTGTCTGAGCTATGTTACTTTTAGTGATCTTCAGCTGGCTCAGTCTGTCTGTTAGTCAGTCAGTCTCTCTGCAAAGTATCTCTAACAGTTGGCCACTCCTACAGGCATATCAATGGCACATAATTACGCTTATTATCAGCCATTCAACACCTACTCGAACTGCTTATAGCCAGCACGAAGCATGATGGTCCGACCCTCGAATCTAAAGGCAACCTCTAGAAGCGACCAGCCAAGTTTTTTATGAGTGGACTTCATTGCCAGACAAACTCATATAAATTTTAGTGCCGCCTGCTGCCTGCTGCTTGCTTGCGTCGTCTTGTGGCAAGTTGTGTGTAGTTGTTGCTGTTGTTGATTCAAGTTGACGGCAACTGACTGTGGCAGACTCTGGCGGTCTAACAAGTCGCGGTAGCCTGCCAAATTGCTGTGGCAAATTTATGAAAATTTTCTATGCTTAACGGCATAAACTGCAACTCAGCAACTGAAACAACTGTGACCAGGTTCAAAAGGTTTTTGGGTTAAGATAAAGTGGAAATTGCTTTGGCCGGTAGCTCGAGGTGCCAGTTGAGTATCTAATGCAGTTGCCAACAGATGAATTATCTATATTGGGTGAAAGTTATGTATCTCAATAATGATTAACTTTCTAAAACTCATCTTTGCGCAGTTAAAATTCTCTACAGATAATCCACACACAAATTAAATGACTGAAAATTTTTACTACATTCAAGATTGTTAAACTTAATCGTACAGATAAGAAGTATAGATTTTCTTGCATAGATATAATATTTTCAAACTCAACGATTTCTATAACAACTTGTTATTCAGAAAATATGAAATAAATAAAATAGTTTTCTTGTTGGTAATTAAGTAATTAACTCTGAATATAGTTTTGTGGGAGTATCTATTTTGAAGATACATACGACAATTAATATTGCCATTGGGGTATAAATTGTGAAATATCGCGATAATTAAGTAATTATTCAATTACATATTTACAATTAAATTATTTGATGTTATTTAAATTAAATTCCATAATAAACAACTTCTTTTAAGATGGAAACAGTTTACTTTCTTGCAACCTTTTTACTCCCAATCCCATGTCAATCTTATAAAACTAAAGAAATGTCCCTCAAAGGTATGTGTTGCAACTGAAGACACGCCAAGGGCCCGAAGAAGAAAGATTGTATCCTAACCATAAACGGTTATGGCAACAAATCGAGCATAATAAAAGCGAAAGAGTTTGCAACGCCACAGATCGTATAAGGTAACTGGCAATATCCCAAAATGGTCAGGGCAGCCAAGTTGCAGTTATATACGTAGCTGTGGCAACGTGAATTGGATGCTACCATGCCACGCCGTGGCAAGAGTCTGGCTTTTAGAAGCTGGCTGAAAACACAGCATGACAAATGCAACTCAAGTGACACATTGTGCGGCAACAAAAGCAACAAACGCAACAAGCATGCAACGCAAATGCAACTAATGGGCAGCACAGTGCAGGGCGGAGTGTAGGAAAGGAGTGGGGGGAGGGGGAGGGGGGGGACTCGTTTCATATTTATACAAGCAAATGCTGATGACGACGCGCTGCATAGTTGGCTTTCTCTCCTTCCCTGCCAGAGTCCGCAGTTGGAACGGTGCGGAAATGCTCAGTGACTGGTCTCTACTTGCAAGTTGCAACTGCGTGGGCCGTGCGCACAGGTGAATGCCACCAGCAGGAACAGGCAGCAAGGCAACGAGGCAGCCAGTCACCCAGTCAGCTATTATGAGACTGTGCAAAGGTCAAAGACATCTGGCAACTGTGGCTGCTGCGAAAACAAATCTGCGCAGCTACAAATCAAAAATGCGTAATAAAGACACAAATTCAATTTGCAAGGGAAAATAAACACAAGAAAATACAAGTTGGCGCCCAACGCATCACATTTGACATGTGACACCTGAAAGATGCAAAGATGCAGATACGAATACATTTCAGACTTAACAAGCAACCGCGACAGAAGCAGTGACATTCAGCGAGGGTTGCAACACAATCAACAAAAATAGCCAAATTTGGGGAGTAACTTCAAAATGTTAAGTTAAAATATAATAAAAATTCTTAATTAAGTTAATTATACTTTACAATTAAAGAAACAAGAATGTACAAAATAATATATATCAATAATTAAAGTAACATTAACAGTAACTTAATATTTAATTATCAAAATAAAATAAAATAGATTAAATATTTAAATATATACAAACATGCATAAGAATGTAGGACAATTAAATTAATTTTAAATAAATCACAAAACAATATTTAGAACTTGTTCTTGCATTTGTATATAGAAATATACGTAATATCTATCTTATTTCTGTCTTATTATAATTAAGATTCTGCAATTAAGAAAGTTATAAATTCTTAAATCGCACTAACTATATTCTGTAATCTGCCTTTAATTAATGTACTCAGATTCAAAATTACTTACACAAGAGTAATATTAAATCTACTTTGGCGTTACTTTTGGTACATTTTGGCACCAATGGAAACGCCGTTCGAAATCAGTTTGTTTCGAAAAGTTTCAAAACAATTCTAATGGTAACTGCAAAAAAATGTTTTTTAAAATCTATTCGCACGTATTGATTTTTATCTGTTTAAGCATAAGATGATTTCAGTAATTTTTTTTATGAAATAGCGGAAAATCTGGCAAAATAATAATATTATAGAATTTTTAAAAAAATAATATAAAATATATGGACAACAACAAATAAATGGGGATTTAATCAAATTTATCCTAACTTCCTTATACTGTTCAAATAAATAATATTTGTTTTTTTTTTAATATTTCATGTTAATTGATTGATACTCAAGTCAATTGAGGAATTCACATATTCTCGTACCGCCCTCGCTAGCATATGCTGCCTGCCATAGACACAACAGAGCATGTGGCAACTTGTATCTTTTAACATATCCAGACAATCGACATCCTTGCCAAAGCATGTAAAAGTCCACAGACAGCTTTAGCTTTTAATTTGACGCGACTTGACAAACAGAGTACAGGGAAATGTGGCCAAAAAAAATAAGAATTGTTGGCGGAAAACAACTCGCAACTCGCACAATAAAATGCAAATAAAATTATATGAAAAGTAATTTGGAAATTTTTGGAGCGAGGATTCGAGTTGTTGTTGTGTGTGTGCGTTGGCAAAGAAAAATGGCTTGACAGACACTTGATGAAAGCAATGGCTGGAGACCAATCTGCGATTTGAGTTTGAGCTTGCGTATTTAATTTGCAGTAGCGCCAAGAGGAGCAAATTCAACGGCGACGTCAGCGCAGCTGGCAACTTCATTTGTCTGACGCCGCGTCATCTGTGTTTTTTTTTCTTCTCTTTTTCTTCATTTTAATACAATTGTTAAGTATTTTTTGTTGCCAGCCTTATTAATAGCCAACAACAATGCTGCAGAGCGGCAAGCCAAGTCAAGGCAGTCGTAAGATACAAATGTATCTTATGGCTTTGTCTGCGTTGGTGGCATGCCCCTGCTAAGGTTTATGAGCGCGACTTATTAAAAGTTAGTGCCCGTCTCCTTTATTACTTTATTTGCGTTTTTAATCAGCGTTTTGAGTAATTGCAAAAAACAAAAATTTTAATAATAATAAAATGGAACTTAAAAAGTTGCCATAAAATGAACAAATTTTAAAAACAATTGACGAGGTGAATTTTGAATAATCCATTTAAGCGGATTTAAATTTCTGAGCATGAAAGAAATAATTACGAAATCATTTTACATATTAATTGAACTTTTTCTTTGAAGCTAATCTGCTTAAGCCGATTTAGGTTTTCATTATCAGCAAATGAATTTTATTAGGTGTAATATCATTAATTGTAAAGGAACGAAATAATTAGAGCCTATTATGTACTTTTAATAGGCTATTTTTTAATCAATTTCATTAACATTTCATAAGAAATTCATCAAATTTAATTTACCAGCTAAAAATAACAAAAAATCACTTACATTTTCAATTGTTTAAAATTTTATATCTCAATACCAATTAATTGTATTTAACTGTTATATACATTAGCTGAATTGTTACTTAATTTGTAATGATAGAACTAAGACATTATAATGATTAATATAAAATTCAAATCAAATTTTTGTTTGCTTTTTTTCGAATTCTGTGAAATATTTTTATATTTAAAACAATTTAGTTCAATTTACGGAAAATGCCATTAAACAGCTTAAAAGTCAATTTGTGAGACCAATTAAATAAAATTGATTCAATAAAAATGAAAATTTGATTTAATTGCATTTTCCTGCTCGACTCCTGCTCAAAAGATGCACCTAACGCTACTTAGCTACGCTGTTTATAGCTTATGGCGACAGTCAGATACTAAAGTATATTTTTTTCCGCAATGATATGCAAATTTATGGGCACGCTTGTCTTCCATTTCATTTCAGTTCGAGTAATCGCATCGTAAAAATGTTGTTAAAATATTTACTGCAATTGTCAAGTTTTCCATTTTTGTATCTTGTCTTGTAGATTTTTTAGTTGTTTTACAGAATGAGAGAAAAGAGGGCTTGGCAGCAACTTCATTAATTTATCAACGTCCAGGGCAATGCAAAATTATTTTTATGTCGCAGTTTGTATAAATTGTCGAGATAAGTGCAAGGCAAGAGAGCATAATAAAAGAATAAATGTATCTGACAGATACTGTTACCGCAACTCATGCAAATCACGCCTCAGACAAACTGTAAATGTAGTCGACCTGCCGCGTGGGCGGTTGCCATAAAAACAATCATAAAAAATATATAAGCATATGTATATTTTTAAGTACGATCCACAGCATATTATTCTCCACTTTTCATGCGCTGCCTAAATGAGTAACTAAAGATATGTTTCACTCCTCTCATTACAGACAAATAGCTCCCGCCTATGCAAAGGTCAATGGCGGCACTGCCATCCCACTGCCCGCGACGGTCATGGTCCAGCGTCGCTGCCCCCCGGACAAGGTGCGGCCCTTGCCACCGACCCCCAATCATGCGCCATGTAAGTGAATATATATTTCAGCTGGTTTGGGAAATTTATTAAAAATGTTTTTAAATCCACCCTAAACGTGGCTTTTACGGGGTGTGTGTGTGTGTGAGACTCTTGCCTCTTGTTTACTGAATATAAACAAATTTTTGGTCCTCGGGCTGACAAACAACCCCCAGCGGGGGATGCCAATGCACTTAGTCCCACGGCTTGACTCATTCTAAGCGAGATTTGTCCTGAAAGGGGTACATGCCTCGTGTGGCATCATCAAAGTACTCCTGGGAATTCAATTGTGGGGAGCTTTAGTGCCGTTGATTTGCTAGGAGTTAGAGATATCTGTAATTAATGCGCGTGACGGCGATTTGAGGTCTTAAATGGGCCCCCAGTTGGGCGCCATATCGCTGGGTTCGGTTTTCAGTTGAAGTAAGTGCAACCAACGACTATCATTTAAATTCAATTATTTCAGGTTTAAAAATTTTAACATATTTAGCTTTCTTATGTATTATGATAGACTCGCGTTGGATGTCATTTTATATTTACTATATTTAATTATAGACAAATTTTTAAAATAAAATATAATTTTTTTATTATTTTGTCGATTGTTTTATAAACTAACTAAGCTACCAAAGAAAGTTTAGCAAGTTAAGTTGTCTTAAGTATTTAATGACTTGCGTTGAACGCCATGTAACTATTACTAATAGTCGACAGATTTTTTAAAAACAAGTAAACTAATTTTAAATTTGTTTGTCGATTGTGATGTGAACCTACCAAACTAACAAAGAAAGTTCAACAAGTTAAGCTTTCTTAAGTATTCTAATAGGTACGCGTTGGGCGCCAAGCAACTACAACTCAATAGAATATATACATTTGAATTGGAAACATTATGTTCTGATTTATTTAAAAACTACACCACCAAGCAAATTACACTCATTGTCAGTTGCTCCCTTCCCTCAAAATATTGTCTTGCTATTTATCCCACACTCCGGACACAGTTTTTGAAGATTTATGCTTTAGGGCCTCGGGCATATATAAATCTGTCTGACTGGTGAGTTCCCCCCTCAGAGTTTGATCTTTAGCCTGCTTCCGATTTTACACAGTGCAATTAATTAAGTTTAATGTCCGCATGGCCTTTAGCATTGATTTATTGGTTGCGCCTCTTCGCTCAACTGACAGTCCGTTGACATCTTCAAGTGGGCGCCGTTCACAAAAAAGAACCAAAATTAATGAACTGACACTGCACTCACTTCTCACTCTGCTTCTCCCCTTACAGCCATACCTGGTCTGGGCAAGAGCGGCAGTGACTTTAATACAAGCCGTCCAAACAGTCCGCCCACCAGCAATCATACCATTCAGAGCCTAAAGAGCGGTAACAACAACAGGTAAGTAACTGCCAACTGGGAACTGAACCAGATTTTATGGTAGAATTTTCAGTTTTCGAAAATAGGGTCCGATGTTTAAAATATTAAGTATTCCATGGTTTTTTGGGATATTTCTTTAAATTATAGTGTTATTTTTATTAAATTTATGAAAACAAAAATGAATGATAAAATATAAATTTAAGTTTTTATTTTTAATATTTATGAATTATCATATGTGTACTTCACTTTAAAGGTTATGAAGCTAAGTTAAGTTAATAATAACTAGATTGTATTTAAGAAGCGTCCATTTACTGTGTTGTAATCATTTTAATATTTCAAAGTCATAGTTTTAATAATAAAATATTTAAATAAAATGTAATATCAGAATTAATACTATGTTCCAATTTAAAAAACAAACAAAAATATATTCAGCACAAATGCTTCAAACGTGGTAATCGTGTTGGAACATTTGCCAAAACCAAATATTATACGATAACTAGAAAAACCCAAATCAAAATAATAAAAAAAGATAATATTTAGTTTTTAGCGGAATTAAAAATTTGAAGCATTTTCTAATTGCACTTCGAAAGCACTTTGCTTATTAAATTATTTTTGATTTGGGGAAATTAAGTTTGCTTAATAGAACATTTCATTTAAAAAAAATACATGCTATTTAATAAGAATTGAATCACGGAACACAAATGTGTTGTCATTATTATTGAGAACATTAGCATTAATTAAATACAATTTTTATCCTGACAATTACTATTGAAGCAACGGGTAGAAAAATATTAAAATGTAATGTTCTTATTAGCACGTTTTTTTTAAATTTTGATTTTCTAATACTTATTTCCGGATAACAAGTTTCCCTTTTTGTGGCTACTCCAAATTATTATAGTTTCCCAATTTTGGCATTCCTAGCACTATCTTGTGTAAATTCTAATGGGAAACCGACTGCTTTGCTTACAGTTTGCGTCCACCGAGCGTGAAGAGCAACCACCAGAGTGGCATTCCCTCTCCGAGCAGCCTCAATGCGGTGGCAGCCAGTGCACCACAGAAGCACTCGATGCTGGACAAGCTGAAGCTGTTCAACAAGGAGAAGCAACAGAATGTGGTAAATGCAGCTACTGCCAGCGCCAATAAGACGCAGATCCAATCGAAGCGAACGTCCTCCTCCTCGGGCTTCAGTTCGGCAAGGTCGGAGAGATCGGATTCCAGTCTGAGTCTCAACGATGGCCACAATTCACAGCTGAAGCCGCCGAGCATCAGTGTGTCCAGTGCCCAGAAGAGTCAACAGAAGCACAATACGAAGCAGTCCAAGTTGCTGGCGGCTCAGCAGAAGAAGGATCAATCAAAGGCTGGCAAGCTGGACAAAAAGGAAAAGAGTCCGGCGCGATCCCTACACAAGGAGGAGCAGCTGCAATCGGGGATGTCGGGGGAATGAATCGCGCTGCTCCACCATGGGACGAGTTGGAAAAAGCTCCTTGGCACGGAGCAGTGTTGAGAAGAACACTGCCAAGACGTCTTCCAAGTCATCACTTCACTCCAAATCCGATTCCAAGTGCTCCCTGAAGAGCCAGAGCCAGAGCCAACAGCTGCTGCACAGTCCCAGTGGCACAGGGTTGCCCAAGCCCATAGCGGCCATCAAGGGAACCAGCAAGTTGCCACAGCTGGACGTGGCCAATGGATCCGGGGAGCTCTTCAAGCGCGAGTCCAGCGACATATCCGCCAATCAGGCCAACATATCCCAGCAGCAATCCCAGCAGCAATCACAGCAATTACAGCAACAGCAGCAGTCACAGCAGCAACAGCAATTGGCTGTCAACCAAGCGACACATATCCTTAAGGCATTGCCTTCAACTGCAGCGCCACCAGCACCACCACCGTATTATGCGAATGCACCGCCGCCTCCTCCACCGCATGCATCCCACATATCAGGAGTTACACAAGGTGCTGGCTATTCCGGCTACCTGAGTGAACCCAGCACTCCACAACATGCGGCATGCGGCATCTATGGCAGCAGTCGGTTGCCACCGCCCAAGTCGGCGCTGAGTGGACCACGCAAGCTGGAGTACAATGCGGGTCCACATATTTTATCCTCGCCGCCGGCACGTTCTCCGTTGCAGCGGCCTTTGCACAATTCGGCACCCAACACGCCCACCGCCTCGCCCAGTAAGTTCCATACGATTCCCTCGAAAATTGTGGGCACCATCTACGAGTCCAAGGAGGAACAGCTGCCCCCGATGGCTGCACAATCCGCCTCTGCGGCTGCCTCCTCGGTGCTGCCAATGCGACCACTGCTCCGTGGCTACAACTCACACGTGACGCTGCCCACGCGAGGAACTCGTGGTGGACAGCAGCATCATCCTCATCAATCCTACTTGGACTTTTGCGAGTCGGATCTGGGGCAGGGCTACTGCAGTGATGGTGATGCTCTGCGCGTGGGCAGCTCCACGTCGAGCAGTCGCTATCACGACATCGACAATGGTTATCTGTCCGAGGGCAGCAGCGGCTTAAGCGGCTCGGGATCAGGATCCGGCTCAGCGGGAGCTGGGGTCTCCCATGGCAAACACTTTCTTAGCATGATGCGAGCTCGCACCCAGCTGCCCACAACCATTGAGGAACGGTAAGTACGACTTCAACATTTCCAGCTTAACAATGTTGGACAGTGTAAACACATGACATTCGCTTTGATTTTGGTCTTGAATTTCTCTTCATAAATATTTATACTTTTTCTGAGGGCATTATTAAAGCATCTGCTATAATTATTGGCACAGTAATAAAGAATACACTTGAATAAAACTTTGCAAAAAATCCCCTCTACGAGGTTAAAGTCTAGTGACGAAATTTAGTGACGGTAACCAAAATATATACGAAATATTATAATGATTAACTTGTTTCAAAAAATGTTATTAAAAATAACAGTAATTATTATAAGCATGAACAAAAATATGCTAGTAAAAACAATCAAAGACAATCATATATAAAAATTACTTCAACTAAATTCAATTTTCTTAAATAACTAGAAAAGTTGTTGGTAGTTCTGTTAACATGTGTACAAAATTATCAACAATAATAGATCTTATTATTCTGTGTTTGAAACTAATTTTAGAATTACTAAAATTGATTTAGTTTAAACGATTATTGAGATTTAACTTATAAAATTTATATGGTTGAGTTTCAATTAAAACAAATACAAATACAATATCTCAAGCACAAATTTCGAATTATACGTTCGATTATACTATATGTTCTAGTCAAGTATTTTATAAATGGGAACATCATGTTATTAGACGTTTATTAGAAAACTCTTTTGTTTTTCTTAAGATATCTTAACTTTAACTCCCAGATTGTGTTGTTAATATTGTCCAATACATGATTTTAGTTCAAATCGGATTACTATATCACTGTAATAGAAACGATAGGTCTACAAATGAATGCAGGACTCTGCAAGAGCATCAAATCGCCGGAGTACCGAATATAAGTTTACTTTCTTTTGATTTTTTATACACATTCGTGCGCTCCAATGACCGCTTTCGTTTCCAGTTATCACATGATGACTCATTACTGTGCTACTCCACAGCTGACACCAATGAGTCAACTGGGCAATTGGCATTGTATCGTTTCGATGCGTTTCCGAGAACTTTGTCGCCCGTTGTGAGGCGTCTTCAATGTGGCATGTGGCATGTGGCGAACGATAAAACGGCACTATCAAAAGCTGGTCTTAAGTTTGGGCGACACTCTTTGCCACGCACAATTTGGCCGTGTCAGAAGGAGAGAGAGGAGGGGGGAGGTGCACTCATCATTTGAAGCAGTTAATTGTGATGGCAGCCACTTGACAACCTTAACAACTTCCGGCCCAAACACACAACGCCTCTTCAAAGTCAAAGCCAAGCCAAAGCCATCGCTCAAATTGCCAATTTGCATAAAATCCACTTGATGTTGACTCCACTCTCTACTCTCCTGGCTCAGGATCAGGCTTCAGTTCAGGCTTGTCAAATGACATTTGCAAATTGTCAACAGCAGCAAACGGCAGACGACTTTACAATTGACAATTGACAATGCTCACCTGTCACCTGGCATAAGCCACCCACACAAACACACACACACACACACACACACACACACACACACACACACACAGACTCACATAGACAGAAACACAATGGGGAAACACGATAGATGACAGTCTATAGATATTGAGATACATTCACGCAGTGGCATGACAACCACTGCGAATCACTTGCCATTTGGCACTTCAGTTAACAAAGGTATCTATGGTTAGTTGTTGTTAACAAGCGAATTTTGATGTGTCTCCAGGAGCGGCAGTCAAATTGTCAAGCGCCTAAAATAGGGCACATGAACAAAGTTAGATTATTTTAAAAGCAAGAACCTTTGAAACTGTATTCAAATTGTTTTGACATCATTACCTAGATTAGATTTAATTTCTCAATAAAAATATTTTCATAAAAAAATTAATTAATAAAATTTTTAACAATTGATTCAAGTATTAAAAGGAATTCGTAAAGTTTCCAATTGGGAACTACAATAGATTTGAGATGTTATTAAGTTATTAGGCATGGTTGTACAGCTTGAATTATCATAAACATAAACGTTTTGAATTATATCAAATTAACTGTTTATTATTTAACTTTAGTTTTTATTCATTTTTGAAATTAAAATGTATTTCTTCAGAAAATATAAAGTGAAGGCTTTACATTATATTAAATTACCTTTGTTCTTTATATATTGTATATTATTGTCAGGCATTTATATTTTTAGGTATTTAAATTTATTCCTCATGACATCACCTTTTTTTATGCTCTGCAAAATCAATATAATTTCATATTCAACATTTAGCAAAACTAACCATTTGATTTATTCTTAAAATTGAAATGTATCCTTGGGTAATAATAATAAATTAACTTTAGTAGCTCTCATTTATCACATTAGTTCTTTCGCCCAAACGGGAAACATTTTCAAAGTTTATTCTTAAGTATTCCATTTGCTGCTCTATTTGTTAGCCAATTGTTTTGGGCTTCCCAAGAAAGGGAGCAACTTCTGTTGGCTGCCACATTGGAGTCTGCTGTATCATAATTTTGTTATTTTATTAAACACTTGTCAAACAGACGCCCACATTTTCCAGGCATTTCATTAAAAAGCGCTTATAGACTTATCGAGAGCTTGGGGGAGAAATAGAAGGCATTCTACATTTTCATTAGCTTCGGTCCATCAACGCGTTTGATCTGTGAAATTAATGCAATGTCATGAGGCGATGAAATGGGAGCTCTCTGCTCTTCTCTCTCTCTCTCTCTCTCTTTCACTTGTGGTCTCTATAAATAGCAACAGCTGTCGGCGCGACTAGAGTGTGCGAGGAGTAAGGGAATTGGGAGACTTGATGGGGATACTTTCAACAAGTTCATGCCCCGGGTCTGTGTGGCTCTCTATGATGCAAACTGACCCTCAAATGACTTTTTGAACCATCGTCACGTTTATTACAGCTGGAAAATATGTTCAATAATTGAATTTTAATGCAGTTTCCCCCCCGCTGTCGCATTAGTGTCAAGCTGAAGCTAATCAGCTGCGACGTCGACACCTGCAGCACATGCCACACATAATTCTGAAGCCCAACAAGTGCACCGAGTCCTGAGTCCTGGCAAAGGACGAGGATAAGCACAGAGATTGTACAGACAAGGGGTAGTCAGTTGTCTAGCCATAAAAGTAAATCAAAATGCAGCAGGGCGCAAATATTTCAACCAGAGGAGCCGAGCACACAAACCAGTCGAGTCGAGTCGAGTGGAGTTGCGACTGTTGTTGTTGTTGCAACTTGTAGGGGTTGCCCCACATGGCCATGTCTGCTGCATCCTTGCCGCAGTCTTTGCTCCTTTGCACCCTATTATTTAATAACGCATTTTTCAATTCATTTGATTTATGGCCCATCCGTGAGTTGCAGCCATTTCAGGCAGCTGCAGATAACTGCATCAAATTTAAAGTTCTCACTTTAAGCTAACAAAAGTCCCGCAGCATTGCTCGAGTTCCTCTGAAAAATTCCACATTTTCCCAATTTTTGCTGACCGCAACGCGCCAACAAATTGAAAATAAATTTCGCACTCAATTGCCCCAAACTGCCTCTACATAATAAATACAAATTGTTTTTATTAATTTCATCAAATTCAGTGAACCCGTGGTAGGCCCAAAATAAGTATATGGTATACCCCGGCCTGCCCACCTGCTGCCCTTGGGTCTGCTTGTGTCTGCCACCTTCCCAAAAGGGACTGCCCACTCGAGTGTTCAATGACGTGACCCTCGGGCCAAACAATCAGCTGCCCACTCGATTCTGCCTGGTTTTCCTTTCGATATACTTGCAGTTTCCCTCGATTTTGCCCGTCTGCTGGGGAAGTGCCGACTGACGCTAAATGAAGTGGAAATCTTTGTTGTTGCGTTTTTGGGAAAATTGATTCATTGATTTTGTTGCGTTTGTCACATTAAAAACATATTCTCGTGTCTACTTAACCTGAATGCTTTTCACTTACATTTCGAGGATTGAGTGGCATAAACATTCTATAAATTGGATAAAGTACTTAGCTGTGCAAAAAGGGACAAGCTTCCTAATGTGAATTGATAGGGGAAAATACTGAGTTGGGTTTAAAAAGCAAATAACACAAAATAACATCAAATAAATCGTTTTCTGCTTGTAAAGGCTGTAGATCTAAGTGAAGGATGACATTTTTTTAAATGCAATATTTTTAATTCTTTAAATCAATTTGAATTGTTTGCTTGTCTAGAATCCATGTTATATCGAATTTTGATAGTAGCTTAAAAAATTAGCTACCACAGAAGTTATTTATAATTTGAGGCATCATATTGACTCCAGTTAGGGAGCTTCGACTGTAGTGCTGTATCATTAAATTCCAAATCATTACGTTTAGTCTTGATAACTATATTATTATAAATGCTTAATAAACTCTCCACACAAGATTCGACTATTCCAAATTTAAATTTCAGCTTAAAAGCTTTTGCTTGGATATGATTTTCAGAAATAGCTTTTCTCCACAGTAAAAGCTCAGCGGGCACAGCACTTTTTATAGCACAGTAATACAACATTAGCCAAGACACACACCGCTTTTGCCCGAAAGCTTCTACGTTTTATGGCGCCATTTTCACCAAAACTTTGCCGTCAACTTAATTATTTTAGTCGAATGCAGAAGCAAAGTTTATTTTACACTTGGCTGTTTGAAATGTTTTGAATATTTAATTATTTGACAATATTTGTGAATTTATAATGCAGCTCTTCTGCTCGAGGTCAATTGCATTCCATAAATTATTCAAACATTTGTTTAATGCGCACTCAAAACAATATGCATCTCTCAAATGGCTTTTGAGGCAAAGGCATTAAGTAAATTCCACAAAATTGCAACAGTTGCACACAAATAGAAAACCAGTTGCAGCTGGTCATATCTCAATGGGACATTGCAATTGATAAATGCAACGCCCCCCTCATATTTTACCCCTCTTTACCCCTCATTCTCTTCTCTTCTTTTCTCTCTTCAATTCCATTTCGTCTGTGATTTTCCTCATTCTCACTCACGTTAGCGCACCGATTAAAAGCGTCTCAATGTGGCATGTGGCTGGCATACATAAGCCTTTAAGCCAAAATTGACCTTTCCACATGCCGCATGCAACACAAACTGACTTTTTCTATACGCCCGCAACACACACACTCGACACACTCAAAGTGTAGACGTGAGCATGACAATGTCTTCGACTGGACTTCTGATTAATCGTTTTCCAATAACTTTGCTATAGCCGCTAGATATTTTTTCTAATTATTATTAACGCGCACGAGAGCTCTGAATTATTATACACTACTAAATATGAGTTACTCAGGCTTATAAACACAGTTGGTCTTTAGGTAAATGTACCTATTATATTCCCAATAATGACATTGAGAAACTCTTATGTGTGAAATAATTATTTGGCATGTCTACTCAACACTGCTATTATTTATTTATTATTAAAGTTATCAATTTTTTTTATTTGGCATAGCTTCTCAACACTTTAATTATTCATATATTCTTAATTTAGACAATTTTTGTTAATCTCTCTCTCATTGTACTCTTGCCCAAGTTTTGCATTAAAACACATTAAAATCTATTAATCCCAATCCCAACATTATCACGACTGTTCCGGTATTCACTTTCTATTTTACAGAATTTTTTTAAATGTTTCACGCTGAATTTAGACTTAGTATTTAAATACTATATACTATTTCCCTTTATCACTGAAATTCTCCAACTCAAAGTGAATTCAATTCGCAGAATGTTTGCGAAATAAAAGTCAAAATATGTGTTTTGCCGAAAGGGAAAACCGCATCAAATAATAATATGCCCTACCAAAAACGAGTCTTTCAAACAAATTCTTTCGCATTTTACAAAATATGAATGACTTTTGTAGTATATTTTTTTTTAAATTTAACCATCTGCATTCCACTCTAATTCTCTCTCTAAAATCGCACTTATATTTTATTGAGTAGTGCAATTTGATGGCTTGTTGATTGAGTGCCGCCTTCTGCAAGATTAATGAGTATTTGTGGGGAGGCCAAACACTTCTGGGTTACATGTGGCAGGCAAGCGGCTCCAATTAGTTGAGTTGCCACACAAAAAATAACCTGACAAAAACGTTGTAAAGAAAAAAAAACGGTGCAGACAACAAACAACAAAATGCAGTAGCAACAACAACATCAACTTGTTATTGGCTAGTTTCGCTTTTCATTGAATACTCGTTGGATTTTCTTGCGTGCAGTTTTTTGGAAAATTGCAGCACAGACAAGAACGAGCCCGCCCTTGGCTCAATTGGAAACCGGGTAGCTGTCGAACATGAAACAAGTTTGTTGCATTGACTGCTTGACCAACTGACAGCCAAAGAGAGAGCGAGAGCGAGAAAGAGAGTTGACGCTTTTCGAACTGTGTGTTGCTCTCTTTTAGCTTCCTTCGACTCGCTCTCTTAAAGCCATTTGTTGCTTTGTGACAACGACAACCACCACAGATTCTCTACCCACCCATTAGAGACAGAGACAATGTTGGGCGAAATACTCGTACAACAGATCCTTGTGGGTGGAACTTCTTGTCTGACATTTCGAGGTTTATATATTACCTTCACTGGATTCGCGGATTGTAGATTGCCAAAAATAAGACAGGGAATGCATTAAAGAGATGAAAACAAAAAAGATTCACAAAAACTTTACTGCAAAAAGTAACAATTGAAAGTATTTTTTAATCACATAAAATAACACTATTATTAGTATTATAATTTGACTTATTTCTAACTTCTGAAATACATATATAAAACTCCTATTTTATTTGTGTTATTTCGTACATTTTAAATAAAAAAGAATATTAAAATTTAGTGTTATTTTGAAACTTTTTAATTAAATTGTTGAAATAATTCTAAGATTGCTGCTTTTACTTGAAAACTGTTTACCGTTACACCCCTTCATTTTAAGACTTTCGAGAAAAGGATAAGAAAGATCAATGAAAAATTACAGTACATTTTCGTATTAAAGTTTCTGCAGTGTAAATTTGAGTGTAGAGTGCAGAGATTGGGCTGCTTTACAATTGTGTACAAATATATTGTGCTGTCTAGATAAATATTATCTGAGAAATATTTTTGAAGACAGGATAAGTATATCTAGACTTTCACTTTTTTAACATTAATAAGAGGAGACGATTACTGATTTCTATTCAACAAAATATGATATACTTAGAACTTAAATTTATATTTAATAAGACTTAGATCAAAGCAGATGTTTATGCCCTCCCCCTCAATATCAGAAAGACCTAAGTGCACTTTCCTGTTTCAAGACTCTGATAATGTCGTCATGCTCTAGGCAACTGTCTGCACATGTGAACTGCTTAACCAAATGCGTGGAAGCCAAAAACGCCTAACGCCTGGCGGAATAAAGAAAAACCAGCTTCATTTTTGCACTCACTCATTCATTCATTTTCAGTCATGAATACACTACTTTGCTGAACGCACAGGTGGGCAGACAGGTGATACTGTCGGTGTTTTTGTTGTTTACCATCTATCTCTTCAACTCCTATTCCCTATTGAGCGACGGCCTTTTACTTTCAGCAATAAACTTTGCCATGTGCTTCATACAAAACTCACTCTATCTGCCTGTCTCTCTCTCTCTCTCTCGTTCTCTCTTTCTCTTGCCTTTGCTCTCACGCTCTTTCGAACTCGAGAGAGAGAGCGAGCGTGCGCTCTCTTAAGTGTTTTCGAAATAAAATGTTAGCTTTGTTCGCTGTGAGGCAACAGAACGGAGCAACCCCAATGAAACGCATTTGGACGCTCGGGCGTTGCGGTTGCCACATAGAAATGTTGACGCTCGCTGCAAAGTCGTAAAATAAATAAAATAGTTAAAGCTTACAAAAATATAAATAAGATCAAAATGGTGCAATAATATTACTTAAAGTAAAAAATAAATATTAATTAAAGCAATTAAAAATATATATAATATAATTAGTAAATATTTTTTTGTTACTCAATTAAAGTGTTGAAAATTCAATTTTATAAAAGCGATATAATTGCTTAATATTGTGTGTTGCATACTTTGCGGCATTCTGCCCCAAGCTGTGAGTGTCAAGTGCGGCTTAATGGAGTTGTTTAACATGTTTTAGAATTCCAAAGGTAAAAACAACACAACAAAATCAAGTGTATTGTGCATACTTTGCGGCTTTTATTCAAGCCACGTTTGATTTAATAGAGGACTCAATCTAGTTGTTGTGGCATGCTTCAATGCAGCTGGTTGAATAATAATTAAAACCTAGTGTCCAAGCTCATATTGCCAGCTTATCTGCAACAAATGGAGAGCAGTGTCAATGACTGCTGCAGGCCATTAAACTCCCAGAGGTCGGCTTTTGTTTACCCAGCAACTGTTTGTCCTGCCAGGAAGAGAGTTCTATTTACGTAGGCTCAGCGCCAAAGAGTTGAGTGTAAACACACAAGTAAAAGATCGAGGACTGGACAGGTTGAAGAGTCACTGATATGCGACGTATGCCAAATGGTCGATAAGTTGAGTAAGCAGCGAGTATTCAATCAATTTGGTAGTCACTCGCCTGTCGTTTGTCGTTTGTCGTCCGTCGCCTGTCTCTCAATTTCGGCAATTACTTCAAATGTCAGACATTTCATTCAACTCTCTGCACAGTCGGGCCATAAATCTTCCGGCCAGGTGAGACACACAGCAAGTCAAGTCCTGTGGCCAGAAGTCAACAAAAACAGGACAGAATAAAAAACAGAAAAGAACAGCAAAGAAAAGGGCAACATTTGCCATAAAACAGCAACAGGCAACATTGTGTGCATATTTTAGAGCAGTTTCTAGACTGAGAGAGCTGACTCATAGAAATGTTCCGAGAACACACCGTCCCCCCCTCACCGTCTCCCACAGCTACACCCCCACACACCCACTTCCCTGCGAATCCCCTCGAATATTTGAGGGGTTTAGCTAAATTGTTGCTGTGCTCGGCTTTAGTTGAATTTACAATGAACTAAGCGGCTTTAAAGGCACACGCCTAACTGACAAAGCGTGGCGAGTAGGAGAGCAGAACAGCAGGCGGTGGGGGCGGGGGGAGAGGTAAAGCATGTTGTATCCAGTGGCAAAGCGGGTTAAGCCTTTGTGGCGCCACAGGCAACATGTGGTGCCGCTAACCTATAGAGAGTTTGAGCATTTCAGATTGAATCCAAGCCGTGTAATTACCGCTTAAATCATCATGCCGGAAATGATAAACATAGTACTTTGAAACGTAAAATATATTAACAATATTTATATATTGTTTAAAAGTCGAAATAAATATCTGCATTCGCTTGTGCATATATGATAAACCTCTTTACCATTAGATAGATATGTAAGTTATACTTTTTTTGAACGTTTTATTAAGGTTATTCCTCTGTTTCTAATATACGAAGTTTTTAGAAATCATTTAAGTAGTCTCTGAGTCTCTGTAAAAATTTTCAATCTGTCAGTTTGAATCTAGCATTACTTATATTTTTCTAATTTTGTAGAATTAATAAGTATACTTTTACATTTCCTAGTGTTCGTTGGTTTTATTTAAAATTGCTGAAAGAACTCGACTTAAAGGTTCGTTCCAATTATCTAGAATTATATTTTTAAAGTCGATTAAATTGTTTGATTGTGATCTTGTGAAGAATCTAACTAAATACCATTTAAATATATCATTTAATGTATTTTTAATATAAGTCGTAAGAATATAATTTATGTAATATGTTTAATAAGATCAAGATCCTGTTGTCTCCCTATAAAGCATATTTCCGGAACATGGCCTTGCCTTTTAAACTCTATAAAAATAAAAATGTTGAGTCTTAGATTATAATATCATAAATTAATATCGATATTAGAGATTAATTTGTGATGTATATATAGTATATAATGTGCGTGACTTTGAGTATTTTTGGTTTTTTTTTTTCCGAATATCAACAGATTTAATAATTAACATGTCCTCAGATCCTGTACGTAACGAAACTATCATTGTCAGACTCTCAACACGACAAACATGAGCACCGCCTACTTTTCCATTAATTTCGACTGTTACCTTAATGCAAACTCAGCTGATTTGAGTCGAGGAGAGTTTAGCAGTGGGAAAACTGTTTACGCTGCTCATTAATAAACTCATTTGTTAAGTTGTTTTACTTGTACGAATGGAAACAGTTTAGAAGGTGGCACGCAACAGCCCGTGGGGTATGCCACAATTTCTCCAGCTAATCACATTTTGCCATCGATTTTCCCATGTCTTGTGTTGAGTGTTGTGTGTCTGCCACATCACAGCCGCACCTGCCTCTCTCTCTCTCTCTCTCTCTCTCTCTGTGGAGAAACTCATGCATAATGGACTTTATAAATATGTGAGTCAGCCAGAAGTATTCTTCAGTCCAATATAAGTTTAAATATATATATATATATGTTTATGTTTATATTCGCTTGCAATTCCCGTATGACTCTAAATCATGCAAAGTGTCTTTCAGCCAGTTTGAAACTGCGGCAAACTTTAACGTTTTTAGGCCAACTCGATTAACCCATTTTCTCTGTTCTAGCCACATTGTAATTGTGGCTGTTGTTGTTATTATCGTGTGTTGTCCTGTGTAGTCCTGTCCTGCTGTGATAGTGTGAAACCTGCTTCCATTCGATAGCAAAGTTCTTATGTGTGGCATTTTTATTACCTTCAGACTGTCTTACATAAATTTTACATTAAATTAAGTGCCATTTACCTTAAGCCAGAGCAGCCAACTGAGGGTTGCAAACTGCCGACTGCCGACTGACCCCAAAACTGTCCTATGGTCACCCTCTTTTAGGCCCTCTCACCTTTACTTCTCTCTTCGCACGTAATCAAGTTCATTGCACTTTAACGAACTCCAAATACGATATACAATATGCAATATCATTGGAATTTATAGTATGTCTTGACTGAAGCTAATGACCCCAACCAAAGAGTCGACGGAGCATTACTTGTAGCCCTGGTCATACCTTAAGAACTATAGTATTGATTATTTAAGCAGGGCTAGTCACTTCTGCATAGTTTCTATGAGTTTCCTCCGAAAATGCAGCATAAGAAGTGCGTTTAAAGTTTAAAATGATTTTGAAACCTTTCTTTATTCGAGAGAGCTCTTAAAAATTCTTAATTATTAATTTTCCATTGATATTTCCTTTCATAAATTCTAATAGCTTATACCCGTTAATTGTGTTCGTTACAATGTGTGTAATAGGGAGAAAGTGGCATCACCGTCCTTATAAAGTATATATATTCTCGATCAGCGTCAACCAAGTTCGTCTTGTTCGATCTCGGAGACTATAAGAGCTAGAGCTACCAAACTTGGCACACAAACTTCAATTGCAGTGGAGCAAGTCAAGTTTGTTTTAAATGTTTGCCACGCCCACTTCCTCCCCCGCAAATCGCACCCACCGTTTATAATATTTTACGCTCTTATTAGTAACGAACGTTAAATATTATTATTATCCTACTTAATCGCATTAAGATCTTCTTATTAATAACTTTGCATAGAAGTCTCTGGCAGAATTGATTGTAAATCAACCAAATCCAATTCTAAGTGATCTCATTTTTTTTTTAAACTTAAACATCAATTCAATTTCCTGCTCAGTACTCAAATGTCATTATCTTAAGGTACTTCCTAATTGAAATCAGTTTAAATTTACGATGATCGTTTGCCACTTTTCCATGGAACTTTCAACGTAAATAGAAGTTTTTAAGTAATCCCAGCAAAACATTCCAACTTCAACTTCAAGTGCACTTATTGAGTAAAGGGATTTCGACAAGTTGGAGCTAAAACTTGTGTTTCAAATTGCAATTTGTAGCTGCTTTAATTAAATGGGGAAAAAGAAACGTAGGGTTGCTTGGGGTATCCCAGGGTTTCTTTTAGGGGAAGAGTTTTGTGCTAAAGTTTTGTTTCGCATATTAGCAAAGTTTCGTGTTTAATTTCATTTAATTTGCATTTGTTCCATTCCACATACCACCTTCAAAACGTGGAGTTTGCGTTGTTAAACTTCACTTGTAAAACTTGCAGAAAAAGAATTTTCCTTGAGTTGACTTCGACTTAAAGTCAAGATGAAGCTAAAGCTGTAGTTCAAGTTGGCGTTGGGTTTGAGTGGCAGCTTCTGTCTAATGTGTTGAGACCATTTCAGGGCCCTCTGCTTTATGGCCACATTGTGCTGTGCTGTGGATTCCTTTATTTCATTCGGAAAAAATAAGAGAAAAGAGGAAGAAATTTCGCTTTCATTGTTATGCCCCAAACCATAATTTATGGCGACTGTCAATGAAACGGAAGTCGTAAAAGGCAAACAATTGCGACAAGGAAGCGGCATCAACAACAGTTGTATAATTGATGTGCGCCTACAAGTGTCCTCATCTTTTTTATTTCTTTTTTCCTCTTCTGACTGCTTCTTCTCTTTTGGGATGTGTCTACCCTTCGACATCCTTGACACAGTCACAGTCACAGTCAGCAGGCAAATGAATGATGTTGTTGTCGCTGCTGTCGTTGTTGCTGAGTGTTGCATGCTTTTAGGCGCTGTTGCAAGGCCAAAGCCGAACACACAAATTCCACAGCTGAAGGTTGCGTGCGTGCTTAGGTTACTCCTACACATTGTAACCGCTCCCATTTACTAACCTCCTCCCCCCCCCTTTGCACCATTCCCCTCTTAACTAGCGACCTTAGTTTCACATGTTCGACACTTTTATTAATGTGCTTGTAACGCCCGTTGAGCTGTCGGAATTCCATTCATAACATTTTATCAGCCCAACAAAACTTGTACAACCGAGAATAGGGACAAAGGAAAGGAAAATTGTATGTGTGATTGTATATGTGTTTCCTGTGCATTTTTTGTTTCTTTGTCGCCTTTGATAGCTCAACCTACTTTAACGCCTGTTGACAGTTTTAATATGAGAGCGAATAAAAAGGCGACCATTCAACAGTTATGTTCACTCCTTTGTACGCACATGATGCTCAACCCACGTAACCTCGAAGGCAAACGAATGGAATGTGCTGAGCTAATACAATCTGTAAATTTGAACTAATTTCAGCTTAATTTAGCAAATAAACTAGAAGACAGTTTGTCATTAATTATCTGAAGTTCTCTAAATTTATGGTCACTCTTAACGACAAAATGCTTATGGAAGGTTGAGTTCAGTTTGTTACTTATCTCCAGAATTTCGTCGAATGAATGCTGAATATAAAAAGATATCGAATTAATTGTAGTTATAGTTATTGTGAACCCTTTTACTAGAAGTCATTGAAAGTTTTAAAACTTGAATAATAATATATAATAAAAATAGCCACCAGTTTGAAAAGCAAATCTCACGAAGTCGTAGTTCGAGTTTAGGCATATTAAAACAGAATATCTAAAGGAGGCTTAAGCTAACTCGCTTTTATTCTAGCTGCTTAAGATTATAAGAAGGTTTAATAGGAGTATAAGATGTGTTTGGGGAATAATTAGAGGCAAGAATTGGCACTTACTGATGGTTTATTGGAATTTATTCAAGCTTCGCCCAATCAATATGCTAAGCACATCTCAATCGAATTCAGTAATTCATTAATTACCCAATAAGTTGCACTAATGTTATATGTTCCCAACAACACGATGTTTTTTCAACATCATCATCAACACTTGGGTTGTTCCTTTTTTTCGTAATGGCGCCATGAATTAGGGTCAGCATTTTTCAAAGGACTCTTAGCTATACGCCTAATTGTGTAGCTAAAAGGTGCTCCCCCTCCACCCTCTCCCCCTACTTTGACAACACCAGTACAAAAGCCTAGGCAGCTGTCAATTAAAAGCAGCAATTACACGAATATGTCGACCATGTCTGACTAAATGAACCTAACAGTGGCTGCTAAAAGTAGTAGGACTCCCCGAACACGTGCCGCGCGCCGCTGCATAAATTAGCGAGTAAATTAAAAATTACCCAACAACAAGAACAACAGTTTAAATAGCTTCGCTGAAAACACTAAAGCGCAGTTTGAGTCCATTCAGTTTGTTTATTGCCCGTTGTTTCGGCCTCGCCATGCAATTTACATTTTATGCACGAAATTAGTTTCCATTTGTCCTGCGAACTGGCCAAAAAGGCAGCCATCAAATGAAAGGGAAGAGAAATAGCCGGAAAAACGGCCAAACAGTTTGAATCGGACATGCATGGAATTTGTTTGCCACGCCCTACTAAATACACTACTTTAAAGTGCATCTGTTTCCCGCTTTCTCCACTGGAGAATCGGGAGAATTTGGGAGGCAGCGGCACTGAAAGTTGAAATATATCCGAACATATTTCGAGCATTAGCGTCGATACCAAAGAGGGATAGTTACACAAAATGAGAATGATAAGGTTATAGTTAAGGGAGGATTTTACATTATACAGTTAGCACATTAGCAACTACATGTGCGGATTTCTCAGACACTAAGTTATTATTAGATACCATTTTCATTTATTTCGTTGTTGCTGACATCAGATTTAATTTGGATAAGAGTAGAAATGTTTGTACATATTCTAATTATTATTTCAATGCCCTATTTCTGTAAGATGGATTTGAAATTAGAATGAACGGAATATTCGTACACTAGAACAAATAGATAATCACTAAATAATATGTTAAGGTCTTCATACATTTCTGAAATTACATAGCAGGCTACATTCCGCAACCAATCATTTGGTTTTATTATGAAATAAATACTATAAAACTTATTTAATTGAAGATAACTACTTCTAGTTATTCCACAAAACGAACTTAATGGAGTTCAGCTTGTTATTTATTTTATAATTTATTTAAGATAACATTTGTGTAAATGTACTTATTACACTTGATAGATATCTTTTAAAACTCTGTACTCTGTAAAGAAATGCAGTCTGTTAGGTTTGTTTCACCAAAACAGGGGCGAAACTGTCAAAAGGAGGCGTGGCAGACCCAATATCGAAGTCGACTAGCAATATCCGTCTAAATTTTGAATGAAGACCTGACCTACTTCACTTAAATATCTTCCTATTAGCACAGATTCATTTCTTTTCATATTACGCATCACATAATCTTGTAAAAAACATGGATTTTAAAATAGTGTAAATAGTTAAGATTAGATTAACTTGTCCAAAAAGGACAATAGTACGCTAGTCGAATTAAGAAATTTTGTTAAATAAATATTTTTATTTATACAAATTTCAGAAAATATCAGACCTAGAGACACCAAACTTTGTATGCGGGTTCCTCTACATTGCAGACAGACCAAGCTTCTTTTGGAATTAGATCTTTTAAATATAATAACAATTTGAAAGCAAGGAATTTTAGATTTAGAGCTAGATGTAGGGAAAGTTTCCCCCGAGCTTAGTTCAATATCGATCACTCCAGTATGATATCAGTAAAACAGTAAAATGTATACGATAGCGTATTTAACATTGCATATATTTATAATAGAGTTACCTAGTTGCTGGAATATTTTATGATTGTAACTCCTTAGAATAGCTTCAATACAGATTGTTATTATCTTCCTTACTTCTACTTGAATAGCTTTAATTTCTAAAGACATTTAATGGGCAATCCCTTTACTACTGCAGACTACGCTTCTGCTTTTGACATCTGCTGCTGTTTCCATTTCTTTTTCCCCATTTTTTTAAATTTATGCGAACTTTTTTCGCACACTTTGCTTTCCGCTCGAACCTCCCTTGCCACAAATGTATTTTCTGTGCCGGTCAGTTGCCAGTTTTTCGGTGCCTTTCAAATGAATTGCAATTGAAGAGTTAAAGCAAGTAAAGCTATAGCTTTACAATACCCAACCAACTCCACATATATTCAAATTTTATACGGCTCTATCTGATGCATATTGAAATGTATTTTAGCTGAAATTTGCTTGTCATCGATTTCAACCATTTGCATAGTACGGTGGTGGGGGGTAGGGGGTGGGGTTCACGTGGGTCATTTGCAACCGCTCAGTGGCGTGGCAATCATTATTGATTTTACAGACTTACCTCCGCCCTTTAACCGTTTCTTTCCCTCGATTCTTTCTATGCATATTGAGTGTGCGACAATTTATGAGCTTTATGTGTCACTTCTGACGCTCACTTTCACTCTGACACACACACACACAAACACACACTCAGATAG
This sequence comes from Drosophila sp. st01m, assembly GCA_018901795.1. NCBI lineage: Eukaryota > Metazoa > Arthropoda > Insecta > Diptera > Drosophilidae > Drosophila > Drosophila sp. st01m. The sequence continues at coordinate 2,403,710 of JAEIFG010000269.1, forward strand.
ATATATGGGCATACACCCGCACACAGACACAGTCACGCATAGTTCGAAGGGGATGTTCATCCCTCGCCACGAAGTGGACGTCTCAGTTACTGATGTTGTTATTGTGGCCGCTGCCGTTGCCTCTTGCAGCCCCCGCTATATAGTCTTAGCATATCTAAACGGTAATTGCTTGCCAGGGCGTAGTTGAGTTTTATGGCCCAGACAGCTGTTTTCTTTTCTCCTGCCTTCCAATTCTCCCAGCTTGCTATGCGCTTAAATCATGGCACAATTTTCTAGCACGTTGAAGGGAAATTTTCATGGTTCCTAAGGTGGCCAATAGCAGAAGCCACAATTGGTTAATTCAGCAATTGAATCAAAGGGCAGCTACCTTAAACAGCTGTTATTAAATTTGAATAACAATTGTCTTTACTATGTGAAAATTAATAACATGAGAACATTTTTTATCAGTGCATTGAAATTTTGGAAACCAAACCAAAAGAAAATTCGAAATGTTAAAAATACGAAATGGAAATTATTAAAAATCATTAAGGACATTTTCGAATAACTAAAAGCCAATTATGCATATTAACAGAAAAAAGAAATACCTAAAAAAAATAATTAAAATGAAGGAAACGTGACGAGAAGTCATTCTTCTTATATCATAACAATAAAAAAAATAAATAGCCACTCTCCCTGATAAGATCATTAATTTAAATAAATCGATAGCTATTTAATAGCTACTATATGTGACTGAAGAATTTCGGCAATTGCCGCACCCATTAACTGCCCATTTTCTTTTGATGTAATTTATTAACCATTTCAGCAAATTATACAGCAATGAAAGTAGAGTATTCAAATAAATAGCATTATTTATTATAGCAGCGAGACGACACGTCCAATTAGCCATGATATATGGCCAACTTTGGTGTAAGCGGCTCAGACATGAAATTTGATTGTTGACTTTTTGGCGTACAATCCTTTTGGACAACTTAAGATGGTTTTCGTTGGCCAAATGCTACCATTTCTTCTCTCTTGACTTCTGCCAATTCCATTCTGTGCGCTTCTTTTGTCATTTTAATTGAAAATTGTATGCCCAGAGTCGCATTTCCTAAATCCACTTGGACAGTTTGTCAATACGCTTTGTCGCCATTGTACAGCGAATTGCAATTGTAATCGCTTTCACACTGTTATTTGCCAACCGTCTAAGGTTTATCAGTAGGGGGATTCCATTGTTAGGGACCTGTCAAGTTTTCTTAGCTTGTCGAGTCTTCCGACTTTGTCTCTCTCTGACCGATTGTACGCTGATTGTCAATTGTTCAAGTTGAACCTCAAGCCTAACGCTTTGCTTTACAGTCGACCGAATATTTTTGTGTCGAGCCGCTGCATAAATTTAATGTAATTAAATTTAATTTTGATGTCTTAGCGCTACACTGTGTTATTTTTAAATGATGGCACTAGTCCCTAATTATGTAACAGTTTCGCTACGTTAACGTCGTTAAAAGTAATATCAGTAAACAACTAGTTTAAATTATCCATGCAATTAACTCCAAATAAAAATTAATCGCATTCGCACGTGTCGTATACGTAATATGCCAGCCACTTCAGTTCTAATTACTTTTATATATACCATTGCTCTAATTGCTGTTGTACATAATATACCGTAATTAGCTTCAAACTGACCAAAACGACAGTCATCGAGCAATGCATCATCATTGTTGTGCTGTTTACATTCTTGACTTTTGCATTTCTGAAGCCCATAAACAATTTACCTTCAAGAAAGTTGTTGAACTTTTTTAAGAAAATGAAAAATGTAATTTACAGTCGGAGAGAGCTGTTTACACATTTTTCCCCAGGGAATGCAAACCTTTTTTTAAACAAAATTAGTTTTCCTTATAATTATATTGTTTGTCCTCATAAAAATTTGTATATTTCTGTGAAATTTTCAATAGACTTTAAGTTTGTTTTACTTATGTATGATTGTAATTTTTATATTAATTTAATTCTTTGTTAAATACATTGCCGAAATAACTTATTGTTACAGTAAATAAATAAATTTTTAATTTAATACATCAAAAATTAAGCTGGTCTAGCTTTAATGTTAAATGTTGTCTTTATCAGATGGCAACATTTATTTATTTCAAAATATATTTAAATAACTTATAATAATATATAAATACATCTGGAAATAGGTGCATTGAGATACTGATTGAATAGCTCCAAAGTTATCTATTGCAGTTGATAATTGATATATTATTTTTATTACCATATTTAAATTCAATGTTTTATTTAAGCTTATATAACTTAAATTCATCCCTGATTTTGTTGTTCTTCTTGCAGCATTCGCAGCAGTCGCGGATCCCTCGAAAGCATTGGAACCGCTGCTAACGTCAGCTCGGCGGCCAGTCAGGCCAGTTCCAGTGGCAGCGGGAGCGGCAACGCCAGTGGCACTTGCAACAACATTAACAACAACAACAATAATAACAACAACGGCAACAACAAAATGGATGGCAGTCCACATCATAGGCCTGGTTCGCGAAATGGTCGTGATAATTGGACAAAAATGCCGGAACCCCTTAACGGCCACAAGGTGGATAAATCGGAGAAGTCATCACCATCGCGTCGCAGCATGGGAGGGGGAGGCAGTGGGAGTGGCAGCTCCTCGAAACAAGGCTCGCCATCATCCTCGTCACGCACCAAGGGAGTCCCGCCCAGTTTTGGCTATGTGAAACGTGCCAATGGCAGCATTGCGTCCACGGCGGAACAACAGAACATCGCAATGCTCATGGCCGCCGGTGGTGCAGGTGCAGTCAATGGTTTACCCTGCGGACGCACTGCTCACGTATCCGCCGTGCCGCGCACTTCCAGCGGTCGTAAGGTGACCGGCGGTACTCAAACCTTGCCCAACGATATGAGCAGTAAGTTGACTTTAAATATTCATATGCGACCCCAATAAAATTGAAATCAAGATAGGACAGTGTATATTTCAATTCCTTGCAGTGACATGTATTTAATTATCGACTAACCGTTTCTATGGCAGCTATGAAATTGTTGAGTGATTCTTAATACACAAATGCTGTGCCAATAAAATTAATATCAAGACAGATAAAGCTAATATTTAGCGCACTGTATAATTAAAGTCATTTCAGAGCCTTGCATTTAATTTTCGATTGTTTGCTCTCATGACATGTGATATATGATATATCAGAATTGATTTTTATGATATATATGATATATTTTTCTGATTCTATTCAATTTTTGTTATGAAGTATTCGACTATACTGATCATCTGAGAATCCTAAGAAAAATCAAAGTTTTGCAATCCGAAGTTTTAATTCATAAGTTCCACCGATCGTTCCCAAGGCAGTTATGTATCATATATCAACCCCCATTTACAAAATAATCATAAGAGACAGATTGTAAATTATATACCTGAATCAAATATATAGTTAAATTCGAAGAAATATACAATGTACAGACAAATGTAAAAATTATAATTTTGTTGATGTAAATTTCAAATGCATCTTGCTAAACTTTAGTTAAAATCTGGAAACTGTCATAGGAACAAATGAATTTTTAGTGTGCTAAAGACAACTTTCCTCTTCTGTTTTTGTAATTTATTGGTTCTCATAAAACACAAAAAATTTGAGAAGAAATTTGAATCTCCCAAAGAGGAACTGATAATGTTAATGTATTTTTTAGCAGAGTTGCCACCAAACACAGAACATCGCAGCTAAGACAACTTTCTTCTTCTGTTTTTGTAATTTATTGGTTCTCATAAAACACAAAAAATTTGAGTAGAAATTTGAATCTCCCAAAGAGGAACTGATAATGTTAATGTATTTTTTAGCAGAGTTGCCACCAAACACACAACATCGCAGCTTCTCGCTGACGGGACCCACAGCAACACAGCTCAGTCAGTCGATACGGGAACGATTGGCCACCGGATCACACAGTTTGCCAAAGCCAGGCAGCGATATGCACGTTTTCCAACACAGGTAGGGAAACTGAAAGATAAACATAATGGATTAAATTAAATTAAATAACTAATTGGCTTATGTTATCACCGTAGAGTCTCAACACGAGCGGGTGGCACACGTCACGATGGATCATTGTCAGATACGCAGACTTATGCGGAGGTCAAGCCGGAGTACAGCTCGTATGCGATGTGGCTGAAACACAGCAATACGGCGGGCAGTCGTCTCTCAGATGGGGATGCCATTGACCAGATGCAGATTGGCTCGCCTGCGATGACTCGACATGGCCAGAAGATGATCCACAATCGATCAGCTGGTGGTCCAGTTTCAGGACAAATGCAAGTTCAGGGCAATGAATCACCCTATGTGCAAAGTCCGCGCATGAATCGGAGCAATAGCATTAGGTGAGTGTTGTTTAGACGCTTTTAATTTGAAACGCATGATAAAGTTCACTCTCTTTCTGTATCTCTTGTTCCTAACTTCCAATCTTCCTATATTTCTCTCTTTCTCACACTTAACGTTTATCCTTAAAAGCTACTTGAAAGAACGGACATATCCAAGGTGACTTTTCCCCACAGATTACTGTGTTTCGTCACACACTTTTCATTTGCGCTTTAAGTTGCATGCCACGCCCATTATTAACGTCACACTCCAAAACAATGAACGCCTCAGTTGCCACTTTTGCACTTGTCGCTCACTAAAAGTGTTTGCCTCTTGCAATTCACATTTACGTGTTGCATACTTTTCAGCGTCGACAAAATATGTGTACATTGTACATAAATTGTACATTGGGGTGAAGCGAAAATGATTTCTTTTATTCGCGAATTTTTTGTATCAAATATTTATTAAGTTTTTGGCAATTATGGTTATTTTGAAAAATTCGTCCGGTTCCTTCCACCGATCTTAACAGTAGATATCATGTCAAATGATGTCGAATTTGTCGAGTATTTTTTATCAGCTAATATTTTGTGTACCATCCATAAATGATTTTGCAGATTTAAAAATAAAAAACCAATTTTTGGTCCACCCTGTTGTACATTCTTCATGTGTGAAACAGTCTGCGAGTGTGTGTGGGAGTGTGTGTGTGTGTGTGTGTGTGTGTGTGCAAATGAGTGTGCTTTAGGAGACGCCTGTCTGACATTAGACTTCGTTTTCAGTTCGCCCCTCTCTCACAATACTTATAGCTATTAGACGACTTAAAAAAGTAATTATATAAAACCATTATATTATCTGTTATAAAGACGGGTGTTTACATAATACAATGCAACAGAAAAAAATGAAAAAATGAATTCTTTTTATTTGAATTTAAAGCTAACTTTAAATTTTATAAAATATAATTAACATTTTTTTGTGATTACGAAAATGCAAGTGAAAATGCATTATCTTTTTTTCTCCTTTTAAAGTAATAGTCTCTCATGATGTGCGTCAGAAAACACTGATTTTAGATCATTTAACGTAAGACGACAGGAATTTGATATATTGAAGGAAAATTTTCAATACCAGTTTGGAAACCCAAAAAGATTATTTAAAACCTGTACAAAAGCAATTTGGATATTCAGAAGAGTTTTTAACAACTATTTCAGAAACCATTTATTTGAATTAACTTTAAGTGAAACTGCATGCAATATTTATATCAAAATTATGTGTATACATGAACTATCATGACCAGCCATTTTTTCCATCATTATATCATGCTTTCACTAAAATCTGTAAGATACAAGCACACATTGGATAGCGAAACAGATTCCATTGTCTTTTATCTCAAACTCCTATACACATGCATTTATTCGGGATCACACCAAGTATATATATGGTGTATTTATACATGTGCAAGTGTAATAAGTTTGTTTTTCGTTAGCGCGCTTGAAAGTGTGCAAACAATTTGTAATAGTTTAGTTTTTATGGACGAGGAGGTCGCCCATATGTTTGTTTGCTTTTGCCCAAGTCTCGTGCATATTTTAAAGTTTTAGTAAAGCTTACAACATTTGGAAAAGTCTCGAGTTTCCCATGACACGCCCAAATAGTTAAAGGGGAACTTGGGCCAAAACAGACAATGTTAAAGTTGTGTAAAACAGCAAAGTGTGGAAAAAAAAAACCAATTCATGGAATGAACACGAAATGGAAAATGAAAAGCAAAGGGAAGGGAAGAATCGTATAAGTGTAAATAACTGCCTGAAATGGAAGACAGAAAGGGGGAGGGGAACTGAGCAAAGAGGTGGCCAGATTATTATTTGACATGTCAATAGGTTTGTGAACCTTTGACTCGGCGATGGGGGCGCAACTGAAAAGAAAGTTAACTGCCATTTGGTGTTTTTTATTTTATTTTAAAATTGCATTCCTGCCACGTCAGCAGTTGGCTGCCAAGCAGACTCTCAAGTGCTTCATTAAAAAATTTTACCAGCAAAATGCTGAAGGAGAAAAAAAATACCGAATACCGAAAAAACACATGCATAAAGTTCAAACAAAATGGAAAGTTCAAAAAATCTAGAAACGGATTTTTGGGTCCTTCCTTCAAAATAAAAATATAAATTATGTACATCAGAATAAATAATTCACAAATTTAGTAGTTTCAAATTATGAAGTTCAACAACTAAAAACTTAATTATTCGAAGTAAAATGTTGTGTTTTTTTACTTTATACAGGTGCTTTTATACACTATTTCCAATTACGTATTTGGCTTGAACCGCTCCTGTTCGCCTGTCAAACTAATGTGCTTTTGGCTGTGTTGGCTCACACTCTTGCTTTCAATGCATCAATTATGCAAGGGGAGGTGGAATATGGAATGTGGCAAGTGGCAAGAGACGCAGCCATGGAGTATCAACATTGGCCAACACCAGAATAACCAGTTTCGGTGGCTTGTTATCAAATTTTACACCACACACCATGTTGTGTTGTGCCAAATGCCCCAGAGCGTAAAGTAAACGCCCTGAAGCGTACTAAAAGCCGTAACTAACACACACATATGTATGTCCTTAGACGGACAAACCGCAAATGCAAACATGGAAAATTTGTGTAGACGAAAGCAGATGGAAAAGGCGTCGTCCACACATGACGTATACGTAATATTAGATTTGCATGCGAAATGCTATTAATGTCAGTTATCAGCAATGTGAGCAGCAGCTAGGACACAGTAGAGTTCAGATTTGTCTCCATCTTCCTATCTCTATTATTCGCCTCCCCCTCTCTCTCTCTCTCTCTTTTCCTCTCGCACTCAATTGTCTCTGCGGTCATTTTCTATGCTTTTGAAGGCATCACATTTTATGACAATTTGTCGAGGGATTTGGCATTAGAATGCACAGCTCCCCACACCATTATGTTATCAACAAACACACACTCACACTGACAGACAGGCAGACAGACGTGTAGAACTGTCAAATTGGAAGAGTTGCTGCTGACAAAATGAATCGGAAATTTGGAGAGACGCCTGATAATATGCAAAATGTAGTATGCAGTACTCGCATATACAGATTGGCCTAATAAATAGCACAACCACAACGGAAATTTGCAAGTGTCTGGCAAATAGCCCACACCATATAATGTGACACTCCATTAGACCACACACCTCACACCACACACACAGCTTACACCACAGAACAGAGCAGCAACAACATCAGAAATTAAGTCATGTGGTCAATTGCACTGTGCACATCGTTATTATTGAAGCAGCGAATTTGGGGTATTAATTGGGGCAACTTGCGGTCTACTTGCATCATTCACAAAATGACAATCTACATAATTAATAGTCCATTCGTTAATTCACTGCTGATGCTTAAAAGCTATTTTTGTTAAGACAATTTATTTCATGCGTTTTTAATGCGCCTTTAACTCCGATTTCATTCACTCTTAAATAATTCCTAAAAGTGTTTCACATATTTAATTATTCTTGTATTTATTCAAGAAATTCTCATTCAAATTTATTATGTGGTTCAATGTAGTAAATTATTTATTCGATTTGGGAAATCTTTTTAATATGTTTATGTCAAAAACGAGTATACCAAGACTTTTCGACTGTCAACTACTTATCCGTAACTTGAGAAAATTTTGATAGCAAAGTCACTAAGAAAAATGTCAACCATGATTTCAAGTATAATGTTTTATTTCATGATTTAAACTTTCCGTTAAATTATCTTCGAGTCACGAAATAGTTAAGACACACAATATGTGAAATTCACAAACGAGGTTTGAGAGACAAGAGTTTTTCAACTTTCAGAGGGATCCTGCAAGGATCACTGAGAGAAGAGATGCGTTTGTAATGTTGCCAATATCAACTGGGATTTGGTAAGAGAGCGTGTGGCTTAGCGAAATGAATGGAGTGCAGACAACAGACGGCTGAGAGTCGTCCGTTGTCTACATCTGTATGCAATACAGAAAAGAGTTTGATGATTTAAAGCAATAAAAATGATAGACGCATTAAAATATCAGAGAGATCCTGAAAGGATCTTCGAGAAAGAGAAGCGTTTGCAAGTCTATTTTAGTCGATTAAGTTTATTTTATTTCAAAATTATTTAAATAAATATAATTTTGCGATCGATTCGGTTTAATAATACATATTTAACAATTCAAAGCCAATATGACTTTTTTGTCCTTGTTAAATTTATTAAATGGCTTTTAAATACTTTTTAGTTTTATAATCTCTTTGTTCACTCACTATAATGTTAATACAATATAAGCTCTTTATTCTCATTGCTCATGCACAATCAAGCATTTTCACGCAACTCTGTTGCAATGTCTGTCATAAGTCCGAATACATCCGTCTTTTTATCACATTTAATAACATGTGTTGCGTTTCGGTTCAATTACTCACAGATCCACGAAATCGGAGAAAATGTATCCCTCGATGCTGAGCCGTGGCGGCGATGTGGAAATCGAGCCATACTATTGCCTGCCCGTGGGTACCAATGGGGTACTCAGTGCCCAAATGGCCGCTGCCGTGGCCCAGGCTCAGGCTCAGGCACATGCTGCCCAGGCCCAGGGCCATGTGGCAATGTCCGGCAATGTGGCTGCCGTGGCATGGAGTCAGCCCACCTCGCCCACGCCCCTCAACCGGGGACCCTTCGCATCCGCAGCTGCGTCCGCGCTGTCGCCCACACACGGCTCAGCGGCACATGGAGGCAGCGGCGGTGGCGGAGGCGGTGGTAACAACATAACAGCCTCGCATCGCCTAACATATCCCAAGAAGAATGACGAAGGTAAGTGCAATGCCAAAGCTGAATAAATCTATTTCCTCTTCCCTGCTCATCTCATATGATTTGCATTTCCAATTTGCAGTTCACGGCAGCGCCGCTTCGCTCCTGTCGGGAGGCAGCTCCTTGTACGGCTCGGCGGAGGAACGACAGGCGCATGAGATACGCAGACTGAAGCGGGAACTGCAGGATGCACGTGAACAGGTGCTCAGTCTGAGCAGCCAGCTGTCAACCAATGTAAGTACTCCTCATTCCCATAAATCACAATTCCTGTCAAGTTTTGAGCACCGAATTCCGACTGTCATTCTTATTGTAATCTACTGATAAGTCTGGGCATGTAACTGGTTAACCAATTGTAGATTGTGTTAGTTCTCTCTGAGCCAAATACTCTTAGATCTTAATATTTAAGTGATTTCGAACTGAAAAAGTACTATGGTTTATGCCTCATAGAGTCTGGGAATCAGAAAATATTCAGAACCAAATGCTCTAAGATTTTAATGTATATATCAAACTGAAAGTACTATGTGTCTGATAGAGCCTTGGGAATCAGGACAAATTTTTTTTTTATATGTTTTCCACTTAAATCCAACACTAAAAAAATCAAATTCAATTGCATTTGATATTACTATTATTATCTCTGTTAATGGAACTATTATATGACACTGACTGTGGTATTATATAAACTAAGGAAAGTCAACATTTCTGATCAACTCTTATTGAATTTAAATTTAACTTAAAATCTCTGTAATTGTTATCGTAATTTTTATTAAATAAAATATTTAATATTTTAATTCAAACTATATTAATGAACAATACACATTGACCATAATGATTTAGACTAAACAAAGATAAGGCAAGTTTCTAAAAACATCATTGGATCGGAGCATAGAATACCATACGTAGTCTGCAAAATGAAACAAAATTTTCATTATGGTAGAAAACGCAGAACCGACTTCAAGCGTTGATAGAAAAATTTTAGACTTGTAGTTCATTATTGAAATGAATCTAAGACTCCTTAAGGAAAAGTTGCCATGTAAAATTTCGTGCACAGTTCCTTCTAAGATCTAAGAGATCAGGTGGAAATCAATATAATATATAGGTTACTATTTAAACTTGTTCGATGATTAAGGATTCTACATTGATATATTGTTTGGAAATATCAATTAATTTAGTTATAACATCAATAGTAATCTACCACAATTGCAGCAATTAAATCGCTGTTTTATACTTTGAAATCCATTGTATAAAGCTATAGTTTGTTTAATTTTATAACTAAACATTCAAATGGAATAGATAAGATAGACCTACCTTCAAGTTTTTTAATGGTGTGTAATTTGCGTTACATGATAGAACATATCTTGACAAGGTTTATAACACTTTTCAACGGTTGCAACCGGTTGGTGTGAAACTTTGGCTAATTGCCAGTTGTGGAATCATTTAGTTGGTGCCTCAAAAAGACTGCAACACTCAGCGGCAGCTGTGGCAGCATTTTGCGCAACTCCATTGCCTGCTTTGGGGCGATGCTCAAGAATGCAATTGCTGCCGTAAAATTGCAAGTATGAAAGAGAAAAACCTGGTAACAATGTTGCGGCTGCTGTTGAGCTTTAAATTGCTGCAGCATAACTCCGAGCTTACGCTGGAATTTCCCCTTTCGTCTTGTTCCCCTCTCTCATCACACTGCACTCACCACTCTGCTGCCTTCGATAGTCTCTGTGGTATTTACCTTATCGGATGCTGTAACTGTCGTCATTCGGTTCGCTTATCGGGGCCGCCGTCGAGTCGCATTTTTGTCAAAGCCGTGAGCAACTTTTACACTAAGTTGCCTTCTGTCATATTCTTTTGCATCTCCCTCTCCTTTCTCCCTACCTATCGAATCGAGTAGACTCTTGTGACTGTCTCTTTCGCTGTGTGCAGCTCAAGTTGTCAACAAAAGTCACGCAAAGTCTGATAAACTTCCGTGGCAGTCGAGACAGATGTACTCCAAACGACAGACAAAAGTTGTTGCCTACTTTTGGGCTTGCGGGGTGTTCCCAGGAGCTTGCGGGGTGTTCCAAGAAGCGAAATTGTCTGCATGTGAGCAGAAGTTGATTTCATTGTTGCCCGTGCATATCTATCAAATAACTCGTCAACAATTTCCATCATATGAACACACACATAAATTAAATAAACTTTAAATTGCATTTCCCCAGTTTTGGGTACAGAATGGAGGCAATTTCTTACTTTCTTTCCATCTTTTCTTTTATGTCTTGTAATGCTATAAAGTATTTTATGGCTCCCCCGCCACAACATCTGTCTCGAAATTTATCGAGGCCACGCAGACATATTTCACACTTCTCCAGACATCCATAAATCAGAACCGTTTGAGACCCTGTCTCAAGGTCAAGGCGTACGTGTAAATTGCTCGTTGAATACCATTTGATGGATTCGATGAGTTGCCCGTCAACTTGAACTTCTTGTTCGCCTCATCATCAGTTTTAAGTGAGCTTTAAGCAGCTTGAAAGTTTTTCCCAACTTTTACCAATTTCCGCAGCCAGTCAAGCGTGAAAAATGTCATTTTCGCTCGCTTGCCAGTCAACCGACCAAACGAACAATAATAAAGTTTGCTACAACTTTTCGACTCAACCGATCCCTTCTCTCTCTCTCTCTCTTTCTCTGTGTCTCTATCGCTAAGCAGCTGCCATAAAAGTGCAATGAAATGCGTCTTGTCTAAGACAAAGTCAGAAATACGAGAATAATTGCAATGAAGTTATGTCTGGCAGCATTTGCAGTTATTGCTCGTATTATTATGGCATTGAGTGAGTTCTCGTCTCGTTTTGGTTCCTCAGAAAGGGGTTAGGAGCGGTTTGTAAAGCGAGCGGGGTCACTTCTAATATGATATGTGTGTTCCAAAGAATTTCTGTAGTTATCTACAAATGGGTCTTCTGTGATGGCCTCAAACAGCCATCGCATGTGTACTACAATTTCATTGAAGTCTTAGAAAGTTGAAATAGCAATCATTTGCCCAACAAGTCGAGAAAGCAACCCTAATACTTCGGCAAGTGCAGACAACTTATCTTTTATTAACTAAGTAAATTTGGTGTATAATTGAATTTCATAGTAATAAACGCAAATTATTTAGTGTAAACTTTAGAAAATTGCTATTATTTATAAATATTTTTTTTTACTATTCAAAGCTAAAAACTATTGTGTGATTATGATTGATCACTGATTGACTTTAAACTTATTTCAATACATATATACCAGTTCTTTAACACACTTTAAATTTGTATTCAAATTTACTGAGAAATTTTCATATTTTTTTATTTAAAAACTATTTTGTGAGGTTTCCCACTATTTACAAATTGTGCAAAAAAAATTCATAAGTTTATAATATTATATAAAGTGAAATTTAATCATATGTAGTTATTGATTGAATTTTTCCGAACAGGAAATAAATTCAGAACATATTGTCTAAATGAAAAGCTACATCAAACTTAAAATTATATTTATTATATGTCCTTTTTTTTAATACAACGAATACTTTTAAAAGAAATAGCATTAATAAAAACGTTCCTCGCTTAAAGATAAATCCAATAATAAATATACAGTAAGAAATCTTTTAATATTTCAACAATATATCAACAACAATATCTTCAAAAATTAAAATAAGCCACCAAACAGATACCAACTTCGCTAGCTTGGCTTATGGAAGCCGTTAACTCTCTGACGGCATTAAAAACTTTAAACGTTGCGCAATTTCAACTTTTCCACAAAACGATTCTTGAAGAGACAATGCAATAATTCCCATAGTTGAGTTGACTGTGCTCAATGCCACGCCCACTTTATGTATGTATAGCATTTGAAAAGTTTTTTTAATTGCCCATTCGACGCTTTCCCTTTCCGTCGGTTTTTTCCTTCAAAACTGAGCCAAAGGCTGAGACTCGGATTGCGCCTGGCGCTTAATTAATTTCAGCTGTGTGTAATAACGTCATAAATGCCAATCCGCTGCCCTCCCCCTTCTGCTTCTTCTTCTCCGTTCCCTCTTTTGGCCTCTGCCCTGAGTCTCTTCAGTGGCTCCGTCAGCAGTTTTGTGGCATATTATTTGCTATTGGTTTTTTATTGACAGACATCGAGCAATTTCACTTTGCGGTCGCACAAAGCAACAAAAGTGAGGCGCAGTCCTCAGTCCTAAGTATTTCCTCCCTTTCCCTTCCCCCTTTCCCTTCCCCCTTTCGGTCCACCGATTGTCAGTTCACAGTCCCCAGTTATGTTAGCTGAGTTTGTATGTATTTTGTATTTTTATATGGATTTATTGCATGGCTGTAAGATGCAGTTCTTTAATTTTCTTTCTTATTTTCGATTTGATGAGGTCAAAAATATTATAATTCTGATATTTAGCATTAAACATTGAAATATAAATTAGTTTACATAATGGGATGCAAAATATAATTAATATGTATTATAATTTCAACTTTTTGGAATAAAATAGAATTATTCTGAATAAACATTTTTATCAGATAAACTGAAAAGCTAATCGTCGGAAAGTTACTCTTATTTTTACTTCTGTTTTCTAATTCCCCTTTGAATAAAATAATTTAGTTTTGTATTAAATAAAGATAAGTAGAGAATTATTTTAACCAGAATCTTTCTATTTTGTAAATTATTCTCTTATATCTGATTCTCGTCATACAAAACTAATAACTTCATCAAAAACTTGCAGAACTTTCTTCTCTTGACTATATTCTGACTTAATGCTCCTTTAAGCAGTTCTTCTCCCTTTAACATATTGTTAATATTTCCAGCTATGTCAAACTCCTTACAACAACTGCAAATTGCAGCTCTCGCCTCTTTTCCTCTTTCAATTCAATTGCCCCATTTGCTTGGTCTGCTATCAGGCTAAGCTTTATGACTGCCGCTAATGCACTCTCTTGCCAAAAAGAAAGAGGGAATAAATAAAAATAAATATGGGGAACATAAAGAAGCTTATGAAACTTCCAACCTACATCAACTTTAAACAGCTTTGGCTCTTTTGCCAGCTACAAAAATAGAGACCTCAATTGAGCAACCTTATCACTGACCATAAATATTAAAGCACAGCAATATTAACAACAACAACAACAACAACAACAGCAACAACAACACTAAGCAGCCCTAGAGGCTACATCCAACCACAATTCAAGGCACAACAACAAGCAACACTTAAAACGAGTCTCGAGCCACGCAACGCGCCCATTTATCACGCACTTCAAATTGACCCAACTGACCGATGGTCACACAAACACAACACACCACACATATCAGACACACCATACACATCACACTCACTCACACACACCCACATAGACAAACAGACACATATGTAAGAGCATTAGAAGCGTGTTAGAAAAACCCCCGTATCTCTTAGCTTATCCCCCCTCAAAGCATATCTGCTTCTGCCTCTAATCAAAGCTACACTAGAAAAAAATTAACTTTTAAAATCAGGAATCTTAAAATAGAACCATTTTTGGTCCGAATTTCTTATATTAAGATAATATAAGCAAAAGATTAATAGTCTTAAACTCTTAAGAAAATATGATAATTTGATGACCATCGAATTTTTCACTTTTACAGAAAAATATATTAAACGAATATTTATAAAAATACAAAGTCTGAAAAAAATTAATATATATTAATATCAATTTAAAACAGCAATAACATAATTACATCTTTTAAAATCTATGTTTTCTTTGACACAATGTTTACTTATTCCTTAAATAAGAACTAGATTTTATTTTTAATATTCTTAAAACAAAAAATTGTTTTCCAACTCAAAGAATATTATTATCTGTCACGTGTTTTTTTCAGTGTTTAAGACGATCGACGCAAGCGTCAAATCCGCTGAGCAAAGACAGATGATTCGCAAACAGTAGCAGGGGGAATGGGGGAAGGGGGAAGTGGGGAAACAGAAGTGTGTTGGGGTGAGGGGTAAGTGTGCTACAGCGAGAGATAACAAAAAGTATTTTAAGTTCTTCATTTTAATTGATTTGGGATTAAAGACAATTCGCTTGTCAATATTTGTGCCACTTCAAGTTCTTAATAGAAACTCTTGTGTTTAGAGAGAGGGAGAGGGGGAACCTGGAACTATCATATAAATATTTAAGTTCTGGGCATGTGGCATTATATATTCGACTAGGCAAATAGTTTAATGGACTTTAAATGAGCAAATGCTGAAATTGGTCGCTATACTCAAGTGACAGTTGAGAAATTGTGGCTTGGTTGTAGAAAATTAATTGAGATATATAAACCATAAATTAGTCATGTCATTGTTTATACTAAGAATATTCTATTATTTACTTCACAATTTAAAGCATTTTATTGTTTCTATTTACTTTTAGGTAAGTGTTATTCCGTTCTCAATAGAAATTATCTAAGAATTGGTATGTACAGTAGTTTGTAAGATATTCAGTTGATAAAGTATGATTTGAGTGAAGCAAATATTATAGTGAATAAAATGAACATAATATTTTAATATTCCTGAAATATATAGTAGAAACATGCCTTACTCTGCAGTCTTAATATAGTTATATCTGAGAGGTTTCTGTTTTGTATACTTATAAATATACTAAAAGACTTCGCCCTAATCGCTTCGCTCGCAGAAATGAAATGTAGATATGTGCTTGGCTCACTAATAAAAGATTAAAATTGAAAATGTATAAGTATACTATAAATGCAAACTTTGACCCCGAGCTAGACGTATTTGTATATCGAATATTTAAATTTCCCGATGAAATCGTCAAATCTGTGTTGTGCCAAAACTTAAAACTTGTATCACAAGTGATTTCGCCTGTTCGATGCTCAATGAGTGAGTGAATAAGTGAGTAAGTGAGTGAGTGAATGAGTGAGTAAGTAAGCCAGTGAGTGAGTGAGTTCATTGAGTTGTGCATTGAACAGATAGGACAACATTCAATAATTTATAATGGAATAAAAAGATTCTTAGTCACCTTGAAGAATTAATTAGATTTAATTAACTGGTCAATCAATTTCAATTTGTGTTGCTGTCGTCAATAGAACAAAATATCTTTCTTTCCTTTTCCTAAAAGTATACGTAATTGTTTATCTACAATAAGCCAAGTGCCTAATCCCAAAGAGCTTTGCTGCATCAGAAATCAATTGCTTAGTTTGCTAATGACCCATATATATTATCATTGCTCGAATCCATCCCAATAAGTCGACTAAAACGCTCAACTTATGCCAGTCAATGACTTCTCCTCCAGCTCCAAAGCTACAGTTCCTCCCCGTGTCACTCAGCCTCCCAACGCATTACACATGAGTTGGCAAGAATTAAGAACCATAAGTTGAAAAGATATGAGACAGCGAAGTATAGTGCATATAAATTTTGGCTGAGAAATGCTTGCCTTGGCAAATGTCGAGGACGAGGCCAAATATCCCCTCTGCACTTCCTTCCCCCCATTGCCAAAAGTCAATGGTCAATGGCGTCTCAATTTAACATAATCAATCATTTTTTAAGTTGCTTCCCTCTCATCCTGGTTCTATTCCAACAATCAGACTCGTTAAACAAACTCCAAAAGTTTTTACAACTTTATTATGCCGGTACCAACCCCCCCCCCTCACTGGTTTCTTGTTTTCCCCTCTTCCCATGCCGCTTAATCGCGATTTTCGGTTTGACTTTGTCGCTGGCGTTGGCGCCGCAGCGTCTCGTGCTAAAAATAAATGACGCCAGCACATAAAGCGACTGCAGCGAAACCCCCTCTCCCCTTTATATCCCCTTGGGGTGCTTTGACTAACTAGAAAACACAAATTTGCACAATTTTTTACTCCTCTCTCTCGCTCAACTCCATTTGCCGTCGTCGTCCTTTTCACTCAGGAAGCTGCGTCTATAATTTTTTTCTCTCTACGCTGAATAGTTTTGCCAACATCTAAATAAAAAGCGAGTCGATGGGACAGACGACGACGGTGGCAGCGGCGTCGACAGAGGCGCCACTTTGGCGCCATTGCTCGCCCCAGTCACCGTCTGCGTCGTGGCTCCTGTGGCAACAATATCCTGGACTGGGCTATGTGTTCCTTTGAATGCCCTGTAGGGCATTGGGTTATGAGATAAACCATCGTCATAGGAACACAACTAAAACTACAGAACTGACTTCTTTTCAAAAGACTTTTAAAACTATCTAGAAGACCGTAATAATCAGAGATTTAATGTCGAATGGATAAAATTAAAGTAAAGAATGCGTTTAAAAACACTCTTAAGAAACCGAAGATTAACATAAAAAATGTGAAAATTAAATTATTTTTTTAATTCAATTATTTTGATAGTTTGGTATGCTATTTTATATTACTGATAAATCAAAAAATAATATTTGTAGGCTTTAGAAATGTAAAACTACTTAAGGAAAATTATAAATTTTAATATGCTTCAAATATTTTTACACTTAATATTCCCATTTTTACAATAAAATTTCTAGCTGACAGAAACAGTTATAAAAAAAGTTTCAATATTCTTTAAATACATCCACATGAAAAATAGTCATTTTAAACATTAAATAAAATATTTGTTAATCTATCCTTTAAATATCTGTATCCACATTCAATGCTCTCATATTCACTACATAATTTTGTAGCGTATTGAAGCTGTCATAAGACTCAGCTAAATTTTACTGTTCCCCTCCGTCTCTCGCATCGATTACTGTTTTTGCCGTTTTGATGCTGTTATTTGTTTTGTCGCCGCCGTCAAGCCGCCGCTGCTGACGCTGACGTCGTCGCCACCGCTGCTACTTCTGCGTCGCAGCAGGACGCTTGATGCGTCTGCCAAAGGATTTGGGAGTCGAGTGTGTCATGTTCAGTTCCGCATTTGATGCGGCAGACGTCGGAACGCACGCACAGCGCCTGGCAACATTTCGGAAGGCAATCAATAACTTGGCAACATGTTGCTAACGCACTTCACATGTTGCTGATCGTCAGACAATCGATGTCTCGCTCGCTCACTCGCTCTCGCCGCAAGTAATTGAAGTCATGCTCTCTGCGTTGCCATTTCGCTCTCTCGTTCTCTTGGCTCTATTTTAGCGCGCTCTCAACTGATCTTTCTCAACGTATTGTTAGTACAGCGTCAAATTCTCAGCGAAGCGGACGTGCTGCGCGTCGCCTTGTATTTTGTATCTGTAGCGAAAAGTATCTGAGAGCCGAGTGTCGTGTAGTACGTTAAACGTGAGAATCGCTCAGGCTACATACGTGATCGTGTTTGTTGTTTATTTATTTAACTGATTACTGGAGTGTGTGAAGCCAAATCCAAGCCAAGTGTTGCGTGAATTGTGATTTAAAGAAAGGTTCATTGAGCATATTTTTGTTATGTGCTGAAAAGCTTTTAAATCTATTAATAAATTGAACCCAGGGCCTTTAAACGTGTTTAGTGTTTTTGTAACGCGCGATAAGCGAAACGAAAGGAAATAATATAAAGCAAAATTAATATATATGTATATTTAATGGCAAACCGGTCGCTGGATTCTACGGGTTCTCCAAGCAGTGTAAAGTTCAGCTGGTCAGTTAACAAAACAACAAAGTGAACCAAAACCAACATCCAAAAATCATACAAATTATCGTGTCGTATGTGACACGGAAAGATAACAAACCAAATTGCATACAACTGTTGAAATTAACCGAAAGATAAAAAGATTAAAGTTAAAGCAAATAAATAAACAAAATGTTGCCGCAACACTTGCGATGCGGAAGCTGAAACGCCATAACAAAATATATAGTACAACAACAAACTGTGCCAGCCAAACAGTGAACCAGTAAAAAAAACTCCCAGCTCTAAATTTCGTCCGCTCAAAACCTCAAAGCGTGCTTATTGCTCAAAGCCTATCCAATATCCCCTAATATCAAGAGTGTCGCCTACAGTGACTCGACTAAAGTTACACACAAGTTGCACAATCAGCGGACTACAATACAACAATACCAAAATGTATAATATAATGGAACAGGAAAATCTGCAACATCAGCTGGGGTATATACTATAGTATACTACGAGAATTCGAGTATGTGGAAAGGGAAATTAAACAAAAGACGAGACGATGTGAAGGGGTGTGACTTGGTTGTCATAATGAAACGCAGTTATTGTTTCTCATCAAACAGCAGCAAATTAAGCAGACAGCGAGAGAGATACATAGAGAAAGAACGAGGGAGAAGAGACATAGAGCGAATGGTAGAAAAGAGTACAACAATGGCAAATTGTTTAATGGAGCATATCGTAATGAACTGCGCAAATTGTTCATAGAGTGCATCCGTAGATGTTGAAAGATGCAGGCAGAGGCTTCGACCTGAAAACGGGGTCTAAAAATTAGTTTTTTATAAAATATATACTGCATGTAGCGACAAAGTAGTTAAGCAATAAAGATCATATCTTGGTTCGTATTTATATTGCCTATCTAATTTTATGCGATTATATCTTTTGTTTTTTACTTCTTTGAGAATCGTATCTTTATGATCAATTATAAGACTATACAATCGTAGGGCTACCTAAATAAATAAAGGACACTTTCTGGCCCAATTTGCAATTGTACACAGAAAAAAATCGGAGTTTCAAAAATCATTATTTTCGCTCTCAGAAAATATATTGTAATTAGTGCAGCTCTTATTTGAGTTTTTATCTAAATCAGACCGTTTTGGTTAATTTCTCTATTTTAATACAGAAACCATTCTTAATACATGCTAATGTCAATAATTTTAATTTGACTTTTATTATGAGTTTTTCTTCTATGCTAAACTTTAAACGGTATTTGCTTACTTTCTGTTTAATATGTTTTGTTGATGCTACCTGCTCGGTTGTCAGATCTCAAAGACCCCATTTGCGTTAGCTGCAGTTGCCATTTTATTTTTATTCGCTAATGGCTAACCAAAGCCCGTGACAGGCCAATATATCACAGCAAACAGAAACAAATCCCGAAAAATACAGCACAAAAAAAATAATCAAATTAGGTCTGACTGTACAGTGTTCAGTGTTCAGTGTACATATGGCTATGTTAGCAGCATTCAATCCGAAATTCCCAGCACCCTCAACTTCACCCTCATCCCGACAACACACGCACACACACATGTGTGTGACACAACGACAGCTGTGTGTATGTGTGTGAGAGAGTTCCTCCTGTACCTAACGGAGGTGTAGTGTCACCCTCCCCGGAACCGCTTGCTTTCATCTCGTCTCCAGTTGCTCCTCCCCCCTTGAACCGCTCCGAACGCATTTGCGCGTTGCGTGCGATCAATTAAATGAAATTTTGGAAGTTCTCAGCGTCACCCTCGCATCCTGTGGCTTAGCTCTCAAATATGTACACGAATATATTCATTTTTTGTTTGTAATAAATTCTTATTAGAATTTGGCGCCTCGGGAATGCCAAGAGGAGGAACTTCCCCAAATGTGAGATTTATGACCCTGTGAACAGTTTTGTGTGCCGTTGCCTTCAGCTTATAATGCTTAATA
The DNA here is from genome assembly GCA_018901795.1 of Drosophila sp. st01m. Lineage (NCBI taxonomy): Eukaryota > Metazoa > Arthropoda > Insecta > Diptera > Drosophilidae > Drosophila > Drosophila sp. st01m. The sequence goes on from JAEIFG010000269.1 coordinate 2,424,289, forward strand.
TCTTTGAACTGCAAAGTTCAACGCAAGCGTCTTTTTAACTCAAGTATTTTAATTGAAATAATATTGCAATTAATTATACTGCAGCAGAGCCTCATTTTGTGTGATGAAGATTGATTTTCACGTTGACTGCGGGGAAAATTGTCAGGCGCAGCTAATGAAAATTGTCGTTTTTGCTGGAGAAAATTAATTTTTAATTTAAGCATGCAGCCTTTAACTTTGAAGTTGTCTTTCTTGTGATTTTTCTTTCGTTTGAACTGCCGACAGCATCGAAAACATTTTCCCTGCAATTTTCCTCATATGCATCGTTCCATAACTGCAGTCCGTTTATAAGGCGTGTAAAGAGCTCCATTTCGACTTCCTTATAGACCCTCTCCAGCCTTCCCACTTTATATAGTCTCTATAAACCAACTGACATTTAAACCAATTGCTCTTCAGAGTTTGAGTTTGCTTCCTTTAAAGCGAGCCGCAGTTTTGCTTGAATTTTCCAAAACAATTTCCATTGATTGACTTTCTCGACTGTCATTGCTCCGACAACACACACACTGATGTTTGCTGGCATTTTATTTGCAATTGGTTGAGGCTACAGAGACAAAACAAACAAGCAAACAAGTAGGCAGTAGGTGGTAGGACAGATACCCTATACTCAGTTGATGATAAAAATGCTTTAGACTTATAAAATTGAATTTGAGAACAATTCACAAATAGAATTGGCACGATTAATCATTTCATACACATTAATCGATTATTTTGTCGCAACTCTCGATTTTATTGTCGAAAAACGCACTTTGATTAATTGAGTCTTTAATCGATTATATGTTTCACTCAATAATAATCAAAATAAAAGGTGACAGAGCAAATTGCCAAAAAACTTATGAAATATATATAAATGTACTTTGGTGCCAGCAGACCGTCTTTTTTCAATGGTTGCTGCCACTGCCACTGAAAAGATAAATGAGTCCTCGATTCCTTATTAAATAAATAATAATGTGTCATTATAAGCAATTTTTACGTTAATTGCAGCTTAAAAATTACAATTAAAATTTTAAAAATTTGTGCAAATTGAAAAATTAATTGATTTATCCATTAGTATCAATTTTCTTAAATTGATTGTTTGTCATCAATATTCCCAACATTCAACCAACAAAAAGTATATCGAATACTAAAATTCTCTAAAATAATATATAAAAATATAAAATCACTGTCCCTATTGGATAACTGATTGTCACCCCGCTGCAAATCTCTTTTAATTTATTCGGAATGTTTACAGGGTATTGACATGCATGTCAACTACTGCCAACTGAGTCGATCAATGTCGCTCACCTTCCCCTCCCTCCATCCTCCACCCAACACCTACACCCTTCACAAATGGGTCGGAGCCAAACTGTCTGCTCCGGCAGCTGTGGAGTGTTTTGCATTTCTGTGTTTGTCCGCCATGTAAATGCTATGTAAATATTTGTGAGGTCCCAACAACGTCTCTTCGCAACACCTTCAATAAAAAATATCCGGAAAACGAAATCCTGGCGCGGCACTTAATTAATAGGCACAATTTTATGAGGTTCAATTGTTACCCAAAAAATCCAATCGATCCCAGACTCAAAACTACCGAGCTACTGTTCTACCCGGGGCTAATGACCCGTGAACAGCGACAAATCTACGGCGCATGGATGACATGCTTAGGTACGAGAAGATTGGGTGTAGGATTCTACCTGTTATACAAAAGAGTTGTCCATGGGAAACTTGGGAATCTGTGTGTCTCTCCGATGTCTTGGGCTCGGTTTAATTGGCGGAAAGGCGGCGACAGCCGGGCGAACCTTATTTTTATTTGGGAATACTGGTAGAAAATATTAATTAGCATGAGGATATCGGCGGAGAAAGAAGAAGAAAGCCATAAAAGAGAACCAATTGATGTGGGAAAAACGGCGCTAAACATGAACAAAGTTTTTAAAGCTGAAGGGAAACAACCATATAAAGTATGGAAATATGAGGAAGCCAGCAATTAAAATAATTATTACAGAAAGAATAGAAGATTATAGAATAGTGATGGCATAATTAGGCAGATATTCGGTGATATCACGAATTAAGAACATATAAATAAATACAGTTTCATATTAACAGAATTTTAATTGGCAAAGAAAACTACAATACATTTATTTATATTTTATGTATTCAATATCATTGTCATTCATAAATATTGGAAATACGTGGTAAATAATTGGCTTGGTATACCAAAGAGTATTTATTTTTCACTCACTCTCTCAGTTTTTTTATTATAGTTTATCAAACATTAATTTATATCTGTAATTCCATACACTATATACATTTATATACAAATAATTCTCTGCATAGAAAAGAGCATCTTGATAGGATACCACTTGGTAACATCGCACTTAAGCACACCTGATAGCATAATTACATTAAAGTTGCAACCCGTTTGAGTGTCCCCTGTTGCATTACACTAATAAGCTGTATGGTCATTTCAAGGTTCGCAATTTCCTAGATTGCACCTTGTAAGGATGACTAATTGGCCTCTGCTCGCTGCTTGGCAACATGTTGCCATCTGCCTCTGCTGCCTCAGCTGCCACCTCGGCAGCAGTTGCTACCTATGCGCGTTTGTTGCAGCCGTCTTTGCCACTCAATAAACAGTCATTATCAGTGGCTTTGTCGTCTTTATAAAATGCGACAGAGTCGCACCTTTAAAAAGGGCCCGGCTTGACTTGATGGTATAAAAAAATGACTGAGCTGATTGCAGATGCCTCAAAAGGTTCAAGTGAAGTTGCGCCCAGCTACAAATCATTAATCAGCTGCAACAAATATTTGTGATACTCGTAGTTGTTGCAAGTTCTTGTTGTTACAATTACAACAACCGGTTGCAGTCTGTTGCACAGCTGCTTTGATTACAACACTGCTGCTGTTCCCTCTCTCTTTCTGATTGTTACTCTGCCCCCTCATTCTAATGACTGTTCGTGTGTTGCAGTTGTAGTTGCAGCCTTTGACAATACACAAGAGCGACCTACGTGCAACCGATTGAGAGGAGACGCGTCTTAAATGGAACATTATTTCAAGATCTCAGTCTGTTCTCAGTTCTAGGAATCGCAGCCCTTTTGCTCTTATCTATGTTGCTTCTATTTAGTGTTTCATTTTCTGGTGAAAAATCCAACAAAATTTAATTATCATTATGCCACATTATCTGCTTTAGTTCTTTCGTCTCCTTCTTCTGTTTCTTGTTGCCGTTGGTTAATTCAATAAATTGGATGTGCACTTGAAAAGTTGATAGGCAATCTTTTAATTTAATTTCTTGGGATTTGTTTGCAAGATTTAAAGAAAAATATTACATTAGAATTTCAATTGTTTGTACTCAAAATAATAAATTTAACATTATAATTTTTTATTACTTTATCCTCTGTGTAGACAGTCTTTAATTGTTGCTAACAATGCGACATTCCTGGCACCTTTATCCTCGCACTAGCTGCGTTGTTTGTTGTCCGGTCTTGTTGTTGTTGTTGTTGCTGCTGTTGGTATTGTTATTGTTATTGTTTGTCATTAGTGGCACCGTCCAATGCAAGGCGCATGTTAAAGAAACATAAACAGAGAAACACAAACGAACCTTAACCCCATGGCCAGGCTGGGCACTTACCCGAAATGCATACCCGAAAATGAGAAACAGCAACGAAAGTAGAGGGGAGTGCGGAGAATAAAAAAATAAGAGAGAAAAACTTTTTTATTATTATTATTGCCGACGTTGCAAGATGGGGGCTGCTGATAATATGACAGAGAGCGACCCAGCGACGAGACGACCCAAAAACTCATCAACATAATCAACAGAAGCGCAGTGAGGAGAGTGAAGCAGCGAGGCAATGTTGCATGCAACATGCACAAGATACGAGTGATTGTTGCCTGACAGCACGTTGAGAGTCGTGAACGGGGAACTGGGCAATGGGCAATGGGCAATGAGACTGTTGTCAGGCCAACGAATAGCATCTGTCTGTTTACAAGTTTATTCTATATTCGGATATATATATATAATAATAATTTCATGTTGTCCATCAAGTGGACAAGCGGAGATGCGGGAAGTGCTGCACAGTCGACAGTCTGTCTGTGTGGCAGCTGTAATTACTGCAACTCGAGTGGAACTCAGAACAAAACTTGGTATCTATTCTTTTATCATACTAAAGTATAATCGTATGTGAGTGAGTGGAGACTTATCAGCATGCAGGCACATCCATTTTGAGCTGCATTCATTATCTTAAGTATTCAAGCTACGTACCACGTCTGTCTGCCCCCCGGGTTGCACTCCAACTTAGACTCGTTGATAAATTGTTTGTTGACGTGATTTGTATACAGACAATTCGATTTGGTTCGATTTGATTCGTTTTTGATTCGTGTCGATTTGATTAGATTTCGATTTCTTGACTTTGCATGTGTTTTACTTAAGGTTTGAGGTTTGGGGATCCATTATTGACCGGTAGCTACAATTGAGTTTCCTCCAACAGTCTACAGACATCAAGTAAGAGTACGATATGCAAATTTACGAGTATATTTATTCCGCAAATGAAAGAGAGCATCGGTTAATTTTCTTCCAATTTTCGCATGTTTATTTCGATACTTTCTACACGATTAACAGTGTCTGACAGATTGATGCATGTGTTGATATCTTGATTTTCTTCCTCTTGATCATGTCGTGTCTAGGCCAACTATGTATCTTATATTTTATAACTGATCAACCTATAAGTTGCAGGCTCATAATTCAAGAAAAAGGATATGATCACAGTTTATTTTTGACATAAACTCTATACGAATCTGTTTCTATGTTTATATTAGAACCTTTATATCTGGAGTCTGTGCAGTTTAAGCATCTATTATTTCAGAAATTGCATCTATATATTTTATTACCCCCATTCGCAGTCCTTAATATGCATTTACAGCAACGCAATTCAATTGCATGACTGCATCTTTCACAATGAGTTGACATTTAATTAAATGCACTAAAGCTATATATGTATATTGTGAATACATAGACTAGAATGCCATATTTGAGTACACAGATGCGGATACGTAATGGACAATCCCCTTGACGACTCTGACGTAGTAGGAAAGACACACTTAAAAGTAGTTTCAGTTCGTATTACGTCCTCCCCCATTCACTACTATATGTGCCTTCACTTTAAAGCCTCTTTGGCTCAAGTTACATAGTCTAATATTGTTATTACAGAAAGCTCTAAACTTAAATTAGACTCAATTGTTTATAATTTACAATCGCATATGTCAAGTGCGTCGTTCGCCGACCACTTGAGGAAGTGCCCAGCCTTCATCTCAAGCTCTCGATCTTCGTCTGTGTCTCCGTCTCCGTCTCGTCTCCTTCTCGTCGAGATCTCGAACTCACTTTTGAACTCGATGGGGTAAGACCAGTGATGGCAAGTCAGCTTTTTCTCCGTCAGATCTGACGTTTTGTGACTGAGTTTTAGCTTTATTGAAAGTTGCACTGTCTTTTATCAGAGTATAACATTGCTTTTAATCGAAATTAATGGCAGGGATTTGCAGTAGCTTTAAGATTCCTAAAGAACAGCATAGATAGAAACCTGGATGAGTAATCCCATATTTAGGAATTGACCCAAGTGATAAGGTCAAATGATATTGTAAATAAAACTTTGGTCATAGATTATTTAATATTGACGGATTGTAATGAAGCAGGACAAATAATTAATGCCATAATAATAATGAAGATGTCATTAGAGTTTAAAATGTTAATGGCAAATAGTCCCACATTGCTGCAAGCGTTTGTTTCTTGAAAAAACAACTAAGTGGTGTTGCAGAAATAAAAACCAATCAAAAACTGACAATTTAATTTGCTTTTCGGTTGGGCTACATTTCTAGAATATGGTATTTTGTTTCCAGCTTTTTTGAAATGTTAATATAGCTTTTCGAGCCCTAAAGAGTTGACAACACTAAGTTAGACTCAAACAGAAACGGGTTGAGTTCCACTTTGTTCAACTTCCACCCGCTAAATTCACAGAAAAGAAACTGAAAAGACTCGAATCAACGTCGACTTCTCACAGCAGGTTTCGTGCCCAATTAATGCAGTTCGATAAACGATATAAAATCTTTTTTATACTATAAAACCTAAAATGTTGTTTTGTTTTTACTATTTTGGGTCGCTAAAATGTTGTATGTTTGCTGGCGCTCCCTTTCTACTCAGTTTTTTTATATTTTTGCATATATAAATAAATATGCATAAAATTATAAATTCTATGAGCGATAAACGCTCTCTGATAAGCCTGAATGGTTTGGGAATTGTTTTCTTTAAATCCGAAAATTCACCTATAAATAAACCATAAAAAACATTTTGATGACGTGCACGAAATGTTTATCGTCTTATTTTTCGCTGTGATGTCATGTTTTCTATAAAATTAAATATAAAAAATATATATACACTACATCTGAACACACCTCAATAATTATATCAAGCATTAGCTTTAAGAGAGCTGCTGTCATTGGGAACAGTTCTCCAACGGAGGCAAAAAACTGTCCGCATCCAAATTGAAACAACAACTCGACCCAATTAAAAGCCTACAAGAGAGACGTCTCTAAAGACTTACAAACACACACTACACACAACTTGCGTGTTGTTGTGGCATTTACAAGTGTTTTTTCTTATTCTTTTTTAATATTTTATTCAACTGTTATTGGGGTACCAATGACTTCATAAGAGTTAAGTATGATTACGTTCATACGGATCTTTGAAGAACCCATTCGAAGACCTTGTTAAAAACTCTAATTTAATAGAACGAAACAGTCTGAGATGAAGCGAGAAGTGCAATCTCATGATAGCTATATGTAACCAATTTTACAATTAACACTGTCTGGTCTATCCGATGTTATGAGCTGCGTTTTGACCAAATAAATATTAATTCACTCACTAAGAGCTCAAATGCCAAATAAATCTTTTGAATGATTGTAAAGTTAATTTAAAGTTTGGTTTTGTTGCTAGAAAGTCAGTAGCTTTAAAGATATCTCTTTTTGTGGGCATAAATTATATAAGCTATAGAAGAATTATTCAACTTAAAAAATCTGGGTTTTCAATTCATTCATTAGTTTATAAAAATCTCATGTGATACGTTTAGCAATCTAAGAATGTTTAAAATCTAGATTGGAAACGAGAGTTTTTATGATTTTCGTCTTCTATTTCTAACACTTTATTTACATCTATTTCTCCGAATGAGAGAAGAACTTTTCAGAGTTCCGACAACCTTGGGCATGTGACAGTTCACGCCCCCTTAGCGACCTCCTCTACTATACCATATATCGAATGAGTGACTCGAAGCTACTTAGCATTGCAATTGACAGCCTCAATTTGATTAGTTGAGCGAATTTTTTCAGCCTTATTTTTCAACCGGTTCTGACATTGAATATTTTAAATTCCAAATTTTTTAGTTATATTTTTTTTGGCTTTGTTTATACTTTTTTTATTAGGAGCTGGCACAGTTGCCAACAATAAGTATGTTGCTTGCTTATTGCGCATTTTGTCAACAATTTGACGGACTGGGATTATTGAGGCAAAAAGTGGCAGATCTACTTGATTCTTAGCTGATCAACATCAGACAAGTATTCGTATGAATACGAATGTGAGTAATCGTAATACGACTACTTTGTTATCCCCAGATGAACTGGTAGCACATGTTGTGTCTCTGTGATGATGACTTCGACTTGATGATCTGGGATCTTAAGTATTTCGCGCTTTAATCTTGTGAATCCATAATTCATTTCATTTCCTTAAAACATTAATCAAATGAGACGTCCGTCTCTCGGTCTCTCAGTCTCTCGGTCTGTCTGTCATCTTGTGCGTTGGCTGATTTTTATTTTTTTGTTTTGTTTTTCTATTATTTTTATTTTTAAGTTGCTTGTTTTTTTCTATTGCTTTTTTGGCTGAAAATTATGGCAATTTCCTTGTGAGATTTGCCTCGATTGATAAGCAGCCACGTCGTCTAGACTGGAGCGACCCTCGGCAGCAGCAGCCCACAGGAAAAGCAGCAGAAAAAACCTAGACAGACGTCACTGCGATAAGCCTGTGGTGGGAATGCCACATCCCCCCCCTTCCCTCTCTCTCACACGTCGATTAACTCGAACGCCCAGTGACTGTAAAACTGTGCAATTCGTTAGTGAAAGCTGGCAAACAGCGCCTGACAGCCAGTTAGAAACGCCTCGGAAATTCAATTGACATTTGCCACAATTTTCGTAGCACCATAGAAATTCCGTTGCAACAATTGCATAATCATTACATAGTACAATAATCAATATGCAAAACAATTATACACCTACGTGCTACTCAAAACAATGCAATTTAAAATGTCGAATTCGCATTCTGTCAGGCCTTGAGTTCATTTTTGTTGTCGAATTATCGACAAACCAAAATTAATTTGATTTATGTGCGATTTATTCAATCAACTTTCAGTGCAATTTGCTGTGCTTTTCAAACTACGCTGCTTAGACAAAAGTATCTATGTTTCTTACAATGCGACACATTTTATAAATTGTATTTGTTGCACTTCCTTTTGTCCCCATTTTGCATGTGTCATAAATTTTATAATCTGAGTTGCCGCAGAACCATAGCTCAACTTTTGTTGCCTTGTCAAACTGCAACTGCAACTGCAACAGAGCAACACAATAAAAATTGATTGAATGCTCCAGAGATACATTTTGAAGACTAAACATTGTATTGTAAATTAGACAAAGATGTATTTAAGAATATTTATAAGGTTCTATTTTTTTCTCTACTGTGGAACAGCTAATATTTTGGTCTGTTCCGATATACACATTTTACTTTATACGACTTATTATTAATTTATTAAAAATGCGCTTAATTAATATTAAGTTCTCCAGCTTAAATATAATTCAAAGCGAATACTGTTTCGAAATGAAATTAGAACAGGTAAAGGATTTTCAAATCCCTAAATTTTCAAGTAAAAACTCACACGAGTTGTTATAAATATGTTTTGTATAAAATCATTAAAGTTAAATCAAGAAAACGAGAAATAAGTGATGTAAATGCAAATTTAAAATCGTATTTTATATCGAAATAGAAAATCCCCTATATGAATCATGTTGTCAAAATCATCGTAAAATAGTAGATCAAGTTGCAGATTTCGAATTTACGAAAAAAAAAACCGTGTTTTTAATGCAATTTTCATCACAAAATATCCGCGTACTTTTAATAAAAATCTTATTTTTATAGTATCGTTTTATGTCTCTTTCCTACTTTCTGATCAATTTATAAGTCATTTATTTCGGTTGCTCATTAAAATTTGAACGATTTAACTTAATTGGGCAAATTAACTACATTGAGTTGTGTTTTTATTTGGAAATCGATCTACAAAACATAAGCGATATAAAGTACTCGATAATCGCTTCCGAAACATAGAGTTGTCGATATTTCGATGTATCTTTACATCTGTATAAAAATCACACTGCATTCGGATATTGAATAACAAAAACAAACTATTTTTGAAAAATATTTAACAGATTTAATTACTTTTTCAATGTTTAGAGTAATATTACTTGAAACTAACTCCGCATTATGAGCACTATAAAGTATTCTGTTATTTCCAAGTAGTTACAATGAATTTCTCTTTTAAAAGAGTTTTTTATTCGAGTTGTGTCTTTTTTCTTTACAATCTTCAAGGCCGCTCTATAAAACTCTCTCTGTAATTTGTATTTTTCTAAGTCTAAGAAAACATTTCCTGGTTCTGCGGGGCGTGGCACTAAATCTATATGATATCGCAGTCTTTCTCGACAGGCTGCCAACTTAAAGAGTTTTAGTTTTATCAACTCTTTGACACTTGCGACTGGCGAATCGAGCACTTAAAACATATCTATAAGTATCGACAATGTTGATGCCATGTGGCGACTCAGAGGCTGCAACAGTTTATGCCACATGCCAGGCAGTCGTTGTTGCTTTCGTTGTTGTTGTCGTTGTTGTTGCTGTCAATTGGTTTGTTAGTTGGACTGCAGTCGTTGACACTTGAAAGCGGACTTGGGTTCGACTCTGGTTCTGATTCTGATTCTGATGATGGTTCTGGTTCTGTTTCAGTTTCTGTTTCGGTTTCTCATTCTGGTTGAGGTTCTTATGTCGAACCATTGCAAAACTAGCTGACTTTGCTAAATGACAGCTTGACTCATGCTGTTGTTGTGCAACAACCAACAAAAAAACCATAACAATAACAACTTGCAAATGCAATAAATAACAATTTTCTAATGTCATCAACATACGCTCATGTCTTTGAGCCTTGCCCCCTCTTCATTGTTCTTTCTGTTCTGCAGCTGCCTCAAGGCAACTTGTTGTTGCTTCCCTTGTTGCTGTTGCTGTTGTTGAGGCGACTCTCAGCTTTGGTATTTCCCTCAGTTGTTGCTGCTGTTGTTGTTTTATAGCGCTGCGTGAATTGGCTGTAATTGTTTTGATTGCCGTTCATGGCTTGTACTTCACACTCTCTCTCGCCCTCTCTTTCGCACTCTCTCTCTCTCTGTCGCTCTGTCTTTGTTTGAGTTCTAATAAGCAACAATTTTAATTGTTGAGACTAGAGAAAAATGCAGCTTTGCTAATGTTGAAATCGCTCAGCATCAATGGAGTTATTATAGATGAAATAATAATAATAATTGTTACAGTGGAGCAAAAGCTGTTATATTTACTTCTAAAGGCGCACTCAAGCGAGTTTAATGTGTCAGAATAAATTCAGAAATAATACTCATTCGAACTCTTTTTCGTATAATTATAAAAACAATTAAAAAGTATAAATTTTTATAAGTAACTTTTAAAGGCACTAGAATTTTGTAATATATTAAATATTAAGACAAATGGGAAAACAATTTAAAAAATTATATTTTTGGCATAATCTTCTCTACAATTGTTGAGATTTAAAACAGGACTTAAGATTACCTTCTCTCTTTTGAAGTTTGGAAGATTCCTGCTTGTAAATTTAACTTATGTAATATTGTGAAATTCAGTAGATCACTTCAGCATTCCGTAATTCTTAGCAACTCCCTTCTTCACTAGCTTGAAATTAGCTTTAAGCCAAGTGAGTCTTTTAATGCTCTCAAACGTAGCATTGAAAATTTGACAACTCGTCGTCAAATCCATTAGACTCACTCTCCATTGTTGTATTTAACCATTCAGGTAATGTCTCGTGGGTTTTCGCGCCTTTTTTTGGAGGCCGTCAATCAAAATCTCTGACAGTCAGTCATGTGAAATAGATGTTAATTAGGCGTTAATGAGACGCTTACTCGACCGACATTAAGCAAATAAGAGGAGGGGGCTTTGGGGGATATGTAACTGGGCGTGGCATGAGGCTTGTGGCAAGTTCATTGCACGCCGCATCACAACTTCAATTTCTGAATTGTTGGACTTCAATTAAGAATGATTGATGCAGCTTTAGTTTAAAAGCGAGAGGTCCCAGATCGCAGATCGCAGATCGCAGATCCCAGATCTCGATCCGAAGCAATGAGCAATGAGCACGCTGAGGGACAGAGACCCCCAGGGTTGATAATAAATTATAAACCTCCATTCGAATACAGCGTCAACTAATCAATGTGGCATCAAGTGAAAGACAAACAAGAAGAATAAACAACATGAAAACCTTATGAAAAGCCAAAGTTAAAATCCCCAAAACGAGAGCAGTTCAAAAACTCCATCTCCAAGTGGAAGAATCAACCAGAGACAACTCCCAGCGATGTCCGCTGCCAGCGCCAGCAATCGACCTCCGACGTCGCCGCTCTACGATGGCTATGCGACAATCCGAGCTCGAGGTCTGACCCGCTCCCGCTCCATACGCGCCGCCGAGGCGACCGAGGCAGCAGCCGCCGCCAAACCACACGAGCTGCAGGCGGCGGGATTGAGATTGGAGACGGCACAGCGGGAACTGGGCGGACAGAGGAAGCGCACCGTCTCGCTGAGGAGCAACTACAGCCAGGGCAGTCATGGGGAGGAGATCTATGCCAGAGCCAAGCCCGTGCGAACGCCCACCATTGGATCTGAGCTGGAGCCGATCTATGCGAGTGCGACGACAACGGCATCGAGCAACTCGGTTGGTGTCGTCGTTGGCTTTCGTCCGTTGTCGGATGCGTCGAGCTCCTCGGGCGGCGGCTCAATGCCCTGCGACTATCAGAGCGTGAAGAAGAACTCCCGCTTCTCGCTGGACTCGCTGCAGAGCAGTGCGACGCCCAAGACGCCCGACTACAACACCGCCGGCGAGGAGGAGCACATCTTTCTCTACACCGCACCGGAGAGTCCCAAGCGGCGACTGGACAGCGGCCTGCGCAGCTCCTATGACAGCTCGGAGCGTGTTTGCTACTCGCCGGTGCCGAGGCTCAGCTTCGATATGCAGGAACGCGACTCCCGACGTGCCACACTGCGTCACAGCTCGGTCAGCTCGACGGGCAGTCGGCGGCCCATGACGTTGTCCCTGACGGAGTCGGTGCCGTCGATGCCATCGGGGCCACCGTTGCTGTCTCCCACGGGACTTCCACCGCCAGCACCTGTGCGCCGCGAGAGTCTCTATGCGAAGCCAAAGATCTATGCCACGCCCACACGGCCACCGACCACAAGACGCCTTAATCTGTACGAGCTGCCGATTGTGACGCAGCGCAGCAACAGCACCGAGTTGCTGGAGCGCTCCTACACCAGCCAGAGCCTTGCCACCATCGACCAGGACGAGCTGCTCGTGGTGCCCAGTGCCATGCCCATGTTGCCCAGCGTTGCCGTGGATCGGCGCTACCACACCCTGGGCCACATGCGGGTGAAGAGCATGGGCGCCGGCCTGCATCGCAGCCTCGATGTGCCCATCGGTTCCATGCTGGACATGACCTCCCATTGGGCGCATCACGGCAACCACAAGTCCGCCGGCAACATCTATGCCTCCGCCGATGCGGCGGTCAGCGATCTAAACCGCATGGCCCCCGAGTACATGGATCCCCTGGACTTCAAGATCGGTTGCCAGACCACACTGAGGAGCAAGCCTCTTATTCCCTGGTACGAGCTGGCCATACGGAGGGACTTTAAGCGTCAGTCTTGTCCGCCCATAAGCGGAGCACTCACCTTGCCAGCATCGCCACAGCAGTTGGATGAACAGGTAAACTGATTGCGGCACTCTTCTGTTATCGCTCGCAAGTTATCGATAAGCAGGTCGCCTCGAGTCAACGTTGTGATCGACGCACACTGGCATGATCACACTGAAATGATCTAGTTCTATTCGTAATAAACTTTATTACGAATAAACTTTATTTACTTATTAAATAAAGTAATAATAATATTTTTATATCGAAATATTATAGATATTGGCATTTTTAAATATATGGTAAGGCAAACGTACTTTTTGTAATACAGCTCACATGCCGAATTTGACACCTGTAATTTACTATTATTAAAAGTTCCTGTTTAAATTTAGCACGTCATTACAGTACAAAATACTTTAATAGAAATTTCTTAATGGATTAATCAGTATTGAATCGAAGAAAACCGATGATTATTATTATGATGAATATTCTAAAATATTTTGATATATCATTAATAACGAGTAAATCCGTTCTACATCAAGCAAACTATAACAATTTGTTAAGTTTAACACGCGTTAAGCAATAATATCAAATATGCCTTCGATACTTTTTATTGATATTATTTCGCTTGTAGTCCTAAAAACGAACCGTTTTTTTCTTTCTGGTCCGCAGTAAATATAACCAATGACACTTTCAGTTGCATGGGTTGAGATCTCTGTAGGTTATTTGCTTAGTGCTTATAGTCCATCGATATATACTATATATGCAACCCCAAATGCAACACAGATTTCCCATACCGAGAGAAATGTAGTTGCTTACAGTTATGCTGTGTGGCATGTTCCCTGTTCCTGGTGTTTGTGGTATGTTGCATGTAGCAAGTAGCATGTAGCATGTGGTAGTTGGACTGACATGCCTCATCCGGCTCTGGCATTACAAATGCAAGACGGCGCATAAGGTAAAGCTATGCGAGGCGGTTGACTGTCAGTCGCCGTTAGACGCGTTGCCCACTGATTGATTTAATAAAACTTGCATGAGCTTCTCTGCCTTTGGGCCCCAAGAATCCACAACAGTCCAGTCTTCAGTCAGCATATTAAATAAATGAACAGACGTCTTGGATATTATTTAGCCAGGCTCACGTATGGCAGATTACAGTTTGAGACGCACTGGGTGCTGTTGATTTTAATCCTGCATCCGTTTTGTGGCTCTGTCTGCTTTCGCGTGTGTGTGTGTGTGTGTGTGTGTGTGTGTACAGTACAACATCTGTTGCTGGTCATGTCCAAAACTGATGACCTGATTCGCAGAACATGTAATTGATATGTTGTCCACGAAGAAATCAGCTTTGATTTGGCTCGGCAACTGCAGCTGGCGAATGCCCTACATACGAGGTATGCACGTGCATCTATGCTGCATACCATAATTATCGATATGGTTATCGATGCTGCATTTATATGCTTGGCATTTGATCGATATGGTTATCGATGCTGCATTTATATGCTTGGCATTTGATCGTAAGTAATCATGATAATGATGATGATGTATTGTTCATCTCACGTCTTTGGTATAATATCTTGAAAATATGTATTTCTATCGGGAAACTAGTGATTTACCAATAAGCTAAAAATCATTTAAATGAGTTGCAATTTGCATCACTTTGAGCCTAGTTTCACTTGAACCCTTTTGGAGAATAAATAAAATGATAAATTATGAAAGTGGCTTAAAAAATACTAAATATGAATTTCTTATTAATAAGTCGGATTCTATTATTATTAAGAGGACTTTATTGAATATAGTTTAACTTACTCGGTAACTCCATAGTTCAGCAACTATTCATAATACCCTGTAGACAAAAGTTTGTCGCCAATTGTGGGTCCAATCAATGTCAACTTTCCAAACAAATAAAGTTGCCATTAATGCCGCTTGCCGCCGACCACTTCCCCCTCCCTCCCCCGCTACTCATTCCCTTGTCGACTTTTTTGACATTACTCACTTTGATTTGGCGCGTTTTTAAAGCTGTTTTTTTAGGCTTTGCAAACGCCGTCAACTCTTAAAGCGTTTTCATGTTTATTTATGAGCTGCTGAGGAGGAACTGCGAGTTGCTGGATGAGAACGGAGAGCGGAGAGGGGAATTGTGGAACTGGGGAACTGGGGAGTTCAACAGCTGTCAGGTCTATTGGTAACTCGAGACGAGGCGACGCTGTGAATGAAAAGTGAAATTGGCACTTAGTTGCCTCAGTCTCTTATTTTGGCCTGGCCAATTGACGGGCGTGTGAAACGATCATAATTACAGTTTTAGCAGCACTGTACAGTTTAGAGCTCTACTTGACCGATTTCAACAGTTCAAATAGTTCAAAGAGTTCAACAAGTTGAATGCCAAATGTTGATTGCCTTTAATTGATTTCATTTTATACAGCAAATTTACATATTTGGCAATTATCATCACATGTCATCATCAGCATCATCGTCAGCATCATCAACATCATTATCATTAGTAGTAAACCTTTACAGTTGATTGATGTATTTTTGATTGTTCAATCGATTTTAATAGGCGTGACAATAGTTTTTCACGGGTAACAATTTGTACAATAGAATGATTCAATTAAATGTCGAATTCTGCTAATTTACCTGGCCAACGAAACTGATAACTTGACTTTCTTATTTTATGACTTGTTTATTACATTTATTTATTTTGCAAATAATAAACACTTTTTTACACGTTAAAGTGGATACTTTTACTGTCAAATTAATTATTTAGTCTTTAAGTCAAACTCAAATTGACTTCAACCTCCGATTTCGATTCCAAGGACAATTCTTTAAGTTTTGTTCTAGTTTCGCAGCAAATACTCGTTTATCGGTTATGTGTTGCTCATATTCGATAAGTAGCGTCATGCATAATTAATAAAAACCATACACAACGTCAGAGAGCTGACAAAATGCCAACAAATTGGCAAGTCGAGGGGAAAACGGTGGGAGGGGGGACTTTGAGGCGGGGAATAACTGCAGTTGGAAAGATACTCGACTGGCCTTAAGTAACTCGTTAGTTTTTATCTTTTGGCATCGCTTATTAAAACAATTTCAGTTTGATAAACGAGATGTGGTGATTGTGGACAGGCTGCTGTCTGCTCGACGGACAAACTGACGGACGGACTGACTGACTGCCTGCACATGAAATCTATGTTTGAAATATAAATTTGTAACTCTTACACTGCAAGATAAAGTTATGGCTGATAAAGGGGAGATTTAAAAAATGTTATACTCCTATGCGGTTTATTTAGATTAAAACTTGAAACTTTTATTTTGGAATGCATTTAGTCAAATAGTATAAAAAAATACAATTTATTTAATGAATAGAACTCAATATCCAGTTAAATTTATTTATCATACAGAATATTTGATCAGTAATACATTAGTGAATATTATTGATGTCATTTTCTGTCAGTGTAGCGCATTTTAATTGCTAGGCCAGCGGCTGGCACAAAGCAGCCCATTGAGAGCTTAATGAATTGATTGACTGACTGACTGACTGACTGACTTACTGCTTGACTCTCGCACTCTCTGTCTCTTTGCCTCCTTTTCTCTTTGGCGGCTTGTGTTTTTGTCAAAGAAACATGACAGCAACACCTGATATATGCGCAGTATTTTTGGTATTTAGTATTTCTACCAACATGAAATTTGTATTTATTTTTTTTTATCCTAAATTCTATGCAACATGTTCAACTGCAGCTGCAACTGCCACTGCCGCCATGGGGCGCACCGTTTTTAATTTATGACAAATGCATTTTGTATTTACTTAATTCATAAATATTTATTCGGCTATGCAACAAGGTGCAAGCAATCGAGGCACGTGAGCGTGCAGTTCATAGAGTCACAGGTGTCTTAACCCGAAATGAAAAGAATTGGTTAGAAACCTGTTTCAAGTGCGGAGTTCTCAGTTCCCTTAGACTGGCCAAAACTCGTTTTCACTGTTCACTGTTTTGATAGAAACAAAGACCTGACTTTGAGTTGGAGAGTTGAACGTTGATGATGAAGCTGTTTCTGGAGGAAACAGTGGACGAGTGCAGACAGGACGAATGACAGACAGACTTCTTTCTCCCCAAGGAAATCAGCGCAGAGTAAAAACAAACTTAAACAAAAAGTAAACCACAATCAGAATCAGAATCAAAACCAAAACAAACAAACAAATAAACTCAACTCAACTCAGCGATTCAAGTCTCTTTAGATAAAGTAACTACAACAGAAAAGAATAAGAGATTTGAATTTAAAAGTAAAAATCATCTTGCTAAAAACTGGTTGCTGAACTGAGATCTGTTTCTTCTTCATTGTGCAGCTTCGTAAGTTGTATTCTTAAACCCCAAACAGACACACACATTGCACTTCTTGTTATTATCCTGAACGTGTGTGTCGTCTTGTGGCTTCCGGTCTTGAAATCCAATAATCAGTAAAAACTCAGAGAGAGGGAACACTTGAATGGACATTGATCGTGACAACCCAAGGGTTAGGGGAAAAAGCAGAGATTTCTAAGTGGAAATTGGGATTGTTGTTCTTATTTTTAAAGGGGGAAAATTGAAGATGAGATCTGGAGAAAATCGTTATTCGAAGATGGGGATTTTTCGAGTGGAACATTGAGTATTTATAAATCTATGATATTTAGGAAATGAAAAACACGCATCCAATCTTGAATTAGATGTATTAGTAGAGCAGCCTTAAGAAGGCAGACAAATTCAATTCTCAATTAAGCGATGCCATGTGCCAGATAAGAATAGTTTTAATTTTGATAAATCTGTTCATAAGGAACACAACAATATTAATGATTTAAAGTAATTCTAAAAATAACGAATATGTTGAACAGAGCGGTATTTAATGTTTTCTAATAAATACTAATAAGATTGGAATTTTCAACTCAATGAAGGACATCAGTTGAAATGTGGTTTTTAATTATAGGAACTTAAAAAAAGTCTTTTGAATTTCTGGATTATAATCTTAATAGCTTAGTATCTTATTAGCTGCAAATTACCTAACATATCTTTTCGAATCTAATGTACAAAACCAATTCCTAAATTGCCCATTTGCAATTTGCAATTTGCACTTTTGGATTTTGTACACATATCATAAAATGCAGTTGAAATTTACAATCTCTTTTTCTTTCTTCTTTTTCTTTACAGGTAAGTTCCCGTGCTCACATCAATTTGATCCACACTTGGGGGTATCGTAAGTCACAGATGTTGCAGTTGTTGTTGCAGTTGTTGTTGCTAGACTGGCCATTAGCCAAGCCACAAAATTTGTGTAATGCCACAAATTTTCAGTGTCATGAAAATTGCATCGAAAGAGATGCGAGAGTTGGAAATCGAAGAGCTAAAGAAATGAATAACTGATAGACTGCAGAATTGTCGAATTGTAGAATTGTGTTGTGTAAATAATGTCTTCTTCTTTGTCCTTCAGCAGCAGCCACTGTCCATACTTTGTTGCAGTCACTGTAGAGCTCTTTCAAGGCGGCGTGAGATCAAAGGCTTTGACTCCGACTTCGACTCCGACGCGAAATGCGAATGTGGCTTGTTGGATCCGTGTGGGTTCAGTGTGTCTGTGGTGCCGTTTCTCTCACTTCGGGCATTAAAGTCAGTTCTCCTCTCCTCCTCCTGCTCGATCGCAGTTTATACACGAGATCTTAATGATGATTTGCTATTTTTGCGCTCCTCGATAAAAGTCCCCAATCCCCAATCCCGAAAGCAACCATGTGGCAATGATGTGTATGTCGCATCTTCAGCTATACAAATACACACAGTCACACACACAAACATCCGCACACTCGCAGACACACAGTAAACAATCACAATGGATTAGTTTGTTAATCAGTTTATTATATGTCGGCAGATGTGTTATGATCAGCTCAGGTTGAAAGAATGAAATGACGAGAAAAGAGGAATCAAAGATATGGGCATGAAATTTTTAGTTTAAAATAAAAAAAAAATCATATGAATAAATTAATTAAAAAGTCAGCTTTGATTTCGTATATAATTCCTCAATTGATCTTACTGCTCAGATAAGGACGAAACTCAAAGGTGAAAGAGGTAAAATGTGAAAAGAAACTTTAATAACTTTGCAACTTGACTATAGCTAGTGATTAGATAAAGATCAGCGCAATCTTTCAGCTTTTTACTTTGAAGTATATGTTATCTTATCTAATGTCTACCCATGATTACGTTGTATTTGTGGAATAGCCCACTGCAGTTATCTACACAAGTGTAGGTAGATTCTACTTAGAATTCCACGAATAGGCATCAAAATATTAAAATTGTTCAATGTACTATATTTCCTTCAATTTAAGCGTTTTTAAATTAAATTGTGTGCAACATCTAGTTTGTTTTTTATGGTTTAGGAGTCTTGAAAACTTATTCGCTTGAATAAAATATGATGATTAGAAAATGTTATCAAAATATGGATAAATACCTGTTTTTCCAAATGGTTATAATGTTGAATTTAACTCTGTAAACACCGTTGATATTACAACATTAATCAGCTTATACATAATACATTATATATTTCAATATCTCTTCATAATCAATTATATCCCGATGACCTTCAGGTCAGCACAAATCAATCTTAGTCATGAGGAAGAAATCTTCATTTTCCGTGACATAAAGGTCAAAGTCATCAGAGGAAACCTTCATCAAATTAATAATTGCAACTTGCTGTTTGCCACTTGCAACTTGATCCATGACCTTTATTAATTATTTATTATGAATACGCTGTCAAACTTTCACTGACCTTGAGTGAATGTTAAGGAAATTTCTAATTTCCGCAGCCACGCCCCCACAAGACGCCCTCGCACGATACTATATATCAAATGTCAGGGTGACAATTGTTACAGTTATACAGAGAATCTGTTTTTATCTCGGCAAACAAATGTCAAGTGTTGTTGTCGTTGCAATTGCAACATAAATCATTTGAAAAAGGTTAAAGTGCACACGCCTACAGCGTATGTTGCAGTTGCTGTTGCTGCCACAGTCAGAAACAGTGGCAACACATGGCTGCCCGATGCTTGCAGCATTTGTCAAGTGCTGCCACATGATTTATGCACGCCAACAACATGCGACAACAACAGCAGACATGCTTCTGTTTGCCGTCGACCTACTTAAGATCTAACTAACTAACTGTAAAGCTAATCGAAGGCCGCTTCAATCTTATCAATAGTTAATTGTTATCTAAAGCTGATAGCAACACTATCAGCAATGAAAGCAGCGACCACAACTATTTGTTACGGTTAGTTGCTGATCCAAGTATTTTGACTAGAAAGAAAGTTGTTGTTGTTGTTATTGTTGTTGTTATTGTTGTTGTTAATATGGTTGCTGTTGCTGTCGCTGCTCTTGTTGCTGCCATTGAACTTGAACTTTGTTTTGTGGTATCTGCTAAATTGCCAGCAATAAATTCAACTCTGCCACAGCAACAACAACAGCAGCAACTCCCGCGCCAGCAACATTGACAGTCAAATTAAAGTTGGCAATTCTTGTTGTTCTTGTTGTTCATTTAGCAAATGCAGCCCTGCAGAACTGACTACTCTCCCTATCTCTCTCTCTGCCTCTCTCTCGTTCGCTTTCTCCGACTGTCTGTCTCGCTCCTTCTCCCTTTTTCGTTAGCATTGTTAATCGAGGCGGAACGCGTCTCTCTTCGCTTCGTTGCCATCACTGTGTTAATGAAGTGCAACAACAACAGCAACATGTGCAACAACTACAACATTTGCAACAGCAACATATTGCACTAAACGCTGCACACCAGGAAAAAAAAACTACATTGTTCAAATTATTAAATTATTTCATTTAAAATATTATCAAATTCAAGCCAGCCATTTATTTGTCCGTTCCCTCAGTCGTTAATTAAATGGTTTTTATATGTGTCTACTAACTATTTTTGTTAGGTCTCCTGGCCAGTCTTCTATTCGTTACCAATTCATAGCACAGTCAAATTAAACATATTAGAAATGGTATTTTGTTATTGAATTCCCTAAAATTTATGAGCTTATGGTAAATATTGTTTTTTCAGGGTAAATTACATAGTTTTTAGGCCTCAATTACCTGAAATTTGTAGTTTAGGGATTAATAAAACTTAAAATCTAAAAATCTTTTTAGAAATATTATTTTTCTGAGTGCAGTGCAGTTTCTGAGCCACTGTACAGTTTGACCGCCTGCAAATGCATATTTACGAGCTGCAGCTAGAGTAAATACTAAAAGGGGTGAATGCTACATGCTGCTAGTACGAGAATGTTGCAAATATGTTGTTGCTGCGTCTGTGTTGTTGCTGTTGTTGCTCTTCATTATGACTTAGCTGCACTTCCGTTTGTTTTGTAGTTTTTATACGGATTTTTTTTCCTGTTGTTGCCTCTCCCTATTGCTCATTATTTGTATGGTATACCCTGCATACATTGCCTGCTGGGTATTATCAGTGTCAGCCACACTTTAATGTTGACTTGCAATTCTCATTCCCTCTGTCTTTCTGCCTGCTCATTTAGATTATCTGCAAATTAGGCGACATGCCAAGAAATGTTGAGTAACCCTTGCGATGGCGTTGCCAGACTAATTAAATTATATTTAACGCTTGGCAAAACGTGGCTCCAGCAAGCATTCCAAGTCGCAACTTCCCGCCCATTCCATCTACTTATTTCAAGCACACACTATGAACACATTACAATCAACAGCTTCAAATTAAAAGCCACGTAGCGAGAGCTCTCAATGGCAGTCCCTAGGATACGGGGAATGCTAGGGATGTGGAGGAAACACCTTTCGAGGCACTCAACTGCCAACTTTTCACATAGTATTATTTGTTGGAGATAAAAGTGTGCAGCATTTGTGTAAGCGCCGCACGTAGCACGTGGCAAGAGGCAAACATAGAAATTGATTACGCTGCGTATGAGTAACGTGACGCAAGACACAATGCAGGAATATAATGCTGTGTTGAATAACACCCTGTGACAATTTTAAAATTTTGCCAAACTTATACTGTGCAATTAGAATGAAATTTCAAACAATTTAATGAATACTGCGAATAACAAGGGGATGTTTAGAGCGACATGAAATGAAGGAAATGGGATATGGAGATATGGGAGTATGGGAAGTAGCTACAGCGTTGGATAACACTGTCAACATTTTATAACTTTAGCAAACTTGAGCCGAGCAATTAGATTGGATGAAGCAATTTAATAGATACACGAACAGAAGATAATATGCATTGGGATGGCTGGAGAGAAAAGACAAGAAATAAATAAAATGAAAATTTTCGAACTTTGTCAAATTTTGGCTCAATAATTAGACTGAATGATAAAGACAACTAACTGATAGAGGATAAATGAATGAAAATGTAATTTGTGACAGTATGAAGGTAATTGTAAAACTAGTCAATTAGGTTGAGATTGATTAGATTGAGGGGCTCCATTAAGATGACAATTTAGGTGTCGTCCTTGAACTCGATGAACGTTCAAGTTCTAAAGCTGGTCAACAATTTGCTTTTAGCATTTGTTGACTTATATTTCATTTACTTAAAGCACTTATTGTTGCTGTTGTTGTAGTTGTTGTTGTTGTTACTATTGAGCGTGTCGACTTGACTTAATTTGCATAAGCGGCACGCAAATTAAAATGTGAAACGTGTTAGATACTTATCAATAAACGAATCATGGGCACGTAAAGCACCCGAAGTCGGAGAGGAAGTGAGAGAAGATAAAACGATTAAGAATAACAACAACTAAGTTAACTTGACTATAGCACTTAGATAAATGTAAAGTCTTCCCATTTGTTTAGTCTCATTGCTTTGTTCAACTAGCGAATGCGATGATATCATTATTCATATTTCTAATCGATTGCATTAATAATTGAATTTCCAACGAAACAACCGCATACCAATGCTAAAGTTAATTAAACGTTTAATTATCCAAGTTAGTAATGATAAAATGCAAGGAAAACAGAGAGAGGGAATAAAAATAAAAGTTTTAATTGTAGGTAAAAGAAATTATAAATGCAAATTCAAGGTAATTATTGAATACAATTCTAGCATGAAATGTACTACAATAGTTACTTTGAAGAAGTGCGACTGGTTTTAAAGTACTGTATATAAAAACGATAGATAATATTATAAACTCGTCGAACAGTTTGAATACAATCAATATCATTATGTTTTTAAACTGTGTAAATGTTTTTAATGCAGATCCTGTTAAAACCCCTTGATTGAGGTAAAATTAATAATATTTTACTTAAAAACTTTACTACTGTTATAGGAATAATATTTGTAGATTGGTTATTGGATTGAAGTTGCCTTTTAAAGGTATATTAACTATTTTCAGCTTCGAAGTGCATATATTCCGAATTTGAAACTATTATTTCTTGAAAGTTGTTGAGTAACTACTGTACCTGCTTCTGGCAAACCAATTATCCCAGTCTAAACATCAATTGTACGTTGATTAATGAAGACTTTCAGTTGGTTTCCTTAGTCAATTACTTGACAAGTTGCAGCTCCAGCTCCAGTTTCAGAATAAGTTGAGTTCATTATGCATTTCTTAGCCCATCCTCTGGTCCAATTCACTTGAAAATGCTCCCCCGCATTATGTTCTCCCCTTTTTTGATGTCTGAGCAACAAATTGCAATTACAACTTCCGTGCTGAGTCACTTTATTTTCGACTCTAATAGCGCTCATTAGCTTGATGTATTTAGTCCGATTTGGGTCCGAGTCTCTTTTGAGTTTGACTTTGAGTTACTCTCTTTCTCCGCCATTACCTCTCTCATTCGCTCTCCTCGCGATGACCTCTTAGAAGCCAAAACGACGCTCCTCGGTCACGTCGCATCATAAAAATACTCCACGATGTCTCTTTCATGAACTTGTGCCTGCCATGAAGTGGAGGAAGGAGCTGCCCTCCTGTCTTCCCACCCGGTTTCCCGTCTGCTTTCATGGCTCTTGGTCTGGAGGTCTCTGTGGCTTACTGGAGCTGGTTGGGGACAGAGTCTTCTAATGCTTGTTTATGGCACAGGTGTCTGGCCAGTCGACATCCAGATTGAGGGAGTTATAAAGCAAGTTTTGTGAAAAGTTTGTAAAGCGTCGCTTAAATAGGCTCTGTCATAAGCCATGAGTCATCTTTGACAGTTCAGACTAGAGATGACAGCGCATTGCATTGCTTTGCGTTAGAGATTTGTCAATTCGATCGTTTCTTAGTTATCGATATCAATATGAAGGGCTCAAAAGATTCGTTTAATTGAAATTGAAATCAAATTATTCGAGTTACGTTGAATTTTTCGTTTTAATTGGTCACTGCTTTTAATAACCTCAGTGTTATCGATATTGTGAAGCAACATAATTTGAAAGTTGATTATATTAAACACAAGCCAATTTGTCGATTATTATGGTTTATTAAAACTATAACCTGAACAGCATAAAAATAACATTTATAGATTATATTATAGTTCAACAAGTTGCTTCAAAATATTTGTTGTCGATACATGTAAATCGAGATTTGAAATATATTGAAATCGTGGCGAGTTCGTGTCACGCAAGAAAAAACAAATGTCCAGTGTTTCCGATGAGTATCTCTAGCCAATGTTATAATTTTAGCAATTTAATGGCTAAATTTAGCACTTTTTAAATAGCAATAGCTAGACAAAAATGAAATAATTATGTTGTCATTAAGAAAATGTACATATTAGAATTGTAAAGGATGGAAAACCTGATTGCTTGAATGAGAGACAACTGTTATTATTTGGAATCCGCTTAGCTATTTCTAGCGAATATACAACACTGTTCCTAGTTCACATTAGTGACATCAATCCAAGCAGAACATCGATATAAAACCAATCTCCTCCAAGAACTAAAGGTTGTATTAATGCTGCGATATATTTTTACCTGCACATCTCTAGTGCATATAACAGTTGTTGCATCACTTGTTGGCTTCATTCTTCTTCTAGTTGCTGCTGTTGTTGTTATTGTTACTGGTTGAGAAGTCGCTTGCATATAAAACAGGGCTTAAAATGCGATGCACGATTGAGACGTGCAACGAGACGAGTTGAGGCAGGAGATGGGAATGGGATGGCAGGAGAGAAGAGGGGGGCAAATGATAATTTATCGTGAGTCAGAAAGTACTCAATGCTTAGTTGTTGGGCAAATCGAACTTACCTGTTATTCGACCCGTCTGATGTCCCTTTGTTCTTTCCTCCACTTCTTTGCAGGCGCATGTGGTGTCCGCTTTTGAGCAGTCGCTCTCCAACATGACGAACCGCCTGCAGCAGCTGACGGCGACGGCGGAGCGGAAGGATGGCGAGCTGACTGACATGCGGCAGACAATTGAGTTGTTGCGCAAACAGTCCATCCAGGCGGGACTCACAACTGCCCACATGCAGAGCATGGGCGTGCAGACGCAGGGACAGACCCAGAACGAGCTGATGCTGCAGCAGAAGCCGCCTCCAGTGCCGACTGGCAATGCACGACTAGGCCAGGCCAATGGCAGCACCAACTCCACATCCAATCTCCATTCCCATCCCCATTCTAATCCCAATGGCAATGGCAATGGCTTGGGCATGGGAATAGGAATGCAGAGACAGCACAGCACTGATTCGATGTGTTCCCTGAACTCCATCAGCTCCGGCTGCTCGGCGGCGCAGGATAAGAACAAGGCGAACAAGAAGAAAGGCTGGCTGAGGAGCAGCTTCACCAAGGCGTTCTCCCGCAATGCCAAGATCTCGAAGACCAGTCGCCATGTGGGCGAGCATCATCATCAGCATGAGCACAGCTCCCACAAGACGCCTCTTCACAATGGACATGGACACGGTCATGCTCATGGGCACGGACACGGACATGGACATGGCGAGGGTCCTTTGGGTCTGGCCGCATTGGCCACACAGCCGGCGCCGCCTTTACCTGTGACGAATGCGTCCAGCAAGCAGAGTAGTCCTGCCAAGACGGTGACCCTCATTGACAATGCCAAGCCCATTGATGCCATTGATCCGGAGGATCAGCAGATGGTCGAGGATCTGAAGAAACAGCTGCGTGAGAAGGACCTCGTCCTGACGGATATCCGTCTGGAGGCGCTGAGCTCCGCCTCGCAGTTGGAGAGCCTCAAGGATATGATGAACAAAATGCGCTCCGAGATGATGTCCCTCAAGCAGAACAACGAGCGTCTCCAGAAACTGGTTACCAGTCGCTCGCTGGCCGGATCCGAGGCAAGCCTGGGTCAGGCCATCAGTCCCAATGGTTCGCTGGGCGGAGGTGGCAACGCCTCGGATGCTTCGCGTCGTTACTCGCTGGCCGATGGTAATGCTCGGCCGCCCATGGAGCTGCCACCTCGTCTGACCGAAGAGCTGGAGGAGGAGTGCATGCCGCCGGCACCAGCTCCAGAGCCACCACCACCTCCAGCACCCAGTGCAGGCGGTGCAGTGGCACCACTGAGTCCCAACACACACATTGATCTGACACCACCGCCGCCGGCGTTGGAGGCGGCACAGCTGAGCAGTCCGGTGCATATGGCCAGCGCTGTCGAGGAGCTGCCGGATGTGTGCGATGGCAAGAAGATTGCCATTGCCTGCTACCTGGGACAGCCCGAATCCTTTGCCAAGTACTGCGAGGAGCTGCTCGAGCTGGATGACTTCTATGCAAATGGGGCCATCATTGCCAGCCACGAGGCGGAGGCTCAGGCCCAGGCCCATTCCCAACAGAGTGACCGCCAAGGAGCTGCCTATACGGCTGCCAGTTGCAATGAGTTCGTCATCGCCTGCACGTACATCTCGGGCAAGACGACCTGGCAGAACCTGGACTACATAGTGCGCAAGACCTTCAAGGATTATGTGGCACGCATTGATCCCGGCACGAATCTGGGTCTCAACACGGACTCCATAACGTCGTATCACTTGGGCGAGGCTAAGCGCGGTCCTGAAATGGGTTTCCCGGAGCTGCTGCCCTGCGGCTACATTGTGGGCAATGTGAAGACCCTCTACATCTGCCTACAGGGCGTGGGCAGTCTAGCCTTCGATAGCCTCATTCCCCGCAGCATTGTACATCGCTACATAAGTCTGCTCACCGAGCATCGACGCCTCATTCTGTGCGGTCCTAGTGGCACAGGCAAATCCTATCTGGCACGCCGCCTCGCCGAGTTCCTTGTGGCACGTGCCGGTCGTGGTAATCCCTCGGAGGCCATAGCCACGTTCAAGTAAGTGACACCTCGTAAGCTCCATAAAGATCAAAGATCAACAACAACGCCAGATGCTTTTGTTTCTGTAAATATGGATTCAAAATGAATTGTGTTGCTGTTGTTGTTACTTGTTATCCTGTTACCTTGTTACCTTGTTGCTTTTGCCATTTCTAACCTGCCTCCATTTGCAGCGTGGACCACAAGACTTCGAAGGATCTACGTCAATACCTGGGACACATTGCCGAGCAGGCGGCCATTGCCAATGGCGTCTCGGAGCTGCCATCTGTGATCATATTGGACAACTTGCATCATGCCTCAGCGCTGGGCGATGTCTTCTCCTGTCTGCTCAGCGCCGGACCGGCCAACAAGCTGCCCTGCATCATTGGCACCATGTCGCAGGCGACGTGCAACACCACCAATCTTCAACTGCATCACAACTTCCGCTGGGTAAGCACACTCTTTGGCACAACTCTCTCCGTTGGGTGTTCTTATCAAACTTGGATCTTTCCTATTGACAGGTGCTCACGGCGAATCACATGGAACCGGTTAAGGGATTTCTGGGTCGATTCCTGCGTCGCCGTCTGTTCCAGCTGGAGTTGCAGACGCAACACTCACAACAGGAGCTGGCAGCGGTGCTGGCCTGGTTACCATCCGTGTGGCAGCACATCAATCGCTTCCTCGAGGTGCACAGCTCCAGTGATGTGACCATTGGACCTCGCCTATTTCTCTCCTGTCCCCTCGACCTCAAGGACTCCCAAGTGTGGTTCACAGACATCTGGAACTACCACTTGTCGCCCTACCTCATCGAGGCGGTGCGTGAGGGAGTTCAGCTCTACGGCAGACGCGGCGGCGCGTGGAACGATCCGTCCGCATTCATACGCAACTCATATCCCTGGCCTTATGGCCCAGACTCTGTGCCACCACTGCGCCAGATCAATGCCGAGGATGTGGGCCTAGAGGGCGTGGCCCTCAGCAATGGCGAGCAACAGGATCCATTGGTAAGTGCAACAGTTTTGTATAACGTGAACTTAACTAATCTTCCTCCTTATGTATTGCAGCTAAACATGTTGATGCGACTGCAGGAGGCTGCCAACTACTCCGAGAATCAGGATCCAGAATCCGACTGCGCCAGCTTGGACTCCAATGTTACCCCGGACAGTTCGGCGGGAGCCGAATAGGGTGTCTCTAAAAATAAATATGAATAAAAATACAAACAACTTCTTACATGCCAAATTTATGCGTTGTAACTGAACGCTAATGGAAACTGCCCACACTCACCACACACACCACATACTCTACACACCACATACTCTACACACCACTTGATGTTCAATCCACATAAATGAAATTTCTTGCACTACTTTCGCGAACAAGTTCAAAAGCAGTTCCAAGAAGTTCACATTTGCACCAATCGATAAATCTATCATCATTTAACACTCGCCAGCATCCGGTTAATATAAATTGCACTTTTTAGCGCACCTGTTAAAAATGCAAATTGCCCAATAACATAAGAAACTGAATTTACATAAATATCACTCATTCCACTATTCATTCTATTTGCTGTTTTCCTTCAAAATCTAAACTACTTGGTGACCATTTGCGTAAGGTCAACACGACCCGATAAAAAATAGTGAAAAACAAAGAGATAGAAAGTGAAAGAAAATCCAACATTAAATGTTATACACTTGCTAAAAATAAAACACTGTTCTGTAAATAAAAACCAAAAACCCCCAAATTATATTTAAGTAACAAATTGTACGGCGGTATCAAATTTTTATATTATTACCCAAGGGAAACCCACAAAATATCTAAAAAAAAAAATAAGAAAAGTCTATTGTAAATGTAGCATTAAGATTTTGCTACTACCAATTTACAAGATGTACATTTAAAGGAAAAAGCTTTCACTTTAGTTTAATTATTTGCATAATTACCAATTAATATTGTTACAAACATATTGCATATTTATATAAAAACAAAAGTACTATTTAAACAATTTATTAATATGCCATACAGCGCTTACCACAGCAGCATCAGCAACAGCATCATATATTGCAAAAATAATATACGTAAATCCCAAATCCCCAAAGGACCCAGAACAAATAGTTAAATTAACAAGCACAAGAATTCCTAAACCATAAGACGAATGAACAACAAAAACATCAACTAACTGCTAATATATATTAAATACAGTTTAACAAACTATACATATATCCTGTATCTGTCTAATTTAAATGAGTACATTTATGAGATATGAAATTAAATCAAAATAAAATAATATATTATAATATAAATCAGTTATTTCATTGTTCGTTATTTTGATCAAGCTTATTGATGTATGGTCATCCTACTATATCATATCATGTAAAATAGTTTATTATAGTAATCAGCACAGTTTCTTAAATTCGAACACTCAGCAATTAATCTACAGAGAATTGATTACATACAACTGAATATGTCCCCACAGGACATGTTATTCAACTCTTTTACAAGAGAATCGAGTCAACTTTAACAGTGATGCTCATTTATTTTCCAAAATTAAATAGATATTTAGTCGATTCAAGAAAGGGTGGCATAAATTTAAAAATCAATTAGGCAATTTTAATTGAAAATTGGGATACATCCGTCTTGAAATTGCATAATATGGCAGCATTAACAGTAACACATTTGAACGATGAAACGCCACCTATCGGGGACACACAGACATAGTTCAGCACTAAAATACATAGCATAATTTTCAGCCGAAAGCTAAAATACTTGAAAACCGTTATACGAATTAATTTGGATCATTTGTGATTATGTCCGCCTGGTTAACCCGAAATGCGTCAGTTATTCTTTAATATATTTGAACTGTTTGGATAAAGAAAATTAAGCAATAAAAAATAATCTATATTTTGGATAACTTTGACTTAAAAAATTATCTGTTTAAAGCGCCATCTCTTGCTCAGTTGCTAAACTTCACCAAACAATATATTTTGAATATTTGAATTATTGCATACTTTTAAGCCGAAAAAAAGAAGAATACAACTGTTGTATCCAAGAAAAATTCCTTATATGTATATTATAATTAAGATTATAAATGAAAACTTTTCAGGGCTGCTTATAGTATGTTTCTAGGATTGATCCGCTGGTCAAATTATACATACTATATTTAAATAATGCCTCATTTTCCATGACTGATTAATCCATGTCCTGTAGATTAGTGCTAGTTTTATTTACTGTGCGATTATGGGACAGATCTCAGAATTCATTGAATCTGAGCTATAAAACGTAAGTAAGTGTATACAAGCAAGTATATTCATTGGATCCGAATTGATAAGAATTATTCATTATCACATTTACTGATAGTGAAGAGAATGTACAATTTCATTGGAAAAATCATATAAAATGACTATATATTTTCCATTACGTCCTCAGTTCGTTTAAGATCACGTAGCTAATGATGCGCTTGCTACTGTTTTGTTATTTTTCACTCTTGGTAAGAAATATTATAGATACACATATAACGGGTATAACTTTATTTATTCAAAACTTTACAGAGCGTTTTGAGTGGCACAGCGAGAGTGGTTCCAGCTAGAGATCAAATCCTTATAAATGAATTAAAGACGCTTGGCGAGAATCTTCTCAATGTGACTTTAAATTCGGAATTAAATAGAAGACTTACAGTGGCCCAATTGATAATAGATTCCAATGTTGCGCAACAATCTGTCATTGGAAAATGCAAGCATTCATAACCCAGTGGCGTCCTGTTCTCCCCCGTGTGAGTGTAGAAGATTATGCCAGATTTAGTGTGGAGTTTCCTAGAGCTTTGGAACTCGAGGTTATGGCAAAGTACAAAGAGGAGGACGGTGAACTTAACTACTATACCAGAGGTGCCTTTAGTCCCATTAAGTTGAAAGCTGCACATGAGAACAGGGAACTTCTCATTGCTTTCAAGGACACTGTCGTTCTGAAGATGTCTGAGGTGAGCCAGGAGACAAAGCAAGCCAACACTTCCTTGATCAATGCATTTGACGGATTCGTTAGTCAAAAGGAGTTGAGAGTTCGAAATTTCTTTACTTTTTTAAAAGCGCTCAGAAAGTATTAGAGAAAAGAGACGGCAACCTTTATCAATGCTTTGTCAATATATTAAGAATATTTTTAATTGTAAATAAAGATTGTACGGATGAGCAGACCAAGACTTTTAGAATCAATTTGTCGCATTTATGGAAACCATTAAAAACTAGTCGGAAAGTCTAAAGTCTAAACTATTAAGTGCTATTTTTGTCGATCTGTTTAAACGATTATGTAGGTTGATAGATAGTAATAATACTTATATAACATTGGTTACTAATAATAGCAAAGAATCCTAAAATCTGCGGTTGTGGTTGTTTTAGCCGGGGCGAAAAAAGGTGTGACAAGCATTTGAAACCAGATTGACCGGAGTCAGTGTGTCAAATTTAGTTGCTCTAGATCATATATTTTATTTGGACGGAAAGACAGTCAGTCGGTCGGAAATGGCTAACATGTCCCGAATCCTCATCAAAAAATAATGATCATAATAATAATACTAATAAAAACTGGAACATATTGAGTATATATATGTTATATTTGAGTAGTTCTAGTTTTGTATTGATAGGGTGATAAACACTCATAGGATTTGCTCTCTTGGTAAGTATCCGGAGAAATACATAATAATATGTTTATTAGCTGCGGGATTCGATAAATTCATATTATTTGCACAATTGATTATCGATTCTCCAGAAACATCACAAATGGTCTTTGATAGAATGTAGGCGTTGAAAACTCGTTGAACTAACAAAAGTTCTGATTTAAATGAAATAAATGTCTATTTAAAGTTACTTTGCTTAAGTGAGCAGTCAATATCTCGAACCGAGATGTCGAAACGAACACATCTGTACACAAAGGCTCAATTTTATTGCTTTATTTTGGTGTATTAAAAAAAAAGATTCTTACGCTCTTCGAATTAATGCATTTCAAACCTCCATTCAATAGATATGCGGGTTGAGCCAAGCTATTAAGGATTCCCAAAGGGATTTCATTAATGCGTTTGGGGGATTTGAAACGGTTAAAACAAAATGGTTATAAATATACTTCAATCATTTTTCGACAGAACTTTAAAACATTATTCTAAGTTTTCTTAGCTTTGTGGAAAAACATTTTATGGTTTACTCTAAAATTTAAATATTGCTTGAACATTTCTTAATATGCAATATTTGTTACCGTTCTTGTTTACTTGTTAATTAATGAAAGCAAGAATAAAATTGTTGGAAATTGAATCAGCTGAAAATAACAGTCACATTCTTGGAGTTTATTTGGCACTGCTTTCCCGAATGTTTTAACACTGCTTGGTAGCAAGCAGTGAAGTGTCGCATTAAATTCCGCGAATATCTACGTGACAACAATTCAGTAACGACAGTGAAGTTAAATAACGATATTAAATAACGAACTCGATTACTTTATTCCAAATCGTAGTCTAAACACAATAATGATTAAAATGTACAGGAAACTAATCACCCTTAACAAGAGTTTTAAGCATTTTCAGCGACTTGATGCAAGCAGGTGAACCTACTGCTTGTCCACTCAGCTGGATTATCATTGTTAAGCTGTGTTCAACTGCTTTCTTCGTTAGCCTACAGTGTAGCTTAAAATATTGTGGATAGCTGCGGCCTCTGCTTAAACATTACTGCGAAACAGATTAAAAGTAATTTGACCTGCTTGAAATACTGGTGCTATACTGCTTACCAAACCAACAATTAACAAAAAGTTGAACTGCTTGTGGAATTCGAATTGAATTTCAATTTACTTATATGAAATTCTATATCTAATACAATTCAATCTTATTTGATTTGGATAATAAAACGATTTTTAAAATCTTGTTAATAAATAATGAAAAGATTCGTGTTGTGCGTTGTTTCAATTAAATTGTAAATTTTAATAAATAATGCGAACGGTTTACAAAAACTGATAACAAATCATATTTTTAATAAATACACATGTACACAAACATACATATATGTATTACGTATAGATGTATAAATACATATATATAGGTTCATACTATTGAGTAGAGGCCGCTTTGTTGTTGTAGCTAAATATCAATGGAAATTTTCATAATGCACTAAAGAAATCTTGACTAAATTATGAACGCAGGCGCTTACTTAAAACATATATAAGATAAGTACAGAATGTAGATACATATACTACATATATAGATAAAGAGGTGTATATTGTGTGTATATGTGAGAGATAGTTGTGGTTAAATAGAGTAAGAGTAGGTGGAGAAATGTGATTCTAAATTCGCTTAAATGCAGAATGAATGAGACTTAATATATAATTATATTCATAGAGTTATCCACTGTCTTAGTATCTTGTGATTGATTTTGTTGTTGTTGGTATTGTTGTTCTTGTTGTTGTTGGCAGATAATTGTAGGATTATTGAAGAGAACAAACCAAACTTAACCAAAGTTCTCGAAATGATGTATAAAATAAGGCAATTTGCGTGTTTTATTCACTTCATCACAGGCGGACATGACGCTTTTTGTGAGCGGTCTGGGACCGCAAGAGAAGACGCCTATTTTGGAAACCTGCAAAGAGATATTTAGTTGATCATTTCTACTGATGACACAGACATCAACGGAGAGCTTACATAGGAGTGCTTCTTCTGCACAAACTTGAGAAAACTGGACATATCTGGACGTCCGAAGTGATTGACCGCCTTAAGACCGGTGAAAATAGAGGTTTTTGAGAGGCGCTGAAAGTGGTTCTCACAAATGTACTGGAAGAAAGAAGAGAAATAATTAGGAAAGAAGCTTGATGTGCCAGTCAATTCGATGACAATCCAAACTCACCAGCATCGTGGTTCTTAGGTCGAATTTGTGAAAGAATTGGGTGATAAAGATGTGAATCTCGAGCACATTTGTTACATCCTTCTTCTCCACATCACGCAGCACATCGATGAACCACTCGAAATGCTTATGGGATGGACAGATCCACAAGAAGTAGACCTTCTTGCAGGCAACTCCCGAGTAACGATTGGTGCTGGTGCCGAAGACCAGATCGTTCAATATTGAGGCGTAGGGCGTGACACCAATGCCACCACCGACCATGACAGCCACCTCGAACTTATACCAATCCTGATTGCCGCCCCCAAACGGACCCTCTATGCGTAGCTTGGGCTGATCCTCGGGATTGTAATTGCATGGATCGAAATAATTGCGCAGCTTCCACGTCCAGGGACCCTGTGCCTTGATGTGACAACTGAGAAAGTTCTCATGTGGCGCCGAAGTCAACGTGAAGCTGTGCATTTCATGGGGTCTAAAGGCGGTGCAGGAAAGACGCACCCATTGACCCGACAAATACTTAAGATTGGGCGGCCTGTAGAACTTGATTTTGATCACATCCGAGGGCAACAGATCCGTCTCGATGACATCCAGCGCCATATACTTGGTGCGCAGTGAGACAATCTTGTCCAGAGTGTAAACAATGCCAGGTCCCAGGAAGAACATCCAGAAACGGGGCGGACCCGTCAAACGCGCCAGTCCGTGAACCAGACTCAACAAATACAGTCCAATGTAGAGTGTGTGCATGTTCCAGAAGAAATTATAGGCCCTCTTTCGTATGGTCGGATGGGCGAACACAAAGATAATACACATGATGATAAACAGCAAAACTCCCGTTGTGCCAGTCACGGTCTGGAAGAGCCAGAAGGTAATGTCCGGCTTGTAGTCGGAGGCAAAGTGCACTTCCCGCGTGAGACAGCGCAGATTCTCGTGGGACTGAGTGGACACGTGATAGAAGTTGACAATGTGTCCGATCGTGTGGAGAACCGAGAAGAACAACGCCGTGCAGGCGGCGATCTTGTGGAACTGAATGTGCGAGTCCAACGGAATGTACTGCTGTATGGGGAACTCCTTCAGTTTCGTGATGAGATTTCTGCAATCGAAACAGGGGATTTATTAGAACATTCATTATAAGCAGGATCACAGATCTCAGAGGATCTCAGAGAGGATGAGAATTGAGAATACTTACCGCGACATGGTCAACAGGAGCAGAGAATAGCAGAATGAGAGGGAAGCCGCTGATCCTCTGGTGATAGCAATGCCCACGCCCATAATGTGCCGCAGATCCGTGTGCTCGGCCATAAAGGAGTAGTGTATGAAACGTTCCACGAAGAGCACAATGGTGACCACATAGAATACGAACAGGTAGAAGATATTCTGGCGATTCTCCTCCAGAAATGTAATGTACGCATCCCACTTGGCGAGCAGCCAATGACGCGGCTTATCCTGCATGGGTTCAATGTTGAACGAGGTCATGCGGGCAACATTTGTGGAGGTGTCCAGAAAGTTTTGCTTGGCACCTTTG
This sequence comes from Drosophila sp. st01m, assembly GCA_018901795.1. NCBI lineage: Eukaryota > Metazoa > Arthropoda > Insecta > Diptera > Drosophilidae > Drosophila > Drosophila sp. st01m. The sequence goes on from JAEIFG010000269.1 coordinate 2,459,831, forward strand.
CAATCCAGGCCAATGGCGACAAAGTCACCCTTGTACTCCTTCATCATGAGCTTGAAGTCCTGATACGTTAGATGATTCTTGTGCTCGAGTCCGACATCCTGGAACATGCCATCGATCAGTTCGGTGACCTGATCATCGCCCAGGCTGGTGGTGCGAGCAATCTCGACCAGGGAGCGCATCATCTCGCTCAGTTCCCCCTTGTCGATGACTCCGTTGCGATCATTGTCGCACATGTCGAAGATGATGCGCAGCTTGTCGTCCGTCTTGCCACGTGAGAATAGCACCACGGTCTCGAGAAACTCCTGGAAACTAATCCTGCCGTCCTGATCCTTGTCCACAATGTTGAACATCTTGCGGACAAACATATCGTTGGGCTTCATGCCCAGTGCAGCGGCGAACTCCGCCTTGGACAAGCTGGTTCTCATTACGGTCATCACTTCGCCATCGCTGGACGCGTCCGAGCGACGTCTCCGCTCTCCCGGCCGGAGACCAAATGTCAGCGCATAGGCTTCTCTAAAGAAGTACTCCAATCGCTTCTGGCGTCGCTCTCGGGTTTCCGCTCGAGCCAACATGATGTCGCGATTCACCTCCATTAGAGTCATTTCCTTTTTGTGCAGCAGCAGGAAGTCCTCCAGTTTCTTGACAAACTTACGCCGTGCTCCGTAGGACTCGAGCTCCAGCACCAGGTCATGATCGCTGGGCACACGCAGCAGGATGTATGGCTTCTTCTTGATATGATTCGTGGCCGATTCCTCCACACTGACCACATCCACATGCTGCAGACCAAAGGTGCGCAGTTTTTCACCCTTGCGATCCACGGTATAAATCGCAGCCTCCGGGCCAAACTTGACGGTGACCAGTCGCTTGTGATTGGCATGTAGCCACTCGCGGGCCAACATCTTATCCACCGATCCCTTTTGCTGTGGTGCTCGCAATGCCTCCTGGCGTATCTTCAATCGTCTGCGCTTGCTGTTCTGCAACTTGACCACACAATAGCCAGCTCCGGCACAGAGGATGGGCACGAATCCGAGGAACACACAGACATAGATGAACATCAGCTCGGAACCGGAGAAGTAATCGTAGCCCTCCAAATAGTTGCAGGGTTCCAGCTCTGTGGCATTCAGTTGCATCGGCTGTGGACAGGGATCTCCCGTGTGGAACATGAACACATCCCGTTGAATCTCGTCCTCGGCAATATCCGTACTGTTCACTATGATATCCCAGAGCGTGATCTTTCGCAGCTCAGCTATTTCCTCGGGCGTAAAGATGCCATTGCGTTCGTTCTCAAACCAGAATCGATCGGAGTCACGCAAACGTTGAAACTGCTCCTTGATCACATTGGTAAACAGCTCGCCTGGCTGTCCATAAGATTCCAGCATGCCTCCCACATAGACATCGACATCGTCCAGCTGATTGCTGTAGGCCTCCTTTAGCATACTGTGGATTAAACATAATTAAATAATATTAATATTGACATTAATAGTTAGCAAAACTGCAATGGTTCATCAACTCGAAATAGGACTATCTTTATTATCTTCTTATAAAAGTTATCAGAAGTTAACTCCTTTTTTACATATGAACCAGGGGTGCCTATATGTTTCCTTAACTCGAAGTTTACTAATGACTTCAGAGTGATCAGTTTGCTAAACTTTGGGATTATCGTTTATTGCTTCCCTTTATATGTCAGACCAAGTTTGTTTAATTTTTATATATGCATGGGAAACAGAGCTGTCAAATCTATTTATGCAATAGATTTAAAAGAAAAACACAACTTACTCCAACAGCTCCGGTTGAGCTTCAAATAGTTGCGGATTAATGTCCGTCCAGGTGGCGTGCCTAGGCAGACCATAAGCTTCTCTGGCCGTATTATAGTCGGGGAGACCATTGTCTCTTCCACGCATTATATTCAGAGCACCCAAATCGCGGCGTGTGAACTCCATGGGTCCAAAGAGTTTATCGCGAACATCGGAGCATAAAACGGGATCTTCGCGCTCCGAAATCTGTGAGGAGAGTCCCATCAGCACCTCCTCCACGCTGGTGTCGGTAAAGAATCCCTGCACAGAAACATAATAAGAATTGAATCAATTTGAAGAATGACAGAAACTACTTACGCTGGAATCCCACCAAGTGGAGCAGAGACGTATCGCAGGATAGCCCATGGGAGTCTGCTTGAAATTGCATTCCCCATCGCGTCGATAGATGCCAGGTGGTATCATGGTGTGTCCAAAGCGAAAGGCGGCTGCCTGGAAGATGTGTCCAATGCCCGGATGAATGTCCTGCTTGTAGCCTTCGTATGGTGGCATTGAAGAACCCAGAAATGCTGGCAAGTATTCGTAGACAATCACATTCTGCAAGCTGGCAATCACCGTGTGTCGAGCTCGCTGAAATATATCCTCATCACACCAGGTGGGATTCAGCCGCTTAATGCGCTGCGCCAACGTGTTGTGCCAGCGCACAAAGAGTATGGCAAAGGAAAGCAGAGCTGGATTCTGATTTGTGCGTGGATCCCCCAACACTAGAATATGGGGAAACAATTTGTAGCAAAAGAATTAGCAACATTTATGATAGTTTCAATTATTAAATAGCACATTTATTCAGGTATATGATGCCTTGAACTGTAAAATCACTAAGTTCAATCATCTCAACAATTTTTATATGGAAATGGCCAGTTTCAAAGTATTTGAGAACAAGTTTCCGCTGCTCTGTAGTTGCAAGTTTCTAAAGTCAGCACAAATTGATTTCTTTACACTGCGAAAACTGTGAATGATGCATCGAATAAGAATCTATCCTAGCATTGCAAAAGAACGAATCTTTGATCAGCTGCATAGTTGAAATAAGCTGTTGAACTGTTTTGGTCTCATTTTTTTTTTGTTTTTAAGCATTATAAAATTGAGAAAAATTATTTTAAAAAATTATTTGAATTCATTTTGTATTACTTAAATATCATACTAACAACCTGCGTTTAAATTTTTTGATATCCCAATAGTTTAGGTCTTATAGCTCCGTAATAAGCTGTGAGCCACTGTATATATGTACAGTAGGGCGCATCCAACAGAAATAGAGAAATGGTAATCCGTATTTATAATCTAACGTCAATTCAAAGATGTTTTAACCAAGAAATTTTACAAAATACAAAATGTTATTTCTTCAAACTCATTGCATAATATCATTAGCCAGTCTCCAGTGATTTTAGTCCGATTCTGAACGATTTCAAATTTACTTCTTAGAATTCTTTGAAGATTACGATTAGTGTACAAGTTTATATACTATATTTAATAAGAGATATATTTTTAATTAATATTTACTTTATAAAAATAGTTTTACTTAAAATTAATAAATTTAGTTTTTTTAATGTAAATGTCAATTTTAAATGTCGGCTACTTCTAGCCAGACAATAAAATAAATAAATAAAAAAAAAAAAAATTTTTTTAATATAATCTATCTATATAATATATAATCTATAGGTAAGATCGATATTGCTACACTTACAAAAGAGCCGTTCTGGGCTAAGCATCTTCATGACATTAGGCACCGGATTGTTGAAGAGAGGCACCCTCATTGTGTTGCGCACCGGGAGCTTGCCATCCTTCTGGGTGAGGAGGGTGCCATTGTGAAAGGAGCGCATGGCATTGAGCCACGCCTCGGATGTGCTGTAAATGAAACTGCCATCAATCCAAGCAGTCATTTGATTTATCTGCGGAGTAGGTTTTTACAGCGAGTACAGCGACATTTGGACACCAGTTTCAGTTTGTGACACACCCCCATCCCCCACTCTGTTGACCACCCACCTGTTCCCTTGGCGCATTGGGGCTCTGGCCCGTGCTCCGATCATAGGCCGCTCTATGGAAGGGTATATATTTGTCGCCGCGACACTCACGATCGTACATCTCATCGCATTTATCAATCTCAATTCGATGCATCTCAATGGGACAACCAGATTCCGAGGCCATTACAATCTCATTGGCCACCACCTGGCCAAAGAAGGCCAGCAATGCGGTTCGATTGAATTTGGACCCAAGTCCGTCGCGTCCGCGCATAAAAAGGCGACTCAATCGCCTCGTAGAGGGTCGATTAGCACCTGCCATGGCGTAGACACCGTCCGAGTAGGAGGGCGGTGCCTTGCGAACCAGATGACTGTCTGAAAATCATTTAAGAATCGCATTTAGTCGCTGTAACTATGCAAATAATATGACATCGTATACGACATCGGGTTTGTGTTATGCTAATTTCAACGAGTTCGATCAATTGACGAGCTTTTGGCCCTAATTGACATTCGATAGAAACTAATTTCAATTAGATTGCGCCTTTCAACATCATTTTGAAAGTTGTTGCATTTACATAGTTCTATAACACAACAATATGCAACTCTGATTACAGGTGCACACACACATACCTACAGAGCCCCAGTCGGGATGGGCCAGATTGTTGTACCAGCCATCGTAGCGCTGCTTCTCAGTCTGACTATACATTTTCTCTGAAATTAAAATGAAATCAAATCGAATGATTAGTTAAATTTATCAACAAAGAAAACTATTTTGATTGTAAGTTAATTTATTTATCTTACAGAAAATCTTTCTTAAAATAAATTGATTTAATAATAAGAATATTTGACGAATGATTAGTTGAGGAGTCTGACAACACTAGGCGGCACATTTTAACGAACTAAACCCACTTTTTTGATAGAGTTAAGTCTACTAATTTATTAGTTTTTAAAATTAAATTTATTCGTCATGTGTCACATTTCCCGCGAATGCCAAAAGTGATTCTCAAAATCTTAACATTTTCTGAAAGGCAATAAATATTTCTGTAAGATTTAAACAGGTAAATTTCGAGCCATCAATTTTTGAAATAAAACTAGTCTTAAACTCAAAAATTAAAACTATTAACAGCTATTACTGGCGATCTTAATGCGATTAAGTAGGATGATAGATGAAAGCAATAGATAACGTTAGTGACTAATTTTAGCGAATTATCTTAAAAGTTGTGAATGTGGTGGTGCTGAAAATGTATAACAAACTTGACGGACAGCCAGACAGTTGGACAGATGAACATGGCTATAATGACTAGGGTAATTGTAACTAACACAATAAGATTTCACTCAATTTAAAGTAACGGGTACAAAAAGCTAAGTAACGAGACTCTAAGGCCTTAAATAAATGATTATTATTTCGCAAAGCTGCAGTAAAAATGGTTAGTCAGAAATTAAAATTAAGATCGATTCAAACTTATTTTAAGGTTGTTAGAACAAGGCACGCTTGAAATGCTAAGAACAAAACAAACTATGTATACTAGACACAAACTCTTATAATCTCTGAGATCTACAATATGTATACTTTATTAAATATTAATATAAAATACTGAACATATAAAACAGAATACTCGTATAACATTCATATTTTTTACTGAATCGCTACACAAATTCAAATAAATTTAGTAATTGTGAAATAATCGCAAAAAGTTGTTAATGGTCACTTTGGCACGCCGATAACTGTCACAATTTATTTAGATTTATTTGTGGCATTTTCTGCGTGCAAATTACGCATTAAATTGTTCTAGTTCAGATTTGAGAATGCCATAAATGTTGCTAAAAAAAAAAAAAAATAATTACTTACAAGCATCTGAAGTAGACTAGTAAGCCAGTTTTTCACATACAAAGTGAGAACTAAAAGATTGTAGATTGTTTAGCTACTGAGTAAATGTATTTAGTCGCTTTAATTGACTGCAGAATTGATTGACTGACGGTCAGGGCTTTAAGCCCCAGCCCCACCCCATTGACAATATTTAGGCCTTAATTTACATATTTGTCTGATTTTTAATTGTTAATTGTGTTTGATAGCATGGTTGTCGTTTTGTTATGACAAATTGAGCTTTTCAGCTTAGCTTATTAACTAACATTTTATTTTTGATTAAGTTGTTTACAATAGACCATAAAAGAACTACCTTATAAAATGACTCAAATTAAAGTCGAACAATTTTATTGCTTGAATTTGAGAAAATTCATTAAAGTAAAGATATTAAATTGACAAAAAGAGTGTGAACTGCATTATATAATTCAAGAAGTTGACACCAGTTAATTATTTGTTCCTTGTGAATCTAGTTAAAATATATGCTAATCTAATTACTAACACAATATTAATAAATTTTTGATAATGTCTATAATAAGCTAAACTTAAGATTCATAATATAAAATAATAAAAGCCATAAAATCAAGCTGATAACTATGCGATGCTCTGACGGCAAAACGTTGCTTCTCTGGTTTTAATTTTCTGCATCTAAAATGTATCTGATTTTGATCTGTTTGATAATAATAATTCATTTTGTTACGAGTAAGATTATATTTCTGAAAAATAAGAATAATTTTAATTTTGATTGGAGTTGAAGGTCTTTGATATTTCAAGATTTTTACAAATTTAAATCTAAGTAAATTTCCATCGTACTATGATAAAATAAATTGAGTTCATAGCACAGTGAATGGATTTCTTAGAGTATCCTTAAGTCGCACATATTTTAATTGCAGCATTGCTACCGGTTTTATTTCTATCTTGTTAGCAAGACTCCCACAAGTGGGATGGCTTACTATAAACCAGTTCAACAATTAAGGGCAATGATTAAATTAATTTATTATAGTAGTAGTCGTATCGAGAAAATGACAAATGCATTTTCATCAGAAGACAAGATGAAAGCAACTCTTATTTGGATTTAATTTTGATGCTATACTCGTAAAAATAATTAAAGAAAAATACAAATGTAATTCAATTCCATTTTTTTTAATTTGTATGTAGCGCACTCGAAATGCCAAACATTGTAGTTCGATGATGAAACAAAAGAGTCGCTAAACATTCAGAAAAAAAGTATTAAAATCATGACGTTGACAGGCAAAAGCAACACTAACAACAACACACAGCATGACTATATTTTGTGCCATTTCGAGAGCATTGCTCGCACGTGTGTCGGTGTGATTGTGAATGTGTTTGGAATGATAGATGGCAACAGCAACTGAGAACTGAGACTATATTTAAACAACACAACACTGAGCCAACAATCTTCAGAATCAGATCCGGTTAACCAAAAACCTAGCGAGCTAAACAACAACAGCAATCAGAAAAGTAGTAATACAAAGAGAGTGGGAACGAGAGAAGACTCAATGGAAGACTCAGCTGACTCTAGATGACCCACGTATGTTCATATATATATATACTCATCGCACATTGCGTTGGAGGCTTTGGAATGCCAGCGATAAAACACCTGCTTCACAGCACGGACTGATCGGGCTGATCGGACTGATCGGACTGACTACACCGATGTGTGTATTTGGGGGAAAACATGCACGACATCACGAAATCCCGCCAAATAAAAATATGATATAGTTAGTTGCATATTTAGTCGTTTATCGTATATTTAAAGGTTGAAGCTTTTTTCGGGTTGTTTCGTTTCATTCCGTTTCGGCTTAGATCGTCATCAATTGTCAACATTTTCACGTTTGTTTTCTAAGTCTTTTGATTTGCTAATGCTACCGCATGTTTTACTTTCAACATTTAGGCAAATGCGTGACTTTTGGTGATTAAATCTTCTTTTTCAAAGTAACTATCAAACACAACATATACACTAACTTTTTACGTACTTCGTGAATGTATTTCCCACACATTGGAATGTTTGGGAATGTTTGGGCTAAACATTATTATCTAAAATTTACAAACTAACGCACAAGTAAGGGTAAGATGAACTCAAATAACGAACGAGGGCTACGTACTTAAAAAAGTACTGGAGTAAAGTGTAAGTTGATTTTACAAAAATGTGCAGAGCAGGCGGAAGGACGCGTGGCAAACTCTATAACGTATTTATATATTCTTGATCAGCTTCAAAAGTAAATATAGATATGTCCGACTGTCCGCACAAACCTGTTACGAACAAGCAAATTCAATTTACAATTAATCTCAGTTTATTATATTAAATGATCAAAAAAAATATTTGTTTAAGTTAACAATATTGCAGTTCTAAATATTTAATACTAATAAATAATACAAAATAATATTTTTGTAGATTTTTAAAAACAATACGAATTCGTTTAAGTTAAGTTTCAGTTTTCAATTGCTGAATGGTAATCACAGTAATCTGAGTGTAACTAATTCAACTTTTAGATAGTTTAAAGAAGTTTAACCAATCAATTTGTCTGAGGCGCCACAAATAGGTTTTCAATTCATTGACACATAAAACTGATGCCAGACAATGAAATCTATTTGTTAGCTGTTAATTGGTTGCCAACTTAAGAGTTGGCAAAAATGCGCACATGACTTAATTTCATCTAAAATCAATTAACACTATCCATATATCCCAGGTGCAGGTAGACAACGTCGAACCAAAATTGCGAGCTTAATGAAGCCCAAAAATTCTGTTTCATCTTTTGCGGCTTTAATTAGACAACGAGAAAAAGTAGTCAGAGTCTCAAATTGATGGCTAAGAATGCAGTCGCTCCAAAAGGCCAAAATGATACCGAACACAGGTCGAGCATTTGTTTCATTTTAAGTATTTTGCTTACAAGATGTTAATGAATTTTGTTTGGTGGCTCAAGTTATTTTCTGTATTTTTGGCATTTTAACTTCATTAATCAAAATGCCATTTGCTTAATTAAAATTGCCAATGTTGGATTTTTTAACATACATGTAAATAATTAAATCAATTCTATGAATTGATCAAAAAAAACTTGCAATATTTTCAAAAAATATTGTTAAAATATATGTCATAATTACTGTGATTTTATTTGGTCAAATGACTGTTTATAAAAGGAAGAAGAATCTTAGACTAATTGATATAATTATAGTGGCTGTGGTAAAACCCCTTAAAAGCATGATAAATCCTCAAAAATTGTCTGATTTGTACAAATTGCAGTTCAATTACCATAATTTATAATATTTTTTAGATTTACCATAAAAGGAGAATGTGACCAATTTAAATTTAAATTTATAATAACAAACTTGTATTTTTTCAAATTATTTCACACAATCGCCAATAAAGTTTGCATTACAATAAAGTAGTAGCTAAAATCAAATAACAATACATTTATTACATTTTTATATTTTTATGTTAGGAATATATAAAATTAGAAAAAATAATCATTAAATGTACTTATAGTTGTGTTGTAAGCTTCCCGTATAATTAGACAGTACAAATCACCACAAGCAATTGCTAGCGTAAATTTATTGTAATTACAACAAATAAACGCATCATAATAGAACAATAAACCTAACTAACGACTGTTTGACGTCATCCCCGTTAGGAGATCTATAGCTTGCCGTCTGTAGTCTAGACTATAGACAATGCCCCTCTGTTTCTATGACTGACAGCATATCGGCAGACATGCCAAGATCTCGTGCCTCCAACTGACCGATAAACGATGGTGTTGGTAATTTATTATTCATATTAAATCGAGTACGACTACGGGTACAGGTACGGGTACGGGTACGGGTATGGGTAGGGGTACAAGTGCCAGTATTTCCTGAGCAGTCGCCTCAGGTGGGGGGCAATAGATTCTAAGGTGTCTAACTGTTGGAGCCGGTCACGTATGATGTTGAATAAACGGTAAGTGGGCGTGGCATCATCGAGCAGCATCGAGTCAAATGTCAACGCACGTTTAAGCAACCCAGCTGGCTGTTTGGTTGTTTGGCTGCTTGATTGTTTGGGCTGCTTACTTCGGTTAGTGGTTAACCTCTGCCCTCCGTTCCGCCTGTTTCTCTGAAATTCCATGGCTCGTTTGATTTGCTTGCTATTTTTGCCGATCATTTGATTTATGCACAGCAGATCATTTGCCTTTTTATCGTTTTTGTTGTTCATCGTAATGGAATTATTGCAAACAATGCAAAATATTACCAATTGTATTTCCTTCTTGCCCCTCTCACCCGTGACACCACATGTGGCACGTTTGGTATGGGGAAGTCAAACATTGGATCGCACTTCGATCACACTTACCCTCCCCCTCCCCTCTCCGCCACCCCATCATACAACACCCCAGCACTCTCGAAAACACCGTATGCAAATGCTTTCGTCTCATCGTTTTGTTTTCCTTTCTTTTCCCATTTCATTATGTATCCCATTAACACTTGCGTTTTGTTTTTGTTCCACTTGATTGGTTAGCACCTCGAATGTGTCTATTAAATTGTTAATAACGCTATGAAAGAAAGTTGATTTCGATAGAAAACTGCAAATTGGTTAAAATAGGAAATATGTACAAAATACTGACTGAGCTGAATTTATGCTATATTTGAATATGATCCGATATTACTTGGTTAGAGAACAGTGGAATTTTTCTGTGAGAAATATTAATTTCTGGTATAAAAATATTAATAAGTAGTATTTTGAATATTATATTTCCACATGTCTTTCTTTTATTTGCCATCCCTAGAGTAGTTACTTGATTTCAAATTAATTTGTTTTTAATAAATTAAAATAACTGTGTTCTCAAAATAAATACGAGCCGATCTTAAAATTTCTATTTCTAACTTAAAATATACGCCTGTTATATAAAAAATCTCTGAGCTTGTCTGAGACGCCTTCTACAGAAACAACAAATTAGTTACCAATTTATTAAAATTAATTTACAATTAATTATAATTATAATAATAAGTAAGTTTTTTTTTGAATGTGCTTAAAGTTAATCCATCGCATTTGATTTAATATACTAACCGTCGTGTTCTTCTTTTATATTTATTAAGTCATGGTACGATCAGCTTGGAAGTTTTCAACTTTATCGCGTATGTAACTTTCTTAGGCTTCATATTTAATTTCATTTGTATATTTTATAATGTTTGATTCTCTTCAAGACTTGCTTTTCCCTATGAAACTTAGCCTAATTGAATTTGTTAAGACATATGCGAAAAAGTACTCACCATAACAATGCACAAAGCCCAGACTGAGGCCCAGACTAATCAACAACAATAGATGGGTGCTGTGAGGGCCAATTGCCCTGGGCCCTAGATGAAGTCTCCAGCTTTTCTGCGTTTTTGTTGTTGTTTTTGTTGTTGTTGTTGTTGATGACGCCCGCTGTTGGGGCACGCTTGGAACACTCATATTGATTGCCAAGTATTGCTATTGTTATAAACAAATTCGTTGACTTGCGGATTGTATTGTGAAATTAATTAAACAAACTATGTATAGCACTGAAGGGGGTCGCTCACTTGCTCGATCACTTGGGGCGCCTTAATTTTGCATTATATTCGAATAGATTTGTATTATCACACGCCACATTGGCTTATTGCTGATTAACACACGTGTGCAATTTTCAACGTTTGCTCATCGTTTCCAGGGAATTTTATTAAGCACTGCAAATGACAGAATTGATATTAGCGATTCTGATTCACTCCGTTTACCATTTATAACTACCGGTGAATTTAACATAACATTCGTGACGCGTTTGGCACTAAAATTAGTTATCATTTGCAATTATCTTTATTAATGTATTCATGTAATTTTTAACCGTAAGAAAATTATGTTCGAATGTCTTGTAATTTATTCGTTTTGGTATAAATATTACCTAAATATATTAAAGCATGTAAAATTGATAGGGTTTTATTAGATTTTAAAAACGTTGAATTGTAAATTGTTATTGTAGAATTAAAATTGCATTTTTATCAACCTCTTAGAATATGTTAAAATAATTTGCTGTTGAGGGAAGACAGTTGAATTTATTTAATTAAAACATTTCCATATTTCAATAATTTGCGAACGATCCTTTTCAAATCTTAAGATAAATATAACACCCTAAAAACAAAATACCCTAATAATAAATAACTTCAGTTGAGCTCAATTTTTTAATTTTGTTAAAAATTATTGATGCATTAAAAATCCCGAGAAAAAGACAAACATATTTTAAATGCCTAATAGTTAAAAAAAATCCAAAACAGCCGCAACAATAAAAAGGAACTATACAAAAGGCTTAAGTAAATGACGAAATGGTTCGTTAATGTTTGTAATTAATTATATTGCATAACGTAAGTAAAGCAGAAAAAACGCGTTTATTAAATGCAATGTGTACAGCAAAATAATCGGCAAGTCAACCCACAAAAAGTGAAAAAATCAGATATATATATGTATATAAGTAAAATAAACGGAATTACCCACAAAACAATTGACCTTCTGCAAGCTTACAAACAAAACCGACAACCGACAACCGACAAACGTCCATTAGTCATAATCGACAATAGTCGAGACGTCGAGAAAGAAGCCGAAAAAACCAACAACATAACACTACAAAGCAGTAATAAAAATAAATAGAGAAGAAAAATAACAAAATCCATTGCACAACTGTAAACAATTAACAATACCATTTACAACAACAACAATCCAAGCAAAATTAACGAAGTCATAAAGCTAAAGAGACACCCAATGAGCTCAAAATACTTATGCACCATAAGTAACTATAATATTTCACTGTTTTTCCAGTGGCATTTGCTCAGAAATTATAACAAAACGCAACGAGGTGCGGGTAAGATAGTCAAGTGATGATCTACAGAAGCTCAAGAAAGCGTGGAAGAGTTGAAAGCGATAATTATAGTGAAATGCAAAGAAAAATTATTCAGCTAAGCCTTTAACAGATAACGGTTGAAATGGGCGGAATTTTAGACCAAAAATTACTTAGTATAACCAATTGCTTCCACTTTTAAAGACAAAAATACTTTTTGATAGCGATGATGAGAAATAATATTAAAAAATCCAACACAAATATCTCATTTTACTTGCTAATTTTTCTAATTAAAGCATGTTTGTAACGACACTATATCCGATATTATTTTAAAACCAGCAATTATGAGATAAGTCATCAAATTTAATTTGTTCTTACAGGTCTACAATCTGTATTTAAAGAAAAACTATTGCACAATTTTTAACAATGATAGAATTCAGCAGATAAGAGTGATCACTAATCATGAAATACCACAAATACCCCGAAATACCACAATTAGAGAACGTGTTGTATTGGTGTCAGTATCACTGAAAATATATAAAATGGTCTGTAACTAAAGATTGATGTTTGTTCCAAATGATAAAAAAATATTCAGAAACATTAAAGAATATTTAGTAGAATTTATTTATTATTTTTAAGAAACCCCATAAAAATCAGGGTATTCACATCTTAAAAACCTGCTAAATGTTGAAAGAATCCACCCATTTATACGACAGTAAAATCGATATGTTAAAACTATATAGCACAATTATAATGCGACTCAATTCCAATGCCTTCGTGGGTCCCAATTCTTCCGGTAAGCCGCCTTGTTCCGCATGGCAACAGTTTTATTTTTCAGACTTTGACTTTAATATCTTGTACTATGTAAAGGGTCCATGGGAATATAGTGAGGTTTTTGTTTAATCGTAATTTATATGCAAATTTGTTGAGACACATGCGAAGTCTTATTTTATAAGCTGGTCGACTTTGGCTCATTTCAACTTTCATTTCATATCAGTTCATTTATTTTTTTTTTTATGAGACTTTTAACATTACTATTAGTATTAATTTGGCAAATTAATTTATTTCTTACACTTATCTTTATACTTCCGTTTATTAAATTTCCGAATTTGGAATTATTGTTACTTTAGTGATGTTTTGTTGTATTTTTCTATTGCAAAAATTGCGCAAGTGGCAAGTAAATTTAGTTTATTTTGTTTTTGTAAGTTCATACAAATTAATGTTGTGATCAGGCGAAGAGTAGAAAGATGATAGAGGTGGAGGAATGAGAAGAAGTCACAGCAGCCACAAAAATAAACACGAATATAAATTATATTCACAAACGAAAAACGTACATAAGCAAAAGACAAGAAGACGAAGCTCCACGCGAACAAAGAAGAGACGAAAGAAGAGCCGAAGACACCGAATTTGCGTGTGTGCAAAAGAGATGGCAAACCAACGAACGACGACCCAAAAAAAGCAACAACACAACAAAGAAGCAACAACAACTGAAAGACTATTAAAAGAAAAAAGGAAAAACATGAAAAACACACACACACACACGCACGTTGCAGCGGGTGGAGTATTTATTTTCTTTTTCTTCTGTAGTTTCCTATTCTTTTTTTTTTTTTTTTGCTTTGCAATTCAGTTTGCAATTTTCGACAAACAATTCCAACAATTTGCCATCCACATAACTTCGCTTGTCACTTTGCATAGATAAAAACGCGCAGCACACAAATTATAATAACGGTGAAGACGAAACCGAACGAAGCCGAGTTGGAGGCAGAGGCTGAAGCACAAGTAGCAACAACAACAGTAATAGTAACAATAACAACATCAGCGCATGCGCGACACGTTTTACATTCACTCTCACTACGAGCCGAGAGCGATCCCGAATCTCGCTCTCTCTCCTCTCTCTCTCACCAGTTTGCCAATGCAGCAGGAGGAGCACTTACGTCCGCAGCGGCCAAGAGTTCGTTGAATACTGAAACTCAGCTGTGTGACTGGCACCTCAGCTGGTAGCTGGTAGCTGGTAGCTGCTCCCAGGGAGCACATCACAAAATCCATCATCGCCCCCTCTTTGCTCTCTCAAGAAACCGGTCGCCAGCGCTCGCGCTCTCTGTTACTTGACTCTCTGCACACCTCTCCACCGCCATGCCGTGCAATGTATGGTTTATGCTCCATTTCGTTTGTGTAGCGGATCTGAGCGCTGCGCTGCGCTGTGTTGGTCCCCTGATCCGTCTCTATGTCCGCCTCTAAATGAGTTCCGTCATTTTCGACATGACAACGTGTCGTATTAATCATTGTCATGTCAATGTTTCCCACAGGAACCGAACACATACACACACAAACACACACATTGTGTGTGGGCATTTTCAACTGGTCATTTAATCGAAAGAGCACCAAACCATGCGAATCTATGCAAAGAGAAAACTGAATATTGAGCATCTTAAGTTGGTTTCATCTGCAATAAGAAGAGAGCCCAACTCTGAAGAGGCCCACACGCTCTTCAGCCACACACATAATTGAGTAGTTAAAGTCATTGATTGAAGCCCCCATCAACTGTAGACTATGTAAATTTACTTTAACATTTCGGTTTATAATGAGTTCTTAACTCTTTTAACGACTTGTTTAGGAAGATTTACGATCATGTTGATTCAACTTGATCCTCAGGCCACAAATATTTTCTTGCAAATTATAATCTGAACAAATTAACTTTATAGTAAACAAAAATGTGTGCAATAATGTAATAAAAAGAGTACTCATATATCTTACTATAACCATGGTTTTAGAAATTTACGAATTGTTATAAAATTTTTTTATACACCATTTTTAGTTGTTTTTACAACTATCTTGATTAATTTCGAAATAATATAATTACTCTAAGCATTTACATTTACATTTTCGAATAATTTAAACGAGCCCGAATATTATAATAAACGTGGAAACATTATTCTGCATCATTATGATAATTATTTTTTATTATAATTTTATTCCAGAAAATTACTGCAATATAGTATCAGCTTTAAGACTTAACTGACTGAATATGTGTCACAAGTTGTATAATACGTGCTATACAGACACCAATTCAACATAACTGAGTCAACTTAAAATGAACGCTCCATTGGAAGGTCTCAAATATAATTTTTTTTAGATTCTCCTATAAAACTTAAGTTGCTATTGCGAACACATAAATAAAAAATGTCAAGAAACGACTATCGACAGCATATAAAAATTAATTAATTTAATTACTTATCTAAGTGCTAAACTTAACTAAGATATTCTCATACGAGCATGTTTTTCATTGTTAATGGCGATTCAACACGAAACTATATTTTTTTAATTTTTTTTTTTTTTGAAATCGTAACTCAAAACAATTCCCAAGCAATTGATAAAATGTTTCTTCTTTTTGAAGTGCACTTAATAGCCAAGAATGTCTTTCAATTTCAATGCGTGTGCAATTTGAGTATACAGTTTTTGATATTCTCTGTAATATTTTGAACGAGTATTTAGTTGCTGATTTTTTGAACGATCGAACATTAATAAATATTTATAGATGCGCTTGCTGCACGTTGCACTTGTTAGGCGCATCGAGAATAAAAAAAAGATAAATAAGAATTTTAATTGATTTTAATGTGCACAGCTGCACAGCATGCATGAATAGTGGGCAGAGGGGGAAGCAAGTACCGGCAGGTGGGAAGGGGAATTCGACCAGATCGAGAAAAAAGCTGTTGACATACTCATGGAAAAATTGACATAAAATATCGTCTTTGCATTATCTGTAAATGTCTGTAAAAATAATGATTGAATTGTGAGGCATGCACTTTGGTCAACCACTTGACAGCAGAAACCGTGATGAAAGAAATCGATAAACAAGTTTTTAGATAATGTCAATGAGATCAATTTTAAACATAGAACAGTTTAGACAATCGATATTCTCTCCCTCTCTCTCTCTAGCTCTATTGTGATTAGTAGTATGTATAATAATATTTGCAACCCTAGTTCATCCCAATTTGGTAACTTTAATTATATATCACATTTTATGAGCGTATTAAAAATTAAAAATAATAAAATAAATAAAATTGTCTTTCATATAAATTTGATTTTTTTAAAGCGACAAGTGGTATTAACCAGTTTATCTGAATATCATATTTAAGAAATTTAAAATAAAAGAACTTTTCTGAATGTTCTCATTCCTCATCATCTTTTAGTGTTACTCTAAGTTATCTTAACTTCTATATTCTTAATAATCTTAACACATCTAGCAATTTCCCAAATATCTCCCATTAACTCTTCACAAATGATGTTCTAAAAAGTCCAACCCCTTTCTAAGTTGTACTTAAATTATTATACTAATTATGGCAAGCAAGTTCTCAACTTGCCGCAAATACTTCAAAATATTCTACAATCCACGCAAAGCGAAATCAAGAATAAATTTACAACAATGTTAAGTGTTGAAACCAAAAAGTGAAGGGTATAAAATATGGTTAACAACATTTATCTGGCAATCGATATAAAGATATAAATTAGCTGTAGCTACAAGTTGTTACGCTATTATTTATTAAATAATTCGGCCAAAGTTTTAACAACTTTCACAGATAATATTAAGTGCGTGGCCAGAGCAAGTGACATAAATAAAAAAAATAATTTTAAATCAAATAAAGTAATTGGCGCAATAACGAAAAAGTACGATAAAGAGGGAGATTGAGAGGAAGGGGAAGAGAGGGGGAGGGAGACATGGCTACGCATTGCTGAGTAATTGATTTTTTATAGTTTCGATTTTGATTTTGATTCAATTTGAAATTGGATTTCTGTATTTTTTTTTGTCTTTTTTTACTCCACTTAGAAATATGTGTGTGTGTACCTATAATATTTAATGGCTTGCAAATCGAGAGTGGACCAGCTTACAGCTCGCATTTGACAACGGCGAAGGTCACAAGCTGCTCCTAAACTAACTAGATGCCATGACTCGACAGCGACAGCGACAGAGACAGAGACAGAGACAACGACGTCGAAGTCGAAGTCGACAGACAACGCACAATTTCATGTAAAGAAACATAAAAAAAAAAAATAGTTGTATAAAATATTAATCAGACAGGTGACAATTACAAGAGCGAGAGCAACAACAATTTAGTCCACTTGTGTGTAGCGTGTGTCGGCACAAAATGGAACACGCGCCGCCATTGAATGCAGTGCAAAGCGAACGCACATTGCACATACGCACCGTATGACGGTCGACGGTCGTTGAAATGGAGATAAACGCCAACTATCCAAGTTAACCAACTAACTCAACTAAAGCTAACAATCGGTAGCTGTTTGCTTAGTTTGTTAGCAAACAGTTTTCTGTAAGTGCCTTATAAATTAAGTCAATCTGATTAAATACAGTTCTTGCTTGATGCTATTTAATTTGCACAGATCATAAAGCTGCCAAATGGAAATTTAAATTAAAATAATGTTCTTGTGAAGTTGCCAAGTGTTCTTCCCATTCCAAGGTGTGACCCGTATAGTAATCGTTTCCCCATCGCACTTATGTGCCATGACTCCTATTAAGAGATTCATTAACTGACTGCGCTCATGACTAACTTTACTAAGCGATTCCCTTTCACTCATTAAATCGTTTAACAAGCACGCTCCGCTACAGCGCAGCCAATTGAATTTTACACGAGATTTATATTGATTTATAAACATACGTATGAATTACATAAATTTATATATCTAAAGCAATTTTACCTTAAAAAGCATACTCAAACATCTCAATCAAGAAAGAGACTGCGACCTACTGCGCATGCGTACGTGATTTTGAATTTAATTAGCTTGACTTGGCTAGCAAGTTGTAAGGTAAGGTGTTGCTGAGGGAGGACGGGCTAGAAGACATTGACTTTGATAATGAATTTAATAAACAACTTGGGCCGCCTTGAGTCCTTCATGCAAGAATGCATCGCGTTGAAGGATTCATTATTCGCGTTAAATGATTCAATGATTCATTGAATCGCAATGACGTCGAAGCTCCGGCTTCTTGTTGCTTACTCGTTAACTTTGGCAGCCGCTGCACAATTAATTAAACGCTCGTTGAAAACGCAAGGTAACTGCAATAATTTGTATAAATAACAAACAAAAAAACAATTCAACATATGTATTTGACACATACCAAATACCTATTAAGGAATAAAACAAACTTATTTATATACTTCGCTTTTTAAGGGGTATATTATATATAATTGTTATTATTAATAATTGTAATTGCATGTAATCGATAGATTGATCGATCTGTGGTCCAAGTGTGCAACATTAAACTGAGTATTTCGAGAGTCGAACGAGTGCATAACAATAGACTGTTTCTCATTGAGCATCGTCTATTTCCGTTTCTGCTCACACAAAGCCTAATTTTCAACTATAAATGCACAAAAAAAAACTATTAAAAGAATTCCCTTACTCTATATATTTTAGGATGTATCTTAAGGGTTTAAAAGTTATTAGTTACAAGTCAATCGATTATATTCAGAGCGAAATACCCAATAACTACAAAAATATTTCAGAACCCAAATCTAAAATTGCAACTTGGAGCACAAGCACGGACAACAATATATAGAAATATAGTTCAAGAAATAAATTCACCAAGTCATAATTATCATATAACCGTTTTAAGCTGGGTTGTAACCTCACAAGAAGGTACACACTGGCACCTAAAAGTATGCTTCTTCTATCAATCATTTCTTAATAAGTATGTTGTTTAAGTCTTTTGTTTCTGCACAGTTTGGCAGTCACCGAATGATCAACACAAAACAACAAATGACAAGTTTTCAAATTAGTTATCATATTATTATTACTATCAATTAAATCACAATAAATACAATCTAAGAACAATTATAAAATAATATTAAAAATTATCCGGTTTTTCTGGCATTTGAGTCAAGTCTTTGATATCCGAATTGTTTTCAAGCGGAAACATTTCCAGCATTTCCGAAAGTGTCCAACGCTTGGGCAACTGTTCCACATATTTCAGCCCGTAAACACGCAAATTATATAAGAAGAATTCATATAGATACATTCGTTCCGGTTTCGTGTAATGAAAAGCAATAGAATAGTTTGAACAGCAATCGTTGCCCTGTGGATTATAGAGATTAATATGATTTAAGGAGAGATTCCCATACGTACTGTGTATAGTTCTGAGACACTCATCTCTCGCAGCCAATCTGGCATACTGGCATTACCATTGTACAAATAATTCTCAACATCTAGAGGAAAGAACTTTGGCTTGACATCATCGGGCGTAGCACGTGTGGAGTCGATCAAATGTACACCCACATTTTGCAAACAAATTCCCATATAAAAATCTTCAATCCCCATCTTCTTAGCTCTTGGACAGATCTTATCAGAGTCGTAAGCCTGCGTCATAAACCTTCGCAATGCCTCGCGACTGAGTACGTAAGAAGCACCACCAGACATATAGCTCTAAACGGGAATTAAGTGGAATAAAAATATATATATATATATATAAAATATTTAAAAGAAGGCCTAAGTAGCTAGTGCTCATTAAATTGTATTAAATTTAGAATTTAGTTTTAAATTTAACTTGTTAAATAAATAAATAAAAAGTTTTTTGAAAGCATAGAAAGTGGTGTGCCTATTTTAAATACTGTAACTGATTATATTATTATTATTATTAAATTAAATTGTAAATAATATTTTAAAAATGATTATACTAAATTAATAATGTAAAAAAGCAAAGTCAGAAGTTTCATTGACATCTGAGAGAATTAGAAACTCATATGTATATATATTTAATTTTAACGTTTTTAGATTATTATTTCATTAATGCGACAGTTAGCTATTACTGTTAGTTGAGTATTATAGATATTATAAAGCGAGTCCTTTAAATTAAATAGAAAATTGACAATTAGTCGCATAGTTTAAAAACTTAAAACTGGTTTTACTAAAAGTTGCTTAAAATATTATGCATTCAGCTGTTATTATCAGTTAGATATTAAAAGTTGCTGAACACACCCACCGCTGACATTTGATTGAAGTAGCCAAATTCCACACAAACATTGCTCAAGAGGCTTACAAATAGGCTCATCAAAGGCGAGAAATCATCGAATTCGTCCATGTTAGTTCAAGTTATTAGTTATGGTTTAAGCATTTAGCATAATAAGCCGTCAAGCGCGACGATTACAACTTATCAAATGGGTTGTGTTTTTGAAGCTGCTTTCAAGGTCTTTCGTCGTGGGCCTCGTAATGGGATAAGATGTGTTAAAATACAAGTTAAATTGAAATGTGAACAGGGATGGTTTTAATATCAGTTAAAATGACATTTGCAGATATAATTAATTCATTTTTTGTCGAATGCAAATTAGCAATGAGGCGAGCCTGACAACAGTTATGTTCTTTTCAAAACTACAAGTTTCTCTATGTCAAAATAATAACAAAATCTCTTGGCAGTTGTCTAATAAATGTCATAAATGAATCTATAATAAAGTTTTCCCAGCAGATAATTCAACATATGCTAATTGGCTTGTCTAAAAGACAAAAACGATGCGCAGCCCGCAGCCAAAGCAAAAGCAAAGCCATTTATAAATAGTCAGTAATATAATCACCATAATAAATCAAAGAAATTTTAAATAGCAAACAAAAAATTTACGTGTGATAAACAATTTATAAAAGTTGGAGGCAAACAAAAAAACTATTATTTTTAGTGCAATTTTTATAGGAAAAAACACAATCTTGCCACCTGCTGTGGCGTGAACTTGAATTGTTGGATACTAGTTTTATTACTTGTTTTATAGTGTATAATATGTTTGTAGAGGTATTTAAACTCATCGCCGATGCAATCAACAATTTGTTTTGAACAGAGGAATATCGATGTCTATTCCAATTGATTTAGCTAATGTTTAATAAAAATATAACCGACACAACAAATTGCATTTGCAGTTCACATTTCATTTATCAAGATCAAATCAAATGTTTCAGTAACGTATTCGAAGTTTTAGCTCATTCTACTCACTTATTGTCCAACTGTGCAAAAATACTAGCAGTTGACCAATAATATGTACTTGGCTTTATAGGTGAAAGGTAAAACAAATGACAGCAGATGCGACTTTGGGGAGCGGTCTCTGTGCCCAATGTGCGTGTAAAGTAACAAACCTCGAAGACCTCACGACAACTGACCATTAGCTGAAATTGCAGACGCTATGAATCATCATTGTTTGACTGACAGACGGACAAAATGACTGAAGGCAGTTCCATTTGCTCTTTCGCAATTGGCATTGTTGATGCTGCAAGTTTGATGATTTCAATAATGGTGAACATATGCCGGCTATTTCCACGTTTTTAATGATGATGTTTATAAATATTTTCAATTTAATTAGCAAGCAAATTAAACATGAATCGACTAATGTTTTTTTCAATCCCCAACTCAACAATGAACCGGTTAATCTAGTCAAAAATGTTATAGTAAAATATGCATTTCGCACGCTTATATTCACTTTCATTATCCCGAACAACTATGAATATTAAATGCTATTTTCTTACCTTATCTTTAGCATAAATACCCCATTTACCAGTTAGGGAAGTGCAATAAAAAGTGAATTTATAAATAAAAGAATATATTATTTGTGATATCCCCAATGCGTAGTGCTTAGTTTAAAGTGTTATAATTTAATTGAGTTGACAGGCGTTGGGAACTCAAGTCAGTTAACAAATGTTTGCTGACAAATAGAATTAGCAATGCAAATCTTCGAGCTTATGGTTTGAATTATGAAGATTTAATTTAAGAATTGGGAAAGACTGGACTGAAAGAATTGCTTACCACATTGTAGCGTCTCATTTGATAGCCAAAGTAGAGCGGCATATTCGCATCATAGGCGCTGAGCATGTGACGAAGGTTCTCCATGATGACATAGCTATCAGAGTTGACAGTTTCTAAATAAATAAGTAAATGTTAAGGCCAGGAAGGGGCAGCACTCACGTATCATCGTCGGCTTTGAGAAACCAATCGTATTCCTCTCCATACTCGAGCCACACATGTCGGAATCCCTCGCGCGTTTTGTTCCACAGATCGTGATAGCTGCCCTCCTCGGCCTCCACAACTTGGACCACGCCCAGCGGTTCATGGCTCTCGCTGCTGACAAACACCAACTTGCTGCAGCGTCTGCCCCAAGTGGCATGCACATGCTGAGCGTAGAGCTGCACGTATTCGGGACAGGTCAACACAATGCATAGAACACGAGCTGGCGCCAATTTCAAATCCAGATCCGTTTGCAACTGCGGACTGAGTCGCCGTGTTGCTGCGGAGTTAATGCTACTGCTGCTGGTGGGCAGACAGTTGATTCCATTGCGCACATCGTAGATGTAGAGCAGCAGCATGAATGCACTCACAAATCCGGCAATGAATCCCGTCAACAGATACAGCTGTCCGCGCAATTGCCAACTGAAGTTGGACCTTATTTTGGGTGCTGTTGTCATAGCGACAGTGTCTTCTACGTTTGTTGTATTCTTCCCAACGTCTGTTTTATTATTGCAGTCGCATTTTATTTTGATGTTCAGCTACAAGCTGAAACTCTGACAATAGTCTTCGACCGGTTTCCAGTTTTTTCATAAGAAAGCGAATTTAACCTTTGAAAAAGCTAGAAATAGCCAGCAAATATTGTTGGTAGCTATTAACAATGTTAGAGTAGTGAAACGATATTTCAATTGATTTAATACAGAATTTTTTAACAACTTCTTCAGGTCGTCAAACATATGTACCTACAAATGTAGGTCAGACTGATGCCTATATATTTTAAGCATAATTATGACAGCATTTTTCTTCCCTGCCTAGACCTTACATATGTGTATATAAAATTAATTGTGGTTAATACTCGTATTATAAAATATGAGTTAAATACCTTATGTATAAAATTTATAAATTTAGATAGCCTCTATTGCCAATTGGAAACCGATAGATCTAGCAGGGAAATAGCTCAATTGACAACACTGACTCCAAGGCAGAGACCTGTTCAGTGTGACCCAACTAATTTGCATGATGAATCTGTCTGTCATGCACTGATGTTTTGCCCATCATTTTAGGTTCATTTAAAAGGCTTCTTGAATACTCCACACTAGTGATGCAAATATACTTTGAAGTATCGACTCACAATTTTTAAATTCCAATTGGGGAAAAGAGCGGAAATCTTGGATTTCTTACCGTACTCCGCTTTATTTAAACCCTTCGAAAATATGTGAAACTTATTTCTATATGTTGTCGCCGTTCAGACACACAAGGGAAATTCTGTAGGAAAACAAAGATTGCTTTAAACATATTATTTGCTTATTAAGAACAACTCTTAGAGTTTTGTTGCATTAAAGCAATATTTAAAACAATAGGTAAAATAAAATATAATATTTTATTAGTGAACACTTAACAAAATATGCAAAAATTGCAATTCGGTTTAAAATATCAAACACATTTCAGTGCCGCAAAAATGAATATCCAAAAATGTATTTCCAACTGAAAGAAACTTAATTGCATTTAAAATGCAATTAATTGAAATCAATTTCAAAATGAATTGTAAAAAACGAGCCATCGATCTGCAATTTCAATGGCGAATTTAAATACTATGTCTAATTGCAAGAGATGTTATAGCCACTGTCACTGTCGCTGTTCTGTCTTCGTTTACGTTTGTTACTCTCTATTCACGGCCCAGACATCATAAAATGGGATCAATTGATGAAATGCTTACGCAGCACAAAAACTCAAACTCGACACAAAACGAAGAAAACGAAAGTGTAATCTCTTCATTTGGTCAATTTTGTGATGGAAATATGGAAGCAATGGTAGCAATGGAAGCAATGGAAGCAATTGATAGGCATGACATTGTATAACGTCAAATATTAAGTAATATTGGTGGCATATTGGTGTGGCATGGGTATAAAAACATCGGGCAGCGTCAATTAAAAGTGCAGTTAGCTGACAATTTGTGAGCCGCAAACAAACGGAGAAAACATCAAACATTTCATCAAATTAACATTAAAATGGCCATCAAGGTGAGATATCAAAATATGGATACATATGAATGATTAAAACGCAATTGAATCCTTTGTAGTTTATTCTGCTCGCTCTGGCATTGGTGGGAACTGTAAGTGCCGAGTACAATTACCGTAGAACCACTGACAATAGCAACAACAATCAGAAAGTGTCGGCGACATCCAAAGACATCAATTCCCTGGAGCAGCGCGATTCCAGTTCCAGCGAGGAATATCGCACAAACTATCAAACGCCCAAGAATAATGTCGAAAACTCTGAGGCTACGCCCAAGGGCTACGATTATTCCGGACAGGAATCTGAATCTGACTCCAATGCAAACTCAAATGTGTTGCACGACGTCACAAGCTCCGCAGCTGCCGCAACTGCCGCAACTGCCTTGTTCCCGGTGCCTTTGCCTGTTCTCCGCGAGCAACGGCAGCCGGAGATCTATCCGCCGGCAAGCTACAGCTTTAACTATGCCGTTAATGATGAGAACACCGGCGACATCAAGGATCACAGCGAGACCCGAGATGGTTATGTGGTACGTGGATCCTACAGCCTCATCGATCCCGATGGCTTCAAACGAACCGTGACCTACACAGCCGACAACATTCATGGTTTCAATGCAGTTGTGAATCGTGTTCCCTATGTCCTCAAGAAGTTGGCAGTGGTATCTCCCTCGATACTGTTGGATGAACGTTCTCCTGTCAATTCGATATCTGCTGTGTCCTCTTCTGCTGGCTCTGCATCCGTGAAGAATGACGAGAACCCGTTGTCTTCCGGATCCGGCGACAGCTACGTGAATGCAGCTCGGGATCGCGACACGACTAATGGCATATATGCTTGAGTTGGTAGATGATCGTGTATTATCTCACTGTGTTCCATATAGTTCTAGTTTAATAGACTGTAAATGCATTAAAGGCGAGTGTTTAAATATTAATTCAACTGTCTTTAATGAGCTTTTACCCCACTGTTTCCATCGAGATTTAAGTTGGGTTTGAGATAAATGTTACAAACATATTTGCGATGGATTTGAAACAAATAATCATCTGCAATAGCTATTAAAATAATGATTTTAATAATTATAATTGAAGAGTAGACAGTTAAATTGACGGACTGTTCGGTTCACCGATATAAAATTAAGTGGCAAATATACAAAATACAATGATTAGACATTGTAAGAAAGGCATTCAGCAGTTAATATAAATAACAAATCGTATTACTCAATTAAAAATTGTATCTGCAGGATTCATCACAGGTAATGAAGAGATGGCTTTTTATTAAACCTGTCGAATGTCCCTAAGTCCCTAGTTTCCTACAATATCAACCGCAACCCTCTTTTTAGGAGACAGTTTATTTTCAATAGTTAAATAGATAAAATCTAATTTTGCATCAACAAATCTATTTCGTAGAAATGCTCCATTCGTTCGATTCGCAGAATGGTGACCTGATGTTCCCTAAAGAAGTTTAAAACTGTCCACAACTACATTAAATGAGCTTTCTATAGTTGAAGTGTCTATCCTTGCACGTATGTTGTATACTGCTATTATTTTCTTACAAACAAATACATAATAGAATGTTTTATTGAAAAAATAAACAAGTGCATCTGGATCCACACACCTACATATGTACGTCATCGCTGCCAACGACAATTTACTCAAATAATTTTTAAACCGAACAGAAACATGGCCACCCTAGATATAGAGAGAGAGTGAGAGAGAGCGCATGCGTTGTGAGCAGTATCCACAATGCAACCGGCGAAATTCGCGCCATTAACTTGAAACAAAATCAACAACATTGTGAGTAGTTCAAGTTCAATGCAACAACATGGACAACAGCAAGAGATAACAGAGTAGTTTACTTTGTGTTTATTACAGAACATAGTATGTTCAACATACCACAATCAACAAACTGCTTACAGAGATTCAGCTTGACTTGCTAACAGCAGCAATGTTAACGTGCTGCTGCAGTGGCTGTTAACGTTTTTGTCGACGCGGTTGCTATTAACGTGGTTGCTGTAGTCGCCGTCGGTGTCAACGTTGCTTTCCCTGTTAACGATGCTGTTAAACTAGGCAACTGACTTGGCCAAATAAAACATTTTTCAAACATATCTTTTAATACATATATTTCTTAATATTTTTTTAAGGTATTGTCTGTTTTTTTCTTACAGAGAATTCCAACACTATTTTCATCCTTACATTTTGTACAAGCTTGTTATGGTCATGAAACTCATGCATCGATGCTAATGGTGTTGTTGTTAACGTCGCTATCACTGTTATTGTCGGCATCGCTGGTAACTTTGTTGCTGCAGTCGCGGTCAACGTCGCCGTCACTGACATAGCCTGCGTCGCTGCCGCTGTTAACGTCGCAGCCGCTTTTGACGTCGCTGTCACTGTTAACGTCGCAGTCGCTTTTACGTCGCTGTCACTGTTATTGCTGCCGGCGCCGATAAAGTTGCTGCTGTAGTAGCTGTCGCTGTTAACGTCGATTTCGCTGCGAACGTCGCTTTCGCTATCAACGTCGCTGTCGGAGCTATTGTAGGCGTCGCTGTTAAAGTAGCTATCAACATTTCTGTCACTATTTTAGACGCTTTTGTTATTGTCGCACATTCTGTCACTTTGGCTGATAAAGAAAACCGTGTAAAAAGTGTAACCGAAACGCAATAAAATCGGAGGATAAAATCTTCAATTTCCCAAAATAAGAAGACAAATTTATTATCACTTAAAATTATTACAATTTTAAATTAATGTCTTAATAATTATCTCCTACAAACAAATGTAGAAATATATTTATAAAAATTTAAACGTCTAAATATATATTATTGCATTTCTAAATCTTTACTTAAAGTGCAATAATATAAATCACTCACTCGACTTTGTGTAACAATTATGTTAAATTTCATTCGTTCATTGGTCTTACTAAGATGTTTTTAACAATGACATCAATTTTATCTGTATATTTCTTAAAATTACTTTAAAGTTAAATTTTGAATATTAAACTACATTTTTTTAAACGACTGCTTTTAGTGGTGCACTAGAAAACACAAATAAATTAAACGAATAAAGAAGATGTAACTCATATTTTTCATATTCTTATTAGCAAATACAAAAACTAATTTGAATAAATAGAGATTTTCATATTGTTTCTCTCAAAATAAGCTTCTTTAATAAAGAGTAAGTAAGAGTAAGGAACAGGAAAAATAAACACAAAATTTCTGCAAAATACAAAAAAACCTTTTATTTTTGACAACTTTCGATAGACACGGTATAATAATAAAAAAAAAATTAATTACATTGAAAATATAGATGTTAAGTTTGGTTTTACTATACATATTTTATTATTTATATATTTGTATTTATAATACTTAAATATTAAACAAATTCCCCATTGCTATCTTGTTTACAATCCAGCATAATAATTATATTAAAATTGTGCGCTTATCGTAATAAGTTTCTGCCAAAAACATTAGGAAATGCGACAAATACATGCGTACGTCGGATAAATTTGTGAAGAGATTTTAGAAACTTAATACTAGGAACTGAAGTAGCCAACAAGCTGAGAACTCGACTATGAGGGAATGAGAGATAATGATATGTATGCTTATAGTCATATCGTCTAATCCAGATGACATATGATCGAGTCAGCTGTGGTTTTCGAGACGCAAATATTTGCACTGGCGGCATCACAGAATCGTCCGGTGGGGCAGGTGCCATTCTCCGTGGAGGGGGTTGGGGCACCGTAGCAGAAGGCGAACGTGTTGAGCGAGGTGCAGGCAAACACATTGTTCTTGTTGCACAGGCCGCAGCTGCTGGTGTCGCCACAACTGGAGGGTGTCTCGGTGCGCTGGAAACAGATATTCGGATGCTCCGTGCAAACCAAACCTTCCGGACAGGTAAAGGTCTCAGCCGTATTTGGTTTGATGCCGCCAAAGCACATGTGGAACGAGGTCTGGTTGATGCATGCCACATCATTCGTGGGCTGACACTCATTGCATTTGCTGCTCACCAGACACAGTTGCCAGCTCAGTGCAGCCAGAATTGTAAGCTGTTCGCAATTTGTTAGTTATGTTGGGGTTAGAGCATATAGAAATAGCCTGTAAAGTGCACACCTACCATATATATCCACTTAGACATCTTCTCGCAGACTCACTAC
The DNA here is from genome assembly GCA_018901795.1 of Drosophila sp. st01m. Classification (NCBI taxonomy): domain Eukaryota; kingdom Metazoa; phylum Arthropoda; class Insecta; order Diptera; family Drosophilidae; genus Drosophila; species Drosophila sp. st01m. The sequence continues at coordinate 2,488,414 of JAEIFG010000269.1, forward strand.
ACTTCCGAATAACTGAAAAAAGCGACTGACAGCGCTTTTTTGTACGCTTTCGGGAAGACTATCTACACCTTGACATACTTACAGTCAGTATACTTTTTACTTATCTGCATTAGACCCGAAAGTTGCTATACAAAACATCAACAAGCATTATTGGGATTGACCTTGAGAGCGGAGTCAACTTAACTATATAAAAACGTGTCTAACTTTCGGTTTTATCAACTATTTAAATAGCATTCGATTGTAGAATCTCCCAGAACATTAAATACTATATGTACAAGATATAATAACATAATAACTTGGTTAAGTTATAATATATTATTAAAATATGTTCAACAAAACATATTCTTGTAATAAGTTTATTATGATTTAAATATATATATAGATGAAGACATTTTAATTCGAGTTTTGATAGCACTATGAACAGAGCGATGGATTTCTATGTGTATGAATATAATTCCCTAAATTAATATAAGTTTTATAATAAATAAAAATCACAACCATTATTTTAAATTTGTATTCATTTACTTACTAAATAATGGCATACTTTAAAACTGAGACGGTAATCATTGTGTTTGATCAAGAAAGTAAAACTCATAAAATAATGAATTTTCCTTTAATTATTGCGAAAGTTAAATAATAAATATCAAGAATAATACTGATATATTTAAAGAGCTTTTTCAATAAGAAAACACCAACGTAATCATTAATTGTTATGTAGTCGGATACACATATTCATATAAAATGGACATCACATCTAATAGCTTTTACAGGGTATATGCGAGTGCACTCTCTCTGCTGCAGTTACCAGCATGACAGTGATATACGCATCATGTGTCTGCCTAAATCCCAAATACTTTCGTGTATACTATATAAACTCGTGCGATAGACACGCTGCCTAGAAAATATATATATGTGTATGTATATATATGTATATATATATATATGTGTGTGTGTTGCAATCGGACTGAGATCGGAAATTGCACCGTCGAATGAAACCAACGTTAGACAAAAATCTTTTTTGGGTGTTGGGTGTTTTTGCAAAAATGAAATTGTAGTTTTTTCTCAACTGCAGGATACTAGAAACAGCTAGTTGCTTCCATTAGCAATCGACCAGTGCAATAAGCCAGAAGAGGGGTAGGAGGGAGGAGGGAGGAGGAAGGTTTGGGAGCCATACCGCACACTAATCATGGCGAGCTGTTGTGTGTGTGTGTGTGTGTGTGTGTAATCTGAGATCCAAATAAATCTGTCCAAATGCAGAGCGGTGGATTGGGAATGCGAATGAAGAATGGGAATGGGAATTGATATAAAACTGCAGCCATGCAAACAATGAGAGGGAATAAACCAAAATAAATTCATATCCATTTTGTGAATTGTTACCAAATCAATTAGAAGTAATGACAATGCGATGATATATATTTGTCTAAGGTGCAAGACATTCTCAATTGACACAAGACGCTTGTAATAAGACTCATCAGTAATTTACGGGTGAGATTATCTTTGTGATTTTTATTACAAGTATTATCGAAAATATTGGTGAAAAGTCAAACACAGAAATCGTAAATTTCTGTTGAATTTAATTTGGAAAAAAAATAAATAAATAAATTTATTGATTTATTTTACAGTATATTTAATCAAAAATAATAATTATTGTATAAATTTAAATAATTATTATTTTTGACGAAAAACCTAAAAAAATATTATATATTTATTACCAAGTAATTTTCATATATTATTTACAATGATTACTTACCATATTTATAAGTTAACTAGAGAGAGCAGCGTGGAAAAAAATAGGAAATAGGAAATACAATAAATGTAATAGCTTCAACGTCCAATGCAATGTTCCTAAAATCAAAAATTGACAAGAATTACAGGGGAATTCATTCAACAAGTTTTATATGGGACTTACTAAGCAACACATTAATAATATATTTTTTGAAAAATATAATCTTTAACTTTATGTGTTTTCATCATACGAAAAGGTAGTTAAAGTTGTTAAGATATATAAATATTAAATTAATTTTCGCTTTAAAGAAGTGAGTTTCAAATACAAGATATGTGGCAATCGAATTGATTGCTTTCTTCTTTTTTTCTCTCCAAGAATGTATGCACTTCACTGCACATTCATGTCGATTTGAATTGATTGAGTAAAAAAAGCACACCTAACAATCAACATAACAATCCTGCTGAACTGGTCTTCTGTCTTTTATTGTTTGTAACAAAATATATGGCCTATAAGCAAAGATGCCGCAAATAAATCAATGCATTGCTAGCCCTGCTCGTAAATATGAAATATCATGCAAAATGTTCTTCTACTTGTTGGGTATAAAAGGCTTTTACAAAAGACAAGCCAATGTCGAGCTGCAACTTGGCATTTTGTGTGAACCGTCATTAAGTACTTTGGGTCTAAGTCATTGCACAAATCCTCTTGGCAGTGTGATTTATGGTTGGAAAGTGCATACCCAATTGGCCCATCATTATAGTGTGTGGGACATACAATTTGTCTAACTTGCTGCTTGAGAGTCGAGTGTTAAATAAGCTACAAGTTGAAGACAGTTTAGAAAGTAATTAGATGAATATTCTGCAGCTAAATTAATTGAGGTACTTGAACTATGTAAGTAAATGTCTGAGGAAACTGTGGCTCAATAAAATGAAATGTTGTCAAGTTTGAAGACAAGATCTAAGCTAACAGTAATAAAATCATCCTCTTGTCTACACACTTGCATAATTTAAGCCAGCGAAACGAATTTTTATTTGCGAAATGTTCATTGGTGGCTATCATTTTTACGACTTTAGCTTAGCGTAATGCATACCAAAGTTGGAGAGGACTTCCCCTCTTCGTCCAGTACACAAAACGATGCTGACAATGGGATAAGCTTTTCTAGAGGAACATCATATAAACCAAAGACCTGAGCAATTTCATTGTTAGGCTTTCCCTTAAAATAAACAGTGCGTATTGTCAGTTGTCAGTCGGCTAGCTGGTAAGTCGTAAAATCAAGTTGTACTTGGATTATTACATACTTTCCTGCGTCCCAGAAATGTGCAATCAAAATACTCCCCAAGAGCGAAAGAAGCTTGTCAGATTCCAGAATGTAAATCGATACTTGATGTTGGAGTTGACTATGACAAGATTATGGTTTTGATTTACATGATCGTCAAAAAACAATAAATTTGTCTATTCTTATAATATATACATATTTTTATATTATTTGACATGAAAGGTTGCATTGCGATTCGTTTTAATTAAGATTTAAAATACGTTTATGATAATATTAAATAACATTCATGAATGATTTCTTTTAGCTGTGCAGGTTGAAGGTAGAACCTGAATTTCCAAAAAAAACTTGTAGATCTACGATGTTAAGTTAGGAGCTAGTCGGTTAAAATCCAAAATAATACATCCAGCCTATTTTCATTAAGTTCTTTGGTTGCCTTTGAAAATTTTCCGAAACTGTTTCTTTTATTAATGGTTAAGACCTTTAAATGCTCAAGCCTAAAAAGGAAAGCTGAGTGATGGTAATTAAAAGTAAGAATTTAATCTGTGAAACTCGATGGTGATAGAATAGTTAACGACAAAATGAACCAATTTAATGTAAAAGACGATTTTCTATCAATTTAAAGATTCAAGTCAGTAAAACTTTTATGCGGTAAATAAGAGAGTTTTTGTATTAAAATGTTGGCAAAAAAAATGAACTTTCTAATACGAAATTAATTGAACTCTAACACTTGTTCACATGCAGCAATTTTCACCCATTTTCAGGGCTGCCACAATCCGAAATTCAAATTTCTGGATGTCTTTAACAGGTTTTCGATCAGTTTCATATAATATTATGCTTGAGTTCAAGCCACCAACGACAACGAAAAACGTTCAGAGAAAACTCTCATATAAGTTTCCGTGTCATTGATGATTGTTACGTGTGGGAAAGTTTAGCGAACAAAGAAGTGAAAAATTGTCCTTCCTGCATTTTATATTAAGTTTTGCATGTCTGCGGCAGATTAAGAGAGCAAGACTCACCTATTATTCGATTTTTTTTCCAGTTACAAGTTTCAACATACTATACACAAATTTGCACGGTTGGCAGACAACTTTTCAACAAATTCAGGACTTTAACTTGCCACAGAATTTAATTGTTAGAGATTAAAGAAAGACATTATCATATTATTAATTTATTTATTAACAAAGCCACAGCATCGCTTTATTAGACAATAAGTTACTAAGAGCTACTAATAAAAGTATTTACTATACAAAAATTAAATATATAAATTTAAGAACTTCAACCTTAATATAGCGTGAGGATACTATATCCGATCTGATGAAATATGTTTTACTAGAATAATTTCTGTAAGATAATTGGTTTACGAAACGATTGCCTCAACCTGTTTTCCAAATTAAAGAGATGTTTTATTATTGCATATTAATTCATTATAATCTTCTTTTATTACTATTCAATTATTTCTAGATTATCTATGTGTAGTTAGCTTATTTCAATTTTAATCTATCATGCACTATATATATTCAAATGAAAAGTTAAGCGCTTCTTCAACATATGTTAACTACTAATTCTAGTATGCATTAAACGTTCTATAAAAGTAAATAATGTTTAATGCAGTAGAGCATTAGAGTTTCCCATACCTCTAGATTTCTGCTTCATCAACTTCATACATGATATCAAGTTGAATAACCTCAATGAACTTGGCAAGTCCTTTACTCCCCTCTCTCAACTCTTTCGCATTCGTTAGCCGAAAATCACCTGTGCGTGTAAGAGGCATATATGTCAAAACTTTAGACAAGTCATGTCAAATCTGGCGAATAAAGCGCCAGACAAGATTAAGCAAATATGACGCAGATACTATAGATATCATGTGAGGAGTAGCCACAAAAGTTGAACGAAACAATTCAGAGGGGTTTCAATTGGTTTGTTTGCTTATAAGTTGCTAAATAAGCTATGTTACACTCTTTAAACGACCAATGTCCCTTCCAGTTATGGCCAAGTAGAATCCAACTAATTGCCATACAGTTTAGCTGCAAAATGTAGACAAGTCCTTGAGTTCGAATTTCTTTAGGGGAACGTGCAGGGAGGAGTTGAGGGGCAGCTGTTACCATCATGGCCATTGCTAATCGAGGCTGTCGCTTCTCGACATCGTTTGGAGCTTTCTGTTTGCCAATTTCTATTGTTGTCGAGGATTACACATACAACTAATTGTGGACCGAGCTGGTCTCTAAGCTTCACGTGTTTTCAGCGTTTCCAAGCTTGTGGACAGCCTGGACAAATGTCATGAGCGAAACTTTTGAATTCCAACAATCGGCTAAGCATGAAATTTAATTTAATGTCGCCGTAATGATAACAACGATTTATAATTGACAAATACATAGAAATACACGTCAGCTGCACAGTAAAACAAATAGTTAAGCTACAACAAGAACTTCTACAAACTTCAAGACGCTTGTATTGCTTTAAAATTAAAATCAAGCGATTAAGCAGTATGATACATAATATTAATTGATAATGAAAATTGCCAAAAGTTGCGATTTTGAATAAGTCTGTCATACATAATAGTATTAACATGTTTTTGTGTTCAGTTTCAGAATGCCAAGGACTTACATCAAGTTCGCCTTAAAGGTTATTAAGGTTGAAAAGTTACTAAAATACATACATTTTGTTCGTAGAAATCGTGTTTAAATTGGGTTCGAATTCCTCAACTTCAGTTTTTTATTTTTAAGTAAAAAACAAATAAGGAAAGTATCGAATTACTTTACAAAATTCTTAACTTTTCTAATCTGCATAGACAGACGGACGAACAGACGGACACGACTATTTCGACTCGACTATTGATGCTGATCAAGAATACATATATTTTTGATATCTTCTTCTGAGTCTAACATCCATTAAACGAGCACTATGTACCCTTTATTTTATTATTTATTATTATTTATTTAATAAATACCAGTAGTCTTAGCATTGTAAGCATAATTATTAATAATATTCAATAACAATTTGGCAATTTTGCCGTCAATTCTCAATTTCCTAAACTCAGAATTACTCTTGACCATCTATGGAGTTATTTTAATCGATTGTTATTAAAATTATTGAAAATATAAAATAAAATGTTTAACTTAGTTAATATAAGCGTTAACAAATAAGTTCTTACCTGAAAAGCTTTAAAAGAACTTAAATCAAAACACATGTGCTAACCTGATGACCAACCTGAAAGTGTAAATTTTTCTGCTATGTAAAAAAAAAAAAATTTTTAGTTTACTTCGTTGCAAATTGATATGGAAATTATGGAGAGTAATTTTGGAATTCTAACTTTTTATTTTTTTTTTAAATTAACAAAAACTTTTGCTGCCAAGCACGTGCTAACCTGATGACGCGCAGTGTATTAAAAATATTCAAATGCATATTCATTACATAACAATTTGGCAACATTTTGCCGTCAATTCTCAATTTCCTAAACTCAGTATTACGTTTGACCATCTATCGAGTTCATTTAATCGTTTGTTATTAATAATCGACAGCTCACTAGAGTGAGTAACATATAAATAAATACTTTTCAAGAACTTTATAGTCTTAATACAAGCTATATATTTACTTAAAGTGAATATGAACCGTTTCTCAGCTATATTTCTTCCATTTAATGTGGCGTCAGCAGTTGTAAAATCTGCGCTTACAGTTATCTTTAAATGTTTATCTTCAATTACAAAATAGTTTTAATTTTAAAGAAATATCCAATGTGTTGCAACTTTGAGTGGCGCCCTTCTTTACGGCTGCGGCATTAATTAAAACTGAAAATGTAGATTAAAGAGCTAAAGTTTAAATTTAAGTAAAGTCGAAAACTTATTTTACGCATCACAAGTTTTAATAGCAATCCCGTAGGATGATTTTGACGCCGCTTCGTCTCGTCTCGTCGCGGCATCAAAGTGTGCGCATAATGTGCCTGTTTAATGGATTCCGTTGCATACATTTAAGCACAAGCTGCAGCCGCAGCAGCAACAAACACCAACAGCAGCAACAGCAGCAAAAATTCATGCAACACCCTCTGAAAAATGGCTTTGTGGGCAAATTGCTGGCTCACTGTGCGCTTTTTGTGGGTGCCACATTGCGGCAACTCTGCGGTTTGTTGACCAGTTTGTGAATAGGAACTTATTCCCTTCCAAACTCCTCACTCTGCACCCCAAAGTATTAAATTGTATTTGCTAAAATTCGCATGCAGTTTAATCTAATTTTTCGGCAATTAACTCAAATTATTATTATATGTTATTAGCTTAAAGACAACTCAGCTCCTAATTGACGCTTAAAAATCAATTATTGCAATCCCACAAAGCTCACTGAAGAGCAAGGAAGAAAATATAATTTGACATCAAATCTGTCAGTTGGTAATTGAAAATGAAATGAAAATTTATTACTCGTTTCCTGGAGAACTTAAAACTTGAGCTTTATGGGGACAATCGAGTCAAAGCGCTTTACAATTGGGACATAATTAAAACTAATACACCAAAGCTAAAAGCAAGTGCTGACGATGGCTTTTCATCTGTCAGACCATAATGTGAACCATAAATGTCAAAGTGTTAAAGTTTTCATAAATTACTGAAACTGACTGACTGCCAACTTTTCAAGAAGTCCTTGGCACAAATACCAAGTAGCTTTTAGTAAATTGATAAATGAGCTAGATGTGATTGCATCTGAGCAATTATATTCAAGCCTGTTCCGGTTTTCACTTACATTTTTCGAATTTTAATCCGATAATTTATCTTGAATTTTCCTTAAATTTAGTTATAATCAAAATAGAGTTACAATCTTAAGACCATAGACCAACTTTCAAATGTTGATCAAGCATTGACATTAATTTTCAGCTGTGAATATCATACAACAATGTTGTCTGTTTCAAGGTTGAGAAACCAATATGTGTTGTAAGCATAGATCTAAACACAATTTTGTCAAAACTTTCCCATTTTAAAAATATTAATAGTTTCATTTGGTTTTACACTCAAATTGCATTCTGCATACAAAAAGACAACCCCACAAATCTTCCTATACATTTTTACAACTGTTTTTTGAATTGTAGACAGATAGGCAAAATCCGACCCATATTTTAGAATCGAGCTGAATCACATGAAATTGTTTAAAAAATCAAAAAGAAAAAATTATTTCAAATATAACTGAGCATCAACAAAACACCTGAAATATTAAAGATTAAAACATATGTATTTTGATTTCACTTTGATTTTATACTAAGCAAGCCAAATTCGTCTATTTATACCTATAATATCTACAGTGTAGATTCTACACCCAAAATAGAAAATGTTATCAAAAACCAAGGTCAATATGACAGATACGTGTAATGAAGTAAAATATATAATTACTTTATAGAAAAAAAACAATTAAATTTCAAAGTAAATCAAAATCTCTCTAAAGTTTACTAAATAAATAAACTGTATGGAATTGTTATGGTTTTACATTTAAAAACGAGACGCATAATAAATATTTAATAATAAAATAAATAATATATAAATGTATTGGATGATTTAAGGATTAATTATAAAAACATATGTAATTATATTAATATTATAACTTTTGGTTTAGCTTAACTTACAAATTCTTGAGAAAACCCAACACACTTAATTCGATGTGAAAAAACCCAAAACCCAAAAAGAAATTCCCAAAGAAGATAATGATTTTTTGATTTGCACTACCACTTTAAGTTTACAGTAATCTGGCTATTACTCGCTATAAGATAACTTATCGCCAATGAAAACTAATCGATTAAAGAAATAATTGACATTGATAAGAGGTGTTGGATTTGGTGGGTATATAAGCCGATTGAGACTTATAAATTTTGAACATTCACAGAATTAACTCGATTTGAAATGAATCGCATTTTGCTAGTCTTGTTAGCCCTGGGAGCAGTTGGGGTTAATACCGCGCTGTCGACTCCACTGGATGGAAGAATTGTTGGTGGCGAGAATGCAGATATTCGGCAACATCCCTATCAGATATCGATGCGATACAATGGCAGACATCGCTGTGGAGGCAGCATCTTTGCCAGCAACATCATCATTAGTGCGGCCCACTGTGTTGAAGACCTGGCCAATGCCTCTAATCTGACCATTGTCGCTGGCTCGACGAGAATCAGCCAAAAGCAACACGAGATACCAGTGCGGGAATTCATTGTGCATAAACAGTATAGATCTATTAACTTTGACTACGATGTGACCATTCTGGTTCTGGATGGTGACTTCGTATTCAGCGAATATATTCAACCCATTAAGTTGGCCACGGAGCGTGCAGCTGCCGGCTCTTTAGTCACAATCACTGGTTGGGGAACTCTCGAAAGTGGTGGCAGCTTACCAGATGTCTTACAGAAAGTGCAAGTTAATATCGTGGACAATTCCAAGTGCAAAAGCGCCTACTCCGTCATGCTGACCAGCCGCATGTTATGCGCTGCCGTCGAAGGCGGCGGCAAGGACACCTGCCAAGGAGACTCGGGTGGTCCACTTGTCTACAACAATCAACTGCTCGGCATTGTCTCCTGGGGCTGGGGCTGTGCAAAGAAGTCTGTTCCAGGCATCTATGCCTCTGTTCCCGATCTACGCGATTGGATTCTTAAAGTGCGAGATTCGTTCGCCAACGTGGGCAGCATTCAGTTCCTTTAAGAATTGAAGAATAGATGATTAATTAAATAAATGAAAAAAATATTCACAGTTAAGAAATAACTTCTGTTTTCACTCTGCAGCTTTGTAATAAAATACAAGCTGTGTGTTTTATTGATTTATTCCCGATTCTCGAAAGAAATTTTCAGTGTGTATAGAAAGCACATTAAGGATTATGCTTATTACAAAAAAAAAAAAAAAACTGTGCTTGGAATTATCCAAACACAGTGAAATCTTAAACTAATAACTGTTAAATTATTTTTAAAGATAGAAATAAATAAATATAGATAAATTATAATTATTGATTTATATAATTTCTGTTTCTTAATAATTTTAATGTGTAATATTTCGAAAAAGGAATAGTAGTGTTCGAACTTTAAATATGATTGTTTTCAAAAGCAATTGTCCTCAAATTACCTTGCTTTTCAGATCAAATGAAGACGCCAGTTAAATACTTTTAAAAATCTGAGATACCTCATTCACCATTATACGTAGAATTCAGAATTTCTCTATATATACTCATTTTACAAAGACTGTGAAAGCAAGCTCGTAATTTGATTTCAGAGTTTTTTTTTAAATTCTTATTAGTTAAAACATTTTCTGGCACACAAGATTGATTATTTGATTTTGAGTTCATACAGTTCTCCAAATATAATCGATGTTCCGAAATCAATATGACAATGATTTGGGTCTCTGGAGTCCTCAGGGCCGTCTGTTTCAAGTGGAGTACGCAATGGAGGCAGTTAATCTGGGAACAGCCGCTGTTGCACTCAAGAGTGAAGAATTGGCCGTTCTGGTGGCACTTTCGAAGCCCTCATCGGAGCTGAGCGTATCGCTGCCTAAGATATTCCCAATAGATATTCATATGGGCATATCGATTGCAGGGATTACGTCGGATGCTCAAATCATTAGCAAATATCTGCGCACCGAGTGCCTCACATTCAGACACACCTATAATACGGCTTATCCTGTTAGCAGATTGGTCTCCAATTTGGGTAACAAGATGCAGGTAAACACCCAGGGGCATAGATTTAGACCCTTCGGAGTGGGCTTACTTCTAGCTGGATATGATGAGATGGGCTGCCACATTTACCAGATAATGCCCTCGGCCAATGCCTTCAACTGCAAAGCAATGGCAATTGGAGCCCGTTCTCAAGGTGCTCGCACCTATTTGGGACGCTACCAAGTATTATTTCCGACTAGCTCCAAGGACGAAATCATTTGCCATGGAATTCATGCCGTTAACTCTGCGCATCCCGTTGATGAAAAGCTAAATATAACCATAGGAATTGTTGGTAAAAATCAGCCTTTTAAAATGCTTTCAGCTGAGGAATGCTCGTCTTACCAGGAAATGTGTAAGATTGGCGATGTTCCCCAAGGTGCTATTCCAAATGAACCGGATATCGATGAGGCATCTAACAATTAATATTTAAACAAATAGTTTCAAATATATTTAGAATTCTTCTCTAATATAATGCCAAATTTAATCGAATTAAAATTTAAGTGTAATGTTCAGTTTAAATTTAATTACAAGAAAACTGCGCCTATTCTTTAAGCCTAATCGGTTTTAATTCATTTTTTCAGAGGCGAAATTGCATTTTTCAACAATTGTTAAGAATTCCACAACCGATTTTAAAGATTTACATTTAAAGAAAGTTAATGAAACATAATGCTTAACAGTTTGATTATAACTTTTCCGTTTTAGGAAAACCGAAGGTGCCAAGTCAACTCCTTTGACACACACTCTCGCATTCCACGACCAATAAAAATATTTGAAATTCATTAGCAATCTAATTTAATTTTAAACCAGTAGCTATACATTTTTGAAAAGAATATAAAGAGGTTTCAGCCAAAAAGAATTTCCGGTATCAGAGCCGTTAACCGAGATCAATCCATTCAAAATAAGAACCGGAATCGGAATCGCAACCGAAACTGGAAACAATATAAATATTTTATAAGGTAGTGAAACCTGAATCACTTGTCCCACTGTTGTTTTAGTATAATCACGGCAACTATTTATGACCTTAGCGCTTTAAAAGCTCAGAAAGTAACTTTCTGTAGCCATTGTCCATATCTGGTTCATTGCATTTGATCAAAACAATTTCGAATGAACTAGTCACCAAATATATCGAACGAAATGCGTCCCTGGTTAATTGGTGAAATAGTTCAGTTGTTCATTTGAAAGTTCGTTTCGTTCGATTTTGGTTTTGCATTTAGTCCGTTAACAACTTTATCAATTTTATGTCTTCTTATTTAAGTTAATTTTTAAAAATGAAATTGTTACTACGTTCATAGTAAAGCTTTTAATCAGCTTACAACTTAGATGAGTTTATGAGTACCGCAGTATCTACAAGTACCTTTTTATGACTAGCCAATATACACACATGTAGTATAAAAAGATAAAGATGCCGTTATAAAAAGAGAACCTCAGATTTCAGTTCGCATACGGCGTTAACGGCGGAGAGACATGTCGCAGCAATGGAAATTTAATTCCCATTCTCTTGTCGAGATACCGTCATGTGAATGGAAAATTTTACTCAACCTTTACTCGGAGAAAAGGTCAGAACCAACAGGATATAGTGTATTAAAGAACTATATTCAATGGAAGGAAAAGGAGCCCGACTTGGATGTCAAGATTTTATCCCTAGATGGTGAATGGCAGAGCGATGGAACCTTTATAATCATTGTAATACATCTTGTGTAATCTTCAGATTATATTAATTCCAAAATTATTTTTAAATAATTATTTTATAGGCTATCAACGGTATCATGAGGAAAGCAGTATTCTTTAATACCTTGAGCAATAATCTAGAACGCCTGACAAATGCTCTTCTCTGCTTAACATCTTCCCCTGACGAGTACTTAGCTTGGGGATATGGAGAACGCTTGGCACCGGCAGCAGATGTCTATATAAGACATTGTGATAATACTAATCGAGAGTTATTGAAGACAAATTGGTACAAAGCCAGTAAAGAAGTTGTTGCTAAACTTTCAGTAGAGTAAGAAAATGAATTTTTTCAGTTATCCAACAGTTAAACATTTCGTTTTTTAAGGCCACCTTCTGGAATTACACTTCGCAAATTGGTAACTGATGATGCTGTATTTATAAATGAAGTATGGCCCCATCGCCAAGAGGGTTCTGTAGAACTTGTCAAGCGTTTGATAGACCACAATTTATCAGTAGGTGCTTGCGATAGTAATGGAAAACTTATAGCCTGGTGCATGAGGTGAGCTTGTTGATTTAACAGTTTCATAACATACAAGTGCATTCATCTTTTGAATCTTACAGATTGCCATTGGGTTCGTTAGGCCTGCTACAAGTTGTAGAATCCCATAAACGTCTCGGTCTAGGCAGTTTGATGGTGAGCTATTTGTCCAAGAAAATTTCTGAATTGGGAGAGGAAGTTCTTGCCGATGTTCTTCTAGAGAATACGCCGTCTAATACACTGTTTACAAAGCTGGGATTTCAGAAAATTGAGTATGCTTACTTTTATTTTTAAATCGATAACCGAACTCTGTGTTGAATTGTCAACTAGTGGAAAAGCTGACAGATGTAAGCCAATTTCTGTCAGGACATATAACAAAAAATAAAATTTATGAAAATTTACAAATTCTTCAAATCTCAGCTATATGAACTGTGAACCGATTTAAACCGAATTTCTGCAGGATGTATAAGATCAGTCCACATCCAAAATCTCAAGAACATCGGACATCTCTATGGCAGCTATATAAGTATAGTGAACTGATTTCCATCAAATTATAATGTAAAGCACCAACTTAACTAAAATATCTGAAGAAACAAAAAGTTTGTAGCTCTAATCGACTTACTATCATTGCAACAAATAGTCAAATAGTTGTATAGAGCGCTCTGCAAGCTATCGGGAAACTAAATGCCTGGTGTTTAGGTACTCTAGAGTCGACTAAGCTATATATTATTTACCCGTATATTTTTCGCTCCTAGTTTCTATTATTATTTACCGCATTAAGGTTATGAGAATTGTCTAACTGCTCTCCTGAAGTCAAGGGTATATCCTTATTATGCACTTATGGCTATTACACTCTTGTGCCCATAACACGGAAATCCCAAAAGTGAGCAACCAAAATTCATTGAGACAAATTCACTTAACCTCCCAACCAGCAACAATCAAAAACCACAACATGTCCTGCCTTCCCATTGCGTGTCAAACTTTTTCCCAACGCTGTCAGTTATTTGAATCCACAGAGCTTTGCTGCATCTGCGGCAACCGACCTGTCTCTCCATTTTGTTAGCCATTTTTGGCAAGTTTTTTCATCAAATTTTTGGCCCAAACAAAGCAAGAGCTGCAATCACTGGCATAGACACGTCGAGTGTAGCCGTCTACCAAATTGCGACATATTTTTGCAGATATTTTTTTTAGCTTCTACAAAAATCAATTGAGAGACGTGGCAATGTTTTGGTGAAAATTCTAGCAAGAAATATAATCATGAAAATTCTTTAATTCTTTTGGGAAAAGATACCCATAAACTACAACGTTTTAAAATATTTCAGTAAACACTAAGTTAAGGCCAGATAAAAGTTTTAGGTTGATTTACCAGCAATAATTTACAACTCCTCAAAAACTATCAGTCACATGTCGAATTGTCAAGGTCTCTCATTTCATTTGCCTCGTACATTTAAATGCCGCGCTAATCAGAGCAACATCAACTAAATGGAATTAGTATACCCTGTACCCGTTTGAAGATTCTGATATGGTACACTTTATACCTTCAAACGTAACAAGTAGCATTCGAGAATTATGAACTCAAGAGCTATATAAATTATCTGTGTCCCACAGTGTGTGTCTAAAATGTTGATGATTATCTTAATAGTATTTAAATATTTGGATTATTGGCATTTGGCAACGAAAAGGCAGGTATTCAGATTTCAGATATTGTATTCATACACAATAAAAATATAAGATGCATTTTATAAAATCACCATATTAAGATACACATTTAATAGTTTTTCTAAATGAATATCAAAGCTCCAACTTAGGCTCAGTAGATTACAAATGTTTGTGTTTTCAATTAAGATATTTACATATTGTAGTATCCTGGTATATAAGTATTTATGAAGTTTAGTAGACCAAAAAAAAAAAAAACATCTGTAAAGATTTACATTTTCTTTTCAATACTTTTTCGTAATTAAGTATACATTTGTAATATCAGTAAAAGAAGATTTACTTTCTTTCAAAAAAAGATTGCAAAGTCATGCCCAAACTCAGTCGACAGCCGAAAGTGTGTGAGACAATCGCTTTAATTGAGCACAGATATACGAGGAGTCTTCAAAAGCTTAAACATTTCCTAAAGTTGACACACAAGGCAATTGAAATTTGAGCCAGAATATTGCACACGACATTTAATAGGGGTGGGGAGTGAATAACTGTGCGACATTCCACTTGACCCCGACTTCTAGGTGAAGCTTAACCCGGACGTGTTCGCTCAGTTCCTGGGAGACTAGAGTTGCACTTGCCTTGCTCTTTCTTACATGTGCAATGTTTTGTCATGATTGTGCAAATTGTTATTTTCCTCACGAAATTCAATAAAACAAAATGTAACAGGGAAAAACTGAACTGAACTTTTGGCTGCATATAACTCCTGCTGAAAATTCGCCCAGCCTGCACTTTATGAGTGTCAAGTTATCGTCAAATTTTCCCCTTTTTTTCCTGTCTAGCACATTTCGATTTTTCCTATGTTTTTTTAATTAAACACCTTTCTGGTTTCTTAGTTTCTTATATTTGCCTCTTTGCTGAACATTCTTTAAAGACGTTGATCAACTCTTCGCTTGAGTTGCTATATGGTTTTATAGTTCGACACATTTGCAAGTGCACGTACATGCATTTAAATATTTGTAATTAAAATAATTAAGTTTTAAATTGTCTATAAGATTTATTAAGAGCAAAAAGTCCTGCAAGTTTTTTTGTCAAGGGGGCAACCCCAATCTCGTTATGTGCTGCAATTGGTTGCATGTAAGTTTTCCTCAATTTCAAAAGTTATAAAGAAGTCTACACATAGTACTATAACTATTAAATAAAGAATTTGAAACTCGTAGAAGACAATGTTATATTCTGTAATGTTTCTAAAAAATAACATATCAAAGAGTTCAGGTCACAACATCGGGCATTTCTCCATAGTGGGAATTGCAGGCCATGAACGGCCAGAATTGTTGCCACTTTGTATGGATACAATACTAAAGTAAACTCTAAATATTTCCTTTTAACACATCAAAGATAGCTTATTTTTATAAATATAGCAATAAATTAGGCATCCAAAAAACCCTACAATCGCACATTTTTCTTATCACCAATACCTTGAGGGAAATATTGAACCAATAAATATATTTTGTTATTGCCGCTCGGCTGAGTAAATAATTACTTTCGTATGTTTTATAAGTTTGCTATGGTAATATCTTATGATTGTCAAAAAATTTCCATTAACTTTTTGATAGACGTATTTATTTGATCGATTATTCGATTTTCAGCAAATTATTGACAATTGTTTAATTGTTTTATTACTTTATAGTAGACTTTGTTTTAGCTGACTTTGTTTTATGTCTCTACTATTTAATGAAAAAAGATGCCAAAACAGGAATTTAAGCATTCTTATGATTAATAATAATATTTTTTAACTGATTTAAAAGTCAGATAACTGTTGTATATAGAAAATCTACTCATTTGTTTGACTTTACAGAGTAACACGCAAGTCACATATGAGCAACAATAATAAAAAAAATAATATAATAAAATTAAATGTTGGTATATTCTTAATAGAATCAATTTACTACAACGTTCTATTGAAACAAAATATAGTCTGAAAACGTATGTTTATACGAGAATCACAAATTAATCTAAATATTCAATTAGCTGGGCAGCGAATTTCATCTTTTAAAGAGAAGCTTATCAATTATAATTGCTTATATTTATATTTTAAAATGTTATAATTTCTCGCAATACATATTCCATTGAAAACGAACATACACATAATTATACAAAAAGTATAATGAAATTTGTTCTCTTAAATGCGAATTTTTTGTATTGTTTTATTGACTTGCTTATCAATCTGTTAAACTTTGTGAACCTGTGTCCTTAGGTGTCGCGTCAGTTATGCATCGTTGCCCCGATGTGTGGCAAGTGGGTAGAGAAAGAAAATAAAATAACAACAAATAAACGAATATACAGAATCCGATTTGTGTGCGGGTTTTTTGTTACAAACATTAAAGCCGCACAATATCAGTCTGTAGTTTTCATGCACTTTGCTGTATACTTTATTTGACTTACATTTTATAAATTTACTTTGCATATATACATTATTTCTTTGTTGTTCTTGTCATTGAAACTTTCAATGCGATGCGCAAATTAAAAAAAACGGAATCTATAACGACCTTACCATCCAAAGTGTGTGAGAGAATGTGTTCGATTTAAATAAAAATTTAACGAAGGTAAGTAAAAACAAGGTCGCTTCGCTTGCGAAGTTCGGACTTGGCAGAATACCCTGTGACAAAAAATTCATAAACTTTTTACACCTGATAACATTATTGAGTATTACATATTCTGAGTTTCAGATTTACAAATCCTTACTTGGCAAATATGTATAGATGTAACTTGTATATATTTCAAACTTATTTTTGGAAATTGTTGTTTGACTTTGATGGCTGTTTAGAATAGCTAAAAAAGTCGACACGTCTTCGTTCAAAATATATTTGGGAGAGAAAATTCCAGAAGCTTAACTTTGATGACAATGACATAAGCGTAGTCCCAGAAATTTGAAATACCTTTGAGACTATTAAAGAAGTCGTAAATAATTTCTGTGAATCGCTCATTCGTTAAAATTGTGCTCCTCTTGTGTTACCCAATTGTACTATCCGCTTTTAGATGTGTCTAAAGTGTATCGAATGAATGCAGAAATAATCGCAGAATAAATAAATATCAAATCGTTAAGCATAGGATAAATATACACATAAGCTCAACTTAGTATGTGGGCGGTCAAATTATCAAGTCAAACCGATCGTTTATCGATCGATCTCAGTGTCAAATTTTTGTATAAAATGGAAAACATGTTTTTTATGGCTTTTAAAATAAAATTTTAACCATGCCAAATTTTTAATTATATTAAAAATGTTTTGATACAATCGTTAAATATTAACACTTTATTTTACCATACAAATTTACAAACATATCATTGAATATTTACATTTTATTTCACAATAAAGATTGACAAATATAAAAACTGTAATTGGACTAGAGAGGCAATCTGTGGCTTATTAATATTCAGTAATACTTATGTTAAGGCACTTTGCCCAGAAGTTATCCATGGTATTATACAAATGCGGCAGAGCATTACCAATGCTGTGGTTCTCATCGGTGTAAGTCTAGCAAAAAGGTAAATGGAATTGATTAAGAAATAGATTTTTGTATATACATGTAGTTTTCTTTAACAAACCTGCTCTTCAAAAAGTATATCAGCTCGTTGGAGCAATTTGGCAAAAAGTAGCGAATTTTGGTAGTGTACATTGTCATCGCCAGAGCCATGGATAAGCAAGTAGTCGTGGTTTCTAAAATTTTCCAAATTTTGAAAAACGCTGCTAATCTCATACTTTTGTGGATGGTCCTTGTCCGTGGGCAGACCCATGTAACGTTCCGTATAGATAGTATCTAAGAATATGTTTTACTTAGAAAATGTGTATAATTATTTGCAACTTAGAATTAGAAACTCACCGTAGTATATCCAGGAAGTAACTGGTGCCACGGAGACTCCACACTGGAAGATGCGATCATTGTCCTTTTCGATGGTTTTGGCCGTCATATAACCACCATAGCTCCAGCCCCAAATGCCAGTTCGATCACGGTCTATATAGCCTAGAAAATCTTGCATCCATTTGGTGACATACAGCTGATCCTCGACCTCGTGATCGCCCAAGTCATTGTTCACCGAGAACAACAGATCCTTGCCCTTGTTACCCGTGCCTCGTCCGTCTATGTAGGCATAGATCACATCCCTCTTAGTTGTCACAAATGCCTCATAGCCCACGGTAAATGATTTCGTTATGCGCACGGAATTGGGACCACCGTAGACGACGACAATTAATGGATACTTTTTAGATTCATCAAAGTTTGGAGGCAGTGCCAATTTCGCAATTCCCGTGCTGCCATCGGCAAGTTGAACGTTGATGAATCGATAACTTGGACGCAACTTTAAATTTAAGTTAGCCCTGTATGCGGTGTTCAACTCCCAATCAATCACCTTCTTCGATGTGGCAGACTCATAGATTTGTGTGTAGATCGGATTGGGTCCATTGCACGAAAGTGTGTAGAAGGAGAAGGATTTGCTGAACGAAGCACTAGCACTTAGACACTCAACATTATCCACATCATAAAGTTCACAGCTGAGACAGACATCGTTGCTGTACACATTATAGGAAGCCGGATCACCCAGTTGAGTGGCCTGGTAGTAACTGCAAGTGAAAAAGGGTTATTTTCAGTAATAATTTAAGTCTATATATATAAAATAAAAATAAAATAAAATTTTGTAATATTAAGTAAAACTATTTTTATAAAATAAATATTAATTAAAAATATAATATTTTATATTCTGAGGGGAAAACCCAATCAGACCAAGATAAAATTAGAGAAATATTAGTTAGTTAAATTAGTAAGATATAATAATATAGAGGCCTTGATAGATAAAGAATATATACATATGTATATATTAATCTTTAATCGATATTTATAAAATCTAAAAACCAAAATAGGGCATCTCTGATTCTATAAAGTATACATATTCTTCTTATTAACAGCAGTCGAATTAATTTGTAATTATCGGATTAAATATAACCATATATTATCCTACCTCTCTGCATGACTAATATCCACACATTTTACGTATAACAGTTCATTGAAAGAATAGAATGCTTGTAAGTAGTCAATAATATCGGAACCGAAAACGAAATAAACCGTTTCATTTTGAGTACCGTAACCGTATCCGAAATAAATTATTTCCTAAGAACTGAAACCGAAAAATTATTTTTTGACAAATTCTGACTTTGTTCTAAAACATAACTTTTAATTATAGTTACATCTGTACGTACACATAATACCTATATATGTACAAATCTGTTAATATGTATATGTTTTATTAAATTTAATTTTTGTCTAATTTAATTTGTGCAAATAGTTGTTGCAAGTCGTACCGGAACCGAAATCGGAACAGATAATTGTATTTGTTGGATTCCCTGCTTATAAGGCATAGAATAATAATTGCAATTTATAAATAGTTGTGAAATTTAATAACTCAAAACTTGATCTGCAATAAAAGCAAATTAAACTAGACGGAAAGGATATAATCGATCCTCCGACAATAGAAATACGCGTTACATACGATTTGGAGCGTGTGTTTCTTTGAAAACTAAAACTACCACTAATATAGTGTTCTGTCTAAGCGATTTTGTTAAAATTTAGCAGGATGATAGACGATAATAATTAATAAAGTAAATATATAAAGTGTCTTACAGCGTATGCTGTGCTTTTATAAAGTATAAGGTCAAGGAATGTGTATACTCTTTGTAGTGAAGAATCACTTGTTCCGATTAAGAACATAGTACTTACAGTTTATCATTGGCCTCGTCGTAGCCGTAGACATTAAGAACTGTGAACTTGCCACGCGATTTCCAGCTGTTGACTCCCGTTTGCAGATTAAGATTCCATACTTGATACCAGTTATCAATAAAGTACATAAAGATGCAATTGAGCCCATTGTTAAAGCACTTGGGTGTGCTTATGGAAACCCAACCGTTGGGTTCCTCAATGCGAGTCACCTCAACACAAATGCCATCATGGCTGCAGCTCTGTAGTGAGGAGAGATTCTGACGCCGGTTCATCCAGGTGATGAGCAGATGTGTGTTATTCGACCAGACTACATTCTGTAAAATGTGATCGTTGCTCACAATGTCGACAGGAGCATTAATGCGCATCATTATCGGATCATCATTGCTCAGATCGTAGACACGAAGATAGACAATTGGGTTTGGTGTGCCAGTCTTGGGATACTTCAATTCCTCTTCATGTGGATACTGAGAGTACGAGCCGTATAGGAAATACTTAAACGTCTCCACTTTGGTATCATCGAAGAAACCCACGGCAAGTTTACTTCCATCCGGCGACCACCAGAGGGCGCTACCACTGCTCAGAACCTCCTCTTCATAGACCCAATCGGGCACACCATTATACACAATGCCATCCTTGCCATCCTCCGTAATGGCAATCTCCAAATTGGCATTGAAATGTATGTACACATTATTCAGATACACATACGCCAATCGATCCTTAAGCGGCGACCAACCACAATACTGCAATTTCTCTCCTTTATGAATCTTGATGGCCGTATTCGTAGCAATATCGTAGACATCATACTGGGCCACATATGAATGACGGAACTTCTCAGTCAAATTGTGACGCACCAGAATTTTCGTATTATCCGCGGAGAGTGTGAATGTGGCACCATTGTAGGAGTTCTGAAAATTTAAAGAATTTCGCACTCATTATATGCCGATCTTAAAAGGTTACACTCTTTCTTAACCATACCAGAAATTTGGAGTCCACAAAAATGCTATCAGTCTTGCTCGCCGCATTGAATTTGTGAATGGATTTATCGCTGGCAGTGTAATAGAATTCCTCATCTGGAAATTAAAATTAAGGTTATTTCACGAGTCATAGTTTTTCTAAACACCATCGTAGAAATGCATTAATGGTATTACTCAAACACACTTTAACGATCTATTGTTCTCGTTTAGCTTTCGAAACTTGCCAAATTTCAATTACTGTTTCTGAATTCTACTGGAAGCAACTTAAATTAAATTAAAATCACCAGCATTATGATAAATACGAACACGTACTCTACGGCTTTAAATTAACTAAACACACATCTGTTGAGTCAGGCTGTTACAGTGGTTTAAACTTTAAGCTGCTTTAAGATTTAATGATACACATGCAGGTGTCCCACATAAGACGAGCAAAACTTTGGGAGATTTTCCGTTGGTTTCGCTTATTTCCTAGAATCGATAAGTTTGATCGCGATAGCTGCTTATATTAAACAGGGAACATAAATTACTAAGCATTTCGAACACCGATTCAACAAAATATATAATGGGCAATTATCTTAAACTTTATTAAACTATCCGATTGAAATAATTTCTTTAAGGAATATCATTTATGGCCGGTTCTAAAAAAACTTTAAATATATTGTGGATATAGCCATATTAAAAAATATATACTCTCTGCAAATGTTAATTAAACTTTTCACTAGATATAGGTAAATATCTTTATTAGAAAACTTTATAACTGCCGAAAAAAAAACAAAATTCTATAAGAACATATACATATATTTTCAGTTGAGATTATATCTGATTTGATTTGCGATCTTGATTCAACCGATGTCCAGTGTATCTGCAAAGTCACTATGTAATGAGAAATACATTTGTGGAAACCAGTTATATTTTTGTCGATAATTTTGTCTTTGCTATTTATAGTTATTAATGTTTTACTTTTAAGCGAGAAATGGTAGTCTTTATATAATAGAGTAAAAATATGTTAAGAGTACCAAATTACGAAGCACAATTGAAAGATCCTAAATAGTGATGCACATACTCGAGTTAATGTACAATGTAGATTATAATCTACTCAAGCTCTGATTACTACTATCTATGGTATAACTATAGTTAATATTTGAAGCCCCAAATCGATTGTAGGAGCAGCGATAAGTAGTCATAATTCTCTTATTTAAGATAAGATTACGTGTGGAAAATCGACATCTATTAGATTATTATTATTTAGGGCTTTAAGATACAGGAGAACTCGTGATTAAAGCAAAAAAATGTTAACGAAATTATAGCAAAATTAGCAACAACAAATGTATAAATTATGAAATTCATATATATCTTCAATCTATATATATTAATAATTATAGAGAGGTACTTTCATTAGAAATAAACATCAAATATGCAATTGGCAAAAATGTAGTTATGTATGTGGACTTGAAACACACAAAAACATAAATTAAAGTGCAAAATTTGAATAAAGAGAAAGGGAAATGAACCAACAATTTGACTATTTAGTTTACGATCGCAGCACGCATTTTAAATGATTTAAATATGTATTGATAAGAGATTCTCCAGCTGAGAATTTGTTTTGGCACGGAAGGGAAATCACAATGAATGGGAATTCACAACTTGATAACACACAATGCCACGAAATTCAAGCTTTAGTTATACTGACCTGTTATCCAGGTGCCATTGAAGCCACGAAGCCCCGCGGTTCCGTAAATGGCCTCCGTTAGGTTCCAGGGTGTTTTGCCATTTGTTTCACGACCAACCTTTGATGGCAATTTGATGATCGAGGCGTTTGCTAGGTAAAGCCCACCGACCAGCAGTAGCAGCAGCGCACTTAAATGCAATTCTTTATGCATCGTTTCACTTCACAGCAATAACAACAATAAACACTTGTCAAATGCCAAATGAAACTAAGGGAAACTGAGACGAATCCCCGACAGCCGGAATAAAAAGAACCGTTGCGCTCAGTGCCACAACAAAACATCAACTGAATTCAAAATCAGTTATAATCAGCAATTAACACCGCTATCCGCGCGAACAACAATTCAAAAGTGGAAACTACAGTGAGACTCAACTGGTAAATACCCTGGACGTGCTCGAAAAATAATAATCACAACATGCAGTATACAAAATAAATATGAATCTGGAAACATTTGAATAAATATAATGTAATGTAATATAATGGCATTTACATTTCCATTAAAATGTACCAAATGCTCGTATGTAATTGAAAATACGATTTAATATTTGCCAAAATAAATAGTTTTTTATCCAAATTAATTTTGTGGTCCCGGTTGATCGGCCTAAAGAATACTCAAATTAAAATTTTTATTGCATTTAGGTATCACGATTACACCCGTTTTTGCATAGAGTAAAGGGTATTAAGCGATAACAAGTAGCGCAGCGTAAAACGAATTGTACTGAAAGTGAGAGCGACAGTGTTGCAGTGCAACATATATTATCGATTGCATTTTCGATAAATATTGTAGCTGGCTGACTGTTATATTTTCAATGAATTAAATCTAAAATTAGTTCACCTGTTGTTCATTGAACTCTCTCTCTCTTCTAACTCTCGATCAAAATAGTTTTCCAGTTATACAAACGAATAGCAATGTATTAAAAGAGTATGAAACTTCATTTTGGCACGCCAAATTAATTTTTTTTTTAAATGGTAATAGAGATCAAGGCCACGATAAAAGTCAGCTCAGAGACAACTAATTTATTTAACATTTAAACTTTAGTTAAATGTTAAAAACACTTTCTATACCATATTTAGGAAATATTTAAATAATAATTAATAAAAGTAATAAATGTGAACAACATAACAGAGTTTGTTTCTTTACAATCTTTATTAGAGTTATGCTTAGTGGTATAGTTTGATCTAAGATATTACTGGTTAAAACATATATACGACAATCATAATTTGCAATATGAAAACACCGATCGTAATCATTTCGTCAAATGTAGCATAGGTTTAGAAATTAAATTGATTTCTTATATAATATTTTTTTTTTAACTTAGTCAACTAACTTAAGTAGTAAGAACATAGAACGCTATAAGTTATATGAATTAAGTAGGTTACTGTTGTGGCGGTGGCTGCTGCGACTCCGACTTCGACTGTTGCTGCACCTCTTGCTGTTGTTGCATGCCTGCCAATTGCCTCATTTGCTCTATGATATGAGCCTGCTGATCCAAGCATTTGGGTATAAACATATTCATTAAGTCGACCTTGCGTTCTTCCAATTCCAAGCGCTGTCTTGAGATTTTGACTTGCTCCGACATCAATTGATTCTTGCGGCGCACTTCCTCTAGAAAAAGCGACTCGAGTGAATCGGCAGCGGGTGGATTGCTTGAGCCATAGGGCCGGCCACGTTTTCGTGGTGTAGGAGTTGGTGTCGACGAAACAGCATTGCCACTTGCAGCAACAACAGCTGGTGGTTGCATTTGCACCGCCATGGGACCGCCATTGCTGTTGCTAGTCGCCACACTGATGGTATTGTTGCTGCTATTTATGTAAGCCACAGCAGTGATCGCCTGGTGGTTGATGGACGATGTGGATCCAACATTATTGCTGCTGTTATTGTAGTGTTGTTGCGGCTGAGATGAAACAACGCCGGAATAGTTAACCACGCCTGTCTCGTAGTCAGGTTGAAATTGTTGCTGTTGTTGTTGCTGTTGCTGCTGCTGTTGTTGTTGCAGGGGAGTTTGCAACTCCAGTAGCTGGGCGGGTTCCGCTGGTGAATACTGTTGCAGCTGCTCTTGAAATGGCATCGACCGATAATCCTCATCATCATATTCTCGCTTGATATCATCGTACTGATCGGTAAACAGTTCCGTGTTGAAGCTCATAGTATTGTTGTTGTTATTATTATTATTGCCATGCGCATGGCCACTGCTGTTATTGCTATTGCTACTGTTGTTGCTATAAAAGTTGTTACCCGTTGCCTCTGCAGTCAAATTAAGAACTGACTGTTGTTGCTGTTGCTGCTGCTCTTGTTGTTGTTGCTGCTGCTGTTGTTGTTGCTGCTGCTGTTGCTGCTCCTGCTGTTGCTGAAGCTGCTGGGCCTGCTGCTGCTCTTCCTCACGTGGTGGCGACACATCACGATTGTTGAGCATAACATCTGGTGGCACAGGTTCTGCATCTTTGGGCCTGTGTATATTCTTCAGTATTCGATTGACAATGTCATATTTCTTCCAGCGCAATGCATAGCTGGATGGATCGCTCTGTAACTGTTTTTTCACTGAACTGCAAAACCGTAAAAACGTTTCGTTAATTTGTTATAAACGCCAATTTTTCGACAGTCCATTTTACTCACCGAAATTTAGCCCTTGTCTGGTTGACCTTCATTTGGATTTCCTCAGGTTTCACATCCACCGAGAAGCGTTCGCGCAGTTCCTCCGACCACTGGCCAAAGAATATAGTGTTCTTGCCGTTACGGGTAAGATGCCAATTGTCTCGACCCCAAATCTCATAGAGACGCTCCTCCTCGCTGGGCGTCCAATACCGACGCGACTTCTCCTTGGACTTCACCTCCAGGACCTCCTGACTACCGCACATATTGGCATCTGCTTCAGGCTCTGTAATCGAGTTCGTGCTCGCGATAACGTTTACATTGACTGCGCCGGTCGCAGTGCTCGCTCCACCAAGATTCAGTGATAAATTTTCGTAGTCCATGCGGATGTGAGGATTGTTGTCGTATAATAATCTAAGCTAAAGTCACTTAATTGAGCGCCGCATCAATTACGCGCTTTTAAACAATGTTTTGCCTCATTTAAAAACAATCTAATCAAGTAGAAGCTACACTTTTTCGCATAAAAATCAACAACTAGGGATGGCTAGCAATATCGATGTGAATATATTATCGATAAATGAAATTTGATTTTATTTTTGTTGTGACCAGTGGCACAATGTTATCTTATAGAGGTACTGCACAGTTCAGAAAAGTAAACTCAACGGCTCATCTAATAATATCAATTTCCCTACATTGTCAATTGGCCATCATTTATTTAGTCAGTTCTTCAGTAAATATCGATATTTTTTAGACTGCTGCATATACCATCAATAACAATGCTTGTACACAGAACAGTGGGACCCGTGTGGTGCAAGCACTTAAATACCAAAATAAAATCATATCTAAATTACTGTAGTATTTACAAAAATAAATGCAATTTACATTAATGTTAATTTTATTTACAAACGAGTTAATTCACATGTGAAAATTTAAGGAAGTCAAATATACTAAATATATGCAAATAAACGCTAAATTCTTCCAATCCAATTAATGGTTGTTATGAATTTTACCATATGGTCAAAATACATCAGCAAACCGCCCAAAATAATTATTTTTTTAAAAATATTTTTTTTTTTTTATATTTTAAATTTTTATTCTTATTGTTCTTAATTTTCTAAATCTACTAGATTTGCAGCACTACGTCCAATTGTCCAACCTATCGTTTCTATCTATATGAGCATAACAAACATCTCTACTTAGAAAGAAAGTTCCATCTCTATTGCGTCTTTAAGCACAGTTTGTTGTTTTCTGTTGATATTTGTTAAATCTTAATTAAAACGGACTACAATATGAGTGATCCCGAAAATGAAAAACATATTCATAAGCGCGGATCCAAGCATTTGCGACTGCGCTACTACACTTCTTATGAGGAAGCAACAATTGTGAAACTGTGGTGCGAAAATCTCAGCCAAATAACATCGTACACTGAAAACTTACAAATATTTCGTGAAATTGCTTCTGGTCTGCAACAGCATGGAATCAGGCTAAACAAACAAGAGGTCCGACGTCGCATAAGTAATTACCGCAACAAGTATTTGTAAGTCATATGCCACTTATTAATAATATAAATAATAAATAATCGTTGCACGTGCACAGAACCGAACACGGTCGTGTGGAAAGCGACTCGCAGTACAAATCATCCTGGCGTCTCTATTCGCTCATTGACTGCATGTTCCAGTCCACAAAGACGGGATCCGCAGTGCAAACAGAGCCACAGTTGATAGAACAGATAGAATCAAAGGTACGCAAAGAATTGCCTTACCTTCCACGATTCACCCGACACGACTGTCGGACTATAAAGTTCTCACAGAATCCGGACGGTTGTCCCTTCTTGGATGGACAGCAGACAATGCCGCCAATTAAATCGGAGCTGCTAGTGCCAGGTACACCAACTCAATTGACGTTCATCAAGAATGAAATCAAAGAATACGACGAATACGATGCTAATCTAAAAATGGCAACTACACCTGAATATCGTCCCCCGTTGGTGCCCGCAAATCGCGTTCTCGATCAAATGCCCAATCCGTTTGATACTGGATCTGCCTCGACAGGCGTAGGACGCGTTCGCATTCGGCGTCGCAGCTTTATGCCTCGTTCTGGCCAGATAACACTTGCCCAAGTTGAGGCGCTTCGTAAGGAGAACGATTTACTGGCGGAGCAGCGCGATAATAGTTTGAAAGCCCTTAAACTAAATGAACAACAGTATCTGCAGTTGGAACAGACATTTGATTTGTGGCTGCATCAGCAGGAAGTTTGGATAGCCTACCTTGAAGCTCGTAAAATGAAGGAACAGATTGTCAGATCGTAATGAATTTAGTTTTAGGATGACTTTTATGGACAACGAAGGATTAACATTAGTTCTAATTTTAAACAGCAGACAATGAATTCGTGATCTCAGGCGCTCAATTTTAGTTTTATTTGTTCCTGTGAAATCTAGCTAATGAAAGCTGATGAAATACTTATATTTTTAATAATAAAGCTAAGGAAGTAGGCATATTCACTTGGTAATTTAGAATTGTTACATTAAGCGTGCTGCAACGGGATAATCACGTGCTCATCTCTAAAGCTGTTTTGATTTTCAACAACCAGTTCAAATGAACGAAGAACTACATTTAAAACATTTCATTTAAAAGAAAAATAGTTAACTAGTACTTCAAATTGAATTTTGTTAATGCTAATGCGAAAATAATTTTTTTTTGCTTCCTGCAAATTGCCACTATTACAATTATTACGATTTGTTTATTAACATTACTATTCTCTCTGTTGTAAAAGTAAAATAAAAATTTAATTTAAACGGACCCATTTCATATGTAGTTCATGAATGATTGAACTCGTTCATTTGAACGAACGGAACTCTGTGTGTGTGTTTGTATTGCGTTAATAAAAAAGGAACGCTGCAAAACTCGGACATCTTTTGCAATAAGTTTTGAATTGAATACGTTTTATAAAAATGAGTAACATAATAACAAATAGTATTCGAATGCTGAGTCTTAGCACCAGAGTTAAATGGCAAGCCCCCACATTTGCTGCAGTTCGTCATTATGGTAAGACTAACAATAAATCGAAGATTTCGTAACCGGCAAAAACGATATACATTTTAGCCGCACAGCCAAAGCGATTCTACAAACAGACGAACGTTTTGTGTACAGATGCTGGATACGAGGTGACATTAGATCACCGTAAATTAAAGACGCCCAACGGAACGCTCTTTACTGTGAAAAGCGAGCCGTTGGCAATTGCCGTGGCCACCGAATTCGACAGCCAAAAGGATCACATTGTTCGTTCTCGGATGCACATTTCTGCACTTTGCTTCACGGCCATCGACAATCCGAACAATCTCACAAAGCTCGACGTGGTTAACTATTTGCTTAACTTCCTAGCCACCGATACTGTGCTTTTTCAATATGATGTAAGTAAAACAACGTATTTTTGTATTTATACTTTAAGTGCAGGACAATTTTCTTAGGAAATGTAGAGAGTTTAAATTGTGCGAAACAACTTATCACATAATGTGCACACTATATTATTTTAAAGGTTTAGAAAGTTGGTATAGGTCAGACTTTTACTTAAAAAATTAAAACAAAAAAAAAAAAAAATTGGTATTAAATTTATTTCAACCAATCTTACAGAATATGTAGTTCTTTTATACATCGTAGATGTTATAGCTGTTAGTAGAAAGTACAATACACGTTTCTAAATGGGTATAAATTGACCATTTATTAATTTTTCTTATTCTTTTATTTTTAAAAACACGATAATTAAGTCTCATTGTATCTGACCATTTCTTGCTCATATACATATCATGATAAATTAAATTAAGGGGAAAACAAATATAATTTTCAAACTTTATACTATTGCTAAACTGTGTATAAACATTTGTTTCACTTGATATGTATTTCAGGATGAAAAGGCGTTGCAAGAGCTACAGTGCAATGAATGGGATCCGCTGATCGACTGGTTTAATAGGCGATTTGAGACAAATCTGCAGAAGACCATGTCCATCACACCACCTCATGTAACCGATGAGGATAAAATCAAAGTTGCCAAGCATTTTCAATCGTTCAGCTTGGAAACACTACACGGTAAGCATGCTCAATATATTTTAACTTTTATCGATCTGTGATTTGAAATCTCCTCTTTCAGGTTATACGTTCGCGGTGGATACTCTGAAGTCCATTGTGCTGGCCTGCGCTGTAATCGAACAGCAGATTAATGTGGACAAGGCAGTTGCTCTTTCCCGCCTAGAGGAGGAATATCAACTAAAGTTCTGGGGACGCGTCGAATGGTCTCACGACTTAAGTCAGCAGGAGTTACAGGCACGTTTGGCCGCTGCTGTGTTGTTTGTGCATTTTAATTGTTCCGAACACTTTGTTAAAGAAAAATTGCTACTATAAACTGTATATATTAATGCTAATGGTTTAAAAACGTTATTGATATTGAAAATCGACAGGTACTTAAACTACCGATAGCTATATATCGATATATCGAAAGGAACCAACTTACATTTTTTAATTATCCGGCAGCGCCGCAATAAGGTATAAAAATTTGGCGCCAATTTGAACACGTTGCGAACGCAAACGACGTTTTATGCTCTAATCAGCTTTCTTGATTATCTCCGACTAATACGTTAAATAGTAAACAATTCGCGCACGTTACCATTAAAAGAAAATAACAAGCAGTCCGTGTGCTTTGCTCGCACCACACTGTCATCTCATTATTGAAGGTGTTTGTCTACATGCATTTTTGTTCCCGTTTGCTCACAATTTCTTTTGTATTCCTTCATTCCCTTCCCCAATTGATTCACATGTATACAGAATGTGTGGGTGTATGCATGAAAGTGCACACGACTCCCTTTCTGGGTTGTAAGTTTTATCAGTCGTTTATCTGTTGTTTGCTTTAATTTTATCGCCGTTACTGATTTGACAGCCTCCTCTCTTGACATAGAAGATCATCTATAAGAAACTCATCCAGTTGTCTGTCAGACTTGCTCTTGTAAAGTAGTAGTATACAGTTTTTGTTTCTGTTCTCTGTTAATTGTTTTCTGAATTGTAAACAGCACACTATATGTGCATAGTTCCTGTCTAAAATGTCGAGAAATGAAGACACTCCAATTGTGACGTAAGTGATGTGAGATGAGCAGAAAATCAAAATCCGCTGACTTTGCCGTTGAAATTATTTGCAAATTCCTTAACTTGCGAATAAAAATCTTAGCGAAATTAACATAAAGAGCAGCCAAGTCGCCAAATGAGCTGCTGATTTGTTAAATAGGCGTAAAAGCGGCGGACCGTGGGATCACTGACAACTGTCAGAGGTGTGAAAGGGCCTCGAAACTTCCTTGCCGTTTGCTTGCTGATAAAATGCGCTTAAAGTGAAGTAGCTACATATTTTCTCTCTATTTTTCTTTTCCTCATTTTTTTTTTTAGTGCTTTTTGTTGCAATTGCGTTGCAAACTTGCAGAGCAAGTAGTTTAGCGCCATTTGCACTTTTCGTAGTAAAAATTACGCCAGCCCACACACACACACAACTACTTACGCACTGAAGAACCAAACACATACAGAGAATTTATCAACGGGCACACACACATACACACACGTGATGCAGTGTCGTTCCGTTGATGAAGGGGCGGGGAACGCGAGAGGCGTGGCATTAAGTAGTCGCCGTAGTTTGGGTTAAGTAACAAAACTTCAAATTGAATTTTTCGTTGCAGTTTTCATTTTAGCACCTATCAAAAAAACCCTTTTCATGCTCTTCGTTCGCTACGGCGTATTTTTTTATTCTCGTTGTTCATTACGCGCATTTAGGACATTCAGAGCGGAGTACGGTTTGTTGTGTGATGGTGGCTGAGACGGGGGAGAGGAAGCGTAGAGCGCTTACATTGTGCTGGTTAAACACCACACTTGGCAGCTATCAAGCGGTTTATTCTCTTTTGTGTTTGGTATTCGTATAACTTTCCCATTTATTTGGTATTTTGAGAGTGAAAGAGTACAACAAAAAAATACCAAATACAATTAAAGCTTCGAAATACGAAACTTTATTCAATTCGATCATTCACATGCACTCACACAGTCATATGCCTGCACTCAAAACTATACAGTTGTCTCATTCCTTCGCATTTGCAGGAGGAGCAACAATTACGGGACGACGCCAACGTTGCCAGCTGTGGAAAGAAGTCGCAATGGAAACAACAACAACACCCCGATTGCAACAAATACACAGATTTTCTGTTTGCATGGACGGTCAAACAATGTTGAAGTTGAAGGTGAGTTTCTATAATGGGTTTATTTTAGCAAAGTGATGCAGTGAGCGAGGGGTGGTTGATAAACTGCGCCAATTTTCGTGTCGTTTTCAATCAGGGCCCAACAATTTGCAGTCATTCATAAATTATCAAGAAAACGCAGCAGCAAAAGTCAGTGCAAATAACGACAGAAAGCAAACATCGAAAACAAAAACAAAAATATTAGTTTTCACAGCATTTTTCGCCAAATTTACATATATTTTTCTATATGTGCGTTTGTTTGTTCAGTTCTGTTGAAAATCGACAAATTTTTGCGCAATTTGTGTGTTATTACCCGGTAATGCGCGCTAATTGGCAGACGACACGGAAATGGAAATGAACGACGGTTGTGTTTATCGACAGACGACGTCAATGACGATGACAAAGTCACCCTGTCTGGAGTTGGTCCGCATACCTGCAAATGGTGAGCAAATTTCCTTATCCCCTTGCTGCTACAACTCCTCATCGCGTTCGATCTTCCACATTATGAGACTTTCTGCGTCGAGATTCATTATTTAATTCAAATTGAGCAATGCGAGCTGCAATATCTTAGCTTTCTGGTCAAAAGAAATTCCCATATTGAAGAAATCTTTAGGCAAGACCCAACACCAGATTCTATGTAGAAACGAGTAGTGACAGTTTCTGCGGTGTTGCGGAGTCGGTAGATTAAAGAAATCTATAACGAATTTTATGCAAAAATGAGCAGCGTTAAGAATGTGATCCCTATTACATAAACGTTTCTTTACATACACTGTATAGATAGAGATAGTTCTTCTTCTATTTCCACTCCTACACCATTTTCTTCGCCTTTCTCAGTGCACCTCGTGCGATGGGTTTTAAGCTTTGTCATCAATCAGTTGATGATTTCCAACGTTGCCAACTTGGTCGCAATTTTGCGGTGGCCAAAAGCCAGTGACAGCAGCTGTGTCGCCTGGGCGTAATCAAAATTTATGCTTGGACCGACGCTTGACTATTGCCATATGCCATAAATTGCCATAGCGGGCTCATAATTTACGCAAGACAACGGACTCAAATAAATGCCCGGCTCATTTTTCTATAACGAAAATGGACAAAAATTGATGCACAGACTATGCAATCTTCATATTCCTACTCCCCAACTCCCCTGTATATAGTCTGATCAGCTGTATTTTAATTTCCTCTTCGATAAGTAAATGGTACATACATAAATGTGCATCGAAGGCAGTGTAAGGAGTCGAAACCGCCGCTTTTGTGGCGTCCTCTTTGCTCTACTGATTGGATTTATTGGCAGGCGAATGACCTTAAATGACATTACATGGTGTCTAGACGAAGCTGCTCCCCTCCTGGCCAATATCCAACATTCAATCTTCCCATCATGCATCCAATCTGTTGCCTAATCATGTAATGCCGTCTCAACTAACAAGCACCTGAGTAATATGAAAATCATTTTTATAAACAGTCAAGATTATAGTTCAAAGTGAATTCACATTGTTTGCCACGCAACAGTCTCTCGTTAAGCGGGATCCAGATGTGTCTCATCTCGAGAATCGGAATTATCAGTCGAATCCGTGAATAAAAGTTCCATTCAATTTTTTGCATTGTTGTGTAGGTAGCATAAGTGACATGGTCGGATACAATTTCAAGGATATAAAGAATTGAGAAGGCGAAGAAATCCTTCTGTGTGTGTGTGAAAGATACCCTGTTAAAATTTAAGAAAGGCGCTAAGAACAACTAAATCTGCAAGTATTTTGATATGAAATACCTTGTAAATTATGTAAACGCGGTCGAGAAAAATTTCACATAATTATATAGATATATCTGTTTCAATGCAATCTCAACTATTTATCATAAGACAAGGTTTGTATTTGTTTTGTGTACCTAATTGTCCTCTATTTAAGTTTAAGGAGTTTAAATTAATTAGAAAAACAGGAAATACTTTGTAAATTATGCGTTGCTCACTCTGTCAGATATATGTATGTTTTCATCTCGGAATTATTAATTATAAATATTAAATTTAACCATCTGTTTGCTAAAATAAAAACAATTTAAAATCTAATTTCAAAAATCTAATTCTAAGGCAAGATTTCTGCTAATCTAATTTTTACCAAACTTCAAGGAAAATTAAAGTGAAGTATTACTTTTAAGAACGAGCTACAATATTTATTTGTATATAATTACTGCTTTGTATGGAAGCTGGTCTTTTATTATTCACGAGAAGTGCACATTTCTGGCGTTCGAGAGGAAGAGAGAGAAAGGGAAATGGATGTGAGACTTCAATGAATGCCAAGTAGTCATGGCGAAGACCCGAAGACGACTTTCGAGTGCCGTGCCACATTTCCACACATTGACGCAAGCAAACAGAGAGAACCAAGCAATGTGACCAATTAAAGATGCAGATGGATTGGAGTTGTTTAAATTGCAAGTATGATGATTTTTATGCATCAGCTGCAACGATGACGATGACTGAGATGAGGACGAGGACGAGGATGAGGACGTCCAAGAGGAAAGAGCCTAGGATCCAAGGAGCAAGTAGCTGGAACAGCTGCCAGTCGAAGCGGCAAACTGTGTGTGCAGCTCTAATAGGTGAAATGTTCGTGTGGCATTGGGAATTCGTACCTGTTCGCTTGGCCCCAGCCTCGGTTATGCACTGGAATTTAATTTCGCTGCTGGCATTGTTACTGCTATTGTGCAGGAGGAGACCCGAAAGACGCAAAGGCAGACGACGTCCTTGTGCTGAATTCAAATGAAGAAACCGCGCAACGAACCAGCTACAACCCAAGCATATGCACATTCTGCATGTGTATCGTACTCCAGCACCAGCTCCAGCTGCAGCTCCTGCTCCTGCTCAGCCTTCTGCTTCAGGCTTCCCTGAACCCCTCATCCACGTAACAAAGGAAAGCTGCACAACACGAAAGTATTGCAGGAGGAGCAAAGTAAAAGAGTGTAAAGAAAATGCAGCGGAAATGACAAAGCATGAAATACGGCTGCGACAAATGCAATAAAGTATTTAATAGACTGCTCCTGGCCAACCCCGACCCGACCCGACCCGACCCAACCCGACTCGACTCGACTCGAACCGACACGGCCAAGCCTGTCACTGACACCAAAACCGGGCAACCCTGGGACTCAGCCATGCCAGGCTTCCAAACTCCGCTCATGTGTGAACCAAGTCAGGATATGGGAACTGGGGAATGGTCTACAGAGGCGTGGCAACTAAAGCGAACAGCGTTGGTGGTCATTATTCACGTACCATGTTAAATAAATTTAAATGCCTGTTTTGTAAATATGTAAACGGCATAACAGATGGCAAACAGAGAATGCAAAGAAGATGAAAAACATCGAAGGAAGAGTCCAACTGGGAGAGGAATGTGTCGTAGCTGGAAGCATCCCTGTGGGGCAACCTTAGCTTCCCATTTTTTTGCCTCTTTGTTCAGCATATGGTATATTTTATAAAGCCTAGCGAATATTTGAGAAAACAAAACAGAAGTTCAGTCTGCTGTGGAATGTAGTTTCCAAATATTTGTGCATCTTCAAATATTCACCTTGATTCCATTGTGTCCTTTTCGCATTGAAATCCTTGCTGACATTGATCAGCATCAACTTTATCTTATCTCTAATAACCTGAAAGGTATATTAAATATGTGAACCAACTTGTTGGATTAAAGTCGGAATCGAAATATAATATGTAATATGGATAGATAGTATCTGCGTTGCGAACTGAAATTAAATCGCTATAATCGCGGAATTAAACTCGAAGTCAACTGTAAACGTATGAAATTTAGTAGTGAAATATGAAATAATTGTAAAAAGTCAAACAATCTGAAACTACTGCTAACCGAGACACTAGAAAAAACAAACTGCAATATAATATGAAAAGTAAAAGTTAACAGAATGGTTAAGTGAATAACGACTGCGAAACATAACTAATTTAATGTATAACATGTTTGCGTGAAAATTATATAGTTTATTTTAATTGCAATGTGAACTAATTGGTATAATTGTTATGTGAACTTTTGAAATGTTATATGAAATCAAATTAGGCAGAGCTGTATTCTAAAATTGAATTACAATATGAAATGTTAGAATAAAACAGGATAAAGGATAAATGTCGCAGTTTTCACACACAAATGTATTTTGGTAATAGGTCTGACTTTGGTTTAGTTCTTTCCGGTTCCGGTATCTGTGCACCAATTGAACAAAAAATAAAACAATCACATACTTATACATATAAACAAATATATTATAATATATTATATAAATATTATTTATATGGAAGTTCTTTTTCATTACTTCTCTATTCGTTATTTAAGATGAGCAAATCTATTCCTTAGATATAAGGAATATAAATCCGGAAATTGAAATCGGTGTCGTTAGATTTAATTGTGACATCGTCTATATAGTAATATATATAATATATCTTATTAAATGTTGTAGTTCTTAACAACACTAACTAAGTTGCAAATAAATACAAGCGAGTGCTGCTTTGATATCGTAAATAACTAAGCAACTATTTAAAATACATATTGTATAACATTTAATTTTTGTTTCACGATCTCCCAATGTCTCATTACAGTTCGGGACCATTGTCATCGAAGTCGTAGCGAAGGTGTGGACTTGAAAGCCCGTCGTAAGCTGATCATTGCCAGTATCCTGTGTTTGGTTTTCATGATTGCTGAAATTGTGGGTGAGTTGTTTACCCTAGAGAGTTGTCTGAGCTCTACAGACTTTTTTAGGTTCCGTATTATTCGTTTTTCTCGGTGTTTCACTTTGATTTTTCTTTTCGAATTCGTACAAAATTCCCCAACTAATTTCATTCACCTCAGAGAACTTGGCAAGCAAAGAAAATGAAATGCAGGGGAATATAAAAGAATAAGAAAAAAGGTTGAGTAAAATGTCAGTCAAACAAAGCGTACAAAAAAAAAGGCACGATACGACGAGACGATTAAAAACTGAGCACCGGAAGTGCAACAATATGGCGACCGGATGAGCTTACTGTCTGTCATCATGGCGAGCCATCCTTCCCTTCCTCTCTCTCTCCGTTCCTCCCCGCCTTTTTGAAGTGGGCTGTTATACAATAAACATTTAATTTTCAAACTCTGCCAATGCGACGTTGTC
Source organism: Drosophila sp. st01m (assembly GCA_018901795.1). Lineage (NCBI taxonomy): Eukaryota > Metazoa > Arthropoda > Insecta > Diptera > Drosophilidae > Drosophila > Drosophila sp. st01m. The sequence goes on from JAEIFG010000269.1 coordinate 2,525,340, forward strand.
GTCCCCATTGTCGGCTGTTGCTGTTAATCGCTTTGCAATTACCTACAATGTGCCACACTCTGCTCTTGCCACACTCTGCCACTGCCTCTGCCTCTGCCACTTCCCTTGCGATTTCGATTTCGATTTCTCTTTTGCCTTTGCTTTCTTCTCCACTTCTCCATTTCCCCATTTATTCCTTCAAATCGAAATTGTTGTCTGTTCGTTCACTGAAAGCGTCGTCAGCTCCTCCTCTTTGGTGTTTAGCTAACCAAGCGATGCCAGGAGGGGATTGTGGACTGTCGTTTGTCCTTTGTCCTTTGTCACTGCACTATCCCCACAGATTGCAAGTTAATTTTTTGAGCATTTATTTACTCTTTACTCTCCATCCGACAGGTGGCGTCCTATCGAAGAGCTTGGCCATTGCAACAGATGCCGCACACTTGCTCACCGATTTCGCCAGTTTTATGATCTCACTATTTTCTATCTGGATAGCAGGACGTCCATCCACCCAAAGGTAAGTGCCGTCAAGACGACTCACGATGAACTGACAAAGTCGAAGAGAAATCAATAAAAATCTTAACTTCTTTTTATACCTGCCAACTTTTTCTTACGCTTTGATTCGATGCTTAAAATTTGTGTACGTTTCTTCGTGCAGAACAGAGGCAATCGGGAATTCGAGACAACTGCGTCGAAAATTAAAATTAACTATATGCAAGATGGGGTAATTTCATTAATTCGCTACTTTGTATCTTTGAATTATTGATATATGGCCTGAATCTCCTAATGGGACAAAGCCTGATCCACATTTTGTCCACACATCTCATAATATCTACTATCTAATTACTTTATGATTTGTAGAATTTTCTGAACAATCAGGAACATCAGAACATCTTCAAACCCAATATGCATTCACTGTACTTATGTCTTTAGTCAAATGAAACCAAGGAAAAATACAGGAAAAATGTTAAATATCTTTATTATGCAAAAATTATTGTGCTTTTTCGAACGAAATGACTTTAAACAAGTATTACCATAATTTTTCATAGTAGGAGTAGTTGTAAATGAATTAGGAACTTTGTGTTTCTACCTATTATTAGAAAGTATATTCAATAGATTAGATGTTTTATAACTTTATCTTTTAATAATTTAAACACACAAGCTTTTCTTTATCAATGGGATTTTTGTTTGTCAAAAATAAAATTGTTAAATTAACAAGCGTACTCGACGGAAGGTTACATTTTTAACACTTATCCTTAATTACTAGCCAATCATTCCAATGTTAACCACACGATATACAGGATCGATTTATAGATGCCCATTCTGCCAGACAAAGAAGTTTATCGAACTATACCTTTATTTTTCAATTAAATAATTCAGCAAGTGATCCGATCCAAATCTAAAAAACTAGTTTCTGAAATCGATGCGTTTATGCGGAACAGAAATATATGTATATACTGTTTGGGGGCTGCCAAGTCTTCATCTGCCTGTCACATACATTCACACAAAACTATTTAACTCTTGTATCCCCATTTTCTAATGAGCTCAGGGCTCATATTATAGAACTAGATCTATGACTAGGTCAACTGTACTCCATATATCAGATGCCTTCTAAGCTTATTAAACGGGACAGCAGAGAGTATCCAAGAATTACCAAAGAAATGAGATCTTTTGGCAAGTTTTTGGCATTATTCCTGCCGCTTGGCTGGCTACGTCCGCAGTGGGCCTTATTGCCATCTCTCATTCCTCATTCCGCATCCCTCATCCCTCATTCACCCTGCGCTGCTTCAGCTCCCCTCGCCTTCGTCTAATTAGGCGAAAAGCCTGTTTCCAAATTTTCACTGCCTGCTGCTCAGTTGCTGCTGTTGCAGTTGCTGTTTGTACTTTTGCTTCTGTCTTTGTTGCTGCTGCTGCTGCTGCGTATACTATTTGGGCATTGCACATTTTTCAATTGGTCTTTGGGAACTGCCTTTCGTTTGTCGGAGAGAAGGAGGAGTGGCAACTTTGAGGCAACCCATCGAGTGGTGGGTGGGTTGGATGGTTTGCATCCATCTTGTTCTCGTATTCCTCCTCATTCCCCATTCCCCATTCCCCGCCTGTTGTCTGGTTCCCGCCGCTGCCTGGCACGTTCTGCTCATTCATGCAAAAATCTCACTCACTCGACGACTCGACTGCAGCCACAAAGTGAATAATGAAAAACTTTTGCAATTTCAAGCGTGTTGCATGGTAATTTTGTAAATTTTCTGCCGCTGCCTCAGACTTTCTGCCTCTTGTTGCTGTTGTTGCTGTTGCTGTTGTTGCTGTTGCATGTGATTCGCCTGCTTGTGAGTCTCAGCCTGGTGCTTCTCACTTTCCTCTCTCCTAGCTTGCACTTGCCGTACCCACATCCATTGCCCCCAACCTCTGTTCTATTCCCGCTGCCGTTGCCAAGTTGACAAGCCTAATTTATCAAAACAAAACACATTTGCACAATTGCAACGGCAAACGCAGAAACGCAGAACACAAACGAAGCACTAAACAGTGCACACTGGTGCACATCTCCTAGACAAATTAGAAATTATAGAAACTTCTCACTCACCTAAGTCCAATGTAGTTCAATTTAATACCATATTTTGCAGTCTGAATACCAGATTTATATTAATTCTTTTTAAATTCCAATAAAGTCGTCAAACCTGATTTGATTTAGCAATCGAATTCACAGTCTTATCGTCGATAGTAACAAGTTTAAAATGATGGATCAAATTTCTAATAATTCTATGTTAAAATTTAAAACTGTTTTGATTAGCAAGACCAATAATGTGTTGTGTATGCTTGATTTATTAAACTATTTGTCCTTTTGCTTCTCTACTTAGCAACGAACCATTTAAATTACAACGTTAAGCCGTTTCAAATTTTATAGACAAGCTCGATTTACAAAAACTATAGAATGTAAAGAGGGTCCTGTTTTATTCAGTTATCAAGATTTAATAATAATGAGTAGAAATTTGGTAAATTTGGTTAAAAATGTACATCATTAACATTGGACGACAAATTAATAGTAATTGTTTATTGATGTTTCCAACTGAATTTGCTAATCATTCATCTTATGGAAGCATTAATAATTGCATATTTTGATTGTAATAAATCAAACATATTGCAAATAAAAAAATTAAATATATTTTTGCATAAATTATTTATATTTCTCCATTAATTATGTGTTTTCTTCAACATATTCCCTAAAAATTAACTCAAATTTCGCAATTAATTTCAATATTAGTCGCTACGTGACTTACTGTGACCATATATCATTATATTATGACCTTCAACACGGGCTGAACTGGCATTAATTTGTGGTAACCAATTAACTGGCTGCACTTGACCACTCGAATGGCTAACGTTGTTTTTTTTTGACTACTTTATGTTAGTTTTGGCCATAATCCAGCCCAATGTGCCTGCAAAAGGTGGCAGACATCGCGTTGCGCCTTTGGATCGTTGCAGCAACAGCAACAGCAACGGCAGCAGCAGCAGCAGCAGAAACCGAAACCAGGGACCCGGCAGGCGGTCATTAAGCAAATGGCTGCACTTGCAAGCTGCAAGAGACCCCAACACACTCACACACTCGAAAATACATATAATATGTGTGTGTGTATAATATGTAGGAGCATACATTGACACAATCTGTTAAATGAAGGGGCAATGGGGTTGAGGAGAGACGGATGTTTGCTGGAAATTAAATTGTATTATTATGGCGAGACATTCGTTGCTCGCATTTTGTTGTAGCTGCTGCCGGTGTCGCATTAGTTAGCAGGCAGTCAGCCATAGAGAGAGCCGGGCCTGGTCGCCTGGCTGCCTGGCAGGTTGGCAAAATTGTTGGCATTGCCATTATTTCAATTTTATAACGAGAGTGGAACCCCCTGGCGGACGCGGTGCTTTAATTGAACAAACGTCGCCCCGCGTTCAGGTGTTGACTTTGAACCCACCAAAAAATGTCCGTACATGCAATGCGCTCATTACATTAGGGAACCGAACTGAACCCAACCCAAATTTTCAGTCTCTTTCACCTCGGGGCGCCACCTCTGACGCACCCCAAGTCCGAGACACTCAAATTAAAATGGCATTTGACAAATTTTTGGGTCGCATTTATCAACTTATGTTAATTTTTTTTGTTTTCACTTTCCCCTCAAAATCATCTCTTAGAATAGGTCATGTTTATGGAAATTGCTTTATCATTTGATTTAATGTAATGATTTCAGTGTGACTATCCCATCTGGAGGAATAGTTGCTTTTAAAGAAAAAACTTACTTTATTCTACACATAGATGATTTTTGTTGTTGTTAACCATTAACCATTTTCTGGTTTTTGAATTTAAATGAATTAAATACACATGCTAGGACTTAGTAAGATATTTATAGGGTAAACGCTTATATGCTAGTATCTACTTTAATAAATCTAATTAACTATTTTTAATTAAAACAAAACTTACTTGGATAAAAATCTCAGAATAAGTTTAAACAGTACAAATATTTCCTTGAATTTAGAGGATAAATAAACCGGTTTGAACTGCGGATATTTTGGTGGTATGCAGACTTGAAATTTTCAACCTTCATTCATGTCTGATTTTTTATATGATTATCTTTTATACTGAGACAATTCATTACTTTATATTTCTTATCGAACTACAATCATACTTCAAAACAAATACCCCTATCAGTATTTTATACTGAAATGATATTACAAAATGATCGGATAAGAGACAAGTTGCAAAGTTATAGTAACTATTCTCTATCTTTGACAGAATGTCCTTTGGCTGGTACCGCGCCGAGGTGATTGGCGCCATGGCCTCCGTGTTTATGATCTGGGTCATCACTGGCATTCTGGTCTGGCTGGCAATTGGACGCCTCATTACCGGTGAATATGAAGTGGATGCCAAGATCATGCTGATCACATCGGGCCTAGCAATTTTGGTTAATGTCATGTAAGTACCATTAGATACAGAAACTGTCCAACTGTCTGTCCAAGTGTCCGTCTTTGTGTGAATGCTGGCAGCTCCCTTGGGCAGTTTTCCAATTGCAATTGCCGCAATCAACTTGTCGGCTATGGGCCAGCAAATGGGTCAACAATGCAACTGTGGCAACCTGGCCTGGCATGGCGTTCCTATGCAACCATGCGACCATCCAACCATCCATCCAAGTAACCAACCAACGGTTCCTTCTGCCATCTAGTCGTATCCGCCAGTTGTTGCGGTAACTTTCTCCACATTTTAGCGACAACTTTTTCTGCAAGTTTCGAATTTTTTGCGTCAACAAAAGGCAAAAGCGACGCCAACGGTGACTGCGACTGCAATGAGACGACGACAACGACGACGACGATGACGATGATTTTGCTTGTGTTTGTGTTGGCTAGTCCCAAGGTGCAGTTTTTCTCTCGCCCCTTTTTTGAGGTTGAAAGTCTCTTAACTTGGACATGCCATTTGGCATTTGCACTTTGTAGACGTTCTTTGTAGTCTGTTGTTGCTCAAAGAACACGATATTTGTAGTTTATAATGCAGAAATACTCTTTTTCATTTCATATATACTATCAATATGTGCGGAAATAGCGACTTCTCTACAAGAATCTCTATTAGATCTTGATTGCAATAAAAAACGCTATTAATTATACTTTATTTTTCACATCTTGACATAGACCACTTAAATCAAATGCATTTTTACCAGTTTTAAGTAGAATTTATAAATTTGTGCTGAAATACGTTCAATATATTTTGAGGGAGATAATAAAATCCTTGCTATCTAGAATTCTTCTCTCTTCTTAAAAGAAACTTTTTTGAGAATATTTTGAAATCATATATTTAATTACTTCGATTTGATTTAGCGTATAAAAAGCATAATTAATAATTATTAAATTGAATAGTTATTATATTCCAACTACTTTTAAGAAAATCAATCTTTTTTGATTTTAACTTTTAACTTTTAAATAAAACTTATTAAATATAAAAACACTTTGTAAAATTTGTTAAACATATTTTTACAAAATACATATACAAAATATTGGGTCTAGTTTTGAGAGTATAAATGCGTTATTTAGGTTACTTTTTATGAGGATAAGAACTTGTATTTTATGCAAATCGATCTTTGGAGTCTTTTGCAAACCATTTTTAAAGAGCATTCAATTGACGTCTAATATTTTGAGATTCCGTTCTTGCTTGTTTTGATTGCATCGTATGCAGCACCTGCAACTACAGATGCCAACCGTTATTCTCTGCGCTCTCCCCACTCCCTCTACTCTCCCCTCTCTTCGCCCCAATCACCTTACTGCCGCTGCCCTTAGTCAGTGCTCGTTCATGTGGCTGTCGAAGCATAGTTTTTGGCGCATAAATCGCAACGTTTCAATGCTCGGCACATGCTCATGTGTGTGTCTGTGTCTGTGTGTGTGTGTGTGTGTGTGTGTGTGTGTGTGTGTGTGTCTGAGTGTGTGTCTATGTGCTCGACGAACCCCGTGGAACCCGTTTTCCGTTTCCTTGCCGTTCATATTGCTGGTAGTAGCGCAAATTTTCCAGTTGACGTTGGCATTTTCAGTGTTTGCCACTTGAATTGTTTGATTACGTGAATTGATTGTGAAAAACGTGCAACGGCAGCAACAACAGCAACAACAAGACCAACAACATCGACAACCTTGCGGGGCGTGGCAGCGGCAGCGGCAGAAGCAGCGCTGTCCAGTCGCCGTTTTGGGTCATCTTCTGCCATCAACCAAGAGAAAACTGAAAAGAAAGTCAAGTCAACTCTCGACTCGACTCGACTCTCAAAGCAACGTGTTCGGCGGCACGTCGAACAACGAAATTAAATGGCCACCTTTTACCGCTCGTTTCGTAATACAAGCAGTTGTTGTTATTATTATTGTTGTTGTTGGTGCCTTTGAAGGCTTTTTACTTAGTTGCATTTAGGAGTTTGTTGAGTTTTAAGTTCAATTAGCAAAAGCCATGGAAGAACGGCAACAACTTTAGCTGAGCTTTGTTGGATTTACCTGTTTGCTGCCATTGCCATTGGCGCTCAAAGTGGCAGCTTAAAGTGGCTGCAACACCAACTCCGCATCGTTAAAGTCGCCCATTAGGAACGCACACACACGCACACCACATGCATGCACACAAGAGCATGGTCATAGCGTGTGGTATGTGGCAGGTGGAATATTAGCGGAACTACATGAAATATGAGAATGATGAGGAGGATATAAGAGTAGGAGGAGTATGAAGAGATGGCGGGCAATTTAGAGCGCAGTTTTAGCTGCCAGAGCTTTGGATAGTTTATATCTTAATTTGTCTGTAACGACTTCTACTTTAGAATAACATTAGCTATTGAAATCTTCAAAAGTAATTTCCTAGAGCTAACCGATTTCTTCACAAAGTATATATTTTATAAAAAAATATGAAACACACTTAAAAGAAATGTCATTTGCCATTAGTTCATTTATAAAGTTTAACTAAATTTGAAATCAGCGGTCAATTCTTAGAAGTTTGCATCAAGAAAATGAATTAAATGAATTGTTTTTATGGAAATTTGATTAGATAAAATATTGAAAGTACTCGTTCTAAAAGGTAAAAAAAAAGTATTTCCATAACATAAAAAAATATCGTGCATTAAGACAGCTACGAACATTAAAAATATTTATTAAACTATTGAATATAAAAAACGATAAATCGCATATTGAATCGAATGGAATAGAAAATCTATCAAAAGAATATGTATGTTATTTTTGAGATATTCTTCTTCTAAATCTAAACTGATATTGCAGAGTTTTCTAGGGAAGCATTGAATTGAATATATTAGTCAATGAATCTGTAAATCTTGTGGTTGCTGTATCGAGGTTGCTTGGCTTCTAATTTAGTTCAATTGAAGAGACTAGCTTCGTGTGTTGGGCTGCTTGTCAAAGGAGCAGAGGGTACAGCGCTGAGCAAATAAATAACACCACTCGGTTGTAAAATGGGCATTAAGAGGAGCGTAATAAACGTGTATTTGGCGCGTTGCCTTCGTTGAAATCCATGGGACGACAGCTTAACGAGCAGCTCATCCGGGTGACATGCCCCAACATCATCCTGGTGTCCCAGTCACACACACGATGCTAGTCGAGGTGAGGGGGGCAAACCAAGCGAAGATATGCGCTAATATTTATGTTCCTGTCAATTAAATCAGGACATGTTGCCAGGCGCAATTCGCCATACGCCAGGAGCCTGGGTTTGTTGGCTGTGACTCCTCCTAGCTGACTGCCTGGCAGCCTCGTTTCCTCACTGTCTGTGTCCTGCCATGCTTTGCCCTAGTCCTGCCAGCGTTGGTCCTTGCCCTGGTGTTGGCGTTGTCATGGCTGCTGTCGTTTGTTGGCCACTAACGAGGCGAGTAAAGATGCCGCAAAATCAAGGGAAATGCTTCATTGCGCGCTACAAATTACAGCGACGCAGTTGGAACAACAATGGGGCGCCAAATGGGTGTAAAGCAGGAAGAGCAGGAAAAGCTGCAGAGAAAGACAGAGTAGAGGAATCGTGCAGCAGCATTGGCATTTTTTGCTCTCGAGGACACACACGCAGCGTCGTCGCGTCGCGTCGCGTCGCGTCGCGTCGAGTCAAGTCCTGGACAGTAAATGCCTTGGCAATCGGATGTTCAAAGCCAAAAAGCGTATGTGCTCGGCATTGAATCCTGGTTGCAGGCAGCTAACACTGAAAGCACCTCGTGTTGTTATGTTGACCGCGTGACGGGTGGCAGCCACAGTTTCCACAGTTGCCACAGCTGCCACACCACTGCTCCTATTCCCCCTCCAAGATGGAACAGGAACAGGAGCAGGAGCAGTAACTCAAGCTGCCCTATACAATTTATTTAGTGCCCATCAACGCGTTGCTCGCTTTTTCCAACTGAGTTTGCTTCTGCTCTGGCGAAGAGGTTGTTGTTTTTTTTTTGACAAATTATGGAGAGAAACCTGCTCACTCCACCGCAAACACAGTGGCGGTCTAAGAAATTGAAAATGAAATTGACTTGTCAGGCCAACGAGCTCAGGTTCAGTAGTCCTACTCTCAAGTGGCAAACGAAACAGAAATGGAAAAGCCACAGGAATTAAATCATCTGCAAATGGAATATCTACAACCACAAATAAAAAAAATAAAAAACCGACAGGTCACAAAAGCAACACAAACAACACACAGTTTTATCTGCGTAAAATATGTGAAATTGAATCGAATCTACTTTTTCTTCGAATTCCCGTTTCTTCTATCGTATGTTATTTTAAGAAACAGCAACATTATACAATGTTCTCAATATGGTTAATTTCAAATTTAAACAAAGTTGCTACAGGAACCGAGATGTTCAATTACTTTCATCAAATAATGTAGAGTTATTTCAAATATTTTCTATATACAAAAACCACAATAAGCGGTTATTTCTTTTCTTTCATGTGGTAGATTTTCAGGTGTTCTATTTTATATTCGCTTAATTCTATTTTATCTGAGAACTGTTTATTTAAAGTTGTGTTGCCATATTGTTTAAAACTGATATAAAGTATAATTTTATTTTATTTTTTATTAAATAACTATAGATGCGCTATTAGTATTTTATTTTTATCGTATTTGACAGTGAATATAAGTTTTTGTTAATCTCAAAAGTGATTAATGATCATGACTATCCTATTTCAAATATTTTCTATATACAAAAACCACAATGAGCGGTTATTTCTTTTCTTTCATGTGATAGATTTTCAGGTATTCTATTGTATATTTGATTAATTCTATTTTAGCTGAGAACTGTTTATTTAAAGTTATGTTGCCATATTGTTTTAAAACTGAAATAAAGTATCATTTTTTTTTTTTTTAAATAACTATAGATGCGCTATTAGTATTTTATTTTTATCGTATTTGACAGTGAATATAAGTTTTTGTTAATCGCAAAAGTGATTAATGATCATGATCTTATTTCAAATATTTGCTATATACAAAAACCACAATGAGCGGTTATTTCTTTTCTTTCATGTGGTAGATTTTTAGGTGTTCTATTTTATATTCGTTTAATTCTATTTTATCTGAGAACTGTTTATTTAAAGTTATGTTGCCATATTCTTTAAAACTGAAATAAAGCAACATTTTTTTGATTTATATATGTTTAAAATAAATATATAGATGCGCTATAAGTATTTTATTTTTATCGTATTTGACAGTGAATATAAGTTTTTGTTAATCGCAAAAGTGATTAATGATCATGACTATCCTATTTCAAATATTTGCTATATACAAAAACCACAATGAGCGGTTATTTCTTTTCTTTCATGTGGTAGATTTTCAGGTGTTCTATTGTATATTCTTTTAATTCTATTTTAGCTGAGAACTGTTTATTTAAGGTTATATTGTATTCACTTTCAATCCCAACAGTCCTTTATTTTGATTGCCCATTGGTATCTTTGGGTCAACTGTGACGTCACGTCAATTAGCCGCAAATCGAGATCATCCACATTGTTTTCTCTGTGTGTGCGAGTGTGAGAATGGGTGGTGTATGGTGTGTTTTGTGTGTATAGTGTGTGTGTGTATGGCATTGGTCTGTGCGTAATTTATGCCAGTTTATTTATTGATGCCCGGCCTGGAGTTGCATTGTTTTCAAAAAGCCGGCTAAGTGCAGCCGGCGAACTCTGGACAACAACAGCCACAACAGGCCAACAACAGCGACTGGTCGAAGGTTTGGTCATGGCCCTTTTTCCCCAAATAGAAAAGCCATAAATCTGCAATGTCGGAGCATTTAAAATGAATAAAAAGTCAATGTGCCGAGCTATTAACTGCCTGACGCATACCATGTGAGGCCGGGGATCGAGGGACTGAGAGGAGTGGAGGAGACAAGCAGTATTTTTGTTGTTTTTTCTCTTTGTATGTATGGGAGGATGTGAACTATGTTAAATGTGTGGATATGTGGGCTGTGTGCGGTGCGGGGTGTGGCACGTGGGGGCTGTGCAACGTGGACTAGTCAACCGGTCGCCATTGTCGACAATACATTTGTATTTGCATGCGGCGGTGCATCCGGACCCACAGCAGCGGGTCGAACGGCCGGACCTGGTCGTATGGGCGGTCGAGCGACTCGCACACCTTCCGGTACACAGAGCACTAACACACGGGAACACAGTGTCCCAATATTACTGTAATATGCGATATTTACATCTATTGCAATAAGTACACTTTGGGTACATCTTGAAGCTTACACTAATTTAAAGCTTATTCCTTCAATAACTTAACTTTTTTAATGATCTTTTCAAATTGACTAAATGACAATAAATTCTGACCTCAAGTCGGGTGCTGTTCAATTTAAATAAATTAATAGTAAATTGATTTTTTTTTGCGTCTATTTGGATTTAATTAAAATAAAACCTAGAAAACAGTCCAATATTATATGTGATAAGATTTCAGACTGGTTTATCTCTTTGACAAAACTTAGTTGCCATAAGCGGAATTTTAACCTACTTGATAAAAGTAAACTGATAGTATTATTTTAGAGCTACAAAGTTATGCTTATTACTTAAACTACTGCACTAGTCTCAAACAAAAATTATATAAATACATATTATTATTAACCAACTTAACACACCAACACAAAGCTTTTATATACATTTTAATTTTGTTATTACTTGAACATTTATTTTATTTTATTTTATTCAAATTTAATCATGTAATTATATAATAACTTAATAATATAAACCTTTAAATTCGACTGCTATTAGAAAGATACAAAAAACATTTGACAAATAAGCGATTTAATTTTTCAACTCAGTCCTGAAAATAATGTGAATCTCTTAAATCGGGCATTTAATAGATAAAATTGAAAGTTATAGACGAATATCACTTATAAACATTACATACGAGTAAATTGATTATTATATAAAAGCTATTCAAAATGTGTGATTAATTTTTAAGTGATTTCTGTTTCTTTAATTTCTATCTATTTCTTATCTTTGCAATTCCTTGATTGATTAAATTCCTTTCTAAGTCCAAAATAGAAGACATTCCACGTAACGTTCGTTCTTATCAATTTTTACCACTGTGCACTGTGCGTTTGTTTGTTGTTTTTTTTGTTATTTTATTTTATTCAAATTTAATCATGTAATTATATAATAACTTAATAATATAAACCTTTAAATTCGGACTGCTAATAGAGAGATACAAAAAACATTTGACAAATAAGCGATTTAATTTTTAAAATCACTCCTGAAAATAATGTGAATCTCTTAAATCGGACATTTAATAGATAAAATTCCACTTATACACATTACATACGAGTAAATTGATTATTATATAATAGCTATTCAAAATGTGTGATTAATTTTTAAGTGATTTCTGTTTCTTTAATTTCTATCTATTTCTTATCTTTGCAATTCCTTGATTGATTAAATTCCTTTCTAAGTCCAAAATAGAAGACATTCCACGTAACGTCAGTTCATATCAATTTTTTACCACTGTGCACTGTGCCTTTGTTTGTTGTTTTTTTGCCTGTGCGGCTGTTGGTGCATTAAAATGCTGAAATAAAATTCCAAACAATGCAGAAGCGTCGGCCGCATGCCCAAAAAAGTTTTTTGCATACGTATTGTTTTTGTATTGCGGCCGGAGTCCCGTGGCCGAAAGCCATGGCAGGGGAGAGAGAGAGAGAGAGAGAGAGAGAGAGAGTGGGAGTAGATGAGGGACAGCAGAGACCGGCGGAGCATGGATTGCAACATTTTCAAGTATATTAAATATTTGTGATAACGTTTTCAATTCCTTTAACTATTTGCACAGCATGGGCGTGCAGCTGCAACACGGCCACTCGCACGGCTTGGGCGGCATTGACGGTGGGCATGGTCACAGCCATGGCGGCACAAAGAGGAAAAGCAAATCCAAGAAGCAAAAGCAGAGTGCAGCTCATGTGACTGCAACATCAACGCCATGTGCCGCATCGCCAACGAAGCGCATTGAAGGCGGCGTCGCCTTTGATCCAGAGGATGCGGAATTGCCCGGTGCTGGACTGCCATCGTATTCGTATCAGAATGCCAAGCTGGTTGATCCCAGCCTGGATCTGGAAATAGCCGCCGTGTTGGCGGAAACAGCTCCAGGCGCCCATCATCATGGCGGTCAGACGGGTCGTGAGGCAGTCAACATGAATGTGAGGGCAGCTCTGATCCATGTTATTGGCGATGTCATCCAGAGCGTGGGAGTCTTTGTGGCTGCCTGTGTGATCTACTTCTGGCCAGAGTATTCCATTGTGGATCCCATTTGCACCTTTGTCTTTTCCATTATTGTTTTGTTCACCACATTTACAATTATGAAGGATGCGCTACTGGTGAGTAAATTTAATAACTATCTCTTTATACGCACATATAAATAATTTAGCATTTGTTTCAAATGAAAATTAAATTATTACACCAGATAAAATCGGAGATTCACTTTCTGTCATTTGCAATCAACTATTGCCTGGCAGTTAATCAATTTGTTAAAAAGTCAGTCAAAATTCAACTAGTTTTTGCACCTTCAATTATTAATAAATCAATTGTAAAATCAGATGTGGTAATTTCCTAGTAAACAAAGTAAAATCCAATCTACAATATTGCAATTTCACTTAACAACTAGTCAATATTTGCATTCAATTTTATGTTAGTGTCGAAAATTAATATCTTCTGATTTTGTGTAATCGTATCGAAGATTATTCTACGAGGTGAAAGTCGAATAACGAAAATCTTTTGAACCAGTTGTCGAATTAGGATAATCGTGGGAACATAAAAATTAAATTTGAATTAAAGAATCAAAATCACTTATTCAATCTACAACGTCCCCAATTGCTACATTCATTTTCATCCAACAAAGTAATACATAAACGAGATGAGTGACTAAAAGTTGGACTATATCTTTCCATCCATATATATTAATGGTCGCCTTTTACTCTCTTCGTGATGATCTCGTAACAATAATTATTATTATATTACAATCATTGCAAGCATAAATTGAATTATTAACCCCTTTAATTGAGAAATTACATTAATTTGTCATTCAACACTTAAAATTACACAAAGTCAATGCACTCAATCAATCTACAATATCGTAATTCAATTGAAATTCAGTTTAAATGCAGCTTTACTTATTAGCAAGTCTGTATTTGCATTGAAGTAATCATTTTGTTGAAATACGAATTAATTAGAACAATTTATCTGAGTGTGGTTTGTTTAAGATTGGATTGCTTGTCATTATATTATGACTCTGTGGTTTATATTCGAACTGAAATATTGTGTATAAATATTTCGAATCCACTTTGATATGACGTTAAACATAAATGCTGTGGTGCGACTTCAATCGGTGTAGGAAATTGCTCAATCAAAGATGTGTTGGCAGAACTGTATGCTTTTGTTTATTACACTAGGCAACAAAATTTCGACTATTAAATTTCGAAAGCAGAAATTAAAAATACAATTTTTAAATCTTCTTTTTTCTGGTGTGGTTTTGACCTTTAGTTTGAAAGCAGTTTGTATTTGACCTCTGAAAAATGAAAAAATAATAATAATAATTTTTAAAGAAAAACGTTGCCATAGAAAACATTTTTATTTTTGTCATACATATGTCAATTATTTACTAAAGTTTGAGTTTGGATCTCAAATATTCTTGTCTGTTTCCTAGTGTTATTCAATAACAGAAATTTATTTTGAATAATATGCCATTCAGTCAATGATGACAATCAAAAACATGAGAAAAATATGCACATTTAAATTCGCATTTATTAAGAGGGAAATGTAACCTGTTGCAAGCTACTTATATTTGCCAACAATTGAATAAAAATATATTTTTAAATATTTATTTTAAAGAATCTGCATAATGAATGAAAGTTGAGATTTTGTTCCATTGAACTCATTTTGTATTAATTAAGGCACAAAAAAGTTCAAGTATATTTCGTTGACAGGAAGTGAAAAATCGATTTTTATCTCAACTTTAAAAATAAGAAGCAACAGTGAACACCAATTTAATATAGTCAACATGGGTTTTTAGCTAATGTTACTTGTCTTAACACGATCTTCAATTTGGAATATGTACATATATGTGTTGATGTTCAATAACTTGGTTATATATTCGAAAAAAACACAAACAAAGTTGCGAAAGACAGATTTTCAAAACATATGAGGCACAAACAGTCTCAAAATGTAATTTTTCTGACCCAACTTGTTCACAAAACTTATAGCTTGTAGCACTCCAGGTATCTTAACTGAATCAAGCTAACCAAAAGAATCAGCACCTTAGAAGTTAAGAGAAGTTTTTTTATAAGCAATAAATTCTTACGATAAGTTTATCGTATATAAGTTGTGTTATAGTAAAATATCAAAGACGCACGTTAAATGGTGTAGCCTATACAAAGCTAAGTCAGTCAGGGTAAGAAATGTTATATGGTTATCAATAATATAAGTATTGGTATACATTATTGTCCGATTCCCCTGAAAAGACTCTGTAAAATTCATATTAATTTTAATGAATATTAAAACAGATGATATAATGGATATTGCGATAGAGTGTTGCTTATGATATAAGTTGATTCATCGGATCAGCTGGCATATACAATATTACGTGTATATAAATTATATAATGAAGCTTTTTTAATTATTATACGTAGGTACTGATGGAGGGTACTCCGAACTATATGCACTATGCGGAGGTGTTGCAGATATTCCAGCGCATTGAAGGCGTCGAGCGTGTTCACAATTTGCGCATCTGGGCGCTGAGCATTAATAAAGTGGCGCTATCTGCGCATTTGGCCATTGGTGAGTAGCCTCGAGGAATCAACCGAACAACCTACAGGGAGAGGGACATGGGAAAGGGGTTGCTACATATGTTCTGTCTGTCTGGGTGTCACTGAGTGCGTGAGTGTGTGTCTATGTGCGTGAGTGGGTGTGTATGTGTGTGTGTGTGTCCTGCATGGTAATTATCCCAATGGATTCACTGCTGTTGTTTTTGTTTTTATGTGTTGATGGTATTGGAGGTGGTGGTGTTGTTGGTGCTGGTGTCGGCGGTGGTGGTGTTGTCCGTTGGGTTAGGCGCACCACTTCATGTCCACGGCAAAAGCGCAATTAGCTTAATTATTTTTGAAATGGCTTTTTAAGCGTGGCCAATTTCGACGGGACGACTATCAATGTTATCAGCGTTCATTTCGCTAATCGGTGCTCACTTTCTCCTTTCACTTTCTTTGCTCTCTATCTCTTTTCTCTCCTCCTTTCACAGCGGCCAATGCGAATCCCAAGCAGATATTGGACACAGCTACTTCAGCAGTTCACTTGCGATACAACTTCTTTGAGACGACTATACAAATCGAGGACTATACAAGCGATATGGAGAACTGCATCCAGTGTACAGTGCCGGACAAGTAAACTGTGAAATGGATGTTCAATCAAAGACCAATTACAATTAGTTCATAACTCCAAATAACATTAACCTCCTCCACAATTTATTCGCATACAAAATGTATCTGTATCTACGAGATAAGCTTCAACCCAATATAATGTGCAAACAAGTGCTTCGTCGGTCTATCACTCTGTTTATGGGCCAGACGAGATAACAATCCTAAATATAATGCGACACGTTTCCCATCACGTCACATAATGTTAATATTTTGGAATAATTTGCAACACAGTGGTTCACAAATGTGTTAAACACAAATACTGAATCTTGTCAATTTTTAGCGAGTTATTTGGGTATTTGACGAGAAGTCTAGACAGGATGTGAACAAGGAATGGAGTTATATGGTATAATTACAATAACTAGTTAGTAAAATTGGCAACCAGTTGGCCCAATGTATTTAATATTTAAAATGATAGAGCCACGTAGAAGAAATATCTGATAAAGGGATGAGAAAGTAAATAAATAAATAAAAAAAAACATCAGATAGTACTGGCTAATGTTTAATAAAAGAGGTTTCAAATTGTCGCCTATTTAAGTGGAGGATGGAAACTGATCAACTGATGTGTTATTGTTAAGCTTTGCATCGGAGTGAAAAGTCGCATTGCGTCGATTTATATATACGGCTATGATATATCTTACAGATTGGATAAATGCGGTCTCAAGCTGGACACTATCGGAAGATAAGACTTTAGGAAGTGAAAGGCTTGTCCTTTCAATTTATGTTCATTTCATTCGATTAAGTCGGCATGTCGTCAAAGTTCTTCCTTAACAATATGTTCTCGCCTGTTTTCTTAAAGGTCTCTAACTTCAAATTGTTGATCTAGATGCACAATCTTCCAAAGTATTTGGGGGAGATAATTGGAACGTGAATCCAAGACACTTTGCTATGAAATCCCAATTTTTTGTGTATATGACATCCGAATACAATCTAATATTATCTGAACAGAGTATAATCTCTTGGTACACAGAATATTTAAACGATAATCGAATTTTTAATAATTACAATCATTATTTAATCACGTTAAGAGGAAAAGTAAATGGTTTTTATTAATTTTTTATAACAATCTTATTTATGTTTACAAATATTTATTTATTTAATGATGACTTTTGTGTTAAATATGAACTGACTGTTCTTGAACAAAAGTTAGTGCATAATTTTTATAACTTTGAATACAAATTATTATTTTTTTATGATTTGTTTACACCAAAAAGTTATCAAAAACTAAACATGAAATGCACAGAGTAAAAATCAAGTATCAAATTTACAGAGTAAAAGTCGTAAATGATGACGTATAAAACACACAACAGATAGTACAGTTACCTGTTCATTTATTTAATAATTAGTTTCGATCCCAGATAAGCGGAGACTAGTTTCTATTTTACCCATCTAAACTGCTTTCTTGCTCAAATTTATTTATTCGCTTTAACGGACAAATTCACAATTGCCATTATTCGTTTATCTAAACTTTGACCCCAAATTCCTGTGTATATTGCACACAGTACAGTGTACAATTTTGTGCTGGCAAAATGTTGCAACAGTTCGATGCATTGCCGATATGCAAACACGCATAAAAGTTATTAAGCTGCCGCTGGCGTTGCACAAAAATTGCATCAGGCAGCCGAGCGGTGCGGGGTCACAACATTTCTCGGTGCAGGATGAGGCACACAGCCAGCCCACTAATGCCAATTTATGGAGCGGGCAGCTAACGCCGCAAGCTGCAGTAAGCCGGCCACACCAACACACCAACTCATCAGCACACCAGCAGCAGTAGTCAGACCAACTCAGTCGATCTGGCCCATAGGCCCTCACCTGGGCATTGAGGCTAAAAAGCCTATGCATAATTTGACATGCGGCCATTGCGTAACCGACAGATGTCGGCGCTGACGTCGCAGTCGACGTTGACACTGGCGGCGTTTGAAATTACGTCTAAATTCGTGGCCAACAAACAGGGATAACCCCGCAAACTGCACACCGCATCCAACAGCTCCTAATCGACGGCAAGTTGTTGACAGCTTTGCCAGCGAATGCTTCAAGCAAAGCCTGTGGATCTGACACAAATCTTGACTAGAAGCTACCCATACGACTTGAGGGCAAACTGGATGTGTTTGTGTGTGTGCCGCTACTCAATTGCCTCCAGACGCGACGTTACCTTGTTGTCTTGGCCAAGAACTGCAGCAATCATCATTTAGACGGTGGACAGAGGCGGGTTTGCCCCAGGGATGTCCAATGCCAGGCGCAGGCGCAATTCAAGACGTACTAAAAAGAGCACATTAAAGAGAAATTCCGAGAGAGTGAAAGAGTGAGATTTGTGATTGGAGTTTTTAGCACATGCTGTGCGACTTTTTGCATTGGCGGCCACTTGACCTGCAGTCGACAATTGATGCACATCGCCAGCCATAAATGCATCCTGTGGAGTCGGCTCAGCCACAGAGCTTAGCTTTAAGTTGCATGTGTATGTGCTATATGAGAGAAGTGCTCTTATATTTATATTATTTTAATACAGGTAACACGGTGCTTAACCTTGACCTCAGCTCAGCTAATGGGTAATACGAGCACTCGTCGCATTGTTAGCCTGAAATGAAATTATCACTCAAGTATGCAGTCTCTCCACTTACCACATTCATCGGCCCACAAATTTGGCTATCCGGAATGTTAAAGGCCTCCAATTAGCGAACAAGTCATCATCGTTATTATTGTGATGTCAGCATCGTTAACACAATACGTATAACACCAAACACAACGCATAACCGGCAACAAAGCCGAATAGCGCTGACGACACTTGTCCAAATTAATATGCATGTTTGTGTTTGGATTTAGCCTTAATCACTTTATTTTGCATTGTTTGAGTTGTTTAGATCAGCAATATACGCTAATTTTAGAGACTTGGCTTCACAAATTATTATTTATTTAGGGTTTAGGTTTGGCAACAGTGATAATCATTGGAGAAATTTAAACTGTACAAATATTAATGAGAATTAATCGAGAATAAATAACCATAATCGATTAAAAAAATGACTTTTTTATTTGGCACCCAGTTGTAAGTTCGAATGCCACTTGGTGAAAACAACAATTATAAAATAAATAAATGAGCCGATAAATGAAATATTATTTATTTATTAGTGGTGGTGAACTCTTTTCTCTTTTCAGTTGCAGTTGCACCTAAGAAAGTGTCTGCAGTTCTTTTTTATTATTTTTAGAATAAATTTCCAATTTATTCCGCCATCTTTTAATCATGCGATTATTTAAGCATTCAATTGATGAATGGATACCCATTGTGGTATTAAATCAAATCGTCAATTGAGATCAAATAGTCGACTAATGTGTTGCATATAATTAATCGTGCCATCACTATTCGAAATACAATGCCTATAAATACACATTTTGATATAATACGGGTATTAGCGAAAATTATAACGAAAAAAAACTATAGAAATGCCACTTATATATTATTTTCGGCAATAATAATAAATACTCACAAATTAGGAGTGACTATTTTGCAATCACCCATTTAGTATTGCCAGCCATTTAGATCTGATAACCTACATATATAACTGAATGTTCTAATCTACAAATATTTTATAAATATATAAATCCCTTTTTAAAAATTATTAGCAGTATCCATTTTTTCATGTCTTAGTTGTGTATTCAGGTAGCTAAGATCAATTATTTGTTCTTTCAATAATTTGACTTTATCGATAATTAAGTGAAATAGAACAATTTGACAACGAAACAAAGGGCCAAAAACTTGTATCCTTTAGCAACAGTGTGATTCGTATTTCCACACTCCACATTGCTCATTTTCTTAACTATTTCTTATCCTTTTGCATCATGGCAACAATTTTCGCAAGTTTCGTTTCGTTTCGTTTCGTTCCCAACTTGCTAACAAGGAAGCAGCGCAGTCGACGCTGCTGCTGCCGTTGCCGTTGTCGTTGACGTCTGACGCGTCGTCGCTGCTCATTAAAAACTTTGAGCCAGTTCGAACTTTGGGCCAGATAAACAACAGCAACAACAATGTAAACAAAATTCCGAAATTATAAATGCATAAAGTAAACAAAATGCTGCCAAATTGGAAATTAAAAAGAAAGCTTCAATATTAGTAACAAAGTTGGCTCGAATAGAAGACATCCCGCATTTCAAACCTAAGATGCGATTGCGATTTCTTATACTTCTGGATTAATAGATTTTGACTTTGTTGTATTTACTATGAATGTACTAAAGATAATATAAAGAGGTAAATACAAGATTTATTTAATTGTATCACAATAAAATTGTAATGAAAGAATTTTGTCTTATATTCAAATCAAGTTTATAGTTTTAAAATATATTTTATTTTTCATGACAATTAGTATTAAGGTATTTAGAATGTGTTGCTGGCTCACTTTATGCGAATTTGTTTGCATAAAATTTGTAAGAAATACATAACTTAAAAAATATTTTTAACCCATTATTCATTATTTTTATGCAGTATATTTATTTTTCAAAATATGTAATTAGTTTCTTGTATGCAGCCAATTTGTATTTACAAAAGCAATTTTCTTAAAGCACATTAGGGATGCGTGTAGTATTCCGGGTGAATTTATTTAATTAATTAATTTATTTATTTCATTTAAATAACAAAACACTGAACAACAATTGAAAATGTGAACATCCCCAATAGTTGAAGTCACGGTGCCAGAATGTTATCAGGTATCGTAACTAATTTACTTTTAAAATAAGTTTAATTGGCAACTTTTTCGACTACACATAGTTATGACAGTAGATTATTATTTGTGTTAAGTGATAAGTAAAAGTTTAAGAATATCTGATTAGAACGAACTATTTAATTAAATTTAATTTTAAATACTTATAAATTTTTGACTTATAATATAATGAAACTTCAAGAGGTGAGGGAGAATTTGAAATAAATGCAATTTGAATGAAATGTAATTTGTAATAAATAACGTTTGCTGCATGGTAGAAGCCAAATAAACTCAATCAGTTCAGATAGAAGTAGTGGTGTTTATTGTTACAGATTAAAAGCTTAGAATAATTTTCGTAATAATAGAAGGTTGTCTCTGAGTTGAATTGCCCACAAAGTCCGTCGCAATCAGGAAAGTATACATTACAAAACAAGTCGGAAAGTTCAAGTACGGACACCGACTTAAGGAATACCTGTTACATATATGAAGGAGCTTGATTGCCCGATATTAGGAATACCTGTTATATATATGAAGGTGCTTGATTGCTTTACAATTTAATTATGCTATAGCTGTCGTTCTGTTTAACCGATCTTTATGTGATTAAGTAAGATTTTAGTTAATATTAACTGATGGCGTTAGTTACCAAAAATAGTATTTTATCTAAATTCTGTGCCCGTGATGGTATTTCGTGATTTGCAGAATTGTAAGGGGGGCTTATAAAATCATTGAAGAGTTGACCTGCGTGGAGAAGTGTGTGTGCCAAATTTGGTTGCTCTAGCTCTTATAGTCTTTGAGATCTAAGCGCTCACACAGACGGACTTAGATATGTTGACACTGATAAAATATATATATATAAATATATATATATATGTGATATGTCTGCTTGTCCTGTTACATACATTGCTACGAGCACAATATACTTATCTGTATGAAAAGCTTTAAGGATCTATTTTAAATTAGTCTGTGTATTCAACAAATCTTTCTGGTCTTTGATGACATTATTAGACTGCACTTAAAGCTGCATGCAACAGCTGCAACAACTGCAACAACGTGCAACCCAGCAGCCGTTGTGTTTTCTTGTATCCTGAGCGCGCCTCACCATCCAACACACACACACACACACACACACCCACAGTTGTCACGGCTTCCATTTATAGACAAATATTGCAGTGTGGCATGTGCCCGGCGGCCCTGCACTTTCCCTAGCTACTGTCTAAGTTTTTTTTTTTCCGTTTTTTCCGCTGTTTCTTTTTTACTCTTTCTGTTGTTGTGGAGGAGGACGCCCTTAGGGGTACAGGCCATTCGCCATTCGCCATTTGCCAGTGGCGTTCTTTACACTGCATGGAAATGTCGCGGCTTTCGCTTCTCTTTTATTTCTGCTGATGCTGTTGACGTTGTTGTTACTATTGTTTTTCTCGCTGTTGTTGTTGTTGTTGTTGTTATGTTTCATGCCAGTGGTCAGTTACGGTCTGGTTTTGCCAGCGTTCCATGGCATTGCATTCGGTTATATTGAAAAATTTGAATGCTAGTAAAAACTTTTAATTGTCGCTGGTCAACGTCGACGACGACGACGACGACGATTCGACGTCACATGTTGTTGGCGTGGGCATTTAAATGCCGCCATTGCCTGTTATTGTTAACAATATTTTTCAATGCAATTTTCCATTGATTAAAATATGCAATACAATGTTTTCCGGCGCACATATCCCACTCTTTTTCTCTCTCTCTTTGACACTCTTTCCCTCTTTCCCAACTGCAGATCAGCTACTGAGTCTGTTCTCGTATTTTCTATGTCACATTTATGTTCGAGATTTAATTCTTACTGTTTTTATTAGATTTTCCCCAACGTAAAACTTTTCATTTTATTTAATTAGTCGCCTCAATACGTCGACAAAAATTCAAACTTGCTATTTAAGTTAGAAACTTAAATGAATTTCATTATGTTAATAAAATATTTACTCAAACTTATGGCTGTGAAATACATTTGCAAATCATCAGCTGAAAGCTCAGCTATGAAATTTATTTTTAGATTCCTTACAATTTTATGAATTTTTTCAAACATAGTAAAGTGCCTTCTCATCTTTAATCCCCTCTTTTGAGTTATGTATATAAAAACATTTTAAGTCCTTGTTCATGCTGATTACTTTATCTTAAAACATAAGCCGTTAATTATAAATTGTTGGAAATTTTATAAAGGGCACTTTTTTATATAAAAGAATAACGTTATTGTTATTAATTTAACCTTTAAAGAAAACTAACATCTATATAAAAGACTTGTGACCAGATCTTATTCAAGACCAATAAAATTGTTATATCTGACGAAGTTTTTTAAGTTTAAATATTACGGGAAAGTATTCAAAATAGTTTCCTTAGTATTTATTGATAATTTGAAGTCTTTTGCATAGGAATATTGTATGTAGAAATATAAAAAAAATTTACATCTAAATTCAAAAATCATTTATGTTTATACACAAATGATTATTATGTTTTAAAGCATATAGTACCCTGAAAATGCATAATAAACCGAAACATATTCATGTAATATCTGGATTTTATTTAAAAGATTGCCTTTTTTTTTTTTGCGGCTTTTGCATCATATTGCTCGTGTCTGTCATGCTGAATTTTATAGCAATCAGCTTTGCTGCTTGTATTTCGATGTCACTTTAAAGAAGTTGGACCAAGCCTATGGCAATGAATTATGTAAACTTTAATCCAAGTGCTTTTTACGGCGATCGATGGCGGCTCGAGCTCAGCGGGGACTCGAAGACGTTTTCAGTTTTCAGCCAACTGCAACAAGAAAAAAACAAAAAAAACACCAGCAGCTGCAACGGCAGCGACAACAACAACGACAACGACAACGACATTTTGGCCAAGTTCCTAGTGCTGTTTAGGATAGAGCGTAGGAAATGGCACAATAAACACTGAACGCATATAAAAGGACATTCGAGTTCATTTGTTCGGCGCGTTGCGGTTCAGGAGTTGCCAGTTGCAAGTTGCCAGTTGCCAGTTGCCAAAGCGGTAGGTGGGGGTGGTGGGTCGAACTGCTGCATTATTGTGCCTGTTGTAGTTATTGTTGTTGCTGCTACTGTTTCTTTTGTTGTTGGTGTTGTTGTTGTTGGAAAAACAATGCCACAACGGCAGCACCGAAAAATAGCTGCAGCAAACTTTTGCAAACTATACAATTGCATAACATTGTAAAAAATTTATAGGGAATACATGCGCTCCGGGTATACGAAAGCACCGACTACCGACCACCGATACAGTGTCTAAAAAATGAGCACAGAGCGGGGAAGGCAACCAAGGATGATGCAACTTAGTCGACTCGAGTGAGGCGCTCTCGGTATTAGAGACTGGATTTGAGAACTCATCGGAATCCTTTATACATAGTGTCGATTATTACAATTTGACCAGTTTTCGCAAATTTATTAAATATATTGAATTTTTATAATATGTATTAAATAAATTTCTAATTTAAATATTTTGTACAATTATTATGTGATAAAAAATCAACCAGATTTGCAAATTGCTTTATCTCTAAAATAATAGAGAGAATATCTGGATTAAGGGACCTCTTGGAAATTGCAAAACGAGTTATGCCACATGGTGGATATGTGTGTCTATTTTATCCGGAGAATATATGTAATATTTTTCTTTAATATTAGAATTTTAAATTTTGCCAGAAATACCAGATAACTATAGTATCCTATAAGATAGAAAGTAACTGAATTGTTCCTGATTATATCGATAAGATGCTTGATTAAATTTAATACCAAATAGTTTTTAAATATTCAAACTTTATTTCAGTTAATTACTTATACTATGAGTCTACATTTTTAGGTTGAGTGAATTTTGCTATAAAAAATATGAAAATGCATTGCATGAAATTATGCTTAATAGAATAAAGCTAATAAGTTAATACATTTTTAAAACTTATATACATTTTGAATTAATTTTTTGTTTAAGATAATTGACTTTTACTAATCCGAATGAATTTAAATAATATCAATAATTTAAAATAATGCAGTTCTGTATTAATTAGTTATTTGTAAAGATCTCCGGACCGCACTTAACTGTCTGACAATAAAAGCCATGTTTGCTTCTTGTACTTTACGTTGTTCCATCCTTTGATTTCCTCTGTGAGAGGGAGGTTCTCTTCTGTTCTGTCCACTTGGGCAAATCACCTGCATGTTCGTGACTACCTCAAATCGAAAGTTTTTGTGTAGGGCACAGGCGAAAAACTGCAAATGAACTTGGACGCCGTCGGCTGCGTCAGTTCACGTGCTTGTTACGCCTCGTTCCTCCGGTTCTCCTGGTTCCCCTGGTTGCTCTGGTTGCTCTGGCTCCTCTCTTCTTTGCTTAGACCAAATACAGCTCCTGTTCGGAGCTTAGTCTTAGCCACCGCATATTGTCGCTTAGCTCTTACCGCACTTGGCCAGCGGCGGGGGCTGCCAGTGGGAACGGCTGCTTTGCATGCGAGCCCCTGGAAAATACTATATATACTATATTCTATATAACGCCCCGCACGTTAAGCCAATATTTTGTGGCCAGCCCTCGAGGCGTTCGCCGCTGCTTAAAGTTATTCAAAGCTGCGCTTGGTTTTTTATTCCGTTTCGTTTCGTTTTTCATTTTCATTTTCCATTTTTTTAAGTCGACAGTCAGCAAAAAACAATTAACCCGCTCAAGCTGAACTCTCCACTCGCTCTCCTCCTTCTACTCCGGCAACTTTGATTCACGCTTCTCTTGGTTCCCCTTCGAAACTGAGAGAATGCAACCCCAACCCCAACCCCAACCCCAACGAGTTGACCGCTCAGTTCGCTTACTCTTCCCGCATTGACTGGCCACAGATTTTCTAGTTTTTATTATGCGATTCCCAATCCCCTCAGCAGTGGCGCAGAGGGGGGCAAGGGGACTTTCGCAACCCGCTTAGCTCGCGGGCTCTTTACAAAGCGCTTTCCCTTTTTTACACCATGCGGGTGGCAAATGCCACAGCTTTACCTTAACCATCCCCCAGTTCCAGCTCCGGATTCAGCTACGGATCCAACTCCTCTACCCTTCCAAGCCAATACACACATAAATTGTACACCGCTGACATGGCGTCAACCATGCGGCCGCTGCAAGCAACAGAACAGCAAGAGATAGAGAGGGAACAGAGTGAAAGAGAGTGAGAGAGAGGGAGAAGAAAGACCACCCCCGGGTAAATAAATGCAAGGAAACTGATGCAGCAACCGGATGCACTGACTCTGCCTCATTGTCTCTGGTTAACAGGCAGCCATCGAGTGATTCAAGAAGACTGCGGAGATAAGGGAAACACCGGGTTGTAATGACTTTGTCATGAAGTTGACTAACTACAGAGAAAAGACTGTAAAGCGTTTCTGCGACATCACAATAATGTACACATAACATGTATGAGTTGTCCGTTGCAAGTACCGTCTTACTTACAGTTGGCAAACTATCCATTAAGGTTGTGAGTCTTGGCTCTTTAGTCTCTTAAATGTCTATTATATGCACATAAATATCTATTTTTTGAAAGACTTCTTCAAATTGAACTTGTGCAAAAATATATATCTTTAAAACATTGTAATCAACTGTCAAATGATCTAAAATCAAATTGGAAACGCAACGCAAATTAGAATTAAATTTACACTATCATAAATGAAAATTCATAGCTAACATACCCAGACAATAACAAAAATTAGACAAACCAAATTATAAAATCAACAACATTTATCTACAAAATATTGTTCTTAAGAAGACCATTTGAAGACCAAATTACTAATACTAACAATATTAATTCGAGTCCCACTAATTTTAAAATGTTACCAAGTCAAAAAATATTTGTAGAAATTGTCATAAAGGGTATTATTTGATTGATAGAATTTCAGAGAAACTCTTAGAAATTATTAGTGTTAGATTGTTTTTATCAGTTGAAACGCAAGTTTCGGTAAGAACAACATTATTATTATTTAAGATATCTTAACCGATTGAATGGAACGATCATCTAGGTTTGCTTTATAAATCCTGACCAGAGCAGGTTCAAATCAGTGCACTATTTCATATAGCTGACAGGAATGATCGATGAAAGCTAGTTTTAAGCATTCATTATTTTTATTTCAAAACAAACTTATATGCATTTCAATTGGTTCTATACATCCTTACCTAAGTTAGCTCAAATCGGTTTAGTATATCGAGAAGCTGTCATAGAAACGATCGCTGGTAGGCAAGCGAAGCGAGCAGAGAGTAGAGCCCCTTTGATTTTATTTAAAGTGACTTATAATTACAATTATTCTTATAATAAATGCTCTTAAAAGCAAGATGTGATTTCTTACTTCAACATTTTTATGTTCTAGTCGCAAGTCATAATTCCAGTGTTAGCATGTGAATTAAATAAATGTAATTATAATGTGTACACTATTAAACTAAACACTAAACTGAAAGGAGTTTTCTTGGTAATACCAATTGAGGTAGAAATTCTTAAAAGTGTAAACTCATATTCATTTAATAATGTCTGCATATACAATTTTCTTAATATCTTTTAGCAATCCATTCGGTATTTTATTGAGAGTGTGTACAAGAGTGTGTGAAAGTGTTTCAATCTTTACTTACTTGAACATAATCAACATTGATTTCTCTGTTGCCTCACTCCCATTTGTTTTTAAATCATTGATTAATATCATGCCTCATTTGCTTTGGTTTCCTCTCTAAACGCCTCTTACATCCCTGTGCTCATTACAGTTAACCGAGACATAGATACAGTATCTATGTATCTCAGTTTTTGTATCTATTCAAATGTATCTGTGCTGCTGTCATTCTAATGAGCTTACATGCCATATTGTAAGTAATTTAAATTGAGCCCACTTCTATGGCACTTGTACGCAAATGAACTCGAAATGCACTTGCCGTACCTGCCGTCTGCCTCATGGGGTCATAAGGGATGGGGCTAGGTTGCTGGTGGCATGTGGCATGTGTGTGTGTGTGTGTGTGTGTGTATGTGTGTGTGGCAAGCAGCGTTTGCTGCTACCGTCTGCGCTCGTTCAACTAAATGAATAAACTTTTTCCGTGCATACTCTTTGCCGGTAAATAGTGTTAAAGTTCACACATTTGATTTGTTTTTTTCCCCCTCCATTTCTGTTATACACGCTCTCTTCTGTCTCTCCCCTCACCCTTACCCTCAAACCTCCGGCCCATTTGCCTATTACCACTTTACACTTGGCTGTTGACTGTTTTTTTAGCATCCACAAATTTTTTGACAACATTTGTGTTCCTCTCGCAAAAATAGTTTTTCCATTATGCCATATAGTAGGGGCGGTTGAACTTGCTATGGATTTTGGGTGGTAGGCGTGGCACATACCATATAAAGTAACCGAAACAACAAAAGTGTAAATTAGCTTTTGGCTGTTGTTGACGTTGTTGGTTGGCTCTCGTTTTGGCTACGGCTTCGGCTTCGGCTTCAGCTGTTTCTGGTTCTGCTTTAGCTTCTGGTTCAGGGCTGCCTGGCAGCCGGGGGGAGGGGAAAAAGTTTGTCATTTGGTTTTAATAAAAACACTTGCGCAGTCACACACACTCACACACACTCACACACTCTCATACGATCTCGCATACACACTTGACTACACTCACTCGCAGCACTCGCACTCACACTCACACTCACACACTTGCATTCACACTCTTTCAGCACTTCATTTGCGCGCTACATGAAGAAAAGTTAACTGAAGGGTTTTTCGGTTACTGTGGGGTGGAATACATAAGGGGTGGCGGCAGGGTGGCCAGAAAGAAGGGGAAGGGTGCCTGTTTATTTTTTGGGGCTGCTGCTCTTGACACGCCAACCGAAAAGCTTCTCAAAGTTTATTTAGAAATTAAAATTTTTGAGCCCCACCAGACTTAAGATATGCATCACTGCATTCACAACTCAGGCACTTATTGAAATTGCATTCTGCATCATTTCATTTACTTTAACAACAACTTCAACACCAACTACAACTTAAAAATGCATAGCTTTAATTTATGAAAACACAATCAGATTAAATATATATTTCTTAGATTTTATTTAGTTCGCTTTAGTAGCAATATTCTGATACACACATTTCACTCCTTTCTTTTATTTTTTAAGCCACGTGTATAGACAATGATTTATTCTTCAAATAAAATAAGAAATGGATTGATAATAATTTTTAAAAGTCTAATTTATGCGCAAGAGTCCTTTTAAACTTGTGCTTATATTTTTAAAGCTTTTCTTTTTTAGGATTAAGGTAGCATATTAAAGCAGTGCCGTCCCGAGGAAGTTGCTGCCGGCATCTAAATATTACAAAAATAAACACATACAAAATATAATAATTACAGCTTTAAAATTAATATGTAAATGCTGACAAAAGGTCACAAAAATTTAAACTTAAATATAATAAAAACTTGATCGTCAATATAGATATAAATAATATTGATCATTCAAATAATTATGATGGAATTGTTAAAAATCGTACACAATTTTAAACATTTCGGTTTTTGGTGTTAAATTAAGAATAAGAATAAATGGAGAAACAAAATTATTAAATTCTTAATTTTTTTTCGAATTTAATGTTATAGTCTGGCAAAAATTATATCTTTTAAAAAACCTGATAAAGTGCTTCTTATCTCCATTTGAAGTGCTGAATGATTGGTTCTGAAAACGGAATTCGAAATGCAGCAAATTCTTGCAGATCTAAATTATTTATTTATTATTTTTTACAAGAAATTTTCAAGTCTTCTAATTCGAATATTTGTTTTGTATAGTTTTCTTGTAATTTTTGTAGGTCAATTATCAACCTTATTCAAAGACTTTGCTTAATTTCGATTTGTCTTGGAAATCGACTTAATCAACTTATTGGATCGTCAATAAAGTGTCAATCTAAAACTGTCGAAATTTCTATGTATTTGTACACCACTAGTAACAGTAAAACGAAATTGATACTGTTTCGATTAAACTTTAGGGAAATGGGAAGTAGGAGAATTCGCTTATAGCCATTAGTCAGTCCTAATTGAAATTGCATAATCATAGGCTCACTTCTAGTCAAAATCGGACAGTTATGCTGTTAAACTGCCAATTAGTGCAACAGCAAAAAGAGAGGGCGAGCAGAGACGACATAGGAAGGTATAGAGAGGGAGAGAGAGAGAAAGAAAGAGAGAGAGAGAGGGCGGATGGTATAGACAAATCACAGCTTCAAATAGACAACCAAAAAGACGTCCCAACGTTTTAGCCAGTTACAGTTACATCAATTGCCAAGCATACACACTCGCACACACACTTACACACACACTCGCACACACACTCGCACACACACTCGCACACACACTTACACACACACATAGGCACATAGACGTCAGCCCGCCAAACAATGGGCCAGGGGCATGTTGGTCAGACACAAACAGATCCAGTTGAAGCGTACAAACAAGTCCACAACCCGTTGGGGTCGTCAGTTAGGGGTTTCCCACTTAGAGTCCAGAGTCCAGAGGCCGAGTGTCCAAAAGTCCGAGAGTCCGAGAGTCTGGAGTCCGAAGTCAGTGCGAATTCTGGATCTGGCAGCAAATGAAGATTATTATCGTTTTGCCGGCAGGCAGCATTCACACTTTGACGTACTCGTATTCACATTTGTACTCGCACTTGTATTCGTGTTTTGTGCACTCACAATCCCATTCATTATAATTGGGCGCATGGGCGTGGCAAGCTGGGGGCTGGGTGACCGGGGGGCGTGGCTTATGTTTGTTTGCCTGCTTATTGCACTCTTAAAGGCCTATTCATGTACGTACTCGTACAACATGGACAATGTCGAGCAGTGGCCACTTGAGCTCTGCGACAAGCGCTAATTAAACAAAGTGCATTTTTTATTTCAGTTTTCCATTTTCCATTTTCTATTTTCCATTTGTTGTTTTTCATTTTTATTATTTTGCATTTGCTCTAAAAATTAACAATTGTTTTCTGTCACATTGACAATAGGCAGGCAAATTGTTGAGTTTCCTGCAATTTTGATGCGCTTCAGTGAGAAAAGAATGCGCTACAAATGTAGAGCAGATTTTGTTGGTGTTGTCGATCTTCATTTTAAAATGCTAAAATATAAATCTAATATATAAAAATAATTTTATTCGAGAAAGCTACTATTCTCCGATATATCGACAACTCAATGCTTATTTTTGGCGATTTATTATGTCAGTATAAAACTCGATCTAAAATAGTTTTTTTTACTTAATAGTTTTTAATGCTAGACATTTTTACATTGATATTAAATAAGTAAAATTTAATATATATCTGAGGAATACGATTAAAACCCTGTCAAATAATGTTTTGATAAGTTATGAAGGTTTTTATATCAATAAATGATTTCAAAAATCAAAGAAACTGTAGAGTTATCTTTATCGTTGCATTTTAAGACAAAGACTCTTAATTTTTAGAAAAAAATAAATATTTTCTAAATCTTTTTTAAATAATTTATTATCTTTAATTTCAATCCATTTCAATGCATTTCTGGATATTTTATAACTTCTTACATTTTGCTGAGGTTATGAATAGTCAGATATTGTTAGTTTAAAGTTTTGAATAAATTTTGTTAGTTTTTGAATATAAATTGAAAGCACAAGTAAAATAATAATACGTATAATATTGATTTTTTTATATGCTATCATTGTCAAGGTGTAACTTTATTCTTCTTCTTGACCGACTTTTTCTTTCTCCTGGACTTTATTTTCATTTTTTGCATTTGATTGAAAATATCTTGTGTTTTTGCTTGTGTAAACAGGAATAACGAATGCAATTTGCATAGGGAAAAGCTGAAGAACTGAAGACACACAGACACACCCACACATATTTTCACAAGCTGAGTTCCATTTCTATCTAATGTCTTGAAACTTTTCATTTGACCCAATATGCCGCACATTTGATACATGCCCTGCATTTCACATTCGAGCATTGACGAATGTTCAGCTGCTTGGACATGCAATGTTTGCCGTGGGCGTCATTCTAACACACAGAGACAACCACACACACAAACACGCACACACAAACACACACGAACACAATGTATGTGATAGAAGAGGCATACCGCATAAAATAAAACCAACAAATGATGCACGGATGTCTGTATCTGTCTGTGTATGTGTGTGTATCTGTGTGAGTGCAGGACACATGATGCAGTCAAACCGACAATATGGAGTACATACTTGTGTAAAACAAGTTATTCCATTTTGAGGTCTCTGAATAATTAATGCAACTTAAAATGCTCGCTCGTCCATTTATTGTTGCTGTTAAATTGCATATTGCCATTGTACGTGTTCGACAATTGTGAATGGTAAGCTAGTGATGAGAGTAACTCAACATTGAGTGCGATTGCGATCTGAATTGATTTCAGTACATGCGAGAGATAATGACACAATATGCATTTAATTTAAGTTAATACTAACATCAGTAAGTATAATTCGCTATGTCTTGTTAAAGAATATCAATCACTTATATAACTGAATTAGAAATTACGGATTCACTTACTGAAATTGTCTCTGCAGAAACTAGTTTCAATCCCATTTGAGAGACACAATCATAGCTTTTTATTTAAATTAAATTCTTTAAATTTATAAACATTCTTTAAAATTTATTAATGATAGTTTCAATTTACTTTTTAATATACATCATTGTGTTACTCAAGACTATTTTATTAAGTCTATACTTTCAAATATCTGTCTTAGTAAATTTATTAAAAATAAACTCTTTTTGAATATATGTAAGTGATGCTTAAATCAACAATTTTATTTTAATATTGGTACTGATAAATGTCAAATACATAGCTTAATTTACTCAATTACTTTCGAATTAATCACATATTCTCCCCAGATTATTATAAAATGAATACAAAGAATATGATATCGAACTTTAATGCAACTCTAAATTTAATAATATATGCAATCGCAGATTGTTTTGATTCTCATCACTATGTGACAGGTGCGACGATACAAAATAAATGGGATATTATAAAATGTGTGGTGTCTGTATAAAATGCAAACACATATACTATTTGAATTGCGAACTTTTTGTGTTCAAGTGTTCTTTTTGTGAACTTTTTCAGATGCATTGCAGTGTAAAGTAAAAGATACTTTTGGCATCGGGATGGGCACCGGTATCGGCGTCAGGAATTGGCATTGGCATTGGCATTGAAGTGTCATCGTTGTCGTCATCATTGTAATAATTTCCATCTCCTTGACAACTTCAGGGGCTGGCAATTCAATTTGATGCCATCGACAGGGCAGTAGCTACTTAAGTTTTATGAAGCGTCGATATAGCTCGGCAAGTGACTATCCATAAATGGCGTCGAGAGAGGAAATTGCCGCCAATGCAACTTAATCTCTGTGTCCTGCCATGACAAATCGTCCTTATCGTTTTACGTACGAAAAATGAAGCAAATAAAGTTCTGACGATTGAGCGTGCGCGACTTGAAAATGCCCTGTGTATATAAGCTGAGAATATACATTTCATGAACTCTAATGTTCTCTCTTCTTCAAATGAATATACGATTTTTATTAAACTAATCTAACGAATATTTTTCAAAATTAACTTTTTGAATTAAATTGAAAACATTTAAAGCACTCGAAAGAATATACATCGATTTCTCTTAACACTGATGAGGAACTTGATGAATTCCTGTAAAATAACTATCTTCTTAATTAGGGAATAGCAGTAAAAAAATATTATACTGATATGTTTTTGACACTGAGATCATATCTTCTTATTTAGAATCGGAACTCTTCTGACCTCTTAATATCTTTTTTTTTCTATTTAATTTATAATTTATTAAATCTTGTCAGCATTAACTTTTTTTTTATTTAATTTATTTTTTTAAATTTTATTTATTTAAATCTTTTATAATTAATTTGTAAATTAGACCTCGAATTCAGAATCAACGGAATTTCTACCATATTTGTGACTTTTATTTTGAATTGAAACTCAGAAGGACCTATGAAACTAACAACACTTAAGGTAGACTTTATTAACAATAATTATTGTGTCTTTTGTGCTGGCTTTTTATTAACATAACACTTCAATTTGATAAAATTTATATTATACCTTTTTGGTATATTTTTATGTGTATAGGGTATAAAGGAGAAAAACTGAAGGAAAAAGCTGAAGTAACAAAGAAAAACAAACAAGTTGTAAAAACATACAAAACCAGGAGAGCAATTCACACGCACAACAACAACACAACAACAAATACAACAATAAGAAGGAACTGGCAGCAGATAAAAAGATGTTTGTTTGTTGTCTTTTGTTGTTGCCTTTTTATGACTTCAATTAACTGCCACCAGGTCCAAGTCCATATCCTGTCTGTATGTGTGCGTATCTCTCTGTATTTTGTGTGTGTGTTAGTGTGTGTGTGTGTGTGTGTGTGTGCGTGTTTATGTATGGATAGAAGATTTGCGTTCATAATTTTTTATCTATGCTGGCTGCGTGCGCTCAAGTTGTTGTTTCCATTGTTGTGCTCTGATGTTGTTGCTGTTGCAGTTGTTGTTGTCTGTGGCATGCATCATTAGTTAGCTTAATGTAGTGTACAGCTACATGGCCACGCCCATTGGGCTAGCAGGTAGGCAGTTGGGCGGTTGGTCATCAGTACACACAGCCTAACATACGACTTTCAATGTATTAGTTTCTCTCCATAGATAGCAATCACACAGATACACCCACACCCACACTCACACCCACAGGCACAGTCGCATGTGTCCAGTGTTGGCAACGAAGAAAAACGGGCAATCAATTGCCAAAATTGAACAGTCTTAACGCTTCGTTGCAAATGCTTCGAGATAATCGCCGCAAAAACTGCGCCACTTATGAGCACCATGAGCACATTCTCTTGCCTCTGTCTCTGCCTCTGTCCCTGCCTCTACCTCTACCCCTGCTCGTGCCTCTGCCCCTGCCCCTATCCTCTATTCGCATTCCCGCCCTAGTTACGACTATCCTACTAGGCATCCATGACTAGGTCGCGGCATCGGTGGAGGCGCCGCGTCGGCCTTTTGTGTGTTTGACGTTTATGTTAACATGTGTGTTGTCTGCCGATGCGTGTAGTACCTCTGTCTCGCATCTGAGAATCTGTGTGTGACTGCGTGTGTGTGTGTGTGTGTGTGTGCGTCTGAGCATCTGCGGCGTGCCAGGATCCTGGTGGGTAACTGAGTATCCACAGCATTTTCCCCTCCTACTTATCCGCTTTATGGTTCATCCGTCTGTCTCTGTCTGGCTGTCTGCCTGTGTGTCTCTCTCTCGCCTGGCTGACACTCCGTTGTCTCTGCTTGGGCCACAGTGTCACAAATCATACGATAAAGTGTGCAAATATTCAAGTATTTAAATTATATAAAATGTTGAAAATATAATAAATATATTTACTATGAGGACTGTAAGCCGCCAAAATTTCTGTACAGACTCTGTTTAGTGGGGTGGTTTAATTGAGAATTAAATTAATTTAAAGATACGACTACCTATTTTCTAATTCTTATTCCAAGTCTTAGTGTTAGAAAAACATAAGATTTATGTCTTTTTTTGGATACCAAACATATCGTTGTTTGAATAGTTTTAAAGTTTCATGATTTGTGATTCGAATTCTGGCTCTATTTCTTATCTTTCATCTATAAACCTATATATATATAATCCCATATAAATAAATTCCTGTATATATATTTCCATATATTTATTCATAAATATATACATATTTCTATATATTTATTCCCTCAATAATTATTTCTCTCTGCTTTTCTTCTCTGTGTAAGTCTTCCATACTATTTATACTTATAGTCTGAATCTCTTTCGTTTCGTTATATCTATATGTTACTTTTTATGTATTTCTTTATATTAATTTGCGTCTCAACTGTTTTTCTGAGCTTTTGTCTCAGTATCATATCTATATTTCCATTACTATTACTTCTGTCTTTGCCGCTAATTAATTAATAAATATAACACTCTCTTTTTGTTTTCTATTTCTATCAAATAAATATAACACCTCTTTTTTTCCTATTTCTATCAATGTCCAAATCAAATAATATAATTTTCTATTGGTCTTTTCACCCAATGTTATTTAGCTCTATCTTTCTCTGTCACACCTGTTATCTCTGGAATACGTATATTATCTGTAACTTTTATCAAAAAATAAAAAAAATAGTGCCTAATTTTTTAAACGAAAAATTTTAGTTCCATGTGTAAATCTAAACACACTTCTTTATTTTCAGTTTCTTAGTTATCTGTTAACTTAACTTAATCAAAAATTATTTAAAGAGCCCCTGAATTGTTTTGAAAAAATGTATATTTTCTTACATGCTTTTTTATGATTCCAAAAACCGATAAAATTATTAATATTTTCAACATTTTCTAAAGAAGTTTACGATTGTAAATTTGTCTACCATTTTGTGAATCGTGTACCACTGTGTCTAGGGACTTTGTTTAACTTTTGCCGACGTTGATGCTTTGTTGCTCTTGTTGTTGGCATTGTCAGTTTTGTTATTTTAGTCCTGCCTGGCTTGTGGGCAAAGGGAAGTTAGGTGGAAGGTGGGGTTAGCCACCCCCATAAAAAAGCGCTCGAGGTTGTTAAATTGACAACGTTAAACACTTTGTTTGGCATTTTCTGCATTATTAGGCGAAACTGCCGTCTGCCGCTGTAATTGATGCTGCGGCAACCCTGGCCTCTCTCTCCCATTTGGGGGCCAGGGTTTCTTCTCCATATTTCCATCTGCCACGCAGTTTCCAGTTATCACGACCCAAAAGTCACAAACAAGCCCGAGCAGTGATTTAAATGGCTCAAAAGTTAAGTTATCGTAATGCTAAGCGGATTAGTTGAACGAGAGCCTGTTGTCTCATATGGTTAGCAATCTTATGGTTGTCAGGGTGACAGTGGTTGCTTGGTAGAAGGGGAGGGGGGTACCATAAGTAAACATTTCAGTTGATTTCACTGTCAATCTGACATGACATTATAATATCGAAAGTTTTAATCCTTTTAAGTGGCTGCTGACGGCCGGAAGTGAGCAGAAGTGAAGTGAAGTGAAGTGAAGTCAAGTCAAGTGGAGTGAAGTAAACTGCTGTCCGCTGCTTGTTTTATGCATAAATTCGATTAAATGCCAAAAGGTTAAATCTCAGCCAGACATCCTGCGCGCATCCTGCTGCCTGCTGCTTGCCGCCTGCCTTCCAGCCTTATCCTTAAATTAGGCACGAGCGCACGTAAAGCTGTTGAATGTCATGTCAAAGGGCACTCAAGACGAGAGCACGCTCGTAAATTTCAGTATATACTATATACGTATTTCATTCCTATTTTTTCTTTGAAACACACTCCACACTGCCCATCCCCCTCTCCGCCCCCTCACCGATCTCGTCCTGCCACCGTGCACTTTTTATGACAAAGGCAAAGGATTATTCAGCTGCCTGGCAAATCGCATAAAATGCAAAACGTATTAAAATTGACAATAAAGCGGCTTTTTTTTTATGTTTATATGCATGAACTGAGCAGGCTCGGAGACCTGAAGAAACCAGGAGACCCGAAAGAATCGAAGAAGTCCCCCTACAATCCCCCGCCCCATCTCATCAAAGAGATTGTAAATTCGTTTAAATTTTTTTTAAAAGCCAAACCACTTTAAAGCTCGTTATGCATCTTTTAGTGGCATCAAGAAGGTCCTGTTTATTTGCCACTTAATTTGCCACAGTCTGTTGCAGCTTGTGCTCCATCTTGTGCGTCATATTCTTATTCTTTGGCTGCTCCAATTGCCGCATTCACTGGAGTACAAAATATCTGCTCAGCTGCAGCTTATAACCCCTCTTTTGACCTCTTCCTTCTCCTTCCTGTACCGACACACACACACCCACTCACGCACACATGTTGCTCACATATGCATAAACATAAACACGTGTTTTGCTGGTTTTATTGTTGCTATTAGTTCTGTACTTCAAACTCATCCTTTGATTTAAACTTTTCTTTATAGTTGTTTCGTTGTTTTCTTCAGCTACAAACTTTTCTATATGCCCTCACTGTGAGTTACTATAGAAAAATTAACTTTGATCTAATGATTTTAATGATATTACTTATTTTAAAATTCTTCTAAAAATATGACGAATGTTTTCATAATCTGATCCATTGATTGTCTGTTTTTCTGTTTTAAGGAATTTAATAAAAAAGCTTTAATATTCATTTTGATAGATTGAATTATTTTTAAACTTAAGGACTATATCCACCAAAAGTAAAACTGATCGATACTTTAAAAAATAAAAATTTTTAAATTTAAATTTGAATTTAAGCGGTATCTTGAGATACTTTTATTTAAACTTATTTAGTTTCGACTTTTTTTTGATACTGAGAAGTCATTGATTTATTGAAATTTATGCAACGTACTGAAGCAACTAATTTAATACAATATGACCTATTCGATGTATTGTTTTATGCTCTCAATTTTAAGATAGTTTTGCTATATAATAAAATATTTTTATAGAGCATTTTTGACCTCGGTCTTCTCGCTATGTTCAAGATTCTCTCGCTTCAACTTTTCCTGTTGTTTTTTTGTGTGAGTTATTATGGCAACTTTCAAAGCATAAAAATTTCGTACTACTTGGCTCCAACGAAGCATAAAAACTTATGACTTGTCTATTCGACACATACACTCACCACACATCCATGCACTACTACTATCACACACACATAGATATACAGACGACAGAGAAATGAGCTTCAGCTCTGCAGCATCCATGTTGTTGGCGGCGTTGCACTTTGTTTGTTTGTGCCGGTAATATTTCCTTAAATCGAGTAAACAAGTGGAATTCAACAAAGCGGAAACGGAAGCACAATGCGTAGCTGCCAGTGTTGTGAGTTACCTATACATTCACACACAGAGATACACACACAGAGATACACGCACACATGCTGCCTGTTATACTTGTAGTACGTATCTCATACGCGATGTTGTCTCAAATATGGCGGCAAATATACTTTTGCTTCTCGGCTGAAGCAGCAGACGCTGCTCCTCTGCCTGCCTCACCCTCATCCGCTTCCACTCTTCTCATCCCATCAGCATCCATCCCCGTCAACTCCCTCTCTCTTCTCGTCGCTTGTCGCTGCTCTTCACGGTTGCTTCTCTTGGCTTTCTGTTGTTTTTCTTGGAAATTGCTGTTAAAAATAACAAAGCTCCTCGTGAGTTTCTCGCTTCACGTTGCTTGCCAAGTAACTTCCTTCCTCTCCTCGCCACCCTCTCCTTTTCCTTCCTATCCTCTTCCCTTGCTCTAGTTTCCTTTCAATTCCCTTCTCCACTTCTGTTGAGCCTTACTTGTTGTTTGTCTTAGTTATGCCACTCCGACAATCCCCCACCCGCCCCGCCGACTTCCCACCACCCAACTGAAATTGAGACGCGACACTCGGCAATTGTATTTATTTGCTCTGCTAAATGGCATAATCGAAGTAGTCCCCGTTCCAGCCCTGGTCTCGCCCACTTGTGACCTGACGTTTGACAGGCTTTGTGGTGCAGAGATTCTGAAAATACCAACATCAAAAGGAACAAACAAACTATGTATACACATACACACAGACATATGTACTATACTCGCGTGTACATATCTAGTAAATCTTCTATTTACCTTATTAGTAAGCAGGCAATCTCAAAAAGGGTCCTTATAAATAGATAATAAGTTCTTATGTTTGATTTCAATCAAGTTGTTATTTTTAGTTTATGTTTATCTCTTATTTTTTTGGCAGATAAGTATAAGATTTTTCTTAATTTAGCAATTTGAAATTGTTAACAATCAATAAAGTAAATTTTTATAAGCCATTACAATTATTAATTTTAATATATTTATTATATTATTTATTATTATCAATATGAATAGAAATAATGAAGCTAATTGAATAAATCAGATATGTATAACTTATACGTGATATTTTTCCATTAGCTTCATTATTCCTATTTTTTATTACTATAATTACGAGACAAGTAGTTTTACAACAGCGAAAACAGAAGAGCAAAGTTCGGTCAGGTGCCAAAAAACTCCCCGTGGTTTTTTAGGTAGAGGTTTAGTTACGCCACTTCGACTATAAAGAAGAGTTGCTCACTTGTCCAGGTATTGTTGAGCTCAGCAGGAGCCACTATATAGGCTATTTGTTCATGCTGTGATTCGTTTGTCTGTTGTCAACTAGATTCTTTGGAACGATGGCCCAACGAAGTGCTTTCAAAGAAGATAACCAGTCTTAAAAGAGACACAACGAATCGTAGAAAATCATTAAAAGGCTAGTTAGCTTTGTGTTTCCGAGAATATTTCTTGTTTATCTGAGATATTTAGATTAAATTTACAAGTATTACATTTTAAAGAGATTGCTTTTGGAATTGAATATAAACGAAAATAATTGTTACAAATGTTAAGACTATTTATGAAGTTACCATGGACAACTGAAGTACTGGTAGTCAGGAGGAGTTTAATTATGACTTTGAAAGCGCTTAATTCAATTCATTTAATATAATATTTTACCCCAATTTGCTGTCATAGAGAATATAAACTTTCCGTGGCAATCGAAGGTTGTCTTAGATGTTATAGCTCTTTAATTTGACAGATTTTGTGTTTGTGGTGACAACGAGAACTTCTAAAGCTTGTGTCATGGGGAAACTAAAAGAAGCATTTATTAAATTCCGTCTTGGCTGTTGTTTGGTTTTTAGTTGTTTGGCTCATAAGAAGCGCCACCGCCTTTAGAAAATTCTCAGCAAAATTACGCAGCTCTTAAGTAAAGTTTTTTTCTGGCATATTCAAGATGTTTTGCCTCTTTGCTTTTAGCCAGAAAAGTCTTCGCATAGCTAACAGCTGGGAGTAAAAGGAAACTTGAAGCTGCATTTTCTATACACCGTAACTTAAACGCCTTCAAAGACAAAACTTACGCTCAAATTGTTTGTCATAAAATTATGTGGCCAGTTGTTCTCGAACCGGCCGCAAAAATGGGCATCATTAAAATGCTGTTACCGGACGAAAGCCGCTTGACCTTAGCTCCCGCATCCCGCATCCAGGATCCCGGTTCCCAGAGCCCGACTCCCAGTATCCAGTCAGAGTTACAGAGTCGCAGGGGCAGTTACTGGACTTTCGTATCCTGTCAACGGGTCGGGACAACCGCAACAAG
This sequence comes from Drosophila sp. st01m, assembly GCA_018901795.1. NCBI lineage: Eukaryota > Metazoa > Arthropoda > Insecta > Diptera > Drosophilidae > Drosophila > Drosophila sp. st01m. Next base: position 2,566,491 of record JAEIFG010000269.1, read on the forward strand.
ATTGCTCAGGCATACCCTTTTTTAATTTGCAACATGTCATTGGCAGAAAGACAAGCAAAAAGGACGTGGCCCATCGATGAGGAGAGCTGGGCACGGCCAGAGTTGGTCATATCATCCAGATGGACAGAATCCACAATCGAAAACTCAGAGCCGAAAACTGAGAACTGAGAACTAAGAAACGCCCAGCTCACGCTTTGTTGCGCCTTTTGTTAGACCTTCTTCTCTCATGCCAAAAATAAGCGAAGCAAAAACAAAATTAGCAGCAGCACGAAGATTACAAAAAAATACAGAAAACAGGAGAGAGAAAAAAAGACGAGCACAGGCAAAACAGCCCATTTCACAAAACAATCGGGAGAGAGGGCAAATCAACAACTATTCAGAATTTCAGCAAACGACGCGTTGTGAAACGAAAAGAATAAGTTGCCCCAAAACTCAGGGCAGACTTAGCAACTAGTTGGAGCACAAGAAATTACATTGGGGTATCATTTAAAGCATTTAAAACATTTCTCAGTTACACAATATTTTCGTGTTCTTTAAGTTTGTCCTGTATATTAAAAAGAGAGGCAAATTATTAATTAACAGTTTCCGGAAACTTTAAGATTATTGTGTTCTCATCATCAACATTATAGATACATATTTCTTTTAGTGTCGTCTTTTAAATTTTCTCTTAACTTCAAATAAAACAGAAAAATAAAAGTTGAAATATGCTTATAAAACAGATCATACTTATAATAGAAGTTATAATAAAAAATATGTAAATTAAACTATTAATTATTAGTATATTAGTTTTAATTGTAAATTAAAAGTTCACAAAGTATAAAATTGAGGCAAATTATTAATTAAAAGATTCGGAAAACATTTAGATTGAGTTTCTCATTATCAACTGTATATAATTATATAAATTAGTTTCCTACTTTTAAATACTCAAGTAAAACAAATTAAGGGAGTTTAAATATAGATATAAAATATGTGATACATTAAAAAAAGATATCACAAAGTAAACAATAAACTGTTTACTGATATATTATTTATAATCTGCAAATTGAAAGCTGTTTACAACTCATCATCCCCACCTCGCAAGCGAAAACATACTGTGATAGACGACGTGAAAGCAAAAAGTGAATGCGAATGTGAATGCGATGGGAAGGCAGAGTCAAGGGCAGAGGCAGAGGCAAAGAAGATGGAATATACACAGAGGGTAGGGGATTTGGGGGAATAAATACCCCCACGAATGTCATACAAATGACCCATATTAAATTTATTACGGCAAAAGGAGCAGCCCAATGAAATTCAATAGCTGAAAACCTAATGGCAAACAAAACAAATTGCCGAGGCCTACGAATATGTATAAGAGTATATATTGTGCACACCATACATACACCTAAAGACATACATTATCCTATTGTACATAGAGAGGTAGACTTAGGTAAGTACAATATAGAGAGATGGGTTGGGGATGCATCAAAAGCAGCTTAAAGGCGTTATCCGTGGGAAAACTTTATGCAGTGCTTGTCGTTACATTGTCATTGTGGTAGCTTTACCAAATTGATTTATAATCCCGCCTCGAATTAACTCTCTTGGATACTCCTCGACAATATTACGCGGTTATCTTAAAGTTTTCCTCAGACTTTAACACTCTCTTCATATTTCTACTTCTTTATTCTTGTTATAACATTGTAATGAAATTTTCCAATTACTTTGCAATTATGCGTAACAAATAATGGGAAAAATTTTGCGACGCGTTCCCGTTTGTTTACCTCGACACGTGCTTCGGCCCATTATTCTGCAGCTAATTAAGAAACGTGAGACAAATGACAAGCGTCTAAAATATTGTTTGCGAGTGCTAAAAAGATAGACAACAACATATTCTACACAGTAGCACAACCCATGAGGATATCATAGCAAATCTTCAGAGTGTCAATTGCTCGACTGTATGATATCATTTATATGGTTATAGTATTATACTAATAGTATGCTCAACTGTATATAGTGTCTGTCATAAATAAATTTCTCTTTTCCTGAAATTTACTAAAATTCATAAACTATAAACTTTATTCGTATATACAATCCTACATTAGTCACACTTACGGGGTATTTTTCAGCCAGTATTCCGATTCAAGCTGTGAGTCTATTCCAGAAATTAGTAGCTAATTGCTGGATTTCGTTCACTTATATATATGTATATCTAAAGCACTTTTATAAGGAATCCCACATTTGAGGGGCTGGCAACGTCAAAGTGTATTTATCATTAAATTAATTTATATCTATATACATACTTATTTTTCATTTTTATTTTTAGTATAATTTACTGCAAAAATTTCTCTTCTTGCGGTAAAACTACCCGCAAATTGCGAAAAAATACCAAACCCACAGCTTTTAAGATATTTATCTATTATTGATAGCTAACGTTAAATATTATAATTATCCATTATCCTACTTATTCGCATGAAGATCGGTTCTTATTGTTAAAAGCAACCAAGCTCCTAAAAGTGTGGAACGAGTGTTCCTAAATTCGATGTTTCGACCTTAACTTTATGACTTGTTTTATTTAAAACCGTATCGTTCGATCGGTATGTCAATTGAACTTATCCTTCACAAGGAAATGATTAGTATTCATTTTAATTATATATCATCCTAATTAATCGCATCAACATTGGTTAAACTATATCGACTATATCGATGTCAATGGCGCATACAGCTTTGTGCGAAAGTAATTTGTTTTTTTTTATGAGTGTATCACAAGTTTCTACATATTGTTAAGATATGATAATGATATGTACACAGCCGCTTGAAAATATCCGAAATATCCGAAATACTTAAATCTCAAATATTTAATTTGTTCAAACATATATTATACTATGTACTATTAATTATTTTAGATAAACTATTGATTTTACTTATGTTTTATATATTATTAAGTCACTTAGCTTTTCGATTTTCTTAATTGCAAATTAACATTGGTTAAATGCCAAAATAATTAAATTAAATAAATTTTTTATTTCTTAAAAGGACATTGAAAACATTAATCTTCATGTTTTTATTTCAAATATAGCAAATATTATGAATAATATTGTTAATATCTGAAATGATTTTTATAACAATTTACATTTGTACATCGGCAATACGACTGCAAATGAGGTTCAATTTAAATTTTCCTACTTTACAGGGTATATTCAACTCAATACACAACAATAAATAAATTTCTATGTTTATTTACAGATTGCCACGGCGTATTGCTCTTAGGACAACGCCAGAAATTTATTAATTATCAACTGGACTTGCTTTCGACCTCATTTAATCCACACACACACACACAGGCAAACACACACACGCACACTCTGATTCACGCACCCACACAGAGACATACATTGAAACATTTACAATCACAGCAGCCTGATTGGCATTTAAAGCTCTTTAGGATATATATATGCTCAGCCATTGACGGCACAACGTTGGCAGACAGCAAAAATCGAAGTAAAGTGGCTACATTGAGCCTCAGCTGAGCTTCTTAGCGCTGCCTGTCTGACATAATCCCTGCAATTGTAAATTTAATAAGAGCACTGCCTCCTCCCCTCTCAGACTGGACGACGCAGCGACCAAGGACGACAGATTTAGCCGAGAAATGAAATGGAAAAGCAAGTAGTTAAGGCAATTAAGTCAACCAAAAGTGGTGGAAAGAAGGCTTGAGTAGATGAAACCCAGAGAGCGGCTCAACTTTGTGTATACTCTGTGTATGCGTATAAAGTAAATGTTATGTAATAGAAGTTTACAAGTTGTATAGTTGTTGAAGTGCTTGGCCCTTCAAGTGAAGGTCAGCAAAGGTTATCAGCTGCAACTTGGATATATTCTCCACAATCTGGGACAGGATACAATTTTTATGACTGCAGCTAATAATGTGGACTGGAATCTCTAATTTTTCAGAATTAAGTCTTTAACAGGTTCTAAATTAATTTCGTTCAAATGTATTATATTAAATATGCGTAGAGTTGGTGAATTTCAATTCTGTACAGTAAAAAACGTATTGAGCATTGCTTTTAGTTGGAATTAAAAAAGGAAAGTAGTTAAAACGTTATTTTTAAATTTTAAGTTAGTTTTAAAAAAAATTCTTTGATTTTATTAAATACGATGAATACCAAACTTAAAATCTAACTTACTGTCACTTATTTATTGATGCAATGATTTGAATTTTTCTAGTAAACATAAAATGGTTAAAATTATTTTGGCTAGAATAATTTTATAAAGCGAAGTGCTTTTATCTACTATATAGTTCTGGTTTATTTAGTTTACTTTGTGTTTAACAGTTGGCAATTGAGCTGCTAAAATAACTAATGAAAATAGAGCATTCAGTTTATGAGTGCCGAATTTTTAAATTCTTTTGTATTCATTTTAATGAATTTTTAACTTTAATATACACCTTCCTGTTTTAATGATTAATTAAACACTGAGAGCATATATAATACATTAGATTGTTATTATAAATTATCAAATTAGAGGAACAATATATATTTAATAAAAATAAAATCAATTAAATTGTAGTTTTACTTTAATGTTTGAACACCTTTAATAACCTTTGTGTCAATAAATTATAATTGAACTGAAGCAAACAAATTGTAGTTTCAATTCAATTTTTAACTAACTTTAATCTCCTTGGTGTTTATAAATTATAATTTAGCTGAAGCAAAAAAATAGAACTTTAAAAAATATCAGCAAAGTTTTAAATGAAAACTTAAAAAAATATCAGAAACTGTATTCTGGTATATTTAGTATTTATTACCAGAAACTTTACTTGACAATCGTGTCTGTCAGATGAGCAGACTGAAATATAATATTTAGAAATTTTGAGATATTCACATAGAATCCACATACTGGTAGGCGAAGCAAAATCTATGAAACCCAAAAAATAAATTCAACAAAGAGGACATAAATCTTAAGAGGAATTCTTCCAACCTAAACACTTTGATAACACTTCGTTGGTAAGTCTTAATGTGAGAATGATGTACTTATAAACAGAACCTATATCTGCTGCTGTTTAATGTTGTTTGTAGCGATGAGTGCCCATGAGGTAAATCTTGTCTGTGAGAATCTGATGACCTTTCAATGTCTCGACAATCAGCTGGGGTCTGCCAAGGACTATGCACTGTGGCTGGCCGCCAACATGGAGATATCATGGCGAGGCAATCTGATCCACGGCCTGCTCGGGTTCCTACGGGAGCCGAGTCCACAGCACACGCCTCGGCAGTGTGTGAAGGCGTTGCGGGTGCTGCACGAGATGACGACGCACTGCACCAAGGTGGATGTGAAGCGTCTGGTGCTGACCACAGAGCTGTTGTCAATGTTGCGTCAGATGCTCAGCATGTCCCGACTGCGTGGCACCATCAAGTGCTGTTGTCTGTCGCTGCTGAGCAACATCCTCGTCTGTGGCTGGCGGATGAGAGATGCAGTTGTGGAATCTGGTCTGCTGACCGAGCTGCTGCCCCTCCTGAACCATCACCAAGGATACCAGGGACAGGTGATTTGGCTGCTCTATCAGGTGTTGAGGTACAAGGTGCCGGGTCCTTCTTTGTATGCCATCAAGAAGATTGCTGAAGCGTTGCCCGACCTGCTGCATCATTCACAGGATGTGGAGTTGCTGATGCCCGCACTGCAGCTATCGCGTCTCATCTCCGAGTATCACTCGGCCATGGTGCCTGCCATGCTTAAGTCGAGGCTGCTGAGTCGTGTGGTTCGCTTTGTGCTTAGTCCAGTGGAGGAGGTGCAGCGGGAGGCGATCTTCGTGCTGGCCAATGTTTGCTTGGAATATCGACGCCGTGAGTCACTTTTTAAATTCCCCAAGAGCATTCTCCTGCACATCCACGGTCTGGTCTTGGGCGGACGACTGGAAATACGAATCTTGGTGCTGCAGCTGCTGAGCGGAATCATCGACAACAGATGCATTAAACTGGAGCACTTTGTGGAATTGGGTTTGCTCAAGAAGATTGTCTTCTGCGCCAGCAAACAGGAGACCAATGAGCGAGTCCGTCTGACCGCCGGCTGGACTCTTGTCAGCTTAGCCTTGCATCTGTGTCGTTGCTACCTGGAATACTTTATCGACTGTGGTGCCCTCCATGCCATCTGTGACCTGGTGCGTCTGGAATTGCCGGTCCAACTGCTGCGCAACATTCTCGTGGTGCTGTTCCTGCTCAGCGAGAAGCATTGCCACAGCAAACAGTGTCTGCTGCATGTCATGTGGCAGTGTCAAATCTGGCCCAAGATCAAGTCCCTGCGAGAGAATAGCAATGCCGCCGTTCGTACATTGAGCACTCTCCTGACCTCTCGTCACTCCATGGAACTGATTTTTCACGAGGGCCTCGTCTTCGCTCGAATGTAAATGAAATGCATATTATTCGTCAAATTCCCATTTGTAATAGACTTGTCGTCATTAAGTTTGGAAGAATACTTCATTGTCTGTCCATCTGTCTGACACTGTAATTAAAGACAAATTCGATTCGCCGACTCGCCGATTCGCCGATTCGCATTTCCCCCTTAAGTGTTTTTCGTCTCTTAAATAAATCGATGCCCAAAATAGTACTTTCTATTCACTGCCTTTATTTTTAGTAATCATCCCATTCCATAGTTTTCTCTGTATAAATATGTATTGTAAAGTCACAAGTCAAACTTCTTTTTCAATGAATTTATTATTTCACTAGCCTTAAAAAAGTTGAGCGTTTCATTTTAGATATTTATTTTGGATGCGTTGAAAATTGTTATAAAAAATATTTTACAATAAGCTTCTTAAAATAAACGATCAACTTGGTTAATTTTTAACGAAATAGAGGGTAAATAATTTAATCAATAATAATATTGTGCAACATTTTTATTCAAGTGCCCCTTAAAAATGGTTAAAAAGCGTATTTCGTGTTTTTGTTGTCAACAATTACAGAACTTGCTGTTCATTGTCTAAAGTCAAGGTCGAAACAGTAATAAGTAAATTTTTTTTTACTTTTGCTGAATCAACAGTTTATGTGTAATTACTATAAATTACCTTATTATACCCGTTACTTAAAAATGCTGTGAAAGGGTATAATGTATTCGTAGAAAGGTCTGTGACAGGGCGAGGACCTTTCAACGTATATATATTCTTGATCAGCATTAACATTAACATTAATCGAAGCAGTATATATATATATTGATATATATATTACCCTTTTGTTGTATTTTTTCTTTATAAAATTAAAACATTTACATTTATAATCTTTCATATTAACAAAATTGAAGCATACTTTTAGGTGTATTTTTTAATTTTTGCTTTTTGGTGGGCGTAAGTACTAACGACCACGCCCATTTTTTAGATTTTTTCCAATTCCTATTTTTCAAAGAACTTACAGTAAAAATTTCACAACGATATGTCTGCTTCAGGTATTTTTGGCCGCGCTCTCCATATAAGCCAGCCCACTGTGCACTGTGCAGTAATGAGAGTTTGCATTTTAAAATCATGCTCCTATAAGTATGCAACGCTTATTTTCATAGTCGGGCTCGGGATCGTGGTCTTTCCGACTTGTTTTTCGCTTTAAAGTTAACAATTGACCAGATGTTAACTAAAACTGTGAAATTCACTTTGAAAGAGAAACTTGTAGAAGTCTTCTTTAGAATGAAATTGTAGATACATGTGTATGCAAATGTGATGTGATTATTAAACATGCTAATTGAAGAAAAGCAATTTATGCTAATACATATTTGATTTATGCATTTTCGGAAATTGTTGCTGGGCATTTGTCAGTTGTAACGATAAAAGTTGTTGCTATCGCAGCGATTTTCAATTTGTATTTCTTTTTATTTCCATTTCTCTTTACAAACTTTTTTGTGTGCCTTGTGGTGTGTGTGTGTGCGTGTGTATGTGTAGGTTCGGTGAATTTACATTTCACAAACTAATTGTATGTAAATATGTCAGCTGTGTGTCTTCAACACCTGCATCTGAATGTGTGCTTTTGTGTGTGTGCGTGTGTGTGTATGTGTGTGTGTGTGAGTGTGGGATGTGGTGTGCCTGGACGTGTGTTTGTATTGCATATTGACAATTTCATAAATGCGGTAACATTTTCAATTAAATATGCGCAACGCCGCAAACACAGCTGCACAATCACACATGCATATATATATATGTATATATATATACATATTTAAATATATATAAATATATATTTGGCACGCCCTTCCAACGCCCAGTCCATCAATTCTCGGAAAGTCGATTGATATGTACATATGTGCAGGTGTGCAGCTTTTGGTCGGTTACAAATTGCAAATCAATCAATAAATAATTGAAATGAAAATCATTTTGCTGGTTTCAACTTATCTTCCACCCCTCCCCTCAACCGCTACCCCTTCCGCCCACCCCTTTTACGCTCCTGTTACGCTTCGTTTTGGCTGCGTATGCAAATGGGCAAAATTGTGTACATCTATCACTCGGATCGGATCGGAATCAAAATCGAAAGCGGCAGACAGACCAAACTCTCTCTTCCACTCACCCACCCACACACTCACCCACACACACACTCACCCACACACACACACACACACACACAGGCGAATGGCGTAAAGGATACAAATTCCGAATCGTGAGTGCGTTTCCAGGTGTGTCGGATTAGAGATGAGACAACTGATGGCACACGTTTGCATATGTGTTGGTGAGTACATACCGTGATGTAGGTGTGTGTGCTTGTGATAACTTTGTATGTGATTTGTTTGTAGAATGTGATATTCCATGAACTGCGATTAGTCTTGCCAATTCTTGTGTGCAATTGCAAGTGATTTCCACCAAATCGCAATAATTTCTTTTCTTTCAGATTATATCAATTGAGATTTAGGATATCGCAAGAAATTTGTATAAAGTGTCAAAATAAATGCTTGATTCTTACAATTTATATAATTGAATTGAAATTGGAAATAATTCAATTATACTTGTAGTTCTTTTCTTTATTATTTGATGCCATGTATTTATTTATAAAAGATTCAGTCGGACTTATTATGCTCTTATTAATTTGGTACTTGTCAGCAGAGATTGTTTCTAAAGTGAATCCTTTTATAAATAAATAAATACAGAAAGGATTTTAAAATTCACTTCTGGAAATAAACGCTTTAGTTGTTTTTAGATTAAATGAAAAATTGAAATCGTGTAGAATATTTTTATATTTCTTTTTCAATTACAGTTCATAGACCTTAAAAATTAGTAATAATGGGAAATTAAAAAAATAAATAAATAAACTTATCACGGAATCAAGTCTTGAATCAGACCACTAGTTTAGGTGACAAGAATAATACAATAATAGATTATCTAATATATTATTGGCTTACCAATAAGTCTGGTAACATTTTCCCAAGTCTAATCGTAGCAATATCACTCAGTGTTTTGAAGGTCCATCTCTAAAGCTGAGTAGAGCGTTTTGTGATTGTGGACTCAATGTATGTTGGATGGATGCTGTGAGTGTGTTGTTGCTGCTGTGTGGGTTGATATTTTGGTAAATTACCAATTTCACAAATCAATTTGGCACTTTTTCAATAAAGCAACGCGGACAGAGCCAAATCCAAATCCAAGTCGGGGAATGAAGCGTGTTTGCCATTTTAAAATTGAAATTCTATGATATTTGGTAAACAACTTGAGCAACTTGTTACCCAAAAAAAAAAAATAGAAAAAGAAAACCAAAAAAGAAGCGCTTTCGCCGAAGCTTTCGCTTCATCTCCATCTCCATCGTCTCCATCTCCATCTCCGACTCTGGCAAGCGTCTATGGCCACGGGTTAAATTTAATTTCAAAGTTCGCTTTTGTTTTTGGCTGTGCTTCGTTTTTGTCGTTATGCCCAAATCCCGCACAAATCCTTTGAGCTAGCACACGAACAGCTGCTTTGGACCACGACGACGATGTTGCTGTTGTTGTTGTTGTTGCTCTCGTTGTTGTTGTTGTTTTAAGCGGCGCTGCTTTGGTTGCAGATTTACGCACCAGCAAATCGTTGAATTTATTGGGGGCTGTGCAACACTGTGAGGCAGTGCAATGCTTTGGGCGTGCCACCATTTTCAATTTTGTCGCTGCATTTCGAGGCGTGCCCGTTTGTGGAATCGCCATAAACCCCAACTCAGAACTAAAAGCGAAACCTGAACCCCAAACCCAACTCCAACTCCCAACCCAACTCCAACTGCAGCTCAAACCCGCAGCCACAGCCACAGACGAGGCTGGTCTTGATTGCATTTGCCAAATGCCAACACCAACTTGCAGACACACATCCGTCAGTTGGGTGACAATCTAATCAAGCCAAACGGTCCAAAGGCTGCCAAAGGCCACACGACTTAAATGGGGAATGAGAGCTGCTCTTTCCCCACTCTTCCCCTTCCCCAAGCTGGAAAACTATTTTAAAGGCTATGGATACGTCCAATAAAGTGTCAGCAGTTTTATGAATAACTTATTTGATTTTTTATCAGGTGCAGCTGCATATTTTCCACTTTATTTTTCTTTCTTTACACCTTTTTCAAATTCTGAACATACTTCATTGAACAACTTAGTTTTAATGATATTTTGACCTATTATTTGATGCCGCAGGTTTGCATTTAAGATATCTTAATTATGTGCAACTATATTTATTTATTTACATTATTAATATTGTAAACCTTCATAGCTGACATTTTTTACAATTATTTCTTATTTTAATTGCATTCCTGAAATCAGCTACAACTATCAAAGTTTTATTACCAAATTATTTTTTAACAATAAACATAATAAACTGATACCATAATCTGTTTGTTGCCTTGGTTTAATGGGATCAACGTAATATTCATCCCCATCTTGTTTGGCCATCCTTTTAAATGCTGCTTGCGATATAGTCGGATAAATCATTTCAACTTATATCGATACTGGACTGAATACAAAAATGAAATTGAGTTTCTGAATGATAAGTTAATTTTGCGATTGGATAACGTGCCTTCAATTCTTTCAGAGAGGAGTCAAAAACTGATTGTTATTCTCGATGTATTTTACGGAACTCACTTCGAACGGAACGAAGAATGTCAATACAAGCTTTAATAATAATGACCCCTTGTTGAATGATAGTTATTCCGACATGTATGGTACAATTTAATTATTTTTTAGAGCTTTGCTGATTAACGTTAATTTGTGCAGCAACTTATCTTATAAAAATAAGCAGCTCAATACATGGAACAACAAAGATTAACACAAAAACACCTGGAAGAAGGCATCAATTGGAACTTTTGACGGGGTCGGAAATATTCCTTAAAAAATCCTTCGATAATTTAAATAATAATAAGTTACATTTTCTTTTTTTGTGTCTCTTTCTGCTTATATAATTATCTATGTCCTCTCTGCCGCTTTGTCCTTCTCTCCATCTGCAATGTTCATTCTCGTAATGTCAATGTTGCCTCCCTACTTACTGCACAGACTCGACAGGATCAGACCCCTATATTATAATCATTAGTTGAACGTATTTGAAGCAAACTCGCAAAGTAATTTTGTTCATCGGATATAAATGGAATTATTAGGATATAGGGTATCCTACTGTCTGTTCATTCGGCTGCAGACTTGACCGCTTGTTAATATGTCCAAAAATAAAACCAGGCGACTTCTCTTCGATTATAATAATCAGCTAAACAATGTTAGTTTCAATTTGGCTGTTCGACTCGAAAAGTGAAAAAAAATCAACAGTTGCAGAAGACAGTGTTGTGAAGCATTTCAATATTCAGTTGTGAAGTAGTTTAACAAAGTGCCAATAGAGTTGTCAACGAGCTGTTCGGCAAACAAGATACCTAATAAAATGAATTGGAAAGTTGCGTGTGTGGAGAAGAATGTGAATGTTGTGGATGAGGAAGGGGATGGGGATGTGGAAGCGTTCGGTTCACGTGCGGCACTTCATGCAATTCACATGAGTGTTTCATGATTTGGTTCCAGCTGTTTGGTCAGTTTTTTCGAGGGAAATGGGAGGGTTTATGTAAATGAGATATTTTGTGGTTTGGCAGCAGGCGTCGTGGCACGTACAATTTCAAATGCGGTTGAAATCTGCATTAACTATTGCAATTAGAGCAAAATTTCTAATAAATTATGTAAAGAATAGTTTTTGGCGCAGTTTTCTATGAACTAGTGCCAGCAATGTTGTTGAAAAGCATTTTCCAAATTTGTGCACAAATGTATATTTGTATATTCAATATGCAGTAGAGTCTGTGAATTGCATTGCCTGCCACTTGCCACTTGCCACTTGCCACTTGCCACTTGCCAGTTGCCTAATGCAATTGAATTTACAATTAAATAATAGTTTTTCCTGCTCACATATTTCGGGTATTATTACTTAGGCAATTAGACTTGCAAGCGTTTGATAAGTAAATGCAACTCAAATATTTATTTCCTCTTTTGAATATCTGAACAAAGAAAATATTAAACATGTTCCTGATTTGTCATTTCCCTTAATTATGCAGTCTTGATTTATTTCCACTTTCAAATCAATTACATTTTGCGGTGCAATTTTTAGTCAAACTTAAAATCATGAAAATCATTGAATCAATTGAAGCTGGAATTAACCTTTTAAATAATTTAACTAAATAATTTTACCAAAGAATCTTTTAGCTTCGGTATCAATTAATTGATTGAGTGTTTAATTATTTAATAAATAATTCTTAAATAGCCTTAAAAATATGTCGAAATTATTATGCTGTGAAAGCCAAGAATTAAAGTAATAAAATATTTATAAATATTAAGCGATCAAACATTTAATTGATTACTGCATTATTTAATTGATTTTAATTTTAAATTGATTAAAATTCATTGCATATTTAAGATTCCTAAAAATTATGAGTCACGTTAATAGTGAAATTTTAATTAACGCTATTTAACAACGGATGATGTATTTGGTTATGTCAATTCAAATGTTAAACTCAACGTTTATACTTATTTATTCTAAGAAAGTAATAGAATTAATTTAAAAATATGGTACACATTGCAGAGGGTCTGTGTCCAGTGTAGAAAATAAATAAATATCCTTTAATAGATTAGCGAGCAACAACTAGAAAATATCGTAAGCCAATAAACTACATGTTTAAATTCGACGAAATTTAAGGAGAGCAATCATTATTCGGCTTGCCAGTAAATTCGGGAGTGTAATGTTTAATTCTTGTTTATATGTTGCGGGAGTTACGTCCTTTCCCCGGATTGAAGGTTGTATGCGAATTGTTGTTCGATTCACTTGTTTGTTGTAAATTTCGTTTAGATGTGCAATTAAATTTTAATTAGCCTGCCTCTTCAATTACTTATTTCCATTTTCGTTTCTATTTCTATTTTCATTTCCATTTCTATCTCAATTCCTGTGTATGTTTCTTTTTTTATTTTGGAGATTGTGGCAAATAGATCTCTATTTAAACATATAACAAAATACCTTTAATTAGTAGAGGTTCACTTGGGGCTTTGCCTGTATTATACTACTGATGTGGCGTCCTCTCGACAAAATGCTTTATTTAGTTTGTTATTAGTGGCATGCCACGTACCGTGGTTTCTGCTTGTCCCTTATTACTCTCCACTCTCCACTCTCCACTTCTATTCTTATGCGCCATTTAACTGTAATCAATTAATTCATTATTATTCGTATTCTGCTTTCAAAACCTGCCACTTTGCTTTATTGCATGTTGAAGTAGTTTTCATTATTGGTTCTACCTTGTTGCACAGCAGCAGCAGCACGAGGCATTAGGAACGAGGAACGAGGCACGTTAGAAAGGAGCAAAAGCAATGCAAACTTGTCGGCAAGTTCTGCAAGGCAACTTGCCACTGGGTTGCAAGTCCACTTATTTTTTCCTTTTTTTTATTTCTTCTACTCTTCACGTACTTCTGTTTGTTAAAGTCTCACGGGTAACATTCCAACCAGATAGCCAACAACTGGGGCAAATCTTTCTGCATCAACATAAAGCGCGCTGTTCTCAAGGCTTTTTATAAGCTTTGCTTTATGTATGAGAAGACAGGGAAACCCTTCTTCGTTTTCCAAAAAAAATAAATCGATTAAATTCAACCTTTGCTAATTATTATGCTAATGAGAGTTAACAAGGTTTTCAGCTTTTTCAACCATTTGATATTTGACTAAATTAATTTGATTTATCAGATAACTTATGGTTAAGATGGTTTAATTAATTGTGGGTCTTTAGATAATTTAACACTAGAATAAACACATATTTTTTAACCTTTTAAATTCGCTTTTCGAAAAAAATTAATCAACTAAAGTTATCTGTTTAAAATAATATAAATATTTTCTGTAAATTATTTTAGTTCTTGTTAAATTGTAGTGCACGACTTCTTATGCTATCAAACTAAGGCTTAATAAAGTTATTTGTGATATTTTAGCTTGATAAATGAATTTCTAATACGTGACTCTTAAGATGAAATCATACCAAAATTTTGAATACTTTTTTTAATTTTCTTTAATTATCTCCTTTACCAAAATTTTAAATTTATTATTTTAGAGAAGAAGACATAGGTTTATGCATATAAGTTAAAATTCTAACCAAAATTTAAATTTTGTAATATTTAAAGGAAATATTTTATTTCAAATAAAGGTAATGTTTACGGGGAAACTATTGATTTAATCTACACATATAAGCCTAATTACTGTGCATTTCTTATTGATTTGTTTTCTTTCATCAATACTTAGGTCAGAGAAGCTTAATAGTTAAATTAATTTGATTTCATTGAAGATATGGTTTTTGAACTATTTCTGTCAAAAAGAAAAAGTTGTAGTGAAAGAACTCAGATAACTTTGTTAACTTAACAATATCTCTTATATTTTTTAGTATTTGGTTTTAGTTAATGCATAATTTAAACTCTTCGTTGACTGATATTAGTTGACTTCGAATAAATAATATTACCAATAAATTAATTTGTATTCGTTTAAGAGTCTGAGAGATATCATCACAATATCATAATGATATAGGAATTCGAAACTCACCCAGGAATGCAGTCCTAAATTTGAAACGAAGCTGCGAATTTGCATGTATTCCGAAAGATATCCAATAAACATATATGGAAGCAGCTTCACCATCATATCATTAGTCCGGGGAGGGATTCTTCCCACTTTCCTGTGACAAAACAACGTTTTGTTGTTTTCAATGTTGACTTCATTGTTGTGCACTAAAACGTTTTGTGACCAAAAACTTTCGCCGAATGCCGCCGAGTCGCGCCATCAGCAACTACTCTGTCTTCACCCCCATCACCAACCTCCATCACCAGCCACAGTCTAAAACCAAAAATCCGAGTTGGAGACTCACCCCCAATTGTTTTCCCTCCCCTCACCTTCCACCTACCACCGTCCACTGTATTTTCGCATTTTCATTTCGAATTCACATTCGCGTTCACATTGCCCACATCGAATGTTGTTTTTATTGTCGCCGCTGTTACCGTGCTCATTACATTAACCGTTTGCCACGCCCACCTCAATAACCGCCCCTCCCCCCGCTCCCATACAAGTGCAGTTGTTGTTGTTGTTGCTGTTGTTACTGTGTGTTTGTTTGTGTTATGATGCCAACTACTTTTTGCTACTGTTTTATTGCTCTGTTGTTGACTTTGCAGTTGCAGTTGCAGTTGCTGTTGCTGTTGCTGCACCTACTGATCCAGCTCCTAATCCACTCCTGCATCGCCTCCCTCTCTTCCAACTGCCCTGCCCCCTCTTAGCCCAATTGCTTATTTGGCCAGGTGATTTGGAAAAAGTTTAACGCTGTTGTCGTCGTCGAACAAAGAGAAACGAAAGCAAAAGCAATCGAGCTGAGTTGGCTGAATGGCAACCAATTGCAAACTATTTGAGCAGCTTCCTGCTCCCAACTTTGGTGGAGGCTGGCAAGGTTCTTCCTCTTCCCCGCGCATCAATCAATTGGTATATGATAGCCGAAAGTTGAGACCAGACATGTGAACCGTCGCGTCTCAATGTTGACCCCACTCACTGCGTCAGGTGAAAGCGCTTTTATATAGCTATAAAATATACACACATCCCTTTCGTCCACCCCCTCGCCTTTTTTCCAGCCAAACAAACCTTCATGCACGCACGTAACCTTTCCTCAGAGCGATCGATGTCGATGGAACTGGGAGCTGGGAATGCTTTGGGAACCAGAGCAGCCACTGTCAACGGTTTGCAGGCAACCTTTTTAAGAAACTCCAATCGCGAGGGCTGCACGAAAGTTTTATCTTAAAGCAAATCTAAAGACTTAGCTCCAAAATTAATATAGCTTGTATATTAAAATTTAAATTTATAATAATATTGATTTATATATTATAATAAAAATAAATAAATAATAAAGAAAACTTAGATACGAAAAATCTTGTAACAACTAAGCAGAAATGAAATAAGATAAGTAAAGAATTTATGTTATAATTAGAAAATGAGTTTAAATTAATAAATAATACTTGAATATAATGATCTTTGAATAACAATTGCAAACTTATTTTATTTTATTCAAATGCTTTAAAAGGATCTCACCAATTTTTTTTTTTTAAAACTGCCTTTTCACTTATAGGCATTTTAATTTAAACAGACTTAGATATTGCCTGAATTGATCCTGACTGTATTAAAGAGTTAAAGAATTTATCATCTTCTTTTCAGTCTCGACTATAATTCTCGCTGTTGAAATATGAAAGTAATCTCCTCTTTCGATAAAATATAATTGGAAATATTTTATAGTTCTATCAAAATCTGCAAAGTCGAATATGTTATCTACACAGATATGTTATTCGTCTTAGAAATAATTGTACACATCAAATAATTTTGTCGACATTTGAAAGCATCGGAGTTATAGAAAATCAAAAGGATGTAATTGATAAATATTAACTATTCAAATATTTAACTGAGTTATATTAAAATTAAAATTAGTTTACGAAAATCTGGTGCGTCTTGTTGTCGAGCGAAGGGAGCAGGGACGATACTTCCTAGTGCTATAGTAAAAATACTATATTTGATAGTTAATAATTTATATTATTGCTTTAGACTTTTTGCTCCTTTAAGTCGAGAAACTTTTCGCACTACCCTCGTTAAGATTTGGGCCTGCTTATGTTTGGTTTATGTTATTTCTGAGCTCATTCTCGGACTCGGACTCGGACTGAACTTGGGCTCGCCCTGAAAGATTTATGTGCGTAAATTTCATGCTGACGGCATCAGGTGATTTAACACTTTAGATAACTTGAAACAGTTTATAGTCAAGCTAACCCCAACTCTCTGCTTCTCTGTCCAACAAAAAAATAAACAAACAAACAAACGGGTATACAAACAAACAGACAGTTAAAGTTCAAAGGGGGAAAAGGGATGGTCTGGTCTGCTTGAGGGGACAAAAGTTGTATTTTTATTATTTTATTTTATTGCGCTTACATCTTTAAATATGTTTGCTTGCCTTGTTGCCGACTCGACGTTCTGTCCTGCCTCCTGCGTCCTGCCTCCTGCCTCCTGTGTCCTGAGTCCTGAGTGCTCCTCCACCAGCACGCCCCCTAATCTTGGCCCCATCCATGCTTCAACCGGGAGTTAGCCCTTGGAATTGATGTGTCTTTTGGGGTCATAAAAATTACAAAAATTTCTTTCGCCTTTTTGGGCCGATTGTGTGCGATTGTGTGCGATTGAGAGGAGCTGCAGCATCGGTCCCAGGCCCTTTAGATAGCTTGCGAACGATATAAATTATATTGAGCGCTTTGAATTAGTTTTTTATGTGACTCGCATGTTGTGAGAGTGAGAAATGAAATTAGATACGTGCTGGTTGGGGAGTTAATTTGTGCGAGCCTGTGATTCCTGTGATTCATGAAAACTTTCTCTGATTTTCAACTGATGAACGAGTGCTTCACATGTTGGGATACTTCAACTGATTCGCGTACAGCGTCCAGTGTCCAGTGTTCAGTGTCCAGCGTCTACATTAAATGTTTAGCTGCCTGGACCACAATGCACCACAATTTGCAGTGAGCTTTGAGTCCCTCGGGATGGGAACAAGTGCAACTTTGCAATCGAAGCACAACAATGGCAAGCAATTGCCCAAAATAAAAAAAATGGGGGAAGGAAGGAAAATATATATAGATAGAAAAGAGAAAGAATAGGAAAAATTGAACACGAAAAGGGCAAAGCGCGAAAAGGAAGTGAAAGAGCGAAAATAACATCGAATTGTTAAGAAACTGCAAACTGCAAATCCATTAAACCACAACAAGCTAGGGGAACTACGATAGAACAGAACCAGAACGACAGAGCGACAGACCGACAGACAGACCGACAGACAGACAGATGGATAGATAGAGAATATAGTGAAGGAGAGGGGGAACTGATTTCAACTGAGTTTTAAATTGTCTCCCCCATCGGTGGGAAGGGAGCGAGGGCGCTGACACAAAATTGACTGAAAATTGTTGTAGTGCATCGCACTGAGAAAGACATTTGCAAATATGTGGCCTGAAGGGGATTAGCTCTTAAGACATCGACATCTACATCGACATCTCCATCTCCATCTATATCGACAGACAGATGGCATTTGGCTATGCAAAGATGAAGGATACTGTAGTCAGTCTCGAGAGTGTGAACCGATAGGAAATCGGAACTAAAAAACTCATTCGCTTACTCCCAAATCGATATATGGAACCGACAGTTCAAATTAAATTGAAATTAAAAAAAATCTATTTTACAGTTTGAAACAGTTGAGTAATAAAACAGTCTGTAATTATGAATATATTAAAATTGTATTCACCTAATTACCTTAATTAAAAATGTAAACACTGCAAATTAAATCAATTTCATATATAATGATATGATGAGCTCAAATTGTGAATGAATATTTGATATCGATTCATAAATGATACAAAATTAAATACATTTTTAAAAGTCTTTACCAGTATAGTAAAGATTGTAACATTCGATACTTTGAAGTCTAATTAGCAGAAATGTTAATTAATAACTACTATTGATTGGTTTACTCACTCTTGATTGTCTCTATTTATTCTCTATACTTCATCACACTCCAACTGATAAAACTGTTTAAGGTCTTTAAAGTATTGCCATGGCATTATTGCTTGACCAATGCAGCTAACCGCAACAACCTTCTCACCCTCGATATAGTCCAATCCTTATTCCCATCCTCTCATCCCCTAACTTCCATCTCTAATCCGCATTCGATGAGCCACCCAACTATGAAAAATTTACCCTTTGCAGCATGCCATTTATTTGTCTGTTGGAATCTGGGATCATATCTTAGCGTGCGGTTGAAAGTTGGCAACTGGACCACCAGTGAAGGAAAGAGTGTTATATTTCTTGGGTGCCTGCTGTTGCTTTTGAAATACCTTAAAAATTAATTGAAGCATCACTACCGGCTAATATTGTATATTAAAACCCGAGCCACAACAGCAACAAATGCGAGCGTATAAAACAGGCAATGGCCAAAATGGAGCATAAACTTTATATACATATTCCTGGTTAGTCGGTTGGTCGATTGGTCGATTGGTCGGTCAGTCGACTTGCTTTAATTCATAGAAAGTGGTGTGTGTGTGTGTGTGTGCCTGTGTGTGTGTTTGGGGCAACTTGCAAATCGCCTTTGTGCGTGGCCATTTGTCAGTCTTAGTTTCTTTCAGGGACTAGAAATGTTTTACAATAAATTCGACGAACACATTTTGGGCTCGAGTTTATTAGCTGTCGGCCGTTACCTGCGGTCAAAGGGCACATCGTCTGACCTGCCCACTCAGTTCATTCAGTCTCTCACCCCATCACTCACACCTCGTTCTACGCCCCCTCCTCCCCCCACTCCCCACTCACTCATTCATTCATCTTTATTGTCAAGCGTCATCAAATCACTGTCCGCTTTTTGAATTTACAGCGATGCTGCGATGCAGCGTTGCCAGATTCAATTATGCGACAGCAGGCGCAAATCTTGCGCATGCTCAAGCTCTCTTACTTGATTGGCGCTCTTTATTGTTCGCTCTCGCACTCTTAATGCTGCTCGCTGCATTTTTGGCACGTTTTTATGGTTCGTCTGTTGCGCCTAGGACAATGTATTTCTTATTGTATGCTCTGGCGTCCGCTTGTCGGAACTCGCCTTCGGCTGCTGTTTCGTGCATGTTCTAAAAACGAAGCTCATGGCGAAGGTCGTCGGCCATAAAATGCGCATAATGTTGTGCGGATGTGTCAGTACACGTTTGTTATTTGGCGCGACAACAGCGGCGTAGCGGTAGTGTCAGCGGCAGCGAAGCGAACAGCGCAGTCAGCAGTAGACGTAGTCGTAGACGTAGCCGCGTCTTACGTCGTATTTCGCCATGGCGAATCTTTATAGTACGTGAAACGTAAATGTGAACGTCGCATCGGCACAAGTATCGCCATCACAGTTGTAACGGTACAGGGCATCGACCAAGAATTTCTAGCCCCCAAATACGACTGGCATCAAAGTGATTATTGTTCTTCTCAGTGCTGTTGTGATTGGAGTGTGTGTGAGTGTGTGTAAAGTGTGCTAAGGTGAAGTGCTCTTCAAACTGTAGTCGCATAGAAGAAGCAAGTACTTACATATGCAACAACTGGATACGGATACGGATACGGTACAGCTTTAAGTACAACCACACAGCCAGACAAGTAGGTAACGTAACGATTAATGCTGCATCCCTGCACCTCTCTGTACCCAATACCACAACAACTACCACTTACCCAACTCCCCCAGCCCCCAGCCCCAGCCCCCTGCCCGCTACCAACCCATGCTCTTGACTAAAAGTTCAATTTCCTGCGATACTTTAATTGAAGCGCTGTGCAAACAACATGCGACTTGTTCGCACACTGCCCAATTGCTCCGACCGGCTAGGGAAGGAGGATGCGAGGCGAGGGAGGCGATCGGCCGGGGGTGGGTGGGAGCTGGGAGGTGATAACGGGGGGACGTTTGACTCTGGTCAGTCATTAGTCATTTGCTCATTTCCGCAAACGCAGCCGGACGTACAGCACTTGTCAGCCAATAAACAAGCGATGGCAGCGTCAGACGGATGAACGAGCAGTTGGGGGGAATGAGGGAAGGGAATGAGAGATGAGGGAGTGCCACTCTCATTGCTCCCTGGGCACAAAAATGAATGAAATGCTGATATCAAGTCGGACAATTTCATGTCATGGCCTGTGATGGACTCCACATGAGTTGAGTTCGTCAGTTCTACATATATGACAGTCTGTGTCGATTTTAAAAAAGAGTATTTAGTATTTCTCTTTACACTCCATTCACAGTATTTTGAAGATCGAATTTATGTTTAGATTTTCGCTTTCAGTTTGTTAAATTGCTGGGAAATTCCCCTGCATTAAGTATAGCATACTTTCTGGATCATTTTAAGAACAAAGCCAACTTATTTGAATAACAAATATGCAAACTTTTGATAAACTTATCTTTTGAGGCGAAAGCCATGTAAATATAATTTAAATATCTAGAATACATTATTTTGTATTAAATTATTATTTTTTTCGAATTGGTATTAATGTTCTCGCTTATCATTAATTAAAGAAAGGTTTATTTGTTTTTAGAATCATGCAAATAATTTCTTGCTGCTTTTGTAGAATACCTTCAAATGTAAATTGTGGAAATACAAATGAGTTTCCTGGGAACAACTGTCCATTTGTCAATATACGTCACAATCTGAGCTCGTTTAATTTTCTCTTCACAGATTTGCTGTGTGATTTGCCTTGTTGAATTTCCCAACAGATATATGTACTCAACATACATTTGCACACATTCATATGTGTGTACAATACGAATACAAAGTACGTACTTCCCTGTTGATATCTTTCTGATTGATGTGATATGCAGTCAAGTGTCTCTGGGGCTGTAGGCTCTTGGCTCTGTCTCGGCTCTTGGTTCTCGTCTCTTGGTTCTGGGTTCTCAGCTTAAGATTTTCTCGAAAGTGGAACACATGCGAGAACTGGCAGCTGGATATGTGTCATACATTCATTTTGGAATACAATAACAGAAGCAGACAACAAGCACACACCGTTCATAAAGCGTTGGCATAGGTGTATAGAAAAAATGGTACAACAACAACAGCAACAATAGCAGACACAACAACACACGAAAGAAAACAGACCTGCAACGCAACAATGGAGGAGACGCCTCCTCTGCAACTACTCAACCTGTCGCACCTAACCCAGTTTGTTGATGTTTCTTCACGGTTCCAGTTTTTGTCGCCCGCCTTCTCCTCCCTATTCGCATTGCCGTTATATTTTTCTTTTCTTTTTATGGCTTGACTGACGGCCCGCAAAGCGACGAAGACGAACCTCAGCACTGGCTCCTAGTTACCCAATCTACAAAGTCCACCCACTTTACCCAGTCCACCTGGTCACCCAGTCCACCTGGTCCCCCTCCCTCCCTTGCTCTCAGTGGAACCCACAGAAAAGAGCGCTTTGATGGAACTTGTTTTGTAATTGTTTTTGTGTCGAGCTGTATATCATTTGTTATTGTTGCTGTTGCTGTTGCTGCACAGTGGTCAATTTTAGCAATCTGGCAGGCAATCCTTAAATAAATGCCTTATATTGAAATGGAGTATTAGCATTACTTTTTAATTACCATTGAAAACTTTTATGCTAATGGAAATCTTATCTCATAAGCAACGAAAATAGTATCACTTGTGAGATAAGATTAAAAATCATTAAAAGGTAGCTAATTGGTCCCTTTTTTGATTACTTAAAGGTTTTTTATATATGATAGTATAAACCAAAAAATTATTCAACCAAAGCATTGGTTAATTTATGATTGTATATAATAATTTAAATTAATGTTTGAAAAGCGCATTTTAATTAACAAATCTAAATGCATTTTAAGTGAATTTAAAATCGAAGCTAATAATGTTTGAAATAAGTGAAATACATTAAGGACTTAAATATCCAAAAATTTATTAAATGACTGAATATTTGTTGCATGGATACATCAATAAGTTGCGAAATACTTAGGAAAAAAAGGGATTTCAAGGATTTGCAAATATTGGTGAAATAGGTAATAAAAATAAAGAAATTTTAATTTAGCATTTTCTGCCAGGTTGGAAGACTCAACCACTGTACGCTGTTGGTAATTCCTTTTATTTTGGCTTTTCTTCTACCGCTGAAAAGCGAAGGAGAGCGAAAAAGAAAGTGAGAACTCCTCGGGCCATTGTCACGTAAATCTGTGACAGAAATTAGCCTCGTTGACAAAAATATGCCTGCTTACACATTATTTGTACAAACAAATAGACAGGCTACAGTTATGGCGGTCACGCAGGGAATGCGACTATCTCTGAAGCAGATTGGGAGGAAGGGATTCAAGGAATCGTAGAATCCGAGGTTCGAGGTTCGAGGTTCGAGGGACCTTTGCGAAATTTGCATGGGAACTGCGACAGTTGCTGTTGTTGGACTTGGTATCTTTGCTCCTCAGAGCGGAATGTAGTTTTGTGGGTGTCTCCAAACTTTGTTTCTGTTTTTATTGATCTGTTTATGCTTTGCCCTGTGGACAATGCGAGTGCGCATACTATAACGAAATAAATGAAAAGAAACAACAACTTTTTTGTTTTCCTACTTCATTTTATATTCTTTTTTTTTTTTGGGGTTCCATTTTTGGCACACAAAGTGATGGAATGTTGGCCCAAGTTGATGATGATGATGATGTAGGTTGAGTTGTCACCGCACACAGGACTAGAGTCACAAAAGGTTAGGTTTTTGCTCAGAGAAGCGTGAAAGAAATAATAAACTGGCTTCTCGGTCTATTATTGCTATCGCCAAGGAATATAGTCGATTTCTTAAACGTAACTTGGAATACATTAATGCATAGAATTCTCACCTCTTTCGCGATTCACCTGAAGCTAATTAACATTTCATAAACAAGTGAAAACCAGTTACCAGCTGACATATAGACTGTGTACTTGCTGTACCAGTTAAACTGTCAGTCAAACCTGCTACACACACACTTTGATAATGCATAATGGACGTTCCCAGTTTACCAGTCGAATCCACTCCCAAGGTCCCGAACCTCAGACACCTCAGTGATGATTGAGTGCTTTTGACGTCCCATGAAAATGCCAGACGGGGTTTATCGTCCTGCCTAAGGTTTTTCTCCTCAATCAAACTAAACAGAATGCGAAACCCTTAAGGTTTTTAATCACTTTAAAGTGTTGTACCAATCGAACACTTATTTTAAATTATGCACAGAATGTGGACAGAAATAATGTAACCCAACCAACTAATAATGTGTAATTTAAATTTAAAAATTTAATAAAAAGATGCAATTTTAAAAGAATTTGTTCCAATCACAATAGAATATTTGCAAGATTATCTTATTATTATGTTTACATTTAGTTACAAACATTGCGTATACCATCACTCTAAGCTGAAAACTCTATAATAGATCTGTTATTCATAAACAGATCGTAAGAATAATTCAAATGAACCATTAGTAGAAAATCTGTTCAAGTCCTTGAAACCAAATTAGTGTGTTTTGCTTTCTAGATATAAGCACAGCCAACAATTATTTCCCCCTCAATTAAGCTATTGACATTAAACTAATCCCAATCTAAGTTCCTTTCTAAATATAAGTATGTTCGTTGTCGTTTGACTTAACTCAAATCTCTGCCTAAATCCAATGTTCCAAATCACTTGTTCGCCTTCAATTGAAGGTCACGTCAAATATTTCATTCGCAGACATGAATTGGAATCGTATACGCCTAAAATTTTTGCGGTCGCACGCCATCTAGCGGTCAGTTTAGTAAGTAGCCTTGTCTGTCGAGCTATCATTGAACTTTATGTCACACGCTGATTGATTTTTAATTACGAGTTCGACAACGAGCACGGAAAGTGGGAGCAGGAAACAGCAAATGGCGATGGGGGATAGGAATGATGAGGGAAAGCAGTCCGAGTGAAACCACTCCACTGATTGGTGTCAATCATATGTGTGTGGAACCAAAAACGAACGATTTGTGACTGTCGCATGTCCGTGAATTCATTTTTGCGTTTGCCAAACAAATACTTCTATGAAATACGCAGGAAATTAGAATTTTATCATTTGGCTTTTGTGGAGCGTTTCTGCAGCGGGAGCTGGAGCTGAAGCTGGAGCGGAAGCGGGTAGATAACCGCTGCACTTAACCGTTTGCCAAACCAATTTCACAAATTTGTGAAAAACTGGAAATCGAATATTATCCTGATAGTGCAAAAGATCCATTTACGTGACTCGGAAAGGCAAATAAAAACGGTTTTCATTTTTATTGAATTTGGTTAAAAGCGATGTCGACGACGAGTTGTTCACTTCAAGGAAGGGGCAACAGCGAGGGCGGGGGGGGGGGGCGGGGGCGTGAGAGGCGTGGCATCCACACAGACAGCACCGGGGCCAGAGTCAGAGTTAGACCGACATAAATAAACCTCAACTAAGCCGTGTGTTTTGACATAGATTTAAATTGACATGGCTCTGCAAACAAAAACGCAAAACGCAGAGGCAAACAGCAAAGAGGTTGGAGAAACAGAAGGAGTGGTGGGGGGGGGGGGGGAAAGAGGTTAAAGACAGGAGGGGGGTTGGTTGTTGTACACGAGCAGACGCTGCTCATGTGGCAAGTGAAAGCCGCACAAATTTGCGTCAAGGAATTCGCATTGCTCGAGTGGTTCACATTACACACACACACACACACACGCACACAGGCATGCACACACAGATAGCCACACTCACACTCAGACTGAGAGAAGCATTCACATTTGCCTAATGCCCAGGCGCTTGGCCATTGATACGAGCACAAAGCCAGAAATAAGAGAAAAATAAAAATGCAAAATAGTTTGTTATTTAACATATTTGACGGCGCTTGGTTACAGCCTCTCGTCCTTTATGGAAATTGCCCGCCAGACATTGCCAGACAGACATGGATGACAAACAGTCGAGCAGCCGAACAAATGGTTAATGGGCAATGGTGGAGAGTGGAGAGTGAAGAGTGACAGAGAAACAGGAGGAGGCTGAACAGGCGAACAGGGGAACGGGGAAACCCTTTGACAATTTTCTCTTGAAGCACTTCACCAACTCGTTGGCCAAAGCCAAATAGTCTAAAATATTTGCCAGGCAAACATCTGGAAAAGCGGAAAGCGGAAAAGCTTGGGGATTGGGATCGGAAACGGGATCGGGAACGGGAACGGGCGTTATGTTCAACTAACTGGGCAAACACACAGTCAGCAAATTGAAAGGCACACGCGCAAAAAATGTGCGTGTGGACCAGGCCAAAGCGATTTCAAGTGGCTGAAGTGAAAGAACCGAATGATAAATAAAAAAAGGCAGTGGGAAAAGAAAACACAACCGTCTTTGGCATTGCCTTGCATGAATGCCAATTGGTGAAGGGGGCCAATTTAAAAGGACTTACTTTTTAATGAAGCGAGCATAGAAGACGATACCCGAGATACAATGACAAAGAGTGTGTGCAGATAGGAGAAAGCTTAGGAAACTTGAGAAATCTATTACTGGCAAATGAAATTCGATTTCAATTGTTACACGAGACACAATTAGAGATTCAGAAGATGGATAAAATATGACGAACCAAGAGTCCAACTGCCCCACATGAATGATATATGAGGTACAGCGTGTGATTCCTTAAAAGAAAGTCGAGAATGCAACTGGAAATCATAATGAATGCAAACAGAGAATGATGAAAATAAAGACAGCAATACACACACACAAACACACACATTGTGGGAGTATCCATTAAAAATGCTAAGTACAACAGAGAAGAACATGTGTGGGATGAATCGATAAATACATTAAAAGGTTCCAGATAGACAAAATGTGTGGGAAAGTGAAGATTTCCGTGGAAAAGGAAACAGAAATAGAATGAAACAAATGTGATTTTAGTGAGAAAGGTAAATAATGAATGAAGATGTGAGTTAGTTGTAATGTTATCCAGTAATAGCTACAGTGGCTAATGTGTTTTAAATAGGAAATCTTTAAATCTTAAGGTGGAAATTGATGAGAGCATCAAATGACAATTTAATCAAGAAATGTTTGAACATCTTTAAGCTAACCAATCCGTAGTCAGAATCAATTATTTCCACACTACTCAGATACTTTGAAAGTCGCCTTTGTTGATTTAACTTTCTTTTGACTTCCTCCAAAGCAGATGGAACACATTGTAAGTGTAGTTCATTGTAAGTGTAGTTCAATGCCATTTCTTTGCGAAAGAAAGAGAAATAAAACTGTTGTCTGCACACTTACCATTTCTCTGTCACGTCCATTTACATTTGCAAGCTGACTTATGGAATGTCGGCTAATTAGGTTTCCGAGCCAAAACGTACTTACCCCAATGCATTGCAATAGTCGAGTAGTCGTAGTGATTCTTGTAAGGGCATGAAGTGAAACCAAATCAAATCACATAACATGTCACAGCCATAGCCACCAACTAACCGGGCTAACAACAAACTTACCTGTCAACATACCAACCAACCCATCATCCCATCAACCCATCAACCCATCAACCCGGCAACCAGCTAACCAACCGACCAACCAACCGATGAACCATCACAGTCAAATCCAACTACCAACTGTTTTTAACCAGCTATGCTAATGACGTGCATTTTCTTTTACGCTACGAATAGCTTTTCACTTACCCAGCTAGGGGAATATTTTATATAGTGGGTAAGGTTGGGGCTGGGGTTCAGGTATGTCTTTCCAACACCCACCCACCCATCAATAGATTTTGACTTGCTTCCCTAGCATTCCCTCTCTTCAATGCATTCCCTCCCACGAATACGTTATGCTTTTACAATACACTTCTTCAATTGGATAGTTCTGTTTTCTAAGCGTAATATGCAATTGGATTCATACGTGTTCCTCATAGTTTTCTCAAACGAGCTACGAAAGAACTTACGAATTCTTTCATTTCGTATGAAGAACTTTTTCTAAAACATTTACATTTATTTTTCAACGCTTTATATTGCTGTTTAATGATTTTTAATCGTATTTAAATCTAATCTAGTTACGCGTAATATGCATTTCTAATATTCTTACTGTTTTCTCATTCTTTTTTAATCGACTTGTGAATGAACTTATGAGATGTTTCACTATAAAGTACTTAATGAAACAATTAGATATATTTTTCTACCGTATTTGAATTTATTCTATTAAAACCCTTCTCGATTTGGATAGTTTTGATTTCTACTAAAATAATCTAATCAATGTGATTTATTTTGGAATAGTAACTAAATTTGCTTTTATAATGCATGATGTTTATTTAATACTTAAATGTACAATGTAATAATAATTGATTAGACTGAAGTGCATTATGTGACTAACTGCTAAAGTATTTAGTTAACTTTTAAATATTTCTGTATGTAATTCAAATTCTTATATATATATTAATAGTTTTAACTTTACGTAATGATTTTGAGCATTTAAATGTAAATAGTAATGCATCTAAGGCCTCTGTTAATCGAAGTACCTTTCTGGGCTTTCAGTTAATATTATTTCTTAACATTCTTGGACAATACTTGATTCTGTTGAAAATATAAATATAAATCTCAATCAACTAATTCGCGCATTATTAAAACGAGTCATTCAAAATAAATGAAATCAATATTGTTTCTCGTAAAAAAAGCAAACCTGCTAAATAAACATATAAAGAGTTAACGACAAAAAAAATATGCGCTTATATTATATTTATAGCTGGTAAACAAGTAAAGAATCGATTGTATGTAAACGTATAACACATACATTTTCTTTTATAGGGCAGGTAATCTTCGACCTGTCAAATGTTGCACTTTTGTTCCGTATTTTTTCTATATTTATTCGTATTCGCAACGCAGTTTGTTGCGTTGTCGTTGTTGTCGTTGTTGCCGTTGTCGTTGGCGTTGTCGTCGTCCAATATGTGTCAAATGCAAATTTAAATCTTATTGAAAAAGGGGATTAGGTGACAGCAGCAGAAGCAGAAGTACTGAGAGAGTGAAGAAGAGGTAGCAATAGAGGTCTTGACGTGGGAAAGGGTGCTTGCAACAA
Organism: Drosophila sp. st01m; assembly: GCA_018901795.1. Classification (NCBI taxonomy): domain Eukaryota; kingdom Metazoa; phylum Arthropoda; class Insecta; order Diptera; family Drosophilidae; genus Drosophila; species Drosophila sp. st01m. The sequence goes on from JAEIFG010000269.1 coordinate 2,595,419, forward strand.
AGCGACGTTTTCCCAGTGTTTTGTGGCACCAAAGATGGAACGAAGACACAGAAGGATGTAGATGATGCCACATACTATACGCTCTCATTTGCATCCATGTACGAGCTGTGCAGCTTTTTGGGCTGCTGCTGCTGCCGCCTGCCAGTTTTTAAATGGTTTTTTGTGGTTGCATAGCAGTGCATTTATAGTCATATCATTTCGACATCATCTCGTTTTTCATATAATAGAAATTCTGCAACAGAGCGGAGTCTAATCCCACGGCGCCGTCAGACATATCAACATATGTTCAATGAGATCTCAACTCCAACCAAGGAACCAACTAACCATAGAACCAAAAAAAAAAAAATATATCCCCCCACGCGGACAATACAAAATCCAATACAATGCCAGAGCCATACAATTTTTTCACAATTTCAAAATGTTTTATGCTCCAAGCATCTCAGTTTCTTTGTGTGTGTGTTTGCTTGTGTGTGAGCATCTCTGTTGTGTGTGTGTGTGTGTGTGGGTTTGGGGATATTCAATATTTTCTACCCATACGTTAACACAGGTTAACGTGGTGAGGGGGGGACAGAGGGACTCTGGATATATTTCAAAGCTTTTGTTATCAATATGTCGCCTGCTTATTGAAAATAATACAATATGTGTACGTATGTACATATGTGTGTAAGTGCTGCCCGCTTTGTTGTATGGGCGCATCTTACAGATACTTTCATATCCAGGCGTATCTCTGGCTCTGCGCCGTTCTTTGTCACCTGTCTGGGCCGGTACTTTGGCATTGATTGCTTGCGTAATTTGAACAACAACAAGCAAACCATCATACCCATCATCAGCATCAGCATCAACACCTCTATCATCATCATCATAATAATCATCAATTGTAATTTACTCAGCTTGATTTAAAAACATTATCATTGTCTTTGATTTTACTAATACATTACAAAGTGTGATAACTAGACACAGATACAAATATATATTTATTTATTAGAACTTAGGTGAAGTTGGTTGTTATTGTAAACCAATTTCAATAATGGCTCGTTTCAAGATCGCATTAAATATGCATGCTACAAACGACGATGCACACTTAAGGACATGCAAAAGTGGAGTGTGTGTGTGTGACTCTCCGTGTGTGTGTGACTCTCCGTGTGTGTGTGTGTCTCTGATTTTGGCCAAATGCCTTGCACGTAGCCACATAAATTCCTAAGTGAAAGACACACTTTGAGCTCTACTTCAATAGAATTCTCTTACATATAAATAGACAGAAATATATATATTGGCGTATCTGAATTTATGTTGGGCTTTGTTCGCTTTCGATTCGTGCAGGATTTGAGTCGTGTCCTAATTGAAACATGCTCGTAAATACATTAAAGCCAAATAGCACAAAATAATGATGCTGATTAATTCAATCAGGCGAAATGGTGAAATGAAATGGGCCACTTCATGGTTTACCAATGTGGCAAATGGTTTGTTCATAAGCCCAATACTCAGTCCGACTATCTTAAGGATACGGATATGTTTAGGATTCCGTTTCAGTTTCACTTTCAGTCTCCATCTTCGTTTTGTTCTCGCGTTCAGATTCAGGTTTCGGTTCAGTGCTTTTGTGTGTGTTAAGTAGTTTAACACGCTAATGTGACTCCAGCTCATTGCTGAAAGCTCCTTTTTGGCCAATACCGATGTCAGATCAATGACTAAATAATACAAAAGCGACCTCAATGCTAATCTAACTAATAGTTGGGCCAATTGAGCAAACATTTAATCAAACAATATGTGTTAAATCTTAGAAACCTTCAACTGGCTTACAGTTTAATATAACCGATGCACCCCAATATGCAAAATTAGTCAAATTGAGTCATTATAAATCATATATCATATCGACCAATATAAAAACCAAGTGGGAAAGTTTGCTTGCATAGAACTTCACAGAGCTAATTTGGTTAAGATACACTTTAATCTTAATCTGAAGCACGTAATTTATTGTTTTAAATTCTGATACTCTAGAAAATAATATTTAAATTAATATAATTTAAATTTACCATATATTTAACCGTATTTGAAAAATATACCGAAGTTTTGAGTTTCGACATATCTTTTGTCAAACCTTTTTAAATATATATAAAAAGTGCAGTCCCAAGACTATTCAGAGTTTTATTTTGAACTTAATATTTATCACAAAACTGAATCTCAATCTCAATCAAAGCAAGTCAACTCGTGGGATAATTCAAAATGATAGTTGCACATATTGAAGATTGAACTTTTCACTGTCCATTAAGTAGAAATGTTTGTCGACCTTGACTCTTTACATTATCCAGTCCATCTATCAAAGCAGCGTCGTTGTCAAAAGTCAAAAGTTCAGTCTACAATTTGAACATGACATTTGTCAGGAGACAGGAGACAGGAGACAGGGGACAAACAGACATGAGACAGATACAAATACAGAGATAAGGATGGAGAAGCAGAGCGAAATGGCGACATATCAACTGAACCTTAAATCAAGTTGTAAAGAGGCTGGGAGATGTGTTCAGGAGCTGGAAGCAGCTGTTGATGAAATGCTGGCGACAATAACAGCAACAATAACAGCAACAATAACAGCAACAATAGCAACAACAAAAACAACAACATCATAAGAGCAAGCAATCTATTCAAAAAAATGGAAAATGGAAAAACGACAAGCCAAAATGAAGCTGGGCAGCTGCGAGGCATATGTACGAATATGCAGACATTCGAATATAACATGTACACACATAGATACATTTACACAAACACACACACACACACATGCAGCTATAAAAGTGACAAATGTTAAACGAAATGTAAAGAAAAACTGACAACAGGAAGACGCGACGTAATGAAGCATAAAAAGCACATTTTTCACGATGACTGCAAATACATGCGACAATAACAGCATGAAAAAATAAACATACAAGTTGATCGACTAAGAGATACCTTGTGTTTAGCTGGGACGCATTACAATACTGTAGCCGATTGAAATTAAACACGTTTGCTCGCTTCGTTTGTCAATTATATGGCAAAACAACTAACTAATAGAGAACTTATAATTTATGTTATTTGCTTAGTGGTGGTATGAAATGAATTCTCAATTGGTTTTTTGCTTAGCGATTATATGTTGTGTTTTCTCTGTCTAACAACGCTTTATCGAGGCATGTATAATTGTTTAACAGATTAGGAATATGATATTGGTTTTACAGATACGTATGTCTTGACACATGTTAGCATATTTGAAATTCATGAAAATATCTTAGAAAATATATTACATGATTAGACACCAATTTGGTTGAACGCTAGGTGGCGCACCTTGAGTATTCTGTTTGAAATATTTGGGATATAATAAGCATACTGTCTGCATTTAATACTTGACCAACAAAGAGTGTAAAGTTATATCTAATATTGTGTATACAAATATGTGTCAAAATACGTGATCATTTCTTCTAAATAGCGAACATTGTAAATTTTAGCTTTATTCTCGGGGATAATTGATACCCGGTATAAAATTGATATGTGTAAAATTATACATTGACTGTTCTTTTGATAGTCTCTGAGACTGACATTTTTATGAAAGCGGATGTATATGACTAAATCGATTCAAGTTTGGATCCAAATTATGGTGATCGAAGTGTTATAATTGTATAATATCTTGGCGCGTAGTTTAACTGAAATTCAGTGAGTTTACTTAACTATTACAATAATATTCCCTGTGTACGATTTTCCGACAAAACTGTTTGTATCAAGTGTTCGTATTAAATGATAACTGAATATGTAAGGTATTAATGTATTGAGCTTCCCGTCGAAATTAAATCTAATTTCATTTATTTATGCTTTACAACATAATGTTGGACCGCTTTACAATTCAAAACAGATATTATCTCAGTATCTCATGTTTGCACTATTTAAATTTGAAATTTCCTTTTAGGTCTTATCTTTTCTAAAGACCAACGCACAAATCATAGCGTACCTTGAGGCGCCGACTGACATTGAAACATTTTTTGTTGCATAGTATACACGTATATATTTTTTTTGTTGACTTTTTCCCTGTGGCTCTGACTTCAATTGTCGCATATCCGAAATTCATTTTCACGCTTGTAATCAATGCGATGTCGCGTCGAATTGTCATTGCCACGCCCACTTGCCCACTGGCAACAACTTATGCAAATTGCTGCCACACTCCCGGCACGCCTCGTAATTGCTAAAAATTTTTGTAAAACGCAAAAAGAAAAGCAAAGGACAAACCAAATTTAATTTGTTTTCGCTCGTTTTGTGCGCGCAACTTTTCGCTTTTTGTTTTCGTTTTTTGCCGTTGAATTCCAGCTTTTTTATTCGACTTTTCTTTTCTTTCCTTTTTGTTGTTGTCTAGCTTGTAATATTTATTATCGAATTGTGTAACAACAGCAGCAACAGCAACAGCAACAAACTAACCAGCCAACCAACAGCAACGGCAGAGGCAGAGGCATTGGATCCACATGCCAACGCAGTGCGAGCAATTTCAAGAACTTGCCTCGCCTGCTCAGCACAATACCCTGCAGTGAATGGCGACAAGTGGATGTGATGAGCTTGAGCTAAGGCTTCCTGTAAATATGCGATGACATGAAAATATTCCAATTTATGTTTGTTTTTGACTTCTGAGGTTTTTCAGTTGAGCGTTTGAATATTCCTTTTATGGTAAACATTTTTGGTAAACCCGAAAATAGAATGTATATTAAACGGATAATAAAATTGTAAATAAAATTTAGGAATGTGAAATATTTATATGATGTATTTTCAACAGATAATAAACAGATAGTAAATATATAATTTATATATTTATATATATTTATATTAATTTAATATAAGTTGCACAGAATATTATTTAAAACTATTTTTTTTTATTATTGCATTTGAAATATTAGATAAACTTTTAATCGAATATTCCATAGCAGACATAGTAATCTAAAATTAAGTAATCTAACATGCAGACTTTGCCTTTGGCACATCAATCTATTTTTGACCAATTTATGTTGTCCAATGGGAGAGTATATTAGAGTCAAGCATACTCTGCTTTGCAGTATTCTTGTAATTTTCTTTGCTGCAGGTTGAGGACAGGTCCCTGCATAAGTTGCATTTGTAGCTACCAGTTGCGAGTTCCGTTTTGACTTTTTAAAATGTTTGCCAACATTGCCATTGGTATGCACACGCGTGGACCTCGCATAGTTGTCCTCAACCTCATCCTCATCCCCCCCCTCTCCGTCCTCATCCTCATCCTCATTCTCATACTTCTGATTGTCCTGATCCGCATTCGCAGCGACGTAGTCATCGCTTGTCCTCGACAGGAAGTTTCGCCGGCATATGCCCTGCACGTATTGCCCTTATAAATTGTTGCCAAATACTAACAGAAGACTATATAGTATATACTATACGAATGTACCTACATACTTACATAGAAAAATGTATGTGCAAGTGTCTATGGGTGACAGTTGCAATTGTTGTCTGTTGTGTGTTGTGTGTTTGTAGTTGCTTTGTAGTTGCAGGTTTTTTGGTATGCACAGGACAATTTTGCTAGCAGTTGAAAACTCAAGCAAACTTTTTGCCTGGCCATGTTAACTGCCAGTCAATACGAATACGAAACAGATATGGCTTATTTGTGCTGAGTGTTGTTGTCGTAGTTCTCGTTTGTTGTTGTTGTTGTTGGCATTACTATTGTTTGGCAAGCCAAGACCTTATGACTTATTCAGATGATGTTGGGTCGTCTCTCTCTCTCTCTCTGGCTCTCTCGCTCTCTCACTCTCTGTGTCTCTTAGCATGTTCATTTCATTCCAGTTCTCTTCTGTTCCGTTCTGTTGACTTGCTCTGTGGCTCTGACTCATATCATTAATTATACGACGCGTGTGACGTTGAGCCAATTAAATTTACGCATTTAATGAGAGAAGCGCTACGTAAACTACGCAACGCGAGGGTTGCTCAATTAGTTACTTATGTTTGTGAGTTGTAAATCTCGTATATAATCACTTTTATCGCGATTCAATCTTTTCTCTCATTTCTCATTTCTCTCACTTTCAGCGACACAAAAAAAATAACAAATGTTTAATAAAATAGAAAAATGTGCTGAATTGGCAATAGATACACGTTTAGGTATCGAACGATGCACATAAATATGAAAGAAACCTATGAATCCAAAACAAACTATCATTAAAAATACAAGTAAAAATAATAAATAAATAATAATAATAATAAATAAATAAATAAACGAATTAGTATATAGTTAAAAATGAGCATAAATTATTGGAAAAGTTTAATAATGAATATATATAATTTTGAGACATTTATTATAATAATGTCATAGAAAGATGAATATAACAGATTTTATAACATGGCAGTGTAGGATTCGAAACCCTCTTAACTTTGAAGCTGTAGATTTGATTATGTGACTTTCCACTCAAATATTATAACAACAATGACTTCAATTTATTATTATCTTTATTTAGTTTAATTTTAATAAAAATTGACTTGAAAGAGACAACATTTTAAGTGCATATTCATAAACAAACATAGAGATTGCATCTTTGTTGCCAATGTCAAGTTGCCAAGTTTTTCAAGCGGTCCTCTTGTAAAATCGCTGGACGAATCACACATCTTGCAAGTTTAATACATTAATTAGGTTTATAACGGTACCACGGCAATATCAGCGTTGAGTTGGCCTGGTCGTAATCGTAATTCCCCCTCCCTGGTAACCCCCATGGGGGTCATTGACACACATACTCGTATCACACGAAAATGGCCTAGGGTCTTTGGTTGCAATGTATCAGTTGGCTGATAGTTGAATACAAGTTAAGCACAAACGAATACCATGACAAAGTTGTATTTATAGATGGAACTTAAAGTCCATTAACTTGTTCTCTTCAACTTCAACCTTTCGACGGCTGGTCAAGTGCCTAACATAATTATAAAGGCGGGAACGTTGACAATGCCCAGTTAGAAGAAGTTGAAATCCCAGTAAATACACGAATTTTCTCCTTGTTTTCGGCTTCTGTGCGTGCCCAGATATTGCCTCAGCTCATTCGCAATATCCAATTTAATTATACACCTGCTCGTAATTTGAATATTCCCATACACGTATTATACACACACACACACACACACACACACTCGCAAATACATTCAAATGTAACTCCACATGGCTTATACTCGTAAATAAAACGCATTAAGATATTTAAATAATGTTTTTTTTCGGTTTTTGTCGAGCTCTGCTTTATGTGCCACGTGATTAGCTTGAATCATGCCACAAATTCATAAATTTTGCGTAACTCTCGACTCTCGACTCACGACTCTCAACTAATCCAGTAGTTTCACTTATGCGGCATGGCACGAATGTCGTTTGAAATCATAATGAAGCACAATTTTGGCAAGCTCCGAAGGCAAATTCAATCTCTCGAGTTTTAAATCCACAAATTGAAATGGGAACCGACTTAAGTTAAACTTAAACAGAGTAAATAGGAGTTTGAATTCTATATGATCTATTTTGAGGAATCTTAAGTTATTAATGGTTTGATTCGCTTCTGAAATCCATTAGTCAAGAGTGTGGCATTCATGAGATGCTCGTACTCATTCTCATTCTCGTACATCGTTCATCTTGTTCGCTTTAAAACTTGGATACCTCTGATGGTATTTTTAGTATAAATCACGATCTCGCTCAGTTCATTGAAGTGTCGTTTATCGCTTCGCTATTTTGGCAACGCCTTTCGTGAACCTCTTGGCCATAAATATGCCAATTTGGCATCCGGCACCCCTCTCCAGTTTCCTCAGCCAGTCTGTCATCAAACAGTCAGTCAGGCAGTCAGACAGTCAGGCAGCTGAACAATAAAAATAAAATTTATTACTCAAGTTTATGGCAAAGCAATAAATGTATCTTTCACTGCGTATCTACTACTGGCATACATGTATCTGTATCTCTGTGTGTGTGCGTCAAGTATTCATCCATAAATATGCACCCATTCGCACCTAGGGCACTCCCTATGTGCCACATGTGGTGCTTTGCTCCCCTTCTCATGTATTCGTAGTTACCTGCTGCTAAAATGATTATGTTGTTGCCCATGAGCCACTCAACCCCCGCAACTCACTCATGACTACAAGCAACCCTTGATTCAAATCCCATAAAGTTGTCCAACTTGCTACTGTTGCCGTTGCCGTTGGCGTTGTTGCTGTGATAGTTGCCGTTTATATGGCTGGCAATTGCCGCATCATTAATCTTACTCACGGAAACGGCGCTTAGGTCAAAGTTTTGAGTTTGGGTAATTTATCTTCGAGTTTTGCCGCAATTATGTGCCGAAAACGGTAAAAACCCAGCAACTGCACACAACCTCCTCGAATCACACCTGAAGCTTGGCTTAGGCAAATGTTGATGGCCAAACACTTTTCCCGGCCGGAAGAAGCAACACTTTCCACAAAAGTCCTCGGTTCGCGTTCTATAGTCCCCGCTCTAATAATTCTTTGCCTTAATAATTGAGCAGCAATTTCGCACCCGCGGCACTAAAATTAAATTGAACTGTTTGCAAACACATGAATTGCTTATGAGCTACTGCCAAGCGCCACTAAACTCACACACACACACACACACACACATGGGGGCTTTGGGGTGTCAGTATCTCCAGCCTTGGGATGGATAGGCGTGTCAGCTTGTGTCGTGTCGCACGCGGGGCGTGGTCGGACCTATGTATGTATGTTTATGTGAGTGTGAGTGCGAGTGTGCGTTGGAAATGCTTATCAAGTAAATGACAGTGCAGAACTAAAGTTGAGAACACCAAACAGATGATGACCAAGCAACCCGACCGCACAGTGGGGCAGAGCTGTTCTTCATTCCAACAATAATTTAGTTGTTTGAAGTGTAACTTGATTTAGAGACAGAACTACAGAGTTCTAATACTAATTGGAATATCTGGCAAAATACAAAATTATAATTGTAATACATCGATACGTTTTTTAATTCCATCCAGTATTACACAAACTTAATGATATATCTCCAATTTGCCTGTTTTCTTTTCTGCTCAAACTGATTGCAGCTTTGCAAATGAAATACCATTATAATATGTGAATCACTTCTAGGGAAATTAGAATTCAATTATATTGGCACCAATACGAAAATAACTGCAAAGAAATAAAGTAAATAAATTGCATTTGACAACATGAAATTCTCGCTAGTGTCTCGCTACTTTTGCACCACTGTGCGCTGTTTGGCCGCACAATTAATTGCGTAAACAAAACCAAATGACTGAGTCCAAGAGCTGCGCATTGAATTATTCAAATCGCCTATAATTACGGCAGGCACAACGCGGCGACTGACGCATTTATCAATTAAATGCGAATGCGGCAAATCCAACAATTGAAGCGACACCAAAAGCAACAGCAACAACAGAAGCAGCAGCAACAATTGCCAGGGGGCAACGGCAATTAAATTATTAAAAGTTTGTCATAAATAAAGGCGGCAAGTTGACAATTATTAAAACGAATTACATGCAAGTTGTGCATGACCAATATGATGACCACGACTGTAGAACCCTTTGGATCGTGGGACTAACAGTGTGGGGTTGTGTGTAGTGATGGTATGACGGGGGAAAACGATATATGAGCCTTTAAATTTATGCGTTATCCATAAAGGACATACTTGCTGAACTCAAATGTGTGTGTGTGTGAGTGTATGCGTGTGTGTGTGTAGTGTGTGTGTCCTGCGGGTTTATGAAATGCCAAGCGGCTGCTTTTTTGAACTGTTTAATCTCAATTACCAGTGCGAAATATGCAATAAATCTGTTATTGTTTGTTGTTGTTTATATACACACACACAGAGCAGATACGTGTATAGTGTACACTGTACGTATATTGTTGTTGTTGATGTTACTTTTGTTGCTGTCAACCGTTTGGGTTCAAGTGCTTGCCGCAGTTGTTTCAAATTGCGCCTCTCGACTCCTTTTTTTTATGCTTGTTTCATATATAGCGCAATAAAAACAAAAATAATGGCAACAGCTACAAAAAACAACAAAAAAAATATGAGTATACACATTACGATGTATGTTCGTACAACAGAATGGGGCAACAAACGCAATTTGTGCTGCGTTCTGGGGATTGTTGTGCTCGGTTTGAATGCAACATTGCCGATTTGGCTTTGTATTTTTTTGTTTTTCATTTTATATTTGTATTTTGTTAGGCTCGGTTAAAGCCTTTAAGCACATAATTTCAATTGCTGTACATAACACAAAGGGATTAACTTTGATTTTGACATATGATTTGTAGGTATGGGTTAACTGTCCTGTGTGTGCGTGTGTGTGTTTGAGAGTGTGTGCCCGGGGTGTTAAAAACAATTGCATGTTCGAGTTGCGAGAGCTGGGAATTTCGCCTTCATGTCTGTTCTCGAAAGCAAATAACAAAAAGTTGACTGAGGCAGATTTCGATAAAATGCAGAATTCACACGCAGAGTATTTTGGCCAAGAGGAAAAGTGAATTTAAAATGCCTTTACATGTGGTAGAAACAGAACATCCCTTTTGTAAAGTCAATCAGAAATGTAATTAGAATGCAACTTTCACTTACCTTCAATCTAATCTCCCTTTTGTTGCCTTCATTCGAACTTTTCTTGAACTAAATGGTTTTTTATTTACAGATTTACTATACTACAACGGTTAATAGTAGCAACTCCCGTTCAGTTACCACTTACCATTGTATTTGAGAGTAGGTTTTCAACCCATTTGACACTTTTGCCGAAGATAAATAAACCAAGTATGGATACATCTTTATTTATCAGCATTTTACTGATAATTCATTGAAATATATTAAAATGAACGAGAAATTTTGTGATAGTTAATTAAGACTCTTTGAGGCGAGGGACACTGATGGAAGAGACTTCAGTTTGAAACAATAAATCTGGCATGAATGATTCTAAGATCTGAGCCTGAGAACCAATGAAATATTTGTTTGGGAATATATTTAACAATTTAATGTGATTTGCACTTTAAGTGAATATAATTATAACCATAAATGGATTCCTGCTGATAATTTATCAATTGAGCTGTAATTAAATCCAACTTGATGTAAATTAATTTAATTTTCATTATATTTAACAATAAATTCATCTATGTCAGCAGTAAAATAACTTGAGTGAAATTTATAAATACGAAATCTTTACTTTGAAATCGTTATACGACTTTCAGAACCTAATTTTTGTAACAAATTGAAATAAATGCACTCTTTAATAATGTTAAAATTATGTTTATTTGCTTGAATGATTTCCTTTCTAAAAATATATATTAAAGAGTTTTCTTTAAAAAAGAAATCCACATAGGATTTGTAAAAATGGTTGATACTTAGAATTCCCAACATTGTTTCATCAAGTATTTTATAGCTTTTATACAATTTTTCACCAATTTAAATGACATATTTATAAAATCATCGTTTATTTATGATGAAAGACACATAATTGAGTTTTGACTTTTCTTTTTATGCCGGTTATACGAAGCGTTTCCAACCACCTTCTGTTTATTTATGCAAACATTTCTGATATGCACATAAGGTCTGAAAATATTAATTAATGGTATTAACTACGCATAAATAGGTAGCGTTGTTCATATATATAAAATATTTAAAGTATTGTTCAGACTATGGCTGCGGTTGTGCAATCGCATTGAGAGTCGTGTTATGATTTTTAAATATTAATTTCGCTATTTATGCGTGTACTAACCAAAGTGTAAATAATTTATTGCAGCCGCAAAAGTGCTAAAAATGTGCATAAACCGCAATTATAAAGGACATTGAAATGAGCACAGTTTAATGGTTAAACCAATTAATATGCTGATGACTCTATAACTCCACAGCTCGACAGATTGACAGCTCGACAACTCGAATATTCGTCATTTGCACAGATACGATATTCCAAATTGCTAAAAGCATTCTGAAGCTGACAGTTTGTGGGAATCGTTTGAACTTTTCTTTCATTACATCAAATCTGAATGCTGTGCCCTTCTCAAAGTTCTTAGATGGACTACCAAAAGTATTTGGTTTCTTTCGTAACGTTGTGTAAAATGAAACAAAAACAAACAACATAAAACAGAACATAACAAAAGAGAACAAAACAAAATAATTTCCATGAACTTTGCACTTCTAATTGACTTTGAAGCGCTTTTACGACGATTAACTCGAATGTATCTCACAGATACACGAGTGTGCAACTTACACCTACGTGTCGGCAAGGGCTGCGAAATATCGCTAAATACGCTTCATATTCACGCACGCACACACACGCACTTGAAGAGAAACTCTGGCAAACACTTTGTTAAGTTCATTTAAAGTTCTGAGCCTTGTTGTGAGCGTCGGCTTTAAATTTTGGCCACGAGTAGTTCTGTCTGCCTCGGGTGCTAGCCACCCGCCGTCTCTCTCCCCTGACAGAGCAAACAGGCAGCTTATGGGCTAAATTTAAAACCTGCATGCTACTTACACACACATACACAGATTAACCTTTACACAGCTGCACAGTTACACACAGATACACTTATATACAAGCAACTTACATATGTTATTATCGCGCAAAACTCGCAAATTTTCACCAGAGCAGCTTCCGAGCTGGCAAACGGCAACGACTCCCAAATGTATGCTACGTTTTTCAGCATTTTTCTTGCTGCGCTGACTTTGCGCTGCGTTGCGTCGCTGCTGCCCCCCTTCCCACCTCCCACCTCCCACCTCCCCCCTCCCACTGGACACTCATTCTCGAAATATTTTTGCTGTTGGCTGACAGGACTCGTTGGGCAGGACTTGGAAACTTGCTTTTGGCGTTGTTGCCTTTGCTGCTTTTGCTGTTTGTTTTGCAGCTCGTTGACATTTCATGTCACTGTGTCACCGGCATAAAAAATTAAATGTATAAAAATGATGCAGACCCGACTCCATGCCATGGCCAAAGCACTGAGTGAGTGAGTGGGTGAGTGAGTGAGTGGGAGAGGGTGCGGAGGACTGAGCGGGCAAATCGCCGGCATTATATGCGTAATAAAAACTTGTGGTCGGCCTTCTTGTCTCCTGTTGACCTTTTGGCAGCACTCTCAACTCTCAACTCTCGACGCAGGCAATGTGACGCAGGAAGAGTGAGGGAAAGGACACTTTATTTTGTTGTTTGCGCTTTGCCCAGCTGCTAGTTATACCTCAACATAAACGGGGTATTAGTCTCCAAGTAATATGCTTAAAATGCGACAAGTTGCAACTTAAAAAAATTAATTGTGAAGTGTTGAATGAAATGTGTTAAATGAAATATCACAAAAGAGTATCAAATGTGTAAGCCGGAACTAATTGTAAAAGCCTTACATTTAATCCAAAAAGTATAGTTTTGAGATGTGTTTTTAAATTGTAGATAATGTCTTAGTCTGCCAACATATATTTTAGATGTTTAACATTAAGCAATAAAATAAAGCATTAATTTTTCTTACAATGCTCTTTTAAAACTTCTAATAATTTAATAATTTGTTCATAATATTATATGTAAAATAATAAAAAAATCTAATAATACTTTCTGAATAGTTCTATATACTAGAAAAAATTCTCATTTTCTCTCTACAATAATGCACACTTTATCTTGATCTTAATTACACATTTCTGAAAAGAAATTATACAAAAATGTTGAGTTTTTTTATGTGAAATAAATGATTAAAAATCTTTTCATATACGAATTCAAAACCAATTTGTATTCATTATAACATATTAATTGAATGATTTTTCAAATAAATCAACTAATCTATGTGAATTATGCTTAATTTAAACAATTAAGAGTCTGCTCAGTCCTTTATAAATGTTAATTGGATAACAATGTATTGATACTAAAAGTAATTGCGTAATATTTGGTAGACTATTTAAACGAAAGTGCATGTGAAATTCGGCTTAGATTCCCTATTGTTTCTCCATTTCATTTTTGTTTTTTAAGTTTACAGTCAAGGTTTAGGGGCTTTTGGGGCTTTAGGGGGGCGGGGCAAGGGCGGTCAGCGCCCGCATTGGGGACATCTGGCGGTCTGTGCGTGACAGACGTTTGCTCGCCTGTCACTCGCTACTCGCCGGCTTTCTTTGTTTCCATTTCCATTTCTTTCATTCTCTCTCTCTCTCTCTCTCTCTCTCTCTCTCTCTCTGTCTTACTTTGTTTGTTGTCCCTTTCTGGTTTACCTGCTGGCCATGCTCATTGCATATGGCTGTCTCTGTGTCTGTCTGTCTGCCAACAAGTTAGTCATTTGCTGTATCAAAAATAAAACGCAAATAAAAAACTTTTACGACATATTTATCTTTTCTGGCGTAACCGTCGAGTGTCCTTCCTGCCCCGAACGATCGACCGTCCGACCGACCGACGAACCGACTAACCGACTGACTGAGTTTGTGTGTGTGCAGAAATACATTTGAAGGTGCATAAATGATGATAAGACAGGAGACACACACACACACACACTAACACACACTCACGACGCACTCAACTGTGTGATGTATCGTTTGTTTTACATGGTCAGCCAAAGTTGCAAAAGGCAGCTTCGATTTGTCACCATCAACATAATGAAAAACAATCAACAAATGTGGCAGACGGCAATTGAAGATTGATATTGATATTGCCAAGCAAAGCATTTGTCATTTTGCTGAGGGAGCAGATGATTAAATAAACAAAACAACACGACAATTGTAGCAAGATTTACACAATATTCTTTAGGGCAAATTAATTTAAACAAGGCTGAAATTTGCAAACATCATCTATGCCAAGAAGAGACGCCGCTCATTTGAAAAATCTTAAGAGGTTTTCAGAGCTCACTTAAAAGCTCTTATCACATTATTATCACCACATGAAAATAAAGATTCAGTGTAATAAGTAAATACTTTCTTTATAGCCTGCTTTCGACAAAGTGACAGTTACTTTTTTCTTACTCTTGTTGTGGTTGCTTTGTCATTGGCTTTAGCTGAAGGAATGAGATACGGAATTCACAAGGATGCTTGACGTCATCAGGTTACCTACTTTCCTTGAGACAGCTGGACTTTAAGTCAGACTCCTTGGCGCTGATCCAAGCATCTCGTTTTACCGTTGCATCTCTGTCTGTTGGCTTTTATCCAACTTCTTAGGTTCTTACTTCCAGGACGCCGAAGTGGTGGCTCAAGGCATTTAAATTGCCCGAGAATTTGCTTAACAAGCTTCAGTTTCCCAATATCCGAATCTAATACACTAAAATATAGTACAAAGGAATTCACGTCTATCCTCTTACTTGAGTTTTACACAGTTTTGAGTAATAATAGTCGATTTTGTTGGGTATTTATGGATATCTCACAACTTTTACTTCACATAACACAAGCGATTATTTGATGACGAGTTATAACATTGTAGTTGTTCTTTTTAAGTGTCATCTAAAGGTTGCTAAATGATATTTCAGTATTCAATATTGAACTGCTTTAAGAATAATAGCTGCAAACTGCATCGACCTCACTCTCTTTAAATTTCTTGCGATTTTCATGTTAAAAATCACTAAAAATCCTAGTGAGTTATATTTTAATTAAATATGGGCAATTTGGAAAATTCAGGACGTCTTAAAGACAATCGGAAATATATAAACGATTGATTTTACTAATTGATAGGTAATTAAAGTATTGGATAAAACATATTTTATTTCATGACTGAATTGAAAGGATTTCTAATATACTCAAATAAAACTCTTTAGGCATATTCACTTATTCACTGATTCAGGACTAATTTAAAAGGATTTCTAATATACTCAAATTAAACTCTTTAGGCATATTCACTTATTCACTGATTCAGGACTAATTTAAAAGTATTTCTAATATACTCAAATAAAACTCTTTACGCATATTCACTTATTGACTTGAACTATGAAATTTAGACAATACTAATTAAATATTTACCGGCATTATTTTATTATAGCTGTCGTGAGAGGACTTTGATAATATTTGATAGATATTAAAGGAATTCTCAGTGTATTAAATAATTCCCGAAAACAATCCTTCGAAGAACTATCAATTTGCTTCCGTTTGCTTGACTCAATTTTGTGAATAAGTTTAGCATTGTTTACGACTCTAGGTTCTAGAAACAATATATATGGGTCGTATTTATACACTAAATGTATATTTGATTTATCCCAAGCTCCGAGCCAACTTAAATAACTTGTACACATGCCTAACTCTGGAGTTGCCTTTTAGAATCTATTTCGTAGGCTCTATCGGAGAAAGGTATTTTCTGTTATTTTTTTGGCTCTAGTTTTATGGGGCCTCGTAATGGGCACCAAGGTTCCCACACCAGCGGCATCTTAAAGCTCAACAATCGTGCTAATGGGCCGTACTCGTCGTCATCGTCGTCCTTGTCAGAGTTCCTGCAGTTCCCGCAGTTCCCGCAGTTGTCGCCGTCGTCGTCGTCGTCTGGTATGCCAAAGTTTTTATTTGTTATTATATACTTTGGCGTGTCAAATAAACATCACACATCTACGTACATGAAACATGTTTTATATGCGAGCTCTCTCTATGAGAGTCCTGCCCGAGTGTATATCCCTGTGTGTGTTTGTGAGTGTGTCCTTACGTGCTGTGGTTGCGCACTTTTTAGAGGTTACAGTCATGACAATGTGAGTGTGTGAGCGTGCGTGTGTGTGTGTGTGTGTGCGCGCGTGTGTTCCCGTGTGTGACTGCGGCTCATTTGCATGAATTGTCGCAAGCTTTTAGGCGAACTTCATCGTTTGCCATGCTGAGAAGTTGCACACGAGGCGACAATATGTGCACAGTGGTTCCGAGCATTAAAAAAGATAATAGAAATTGCAACAAAAATATCTTTATTCAATGTTCAACAATCTAATAAGCTCTGCTTAAAGTAAGCTTAACATATTAAAATACAATCGAATCTGATAAAGATTGAGAAAATAGACTAAATTATATATAATTAATATTGTGAATTAAATTAGTGACAACTCACATGCTTTCTCACTGTTTCCTCGCTGCTTATGTCTAGTAAAACCAAAAAACTGTAATTCTTATATAGAAGGGGCTAGCTTATATATTATGTTAACATTTTAGAAATAAAAGATAAACCAATTACATTTTGACATGTTTTGAACACATCAATATTTCTAATTTATCTGTTGATCTTCAGCTAATTATCGATATTCCGTTATATTTATATGGTATATTAATCACATGTTCTGAACTCTCTAAAAACTGTTTCAGCAATATATTAAAATAATTCAAACATTACATCAAATTTTCTAGATGGTATGTTAAGTATTGCTTCATTTCGTGCTATATTTGATGACACTGTTCCATTGAGTTTTTGCCATTTGATGGCGTTTCAAGCGTTCAAGCTCATGGGCGGGAGCACCGTTAATTTTATGCCATTCCATTCGCAATAACGTGCGATTTATGCTAAGCAGCGACAAATAAATAAATGCCTGGGCCGAAGGTGTCTGACAGAGTTGTTCTAATGAGCGTCTTTATATGCCGCGCTCCATTAACCCCAACAGCTCCCAACCTGAATTTGAAAGTCTATCGTCATTTAAAATAGAAGTTCACATCAATTCGAGCGGTAAATGATATCATAAAATTGTCAGAGAATTTATTTATATATATTTTTGGATTTATTTCTCGGTGTGTGGCTGTATTTTCAATATTTATTTATTACTTATTTCAAATATGAAAAATACCTGTTTATTTATTGTCTTTACTACTTCGTTCAACTGCAAACCCGGCAAATTATTTGATGTTATTTTTGCTACGTGCAGTTTTTCCACACCCTGTGGTCAATCAGGGGACTCAAGGGGTAGCATGTCAATACAAACTATCAGTTAAATATCTGTGTATCGTATATAGAAAAAGTGAATAAGTTAGAATGAAGTTTAAGATGCTTTCAGTTTACAGAGTATCTTCCGGTCAAGCACCGCTCACTCGTGTATACATACACATTCCGTGTTATTTATGGCGATTTCAACTCATGAGTGCAACTCAATACATTAGACCAAAATTTATGTGCGCGGCATGCAGTTCTTTAAACGTATATTTATCTGTAGTATCAACTGCATCCAATAGTTGTATTGCAATCTATGTAGATTGCCAACTTAAATATTGATGTTTAATCAGGTGACACTTAGTATAATGTTGAATTAAATTGAGATGATTAGGGCTTGATTCTCTGTTAAAAATATGATGAACTTTCAATCATGCGCTTAGCTTTTCTTTTCTCTCTGCTAAGATATTAACTGTACTTAAAAGTAATTCGTATATTTGTACTCAGTTTGATCAAAATTATTGGTTAATTCTCTAAGGAAGAGAATTTATAGAATTCACGATACTTTTATCAGTTTTTATCAGTACCACTAACTTATTTCCTTTAATCAAGCTTTACCCTTACATGTCTGACAACTGGTTTAATATTTTAAAGTAATAATTTAAATTTTTTCTACAGTTCGAACTTACATTTAAGCGTTTGGTTAGTTTGTTTCATACAGTTCAGATACAATCTGTTGAGACAGTCGACTGGCATAAAGTGTTCAATAATTTAGATCTTTTTTGCTCTTTGGAAGCTATCCTATAATTTACAAAATAACTCAAAGTAACGTTGTGTCTGATAGATCAGATCCTTAATATCTCTTGCAAATATAACTATTATTTTGAGAGTATTGCTAACCTGGTTTATGTTAAAAATATAGGTATTTACAGTCAACTCAAATAATTATTATGTTATTAATAGTTGGTATCTTTAATAGCTCTTTAAAATATAACCAATTATTTAACAGAATCACGCACTGTTTAGTACATATAAGATCTTTAAATTTGATTACTAATTAGTGTGCGTTTAATATATGTAATCTTGAATGGGGCTTCAAATTTATCAATTAATTTAAGAGTATCATGAAGTGCTTAAAAGATCATATCTTTTACATATGAGTACTGCTAACCTGCTTTATTTTAAATAGGTATTAACAGTCAACTGGAATATATATTATTGTTTTTAAGTTGTGATCATTAGCAACTGGCTTTACACATTAAAAGTGCAGTCACCGCCATTCAACTCATCGAATCCTCAATCTATCTATCTTTACAGTATGCACCTGTATCTGGCGTTGATCTCTTGTCTGGTGAGCACGGCGCACTGCTGGCAGTTCGATGGTGGAGGCGGACGCGGACGCGGAGGCGGTGATGCAGGTGATGCTTCAGTTGTTGCGCCTCAAAGGCAGCTCCGAACGACGAGGAACACGGCACGGGCATTGGCACGCGGTCCACCTCCGGTGCGAGGATCAGCAGCGCTGCTCGGCAGTCAGCAGCAGGATGTGCTCTACGCCTGTCCACTCAACTCGATGTGTCAGTGTGCTGGGCTGCCCAACGAGACGTCCACGCTGATTGAGATAAATTGCAACGAGGTGGCGCTCTACAAGTTTCCAGGTAAGTTATCCGCACAGCAGATGCTTCCGTTTGTCATTGGTCAGCGTACTCTCCGGCATTCTCCGACATTCTCCGACATTCTCCGGCATTCTTTGGCATTCTCCCCGGCTGCTGTCAATATATCCTCTTGTGCAGAAGGAGCAGGTGCTGGCCAACTTGTCTTATTTTATTTATGTGACAAATATTTTTGTTTGGTTGTGCTATAAATTGTCACACAGCCACAACGACAAATGCGACAATGCCGGTTACCAGTCACCAGTTACCAGCTACCAGTTACCAGTTTCCATTTGCCATCTTCAGTTGTTGCCACTTGTGCCTTCCTTTCGTCTGTCCTTCTCTTTCGCTCTTGCCGCCCAGAGCGAAATGTAATTTTTTAATGAAGCTTCAAACGACTTTGTTCTGGCCTCGACAACAGACAAACGAAATTGCCGAGCACTGCGTCTCCCCACAACAAAATTAAATCTTACATTTAAGTTTGCCAATTAGTTGTAAAAATAAAGTTTTTTTTCGGTTGTCCTTCTGGCACTCTCTTCTCTCAGCCTCTCCCCATCATTTCAGTCTCCACTCCACGCCCTGCCTGATACAAAGTTTTTAACGATTGTTGTGGCAAATTCCACGCTAATTTTGTAGTTTTTAAGTAATGAATGGCAAGTTTTGTGCTTCATTGTCATTTCGTTAGCATTTCATATACCACGCCCCCTTCTCTCATTTTTTTGTGTTGCGATTGTTTTCTTGTGCTAAAATATTACCATTATCCCCAGTGCTGCAAAATGCAAACAACATCAACTTGCCGCGTAAAGTTGCTAACGAAAACTGTTGACTGGCAAATACACACACACACACACACACACACACACACACACAGACAGACAGACAGACATTGGCAGTACTGGCAACAAAATGAGGCAACAGCGTGCAGGCCATGCCAGCTGTCAGATATGAGTTGAAGCCGTGCTATTGAAAAGTTTTCTTGCCTTACAATTGCCCTGCAAATGGAAATGGAAATGGAAATGAAAATATGAGGCTTGGGGCATGAGCCATGGGGCACGGGGCATGGCTTACTGATATCCGCATTGCCAATTTATCTGCCACAATGTTCGCCAAATTTACAAAAATTGACTTGCAACATTTGTTTTGTTTTTCTACTTTTTTTTTTGGTTTTTTTCTATTAAATTTACGTTTATCAAAATTGTGAATAACTGAAATGTGTTACTCCTTGCCACATATAAAATTCCAAATATTTTAAATTTGTTAGTGTAAATATTGCATTTGGATTATTTTTATTACATTCGAACTCCTTAACAGTACTTTTTTTTTGTGTGTTTAATTTATCTTAAACTTAATAATACCAACAACAAAAACCTTTAACTGTTGCTAATATTTTATAATAAGATCCAATAACCGATAACCAAAATGCGTCCACACCTGAAACTTATACTCATTTTGTTTTGACATAATTTAATGTATAAAATGAGAATACTATTTATTTTAGACCAATTTTTTCTTATAAACTTATACATAGTATATCTAAAAAATATTTCACATCGAATGACAGAACTTTAATGGAAGAAAAATGTTCCGAAATGTTCTTTTCAGTTCTTAAATTAAATTAAATTGACAATTTTTGAATAAATTCTTAGTTTTAGTTTAAATACTTTTCTAAAATTTCTATTTGCCGACTGCTTTTTTTAATAAATAACTTAAATTATTCTTATTATAAAAATGTTAACTCCAAAAAAGTTTATTATTTAATTTGTAGCCTGCCTTAAAATCCATAAACAACGAAATAAAATAATAGATAAATAAAAATAAATGTTGCAAAATAAGACATGCATACTTTGTAAATCAACTGCTTGGCCTTACAAAGTAGATAAGTAGATATTGTATCTGATTGTACACTTTTGAATTTTGTTAGCAAACTTTCATTTGTAAGTTACATGGAATTGTTTCCAATTATTACATTTAAACAATATTGCTGTTCATTTATAGTCAGCTCTCATGTTTGTCATCAGCATTTTATTTGCTGACTAACAAACTTTCTTAACACAAAGTTGGAGTTACTGGCCAGTTATTTCATGTGGCAATCTGTGGCAGTTTATGGCATTCTGTGGCACATTCCACAGTCCAAGTGCCTGTCTATCTATCGAGTATTACAAGTTTAACAATTACAATCTGCTCTTCAAAATATATTCAAACAAATGTCTCACTTGAATGCAATTTATGTCTTCCACGTCGTTGAATTGCATTGAAGAAATGCATTTGCTGCTGCTGCCGAAAACTTTTGGCAATTAGCAATTCTAATGTGGAAAAAAAGAGCTGAGGCGGGCGGACGACCAGAGAAAACACTTTGCTTGACAGTCGGGCTAATTGCGTGCCACGCCCAAAAAACAGCCAACAGCTGGACATTGTGGGCAGTAGAGGGAGGAGATCGTGTGGAAGGTGGGGATGGGAGGTCAGCATGTGCCTAGAATTGCCACAGCCACAGGCATGCAGGACACAGAGGACACGGGACACGGGACACAGGACACGGAACACAGGACTTCGGGCACAGCAGACATTGCATAGTATTCAGCGCAAACGCAAAAATACACAGAAATATGCAACTGCGAGGGGGGCAGGACGAGGGGACACTCAGAGGAATTGCAACAACGATGACAACGACTTGAAATTCATTAAAAATTCCAAAATTTGTGTTGCCAAAAATATGCAGCAATAGAAGGCAGAGTTGAGGGATTGGGGACAGGGAACGGGAGGCAAGGAAGGTGGCACGAGGAGCGGAGGGAAGAGAAAGGAAAGCCAAAGCAGCTGCCAGGCCAAAAACAAATGTGTCAGGACATAAAAAAAATAATAGCACTTTTTCCTGTCCTTTATGTACGCAGCAATTTAAAGTTAAATTTCCATTGTGTTGAGTTCGTAAATGATATTTAAGCCAAAAATGTGCAATTTAGATTTATTTTTAATGTTTCTGGTCATTTTCACGCTTGGCCAGTGCTGCTGCTGATGCGCCCCCAGGGAACCTACTCTGCAGTGGCATCTACAGCAGCAACAGAGGCAGTCACATCGTTCGATTTGCCCACAATTTTCATGCCGAAACTATTTCAGGCAAGAAAAGCCGAAACAAAATGCACATATGGACAATAGCAGACAACCCGGACGAGCAGTTCGCACAGCTGCCGCACGTTTCCTGGTCTTGCATCCTTTTGGCCATAGCTTCTGCTCCTGCTCCTACTTCCTCTCATGCTCCTACTCCTGGTCCCGGTCCTGCTCCTTCTTCTGCTGCAGACGAAAGTATATGGATATAAATGAAGCCCACACTTCCTTACTGCCTGCTCACTTGCCATACCGTATGAAGCCAGTCCAAAAACAATATCTTTTCAGCTGACGTAATCTTCATCAGCACATACTATACATACGCTAAGAGGTATACGGTGAAGGCGGATGACAGGGGGAGAGTGGGAGGCATCCTACATATTGAAGCATATAAATCTTACAGTAGGCTGCACTACATTTAGACGATGTACATGTATATATTGGTCGAAAATACTTTAAAATAATTTTAAAAGTGTGAGCAGCTTTACAGACGCATAATATTGAAATCTCCAGCTGAAGCTTTTCTCTAGGGATTTATTCTCTGTCGAATTTCTTCAATTTAAAGCAGGAGTAAAACGTAAAGTTTTGGCGAATCTTTCGCATTTAAAACGTTATTTAGTTTCATCCCTTAAGCTCAGTATCGAACTTCTTTTTAAAGAATTGCTTCAATTTGATCACTTCACCAAATTCTTTTCTTGGTAGTCACAATTCTCCTCTTGGAGCAAACGAAAGAGACAGAGAGACAGAGATTTGGTGTATTCTGAAATAAAAACATTCTTATCAAATTCTCAGTTCTAACCATTTTGCATTATTAAATCTAGTTTTTTTTAAATTTATTTAAAATCCATAGTATGATGGTTATGATATGAAAAGTAATTCAGCCATCTGTGTATTTTATGTATAACTTTAAATATTTAAATAAGTGAAAATTGCGGCTCACAGTGCTGTGTGTCGTGAAATACATATGTTTAAACATATTGTCCTATTTTCATTTTGTTTCAGTTGTGTGTCTATGACTTTGTGAATTAATTTAAAATCTGTCAATAATTTCAGAGGTAATTTCAAAAATAATTATATTAAATTTATGATATTCATTTTGATCCATTTGTTGTTGTCATGGCATATAAGTGAAAGGAGAGACCCAACATATTTTTAATTATTAACTTGCAATATTTTTCGATTAGTAAGTAACTCGACGTATTCTTTAACTTTACTGTCTCTTTTATCGTATGTCTTATGCAAAGTAAAATATATTTTTTCCTGATCTTTTGAACCCATTTCTTGTCTGTTTGTTATTCCTGTTGTTGTTGATATATATTTTTTTATTTGCTTGCTTTTGCTGAGTTGAATAAACACTTGGCAAGTGACGCAAACGAGAAACGAAAAGCGAGAAGCAAAAGGATGGAAATGGCGACGTTGGCAGCAATAGTAAATAAATAAATATGCTCGGCATTTGTCACCGAATTGACTTGAGGCCATAAAATACAAGGCAAAGGTACGATGGACATTCAACTGCCACCAACTGTCGTCCACAGAACTCGTTGTATTCCCGTTCGCTGCTGCTTGCTTCTCCAGCACAAGCCTTCGGGCAACGACCAGAAGTTTATTAACGCCATATGTTGTGTGTTGGTGACCCACTCATAACAGCAACAGCTACGACAACACCAACAACAACAGCTGTCCAGCTTAGATATGCACACACGTTCACAAACACACACACACACACACACACACATACAGAGTTTGGCCAAGCTGCCATCGTGCATGGCCAATGCGTTAGCCACGTTTGCTGCGTGTTGCGCGTGTCAACAGGGCGTATGATTAATATTGTATTAATATGCGATATGTAATTAAGATGTAAGCTGTTTGTGTGTATCGCCGTTTAGTGCACACAACTATGTGTGTGTGCGTATGTTTTCGGTATATCCAGCTAGTTAAAGCTATATTAAAGCTGCTGTCTAACTTTGAATTGAATAAATATTTATTGAGTGTAGAACAAATAATTGAGTTAATAATAATAACCCGAAAATTGCACAAGCCTATAACAATTATTGCCTCAATTTAAATGATAATAAATGAGGCTTAATTTAAATATTATTTATTGCGAAAGTAGAAGAAGAAAACTTCTGAATTCCTTGCCTGGACATCTTTGCGTGGAAATGCCAAATTGTAATTTAAATAAATTCATTCGAAATTGCAATTGGATATGGCTGAAAGCAATTGCCAGCTAATTTATGTATATATATACATATATGTATAAATATAGATGCTTTTAGTAGTAGTTGTTCATTAATTGTTTAAGTGCAGTCAACTGTTTGAAATGCTGCTCCGAAATGTTCACGGCCAAATCAATGACAATCTGACAATCTGTATTCGCATTTCACTTTGACTTTCCCCAACTCACGCTGCATGTCCGTAGGAGACATGCATATTGTATGTGATGTGTCATTGTATCTGCGTGTGTGTGTGTGTTTGTGTTTGTGTGCAATATCTGTGTCTGTATTTTGGAAAAGCTGTCAGGCAACCTGCTAACTAAAAATAGCATAAAAACATTAACAAAAACAAAGAAAATGTAGCAAAGAAAAAAATAAAAATTTGCAACAAACCAAACCAAACTGCACCGAACCAAGCCAAACCGTACCGAACCGAAACCAGCAAAAAAGATAAATGACAATTCACGTAAAAAATTTTCAATTAAAAGCGAAAAGTGCATTTTCATGTTGCACGTCAGTTTTCAGCCGGCCACGACTGTGGCTATGTGGCTGCACTCATTCCCCATTTCTCATTGGGGCACAACACTCAAAAAAAATGTTTATTTTTTGTCTATAGCATGTGCGGGAGCAGGCGCCAGCAGGCAGGTCGGGAGGAGGCGGCAGTTTAGGCGTGGCCAGGAATGTGAAATGTGCCGCATTGCCTCATTGCCTCATTGCTTGAGGTAAGGTCAGGCCATAATTTAAGCTGACAAGCATGACATGAAAATTCCCTTTGGAGAGCCTTTTGCTTATAATCAGGCTAAAAACACATGGTCACCATGTGTACAAATGCGACACAGCACAATACACGATGCGACACCGTGAGACTCCTCTGCGCAGCATTGCGCCTCCTGCGAGAGCCGCGGGCGCACTCCAAGGACCTTGTCGCTATTGTTAATTAACACATGCTCGACGAATCGCAAATTAATTGCGACACTCACGTCCCCCTCGAGGGGTCCTCGTAGTGCCCGCAGTTGTAAAACTCACAAAACTATTCGTAAACGAGAGTCCTTATCTAATTCAAGCGTATCGCAAATAGTAACATTCAACATTGACAGAGGATGTCCAACAGTTGCTATTTGCATTTTAAATGAAAATCGAGCGACAACTGAACATGTTTTCTTTTATTAAATTAATTCAAATTGTATATTAAAAAGAGGAAAACAATACTCTTCTAATATTTTTTAAATTTTTATTTATATTTCTGTTAGATTTTGAGTATATTCAGTGTGTAAATTAATACTTAATTTAATTCAGTGATTTAAATAATTCCATCGTCTTAACAAGTCAACATAAAACATTATATGATATATGGTTTGAACAAGAGATGAAAACCTTTACCTCTAAACGATATTAACCGATTGAAATTTGCAACTAAAACTAAAACAGTCCCCGAAACAAATTTATTTCTCTATAGCAATCTTGAAACAATGAAATTATTTTAACCGAAATAATTTTAACCGATAGTGTTATGATTGGTTCAAGCAAGCAGCATATCTAAATTCGTTGTAATGGAGTAATTATAATCTTTTTAAATAGATCATTTTCGTCACCAAAGAGTTTTTCACTATATTCGTTTTGTCCATATTTTCCTTTTGAATGACTTAATAAAGACTGTGTATTTATTTAACCAAATTCAGCGCATTACATTTAAAACCGTTGTTAAGGAGTAATTATAATCTTATTAAATAGGTTTACTCGGTACCAAAGAGTATCTCTTTATATTCGTTTTGTCCATATTTTTCCTTTTGAATGACTTAATAAAGGCTGTGTATTTCTTTAACCAAACTCAGCGCTTTTAAACTATTTAATGCTTACCATATTTTATTATTATTCTGTTCTCTCTATTTAAATGCTCGTATACTTTGTCAATAAATTAACTTTGTTTATTTCTTTCATAGGAATTTCTTGAAGAATGATAGTAAACTGTGTGCAAGACAAACGCATGTTGTACAGTGTATATGTTTTCAATTTCAACATTTTCAACAATGCTTCATTTGATTTGTCTCAATTAGAGGTGATTGGTCCTCACTTTTTATGTATAGTTCGAGTTTCTCAGAACAGTTTAATTCCTTATTTATAATTTGTTTTTTCTTTTATTTCTTAATGCAAATATGTAAAATTGTTGTTAAATTGAAATATTAAAGTTAAGAGCGACGCTCTGAGTTGCTTCTCTAATAATAAAATATTACATATTTAAAAATGTGCGACTTTTCTTAGAAGTACTCAAATCAAATAAGAACCCCATTTGATACAAAGTAATAAATATTTTGCAATATCCTTGACTTTATCGCATTCTTTCATAGCTCTGTTGTTTATTAGAAAACAATTATATCACACTATCTATCTATCTATCTATCAGTTAATTAAGAAACCTCTAAAGTACGCGTTGAAAAAGTGTGCCATTGTTATGTTAATTCGTTTACATTTACATATTTTTATCTGTGTATATTTAAAGACATATTTATTGGTTGAGGAACATGTTTAGCATTCATTACATGCAATGAAAAACTTATGAAGAGATATTATCTCTGCATAGTCCCGAAAGTCTGCTGAGCCTTAATTTAATTTATTTTATTGGCTGGTTTATTTAAGCTTTTTTCTAAAAATGGCATATATCATTTTGTGTATTTTCTGCCTAATGCTTTGTAAATTATGTACAGTCTTCTCGCATGCCAATCAAGTCAGCCCGGCGAAGCTCTGTTGTCTCTCTCAGGGATGTCACTCTCCCAATATACATGTATATATAAAGTGCCTTTTTAAATTGCTTTGGTCGTTGTCCTATTATGGAGGGGTGGAAGACCGGGTGACTGGGAGACTGGGAAAGAAAGCATGGGGAACCGGAAAACGGAAGAAGCACATAAAAATCAAAGTCCTGGCCGTTGGGCTCTTTTCTGTTCTGTTCTGTCCAGTGGCGTGGCTTGGCAAACCCTCCTTTATTCTCGTTCCTTGTGTGGCATATTGTGTGGGGCAATGGTTCGCTGATGACCCATTTGCTTTAACGCGCCTGCTATCAAACTGCCAAAACAAAAGCCATCATCGTTAGCCACGTCCCCGGGCAGATCGCTTCTCCGCCGGGTTATGGGAAACGCTTCAAATGCCGTTTAAAATCAATTTGAATGATGAACTGGGTGGCTCGACATAGCGTCACTTTGGCTCCTACCGCGATGTACATCAATATATCCTCTCATCAATATACAAACTCTCATTTCTCTCTCTCTCTGTTCTCTCTCTGTTTCAGAGTTCATCCATAGCAGCGTGCGTTATATCGAAATGTCGAATACGCATCTGCAGACCGTCGATGATGAAACATTCCAGGGATTGCGTCTGAAGACATTGAAGCTAATCGATAATGAACTGCAGGACATCTCCGAGCGCAGTTTCAGGTGAGTGTAGGTCATCGGATGGGGGAATGGATGGGAATGGGAATGGGGACACTGCCGGGTCCATTTACGATTAGAGTTATCACATAAGTGTCGGGCCATGATGATGCAGTTTCCCTTCCTCACGTATGTTGTGTACATGAAAATATTTAATATTTCTGATGATGCGACAGTTTTGCAAGCCTATTTATATGGGACCCAGTTTAAAACTCTTCTTTTTTTTACTTTTTACAAGCGTGTGTTTATGTGTTTGTAGCGCAAGTGCTTTTTACATGCTCTCTTACGTATATTTTACAACATAAAACTGCAAGTTGTAAAAAAGGCGTAAAATTAAGTTTAACAAAGGGGAGGGGGGTGCGGCAGTTGCACAGTTGCTGGGAGTGTTTCATGGGGCACTCAGGCTGAAAATGCAGGCAGGAAATGCAAACTCACATGACGAACACATCGGGGTAAAAGAAAAACTTTCAAGCGCTATTTGTTTGAGTGTAAATAATCACAAAAAAGAACGAAGCAGATGTTAAGTTAAATAAATGCACAACACGAACTCTAGATGCTCTTGACAATTAAACGAATTCCAAAATTAACAATTAATCCATACATAGTAAATTACATAAATTATTTAAAACCCTACCAATTTATTTTGATATATTTTATTCTAAAATTAAAAACAGCCGCCCAAATCAATAAATTTATTGATGTAAAATTATTATTATAAAATTAATATCAAAAATTGTTAAAATCTGATATTTTAAGAAGGTCCGAAATATTTATATCCCAAAAATAAAAGTATTTTATTCATTCAGACAGATGTCCCAATTGAATACATTAGTTTATTTCGCAATAATTTAACTTAACCAGGACTTTGTGTTATTCGACTTTGCTTATTTGGTAGTCAAAATACCCTTTATAAGACTATAAACCAAAAGCGAGCGAAAAACGGACTCGAAATATGCATGTAGTGTAGTACGGCAAATACAAGCACATATTTCGTCAGCTTTTTATGGTTCCACACAACACATCACATCAAACATGTGACTGTGTGTGAACTGTGACTCTTCCCTCTCTCTCTCTCTCTCTCTCTCTCTCTCTCTCCCTTTCTTTTGCTCTCGACCGCATTCGGCAGTTGTTGAATTTCCTTTTTTTTCTTTTTTGGCGGCATGAAATGAAACGCGAAAATTTTTTAACGAGCACAAAGAACCAACGAACCCAGCCCTCTCCCCTTTGTCTACCGCCTGCAACCCACCAACCGCCGACCATTGCCCATCGCCCACCGCAAACCAGAAACCGAATCCCCTCTCATCCTCTGTCTTACATTTGCAAAGTTAAATGGACGCACATTAACAGTTTGCGCAGTTTTTAAGACCTCCACACAAAAGTAAACAGATAGCAAGGTATGGGAGGGGAAAGTGGAACCTTTGGGGGGAGGTGTGTGCCGCAAATAGACAGAAACTTGCTCGTCATTAACAGGTCGCATCTCAACTTAAATCAAACTAATTAATGTTCACAAACCTGGCAAATGTGCCTAAACATAACCCGAGACTTCTCCCCTATATCTTCCTATTTCCTCTGTCCCACACTTTTGTATGCTAATCGAAAAGTTGGTTCAACAGTTGCAAAAAACTCAACCGAATAAAATGAAATAATATGCCAATAATAGCACAAAACTAAGCAATTTATTAACATAATAAATGCTTATCATTTGTATACAATATTTAAAAAGAAATTATATGCAAAAAAATTAGAATGTTCATGTAAAGTTACTTGATTTCAATTTAAGTTTTTAATTTGAATTTGACCCTGGCCTTAATCTAGAAACAAGCACATATGACCAGCATAACCCACATACTTTAAACTCATGAACTTAGTTATATATAGATCGTAGAGTGACGAAACGATAAGCAATTAATGTTGAATTTATTAAATAAATTTCAAGAATTGAAACTCCAGCTCATACAGTGCGATACACTTTCAGTTTCTTTCATGTTTTTTCCACTTACATACGTCTGAATAGATAATATATATTGTAAGAAATATAATTTATATATAGCTGTAGCGATAAGTGTTGTATTTTGATTGTCAGACAGTCATCATGAATGAGTTTTATATATGTACGCATTCCGATAAGTTTGATATCAGGAATAAGAGTACTATATGTACTTGTATATGACGTTGACCCATATGTCTTCATACTATGTAATATATGTATTAATCACTTAGTTTTTAATCTGAAATTCCGAAGTGAAGTGAAATGTCTTGGGTTCAGTTGAATTCGAATCGCGCTGAACGACATTTGGAAACAGTAAAAGAACAAGAAAGATCTCTCAACATGCTCTGGGTGTTTTTAGAACTGATTATGGGTACGACACTGAGTGTTTCTGCCCAAGTGTATAACAGGTTCCTTCCGTTGGAGATGACAAATTGCACTCTTAAGTGCCATTGCTGGTTTCGGAATGGAACATCAATTGATCTGCTCAGTTCGTCGAATTGCCTCAATTTCTGCGCAGATGATCACACCAAACCGTGTTTAAATTCGGAAAACTGTAGCGTTGGTAAAAATACCTGTGAGGCTCGCTGTGGATCTCTATCGTTCAACTGCATAGATTATCCCTTGGATACATCCCAGCAAACAACACTTGTGGAATGGATGTCATATGCTTTGTGTGCTATTGTTGCTGTCGTGTGTGTAGCAGCAATAATTCATTTTACAGTTAAGAAATTCAAATATCGATAAGTAAAATATGTTTATTAATTAAGAATAAAAAATAAGTGAAATTATAATAGGAGGTCGTCTTACTTATTTATCTGAATATAAACTTTAATTTGAAAATACCCAACTTTTTATTCCCGTAGTAATAATTTGATACCTGAAATATGGATTTAGTTAGGCGAATGTCCATGTGAGTAATTCTCAAAGAGAAGAACAACAGCACAAATGTATATAGATTTGTGTGCTGTATTATAAACTAATTTAAAGTAGCCTGAAAAGTTTAATTTGAATTTTGTACACAGTGGCCTCAAGTTTTACGAGCCTTATGTTAAAATTCCATAAATATTTTAATACTTGCACATATGTGTATAAGTATTTCAAAAATGTTTAATTTATAATTTACAATGCAATGTTTGCAAATTACACAAACCCACACACTCACACACTGACACACACATGTATAAATTAGTATGCGAGTTTAATTCGTTTCTCGTTATGTTGCATATTGCGTGTTCAGTTGTAAATGCCGTTAAAATGCGTTCACTGCTTTGTTTTATGTGTTCGTATGCATATAATATAAATACATGTGTATATAGAATTAGGCTTCCTTATATAAAACTTTATACGATTAAATATAAATTCGCTCTGATTTGTTGATTAGCCTTAATTTAAAACGTAAATATCACTACTTCGAGGGCAGTTCCACATTTCTAAAACACAATGAAGAAATTTAAAAGAATTCATTGTTCTTCCCTTGTTCTCATTCAAATTAGAGAAATCGACGCGTATTTTTTGGAAGTTTTTAATTACATCAAAATTAACAGATAAAAAATAAGCTTCATTTTTTTTCTTGACCAATTATTACCAATTACTTAAATATCTGATTATTCAACTTTTGAATCTTCCCTTAATTTATGTATACACAGATTTGCATACACATACATACATACAAATATAAGTCTTGAGTATACAACAAAGTTGGCATATTTACAACGAGCCTTTTGATGACAAACGCACTAACTCACGCATACACCCACACGCACACACAACCGAGCACACACAACACACACACACACACACCACAAGGCAATAACAACAAACGGCAAATGGCAACCGAAACGCAAACCGAGAACAGCCGACAACAACTGAGCCGTGTGGTACAATAGAAGAAGAATGCGGAGTGGTTGATGGTGGGGGAGGCGAAGAAGGAGATTGAGAAGGGGAAGATGGGAGATGGGAAATGGGAGAAGTTACCAAGAGAGCGCTAAAGGAGCCACAAAAATTCGGTTTGCGTTTGATTCTTTGTCGCATGAGCAGTGGCAACATGAGCAAAAGCAACATGGGAAACTAGTAGAAAAGCAGGAGTCGGTCGAGTTCGACTGTAAGAGACCCTGCACTTCGGAATTTATATTGTATTTAATATTGCGTTTTATATATATATTTTATATTATAAGAAATTTGGTCCCGAGAAAAAATATTGCTTTATATATGATCAGATTCTTATTAATAAGATCAGAAATTCTCAAATTTGCCATTTAACAAATATATGTCAATATATGCATAAGTGTTCTTAAATAGTGAAGGCAATGATTAAAGGTCTTCAATTTAAAATATTTTCATTACTTCATTTGGATTTTAATCATTTTATCAATGACTTAATATTTTAATATATATTTATCCACGGATATACATTATTATCACATTATTCTAACAGCATAACATTTTAATTAATAATTAATGGGGAGCTTCGATTTTTTAGATGAATATTCTTAGCAAGACCGCATACCAAAGTATGAACCGAAACTCACAGAACCAGTTCGATTCAGGATTTAGGCTAATCGAACCGGATCAAGAACCGAAGCCATTAAATTATATACTCGCGAGCACGGATCTCAACCGAAGTACATACTTACATAAGAGGCTCGAACGTTAACCACACTTTTGGTATAAGCAGTGTGGTCTTCAAGTGATCTCAGTTAGAAGTTAGGCGTTTGACGAACGTAGTACACCTTTTTTACTTTTCAAGAACAGGAACTAACAAAAACAAAGAGCAATAAAAGCAGCGACGCAGCGTCGCTTTGAGCAGAGGCCTCTGATGCTTGTTTGTAAAACTCCGTGGTTTTCATAATTGAGGTCGCTCTTCTTCTCTCTTTCTCCGCCATATGTTTATATGAGCTCGTGTGTGCGTGTGTGTGTGTTGTAGTGCGTGTATGTGTGTAACTACGTATTAATGGAGTGCAGCAGGGGGTGGCTGGATGATGGAGGGTGGAGGGATGGAGACAGGTCACACGACTCGTCGTTGGGTCTGCGGTGCGTTAATTAAGTTTAAATATTTGTTTTCTGACTTGTGTGTAGGATATGTCAAAAGGCAGCCCGCCACAACCTCAATAAGCAAGGGGCGTGGCTGTTGCCAGGGCGCCCAAAGCTCACTTATAGCAGTTTAGTGAAACTTTTACCTTTATAACTAACTGTTCATATATTTATATTGCATATTAAAATATATTTTACTTTTCTATATATTGTCTGTCTCTAGCACCATGACGTATTCGCTCATGACGCTGGACATATCCGGCAACAAGATGCAGCAACTGCCCCTGGAGGCGCTACAAAGACTGCACTCCCTCACGCGACTAGTAGCACAACGGTAAGTGATTAATTAACTAGAATCTATAAGTTATGTGCACAACAAGATATTCAGTTTTCAGTATAAGTAATCACAGAACAAAGTAATATTAGAGTCGCTCTAAGAACTTACTTTATAAAAGGATAAATAATTATAAAAAGAACACTATTTTATTGTTCGTAATTTTATAATAAGCATCTCCTGTTTTAGCGACATTACTCCCCGTTAGAGCTTGAGTCTGTAATGCTTAAATTGTGATTAAATTGTTTATAAATAATTTGAAAGTTGGTACTACATTGTTTATTTTCATATTTTTATAATAATTTTCTAATAGGGGAATGGCGACATTCAACCAAAAAGTTCCTCCAATGAATATTAGTGTTAATTAGCGACATAAGCGTATATTTTTTTTTTTAATTAAATTCAAAAGTAACACAACTAACAAAAATAAGAATTATAAAATAACTTATTACTTTTTTAATTAAAATCGAAAACAAAGCATATTTTGTGTTTTAATTTAAAATAAATACTTGGTATTGCGAAACTTAAATATAAAACTTGTGAAAACAAGGGATAATTTGACGCAATATAATTCGAAAACTATATCTTCTAAAATGTTATTTGAATGAAGGGATATAATCTATCTATTCGTCTTCAATGAACCATCTTTAATTGCAGCAATCACATTACAACATTGGATGGCAACTGGGAGGCACAACATGACACGTTGCGATCTCTGCATCTGGCCGGCAATGATATCACCGAAGTGACACCAGGTGGTAGCATGGAATCGCTGTCAAGTGGAGGCGACAACAGCTCACAGCCCTCCAGCTTGGCAGCGGTGCAAACCAGGATGGAAGCAAACAATGTGTTGCATGTGGCAGCTCCTGGAAGTGGTGATCGATCGGGGATGCGTCCTTTTGATCAGTTGCAGAAGCTGCTTTGGCTGGACTTGTCCAACAATCGGATAACTCATGTGGCAGCCAACTATTTGCCACGATCGCTGGTCACCATGGATCTGTCCAGTAATCTGCTTAGTGTCTTTCCTCAACAATTGTTCGAGCAGTTGCCGGAGCTGCGGATCGTGAGTCTGCGCGATAATCTGCTAAAAAGTGTTCAATGGAAGGAGGTGCCAGGGCGTCCACTGCGAATGCATCTGGAGAAGCTGGACCTTGGCCAGAATTGCATCGAAAACTTGGAATCGGATTACTTTCAGCAAAACTACACCGATGTTCACATACGTGCCCTCAACATGGAGCAGAACTATGTCACCCAGTTGCCGGCAGAGGTGTTTAAGGCCACGGGGATTGTGCATCTCGTGTTGGCTTTTAATGTCATCGGCCGCGTTCATCCCGCTGCATTTGAGGGTCTTACCGACACCTTGGAGTACCTGGATTTGGAGAGGAATCGATTGACCAGCGTCCCAGTTGCCATCTCCTCACTGCATCGTCTCAGATACTTGTATCTGACCTCCAATCAAATCAATCAGTTGAGCAATTTGCCATCGTTCACTGAAAATCTGAAGGTTCTGAGCCTGAGTGGCAATAATTTCACCATGATACCCGTGTTAGGGCTGAAGAACTACACACAATTATCATACCTGAACATGGGATACAACTCCATAGCGGATATTCCTGAGGGCATCTTTGCTGTTGACGGTTGGGGCGCCAATCTACAGACAATTCTGCTGAGGAACAACAAAATAACACATCTTCATCTTGGCTCGTTCGCGGGCTTGGATCAAATACAGGAGATCAGTCTGAGTTTTAATGATATTACCATACATCATCCCCTGGTCTTTGAGAACGTTTCGCATACGCTTAAGATACTGGAACTATCCTTTGCTGTATTTCCCGCTAGAAGCGCGGAATCGTTAGACCCCTTGGATGCCCTTCTTCCGCTTTCGCAGCTCATCTGGCTTGGCCTGGACAATAACAATCTAAAGACCATCTCGAATGAGTCGTTTGCCCAAATGCGAGAGCTGAGCTACATCAACTTGAGCTTCAACCAGCTTAAGTCACTGCCACGTGGACTCTTCCTGCCCGATGCCCACAGTCATCTGGTGGAGATTGAGCTCTCCTACAATGCCCTGGAGCGTTTGGAGCCGCAGACTTTTCACAACTTGGGAGATCTGCAGACCCTCAACCTGCAATCGAATCGTATTCGCAGCATCGCTCGTCATGCCTTCCACAATCTGGAGTTCCTACGCTACATAGATCTCTCGCACAATCGTCTGAGCAACATATCCCATGCCGCCTTCAGCATCCTCCCGAATCTGGCCGCCTTGGATCTCATGCATAATCAACTGTGCTCCATTTCCCTAAAGTCCTTCCATTATGTGTCCAACGCAACGACTCCACTGAGACTCAACCTGAGTCACAACCACATCTCGTACTTTGACGATGAGCTGAGCAGCTATATGTACATATATCAGTTGGACATCAGTCACAATCATGTGGCCAAGTCGGACAGCTTTACCAATCTGGCGAACACTCTGCGCTTTCTCAATATGGCTCACAATGCACTGGGCTCCCTGCAGAGTCATGCCTTTGGAGACTTGGAATTTCTAGAGATCTTAAATCTATCACACAACAATCTCAGCTCGCTGCGACGTCGCAGTTTTCAGGGCCTAAATAGTTTACAGGAACTCGATCTGAGCCACAATCAATTGGATCAGCTGCAGGTGGAACAGTTCTCCAATCTACGCAAATTAAGGATTCTGAGGATTTGTTCAAATCGATTGCGAGCTTTGCCTCGTGAGGTCTTTATGAATACTCGTCTCGAGTTTCTGGACATTTCCGACAATCAGTTGAGTGTTTGGCCTGTTCCAGCTTTTACGGATATCGGGTTCACACTTCGCTCGATTCAGATGTCGCGCAACAATCTCGAATACTTGGATGCCTCCATGTTCGTCAACTCACAGTTCCTCTATGACATTAGTCTGGCTCGCAATCGCATTACCATTCTGCCGGACAACACCTTCACGTTTCTCAACAATCTGACCAATCTGGATCTCTCCGAGAATCCCCTCGTTACCACCAATCTGCGGGAGGTCTTTGTGCACACCCCAAGGGTTCGCAAACTGAGTCTTCACCACATGGGACTCTATGTGTTGCCACCCCTTAAATTGCCGCTGCTTTCCTACCTGGACGTCAGTGGCAACTACTTACAGGAGCTGTCTCCTCTTGGGCTGCTACGTCACCTGCGACATGTGAACATCTCCCACAACAAGTTAATCAATGCGAGTTGTGTCGTGGATCACTTGCCACCTTCAGTAAGGGTTCTGGACCTCGCTCACAATCCCATTCGTCGAATTACGTTGCACGATCTTCTGAGTTTGCGTCATCTGTCGGAGCTCAATCTACTCGACATTAAGGTGGCCAATCCGCAGGCTTTCTCCAAGCTGCGTTCTCTCCGCAAACTTCATGCCAGCTCGCATGTGAATCTGGGAGAAATTGTCGCCAGGCTGCCTGGATTACAGGAGCTAAGGGTTCATTGTCTGGAGCCGAACATTGGAGGCCAACTCTTGTCCAAATTGGCCAACAACACAAAGCTACAGTTAGTGGAGTTGTATGGCAACAATGTGCAGACCATTTCTCCCGATGTCTTTGCGGGACTTTCGCATAACCAGCGACTTCAAGTGAAGATTTCCCACACACGCATTTCCGATTTACCCCCGGGCATTTTCTACACACTTCGCGAGGTGCCTCATCTATCCATTGATATATCACATAATCGCATCAATGCCTTGGCTGCTGACAGCTTCTACCCGAACAAGAGCTACTGGGACACGGTGGGAACACGGAGCATTATGGGAGGTCTCATCACATCCCACAATCCTCTGGAGTGCGAGTGTGGATTGGTCTGGTTCGGACATTGGCTGAGACGCTGGCTACGAGAATCGGCGCAGATCAAAGTCATACAGAAGGATGATCTCAAGCGCATGGTTCAGGTAGGTTCCCAAGCCATATACCTACCATCTCTAATCTACAATATAATACACGTCATCATTTTCTTTACAATCTTTATTTTTTGTGTGGCAAAAGTTACCCCTATCGACTGCCGATATGCGCGTAAGCTTTTCTATTGCTTATATATATGTAGAGTCCCGCAGAGATGTCGTTATAAGATATCTTTGCTCTGCAGGATTCTTGGGAATTCGGTTAGCCGAAGTAACATTTCAATTGAAATCGATTCTAATTATTCAAATGGTATGTTGTATTTCTCAATTATCCATAGCGTGCTCGTGCCAATACGTGCCATGATCCCACATCGGGTCGACATCTGCCCATTCTGGAGATCTTTCCCGAGGATCTGCTCTGCCAGGCCAGCGCGTTGAGCAGCTCCGGACAGCGCATCTTTCTATTATCCTTTGCGGCGGCGTTAACGCTGCCACTGTTTACCATATCCCTTTGATGTTGGCTCTAGTTGCTGGACCTGGTCGAGTAAGTTTTGACCGGCTTGCGATCAACTCGTCAACTCGTTAACTCGTTAACTGAGGATACTTGCGAATGGAAATATGTATGATAGTTGTATATAAAGTTGAACATAAAATAATAACTAATCGCACTTGGAATTAGCTAATGAACCCTAACAATAACGAAAAGCAAATCGGTTTATGTCCACTCGTAACTATAAGTTTTATATATAGACATTAACATATACATATACATCTTTCATATTTATTTAGACACATAATTTAGGACTCCAGAAACTGCGGCACGTTGTCGCAGTTGCCAAGCGTCTTGCGTTGCGGAGTTTCGATAGAATAGAAACTACAATAACTACATAGATATTACTATATTTAAGCACTGGTTGCCAGCAGGGACAGAATGTCAGAATCTTTTCAGTTTGTTAATCAGATTTTTAAGTATTTGTTGATAAGTTACATGGATATCTCTCCAAAACAGTTCCTACTAGACGCATTACTGCCAATATGTTGTCTCTTTTCGACCTACTAATATTTCTAGTTAACATTTCCAGTCTTCAACTATTCTAACTCGTCTTTTTTCACTCTAAAACACACCGATTTACAACAGCCTCTAGAGTGAAAATTCCATTCAGTTTTTCTTCCAATAAATAAACTTCCAATATTCAAATATCACCGATCGAACCGAAAGAAAACCAACTCTTGATGAAAGCTGATTATAAAGTATGAAAAAGATTAAATCATATAAGACAATGTGATTTGAACATTAGTTGCGCCACTTAAAGCAAAGCAAATAAAAATGTCTGTATTTTAACAATAGTTTTGAAAATATATATAATTGTAAGTTTATACATATTTCGAGAATACTTTATGTGTTATTAGAACATTGCCACCCTCTTTCAAAACTATTATCCCTCCCTTATCTCCTTTCCCATCTATCTGACATTGCCCAATTACCCGTTATTATATAATCGTTTCTCCGACTCCTTATCAAATGACCATTAGATAATTTTAGTTCAGCTCCCTCCGCATGGCGCTGTGTCTTGGCCAACTTAAGGGTAATTAATGCAATTGATTACACACAGATACATCAACACACATACACATCAGCGGACATATGATGATTCCTAATAACTGACAGACACACTCCCACACACACACACACACACACACACACACACACACACACACACACACACACACGTTTAGAGCGTAGTTAATGAACACTTTTGCATCTATAGATTTATTAGACGGATAAGTTGTTAATAATAGTTTATTTTTAAAAGCTGAAAACGATTCTAGATACAAATATGAAATATTTATAATATAGCAGAAGGCCAATAAGTAAATATAAAGATATAAATATATATTAAAATAAATAATACTATTATATAAAAATATGCATATGATATAAATGATCAATTGGTTAGCAATTACATATAATGGTTTTTTAATGAATTTAGAAATTGCCACATTGCACAATTACTTGTACAACTAAAAACGAAAATGGTAAATGATAATTCAAATGACAACGGAAAAGGAGATGTTAACCGAAATGACGTTGACGTTTTTCCAACTAATGCGGTAGTCAATTTTTAACACATATATAAGTACATATCAGTTTTTTGGCGAACAAGTAATAAAAGGTCATAATAAAACACAATGAAAAGCATAAACATTTACAGAGTGCACACACAAAAAACAGCAAGAAAACACAATGAATATCAATTAAATGGAATAAATCATCAAATACCGTATTTATTTTCTTCTGTTTTTTTATGATTTTTTTTTACAACAATGACAATCGTGATACTAATTGTAGTTGTTTACACGACGATGATGCAAAATGCACAAGAATAATAATAATATTAAATAAATAACTCTATTCAATGGGGCAAATGAATAAATCAATTATAATACCAGAACCTCCAAATATATATGTATATATATATATATATATTATGTATGTGAATATACAAATACATATATACATATTAAAGCCGCTGGACATGAAACGTAGCCATTTTACTATTCAATTTATGTTTTTTATTGCGGAAACGTTGTGAAAAAAGATCCCAATGCATTTTTATTATTAAATATAATATTGTATATATATAAATACATATATATATGGCGTATATTGAACAAAGTATGGCATTGCATTATGTTTTTATTCCTACTATGCCGACAGCAAAGCGAAATTAAAGTAGTTGAATGAAGCAAAACTAAAAATGAATAGAAAAAACGTAAAAAACGTAAAAAAAAATGGAAACCATATCAATACAAATGAAATTGAATATAAAATAAATAAAAAATGCTAGAAATATTAACACTGTGTTTTGCCTAATGGAAAATGCAACAAAGGCATTTTAATTAAAATGGATTTGGAATAGTTGGCCATTCGTTCCCACGCGTGGATTACTTTAAAGCCTTGCCCAGAAAGTCCACTAGAAATCCCAACCACTTTCCTTTAGTTGATCGTTTACGTGTTTTAAATAACAAACCCAAATCGCTAAACGGAGCAAATGGAAATCCCGCACAAATACACACCCTCGTCGGTTTTGCGACTGAGGTAGACCTCAGACATTAGCCTCAGCTCCAAGCTCTATGGCAGCTGCTTGGGTTCAGGTTGTGACCCTTTTATGCACACACATTTACCTCTGTTTTGGCCAATGAAACTTGATAATAACGCGAGAAGCCCGCAAAGCCAGAAACGGGCACATAAACTCTCACAAATTATGTGGGAGACGCGTCGCACGCCACCTAGTGCCTGGTAGCAGCTAAAGGCGTCCTTAGCCTGGCCAAAACTAACTGACGCCACGTCGGTCAGAGCCGACCCTTGGCCATGCCCCCTCCACGCCCCCACCACGCCATTCACATAATTGGATTATCGGCAGCTCTGAAGAGCTCTGACGAGTGCTCCACTTGTGCACTAGCTGCACTTCGCTCCTTGTTTTGATACTCTGGCTGAAAAAGGAAAGTGAGAGTAGGAGGAGCTATCCTAAGCTAAGTGCTTCCCTCGGTTGAGGAAGAGTTGAAAAGGGGCGCCAGCTGAATATTCAAATACTCTATGGCAGTATTCCTACTTCTGTATCCTTCAAGTCATACAGCAGAATGGGAATTTCTGTATAAAACGAGAAGCTTCAATTGCCATTCTTATGATTATAACTTGTGTTCTCCACTCACAGGTGAGGCAATATTTTCATTAGTTCTAAGAATTTATTTGGATTTCTTCAGAAAATTATTCTCAACTTGGGATTTGAGGGCATTTCTGCAATTATTGTATCTCATTTTGAAACTTATCTTCAATTTCGTGCATAATATGGATATATATTCCATTCTCTTTATCACATTTCTTTCATTCTGTTATTTAATTATCGTTTATCTAATATTATCTGAGCTGATATATTCCTGAAAAGGCGATTATTCGTATATAGGAGTAAACTGAGTGCATCAAGTGATCTAATTTATAATAATGTTAACACATGTTATTATTTGAATTATTAGTAAAATGTATTTAAAACATTCAATTCCGATAACTGAAATCTCATTGAAGATTTGATACTGCAGAGAAATTCCTTTGATTATTTACATTTCTAAGAATATTTTCGTTGATGTTTTAGCTGGTAACTATTCTCATTTTCATTTGTTTAAATTTCTTGCGGCTTACATGATGTTGTGTTTTTGTTGTGAATGATAACCAAAGCCTTTTAGAGCCTTTAAGACACTCTCAGTGCCTACAACAGTGAGAAATGCCACTTGAAGCTGTTGGCTGTTCGTTGTTCGTTGTTCGCTGTTAGTTGTTAGAGCTGCTGTTGTTGGTGGAGTGATGCATGTTGTGTGCTCACTCGCATGTGCCACGTCGTGCCGGAGATTGCATGTCGATGCGATTTAATTGCATTTCAGACAGCGCTGCCAACGAAACGAGCCGTTTTGCCGTACTCCATACGCCATTCACCATACGCCGTGTTGAACGGAAGGAAACAACGCTAAGTACAAGTTGACGGGGAGTTTGGGGAGCAACGTGTGAGCTGCAGTTGTGCTAGTGGTCGTATATCGGTATTGTTTTAGCCATGGGTCTCAAGCAAAAGTGAAAGCGAATAACAAAAGGCATCGACAATGGCTCCCGGCTGTGGTGTAAAGTGGAGCTGTTAATAGCCACCAAGGAACAGGGAACTCCAGTTGCAGTATCAGCTGCAGCTGCATCATGACAGAGTTGCACTCGAAAAGGAAGAGCTCTAACTGAAAACTAAACGGTAAGTTTGCCATTTACCTCCATACTCTCCACTCTAAGCAGGCACAGAGACAGACACAGGCACATCGCACACGGAATTGCCCAGTGTGTGATTATGGATGTGGAGTTGTGCCAGGACTGTCAAAGCGTCTGCTATGCTTAAATCCCAAATCCAAATCCTCCCAATTTGCGCAGCACTCGCCACCATTCACCACCACTCACCATTACTAATGCAGATGCCAACTATCAGCAGTGGCAGCAGCAACAAGAGCAGCAACAACAGCAAAAAGTAGAAGATAGGTATGTGGCAGTAATGGCAAAAACCGCCGACAAATCTGCTGCATTGCCACTGTCCAGGAGCAGGAGGAGGAGCATCAAAGGCTGAGGGAAGAACAGCTGCAAAGTGGTGAGCAGGGGGAAGGAGGAGGAGGAGGAGCGTTCAAATGTGGCACTGTTGAACGGACGAGTGCCCATTGAGCCGGCAGGCAAACTAACAGAGTGCTTATTTTAACGAAGTTACAACAACTTCTGCAATACAAACAGTAATGCCAGGCAGATTCACACTCCACACAACGGTGTCTCTCTCTCACACACACACACACACACACACACACACACCCCAACGCACACACTCAGACATTCACTCACGCCAATATGGGATATACAAATTGTAAAATCGCAATGCTCCTGAAAGAAGGCAACAGCCAACGAAAGTCTCGAAACATCAACTATTTTTGAATACTCTTAACTGATAGCAGTATTTCTGAAGTTTCTGGAATGGAAATGACAAAATAGAGAATTTTATTAAATAACTTCAGTTATTTTATTTATACCATTTCATTAGGACTTCATTCAATTTTTATTTACTCATGAATCTGCAAGGTCAATAAACATTAATTATAATTATAAATTATTCAATAACACTTTGTGAGCTTCCGTTTGTGTAAAAACACACCGTTGAGCGAATTAAAATAAAACTCAGTTATAATCAGTTCAACCAAATGTGGAATCAATAAAACCAGTTTTGAATTCCCCAGAAGTAAAGAATCATATTATATCTATGTTTAATTTTCACATTAAAACAAGTTTAATGCGATTTATTATTCACTTCTTAATTTCAATACTTTAATATTAAAATACTTAATTTTATGTAGTTATCATTTTTGTAGTTGTGGCAAAAGAATAATTAAATTATTATATTACAGAGATGCTTATAAAAATATGTTGATCGGTAAATAAAATTAAATTAAATACCAAAATGAGATATTCATAATCTTAAACATAAAACTGAAACTGTTTCTATTTTCATATATATACTTTTTCAGCTATGCAGTATAGGAAAATAAAATTAAGTTAACTTATAAAATGAGGTATTCAAAATTTAACATTTAAAACTGAAAATGATTCTATTTTAATAAAGTTTTCAACCATGCACTATTTTAAAATAAAATTGAATTAACGATTCAAAAATGTTATCAATCATTTTACATTTAAATCTGAAATGGTTACGGTCTATATATTTTTTTCATCTATGGAATTTTTAAAAAGATTCGAACCAGACCCAAAGCAATGCATGACCAAAGAATACAGTGTGTATGAAGCTGATGTTGCACTGTTGGCGGACCGTCTGTGCAAACTGAAACTAGAG
This sequence comes from Drosophila sp. st01m, assembly GCA_018901795.1. Taxonomy (NCBI): domain Eukaryota; kingdom Metazoa; phylum Arthropoda; class Insecta; order Diptera; family Drosophilidae; genus Drosophila; species Drosophila sp. st01m. The sequence continues at coordinate 2,639,181 of JAEIFG010000269.1, forward strand.
GCTAGCGGTACAGTTGTTGGGTGTTTGGTGTTGGGTGGTGCGGTGGTGCGGTGGTGCGAGGTAGTTGCTGTGTAAAAGCTTGGGGTCTGTGCGCCACTAGAAACTTTACGACATGCAAAAATTGTGAGCAGAGAGCGGATATAATTGTCGGTCTTCTCGTAACTTTGCCGTGGGGAGTAGATTAGTTGATTTGTACACACACACAAACACACACATACACACAGATATACAGACGTAGAGATACTCATACACACATACACAAAAAGTGTTGCATATACTCGTACATATTCGACGAATGGATTTCGTTGTCGGCGTCGAGTAAAACGAATCCTTTTAACCAAATGATATGCGCTGAACAATTGTTCGCTGCTGCAGTTTGTATCTGTGTATGAGTGTGTTAGTGTGTGTGAGTGTGTGGCCAAATGTGTAATGTGGGGCAGTAAGCAATAGTTTTTTGTTGTCGTTGTTGTTGCAGCACTGGGCATTGCTAACTTTCTACCACATCGCAATTTAATTTTATAGTCGAAAACACACAGCGGCCGTCTCTGTGGCTCAGTGGTTGCCGTTGCTCTGCTTCAGAGTTTGTGGCCCAGTCCATAAAAAAGTTGACCGTTTGCCGAGCTAGCCCTCACCCACAGAGTAAGCCATTAGCTACCCCTCCCCACCTCCGCACCTCCCCTGATTTATGGACAATTCTGGGGCTAAGCAAATCAAAACTAAATCATAAACGATTAGTTCACTGGTCGACTACACTGATTAAAACAAATAGACAAACCATTCGTACTTCAAGTGATTCCAGCCCCTTCTCTCACTCTGTCTGCCCTACCCCCCGCTACTCTACTGTTGTCCTACAGTTACTGCGTTTGGCCAGTTTCTATCCCGAGGGCCCAGCTCAAATCAGTTGGTAAGCGTACACATGACTGAGCAATACAGATGAAGAGCTGAACAGAGCTGAACAGAGCTGAAGAGCTAGAAGCCCAGGTAATGTGTGGACTACTAGACGACCAGACGACTGGACTGGGCGAGGGGACCAATGGACCAGTGGTTCAATGGGTGGACCAGAGGTGTGGAGTCAGTGGCTTCAGTCCGTAATTTGATTTTTTGGTCTAGGACTGGGAAATGTGCCAATGAATTTATCAGGTTACACAGGTTGAACTCGCATACTATTAAATGATTAGATCATGGGAAGTCACAACATGATGTAAAGTCAATTGGAAATTCGTTCGATAATATATTTGAGTGCGTTCTATCTAAATGATAACGAAACTCTTAAAAAAGTTTCAACATTATCAAGTATACATAAATTTAAGATTAAATTATGACAAATGTGAAAACATTGAACACTGAAAATAATTATTTGCATTATAAGCACGAAAATATAAATTAGTTTACAGAAATATAGATATAAAGTAACCTATTTGAGTGAATCGTTAATATTTTGATCTTCAATATGATAATAGTACTTTCTTTTAAAGATTGAACTGATATTGTACCTTAAAAAAACATAATATATTAAGTGCAATTTTGTCATTTTAAGAAAATGTGCATATTAAAGATTTGATCAAACAAAATATGTGATTAGCTGTGCGCTATTCAGCTGTCCATGGCTGTATGTGTCTTGAAAGGATTTTAGTTGAAATTATATTATATAACAAAATTGATTCTGAGCATTCCTATTAGCACACATCTAAAAAAATGACCTCGTTATGGGATAGAAGTCTAGTGTCAAATGTCTTTCCATACCGCATTTTGGGAAGATATGGAATTAAATGACTATTCAAGATATGACTTCTTCTTAAAAAAATTGTACAAAGATTCGGGATCCTTTTGGCAAATTGACAAGACGTTTTAATATCAATTTCAATTTTAAATATATGGCAATCTTTCGCTAAAGAGTTACCTAAGTCGTTTAGAAACACAATTGAGTGTTGTGATTTTCTGTTGTAGACAGTATGTTACAGTGAAGAGGGAGTAGCTACTGTTGTAATGATTATAAACTCAGCTTTTTTTTGACATACCCATTAGTCTACACATGTGTGAATGATTGTGCCAACTCTAGACATTAATATGATCATACGTTTGTGACAGTTCAGCAGCTCAAACGAAACGATAGAGATACAATAGTATCGACGGATACATCTTTGACATTGCATAGATTAATTTGTGAACTAATCAAGTGCAGTGCTCAGATATGCAACCTCCTCTCTGTGGGTGGAGAGTTTGCCATCCACATATTCCACAAACTGTGGCCATTTCAATTTGCAGAGCTCGCCAGATACTATATAGATTTGAAAGCACGAGTTTATTGACAGCAGCAAACAGCAATAATCGAAACTCGAATGCGAGTCAGGATACGAGGATTCGAGGGTACGAGGATACAACTAGGAACGGGTGTGGTACTTGGACACGCCCATCAAATGACCAACCAGCTTGCTGCTCATTGAAATGGAATCTAATCGGCTTTTGATTTTACAAGTCCTTTTCACAAAGTTTGCCGGTGGCTGCCGCTTTACTCAATGTGTGCATTACTATATACATGCATAAGGCCAAGTGAAGGTGGTTTTGGTTGTCGGTACTCGATACTCCTGGTAGGGTTGCACGGTTGCACGGTTGCACGGTTGCCAACGTTTGCTAAAGGGTTGCCAAAGTGTCTGGCGCAGCTCGTTGCCATTTTGCACTCGGCATAAGTATGCAATATCCGCTTCCGTTCGTTACGTTTGTTGCACAGGTTCGAACTTGACTCCGACTGTGGTGAAGGTCTGTGGCTGAGGTCGGGGAACGAGGGGAGATTGAGACTGAGGACTGAACACTGAACACTGAACACTTTGTTGACTAGCAGGTGGCAAGATGAGAAGCTGACTTATTGTAATAAAAATGAGTCAAAGGGCAATTTCTAAAGAGACTTTTGAAAGACATGCAAGAGTTGCGAGAGCGGCAACAAAGATTCAGAGACACGATACCCTATTCAACTTGAGCTCATTCCACGGCATTGTAGAAACTCACCTCGCGCAGCTACAATTTAGATACAGCTGCACAGATACATGCAGCGTATCTTTGAGATGCTGGCAGTGTTAAGCCTTTTGGCCTATGGCACCAAATAATGTCCAGGAAGTGATAATATCAGGCGCTCAAGAGTCCTCGGAACAGAGGCCACCACCCGCTGTCCGCCGTGCATTCAATTGGAAGAGCATTCAGGCTCTCTTTCTCTTTCTCTATCTCATTCTTCCCTTCTGTCTCACCTTCTGTCTCACTCGCCCTGCAACGCGTTGAGCACATTCAAGTGCCTGTCGTTATTGTCACTTTATCGGGCATCAGACATTTTATTATGCCACATCCAGAGTCAGAGAGGAGCTCAGTTCCTCCAGCTCCCACCTCGTCGTCATGGTCCAAACATGTTGAATCATGCGTCAATTGAAAAGCGGAAATTGTCGTCTGCCTGGCCGTGATTTTGTAGACAGTCAGACAGTCTGAAGTTTATTACGTTGTCGAATGATTTTCTGATTGATTTGTCGCCTCTTGACCTCTTGGCTTCAACATAAACTGGACTTGGTATTTCTTAGTCCATTTCTAATCCATTTCTAATTTCTGCTTTCTCGCATCTCAAAACTATTGAGATGCCCTTAGACAACCGCAAACATAGTTAACGCAGTGTTAGTTAATATTTAATTGGTTTGCCATAATTAGGTAAAAACATTAAAATATCTTTTATTTATAAGCGAGCGACCGAGTCGTGGGCCCATCCAGTTTACAACTGAGAGTTGAGTTTAGCTTAGTTTCAGTTCAGTTTCAGTTTTGTCGAGTCGAGTCGAGTCGAGTTGAGTTGAGTTTCCACTTATTTTTGTTAAACATCACCAGAGTTTCGGCATGCCAGGGAAAACTGTGTCCCAACCCCTGCTAGATCCTAACTCCTGTTTCTCCTGCCCCTTCATCCCATTCCCCGCTGCCAACAAACGCCCTTTATGCATTATACATTAATTATTTAAAATGTCAGAGCAACTAGGCTAGAAGCTGGTTGCGAATGAAAATGAATATCAACATTTGTGGCTTGGCTTACTTGGCAGTCAACGTGTGGTTCCGTACATCAAAAACACCTCAATTTCGTCAAACTTATAACTTTATTAATCTTCATTAGTTTCCATTTTTGAGCCATAGTTTGTTTGGCAGTTTACATGTTGTTCTCCTCATTAAAAATTTAAATCAAAAATGTATATTATTTAGCTTATATTTGTTTTAAAAAAATATTTGAAAGAATCAAGCCATATATATTATTTTTAATTAAATTATTTAAATTTAAATTAAAAACAATTTATGGTAATATTTATAAATTTATATATCATAAGCTATAATTGTCTGTAGGCTATCATTATTATTTTATTAAGCTGTGTAAGTTATTAGTAACATAAAACTTGTAGCGGTTGGAGTCAACAAAATACTATATATCATAATGTTTCGCTATAATGTCCATTCCTGATGAAATTTAGTAACAACATATAAATCTACGCTTACTTGTCAACACGATGTTCATATAATTCACAGTAATTGAATTATATTACATACAATAATACTTGCGCCTTTTTTATCATTTACCCAAAAGAAAAATCAATTTCTTGAATTCAGTAGACTTTCTCTGCTCTTTTTTTTTATAGATCTTCGGATCAAATCAATTTCTTCAGTGCAAATGTCATTGAAATGAGTTTTATTTAAAATCATTGTTCACATTTTCTCTAAGATGTTGTTATGTGCGTAATTTTATCTCAGTTTTCTCTCACGTGTTTTGAAAACATACAACACATTTGGGAACTTGGAAGCAACGTGACCGCATATGAGTTTTATGAGTAGCTCAAAGTTAAGTTAGCGTAAAGCAGCTAGGGATTGAGATGTGGGCGGAACTGAACTGATGTTCTGCTAACTGTATAAATATGCACATACGACTAAGCTTGGCCAGCTGCTCTCGCTTGCCGGAACAATGACGAGAGGAATTGTGACTCCTGGACGATGGCTCAGCTCAGGTGGAGTCGTCGTTCTTCCCCTTCCCCATCATCATCCTCTTCCTCTTCAGTCCGTTGGCATCATAACCCAAAACGAAACGAGGTTAATTAATGAATTGTTAATATCATTTGCGACCACACGTCGCCACATTCCACATCATGTTGTCCTTACCCAGCTCCAATGCCGTCGAAGTCACTCCGCCTCCTCCTCCCCCCCCCTTCTGCTCCTCCTGCTGTTAAGCAAACAGTTGCAGCAACGATCTCTGCGCCTTGGCAGCTGCAACATAATAATATTATGTCGGCATGGGGGAATGGAGGTGTGGGGGTGGCAAAAAGGGGAAAGTTCTGTTTTTTTTCGTGCTTCCTTTGCTAAGCGTCAGCTGCAATCCAATTTCGAGCAGAACAATGTGTGTGTGCGCATCTCTGTGTGTGTGAAAGTGTGTAGACATATGCTACTAAAATAATAAAGCAACACACATGTGTGCAAGTGTGTGTGTGTGTGTGTTTGTGTGCTGCTCATTATTATTAAAATTTGTAGAATTTTTGGGTTGCAACTAAGCTGCATATAAATTCAGCTGCTTGCAGCTTTCAAAATTTTGCTGCTGTTATGTTAAAGGATGGCAACCTGCTGCCACATCCTTTCCATCCTTGGAACTTGCCACTGCCAACGCCACAGGATACTCCTCGCTTAACCGTATGCCACCCGGGCAGCTCTATCTCTTTCTCGCTCTCTATACTTGCAACGAGTTTGCTGCAAGCTGCATAATTCAAAGCGCAACCGCAACTTGACAATTTGCTAGCGAGTGGCAGCAGCTGCTCCTCCTCCTCCTCCTCCTTCTCCACCACCTCGCTGAGGAGAACGGTAAACAATAGCAAGGACTAAAATTTTACCCGCTTTTCGTCTATATAAATAACTCTGGCTAAAACTGAAGCGATTTGCAGAGATTATAGCTGCCATCTTGGCCGCCTCCCACTCATATATTTTAAGAACTTTGTCTTCCACGCGCTTGATAAACTATAATGATAAAGATATTGTACACTCTACTCTGTCACATACCTAAAAATCTTCTCTTAAATTTATAAAATATCTGCATTGGACTTACGCGACTATCAATTCGATTATTATTTTCAGTTTGCTGCACTTTTTTGAATCAGAATCGAAATTGCCCTGGGAACGTTTACTACAAATCATAAACAATTTTGTAAAATTTATGTCCTGTGGCTTAAAACAGATTTATTTTAAAAGTATATAGATGCTAAACTAATTGTCATCGAATTCTATCGCATACATTTATTGTGCACAAATGTACACAACATAACAAACAAATTGTATCAGATTTAAACATATACATAAATAGGATGAAAAATTCTTATGATCAAAATGCTAATATAGATGTAAGAATTCAATAAAAATAAAAGATATGCCTTGATACTGGGTATATTTGTAAATGGTGGAATGCTCGATGTCGAGATACCATTTGTTTATCGTAGTATAAATTAACCAACTCTTGTTCGACTGTTTTTATATAGTTGAATTTTAATTTTCATTTCACTTTTAAATTAAATTTTAGATTATTCTCTCTCATTATGCATGCTCACACTTGTATTCGTACAGTGTAAATGACATAAATGCTAAACTAATTTCTAATTTTATTATTTATTTGGGTAGTGCATTTGTCAAAAACAATAATGGTCTGTTAGACGACAATAACTATTTCGACTGTCATGTGATTTTGATGTGTTATCAACATAAAGTTATAAAGTTCACATCACATCACTGGTATAAATAGCATCCAAGCTTTTGGAACAGACTATGACATTGGATTTAAACTATGTGTAGTTTCGAGAAATCAAAGAAATCTAATTACAGAATTCTGCTTAAGACTTGTTGAGAAATCATGAAATCCATTAATGGCAAGTGATATAAATATCTTCTGGTATTCTGGTAAATCACAAATGCGAAGTGAAATAAATTGAATTGAGTACGTGTTGTAATGGCAGACTTTAAGTTTCAACCGAAGCAAGTAGTTGGCCTTAAAGCATTTCCAAATTACAACTCTCAGTGCCTTATTGCCTTTGTAGAGTCGCAGGCAAGTCCTGGGCCCCGGAGCTCCGTCTGTACACTATGCCCAAGTCGAGCTGAGCCTCAACGCCAAAAACTGAACTGAAAATCCATCAACCATAAAATTCGCAGCCAAGCGTACAAAGCGAGAGACGTTGCAAGGAGGGAGAACGACTTGGAGGCGCCACCCATCGCCCTCAGCTTCCTGCAGCTGCAGCCTCCAGAAATGTGGTGCGATGTGGTGCTCTACTGCTTTAAGGCCATTAATCTTCAATGAAAGGCGTTTAATTTATTTGGTTTTAATTTAAATTTTGGCGCTACGATTTATAGGCCAAACTTTGACGTCGCCACACGACTCGGCCCAATGCAATTGTTGTGTTGCTGTTGTAATTCTTATTGTTGGCTAATTACAATGTGGAACACGCAACGGTCAGTTGAAGATACACACTGACTGAAAATAAATTATTAAATGAAATCACTTCAATTATGGAGAGCCGGTTTTGTTTTACCCTATGTAATTTAAATATTATGTTACTTCAATTGTATTTGGGATGCTTAAATGTAGTTAATTAAAAATATTTATTCATTAAAGTTCATTGCATTTATAAATTTCATATATATATATTTACCAAAGTAAATAAATGTATTCAAATTTATTATGTATTACCATATTGAGTACTTTAACATTTTACATACATATCTAAAATTAAAAAATTTATTTAAGCTTATATTGCAAGATAATATTTGTTTTTTTAGTTGTAAGTTTTATTATAAATAAATACGAAATTCCCCGAATAACGTTATAAAGGCTAAACAATTACTTCTTCAGAAATGTCTTAAGAATATTTTTAGGGATCCGACTTACGATGAAATTATTTTATAACTATTCCTTCATAGTATTTAAAGCTTCGAGCAGGTAGGCATGCTTAACAGTAAATTTACCCTATGCTATCCTATAAATGTTTTAAATAGATAGCGCATCACAATCGATTCGCAATGTTGCACAAAAGGAAATCCGCCAGTCACTTGACTACATTAAGCATACGCCCTGTTTGTCTGTCTATCTGTGTGTCAGTATACCAGTGTGTGTGTGTATAAGTGTGTGTATAATATATGTGTGCTTTGGCCAGGCTTATTGTTAGCTTAGGTTAAATATAAATATCAATTCCACTTGGCTTGGACTATCAAAACTAAATGTGAGCCTTGTGCTTTGGTTCGATTGCCAGATCAATTGCCAAAGTAAAACCACGTTAGCAACTATTCGCACAAGAGGGGAGAGAGTAGGAGCAGTTAAGAGTGGGGCATAGACTGTCCTGCCATGCCACCATAATTGTGCCCCAAGCGCGCCACAACGCCCTCAAACAAAACAAGTTGGCGCTGCTTATCTGCAGCCTCGAATCCGCACCACCCCCACCAGTAGAAGCTGTCCCTTTGGCAGAGCTCCCAAGTTGTTGCATCCCCATCCCTATCCTCGACTACATTCCCATTTCCATTCCCCCACATCGTTGTGGTTATAATTTTGTGGTCTTTTCCATTTTGCGGTCAACTCCAATTGGGATTTAATTTGTACTTCTTTGTTGTCGCTCGTTCGTATTTTATTGTATGCCAGGCCATACCAGTAACAATAACAACAACAACAACAACAACAGCAACAGCATCAATACAAAACAACAAGAAGAACACGAACCAGTAACAACAATACATGACAACAACAATACGCCTTCGACGCTTGCCATCATTTTTGGTCCCTATCGTCGTTTTTCCTCTACCAACCCGCCCACTCTCCAGCCCATCCCCTAACAAATTCCTACCCCAACAACAAGCGCGATTTTGAGTTTGAGCCTCGAACCGAAAATTCAATTTTTGTTTGCAAGCGCCCTCTATGTGTGGGTGTTGTGTGTGGAAATACAAACCGAGTTTATCCACTCGAACTGTTAATGGGCATTTTGTATTTTATTTAATGTGAAAAGTTTTTGTTGAATATTTTTGGCCCCGGCCTCATTGTGTGCTCCTCGAATTTGGTATTCGAGGCTATCGCAATCGTTGTTGCTGCCAAATCTCTCTGGCCCAAAGAGAAAAAGTTTATATTGTAATATTTTAATATTGTTGGCTTGTAATTCAAGCGATTTAATTAGCCATTAGAGTAGGCACTCGTGTTGTTGTTGTTGCTTCTGTTCCTGCTGCTCCTGCTGCTGAAATAGCTGAAGATTGCTGCACTTAGAAACAAATTAGAGCAATGTTTTTTTTTTTTTTTTGAAAGTCCATTTGCGAAAGGGGGGAAGTGGCAGAGACGAAGGTTTTGTAGTCTTTGTTGGATTAATTGGGGAGACTAACAGATTGTATTTAAATACGATAATATTAGCACTGAATATTGACGAAGCCATTGGTTGATAATTAACAGAAAAGAAGGAAATTAATCCAAGTAAGTCTACTTCAATGCAAATCTACGCTTGGTCACGCAATTTAAGATCTACTTATAATATTACACTTATTAGAATTTTACTTTAAAGTTTGAATATTTTCTTGATCTAAATTCGTTCGTTCATTTGGTTTGACTCAGTTTAAGTTAAATTAAAATATTCCTAAAACAGAATCAAAACATACGGTTGGTAATTATTTATTCGTTTTTTACTAGTATATGAAAACCATTTTAAAATAGATGGTATATATATATATATATATATATATATACATATTCATTAGCTTACAGAAAATAAAACTAATTTGAATTTGTTTTCACATTTGAGATATTATGAAATGTGCACGCTCGATTCTGGAAAATCAAAATAAAAATTATAGCATAGAAAAAATATTTGTTTTTCTTTCATACGTATCAAAAAGAGTTATTTTTTGGTTGCTGCCGAGTGTAATTTGTGAGTTTGAGCATAAGCATTATAAATATTATGCTCTATTATCATTCAACTATTCTGCAAGGAAACTATGATTAAAAAGGTTAATAAAAAAGGTTTTTAAGCCATCTTTACTAAATTTTAATTTACAAGTGTTCAAGAGTAATTATTTCTTTTCACTGATTGAGATTCTAATTTAATCCGAATCTTCATTTTTTAAGCTATAATTAACTGATATCTTTGCTCGTTTCTTCCTTATTGCAACTACTTATTTCTTCTTCTTTTTCGTTGTTGTTGAATCATTTCCTGATTTTTAGAAACCTAACAGCACAATTACCGATTTTTTTGCTGCTCTCAACTGCTCATGTAATTTAAAGTAATTATAAAATAAATTCCAATCTCAAAAGTGAAATATACTGTGACCGCACATTTTGTCATCGTCAACCTACGAAAGTTCGCTAACAAATTTGACAGCTTTTGGGTTGACAACGCTATTTAGGGGGAGGCAAAGGGGTTGACGGAAGGGGGAATTGGGTGGGTGGTTGAAGGTTCGCCACCAAATGCAACCATGTGTGCTAGGCAAGCAAATCAAACATTAACTAGTTGTTGGGTAATCCTGAAAGTCGCATAGTTTACAACGCCCTTCCGCCTGGACCCCGCCGTCTTTTCTTTCCCCTGTCTCCCTCCCATATACCTATCCCTTGATTTACAGGCAAATGAACACGCTGAAATTTTAATAAGCCAGCCTAAAAGCAGGCAACGGCATTTGCCAGCCAATTTGCAAGTGCAGTTGACGAAGACGAAGACGAGCACGAGGACGAGGACGAGGAGTGGCAAAAGAGGAGGATGAGAATGAGGTTTAAAGGATGTGGTGACGCTGTCAACGCTGGAGGGCCCAGACTCAGGCTGAAGCTCAGGCTCGAGCTAGACTCGGGCTCAGCTGCTGGGCGCTTTTAATAAGGTGCCAGCCACAAATTTTCGCGAGGACGACAAGGACAACGGAGCCGGAGATGGAGACGGAGACGGGGACGGAGGCAGAGACAGAGACGAGGATGGGGACGAACGAGACGACATCGTTGCATGTTGTGCTACAGTCCAAATTAGAAAAGTCGCAAAGAAAAGCAAAGCAAACACTGATGCCAACCAGAGAAATGCCACAGCAGAAGCAGGAACAGGAGAAGAGGGGAGGGGGCAGGGGAGTGTCAGTGGCAGTGGGAAATGGGAAATGGGAACTGAGAACTGCGCCGGAAATCAAGTGTCACGTGATACATGCAATGCAACAACCACGTGCAGCAATAAATTGCATGTGCCGAGGCAGCAACAAGAGCTGCCAGAAGAACTTGCTGCATGTGTGTATTAGTGTGTATCTGACTATGTGTGTGTGTTGTGTGTTATGTTACTAATTATCTGACGGATTAGCTTAATTGGTAACAAGTGCACTTGCAGCCACACTTCACTGCGACTCTGCGGCCAACAACTCGAAAGTGGCATTAGCCTACTTTTTTGGGCGGCTCGGCACAAATTTTCGGATACCCTCTCAGTTTCTGTGTGTGTGTGTGTGTGTGTGTGTGAGTGTGAGTGTGAGTGTGTGAGTGAGTGAGTGTGCTGAGTGCAAGAGCAAGTGTGAGTGACTGAGTAGATGAGTATGCATGGACGGTCCACACAGTATGTGGTTAGTTCAACTTCTGCTTCAATTGCAACTGCAACTGCAACGCGACTAACAGTTATAATTTTCAAGTGAAATGGGCTTTAAAACTTTTGCGGTCAGGTTAACAAATCGGAATTGGTTAACGCAACTGACCAACATCAACGTGAACCACAATCAGAGATTGATTAAAGAGTTAAATAATAATAAGGAACAATTTAAGTTATAAAGACTTTTGATTTATTTATACCTTACAAGCATTTAAAAACTAGGTCTAATACGAGCCCAAACCACTATTAATTCGAACAGCATGATTTTATTGCAGTGCGCAATGTTCAACACACTATATTTTCAATACTATTACAGATTAGGAATACCAATATATTTTTTTCTAAGAGAGAATTTCATTCTCTTTACGATGGAAAAAAATTTTGTTGTATTTTCAAAAACAACAACAATATGAGTAATTTATTCAAACGGTAGTTTTAAGAGATATGAAAAAAATGACCACTATTAATTCGAACACTGTTTAAGCTTACCGTTATCTCAAAAGAAGAACAAAACAAAAGCAACCAATGTTACGGTATCACCATCTATTTATAGTCTGCGATAATAAACCAATGCAGAATGCAAAAAATTTGAAAATTACTAAAGTTTAGTAACGATGGCACGCGGTAAGCCTATTTGCAAGCACATCAGAGATTTGATTACAGATTATTATAAATCTCGGAAGACAATTACCCAGATAAGCAATCAATTAAATTTGGCTAAGTCGTCCGTGCATGGGGTGATAAAAATTTTCAAGGAAACTGGGAGCATTGAAAATAATATTGCAAAAAGAGGCCGAAAATCAGCAATAACACCCCGCAATCAAAGGCAACTGGCCAAAATAGTTAAAGCTGATCGTCGCCAATCTTTAAGGAATGTGGCTTCTCAGTGGTCGCACAAAATTGGCAAGACTTTCAAGCGAGAATGGACGCGACAGCAGTTAAAAAAAATTGGATATGGTTTCTATAAAGTATGTTTTGTTAACACCTATGCATAATACCGAATAACTTATCTTGCTCGCAGGCCAAGGAAAAACCCTTGCTTACGCTTCGTCAAAAAAGGAAGCGTTTGCAATGGGCTCGGGATAGAATGTCTTGGACTCAAAGGCAATGGGACACCATCATATTTAGTGATGAAGCTAAATTTGATGTTAGTGTCGGTGATACAAGAAAGCGCGTCATCCGTACAAAGGCAGAAACATACCATAAAGACTGCCTCAAAAGGACAGTAAAGTTTCCTGCAAGCACTATGGTATGGGGATGTATGTCTGCCAAAGGATTAGGAAAACTGCATTTTATTGAAGGGATGGTTAATGCTGAAAAATACATTAATATTTTGGAAGAAAGTTTGCTGCCATCAATACCAAAACTGGCAGATTGTGGTGAATTCACTTTTCAGCAGGACGGAGCATCATCGCACACAGCCAAACAAACCAAAAATTGGCTGCAATATAAGCAAATGGAGGTTTTAGATTGGCCATCAAATAGCCCAGATCTAAGCCCCATAGAAAATATTTGGTGGCTAATGAAAAACAAGCTTCGAAATGAGCCTCAAAGGAACATTTCTGACCTTAAACTTAAACTGCAAGAGATGTGGGACTCGATATCTCGAGAACACTGCCAAAAACTGTTAAAAGAAATGCCAACACGGATTAAATCCGTAGTACAAGCCAGAGGCGACGTTACAAAATTCTAATATTCATTAATTGTTTGTTTTAAATATATTAGTAGATCATAATACGCAGTGTTCGAATTAATAGTGGTCATTTTTTTCGTATCTCTTAAAACTACCGTTTGAATAAATTACTCATATTGTTGTTGTTTTTGAAAATACAACAAAAATTTTTCTTTCATCGTAAAGAGAATGAAACTCTCTCTTAGAAAAAATATATTGGTATTCCTAATCTGTAATAGTATTGAAGATATAGTGTGTTGAACATTGCGCACTGCAATAAAATCATGCTGTTCGAATTAATAGTGGTTGGGGCTCGTATGTATTTTCATTGTTTAAACAAATTAATTGTTTTTTGAATTTGTTTAAATATGGTAGAAATATATTTTTTACAATTACTGGACCATCTCAAAATGGCATGAAAATCAGTTAACGCTTTGAAAAGCACACAGTTAGAACTAGTTAACTACATTGATCATTACTTTATTACTATTATCTTTTGGGGTAAAATCACAATTATGTTGACTGATTTTTTGAAATATATTAGATTTTGAATATATAAGATCTCCAAAAAATTTTAGTTTTGCACAGATATAGCTTTAATATTGTATAAATTGTTATATTGTAAATATTGAAAAGGCATAGTCGACTCATATTTCAACTTTTGAATTATATTTAAACATTTTTAATGCTCCAGATTAATAATTTAATTTATATCAAATATAATTTGTTAGTTTAACTTTTAAGTAAATATATTATTTCATAAGCAACTCAAAGTTGGCAAAAATTAAGTTTAATTCAAAATAAAAGAGTTCTCCACACATGAAACATCACTGTTGAGCCAACTTGTCACCCAACTCCAGCGTTCATACTTCATTCTGTATATTTGAGGTCTTCAAAAGAAGGATAATTGTGAGCTCTTCACAGTCCTCGCAGAGTCACAACTTTTTGCAGTGATTTTAGTCATGCGCCTGTGTCTCGACAATACACGAAATGCTGCTCACACCTTTTGCCAACAACTTAATCAACTTGGCCAAAAGAGAACGTAACCGGGGCAACAAACATTGGCCAAAACAACGTCCTGTGTTCTGGGCATATTTTGAGAACTTCTTTTGACTATTGCTTTTCTTTTCTCCTTTGTTTTTGGATAGAGGAGAGGAGAGGAAGGAGGAAAATTTGTTTATTGACACTCTGTTAGGTGCTGCACATGACAGCCAAGACACTCGTGAGCATGGCCAACTGGCATCCAATTGGTTGGCAATTTCCATTTTGCAGCCTTTTGCCAAATTACTGACTTCGTTCCGAGCTCTCCCTGATATGTACTTACCTGTAGTGTGGACAGGTAAGCAGTGCGAGTTGCAATTGACTTGAAATGCATTTACAATTGAAATGCACAAGTCCTGGGAGAACATTGGAGCATTTAGTCCAGAGTTACGTAGCAACAAGCCAAGGCCAAATTAATTGAGTGCAATACTTATGATTGATGACATTGGCAGACTGCGTTTTCAATCATTTATTAACGAGTCTCTGCTGAAGCGGCTTAATGAAAGTTTGCTCAAAGCTTAGGTCAACTACCTCTCTCTGTCACTGTGTCTTTCTCTGTCTCTGTCTCCAGATTGAATCTCTGCGCTTTTCTCCCGACTTCGATGTGTATTTTGTGCCTTGAGCTAGCTTTTTCAGGGGCGATGATTCTTTTATTATTCATGCTCGTGCCTCAGTTGAGCTGGCTTTTCATGTGCTTTGCTTTCTATTGTTTGCTGTCTTCTTTTAGCACAGAGTATGGCTTAGCATGAATAGTAAATAGTACCCTACCCCCTCACCCCTCAGCCGTTTCACATCCCCTTACCATAACCCTTACGCCATTGGGTCAATCTATGGCGGTGATTCGATGGTTCAGACAACTGTCCACCAAAAAGACGAAAAGAAAATCAAAAACAAATTCAGTTTCAGCTTCGAATTTCCCTATTCTTCTTGTGAGTCATCTGGCTCTCCATCTCCATCTTCATATCCATCTCCAACTTCTTCTTCTTGTTATTTATTCGACTTGGCAGCGCATTTGCTTTGATAAAATATTGATTGCGGTCTCACTGCGCTTCTCCTCTAATGTTCAACATGCGTGTCAGTCTCAACCTCGCCTTAACTGAGCTTCCTCTTTCTATACCTCTACCTCTTACCTCTTCTCTTCTTTGCTCCTTTTCGTTGCCTCAATCGCTTTATTGTTTGTGGGTGCTAACATCAATTTCACCAGGAAATGTGGCAGCTTGCAAGTGCAACATCAGTTGCAACTTTAACTCTTACATCAAGTTTAAGTTTCGATGGCAACTATCAAAAATCGTCTAGTTAACCCTTGGATATCCAAGTTGTCAAAAATACCCAATATTTACAAAAGTCGAGCTAGGGAAATTTGTCCAAAATATTCATTTTTCAGATCAGTTATGAAATACTATTTTAACAAATCAAATCAGCCTTAATTTGGTAAAAATAGATCAGATTGCATTAATTAGGATATTATCAGTGCTTAAGCTGAACAAAGTAAGTGTTCAATTGATTTATTTTCAAAGTGCCTTGTTCAAAATATTTAACACTTAACATTGGGCAAAATTAGCTAATTAGATATTAATAAATAAAATTTATATCTGTATTTTCTCATTCGAGGACAAAAAAAACTGTTTAATTGTAAGCAACTTTACGAAAATATTATGCGATCGACTTTTAACTTTACTTATGAATTGTATTATAAATATTTAACAGATTCTTTGAACTGCAATGTTTTTATTGGCCTTAAATATACTTTTAAGTGCACCGTGTAATAATTGTCAGTTGGAGACTCTGATCTGTCACTAAAAAGAACGATAAAAAATATAATACACAATAATTCTATTATTTTTTACTGTGGATATCCATTATTTTTTATAAAGGCTTAAAAGTTGACACCAGCAATAAGTTAATAAAATATTTAAATATCATTCGCGCATTGAAAAAAATTCGAAAATTCGATAGGGTTAAAGCTCTCACACACACACACATGCACATGCAGTGACGAGACTGGCAAATTACTTACCTTTAAGCGTACACCACAAGCACACCACACAGCACACTCAACACGCACACACGCACAGAGACACAGAAACACAGAGACACAGATACAACGCACCAACGCACGCACGCAACGCAGAGCAGAGCAACGCAGAGCAACGCAGAGCAACGCAGCGCAACGCAGCGTAAAACGCGTGAAGAGAGCGCGCGATGCAAAGTGCAAAAACAGCGTCCGGGTGGATTTGACTGGGAGCGGGACTGGGGATACGAAGGATGATGCTGCTTCTGTCAGCCACTGTTGCCACTCCTGTTCCTGCTGTTGTTGGTGTTGCTGGTGTTGTTGGTGTTGCTGGTGTTGTTGGTGTTGCTGTCGCAGAAGCTGGCAGGCTTATGTTTTGGAGAAGCAACGTCAATTTCATACATATTCAGTTGGTGTGTCGACTGCGCTCGCTCGTTGACTGCTGCTGGGATTTTGCGGCAATTTCAAATACAAATTGCACTGTTTTTATGGCTACAAATGCCTTTTTGTCATTTTTTAACCTCTCCATCTTTCTCTCTCACTCTCACTCTGACTGTCTTTCTCTTTATCGCTCCCTCTCTCTCTCTCGGTGTCTGTTATTGTTGCTGTAACCAGCGACAGTTTGTACAGAGTCTCAACGACGTTGGCGACATACGAACGGATTTCATTTTAACAGTTTCAGGCAACGTTAATCCCCAATACCCAAATGCAATCGGTTGTCACTGTCTCATTCTCTCTCTCTCTCTGTGTGTGTGTCTCTTTGTGTGTGTGTGTGTGTACCAGAACCATGGGCAGGTATTTATGGGTAAGCATTACTCGAAACACATGCAGCCGTATAATTAAGCCCGAATCTGAGCCTAAACCTAAACCTATGTCGGACTTTTAGTCTGAATCGATCCTGAACAACGTTCTTAAGCATTATTATTCGCGGAGTCTCCAGTTAGTTGATTCGTAACAATGAATCCGTTTATCTTCATTGCTTTAGTAAAGTGCATTTCAAATTGCAGAAATTTGCGGCCTTCAATTGACTTTTAATTGCACAATTTGCACGAATTTTGTGTATACAGTACCATATATGTGCATGTGTATGTGTCTGTGTTTGTGTTAGAGTGTGTTTTAGTTAGTGTTAGTTTTTGGTTTTGTTCAACACACATCAACACCAAAATGGTTGGTTGCTTGCTTGGCTGACTAACTGGCCAAAAGTTCTCAGCCTCGATTAAGACGACAAACAGACGAACCACATCTGGCAGTTATAAACCTGACAATCACAATGCTCTGATACACACTTGACTCTCTGATGATGATGCTGTCTCTTTAGTCTGATGAGTTTTGTGGTGCTGACGACATTGTTCAGCATCACACTCATGTTGATAATAATAATACGTAGTGATGGCCATAACAGTAACATATGAATATAGAGAATGCTGAGGCATTAATAGTTTGATGTGTCTCTGATTTAAATGTGGATATTCCTCAAATGTAATGATTTCCAGAATTTATTTCTTTCACTCTAATTACTCAAAACATGTTACGATATGGAATTAGGAAACTTTTCACTTGGTTATTAGTGCTTGTTGCTGGTTAACTCAATAAGTATGTCTCGTTCTTGATATTATCACATGTCGAGTTTTCTATTGTCGAGTATTCTGCGTTTGCAGTGTCATTCACAGTGACCTGTTCTCATCATCAAATCACAGTCACTCACATCCCTGGCACATCTCTAAAGCGTTCGAGCCTCCACTATTTCCACAACCCCTGCCAATTCACACTGCAACCTCATCACAACTTTCCAGCATCTCTCCCCTACTCTGTCTCCCCCTCCCTCTCTCTATCTCTCTCTGTCTGTCTGAGTTCATGTTGCTTGCATTTGCATATTCACTAATTTGGCTAGTTTGGCAATTGCGGCCGATTTTGCAAAACGTTATTTGCCAAGGGCGTCTGAGCATGGTTGGCATCCCTCATCCCTCATCCCCTCCTGCCTCCCAGCCACCCACTCGGAATGGCCTCACAAGTATTTAGTCTGTGACGAGTTGAGTGGTTTGAAGTGTGACAGGGAAAGGAAGTGGAAGAGAAAAGAGAAAGAGAGAGAGAGAGAGCTGTGCCAATGTGCAATGTCTCGTGTCGTGTGAATTTGTTTAGTTTGAAGTGGTGGCCAAAGAGCAGAGGTCAAAGTTTTGTACTTTTTGCTCTCGAATTGCTCCAGCTGGCAGGTCACCTGCTCAGTCTATAAATTGTTGGTCGACCTGAGCGACGATTTGTGGGCCATGTTAACTTGAAATATGGCTTTTTATTATTCTCGTACTTGTAGCGTAACGGAACGAAATGAAGCCGTATCGAGCGCAGCTCAGTCAGGCCAATCACATTATGAAAGCAACCAATTTTAATTACGACCATTACAACAAAATGCTCGAAAGAAGACGCAACAACAACTACAACATTAATGGTGAAAATGTCGGCTAATGCCAGGACCAAAACTCATTTAGCCGCGTTAAAGTAATTACAATTTATAGGCCACAAAAATCCGTAACACAACATAAATCCAAATGAACGCGCTCAACCCCTCTCCTCTCTCTCTCTCTCTCTTCCTCTCTCTCACTCATCCTTCTGCTGCTGTTCCGCTTCTTGGCCGCATGGAGTTAAAAATTTTAACCACATACACAAAAAGTCACAGAGCAAACGACACCTGACAGTCGAGAGTCGAGAGGCGAGAGCCGACAGCCAAATACACCCCCCAGCTCTTCCCTGTCCCCACTATCCAGTCCTCCCCTTCGCATCGTGTCTTTATTACACCGGCAAAGGCAACGCGCGATAAATAAATAAATAAATGCTGCCTAACAAGCCACAAGCATCCGAAATTTGTTGCAATTCATTGACTTGGCGCACAGCCGCTAACATAAATTTCAAAGGCCTCACACAGCCTGTAATATATCGACAGCAGCAACAACAGTTTACATTTTGTACACCTAGAGAAAAAAGTAGTTAAAATGTCAGAAAATATTACCTAAAATTTCTAGTATTTTTATTTAATTTTAGGTTCACCATTTTCCTATAAATTATGCTTTTAATGTAAGCAAATCTTTATGAAGGAAGACTTTGATGTTAATGTACATATATTCAAAAGTAACTAAAAATTCAGTTGAATAGTCAGTAGTCTCTCAATTCACATTACATTACTTAGTTCAATACTTAAAAATTTCGTCAATGTTGCAGACAAATTTTCAAGAAATAAAAGAAAAATATTTAGTGATAAAACTATGTCTTATAATTTAGGCAATTTAGTGAACTAAATGTATTTTTTTAGGTTCACTTTTCCCACACAAGTATCTTTTTGATGTTGCAGTTTAGTTAGTAGTTAGTTTCTAATAGTTATGTTTTTTATGTAAGTTATTTAAAATGTTAGCAAATTCAATGGAAAATAATTTCATGGTGTTTTTTCAAATTGCTAAAAGAAAATTCGTTTTGTTAATGTATTCTGAGTATCTCCAGTTCACATATGTCGTATTATTTTTTTGGTATCTCAAAATATATGTCTCATACCTATTTTAAAAGCACTCAGTGAATAATACTTGAATTGTAGGTAATAAATACAACGTTCCTTGCATGTTACGAATATTTATCTGAGTGTATTGCGAGTATCACTTGACGTGAAGAGGGGAGAAGCGATTGTGCACACCAATAAGGCAAGCAAGGATGTCAATGAGCTTAGCGAAACGGCTAAGGAAAAAACCATTGCCTACATATGGGCCCAGCATTTGGTATTGCAATAAGAAAGCCAAAAAACAATCAAAAATATAAAAACATTGTGCATACTTTGTTCTGCTTTCGTCGACAATAAAATACTCTGATAATAAAAACAGTGTTAAGAAATATTACAAACTTTAAGTTCGCAAACCTGATTTTAGCTGATTTGATTAGAACCGATTTGTAAATAGCTGTTGACGTTTCCTGAATTAAATTAATATCGGCTCAAATATTTATTGCTTATTTAATATATATTCATTCTTTACATATCCACAACATCCATTTCAATGGGACACAAAATTTTGTTTTAAATATATAAAAGCAGCTGCAAAGTTATACGAATTTCACCTGAAAAGAATTGATTAAATTGATTATTAAAATAAAAATTGCGTATAATTCTTGAATGTCGAATGCGACATTTTTACGCATTCAAAGTGAATACAAACAAATGCCAAAGCATTTTGAGACTTTAAAATAAATTATCGAAACTTACAGATATTGTTAACTTAAGTTCAAACTCAAATTACAGCAACACCTGAGGGTATATATTTAAAAGCTTTATTTTTAATTAATTTTTTCGCATGTTGCATTTTGTGCCTTTTTTCTATAATACTTTTATGTTAACTTCTTTTAGTCATCTTTTTTAGTCATTTAGAAGCGTATTTTACAAAATAAAAGTGTTTTATTCGGATTCCAAGCTGTTTTGCCAAAAATTCATTAAGCTTATTTTAAAAGTCAACCAATTCAAAAAAAATATAAATATGTAAAATTTTGGCATATATTTGATTTTATTTCATTAAAATGTTTAGAGAGAGATAGCATGCAAAATATTAAACATACGAACAGTTTGCTAGATTTTAATTTTGATTGCATTATTTGTGAATTCTAAAAAAATAAAGTATCTTGATTGCCTTTTTTTCACAAACTGGCAAAAAAATAAAAATAAAATTGAACTGGTTTCTTAACCCTTGCGACTCATCAACTAGCCTCTTTATTTGAAGCCAACAGATTTGGCCTTCGCCTGTGGCAAGTGTAGGTCTTACATACAACTAATCTACCCACTTTAAGCATTTTATGTGGGCCAAGTGTGTAAAATGGTGAACTGACAGCAACTCAAGGACAGCTGTGCGTTTCTTGTCCACAAGAGACACAGAGAGAGAGAGAGAGAAAGAGCGAGAGAGAGAGAGAGACAGAGTGAGAGATAGAGCGAGAGATAGAGAGAATAAGGTGAGAGTTCACATGAGCGGTCAGCACTCGTTGACCTTGTTTCATATTGGCGCATTTACTGTGTACTTATCTGCCAGACAGGCAACAGAAAATTGAAGGCCGCTTTTGCCATTGCCAGATCAACAAATCAGTCGCTTTAACTGTTTATCTAGCAAGGATGCAAATTGCACAAATCTTTCAAATGGCGTCGACAACTGGCAACTGGCAACTGACAACGGCGTCTGGCTTAATCGACTGGCTAGCAATTCCACAGCTACTTCTACTGGCAAATCTGCTGCTGTTCTTTCATTTCCAATTGCCTCACATACCTGCCCCGTCGCGTCGACTGTTTTAACGCCTCGTTGCATAGCGACGCCCTGAAGAAGGACAGCTTGGAGCCGACGGGTCGACAAGAAGAGAGGAAGGTGGACGGGCGAAATGCCGCTCGTTGTTCTTCTTCTTGTGCCCAGTTGACATGCTCACCGAGGACGTCGACGTCGACGCCGACGACGACTAGTTTCTAAACTTTTCTTGCCCATTGTTCAAAGTTTTGGTGCTGGCTGTGCCGTTGCGATGTTGCTGGCAAATTCAGAGATTAGTCTTCCACTTGGCTAAATCTGCAGCAGTGGGCAAAAGTTATGGCATGGCCAGTTATGGCATAAAGCAAGCGACCAGGCCCGATACCTGGCCAGAACTATGGGATGCCCTTACTTTACTTTTGCAGGCCATGGCAGTCCCGGTTGCTGGCTGCCAGTTGCCAGTTGCCGGTTGCCAGTTGCAAGTTGCCAGTCCCTTGCTGTGCCATGGGGCATGCCTGTATTTGTGTCACTTTATTTGTATTAATGGCACTTGCGCATCCTGCGGCGCGGCTACAATAAGTAATTTGATCGAGTACCAAATGGAACACAACGCAATGCACCGTAACCACACCTGCCCCAACCTACCTGCCATCCCGCCATCCTATCCTCCTATCATCCTTCGGTCTTACCATCCTCCCGTTCCTGCCCGCCTCTTATCACTCGACGATTGCATCGCCTTTGCATTGTGCAACGAGCTGGACCAGACAACGAAATGAATTTTTAGAAATTGCAAATCAGTGCAGAGACAAACAGAAGACCGAATGCTCTCCAAAAATCAATAAAATCATTTATCAGAACAATAAAATAAAATGCAAGCACAAAACATTTGGATGAATTAAATAAAAGAATCCAGAAAATACCTGAAAAATACATGAAATGCATTGAAATGAAATAAGTGTAGACAAATAAATTAAAAATTCTTGCAGTATTGATTACATCTTTGTGGCATGCAAGACGGACGGCAAAGTGATTATACTCCTGCGGTGCCACATTCTATACCTCTAGCATCGAGCATCGAAAAGGCAAACGGTGCACGAACATTGCAATGGATTCTAAGCCCCAGCTGGTAACTGTGACTGCAACAACGACTCCAACTGCGACGGTGACGGCGACAGCGACTGCGACTGCGACAGCGACTGCGATTACAACTGGTTGAGTAGTTAAAGGAGCAGGCAGGAGCTTTGGATAAGGAAGAACGGCAGCCGAGTGCAAGGGATTAAACACTCTAGATTTTATTAGATAAAACTCAGTGAACAGCTAACAAAATGCCTTTTTGTTGTTTCCCTCGCTTCTCTTTTCCCCCTTTCTCCATTTCTCCCTTCCTCACCCTCTCACTCTCTCCCGCTCTACTCGTATATCATAAGTACTGTGACAAATGCAGGTACAAAGTTTTGTTAGCCATGGTTAAGTGCGAAAAGGGCCGAAAATCCGAGTTAGCTAATTGCAAACTTTAAGCCAGAGATGATGTGTCGAGTTGCTTTCGATTTAATGCCAATTGATTCGAAACGAAAACATTAGCATTAACTTGTCAGACTTGCAGGCTAACTGATTAGCCGCATTGTCTGACTTAACTGCAAGTGCATCGCCGAGGGGGGTGGTGTAGGGAAAGCGGGATAGAGAAGCTATTGCGATTGGGTGAGGGATTTCATTTTCTCAGTTTCTGCCTTGTTTGTTCCTGCATAATATTTTCAGTTAAGTGCGTCAGTTGTGGTAACAAGTGAGTCGAGCTAGTTTTGTTATTGAAATGAGTGTCACACAACACAGACACACTGGCACACAAAGAGACAGACGTACACTCAGTGATACAAGTGCAGATACACTCAGATACTCAGATACACAGATACACAGATCCACACACACAGACACACACACTCGCGCAAGCAACATTTGCACGCATGCATAAGTAAACAAACATAAACATTTGCTCCAACACGCTGGGTATAAAATAGCATAACAAGCAGCAACCACAAAAGCAACAACAAGGATCACAAGAATCCAAAAACTAATAAAGCCAACCATGACCTGCAGATACCCTAAATATATTCACATAGTGGCGACAATATTTGGTTGGCTCACGTTATAAATTCAAGAGATTCTCATAAGCTCTCAATGTTTTCATGAGAATAAAAGTTCAATCTTTAATTCTAACTCTAAATTTGATTAGAATCAAAATAATTAAGTGATGAATTTAGTTTTTTATTCCTCAATTTGAATCTCTTAAGCATAATTACTTTAAATGTTAAATGTTTAAAATTTTGTTTGGTTTTTCATTTGATTATAATAGTAATCTAATTGAAATTAAGATAATTAAAGTTAAGTTACCGTAATAATGTTAAAATAAATAAAAATTGTTAAATAACTTATAAATGGATACAGATAAATTGTATAATACTAACTAACGACTGATTGTCCAACAATTGATTATTCAAGTTGATAAATTTTCAATTTCAGATTCAAATATTATATTACATGTAAGATAAGCAATGATATAATATTAAATGATACGATATATTAAGCTATACAACTATTTGCCAATGTACGAATTCAAAGAAATTGCAAAGTACAGATAATTACGAGTTGAAGAGGTGAAATATTCTATTTTAGTAGACTGCATTATTTTTGAATTCTTGGAATAGTTGCTATGATTTTTGAATATTATTTCAATGGTTTGTTCCACAAACTCTGTAGTTTGAATTTCAACTAATATTGATTTGAATGTATGTGAATACAAACTATTTGAATTTGTATTATGCAGGGTATGAAAACCACATCAAGTGCCACAAATTTTGTTACTGCGTTTGCTGTTGTCGCTGCTGATGCTGCGACTGCGACTGCGGCTGCGGCTGCGGCTGCGGCTGCCATCATCTTTGCCTTATTATCGCAGCTTTTCTTTTGTGAACTGTTGTTGTTGATGGCACCTTAACGAGCTGTTGCCAGGTGGGAGCGAAAGAGAGAGAGAGAGAGAGAGAGACAGTGTAAGCAAAAAGAGAGAGGGTGAGAGGGAGGAGCTCGACAAGAGGCCAACAACTGGAATAGAGCTGAAATAGAGGAATAAAACCTTTTGGCTGGCCATGCAATTAAATTGCAAGTTGTGCATTTCGATGTCGCCTCTAAGCAATTGACAGGCTGCCACTTGAAGGCTGACATGTAACACAAATGCATATGCACTCATACAAATTCACACTCATAGAGTGACACACTTACTCACATACACTTGCATGCACACTCACACATATTCATGAACACACACATGAGTGCACATGCAATCAATTAAATTCGTTGTAAATTCAACGGCTTATCTGCCGTAATCAATCTTAATTTTCCACTTGACATGCAGCGCCGAAGCAAAGACTGCAGAGAAGGAACCACTCCAAGTCTCACCCCTTCTTCATTCCCATACTCATTCTCATTCTCGGATATGTAACTGCGCTCACATTACGTATACGCAATGCGAACACTTTACGCATTTTAAATCAAAATACATTTCCGTCTGTCCCACAAAGTAGGCAAAATACAATTTATTTGCAAAGTATAAAAGCCAAAACACTCAATTCCGACACATAATACACAGAGCACAGGACATGAGCGAATAGAACTCATGAAGGAGAAGATGTTTGCAAAATGTGTTATACAAGGAACAAGTCAGCTAGAGAATAAGTCATTCCGACCTTAAATGGTCTGACCCAAGGCCTAACAAACAACAATTTGAACTTATATTATTTAATCGCAAGATATCAATCTGTGGATAAGAGTGAAGCGAAAGCACATTTCTTCTTAAGAATTATTGTATTATATTAAATGAATGTGGGTTAATGTAGAGCTGTGTACACATTTCCAATACAGTCATCGCCATGATTTTCAAAGATGATTCCTAGAGAACGACGAGCAACAACGATGGGCAACAACGTCGAGCTTCAATGTTGCAAAGGCGATGACGTTGAATTACACCACACTTATGATCAAGAAGATGAGCATCGTGATGCACGGTGGCTGATTAGGAAATCAGTTAAATAACTAAAATGAATTCCCACCTAAGTGTGATTACATAAGGCCTATAATAATATTTCCTCCATTAAACATATAGAAGGTTTAAAAACATCGTTAAAATATTGTAAAAGAAAAAAAATCTTAAAAAAAGTCCAAGATAAAGACAAGAACTATGATTTCTTCTGACTATCTAGCTAACGTCATTAATAATAAATCATCACGTTAATTCTAAAATTTACTTATACATATTAAGTCCCATGGAATTGAAGATTCACTCTGCAGATTTATGGTTTGATTTTGACTAATTATTCAAATGACATCTATATGATACAATAGGGCTATTCAGTTTTAAATTGATTGAATAACTTCATAGATTTTAACATTTTTCGAATAAAATTTCTTCTAGCTTACGATCTATGCTCAATATTTTCTAGAGCTAAGAGAGAGCTACTCTTTTAATCATGTATTTTTAAGCAACAATTTTTCCTGTGTTTAGATCGCCCGAATAGGTCTTACTTGTCAAGTTAGAAATTGATCATAATTGGTAAAAATATATATTGATTGATTTTTATAAATTTAAACATCTTGATTTTCTATTTGACGCAGCTTCATTTTAATGCAGAATTTCTTAATCCCTAGTAGCAATATGGTGTCATAATTATATTTATAAGTATGGCAGATAAATGTCATGCAGATATTTTGACTTGACTAAATATTTGAATATCTTAAGATATGATTGAGGAAATGCACAAGTATGAGTACAAGAATATTTGTATAATACAGATGACTTCATTCACTTAGCTCTATGAATGGAATAATCGCATATGCAAACCAGGGCATTGAATCCTTAGCTAACCAATGGGTTTGCTTACCATCTTGTTGCAATTTGTCTAGTTAGTGCAAGCGTCGACCGATGCACACTTATCATACACACACACACACGAGCATAGGGAGTCATCAGATACACCCAGTGATATGGTAGTTACCGGTAGCATTACTTAATATGTGTAAATTGTGTGGCATCAACTATTATGCATTGTATGTTATCTCTGACTATCAGAACTGCAGCTCTATCTTCAGCTTGCAACATGCTAATGCGTCCAACTCCCCACCTCTCCCTCTCTCTCTCCTCTCTCTCCCTCTCTTTCCGTCCTCTCTTCCCGGTCTACCCGGTCGCCAGGTCGTGCCTTTAACAATTTATCATTTGAGCATGACGCACGCATATCGCACACACATTCACACACGCACAACCGCACTACGCACACCAGTGCATATTGCCATTGAGCTCATCAGTGAGTGAGTTCGTGTGTGTGTGTGTGTGCGTGGGCCGCAGGCAAAGGCATTTAACATGCAGTTTATGTTTGCCACAAGATCTATTACAGGAAATTCACATATGCCGAGTACGCAATGGAATGTTGAGGCGCAAGTCGACCACGCCCACCGCAATCAAGCGAGCAAGTATACGACTAGGCGCACAAATTGCTGTAAGTGGGCATGGCCATGCGGCAAATCCAAATCGAGCAGCAAAACAAAACTTGATTATTTTGTGCGGTCTGGGACTGGGAACTGGGGCTCTGAAATCTGAGGTTTTCTGCCCCAAGGTGAAGGATTTGCATTAAATATTGCAAGCTGAAAGCCGCACACTTAACAAATATAACGCCTTCGAATTATGCAGTGCATCCTTGGGTCCTGGCCTTGCAATAAGCTTAGTTTATTGATAAGGAGTTTAGTTTGACAGTTTCAACCGAAAATGCAATCAAGTAAAACTCATTTGCAATAACTTTAATTACTTATTCATAAATCCACACAAAGGCAACTTTAATGTCCATTAATTCATGTCTATGGTTACTTATTTACAGTTGTCAATAAAATAGATTGATAGTTCACTTGTGTCGGTAATGATATGTACTTTAATTTCCCTGGAATTTTAATTGGCTCGATTTTAATTCAATCTGTCCGTTAAGCCATAGATTTATATCCGATGATCCCTGCTGATCCCTTATCCAAAAACATGTACATTGTATATACTTGCATTGAAATTCGCATGCACTGCTTGCTTTGCTACGTATTTAGAGCAAGGAGTGCATCATTGAACTGCTTGGCAAGAAGTGATCAGAAATTAGAAATAGTACAATTTCATTTTAATAAATTTTAAAAATATTTATCTGCTCCATAAAACACTAGATATTTTTATTACAATTTCAACAAAATTAGTAATTGTTTGTGTATTTTACCAAAAACAAATACAACATACTATATATCTCAAATTGTATAAATTATTCATACATTTTAATTTGCCTTACAAATAATTTCAATTTCAACTAAATTATGAATTCTTAATATATTTTATAAATAAATAATATACAATAAATGCAGAATTAAAAATATAAAATATAAAAAAAAAACTCAAATTTGGCCTTGATTTCAATTATCTATATTATCAGACTTTTTTCGACTGCTGTTGTATTTCATAAGACATCCAAATATATAGATGGTTTTCTGTTTACATAAAGTATCATAGATATAAAAAATATAAAACCTAAGTGACCAATAATAGTGAAATATCTTAAAAACGGTGGATGTAATGGTTTTTACGGGGATGGAAAGGGGCGTGGGAAAAATTTAAAACAAACTTGTCCTACTCAAACACCATTTTACTCTGTGTGCCTAATTTGGTTACTCTAGTCCTTATAGTCTCTACGATCCTTTTGTTCATACGGACGAACAGACAGACGGACAGAGGGACAGACTGCCTTCTTCTCCCTGTTACAGACATTATACCGAACACAACCGACCTTATTAATTACTTTTTAAGTAACGGGTAAAATAAAGCTATTAATGTATTCAATTATTAAAGAATATGAATACACTTGTTTGCAATTTAAAAGAAACTCATTTCATATATAGTTAATTGATTGCGCGCTTTGGTCAACAATCTGCATATAAACTTTATTTGTGATAACTTTAATTACTATTAGTGCTGCCAGCTACACACACAAGCAGTATCAACAACAACACAAATATCACCAACAACAAGAGAAACAACAACTGCAGTGTCACTTGGCAATCAAATGAAAATAAGCGAAGGCGAGTCTTAAAACTGGATTGAGGGGGATGGAGCGGAATGGTGTGGGGTGTGTTGCACCCTCAAAATCAGCTCTCAATATAATGCGGCGGAAGCTTTTGTGAAATCCTTACGTCCAACTTTTTAATACGAAAACTTTTGCTGAGTTTAGTATAAAAGCAACAGAAACAGCAGCAACAGCAGCAGCAGCAGCAACAACAGCAACAGCAACAAGGACAACAACAAAAGCAATTGCAACAGTCACTTGGTGGACTTGTTGTGGGCAGACGACAACCACAGCAAGTGCCCAGGCCCAGCATATTGCATGTCCTTATGTCCAGGACAGAGCATCATCTACAGCTTCATCTACAGCTCCATCTACAGCTCCATCTATATATGTCTCTCTCTCTCTCTCTTTCTCGCTCTCGCTCCGGTTGTGGCACCGACTCGAAGCCTCAGTTGCTAACTCCGGGCGACCAAAGCCACTTGAGCAGCACAGAAAACTAACTTAATCTTGTTTACATTCTATGACGAGTTATGAAAATGAAAGGATTAAGCGAGCCACAAACAAACGCACCAACAAACCGACCAACAAACCAGCACGCACACACACACACACACACACACACGCACACACACACACGCACTTATATAGTGATGCTAACTCTGGGCCACACATGCTTAAGCGTGGCTTATACAAACAAAACTTACGCATGGAAAACCCAATGAGGGGCAATACTGTAATTTAGCTAGTGTCGAAGCTAATAATGCCCAGGGAAAGGCTTTCATCAATCTCAGCTCTGACAAATTGAAATCAAATTCAAGAATTTACTGCAGTGTCATGAAAATAAATACAAAATATTTATGTACAGTGACACACAACATTTTGTGAACCGGTGCACTGTAAATTCTATGCAATTGTCTCGATATATATTAACTGCAAAAGCATTGAAATTTAAAAATTGAAATAAACAAAAGCACTTTCTTAATCGGATGAGGAATTCTTGAATTCTTGGTCTAAAGGAAATATTTCCGATGATAATCAAATATAAAATAATTTAATAAATTTACTGCGCAAAATTTAAGACTTTTTGAATTCTATGATTGATTTCTATGACTGCATTTTTACTTGTTTTTAGAAGTTCTTTTTGGAGTACATATAATGATGAGTTTTTTTCAATTAAATAAATTCACATTTTTGTGTAAGGTAATAATATAAAATTGATTCTTTTTAACTTGTCTATGAATATGATAATTTCTACTTATTTTCATTATGGCGACTGTATCTTCTATTTCTTTACGGTTAAGGTTAGATATGAATTCTTTTTAGTTGAATTTAAAATCTGATTTCTATTGACATCGACGGCTTATTTAAATTTTATTTTTCGAACTTGGGACTCGAACCTAAGTTATCGACTGATGCCTTAAATAATGAGTCCAAGTGTCATTAAATACATATGAGATTAATGCTCAAGATAAAACCCTTTTACTTGTTTTTAGAAGTTCTTTTTGGAGTACATATAATGATGGGTTATTTTCAATTAAAAAAAATTCACATTATTGTGTTAGGTAATAATATAAAATAGATTTTTTTTAACTTGTCTATGAATATGATAATTTCTACTTATTTTCATTATGGCGACTGTATATTCTATTTCTTTACGGTTCAGTTTAGATATGTATTCTTTTTAGTTGAATTTAAAATCTGATTTCTATTGACATAAACAGCTTATTTTAATTTTATTATTTAAACTTGGGATTCGAACCTAAGTTATCGACTGATGCCTTAAATAATGAGTACAAGTGTCATTAAATACATATGAGATTAATGCTCAAGATAAAACCCTTTCATAGCATTTTCTCCATTTGGATGTTCACGGAGGCAGAAAAGAAGCACAACAAGGAGTAGAGGCAACCAACAAAAGCCATAACCAGCTGTAAGTATGGCTCCAGCTCCAGCTGTAGTTATCGTTGTACTTATAGTCTTTTGCCACACCCAACCGCAGGTATTACCGCCCACTTCTGTCCTTGCAAATTAGTTGCATTCGAGTTTTATTTCTGGTTTAAGTTGCACGCTGTATACATTTCATAAAAAGCCAAACGAATAAGCAGCACACGGACCTGTATAGAGCTGCACCGCAACCTCAACCTCCCCCAAGCAGGTGTGTGTGTGTGTGTGTGTGGCGACACTGCAGTGCACTGTTCTGGGGCTTTTACCGTTGTTTATAAAATTCTCATTTGTGCGGCAGCCGCAATGTTCCGTTAGTTCTGTTTGTTTATTTGTTTGTTTGCGCTGTTGCCTGCCCCATAATTTTGAAGTGTAAAAATATTTTGCATTGCGGTCTGCGACACGTGCACAACGCATCCATCAATGCTCCCGTTGTCTGGCCACGCCCACCGTCCACCGCCCACCTCTCTCGACCAAGCAGCGCCCTTTTTAACACACTCGAAATTTAATTTGCACATCATCGATAAACAGTCGACATTGATGGAGGGAGTGGCCTGATCGTCCGTCAGTCTGGCAACGTGCAGAGCATGTCTATGATGTGTGTGTCTGGGCGTCTGTGTGTGTGCCTGTGTGTGTGTGTGTGTGCCAGCAAAAGTTTGTAAGCACTGTATATGAATATTGAATGCGCTTCAGCCAACTTGTCAGTTAGTTCAGTCCATTTGACTATCGATGTGGCAATAAGTTTGGCAACACTTTTCGGCTATCTGAGAATTTCTAGTCTATTATGTGTCGAAATTTCATATTGATTTTAAGAATTGTTTCTAACATATTTGGAATAAATTATTTTAAAGCTCGCAATGGCTGCGGTCGAGACGTCGACTATTGGAAGTATACTTTTGACCAGGTTGATTGCCATTAAGTAAGATTAATATGATAGTTAATAATAATAAACAACGTTATTCACCAACAAACACTCAATATGTCTGCAGTAAGAGTGGGGCTTATAGAAGTCAGTGCGACAAATTTGCTAGCTCTAGCTATTATACTTTCTGATCAAGAAGAAACATACTTCTTTGACTCGGAGATGTCTTCTTTCCTTCTGTTACATACAGTTCAACGAATATACCCTTTTACTTATTAGTTAAGTAGCGGGAATACATTTATCTCTTGGATAATGTTGAAGATTGTGTTCAATTGGTTTTCAATAACCTCCTGCACTTTGAACCATTGATCCGTTTATATAGTCGTATATGATCAACTCTATGACTCTGAAAAGTTTCTGCTGCCAAGCACGTTTTCAAGTGTTCTAA
This sequence comes from Drosophila sp. st01m, assembly GCA_018901795.1. NCBI lineage: Eukaryota > Metazoa > Arthropoda > Insecta > Diptera > Drosophilidae > Drosophila > Drosophila sp. st01m. Next base: position 2,671,114 of record JAEIFG010000269.1, read on the forward strand.
CAGGAATAACAGGATTATTATGCTTTCGGTCTGGCATGACAGAACCGTTAGTCTTGCTTGGGAAGCCCACATTATAGCCTGTAGTGTGCTTGGGGAACTCATTTTGATATTGTATAAATTGTGGCGAGTATTTATTGTATTTAATGTAAACTTACCACTTACCACTTGGCACTTTACAAGTGCAAATAGGCACGCAAGGGCCACGTGTTGCATCTCCGAGTCTGACATGTATGTGGCATGCTTGCCACCTGCCACCTGCCTCCTGCCTCCTACCACCCGACAATGCATTTACTTTTGATGAGTTGACGAAGTTTGTGGTCAACAACAATTTGATGCAGTTTATAGATATGATTCCAGTTTTGCATAAATAAAACGAAATGCATAAATAAGCGAGTCAAATCTTCAATTCTAATTGGAAGAACTCAAATCAATCTTATAATTTAATCAAATATTTATAAATAATATTAAAAGTCTAGATATTAATTATTATTGAAAGACACTTTGCAAATTCCAATATAATACAATGTCTTCAATTTATAAGACAGTTTAAATTTACGTCGATTTGATAAGAATCACACCAGATTTTTGATAAGCTTGTATTTGTATTTTATATAGTGAATATGAATTTAATTAACACAATAAATACACTTATGATAAATATATATTTTTTTATCAAATTTGGCAACAAATTGTTTAAGATTTTTTGTAGCCGAATTAAAACAAATAAGATATGACCGTTAACTCTTAGCCTCGCTCTATTTTCGAATGTGTTGAGGATTATGAAATATTTGCGAAATTCATATTAAAAATGAGTGGCTGTAAAATGCGTTTGCATACCAAAATACCCGCGTGTCTATTAAAAAGCGATGGAATCGCGATGGAATCGGGCTTCAGCGATGCGCAGATGTAAAAATGTTTTTTTGGATGCCACACAGAGTGCCACGCCCACACGAGCAACACGGCCATCGCCTATGTTAGCCAGGCCTGCACGCACATTTGCGGTTCATAATTTGCGTGCCATTTTTGTTTGTTGATGGACAAAATCAACACATGCAGCTACAGCAACATCAACAGCAAAAGCAACAACAACAACAACACCAACACCAAGAACAATAGCAACAAAAAAGCTCGGCTTTCAACTTGAATTTAAATTAAAATGCAAACGCTGCGAAGGCAAATTACATCCAACCAACTATAAATAAATATGAATATATGTACAAACATACACAAATGTACGTGCGCATTAATATATATAAAGTAGGAATAAATGAATATATAAATAAAAGTGTGCATGAACTTTATATAGACGATAAATATTGATTGTACGGTCCCGTTAATTTTTACCAATTATGACCGCTTTACACACAGTCACACACACACTCGCACACACACTCGCAATTATGTACAAATGAGTATGAGTATTTCAACCTACATATGTAGTATTTACATAATGTGTGCATATAAAGCACATGTGACCAGCTGTCTGCGGACCTCTTATTATTCACATATACTTATTTTTTATTGTGAAATAAGTCTTAATAACAATCACATACTTTTGCAGTGGCAACTTCTCGACCATATGTTAAAATGGGCCACTGAGTACCATTTTTCAATAAACTTACACCTTGTAAGTTGCAAGTTAGTTAATCAGTCTGCCAATAATGTTAAAAATTGCATTAATTAATTAAATAATATTTTTATTTATATTTAAAGCTGTCAACGAAGCAACTGTTAGTGTTACTTTCCTCAAGATATGTAGACCTTTCTCAAAGTAGACAATTAAGTTGTTGATTAAGAAATTTGTCTATATTTCTTTAACTTTATTTTGTCTAAAGAATTTCACAAGAATAAAAAATCATAGAGAAATCCACCAAATTATAATACAGATGATTGCTATAAATAAGTTATTAATTGTTAAATTTTATAACACAACGCAGAGCAAATGTAAATCAGAGTTGTAGTATTAAAATCTGTTTAGTTTTAAGATAGCTTAACAAAACTGACAACATATGCATCTGTTTGGTTTAATTTATCCAGATATTGATTAAAATCGTTCTACTAAATACCATAGAAAATTAAGCTTTAGTATGAAAATCATCGTTGTTTGGGATAATTAGTCCTTATTTAGGGATGAACATTTTTAATGTTTCTAAATGTATCAATCTGACAGAATTGATAGATTTTGTTCAAAACCAGAACGACAATCTAATTTTTGAAACCAATTCTAAAGTGGTCATTAAATATAACTAGAGGTGCAACAATTTGAGATCAATTGCCAGAGGTATAGTTTATGGAAGAATCTTTCATCATCTTTATCGACTTTAAGTCAACTGAAACCCGTGCAAGTCTCTCTCGCATATGCTCGGCTTTCTTTAACTATCTGGAATAACTCGGGACTGTCGCATAATATTATTTTAATTAATTATACAAAATAAAAACGCAGCCAAAGACCGTTTAAAGCAATGTGCAGCAGATGCGAACTGGCAGCTTTCAGACCGATTTGCATGTCGTTCGCACTTTTGTCCATCTTCAGTCTTCCTTGTATCCCCGTCCTGCTTTACTCCTTTTCTCCATCTCTACCAAGGCATATGTGGCGTTGTCTCGCTCAGTATCTGTATCTTATGTGCCAAACCGCTTGTATACCGCTTGTATCTGGGCTGCGTTTCCTTAAACTTTCCGCCAGCATCCGACGGTTCAGCGTTTCTCTGTTTGCTTGGCTGGCAATTATGAGAGGCAAAATAAAAATAGCATTTTTAGCGCTCTGCTGCAAGTTTCTCACAGCAAACTTTGGCCAAAAAGTGCGCAAAAACTGAGAGAGTGATCTTTAAGGGAATCGTTTAACTCAAAGATACCCTGTTGCTTTTACCGAATGATACTTTTTGTATAATGTAGAATTTCTGGATTTATTTTCTGATAAATCGATTAAAAATAATTGTTGAATGCAGCACAGAGTATACATTTTCAATGCTACTATAATATACCCCTTTGTAGGCGGCTTCTTATTACACGGTATGTAAATGAAAATAAAATGAAAGCAGCAAAGAGTGTCTATAGATTTTATGCTGTAAGTTGGTTTACTTGGGGACGGCGACGCCGTTTTGCAAATGACAAAAAATTTTTAGTGTAATTATCTTTTGAATAATTAAAGAAAAACGTTGGCAAAGCTTAACAAGAAGATGCAGGAGAAGAAGGAAAAAGCAGAGCACAAAAATTGTGCCAGCAACAGGACTAACATCAGGACGACCGAAGAGAGTAAAAATATATGAGAAAATAAAACCCACACACACACAGACCTTCAAGAGGGAGCTGATAACTAAAGCTGAAGCTGCTTTCGCCTTGGCCCTAAGCCACACCGCCCACACCCCGCACCTCCTACTCCGCAGCCACAACATATTTTTAAGTTTCTTCAGTTCGCCTTCTTTGCATTTGCTGCCTTTAGGCGCCCAAGGGCGTGGTCCACAGTCATACACCCAACAAACACAACCCAACACCTAACACCCACCACCCACCGCCCACCGCCCATCTGCTTAGCGTTCGAAGCACACGCTCTGTAATTTGCATCAAGTTATGCTCATTATGCGCCAATTATTTATGTCAAATGAGAAAAACGCTGCCAAATTCGAATTCGAAGCGGGAATGAGTCCCAATTTAATAGGTCGATTGTGTAAGGTGAACCACAAATTGGGGGAAAATTAAAGATGAAGAGGATTACAACCACTAGACGATTTGGCCAAGAGGTATTCCTAAAAAAGCTAGATGCCAAAAGCGTACAAATGCATTCATTCATAAATATTCCTATCTAAATTTTGAGCTCTCCTGCTTGCAACAGTTTGTAGTGTTTCCATTTTTCACACCAAAAGGGGGAGGGGAAAGAGATCTCTGGGTGGACATTACTCAAATGCTTCGCGTTGTTTATATTTAGTTTCTGTTTAATTTCCTGAAGCATTTTGACGGGGCGAAATGGGTTAAGAGTTGCATATCGGAGTGTGAGTGAGTGAGGATGGAAGTGGCGCTGTCTCCAGTTACACGTCAACTGGGGAGAGACTTCGCTGTCTTGGGGACCAGACGACTTGCAAGTTGATGCCTCGCTGGCCCTGTTGACACGCCATTACTGCAGCTAATTAGAGGAGCGACCCAGCGGGAGCCACCAGAGTTGGAGTTGCAGGAGTTGGCAGTGCCGAAGGGTGCCAAAGGATTCCAGCAACTATCTGTGCTGGCTCGACCTGTCATGTGACATTGTTGACGCCTCGCACGTTGCTGTTGCCGTTGCCGTTGCTGTTGTTGCCTGACTGCCTGACCCCACTTCACGCGATGCCTGTCAACTTCCTTCCACTTCCAGCTCTCATTTGTGTGGCATTTCCGGTACAATGGCGGGCACAATGGCGGGAAGCCCGCACTCGACTTGTTTGTTGGCGACGTTTCGCTTTCCGCCGCAACTAAATCATTTGTGAGTAGACTGTTGCCGTCACACTCACCTACTCTCCCTCTCCCTCTCCCTCTATCTCCATCTCCATCTCCATCTCCATCTCCATCTCCATCACCTTCTCCACAACCATCAGCATCGCATCTAGACTGTTGCAATTGTCTTTCCTTTCCTTTCAAATAGTTTCGTGTGCCAGCAAAGAGCCAAAAGTTGGCACAGTTAATTCATGAGATTTCACGGTTTATCTCACAGAGCTCCCATCTCCGTGCCCAACTGTCCACTGACGCTCCTGGTCCATTGTTTCTCTATCTTTCTATTCCTCTTTCTTTCCCTCCCTTCCGCCTCTGCTTAGCCATTTTCCTGTGCGTCTTCTCCGAGCTTCGCATGCTTTGCAGTTAATTAGAAAACTATTCCGCGTGCGGCGGTTTGCCAACTTTTGAACTCTCCACTCGACTCGACTCAACTCAACTCGACTCAACTCGATTCAGGAGCGTCGTTTAATTATAATTTCCGGAAAAGTTATGTTTATCCTTAATATATGTTTAATCTTGCTCACTTTGTTTAACCCGCGGTCTGAATTTGCTTCTTTATTCAAGTTTCTAATGCCGCGCTGCACTTTTATTTTCTTTTAGCTGCCAGCTAAAAGTCTATTCCTACCTACTAGTCAATTAAATAGAATCATTTTTAAAAATAACTGGCTTCGAATTCTGATACGCAAATATGCTATGGAACTGAATGTTTTAAGAATCATGCTCATAATAATAAATGTTTCAAAAAATGTTAATGTAGAAAGCTTATCTTAAATTTTTTGGTTCCGATTTTCAATTAAAGGATTAAAGGTTTTATATATATGAGAGATATCTTGAAGTAAAATGTGTAGAAATAGATGTCAAATTTAAAAAAATTTCTTTTTAATACAATTTAAAGAGACTTTTAAAAACCAGCCTGGTGTCTCTCAAAAATATATTTCAACCTGTTAAAAGTAGCTATTCATTTTCCTCATTTGTATACAATTTATTTTAGTATAATTTAGAACTAAGTGGATAGTCTCCAGTAAAATTTGAGCTTTTAGAACCTGTGCCTTATGGTATTATGTTTTCTGACAAATTCGATGGACTGGGTGGGACTCGAACCCCGTTTTTTCGAACTAGTCAAAATTTTAAAATAAAATTTTTAATATTGAATCTCAAATGACTTGGTTTGGTTTAGTCAGTCAGTCAGTTGATCAAAGAGTTTGTTATATGTAAATTTAATTTAAATACATTATTTTATTGCATGAAATAGAAAATCAAGATAAAAGAAAATAATTTTCTGGATTAATTAGAAATTACGTACCATTTTAAGCTCGTTTCATCGGACATTAACACATTTTCAATTCCAATTTACGCTTTTAAGTGGAAAAGTTGTATAGTTTTTTGTTAGCTGGAAGCATTTGATTTGTTTACAAAATATTTAAAATATTTACATGATAGGCTACAAGGTATGTACACTAAATATGCAGTCACGTTATTCCTCCTTCTATGGTTTCAAATAATTGTATGAAAGTCGAACAATTTGTAAACAAATTTTACACGCACTACACAAAAAGTCGCCCTATCAATTTTGTTGTTTGTCGCTTCGTTTTGGAGCAGTAACCGCAAAGTGTTTTCTTTTCCTTGACTTTTTATTTGTATTCCAGTTGGAATTTATTGCATGCAGCAACTGATTTGATTAGAAACGCCCATTGCTGGCTCATGGCCCATACTGCCCACCCCCTTCAATCTTGATATACCCCGTCCCGCCCCTTTGGCGTAGCCTTCAGTTGAACGCTTTTGAGGGCCGCCTGCCCAAAAGCAATCTCTTAATTTGTTTACAAGCTTTGCTTTTGGCTTTCTTTGCCAATCCTCGTTCGTTACCTTCTTGCGTCCCTGCAACCGGCTGTGTGCTAGTTTTGCCGCACTTCTCAAAACCTCAAAAATATGTAAAAAGCCAAAGACTCGACGTCGACTCGTTTGCAACATTTGCAGCCAGCGTTGAGGCAACCAGCCTCTGTCTCTGCCGCTGCCTCTGCCTCTGATACAGATCTTGCTTTTATTTGTTACTTAGCATATTTTCACCTTGAGGGCAAGCAATCTCCCACTAGATACACCCACACACACACACAAAAAACACCTACACTCATACATACATCCACACTCATCTAGTGCTTGGCAGAGTAATAAATATTTTTTGCAGCACGCTGCTTGGGCGCCTCAGCTTAAAAACATTTTTTTGCAACCCGCAGCGACGCAGCTTAAATTTTGCCCTTTTTATGCACTCGCATCGAGTGAGTGTACCACGAATATGCAAAGAGATTGGTAACAGAGAGAGATAAAGAGATAGATAGGTAGATATATTGACAAAAAGATAGACAGACCAGATAGATGGATAGATAGATAGATAGTTAGATATGTAATTAAACGGATACAAATGTAAATAAACAGTCTTCGCACTGCATTCGTCACTAGCGGAAGTGATAGATAGATAAAAAGAGAGAGATGAGGACAGAAAGAGTGAAATAATAATTTACATAGATAGATAGATAGATAGATAGATAAAGAGAGAGAGATGAGGACAGAAAGAGTGAAATAATAATTTAGATAGATAGATAGATAGATAAATAGAGAGATGAGGACAGAAAGAGTGAAATAATAATTTAGATAGATAGATAGATTAATAGAGAGATGAGGACAGAAAAAGTGAAATAATAATTTAGATAGATTATCTATCTATCGATAAATAGAGAGAAGAGGACAGAAAGAGTCAAATAATAATTTAGATAGATTATCTATCTATCGATAAATAGAGAGATGAGGACAGAAAGAGTGAAATAATAATTTAGATAGATAGATAGATAAATAGAGAGATAAGAACAGAAAGAGTGAAATAATAAATTAGATAGATACTATCGTTATGTTAATTTAGACAACCTAACTGTGACTTATAGATATTTTGTTTAGATGTTTTGATATTAAACAATTTTATTCATCTATCTGATGATATTACATAATAAATATGTAATTATGTTTCAGATAACTACCCGCAAATGTGGAAGTATGATTTCTATCGATATTTTTTCCATTTTATAAAAACAGCTACACACTTCTTTAATGCCTTTTATCTTAGAGTATTCAATTCTTCTTTTGGCATTAGTGAAAGATTACATTTCCTTTTCACAATAATCGTTCGTTGACTTTCCTTATATTTATATATTTTTTGTTTTGTCATATATAGTAGGTGAATTTATGTGAATTGTTGAATTTAAATGATTGAATTGGCAAATACTTTGCATCCCGTTATGGGTGGAAAGCGAAAGAGAGAGGGAGAGAAACAGAAACAGTGAAAGAGAAGTACAACTGAGGAGCAGCCATTTGCAAAAATATGAAAATTACCTTTAATATGAAATGGCAGACAGAGTCAAACATTTTTTCACATTTCCACGCTGCCATCTAAATAGGCCGTAAAGGGCAGACAGCCAACAAGAGCCAAGTAGTCGGACAGAAAGACAGGCGAGCAGACTGACTGACAGACAGAGAGACAGGCGTTCTATTTTATTTTGCTTTATGCCTTTATATTCTGTTTTGTGTTTACATAAAAGTGAAGTGAGGCAGATTGCGCTCGAGTGCGTTAATCAGCGCTTCTGGGCAGGGACACGGACCAGGACCAAGACCAGGACCAGAACCATAAGCAGAGCAGCGACTGGAAGGCAAAGGGGGCACGGAAATGGAAGAGGGGGTGGGGGGGCAGTGCGCGTTTTAAATCAACTTCAGCTGGGAACTTTACGTTGACTTTTTTCTCTGCTGCTGGCGCTGCTGTTGGTCAGGGCTCTGACAAAACAGATTATACTGATTTCATGCTGGGAAAATCAAAAAATGAACGTGCGGCAATTTACATACTTAAGTTTTGCTTTACCCCGCTTTACCCCCGCCCGCTTGGCAGTCCCCGATTAACTAAACTCCCTGGGGTTGGTCCACAAATTTATTGGCCACATGTTTTGTGCTACCTTCGTGAGTTGTACAATTTGCCTTTTGACAATATGTATACGCATTATACTTTCTGAGTTTGGGATTACAAGGAATTTCCGGGGATTCCTTTTTAATTGAATTTCTTTCGGCTGTTTGTTGTCATTGTTGTTATTGTTTTTGTTGTTGTCATAGCTGCTTTGCATTTTTTGCACTCTTATTTATACCGAACCGCATTCCATGCCTCCCACGGTCAGATAATTAAAATGACCGTAGGGCAAACCAATTTTCATAGCATACTTTTTGGGTCCGTCGAATTTGGCGAGTGTTTTGATTGTTAGGTGTTTATTTTGAGCAAAACGAATGGACTGTTTACACTCGATAATTTCCATAATAATCAGGAGCCCACCAACATTAATAATCATATTATAAGGAGCCTCTGAGCCAGTCCATGACTCACTGCGGACGAAGATGTAAACAGAAGAAGGCACAGCAAAAGAGACAAAGTAACATTAGAACACTTAAACACTTAGCTTCTCCCAATGCATTTTAGTAGAAGCAGCTCGGAAAATGGTTCCACGTCTCTAGCCACCAACCCCAGAGCAATCATCACTTTACTTTTCTCTCTCTGTCACGGACGATCCAAGAATAAATTTCGCCAAGTTCTATCATTGTGCTCCATGAAAAACGAACAGATTTAGAACTTGTTAAAATCAATTAAATTGTTGGATTATTTTATGCATTTATTATTATTATGAATATGGTGATAAGCTCTAAGAGAAGTTTATAAAACATTATTGTGACTCTGGAAATATATTTGTAAAATAAACAATCTGTTTCCAAATATGATTGTCATTACAATCTCTAACAATTTTGAAAAACCGTCAATTAATTTAACTTTTTCTGGAACAGCCCAAAAGCAACATGCATATGAGAGAGAAAGAGTTGAAGCTGTGAGGGAGTGTGTGTGTGTGTGTGTGTGTGTGTGTGTGTGTGTGTGTGTGTATTGCAGATTTCTTGTATACTCAGCATGTCTGCTGTCTTTGTATTTGTATGAGTGTGTGTGTGTTTGCCTCTGTGTCTGTATGTGTTGCTGTACCAGCTCTTGTTATTTTTATTGTAGCTCTGATTCGCGCTTTATTGCATTATAATTGAATCTTGAAGCGCACAACTAACGCAGGAAACGATGGCTGACTGGTTGCCTTTCCCGTTCCTCATTTCCCTCTCGGCCTCGTCGTCGATGCCTTGTGGCAGCTGCTTCCCCTCCCGCGCTTTTTCTGCCCACAGCTGCTGCACTTAATGCCAAGTGTTTAAAAAAAATAGAAGCGAAGTAATATTTACTTACATCCCTTGCCTCACTCTGCCCGCCTGCCAACCAGGCATCCATCTATCCCACCTCCCCCACTGGTTTGCCGACCGTTCAGTGTTCAGTGTTCAGTGTTCACCATTCACCATTCACCTCACACTTCTCACCTCACTCACCGCTCATTTTGCTCATTGCGAGCGAAATGCAATAAAAATTGTTTTCCCATAGACGACGACGACGACGACGGCGACGGCGACGCGCAGACTAAGCAAATGTTGTTGGAAATGAGCTATAAAAACGGGAAATTGTATTTTACAGTAAATTTTTGCTACACACAAACTAGCTTAAGTCCTCGATTCACTATCCCCATCCCCATCCTTCTCCACTTGCACGTCAACGCCTTTCATGGGGCTGTCGCAGATAATCCGTTGCTGAGTTGGCTTGTCTTGACTTGGCTTGACATTGGCTTTGGGTCGACGCTCTGTTCCGTTTGGTTCAGCATGGTTCAGTATGGTTCGGTATGGTATTTCTCCGCCCACTTTCCGGCTTTAGTCTCGGATGCATCTAACGTGGCTTATAAGCTGCCAATATTAAAATGATGACAAGTTTATGGCAAAAAGGCAACGAAAAAGGCAGCAGCAAAAATGCAATTCATGGCAAGCTGATGTCTCGTGGCTTTATTTTCATTCCGCTGCCGCTGCCGCTGCCACTGCCCACTTCCTCACCACCCACCTCTCAAAACAGAATACAGAAAATTTTAGCAATGAGAATTATAAAGTAGCTGTCCCTGTTGCCCCTCTCCTCAAATGATGAAAATGAAAGATGGTCAGATACTCAGAAAGTTGCTTCTGTGCCACTCGATATCGAGAGAGTAAACAATTTTTCATGGGCTCCTATTTGAGTTACTCTCTCTATGTGAAAGTATATCCTTACGATACATTTATAATAAATATAGTAATGCAATATTATTTCTGTTTTCTATGTTATCCATAGCCGTTTCTCCCCTGTATTGAAAGTGTTGCTAATTGAAATTTTATTGCATTTAATATTTGATGACATAATAATAATAATTTGAATGATAAGCACCGTGAATAATTTTATTAATATATATATTACATTTAAATCATGTGAGTTTAATAAATTTACAATGTTCCAGCGATATTTTAGTTTCAGGCAAAACAAATATGTCAAAAATAGTTCATCTTTGCAAATTCTATTATTTTATTTGAATTCCGCAACATATTATACTCCTATTTTACTCTAGTTCGGTTTCTAGCCCCATTCTTGCAACCCTGGCTAAGAGGAAAAGCGAGAGGAGGGAGGGAAAAAGAAACATAAATAACTGCGCAGTGTTTGTGCCATTTTGGTTGCCACATTTGAATAAAATATGAATAAAAACCGAAATGCATTTAGTTGGTTGCGCCGGGAGGGGGCAGGTATAGACAGCGCAGTTGAGGGGGCAGCCCATCAGTCTATCTCCCTCCCGCTGCGGCCATTTTGTCACCTTTTCGCCTTTGAAAGGTCTTACTGTAAGGCCGTGCTCGTGCCGTCATCGTCGTGTGCTCATCTTCTTCCCTTCTGCCTATCCGCAGTTCCCAACGACGCCGCACAGTGGTCCGAAGGACTTCAAATATAAAAGTCTTAACTATGCAATAGTAAGAAATTCATTTATTCTCCCATCAGCTTTGCAAAGTTTTTTCAAGCTTCTGAGTAGATCTCAGCTACTACAAATGTTTTAGCACTTGTCACCATTCAACACTTCTATTTTGTATTATTTGATACTGAAAAGTATTTTTTATTTACCTTAGCGTATGCATTACAAATTTAATTTATTGTGTTACATTAAAATATATTACATAAGTATGTGTTATTTCTGAAATATATAAGAGCAGCAATATAAAATGACTTTCAAATTAGACTGTCATTCGTAATCTTTCGAAAACCATGAGGTTATAAGGTAGCTTTTAATATTATTTTTCTGAATATGTAACATCAACTTGTTATATATGTGGAACATTTTAAGAATTCGACGACTCCCATTTAGAATGAAGTGTGGACTCGGACTTTTGGTCCTGTATTTAAATAAAGAAATATATATTATTCTAAGAACTATAAACTTGAAGTAAACTTAGTTATTTTTCAAAGATATTATTTAATGCTAATGCTCCTTCATTTGCACCAATGTGCGACGGACTCTCCATCGCATACAAATACGATAATATTTGCATTCAGTTGTGCCTCTATCCTTGTTGTAGTAGCTTTTTTATTTTGTCGTCAAAACGTCAGCGGCGTTGTCGCCGTCGTCGTCGTCGTCGTCATCGTCGCCCTGGTTGTCCTTGTCTGGAGTTCGTTCCGGCGCAGCGTTCGCTTGGCTTAATTTTGGCTAGGGAAAAGTGCATAAAAAATCTGCGGCGAATTTGCAATTTGAATTCGACTGTGAGCCAGTTCCCAGTCGCAGTTACCGACTTCCTTCAGCTCACCTCTACCCTCTACCCTCTCCCCTCTCCCCTGGCTAATGTCTCCTGTCATCCGTCCTGTCTCTACACTATATGTGACTGTGTTGCTGTCGCCTTTATTGAGCCCAGAACATGAATTGGGCACGGGTCTGGTCTTGTCTAGTCTGTCTCTGGTCTCTGGTTTATGGTCTATGGTCTATGGTCTTCGTATTCCCGTTTCTCGAGCGTCTTGACAGCCAGTCAGGCGGCTATTTAGGAAGTAATTTTCGCGCTTTCATCGCAACTTCTTTTTCCTACTTTTGTGTGTCTCTGTTTGTCTGTCTGTTTGTCTGTCTGTCTGTTTGTCTGTCTGTTTATCTGTCTGTTTGTGGTTGCTTTTGGGCACGTTATTCACGTTAGCCGTTATTTGAGCTGCCGCTTCCCTCTTGCCCGACCTTCCAACTCAAATACTGCTCAACAAGCGCCTTTAATGCATTTTTTAAAAAGCCAAATGCGCAAATTGAATGCGCCTCGCTCGACATTCCTGCGGTGTCCTGGCAGATGGGGCACGTACTCTCCCAAGCTCCCCAACGCAGGATAGAAGACATGGACAGTAGCCAGGAGAGAGGATTGGGGATAGGGGAGAAGACTAGAGAGAAGACTGAGAAACACAGGCCGCAGAACGACACGCAGGCATAATTTCTGCTGCTGCACTCAAGCTTAATGAATATTTCAACAGTCATACTCTCGTCCATACATAAATACATAATACACATGTTATACTTCTGTATATACGACTACGTATGTTGTGTATGTGTGTGTGTGTAGTTGCATATGGTTGAATTTGTACTGTAGCATCAGTTAAATGTCAAGCTAAATGAGCATCCAAATGTCGCCAGTCTGCCTCGGGTTTTCTTGTTTTTTGGGTGTGCATCAAAGTGTTCAAATTGGTTTACGAATTTGCAATAATGTTATATGAATTTCGAAAAGTCCATGATTTTCATCAGCATTAGTACTATCGCCCTGCTCAACAAACCTATCCAAAGATAAATGATTTTCAGGTCCATTTTTCAATTAAGTAAATAACCTTTTATTTATAATTCATTATTTGTTGGAGTTAATTTTACACTTTCCGATCTTCAGCAATTAGGAAGGAGACAGATAATATTATTAGATAACGTTATTTACCAATAATACTTACTTACTTACTTACTTAATAATACTTACCGAAATATCTTAAAAATTGTGTATGTATGGAGGGGATCCTTTGAGATCATTTTGTTCATACAGACGAAAGTACTTTGTTACGAACACAATATACCCTCTTACTTATTTTTTAAGTTACGAGTATTAAAATTAAAGTAGTAGCTTTTTGTATACTTTTAAGACTTGACTTCTTTGAGACGTTCGAAATTTTAGGAAACAAATGTATTAATATCAAAACGAATCAACAATAAATATATATGTTGACTTGATTATATACGAACATTGATTATTATAATAAAAAAATGTTTCTCAATTCTAAGATGTGTTCTCTAACTTTAAGAATTTAATGTTCTCCAAAATTCTTAGTTCTGAAGTCAAAATCTTGATTTTGGGACCATTTTTTAAAAGTCCACGACCATCTTTAAATCATTTGCAATTTTAAAAAATTAAAGTTTTAGGAAAGCTACAAAATTGTTAGTTTGTTTTTATTCACATTAAAACTAATTCGGATTACTTTATATTCATTAGATTTCGGAAACATTTAACAATTTAGTATTGCAACAAATTAATGTAATGTGAGCAACTTTAACATATAATTTCAGTTGCACATTATTTTTATATACGTATTTAAAACTATATGCCACATTCCTTACATTTTTCACAGGGTATTGTTGTGGTGAGCTTTACTCTCGCAGAGACCATTTAAATGGTGTTTCGATTTAATGTTGCGGCTGTGTAAAAACAACATTAAAAGCAAAGTCGATATTAAGAAGTTATTTAAAAAAAATGTTAAAAGAGAAGCTTATATTATATGTTGATTTAACTGTACAACAAACCTTTTAACGGAAAATCTATTGCTATAATTTTTCTTTCAACGCATTAAATAGTTTTTCAGCCAAGTGCAAATGTATTTAATACATTTTCCTCTTGGTCTCTATTTAATTTGCTCTGCGCCATCTTATAATTAAAAATGCACCTCAAACCAGATTTCCACAGTCTCTTCTCACAACTGACCTAATCTGAACTCTTTCTACATGAGGCAAACGCTCAACATGAAGATTGTGGCAAACCCATTAGCCAGTATCATATGAACCTCCTTCCAGGGAACACAGAGCCAACCACAATTTAATCTCTGTGGCATTATGTGCCCCAATCCTCAATCCATATTGCCCTGTCAGTCTTAGAGCATACTCAGAGCAGTCGCCCTCATCATCATTCTCATTCCCATTCTCATTCTCACCCGCTTCCCCTGCTTACGCTTTTCCCTTCTGAAGTTGTTTTTTCTTCTTTGTATTTGTTAATAAAGTCCCAGGCAGACTAAATTCAAATTACGCACACATCTTAAGAGCAGGCAACTGAGACATAGACGAATACGGTGATGTTGCCAGCCATTTCGCTTATAGGCGGCTCATTATGTCAGGTCTATATTCATATACGTAACCCCTCCCCACTCCCAAGGACTACCTCTAAAACCGTTGCTCCCGGCACCCCCTTTGCCGTATATCCATTCGTATGCGTGAGTGCGTTCGAGATGCTTGCCTAGCTGCTCCGCCAACTGCTCCACCAACTGAGGATGACTCCTCCTTTTGACTCTGCTTGTCGTAACATTTCATCTTTATTTTGGCATTATTCCCATGACGCCGCTTATTGTTTTCCGTGAAAATGGCAACGGCAATGGCAACAAATTAGAAGCGTGCCCAACGCCCGAAACGAACGCAAGCCAGCCAACATCAGAGCGAACCAGTTGGGCTGCCTCCGTCTCTAATTGAGGACACGAGCTTCTTGGGGATGCCTTGACTAGCTTGCACTTCCTTCCTATAACCAACTCCAATTACTAAGTTGACTTGTCCTTCTAGATCAACTCATCTCCTCAGGAATGTTATGTCGAGTATAAGTAGATTATAACTACTCTTAAATCCATATATAGCAAAAATGTACTGAAGACAAGCAAAACCACTTTAAATCAATCGCATTAATGAATTATATGGATACTAATAGAAATAATCGGTGGAAAACTCGGGTGAGATGCACTTCTGCAATTGATTTACGTGAAGTTGGTTGGTTGCTTAATCAAAACTTATTTGTTTTGAGCATATGTATCAGTAAAATTTATTATTTAAAACTCCAAAATGTAGTTCGTAAAGGCTACTCGATCTACAAACTAATTAATTTGTATGTCCATATTTATAGTTAGATTCAAAGGTATCTCCAGTCGATTGCACTCTACTGTAATGGTCTAACTTGCTTACATTCCTTCAGTTCATTAAGGAAAGTTGAGAAATTGTCTCTAATTGTGGGGGAAATCTTTAGAACATTTAAAGAAAAACTTTAAGAACTTTTAAATTGTGAGTTCCCGTTTAAATACTGAATAAACTTCCGTAGGTATTCTCCAACGTTTTTCTCTCACGACTTCTCGTGGAACTCTCTAGGGTTTCCCTAACGATTTTCCTCATACAATCAATTTAGCTTATACTCAAACCAGCCAGGACACAAACTGAACGAAGCTCTGTGGTTTGAGTCACCGATTCAAAAAATTTTTTTATTTTTAAATAATTAATCGCATTTCTAGGGTAATATAATCATATTATCAGAAATATATAAATTAGCATTTGCATAGCAGTTTTTAAAATTCTGTCGACATGATCTCATAATATTTTGGGAATTATGAATTTATTGCAATTTTTACAAGGTCAATTGAAAGTTCCAGTAAATATTATACATTCCAAAATCGTTTGACAGTAACCAAAATTAAATACAATAACTATTATTTATTTATTATAAATGAATTAATTAACATGAAGCGTCGAATGTTGAACACCTTTGGACATTTGCGTACTTCAGGCCGTTTTGTTTAATGCCAAGTCGAGCCGGATTTGCTCTCCACTCGCTAAAAATGGTAATTATATATAAGAACGCCAAATGTTTCTTTCCATTTGATCCAAGTAATTCCAATAAAATTGAGCTCTTATTCAAGTATGCTTATATGTGTAACTTTTGTCAGTAGCGCAGACTGCCCTCCGCAGTGATGACGGATAGTAAATGAGATGTTGATATATATTTCACAGGAGAAAAAATAAAGAAAAGTTTTCCTTTCTGTTTCATAGCTTTCATTTGATTTTATTCTGCATACGCAACGTAGTCAGAGGATTCAGTTTTACATAAATTCATCGTACAACAGTTGATTAACAGTTTTCTATCTCATTTTCATGTTTAATTAATTCTTCAATTACTAAATTACTCTGTTTACTCTACTTCCTTTTGGTATATCCATTATTATAATTCCAACAATGTCCATCCAACAATTGTTTAAAAGATTTAGTAATGTTCAGGCTCCTCCTACAATGCAACAATGAAAAGAGAACCTAAACCCTTGATAATTATGGTATTGTGTATTGTCTTCGCGACCTCAACGATAAACATATATGAACAGTTTAGAGTCTGCTACTTTTTGAGACTCCAGGCATTATTATTGGGAACTGGAACGCGACGTTGTCCGGATTCGCGTGCCAAAACCTCCATGATGCTTGTGGCGGGCAACCAACACTAGAATTCAGATAATATTAGTTTAAATTGAAATATACATTCTCAATTTTACTTACGCGCTCCTTGTGTGCAGTAGCAACCACATTGCGGTTCGGCTCCTTGTCGTAAGAGACAGACTCAACGCCAAACACTTCGCACAGCTCGTGTACTAATTGTCGCTTCTCACGATTCATGGTGGGAAACGAGTGACTTCTTGACTTTTGCTTGCTCTCCTTGGCCAGCTTCACCAAATCGCTTAATGTTTCATAGACGCTCTTGGTCAAGGCCGGATTGCGCTTGGCAAATCCACGTGTGAATTCCGAGTACTTGGTGAGTGACTTTAATTGCGTGTCCGGGTTACGTGACTGCAACCCGATGGCCAAACGACGATTGCGCTCCAACAGACGACACTCCTCATTGCAATCCAGTCTGTAGAGAGAAATTAAGAACAAGTTCATGTAAATTCAAACTATGCATTGAGCTTTAAAGCCGCTAACGAAAGCATTTTGAAAACCAACCCTTCTTTAATGAAGACTTATTATATTATTTTCTTTCATACTCACGTTTTGTTTGATTTGATGGTTTTGGTGGGCGCCAGAATCTCACTGAGTTCCATGTAGTTGCCTCGTGACATTTCGGCCATTGAGGAAGCTAGCTGGGCAGTGGCAATGCGACTGTGCTCCCTGGCGAGTTCCTGGCAGCTGCGATTCTGTTTGCGATTACCGCACTCGCACTGAACCTCGACGAGCTCCTTGCACGGCGTTTCTGGGCAATCACCGTCATGGCAAGGGGCAGCACACTTGTGCCCACAGAGCAGGCGTGGCTTGGTGCAGCTCTGGCGGCACAGTTCGCCTGCCTGCTGGCAGTCTCCCTCGTGGCAGGGTCTAATGCACTTGTGGCGTCCACAGGCGAGCGGTTTACCACAGGCGAGGCCACAGCTGAAGCTGCCTTGGGAGCAGGGAATGGTCTTGCGCTGCTCGTGGTTGCCGTGACACCATTTTGTGGTGAACATCATGCAGGGCGGGCAGATGGCCGCCGCATGGCAGTTATGCTGCGGAGGATGCTCGCAGCCGTGAGTGCGGGAGCATGGTCGCTTGCAGATGGGCTTCTTGGTGCCACAGGGCACAGGTGGATAGATGACCTCTGCACCGCACTCGCAGTAGAGCTCCTCGAAGCTGCTGCGATAGCAGGGCGGGCAGTTGCCACGGTGACATGGCTGATCGCATTTGTGGCGTCCGCAGCTCAAGGTGCGATTGCAGGGCAACGGGCAGGCGTGATCGATATCGATGCAACACTCGGCGTTGCACTTGTGCTTGCCACAGCTACGTTTCTTGGTGCAACGTCGCTTGCAGCGAGCGTCATCCGCTCGCGTTGACAGCTGCCGACACTTAATCATCTGGTCCATGTGTCCACAACGGCACTTGACGGCCGTTTGCTTCGTGCAGGGCGGGCATTGTCCCAAGTGGCACTTGCTGGTGCACTGATGCGGATGCGCTGGCTTGCCACATCGTAATGTCTTTGCGCAGATGCCTTCACATGTCGGCACTGGATCAAGGCAACTGCTGCGCTGCTCCGAAGCCACGGGCAGCTTGCCACACGGACAACTGGTGATTTGCGAGGGACTCAGCTTGCAGGGACGACAGGCACCGGCGTGGCATGAATCCTTGCACTTGTGATTGCCACAGGGCAACGGTTTGCCACAACACTCCTTGCATGAATAGTTGCGCTTGTCCTGACTCTCCCGAGTGCACTGTACCTCGCGTTGTTGCTTGCCACAATGGCAGTTCTGCTGCACTTGCTCCCCACACGGATCACACTTGCCGACATGACAGATCTGCTGGCAACGATGTTCGCTGCAGTTGAGTAGCTTGTCGCAAATGGCTTCACACTGCAGTGGCTGCTTCATGGCGCACTGCATCAGTTTATTGGTGCGTCCACAGCCGCAACTACGACTCACATTCGCCTGGCACGGCGGACATGGCCCCGGATGGCAGAGCAAGGTGCAAGCATGGCTGCAACCCTCGACTCGGCAACAAAGTTCGCCACAACTGTGCGCCAATTCGGTGCGCGTCAATGGCGGATTCTTTAGCTTGCCACAGAAGCAGAGATACTCGCGTGGCAGCTCCTGCAGCACATTCTGGCAGGCTGGACATCTCCAGCCCTCGGCTGATTTTGAGCTGCTTGCCCAGGTGATGGTGCACTTGAGATGCAGCACATGATAACAGTTCTGGCATGACCATGTGCCATGATGTGCCTTGATCTGTTCCACACACACCAGACACTCTAATCGACGCTGCTCGATGTCTCGCATCAGCTTTTCACGCTGCGATAGCTTCTCATTATCTGGAGCTCGTCTCGGCGAGATTTGCTGGTGCTGGTACTGCTGATGTTGCTGTTGTTGATGTTGTTGCTTTTCGGGCGAGGGATGTGCGCTATCGTTGCTATTGCTGGTGTCCAGTTCTTCGGTAGCACGTGGATAACCATTAATGCGATCCCGATTGCGATTCCAATCATCGCGTCGTTTGTTGCTGCGATGATTATCGTAGCGCTGTTGCTTCTGCGGCTTTTTGCGATCATAACGATCCTCGTTGCGTTCAATTCGATCCTCACGATAATCGTTGCGTCGCTGCTGACGACTGTTTGTCCCATGAGGTTTTGGCAGCCTTTGATGCTGTGGTTGTTGTTGCGGTTGTTGCTGCTGTTGTTGATGATATTGATGATGATTATTGGTTAACGCCTCACCGACTGTTTCACTATTTGACTCTCTGGCAGTGCTATTGCTATTGTTGTTTCTACTGCTGCTAGACGTGGACGACATAGGAGTGGACTCGTGACCTGCAGCTGCATTTAAACTGAGCTTGGCAAAGTTGGGCACAAATTCAGGCGCCGACGCCTGCAGCTTGGAGGTGCTGAAATCAAAGCCACTGGCTGAGGCAAAGGGATTATTGCCAAAAGGTGAGTACAGGTTGGGATAAGCACTTGATGCTGCATAGTTGTTTGCGGAGTCGCCTCCGTTTGCTCCATCATCGCCATTTTGGTAATCGAGAAAAGGCTGTGCTTGCATCTGGAAACCGTTGAAAGTTACAAAAAAAAACCAAAGACTGATAACTGCTGGATTAACTTACTCCAGCGAAACTGTTTCTGTTGCTACCGGAGGAGGAGGACGTGGAGTTGTTGCTGTTTGGCAACAGTCCAAAGGCACCGCCGCCACCTCCAATGTTGTAAGCCACATTGGAGCTGGCCAGATTATGTTGCGTGATAAACTGATTAAAATTCACATAGTTGTTATTGCTGTTGCCACTAGCTGCGACTGCAGCTGTGGCAGTAGCAGCGACTGAGGCAGAAGCAGCGCTGCCGCCATTGCAAGCAGAAGCTGACTCATCCCGGTTTAAAGCTGCTGAAGCGCGGCCAGATCCGTTCATCTGCTGTTGTTGCTGCCAATACTCGGCCATGTCTCGTGGCTGCTTCCGATTCTGATTAGCTAAAATTAGCGTGTTTCTTTTCTCGCACTCTAAACCGCTGCTGCCCACGTTGGCGAAAAGTTGATCCGAATTATCGTGTGAGTTGTGTGTGTTTCTTGTTTCCGCGTCTGCAAGCAAACACAGATGGAATGTTTAGCGACGTTGTGGGTAAGCCTAAGGCAACTTAAAGCATTTGATTTCACAACAAATTGTAACATTTACCCGAATTTTGTTAATTGTCTCCGTTCGAAAAAAAAACAACTTAAGACACACTGCATGCGCGTGTGTGAATGTGACAGCTATACAGCGTGTAGGGTTGTCGAAATATCTTTGAGATATCGCTAGATATTTTTTGCTATGATATATTTCTCTGAGATATTTTCTTCGGACGATAATATTAATATCGGTATTTAGATGTTATCGATAATTTACCCAAAAAATATAAAGTAATAAAATGTTTGTTTATATCAAACTATCATTGACATTGATATTTTTAAAATATCAACAATCATAAATTGCGATTGGAAATGGGAAATACAGAAACAACTAAGCGCACGGGTTGGCAGGTCTTGACCTGGGATAAAAGCACATTTCATATTGTGATCAATTTCAAAAATGGGCATATATTAGAGCTTACACAATGCATAATATTTATTGGGAAAAGTATCGATAATATCGATGATATAAATAACTAAATATTGATATTGATATTATCGTTCGAAAACAATATCACACAGATATATATCATAGCGAAAAATATCTAGCAATATCAATTACTTCACAGCTATCGTAAAATAATTTAAGTTTTGATTTCTAATTGCGAAATAAAAAGTTCTTAGAATTGTTATTTTTTTGCTTTACAAACAAAAATAAAATGCGCGCCCTTTAGGATTGCAATCAAAGTATATATTTAGTGGCCGAAATACAAAAAAGAATTTTTCTTAAGTTTCTATTAGAATTGTTTCAAGTTTAAAAAATACTTCTTAGAATAAACTGTGTAACTTCTCCCTCGTTGGGAGAAACTGTCATTTGGAAAATCACCTACATTTTATGTAATTTCGAATTTTAAATTTTATTAAATTAAATAATTGAATTTTTTCAGGTAGCAATTTTGTGTCAGATTTTCGACCACGTTACTTCTCATCGCTCGCCACTTAGCAGAATCTACAATTTTATTAAAAATTATTTTTGTAATAACTAATGTGAGAAACCTTGGCTAGTATTTTAACCATTTGTTATCGCATTTTTAGACATTTTTCGGAGGATTTCTTGCTCAATACATGCCGACAAAGTGGCAGAGCCAGTAAAAACATTCCATGTTTATCGATTAGTTTTTATACTATATATTTCTTACAGTTAGCAGCACTGCGTGTGGTGGGTTTAAAATTTAACTTAAATCGTTAAATAGATTTAGACAAAACAAATGTTATATGCTTGGAGCGATTTATTTGATGCCCCACACCGAATATACATCGTATTTAACTAATATCCTTGGTGTATAGATAAATGGCGACAATCATGCCATATAATCCCAGAACCTCTGCGAATATCAGAATGAGAATCATTCCGATAAACAGTCGTGGCTGAAGAGCCGTATTTCGAACGCCAACATCGCCCACAACGCCAATGGCATAACCGGAGGCCAGTCCGCACATGCCCACAGATAATCCTGCCGCAAGATGAACATATCCTTTAGCTATCGGATAAGTTTCCGCTGAATCCAGTTGTCCGGAAATTAGCACAGACACGACCAATCCATAGATTGCGATAATTCCCGCCATTACAATGGGTATGATCGACTTCATGATCAGTTCCGGACGCATAACTGCCGTGGCCGCAATTCCAGTTCCGGAGATTGCTGTTCCGTAAGCAGCGCCAAATGAGGATAACACCATGGCAGCAGACACGCCCATTATTCCATAAAATGGTCCATACGGCGGATAGCGGACAAGTTCCTTGATTGCAGCATTATTGTCCACAGTCTCGAAAGGCGATGTTTTCCAAAATTCTTCTGAACTCATTTTCTATGTGTGTTTTCTTTGAAGAAAATATTTTATTTAACTCATAAATCACATGCAAATGCAAAGTAACTAGATACGACTAACTTGACAATAATTACGTAGATATATTTTTAAAAGAAACTTGTAAGTCTAAGATTATATACAAATCAACTTGCATTAGCATTTTTATACGACAGCCTTAGACGATTTAAATAAAATCTAAATGGATTGCAACACATTTACGAATACATAGTGCGATACTCGTATTAAGCAAGAGTTGAAGCTTGCTTCGTAATTTATATCTTAAATTGGTGGGTTAGAAATAAGTATAAACAAAATTGCCATTAGCCTGAATCCCTTATACAACATTAAGTTCCATTTAGTGGCAGCTAAAGACACTTAAAAAATGTAAGTAAAGACAATTTGGTTAAATCAGCTTTGGATGCCTTATAATCTGGATGCATGTCAGATTTCACTGACTTTAGTTACTCCTTCATTGGAGCTTAGAAGGTTCTCAGGTTGCTTAAAAGCGTTTGCTGTGTCGGAGGAAATGCGGAAGTCGCAGCGGCAAATGAAGACGGGGGCAGAGTGAAACTTGGAGTTGCTGCCATGGTCAACGCGAGTGTTGTCGCCGGTGCTGGTTGCAACTGATGCTGTTGGTGCTGTTGCTGCTGCTGTTGATGTTGCTTGGGAGGGACAGGAAATGCCTGAGCGCCATCTAACGGTCGGTATTGACATTTCTTGGCATGCGTCCGCATATTGCTGGACTGTGTGAAGGCCTGATTGCAATTGGGATGTGGACACACGTATGGCTTGCAGCCGGTGTGATAATTAAGATGCGTCTTCAGGTGGTGCTTCTTGGTGAAGGCCTTGGGGCACAGTGGACAGCTGAACGGCTTGATACCCGAGTGCAGGCGATGGTGGAGCGTCATGTTGCTGCGATCGGCAAACGATTTGCCACAAACCGAACATTGATACGGCTTCTCGCCGCTGTGCGTGCGCATGTGCTGCTTGAGCAGCATCTTCCGGGAGAATCTCTTGCCGCACTCGACGCATTTGTGCGGCTTGACGCCCGTGTGAATGCGCACGTGCATGTTGAAGGCGACCCGCTGATTGAAGGACTTGGGGCAGTAGGGGCACTCGTACTCCTTGCGATTGCGATGAATCTTCATGTGGCTGCTGAGATAGCCTTTGTCATTGAAGGTCTTGCCACATTCCGGACACTCGGCAGCAAACTCCTTCGTTCCGCGATGTACCGACAAATGATATTTGTAGTTGCGCAGCTGGGAGAATCCCTTGCCACAATCCGAGCACTCGTAGCGAGGCGATTTGTGTGTCTTCTCATGTGCCTGCAAGCAAAAAGAAAGAGGGAGAGAGAGAGAGAGAGTTAGGCGAAATGTTGCTCATTGGTCGGTGGCCATTTTGTTAACCAGCGCTCATTTGCGCTCTCTTTCTAATGTGTATGTATGTATGTGCACGTGCGTGTGTGTGACAGCTGCACCCATGCGTAAAACCAGTTCTCTCATCTGCTTTGTTTCGCTTCACTTCTGTTTTTTGGGCGCCACCATTTTTACGATCTTATCACGATTTGCATAGGCTCTCCTGCTCTCACAAGCCTGCTCTTCCGCTAGTATCTTAACTGTTGCTCCGCCTTTGCTTAACCGTTCGTCCCCGCCCATTAACTGTACGTTCACATCGCATCATTAAAAACGTGTTTAGATTCAAACTTGTTAAATACATTTGAAAAACGCTACAACACTAAACTGATCAATTGCCCGTGTAATACATTTATATAGAGTTTGAACTCGGAATTTACTCTTGAGTATTTAAGGAATTACTGTATAAATTCTAGACTCTTATACGTTAATCGGAAAACAATTTCTTAATCCCTTTGTTGGGGGATCAACATTTCCGATTTGCTTAGAATCGTGAACAAAGTATAAGAGTTCGTTAAAAATTATGCCAAATGCCAGGACGGTTTTTGGTTATTACTCAGTAAAACACTGACAACTTTATACTATCTAACAAATCGTCAAGAAAATGTATCCTCATGTTACCTAATAATCTATGCCTAACTGTTAACATACGTTTAAAATGTAATTAAAGTAAGTTAAATTAAGATTTGATTTATAATATGAACTTTCGACTAATTTCAAATCATTTTTCTATGGAAACAGATATTTTTTATGCAGATAAATCTATGTGAATTGCGGTCCAAAAGAAATTACAATGTAAAATATTTGAGTGATGCGTCGATTGTTATTTGGTTATATATATTTGACCTATGCTCTGTTATTATTAACGTTAATATTACATTTATCTTTTATAACTATTAATAAAAAACTATATACGGCGATTAAATGTAATAGAATTTGCATATTCATTCCTAAGTTAAAATTATACCAAATTGCAAATTAGAAACTATATCGTTTGATGTTTTTGTTGCATTTGGTTTTCAAGATTTATTCTAAGCCAAATGAAAAGCTTAATTTCATTCAACATTAAGTTATATTTTGTACATATTATTTCAGATAGAATTAGAAGTAAATGGATACATTGTATTCTTTACGATGTATGCTCTGTTATGTATGTAACATGTCCGTCTGTCTGTCCGTCCGTCCGTAAATTTCAAAAACTAAAAACTAGATCAACAAAATTTGACAGACCATGCAGCTAAAAGTTATCTACTACTATTATCTATCATCCTATTTAGTTGCATAATTTAAGTAATAGCAGTTTAAAGTTTTAATATTAAAGCAATCGAGATCCTATATGAATGTAACTCTTAAGAATATTATCAGGATACATTTTAACGTTCTCTCCGTTTCTGTTGTACTTCAGCAAAACTCACCTGCAATGTTTCGGAGCATCCAAAGACCTTGTCGCATATACGACACTTGTAGCTGATCTCCTCGGCGATGTTTGGGTTGCTGATGCTCGATCCCAGCTTGGGATACATTCCGGCTTTAGATGCAGATGTTGTGGTAGTCGCCGTGCTCAAGTTGAGATTGGTAACGGTGGTAAGAGATATGCTGGTGCTGTTGTTGGTAGCCGTTAGGAGCAGATCCCGGGCTGGTCTGGAGCTGCTGGAGTTGCTCACCGAAGAGGCCGCCGGCGAAATCAGTGGCGTTGGTTTGTAGCCCGCTCCGAATTGTTTGTAATAGTCGAGACACTCGATGCAATCGACACGGGTGCAGGCGGCGGGAGGAGCACTTGATTTGGGACGCGAGGGACTCTGTCCATTGATAACGTAGGGTGCAAAATATCGCTTCTGTTGCTGCGGTTGCTGGTAGGGCGAAGTGGGCGGAGTGGTCAGGCTGGCGGCAGCAGCGGCAGCTGCATAGGCGGGCAACAGATGTGGAAAGAACTGGGCATAGAATTTGGTGGCACTGGCCATGGCCAGAAAGTCCGGTGCCAACATGGAGTAACTGCCGCCGGCGTAGACAGATGATGGATTCACTGAGGTGTGTGGCAGATTGGTGGCAACAACTGGAACAGCAACTGCTGCTGAGGCTGGAGCTGCAACTGCAACTGCAATTGGAGCTGCAACTGCAGCTGGAGGTGGAACAGGCGCTGCAATTCCTTGGCTGCTCTTGGATAGATCCAAAATGTTGCCTGCATTGGGCGGCATTGACTTCTTAACATTATTATCCTTGGCTGAGCCGCCCAAAATGCGACTAATGCTAAAGTCCGTGACATGTGGAGGGATTGCTGCCGGTCCCGGAGCCGCCGCCAACTGGGGGGCCAGGAGAAGCCGCCAACTCGTAGCTGCGTTGCAGCATGGCATGTTTAAAGCCCATGCTTTTCGTAGACTTTGCGCTCGAAGTGGAAGTGTTGGGTGCGTTCATAGACCTGTACCGTGTACCGGGGACTTGGGAACTGTCGCGCTACGCGTCGGAACTCGAAATGTGCGGCCTAAAGTGATGCTAGCGGCCCACAACGTCTTGGCCAGCTTGATATTGTGTTACGGCTGCTCTGGCTCTCTGGCATTTAATTGGTCAAGAAACGGGTTTACAGCAAAAACACACAAAGCCAGACAGAGAAAATAAGCAAGAGAGTGAGAGAGTGAGAGAGAAGAACTCTACAGACTCTCTGAGATCCAGAGCCGGAGCCAATTAAGTAGCCCTGGCTGCCACCGCTGAGACTAAAAGTCGCGCCTCCAATTACGAGAGCTGCCCAAGAAGTGGACGAGAACTATTTTGGTAGTAGCATTTTACTAGTCACATCTATCATAACGTTTATCACAAACAGATCTTTGGGACTCTCCTCAACTGGCCTCTCTCACTCGCGCTCTCTCACTCTCTCACTCTCACACTCTCTGGACATCTCTTTCTCTATCTGACGCTCGTGTGGCTGCGTTGATCTCAGATTGCCTGACTAAGATTTCTTCTTTCTCTGCGTTGTTTTTGTAATTAATTGCGGTAATAAAATGTGCGCATCGTTAAATTTTCAAAATGTGTTTCTCTTGTTATTGTTGTTATTCTTGTTATTGTTGTTGTTATTGTTGGTTGTCTGTCCTGCAGCATTGTCGTCGTCGTCGTTGTTGTGATCATGTGTGAATCTTACGGTTATGAGCATACACCAAAGCCCCTTTTGGGGATCGCCTGTAGCCGAGCTCATTATGTTTGCAAATGTATGTGTGTGCTTGTGAGTGTGTGAGTGTGTGAGGTGTGTGTGTGTGTGTGTGTGATTATGTGTGCATTTATTCAGTGGGGAGAGTAACGGCTTGCATATACAAGGGACTAGGAACTATGACATAATCTCTCGCATCCAGGTCTGTGGTAATGGACTTAAGGAGCTACTATACACGGAAGGAGTTAACATGGAAACTGCAATTTATAGATCAAGTTGGCCAGGTGATTACTTAAGCTGTTAGCAGATAAACTGTTTAGAAAAAATGTGATTTTCCTTATTAATACTTACATATAATAACAGCATGCAAACCTTTGGAATTTCAATTTTGTCCACATATATTTTTAATTTTCTTATATACAATAACTGATATAATCGGGTATAATTGTAAAATCGTTAAATTTCAGCATTATATTTGCCTATATTATTTATTTCTGTTCAATACAAGTGATACAAGTCAGTTTAATTAAGATTATAGCAGGATATTGTCGACATCACATAAAAGTAGTAAATATAATCTTTATAGACTGTAATTCAATAGCCTATTCCAAATATTTATTGAAGTAAGATATTTAAGAAAGCTTTTATTCCTTTCTGTGAACGAATTGTCTGTATAATGTCGAAATTTAATCAGTAAACTTATTTTCAGAGTCACAAAAATCGAATATCATATATTTACTTCAAATTTCAACAATTATTTTCTGAAATAAATTTATTTGGAACGAAATTATTTTGTATTTAATTAATTAATTTAATTTACAACATTTTATATTTGTATAACTTAACGCTTAATCTCTTAACATTCAAAATGCCAATCTATCTTAAATGTAAGAGACTTTCTGTTTTCGAAACAATTTTTAAAGTCGACAAAATTTACTGCCACAAATGTAATAGTTTCAATTTTAAGTTTACATTTAATGAATTTATTCATAATTTTTTAATGCATTTTTGTTGAATTTAATAATCAGATATATTTTAAACAAATTTTTTTTTATACATTTTGTACGACAATTTTGGAAGACGGTTAAAATTGCATAAATGCTTGAGTAAAAGTTAAATTTTCAATTAAATAAGGTAAATGGTAAATAATTAGTAATACGCAATAAATTAGGATAAACGAAGGCCATTATTCAGTACGAGTTTCACAGGTGAGCCCAAGGTGAGCATTTCTTGGTCCCCGGACAGACTCCGTCATCTTTACAAGCTGCACCCATTTACAGGTGCAACTGCCTGCATAGCATCAGTAGCACCCATAAAAATGTGCACAACAAAATACCCCCTTTGATTTGTACTGTCCGAAAGGGACATAAATTGAATGGAACTACAGAGAAGTGGCAAACTGATGACACACACAGAGAGAGAGAAAGAGAGAGAGATTCGCTGAATGAGAGACCGCTCTACATACAATACATATGTAAATGAAGTGGTACACATTTACAGGAACAAAGCAATGACTCAAGGACTGGAGAGGACTATGGATATCTAATTGCAGAGCCAATTAGAGGACAGCTTCCAGGTGATCTAAGCTGCACACATCTTGTACACGATTTGTCTGCAATCACTTACTATGCCAAACGATCCGTATCTGGGAAACTGACCAACGGTGGCAGATCCAGCAGTTACCCGTGCCGCCAATAGACCGATCTTATATCTTGGGATCCTAGCCTGATTGATGACGATGCTGTCAACAAGCGCACGGCTGACCGGTGTTTCAAGATCTGTATAAATTATAATTATAAACGAAAACTTCCAGTGAGGAGACAAAAACAGACAAACAAAGACAGTATTCAGAGAGAGAGAGAGAGAGTGAGAGACTGAGACTTGTTCATTTATTCGTGGAATTCCGCACGATCATTTACATATGCAAGCGAAAGAAACTTTAAATTTTAATTACACTCACTAAATCATCGACCCGAACCAGAGTTCTCCATCCCCGACATTTGGTCGCATGACTAATGTTTATTAGCTGCTAATGGTTTGTTTTACAAAAGCTACGTGGCTCGAAGAGACGGCGACGACGACGACGACTTGTGAGCCTGGATCTGGACCCGGCTTGGAGTCTGTCTTTCGACTGTAGACTGGACTCCCAAACTCCAGACCGAAAACAAACTGTTTCACCCGTTGACATTTTGACAAATTCTCAGATGCTCACTACCGTCATGTGTGTGCGCGAGTGTGCGAGTGTGTGTGTGTGTGTGGGGCTCCAACGGGCTCCAATGTAAGCTGATACCTATCTGAGATGTTGATAAGTTTTCTTATGTGTGTCTGCCTGTGTGTGTGTGTGTGCCTTACTGCCATACTCTCGCTCTCCAGCTATAGCTACAACTACAGCTCCAGCTCTTTCTCTTTCGCTCTCGCTCTCGCTCTCATTCTCATTCTCTTGCTGATCTTCGTTCACACTATTAATTTTCCGCTCGTTTTTCGCCCCACCTGTTCGGTCTGTTGTTGTTCTTGTTGTCTTGTTGTTGCTGTTGTTGAGGTTCCATGGGGTGGTCGGCATTTATCACATTTTGTGTGCGTTTAAACTCTTTCACTTTGTTGAACCTTTAATGTCATGTGTTATCGGTTGATGATCAGCCGTTGCCAAGTGATTTTCTGTCAGCGGGTGATCCCCATCTTCCCATTGTCGCATCGTTGTGTCTTCTCTCATTTTGGTTTATTGTGCTTCTTGAACCGTTAGCGGTATCTTCCTTGTGTGTCTCTTTCAGTCACTTCTCTTATGTGTAGCTTGACAAATGTGTTGATTTGCGAAAGAGACTGCGGTCTTTCTACCTATGTCTTCTCTGCAGATTCTTAAATATTTTCATTGTTTTAATCCTTCAGCTGAAGAATATTATAATGTCTGAATATAATCTGAAGGATGCGGATATATCACGCATATATGTATCCGTCTATTTTCATTAGTTCTTCATATTTTATAGATGAAATTTGAACAAAATATATACATACTATTTATGCAACCATTCTTCATTCAAAATTATGTACATATAGTATATACCACTTTATCACATTTTAAGCAGTTGTTTTATAAAATTTACACAAGCTGCCGAAGTTATTTAAATAATGTTGACTTTTCAACAGTTAATACTCACTACAAGGTTGGTATATATTGTTTTCGTTCATACGAATTTCAATTATTTTCAAAAATGTGAATTTGGCTTAAATTGGGGAAAAAAAAGTTTAAAAAACGCAGAAAAGTTAAAAAAACTTTGTAGTGAATAGAGGATAAAAGACTAACACTCTTTTTAATAGATCAACATTTCAATGAACTTAGAAAAAGTATTAAAATCAAACAACATTTTTATGTTCTATCTAAATTGATAAAAAATAACTGAACATTATATATGTGTATATATATGTAATAGTATTGTTGCTTGTGCAAAATAATATCTATTTTAATCCAGATATTTTTTTTGTTAGATTGTCTTGTTTTATATTACATGCATGGCATTTTCTATTTTAATTTCTGTCTATTCTTCCTACTGTACACAACTAATATTTCTACCCAACACTGTGATCAATCAATCTTACAGTGATATAATCTTAATTCAAAAGAAATTGGAGTCTACTTCTTCATTTACAGTTAAACATTGTAGCGAAAGACTAATAATCTGGTTTTACCTTTTCAAAACTATAAAGTAGAATTCCTTAAAACCCATGCAAATTCCCAAATCCCACCCAATACGCCCACATCGATCACAAGCACAAGGTTCATGTCTATAAAAAGGCACTTACAAATCGCTAAAAGTTTAACGTGTAGCGAACAAAAGTATCTGGCAACGCTTACGGAACCATTTAGGAGGTGTTATACTATTGTGTGAGCCGTATAATTTATACGTATCTGAAATAAGTTGGCCACAAAAGACAAAGACACGTTAACATTAACATACAGTTCAACAAAGCGATATTCATAAATTATATAGGTACGCCTATACATACTTACCTATCTATACTTATATTTATTGTACATTTGTATGTGCATACATACATACATATGTGTGTATGCTCGCCGAACTGTGTTGTAGATCACAATCATTTCAATTAATTCGAATATAAAATACGAAATACGCTCGAAATGAGGCAGACGGGCGGCTTTGCAAAATAAACCGCGTGCTCAAATATATCAAATTTCAATATAAATGAGCCACAAGCATAAATCAAGAGAACCCCCCAGACAGACCCCGAACATCCATTCCAATCGAATCGAAGCCAACGAAAGTGTAGAAAAACACACGCACTCCAAATGACAAACTCTAAAACACCAAAACGACTTTGAAGGCATCCTAAAATAAAATAAAGCCGAATTTAACGATCTGACGAATAGCTGTCAAAGCCAAAGTCGCGGTAAAATGTAATTTATTTTATTTTTACAATTCGAGAAAAAATAATACTAACTTTAATTCGACGTTAATTATGCTAATGAAAACACATTTAGAATGCAAGAATTAAAATCAAATTTTTCAATTTAAATTCGATCGCATCGCATGGACCATTTTTATCGAAAAACACATTTCATTGGAATCAACGGCGAATGAGATGGCAGCATTGGCAATCACTAATGTGTGCAACAGAGATAGCATGCCACCTTAGGATCTTGTTTGCTTATTGAGAAATTTTGTGGAGCGCCCCTACGTTTATTATGGTTGTTGTCGCCAACGTAGGCAAGGTTTTAGTGCTCGTGTTTCTGTATCAGTAAGTGTTGCTTTTTGTTGCTTGTGTCCCAAAAAATGAGCGATTAACTACACGTTGTGCCTTATGCAACACTGAAAGAAAACACTTTGATATTTAGTCTTAAGAGGGCAAAAAATGGGGACAATGGTCGCAATCTTCGATTCCACGACAGATAAACTGCTACTTTCCGAAGATCTCAATCACATTTCATTTTCATTGATACCTTAAAATTTTGAAATCTTTATTTAATATTAAGATTCAAAATTTAGAGAAACACGATACGTAATGAAGATTATGATCATAGGTAAATTAATTTCCAATCAAAAGGTTTCGTTTTCTTGTTACACTCATTATAGATATTGCTTTCATTCGAATTTATTATAGAAAACTAGAAATAAAATTCATATTTCAAGTTAGTGTATTAAAATCTTTACAACTAAGAAAATAATACAACTTTTTTGAGTTACAGGCGATCTAGGCTCTCAGAACTATGGAATTCGAACCGTAAACCAAATCAATACATTTCTCAAAGTCTCCAATTTATATAGCTATGCACTGCATGTTTTATAAACTCAAAGTTTGGATCCGCTGCTAATTTATTTAAAATAATAATATGAATAATCTTCAGTTAATTAAAGGAATCTTGTTTTTAAATCTTCTGTAATGCTAGTGTAACTGCAATTTCTATCAGTGTAGTGTACCAGCTCTTAAATTAAGTAAAGCACAACAACAAAGTAAAACGCTACCCAAACATTTTCGCTTGCGACACTCGAAACGGTTTTAATGGTCTCCACATTTAAATGCGCCGCATTCTCATTAAGATCTCGAATGAGGAGTGAGTGGCCAGTTGATGTTAGTTATATAGTGTAGTATATAGTATGTATGTTAGTTGTGCTTGGCTTCCTGACTGCTAAGCAAAATCAATCAAATTTAACGATTCGGTGGGACGTTAGCCGGGAGATAATACTGAGTATTCGCCTTAAAGAGGCTACACATGTCATGTTGGTGTTGGATTTGGTGTTGGTTTATTGTCTTACGTGTCGGTTTGAAGCTGCCGCCGGAGAGCGCCAAATTTGCATAATTTAATTATGAGTTCTTTGTGTGCGGTTCGTTGTTGTTCGCTGTCAGTGTGTGAAGAAACTATTTGGGTGGTTCAATCACGATAAGATGGACGGTCGTTTCTTGGCGATTTATGGATTTCTTATTGCCATAGATCAGGAAGTCGATGCCGCTGCTTCGTTGTTGGCATTTCTGAGTAATGCCACAGTCACGCCTTTCCCAAAAATGCTCCCAAGCGGACAATTTTCACACAATTAAATCCAAATTGCATTTTTCATTCACAAACATCATATTTTACGATCGCTTTAAGAGCAAGTCTTTGAAGGATTTCCCCTGATCTTCATTCATTTTTCTTTAACTCATTTTCACTTTTCTCAGTTAAACGCCTGATAATCAGAGATCATAAATCTTAACAGCGCACCAGTGAAAAATTTCCTTTTTCATAACTTTTCATTTAATAAACTCCAGCGACCGTCGGCCAAACAGCATACCAGGCAGCCCAAGTGGCCAGTTAACTAATTATCTAAATGACAATTATTATTAAAGTGCGAGCATAAAAAGCATACCCTCAAACTCGACACAATGGCCTACAATTATCACAAATGACCGTAATTATTATCAACAAATGATAAAAAAAAATTCTCATAAAAAAGAACTGACAGTAACAGGATCATAAAGACCGAGTCTTCCGAGTAGAATGACACATTTACGGATCTGTCTTTAATGAGCTGTACCCCACACCATACAGAGGAAATGGGAAGCTTAGACAAGGGGTAAATATTAGATAGGATTGTCTGTAATAAGTAGTTAAAATGTTAACACAGACTAAAATAAGTGAACAATTTAATATAATATTTAGAAGAGTATATCATACGGTTTTGAAGAGTAGCTAATATAGTTTGTAGTTGGTGTGATATGGAAAAACTATTTTAGAGGTACTAAAATAAAAACGAACACACTTACTAATCACCACATACACTATTTTCTTCAAATATCTTAGAACATTGATAAAATGTATGTGTGTATGAATAGGGTGGAGCGAATATGTGCTTTTATATTTTCAAATCTCCATTTCAGTTTCTAGTACATATTATAGTGTTAGGTCCTTACAACACATATTCACATTTATTCTTTCAAATTAATGAACCTAAAAAATTAATTAATTTCATATATTGCAAGCACGTAACGTATTTTTACCAAGTTTGATATTCAATAAAATTCTGTAGATCTGATTATTTCCGTCGATCTGAGCAGTCAGTATCGACAAAATGTTGAATTATTTTCTATATTATTATCATGGGTTTAAGCCACAATTATGTCAAATTAATTGAGTTTTATTTTTACCGATTTCTTAAAATAGATCCAACTCAGGCTGAACCAAATAAAATGAATTTTGTGCATCAATATTGCTTTTATATTGTATCATTAAAGAATAGTAATTAAGGAGATTCAAAAATAAGTAAACCCCATTTTCGATCCACCCTAATGTGAGTTCCAGGGCAATGAGCACGGGGAGCATTGACGGGATGATTGACATGAAAATGCTGAAAGTTTACCTTAAAACAATGATAGAAATGTTGCTCAAATAACTTGGCCAACAGTTTCGAGTTGGAATCATAGCCCAGGCTAAAGCTGAGCAACACCTGTCGTCCATTGTGTCGGCCTTTTGTCTTGTTTCGCTTGTTCATTAAAAACTCGGATTCTGTGTAAAACATTTTTTAATAAATATTATAAAATGGGAGCTGCAGCAAAAAAACAAAATTGTTTACAAGAAAAGCAATTAAACTAAGAAAACGACAGAAAAAGACAAACAAAGCTACGCACTTAAAGACCCTCAAAAATGTCAACTGCAAACTGATGGAGGCTGTGATTTCAGACCTGTCGTCTGGGTGCCTCATAGGCTACACAGACCTACAAGTCTCTAGCTGTTGTCTAGTGAGAGAGACTCCGGGCTACACATTTTGCCGCTCTGCCCGGCGGTCCAGGCAGTTGTCGGACTGTCATAAAACAATTAAGTTTAATTTTGTCACCGTGCCCAGGCTCAGACCCAGGCCCCCAGCTCCGATGGCGATGACGATGGCTCAAATCCCAACCCAAAGTCATACGCAAGATAGACCGATGCAGGCCCCAGCCTGAGGTGTAATTAACGCATGCTTTGTAGTTGTTGTTGTTGTTGTTGTTGTTTGGTAATTGTGCACCTGTTGCCGCCTTTTGTGTCCGTTGCAGCACGGCAACATTGTCCACAAATTGCATGCCAGGGATACTGAGTGTCAACTTGTTGGTGCAACAGTTGCTTGCCAAATCAGTTTATGGGATTACGAAATAGGCTTTTTGGACCGAAATTCATTTTAGCATTAGCTTTATTCACTATCCTAAAATTTAGAATTTTTGAGAGAGTTACGGAGAGCAATTAACACAACCGCTTAATAAAATATAACAATTCTTAAAAGATAAAAATCCTCACACGGACACTAAATATTCCACAAATTTGAGTTAAAGTTTTTCAATTCCATATTATTACAACTTTAAATTATATTCTTCTTCCTTGGTTTTTTTAACTCGGACTCGTATTATTAAATACTGTTCGCTTTTTTGAATCGCTAGAATTCTCTATTCCCACTATCTTTCGTCAAATCTCCTTATCAGTTAAGATGCACCTTCGTTCGTTTAAAATTCATGAAGAGTCCTGTTATTAGATCATAACACAATCAGAGAATAACAAAGAATTTATTGTTCTTTAATATTTTCATAGCTTCCGACTTGTCTTTCCAACAATTTGAAGTGCATCGTTATTTAACCAAATTTCATATTTTTTATTTTAAAAAATTGCTTAGTCTTTTAAGATAATTTTTTTCAATTATTTTATATAAATAAATAAAATTCTTAGCTTAAATTCTAAGGTTACATTTAATAGTCAACTTTTAATATTGTTTGATTTACCATTTCACTATCCTTATGGTTGTGGGATTTCAAATATCCAGCTTATAAAATGAATTCGTCTTTAAAAATATTAACAGCTTTCGTATTCGAAAATTTGGCACATTTTATCTTACAAATTTGGTTCTACGATTTGGATAATATCTCATGTCACCATTTTGGTCATTTTATAGTTATGTGTTCCTTAAAGTTACCACAATTCCACCGCATTTACAACACACTCGATGTTCATAATTGAAAGCGTAGAGTGTATGGAATTTCGGGATAAATTAGTGAGGTCTTTGCAGTAAGTTGGTAGCTTTAGATCCGGCTACTCATGCTAGTCATATTAAATAACTAAGTCAAATAAATTGAATCGTAAAAAGCAGCACTCGAAAATTGTGCTAATTATATGTCACTCGAAACCGAATACAGCGGGCATCTCAAAAACCCAAGGAAAGAAACAATACCGCAGCTTTGTGCCCAAACAGAGCATGGGCTATGTTTATCCGATAGTCGCTAGTCGGAGCACCCACAACAAAACGGTAGCTTCACCGATCAAATGAAATATTGCTACACAATATGTGTGCGTGTTTTATGGCCACGTTAATGAAAATGGCTGGGCAATAGGGAATTGTTCGCATTGTTGGCGACAACGGCGGCACTTCGAGGGGCTGTAAAACATAAATAAATAAATTCGTGACTCGTGACATTTGTAAATTGTTTTAGCAAATCAATAAACCCAATTTCACGGCTACCATCGGCAACGGCTGCCACCTCGAATTATGTGATAATTGGCAGCTAATTGCGAAAGCAGGTCTCGTGACATCCCCAGGACAGCAGCGAATATCCAATTGTCCATCATCAACAATGTCATTGTTGTTGTTGTTGTTGTTGTTATTGTTTTTGTCTGTTCCGCATATTTGCGCAGGCGCCCGCGGTTCGATTGGGTTCTCCCCAGTTGCAGCCGGTTGAAGCTGATGTTGAAGCTGATGTTGAAGTTGAAGTTGAGGTTGATGATTGATGGCGAAAATGTAACCGTCACTGGTTACATGTGACCAAGTCAAGAACTCACAACTGGGCCCAGATCTGTACAGCGAAACGGTGGTCCATTCCGGATGTGAAGCCGTGAGGATGTTGACGTTTAACTGTGTCGCTAATTGGGCGATTTTTGCTTTAAGCCGCCTTTTGACAAATGACAGCAGACCACAATGAGATACGACTTTTGGTTTACTGGCATTTTGTCCGTTTGTGGTAAGACTATAATCAGCCACAATACTCACATCACAACACAGCACTGCGGTGGGGCTCACTAACTACTCGCATTATCTACTTTGCACTTCCTATAACGCATAGCGGTAAAAGAGGCTGAGCAACATTTCCAAAATGCCTTAAAGTCCTCAGATGATAGTATGTGCTAACAGTTTAACCTAATGAATGTGGGTTAAATTGCAGAGGTAAATAAAATTATGATTTAAAGACGACAGTTTGGAAGATTAAAAACCTGTTGCAAACAACTTTTTATTCTAAATTAAGTAAACTGAGGCGTTTTAAGGTCAAAAGACCTTTTGTTTATTTTTCTGCTCAGTTTTGAGCAGCTTAGAAAGTATTCTGAAAGTTTATCGTTGTTTTTTCTTTTTAAAGACTCTTGTGTGGGCAATATAAATAAGACATTATAAAAATTTTAAGGAATGTACTACGTACACAGAAAAGATTACGTTTATAAATGTGCAACTTTGCCAAAAGTCTACCCTGACTGGAAAACTTACAGATTAAGTTTGCAGAGCTGCAATTTAAAAAAAAGGTTGGAATTCTGCCAAGACATCAGATTCTTACTGAATTCAAAGAAGAAAGGTAATAATTTATTTCAAAACATTATTTGAGGAACTATAGCTTGGTAAGATATAAACTTCTGATATATAATCGCTTGTTTGTTCGGATGGCTCTCAATTCTATAAGAGAGATTTTCCGTTAGCTTCCTAAATCAAATAAAATAAAACATAAATACACTAAATATGTTTCTTTAGCCATATGTGTATATCTATATAAATGTTGTACATGTTTAAAATGTCGTATTAATATAATATATTAGATCGATTTTAATCTGATTACAGGATATAAAGGCTGCAAACCGATTCTAAGCCAAACTTCAGTTCTGTACCAAATCAGTTTCATAAATTTTAGGTTCGGTTTACAAATTTAAAAATCGAATTTTATTTACTACAAAATTAAATTGCTTGAAAAAATGAAAATTTTTATAAGGGTCGAATCCAAACTTTTGATTTACCGAACCGATCCTCTTCGACAATTTTGGTGGCTTGCAGCCTTGCAGGATACACATCTCTAATCCCAGTGTAAGCTTCAATTTCTGAATTATTTTATGGATGCTCAGAATTTTAATACAAAATCACAAAAAAGAATCTGATTTAGACCGAGCTTGAGTCTTTGAGAAATAAAAAATGTGACAAAATATTCTCGTACTTATAATTAGTTATGTTAAAAATGTTCAAGTAAAAGTTTAGAGACAGAAGCATATTTAAACTTCAAAACTTGTAAAAATAAATTTTGTAAAAGATTATTGCCTAGTGGGAAGAGAATTTTCTAGGAGTTCGCTGATAAAAAACAATGCAAAAAGTTGTTCACAATTGACAGATAATTGAGTGTAAACGTGGACAGATATGAACTGTTGTGTATTTAACGCAAAAATATTTAACTGAAAGCTCATTTTAAAATAAGCCTTGTCTAAAATGGAACTTGTTTGGCTTAAAGTCGAGTGGAGAGAGCTTTAAGAATGCTTTAATGTGTAATTAAAGTTAATTGAATTAAATAGCCACAACACAAACGAAATAAGTAAAGTCGTAAGTGCAAGTCAAGACCCGGTCCTAGTTATAAATAGTATATAACACTCACATCTAGCGACAATTTATGACACACTTTATTATTTTTGTTTGACGCTATTTTTTATTTTGAATTTTGTGTGGCATTCGTATAACCAAAACGTCAGCTTAAAGCTGGCTAAGATCTTCATTTGAAAGGCGTACGTTGAAAATTGTCAGCTATTTTGATGAAAATAATTGGCCAACTGTGGGCGATGCTCGAAGCTCGAAGCTCGATGCTCGATGGTTGGACAACAACGGGCGACAACGATCCAATTAAAGCCGCGACAAAATGCGTACGTGTTCATAAATATTGTCAATTAGCGGCGGGTTGACCCAACGTCTTGGCAGCCAGGGCTAATTGCGAACCACGGTTGCGTCCTCGGGAACAAGTTACGCAACAATCGAAGGCAATCGAAGGCGATCGCGGATCACAGATCGGCACAGATCGAAGCGGAGACAGTTGAGTTGAGTCGTTATGTTCAGGATAAGTTCAAATGAACGGGTCACCAACGATCATTATTGGATGATATTAAATACCCAAATTATTTTGATTTGTTTCATACAATTTCATTTTTATTGAATGTTATTTTGTTCATTTTATTTGTATAGCTTTGAAAGCATCAATGAAGGAATGAGTTGCTGAGAAAATTGCCCCACTGCATAGCTTAAAAATGAACTAATTCAGCAAATTGAACTAACTAAACCAACTCTAGTAGACAGCGACTCATCAATGGGGGGATTGAGTTACATTTACGAGCTCAAACTCAAGGGACAGTTGCAAGTTGGCGGCAGTCTGATTGATCAAACGGTGACAATATGGCACTTACGGGTGCAATCAAGCTACCAAAGTCTCCCCCTCTTTTCTCCTCCCCCTCACCCTCTCTCTCTCTCTCTCTCGCCCTCTCTCTATATTTGCTTTGCTTCCAGCGATCTCTCATTATTTTATAAAGCGTGCGGACTGCATAGCAAAGCGTTGCCATTGTTGCATGCCGCTTGATTAGCCCCTCTCTCTTCTCCTCTCCTGTCTATCTCTCTCTCTTTCTTTCATTGTGGCTTGGTGACTTGTTGTCTTGGTGGTTCAGTGGCTCTGTGGCTTCTGTTTAAACTTTGATGGTCTCCTTAATTTACAGGCCGCACATTCCGCGTCCATTGGGTGTCGTTTTGTAATCCTTTAGTTAATTAACTTAATTAAATGGGCGAATTGGCGCTTCGGGGATTTGAATTATGTTCGAGAGTGTGTGAATTATCTCTGCGATGAGTGCATAAACTTGAAAGTAGCCAATAAAGATGAGAACTCATATAAAATGGGAGTTAGTCGATAACTAGGCAATGATTTCAGCAGCAAGTTTGGTTTCTCTTGAAAGCCGATTTTCTTGTGGTTGATTAGGTTATTTAGTTAATGAAGTGGATACTTAATTATTTACATGTGTATGTCTGATAAGCAGCTGGTTTCCTTACATGCTAATTGCAGTCTAATTGGAGCACACCCAAGAGTCTAATCTAGTTGATCTTCTTAAGGCGTAGCATCCGTTTAATTTGGTTTATTCAGAATATGCATAGATCTTTGATGAGTACAATATACGTTGAGAATAAACGACTGCTGCTCTAAGTACATTTCGTTTGAAATTCAATTAAATAAAAGTTTCAGTCGACCTTTAAACGTTCCATTCTCGAACGGCGGACAATCAGACAGGTGGTCTATAAGGCGATCTCTCTCTCTCTCTCTCTCTCTCTCTCTCTCTCGGCTACTTTTGACTACTGGGCTGCATGGACAGGCAGGCAGACAGTCGTCAGTTTTATGATACGAAAATTTAAATTATAAAGCAATTAAGGCAAACAAAATAAAAAGGCAACAATAGCAGTCGAAACGGCAACTTATATACTTGAATCGGACCGAGTGAAGCGGGTGGGGGGAATAGTTAATTAAATGTAATTAATTTTCACATGCCTCAAAATTAAATGCATTTAAATCGGAGACAAATGCGGAGAGTGTGAGCTTTATAAATAGCGTATGGTTTAATAGCTCGCCGTTTGTTAAAAGCGATTTAAAAAGTTTCATTAAGATAAACAACACAACAGCAACAATTTATGCATGAGCAATAACAACAACAGTGACAACGGCTACTAAAGTTATTGCAATTTTAATTTTAATTTCAATTTAAGCTCGACTATGACGACAGGTGAATAAACCATGGGTCAAAACATCCACAACACAACCGAGCGGCATCTACAATACCAAATTCAAGCGACTAACTAACTTAAAAAGCAAGCGTTTGGGCCATTTACCGTTGCGCCCTCGAGGCGTGGCCATAAAAAACAAAAATACTCACTGCTTGTTTCATTTTTGAGGGCAACATTTTGGACAAGACATTTGCTGTTGCTACTGGATGTGAATCTATTGCTCCAAGCAAAGACTTTGAGTTCGAGCCCGAGTCCAAGTCCGAGTCCGAGTCTCAGTTGCTGATGCTGTGGCTCGATCGGTTGCTATCTCGCTCGCACAACTTAACGACCACGAATTCAACGGAAAAATGGCGTTTAACTGTAACTGGCAATGTGAAACATTTTCGGGTCAGGTGCTTCAACGAGATTTCACCAACCTGCAAGTCAGTTTCAGTCTCTAGAGTAGACGCACACAGCCAACGCCCCACAGTTTTCATTATCTTACGGTAATATCGCTCATAAAGCGACTCTTTCATCATCATCAACATCAACAGCAGCAGCATCATCATCATCATCATCATCATCATCATCATGTGGTCAGCCTTCGGTCATGATGAGATGATCTTTAAACACATATAGCAACGTCTCGTAGCTCGTTATGGTTTCCTACATGCCTCATCTTCTCGCTCCTCACTTCTCGCTCCTCTCTTCTCTCGTTTCTCGTGTCTCTTGTCTCCTCCGGTTGGTAATGTCTACACGGTCGCCTTTTTGCTTTTTTGGTGTTATTTCTCGTTTGGTTATTGTGCAGATTTATCTTTAAAGTTTGCTCTTTTGATTGGTACACTGTATACAGCTTATTTGTTTTTACTCATTTTCTTTTTCTTTTTTTATTGCCAGTCGTTTGTTTCTTCGGTCAACTCTTAGCTGCAATTTCCGGTCGAAAGGGCGCTTGAATGAGAGAATATAACTGAAATTGCCATTTTGTGTCGGCTTAAATCAAATGAGAGAAAACAGGGCCAAGAGGAGCGATGTGAAGCGATTGCATTTTAGGTCAAGCTTCCGAATATTTCAAAAAGTCCATTTATTTCAAAAGCCGTAGAACTTTCAACGCTTTCACTGAAGCAATTCACCTCAAATTAAAATTGCATATGTATTAAATTATTATCCTAATATAAATATGAAATATATTAAACAGCTTTTCAATAATATACGCACTCAACAAAATAAAACTTAATTTATTTCTATGATTTATTTAAAATGTTTTGAAACTTATTTATGAAAATAATTTCAAATATATTATTATAAGTAAATAGTTTATTACCTATCTATAAAGCATAATACATATCTGTTTACTTTCTTAAACCATAATTAGCAACCACTGTCCACATCCGTCTCACTAAATTGTCTACATTTATACAGTAAAGATAATAAATATATTTAAAATCTCCAAATAAGTTCAAATTAATTACAAATAATTTATTATAATTACTATAAGCTAATTCATTTAAGCAAATAACTTAATGAAACTCTTAAAATTATTCTAATAAGAAATTATTTTAAATCGAATAGACTTTTATATTTCTATTATTTAAAATATGTCACAACAGATATAAAGATTTTATTGATTGGATAAATCCTGTAATACTTTCAGAATTAAAAATGGGTTTTAATATTAAAGTAGAGCACTTGTATAATTCGGTAAGTTTAAATAAATGTATAAAGATTATTCTGAAATAGTCATAAATATTAGTGAAGTGTATATATATTTTATACAATAAAAACTATAACAAACATATCCCAATATTTCTTAGTTTTATTCCGACATACGAACACACATATCTGGTATACACAATATATTAGGATTGAACCAACTATATATTAATAACATTAATCCGAATATTATTATCCCAATATCAATTGAACTAAAATTCTTTTTATAAAAGAAGTGCATTAAATTCATGCAATTTGAAGCAAAAATATAAATGTATTTGAATAAATAAATATGGATTCAGAGTATGAAATCGGATAATTCAGAGATTTCAGAGATTTCCCCTTCACTTCATAGCTAATTAAAACTGGTGCGAAATTCCGAAACTGAAGTTGTTAATTATATCTCAAGAGAACTGTGAATAATGCCAGTCTATTAAAATGACACATTTAATGTTGCAGCACCCGTAGGTCAAGGACAATGAATGCAGCAGTTAAAAGCTAAAAAATTTTCCCCGACAGTGAAATAAATTGATTGCACACGCACGGGACTGTGGTTTAATCATTACGTTTAAATCTAATAGAGCATTCAGTGTTGCCGTATAAATACACACTATACATACTCGCACAATTGTTTACTTTTTTTTCTTTGCGACAACATTTCTCATTTTGTTTTATAGTCCAGCACAATGAACACGCGGATCGGGACACAGGGAAGGGATGATGGGAGGAATGAACACGGACTGGGGTCAACCTTATACATACACATGTCATTGCTACAGGTGAGCTTGTCTGTTGATTTGAATTCGTTGATAACACAGCGCGATCTCTGCTGCAGCTGAGTGCCCTTCCCCCTTTCCCTTCCATTCCCTTCCCGCTGCCCGCTTTCGACGCCTGACAAACGCACTCCGCACGTACCGCTAATTAGCTGGTG
Organism: Drosophila sp. st01m; assembly: GCA_018901795.1. NCBI lineage: Eukaryota > Metazoa > Arthropoda > Insecta > Diptera > Drosophilidae > Drosophila > Drosophila sp. st01m. The sequence goes on from JAEIFG010000269.1 coordinate 2,714,405, forward strand.
TTTTAAGGCCCCCTCAAAACACCAGTCACCAGGCTGCAGCTCCAGCTCCAGCTCCAGCGCACGAGTCGACGGCCATTACGAGTATGCGTATATGTACGAGTATGTACACATTCAAGTATATAAGCATACATACACGTATTCATACTTATAATGCTCATTATGGGATGAGTTAGTGCAACAGTTGAGTAGATGACTGAATGTCAAATGTGTTATATGGCAAATACTTCCCATATGAGCTGGCTAATTAATTTTTTAACAGTTCTCTGTATAACTTACAGTCATCAAATTCCATTCTGATTCTTAAAATATCAACTAATTGAATTATTAATTATTGTGTTCTATTTCATGTACAAATAAATCAGACTGTAACATAATGATAACTAAATAAGTTTAATATAATTTTATATTTAAATTATAGCTTCAGCAATAATACAATATTCAGTTCTTAATAACTTAGATTTTAAAGGTTCTATTGTTAGATTTGCAGTTCACAACTGCCTTATAATCAGTTTAACTACACTGGTCAACACATTTTTTGTTGCATGAGTTCTGTATGGTAAATATAACTTAGGTGGGCAGAAATTATATTGTTTTTGCCAGTCAAATTTTTTACGTTACAGTAACTTATAATTCTAAATATTTGCAAGTTATTTTTCGACGTTTAATTTCTTTTATTATTATCCCAACTCAAAATCAGTTAAGAATATATCCTACGAAAGTTTAAAAATATTTCTCAACATTTTGTGAAAAACCATAAAGCAATTTGATACAAATACCCCATAAAATATGTGCAAATGAAGCCCTTGTGTGATGAAAGAATTATTGTATACGTCTGCAAGAGACCATCCTTAAGTCAAATACCTCCGAGATTCAGTAATTTTTTAAAAATCTCTGTATTTCCAATGAAATAAAAAATGGTTCCCAACATTTTTCTTTCACCTGTTTTCCATATAAAAAAAAAGCAAAAGATGTTCATGTGCCAGACAAAAAGTATTCTCCTTCTCAATCAGTGCTATAAAAATATTTTCAGACCCAGTGTCTATAACTCAGGCCATATTTTCAGTCAATACTGTGTTTATTTTACTAGTTTATTATATGATAATAAAAATTGAATTTAGGAAGAATGAATTAGGCTTTTCCACTAATTGTGTTTCTCTTTAATCGGTATTTTATAGGTGATTTTGCGATCGAACCTAAATGTCCTATTCAATAACAACGTGAAGAAATACGTGATAAGTGGAACCTAAAAGTATGCAATATTATGTATACGTTACTCCAGCAGCTTTCCAAAGCAGCCTAATATTAGGCAGCTCAAATAAACAACCAGAAAAAGGAATAAAAATAGTTCATATTTCAAATGAATTGCTTTACTTATAATTCGTTTTAATTTCGTTTTGTTTTTAACACAAGAGCACATTTATTACTTTGTTTTTGGTGTAAATGTTGTCGTTGACACTTAAATGCTAAACATTATGTACAAATATATTCATCGTTAGAGTTGTTTTGTGTCTTTCTTCTATGTCTGGCCTAAATTGTAAGTACAAGTATATTTATAAGTAAGTATTCGTGATTTGCTCAAGCAGTAAATAAAGAAAAATAGTTTGAGTTGTTGTAAATAGATTTTTGTTGAATTTTCAAGCGAGTGCGGCGGTTAATCCTTGTATTATTTCCAACTTTTACAATATATTAAGTATGGAAGGAACAATGGACGACATGTGACCAATGAGCTCTGACGATTCCGTCACAGTAGTTGTCGTTGTGTGTGTTTGTGTGCATGTGACTGCGTACATAAGTGTTAGTAATATCGATTACTGGCAACATAAATGCAAAACGTAACATCAACATTCAACAAATTTTAAAAATTATCTATTTATTGTTTGCTTTTTAGCTTTATGCTAACAACATTAACTACTAAAAAACCATTAACTGCTAAACGCTAAACAAAATTCGTTTCATTCGATTAACATTTATGCGATTTGTGAGCGTGGAAAACGTTTTATTCTACCCAAATCACTTGCACCACAATTTCGCCAACTATAATGACAAAATTGTGCCATAAGTGAAATAGTTTTGATTTGTATTTTATTTTCATTCCTTATCTGATATTGGTATTAACAACTAAGTATGTATAAGTTATTTAGTTGCTTCTAACTCTGGACAAGACACACATTCAGCAAATTGCTCATATCATCAATATGTTTTGTGAAATATCGTTTAAAACTGGACTGCATGATTTGTGCTTTGGAATCTATTTACAATGTGCGCAGGGCGGGTTAACGGGGTGCTAACATATATGTTACTTTAGTTTGGACTACGATTTGTTAAAGTTAAGCTTAGTTATCCGTGTGCGGATAAGGATGATACTGATGCTGCTGTTGCTGATGATATTGCATAGATGAACCTGCTTGTGTGGAGGATGAACTCGTTGTTGTCGTCGAGGATTTGATCGTAGGTTTGATATCCTCAATTTGTATTAGCTGCTCGATGGGAATTAATGACAGTTCACCGCCCACAGGCTGAGGCATTGGCAGCTTCGCAAGAGCCTAGAAAATGGAAGAACGAACACGGATTAATGCACTTCTTATTTAAATAATTTAAATAATATATTCTTATAAAACGGGTGTAGGGTATAAAGTAGGGGTAATAGTCCAATAAGGTTATATATATTTACTTTAGGGTGCATTGATTTTTCACAATTAATTGTAACTCATATTCGTAGTCTTAGAACATTTCTAAGATATGTTCACCAAGAAACCATTGTTCTAAAATCAATTCCATGTGCCCGATTTTTGAGTTGCAACATTTTGTGTTTTTCGCTATTTTAAGGGCGAAAATTATGTTGTAATTGATCATTTGATTCTACAAAATATTGACAGTCCTGATTCAAATTAAAAACTGATAATAATCCTGTCAGGATCGATATAGAAACACTCAAGATATGCAAATAATAATATGCTACAAATAAAAAATCAAATATTTTTTAGGGATTGATATTAGAGCTATGGTTTTTAGTGAAAATATCTGAAAATGGAATGTAGACCGTTTATTGGATTACTTTATCACATATTGCAAACTGAGAACAGGACTCTGCAGGTTTATTAAACCTTCGTTATGGCGATGATGCTCTCGTTCTTTTGATTAAAATTAGTACTTTTCCTACCTTGGCATGCTCCACCGCAATTGTTGCTGCCTTTTCCGCTTCACGCTGTCGACGCTCCTTCAGCTTAAGGGAGAAAATGGCCACCGAGCGCGCACTCTTGACCAGTTTTTGCTTTAGTCGCGATTTCTTGGCGGCCAATTCAGCTGCTGTTTGGAGAGTGATTACATTTGGTGAGGCTATCACTTATATGAGTATAGTCTACAACTTACCTTTAGCCTCATCATCTGTGTTGCCCGCGGATGTGGATGCAGTGGCAGCAGCTGCCTGTTCCTGCTCCTTTTCCCTCTCCTTTTCCTTTTCCCTCTCCTTTTCCCTTTCCTTCTCTTTTTCCTTTTCCTTCTCTCGCTCTTCTTTCGCCTGCTTTTGCTGCTGTTTCTGTGATGAACTCGATGAGGAGTTTGATAAAGCGCCCACACTGGGTCGTGACTGGGAATTGCTGATGCTGCTGGAGGCGCCGGGCCCAACGCCACTGGGACTAAATACGCTGCCGCCGCCACCAGAAGATGAAGAGGATGACGCCACAATTTGCTGCTGTTGCTGGGAGGCGGGAGGCGTGGCCAGCATGCTGCCGGAAGCGCCGCTCTTCAATGCCACATTGCTCCAAGATGGCGCAGGTTTTAGGATATCCGTGTTGTCGACATTGCCTTTGAGCTCCTTGACATGAAAACATAGAGTACTCGATGAGCAGATGATCGACTAAACGATAACATGCAACTAACTACACACATCAAAAGCTTTTGGGTTAATTTCATGACATCCATGCAGGAGACATGGTCTTGTGAGTATTAAGCCAGCGTGAAAATGGTTATATATGTGAGTCAAAGCAGTTGACATTTAATAATTCTTAATATTTGCATTTCAACTGTCCCCTCATTTTAAATTAACTCTGAACTCTAAACAAAATTCAACAACTCAATATTAGTTAATATTAGATTTATAATCAAAACACATAATGGGGTTGTTTCAAGCTCTATAACATAATAAAACTGCAGCCCTTATTGGGGGGTCTGTCAACAGCAAACATCGAACACACACACATTGAACAATTGTACACAATGGATTACGCTATTTGTGATATACATCTCTCACTACCTTGGCAATGCAATCTATGCTTCTATGCAGGTTCGGATTGTCGTTGACTTTTAAACGGGACATCCATTCAGGTGCGTGAAGTTTAATGTGTAGTTTATCCTTTAAACATGAGATTGTAGTTAGAGTCGCGTAAAGATTGTGTAGTTGTGTACGATATGTGGGGATTGTGTTAAAAACCTATTAAAATCCATACAAACTAAATCACTCTAAAATGTAATTACGTCCTTTTTAAAAATATATTTTTAATATATTAATAAATATCGTAAATATTTGAGCATATATATGTGGACAAACTTGAGTCTGTTAGTCTAGCACTCTCAGCTGGAGACTTTCTAATATATGAACCTCAGAAATAGATATCAGCAAATAGAGAACTAATTAAAACAAAATATCATAAATCTAATAGCATTTCTCGCGGTTTATTTTTGATTCGTTGCAAATGATTATTAAAATAGTTGATCAATAATATAAAACAAGCTTTATTTAATGATTTCCAATACGAAAATAATAAATATTACTTAGAATACGAAAATTTAGAAATAAAATTAGGCATAAAAATAAGCAATAATGTTATAGGAAATTCAAAATTGGAAAGATAAAAATTTGTGTAGCTAAAAATTATGAAAGACCAAATGCAATAAAATGTAGAAAATAAGAATTTGGAAAGACATCAATTAGAAATAATATTAAAATTAAAAATATAAATATAAAAATAAAATATAAATTTGGAAATTGTGATAACAAAAGTTAAGAAAAACAAAAAATCATTAATAATCCATTAAAAATAGAGCAATAATATTCCAAATGTCTAACTATCAATTATTTTTTGTTTCCATAATAACATTATTCCTAATTTTGAACTTCTTTGAAATAATCTTCCAGACTATTGTACTCAGAAATAATGTCTTATTTAAATTTCAAAATGTATGATTCCTTTTTTTTTTCTTAACCAATATCCGGAATGTGTATGAGATATTATTTTTAAATATAAACACGTTGCTTTATACTTTCAGTTAGGATAAAATTTCACAAAAATTGCATTTTTTTCAACGATTTTAAGGAGAGACAGTAAAGAAAACTATGTCATGTGAAAAATAAACATAACAAAAAAGTCTGATTTACCGAAAAACCAATTCTGAAATTACAAAATAAAATAAGTTATTTTAATTTTAAGACTAAGGTCTCATGGTTATTAGAACTCTCTGAAATATGGTTGACTCGTTACATATAAGATTTTGTCAAACTTCGTGTATAATAATATTATAAAAAACATTAATAAAATATATTGTGTTTCAAATGAACTCAAATGCGCAAATATTTATCTCTCTGAGGTACAATGGTACTATTCTATAAAATAAAGTAAAATGAAGCCTTTACGAGCTAAGTACAACGTACAACAATTCACGAACTTAGTACTATTGTGAAGTCTGTGAGTGAGCACTAATAAGTAGTTGAGGGCACGTATCGAGAGTTAGCTGGTTTTCAGTCTACGCACAATAGGTAAGTGAGAGCCGACTATATACTATATACTATATATTGTGTGTCTAGGTCTGGGAAAGGTGTATTTAATTTATAATCCTCTATGGCTTACGCTCAGCGGTAAATGAGATGCGCTCTCGGTCGAGATTTTACGCGTCTTGCTGTACGGCGGAATCTCTGATATCTTCGACGTCTGTTGTTGTTGCTGTTGATGTTGCTGTTGCTGTTGCTGTAGTTGTGGGTGCTGGAGTTGTTGCAGTTGCAGCTGCCGCATCGAGGCACGCTGTGGGCTGCTGCCGGTGCTGCTGCCAGTGTGATCGGCCGAATCGCTAGATTTCTTACGGAACGGAGGAATTTCAGCAATCTGCATCGAATGCAAGCGCGAAGCGAAGCTGGCAGCGGCAGAGCTCAGGGCAAACGTGCTGGCTGAAGCGCTGTGCCGAATGGAGAAGCGAGTTAAGAAAGAGTAAAAGAGAAAAAAAAATGGAGTGAAAATTGTAAAAAGTAGTTGGGAAGAAAGTGTCAGCACAGCAAAGCAAAAAAAAGGTATTCCTTACTGGAGTACCTCTAATATAATTTACAATAAAAGAACAGCTTTTTTAGAGAAAATATGTACAATAAAGTCAATTTTTGAAGCGTCAAAAGTTGAAGCGACTTGTAAAGTGGAAGTAAAGTGGAAGGTTCGGCCAATTAAGATAGATTCGCATAACAAATTTTGAAGTTATCGGAAAGCGAGAACAACACACAGCGGTTTCGAGAACACAGCACATAGATTCGTATCGTGTGATAGATAGTATGTGATAGCACATCAAGTTCGATTGTATTTAAAGATTTAAAGATTTATCGATTTACCCGCTGAGCAGCTGTTGTTGTTGTTTTACTCTTTGACTCTGTATCGGCAGAGCGATCAAATTGCGCACCGAATATCCAAGAAATGGCGGTATTTCCGGTATAAAGATTTGCGATTTTTTCTACAACTTTTACAAGCGCTATAAAAGAGTTATTGTGAATTAAGAAGTAGCAAACTTGCGTCGCATATAAGGAAAAATTTTAAAAAGTAATGCGAAAATGTCGTAGATTTTTGTAAATCAAAATTTAGTGTTTTGGAATATTTTATATTAACAATTAACTTAAATTTGAATTGCATTTTTTGATACAAAATTTTGAAAAATGCACACTGAGAATCCTTTTTATGTTTTGAAAAGGATGTGCTCATACTTTATCTAAAAATCACTATAAATTTAAAAAGAACATTCTTTCTTGGAATGTTAAACAAACTAATATAAAAAATAGTATTGTTATTTGCACCGTAAATCAAAAATGTAGTGTTTTGGAGTATTTCGCATTACCAATGAACTTAAATTTGAATTGAAATTTTTCTGATACACTGAGAATCCTTTTTTGTTTTGAAAAGATGTGCTCATACTTTATCAAAAATCACTAAATTTAAGCAAGAACATTCTTTCTTGGAATGTTAAATAAACTTATATTAAAAAATAATAATAAATATAATTGTTATTTACACTGATTTAACATTTTTTCAAATAATTTTCGCTTTACCAAATTTTGAATTTTTAGTGTATTTTAGACTTAGTTTGAGCACGTAGATAAGAGGAACTGGAAATTTATGACATGTAGTGCATGCAAATTTCTGAGTCATAAATTTGAGCAGTTCGAATTTGATCTCCTCTACTGTATTTGTTTATAAGAAAGTTAGATAATATATGAAAGACTTTAAAGAGTGTTTGGCATGTGGCATGTGGCATGTGCAAGCTTCATTTGTCATCCATCGAATAGATTTAACTGACTTGGCGTGTGCAAAATCAAAGTCATTATAAGGTCACCCCAAAAATAAAGGACACTCTCATCAGTCGCTTACCCGCCGTTGCCATCCTGGTGTAAACTGCTGAGAGAGGCGCCTCCATGCGGCGGCGTTGATTCGTGCAACGGTCTTATGAGTATTGTGCTAGTCTGCAATTAAATGTGGATTTAAAACAATGCGAATTTCAAACACACAGTCAGCTACACTCACCTGCGATGGCGGTGAATCCGGTGAGGAGTCCCGATTCTCGAAAATGTTGACATCCGCCTCAATGCTGCGCCCAAAGTGGGCAGCGGCCATCTCATGTCCATAGAGCAGCATATCCTCTGCCAGTTGACTCTCCATGGACTGATCGTGCGTCGTGTTGCTGCCCTGCTCCGTGTCCTGCTCCGGCTGTGTGGATGTGGTTGAGGGCGGCGTGGGTGGTGTGGGACGTGGTGAGGTGCCCTTGCACTGCATCTCGCGGCGACAATGCTCGGCGCGTGCAATCTCCGCTGCCAGCCAGGAGGGCAACTCCGGCAACAGCCAGGTGAGAGCCTGACG